>CM057455.1:717511250-719930000 GCA_016271365.2 Neoceratodus forsteri
ACTATTTCAACAGTGCCCAAACAGGTGGAAATCAAATGAACCAAACCCACTAGATGACCACTCACCACTCTATTTCAAGACTGTCTCTGAAGGTGAAGCAAGGCGATACCTGCAGAAAGTACTTGGGAAATCAAGGCAAGGTGGGGACTCCCTAGATCTTAAATTCACAAACCTTGGACTTGATGAAGTTCTTGCACCCCTCACTAAGTTAATCAACCTGTCTCTTAGCCCCTCACAATTCCTGAAATGCTGGAAATCTGCCATGGTCACCCCAATGCATAAGGGTGGTGATGACCATGCACTTATTGGAAATTATTGCCCAATTTCAATCCTCCCACCACTCTCTAAAGGCCTGGAGCGCATTGTGGCTGATCAACTCATGGAATACTTGGAACTATATCAACTACAATGCACCCAACAGCATGGACATAGTACTGTCACAGCCTTACAAGAATTTACAGGATTCATCCGTAACTCACTGGAACAAGGGCTCTTGGTTGGGGCAACTTTATAGACCTAATCAAGGCTTTGATACTGTTAATCACACACTCTTGTCTAACAACTCACCAGCATCGGACTTTCCCCAGACACCTCTGTTTGGTTCTCTAGTTCCCTAAACAACTGGTCACAACAAGTGAAAATTGGAGATGCTCACTCTGAAAGCAGGCCAGTATGCTCTGGGGTCCCACAAGGTGCCATCCTGGGCCCACTATTATTTAGTATCTTTGTAAATAAGCTCCCAAACTCTTGCAATGGCAACATTCTTCTTTATGCAGATGATGCTGTTATTTTCACTAGTCACTCGCAACCAAAGCAACTTTAGGAACAGCTCCAGCAAGGTTTCACATCCGCTGAAAAATGGTTTACTGACCATCAGCTTGTCTTGAACTACAAAAAAACTAAAATTATGATGTTCACCAGTAAACACACAAGCACAGAAACTTTCCGCTCACCATCACCAATGTCGAAGGATCAACCCTAGAGCTAGTCCAACAATTTAAGTACCTGGATATAACTACTGACTCTACTTTGTCCTACACCCAGCACATAAACACCTCGGAGGCAATAAACAGAAGAATAGGTATACTTTACAAACACAAACGCAACCTGACCCCAGATGCTTTGCACCTTGCCATTCACAGCTTTGTTATGTCACTTGCTGACTACAGCATCATCATATATGGATCAGCTACGGACACAGCCCTCCGGCACATCAAAACAGCCTTAAATAAAGCCTGCCATCTTCTCACCAGTGTTGACCGAATGACCCACACATGTGGTCTTTACTCCCAGGCCAACTGGCTACAATTTGACAGCAGGCTCAGATTTCAAACCTGTCTTATTGCTAAAACCGTCAGCCTTGGTATGATGCCACCTGCCATCCAAGCCCTTCTGACTCCTCCATTAAACCAGCGAGCTACAAGAAACTCCTCCAGTCAGATGTTCAGAACCCCAAGGTGCCGTACTGTGCTAGGACAGTGTGCTTTCGCATACAGAGCCCCACACTGAGGCAATTCGCTGCAATCTGATATATTAAATACAACCTCGCTGGGTTCCTTCAAACATTTGCTACGAAAGCACCTAGTCGCTGAGGCTACCTGTGACTGCTACCACTAAGACTGTCTCCCTGCTCCATACATGCATCTTATGTCTCACACTCTACCCAGTACCCTACTGTACCATCACCCTTCAGCACTTATTCTCTGCTACCCCTCCCCGCTTATCCCCACCTGTTCCTTTCCTCCCACATCCTTCCCTCTCACCCACCTCCTTCCCTCCCTCGTCCACCTCCCTCCACTTTTGACCTGCCTTACCTTCCTGCCCTTAGTAAGCTAGCTATTACCTGAGTCAGGCATACCTTGTACACTGCCTCTGTTGTTTAGAAACACAGAAACATAGAATTTGACGGCAGATAAGGACTGCTTGGCCCACCCAGTCTACCCATTTTCCTACCTACTGGATAAGTTGCAGATCCTAGTTAACCAGCAGCCTACTTCTTCCTACCCCCACCCCCTAGAATTGCCTTATGACTGTCCCATGCATGCTTGAATTCCACCACTGTTTTTGACTCCACAACCTCCTCTGGAAGGCTGTTCCACGCATCCACGACCCTCTCTGTGAAAAAATACTTCCTTAAATTCTTGCACACCTCTTTTTTTGAAAGATGCTACCCTCTTGGTCTTTGTTGATTCCCTTGAGGTACTTGAAAGTTTCTATCATGTCCCCCCTCTCCCTCCTTTCCTCGAGGCTATACATATTAAGTGCCTTAAGTCTCTCTTCATATGTCTCCGTGCAGACCCTGCACCATTTTAGTTGCCCTCCTCTGGACAGCTTCCATCCTGTCTATGTCTTTGCAGAAATTGGGTCTCCAGAACTGCACGCAGTACTCCAGATGGGGTCTCACCAGCTGTCTGTACAGAGGGATAACAACTTCCTGTTTTCTACTGGTGATGCCTCTCCCTATGAATCCCAGTATCCCCCCAGCCCTCCTTGCTGCCCTCTCACATTGCTTGCCCACCTTTAGGTCATCTGATATGACCACCCCCAGATCCCTTTCCATTTTTGTTGTTGTTAGTATCTCACCCCCCACTGTGTACTCTTCCCCTAGGTTTTTGTTTCCCAGGTGCATTACCTTGCACTTCTTAGCATTGAATCTAAGCTGCCATACATTTGACCATTCCTCTAACCTTGCCAAGTCCCTTCTCATCTTTTCCACCCCACCCTGTGCATCAACTCTGTTGCAGATCTTTGTGTCATCTGCAAAGAGACATACTTTTCCTTCCAGTCCCTCTGCAATGTCGCTTATAAAGACATTGAAGAGGACCGGTCCTAATACTGAACCCTGCGGTACCCCACTAATAACCCCCCTTTCTTCAGAGTGGACTCCATTTACTATTACTCTCTGTGTCCTATTCTCCAGCCAATTCTTTACCCAGGCTGTCATCTTGGGACCCACTCCCAGGCTGGCTAACTTGTATATTAATCTTTTGTGTGGGACTGTGTCAAATGCCTTGCTAAAGTCTAGGTAGGCCATGTCCACAGCCAGATTCATCTGGTATGACCTTCCACTGTGAATCCATGCTGCCTTGGGTCCTATGCCCTCTGGCCTCTAGATACTCGACAGTTCTTTCCTTCAGAAGTGATTCCATCATTTTCCTATCACTGAGATTAAACTAACAGGTCTGTAGTTTCCTGCTTCTGCCTTGCTCCCACTTTGTGAAGGGGAATCACATCTGCCCTCCTCCAGTCCTTGGGTACCACCCCATCCTCCCATGATTTGTTAAAGAGGGTAGTCAGTGGTGTCACTAGTTCTACCTTAGTTCTTTTAGAATTCTGGGATGAATCTCATCAGGCCCTATTGCTTTGTCCACCTTCAGTTTTAAGAGTTCTTTCAGAACCCTTTTTCTGTAAATGGGCTGGTATCAACTTTTGTATCCAGAGTGTTTGTACTGTTTGTTTTAGGTACCTCCCCTCTTCATTTGTAAATACTGAGCAAAAATGTTTGTTTCAGTATTCTGCCTTTTCACAGTCACCCTCTGCCCACCCTCCCTCCCTTTATTAAGCCTCACTATCCCTCTCTTGGCCTTCCTTCACTCCCTGATGTACCTATAAAGGTTTTATCCCCTTCTTAACTGGGTTGGCTATCTTTTCCTCGTTTGGGCCTTTGCTGTTCTGACTGCCTTCCAGCTTCCTTTTGCTTTAACTGATACAGCTCTCTGTCCTGCTCCTTCTGTGATTCCTTGTACTTCCTGAATGCTTTTTTTCTCTTGAACCTTCACTGCCACTTCCTTTGAGAACCATAGTGGTTTCTTACATCATTTTGTTTTGTTTATTTGCTTCCACAAAGGCTTGTTACCTCTGTGATGGCAGTTTTTATTATTCCCCATTGTTCTTCCACCCCTCCTTCTTTCCCATTTGCTAGTGCATTCCTTAGGAACTCACCCATTTTGGCAAAGTCAGCCCTTCTAAAGTCCAGTACTTTTGCCTTTGTATGGCTTGACTCTATTGCTGTGTTTATTGTGAACCATACTGTTCGATGGTCGCTAGTTCCCAGATGGCTACCCACTTCTACATCTGTGATCCTCTCTCCATCTCCATTTGAGAGAACCAGGTCTAAGATTGCTCCCTCTCGAGTGGGCTCCAATACTAGTTGTCTAAGGCATGCCCCCTGTAGGGCATCTAGAATAACCCCACTCTTCGAAGTGGCTGCTGCAACTGCACTCCAGTTAACATCTGGCATATTCAGATCACCCATCAGCAATATCTCCCCTTTTTCTGCCATTCTAAGTATACTTTCTATCATTTCCTTGTCCATTTCCTCCCCCTGAGAAGGGGGTCTGTATACAACCCCTGTGTGGATTGTGGTACCATTGCCTGTCTCCAAATTTACCCACAGTGCTTCTTCTCCTCCCTGTTTACCCTTTTGTTCTGTTGCTTTGATTCCTTCCCTTATGTAAAGAGCTACTCCTCCTCCTCTTTTACCCTCCCTGTCCCTCCTGTAGATAGTGTATCCTGGTATGTTTACATCCCAGTCATGGTTTTGTATGTACCATGTTTATGTGACTGCCACGGTATCCAGATGTTCCTCCTCCATCAAGGCCACTAATTCAGGAAGCTTGTTACCCAGACTACGGGCATTGGTACTCATTGCTCTCCATTTTTTGATGGCTTTACCTTCTGTTGCAGCATCCCCCACTGACCTTTCCACCTCTGTCTTTTTTTCATTTAGTATCCTGTTTTGTAGGGAGAGGCTGGGATTCTCCTGCTACTTATCAGTGCCTCCCCCCTTGACTAGTTTAAAAGCTTGCCAATGAAGTGTTTAAATGAATTGTGCTGTCTGTTTGGAGTGTATTCATTTAAAACCCCTTGTCTCTGTCCTTTACCTATCCCAATGTTTCTAGTCCCACCTCAGTTTTAATCTGTATTTTTCCAGCGAACCTACGGCTTTTGCTATATTCTACCTAGATGTATTCAGGCCTGGTGACACTTGCAATGTACCAGTTATTGTAATTGTTATCATGATGATGTTTTTCCTTTGACATGGAACCTATATAAAGAGCTGTTGCACAAAGGTATTAATGCAAGATTTCAATAAATAAATAAAAATATCAGATGACCTAAAGGTAAGCAAGCAATGTGAGAAGGCAGTAAGGAGGGTGGGGATACTGGGATGTACAGAGAGGCATCACCAGTAGAAAACAAGAAGTTATCTCTTTGTACAGACAGTTGGTGAGACCCCATCTGAGTACTGTGTGCAGTTCTGAGACCCCATCTCCGCAAGGACATGGACAGGATAGAGGCTGTCCAGAGGAGGGCAATTAAAATGGTGCAGTGTCTGTAACAGAAGTCATACAAAGAGAGACTAAAGGAGCTTAATATGTATACCCTCGAGGAAAGGAGGGAGGGGGGACATGATAGAAATGTTCAAATACCTCAAGGGAATCAACAAAGTCCAAAAGGGTAGCATCTTTCAGAAAAAGAGATGCACAAGAACAAGGGGACACAATCTGAAGATAGAGGGGAGGACGGCTCAGGGGCAATGTGAGGAAGTATCTTTTCAGAGAGAGAGTGGTGGATGCATGGAACGGCCTTCCTGAGGAGGTTGTGTGGTCAAAAACAGTGGGGGAATTCAAGAATGTATGGGACAGACATAAGACAATTCTGGTGGGGGGGTACCATGAAGTAGGCTATTGGTTAACTATGATCTGCAGTTTATCCAATAGGTAGGGAAATGGGCAGACTAGGTGGGCCAAGAGGTCTTTATCTGCCATCAAAGTCTATGTTTCTATGTGGGGGTTAAGGTTAGTGATAGCGTCATGGAGATGGTTAAGCCCTGGTGTGACACTATTGTGGGGAATGTATGCTACAATGATTACGTTTTTTTCACCCCTTTTTCTAAGGGCCAGGTTTATGGCCATACATACACTCAGCATCAGTGGATACTGGGGAGGTGGTAAGCCTGGTAGCTTTAAGGTGAGATTTTAAATATAGCAGGCAACCCCCTCCTTTTTTATGGGCCCTATCTTGTCAAAATAGTGTGTATGAGTCAAGGCTTACCTCATTGTCCGTAACCTTAGGGGTGAGTCAGGATTCTGTTGCAGCTAGGATATCGTAGTTTGAGTTGAATACCCATAATTTGAGTGCCTCCA
Source organism: Neoceratodus forsteri (assembly GCA_016271365.2). Lineage (NCBI taxonomy): Eukaryota > Metazoa > Chordata > Ceratodontiformes > Ceratodontidae > Neoceratodus > Neoceratodus forsteri. The sequence continues at coordinate 717,517,400 of CM057455.1, forward strand.
ACTTAGCTAGGAGACTTCCAACGTTCACATGGGCCACTTCCAGGTAACCCCTGCCGGTTTCAGTAGGGGAGATAGGGCAGGGATTGGGATGTATGTTTCCAGAGAGGAAGGGGAGTAGCAGAATTAATTGGCATGCTATAAGATGGTATTTAGTGATCTTATGTGCAGGTGTTCCAGGGTTACCTTTTTTATGACTACGCAGGAAACCTAAGTTCATGGTAGGCGTAAGTAGTAGGTGGGTGGGTATAGGGATTGGTTTGAGTGAATAAGGAGATGGGGAGGGGAGGTGTGCTACCGATAGCACTAAGGAATGTGTTGGTGCCTGGGGTGGATGGACTGTATCTGCAATCAAGTGTGTGGTGTCTGGGGGGAATGGACATCTTTGAGCTACCATATCCTACCAGATTGAAAGCAGCCATGACAAGGAACACAAACATGAGTCGGCTAGGAGAGCTCATGGTGAGGGGAGTCTTTGTAAAGAGGATTCACAATCCCAAGCAGGGAAGTCTGAGTCTGAATTTTTTTTGTAGGGAGTTCTGTAATCTGGGAAACACCAAGTGAGGGAGATCAGGGGTATACAGAGAAGGTGAGGGCAGTACCAAATATCCAAGAGTGTGGGTGTGCAAAAGTGGGCTGATTCAGCCAATTAGTAACACAATAAATGAAGGACCAACTTTGGGTTGGAGGGTGGTTGGGGCAGGAGGGAGGGAGGGCAGAGTGATACGCTCCACAATGCTGTAATGCTGTACCTGTTGCTGCAGCCTATCCTGCTGGGGTGGGGGAGCAAATCCAGGCCCTGTCTGGAGCCTCCAGGGGTCAGGTGGAGTGAGGAGACTGAGGAGCAGAAACAAACAAGATATGAAGGCAAGAACACAGGTAATGTGATCTGTTTTGGGGGGGCCCTTACTCTGGACATGCACATCTAGCACACCACCCTCTAGCAGTGTGCAGAATGAATGAAAACAGTCAGGTACGAGCTCTGATTATACATTTAGCATATCCTATTGCTAGCATTGCAGGTACAGATTAGCTAGAAAACAGATACAGATTCTTAAGGTAACAGCACTGGAAGGACACATAACTCTATACAGGCAGCCTAGACACTTAAAAAAAAACTATCTATGCAAGTCGGCAGTCAGAGATTCATGAGTTCAAAATGGTGCTCGGACACCATGTCCACCGATGACCACATGGCCTCTCCACAATGCTGTAATGCTGTACCTGTTGCTACAGCCTATTCTGCTGCAGCAGGGAGGGCGAATCCAGGCCCTGTCTGGAGCCTCCAGCGGTTGGGTGGAGTGAGGAGGCTGTTGCTGCAGCCTATTCTGCTGGGGCGGGGAGGGCAAATCCAGGCTGTGTCTGGACTTCTGGGGGTCAGGTGGAGTGAGGAGGCTATTACTGCAGTCTACTCTGCTGGCTTGGGGATGGCGAATCCAGACCCTGTCTGGAGCCTCCAGGGGTCGGGTGGAGGAAGAGACTGGTGCTGCAGCCTATTCTGCTTGATGCAGGAAGGGCAAATCTGGGCCCTGTCTGGAGCCTCCAGTGGTCGGGTGGAGTGAGGAGGCTGTTGCTGCAGCTTATTCTTCTGGGGTGGGAGGCGAATCCGGGCCCTGTCTGGAGTCTCTGGGGAGTCAAGTGGGTGGAGGCTGTTGCTGCAGTCTATTCTGCTGGAGTGGGGAGGGCGAATCTGAACCCTGTCTGGAGCCTCCAGGGTTGGGTGGAGTGAGGAGGTTGTTGCTGCAGCCTATTCTGCTGGGGCGAGGAGGGCGAATCCAAGCTGTCTGGAGCATCCGGGGGTCAGGTGGAGTGAGAAGGCTGTTGCTGCTGAGTTTGTTGGACTTAGCTGATTTTTAGGGTGTTTCTTATGTTTTGTATTGCCTACAGCCAACTAGTGCAGATGAATGGAACTTTGTTCCCCTCTTCTGAGCTTATTCACTAGTGGAGGGTCTTGCAATGATTGTATCCAGAAGTCCAACTCCCCAAGTTTCATTGTTGTGATCTTTCTATATGTTTGCGATTAATAACTGAGATAAAAGGTTAGGAAGACTGAAATGGGACAGGTGTGCTTAACCAACTGGTGAAGCCCTGTGTGCTGACCAACCCAGATAACACCCATAGGTGTGTCTGTAAGGTGGCCATCTCCTACCTACCACTAGTAGCCAGGCATTGGAAGTGGTCACTCTGTAAAAAATGAACCCTGTTGGTTTTCTTGTGCTCACTACCATTAGTTCATCCATTAAAAATGAAAATTTACTGAAATTAACTTAACATCTTCCAGATTAAGAGAAGGCGGGTAGGGGATTTGTTACTGGAGAGCAGGAATTTTGGTGTTAAACATGCCCAATTGACTCTATTATTTTTTTCTTAATGTCCTACAGTTTCTCTATTTTATTAGTTGCTGGTTTTATTCTGTAAATTGGTCCATACATTTCCTCATTTAGACCATATCTAATGTCTAGTGTTTGAAACTGATCAATCAAATAGGCTTCCTCCTTAACCCTTAGGCTGCCAACAGAAATAGAACAGAAATAGGAATTCTGGTTATCTGTCTGAGCTCCTGACACCGGTGTCCTCTGCCTGCCCTCCACCTCCTCGAGGGGCCACTGGACATTCCCAGGGTTCATCTCAAGACCTCGGGAGATCACGCTTTAGTGTCTCTGGGCCGACCCTGTGGAACTTGCTTCCACCTGCAGTCTGGGAGGCTCCTCAATTAGGTGTTTAAGGGGGAGGCTGAAGGCCCACCTCTTCAGCCTGGCCTTTGACTGCTGATGCCATCCTTAGTTCTGACCAGTCCCTTGAAGATTGGCCTCTGGAAACCTTTTAATACTGCTAAATATTAATTCTGATATCATTGTAATGAGGTTGTATCATATGTTTTAATTTACTGCTGTATGTTATTTATGTTTGGCACCCAGAGTCTCCAGGATTGGGCACCCTATAAATAAAATTGCCTTGCCTTGGCCTGATATATCAGTCCGCGACACAGCACAGGTTAATAATATATTTTCCAGGTCTCCTCCCTGACTTAGATTTTCTACCTTTTCCAGTCCCACAAATCTTAATGCTGACACATTGTGTCTACTGTCTGAACAATACCATGCTACAACTGACGTAATATCACCTCTCCTTATATCACTTCTATATTCATTAACCGAGTTTCAAACACCTAGCAGTCTTACCAATATATCATAAATTACAAGAGCATTTTAATAGATAAATCGCTTGTTCTGTTTGACATGTAATAAATTGTTGGATTTCAATGTGTTCGTTCTGTATGGATTGTATACAGTTTGAGTTTTCTGTGTACTACTGCAGTTTTGACACCGTCCACACAGATAATTCCCTGTGATCTGTGTCCTTCCTTGAAAGATCTCAGATTTCTTTCTGGGCTCTGATGAACTGCATGGCACAATCAGTCCCCAGTGATTTGACTTTTTGGATGTTGTTAACGTTTTTCTTTAACACATTCTCTCCTGTTGGATTAGGTTGCAAAATATCCCAATGTTTGTTGAAAGATTTTATAATTCGAATGATTCTGAATACTCAGAAGATATTATAATCCTATCTTTGCTGAGTCACTCTTGATTGTTGGTTTTAGCAATGTGTCATGTGGTACAGTATCACTTGCTCCAAGCCATTTCCAAAGTGTCCCTTTATAACCTCTGTCTAGAAAGTGTCCTCCAGCTCATTAACTGCCTCTATGTAATCTTCCTGGTTTGTAAAATTTCATTTTATTCTTATCATTTGGTCATACGGGATGTTTTTATTAACTCCCTTTACCTAGGGCTACTGGGGGTGGAAATCCATCGCCTGCAGCTAGTGCAGAACGAGGTGGCCTGGCTTTTAATGGGATCGTCCCGGTCCTGTCACATTTTGCCAGTACTACATGGTCTGCACTGGCTGCCAGTACAGTGGCGGATCATCTTTAAAGTCAGTCTTCTGACTTTTAAAGTCCTACGTGGACTGGGCCCAGACTACTGGAAAGAGCTCCTGGTCCCCTACTGCCCTGGGTGATTGCTCCGCTCAGTCGACGAGGGGTTGCTAGAGATTCCAAGGTGTTTGAAATCTTCTGGAGCCAGAGCATTTATGCATGCAGCCCCAACCTTTTGGAATTCTCTACCCCATTGATTACAGGAGTGCATGACCATGGAGGGATTTAAGCAAGCTCTGAAAACATTTCTATGGCACCAAGCATTCAGTGATTAACTGTTTGATGATATTAGTGATTTTATACAATCTATGTCATTGAGATGTTTGTTTTGTGATTTTAAATCTGTTAGGTGCTTTGGTATTTGAAAGGCACCATAAAAATAAAGTTTATTATTATTATTATATTAGTTCTGTGAAAGCTTGGCATGTAACAGCACATTCCTGCTGGTTTGCAATATAGTTTACTTTTCAAGATGGTGCCATTCTTGTATATATTTAAATCTAAGAAATGAATGGATTCTTTACTGTAATCCATCACAAATTTGAGGTATTCTGTGCTTGTGTTAAGATAAACAAAAATTATTTTAGTTCTACTTCTGTGCCATTCCAAACACATAGGCAATCATCTGTGTATCTTTCCAACATGCTACTTTGTTATGCCAAATGTTTGTCTCATTGTAAACAAATTTCCATTCAAGTGATCCATTAATATACTGTACTGGCATAGCTTGGTGCAATCGAGGACCCCATTGTTGTGCCTTTGTTTTGCCAATAGCAGGTATTTTCAAACTTAATACAATTTTTAGTGAATTCCAGTTCAGTCATTTTAAGTAGATAATGGTTTGGAGGATTGTCTGTGAAATTACTGTCTAATAGTTTCTCCGTTAGTGCTTTCAGGCTCTCTTTGTGGGGTATACTGGTGTAAAGATTTTTGACATCTAAAGTGACTAATATACTGTCGTGTGTGATCAATTGTTTTTCATTTAAAGTGTTGAGTAATAATAAGGTACATTTAGTGACGTTAAGCTATGCTTTACTAGTGGAGACCAATGGTTGGAGGTGGCAGTCTATGAATACAGACAAGGCTTCTAGGGTAGATCCTATGCCCGCTATAATTGGTCTTCATGGTGGATTTGCCAGATCTTTGTGTACTTTGGGGATTACATAGAATACTGGCATGATGGGATATGGTCTATTCATAGCTTTCAGCTCCCAGTCAGTAATGTAATTTCTTTCAAGTCCCTCCTCTAAAAGGCTTTTTACAGTGTCTTTTACCTCCCGCATTGGATTGCTGTCACATCTTTGGTAGTTTTCTTGGTTTCTAAGCTGTCTGAGGCATTCTGCTTTGTATGTGTCACTATCCATTAATACTACCCCCCATCAGCCTTCTTGATGATAATCGAGTCATCATTCTCTAAATTTCTCAGTGCAGCAAATTCTTGGGCCAAAGATTAAATCTCTTTCTTCTGCCTTCCTGATTTTTATCTAATCTCAATATTTCTTTGTCCACTAGTTTCATGTATGTTGTAATGTTAGCTGGATGGCTCCTGGTGGATTTATAATCCAAGTTTATAGCTAGCGTAGCCTTTTTTGTTTTTCCATTGGATCACTGACATCTTAAATTGTACCGATAAAGTATTTCCTCTTAGTTTTCATATAGTTTCTGTATATCCATTTTCAGATGGAATATATTTAACTTCCATTTGGACAAAGTCAGTCCTAGTAGGTTTAAGATCTTTTTCTATATTTGTTAATTCCTCTTAGAGTGGTTAAATATTATGGATTCCTCTCCGTTGGTTCCTCGTTACTACCCTTTCTCCTGTTGTGTCTGTTTCTTTCTTAAGTCTTGTTCATTGCCTGATCCTTGTTCTCTTTCGGTGTTCATTCTGTGTAGTCTTTTGCTAATTCTCTCCACCTCTCTGGCCTCTGCCTTGGCCTCTGCCTCATTGTGTTCATCTCCCCCTATATCTGCCCCTTCCAAAAAAGGTTTGGTGCTGTACTGTCTGTTAATGCTTTCCTGGCTGCTGTCTGAGCTGTAAAGGTTACTGTCTGAGTCAGGGTCATATCTATATTTTTGCTTATATGGTCAAAAATGGTTCCAACAATACACCTTCCCTTCTTTGTAGTCATTGAGATCCCTTCTGAATTCTTCAGTTTTTGGTCAATTAGATTATTTTCATAGTCATCCAGTGCTTTTTATATTTTGTTAAGGAATTCTAAAAAATCCTTTAGATCTGGGGCCAGATATGCAAAATCTTGTGCAGGTCCCCTATATTCAAAAGACCAAATAGCGCAGGTAAACTGCATTAGCACTGGGCAAAATGATAATATATTTACTGGCTAGGGTCAATCAACCACTGCAGGCAGACCCTTGCAAACTCTGTAATTCACACTTGTGAATTACGGAGTTCCGTAAACCACAGTTCTATATCATGCAAACTCACTTCGCACAGCGCTAACCACCTGTAAATATAAAAAAATAAAGGGGGAAGTGTGCTGGGAACTCTGACTTAATGCATACCCTTGGTGTGTGTGATACCTAGATAAAGCCCTGGTTTCTAGTATCACACACCTTGGTGTGCATAAAACTCATTAACCACATTTCCTAGACATTATTCTATATGTATGCACCATGCAAAGAGAAGGATGTGTACATGAATACAAGCGCAATGCTAATATTCAGAGCATTAGCACCATGCAAAGTGTGTTTGCGCAACTTTGCATGACACTTTCTGTGGTGCAAATTACCGTCCAGAAAAGGTAGTCTTTTTTTTTTTGCTTTCTGTTTTACCCCTCCTCTGCACCAGCACTGTTGCCCAACTGCCTGACCCACTACTGCTGCTCACCGAGGATCCCCCCATGGAGCACTGGTTTAGACCCCCCAGGTAGGGACATGGTGGAGGTGGCCCCTCTCCTTAGCCCCCCCTAAATCATGTCTGGAATCAAGTCTTTGTCGGGGTCCTCCAAGGTGGTCCGAAGTGCAGACAGGTGAGGGCCATCGTCAGGCCCCCTTGTTGGTGTTGCACTGTGTGAGGAGTTTTCTTGTGTACACACACCCCCAGAGCGTGACGTGCAGTGATGCCATGGCCTGCGCCGGCATCCATCACATCTTCCCTCTTGATGCAAGATCAGGCCTGTGTTACCTCTGGCCGCCGTCAGAGGTCAGGTTAGTCCCGGGTCAATGTTCTGCCTTTCCCTGGAGGAGCCGAGCAGTCCCTTGGATGCTCAAGCCTCCCTCCCCCAGGCCTGCCTTAAGACTCCTGGGTCCACTCCCAAACCCAGGTTGTTGGCATCGCAAGCCGAAATCCAACTGCTGTGCCAGTGGGCCACCCAAAAAGGAGTCTTAACTCTTGGCAAAACAAGGATAGGGGGCATGGACACAGCAGTAACAGGCAACATGGCCGTAAGCAACAACAGCATCATGGTGCACCTGATGACTGCAGCCAATGAGGAGGCAAAGATGGCTGATGGCCACCCTGGACCACTCCATATGCTGTGGAAGAGACATGCTGCACACAGATGGCAATGCACACGCCGCCATCATCTGGCACCAGTCCCAACCCTGCCAGGTATTTGTGAGTACCCCAGCACCCAGTGGACACCTTGTCAGTGTGTCCATGCAGCACACATGTCCAGTCTCCCCATAGGAGTACACCACCATAATCCAGCACACACATGCAGCACTGGGGGAATGGAGAGTACTGAGGGGAGGGTATACATGTGGGCCAGACTGCACCATAAGTAGGTGCTGCCACACGGCTGGGCTGTTCACACAGTGCACATGTGCCAGTGACAGGAATGTCCTCACATCAGTGTGCCTGTATGATGGCATGTGTCTGCCCCCACCGGGTCATATACCACACACCAGTCCAGGTTCTCCATCACACATGGCCAGTCACATGTATGTTAGTATGGAATCCATGCCACCAGTGCAGCATATGTGGTCACAGGACAGTATGAATGTGGTGTCCACTGTCAGAACACATCTGCCAGCTGTGCATATCACTGTGTGGGTAGCAGCAGTCATTGTTGCCTGACAAACTATAGGCATTGCTGTGTCCTCACAATACCAGCTACTGTGGTACTGTACATTCTGATACACACTGTAGCAAGAATAACAATATGTCTATGGCATGCAACACAACCCCCCACTCCTGTGGTGCTAGTCCGCTGGGTCACAATAGTCTGTGCTTCTGTGTCCAAACCCAGTCTGCAGCTACCAAATAGTTTATCATGTCTGACATATAGGTGGAGCTGTGAGTGCACCCAGCCTGCAGGTTACCGACCGTAGTTTCAGTCTGACATACAGGTGGAGCTGTGTGCACCATGCAATAGCATTGGGCAACTCCATGGTAATGCATGCAAAGAAGGCCGTAATGAGATGTTAATGGCTGTTTGCCCACAGATTGCCCAAGTAGGCTCATTTGTATAGGAGCTTTGAATATAGCTAATTTAGCACTGGGCAAACGAAGTTAGCCCTGGGCAAACCTGTCAAAACCATAGCACTGTTCTGCTGTGTTTGGCCTTCACTGTTGTTTGCAATTGTTGTACACCCCTTCATTATTATCACCCACAATGGCCACCTAATGCAACTCTGCCTACTCCACCTCTGTGTGCATTGGGCTGCTGTCACAGTTTGGCCTTCCTGGTTGCTATATTCAGAACTGTCTTATTTGCCGGGCTATTTTTGCACTGCACTCTCAGCCCTGTTTGCATGGCTTCATTGGCATGCTATAGTCAACTGATTTAGCCCTGGAGCTATTCCTTTGAATATAGCGTACAAATGGTTCTGAGCTAATTTTGCACACCGTGCAATGCTAGTTTTGCCCCGGGCCTAAGTTTTGAATATCTGACCCCTAGTTTTTTATTGTATTATTCGCATATAATTTCAATTTCTCCACTAACATTTACTAGTTCTATATTCAGTACTTCCAACTGCAGGAGAAGAAAAATCAAGGGAGCATTTATTCCTTACCTCATCCTATTTTTTTCCAGTTCTGCAGTTGTAAAACCTAAATTTGGTTCCATGGGGACAAATTTAGAAATGCAAGCAACATAACAATCAGTTGGGGTAGGGGAGTGTTGCACTTAGAAAACAAACAGTACAGCTGAACAAAGAGTGAAGAAAATAAAATGCAGTAACTAAGGAATGAAGTATCTTTTAGCAAAAGAAACCAGATAAACCACAGCCATGTAACAAAAAGACAGTTAATTGATGGAGCTTGAATCTATGATAAGCAATGTAAAAAGACGAAATGAGAGAGGGACTTTACCAGATGAAATGTTGATGATTTAACAACAGGATTTTTAACACCAATAGGTGTGGGCCGTAAAAGAAGTCAGAGACTTCATATGGTAAGTGCAGCCAGCCACATACAGATATAGCACTCCAGTGTACACATAAAAGAATAGTAATTAAAAATGTATGTTTTCTTTATAACATTAGAAAAACTTGATGAAACAGCTCAACAACTACATACAATCAGGCTATTTAAAGAGACAGTGTCTCAGTTACAGGTGAGATAACAGGTGCAAAAACTTTACTTGGAATTTAATGTTTATAAAGATGTTAAGTTGGAAATTTAAAACAGAATATTTATTTTTCTTTTTATTTAAAAAAACAGACAGAGGATTGGAATATTAAGTAGAACACTATAACATTGGGGGAATATTGAATCTACCAGAAAGGTGGGCATGACCTATATGAAATGTATGCAAGTTAAAATATAATAAAAATGGAATTTAAGATGAATACAAGGGTCTTTAAGCAAGGTGTCATGGTCAGGCTGTAAAACACAATTTATCACTACTCTCTCTCTCTCTCAGCCCTGGTCATTGTCTACCCTCTCTCCTTAATACTAAATCTCTCATTCTCAACCACCTCAATTCCTACCCATGGAAACATGCTGTGGTCCTCCCTCTACCCAAAGGCGGAGACCCCTCATCCCCTGGCAACTATCGCCCCATCTCTCTCCTCCCTACCCTAGCTAAACTACAAGAACACCTTGTCCTCTCCCAGCTTACCTCATTTCTATCCAACACCTCCTTCTTCAACCCTTACCAGTCTGGTTTCAGGAAAAACCACTCCACCACCACCTCCCTACTTCGGCTCATTGGTTCTATCCTTACCGGCATGGACAATGGCCAAATCACCTCAGCCATTTTTGTTGACCTTGCCAAGGCATTCAACACTGTCTCCCACTCTCTTCTTCTTCACTCCCTCTCATCAGTTGATCTGTCTACTTCAGCCACTAACTGGTTCAAGGCCTACCTTACTGGCAGATCCCAGTCTGTTAAGATCTCGATGCCATTTCCCCTTCCCTCCCGATTAGTACTGGTGTCCCTCAGGGCTTAGTGCTAGGGGCCCTTATTATTCTCCATCTTCCTAAATGACCTTCCATCTGTCTGCTCCTCCTCTGCCATACACATGTATGCCGGTGATACAGTCCTGTATGTCCAGTCGAGATTACATCCAGCTTACAGCAAGACTTCGACAAAGTTCAGCTCTGGTTTGCTAACCACCAATTATTCCTCAATGCCAGGAAGACTATCTCCATGATATTTAGCACAAGGCAGAGAATCTCATGGCTTCCCTCCCTGCCCACATTCCATACCCTCAATGGGACTTTACTGGAGGACACATCCTCCTTCAGATACCTTGGTGTCTGGCTAGACCAACACCTTAACTTCTCTGGACATATTGACACCATCCAGAAAAAACTGCGCCCCAAGCTTGGTGTCCTGTTCAGGAACCGTAGCTGCATCCCACCTGTGGCTAGGCGTGAACTTGTCCAGAATACGATCCTCTGCATTTTTGATTACTGCGATGTAGTCTATGGTGCTGCTCCTAAGTCCTCCCTGACCAGATTGGTCACCATCTTCAACTCCTTCTGCCACTTTGCCCTTGATGCTCCCTCTCACACCCACCACTGTGACCTTAATCAGGCCCTATCCTTCCCTTCTCTCAAATAGGTGCCTCCCACTGCACTAAATTCACCTCCAAGCACTGGTTGGGTGAACTCCCATCCTACCTCTCCTCCTCATTCCTAACTCACCAACCCTCCCTCTCCCTTGGATCTACTGACTACCGTACACTGGCTGTCCCCATGGATCCACCCTCATCAGGTTAGTCTGGTTACTCCCATTGCTTACCAAAACTATGGAACTCCACCCCTCAAATTCACCACTCTTCTTCCTTCTACTCCATCAGCACTGCCCTCCATAACTACACTGCCCATAACTGTTCCTGCCACAACCCTCCTTAATTCCGTCCCTAAAACTCCAATAAATCCTCCCCTGCTCTGCACTTACACCTTGACCCTCCCTGTTGTAACTCCACCCCTCTTCTTAGCTCCCAACACTCCTTCTCTCTCCCCTTCTCCTTCTCGGCTGGCCCTCCTGCACTCATGACTCCCAGCATCCTGAAGTTGTCCCATGGGCATGTCTAACCTCTCTCTAGTTTTAGCTCTCACTTCCTCTACCCCTCCCATATTCCACACCCATCTCTCCCTTCCATTCTCTGTAGCCTTCTCAGTCCACTTGTAGGGTTCTCTGCATCCAGAAGGGATCTTTCTGGGATAGGCTTCCTTTCTCTCACCTTCCTCCCCCACTACTGGCCTTCCCACCCTTGCAGGGGTTCTCAACATCCTGAAGGGTTCCTTTGTGTTGGTACTATGTGTCTCTAGATGTTAACCCTCATTTTGGGTCCTCTGTCCCTACCCTCTCTAAAGTCTCTCTGCCATCTTCCCCTTTTCACTTCTAGCCCTCTCAGTCCCCTTACTTAGTTTACTTAGTGTGTTTGGACAAAAGAAGGCATATGCCCATTGTGATTGTCCCCCACACTAGTGGGACTTGACTTATTGTTGGTTATCTCTCAATCAGTAATCTAATCTGGCTTTAAATGTATTAAAGGAGTTTGATTCAATGATATCATTTGGAAGACTATTCCATGCTTTTGCTGCTCTCATTGGAAAAAAGGAATCTCTTTTGGCAGTGTTTGCCCAATCAACAACTAGTTGTTGTTGGTGAAGTCTAGCTACATGCCGTCTGTTTGAGTACTCTAGGCCACATTGTTCCATTAAACACTCTGATTTTAGTATTTTATAAGTAAGGAGAAGGTCTCTGTACCTCCTTGTTTGAAGTGAGAATAAACCAGTTTTCATGAGTCTATTTTACTAGTCCATGGATGATAGTTTGGGAACCAATTCAGTAACCCTTCTCTGGGTCCTCTCCACCAGATCGATATCCTTTCTGTGGTGAGGGTTCCAAAAGGATAAGCAGTAATCAAGATGTGGTCTAACATATGCTCAGTATATAGGGATTATACATTCTTCTGTTCTAGTCACAAACATCCATTTTATTTGTTTTAACAAATTATTTGCCACACAAGTTACTTTAACACAATGGTCTGATGCAGTTAGTTTATCATTGACCATAATACCCAGATCCCTTTCACAGGTAGGCACTCAGCATCCTGAAGGTGTCCCGCAGAGACTAGGCTCTTCCCTTCCTCCTCAACTCACCCTTTTCTCCTTGGACCTGTGCTTCAATACTTACTTCTTTGTCCCCAGATTAACTTTTTGTTCTACCTACACACACTTAGATCTACCTATCCCTCTTGAACTTTGCACCTTTTTACTCTTCTCTGTATGATCTCCAACTTGCTGCCTCTCCCTGCTCTGTCTTTCCCTCCTTTTTTCATAATAGCTAAACTCCATCTTTGCTAACTGTTCCATGTCCGTCCATGTCTGTCCTGTCCTGTCCCTTCCTCCCTTGCGCTTATGTTTGATCCTCACATTAACCTTTTGTACAGTACACTGTATATCTCGCCTGTCTTATGCAAAATACCTGCTCTATTGATGCATTCCTTATTGCATGGTACACTGTATCTCTTGCCTGTCTTATGCAAAATACCTGCTCTACCAATGTACCTATTGTATGGTGCACTGTATAGTCACCTGTCTTATGCAAAATACCTGCTCTACCAATGTACCTTATTGTACAGTACACTGTATATCTCGCCTGTCTTATGCAAAATACCTGCTCTGCCAATGTACCTTATTGTATGGTACACTGTATAGTCACCTGTCTTATGCAAAATACCTGCTCTACCAATGCACCTTATTGTACAGTACACTGTATATCTCGCCTGTCTTATGCAAAATACCTGCTCTACCAATGCACCTTATTGTATGGTACACTGTATATTCATTCCCCTGTCTTATACAAATGTATGTAAATGTTGACTTATGTAACTTGATTGTATGTATCACCTGTGTATATCACCTGTCTTTTGCAATTGCCTGCTCTATCGATGCACCTTATTGTATGGTACACTGTATATTCACATGTCTTATGCATATGATGTAAATGTTGACTTATGTAGCTTGAATGCATGTATTACTGCTCCATTCTCATTGTACCCCTTCCCCCAGGTCGCACCGGGAGATGAGCAACTTGTTGCTCAGTGTGCCTTCCTGGTGAAACATTTCAGTAAATAAATAAATATAAAGTGAATTATCATGTTTTTACCAAAAAATAGTTTATATGTAAAATTAACTGAATGTTTCCAGATACATTTTTTCTTTAATACTAGTTACCATTACACATGATTTATATGGAGGATAATGACTGGGATTTGGTTAATAACCATGCTGTAATTGCCTCGAGAGGTTGCCATGACAACATAGTAAACCTTGAGAGTGCAGCTCGAGAGGTTTATTGTTGTCCTGGCAACCTCAAGAGGTGGTTTCAGCATGGTTATTAAACAAATCCCAGTCATTATGTTTTGTAGTGTATGGGGCAAGAAACAGTAGCAGCTCCCACCTATTACTCAATTTTCTTGAAAATCTTACCTCAGCAAGTCAGTTTTGTTCATAGTGTTCTCAGTTGATCAGATTGTTAACGTGTTGGCAAAACAAAAGGGTAACACCTAGGGATGCACATGCGCAATGGTGCCAGTGTTGTTATGCCATCACTATGACATAATCAAGAAGGGTTAACCACAGTGTGACGTCATAGTGATGGCATAACAAGGCTATAACTGGTTAATTTCAGTTAATAATAAGCCTCTCATACATTATATGGATATATCTGAGACCCTGAGGAAGAGAAAGATAACTATGAAATGTTGATTAGAACTTGGTAGAATTTAAAATACCAATAAAATATATTAAAACACATCCCGTGAGTGGGTCTGTATGTCTCCATATGTAGCATAGTTTGTACTGAGGTTTTGGAGATTGATCTCATCCAGAGTTTCTGTTTTATTATAGGTGCATGGTGGGCCACACTGCCCACAGTGGGTTATGTAACATATGTTTGCTTTGCCCATTACATCAACCCTCCTGGATTCCTTGTCATAGTGCAGGGTACTCAAATGCTTTTGTGCTCCAGATCTGTCATGGGCAGCCATTATGACCACAAAATCAGTTTCTGGCTGATTGGCATAATATGCTTAGTAGCAGGAGTAGAATACTACTCATCAGCCATTCTGGGTACTGCTGGTATAGTAACTGGCTTGCATCAGGCAGCAAATGTTGCATCATCCAATGCAGGGTAAACTGGAGGTACAATGATTAATAGAATACAGGGGATCTCCAGAAAAGCCATAAAATCCTTTTTGGTGGAATCCTCTTCTTTCACAGCAAAACCCACGCAGTTTGCATTTGCTGCATCATGGCTTGGGAGGTAGGGTCTTCAGGAGGAGATCTTGGTGTATACACCACAGAATCCTCACTACAGGAAGTTACTGAAGAGCTAGAACATGAAGCATAATGTTCTTCTTCATAACCCTCCTCCTCTTCATAATCCTCCTTGTCATTGGCGTCCCTGTCAATGACGAGACTAGAGAACCTTGCTGGTGACACCAGGGGCCACTGCTCATGAGGTACCTGCTGTGTACCAGCCGAAGCTGTCAACAGGGCTTGTGACAAAGGAACCTCCATCGACTGCAGAACAGGCTGCATAGGCAAGCCTGACATCAAAGTAACATTTAAACCATCCACTGAGGACTGCAGTTCCCCTCCTGGATGAATGAAGGTCATCACTCCTGTATAGGCCCTTATGCTCACAGGTGGGTCCCCAGTCTCCAATGCAGCCAGACCCTTTCTTTCTGCACCATTTCTTCAGCCATGAGTTGAAGCTCCTGGTGTATAGATCCCTTTCCTGTCACCTGTCGTAGACAGGCAGCATCTCAATGAAAGTCACTGAGCGAGCTACCTGTCTAAGACCTCTCTCTGGCTCCCTGAACTCCTGCTGCACTATCCCAAGCCTGTCCCTAGCCAGGTCATTAATCCTCAGGTAGACAATAACATCCAGCTTTCCCTCCCATCCTGCAGCCCTAGCAATCCTCAGGATCAGTTCCCATTGCCTCTGGGTGGTGGCACCGGTTAGGCACCTAGCTTGTCCCCCCCCCTTTCTATTCCTAAATCCATCCCCCTCACAGTTGACATACCTCTCAACCTTTTGTCCCCTAAATGTGGAACACTGCCTGTCAAAATGTGAAACAAATGGGCAAAATGTGGAACACTTAATCAAATCTTTACCTAAGAAACTCAAAACACTGTTAAAATGTTTCATTTATGTTCAGAAAGTCTGTTATTAATTGAATAATATATTTTTTGCATCATTTACTATGAATTTTTGCTTTAAAATGTTGACTTTTGAATGTGGAACAAGTCCTCACAATGTGGAACAGGGAGCTTTTGTGAAGTAAAATGAGGAACGTTCCTCGTAATGTGGTACAGTTGAGAGTTATGACAGTTGAGTCCCCCACAAGAAGTTACCTCCTCCTCTTCTGGGGTTCTCTACCACCTCCTTGAGATCTCCATTATAGAAGGCCCCCAAATCCTCCCTGGTCACCATCAAGAGGTGCCTCCTAGCAGTCCTGTCCCACCAGAGCAATCTAGCAATTAATAGTGACACCAGTTCAGAAATGTGACTCTGTCCCACCACCCCACCCTTTCAGAGCCCATAGTCCAGCTGTTCCTCCCCGGCATCTTTTGAGGAAATGGTGGCAGACTTATAGGCCTGATGGGGAAGAGGTCCCTGAATCCTAGTCAACTTGGCATGGAGTCTAGTGGCCTCCTCCTCAACCCAGAAAGGTGTGTGTACAGATGGGAAGCACTACAGTCTTCAGAAGGCCTGTGAAAATCGCCACCACAGTCACTATACTACACCACTCCCAGCATTCTCAATTTCTACTCTGTGTTACCTGGAAATATGTTTGTACCCTTACCCTTGATAGGGAGTTTCCATTTTTGCCTTTTTTTTTTTGTTTCCTTGTGTCTTGTTTATATATTTTTATACTCCTACCCTAGACTGGTGTTGCTCCTGTTCTCAGTTTTGGCCTATGTTTGACTTTCCGGCCTTCCCAGCAGTGACTGTTACACAGTAGTGAACAGGTGTCTTGTCTTAGTTGGCGGCACAGTCCCCGCTTCTCCACTTCCTTCTGCTGGTGGCAGCGACACCTATGGCTCCAATCACCTGTTCCACTCCTTTTGCTGCTCCACTCACTTGCTGGACAGGAACATGTGGGATACGCTGGTAGTGGCTGCTTTTATGCAGAACCTGTTTCCTACCTGGCAGTGCACTATTGGCTGTGAGAGGTCAATTATCAACTAGCTGAGGCCACAGGCCAGACAATTAGCAACCCTTCCCCAAACTACAGGGTTAGACACATGTCTTATGGCCACTAAATGTGGGCTACTCTGGCTGTTCTTAAATGTATACTTCACTCAATAATAAATACACTAATTCAAACAAGTTTCACCACAACTTACCCCACCTATGTTGTCTCCAAAACACACGCCTTCTTTTGTTCCTCCTGTGGCAAATGCAGGCAGACTCTGCTTAAGGCTAAATTTCAGTAAGTCTTTCAACACTGTTCCACATAGGAGACTAGTAAGCAAGCTGGGTAGCTTAGGACTGGGTCAAAGTTGGTAAACTGGTTAGACGATAGGTGACAGAGGGTGGTGGTACACAGAGTTCACTCCGAGGAAGGGAGGGTGACTAGTGGGGTGCCTCAGGGATCAGTACTGGGACTGATCCTATTTCATGTCTTTACAAGCGACACTGCAGAGGAGCTGAAAGGAAAGGTCTGCCTCTTTGCAGATGGCACCAAAATGTGCAATAGGGTAGAAACTCTGGGTGGTGCGTGTGTGTAAAGGATGAGCAGAGACCTGAGAAAACTGGAGGAGTGGTCAAGGGTAAAAACTGTCATCCTCCCAGCAGTTCCGTACCTGAAAGAAAAACGTCAGTGTACTCTCCCCCCTCCCCCACCAAAAGATAAAAACATTTGGGTAGCTGCTTCACCCTTGTTCATTCACATAATTAAGAGAGCTTCTAGTGGGGTGCTACTGCATATGGCCAACATCAATGAAAGAAAAGGGCCAGTGTACCCCCTCTCCCCAAAAGATAAAAACATTTAGGTAAATGTAACAATGAACATTGATCAGCCTAGATTGGCTACTTACTAGTTTAATTTAAAAACCCAAAGTGTAGAAAAAAATGTAACAAACATTTTCATGCCTGGATTGGTTACTTACTAATTTAATATCAAAAAAAGTGGGGGTCTCTTGGTATTCACCTCAGGGCCCTGTTGTGAAGTTGCCCGGCTACCAACGTCGAGGTAGACCACCCTCAGCTGGGTCCCTAACCAAAAATGCCTCTGCTTCAAGTATCGTCCTTCATACAGAGTGCATCAGCCTGCATTGGGCTTAATTAAGGTTCCCAACCTGGCCCGACAGGGAAGAAAAAAACTGTCCCCTTCCTTCAACAACCTGATGGGTCCCTTGCCCAACCTGGCCCAACGGAGATAGAAAGGAGCAGCAGCAAAGCAGTGAGTGGATGTTAGAATAGGCGGGGTAATAAAACACTGCTCTCCCCATGCCCATCCACTCAGGTCACAGTGGGGGGCTGAAACACTGCACAGGAAGCTTGGGACTGCTCCTACCACTGCCATGTACATTACAACCCAGCCTGCTGTACAGCAGAATGATCCATTGCCAACCTGACCCACTAGAGAATAAAACAAAACCTGTCCCCTTTCAGCAACCTACCTGATGGGTCCAGTACCCGACCAGCTCATCAGGGAATAAAAAAAGCTGCCCCTCCCAACTACCTAATGGGTCTAGTGCAAAACAAAAGCTGTTAGAATATAGAATAATAAACAAAAAACTGTTTCCCTCCTCTGCCCAAGTACCCAATGAGTCCATGGCCAGACCTGGAACATCAGAATAAAACAAATCCCCCTCCCCGCAACAACCTGAGAAATTCTCAGCCCAACCCTGCCTGTCAGGGAACAAAAGATCTGTCTCCTCCCTTTAAGTACGGACCGGTCTGATGCCCAACCTGGTGCATCGGGAATAAAACTCCGCCCCCCAACTATCTGACAGGTCCAGTGTCTAACCAGGCCATCACAGAATAAAAAATAAACATGGTGATATGGATTGGGGTGGGGCTTATAAGTGAGTTTGGTGCTGGGAGAATGAAACTAACTGCCTGGGTGTTTGAACCACTTGAACCACTGCATACAGTGTAGGTACAGTAGCATTACTGAAAGCAGTGCCAGTCTACTAAAGCCCTCTCTGTAGGCAATGTATGCAAAAAAATCTGTAAAATTTACACTGAATGTGGTCCCCATATAACTGCCATTTACAACAATGTGACTAGTGAGACAGTAAGGCCTGCTTCAAAAATAAAAAATCAAGTCCAGCTTTGTTGGCACCAGCCAAATCTTGTTTTTTGTTTGTAAATGCTTTTTACTGTAAATGTTCAAAGTTCCACATTTTACATGTAATACACTTCTTGTCAAACATCATACAATCTGCATTTTGGGATGAGAAACATACTTATGATTCTTACATCTTAAACAGCAACTCTAATAAAAAGCTTAAAACAACTAGTTTTACAACAATTATGTTTTTAACTTTATTATTTTCTAGTTATTTACAACAATTACATTGTTAACTTCATATTCTAGTTATTCGTTATTCTTCTTTACTTATCCCTAATGTCGGTCTACTAAATATTGCAGTAAAGGCAGTACCTGTTTGATGGAGTCTTTCAAAATGTATGTGATTCTCCCCAGCTCACCTCACAAATGCCATGTGTGACATCACAGTCCATAGTCATGGTGAGCACTGTGAAGGCAGGAACAGGCGATGATTTTTATATAGACTTTCTAGAGAAACTACCAAGATGTGCAGTAAGACTCGGAAAGGAATATTGAAAATGAAAAAAATTTACTCTATAGTAAGTTGTATTAGAGGAAACATTTATGAAAGTACGTGTGAAAAGACAGAGCTGCACTTTAAGACAGTCAGCTGACAGGCTGGCCTGTTGATGTAGAGGGTCATGCGCACCATGAGCACCTTACCTCATCTCATGCTGGCAACTCTGTCCTCGAGAACAGACTCTGGGGTCGGCCGGGGAGAGAGGATTGAGTGTTCACAGGACTGCTCTTCTCCCTCAGGAAGGGGGATTCTGCACCTTGCTGCTTGGCTGCCATCTAGAGGAGTCCAGATGGTAGTGCACATGGCTCAGCAAGAGGGAGAGGCACGAGGTCAAAGCACTAGTGCATCTCCATGGAGGCAGAGTGCACAAGCTGCGCTCATGGGTCATGCCTTAAAATAGTCATTGCTATGGCTAGTGCACTTTACCGGTAAACAAAAACTAAATAAAAAATAAATAAAATGACACATCTGTGCAGCCCAGTGGGGAGAAAGAAAAATCCCCTGTCAAGAGAGCTCTGTGATGCCCCCAGACTGCCTCCCTGAAGACGCCCCAGATATAAGCCCCTACTGGGGCTTCTGGTTGAACCTGGTGTCTCACCTGGAGCCACGGCTTGGGGGGCATTCTATGAGCCATTGGAGATACGGCAGAATGGTCTGGGTGCTGAATTGGGGGGTTGGGGGAGACATCTACCTCACCTGTGGTGGAGGAAAAAAAATAAAGACAATCTGCTGATGTTAGGCATTCAACTACACTGTGTTTATTAAACTTCCTTGGCCATACTTGAAACTCCTAGTGCACCACTCTTTTGATTCAGGTTTTAGACACATAGTTTCAGCAGTAGTTTTTCCCAACTTTATTTCTTCACTCTGGCTCCGGGCGCCCTTCAGGACTGCTTACTCGACTGTGCTTCTCACTCCTGCCTGAACCCCGCTCTTCCCAGGCTCTCCTCCTGATCAACCAGTAGGTTCAGCCCCTAGATCACCCTCCAGGAGAGGGCCCACCTCCCATGGCAGCACTATCTGAAATTAGAGAGACCCACCTCAGTCATTGGGTCGGCCATGGAGAGTTCTTGGGCGCACTGAGCTGGTGGCGGATGTGGGCATGCTCCCGAGGACTCTGTCATCTCACCGAGTGCCAGAGGCCTTTTTCCCTTTTTTCTCCCCTGCAGAGCACGGATGTGCAATGACATTCTGGTGAGAGGCACCGACACCAGCTGTCGCTCCGCCTCCCCTCAGTATCTGCTTTGCTCCTCATGTACCGCACAGCCACTGCCAGGAGCCGCTCTGGAGTAGAGCAATCCCTAGTCCCTCCCTGGGAAGGGAGAGCAGTCCTCGGATGCTCAATTCCTTCCCTCCCTGCCAACCCCAGCAGCCCAGTCCGTCTCGAACCCGGGTCGCTGGTGGTGTGAGGTGGCATTCAGCACTCAATCCTTAGTGCCACCAGGCAGACAGTATTTATGTTTTAATGCAGTGGATTTTGGGGACTGGAGTCTTGAGTGAGTTCATCCCTCCATAAGAGACAACAAAAGGGAGACAGGATTCAAGCTGAAAATCAATTTTCTTTACAACTAATTTTTTTGGAATATGCAAATCTCAAATTCAGTTTAAACAAGCATTTTTCAATGTCAAATGCTTGCTTGCATGTTGTGTCTGGTAGGTTTTGGCTGTGTTGTAGAGAATGATGAAGGCAGACTACTATTGTAGGAAGAGAGAGTTTGCAATGGAGTCAGTGAGCAGTAAAGTTTGTCTTATATATTTTCATTTCTGAAGCAAGATACAAGATTTTAAAGGTTTTAAAAGTTCCCAGTCTTGTGCCTTGTAGAAATAAAACATATTGATACAGTGCTGTGGTATTTAACATTACAAATATGTAATAACATCATCCTACTGCATCTAGAGTGTGAAGCTAGCATCCACATTGAACAGGTAAGCTCAAAGGAGGAGGTTTTTAGAAACTATGGTATGGTATGGTAAGACTTTATTTTTATACAAGAATATGCCATTTTGGAGTTTATCAGTCCAGTTCACAAAACAGTCCTGTAATTATCTAAGTTACACATCAAAAAGTAATAAATATAAACAATATAAACTAGTAAAACATTAAAGACAAAGGGATCGAATATATATACATGACGGGATAGGGAGAAAAAAGCAATTCTATTTCAAACACCAACAAGTGTAAGTACAGTGGTCCCTAAACACTTGAATAAAAAAGTTAAGTTTAGTTTCAGCCTGTACAAGGGAAGGTAGCTCATTCCAGTGTAGGGCTACCAAGGATCTTAAAGTACGATCCCCAAATCTATTAATATACCTAATCCATTGAATTTTATTTTGATGGACCGATCTAGCCAGATATTTCCTATTATCCGAGGTAATAGGAAATAAAGTCTTTGTAATGTTTTGGTGGTCATGTTTAATCATGTTTAAAGACCTGAGTAATTAATTCATTACAAAAGTAAGCGATTACACACACGGCAACCCCTAGTGACAGAAGGCTCTCTGGACCTTCACAGGGTGTTGCCTGTGCAACAGAACACTGCACAGTGCCTTTCCAGACTTGGAGCGGTGGCACACAACAATGCTGTCTCCCATTCTCGTGGTGCCCTGCTGGCTCCCCGAGCTCATCCCCGAACTGGAGTCACCAGCACAGGAACACAACACACTACCTGCTTGGCCAATGCCAGGCCCTGCACACGTTTCTTCAAAACTTTTATTTTACCCCAATTTTTTTTTCCTATATTGCTTTTTCTCCCATCAGGGCTCCAGGAAGGCATGGCTGTGGTCCTCTCTCAGAGGATGTTGATCTGCCCTGTTAGCTTCAGGGCTTCATGTAGCCTGCCTCGGTGCACCATTTTCTGCCCGTTAATCCCAGGACCTCAGAATATGGGCACATATGAGCCCTGTGGCTCCGGTGAAGGCCCCTTTCTGCCACCCGGCCTAATGCCTGGTCTTTCTTGTGGCTTGGCGCTGCTAGCTAGCCTTCACTGGGCAGTCGCCATGAGCTAAGGAAACCCATGTCCTTCACTGGGAGAGGAGAGCTGCCTTGTGTCAACTCAATCCAGTACCTCCCCATCTCCCAGGCCAACCCCTGACGACTGAGAGTCACTCCCGAACTGGTCACTGTGTGGGAGGAGGTAAGGCATCCAGTGCCTCACCCTCCACACCACTTTGCCAGCCTGCTTGACCCCACATTTGTTAACATAGTCTTTCATGTCCCTCCTGAACATGACAGGTGTCATTTATAAAATACTCATTGAAATGTCATTTCATGCCACAAGGGCAAAAACATGTTTTAGACAGGACTTGAAAAATGACATCTATCACATTCATGAGGTACTGATAAAAAATGGTTATGTTGAAAATGTGGGGTCAAAATATTGAAAATATGGCTAAAGTTGTGAGTGAATATTGAAAAATGTCAACATACCTTCATAACTTTGGTGTTTTTTAAGATTTTGACTCAAAATTTTAACCTAGTGCTTTTTTTTTTTTGTAGTTCTATTTATCTCCTACCGTTCAGACTCTCTCTGGTGGGATACACAGTCAGGACTCTACTGCCCGGCTGAAGCCTCCGACATCCACGCTCTTTGGACTCCCTGAACCCTCGTCCTCCTCCTCCAGCCACATGATCCCCCGGCTCTGAGCACCCCGGGTGAAACACCAACTCCTCCGTGATCTATTAATCTAGTGGTGTGACCAGAGGAGAGCATCCAGGAGCATGGCAGGTCTGCACTGGGCATGGGGCTCCCACAACCAATCGCCACCATCAGCGCCGACTGCAGTTTTTTCTTGGTGCTGTTCCTCCTATGGGACGTGGTGTGCTATGGTGTCCTATGTGGTGCTTCTGCCGCTGATGCCTGCTGACATCCCATCCCCATACTGCAGCCTGACGCCTGTGCCCCCGCCTGGTCTCCACCAGAGCCACTGCTGTGCTGGTGCCCCTGAATCCCATCCCGGTGAGGACAGCAGTCCTCCGGATGCTCAATCCTCTCCTTCTCTGCCCGACCCCCATGGCAAGAGGTGTGGTGTCCAGTGCCTCAACCCTCAGTGCCTCTGGGCGGCTAACCTAGTATTTTTTAACCCCCAAATTTCAACCTATTTTTTCATGATCTCACTTCTGAAGTTAGTTTGTGATGTTTTCAAACCTGCCTGAAAGGTGATTTGGTCAGCAACTGACTGCAAAATCGCCTCTGGACCAGATTTAAAATGTCACCTACTTTGTTCATAAAATTGGGACTCAAAAGGCCATGTTGAAAGTTTGGTGGACAAATGTTAAAATAGCACTTGGTCATTTTACCCTATTTTTCACCAAAAGTTCAACATCATGTTCTTATGGGCTACAAAAATAACTAAAACTAAAACTAAACTTATGATCCCAGCTCATGAACCCGTAAGCGGAAATTTTCAAGACCCACCGAAAAGTGTTTTTGGCGGGAGGACTGCGAAAATCACCTTTCAGGCTGGATTTGAAAATGTTACTACCTTGTTCTGGAGGTGGGTACAAAAGTGGCCATGTTGAAAATTTGTTGAAAAATATTAATAAATGACAAAGATTTGAGTAGAAGTATAAAATGCATTTAAAAGCCTTTAACCAAACTTACCTTGTTTTCAGTCATTACGTGGCCAGTGTCAGAAGAAGGGCGTGTTGGTAGAAACAGCGACGATATGCTGGTGGACGGATAGGCAAGTGAGAGGTGCGGGGCGGGATGGGGTGGTGGCTGCTGAGGGGGAGTTGGATGGGGCCAGAGTCATTGCTGGACGGTTTTCTTACTTTGCAGGTACAGGGAACTGGGGAAAATGATTGGGGGGTGGGCAGGATAATGGACAGTGGATTTGAGTTAATTTTTACAAATGGGGCATGGGGAAAGTGATTGGGAGGTGTCATGATACTTGGCAGTGGGTAAGTTTATATTTAACAAACTGGGCATGGGGAAAGCAATCAGAAGGTGGGCGGGGTAACAGGCAGTAGTGGTTTTACAAACAGAGCTTGGGGAAGCGATTAGGAAGTGGGTGGGATACTTGGCTCTGGGTGGAAGTTTATTGTGTACAAACGGGGCATGTGGAAGCCATCGGGAGGTGGGCAGGATAATTGGCAGTGGGTGACAGTTATTTATTTTATTTTTTTTTTACAAAGGGGGCATGGGGGAACCAATCGGGAGATGGGAGGGATAATTGGCAGTGGGTGGGAGTTTATTTTTACAGAAAGGGACAGCAGAGAAGCGAATGGGAGGTGGGCAGGCTCAACTGCAGAGGGTGGGATTGTTTTACAGAGGGAGCACAGGGAAGCCATGTGAGGTTTTGAGAGAGGATGAGCAGCGGGGAGGATAAGCGGCAGGCTGATCATGACAGTGCTCAGATGGCTGCTGGGCATGTATTGTAGATGAATGCATTCAGCTGCTCTCTGATAGGTGCGGGCATGTCCTTTCAACTACATGAAGTTTCCGCCCATTACCAGCAGAGCAGCGTCATTATTAGCGTCTTTGATCACTGGCCTGCCACTTGAGCCTGTGCTGCACTGGATACAACAATGACTCACCTCTGAAGTTCGCTACTGTAATAATATGTTTGTTGTGCATGCACAAGAAAACATTAACAAAAACACTCATGGTGGTTGTACACTGGTGAGTAATTCAAGTCATTTTAAGAAGCAGTACTACAAGACTTGTAACTTGAAAATTAAATAGATTGCAGAAATGTGGGGCAAGCTAGTTACACTATCAACTCAGCTTGCAGAGCACTGGGACAGTATCCTGGGGTCTCAGTTATATTCCCAGCTGCATCGCATTATTTCTTTTTCTCATTATAATTTGTGAAATGCTGATCAGTGGCTGATAGCGAACCAACAGTTCCTCACAATCCACATGGTTCCTAGGGTTAGGTTTGCAGTTTGAGAATGTTGCTGAAGGATGCTGAGATTCAGCCAACTGGCCTGAAATCTTAGCTGATACAGCACTCTGCTTGATTTCCAGAGGCCAGGATTCAATTCTAACCTGGATTAGCCTTTCTCATTATAATTCATTTAAACAAGCATTTGTCAATACGAGCGTTCGCTTGCAGGTATTTGCAGTGGTGTTTGGCACGTATGGTGCTTTACCCTAATGCCCTGTGCGATTGCCGGTATTTGCACAATAAAATTTCAGCATGGCCTTTTTGTTACCCCCATTGTGCGCTACATAGGCGGAAACACGTTTTGGGCAGGATGTGAAAAATGTCAGTTGTACTGCTCATAAGGAAGTGTGGTAAAATGGCAATGTTGAAAATGTGGAGGAAATATTGAAAATTCGAAACCTACGAAATGGAGTGAACTGTGCAACGCACCGTAAAACAGTCATTGTTAGGAATTTTTCACCAAATTTTCAACATTGGCATTTTAAAACCTCTGCTAATGAACAGTGTCACTGTGATTTTCTTACTGTGTCCCATACATTGATTTCGCATTTGACTGACGCCATTGTGCACTACATGGGTGGAAACACGTTTTGGGCAGGATGTGAAAATGACAGCTGTACTGCTCACGAGGAGGTGTGGTAAAATGGCAATGTTGAAAATCTGGTGGTGAAAATATTGAAAATTGCGAACTTACGAGCCGCGCGTAGAACTGCACAACGCCAGAAACAGTTATTTTAGGAATTTGTTCACCAAATTTTCAACATAGCCATTTTAAGATATCTGCCTCACGAACAGTGATACTGTGATTTTCTTAATGTGTCCCATACACTGAGTTCGCACAGCGACTGTGCCATTGTGCGCTACATGGGCGGAAACACGTTTTGGGCAAGATGTGAAAAATGACAGCTGCACTGCTCATAAGGAGGTGTGGTAAAATGGCAATGTTGAAAATCTGGAGTGAAAATATTGAAAATTCGCAAACTTACGAGCGTGCATAGGAACTGCGCAATGAACACTCATAAAACAGTCATTTTTAGGAATTTTGTCACCAAATTTTCAACATAGCCATTTTAAGACCTCTGCTCATGAACAGTGTCACTGTGATTTTCTTAATGTGTCCCATACATTGAGTTTGCACACCGACTGCGCCATTGTGCGCTACATGGGCGGAAACATGTTTTGGGCAGGATGTGAAAAATGACAGCTGTACTGCTCATGAGGAGGTGTGGTAAAATGGCAATGTTGAAAATCTGGAGTGAAAATATTGAAAATTCGCAAACTTACGAAAGCATGAGAACTGCACAACGAGAGCCGAAAACAGTCATTTTAGGAATATTTTCACCAAATTTTCAACATAGCCATTTTAAGACCTCTGCTCATGATCAGTGTCACTGTGATTTTCTTAATGTGTCCCATACATTGAGTTCACACTACTGACTGCGCCATTTATGCTACATGGGCGGAAACACGCTTTGGTAGGATGTGAAAAATGACAGCTGTACTGCCTATGAGGAGGTGTGGTAAAATGGCAATGTTGAAAATCTGGAGAGCAAATATTGAAAATTAAGAACGTATCGAGCATGCGGAACTGCGCAACGCACGCAAACAGTCATTTTAGGAATTTTTCACCAAATTTTCAACATAGCCATTTTAAGACCTCTGCTCATGAACAGTGTCACTGTGATTTTCTTAATGTGTCCCATTATATTGATTTCATGACACCGACTGCGCCATTGTGCCGCATGGGGCGAAACACGCTTTGGGTGAGATGTGAAAATGACAGCTGTACTACTCATAAGGAGGTGTGTAAAATGGCAATGTTGAAAATCTGGAGTGGAAATATTGAAAATTAGCAAATTCACGAAAGCGCGAGGAACCGCGCATGCACGCCAGAAAACAGTCTATTTTTAGAGCTTCATCACCATCATGTTTTGGAACCTTCCTGTATGATGTCACTGTCATGGCATTATTTGGCTCGAAGGGTGATTTCATGCAGTGATCGTGAAATCACCTTCGGGCCTGAATAACGCCATGACAGTGACATCATTCATGAGAAGGGGTCCCAAAACCCATGTTGAAAATTTGGTGCAAAATTCTAAAAATGCCTGAGATATGCAATAAAGTTGAAACCCCTATCTAGCCCATTATACAGCTTACCGGCATTTCCTCAGTCTGTGGTCAACTTTGAAGAGTGCAGACATGTTCCCAGTCCACCAAAGATCATCGCACAAGCTCCGGAGGTAAGTATGGGGTGAGGGGGGTGTGGAGGCAGGGTGTACAGTGGGTGTGTGCGGGTTGTGGAGGGGTGGGGAGACTGCATGGGACCGTTTTACTTTACAGGTTTTTTTGTTTTTTTAATTGACGATGTGGGACGCTTGCCATGCTGGGGTGGCTCCAGCGTGACACAAGGATGGCTGAGGGGGCCGAGGAGCCGATGGGGATTGGGCACCCCGCCGCAAACAACAGAGGGCTTTGCCATGCTGGGGTGGGCCCCAGCGTGGCAGAAGAGATGGCTTAAGGGGCTGTGGAGCTGATGGAGATTGGCACTCGGCCGGCAAACAACGCAGGATGTTTGCCATGCTGGGTGGGACTCCCTGTGTGGCAGCAAGGATTTGGAGGCGGATGCTGGGGGCAGCGTGACGGTGCCTGATGACAGCGGTGTTTTTCTTGAAGTGAAGACCACCGCTCACACACAGCTCCCGCACTCCATTGGTGCAGGACTCGCACGCCTGCTCAACTGAGCAGTGAATTTAATGGGAGAGGCACACCTCCAAAGTGTGCTACTCTTCCAAAGTTCCTTGCGATGTGCACAAGCTAACGTAAAAGGCAGAGAGAGGAAAGAGTGTAGTCAGGCATACTCGCACAAATGTGTGTATAGTTTTTAAGTATCTGACCAAACTACAGTACTGTATGTGCCTTTTTCTAACCATGATCATTCTGAGCTGGAGCTGAGGGAAAACGTCCCACTGGTGCATTTGAATATGGGCAGTTTAGTGGCTGTGACAGTTTAAATAGGTCATGGATACAAGTACTAACTCAGAATGAGATTAGATGAGACTGTGGAGACATTTCTTCTTGCAGTCAGTTCAGAAAAATAAGAGACCAATCCTCTGATAATATTAAATGGGGGACAGCACTTGCAGGTGTACACACAAAATTGAAATTTCTAGAGAAATGCTTGAAGGACCTGTTTGGAAGCCATAAAGACATGCTTCTGCTTTTCAGGTTTAACTACATTCACTGGCATTTTATTATACTATGATCATTTGAAGTATTTGTTTTGCGTGCATGCCATGCAGACTGTAAATCAACCATACAAAAAAATGCATTGAGGGAACTGTCACCATGCTGAACTGCCACAACAGCAGGATGTTCATGAAGTCCTGAACATGTGGGAAAAGCATACAAAGCTGCCTCACTAAGGATTTCTCCTTCTCCTCTAATGGATGAGTATTTTCTAAACTTCAGTTCTGTTTTCCATTTTCATATATTTTTCACTGCTGTGCAGAACAATTCAGTGAAGGATGGAGCATCAAGCAATTAAAACATAATCACCTTTGGTTTCCCATAGACAGAAGCCTTAACAGACAGACCTCTATGGTACTATTGTGATACTTGCCAGTGTAATGTGCAGGGCTAGTGAGACAGCAAGAGATGAGGCATATGAACGTATGGCTAAGGGTGCGGTGCAGGGAGTAAGTGTTTAGGTTTCTCAGATACTGGAAAGCACTCCAGGCCAAGAGAAGTCTAAATGTTGTAGATAGGATTCACCGGCGATAAGAACAGGTGTGGATGCTTTACACACTAGACAAAGGTGTGTGTTTTGGGAGGAGGCATTAAAGAAAAACTACGCCCTCATATCTTGTAAATTTGTTTCCTTGTCAATAGAGAGCACTTTTCCAGTAATTGATGGAGATATACATGCTTGCTTTAGTTTGCTTTCACTATTCATGCTAGTTCCCTGTAGCTATCCTGGGGGTTACCATTTTATGGTTGTTGAAATCTCACTGTTCATGAGAGCTGCATTAGCATATCAGAACACAATGTCACACCACCCATTTATACCATGTATCTCTATGCTGAAAGAACAAATATCCTGAAAAACAACTCTGGAAACACACCAAGTGAAAATAATTTAAGGGAAAACCCTGTATTGCAAAGCTAACTGAAGCTAAATATGGTATTTCACACCATGCTGCAACTTGTTTACTTGTTTTGTTGAAATCTAATTACAGACAGGCATACTGTGATGTCTCAAGGGTGCTGACATGGGGTGGAGCTTGCCATCTGTCATGGTGGCAGTGTAGTTTTAGGGAGACCGTCGTGAGAGCTGTTTTCAGCCCATCCGTGATAAAGCGCTAGCTGTTTAAACACCGGTATGACATAAATTAACACCGAGTCTCGCATCAAAATGAATCCAGCATTGCCCGAATCCCTGCAGGAGATCAAAAGTTATCACGTAGTGTCAGCCTGTGCAGCGCCACGAGGCACAGGGACATCCCAGATGGGTACGCCCAGTACTTTGATCCCAGTCATAAGCTCCATATGGCTGTCAGTAACAGGGATAAGCATGGGCCAGCATTGCTTGCATCAGGTGCCCAGCCCTTAATTTAAATAAGCTGTTCCGGACATTTCATGTAATGACAAAACTGGACAAAATTCTCATGGACATGGTTGATCTTAAATATCAGCGAAAAACAAACAGTGACCTGGCCCTCCTGGCATCGAGGGTGTCCCACACTGAGCAGGTTATCCAGCACACAGTGTCCACCTTACATAGTGCAGGAGGGCACGCCCATGATCATCACCAAGTTGAACTACTTATTAAATAAAATAGATGATCTGAGAACCGTGCCTGCTGCAAAAACATCAGAATTGTGGGCATACCTGAAGGGCTGAGAGACAGGACATGACAGGATTCCTAGCTAATCTTCTGCCAGCCCTGGTGAAAATTAACAACTTGCTCTCCTCCGGAGATTGAGCGGGCACACAGATCCTATGCCCTCGCCCCTGCCAGGGAATGTCCAAGACCCATCTTCTGCAAGTTTTTTGCTACCCTGTCAAGGAATTTTATTTAAAACAAGCTCGAGACCAAGGGTCCTTTCAATCGCAGGGGTGTAGAGTACAGCTGTTCCAGGACTTCTCTTTGGAATTATCTAACCATCGCAGAGCCTATGCAGGGGTGAAACAAATATGCTACCGACTTAACATCCCTACTTCCCTGCGGTACCCAGCCTCGTTAAGACTTCAGGTGAACGGGAGCTTTCTAAAATTTGACACACCAGCTGTGGCAGAACAATATGTGCAGGAATACCAAGCTAAGGAACAGGGCAATGACAGACAGGGCTCATCTCGGGCACACAAGAATCCAATATGGAGGTGACTCAGGTCGCGCCCACGGTGAGAAGCGTGGATGACCAGCAGGATGACCTGAGAGTTCCAGCCTGGCAGTCTACGCTCAAGAAGAAAGTCAAAGAAAAACTTAAGGCCACACATGATGCACCACTTCAACCAAGAAGGCAGAGATCGTGTAGCAGACAAAGGAGATTCCTTCCCTCGGACACTAGCAGTTGCTCCCCAGAGGTCACGCCAATTAAAACTTCCAACAGATACGAACCCCTCCGTGACCTGAACCCCATAGCTTTGGATCTCTCTATAACTCCTAAGAGGGACATGCCGATATCTGGGATAGACCAGGATAATGATACTGTCTGGTCCCCTCTGCCTTCAGACTAGGCCAGCTGCCTACCGGATGATGTCAATGAAGCCGAAGATTCAATTGAGTGGCTGACCGAACTCCTGGACACATCAGACAAGTTAGCACAGCTGACCTGAGAGGCCTTGATATCCTTTTTTTATAGACATGTTTCATTTGTTTCAGGTCATTTATGGTTCAAAATACTGTGATTTGCTCTATGGGGAGTGAGTACTGAGGTAAAGGGAGTCACAGCACAGGGGCTCATAAACTGCCTTAGTGACCATGTGGCTCTGGAACTCACCTTCACTGCCCTGGGTCTTGGAGACAGTATTTGAGGTACCCAGTATGGCTGTCACTTGATTGATAATTCACGTCCCCAGCCAAACTTGGATCCCCAGGGCAGGTAGCCTCAAACACATTGGGGAGGTAGCATCTACATGTCCTCACCACCCTTCTTATACCAGGAGGCAGTCTCAGGCATGCCTCCTCTTCAAAGCAGCTGTTGCCTTATTCGAATATGGGTACTAAATAAATCATAGATAGCTCCCTTTGTGACTAAAGCAATGTTCCTTGTCGCTGACAATGCAATCAGGCACAATGGCAGTGCAAACATCCCTTTTCCTATCTGAACTGGTTGCTGTCCATTCTAGCAAATTATTCCCAGGCCAAGGCCCAATGGCTTAGACTAGGGGCCAGTGCATGACATAGGGAGGCTGCATGGCTTACCTCTCCCCCTTGTGAGCCTGGTAGGGTTTGACCGACCATTGCTGGGAGCAGTGACTGTGACTCTGAGGGGGACTGGAGGTGTACCTCCCCGACGCTTTTTTCTTTTTCTTTCGAGGTTTTACTGGTGTTTTCTTTACTTGTTTACCATTACAGTTAAGTATTTTCTGGCTCTGGATGATGATCCCAGGTTCAGTGTGGGATCACCATCTCAGCTATTTCTGAAATGTTTGGTGTTGGAGTTATTCTGATAGAACTGTTACTTGTTAAATGTACAGCTCACCTTACTGACGCCCCAGAGAGGGCTCCTCAGGCACTTGGAGGAGCACAGGGCTGGCTCCTTCCGGCATTAGGAGGGGCCCAGTCTCTTCTGGATGGGGAAGGGCCTCTAGCCCTGACCCCTGAGATGGAGATATTCCCCATCATAGGCTCTCACAGTGACCAAAATATATGGGGGAACCAATACAAAGTGTTATACAGAAAATAAATCTTTGCATTGTGGCTGGGTTATGATACAGGTGGCCTACTGTGGTGAATGCTGCACATCTGGGTAGCACTTTCATACAAGGCAACCTAAGGACGGTGACCAGGGCAGGGACATCACCTTCTCTGATAAGGTTCTACAAGGGAAAAAAGCCTGGATATAACAGGATACCATGTATTTATATAATCCTATTATGGATTCCCCCACACCAATAACTTTTACCACATGAAATGTTAGAGGGTGAATTATCCAATTAAACAGAGGAAGGTGATGTCCAGGCTCAAAAAACTTAAAACACAAGTCGCTTTCCTTCAGGAGACTAAGATTAACCACAAAGAGACGGGGAAACTGGTGAGGGACTGGGTTGGGTGGGAAGCACACAGTGTATCAGGTAAGAAGAAAGGGGGAGTGTCGATCTTATGTCACAAGCTCCTTAAGTGGAAGCTGGTAGAACAACACAAGGACAAAGAAGGGAAATGCGTATTGGTGAAGGTCATAATGAATAGTGGACCTTTAATCTAGCCTTACATCACCTGACAGACACATGGCACAACTTACATCCTACTGAAAAGGATTTTACATGTTATTCAGCTGCTAGATAAATGGCTAGCAGACTGGACTACTAGTTCTCTCTACCATCCTATACTTGGCTATTGCAGAAATCTCCATTTCCTCCTGTATATCTCTGACCATGCCCCAGTGGTTCTTCAGGCCTACCTTACCACAAACACTGCACACTCAGTGACTTGGAGGCTTGACCCCTCCTACTTGCAGACCACCAGTTCCAACTTTGGCTTAAAACGGAGGTGTCCCACTATTTCCAAGATAACCCTGAATCATGTGCCTCCTCTCAGGTGATATGGGAGGCCTTAAGGACACAATTAGGGCAGGATCATCTCTATGCAGTACATAGGAAACATAGAAACATAGACTTTGACGGCAGATAAGGACCGCTAGGCCCATCTAGTCTGCCCATTTCCCTACCTACAGGATAGGCCGCAGATCCTAGTTAACCAACAGCCTATTTCTTCCTACCCCCACAAGAATTGCCTTATGTCTGTCCCATGCATTCTTGAATTCTCCCACAGTTTTAGACCCCACAACCTCCTCAGGAAGGCTGTTCCATGCATCCACTACCCTCTCTGTGAAATAATACTTCTCACATTGCCCTGAACCGCCCTCCTTCTAATAGGAGGAGGCAGAGAGAAGAGGAGGCCCATCAGCTAGAATCACAGCTGGCACAAAAAGAGGCACTCTATAAAAATGACCCCAACCAGCTAGATAATCAGTCTCTAAAACATGAGCTTACAGCCCTCTGACTTAAGCTCAACATCTTAGCCACTAGGAAGGCAGAACTGCAAATGGCTAGGCTACAGCACAAAATACTGGGACCAGGGGATAAGGCTGGAAGCTACTTTCATTCAGGTTAGGAAGCAGCAGGAGGCAGAACGCCATCTAGATAAACTAAGGAACAAATCGGGGAGGTGTAATTCTCCCCATGATGATAAACACAATCATGGAGGCATTTTATGACAACCTCTATAGATCTCAGGCTCCCTTCCATAAGCCTAGCTAGCGCTTTTGTTGCAAGGACCTCCTCCCAAACTCTCGGCTGAACACAGGGCCATGCTGGATGCTCCCGTAGAAGATTCCGAACTGCTGAAAGCAATAGATGGAATGGCTTCGCGTAAGTCCCCAGGGAGCGACGGCTTTCCTGCAGACTTCTATAAAGTCACCAGGGATCTTATGCACTGGCCTATGCTTCAAATGTTGAGGGAGCTGTATGTAGCCCAGTCCCTTCCTGGCTCACTCAGAGAAGCAGTGATCACCGTCCTCCCAAAGGATGGTAAGGATCCTCTCTCCCCTTCCAGCTACAGACCTATATCTCTAATAAATGCTGATGCTAAAATACTAGCCAAAATTCTAGCAACTAGACTAGAACAGGTACTTCCATCCATCATCCATGATTCTCAGGTGGGATTTGTTAAAGGGAGATCCAGTGTGGACCACCTGAGGGCATTAATGACCCTATTCCAACAGGCCTCACATCTACCCACTCCCACTGCAGCCATCACCATCAATTTCAAAAAGGCCTTCAATTTGGTCGAATGGGGGTATCTTCAGGCGATCCTAGAACACTTCAATAGCTTGGCAGAAGACACCAGCAGAAAGGACTGCTGTGTGACTGAACTTCTCTACAAGGACTAAAGAAGAAGAACTTTTGTACTTGGACCTTTAATTTAGAGTTAAAAAAAAAAACTAACAAACAAAACAAAAAAAAATGTGTGTTTGTCTGAGTTAACTGAACTGGATGGGTATCTGAACAGTTATCTAGGTGTAAATCTCAGGTGATTGAAAGGACTTAATAGCTGTGGGGTTTAAATTACTTGTAGAAAGATCTAGTAAGTAGGGGGAGTGGCTTAGCTAAAAGGAAGCTACATTTAAAGACTGCCTTAGAAAGATTCTGCTAATAGCTTGGCAGAAGACACCAGGAGAAAGGACTGCTGTGTGACTGAACTTCTCTACTGGGACTATATTTTCCTCCCCCCCCCCCAAAGCTAGTTCTATTTTTATAGGCACAGGATTTGACTGACAACAGGAACTTCCTGTTTGGGAGCAGGAAGTGAGTGATCACAGAACCACCAAAGATCCACCATCCTAGAAGGGCAAGAGTAGCTCTCCGGCCCCTCTAGCTGCTGGAGGTCTGCCTCTGAGCAAGTAAGTGGTCTACTGAGAAATATAGGATATTCTTGTCTTAGAACAGGACAATCAGGAGCTTAAAGGGCACACAGGCAGAAAGTAAGGAGAGAGAGAGAAAAAAAGAGGAAAGAGTAAGGATTGCAAACAGTTAAGGGGCCAGAAATAAGACATGATTGGAGTGGTGCTGTGCAGTGGCTGTGGAGCAGCAGTCTTCCGGGAGACGTTCTGGAGGATGCGGTGTTGTCCCATCTGCAGGCACCTCTCTGAGCTGAGGGAGGAGGTTGCTCATCTCCAGGCTGAGTTGGCCAGGATTTGTGGGACCTCCTCTTCCATCCAGGGACCACCAGTGCCACTGCCATTGCCTCAGAGGTTGCCAAGAAAGAGGAGCGGTTGGACCACAGTGGGCTCAGGGAGGTGAGGTGGTGGAACTGAGGTGCATCCTCCAGTTGTACCTCTCCACAATCCCTATGCCATTCTGGCAAAGTGTGGTTCCTCTATGGAGGCACCCGTGAGGAGACCAAGGAGGATGCTGGGAACCTCCACAAAGGAGACCCACAGGAGGGTGGCAGGGACCCTGCAGGG
This sequence comes from Neoceratodus forsteri, assembly GCA_016271365.2. Taxonomy (NCBI): domain Eukaryota; kingdom Metazoa; phylum Chordata; order Ceratodontiformes; family Ceratodontidae; genus Neoceratodus; species Neoceratodus forsteri. The sequence continues at coordinate 717,552,642 of CM057455.1, forward strand.
GAAGGAAACAACTTCTGGTGGGGGACTCCATTGTTAGGAAGGTAGAGCTGGGGAGGAAGGGAGAGGGAGGTAGGTGCCTGCCTGGTTCCATGGCTTGAGGACAGGGGCGAATCCTCAGGATTGCCGGAGCAGCTGCACAGGGAGGGAGCTGGATGTCATTGTCCACCTAGGAACAAATGATCTGGCTAAGAAAGGATTAGAGAAGTGCAGGAAGAGTTTGTGGAATTGGGGGAGGGCCTTAGTCCAAGTAGCATGCACGGTAACCTTCTGGGAGTGCCCATCTGCTGCATAGGAGAGGCTAGGGTGTTCTCACACCATGGGATTCAATAGGTGGTTGAAAACTGGTGTGGAGCCTCAGGGATTTGGCTTCATTGGGGACTGGGGTCCACCTGGAGTGATGCAAGCCTATACTGGCATGATGGGCTGCATCTGTCCAGGAGGGGAACCAGGATCCTAGGTGATAGGTTTAAATGCTTCATTGGCAAGCATTTAAACTAGCCAAGGAGAGGCACTGAAAGGAGAGGGAATCCTAGCCCCCAAATAATCATGGTAGTAAGTGCAAACACCAACATAGAGGTGTTATAGGGAGAAGGGCTGGAGTAAATGGAGAAAGTGACAAAGGCAAGAAGGACAGGGATGGGGCAAAGGGAGTAAGGCCATCAGAAATGGAGGGTAATGAGTACCAATGCCCATAGTCTGGGCAACAAGCTCCCTGAGCTGGTGGCCTTGATGGAAGAGGGATGCCTGGATATCATAGCAGTCACAGAAACATGGTACACAGAGAACCATGACTGGGATGTTAACATACCAGGGTACATAACCTACAGGAGAGACAGGCAGGGGAGAAGAGGGAGAGGGGTAGCTCTCATGTAAAGGAAGGGATAAAAGCAACTGAACAAAAGAGTAAACAGGGAGGAGAGGAGGCACTGTGGGTCACCTTGGAGACTGGAAAGGGCACCACAATCCGCACAGGGTTGTGTACAGACCCCATGTCAGGGAGGAATGGACAAGGATATGATAGAAGGCATTCTTAGAATGGCAGAGAAAGGGAGATACTGTTGATGGGAGACCTGAATATGCCAGATGTTAACTGGAGCACATTTGCTGCAGCCACATCCAAGAGCAGGGCCATTCTTGATGCCCTACAGGTGGCAGGCCTCAGACAGCTAGTTTCGGAACCCACTCATGAGGGAGCAATCTTAGACCTCATACTCTCAAATGGGGCAGTGAGAGGATCTCAGATCTAGAAGTGGGTTGCCATCTGGGGACAAGTGACCATCAAACAGTGTGGTTAATGTTAAACTTAGCTACAGAGTCAAGCCATACAAAAGTGAGGGTACTGGACTTTAGGAGGGCTGACTTTGGCAAGATGGGAGAGTGCCTCAGAAAAGCACTAGCAAACAGGCTAGAAGGAGGTGTGGAGCAACAATGGGGAATCATCAAAACTGCCACCACAGAGGCAACAAGCCTTTGTGTGAAGCAAATAAATCAAAATGAAAGAAAAAGTCACTATGGTTCTCAAAAGAGGTGGCTGTGAAAGTCAGGAAGAAAAAGATAGCATTCCGGAAGTATAAGGAAACACAGAAGGAGCAGGACAGAGAGCTGTACCAGTTAAGGCAGAAGGAAGCAGGGAGGGAAGTCAGAATAGCGAAGGCCCAAACTGAGGAAAAGATAGCCAACTCAGTTAAGAAGGGGGATAAAACCTTTTATAGGTACATCAGCGAGTGTAGAAAGACAAAGGGATGGATAGTGAGGCTGAATAGAATGAACGGTGGGTGGGCAGAGGGGGACAGTGAAAAAAGCAGGGATACTGAATGAATATTTCTGCTCAGTATTCACAAAAGAGGAGTGGGAAGTGCCTAATCCAATTAACAGAAGCACTCTTGATAGGGGGGTAGATCCCAGTCCTTTCCCAGAAGAAAGGGTTCTGCAAGAACTCCTAAAACTGAAGGTGGACAAAGCAATGGGTCCTGATGGAATTCAGCCCAGAATTCTAAAAGAATTAGGGAGGAACTAGTGAAACCACTGGCTACTCTTTTTAATAAATCATGGGAGGATGGTGTGGTACCCGAGGACTGGAGGAAGGCGGATGTGATTCCCCTTCACAAAAGTGGGGCCAAGACAGAGGCAGGAAACTACAGACCTGTCAGTCTGACCTCTGTGGTAGGGAAAGTGATGGAGTCACTTCTGAAGGAAAGAATAGTTGAGTACCTAGCGCCAGTGGAGCACAGGACCCAAGGCAGCATGGGTTCACTGCAGGAATGTCATGTCAGACGAATCTAATAGATTTCTTTGACTGGGTGACCAAAGTAGTAGACCAGGGAGGGCTGTGGACATGGCCTACCTAGACTTTAGCAAAGCATTTGACACAGTCCACACAAAAGATTAATAGTCAAATTAACCAGCCTGGGAGTGGGTCCCAGGGTGGTAGCCTGGTAGAACATTGGCTGCACAACAGGACACAGAAGGTAATTGTAAATGGAGTCCACTTGAAGAAAGCGGGGTTACTAGTGGGTACCGTAGGGTTCAGATTGGGTCCAGTCCTTTAATGTCTTCATCAGTGACATTGCAGAGGGACTGGAAGGAAAAGTATGCCTTTTTGCAGATGATACAAAGATCTGCAACAGGGTTGATACACAAGGAGGCGTGGAAAGGATGAAAAGGGACTTGGCAAGGTTGGAGGAATGGTCAGAAGAATGGCAGCTAGGATTCAATGCAAAGAAGTGCAAAATAATGCACCTGGGAAACAATAACCCAAGGGAAGAATACACAATGGGTGGGGATGTAGTAACAACAACAAAAAAGGAAAGGGACCTGGGGGTAGTCATATCAGATGACCTTAAGGTTAGCAAGCAATGTGAGAAGGCAGTAGGGAGGACTGGGGGTATACTGGGATGTATAGGGAGAGGCATCAGCAGCAGAAAACAGGAAGTTGTTATCCCTCTGTACAGACAGTTGGTGAGACACCATCTGGAGTACTGTGTCCAGTTCTGGAGACCACATCTCCACAAGGACATAGACAGGATAGAGGTAGTCCAGAGAGGGCAATAAATGGGCAGGGTCTGCAAGAGAAGCCGTATGGAGGAGAGACTAAAGGAGCTTAATATGTATACCCTTGAGGAAAGAAGGGAGGGGGACATGATAGAAATATTTAAGTACCTCAGTGGAATCAACAAAGTCCAAGAGGTAGCATCTTTCAGAAAAAGAGCGTGCAAGAACAAGGGGACACAATTTAAAGATAGAAGGAGGCGGTTCTGGGGCAATGTGAGGAAGTATTATTTCACAGAGAGGTAGTGGATGCATGGAACAGCCTTCCTGAGGAGGTTGTGAGGTCTAAAACTGTGGGAGAATTCAAGAGTCGTGGGACAGACATAAGGCAATTCTTGTGGGGGTAGAAGAAATAGGCTGTTGGTTAACTAGGATCTGCGGCCTATCCTGTAGGTAGGGAAATGGGCAGACTAGATGGGCCAAGCGGTCCTTATCTGCCGTCAAAGTCTATGTTTCTATGTAATGTAGGCCCAAGAATTGGGAGCTGGATCAGCACAATATACAATGGTCCAACTGCAAAGGTCCTTACTAATGGCCTCCTATCTGAGCATGTGACCCTACGAAAGGGTACGAGGCAAGGTTGCCCTCTCTCTCCCCTCCTTTTCATAATGGCCATTGAACCGCTGGCTTCAGCCATTCATACCCACAATCACGTCCTTGGCATACAAATAGGGAGGGAAGAATTCAAAACAAAGCTGTATGTGGATGACTGCCTCATCCTGACCAGGGATATTCACTCAAGCTTGGATCATGTTCTGAATATATTTTCTAACTTAAGCTATTTCAGGACTAAAGAGCAATAAAACTAAGTCAGAAATAATGCCCTTATACTAACATACCATGAAGGAGATGGGGAAAGATCTGACTAGCCTGGGCAGGCTCCCAGATTAAATACCTAGGGGTCACCCCAACCTCTGATATCCATAAACTTAGTCAGCTCAATATGCAACCTCTGATCACAACATTCCAAAAAGAATTGAACAGATGGCAGCATTTAAACCTTTCTCTCCGGAAATATCGACTCAGTTAAAATGATGCTAGCCCTCAGAATCTACTATCTATTAGCTCATCTTCCCACACTAATCCCGGACAAATGGTTTCAAAAATTAGACTCACTTATAGGCCACTTCTTATGGGGTTCATCCTCTCCCAGATTTAGCAGAACTAAGCTCAGGGCCCACTGGTCTCAGGGAGGGTGGAATCTTCCCCATTTTAAATACTATGGGTGGGATATTCAAAAGGGTTGCGCCGTGCGTAATAGGGTTGAGCCTGCGCAAGTCCAAAAGTGCGCCACTCTGCCATATTCAGCAGGAGGCAGTTGCGCCACCGGAAACATGCTGAGCAACAGCGCAATGCAAATGACGGCATGCGCAACCGAAGGGGGTGGATCCATGCATAAAGAGCGCAATGCGATATCCAAAGACTTGCGCAATGCACAACAGCGGACCAGACGGAAGTTGCGCCCCAGCGGAAATGAGCCAAAATAAAAAGGCTCAAGGAAGCGGTGCAAGAACGCCACAGGGATGCCAAGTGGGGAAGAGAGAGAGAAAGACAGTGACAGGCCAGGGCAGGCAAGGGAAGCAGTGTGGGCCATAGGCTGCAGAGGCCAGCGGGGGGTGCCCGGTGCAGTGGAAGTAGCAGTCAGGACAGCGGGGGTAACAGAGCAACATCAGCCGGGGGCACAAGCCAGGGAGATGGACAGTGGCAGCTTCCACATGGAAGCTGTAATGAGGGGTGAGAATGCAAGGTGCAGGGGGACGTGGCCGTGGAGGGGCCCGTCGGCGGTACGCCCAACAGGCAGTACCGTGCCTGCATCAGCTTTGAGTTGTACACAGATGTAGAGATTGTGGGCCGGTACCGCCTGAACAGGGCAATACTGAGGCGGCTCTGTGAGCTGTGCAGTGATGTGATGCAGGCACCCTCACGCGGAGTCATGCTCTGTCAGTGGAGACCAAGGTGACAGCCTGCATGTGCCTGCTCGCCATGGGCACCTTCCAGAGGCCAACAGGGGACACAACAGGCATCACACAGTCGGCCACGCCATCATCCTCACCCAATTCCTCAGTGCACTGCTGCCACATGCTGCAGAGCACATCCATTTCCCAGCCCGTGCAGAGCGCTCAGCAAATATGCAGGCGTTCCACAGGGTAGCACGTATGCCTGGCGTGCTAGGGGCCACAGACTGCACCCATGTGGCCATTCGCGATGCCACCCGGCCCCGATGGGGCCACATACAAGAATAGAAAGGGCTTCCCCAGTGTCAACTGCCAGGTGGTGTGTGATGCCACTGGGCGTATAATCAACGTCTGTGCCACACACCTGGCGGACATGATGATGCCTTTATATGGCATCAGTCCGCACTGTGCCATCGATTCAAGAGTGGGACATCCCCACAGGCCATCTAGTGGGTGAGTACGCATGTGGAAATGCAAACCGGGCAAGGGTGGGAATGCCACAGGTGCCATGGTAGTGGCACATAGGGATATGGGCAATATGGACCTGAACATGAGACTGATCTCCACTATCTCCACACAGGTGACAGTGGATACCCACTCCGTCCCTGGCTGCTCACACTGCATCAGCGCCCATGACCCCATCGCAGCAACGCTATAATGAGGCACATGCCGCCACATGCAACATCATTGAGCGGTGTTTGGGATGCTCAAGGCACGCTCCGATGCCTAGACACCTCGCTGTGCTCTACAGTACAGCCCCTCAAAGGCTTGTGGGATATTCCTGCCTGTTGTATCCTGCACAACATGGCCAATGACTGTGGGATAGCCGTGACAGGTTGAAGAGGGGACAGCGATGGGGACGCCAGCTGCGCCGGGTGTTGCTGGTGATGAGCAGCCCCCCCTTGGACGGCGGGAACCCCGACTGATCCGGCAGGCCCAGCTGCACAGGGACACCATCACGGAGGAGCATTATGCACAACACAGGTAAGTCAAGGGGCCATGTGCAAACAACACTGTCCTGGCGCAACTCACAGGCATACAGAGTAACACACCAGGGGTGCATGACGGCAAGGGGGGTGGAAGGGACCAGGCATGCAAACACACCATCAGGGAGGGGCGAACAGTCATATGGACACACACACACACACACACACAAACACACCAGGCACAAAGCGTACATGGGCAGGTGCACAGCACAGCAGGAACAGACATGGCAAACACACAGATCCACAGACCACACCCACCACCTGTACTGTCCAAGCACGTGTGTCAGATGCTGGGCACCCTTGCACCTTGGTGTGCAGTACAATGAGGCATCATCATGCACACGCACCTGTGGACAGCAGTCAGGATGGTGTGCAGGTGGTCCGTATGTCGGCGTGATGGGCAGGGCACCCACCAGTGCACTGCCCACCATGACGCACAGTGCACACAGGGCAGCAGCAGACAGGGCCCGCACTGGGATACAGGTCAGTCATGTCGCACCGTTCCACGGCCACCGCGGATGCGTGGGTGGCCCCGCCGTGACCCAACAGCACTGGCAGGCTGAGCAGGGGCCACATGGGGTGACACCGATGGACCACCAGGGGTCCCACTGCGCGATCGCGACCTTGTCCGCAGGGGTCTGTAGGATGCAAACATATCTGCACCAGGGTGCTTGGGATGCCCACAGCAGAACCCAGCGGCCGACAGGCCTGGTGTCACACAACACCGGAACGGGAGTGGAGAGCTGCATCGTGGGTGCACTGCAGGAGCACCTGCGTAGGTGCCCAATGCAGCCACAACAGCGACCAATGCCTGGGTCTGCCTGTCAATGGCGGCGGTCACATCCATCCACATATGGACCATCTCTGCACGGTCCAGAGCACACTCCCTGCTGTGCCGCTCCACAGCCGCACACAGTGCCTCCACAGATGTTGCAACCCGCCTTTGCTGCTGTACTGATTCCCACAGCAGGTGGGTGTGCTCGTCCAATGGGTACTCTGCCACAACGGCATCCTGTCCCCCAGGGTGTGGAAGGTCCTGATGCACAACACCCCTTGAGGGTGGGCGCTGTTTGCCTGGACCAGGAATGGGCGTATCAAAGGGCGGCGGGCATGTGCCACTGCTGGACACTGTACCCCCAGACCTGGTGGGTGACTGCTGCTGCTGCCCCTCCAACCGCTGTGCCCCAGGGACCACTCGTTCCACCGCTGTGGCCGCAACAGTGCCAGACACCTGCACAGCCACCGGTGCTGCCCCACGGTGTTGACAGGCAGCACAGGGACTGTGCCGACATGCTGGCACACAAGTTGAAACCAGCAAGGCCCAGGGCACGTGCTGGCCTGCTGTGTGTCCGTCATGGCACACACATGTCACTGCCCATTGCAGTCCTTGCATCATCAATGGTGCAGGTACATGCTACAGCCACAGTCACAGCGTGCTGGCATGCTTGCATGCCAGACTGCTGAGACACAGGCTGTGCACCCCCCACACCCGAATCACCGACACCAGAGTTGGCAGCCCAGCGTGCATGCTGGCTGGTGTCAGAGGTGGATGGACCCTCCTCCATGTCCAGCAGGTCATCCTCATTGCCTGGACCCACCACCACCGTCCCCTGAAGACAAACAGGATCTGTAACAGAAAGAGAGGACATGTGAGTGCATGTGAACAACCTCCCCCCCAACACCACCACCATGTCATACCGTGCAGTGATGGGCTTCCACCTGTCTGGAATCCACCTCCTGGTATGCCCTCAATAGCACTGTGCTGCATTGATGCAGCCAGTCGGTCCTCAGCCGGGGTCAGCTCCACCACCGCTGGCTGGCCCCGCCAGTGCCAGCACGTGCCGCCTGAGGGCTGCCACCTTCTCCTTCACCCTCCTGCGGTCTGTCCCAATCTTTTTTTGCATTCCTGCATGCAGCTGGTGGCTTCCGTGCAGGTTCACTGCACGACCACCCTCCCATGCAGCCGCACGGGCTTTAGGGGGTGCCCGCCATCCACTCAGTAGTGCCTCCTCCTCCAGGTAGGCCTGGAAGAGGGCCTCAGTCTCGCCGTGGTGAAGTTGGCCTCCTCCTCGCCCACCATCCTCACCCTCACCTTGGCTCTGCTCGGTCATGGCGATCTGTATGGGTGGAAGTGGACACCTGTCACTGTGCAGTCTACAGCGTTATCCCATGCCCATTGTCCAGAACATCCCACAGCATGCAACTCACCTCTCACCTGCAGTAACCGAATCTGGCCAGCGCAGCCCACTGTCGCACTTTTATAGCGCAATGCATGCAAATTAGGAGTGGAGCAACTGTAATGAGATGCAAATCGCGCACCTCGCGCTTTGAATGGCTGATCGGATGATTGTATGTGCCGGCTGAATATCGCCCATTGGCGCTTTCGCATACGGTTGAGCGGCTGAGCCAATAGCACATATCTGTGACTGTGCAGTACACTGCATTACATGCCCAGGTAGCTTACGCAGGTGTCTGCCGCGCTGATGACGTGCTGTGCGCGATCGGCAATTCAGGCCATGGCCACCATTGTGCCAGTGGTGCTACAGCACTGGGCACTATATGGCGCTGTGGCACTACTGCGCAATAGTCCACTGTGGCACTGTCACGCAGGTGGTCGATCGCGCAGGATGCATAGACGTCAGATGGCGCTGTGCGTGGCCTTGCGTCATAGACCCCTGACCTGGTGTCTGACCTTTGCCCCCTGGCGCTGTTCGGCTGCCATGTGTATGGCCCTATTGCGCTGTCTGGTGACAGCTGTGTAGACCTGGCGGCGCTGCATGAACAGCGTGATTGGAACCTATGGTGGTCTATTGCGCAACATTTCCACATGGGGTTGCCGCGCTGCAGGGCACCATATTGCCTGCTGTAAAGTTGGAGGAATGACACGCAGGAGGGCACTCCAATGGAGCCCAGTGCAGGTGGCCAACCTGGTGGCCCTGGTAGAGCCCCACTATGGGGCACTGTATGGGCAGGAGCCCCTCACCATAGCCCGAACCCAGGTCTGGCTGCAAGTGGCCAATGACCTGGTGGGGTCACTGGGCGGCCCGTCTGCTGAGCAGTGCCAGCACAGGTACAGTGACCTCCACAGGAGGGAACCGGACCTGCATGAGCTGCCACGGTCAGCCAGGAGGCGTTGTGCCTAGGCCAGGTGGGTGTACCATCTATGCACCTGTATTCTCTGTAGGGTGTGAGTGTGTTTTGGTGGCTGTGCATGGGTGATGGCTCTGACATGGTTGGCTGTGTCAGTGTGTGCAGGTGTGAGATGCATGGTCTGGCATGTGGGCAGGCACTCTCACTGGGGCAGGGGCAGTCTGCTTTGGAGTCACACTGATGTTTTTCTCAACATTTGTTTCCCACAGGCCAGGCAGAGAGGATGCAGGCACGGGATGAGGAGGGCCATGGCAGGGGCCCGTGGCAGTCAGTGGTGCTGCGAGGGGTGGCCAGCAGCAGCAGCAGCAGCCACAGCTGCTTGCGAGTGTGAGTATCATTACATCATGGATGCTATTGCATGCTGGAGGGTGTGGCATGACCACAGCCTGCACAACACAACCATGCACGACACAGGAGACATTCATCACTGTCCAGTGTCACTGCACGCCTGTGTGTGCATCACTGGTGGTCCATGCATGCACTGGGCACATGGCTGTGGAACTGGCATCGCACCACTGCCACGCCACTTGACAGCCTTGTTTGTGCTGTGATGGACATGGGCAGTGTGTGTGTGTGTGCAGTGTGCACATAGCTGGTGCCGCCTGGTTGGGCTAGGCGTGCATGTTCACTGTGGGTGGGTGCATACCATCACAGGTGCGGACATTGGGCTATAGTATTGCAGGTTGGGTGGTGTTCAGGGTTGTGGTCAGTCACAGCCATTGACTGTGTTCTCATTTTCCTAGGCCTCATTGTGCTCCGCAGAATAGAGTGGGCACTGCAGCAGCTCACCCGGGTGTCCATGGACAACAGGACCATCCTCCACGACATCCAGCGCCATGGCCTACGGAGGAGGCACAGCCAGACACAACGGCACCAGGCGGCAGAGGACCAGCCTGCTAGGCCTTAGGCCGGCTTCCCCTTCCCACTTCACCCATCCCTCCCACCCTGCCTTCCTCTCCAAGTTGTTCATCCTCTACCCCTTGCCCACCCCTACCTTGTACCCCTACCCCCTGTAAATAGTTTTGCTGTTGTTAATTTTGTAATTTACATTTTCTAATACATATATATTTTGATATGAATACTGTGTTGGTCTCTGATTTGCAGCTGGCTATGGTTGCTCAGTTGCAGTGGTGTGCATGCCATCTGGGTGGTATGGTCCTGGGTATGTGTGTGTGTGTGTGCGTGTGTGTGCATGGGAGTGTCTCCAGTGTGGCAGTGACTTTCGTTGGTCTTGCCATCTGCTGCCACCCACTGCTGGGTGCACAGGTGGGTCTGGCTTGTATGGTTCTCTGCTACACGGGGTTGACGGGTGCCGGGGATGCATGGTGTTTCCTGCAGTGCCAGTCACTGCACATGGGTGGTGTCTTGGGGTCACGGGTGCAGGGGCATGTGGCCAAAGGAGGGGGCTGATGTGCACTGTGGTTGTCAACCCTGTGTGTGGCAGTCTCAGCCTGCCAGTGGTTGTGCTGGGGCGTCATGGCCCTGCTGTGTTTTTGTTGGCTTGTCCCCACGGGCCAGTAGATCATCTGTCCCACCCCCAGTGATGCTGTGCTTGGGGTGTCAGGTGTCTTGTTGGTTCTGCAGTGTGTTCCTGTGCCCATGTGTGGCATGGCTGGCGGTGGGCCCCAGCCTGCCTCCCTGGTTGTGCAGTTCCATTGCTCTGCTGGGGGCTCTGCTTGCTTATGGCACCTCTGGACTGCTCAGCTGGGCTGCCCTTGTTGCTCTATGGCGCAACCTTTCTGCTCAGCTTCCCCTTCCTGGTTGCGCTATGGCACAGTTTGTGCGATATTCAGACGTTGGCTGCTTGCGTAATTTGTTCTGCTCCATGTTTGAATATCGCGTCTGTTGAGCATATGCGCAATTGAATTGTGCTTGCTCCTGCTGTTGCGCACATTTTGGGAGCAGTTTGAATATCTGGGCCCATATGTACATCTTCATTATATCCAGGACACTTTTAATGTTCCACACTAGAGGCCCCTCTCCTCCCCCCCGCATGGTGTAGAATTGAACAATATGTCATGGGTATACGGCACCCCTCCATGTACCTGGGTACATCACTACTCATGAAAGCCGCTCATTGGGTTATTATTCAGGCAGCCTATAGGGCATGGGTCCAAACAGCCAGACTTGCTAAGAAGTGTCCTAGAATAGGGAGATATACATACCTATGGGATAATCCTGACCTCCACATTGCTGGAGATCCAATCAGATGGTTCACTTGGGAGGACAGCTCGATCTGTACAACTGGTCACCGCATTACTGCTGACGATAACACGGTTGACACCTTTCAGGGGCTACAAACCAAATTTAACTTAAAGACACCAGATTTTTGGAGGTATCTTCAAATCAGATCTGTGTACCTCCAATGGAGTAAAATCCAGTGTAAATGCCAACCTGTAAACATCGGAAGGCCAGCAATGTCCTCCTCAACGCTGGGGAATGGATGGGAGCTCATAAGGCCAAAGCAGGCTCTATCTACCAAATGTTATGGGAATCCCAACCAGACCCCACGAATAATGCCAGGATTAAATGGCAGCCAGTCCTCCAGATTGAGATCCCGCAACAGTCTGGAGCAAGTGCTGGAGATTGACCCAACACGCATGTATTGACCAAAAAGGCAGATTGATCCAGAAAAGATACTTCATCTCTGGTACAGAACACCAGCCCAGCTTAAAGCTATGGAGCATCTCCCATGGACTGCTGCTGGAGGTGTGACTCCCATCTGCAACCTACTCCACATACTCTGGGCCTGCCCCATCTTTATTCCATTCTGGACCAAGGTCATACAAACATACTCCGCTATCCTTGAGGTGGAGATATCCATGACCCCATACACTATACATTTAGGGTGTCATCCCCAAGATACTTATCTGCCAGTATGGAAACTGAAATGGTTAATAGCAGCTTAAGTAGAGGCAAAGCGGTTTATTCTTACCAAATGGAGGTCTACATCTATCCCAACTGTACAGGAATGGCTGGCCTCACTAGAATCCTCGGCAAAGAATGCCAGGCTGGCCTTTAGACCAAGCAGCAAATGGCTACGTTCTTGGACTTATGGTCCCCATATATGCAGTTCATAGTCAACAAAGGGTAAGCCTTGGCCATTACCATCTGGTAACTTCCTATCAGAAGTAATTTACAGAATCACTGAGTTGCATAATGGCATTGATCTCACTCTACTCCTCAAGCAACAGTTTGTATTGGTGTAATGTTATTCTCTTTTATGTATGGACACACATGCCTATATATGACTTGTACTGCTATCTACAGTTGACATGTAATGATTGTTAAATGTTTCAGTTAATGTATGTAAATGCAAAGATTTCAATAAAAAGATTAACTTGTAAAGGGTGCTGACACATCATGTTCTTATATGCTAATGCAGCTCTGAGGGTCAACAAGAAAATGAAGACCCCCAAGACAGTTACAGAACTAGTACGAACAGTGAAAACAAACTAAAGCAATCACATATATCCCTAACAGCTATATGAAAAGAGTTGTCTATTTTCTTTTCTCTCTCCTTTGACTCCAGCACTTCTATCTGCATTATGACAATGCCTCTGGCTGCACCCTCAGTTAGTCCCCTCTCCTCATTCTGTTCTCTTGCTGCTGCTCAATGCTGCTTTCGCTAACAAATGTCCATAACCACATACTTGTATTTGGTGTTATGCTGTTTACCTTGCCTATGTAACTGAATTCTTGTCTACTCTGTATTGTACCTCCTTTGACGTGGAACCTTTGTGAAAGAGCCTTGGCTCAAAGGTACTTGTAATCCTAGATTCAAATGAATAAAAAAATAAAAATAAAAATGGAAACAAATAAAATTTACAAGATCTGACGGTGTCATTTTCCTTTAAATGAGTACAAGTATGGGTACACCCCAAACTGCTACAAGGAGGTAAAATTTAAAAAGAGAGCTGTAAAAGGTCCAAAGCAGTGAGGGGGAGTAACACAGTCCTTTGTTGCATAATGGTGACTGCGAGTAGCATGGCTAACAAGAGGGACGGGTGAACTCCTTGAAATGGACTACAATGTACATGAGCAGTGCTAATAGAGATCTGCTGTAATAAGGAGATAAGCTGGGATATGGGGGAACTGGGGGAGAAGGACGCAAGTCTTTTCAGGAGGAACAGGGAGGATGTGAGGGGCTGCACAGTACACAAAGGAACTGGACTGAACAAGTTAGAAAGGAGGAGGAAGGAGAGTGGCGTCTTACAGATAACCTGTGGCTGAAATTAGGGTCCACATGAGGCAGAAAAAGACAATTCAGGGAGGTGTTACAGATCATCAGGTTGTACAGCACAGCATGACATAGAAATGGCAAACACAATTAAAAGGGCAACAACTATGGTGATCTCTAGTTCACACGGGGGATTTCAACCTGCCCAACTGACTAGATGGTGGAACGCACCTTAGGGAATGCAGGGAGGGGTTTCTTGTCAGTTGTGAAGGACTGCTACTTTTTTCATGTCAGGCATGTGACAAGAGGGGATACAGTTCTTGATCTGCTAGTGAGGAGTGGGAATGGCCTGGTCAGAGTAATAAAGGTTGGAGAGGTGGGGAACAGTGACTATACCAGCACTGGATTGAGGTGACAGGGAAATCTACATCCCTAAAAATAAGACCAGGACATTAAACAATTTTAATAAGCTGAGGGCTACCAACATCTGCCATTTGTTGGTAGCCCTCATTAGCATAACCTTCGCGGTGGAAGTCACCCGAGGTGTGCGAGATGTCCGCCTGCAGGTCTGTCGCCATGATGGAGCGAGCAGATCTTTTCTATTAAAATTTCAGGGCACCAGGTACTAAAAAAAATTTATTTCATGTTGAAAGCCCTAATCGGGCGTTTCTGCAGCCACTGCTGCACTGAGGGACTCAATCGGAGTTTCCCTTTAACAGGTTGCTGGGTTACATCCACCAAAGGAGAACTCTCTTCAGTGAAGAGGAAACCAGAACTGGTTGTTACACATCATTGGTACACTGGTCCCACTGGACCCTTGGTGTGCCTTAAGGGATCTTCATGTGCAATCTGGCTAGAGGCATTGTGACTATGGCTGCAATCATCAGTCCAAAAAAGTGAGAAGAAGGTTCTGGCTGAGACATAGCTTCGGCTGTAGAGCAGGTGGACTTGGGCTATAAGGCAATCTGCCCGGTCCTGGGGCAGGAAGGCCATGTCCCGAGAGGTAACCAAGACTGCCCCTATGTACTGAAGGCAATGTCGGGGGTCAGAACTGACTTGGGCAGGTTTGTCATGATGCCCAGATCCTGGAATAGACAGGTGGTGTGTTCCAGAGTCTGTAATAGGTGCTCCTTGGACTGGGCTTTGAGGAGTCAGTCCTCCAGGCAGGGGGAAGACATAGAGTCCCTCCTGCCCAAGGGTGGCTGCCACCACTGCCAGGCATTTGTTAAACACCCAAAGGGCCAAAGACAAGCCAAAGGGCAAGACCCGGAACTGGAAGTGTGCCCCCTGGAAATGAAACCTTAGGTACTGTCTGTGGGAGGTATGTATCTGGACGCTAAGAAGGCATCTTTCATGTCAAGGGAGCAAACCCAGTCTCCCTGGTACAGAAGGGGCAGCCGACTCTGGAGTGTCACCATCTGGAACTTTTTGCGCTGGATGAACAGATTTAGCTCCTGGAGGTCCAGAATGGGCCTGAGATCTCCTGTGCATCTGGGCACCAGGAAGAAGTAAGAATAGAACCCTCTGTCCCGTTGAGTTTCTGGGACAGGTTCTATGGCTCTTTTTTTGCAACAAGGAGTGGATTTCCTCCCAGAGTACTGGAATGCAGTCTGGAGGGTAAGAGGACCAACCTGGGTTTTTATCTGAAGGCCACTCCAGAAGTTCCAGATTGTAGCCGCCTACTATGATCTGCAGTACCCAGGCATCTCTGGTGATTCCTTCCACTTGTCCGAGTGTAGGGAAAAGCAACCCCCTACCACCACATCATGCCTTATGGGAGGGGGCAGGCAAGGAGTCAGGCTGAACTGACAGGGGCAGCCAGGGCCCTACATTCTCCTCTGTTTTTTTTTCCTGTGGTAGAGGAGGGGTGGGCATGGCAGGGACGGCCCCGCATTTGCCCTGAGATTTGCTGGAGGGCTTGGATCTATGAATAGACTGAAAAAAAAAGCACTCAACCACTTTTTGGCTGGTTGGTGTGATACATGGAGTGGACCGAATGTAGGGTGCGGTCCGAGGCTTGCAGTTGAGACAATATGTCCTGCACAACAGCACCAAACAGCTTGTAGCCTCTAAAAGGGACATTTAGGGCAGACAATTGTACATCCTGTGCAAAGCCCAACACCCTCAACCAAGAGTGCCAACAAAGGCAAATGCCCACCATGACAACCCTTGTTGATGCATCAACGGCACCATAGGCCACCTAAGGAAGTGAGTGCCAACATTGAACCCAGCTTTGCGAGACTGCAGCAACTGCTGTTTCAGAGGTCCTCTGTGAGGACCCAAGCAGATTCAAGGCTTGGTCGCAGACCTGATTCTGGTACTGGACCATAAGGGAAATGTAATTTAACAACCTGATGGTCAGACAGTGACAGAGGCAAAGGTTCTGTCATATATGATCCAGCCTCCAAGACTCCTTATCCGAGGTAAGGAACTGAGGTGTTTCAGCCTCTTGGTAGGTTGTGGGTAGATTAGATGACCACTGAATCTGCTTGAGCCTGATTAGTGAAGAAAAGCTTTCCTGCTGGAGCCTGGTATAATTTGTATGCTTGGTTCCTTGCATTCCTTGGCACAGCAGATATCAAACTGGGCTGATGGCAGGCGACCATGGTGGCATCTTCAAAAGGCTCAATTAAAAGAGGAATGACCAAAGGAGGGGCATCCGGAAGCCTTGATAAGTGGCCAATCGATATCAAGCAGGATCTTGCTCCTTGGTGTCGAAGCCCATGGCTGTTTGTAAATGTCTCATAACAAAGACAACAGAGGGATCATGGGGGGGCTGCAGGATATACCTCGAGGTCTCCTCACCATTGGCCGAAACCATGGAGGAGGAGGAGGAGTTGTAAAGAGTAGCTCCTTTGCCATCACCCTCATCAGAAGGAATGAGGTCTGGACGGCACCCACTCTTGTCCCCCAAGTCCTGAGTGGGGAGTGAGGGCATGGGTTTGGGGATGTGAGCCATGACCCCGCTGGAGAAGCAGTGGGATATTGCAGGGATGGGCCCTGGGGAAGAGCAAGCTTAGCCTGCATGAAATCCCATAAGGTGGTAAGCACAGAATGGAAGTCCACCACTACTGGCGTTAGTTCAGGAAACACTGGAGTCAGCACCAGAGTTGGCACCAGGGAGGGTGGCCACAAAGGCTGGGGCCCACAGAGTAGCTCCTCAGCATGGGTCAGCATCGCAGATGGCAACGGTGACCGAGGCCCAGGCCGAGGTGACTGGAGAAGGTAGTGACTCTGGGCCTGACATGATGACTAAAGAGATGGCTGTGGTTGGTGGCGTAGGTGTTGACTGTGACCTGGCAACCACTGAAACTGAGCCCGTCAACAAGCCAGCAGAGCCACCTGAGTGCCCACAGAAAATAAAAGCCTGAATAGTAGGGGCTGTGAAGCTGGTGGGGTGCCAAAGCCCTTGGAACCAACCACCACCACCGAAACACTGGTGGGGGAGCTGCCAACAGTAGCCCTGCAAGGGAAAGGGCATGTGAGGCAGAGAGGGCAGTCCCTGATGAGGACTGTCCCGCTGCGGTTGGTGAAGGGAGTGGTGACCGGGATCGAGACGAGGAGGACTGAGTTCTGTTCTTGGGCTGGTCCTTGTCTCAATGTTTATGCTTCCCCGAAGATTTGTCTCAGGCCTTGGAGGGCTGCGAGCCTGTGGACGTCAAGGGGAAGTGGAGGAACTTCGAGCCCAAAGCTCCTTCTCCATCTGGGTGATCTTCTGCTTCAGCAGAAAAGTTTTCAAGGTCTGCCCTTGGCGCTTCCTGGAGGCCTGGGTGAAGCTGCAGCAGATCACGCAAGCCTGGGTGGGTGTTTGGGCCTAGGCTGCAGAAGCAGGCCTTGTGGTCATCCTTCTTGGGGATCTTCTGTCCACAGGCACACTTTTGAACAGATTCACAGAGGTGGATTTAGACATAAGCGAGAGTGAGATCACTTTATCGCTAAAGTGATACACTAGAGACAGAAAAAAAAAAGTAAAGGTTCGATGAAGAAAATCGGTTGAAATGGCAGTCAACTGAAGCTGGTGGATCTTTGTGACGTCTGACATATGATGGTCGACAGCAGGAAAAGAACTGAGGAGGGCGCGGGGGCCACCCACTCTTATAAGACAGGTCAACATCAGCATATGACAGAGTGGACAGCCCCATGGTAGACCGCTAGCTAGAAAAGTTTCCATGTGGTCCTAGTGTCAGTGTCAGTGGCTCAGCAGGTAGCACACTCACCTCTGAGGCTGGGAGATCAGAAGGCTGTGGGTTCTATCCCACACCAGGCACTTGGGTTAATATCCCAGTACTGACACTGCAGTGCAGCATGAGGGTGGGGTGCTGCACTCCTGAGGTGCCATCTTTTGGATGAAACATTAAATCGAGGTTCCATCAGCCTGTTCTGATGGTAGTTCAGGTGGATGTTCAAGATCCCATGGCACTTCTCAAAAAGAGTAGGGGAATTTTTATTATTATATCAACACAAACAAATCTTTTACAGAAAGGAAAAAAAAAGTTAAATCACATAAATAAATTGAACAAACATAGCAAAAGAGAACAAATCAAAGATCAATACATACATCATCTCATCCTACAACAAAACCCCTTGGGCACTCAAGAATTCATAATTTTAATTTCACCCCTGCCACCCTTAATCCTACTTATACTTTATGAATATCTCAAACCCTCTCCACCACTGGAAGACTTTCTTAGAAGTGTGAACATTTTTGTCTTTTACATAAATTCCTTTCATAACTTCCATAACTAAAATACTGTGAGTGTCATACGCCATATACTTTTGTTGCAATACCCACTGGCATCGGACTTGCCAAATATAAAATTTTAAACAACAAAAAAACACCACAACTGTGCTTGAGTCATATTTGCTACTTAAGTGGGGAAAATAACTTAAAACTAGAGATTCATAGTCTAAAACCCTTAACCAATTCAGACCCCATTTATTTGCCAAAAAAAAGCCATAGATATTTTGTGTAAGAATAGTCAAAAAGAAAATGAACCATCATTTCTTCCACAGTCTGACACTGTACACAGGGGCAGTACCTTTCATTTTGCATCTTACGTTTTGCGTTCCCTTTAGCATTCAATCTTCCATATGCAGACGAGCATAAAATCTCCCACATATGCGTGGGAACTCTTTCATTATTTAACTTTTTTAGAACTGACCCTTTAAGAGAATCCGGACAATATTTTAATTGTGGTTCCAACGGGTGCACTTGTTCCAATATAATTTTATAGAGCTGTGAACCTGAACTTTGGAGTACCAAAGATTTAGATAGCGTCCATTTGTAAAATTTTTGAGCACAATGTTTCAAATATCCAAGAATATATATTTTAGGGAAGTTTAGTGGGAACTTCATTCCATAGTGCAAAGTAGTTACCTATTTATATTCAGTAACCATACATGGTGCAGAGCATACGGGAACCGTATTCCCACTCTTAGATTCTGTGTTACAAAAAGGAAGTTAAAAAAAATCACCAGGTCTATCATACCCAACCCACCTTGTGCTTTTGATAAATAGGTATAACAGCATTTGATAGGGTTTAGCCTGCTACCCCATAACATGGAGAAAAAACAAGCATATAACATGGTTTCTATATGTGTATGGGGAGGAATTACCAAAGCTGTATATAAAAGGCGTGGGACCAAAAATATTTTTATAATGCAAACCCTTTTTATTTTAGAAAGTCTCCAACTCTTCCATCTTTGAACTTTAGCTTCCACCCATTTCAGGGCAGTCTCCCTGTTTACCTCAGGGCAATTTTGGGGACCATATACTATTCCTAGAATTTTTAATGGATTTGCTGAAGTATTAATCCCCTTTATACATCTCGGGTTTGGGGAAGCAGGGCCTATATTCAGTTTAGAATTTGAAACAGCCGCATAATTATTTAATTCTTGTAGCACTATGGGATTTAGTTCTGCCTTTGAAAGTAAGAAACAGACATCATCTGCATAGGCTTGTATTGTTAAAATCTCTTGACCTTGCCCACCTGACACACCTATCACATTGCTAAGTGAACTTATTTGTCTTAACAAAGGGTCTAATGCAAAAACATATAACAGGGAACTTAATGGACATCCCTGTCTCATCCCAGATATAATTTGAATGGGTGCCTTAACATTTCCCTTAATGACCGGGTATAACAACTGCAGAATATATTAATTTTATCCACTGAATAAACTCCATCTGTATTTTATAATGCTCTAAAGTGAGAAACAAAAACTGATGATGCACCCTATCAAAAGCTCTACTCTGACCAATGAGAGTATACAACCCTGCTGTCTTGTTTTATTAAAATATTCAATCACATCTCTTACTATAAATAGAGCACTCTGAATGTTCCTATCAGGAAGACCATAAAACTGTGAAGGGTGAACCAGGACCCCTGCCACTCTTCATAGTCTATTGTTTAAGATATGAGAAAGAATTTCAAAATCCAAATTTAGAATTGTAATAGGCATCCAGTTAGTAATTAGTTGCGTATTCCCAGATTTATATAAAAATACCAAGAGACCAGAGGTGAACTCCACTGGAGCAGAATTTTGACTTAAAAAAATTAGCAAAAATACCTTCTAAACATACTGCTAAGATCTCCACAAAGGATTTATAGAACTCATACGGGAGCCCATCCATCCCTGGGGAAGTCCCTAATTTGTATGCCTCAATAGCTATTTTTATTTCCAACACTGTAATAGGGGAAGCTAGTTTTAATATCTCTTCAGACGGGGAAGGAACACTAATCACTTTTAGATATGCAGTAATCCCATCTCTTCCCAGAGAATGAGAAATCCCTTGTGATTTTAAATGATTATTAATGGTGTTACAAATAGCTTAATCAGTATTAACAAGCACCCCCTCTTCATCCCTTAATTCTTCTAATCGACAGGCCTCAATTTTAGCTTTAAAAGCTTCAAATGGGTCCCCAATGAGTTTTTTTTGCGTCCCAAATTGTAACTCCGTCCTCAGTGTTCTAGCCCTGTCAAATTGATATGCCCTCATCTCCATTTTTAACTGTTCAATTTGTGAAAAACAATCCTGCCTGGATGTTACTACTATCAAGAACAAATGTTGTAGCTGATAATGAAAAAAGTGTTCCATTTGTTTTCCTTCTCCCAAACTTCTGAAACCATAATTTTATTTCTTCTTTTGTGTCAGCCCACCATTCCCACAAATCATCATATAAGTCAGCTACTGATGTTCTGGCTTATAACAGCTTCATTATCCTATCCTAAACCAATGGATCACTCAGAGTGGATGCATTCAGGCGCCATCTATTATTTTCAATATAATGTATGGTAGAATGCTGTTAACCTTAGGAAATCATAATTTCCTAAGGTTGTTAACCTATCGATGTGACGTAGATATAATGTTAACCTATCGATGCTACGTCACATCGATAGGTTAACAACAGCGATTGATCTGCGCATGTGCGCGCTTTTTTTTCAACGGGGAACCGACGGATGAACAGCAGTGGTTAGGGAAGGACTGAATGGTGCGGCAGTGACTAGTTATTAAAAAGTAAGCAGCCTTTTTACATGGGACCATACGCTATAAAAAATAATGTATGGTCTCTTCATCGGCAATCGGCATCAGTTAATCGTCCAGTTGTTATGACAGTGAAACCCTCGAGCTCAGCCTCGAGGTTTACACGGGTCGCCTGGCAACCTCCTCGACAGTTAACTGACCGGTTACCGATAGAGGACCATACATTATCCTCTATTTCTTAGGAGAGGATGCTGCGAAGATTGTTTTTACCAAAAGGTGGTCTGAAAATTCACTTGGGGAATTTAGAAAGAAACAGGTGGTCTATCACCGAGGTCACTTTCCCTTTTCTATGTGTGTATGGGGGACCCAGAACTTGAAAATGTCTTCCATTTAGAAAATTCACAATTTTGACAGTTCTCCCTAAGGCAGCCATATCACAATAAATCTTTTCCCACTACCAACCACTCTCTGGTCAGGGAGCTCACAATTAAAATCCCCTCCCATAATGATATATGTTGAAGATGCCAAATATGGTTGAATGGTATTTAATAAAGCCACCCTACCTGCTTTCGTTTGAGGCCCATAGACTATAATGAATCTAAAATTAGAATGCTGCCACAGTCCATCTATTATCATAAGTATACCAGGAATAAAGTCAATTAATTTGGACAGTACAAAGAAAAAGAACTAAACACAATCCCTATCCCATCTGCCTTGTCCAAGCCAAAGACTAGTAGGAAGGCCCCCAAGCCCACTCTGCCTTGAAAAATCTACTCTGGTCCTGTTTGTACATCCAGGTCTCCTGTAAGAAGCAAACATAAAATTTTCCACCATAAATATATTGAAAAAGTGCCAGCCTTTTAGGAGCATTTAGTAAACTACAGCAGTTTAAAGATCCTATACATAGTTGAACCAGAGGTGTACAAACTTATTAAGGCCCTTTCTTCCTCTTTTTCTTTTTTTTTCCCTTTATAATCTGATGGGGAAAGCCTATTCCCTTAAGACTGCACCGGTTCCACCACCCCAATGTCCATATCTGACTCCCCACCTAGAGCATCCAAAATTGCATAAGAATTTTCCATTACTACTTCAGAGGGTTCAGTTTGGGGGGGGGGGGCTGTTTGGAACTTCTGGGTGTTCGTCTATCAGACACCCCTTGTCGTTTCTGGAAGGACAGGTGTAGCTTACACCAGATAGCAGCTAGAGAAAAATCCTTTATGTTTGTCAAATCAGTGGGCCGTTGCTCTTCCCCACAAATAATTATTACTTTAGGATCCAAGGTTTCATTCCCTTAGTCAAATCAACCTCTTGAGGGATAGGAGGAGAAGGGGGTCCAAGTGGGTGAGTGGGGGAGTTATTCCTCTTATCTTCTGTAAATGTTTTACCAAAAGCTTTGTCCTGGGCTTTTTGTATCAAGAGCTCGGGCTTACCACAGTTGCTTTATTTTAGCTGGCCAAGGCAATCCCCAAACCCGTGTCCCAATTCCTCACATAAATCACATTTCAACTGATTTATACACTGGATACAAATCTCACAATGGGGTGTATCACACACACTTGATAGATGGGTATGTGCACCACACTTATAGCAGACACGAGGCTGGCCAGCATAAAAGCACACACCTCTGTCCCTACCTAACATAAAAGAATTCAGAATATGTTACATTTAATTTTTAACCTGTCTGAGTTTCACTTTATACTTCCAGCTCCCTGTCCAGAAACATTCTGAATCAAGAATAGCCTCCGGGGCATTCAGCACCTCACAGTTCTGGGACAACCAGTAAGTGATGTCCTCTACATGGCCCCCCTCATTCCTAAACATTATCATCACATATTTAATTAAGGGTTTAGTTAATGGAATAACTAAAAAAGGGGTCCATAGAGGAGAAAACTTAACCTGGTTGTATCGTTGCCAAAAAAGATCTAGCAAATAGGGGGGCCAGAAACTCACATCAAAGTTATCTTCGCCCGAGATATTAATGAAGGCGAAGACCTCTTTAGGGGAAAATTTTAAAGATTCTTTAAGTAATAACCTCCCTATAAACAGCCTATCAGGCCTTACTTCTAGGCCCCCTTTATACCTTATGCGAACTGCATTCCTACAAGGTGCGGCTTCCTTTTTTTTTTGCAAACAACTCAGATAACAAAGGTCTTGGTTGTGGGGCATCACCCGAAACCCCCTTAGTCTCAGTGTCCCAACTATTGTCCGTTCCTTCTTCATTTGCGTTCTCTTCCTTCCTTGAATTAGTAGAATCCCTTGGAACAGAACTCTCAATCTTATTTGTAAAAGGGCCTTGTGTAGCAGGTACCTGATCTTGAACTGGAGGGCGCCATTCTGGAGTTTGCTGGGACAGTGGATCATTTGGGCTCCATTCAGGATCTGGGAGCCATGTACCAGAAGGGCCCTTCTTCCAGCCGACACTAGTAAAGCAACCTCAGGAGACCATTCAGCAAAAGGGTCACCTGAGACAGAGTGAATCATAAATGCAGATTGATTTGTTACAGATGTAGCCTGAGGCTGATTAACTTTATCCCAGCCTGGTCTGCTAAAATTCCTTCCGACTTTTGCAAATTAAAAGAAATATTTCTGTTAGCAGAAACTAAAGCTGCTCTTTTTGACTTTGCTCCTTCCACTGAGGTCATCTTAATTGCCTGACCTTTGGTTGTGAAGGAAAAGCTCATAACGTTCTCTTGATTCTGGGGGTTTGATTGATATACAATGTCCTTATTTTGAAGATTCCCAGCCCGTAGCCCAACACATCCTAAAGGGTCCGAGTTAAAATCTTCTGCAATGTAACTTGCCCTTTCGCTCGTTTTTTGCATCGGGCCTTGACACTCTTTTTGGGGAAAAATTGAGGATTCTGCAGTCTGCATCTTCTCTTTTCCCACTTGCATGTTCCCTATTCCGTAAACTCCACTCTTATTTTTATCTTTCTCTGTGTCTTTCTGCTTTTGGCACATGCACTCCTTTGCATCTAAACTGCCAGCCACACTGAGAGATACTTTTATGGTGTCCTTTGTATCAGTTTTCACTAAGGGAGTTTTAAGCTGTTGAACGGCATCCTTGTTTGATGCTGGCGCGTCATAGTTTTTGACATTCCCACTGCTCTCACTGACAGCAGCGATAGTCTCCCCAGTAAATACAGGTAATGACTTCACATAATGACTCCTCTGCGTTTCAGCCCCCACTGAACTTTCCTCATTCTTTTTAAAACAGATTTTACTTTGCATCTCCTCCAAAAATAAATTAGAACTTAACTGCATTCCAGAGTCCCTTTGTTGTTTCCGTGGGTTGCATACGTCTTCCATCACTTGCATTAAATCCTTCTGTCCTTCATCTTTTATAATTCAAAAAAATCCAATTTCTCTCAAAAAAGCCTCTTGATTTTTGAGACCAGAGGAGGAGGCCTGCTCCTCTGTCTCATGACTGTCCATTCCATCCACCTCCTCACACTGAGTGGCCATCCTGACAGACAGCCCACAGCTCCCCAACCAGCGAGTAGGGGAATTTCCCCAGTGCCCTGGCCAAATTTCCTCCCATTCACTAAAATACTACCAACAGCTTAATCTGGTTCAAAATCAGTTGGTATTCACCTGTATCCCCCTCCCCCCGAGTCGTGCCTGAAAATAGGCAGAATTTGTCTAGTGCAGTTACCCGGTCAACAAAAACTAAATAAAATGTATTTATTTTATTTATTTATTAAATGTTGTTAACTGGGTAAGCCCACTGGCCCCAAGTGTCCCTTTTTCAGGGGAGACCCCGAGTTAGTTACATAAGGCTGAACAAGTACAATCAAGAGATGAAGTAGGACATTGCGTACAGGTGTACAACCTAATTGTACAATAATCATTGGACATACAACTCAACAACAGTGGCAGCTGTTAGACTTAGGGTAGGTAGTACAATAAAATATACAAACAATGCAGTATAGGACTAAAAGGTACATGGTTACATTGGGAATGATAGCTTTTCATAGAAGAGGGTGATTATAGTGCCTGGTGACTGTAGTTCCATAGGTGTGGCCTGCTGCAAGAGATACCCCTGAAGTTAGATTTAGATTTTTCTGTACCACTCCACATTGTCAATGGGGAAGGGTATTTAATACATATGGATAATGTGCTCCCCCAGTGGTGTGGTGATACAGTTTCAAAGCTGTGACCTCAGCACAGACCCTCATGGATATGGTACAGAACAGATGCATTCCACCTCAGTTTTTAGCTGTACCAAGTAGGGGTAGCAGCACAGAAGAACCCTCTGAAAGATTTAGGTTTGTTGTTTTATTTTATTTATGTATTTATTGGGTACAATCAGAATTACAATCCTTTTAGTTAGCATTATGTAACTCCGGGCAGGTTGGGGCTTCCTGGTGAGAGCTCGTCCCCAAATTTAGAAATTGTGCCTGTTAACCTTAAGCTTTCAAACTGGATAACCTGCTAGTTAACTTCCATTTCCACAGTGCCCACAGTGCCTGGATGGAGACCATTCACCTTGTAGGGTGTTATTCTCTCTGGTAGGTCTGCAAGACAATAGGTAGCCTGGTACCACAGGTAAGTAAGTTCTATTTTTTCGGTGTTCAGTTAGATCAGTGCATAGCTCGCTTGTTTTTCTCTCTCCTTCCCAGTGCTTTTGTCAAAACAGAATTTGTCTTTGTGGGGTGGGGGTCATTTGGCTAGTAAGGTATTTGGTGTTTTCACACCTCCCCCAACTACAATGCACCTGTTTTTTCCTTAGGATAGAGCTTTTGTCATAGTCTCCCACTCTCACCCCTGTGTCTTCCCTCAATCAATTTTCTCTGCTAAGTCATTTGTTTTTCTTCCCATGCAGCGCTGTTGGTTCCCTTATTATAGAGTTGTTTTCTGCTCAACAGGCAGCCTGTTTATTTTTCCACTAATGTAGGTTTTTTTGTTGGCTCTCTCCCCTCCTCTCAGGTCACCAGCATTCTGCAGTGGAATTGTTCCCCCCATTCAACCTTGACTGGAACATTGTGTTTTTGAATCTCAGCAGGTGCTTCTTTGTGTGGACACTTGAGGAGGTAGAGATGAGTGCCATTCGGACTTGCACAGATTTCTTCCTTTATCTGTGCTGGGCTGCTGCCAGCAGTTTTGGCTGTGGCCCTTCACACCATTTTTGACAGGCAGTCCTTCTCTCTGGCTGTTTGCCATGCTCTTTTTTCTCATCAGCACCATTGAGGACACTGTTTCTGGTGGGCAGCAGGCTCATTTGTTGGTTTTGAGTAGGAACATGTGTAAACATGGGCGATCCCAACACTAGCCATGTCACATCGTCTCATGATGGTGGGCATGCCCATCAGTCGGGCTCGGTACAGTGTGGCATACGTCAGAATGCTCGACTCACTGAGTTTTGGTTCTTTCTTTTTCAGTAATTGGTGCAGAGAAGACTGAGGGCAGGTACAGGGCACACAAAGCACTTTGGTAATTTGCCCGGGATCCTAGCATGGATGTTCAACCTCAGTAGGACAGGACAGCTACATGGATTCCTAAGGAGCGCTGTAAATGGAGGTATGTGATGCTGGACTTAAGTTTATAAGCTCAGGAGCCATGGGGGGGGTCCATGGCAATTACTTATTTGTTCCAGGAGACCTTTGTTTTTCTCCTTTGTGTGAGCTAGAGGCTTACTTTGGTGCTGGGAGTGGGGGACTGGGTGTATGTTTGTCTGTTTCTCCTACATACTTTGCAATGCTGGTATATCAGCTGGGGGGGCAGGGCTCGCTGAATGGCTGTTTACAGTTTCTATGTTCCCTGTTCTGTCTTGTGGGACAGTAGGTACAGTTTAGTCTGAGATCTGTGTGTTTAAGTGTGAATTCTTTCTTGGCTAGCACAACTGTGGAGGTTTTTTAATTGCTGCTGTGTAGCCCATTACAGGGAACAGTGACTACCTGGCCACCCAGGGGGGAGTCTCTAGATTCCCCTGGTGTGTGCGATTGCATGTACAGTCTCTGGTGCCCCCCCCCTTTTTCAAGGATGGGGCTTTAAAGGGCAGAATGTGGAGCTTATGACATCAACACAGAAAATGTCTGTCTGTTTTCAGGTATTTGCAGTGACACAGTGGCTTATCGCAAACCACAGAGGAGAGGACAGAGACAGGGAGAAAGCGAGAGAGAGACAAGGAGCAACAAAAAAAAAAAACCTGTAACAGGAAGGAGAGATTAGGCTGCAGGGTCCTGTTGTCTGCTGTATGTAATTAACCTAATATGCATATTCCTGTTCCCCCCTCAAAGCAGGACTATCATGCTGGGGCAGATGGTGCATCTGTGGTACTATTGGCAGTGGTAAAGCTGAATTACACAATGTACATGCTGTTCATCCTCTATGGACGTTCTTCACTGATCCACAGGTCCATCCTGTGAAGACACCAAATTCCACAGATCCTTCAAATCATGGAGCGGTCCCTACAGGCATGCACAGGTGTGTTAGAGCAGTGCAATCCAGCTCATCTATTTGCAGGCGGACCCCCGACCTTGATGGCAGGTCAAGAGGAGAATATGGGGGGTGGGGTTATGACCATAGTCTTGACTGAATGATGCCAGAGTTGCATGAAGATGTTGCTGTCTGAGGAGGCCAGAAGTTCTGCATCTGCAAGCGGCAATTTATCCCTCTATCATTTTGGCTGGTATGAGACTACTGTGCTGTTTAAAGACAAAGAACCTCTTGGCAAACACTGAGGCAAGGGTTACCCAAGCGGCATTTGGCTGGGAAGCTGCTCAGGGGCCGAACATGAGGTTCGAGTTAATGTAAAGAATATAGGTTGTATATAACATGTTGAGGCGATTCATCTTAAGCAGAATTGTACAGGCGCCGTGCAATTCTGCTTAAAGTTGAACCAGCATAACATTCTGTGGTGATTTGCATATGCAGCCCATGATGCTTTGCATTGTGTGGACATGTGTGATTTTGTATTTACTGTGCTGTGTTACAACATGCTGAGCTAGGCTTACAATCCCCTTCATTGTGTAGATGATAGGAATGAAATGGGCCAGGGTAGTTAAGGTCACCACCTCCTTGGGCTAAACTGTCCTGTTGTCTGGACTAGGCACTTCATTGTTATTCTTCATGGTAAGTAATCTCCTTTATCAGCTGAGGTATGTACAGAGCCATGGGGAGCATAGTCTTACCTTATTTCCTGTGTTTCCTGGTCAATCAGTCACTGGAAAAGGACCATCAAGACAGGCAGTGTGGCATGAGTCATGATTGCAGCTGCGGTGGGTAAGCCCACGGAGTTCGGCTTATGGACCTG
The DNA here is from genome assembly GCA_016271365.2 of Neoceratodus forsteri. Lineage (NCBI taxonomy): Eukaryota > Metazoa > Chordata > Ceratodontiformes > Ceratodontidae > Neoceratodus > Neoceratodus forsteri. The sequence goes on from CM057455.1 coordinate 717,580,701, forward strand.
TCCTTCACCTTCAGGCTGCTGCCTGTGCATAGGTTGGCTTGGTTAACTTATCCTACTGGGATTCCCAGACAGAGGTGACCACTTAACTAGACCATATGCTTCTGTCTTGTAAATCGAGCCAGCTCCATACGCATTCTTTTTTTTGTTTTGGACCCATTCCCCTGCCTGAACTGAGTAGAACAAGGTATGGTCAGTTCCAATCCCAATTAGTCATTGCAGATAATCTCAGTGGGGATCAGGGTTTGGACATTTCAGGCAGGCAGCAATTTGTGGGCAGCATCCCTTACTGGCACAATGCAGATGCAGGTGAAGGCGGTAGCTCTCCACAATGTGCAAGGTTGGAGTCCTCCTTTCCTTTCTACTACTCCACACTCATCCATCCCTTGCTGGTTGTTAAGATGTCATGAGAGCTGGCCTGGTGGCACAGAGGGCTGAGGTGCTGGACGCCACACCTCGAACCATGCCGGCAACCCAGGTTCAGGAACAGACTCGGGCGCTGGGGGTCGGCAGGGGAAGGGGTAGGATTGAGCATCCGTGGGACTGCTCTCCTCCCCTGGGATGCGTTGGGGATGAAGCGGCCCCCACTGGAGACCAGGAGCACAGCAGAGGGATTGCACTAAGGGGAACACCACAGAAAAGCAGAAACTGCACTGGGATTGGCCAAATGACGGCAGCTGTCCCCAACAATGCCCTCGAGCAATCCCAGCAGAGTAACGTCCACCTCAGCAGCACCCGGGCAAGAAAGAAAATAGCGTGCTGGAGTCCCCCGGCCGGAGCCTTCCCTCTCGAAGGAGGGGGACCCTCCCGGCAAAGGGATATGCCAGGCTAACCTGAAGGAAGGCTGCAAATATGAGGTAGGCAGCTCTGGGGGAATTGCAGGAAGGGGTCGCTGGTGGTTCTAGGTGACTTGAAGGAGGAGCAGGTCCCAGTGCTCGACAGAGGGGAGAAACAGATTACACATAAAAAAAAAGATGTCATGAGAATTTTCTGACTGTTCAGGTGTTGTTCAAATGTGCGGGACATTCAGAGTACATGATCTGGGGGAGTCACATCCAGCTAGTTGCTCCTCAGAAGTCTGGCTGTTGTGTCCGATGACTTGTTCTCCGGATATCTGCTTCTGTTCCAGATGGCCTTGACACAGGAAGGAGCATTACATACACCCGTTTTGTGATGGTTCCTTGTCAGGAGGTCAGGGTGACATTGGAAAAATGGTCCATGGCAAAACACCAGGAGCTTAGCCACTGCCACTGTGTCAGAACATTAAGTTATAATATCACTTTTATAATACTGCACTTGGATTTATCTCGGGCCTTACCCCAAAATATTTTCAAAAATTCCCAAAATTAATTATAAAATTCAAATATGATATTATCCCTGTTCTCCAGGTTCTGGATAATGATGAAAATGTTTCTGCCACACTCGGAAATATGAAAAATAAATTTTATTCACTTACATACAAATTCTAAATATTCTTAATTAGCATAAATATACATTGTAAACATAATAATCTGTAAACATAAACAACAAAAGTTTCAGAAAATCAAACAAACCATAAAGAAATACAACAAATTTCAGCAAATAAACAATGCAAATGAATAAGCAATATCCAACACAATAAATGGCATTGGCTACTGTGCTTTCAGCATACTTGCAAATATCATGACCTTCTGATATAAGAACATATAAATTCATTACATTAGTGTCTCAGATTATATTTCTGTACAAAACTTATTTCAAAACTTCACAGCATGCAAAATGTATTTCTTTTTGTTTAGATTTCAGCTTACCTATATACCCAAGGTTTTGTAGTTAAAAGTTAAATTCCTATGTTACCTCCCAGAGCCAAATTAAAGTATTAAAATTAAAATAATACTTAAATTTCTGGTTATCTGTAGCTTGGTCTTCTTTCCTTTCAACTTTCAAAATCTTGGTGAGAACTTCCGATTTTGGATGATAAAAGTCCTTCAGTGGCTTGGCTGTAGTCTTCTGTCTTTTCCTGGTTCATCCTCAAATCTAGTACTGTAGAATTTTCTGACATCAGTGAAGCAGTGCAGGCTGGATCCTTCTTACTTGCCATCATGAATCATCAAAAAGTCACTTATCGAGATTTGGTGGGAACGTCAAGAAGTTAGGTACTGACAGTTCAAGGCACAATGGTAAGCTTCTTCCCAACTGCAGTTGTTTGCAGAAAAGGGATTCCTTTTGGATGGCAAAGCTTTAATGGTTGGCAGATGGATTTACGACTTTTTCTGTTTTAATTCATTTCCACTTGGGCCGTAGGATCTTGGCTTGAGCAGAAGTTTAAAACATTACTTCAGTCAGAATGTCCAGGGTAAACTATATTCTTTGCTCCATCCAGTATTGAAAAAAGTCCTTTCTTGTACCAAGCGATTTCAGCAGCTGAATCTCATTGCAATGCTGTGCAGACTTTCAAGCTTGTCCTTAGCACCCCCGGTGGACACAATGGCTTAACTCAAATGCTGGTCCCAAGCAGGCATAGCTTCAGCCTAGTAAAAGTTTTAAAACCAAAATTGCTAAGACAGCCAGCATAGGTCCTCACACACCGAAGGATCAGGCCATTCTGGGCTGAACCAGCAGAAATTGCATATAAGTTTTTAAGTTGAGTGACATCATCACCAAACTCTAATTGGTCCTTGCATATGATACAGAATAACATTTATCACCACCCTTAAAGATGTCCCACATGCTTTAGGTTCGTTTTTATAAAGGAAATAATTTTTTTCCTTTTTCATACAAAATAATATAACTTTTAAACCAACATTGTTAGTTTTTTCTCATTGAATTGAGCCTTTTAACATGTTTCCCATGTTCCTAAGACCTGTATATGTGAATGAGGCTAATAAAGGCTATAACTTTATAATTTTGTAAAATTTATCAAAACAAAGTAACAGTCTTGTTCTAAATACCTTTGACTTCAGAATAATAAGATTTGTCCATTATTTATTTTCAGAATGTCTCTAGGGCATTAGATTTCTGTATAAACATATGGTTTTCTTTGTGCTTAATGAAGTGTGACATCATTCTGCTTGGAGCTCACTGGAAATTGTTTAACACAAAGCAACTAGACTCTGCTTTCAGGCACTTAATTAAATGACAGGTCTCTAGAAGGGTCAGAAGGTTAGCTTGCTTTTGACACCAAACATGTTTGTTTATCTCTGACAGTTCTGGTGCTACAAAAATTTGTAAATAGCAAGCATTATAAAGCTCTTGCAGACCTAAGATTCAGTCACCTTATAGGCCTCTACAGTCCTTATTAAATGTCTGAATTTGGTCTTACTTGGACTTCATACATCTTTGCAATTGCTAAGAATGGTACTTCTTAAAGAGGTATCTATACATGACAGTCTCTGCTCATGCGGGTCAGATGTGATACATCACCTGTCAAGTTCATAGCAACTCATCCTTCCTTATCTCTCGGTTGCTACAGTATTATAACCTTTGACTCTTCAAGAATTCAGGTAGGCCTCTTTGCTCTGGACCAACACTACAAAAATTCCCTTAATATTACAGCCTAAATTCAATGCATTATCCCATTTCCAGGGCTCACTTAAGCAGTTTTTTCTTTTGAAGTCCATGTAAACAAGGATGATGACCAGATAATTACAGTATTGCCTCCCTTAACCTTATCAATTAAGCCCTTATTAGGAATATAAAATAGTAATTAATACTTAATAAGAATGGGATAATAAAATTATAATATTACAATATTTTAATTAACTTAGTTTTGTTCTACATTTCCCCCTTTTAATTAAAAATGCACCCAAAAATGCATTTTGTAATTCAAAACTATCATCCTACTATATGGGTATATAGTTTAAGCATTGCAGGGAAAATGAACCATAGAACACAAAATTGCATCATCATGTGGTAACTTGTGACATCACTGGATGACATAATTGGAGATGTACATTTGTGGCACAGAAATATTTGCAGTACTACATGGATAAACATGATTACAACTATATACAGTTTTAAATGATGTAATAATCTTTTACATTATTTTAAACACTTCTTAAATACAACAAATTCTCTTTATTCATCAGTTTCCAAAATCAGTATTACAATAACATTTTTTGTTATCTTTATCACCTATTTAGTCTCATACTCTCTCTCTGGTGGGGGCACTCATCAGTTCTCTGCTGCCGCCTGAAGCCCCGATCACGCCCTATGACTTTCCCCAAACCCTCCAACCGCGGCGGGCCCCCGGTGGGACTATCAACTCCTCCGGTGTTCTATCTATCAATCTAGTGGAGCGACTGGAAGGCAACCAGGAGCATGATTCAGTAGGCCCAGCACTGGGCATGAGGACCCACCACTGGTCCCCACCAATGCCTACTGAGACAGTAGGGTTTTTTCCTTGTTTCCTTCCTGGACGCAGCGTTCAGTGGCATCCTGCGTGGTGCCTCCGCCATTGGAACCTGCCATCATCCCGGCCCCTTTCTGTAGCTCAACATATGAACCACACTCTGGTCTCCACCAGAGGCCACTGCTGTGCCAGGTACCCCCAGAAACCCACCCCGGGAGAGGAGATCAGTCCTCCAGACACTTGACCCTCTCCTCCCTGCCGACCCCGATGGCTCAGGTCCATTCTTGGGTTTCTGGCATTGCACAAGGTGTGGCATCCAGCACCTCAACCCTCAATGGCCGGCTACAATTAACATTTTAGCTAGACTAGTTCAGATCACTACTTTTAGATTAATTCAGAATTCTTTCTGATGTTTTGCTGCATTCACGATATTGTCTCAACTGACTAATATGAACCCATTTAAGTACTACTTCTCCAGTGTTTTTCCTTTTTAGTTCAATTTGATATGCCACAGGTGAGATTTTGTCAGTGATCACAAAGGGTCCTTGCCAACTTCAAAGAAACTTTTTGACCTTGGCTTTATCCCTACTGTAGTTAAAGTTAAAGTAAAACACTTTATCTCCAATGTGATACTCTTTTGGATTAGTTTTCCTGTTGTAATATGACTTAGAAGCCTCAACACTTTTCTCTAAGTTCTTCTGAGCAAATGCAAAGGTTTCTCGTAAATGCTATTTTAAATGGGTTACATATTCATGTGCTGTAGTGGCATGTGCTGAATTTACATTTCCTGTAGTATACAGGAGATGTAAAGGTAATACCATTTGTCTTCCTGTCATCATCTCAAAAGAAGATACACCTGTAGCCTTATTAGAGTAGCCCGATGACCATTAATACTAGTGGTAACTTTACATCCCAATCTTTTCCTGAAGAACTGATATATTTCTTTAGTATAGACATGATTGTTTGATTAGCACGTTCCACCTGTCCAGATGATTGTGGACGGTGGGACACATAGCGTTTTCTCTGTACCCCTAGTATTTTCCACACGTTCTCTATTATCTCTCATACAAAATGGGGGCCTCCATCAGATTCTAATCTTAATGGTAATCCCCATTGACTAAACACGTGATTTATTAATAAGAAAGCAGTGGTTTCAACTACGTTATTTGGAGCAGGTATACACTCAACCCATTTTGTGAACAGACAAGTAATTGACAAAAGGTATTGGCTACCTCTTGAAGATCTTGTAACAGAGCCAATTCAGTCAATCTGGATGTCTGACCAAGGCATAGTGATCCCTTTTGACTGTAGTGGTGTTCTATGTCTGGGTGTAGCTGGCTGGAATCTGCAACATGTTATGCACCCTTGCACATACTCTGCAACATCGCTGTACATGTTGGGTCTGTAGACTACCTCTTTTAAGGTTTCATAAGTTCTTCTATCCCCCCAAGTGCTTCTGATGGTTTAACATCAGCATGTTGTAACATAATTCCCCTGTGGCCTAAAGGAACCACTCATTGGACCTCATGTGGGTTTTTACCAACTCTTACCAAGAGATCATTCCTTAATTGGAATTTATCCTTTTGGCTATACATGGCTCTCAGCTCACGAATATTCCGTAGGTCACTGTCAGAGATCATGTTTTCAGTGGGATCCTTGATGAAACGATAAAACTTTCCTACCCCTTCATCATATTGTTGCAATTTCACTAAATCAAATCACTATACAAGTGTAAGATCTTCTTTTCCTAGCTTGGACAGGAGGAACAAAGTTCCATTCTTCTCCATTTAAAGCACCCTCCCTAGCCAGAGCATCTGTTAAGTCATTTCCTGTTTTGTCTGGTCCCTGAATTTTTGAGTGCCCTTTTAACTTTTTGCATTAAACAACCAAGTTACGTTCCTGAACCAGCTGATCTATGGCTAGGAAAAGGTCTGCATGTGTCACCTTACTGCCTCTTGAATTGATCATACTGTTCATCTTCCACCCCAGTAAATGTGTAAGGAAGACCTGCCTAATGTACAAATTAAAGTGTCTTGTAGCATATGTTGTACTGCAGTCTGTACTGCTATGTAGGTGGCTGCCAATTCAGCATATTGGTTAGACTTAGGACCGAGCCTGTATTTGATAGGAGTACATGGTATATTATCCTGCCATACCATTCCTAAACCAGAATATCGGTCTTCACCTTACTGGAATGAACAACCATCAACGTAGGCTCTAGGCAAATTCTCACACACTCACTCATCATAGTGGTGGTGCCTGTGATGTTTGTATACCATTTCCAATTCAGAAGATAGGTCAGGCTTTTATACTGGATGTTCATCTATATTATAGTCATGCATCTCCAGGTCTGCCAACCTTAGAGCTACTGTATTCCTTTTGTTCTTTGCATACCTAACCTCTAGGGATAGGCCCTGGAATGCTAAGGTCCAGGCCACAATTCTACTGCTAGCCATATTACCATCATTAAGTTTCTGACCCCCAGAAACATAGAGGTTGATGACCAGGCTCTAGAACAACTCTTTCACCACAAATGTAGTTTTTGAACCATTGTACTAGCCCATACAGTGGAAAACAAAGCCTTTTCACAGTCTGAAAACTTTTTCTCAACATCATTAAGTTTTACTCGCATAAGCAACAACACATTTGTCTGACTCATGTTTCTGATATAACACTGCACTGATGCTACTACTAGTATGTCCTGTCTCTAGATAAAAATCCTTGTCCATTTGTGGGAAGCAAGACACAGTGCTTGACTCAGGCTATCCTTCATAGCTTGCATGGCTTTCTCTTGCCCCCACACCAGGGTTCTGACATTTTCAGCAGCCTGGTGAAGGACAGACAATGTCCACATAGTCCTAGATAAACTGTCTTGAGTAGTTAGAGATTCCTAGGAAGCTACACACTCCTTTAAAGTTTTGGGTGGCTACATTTTCTGGATAGCCTTAACTTTGGTATGCTGAGGGTGTAGCCCATCTGGATCAACTTCATGCCCAAGATAGTTTACCTTATTTTGAACCATTGTCCCTTTGGTAAAGAAAACTTGGCACCAACCAGTTTTCAGCTGGTTTAACTACATAGGTTACTTCAGCTGGGTGTTCCTCAAGTGTTGTTTTTGATTAGTACATCATCCATGTAAACCAGATTTCCTCTGCTTTCAGCATCAGGCATGGCCTTATACAGAAAGATATTGAAATCTGCTGGTGAATTTAAGTACCCAAAAGGGCACCCGTCCCATGTATATTGTCTCCTTTCAAAGGTAAAAGCCAATTTATATTGATCTTTTCGATCTACTTTTAATGTCCAAAATCCATTCACTATATCACGGGTAGTGAAATATTTGGCACCCTGAACTTCAGCCAAACTTTGTTCGAAATATGTCATGGGCCAACAAGGTAAAGGTACCTGTTGGCTTAACTTTCTATAGTCAATAGTGAGCCTCCACATTCCTGTAGGTTTTAATACAGGCCAAATGGGGGAATTATAAAAAGAGTTCACCTGTCTTATAATTCCTTACTCCATCAAGGTATCCAGTATGTCTTGTACATGTTCAGAAGATGCTAGTGGTATTCTGTACTGGCGTACATAAACTGGACCTTTACTGGGGTCGTTAGGGACCCTGGTAACATGGAGGTCAGTTACCCCACAACCATGAGCATCTTTTTTTTTTATCACTGCTGCTGTTTTTCTTCCTACTGCAGCACTAAGCCAACTTGGGGCATCCAACCGCTGGCCCTGCCTGCCCGGAGGCTGGGTGGCTCAAATTGCACCCTGGAGGATGTGGGATGGCCATAATGCCATCCCGCTGGAGAAGACCCCCATGCCACTCCCAGCCAGGACGGCCCTGGACCCTCCCGATGGGATTCCTCCTTGAGTCCTCTGGGCAGCGAAGGGCACAGCCATCAAGCTGTACGGTCGCACCCAGCCTCTTCCTTGTTGTTCTCCCATGGGAGCGTGGACGTGCAATGACATCAAGGCACTGCATGCCGACGTCCGCCATGCTCCTTTCCCATGTACACCTGTGCTAGTAGTGCCCCCGGGCATCCCCAGGGGCTGCTACAGTGCAGCATGTTCTCCCCAACCCTCCCCAGGACTAGGAGAGCAGTCTATGGATGCTCAATCCTAGTCCTCCTCTGCCGACCCCCAATGAGCCGGGCTCGTTCCGAACCCAGGTCACTGGCGTGGCAGTGTGGTGTCCAGCGCCTCAACCCTCAGCACCACTGGGATGGCTATAATGAGCATCTTTTGTGAACGTATCCTTGAACTGAAGGAACATTTCACAAATTTTCTCTTTTTCTGCTTCAGTTTCACAACTACAATCTTGTATAGTTTGCTCAACTTGTACTTCAAAATCAGGGAAAGGTAAATTTGTATCTATTTCTACCGCATCTTCTATTATCTCAGAAACATTTTCGGTATCAGTTGCATGTACCTCTTTAAATTGGTTCAGTTTCATTAACCATGGTGGACAGTACAAGATAATCATTTTCAACTTTACATGCCTGTATTTCTTCCTTCTTTACTGGACACATTTCTTGTAAAACAATTAAACCATTTGGTATAGACCTAATTTCTTCATCTGTTTTATTATGAACAATATCTTCTGGTAACTCACCAATAACTGGAACAACTAACTCCAAATCATAGAAGAATTCCCACTGTTGCTCCTAACTCACAGCTAGCTCCTATGATGGGCTCTACTGTTGGGTTTTGTAACAAGAGGTGTATTACTCTGCTGCTCATGTCCAAGCAAGGTGTGGAGTGGATTTTTAAACCCATATCACTAAGTTGTTTGTCAAGCACAAAGAGTGCAGTCTTGTCAGGCATTTCTTGGCCTTTCTTTACATTAACCTTAAGAGAGAAATCCTTGACATTACCTGGAATTGTTGTAGTGAACTCACACACAACCTGGCACACTTGAGGAATAGTTTATACAGACCTCAAGGCCTGTGGTGTCACTTTTATTTGATATTATTCGTGACCAAAGAACATCATTGGCTAGGTCAACATACACATCCAGTTGTACAAGGATGTCTAGCCCAAGGTGCATGGGAGTCCCTAGGCCTTGTACTACCTTTACAGGATGTTGTATTTTCTTTTGCCCTATTTGGAGGTTCAAAGCACAGATACCTATGCTCCTCACGCTAGCTTTCAGGTATGGGACATTCTCTAACCACTCGGTTTCATTCATTATGTTAAACTAGGCCTCCGCCTCCTTAACACCTTGTAAAACAGTTCACTAATTAAACAGTGCTCATAACAAAGAATTTACAGTCTGCAAACTCTCTGCTTTGATGGGCACCTTTAATTTGCCTTCCTCTGACCTTATGTTGCAGAGCAAGGACCCGTGATTTAGTGGCAGCATTTCCTTTCCACCATCCCCAGAGGGGGTTGGGTACTCAGAATCCAATGTCTCTGTGTCAGTTGCAGGACGTGTCTCTGACATAACAGGGTTCACTTCCTAGGTGAAGAAAGTGACGCCTCTTGCATTAATCTTAGACTTTACCACATCATGCTTTGACAGACAAACTACGTGGGCTTCACTTCTCCATGGAGCTAAATGTTCAGAATTACCTAGCACAGATACATCAGGTACACAAGAGCGTACAAAATTCAGTTTGATCGTTGCATCATTTTTCTCGAGATAGCATGATTCTGATTGTTTAGCAACCTTAAGACTCTTCCCAAATGGAATAGGCCTGTTTACCTATGACCACAGAATTCATGAAAATAGTCAATGATAGGCTGAAATCTTTTAGGAGGTCATTTCCAATTAAGAAATCACCTCTGGTTCTATCAGTGATATACACTGGATGGTTGACTTCCATCTTGCCAAACCTCAACTTCAGCCACATTTTACCTAAGGTCTGTTGAGTGCCCCCCCCCAACAACCTACTACTTGTAAGCCATGAGAGAGGGTTTCAACATCTTAGAGTTACCCACCGCATCAAACAGTTTGTCATAAAAGCTTCTGGACATCAGGGTTACTTCAGCTCCAGAGTTCACCAAGGCATCATGACTTAGACTGTTTTCAATGTTTATGTCAAATTAAACCCTATCAGCCCTCCATTTAAGGATTAAGTTGCCCATGTAGAATTTGTTTTTGTTAACATCTGGGAACATGGCAGGTTCACGGTGACACTCTACATTGCTTATAGCAGTATCTCGGGATACCTCTAGGGAAAGGTCAGGTTCTGAGCTAACACTTTCATTTTCAAATTCCATAATAGCTTCATTACCATTGTTAGCAATTGCAATTTCATTGACCTGGGCAGTATTAGGAAGGACAGAAGGCACTAGCCAGAGGGCATTACCACTGGTTCCACTGGCACTGGAGATTGCAGGTGAGTTCTGCAAGGGTGCAGGAAAACCAGAAGGCAGAGGGGGAGGTGGGACTAGTCAACAACTAAAGGGTGGGGGATGGGACCAACTGTTGGAGAAGCGTTTTATGTCTCCCATCTGATCCTTTATTCCTGTATTACCTCCATGACTGGGAAACAAGGTCTAGCTCTGTCTTGGGGCCTGCAACTGCCTTGATCAGTATTATAGTTTTGTCGCCCTCCATAGGCACCTCTGTAATATCCTCTCCCATACCCTCGGCCATGCCCTCTACCCGGATCATAACCTCCAAAGGGGGATCCCATGGTTTTGGTATGGCTGAGGTTGTGGGAATTGCTGAGGGCTTTGACAGAACTGTGACGCAGAGCCAGGTGGTGGAACCACAACAGGGGAAGCTTGGGCAGGGCTGGAAAGTTGGGCCACTACTGCAGGGTCAGGCACAGCCTTGGGCTGCTCCACAGCTTTTCCTGGTTGAGTGTCGTTGCCTTTTCTCTTTCTTTACCTCCTGTTTTGAGAGTACATAGCTCACCCCTTCACAGCCAAAGAATTTGAGAGTGTTACCTCAGATACTTGGACCTTGGGAGTGAGGCCCCTACTTCTATGGAGGAGAGTCATCCTCTTCCAGAATCTCAGATGTGTCCTGCCTGTCTGACAATCCAGTGGATGTCCCTGGGCCTCCTTTTAAGTTTGAGTGCCAATTGTGTCCTACTAGTATGGGGTAAGCCTTGATAATATGCATCTTGGATGTCATCCGAATCCCTGAGTGATCTTCTGCTCCAAAGTACACATCCTTCAGCTTACAATAATATTCCCTAGGGCTTTGGTCAATACCGCACCGCATCTGGTAGGCAGCTCATCTGGCTGCCCCCTTAGTGCAACATTTACCAAACTCCTTTTTCAGGAACTAGTACAGCTTATCTGGTTTATTCCAACTTTCTCTAGACATTCTTGACCATTCAGCTTGAAGATCATCAACAGACCACTTGATCACAGAACTCTGTTTTCCCTCATCAGTTATGGACAAAGATTCAAAGCATTCTTTTAATTTTCGAATATGTTGCTCAATGTCTCCTTTCTAGTTAGAATTGTACCTCTCTCCTATCAATTTAAACCTGTTAGCAGTCTTTGATTTTAGAAATCCCTGTTCCTATTCAGACATCTATTTATTTCTTTTGGATCTGTCAGGCGACTCATGTTCAGAACCAGAACTTCTGTTCTGATTAGGTTTATATTTCCTTTAGGTTTCTACATGATTCCTCCCTAAACCAGAATATTCCTTTTCAGGGGAGGAGTCATCTGGGCCTGATTCCTCAGATGCTCCTAGTTTCACATGATTTTTACTTTTACTCTTGTTATCTCCTTTTTGGGCCTTTACATCTCTTCTTTTCTTAATTCAAAGACGTGTTCCAAAAGGGCATACCTCTCTTTCCATTGGCTAACCTCATTTAATTTTGTGAAGTTGCACCTTCAGATCTCCCCTTTTCTGTCTACCTGGTCTCTTTAGTATCCTCTTTGTCTCTATTGGTACACTGATCTCTCTATCCCTATGCATTTTCTCTTTTTTTCTTTTGTTCATTCTTTTTCCCTCCGGTCATTGCCCAAGGAGGCATCTCTCAGGCATCCTGCTTGTTCCTGCCCGTCTGAGGTCCCCCTGAACCTGTGCCTCCTCTCTCCCCCATCCCTCCCACAGCCAGCACCTCCAGCTTAACCCATCCAGGGTGGGGCCACCCCTCCTCATTGCGCGCTCTCACACACACAGACTCTGGCTGAGGGAGTGGGCCCTGGGCGGAGGACCTGGACGGCCAGGCAGGGTGGATCTGATGGTGGGCATGGGGGTCAGGTGCCATTGCCTCCCCCCAGAGCCAGGTTTTTCCTTGTTCTTGGTGCCCCTCCCCCTGCGTGGTGCACCCATGACACTCTGGCGCAAGGCAACCCTACCAGCATCACCCACGCTGCATGACGTGCAGCCAACATGCTGCAGCACCCCCAATCTCCACCGGGAGCCACTGGCGCGCCCAGCTATCCTCTACCCACCCCCAGGGGAGAAGAGCAGCCCTGCAGGCACTCAATCCTTACCCCGTCCCTGACAACCCCCGGTGCCTGAGCTTGCTCTTGAACTCAGGTCGCCAGCATGGCACAAGGTGTAGCATCCAGCGCCTCAACCCTCAGTGCCACCAGGCCGGCTAGCATTTTCTCTTCTTGTACTACTTCTTGTTCTAACTCTTCTTCAGCACTAGATTGAGGAGGGGAGGGTTGTGGGTAAGAGCCTGCATAGAGGGAGTTCCAAGGATAAAATCCCTTGTTCATTACCCTGGGGTAGATACCTTAGGGGTGACCCACTTATGCTTTTGTTCCTGGGTCCCCTCCTTCCTTTTGCTAACCGGTACTTCTCCCTCTGTACCCACTCTTCCTCTTTACTTTCTAATTGTTCCTTTAAATTCTTATTCCTTTCTTCACTTTTAACTAAATTCTTAGTGAACTGTTCATTAGCCTCCAATATTTCAACTTTCTCCTTTTCTAAAGCTGAACACCGCTCTTTCTGCTGTTCAGCAGAATTTTTTAAAACAGCAATGTCAGTCTTTAGGCTGACCAAGATACAGTCGTCAGATATTTTCTCACTACTTTCATCTGTTTCTTGAGCAATTGGATCTGGCCTACAGTACAAGTCTACTACACTCATGAGATTTCTCCCATAGTTGGCTTAGCTGTTTTACTTCATTGGTTAAACATGTTTTGTCATAATTCAACTGGTCAACCAGCTCTATATAGCCTACAGGTCAGAGTAACGAGCTGTGAATGAGCTTGGTACATCTAGCAGACTTGGGTTTGATTTCCACAACCTCCACTTGCATACTGTGTGACTGAACAAGTCACTTAACTACCACAGTGCTTCCGGGTCACCTTGAAAATAGGCACTTGTGCCTAGTGGGTATTACCTGGTTACCAAAGAATAAATGAAATAATAATAAAAAAATAATTCTTTAAAGATCTTTCAGTGTTTCCTCTCTACTCATAATTGAAGGCAGAGAACCTGCTAAATGTATCACTGCCTCAGATTTCATAACTTTCGTACATAGATCTTGTACAGATGTGGTTCTGTAATAGTAATCACTGCTTCAACAATAATTATAATAATAATATCCTTTAAACAACAATTGCTATTACAATGCTTATATGACACAATTTTGAAACAAAGAACCACATTTTTTTTCTTATGATACTTCAAAAGACCTTTTTCTTCCAGCTTTACTGCCGCACAATTACTTCTTTCGGTCTTTTCTCACTGTCTAGGGGTAATTCTATCTTTAAATCCTCGAGAAACAAGAATAGAAAAATATTACTTATGTCATTCAGTAACTTGCCAACAATAACAATAATATTTATTTCCCATACTAAGTGTGGACTATTATCCACTAACAATTATCCAGCAGACGAGAGACTCCAAGTATGTCAGAACATTAGGTTACATCACTTTTATAATACAGCATTTGGAGTTACCTCGGGCCTTACCCCAAAATATTTTCAAAAATTACAAAAATAATTATAAAATTCAAATATGATATTATCCCTGTTCTCCAGGTTCTGGATAATGATGAAAATGTTCTGACACACTCAGAAATATGAAAAATAAACTTTATTCATATATATACAAATTCTAAATATTCCTAATTAGCATAACTATACCTTGTAAACATAATAAATTGTAAACATAAACCAAAGTTTCAGAAAATCAAACAAACCACAAAGAAAACAGATTTCAGCAAATAATGCAAATGAATAAGCAATATTCAACACAATAAATGGCACTGGCTACTATGCTTTCGGCATGTAAATATCAAGGCCTTCTGATATAAGAACATACAAACTCATTACATTAGTGTCTCAGATTATATTTCTGTAAAAGACTTATTTCAAAACTGCACAGCGTGCAAAAGGTTTTGTAGTTAAACAAATTCCTTATGTTACCTCCCCAGATGCCAAATTAAAGTATTAAAATTGAAATGATTAAAATAATACTTACATTTCTAGTTATCTGTAGACTTGGGGCTAGATATTCAAAATCTTTGCCAGGGCTAATATTTGATGCCACGAGGCAAACTTAGCCGGAGCACAAAGCAAGCTATATTGAAATGAAACAGCGAATGCTAATATAGCAGTCTAAGCTAGCCAGGCAAACTGGTCTGGGAGTGCAGGCAAAATAGCCGGAATTAGACAGCACTCAATATAGCAACAGGGAAGTGCAAACTGCAACTACAGCTCATTAGACTCTGGAGCAAGCCAGTGTTGCAGGCGGTGAACATTGTGTGTGATTGCACAGAGATGTCTGACATCTACTGCAAACAACAATGTAAGCCACACACTGCAGAACTGTGCTATGCTGAAGTGAGGTTTGCCCGGGGCTAACACGATTGCACAGTGCTAACACATTAGCCCGGTGCAAACTGGTTAGCCCGGGGCAAATGGGAGCTATATTCAAAGCTCCCAAGCAAATTAGCTTACTTAGGTTATCCGTGGGCAAACAGGTACATTTGCATCTCATTAAGTGCTGCTTAGCAAACATTACTACGCAGTTTGCCCAGTGCTACTGCATGAAGCACAAAGCTCCCCCTTTTGGTCAGAATGGAAGTACAGGCTGGACGCTGCAGGCCAAGGCATACCTACAGTATCCCCTTTTGGTCGGAATAGAAGTACGGTCTGGAAGCAGCAGGAACTGTGTGCTGCCATACACAGTTAGTGCAGTCCTAACCCATTCACAATTGAATGAAAAGTAATGTCCCTGGTAGTCTAGTGGTCCCCCCATCCCCCTGCATGAATCCCAACCCATTTTGAATAAAATACATATTAATTTCCCCGGTAAGTCTAGTGGCCCCCCCCACCCCCCTGCATGAATCCTGACCCATTTTGAATAAAATAATATTAATTTCCCTGGTAGTCTAGTGGTTCACCCCAACCCTGCATGAATCCTGACCCATTTTGAATAAAATAATGTTAATTTCCCTTGTAGTATAGTGGTCCCCCCCCCCTGCATGAATCCGACCCTTTTGAATAAAATAATATTAATTTCCCTGGTAATCTAGTGGTCCCCCCACCCGGCAGTGACACCCCCACTGAGCTGGCAGACAATTTACAAACAGAGCCGAGCGACGGCTCAGCCCCTCCTCTCACCACCACGGCCCAGCCACCGACTGGCGTCTCTCAGTAGGCGGCCGGCTGTGGTGGTGAGAGAGGGGCTGACTCCAATCGCTGGCTCTCGACCTCACTCCGTGCTCGAGCTAGCGGGGTGTCATGCCAGATGAAAGATGCTGTTACCAGAAATTATGTTTATTCAAAATATGACTGAGATCATGCGAAAAACCACTGAACTACCAGGACATGTATTTTATTCAAAATAAGTTAAAGAGATAAATAATGAAGTGAAGCCACTAAACTCTCAGAGATCTATCGAATGTGATTCACAATGGGTTAGGGATCATGCAGAAAAGAGGAACCATGAACTACCATAGATTCAATGGTATGACTCTGAGCGGGTCAGGAGTCATACAGAGGGGGAGACCACTACACTACCAAGGATTTTTAATGTAATGTGATTCACAATGGGTCGAATTCATGCAGGGGGTGGGGGGACCACTAGACTACCAGGGCGTTTACTGTACTACAGCGGCTACGGGGGTCCATGATGGGGGGGTGCACCACCGCTGCATTACCGCCAGCTTCTGTTAAGCAGTATCTAGCGCTGCGCTACAGGTTATGCTAATGCCTGTAGTGCGGTGCTAGACCTTTGAATATGCCATGCAGCTGGCATTCATGGGCGCTCTCTTCACCCCACCCCTGCATACTATTATCTATTAGCATTGACACTACCACACAGCGCCAGCGCTAATAGGGCTTTTGAATATTGCAACCTCATGCAAATCCAGTGCTATGGTTTTGCGCTAGGTGCAACTGTTTGAATATCTGGCCCTTGGTCGTCTTTCCTTTCAACTTTCAAAATCTTGGTGAGAACTTCTGATTCTGGATGATAAAAGTCCTTCAGTGGCTTGGCTGTAGTCTTCGTCTTTCCCTGGTTCACCTCAATCTGGGACTATAGAATCTTCTGACATTAGTGAAGCAGTGCAGGCTGGATCATTCTTGCTTGATGTCATGAATCATCAAAAAAGTCACTTATCAAGATTTGGTGGGAACATCAAGTAGTTAGGTACTGACAGTTCAAGGCACAATGGTAAGCTTCTTCCCAGCCACAGTTGTTTGCAGAAAAGGACTTCCTTATGGATGGCAAAGTCTTTTTGGTTGGCAACTGGATTTATGAATTTTTCTATTTTAATTCATTTCCACTTGAGCCCCAGGATTTTGACTTGAGCAGAAGTTTAAAACATTACTTCAGTCAGAATGCCCAGGGTAAACCATATTTTTTTGCTCTGTCCAATATTGGAAAAAGTCCTTTCTTGTAACAAGCAATTTCAGCAGCTGGACCTCATTGCAGTGTTGTGCAGACTTTCAAGCTTGTCCTTAGCACCCCCGGTGGACACAATGGCTTAACTCCAGTCCTAATCCCAAGCAGGCGTCACTTCATGCTTTCGGCATAGTAGAAGTTCTAAAACCACCAAAATTGCTAAGACAGCCAACATAGGTCCTCACACACCGAAGGAACAGACCGTTCTGGGCTGGACCAGCAGAAATTGCATATAAGTTTTCAAGCTGAGTGACATCATCACCAAACTCTGACTGGTCCTTGCATATGATATAGAATTACATTTATCACCACCCCTAAAGATGCCCCACTTGCTTTAGGTTCACTTTTATAAAGGAAATTATTTTTTCCTTCCATCTTTTTTATGCAAAATAATATCATTTTTAAACCAACATTGTTGGATTTCTCTCACTGAATGGAGTTTTTTAATGTTTCCCATGTTCCTAGGACCTGTATTTCCTGAATTAGGCTAATAAAGGCTATAACTTTATAATTTTGACAAAATGTATCAAAACAAAGTAATAGTCTCAATCTAAATATTCTTGGCTTCAGAATGATATAAGATTTGTTCATGAGTTCTTTTTAGAATGTCTCTAAAGCATTAGATTCCTGTATAAGCACATGCTTTTCTTTGTGCTAAATGAAGTGTGACATCATGCAGCTTGGAGCTCAATGAGAAATTCTTTAACATGAAGTGACTAGACTCTGCTTCCAGACACTTAATTAAATGATAGGTCTCTAGAAAGGTCAGAAGGTTAGATCGCTTTTGCCACCAAACTTGTTTATCTCTGACAGTTCTGGTGCTACAAAGTTTGTAAATAGCAAGCATTAAAAGCTCTTGCAAACCTGAGACTCAGTCAGCGTATAGGCCTCTACAGTCCTTATTAAATGTCTGAATTTGGATTTACTTCATACATCTTTGCAATTGCTAAGAGTTCCTCATTCCCATTGTAATGAATGGCACTTCTTAAAAGAGGTATCTATAAGTGACAGTCTCAGCTCAGCACGAGTCCAGATGTGATGTATCACCCATCAACTTCATAGCAACTCATCCTTCCTTATCTCTCGGTTGCTAGGGTATTATAACCTTTGTCTCTTCAAGAATTCAGGTAGGTCTCTTTGCTCTGGACCAACACTGCAGAAAGTCCCTTAATACTGCAGCATAAATTCAATGCATTATCCTGTTTTCCAGTACTCACTTAAAGAGGACAGGGAATCATTTCTAATTAGCATCTGTTTATAATGTTATTTCCAGAAATGATATTCATTCCTCAAAATTATCAATATTGAACTGTACCCAAGTAAAGGTGCTATGAAAAACTGTATTTTGCATTGTTTTGTTTTAAGGGCAGCATTCTGTTACCGTTCACTTCATGGAACCTGTGATCTGGAGTTTTAGCTATGTCACAGTTTGTGCACAGAACTCTGAGCAAGGTTCTGATAGGTCAATAGCTCATAATTAGCATTCTGTACATAAACTGTGACATAATAAAAACTCAGACTACTGGTTCCATGAAAAGAATTGTACAGCATGTTGCCCATAAAATAAAACAATTGAAAACAGTTTTTCATATCTGTGTTTATTCAGGTACAGTTAAATCTGGATCATTTGAGGCATGAATTCATCTATAAACAGGACTATTACTATCTGCTGACAGGTAGCACAAATTTCCTGTCCTATTTAAGCAGTTTTCTTTTTTGAAGTCCATGTAAACAAGGATGATGACCAGATAATTACAGTATTGCCTCCCTTAACCTTATTAATTAAGCCCTTTTTAGGAATATAAAATAGTAATTGACACGCTTGGCCAGCTGGTTAGGATTGTTGTATATCTGTAAAATAAAAATATAATATGTGATTGTCTCACATAAGACAGCCTGTGCTTCCATGAGGCTCCCCACCCCCCAGGTTTCAGTGAAGCTACAGGATATGTAAACTGACCAGAAGATCTCTGTAATATAATTAACTTCAGTGAGAAATTGCATTTTATGGCCTTTTATGACCTCATCCTTCTGAAGTTAGAAACCAAATATACATTTTATTACATCATGAAAGAATGTCATTTAGCGGATTCCTGTTGGTTATATTACACCTAGGTGATGGACTGCAGGGTTGTAAACCTCAAAAGAACTGGTTGATCAAAGACTCATAATTTGGGAAATGAGTTTTTGTTGACGTCACATTATTTAATATAACTCCTCAACAGGACATCATGTTTGTATTTTTTTTTCTAAAAGGAGGCACTAGATGGCTCACATAAGGGGTGTGGAGATGCAGTTTAAACTGATACTTGTGTCTGAAATGAAGATATATGATTTTGGGACTCTAGAGAGATACAGTTCTCTGATTTAACTTAAGCACTTCCAGAGTAATACCTTAGACAGCAAAGGTCTAAATGTATTGTGGTAGGAGTTTTGTTTTGTAATCATCCCTTGTTCTTTTATGTGATTGTCAGCTCTTTGATATATTGTTTTGTGTTTGCATTGTTCATATTTTATCATCTTTTAGTAAAGTACCTTTTCTTGGAAAGACTGCCTGGTGTCTGCCAGTTCTTTTTGCATGTGACGTATAGATGGTTAATTCTGATAATTGTTCAGTAGCTTGATAGTGTTACTAAGCATGAGTAAAAGGTAAGAATACACCTAAGGTCTCTCATAAGAGTTAAAATGGTTTATTTTGAATGCTTGGTTTGGTGCGTTTCGGCAAAAGTTATATTGCATCCCCCTGAAGAGAATATTATTTGAGCCTGTACATTTGGGTATGCTAGCATAAGGCTCACAGTTTGAATCCCCCCAGAACTTGAGACTAAAGGTGATTTGGACCAAAAGCAGATAGGAGGTTTACCCTGTCTGTCACCTGTTCACACTATTGCATTCCGAGGTTGGCACTGTGGGAGCAGAGGGCCTGACCTGCAGAGTGCATTTGTGACAGATTTGCTTAGCAGCGGTGCGAAAAATTTGGTAACACAAGCTTTCACTATTCAGTGTGTCAGCTTAATACTGTACAGGTCACTTACAAAAGAAGGCTGTGATTTTTTTTAAAGGAAACAGAACTCTATTATTTTGCTTACAGTCAAAAGTTCCTGTTTTATATTTTTCAAAATGCAAGTTAGAGTAGCCGTAGTTAGGGAAGAAGATGGCTTCCAATTACAATGAGCACACTGCAGACTACCTGAAGCAGTTATGCACGAGAGGAGAGCCACCAAGCAAAATCTTGTGGATGCCCAGATGGCAGCAGATGCCCAGAGTATCGAGTCATAGACTATGACTGTAAAGGACCAAACCTTTAGCGTGGAGAGCCAGCGGACAGTGCAGTGTCCAGATCCAGTGAGGAGGACAGCAGGGCCAGTGCAAGCCAAGGGCCACAGCAGCAGGGGAAGGTTACCAGCATTCTGGAGCCAGAAGCAATCAGACTGCAGACTGAGTTGCAAAGAATGGAGCTGGAGTTCCAGAGGAAGGCTGAACGAGAACGGCGAGAAGCGGAGCATGAACAGCAAGAAGCAGACTGAGAGGAGCATGAGCCCCAGAGGCGACATGAACCGGAGAAGCTATGACTCAACCACAAGCACCAGAGCAGGTAAGTGGCTTGGGTTTAACTGGAACTACAGCACTGGATTACAAATTAAATTCCAAATTGATAGCTGAATTTAAAGAGGGGGAGGATATGGATAACTTTTTGAATTCCTTTGAAAAAGTTTATATTTAGGTGTAACCCCTTTGTTACCCGGGGTTACTAGAATCCCAGTAAGACCTAGTGGTAGGCAGGGAAGGCAGCTTGTGAAACTCCAGTTAAATGGGTTTCACACTGTCTCACTCTGTCCTCAGTCACAGCTGAGACTAGAGGGATGACATCATTATAGAATTGTCAGCTGCATGAGCCACATTTGGAATCTTCAGCTCAGAGTAAGTTAGAATCTTGGGAATTCAAAGTCAGTCTTCAGTTTGTCCTTAAGCAAACAAGAAGGACACCAGTAGTGTCTGTTTACCCCCCTCCCTCTGGGGGGGTGAGGAAAAGTTCTTTGTGGGTTCCAGGGGCAATCCCTTCTCCCACCTTGGGAAGAAAGCTGCCTGTTTTAATTTAAGTTCAGTCTGTTCATGTATAACAGCAAAGGTTACATTTCTTCGCCTGTGGGGCACCTGCAATGAATGGGTGAGTGTTTGGCCTCATTGGAAGGCAAACAACTTCTTTTCTTCAGTTGATTTCAAGTATTGGGGACTGCTATTTGGGAGAACTATGTCAACTAGGACAAACAAATAGAGCAGTCATCTGTTTAAAGTGTTAAAGTTCATTGTAGAGGGGTGCTTCAGGTCATCCACCTCAATCTACAGTTTTAAAGTCTAAAGTTCTGTGTGTCCAGAAATGGCGGTATGGGCTGTGGGAGCTGGAGGTGGATAGATCCCATCTTTAGTAACCAGGTCCACCTCTACGGATTTCTTCTGTGTTTTTGCTACTTGCCTCATACGCTTGGCCAGTGATGGGGTGGGTACCCAGACGTGGGTCGCAACTTGAAAATCTCTCTAGGAGTCGTAGACTCTAAGTGGTGTGGGGAGCCACAGGATGGGAACATACTCCTTGTTTGATGGGAGTCTCCCTGTTTGATGGGAGTTTCGAATTGGAAGTACGAGAACAAAATCTCTCTAGGAGTCGCAGACTTCAAGTGGTGTGGGGAGCCACAGTTTGGGAGCCTCCTTATTTGATGGGATGTCTTTCCAAGTAGAGTTTGGGTTCATTGCCAAGTGGACCGTCAGTCGAGTGGTCGGCAGGAGAGCTGGGCCAGTCGGGCTGTGTATCCAATGCGCATGCAAAGTCCGGGCTGAGTGCCTGGTAGGTCCAAAGCCAGACAACTGTTGTAGTGTTCATTCCTCAAATGGACCGCTGTGTTTAACCTCTAATCTGCATTACAGTTACGTAGCCCTGTGGGGGACCATACAGAGCTTTGTTTATGTTCAGTGAGTTAATAAATAAAGCCACACGAAAAATCCAATTCTGGTTCTGGACATTACAGTTATGCTTCCTGTAGTTGGATTTACTTGGGTGCCCTGTGCAGAGTAGCCAAACCTAGGTCTCTTGTGCCAAGTAACCTCATCCTTCCCGAACCCGTAGATACCCTATGTATATCCATGCTACAAATGTGGACACATAGAGGGTTACAAAAATGGAGGCACCGCTTGGATTTGTTTGGGAAGGAAGGTGTTGGGCAAGTAAACTAGCGTTTGCTTATCTGGCAGTCGGTAGCCAAAAAGTTGAAGCAATTTCCTAGTGTGTGCTGTGTGCTGTGAATCTTGTGCTGCTGTTTAAAATGCCAACTGTTTACCAAGGAGCTCTAAAGCCAAGTGTGTGTCCTTGTCCTGCATCAACATAGTTTACAGCGTTTGTCAGTTTAAAATAAAGTTCTGTGAAGAAAAGTGTGGAAAACTAGGGGTAGCAACAGAGAATTATACCTGGACATTTGAAATGCTTTAAAATAAGTTTCTGTGAAGGAAAGTGTGGAAAACTAGGGGTAGCAACAGAAATTATGCCCTGGACGTTGGAAATAGCTTTCTGTGCAATACTAGAGACTGCAGAGTTAATGGCAATGTTACATGGTTGAAATGGGCTCCCGCCATGGAATCAGTTGAAAAAAAAAAAAAAAGTGCATTTTTTCAGTTTAAATTTGCCTGCTCGACGATCGCCGTGAGGAGAGGAGTCCTCGTGAGGAAGAAGAGGCTCATTTGCATGGCGTCGTGTGGTTGGTCAGTTTGCCATTAGTCCCGCCCCTCAGCCAGCTCTTCAGAGTCTGCTTCAGCATTCGAGAGGGAGACAGAGAGTAGTGCATGTACTGGCAGTGAAGGAGCGTTCGCGAAGTGTTCAAAGCGCTGTAAACAGTGAAAAGTTACTTTTCTAGTTCAAAATCGGGCTCAACCCGCTTATCGGTTGTGGGATCAGTGAATTGTGTGATTAATACTACGATCGCGGAGATTGCCTGCCCGTTTGAAATCCGAAGCCTTCAAAAAATCTGGCTGCAGGCCGTTTTCCTCCATCGCAGCAATCTGCTACCATAACAGTGAGTAAACGATTTAAAACTGCTCAAATCAGTGATTTTCAGTAATGCCATATAAAATGTGAGTGCAGCTGTATAGTCACTTTGCAAGTAGCGATTGTGTGATATCCTGCTGGCAAGTGCAAGTCTGTAAAGCCATTAAATGTGTGCATAGCAATGAAAGTAGCCTCAGTTTAAAGTTTGCAGCCAGAGAGAGACTGTGGGTTGTAAAATAAGTGCAACACTAGTAAAAGCAGGCAATCCTGTGCTGAAACCTGAAGTTTTAAAAGGGACTGTGATTAAATAAATGTTGCCAGCATGTGAAAAAGTCCAAGGAAAATCCTGTAAATGTGAGAACAGCCAGAAAAGAGCAAGTTGTGCAGTTTGAAATAAAAGTTATTAGTAGCTGATGTAAATCGGGTGCGCAGTGGCTTGACCCAGAGTCTGAATGTTGATGCACAGGAGTGCTGCCGCCACCATTACAGGGTGGGGTAGTAAAGTAAACACAGCAGCAGAGGAGCCATTTTAAAGCTACAGATTGTGTTCATTTAAAGTGGGACTTTCAGTTACAGTGAACTTTTGTTTGTTTTTCTGCAGTTATGGCCTCAGGACCAGCTCGTTACCCGGATCATGCCCAGGTTGCAGTAACAGCAGCAGTAAATAGATTGAGAGACATTGAAAATTGGTGCTATAGAGGGCAACTCCCTCCTGATGTGGCAATTCCTAATTATCCAGTCCGTGTATGCCAGATGTGCTTTAGTGCTGGAAGGGATGTCTTCATGATTTCTCACTGTGCTGGTTGTCTACAAAACTATGGCTTGTATAAAGTGCCTCAAATTCGTTTGGCTTCCACATGGACACAACTTCAAGAATCTGCAGTTGGCAGCACACAGCATCAGGCGGAGCCTGTGGAGGAAGGTCCCCCGGGGGAGTGTGGTACAAAGTTAGAGAGTGCAGAATTAAAGACTGAATCTGAAGTTGAAGTTTTGGATGCTGGATCTCAGAAGGCAAGTTCAGATAAAGCATCAATAGACCCCTGGGTGGGGGGGCCTAGCCCAAGTCTCGAAGGTGAAGATGAGATGCGGGAGGCCGTTGAATGGGAGGTGTCGACCTCCGCTCCTAGTGATGAATGGATAGTCTCGGGGGTGAGAACTACTGCTCACTCCTGGGCTCAGATCCTCAGTGAAGAGGAAGATGAGGAGAAACCTAAGTGGCCTTGTGAGATAGGAACGGTACACAGCCTCAAGATCTTGCCTCGGAGGAATGTGTTCAAGAAGGTGGTGATGCCACTGCCCTGGCTTCACCAGAAGAAGAAGAAGTCGGGATCCGTTTTTAATTTCGTTGAGGATGCAAAGCTGGCAGAACCAGGACTGGCCACCCCCAAGCCAGGCCAGCGGTCTCAGATTGACCAAAGCAAGTAAACAGGAGAGACTGGTTCGTAGAAAGGCCAATGAGATCTTTGGTATGACCTTTCCTCGGAGAGTCTGGGAGGAGATTGAGAACTGCAGGAAATCCTGGATCTGGGATGAAGCAATGAAACATGTGCATCCTGGGGCTAACCAGCATGTAAAGAATAGACTGTTCCACGAAAAGTATACACAGTGGAAGAGAGGCAGGACACTGTTTATGGACAGAGTGAGAATAGTGGATGGAGAGGGACGCGAAGTCTCCCACTGTGTGAATTATGTGCGTCCAGATGGAGTAATAATTCAAGCCCCTTAACCCCTCTACTATTGGCCTCAGTGCAAGGACCTCTCAGTAATTAAGCCCGTGCCTACAAAATGGAGAGCCGAGCAGTGGTAGTCAATACTGCCACATCTACACTGTGAAGTAACCTTATTGAACTGCCAATATGAATAAACAACAAATCAGGTGCTCCACATTTTCAGTCCACAGTGTACTGCCCTAATCAATAACCATCTACTGCTACCACCAGATGACTTCAGATCCAGAGAGGACACCAGCCCAGCTGTTTGCCTGTTCATCGCCTGGTAATCGGATGACGCCGGACCAGCTGTTTCTCTTTTTGTTCCTGTTCTAAGGTTCCTTCTCCAGTTATGACATCAGCCCAGCTGTTTCCAGATGTGCCCTCCTGTGGGTTCCCGGAAGATGTCCGCCCAGCTGTATCAGAAGAAATGCTGCCAGGGAGAGTTTTCGGAAGGACCAGGTTTGCTTAGTTCGAATACTTCAAGAGGCTGGTGAGTCACAATCTTTTATTCTATCTTTATGACATTGCAATACACACCTTACTACAGACTTCAAACAGTGTGTGAATTGTCCATAAAGACTCTCTCCCTTCAGGATTATGGCCTTAAAGACTATGTTCACGGGCTCCGGCCCAGGAGAGACTCTTTAATGGACTGGCCTTCGGCCTTGTAGTCACTAGTGGGACATTTAGGGCATTCCATCCCCCAAAAGGTGTATTGTTATCAATGTCATTTCTGTACTTAATGTATATACTGTCTTTTCTAAAAAAAAAATATATTTTTTTTTTTCCTTTTGGGATTGTTTAGTGTTCTGTTTTTCCTGTATGGTAAGGGTTGTTGTTGTTGTTTTTGTCACTGTTGTTGTTTAGGTAGATCGTAAATGCAGATTAGGGTGTGTTTTGTTTTTTGTTTTGTTTTTGTCTTTTCTTACAGGTGTTCCTGGAAGACAGAAGAGAAGACAAGAAGAGGAGGAGGGGCTCATCGGAGTTCCTCGTTTCAGTGCTTATGTGTAGAAATTAAAGTACTGTTTGTGTTCCTAATGTTGTAGTTGCAGGCTGCCCAAGGTCGGGGAGGTCCCCGGGTTTTGTTTTTGTTTGGGATGTTATGTTAGAGGCAGATAGGTTTCCCTAGAGGTTAGGGGATGGACAGACTGTGGCCCTGACCTGCAGTAGGGGCCACAGTGCTGATCTATCAGGGCTATGCTCTGGATGGTTCTACCAGAGCCACTGGGTGTCCATAGTAAGTGGATGAGTAGGGCTAACATGTCAGCTATAGGCCTCTAGGCCCTTAGTGTTGCCTACCTGTGCTGGCACATGGTGGGAGAGGCTGATCACCCTCCATGGGTAGCACATAGGGTGGGATGGCCTGGGCAGGTGCATAATGACTGGGGACAGTCATTTTCCTGGTCAAGGGCGAGTGTAACCCCTTTGTTACCCGGGGTTACTAGAATCCCAGTAAGACCTAGTGGTAGGCAGGGAAGGCAGCTTGTGAAACTCCAGTTAAATGGGTTTCACACTGTCTCACTCTGTCCTCAGTCACAGCTGAGACTAGAGGGATGACATCATTATAGAATTGTCACAGCTGCATGAGCCACATTTGGAATCTTCAGCTCAGAGTAAGTTAGAATCTTGGGAATTCAAAGTCAGTCTTCAGTTTGTCCTTAAGCAAACAAGAAGGACACCAGTAGTGTCTGTTTACCCCCTCCCTCGGGGGTGAGAAAAAGTTCTTTGTGGGTTCCAGGGCAATCCCCTTCTCCCACCTTGGGAAGAAAGCTGCCTGTTTTAATTTAAGTTCAGTCTGTTCATGTATAACAGCAAAGGTTACATTTCTTCGCCTGTGGGGCACCTGCAACGAATGGGTGAGTGTTTGGCCTCATTGGAAGGGGCAAACACTTCTTTTCTTCAGTTGGATTTCAAGTATTGGGGACTGCTATTTGGGAGAACTATGTCAACTAGGACAAACAAATAGAGCAGTCATCTGTTTAAAGTGTTAAAGTTCATTGTAGAGGGGGTGCTTCATGTCATCCACCGTCAATCTACAGTTTTAAAGTCTAAAGTTCTGTGTGTCCAGAGAAATGGCCGGGTATGGGCTGTGGGAGCTGGAGGTGGATAGATCCCCATCTTTAGTAACCAGGTCCACCTCTACGGATTTCTTCTGTTTTTGCTACTTGCCTCATGCGCTTGGCCAGTGATGGGGTGGGTACCCAGGCGTGGAGTGCAACTGAAAATCTCTCTAGGAGTCATAGACTCTAAGTGGTGTGGGGAGCCACAGGATGGGAACATACTCCTTGTTTGATGGGAGTTCCCTGTTTGATGGGAGTTTCAATTGGAAGTCGAGAACAAAATCTCTAGAGTCCTGAGACTTCAAGTGGTGTGGGAGCCACAGTTTGGGAGCCTCCTTATTTGATGGGATGTCTTTCAAGTAGAGTTTGGATTCATTGCCAAGTGGACCGTCAATCAGTGGTCGGCAGGGGCGGGCCAGTCGGACTGTGTATCCAATGCGTATGCAAAGTCGGGCTGAGTGCCTGGTGGGTCCAAAGCCAGACAACTGTTGTAGTGTTCATTCCTCAAATGGACTGCTGTGTTTAACCTCTAATCTGCATTACAGTTCACGTAGCCCTGTAGGACCATACAGAGCTTTGTTTATGTTCAGTGAGTTAATAAATAAAGCCACACTGAAAATCCCAATTCTGGTTCTGGACATTACAGTTATTGCTTCCTGTAGTTGGATTTACTTGGGTGCCCTGTGCAGAGTAGTCAAACCTAGGTCTCTTGTGCCAAGTAACCTCATCCTTCTCCGAACCCGTAGATACCCTATGTATATCCATGCTACAAATGTGGACACATAGAGGGGTTATAGGCAAATATTCCTAGTGGGTCCTGAGCTCCAGCTATCCCCACTACTTACCGGAAAGCTCGGGATGCATTAGGTCAAATGGACAATGAGGACAGTAATGATTACAGCAAACTTAAAGCTGCACTTTTAAAAAAGTTTGATTTAACTGTAGAAGCATACAGAGCTAAATTCTGTAAGTTCAGGAGAAGCCCTGAAATGAGCTACGAGGAGCTAGCTACGAAACAACGTCAATGTTTAAAACATTGGTGGGAGGTAATCGAAGTAAACTCTGTAGATAAAATTGAAAATGCTACATTGTTAGAACAGTTTTTGGGGGCATGCTCAGCAGAGCTGAAAATCTGGCTGGAGGACCGAGATCCCAAAAGAGTGCAAGAGGCTGCTGAACTCTCAGACCGCTATGCCAAGAGCAGACCTGTTCTGATAGCAAATGGAGGTGGGCGTGGCAGCTCAGAAAGGGAAAAGCGTGCCTTCAGAGCAGCTAAAACCCTCACTGCCTCCACCAAAACCAGTTAGCTCCAGGTTTCAAAGAAAAGATTTCTCTGAGACAAGAAGTGAATATTGGGGTTGTAAAGAAACTGGGCATACTGCCAGTGTCCCAAAAGGACAAGCAATATGCAAAATGAGGCTAGGAAAGAAGTGCGTTGTTTGTGTGTCCCTGTGTGTGCATGTCTATGAACATGAGGGAACACATGCACTCAGTCACTGTGAAAGGTGTACAGACACAAGGGTGAGGAGACACAGGGACATCCCTGACATTGGTAAAAGGGGATCTGGTAGAGCCTGGTCAGCTTATACCCAATAAATTTGTAACTGTACAAGGCTTCACTGGGGAGGAGAAAACTTTGCCACTTGCTAGTGTTCTCCTAGACTGGGGTGAAACAGGGAACTGTGCAACAAGTGGTTGTAATCAAAATGTTAGCAGTTAACATCATCCTTGGCAACAATCTCAAATGAGATGATGTGTGCAGTTTCCCATAGCCAAGCGGCAAGGGAAAATTGTAGTTCTCTGGACCCCGTAGAAGCCACTGTGGAAACCACTGGGAGTCTGGTTCCCCAGCCTGTCTCCTGATATGGACACTAATGAAAATGGGGTAGAAATTTCCCCAGTAGCAGTTAACCAAACAGCTACGGAGGGTTACTCCGAAGAAGGAGGGGTGACCCATTGTCAGAAGGTTGTGGATGACAGTGATCCTGAGTGGCCTGATGCTAGAGCTAGGAACCCTAGTTTAGATACTGATGGGGACCTGTCCCATGCCTTGGGAATGTGTAAGGAGTTTACAGCTGCTCAGAAAAGTGACCCTAGTCTACAGAAGCTGAGGGTTTGACTGACGGAGCACAGGGAGGTGACGGAAAACATAAGGTTTATTGGAAAAAAGGACTGATGTATACCCAAGTTGAAAAGACACAGGGAAGGGTGATAGGCAGGCAGCTTGTTATTCCCAAGGGGTATCGTCAGCAGTTGCTCAAGATTGCACACGATATTCCCTTGTCTGGTCATCTGGGAATCGCGCGCACTACGCAGCGGTTGGCCCAGAATTTCTATTGGCCCAACTTCACCCAGCAGGTTAAGAAGTACTGCAGGTCTTGTCACTGGTGCCAAGAAATAGGGAAGGCAGGTAAGAAAACCCAAGCTGCCCTAATTCCATTACCCATAGTGGAGAAGCCATTCCAGAGGGAAGGAATGGATATTGTGGGGCCTTTAAATACCCCCAAGTCCTCCGGGAAGAGGTTCATCCTTTGTCTTTTCTCACTGAGGAAAGACAAAGTGGCAGATGCCTTACTTGGGATTTTCTCCCATGTTGGGTTTCTACAAGAGGTTATCACCGATCGAGGGGGTTCCTTCATGTCAGACCTGATGAAATGTTTGTGGGAGAAGTGTGGGTGTAGAGATGCACAACATCTTATCACCCACAAGCCAATGGGCTTGTGGAAAGATTTAACGGTACCCTGAAGTCAATGGTCCAAGCGTTTGCTGAACAGCATGGGAGGGAATGGGAGAAATACCTTCCCCACCTGTTGTTTGCATACAGGGAGATGCCACAAGAGTCAACAGGATTTTCCCCCTTCAAGCTCTTATATGGATGCTGGGTACGTGTGCCCCAGACTTGATCCGGGAGGACTGGGAAGGCAAGCACACCACCCAGTGAACTCCCATAGTGGATTGTGTCCTTAGGTTTAAGGAAAGGCTGAAGGAGCTTATGGGGACAGCACAGAGCAACCTGGCAGCTACCCAACAGAAACAAAAAGTGTGGTACGACCGCAGAGCCAGAACTCGCTTGTACATGGTGGGTCAGGAAGTCAT
Source organism: Neoceratodus forsteri (assembly GCA_016271365.2). NCBI lineage: Eukaryota > Metazoa > Chordata > Ceratodontiformes > Ceratodontidae > Neoceratodus > Neoceratodus forsteri. Next base: position 717,610,720 of record CM057455.1, read on the forward strand.
GGTCCTTATTCCAGTCTGGAAAGACAAGCTGCAGGCTGCGTGGGCAGGACTGTACAAAGTAGTTAGAAAGGTAAGTGACGTGAACTATATCATAGAATTACCTGACAGAAGACACACAGAAAGAATGTACCATGTCAATATGATGAAACCATATGCTAATAGGGCTGACATGGTGTTTGCAGTGTGAAGTCCTGGGGAGGGGATGGACAAAGGAGACCCCCCTTCTGGACTTGCTGGAAGAAAGCAAGTGGGAGTCCTCTGTGGAGGCAGTTAAATTTTCACCCCAGTTGGCCCTGGACAAGATCCATTAAGTAAGGGAGGTTTTAGCAGACTTTGCCCCACTGTTTAGCGCCAAGCCTGGACTAACCCCCTTAGCAATGCACAATGTGGAGACAGGGACACAGACATCCATACGGCGGACAGCATATCTGGTGTTAGAGGCTGTCCAAAAGGACATTAGGATGGAGGTGGAGGAAATGCTGGATTTAGGGGTAATCCAGAGATCCCACAGCCCCAGGCCTCACCCGTAGTCCTTGTGCCCAAGCCAGATGGCTCTACTCATTTCTGTGTGGACTATCATGGACTGAATGCAGTCATGAAGTCAGATGCCCACCTGTTGCCCTGGACGTATGAACTGCTGGACAAGTTGGGAGGGGCGACATACGACTATTGACCTGACAAAGAGGTATTGGCAGGTACAGTAAACTGACAGAGCTAGGGAGAGGTCGGCCTTCATCACTCCAATAGGCTTATTTAAATTTAAAGTAATGCCTTTTGGAATGAAGAACGCACCAGTCACTTTCCAAAGGTTGGTGAACCAGGTGCTAAATGGTGCTGAGGAGTATGCCATGGCGTACCTAGATGACATTGCCATCTTTAGTGCCAGGTGGGAGGAACACCTGGGCTGCTGGGCAGGATACAGAGGGCTGGGCTCACTGTCAAAGCTGAAAAGTGCCAGGTGGTCAAGGCTGAAGTGGCAAACTTTGGGCATGTTGTAGGCCAGGGACAGCTCTTGTCCTAACCAAGTAAAACAGAGGTGATCAAGGCATGTCCCAGACCAGAAATGCAGAAACAGGTCAGGAGTTTCTAGGGACAGCAGGGTACTATAGGAAATTTGTACCCAATTACAAAGCCCTGGCTACTGCCCTATCGGACCTGGTGAAGAAAAGATGCCTAAGAAAATTACCTGGGAAACAGCCTGTGAAAAGCCTTTACCAGACTGAAGGAAGCACTGTGCACTGCTCCTGTATTGACAAGCCCTGACTAAGCAGACCCTTTATAGTCCAGACTGACACCTCTGATGTGGGTATTGGGGCAGTACTGAGTCAAACATCCAACCAAGAAAAAGATCACCCCGTGGTGTACCTGAGTAAAATGTTATTTCCCAGGGAGCAGACTTACTCTACTATGGAAAAAGAGTGTCTTGCCATAGTGTGGGCCCTGAAGAAGTTACAGCCATGCTCTTATGGGCAGCATTTTGAGGTACAAACGGACCACAACCCCTGGTTTGGCTGACACAAATGGGAAAAACTAATGGTAGACTTTTAAAGATGGAGTTTTGCCTTGTAAGGGTATGACATGACGTTTTTACATAGGGCTGGAGCAACCAATCAGAACGCAGATGGCTTGTCTCGTCTATATGAGGAGTAAACTGACTTAGGGAGCTCATCCCATGCAGTTGATAGAGCCCCCCAAATTCAGTCTAGATGGGGAGGATTGTGACACTTGGCCAGCTGGTTATGATTGTTGTATGATATTTGTAAAATAAAAATACAGTATGTGATTGTCTCACATAAGACAGCCTGTGCTTCCATGGGTGCCCCCTGTCAGATTTCAGTGAAGCTACAGGATATGTAAACTGACCAGGAGATCTCTGTAATGTAATTAACTTCCTTGAGAAATTGCCATTTTATGGCCTTTTTATGACCTCATGCTTCTGAAGTTGGAAACCAAATATACATTTTATTACATCAGGAAAAAACATCATCTAGCTGATTCCTGTTGGCTATATCACACCCAGGTGACGGACTGCAGCGTTGTAAACCTCAAAGGAACTGGTTGATCAAAGACTCATAATTTGGGAAATAAGTTTTGTTGACATCACATTATTTAATATACCTCTTGATAGGGCATTATGCTGTATTTTTTATTCTAAAAGGAGGAGCTAGATGACTCACAGAAGGGCGTGGAGACACAGTTTAAACTGATACATGTGTCTGAAATGAAGATATATGATTTTAGGACTCTAGAGAGACACAGTTCTCTGATTTAACTTAAGCACTTCCAGAGGTAATACCTTAGACAGCAAAGGCCTAAATTTATTGTGGTAGAAGTTTTGTTTTGTAATCCTCCCTTGTGTTTTTATGTGATTGTGAGCTCTTTGATACATTGTTCTATGTTAATATTTGTCATCGTTTTATCTTTTAGTAAAGCACCTTTTCTTGGAAAGACTGCCTGGGTGTCTGCCAGTTCTTTTTTGCATGTGACGTATAGATGATTAAGTCTGACAATTGTTCAATAGGTTGATGGTGTTACTGAGCTTGAGTAAAAAGGTAAGAATATACCTAAGGTCTCTTATAGAGTTAAAAGGGCTCATTTTGGATACCTGGTTAGGTGCCCTTAGGCGAAAGACATATTGCATCCCCCGAAGAGAATATTATCTGACCCTGTACATTTGGGTATGCTAGCATAAGGTTCACAGTTTGAATCCCCCAGAACTTGAGACTAAAGGTGATTCGGACCCAAAAGCAGACAGGAGGGTTGCCCTGTCTGTTACCTGTTCACACTATTGTGCTCTGAGGTTGGCACTGTGGGAGCAGAGGGCCTGACCTGCGGAGTGCGTTTGTGACAGTAATTAATACTTAATAAGAATAGAATGAAATTAAAATAAAATATTTTTAATCAACTTAGTTTTGCTCCTACAGCTGACTGACTGGCAAGGGGAAAATACCACTCTCATATCCACATAGGCCTGACTGCTGGGGATTATCCTATAAGCAGCCAGGAAGTTCTCTGTTTTTCCTGTCCCCAGCTGTAAAGGAGAGTCTAGGCCGGGGACCTCAAGGCTGAGGTCCATACAAGTTGGTACATTTTCCAAGATGTCAGCAACAAGTGACCTGGTGCCATGGACCACTGTCTACATAACATCCCTCAAGGTTGGACTGCTATCGGTGCGATCTTCAGCATGGTAGTTCTTTTAGACTTTTATTTAGTTGCTATAGTAGTTTCTATGTGGGAGATGGTAGGAAAGTTCAAGTTAGTTTTGAGAGGGCTCACTCTGAAGCCTCTTCTAAATCGATGTATCCCTTGACTGATGGCTGGCTGTTGGGGGCCCTTGGCCAGGAGGTTTGGACCCAGCAAAATGCTTTGGTACACAAAAGTTATAGTTAGTGTGGATCCTTGCATTTCATGGACCAGGTCAGCACAAAGAGGACAAGTACAGGTTCTGAAGGTTTTAGTATTGGGGCATCCTTCATAGTCTTGTGGGCATGGGAATAGTTTCCTGCTAATGGGAGCTCTAGGGGGCCTCCAGGAGTGGCATATGATTGCTGTCTAGTAGTACTTTTTGCAGCAGGAGAGCAGAATGCCTCAGTCATTCATGGGCATAACTGTGTAAACTCCAGGGTGTGTGATCTTGGTCCTGGGTGCATTCTGACTTGCAGAGCAGTAAGCTGTTCTACAACATCACGACTATAGGCCTTGGATGTATTTTGACCTGCAGCACATTGGCTTACATGACTATGGGGATCTTTCAGGTGATCAGACCCTTCAGCTGCTCCAGTGGTCTGTTGGAGGAGGCAGTAAATGCCTACCTGACAATGGCAGTTCAGCACCTAGACTTGCATACTGATTTTGTCTCTACTGCTCTGCATCGGTCATAGGTTCAGGAGTCAGAAAGGAGTCCTGAGTGAAAACAGAGTGGCAAAACAAACAAATGTCATGTCCTGAGTCAGTTGAGAAGTGGTTTGCCTCTGTTGCCACCACTTGGACTGTTCAATTTGTACTTCTCATCTCTCAGAGGTGCCCGCTCGGCTCGCTTCCTCTACTCCATGTCTGAAGCCTCTCCCATCTAGCCCCCCCCAACATTCCAGCCCCTCGGACCACCCCCGGAGGAGGGCCTGCCTCTCTTACCTGGTGGCCTTTCTGGGATTAGTAGGTCCATCTGGTGGGGGGGGGTTGGATGTGCCATCGGGGAGATGGCCCAGCATCGTGGACGTGAGGGCTGGCCACTGGAGCCCTTGTTGCCTCACTGGTCTGCGGGGGATTTTAGAGTGTTTGTTTCCCCTGTGGAACTTGGACGTGCAATGATGTCAGGTGGCACAGTGTGCTGACAGCTGCTGCAGTTCCACCCACAATCTGTGAGCACCGCCTTCATCCTGTGCTGCTCACAACCCAATGTTAGGGGCGCCAAAAGAATGGCGCTATCCCTGATCCCTCCCCAGGAAGGTAGAGCAGTCCTCTGAATGCTCAGTCCCTTTCCTTCCCTGATGGCCCAGGCTCATTCCCGAACCCAGGTCACCAGCGTGGCACGAGGTGTAGCGTCCAGCACCTCAACCCTCAGCGCCACCGGGCCGGCCATAGTCCCTCAAGTTAATAGTGTCCTGACTAGGACAGTAGAGGAATATATATAAATACTTTTCTGAGTTGGATATTTCACCTGATAAGTCATTAAGACAGGATTATGTGCCCTGATGAGGTCAGGGAAAAGTGAAGTAATGGGACAAAAATTAGTTTAATTGTTCTCTAAGTTCTTTACTACTGTGTCTGGTCTGAACAGCATAGGGGTGGAGATTTAGCAGTCTCATTATTGGGAGGGTAGAGTATTCGGAAAAGGACGGGTCCGCTCAGGAGTTTTTTTTTTGCCGCCTTGCAGGGTGATCTTGGCATCCTAGGCTGAAATGACCAAGTTGCACTATTTTGGCAATCTTTAAGGTATCCTTTTATCCTTGCCTGTTTGTTTTTTCAAGCCCCTACAGGGGCTGTGCCATAAACCCTACTATCATGGCCATCCAGTGCGGTTTACAAGCAGCAGTTATCAGATGAATCCAGTAGTTGTTTGTTAGTGATTATATGGGACAATATTCTTCCCAGCCTTACTTAAGAGGGGTACTGGTTTTTAGAACTCAAACAGTATGTATTAAATACCTCCCCATACAGTATCAATTAAATACCTCCTCCACTGACAACGTGGAGTGATCTAGAAAGGTGAAATTCGGGGGACCCTGTTGAGCATGCTACTGAGAAGACGCATTTTTCAGTAGCTCAGTTAGTGAAATATAAACTGGTTTCTTTTATTAATTTTGAGTAGTTTGGGATCCTGAACTGCAGTGGAGGAGTATTCAGAACTGTATCCCGAATTGATTGGTACCACATACTACAATGGGAAGACACAGCGAAATGCTCCTGGAGGTTCTTTTTTTTAAACTCTCATTCTTTATTTTATGATAAAGAACACATACCAACAGTACTAAAACATGACATTTACACAGAAAGTACCGAGAACATAAATTACAAATAGGGAAAGACATAAAGTGCACTTGCATCTTGCATTTCATTATATTTTACATGTTGCCAAGCTAATACATCAAAAGAAAAGAGAGAAAGATGGATGGAGCCATTGGTACCCCCCGAGAGGAGAGAAAAATTAATTTACTTGGGGATTATGGGGTAAATTCTGTTCATATTGGTGTAATATATATTACTCATTTTCTCCAGATATTCTCAAACACAACTTGAGATTTATTTAAAGTGGCTGAAATTTTCTCCATTTTATGTCAATCATTATCTGATGCCAATGGTCCATAGTTGGAGGCAAGGGGGACATCCATTTTTTGGTGATGGCTTTTTTGGCGGCTAGGAAAGCTAGATTAACAAATTTCCTGGTTGGAACATCCCAATGAACCTGGGGGTAGTCCCCAAACAGGAAAAGGTGAGGGTCTGAATCAATATTTGGGGAGATTATATGGTGAAGGGCTTCGTGAAAGCAGGCCAAAAAGGGCTGCAGAATCCAGCATGACCAAAAGATGTGGTCTAAAGTAGCAGGGGAGAATCCGCATTGCCTCCAACAACTTGCATCACCTTGCTTACTGTACTTCTGAGTTACCACAGGAGCTCTGAAGTACCTCACCACAACTTTCCAGGCAAATTCTTTCCAGCGTCCAGAGCTGATACCCATGTACATTGTTTTAAGGTATTTTTCCCATATTGGAAAGGGGATTTCAATCCCTATATCCTTCTCCCAAGCTAATCTAGTTTTATCTAAGGGATAAGATACCAGAGACTGCAGGCCCCTATATATAGTTGAAATAGTGTGGGCTGGAATGGGCCTCCCATCTATTACTTCTATTAAAATCTTCAAAAGCTCAGGGAGGGGGTAGTCCCTCCACCTCACCTTTTCAAGAGAGTGAAGATAATCTCTGGTTTGAAAGTATCTAAATCTATCTGAATATTGAATGCCATACCTTTGAACTAGGTCTGAAAATGATAGCACTATCCCCTGTGGCATAAAATGGTATATCAGGTGAAGACCCTTCTTTTGCCACTTAAGGTATCCTTTGTCCAATTTTGCCGGAGTAAAAGAGGCTATATGGGGCAGGGAGAGCAAAGCAGGCCTCCAGTTCATGAAGTCAGGGAGTGACATCATCTTGGACCAAGACCTCAGAGTGGAGCGTATGAGTGGGTTTTCAACTTCCTCAATTTTTTGAGTATGGGTAAAGGAAAGCAGAGTCTGAACAACGTCTCTAACTTCTCTCTCTCTTGGCTCTCAACTAATTTCCATCTAGCTTTATAATTCTTATCTAACCAGTACAGCGGAATTCTAATTTGAGAGGCTAAATAATATAGCCTAAAATTAGGAAGGGACATAGCCCCCTGCTGCCTGGGAAGCTGTAAAACTGAGAGCTTAGTCCTAGGTTTCTGTTTCCCCCAAATGTAAGTTGATATTCCTTTGTAGCGATCTAAAAAGAATCTGCTAGCTGTATTGGGAGGTTTGAGTTAAATAAAGGCGAGGAAGAACCACCATTCTAATGGCTTCCACTTTCTGATGTAGAGCCAAGGGAGAGTGCTCCACCTTTCCAGTTCAGCCTTGGTTTAAGCAGAAAAGGTGAGTAATTCAAGGAAACAGATCTCCGTAGGTCTTACCAATCCTTACCCCTAGATATTTTATACTTTTTAAATCCCACTTAAGCGGGTACCTGTCCTTGAGATCTACAGAGGGGTAAAGTTTAGGCCAAAACTTCCGCTTTTGACAGGTTGACCTTATACCCTGCCAATTCTCCAAATTTGGTCAATTTATCCCAGGAGGGAAGTGAGGCCTCAGGTTCAGTCATATATATCAGTAAATCATCTATGTATAATGCAAGTTTGAGTGCCAGAGGGCAATCCACCCCAGACACCCTACCTCCTGCCTAAAGGCTTGGGCCAAAGGTTCCAAATACATAGCAAACAGCAGGAGGGACAAGGGGCAGCCCTGCCTTGTACCACGGGACAGTGTGATAGGGCAAGAAAAAGAACCATTGATACGGATGAAGGCTCTGGGGTCCGTATACATTGACTTTATTAGGTTGATTACAGAATCTGGGACACCAAATCTCTCCAGAAACGCCCATAGAAAAGGCCATTCGACGCAGTCGAACGCCTTCTCTGTGTCCAGTGAGAGTAAAAGAAATGGAGACCCCTCCTTCCTAGCATGCTGTACCAGTAGTAGTGTTCTTTTCATGTTATCCTGTGTTTGGCATCCTGGGACAAAACCAGTCTGGTCTAAGTCTATTACCCCTGGCAATAAAACTTCAAACCTTTTGGCTATAATAGAGGCAAAAATGTTGTAATCTATGTTAAGAACTGAAATGGGCCTGTACGAGGAGCAGGATGTAATGTCTTTATCAGGTTTTGGTATACTGGAAATGTAAGCATATCTCCAGGTGTCAGGGATTGATTCACCTAGTTGGACAGCTTTACAGGCCTCCAGCAGAACCGGAGATAGTTCCATTTTGAAAGCCTTATAAAAATCACCCGTGTAACCATCCGGTTCTGGGCTCTTAAAAGTTTTAAGAGCTGAAATAGCTTGAGAGAGTTCTATCGGGGAAATTGGTCTCTCCAATATCTGCTTTTGTTCATCGGATAATCTAGGGAATCTTAGACCCTCTAAATAGGCTTCCACCCCCCGAGCCCCCTCAACCCCCCGTTCTGTATAAGGGCACTGTAGAAGGTTTGAAAAGCCTGTTCTATCTCCCTGGGACGAGTAACCACCTTTTTGGAAGCTGGATCTCTGATCTGCGTATTGTTGGACCGGGTCTTATGCTGCCTGAGTCTATGGGCTAACAATTGGGCGGATCTGGGCCCCCCTTCATATTATTTCTGCCGAATAAACTGTAGGGCTTGCTCAGTGCAAATATCCAGTATCCCTTGGATCTGATCTCTGGTGGCTTGTAAAAAGGGAACGCCCCCTCATTTCCAGCTGCATGCTGAGCCTGCAGAGCCTAGGAAGTCTGTCTAGGCGCTCTTGTTGTTTCTTTTTATAAAAGGCCGCATATTTTATTATCTCGCCCCTGAGAACTGCCTTCAGGGTGTCCCACAGTATTCCCCTTCCTGTCCCCTGTCTCTCATTGTCCGCCAGGATTTGCTTAATTTTATGTTGAACCGTTTCTTTAAAATCTTTTGAGTTCAACAAAAGATTATTGAACTTCCACAGAGTGTTAGTTTTCTCCTTTTCCCACGACATAGTGAGGGTCAGGAGAGAATGATCAGATAGTACCGTAGGTGTCTGATTACAGTTTTGCACCCTATATAGGTGTTCTTTCGCTATGTGCATGTAATCAATCCTGGTATAGATTTTATGGGGGGCTGAAAAGTGTGTGTATTCTCTTTTATTCGGGAAGAGATATCTCCAGACATCCACCCATTGGGCTTCAGAGAGACAGGCCTGCATCATCCGCACTGCTGGAGGTTTCTTGGGGGGAGCTCGCACTAGAAGTATCCAGATGTGAAGTGACTACGTTATGATCACCTCCACTTATTAAGACCTCTTTGTGAATTTCCATAATCCACTGAAATAACAACTTCCTTACTTCAGGCCCCTCCCCAGAGGGGATACAGATTGAGGCCAGCGTGATAGCCTGTCCCTCCAGGTGACCTACCACTACTGACAACCTACCCTCCCAGTCTGTATATGAGTCAGACAATTGAAAGGGTACATTTTTAGGAACGAGAACCACTGTCCCTCTTCTCTTCCCCTTCCTGAAAGCCGAACCCACTATTGTGGAAAACCCAAATCTAGAAAGTTTTTGGTGCTCTTGTTTATTCAAATGGGTCTCCTGCAGGAGAAGGAACGAAGGTTTCAATTTTTTCAGAGAACTGATCACTCTACAGCATTTTAATGGGTTATTCAACCCATTAACGTTGTGAGAGCAAATATTAATTGTAAGCTGTTTAGCCATCCAGGGTATTTTTAATATTCAGAACTGAACTGTATCCAGAAATATGGGGAACTGCAAGGGAGACCTCTCGCCAGAATCTGGGTGTCAAAATCTCCAAAAGTTCCCTCTCCATCCACTTCAAGAACATCTGAGCTACCCCATACATTTGCCCCGTCCAATCCAACTGAACATTCCCTAATTGGCAACTTAAAACTAAATTGTGCACATTTCCCAACATAGCAACACACTTAAACATAATTTCGAACCTATTTACAACAGTACTTCCAAAGGAAGAGGGTATAGAAACTATCCCTCTAAACCACGGCCTCGTGGACCTTAAAAAGGACCCAAAACCTGGGGGAGGAATTGTGACCGTGTATTTGGTCAGGCCTCCCCGACCCCTATCGAGGTCGAATAAAGGTAACATCAGCCACATAAGTGGAGTAATCCAGTTACACAACATGGTTACCCTCCCTTAAAAATTCCCGATTGGGCTGTGAAAAAATAGCTGAGGGGGGGTATAAAAAAGCACCTCAATACCACCTCAGTACATCCTGCCTCTGACCTTCTCATAAAAATATGCTTAGGGGAATTCAGAAAATATAAACCTGAGGGTAAGAAACAATAGAGGACCTTTTATGCCCTGTAGCCCATAACATGTCCCCTGTTAATTCAGGAAATAACATCAAAGTAAGGGCTACGCATGATATTTCAGTCTGATCAAAAAATAAGTAATTGTATCAGTGTCCTGCTATACATTAGAGATGTTCCGGTTGGGGAGATGTGAGCAGACGGCCATTTGAATCCTCCGATTATCAGATCAGGTGTTTAAATTCTGGTCTTCACGATCTACATCCTCAGATTCCATCTGAGATCTCGCAATGTACTCCTGATGTCCTGAAGCGAGCGGAATCCCCTGCCTGCTCCTGCACCTGCCGCTTTGTTCGAGCTGCTCTGCCAGTGCGACCCTGGGCGCTTTTCATGAGACACTGGACCGGTCGACTGAAACACCATCCCAGCTTCTTTAGGTCTGGCTGAATTTCATCTGGAGTTGCATAAACTTTGATTCCAGAGTCCCAGCAACCTGTAATTTAGCAGGATAAGGGGTTTGAAGCAAATCCCTTCTCCCTCAGGAGTCTCAAAATTGGAGTGTAAGCAATCTTTTTTTTCATGATTTCAGGGGGGTAATCGTTGTCAAACAACAGCCAAGCAGAGTTGTAAGTTACCTTTCATTTAGCCCATGCTGTTCGGAGGAGCAGTTCTTTATCTCTATAGCTGGATAGTTTTAAGACTATCGAGCGTGGCCTGGCCGTTGGATCCATCGGTTTCTTCACCAAGGCTCTGTGCACTCTATTTTAAACTGGAATGATGGGGGCAGATCTAAAACATCTCGGAGCAGGTCGGTCAGGTAATCTTCCATCTTGCCAGTTTCAGACCCCTCTGGTAAGCCGTAGATGCGGAGATTATCCCTCCTCGAGCAAGCTTCTAGGTCTATTAGCTTATCTTGAAAAATTTCATGTCGGTCTATTAAGTAATCAACACGCCTGATGTAAGTGGGTAGTCTCCTCAGCAATCTCCCGAGGTCCTCCCGAGACGCTCTAATCTTTCCTCCACTTCAGTCAACGGGTCTGCAGGGCTGAGAACTCTTTTTATTTTCTGCAAGCTACGTATTTCAGCTAGGAGCATTTCATACCTAGACCTGGTAAGCCGCTCGTTTTCTCTGTCTGTATCAGGATCCAAATCCCCAGCCACACTGCTAGCTGGCGATATGCTGCGACTAGAAGCAGGCCGCCCCCCCGCATCCACCACCATCCGCCCTTTCTTTGTGTCTCCCCGGGCGTCTCTTCACTTTGTCTTTGCTCCCAGACATAGCTTGTTAGAATTATATGCTTTTTTAAAGGCGATGAGATTAAATCTGGGAGTTTTCTCTAGCGGGATGTGTCACAGCCCGTCTCCTATGTGGCCATTCGGTGTGGTGGCGTCACCGGAAGTTGCTCCTGGAGGTTCTAAATCTCAGTTGCCTGTAACTCCCCAGGCCTCAGTCTCAGCACCTTCTGAATCAAATGCTGAACCCCCATGGAAGGCCCTACAAATCTCATTGAGGGCCACTGACTCAAAAATGAAAATCCTGCTACAGCGTTTTGCTGAGCAAGATGTAAAATAGATACTGTTATTAAGGCGGTGTCATCTGCCGAAACTGCAATAGCATAAGCAAAGGCCACCTCGGCAAAGCTGATTCAGGAGAATAACCTAGCTGTGGTACAGACTGGAGGCACCTGAAAATGCTAACTGAGCCCCAAATGTTCAGTTACTTGGTCTTCCTGAAGGGGCAGAGGAACCTGATTTGCTGACTTTCCTTTGGAAGTGGTTACCGGGGCCTTGCAGTTGCATCCAGAGATAGGGAAAAAGGTTTGCCAGGGCCTATAGAATTGCCCGAGATCAGCGGATGCACACAGGGACTGCCCATACTGTGCTGATGGTCAGATAGTGCAGCCACAAAAGAAGAGATTATGCAAGCTGCAAGGTCCACAGATCGCCTACACTTTGAGGGACAAACACTGCACATCTTCCCAGACTTATCCTATGCCACCTGGGCCTGCCACAAATATGATGGTGTTAGGGCTCGGTTGAAGAGCCTAGGTGTGGCGCACTCTTTACTAATACCGGCTCGCCTTGGAATTTACTATGGCGGGCACACATTTCAGTTTAACGACCCAGTAGAAGCTAGCAAGAGAGTACAGAAAATCCAAGCGGAGTTCAAGGCCTCTTAGGGAACAGCACAACTGCAGGAGGAATCAGAGGAAGAGATGGACACTTGAAGGAGACTTCAAACCCGAAGGTTTTATTTCTTTCCAACCAATTTGAACTGAGAAACATTTAATACTCTAGCAGTTTAAAGTTTAAAAAGTTTTAAATATCTTACTGCTGTTTCTCATAATGATATTACCCCTAATTTGTTTTTCCTGTTGGGGGAATTAAAAATGAAAAATGGTGTTTTTTATTCCAGCTGCTGTAATGGTTCAGGAAAAAAAATATTGCCAAATGTTTTACCCTATTGAGGTAATAGTTAACAGAGGTACAGGGGGAATATGACAATTCTGGTTTAAGAAATGTTTTGAGCCAAAGGTCTAATTAACACTGGATGTTGAGTTTAGCATGTTTGGCTTAATTTTAAGTTTTGGACTGACCACATATTCTTGTGGAGTGTAGCTATTCTTCAGAACTGAAAAGGAGACTCTTTATTATTAAGGAGTGCCCCTTAATCAGTGTATCTAGACTATTGCTCCTTTTACCATTTGATGGTCTCTGTAATGGTTTTTACTGAGAAGTCTGATATGTGGATGTTGCTGTATGTTAATTTGTAATTCTAATACACAAAGTACAAAAAAAAGAAAGGTGAAATTCCATCATACTATAATTTGACACTTCATTGGTGGCAGCTTGTGGGTTACCAGTCCACTTCATTTAGTGCCTTCTCATTGGGTAAGAGATAAGGAGATTAATTTTATTATTTTGCTGCCAATTGTTAGAATCAATCAATCAAGTCTTTATTTAACCAGGTGTTCATCGTTGAGCAGAATCTCATTTGCAAGATGGACCTGGGTAAAAAAGAATAAGGGGTAGTGGGTATTTTATTCGGTTCTGTGGTAGGACAGACTTAATATTTTCATTTCGTTAATTTTTAATTTGGGCTATAATGTTTTTATACTGGAATGTTTTACACTTTGTCTATCAGTTTGTTAACTACATCTCGTAATGTTAGTCAACAGGATAGGGAACAAATCTCACCGAAGGATGAAGCACATTTTGGTCATGGATTGCTAGGTGGTAAATGTTTAATATGGGACTTTTTGGGGCAAGCTTGGACAACTAAAAGCTCTGCACTCAATTATATAAGTTTGAGAAACTTTCTGACTTGCAAAAATAGTTGTTTAGTTAAGTCGAGTACAAAAAAAAATGTATTTTTACAATAGTATTTTATTTAGGAAAATGACTGTTCTTATGCTACTGGTTTCAGGGTCAGTCCATCCCCACCCAGGTCCTCAACACTTGTTCAATGAAGAGATCCTTCCCCAGTCATATGAACAGAGTAATCTGACACTAAGAAATTCCACTCTAAAGACTGTCCATTTAAATATACAAAGTATTTTAGCAAAATGGGAGCAATTTGAGGCTTGGATGGAACAACATAAATTTGATATAACAACACTGTCTGAAACTTGGCTAAACAGCAAAATCAACAATAGTGAAATTCATTTGGAAGGATTTAATATTTACAGACAGGACAGGGTGGGGAAGATGGGAGGAGGTGTTACACACAAGAGACTGACTGCTCATTAGGACCATCAGGCTGTGACTTGGTAACGCTTAATATATTACAGTTGTCCCTCGTTACAGCAAATTTCGTCAGAACGAATCTCGCTTAAAACAAATGTTTTGTATGGCTCCCACTACAATCCATTCATTTAATCTGCTCATTTGCAACTTGACTATTTCAGGCTCACATTATGGATCACATTCAATTAGTCAAACTGGTAGTTCAGAAGTGAGCAGTGAGCAACTGCTGAAGGCTTTAATTTAATTTTGAAATACCCCTGTGAGTATGCTTTCCTGGCTATAATCCTAATTGCTGATTAATTAGCTATCAAGCATAGTATAGCTGTAGTAGCTGTAACTCACTTCAGTCTTTTGCAGTCATTGCAATTAAGTTGTTAAGCACATGAAAGCACATTTTTAGACAGAGAAACTCATTCACACTGTAGCTCTCAACAGCAACCCTGGCCCAAACTTCATGGCTGAGATTAAACAAAAAGGAAGGCACTTCATGTCAATACCAAACTGGCCATTGTAGATAGGCTGAAAAATGGAGAGGGACTCGTGAAACTTGGCTCAGAATTTATACTTGCCAAGTCGACGACCTGCAAATTCTGTAAACAAGAGGAGTCTCTGAGGGCTTTTGCAGACAACTGCTTAGAGAAAGATGGTATGCAGCAGATTGTGGCTGAAGTGAAATCTGGGTACCGCACTTTTTCAGACAGTGAAGATTCTGTTGAAGGACTGACTGGCACTGAAGAAGTCCAAGTAAACTCAGCAGAGGGAATAGCAGGTCTGGGGACAGGGTTGTGGTATCTGGAGTGGCAGTCTTTTGTGTCCTCCTTATAGCTGCTGCAGTTAAGACAGCTCATATTGCTGTTTAAAAAGGATGTGCTTAACAACGGTCTTACTCAGAAAACAATGGACTGCTATTTTAAATAAATATACTGTAGTACTGTATGTTGAGTTAATACGGTATTTTAAAATTTCTACGTAAGCTTTCAACAGTCTGTCGTGTGTTTATCATGTTTGTTTGTATTAAATTATGCTACAGTATTTACAGATACGGTGCACTCAAGAGTCATTGTAAATTTATTATGGCAAGGCTGCTTTTTCATCTGTAATTAATACTCGCTATAACAAACTTTTACTATGGCTCCCACAGCATTCATTATAACGAGGGAGAACTGTATTAGGTTCTGAATATCACATCACAGTCACATATATATACATTCCTCCCGGTTTAACTCATATGGGATTGCAACTAGTAACTGAAGTAAAAAAAAAAATAAAATGCCACTAAATAGGGAATGGATTTTACTTGGGGGTTTTAACTATAACTGGGTAGATGAGCAAATTGATAATGTTAAGGATCTCTTTCTAAAGTTAGGCATCTTGCAGTTAACTACAGATACTACTAGAGTCAATTACAAAACTGGTAGGGGTACCACATTGGACTGGACTATGGTAACTCATCCTAATAAGACCACTGAGTGTGGGGTCCTAACAGATTCAATTAGTGACCACTGCCCTGGTCTTTTGTGAGTGGAATACTAAACTAGTGGGAAGCCCTCCTCATTATACAGAAACCAGAAATTTAAAAAGAGATAATACTCAGATAATGAATGAGGCCTGTAAAGAAACTGACTGGTCCTGTTTGGAGACACTTAATTTCATTGATGGTATAATGGACAAATTTAGTAGGCTGTTCACTCAGGTAATAGATAAAATTGTTCCAAAAAAGAAAATGAGAATTAGGGCCAATAACAACAAATGGGTTACTTCTGAGCTCTTGGAGCTGATGAGACAAAGAGATAGAATGTGGAAAAAATATAAGGTGGACAGGGATCCAGTTACATTACAGAATTACAAATCTCTACGAAATAAGTGTAAAACTAAAGTTAGAAAGGCCAAAAAAAAACCCCGTTTATTTATTAATTTTTTTTTTATCTCTGAATAGTTTAATTCCCTTGGGGATCCCAAACAAACCTGGCAAACGTTAAACTGCATATGAGGAAATCAAATAAAGGTAATATTCCGTTTGCTCGTTGAAGCAATCTGATTAGCGATCCCTCTCCTGTGGCTGGGATGTTTAATTATTTTGATAATTTGGGTAGTTTCAGGACCAATTTCAACATAACAAGTTCAACTGCTAACCCCCTTAGAAACAGTAATATCAATCACCCTAAATTCTATTTTTGGATTGTCACACCTGATTTAGTTAGAGACTATGTTTTAAACTATGACCCTCATCCCTATATTGGGCCTGATAATGTAGATTTTAGGCTTATTAAATTGGGAATTAATGAACTGGCCTCCCCTATAACATATTTATTTAATTACTCTTTGTGCAATGTTTTTTTTTCCCAAAGACTGGAAACTTGCAACTATAAAGCCCATATTTAAATCTGGCAGTAGGGAACATGTTTTCAACTACTGTCAGATTTCATTACTAGCTCCTTTATAAAAAAATTCTGAAGAGGATTATTTTCGATCAAATTATTGACTATCTGGAAAAAATACGATTTAATGACAGCTCACAACATGGTTTTAGATCAAAGCATAACACGGAGACAGCCTTGGTTGAGGTTCACAAGTTGTGTGCAGAGTGCCATTGATAAGGTGCACTCAGTTGCAGCAGTATTTGTGGACCTCACCAAGGACTTCAACACTGTAGATCATGGCTTATTGTTAGACTCCCTTTTGGAATTAAATTTTTTGAATGATGTTAATAGAGTGGTTTGATAACTATTTGGGTAACAGAAGGCACAGAACAAAAATCTTAAATAGCATCTTAGATTCTCTGCAGATTAAATGAGGGGTGCCACAGGGCTCAATTTTGGTCCCTCTTCTTTTTTCATTATTTATGAATTCTGCCCCCCTTACTTATAAAGAATCTGAGATCCCTATATGCAGATCATGCAGTCATTTTTAATGCTATGATACTGTCCAAGGATGCTCTGAGGACTGCACAAAATTATTTAAATTCTTTTCAGGAATGGCTTCTGTCAAGTGTATGGTGTTAAACACTAAAAAAACAATGGCCATGGTATTTTCTGGACCATGTAAAAAAGAGAACTGAACCTTGATCGTAGATTTAAAGGAGAACCTACTGAAGTAGTTGAAAGTTTAAATATTTGGGGATTATTTTGGATAGAAACCTATCCTTTGAACTTCATGTCAAAAATGTTAATCAAATTGGTTCATCAGAGATCAGGGCTTTTGTTTAGAGTACAAACCCATCTTGTCCCTGAGTCTCTGAGACTATTAGCACACCGTTTTCATTTAGTGTTTTTGATTATGGGTGCGTGTGTATTCAGCCACTAGCAACAAAATGTTTGATAAGTTAAAAGTTGCATATAACAGTGCTCTAAGATTTATGACTAATTTGCCAAAAAGGACCCATCACTGTAAATTGTTAAAGAATGCTGTTTTTTTATCACTTCAAAATAAAGCCAGTTTAAAGATGGGTACCATGTTACATAAAAGAACATTAGGTCAGTTACCTCAGACAGTCCTATCATTTCCCAGAGATATGAATTCGCAAGGGACTAGATCCCAGAGTAAATGTGTGTGTAAAATTCCTTTTTTTAAGACAGCGATTGGGCAAAACTCAGTGTTATGTAGAGCATCTAGATTTTATAACTCTATACCCAATGAGATTGCCAATTGCACAAACATTATAACATTCAATACTAAACTTAAACATTGGTTATTATTAAGGAATGAATGTACATGCACTTAATGTTTGTTGTTTGTTTCATTAGTATTGACATCATTTTTACACTTTATCGGTCTGTATTGTATTGTATTCATGTTATATGGCTTAAAAAAAACTTGTCACTTGTGAAAATGGGCAAAATTGCTCATCAGCTTACAAGTATAATAAATTAATAATTACAATGTTTTTTTTTTCTGTTAGCTCCAATGTTGTCGATGGGGCCTCTCCGTGGACAGTTGCTTGTTTGGAGAATACTGTCCAATGTCTGTCTCTCTATCTATCTGTATCTATGTAGGTGCACATTGCTTTTTCTTTTTGTACCGGTCACTTACAGTACTCATCCATGAATTAGGATTCATCAGCTGAACATGGATACTTTTGTATATTTGGTGGGTACATATGATGAGTAGTAGATTTCAAGGTAAGATGCACAAAGTTCTGTTGGTCTGTGAATCCTGCAGAGCTATCCACCAATACATTCAGTTATATCTCTTTGTAACTAATGTTTTAATATATATATATTTATTTAGTAAATTTTGCTGACCGGGTAGGCCCACTGAGCCCCGAAGGTCCCTTTTTCAGGGGCGACCCAGGATAACAATATAAGTGCAATAACAGTACAATACAATGCAAAGTGCAGACCAGGGGAAAACAGAATCCTCATGGGAACACGAGCAGGGGAAATGGAACTATAGGGAAAGGGTGGAAGGTAGACCTGCTAAATGCCAGGAGCTTGGGCAATAAAATGCCTGAGCTCCAGGCGATGCTAACTGAGGGAGCAGTGGATGTGGCAGCGGTCACTGAGACTTGGGCCACTGCAGGACATGACTGGGACCTGAACCTGGAGGGTTACACTATGTTCAGGAAGGACAGGGGGGAGGGAAGGGGAGGAGGGGTAGCAATGATAGTCAAAAACTGCATTGGCATAGGGGGAGTAGAGGAGGCGGAGGGAACCGTGGAGGCGATTTGGGTCACCTTGATAAAAGGGGGGTAAGAGAGTAAAATAGAGTGGTGTTAGACCCTGCCCTGGCGGAGGAGCTGGAGGACAGTCTGGTGGCAGATGTTGGGAGACACTGCAGACTGGGCAGAGGAACGGTGGTGGTGTTGGGGACTTAAACATGCCAGGAACAGACTGGGAGACTATGACATCCTCTGTGACCAGGGAACAGAGGTTGTTGGATGTCTTTCAAGACGTGTTCCTAACTCAGCAGGTGAGGGAACCGACCAGGAGCGTGGTACTGGATGTGGTCCTGGCAGACAGTGACCAGATTGGAGGCCTGGAGGTAAGGGACCCATTGGCGGGAGTGACCATGCCACGGTCTGGTTCTGCCTGGACCTAGGAGGGTAGAAGGCTGCACAAAGACGGAAGTAACCGACTTCAGGGGGATTTTAAGGAAATGGGAAGGATCCTTGGGAGCATTTGGATGGGATTGGGTCAGACATGGGGCTGATAGTAGGTGGAAATCATCAGGAGAGGGTGCAGAATGCTACCAACACCTGTGCAAGAGTAAGGCGAAAATGCGGTGGGGCCCAAAAACCCTGCTGGTGGACCAGGGAGGTCCAGGAGGTGGTGCAGGAGAAAGCAGCCTAGGGCAATTCAAGTGCTCAAGGAGTGAAAGGGATCGAGGGAGTATGAGCTGATGGCTGAAGGGCCACTAGGGTGGTGAGGCGGCTAAGGCGAGGAGGGAGCAGAACCTGGCCAGGGAAATTGGAGAGGGAACAAGGGTTCTTTAGATACATTGAGGAAAATGAAGGGTGAAGGGCAGATTAGCAGTATTAAATCAGGGAGAGATGGGCACAAGACCCGAGGGAGCAGGCTGAGGTACTAAATGAGTACTTCACCTCAGTTTCACCAAGGAAAATGGGTGCTGCATCATACATGGGAGGAGACATAGATACTGAGGAGGGGACCCTTACGATCGGCAGGTCTGGGGAGAGGGAGGCATCACTGGCGAGGTGGGGGAGGGCTAAGCAGGAGAAGAGGTACGGAAGTGGAAATCACAGCAGAGAGAGAGGGAAGCCCCAGCTCCCTTAAGACGGAGAAAGCACGGGGCCGGATAAATTACATCCCAGAGTGCTGAAGGAACTTGCGGATGTCCTGGCGAAAACCTAGCGGAGCTTTCACCATCTCTCTGAGGACAGGGTGGGTGCCCCAAGACTGGAAGGTGGCGCATATAGTGCCTATCCACAAGGGGGATCAAGGAGGTGGCAGAGAACTACAGGTCTGTCAGCGTGACATCGGTGGTGGGCAAGGTGATGGAGGGCATTGTCAAGGAGAGGCTGGGGGACCTGGATAAGTCAGGGTGCCTGGACGATGAGACAGCATGGATTCATCCGGGAAATCATGTCAGACAAACCTGGTGGAGTTCTATGACTGGGTGACTAGTGCCTTGGACCTGGGTAGACCAGTGGACGTCCTCTTTCTAGACTTCAGCAAGGCATTTGACTCTGTTCCTCACCTGGGCCTGTTGGATAAGCTGGAAAAAATTGGGGTGGGGAACCAGATGATCAGATGGATAGGCAATTGGCTCCAGGACCGGACCCAGAGGGTCGTAGTTGCTGGATAGTCTCATCCCAAGGAGGGTCATTAGTGGGGTCCCACAGGGATCAGTCCTGGGCCCCTTCTGTTCAACGCCACGTCTCTGACATAAGGACAGGAATCAGGAGTGAGATGAGTCTCTTTGCGGATGACGCTGAAACTGAGGCGGTGGTGGATGGGAGGAGGTGAGGTGGCCCTACAGGGGACCTGGAGGCTCTGGAAAGATGGTCTAGAAAGTGGAAGCTGAGGTTCAATGCAGGGAAATGCAAGGTACTCCACCTGAGGCCAGAAACCCAGGCCAAGTGTACCACCCTGGGGGAAATGCTACAAGTCTCGATGGCTGAAAGGGACCTGGGGTGGTGGTGGATGTCAAGATGAACAACTCTGAGACTTGTAGGAGGCAGCAGCCAAGGCCAACAGGATGCTGGGATGCATCGCTAGGGGATCACCTCCAGAAGGAGGAAGTGATACCCTCTGTATAACTGCTTGGTGAGGCCGCACCTTGAGTACTGCATGGAGTTTTGGAGGCCACACTTAAAGAGGGACACTAACCTCCTGGAGAGGGTCCAGAGGAGGGCAACCAAAATGATTTGGGGCTTGGGGGACAGGACCTATGAGGAGAGGCTCGAAGAGCTAAATATGTACACATTGGAAGAGAGAAGGGACTGGGGGAGACATGATAGAGGTCTTCAGGTACATGAAGAGGGTAAATAGGGGAGGAACAGTCAGGGTGCTTCGAAGGAAGGAGGAGGGGCCACTAGAGGGCATGGGTGGAAGCTGGAGGGGGGAAGATTCAGGGGAGAAAGGAGGAGGTGCTACTTCACTGAGAGGGTGGTGGAGCCATGGAATGCACTGCCTAGGGGCTGGTGGAGGCAGAGACAGTGGAGGGGTTCAAGAGGGGTGGGACAGGTACAGGGAAGATTCTGGAAGCAAAATCCAATGCAGCAAGAATATCCCGAACTGGAAGGGAGAAGCCAGAGGAGGGGACAGCAAGGTCAGCACCCAGGGTTGGGGCTGACCAAACAAGCAGACATGAAAGACCCAGTGAGCCTATTCTGCTGGCATTTAGTATGTTAGTAGTTATAAAGAATGAACAAGGACATAAGGAACATTTGAGGCATTGTGAGTTACATCATGAGGTGGTTACAGTAAAGAAAATAGTGGATACAGGCATGGTAAAAAGCAGTGGATACAGGCATGGCTTACAGGCACGGTAAAAGAAAGCAGTGGATGCAGGCATGGGTACAGGCACGGTTATCATGATGACATGTAAGCAATTGGTAGTACTTTGCATATAGTTTATTCAGGGGTTACACGTGGCCTCTGGCAAGCAGTCTGTATAAGGCATTTAAGACAAGTTTTCACAAGCAGAGGACCATAAACTACAGTAGAGAAAATGGTGTCCTTCGTTGGAGTCCACAGTCTATGAAGGGTGGATGGGCATCTCGGGTGGAGGTCCTGTTCTTCAAGACAGGTAGGCTTGCATTTTCCATTCATCTATGGTTTTGGTTTCTGGTATATGCGGATGCCAGGGTTTATCCAAGGGTATGGTCTTCACAGTAGTTAATTGCTAGTAGTGGGTAGTTTGTGAACTGCTTTGACAGAACAGAACTGGGGTGGAATGCATCTGGACTGTACCATATCCCTTGGGGGTCTCTGCTAAGGTCACACCTTTGGAGTGTACCACTACTACGATGGAGGACACATTACTCTATGTATTAAATACCTTCCCCACTAACAAAGGCTGGAACTAACAGAAAAAGAAATTTCGATAGGTACAATGGAATTTCTTCTATTGTCTATAAGTCTGGCGTATTATTCTGATTTGTAATGGTTTGTATGTACTGTCTAATCTGTAACCAGGCCTGTCTGAAAAGGAACTTGTGACCTAGTCTGGTCTCTTGGTTCATCAAATAAAAATAAACAACCCCATCGCCACCAACTTTACTACACTTTACACTGAATATGAAGTAACCCTTGTCCCTTACTTATCAATTTGCTGTTAGAGAAGTCATACATGTGTGTGTTGTTCATCTGCTTGACATAATTTGTACGTGAATAATGCATTACTGAATACAAAGTATGCTGTTTTGTGACGACACTAGAGCATGAGACTTCAAAACTTGTTGCATACAAACCAGGCCTACATTTTTTTTTGTCTTATTTACTCTGTGAAAACTGTTTCAAACTTCTTTCTGCTGGTGTGACTTATCTGCTTAATCATGTCAGCTGCTCTTTAAATCTACATGGACAAGCAGCAGACACGAAGAAAAGGGACCTCACTTCAATCTTATGTTACCTTAGCTCGCAACCGGTCTACCCCATAACTGATGTATAGGTACACTTTTACACTGCTTTTCCCTTCTCTGAAATTCAGTACTTGTAATGTGAGTTTATTGTTCATGTAGCTGTCGTTGTCACTTTGATATTGCTGTTTCCCTTCCTGCTGTATCCCCTTCCTCGGGTCGCACCAGAAATTTAAATAAATTAATTCTTCAAAATACCTCCATCAGCAGCCACCCTCACCCACACTGGAGAGTCTGCACTGGATAAGAGTCTATGACCTGGTGTGGGACTTCCCCAGGGTAGTGCGTTACTGAGCCATACTGCTACTTGACAACAGACACAGGTTGTTTAACATGGCATTTTATTTATTAAATGCAAAATAGGGTTTCCACAATATAGAAGAAAGAAGGTAACTGAATTTTATACTTTAAGCTTTGTATGGCGCAAAACCACAACAATAGGTTTCACTGTTTCCCTTGTAATTATTTTACCCTGAACAAGAGTTTTATTGAATAACATATGTTTAAATCAACACTGCACTAACTTTACAGGATATCAACCACTCAAGGCACTAACAGATGTTCTTTCAAAGTGTCATCCTCTCTGGACGTCTATGTCGGCTCTCGATGGCTTTTTTAAGGGCAACATCTGGTACAAGGTCCGACTCTGACATATTTGAGCAGTCACATCCAACGGTGGGACAACTGTAAAGATAAATGAAAGTACATTAGCACTTTATTATGCAAGGAACCCAACTGTAGAACTCCCATCAGTGTTATTCTGAAGAAAAATGCTACCAGTGTAAAGGCATTACAAGACTGTTTTATAGTGCCCTATTTCAAAGGCTCAGGGCACTGTACAAACTATAAAATACCCAACAAAACAAAACACTCTCAAAACCTACATAAAAATAAATAGGTTTTCCAAAGCTAGCAGATTAAAGAATGCTTCTTGCTGGCTTGTTTTAGTTTTATTAAAAGCCTACTGACAGTGGCAGCAACAAGTCGAAGTGGCCATTTTGTTAATTTACAGTATATCAACTTTCACATGAAGGCATCACTGTGCAGTGGTTAGAGCACTGAACTACAAAACAGGACAGTGGCTGGCTCCTCCAACCAAATGTGTCAGAAATGCATCACAGCTACGTCAGGCACTTTCTGTTACAGACATAGGCCATCAGGACACCAAGCCCCCGCCACAGCACCGATGGCTGTGTTAGCTTGACGGTGCACAGCACCCACATTCTGCCTGGTGTTCCCAGAACGCTACCAGGCAAGAGTTCAATTCCTGATTACTATGACTATTACTTTCATAACACTGCCCACCATGTCACACATAACTTATCGTAGTGTGATCCACGTGGTATGGAGTTAGAATAGTAAATAATACAGCAAACCAGGTCCAAGGAGAAAAACTGAGCTGATACAGCCATGACATGTTTGGCTGGAGCAACCAGATCCAGGCATGAAACAAAAGCTGGATTCAAATCCTACCAGAGTCATTCTCTGTGTCACCTTGAGCAAGTCACTTGCCCTTCCTGGCTTACATCCTTCCAGCTACAAAATGAGGTAGAAGCCAGACCCCACTATGAGATGTCACATCTTGGCAAGGCTTTCCTGGTAAACAAAGAGTTACAGATCAAATGCACCACGTTTTCCATATTTTTAATAAAAGTTTGGATTCACATAAATTCAAGTCCCTGTGTCATGATTAGCGTTTCCTGAAAAGTCCGTGCTGTTTGGTTTTGTAGTTTCTTTAATCAGCATTTGTTAATGTGCTCTGCAGTAACTGAAAACAGTGAAGATTTTTCTGTCCCTATAAGTGAGTGATGACATCATATTAGTCTATCTTTGCTGCTTCAGCAATTAAAAAGCTGCTGACTCCTCAAGGAAAACTTTGAAAAACATAATATTTAGGTGGACCTTAGCTTGCATTCAGTATACATTCTATAGATTTCTCATTATTTCTTCCTAAGTAAACTTGCATGAATACAAGATATTTATCCCTTACACTTCATCTGCCTCTATAGCTTACTCCCTACTCAAAATCATAATGCTGTGTTGTGACATCACAGTCTGTTGCCATTGGAACAACCGTGATGTCGCAAGCAGTGCATTATGACCTCAGGTAGGGAACAAGCAACAGCAACAGATGAACTCTTCAGGAACAAAGATCCTGTTTTCATGCAAATTACCTCAGAAATAAGTAATGGTGTGGGGAAATACAGAACGATGTAAAACATAAGCTGAACTGGGTCTAAACATTATGTTTCACTAAACTTCTCCTGAAGGCGTCAGCTGCTCTTTAAGTCCCTGATTGACTGAAAAGGCTGGAGCACTTCAAAGTCAGAGCAGTCTGTAGAGCTAATTGTTTTCACTTCAAGGTGTTTATTAACCCATCTAGTTTGTGTTTAGATAGATTAGCTAACATCTATCATTCTGTTCTCATAAAAAGTTGATCATTTTGAGTTTAGGTGCTGAACTGAAATGGTATGAATGTTTTGAGAAATCACTGTCTGTATTACACCTGTCAGTTCTATCTCATCAAAATTCTGCACTGTTCACTGGCCATATGACACAGGGTAGTTTAATGGACATAAAATAAACTACATTTTGTTAATTCATAGAAATAGTGTGTCTGATGTAGCCTCCATAAATATGCTCATGTGAGAACAATTTTGTTTTATGTCAGATTGACAAAGAGGTTTCTGCCACAATCTGCTATCTCAGGAACATGTACTGTATGAACACACAAAATTCAGTTCTTTGAGGGTTCCTGTGTGAAAATACATCATGTATGTGTATAACTAGAAATACTGTTTGGCATCCTGATGCCCCTGGCTCCTGCCCCTCAGTTGAAGCTGCTGCACCTGCTTCCACCCCACAGTCAGGGCCAATGCACCCTGCTGCCCCTGTTCCTGTCTCCACAGACAGGGCTGCTGTACTCTGCTAAATTGTAGAGGTCCCAGAGTCTCTGCCTTCCCAGGGCTGCTGCACCATGCTGCCCCATGTCACCAAAGGAGGGGCTTTTTTGTACCCTGCTACCCACTTCCACTGCCCCAAATAGTCCGGCCGCTGCACTACATGCACCCTGTCTCACAGTCAAGGCTGTTGTACCCTGATGCTCCACTGTGTCCTGCTCATGTGAAGGCTTCTGCACCATGCTGTCCTTTGTCCCCTGCCACCACTGTGCCCTGCTGCACCATAGAACCTCTTGCCTCCACAGTTAGGAATGTTGCACCATGCTGCTCCCTGCCACCAGTATCAGATCCTTTGGTACACTGCCCAAACTGCTTGAAGAAAAAAAACAAAAAATATACTTTCATCTTGTGTTATAGGGTGGGGACATAGGTTAGCAGGTGCAGCAGCTCTGACTGTTTGGGCAGCAGACAGGGAAGGCATCAGGGCTCAAACTGTGGAACAGGGTGCAGCAGACTCGCCTATTTGGGACAGGGGACATGGGCAGGAGCGTGTAACAAGGATCCGACTCTGGTGGCAGGGGCAACAAGGAGAAACTGCCCCAACTGTGGTGGCAGGGGACAGGGTGCAGCACATGCCCTGCCTTGTCTTATGGCAAGTGGCAGCATGGTGCAGCAGCCCTAACTGTGGCGGCATGGGGCTCTAGGCCACTGCAGCCTTGACTGTGTAGACAGGTGCAGCAGCCTTGGATATGGTGGCAGAGACAGAGGACTGCATGGTGCAGAAGCCTTGACTGTGTAGCAGGACGCAGGGTATGGCAGCCCTGACTGTGGGATAAGGTGTGCATGGTGCAGCAGTCTTGCCCAGCTGGGGCAATGGAAATAGGTAGCAGGTGCAAATACCCCATCTCTGGTGGCCTGGGGGCAGCATGGTGCAGCAGCCGGAACTGTGAAGGCAGTGGACCTGGGACTCTAGTCCATAGCAGAGCACAGCAGCCTCAACTGTGGAGACAGGAACAGGGGGCAACAGGGTGCAATGGCCCTGACTATGGAGGGGGAACAGAGGGAAGCGGGGTACAGTAGCCTCAGTTGTTTATGCAGGAGGCAGCAGGGTGCAGCATACTCGACTATGTGGGGAAGACAGTGGGCAGCGGGGTGCAGCAGCCTCAAATGGGGAAGGAGACAGGGGAAGCTTGTGGGGCAGGGAAATGGGGCAGCAGAGTGCTGCTGCCTCAACTGCCGCGGAGCGCAGGGCATCAGGATGCCATATAGTATTTCTATTTATACACATACATGACATATTTTCACACAGAAACCCTCAAAGAGTTGAATTGTGTGTGTTCATATAGTACATGTTCCTGAAATAGCAGTGTGGCAGAAACTTCTTTGTCAATCTGACATGAAACAAAATTGTTCTCACACAAACATATTTATGGAGGCTACATCAAAAACACTACTTCTATGAATTAACAAAATTTAATTTTATATCCATGAAACTACCCTGTGTCATATAGCCAGTAAACAATGCAGAATTTTGATAAGATAGAACGGATAGCTGTAATACAGACACGATTTCTCACAAACCTTCATACCACTTCAGTTCAGCACTGAAACTCAAAATGATCACCTTTTTATGAGAACAGAATGACAGATTTTATTATCATCTATCTAAACACAAACCAGATGGGTTAAATAAACAGTTTGGAGTGAAAACAATTAGCTCTACAGACTGCTGTGACTTTAAGTGCTCCAGCATCTTCAATCAATCAGGGACTTAATTTTGAAGCAGCAGTCTAGACCAATACGATGTCAACACTCACTGATCGGACAGAACAATCTTCACTGTTTTCAGTTACTGCAGAGCACATTAACAAGTGCCGATTTAAAAGAAAACTACAAAACCAAACAACATGGACTTTTTAGGAAACACTAATCATGACATGGGGACTTGGATTCATGTGAATTCAAGCTTTTATTAAAAATATCAAACAGTGGTTCATTTGATCTTTAAGAAAAGTTTCAAGTGGACCAAGTCCCACATTCTTCCATTAATTAAAAGAAAGAGAAACATATTCAAAGTATTAAGTGTGTATTTGGAAGTGTGATAAAGCGATACAAACTTTCATTTTCTTACTGAAAAGGGATTGTTGTTAGATAAACTGATGTCTTTAAACTAAAATTCTAATGCTCTATGCATATAGCCACGTTCTACAGTTACATAGAAACATAGAATTTGACGGCAGATAAGGACCGCTTGGCCCACCTAGTCTGCCCATTTTCCTACCTAACAGATAAGCCGCAGATCCTAGTTAACCAACAGCTTACTTCCTCCTACCCCCACTAGGACTGCCTTATGTTTGTCCCATGCATTCTTGAAGTCCCCCACTGTTCTTGACTGCATGACCTCTTCAGAGAGGCTGTTCCATGCATCCACAACCCCTCTCAGTAAAAATACTTCAATTTATCTCTGAGCTGTCTCTATCTTCAAATTGTGCCCCTTGTTCTTGCACATCTCTTTTTCTGAAAGATGCTACCCTCTTGGACTTTGTTGATTCCCTTGACGTACTTGAAAGTTTCTATCATGTCCCTCTCTCCCTTCTTTCCTCAAGGATATTCATATTAAGCTCCTTTAGTCTTTCTTCGTATGTCTTCTGGTGCAGACCCTGCACCATTTTGGTTGCCCTCCTCTGGACAGCCTCCACTCTGTCTATGTCGTTGCGGAGATGGGGTCTCCAGAACTGCACACAGTACTCCAGATGGGGTCTCACCAACTGTCTGTACAGAGGGATAACAACTTCCTGTTTTCTACTATTGATGCCTCTTCCTATGCATCCCAGTATCCCCCCAGCCTTCCTTACTGCCTTCTCACATTGCTTGCCCACCTTTAGGTCATCTGATATAATTACCCCCAGGTCCCTTTCTATTTTTACTGTTGTCAGTATCTCACCCCCCATTGTATACGCTTCCCCTGGGTTTTTGTTTCTCATGTGCATTACCTTGCACTTCTTTGCATTGAATCTGAGCTGCCATACATTTGACCATTCCTCCAACCTTGCCAAGTCCTTCTCATCCTTTCCACTCCATCTTGTGTATCAACCCTGTTGCAGATCTTTGTGTCATCTGCAAATAAACATACTTTTCCTTCCAGTTCCTCTGCAATGTCACTTATAAAGACATTAAAAAGGACCGGTCCCAGTACTGAACCCTGTGGTACCCTGCTAGTAACCCTCCTTTCTTCACTGTGTACTCCATTTACTACTACCCTTTGCGTCCTGTTGTATAGCCAATTTTTATCCAGGCTACCACCTTGGGACCCACTCAAGGCTGGCTATCTTGTGTATTAATCTTTTGTGTGGGACTGTATCAAATGCCTTGCTAAAATCCAGGTAGCCATGTCCACAGCCCCTCCCTGGTCCACTACTTTGGTCACCCAGTCAAAGAAATCTATTAGATTTATCTGACCACGACCTTCCCATCATGAATCCATGCTGCCTTGGGTCCTGTGCCCCACTGGCCTCTAGGTACTCAACAATTATTTCCTTCAGAGTGATTCCATCATTTTCCCTACCGCTGAGGTCAAACTAACTGGTCTGTAGTTTCCTGCCTCTGTCCTGCTCCCACTTTTGTGAAGAGGAATCACATCTGCCCTCCTCCAGTCCTCGAGTATCACCCCATCCTCCCATGATTTGTTAAAGAGAGTAGTCAGCGGTGTCACTAGTTCTACCCTTAGTTCTTTTAGAATTCTTGGGTGAATCCCATCAGGCCCCATTGCTTTGTCCACCTTCAATTTTATTAGTTCTTTCAGAACCCTTTCTTCTGTAAATGGACTGGTATCGACCACAGTCTTCAGAGTGTTTCTCTTGTTTGGTTTAGGTAACTCCCCTCCTCTTCCTTTGTGAATACTGAGCAGAAATATTCATTCAGTATACCTGCTTTTTCACTGTCACCCTCTACCCACATTCCCTCCCCTTTATTAAGCTTCAGTGTCCCTCCTTTGGTCTTTCTTCGCTCCCTAATGTACCTATAAAAGGTCTTATCCCCCTTCTTAACAGAATTGGCTATCCTTTCCTCGGTTTGGGCCTTTGCTATTCTGACTGCCTTCCCAGCCTCTTTCTGCTTTAACTGATAAAGTTCTCTGTCCTGCTCCTTCTGTGTTTCCTTATATTTCCTGAATGCTCTCCTTTTCTCCTTAACCTTCCCTGTCACCTCTTTTGAGAACCATAGCATTTTTTCCTTCGTTGTGTTTTATTGATTTGCTTTACACAAAGGCTTGTTGCCTCTGTGATGGCTGTTTTGATCACTCCCCATTGTTCCTCCACCCCTCCTTCTTGCCTGTTTGCTAGTGCTTTTCTGAGGCACTCTCTCATTTTCCCAAAGTCAGCCCTACTAAAGTCCAGTACTCTTGCTTTTGTATGGCTTGATTGTATGGCTGTGTTTATACGTGAACCACACTGTTTGGTGTCAGCTTGTTCCCAGATGGCTACCCACTTCTAAATCTGAGATTCTTTCTCCATCCCATTTGAAGTACCAGGTCTAAGATTGCTCCTCGAGTGGGTTCCAATACTAGCTGTCTGAGGTATGCCCCTGAAGGGCATCAAGAATGACCTTGCTCTTGGATGTGCCTGCAGCAAGGTGCTCCAGTTAACATCTGGCATATTCAGGTCCCCCATCAACAATATCTCCCTTTTTCTGCCATTCTAAGAAAGCCTTCTATCATTTCTTGTCCATTCCTCCCCTGAGATGGGGGTCTGTATACAACCCCATGGATTGTGGTGCCATTTCCTGTCTCCAGGGTGACCCAAAGTGCCTCATCTGCTCCCTGTTTACTCTTTAGTTCTGTTGCTTTGATCCCTTCCTTTACTTAGAGAGCTACTCCTCCTCCTCTTTTATGTCTCCATCCCCCCAAAAAGCGGACTTTAGTGCAGGGACACCTGCAGTCTTAAAGAGCTACTGATACCTCAAAGAAAATAATTAGGTACAATTCTAGTTGCATTCCATTTATTTATTTTTTAACTTATTATTTCTTCTTGCCTTCATGGGGGTGGTAATATGGTTCCCCTTTCAGCCTCCCTGCCCTTCGCCCCACCGGCCGCAGCATCTGTAACTCAACCTCCACCTCCTGCACACAGCCCAGGTCTCTAACCCAGCAGGTACTTACCATGTACACTGGTGAGCCAGGCTTGGAGGGGGTGTCCTGCGTGCGTCCAGTGTGGCGCCAGCAGGCAGCAACTTCATGCATGCAGAAGGATTTTTCCCCCCTTTTTCTATGGCTTCTGGCTCAGGCGTGCAATGCCATCTAGGATGCTGCAATGCGCACACCTGCGCACCCAGCACATCCGGCGTCTGCCCTACCATCCCCTTCAGAACAACTTGTGTACCAGTCCGCCACTGCCAGGAGCCAGTGTTGCGGCGGTCCTTTCCCTCACCCTCCCAAAGGAGGAGAGCTATCGTTAGGATGCTCAGTCCTCCTCTCCCCGGCTGGCCCTTCAGCTCCGGTAGTTGCACCTGAGCCTGGGTTGCTGGCACTGCAAAAATGGTAGCTCTGCTGTTGCGCTGGTGGGCCGGCCACATTTCATTCATATTTTATATATTTCTCCTCTCTATAATTTATTACCAAGGGAATGTGTATGAATATATGATCTTTATCTGTTAAGAGATCTTTCTGAATTCATCGGCCTCTACAGCTTACTTCTTACTTCAAGTCATAATCCTCTGTTGTGACATCACAGTCTGTTGCCATGGGAGTAACTGTGAGGTCACAAGCAGTGCTCTATTACTTCAGGTAGGGAGAAAGCAGCAAGAATAGCAGAACTCTTAAGGAGCAAAGATCCTGTTTTCATGCAAATGACCTCACTACTAAATAATGGGGAGGAGGAATACAGAATGAATGGAAAATATATGCTAGACAGTGTCAAAATATTCTGTTTTATTAAGTTATCCTAGACATAGTCACCAGCTCTTTAATACAATATGTTCTAGAGTTACACTCTGACTTTACAGTGCAGAAATGTGATGCCTACAGTATTTAAATGCAGGTAGAGGAAACAGTGTTGATTTATATTGGTTAGTCATGCAATGCAGTTACTGATGGTTTCATTTTTGTTGATTTCAGTTTAATATCATAGTGAGAGGCATTTCAATAAAAAGAAATGCTTTACATGCACTTCTTTATGATTCTGGGAAAAAGCTGATTTTTTGTCAAGTTACCAGCAGAACTACCAACTTGACAGCTAGTACATTAAAAGAAACATAGTTTACAGGCATGAACAATTACCTCCTCTCTTGCATCCCCCTAATTTCATCCTAATTTAAACATAAATTATGTTGCTTCAAACTGTTTTGCCCTGGTGTGAAAACGTGTTTGTCTCCATTCCAAAGGTCATAAGCCCACTCATGCAAGGCATCATGGGAGTTGATAATGTGTACATGCACAAGCCCGAAGAAGTTATACTCTTGTTCAGTTCTGTTACATATGTTGTAAAGTCCCTGTATTCTCTGAAAGCATTTTTTTCTACTCAGACACACTGGACCATCAGAGGCGGCCCTCAGGTACCCTCGGGTTGCCTGCACTGCAGCGACGTGCTGCTGCTGTATTCTCGGGGTGGCTCGCGGGTACCCACTCTGGTTGCCCTGCACTGCAGCACAATGTGCTGCCACTGGACCATTAGGGCAGCCTCAGACATCCACTTGGGCTGCCTGCACTGCAGATGGCGTGATACTGTACCTTCGAGGCAGCCCTCAGATACCCACTCAGGTTGCCTGCAATGCAGCACAACGTGCTGCCACTGGACTCATCAGGGAGGCCTTCAGGTACCCACTCGAGTTGCCTGCACTGCAGCACGATGTACTGCCGCTGGACGATCGGGGCGGCCCTCAGATACCCTCTCAGGTTGCCTGCACTGCAACACGACGTGCTGCCGCTGGACCATTGAGGCGGCCCTCAGGTACCCATTTGGGTTGCCTGCACTGCAGCACAATGTGCTGCCACTGGACCATTGGGGCGGCCCTCAGATACCCACTTGGGTGCACTGCAGCACAATGTGTTGCCTCTGGACCACTGGGGCGGCCCTCAGGTACCCACTCAGGTTGCCTGAACTGCATCTGGCGATGCTGCTCACTGGACCATTAGGGCGGCCTCAGGTATCCACCTGAGTTGCCTGCACTGCAGCACAATGTGCTGCCACTGGACTCATCGGCGCCCTCAGATACCACTTGGGCACACTGCAACATGACGCGGCTGCCGATGGATCATCCGAAAGTGGCCCCCAGGTACCCACCGAAGTTGCCTGAACTGCAGCTTGATGTGCTGCCACTGGACCATCGGGGCAGCCCCAGATACCCTCGGTTTGCCTGCACTTCAGCAGCACAATATGCTGCCACTGGACTATCAGGCGGCCCTCAGGTACCCACTCAGGTTGCCTGCATTACAGCTCAATATGCTCCTGCTGGACCATCGGGGTGGCCACAGGTACCCACTCGAGTTGCCTGCACTGCAGCACAATGTGCTGCCACTGGACCATCAGGCGGCCCTCAGATACCCACTCGGGCACACTACAGCATGCCGTGCTGCCGATGGACCATCCGGTGGCCCTCAGGTACCCCGCTGGGTTGCCTGAACTGCAGCTCGATGTACTGCCACGCTGGACCATCAGAGCAGCCCTCAGATACCCACTTGGGATGCCTGCGCTTCAGCAGCACAATATGCTGCCACTGGACCATCATGGCAGCCCTCAGGTACCCACTCGGGTTGTCCGCATTACAGCTCAATATGCTCCTGCTGGACCATCGGGGCGGCCCACAGGTACCCACTCGAGTTGCCTGCACTGCAGCACAATGTGCTGCCACTGGACCATCAGGGCGGCCCTCAGATACCCACTCGGGTTGCCTGCACTGCAGCACAATGTGCTGCCACTGGACCATTGGGGCGGCCCTCAGGTGCCCTTCTGCTTGGGTCATATTAATAAGATACAACAACAAAATACTGCTTTGAATGATCACGGTTCCAGATTTGGTCTAGCACCCCAGTGATCTTGCACACCCCGAATTTGGTTGTTACTGCATCTTCTTCTCAGTCTTACCCTTTGTACTCATAGGTGAACAAAGTATCTTACTTGACACTTTTACTGAACTAACAAGAAATTTTCAGTATAAAGCTTTTAGGCTGACACACGGTCCTTCTTAAGGTAAATCCAAAGTACTAGAGGAGCTTACTAAACTGGCCTGACAAAGAGTCTGGGTCTTGATTCACATGGCCCCATGTTCCTTAAAATTGGTGCTTCCATAGTTGTCAGGCAGCTTGCCTATTTCTTTAACCTACAGTATTAATCCAAGTTTCTGACTGTTGTTAAGATTGGAAGTCAGTTTTTAGAGGTGGGCCATCCGTGGATCCTGACTGTTACAGGTCAATCTGTTATTTTTGCTTGTTCACAATTAACTTGAAAAACAATTTCATAAGCAACTTTCTTATTTCTTACTACTCACCTTTCTCAGTATCAATCAAGTTTCAGGACAGGGCATAACATTCTTTATGCAGTATGCTCTCTCGTGTGGTCAGTGTCAGTGATACTCTCAGTTGACATGAAGATATTTTTTTCCTGTTATTTATTTGGACCTTGCAAAGGCATCTGACACAGTTACTAATACCATATTAATTGGAAAACTCTCCTGTCTATGTCTAAGTTATCATTCCCTTCATTGGGTTTCTTTCTACCTTCACAATAAACTGCAATGGGCACATGCTTCAGATATTTATTTATTGAATTTTGATGACCGGGTTGGCCCACTGGGCCCCGAAGGTCTCTTTTTCAGGGGTGACTTGGGGAACAGAAGCAATACAATACATACAATCAGGTGATCCAGAAGCAATACAATACATACAGTCAGGTGGTACAGGGTTACGAGAAGTAGGCAAGATAATTAGGATAACAGTACAGGCAATTATTCAAATCGTTGACCATAAGTGCAACACTTGAAGGATTTAAGGCATAATTTAATGTAGGTTAAGGTGAGAAGAGGGGGGGATGGGAGTTGTGATTAGGATCAGGGGTGATTATCCTATACCCTCACAGTGGCATGAGCTTGTCCTGAGCAAATGGGACTTAAGCCTAGTGAGAAAGATTGGTAGCAATGGGGCCTCCTGTACTAGAGGTGGGAGAGTGTTCCACAGTTCAGGGGCTGTGAGAGTAAGTAATTGCCTCCCTCGTGAGTCTTGATTCTGGGGATTGCCAGTAGGGACCGACCTGAGGTCCTGAGCATTCGAGGGTTAGGCTTAGCCATGATTATTCCTGTTAGGCTTGGAGGGGCCGCTGGGCTCTGCAATTTGTATGCAAGGCAGAGCACGGGATACTGTAGACGAGCCTCAAAAGAAGGCCATTACAACTGGGCTAGTGAGATGCAGGGGTGGCTTCTTTGTCGACACATTGTCACAAACCTTGCGACCTTGTTGTACAGGACCTGAAGCCTGCTAACCTCATCTTTTGTCATGCCCTGGATTACCGGGGCAGCATAGGTTAATGTGGGTAGGAGGACACTGGAGGCAATTGCTCATCTAGCCTCTGGGATAAGTTGTTTTTTTAGCCTGTACATGGTGCCCAGTTTGACATGGATAGACCTTGTTACCTGGTCAACGTGGGGCTTAAAGGTGAGACCCTGGTCACTAGTTAGCCCTAGGTATTCTATGTTGTCAACTACGTCTATTCGTTTATCCCCAAGGGTAGTAAGTTTTAGGGAATTGGTCCAATCCTGGCCAAGGGATCTAGGACCAAACAGCATGGCTTTAGTTTTTGCTGCACTGAGGATCATTCTGTTTGATGTGAGCCAGGCCTCGAGTGTGTTTAGGTCCCCTTGTAGGAGAGAGCCCAGATAACGTGGTGTGGACCTGGCTCGGAAGATAACAGTATCGTCTGCGTATTGAACTACTGAGCTATCCTCACAGTGCCAGTTTAGGTAATTTGTGAAGAGAGAGAACAGGAGGGGCCAAGAACTGAGCCCTGAGGCACACCCTCCTTGATGGGTAAAGGGTCGAAAGCTCTCCTTCCAAATGACCCTCTGGCAGCGGCCTGAGAAGTAGCTCTTGAACCCGTTTAGGGCCTGGGCATCAATCCCAATGCCTTAAAGCTTAGTAAGAAGAAGGTTGTGGTCCACAAGGTCAAATGCCTTGGACAGGTCTATGAAGATAGCACCCATCGACATGCTCTCATCCATTGCCCTGAATATGTCCACTGTGAGTTTGATGAGTGCCATGTCTATTCCATAGTTTGCCTGAAAGCCATGCTGTGAAGGGGATAGGATTTGGTGGAGCTCCAAGTAGTCTCTCAGTTGCCCATAAACGAGCCTTTCTTGCAATTTGGCCAGGGTACACAGCAGGAAGATGGGCCTGTAATTGCCAATTTGTTCACGAGAGCCACCCTTGTAAATGGGGACCACGTTGGTAGCCTTCTACTAGTATGGAATGTACCCTTCAAGTAAAGAACTGTTGATAATCCAGGTCAGAGGTTTGGCCAGGGACAGTGCACCTTCCTGAAGCAGCCTCGGGCTGATTCCTTCTGGGCCACCAGAGGTTTACGGACCTCGCTCACCTTGACCATTCTCAGGTGAAATTGGGGTCTTTTCAGACAGGGGGATTCATCAAAGGTCTGTACAGGCATGGGTGTTGGTAGCCCTACCTTGCATGCATCAAGGTTGGTGAAGTGGTGGTTGATTGCTGAGGCTATAAGCTGGCAATCACTGATACAGTGTCCTTGTACCTCCTTGGAGTTGTCCTTAAGCAGTTTGTTGATTTGTGCCCAGAAAAGCTTAGGGTTTCCCAGTGTGGACTGTTGGAGGCGGGTTACATACGCCTTTTTGGCAAGTCTGATGTCTAGCTTACATTGATTTCTTAGGGTTTTGTAAGTATTAAATGAATTAAACCTTCATTTCAAGGATGATACTAAGGGTACAAGAGGTCACCCTGTTCAGCTTAGGCACATTAAGTGTAATACCAATAGAAGAGGGGCTTTCTTTACACAGAGGGTGGTGGCCCCTTGGAATGAGCTCCCCTTGTCGGTTATTTATTCTAAAACAAAGAAACAATTTAAGACTCAGTTGGATAAATATATCTTACAGGAGGGTAATATGACCTAATATGGGATATTGGAAGGGAACAACTATGGGCTATTCTTTACCGTCTGGCACCCTTAGTTCCCAAAGACCTTTGTATGAAGTAACCAGGTCTGCGGGAAGGTGGGAGAGCTAGAATTTCTTCCAAGCCTTGTCCCTTCTTTTCATCTGAGATTTCACAGAGTGGGAGATCTATTTATGGCAGCCTCCTTTTGTATGAAGTTTTTTGAAGGGGGCAAAGAAAGATGCCGAATTGAGGAGTGAGTTTTGGAAGTAGGCAAGGGCCTCATCCAATGTCAGGAGGAGCCTAATCAGGCTTCAGTCCAGGCTATTTAGGTAGTCATTAAATTTTGCTGGCATGAAATTGGAGAAGTCATGCACTGTGAGTATCCTGGGGGGAATCTTTGGTGCTCTGTTCTTCCAAATAAAGAATATTAGGGAGTGATCACTAATGGTGTCAGACAATATACCTGCTTCCTGTATGTTGAGGGAGTTAGATACCAGAGCCCAGTCAAGAGTAGTATGGTTCCCCATTTTATAATTAAGCCTGGTAGGTAGAGAGATGACCTGTTCCAGGTCTGCGTCTTGGATTGCACCCGGGAGGACCTTGTTGGGGCCAGTGGCCCAGTTCAGGTTGAACTCTCCCATTATTAGGAGTTCATTGGTTAATTCACTGTCAACCAATTTGGTGATGCCCTCAAGAGCAAGTTGGGCATTCCTAGGAGGGTTATAGATGGTGAGACGCTTAGCATTACCAAGGGTTAGACGGATGAAGACAGATTCCCTGTCCTGGCAGCTACCAAGGTTGGGCTTTAGTAGACTCACATTTAGAGTGTCTTTCGTATAGATTAGGACCTCTCCCCTCTCTTTCCTGCCCTGTCCTGTCTGAAGGTATTGTACCCAAGGATCATGATCTCGTGGTCATGAATATGGGCCTTGAGCCAGGTCTCTGAGATTGCAAGGATGTCTGGCTTGTAGAGGTTAAGCCAGGCTTGGACATCGTGGATTTTAGGTCTAAGGCTGCATACGTTCATGTGCACTATCCTTAAGCCTTTCAATGATGCCCAGTGAGGATCCTGGGGGATGGATACAAGGAAATTGTCTAGAGGGGGCCCCCGGGTTAGGCTGAACATCTCCTCCACGGACCAGTAGAAGAGCAAGTAATCAAGCTAACACTTGCCTAATTGAAGGTTTCGAGAGGCTGTGGAGCTTCTGCGTGCATCGTGGATCACCACGTAGTAGGAGCCACGGTTTACCAACTCGTGTGCTATGAGGCTTTCATTTTTAGTTGTGGGAGAGGTCCAGTAGTAATGACTACAAGGCTCAGGGTCGCTGGGATTTTGCCTCATGGGGTCAATAAGTCCTTCCCCTAAGCACATGTCCATCCAGACGAGAGACAGTATGTATACAAGGGCCAGGAGTACACCCCTATTTGGGAGAGAGGCCGGTGAGTTACTAGTCCAGCAGGACTTAAGGCAAGTGGTGCCACAGTTGTATAAAGAGTATTCTGGGGCCATGTTGGAAGACCAGTATATCTCCTGGTGGAATCAGTTATTAAGTTGGAAATTCGGGGTAGGTGCCTGCGGGAGAAACTCCTTGTTTTATATTAGTGGCTGTTTTCCCTGGCCGTCTTGCTGTCGAGTGGAAGACTAGGGAAAAAGATCACAGTTGCCAGCATCAATCAGGTGTTGCTACAGGAGTGTAAATTGAGACCTGGCCACACCATACCTAGCTTAATGACCTTTCTTAGATCCCATGCAACAAATATAGGGCACTGAAGGATAAAATGAGTGGCAGGCACAGGTCGATGTACTGCACAATAAGCCAAAATATGCAGGTTAAAACAGAATCTCAGTACTGCCTGTACTCAAGTAAAGCAGCTCTGCATGTTAATATTCAGGCTATCACTTTATAAAGAAACCTAAAGTATCCAGTGACTGAAAGTAAAAAGGAAAAAAATACAAATTAAGGGACTGGCTGGACAAGTGGGAAGGTATGTTTTAAAATAATTATGGGAGAGAGTAGAAGAAACGCCGAGTCCTGGTTCGAGTTCAAGCTAGGAATAGGAAGGGAAACAAGAAACACCCTTTTGAAATTAGATTATGGCATGAGTTTTGTGCAGTTCTAAAATCAGAGGCATATAGGTTTACGTGGTGAGAGGAGAGGCAGGTTTGCCTAGCCCAATGAATATCAGGCAGAGAGCAGCAGAAGGCAGAGACAGAATGTGCACTGGCAGGGAGCCACAATGGGCGGAGTCAGATGGTGCATTTAATACTGTGAGGGGGTGAGAGATGGGTGGGCGGGCGAAAAAAATCCAGCAAGCGGCAGCAGGTCCGAGTCAGCTGCAGCGTCTGCTTCAATAAATTACACTTAGAAGACAGGATTTTCTTTAAAAACTAACAGGCTGCAACAAGAGTTGTATTTAGTGATATTAACGAGCCAGGATTTAGTAACAAATTTGCAGGCTGCAGCGTCTGTACTATTAGCTACAAAAAACACACAGTCTCTCAGTAGAGCGCCCAGGATGAGCAGGAAAAAGGCGCCAAGATTTAAACTGATGCAGTTCTCTCTCTCGTACCTTCCGATGGGCAGCTGGGGAACTTCGGACCGGGTGTGCAGCGAGGGAAACCTGGGGAGGGCTTCTTTCAGCTTAGCCCTCAAGACCCTTCCGATGACCAGCTGGGGAACTTCGGACCAGGTGTGCAGCGAGAGGAACCTGGGGAGGGCTTCTTTCAGCTTAGCTCTGATTTTATTTTGCTTAAAAGAAGGTATTACTCGGGGCTCAGTACTAGAGCCTCTTTTATCATCTCTTTCTAGCAACAACATCAATGGTCAAATATATGGCAGCTTAGATTCAATGCAAAGAAGTACAAAGTAATGCACCTGTGACACAAAAATCCAGGGGAACAGTACACAATGGGGGTGAGATAACAACAACTACAGAAATGGAAAGGGACCTGGGGGTAGTCATATCAGATGACCTTAAGGTGGGCAAGCAATGTGAGGAGGCAGTAAGAAGAGCTGGTGGGATACTGGGATGCATAAGGAGAGGCATCATCAGAAAACAGGAAGTTGTTATCCCTTTGTACAGACAGTTGGTAAGACCCCATCTGGAGTTCTGTGTCCAGTTCTGGAGACCCCATCTCCACAAAGACATAGACAGGATGGAGGCTGTCCAGAGGAGGGCAACTAAAATGGTGCAGGGTCTGCACCAGAAGACCTCGAGAGATTAAAGAAGCTAATATGTATACACTTGAGAGAGAGGAGAGGAGGGGGACATGATAGAAACTTTCAAGTACAGCAAGGAATCAACAGAGTCCAAGATGGTAGCATCTTTCAGAAAAGAGATGTGCAAGAACAAAGGGGCAGAATTTGAAGATAGAGGGGACGGCTAAAGGTAAAGTGAAGAAGTATTTTTCACTGAGAGGGTTGTGGATACATGGAACAGCCTTCCTGAGGAGGTAGTGGACTCAAAAACAGTGGAGGAATTCAAGAATGCATGGGACAGACATAAGGCAATTCTAGTGGGGGTAGGAGGAAGTAGGCTGTTGCTGAACTAGGATCTGCAGCCTATGCATTAGGTAGAGAAATGGGCAGACTAGGTGGGCCAAGCGGTCCTTATCTGCCGTCAAATTCTATGTTTCTATGTAACATCCTCAAAGTTTTCTTGTAATCAGTAATGATCTTATACATGGATGATACACTTCTTTTATATGTTACACGAATTTCCTTGCATACTACTTCCATACTGACACACTAGCAGGATTTTACCAATGCTCAGCATGGCCTCTTCAATCTTCAATTATTGCTTAATCTCCCCCTTCCAAAAAATAGAACAACAATGGGTCCTGTTTGCTAAATCTTCCACTAACGTAAAAGTTCTTCCCTTCATTACTTCAACAGAAAATGCAGAACATGCTCAGGTACAATCTTACAGATACTTCTGTGTGTATTTGGATTACTTTCTTTATTTTAATGTTCACATTCCTATGCTTGTTTCTATGTTAAAATGTTTTGCTTGGCTTTTTATTGTAACAAAAAAACAGTTTACATTCTTGCTGTCCCTCCCATTTACATTTTCTGCTCTTCCTTGGAGCGGGCAGGTGGATCCAGCCCCTTCCTCACTGGGGACTCGCTCTCCAGCCAGGCTTCCCACACCCATCTCACTCAGGCTTCCTGACGGGTTACCCCCCCCCCCCCATGGCAGGGTCGGTGGAGGGGTGCCAGCCTCCCCCCAACCCCGGAAGCCAACATCCAGATTGCCTGGGGTCGGCGCAGGCACAGATGACCATCATGGAGCCTACCAGCTCTGTTCTTCCTCCGGTTTATGCCCCAGGGCCCACAAACGTGCAATGGGCGAGGTGACTGTCTCCACCTCCGTGAGGCAGTCTAACACCCTGGATGTGGGCCTCCTCATTCTGGGCAGTGTGCCTGTGCCGGCGCAAAGCCACCACTGGGTGTCAGTCTACAGTGCGCTGCACTGTTCCCTTCCCTGAGGAAGGAGGTTGGCGGATGCCAGATCCTTCCTCGCCCGGTCAACCCCAAGCGACCAGAGTCCGCCCTCGAACCGGGCCGCCAGTGTGGCTTGAGGTGTGGCGTCCAGTGCCTCAAACTTCAGCGCCACCGGGCCAGCTCACATTCTTTGTTTAAAAAGTAGTTTGTGTCTTTCCTTTCTCTTTCAATATTAAAATATGTAGATTTAATCTGTCACGTGGCTTTTAAATCTCTACTTGCAGCATTTGCCATAGTACAATCTGCTTCATAACTGACTTTCCTTACCACACCTGTCATTGCATTCCATATCACTTTATAAGGGTTTCCCTCCCCAACAGGAGGCTATACCATTGGTACAGATTTATTTACAAAACATTATGTAGGAAGGCTCCTTCTTGCATAAAAGAACTCCTACAGAAGAAAACAAGAGTCAGCTCCAGAGTAGTGGTGGGTGTCACAGCATCAATCAATCAATCAATCAAAATCTTTATTTATTCAGGCGAACATCATTGAGCATAGCTCATTTACAAGATGGACCTGAGTGGTCATAACAAAAAAGGTTACAGAGTGTATACAAAAACATGATATTGAAATAGCACAAATACAAACATTTATGAGTGAGATAGATGTACAATTATTTACATATATACAAGGCAAAGGACAGTAAACCAAAACCTATTAAAGGTGAGAAACAAACAGTCTGGTAGGGATAAGGCTTGGATAATGGTACATGGGTGGGCATATATGTTTGAGGTTAGATGTGGAAAGGACCAGAGGAATGATAGAAGAATAGGAGGAGCTTTAGAAGGGGGTGGGTGGGGAGAGAGAGGGTGTGGGGGTGGCATGCCACTAGACAAGTGTGTACCTACAAAGAGCTAAAGCCACCCAGTGATCACTCAGTGGCATCAGTCCTTGAGAAAGCTTTAGTGCAGAGTGAAACACTGGATGTATGTGGGCTGGCCAGGAGTGATGTACTTGATCCTTTGTTTGGAACACTGAATAAAGATTTGAACCCCACGAGCAGCTTTTCTGTGCCTGGAGAGCCAAATTTGCCTGGCTCTTTGCAGGTAGAAAAGAACTCCTATTCCACACTACAACAGAACACGCTCTTCGCTATCAACCTCTTTGCTTTTTCAAACCTTAAGTGGCGCTCTGAAGCCGGATCGTTAATGATCAAATTTTCTCTCGCTCAGTCCTGGTTGGGTATGCAGAAATCTGAAAATAAAATCCAAGCTTTCCTGGATCATTCAGGGGGAGGAGAACTGAGCATTCCAGAGGATGTTCTCCTTCTTGGGTGGAGGGGGGTGGGGGCAGTGGCACAGGCTCTGCCGCTATACTGCCCTCTGGGTGACTGCACTTGGCACTGCAGTTGAAGAGGCAAGACAGAGAGTGCACACCAGCTGGCAATGCATGCGGACATGCACTGGTGCGCACTGTGCACTAGGTTCTCTTGCCACTGGCATTCTGAGTGCAGGGGAATAAAAGAAGAAAATAAGAAATTCTATCAGACTTACCATAACTTCTTTTTCTGCAAGTTCCAGCTCTGTCTCTGGTAAGTCTTAACATGCAGGTAAAATGCACCCCCTGCCAGAGACACTGGCACAGCTCAAAAGTATGACATCACACAGAATGTTTGGGACATGAGAGTTCCACAGCCTCTAACTGATCAGTCCACACGTCTTGCTATGCAGTGAAACAGTAATAATAGTAATGACCCCACTAATACCATAATTACAATATTTAACCAAATATTACACAGCCAACTCAAGTTTCCTTGGGCTCTTTCCTGTCGGGGCTACTTCAGCACCTCTCCCTGGTCTGGCCACCAGTGGCAACCTCGGTTTCAGAGATAGAACAGTTACCTAGAGCATTATAACAACAGTAGATCTTTGACAGAATCTCTTCCATTAGGCCACACTATTGGAACTATAATCTGTCACCGTTAAGGCCATATGGATACTTTTTGCTAGCTGGGGCCAGCCCACAATGATGTGCAGCATTTACGTGTATATAAATGTGGGCAGCCCCATTACTCCTCTCCCCACCGGAGATTAGCCTCCGAGACCTCCAACTGTCGGGAACCAGGATATGAGACCAGAACCAGGCATACAGGGAGGCACTGGGCTGGAGACAGGATGCATGGAGTAGGTTTTAGGTACAGCATCTGATATAAACCTCACTGAAAGCCAAAAGGGGGAAGGATGGAGGGACAGCATGGCCTAATGGAGGAGATTGTCTAGAAGAGCATGTTATGATAAATTCTTATGTAACTGTTCTATTTCCTTCAAGGACATCTCTTCCATTAGGCCACACCTTTGGAATGATTCCTAAGTAGTGCAAAGTGAGCTGGGAGAATGGCATAGACCGATATATGATCAGGACAGATGTCCTTGCAGTGCAGCAAGCCAAAAACCAGCACATCTACAGAACAAAAAACAACGTCCAGATTAGCATGTCAGCAGCAGAGGCATTTTTGAATCAGGCAACAGAAGTGCCCTTGTGGAGTGACCACAGACAACATCAGGAATTACCTTACTGTACTTCCTATGCGTGAACTTTTTTTTTGTTATACTTTTTCTCCCCGGACGACCAGTCTGCCTACCTTATCACATCCAGGCTACCTCCAGGGATTCCGGCCACCATCTCAAGGATCCCTTGGCTTGGCATGCAGCGTACTCCTGTGGCAGGGAGGTGGAGAGCCCCCCCAACACTCATCCACCCAGACCAGATAAAGTGCCACGTTCCTTGCTTGAGCAATCCCCCATGAAGAAGGCCATCATGCCGCTGCGACTGGAGCCCATTTTTCCCCTGTTCTCCCCTTTTGCGTGGCGTGCAGTGACGCCAATGGACAGGAGCGCGTGCACTACCACACACACTCCTTCCCAGCATTGACCACAGCAGATCCCTCCATTTGTCTGCCAGTGCCCTGCAATGTCCCCAGCCATCGCTAGAAGCCGCTAAGGCACTGAGGCAGGATACCCCCGCCCCCCGGAGAGCAGTCCAATGGATGCTCAATCTGTCTCCTCCCCTGCCAACCCTCAACGACCCTGGCACATTCCCAAACCCAGGTCGTCCGGCGTGGAGCAAGGTGTGGCATCCAGCGCCTCAACCCTCAGCGCCACCGGGCCAGCTCTATAACAGAACGTAATACAATATGCCAGTCATTTGGACAGGCATTGTTTAGACACAAGAGCTCCCTCTTTCCCAAGGTCGAATGAAACAAAAAGCTGAGAGGATTTTCTATAGTCCTTAGTGTGACTAATATAGTACTTCAATATTTTATGTATATCCAAAGTATGGAGCAGTGCCTCACCCTGGCTGGCAAGCTCAGGATAATAAACAGAAAGGTATACTGTTTGATTCAGTGTAAATTCAGATATAGTACCACCTTTGGTAGAAATGTAGGATTCATATGTAAGGACTATCTTTGTGAAAAAATCAAATAAGCAGGCTCACATATTACAGCCTGAAGCTGGAAATCCTTCAAACTGAAGTCATCAGAATTAAAACAATGTTTTCCATTACAGGAAACATAAGTTACAACTCGTAGCAAGCTCAAAAGGAGCCAGCGTCAATTTCTCAAGCACAAAATTCAAGTCCCAAGGCAATACTGGATTATGGTTAGGAGGTTTCATATGACGAATACATCTCAGAAATGCTGAAACTAAAGGAACATGTCTATTTGGTCAACCGTACAACCATCAATAAGTGCATGGAAAGTTGA
This sequence comes from Neoceratodus forsteri, assembly GCA_016271365.2. Taxonomy (NCBI): domain Eukaryota; kingdom Metazoa; phylum Chordata; order Ceratodontiformes; family Ceratodontidae; genus Neoceratodus; species Neoceratodus forsteri. The sequence goes on from CM057455.1 coordinate 717,655,225, forward strand.
TATAGTGGCCAAATGCACCTTTTGCGAGGAATACTGCAGACCAGCGTCAGACTGGGAGAGAAAGTTTTCCAATACAGCATTCACAGGACATGTAAAAGGGCACAAATTCCAGGAAACAGAAGACAAAGTGAAACACTTCCATTTCAGAGAATAAGTATGTCTGGCAGACGGCTTCCTAGCCACAATCAGGACATCAGCAACCTTAAGGGATACCACAAAACATGCGATGACTGTTTTCAGGAGCCATGTATGCAGATGGAGGGACTTCAGGTCCAGATGGACCACAGAGCCACTGTCCTGTGACAACAGACCCCAACACAGAGGTAGAAGAACAGGTGACTCCACTGCTAGATGTTGAAGGGGTTGAAACCATATCTGGCAAGGCCATAAAGGAGCAATGAGGATGAGGGTATCCCTTTCCACCCACAATTTGAGCAGAACTCTCTGTATTAGAGGAATGGGAAAAAATGCATATATATGAATTTCCCTTTCCGAGAGAGGGACAATGCGTCTCCCCACAAAACTACCTGGTAATTTTGATCAAAGGACTGCTCATAGTTAATGGCAGCTCGATCCTAGGAGCCATGCAGGGTGGTTGGTGGTCCTTCTGTGCAGGGGGAAGGGTAAGCATGTTTTGGATTATTTGCAGTATATCCCTGGCACTAGGAGCATAAGTTTAGAAGATGTGATGGTTGGTGCCTGCTGAGGGTTTCCTTAGCCTTGACCTTCTTTCTAATAGATGTGCGTCTATTGCTAACAAAATGCACTGGCTTGCAAAAGCGAACTTTCACTGAAGATAAACTGGGCAGACCTCAATTATGTCAATAAAATTAAAGGGAGTAAACTTGGTGGGGTCAACAAGGGACACCATTTTTCCTATCATCCTTTCATTTTCTACATGCTTCCAGAAGTTGGCAATGTGGGATTATTTATACAGGCCCTGGCACCTGCGATTCCATCCAGGACCTTCCCTAGCTTTGGGGGCAGTAAGTGTCTTAGTGAAACATGCAGATATCCTCCCTAAGGGTTTTATGATGGAAGGATGATTGGGGGGAGGGCATGCTCTGTATTTTTATTTTCTTGCTTTTCCCCCACTTACCTCAGAGGGCAAGAGGTGGTGGGATTCACATAATGGTGACCATCAGTTTGGCTCTGGGATAATCCCTGTAACATGGTGCTTGTCTGGCGCAACGCTGACCACAACAAAAGCACAACAACTAGTGGTAGAAACTGGCTACCTTGAAGTCATGCAGTTACTGAAATGCAAACTGCCTAAGCACAATGTATTCACGTTTGCTCTGATTCAGTTTACCGGACCCATACCTGCTGCAGGGTCACAGTTCAAATTAGAAAATACAGTAGGACCTTGATAATCCAAACTGCTTGGGCGATCTTACTTAGGTTTGGATAACTGGCAGTTGATTATAAAGGGAGCTAGTGTTGTGAATAGGGGGAAAGTGCCAATACTGTGAAGCGTGTTTTTTTTTGTTGTTGTTGTTGTTTCATGCTTGTGTCACAGTGCCTAAATGCTTATGTAGGTGTACAGTGTGAGAACTGAGTTTGGAACAATTTTATTTAAAGAAGTCCTTAATGCTTTTCTGCTTTTGAGTTGCCGCTCTTGCTACTGCAGCTCTGGATCGTAAAGAGCACATTAGTAACAGGGGCATTGGATCGCACTCCTCTTGGTTCTCTAGCCACAGTAAGCATTTGGTAAAGCATTCTTCTGCTTCACTGTGGCTAGTCATTTTACTCAGAAGATCATCATCGCCTTCCGCATCACCTTCCTCACAGATATTTAATTCAGTCAAGTGGCACATGCAAGACTTGGCTGGGAAATTGACACGCTTACAATATTTCTTTTATGATGGGGGGCGTTCGACACTCAAACCATGGTTTAGGTACATATCTCAAATGTACACTATAATTCAGAATACTGCAGAACCCCCACTAGAAAGGATTAGATCCAGATAGGAGCAGGATACTTGGGGGAAAAAATCAACCTATAAGCATGGGAATGGGCCCTAAAAGAGGGTTGGAAGGTCACATCTTCTCCGACTTGGAGGGAATTTAAATGGAAGTTACTGATCCAATACTTCCACACACCCACAAGTATTAAGCACTTTCAGACCACCAATACTGACACCTGTTGGTGACTCTGTGGTGGTGGTCACACTCACTTATTCCGGGGGTGCAACAGGATAACTCATTATTGGATAGTGGTTAGGAATATTATACAACTGGCACACACTACAATACCACACACCTTCTGTAGCCTTATACTGGGCATCCTGCCCTCTCCTATCAAAAATAAACAGCTAATAAGATTATTCTACATATTGTTAACATCAACTATGAAATGTATCACACTGGTATAGTTGTCAGATGTAACCTTACAGGTGTCAACTTGGATTCGAAAAGTGTGACATATCTTAGCAGGGTTTTAAATAATTGATTAGCAGTTTTTTTCTTGGGGCAATACTAACTGTACAGAAAGCATTTATATAGGTTTTCTAGAAGTGTTATATTTGTTAAACACAGTGAGGCAAGTGCTATGCATTTTTACAATGTTTTAGAACTTTTATGAGCAAAACGCTAATCAATTTTTAGAGTTAAATAAAACCCTGCTTAGAAACGGAAAGGATCACATAGCACCCACAACTGCATAGGGAAAAATTCATTGACGTTTGGCACCCGTGGGACTTACATCTTTAAGGCGACATCCTGCAGCAGGTGAGAGAAATGGAAATTACGTACTTACCGTAATTACTGATCTTCTTGGACAGTCTCCATCACTCATTCACACTAGTGGGATAGCGCCGGAGGAGCTAGGACCAAGTGGGAGCCTAAAATTTTCAGAAGGGTCAGCGCCGAGACAGGACCACGCATGCACGGCACCGCGAGACTAGCTCGCGCCTGTGTAAGCTATCTCAGCGTCGACCCTCCAACCGCCTCAGTACCTTTTCGACCTAGGAGGTGCAGCATAACTAATGAAAATAACTCATCCTGAGTTTCTGGGCCTGAGAGGGCCCAGATGGCCCTTGCAAGAAGGGTGAAAGAATAATGTCTTCTCAGCCTGAGCCATAGGATCATGAACACCAGAAAAGAGAACAAGTGAACCCAGGGGATGGTGGGTGGGCGTGTGAATGAGTGATGGAGACTATCCAAGAAGATCAATAATTACGGTAAGTACGTAATTTCCATATCTTCCTGGACTAAGTCTCCATCACTCATTCACACTAGTGGGAGAGTACCCAGCTAAAACCAACAACCCTGAGTAAGATGGAGGAGATAGGGTTCACTTCAGAAAGGACGGCCAAGGACTGTCCTGCTAATAGAAGAGCTGTCTTGTAAAGAGCATCTAGAATATAGTGCTCACAAGATAAATGCTTGAGTTGTAACACCACTTTACAGACGACTGTAATGGACACAAAAATGAATTCTGCCAGGAATCCGCAACCACTCTAGGAGAGCAGTGAGAATCCGGCCTCACAATTTGGTATAGGACCAAAATTAATAGTGTCAAAGACATGTACTAATCTGACGTAAGGACGTCAGGAGCTGAAAAAGCCAGAGGTAAAGTCGACTGGTTAAGGGAAGACCAAAAAGCGCAGATGAAAACAAGCAACAGGTCCAGACGCCCTTGAACCCCTTACTTGGTGAGCAAGAAGGTGCAGGTGGGGTCAGCCTATCAAAGAGGAGGGTTTTCAGTCAGCCACTAAAACCCTCCAGATGGAAACCCAAAGCATGACTTAGAACAGGGTTTCTCAAATGGTGAGGCCAGCCTCCCAGGGGAGGCCCCAACCTGTTCCAGGGGAGGCTCAAGCAGACCGTAAAATGTACTATATTTCAATGTCAGGTTTTGGATGCTTTGTGTGATAGGATGCAGCAAACTAAAGTGAATAATGGCATGCAAATTTATATACAAAATGGGTGACTAGGAAAGTCGCACTCAACAAACACTTGTTTCCTGGTATGACATGGGGGAAAGCTGAATGGATTAAGTACAGTTCTTGGAAACTGTGCAAAACAAAATGCAAAATAATACAAATGAATAGGTACAAGGTAACAACTGACCCATTATACTGGCTGCAGAAAGCACAAATGCAAAGGCTAGGTTGAGAGGTACTGGGAGCAAGAGCAGGACAAAGCAAAATGGTCCCCGAGAAGGTGTTTTAAAACAAGGTAAAACTGACAAAGAAAGTAATCCACCTCATGGAGGTATTGCAACAAGGAGTACAGTAAATAGGGTCCAAAACCCAGACGTGTCAGTGAGAAGTGAGTAGGCTGACATGGGATGGGGATTATACAGATGGAGTATAATAAGTTTAATAAAGTGAGAATAAACTCAACTACTCAAAAGGAGTGTCACTGTATTCCTTGTGTACTGTGCAAAGTACGATAATTGTTCTAACTATGGGGAGGCCCACAATTATTTATATATTGGGGGGGGCTCAAGATCTTTTCCAAGGTTTGGGGGAGGCTTATTATGACAGTGTGTGAGAACTACTGACTTAGAAGCCTCTTGTGGTGGTCTAGTAGAACCAGATCCTACCCACTTTATATTCCAGAAGGAATTATCCTGCCCCTGTGTGTACAAATATAGCAGCAGTCTCTGAACTGAGGGAAGAGAGGAAAAATGTACAGGAGGATGTGTCCACTGCGGAAAATGTCCATTCCGACAGAAAAAAAACAGGGGGAAGATTTCTAAGGCAAATAGAGGCAAATGTGCGTCAAGAAGGGATGCAAACAAGTTAGGGCTAACCCATATGTTGAAAGTGACTGAAAGCAGCAGTGACTCGAAGCGGTGAGACAATACTCACTCTGGCCTCCCAGAAGGGAGTAGGAAAGGAATGTACTTTGTTTGCTGAAAAACAAACATCACAACTCCGTCACGCACTTGGAGAGGATAGCTTCGTGAGCGACTGGAACGAACCTGTGCGCAGGAACCGAAGGTATGAATATTTGAGAAGCTGCCTCAGGAAAAAGACCTACTTGACCTTCGGTTAAGCAGGAGTATATCATCTGTTAAGTTAAAGCAAGCAAGGAAGTAGAAACCTGAGTTCCGACTCGCTGGAGAGTCGCTTCTGTTGCTGTGAGGCTCTGCTCAAGAGAAGAAAGCCTGATAATTTCCCTTTCTTTTTAACAGACTGGGCAGTCGCCTAGGTCTAGGAAATGTCTCTGAATGAGAGAAATCTCTCTTGGAGAAAGAGATGACCCATACCGCCACTGGATCAGACTCCCCGTAGGGGAAGAAGAAGTCAGGTACTCTTTACCGTACTCTGGAGAAGAGCACCTCAGGGGCTGAGACAGAACCCGACCAGATCCAAAAGGGTGGTATCGGGTAATTTCGGCTTGGCCCTGTGTTGTGATAAAAATGTATTTTTTTTAGTCCAAGCCTAACAAGGCTTTAAGCCTGCTATTTCGCAAGGATTGTCTGATACAAAATGATGAAGATATTCTCCATCTGAGTGTAGCAGGAGCCTGAGCGCCCATACTGAAATCATGACCGGACTAATAATCATAGCTGGAGAGATGTTAACCACCTGTGTCGAAGAAGCCACCGAAGGGGCAATATCACAAGGAGGCTATATACTCCTATCAAAGGAGTGGAAGAGCCTGAGCGGCTCCCGACCATTAAGTTAGAATGTTCGCTCCACAGAGTGTAACTGTCTTGACTGAAAAAGTCTAGACGCAGAAGTGTATGGTCCACGGATGCAGTCTGAAATATTATAGTGGACCCCATTACTGAGGAACTACTAAAAAGATCTTCTATCACGGACTCTGATGATAGAGAGGACGTGCCCTTCAGTATATAAAATGAGTCATCTGCTGTATTACTGACCATAAGGACAGGGAAAGACCCCTCTAGATGCACGTCTACCCCAGAAGGACCTCTAAGGGAGGTCTAGGTCAGAGCCACTAGAGAATCTGCCACCAGGAAGGATGTCGAGGAGCTTAGTACCACGTAGGGAGCCGAGAAAGTGCTGAGCGGAATGAGAAATTCCGTTGGTAGAACAGTACAGCAGAGTTCCATCAGCAGAAAACTGCTGGATGACTCAAGATCCCACGTAGACAGCCACTCACTAAGATGTGTAGAAAAATAATCCACAGAACAGGACTTCATTCTGCGGAAAACATCCTGCCACAAGTTCTGTGGAGAAGAAGTCTGAAAAGGAAAAATGTGTCACCAATTCTGCCAGACAGCACCCAGTAGCACCCGCACGACACCAGCATCACTCGTGGCACAGGAGGGCACCAAGCAGTGCCTATGCCAACCTTGGCGATACCCGAGGGCACCCGCGGCAGTACCCGCAGGCACCCCCAGCACCCATGCAGCAGTGGTACCCTGACACCCATGGTACCCACGACACCCATGGCAAGAATGGCACCAATGGGCACCCACAGTACCCATGGGTGCCCCTGGCACCACCCGAAGCACCCATAGCTCCCCGTGGTGTCACCTGCATGTGCCCGCAGGGCCATCCGCTGGTGCTCGGCATCGTCCACGGGTGCACAGTGCCACCTGGACACCCGCAGCACCACAAGCGGCGCCGACAACCAACGGCAGCAACAAGAGCACCCATGGTGCAGCACAGATCAATGGCAACGATCCACGGCACTGATGATGGCACCAACCCATGGTGCCGACCAATGCACCGAGGCACAGCGCCGACCAAGGCACCGAGCCACGGCTCTGAGATACGGCGCCGACTAAGGCACCGAAGGAAAATGCCAATGGAAATCCTGAGAAGAAGGGGAGAAGGAAAAAGGTGGTGCCCGTGCCAGCCCCTGCATGGAAAAGGGAGGGGGGGTAGGTACGAGGGGTCGACACAATGGCGAAGGCTCCAAGAGGGCACCGCGCTCATCCTGATCCAATCGACCTGGCTCTGGTCCAACGGCTCTGAGGCCCAGAGACCCTGAAATCAGGAACACAGCCAGGAAAACTGAAGAAGTCAAACCCCCTGCTCCACAGGAGTGGCCCAGAGGTGAAACACTCACCGGAGCTCTAACGAGGACAGACATTGAGTTCGGAGTCGAGAATGCAGCCGTAAGGAGCGTGGCCAAGGGGACCCCACCAAAGTCGGTTCAGGCCTATCACCTCTCCCGACGAGCAATCCTTATGCACGCACTAAAGGGCAACCTCAAGCACAGGACTGTCCGTAGTCAGACACCCCCCCCCACATATTTATTAAGGGTGGCAGACTGGACACAGCTCCTCTGCCATAAAAACTTTCAAACAAAGTCCTCCTACCGTCACCGCTACCGGCTAAGGACGACTCTGTTAATGGCAGAAATATTTCTTCTTCTTCATAATCTTCTTTCTTGTTCATAAAATAAGAAATTACTATTAAAATATTAAATTAAATGCTAAAAGCTGCTGTCGTAGAGACAAAAACTTTGACTCTGGCAGACAAGCAATGTCAACATCCAAGCGCACTCGACAGCGGGAGAAAAGGAACTGAGGCAGTTGGAGGGGCGACACAGAGATAGCCTACACAGGCGTGAGCTAGTCTCGCGGTACTGCGCATGCGTGGTCCTGTCTCGGTGCCAACCCTTCTGAAAATTTTAAGCTCCCACTTGGTCCTAGCACCTCCAGCACTATCCCACTAGTGTGAATGAATGATGGAGACTTAGTCCAGGAAGATCAGATCTGGTTGTGTTCCACAGACGATAAAGGACTAAATGTAGCACTGGACCCTGGGACACTTCTACCCCAGGAGCCATGGGGAGGAATGCACAACAAAATGAATGGACACTTTCCCCTACTGATCATGGTTAATGCATTCTGTTTCTCTCAAATATTGCACAAGTCTGACCCTAATGCTCTCAGTGACCTGGTTGTTGTATTCATTTTATCTGTTTTCAATCGTTTTTAAGTCTGGTGTAAATATTACTTATTTAGTTACATACAGTAAATGTAAACAAAGCTGATCAGATTTTCTCAAGAAGGGATGGCTGAGAATGTATACTATGCCATCACTCATTTTTATCAATAAAACCTAGTTATAAAAAAAGACTAATTTTGCTTATTTCTAGGCTGACATTTTCTGTAACTACAAGTCCCAGAATCCCCTGCAGCTGACATTGGAGCAGTACTGCAACAGTGAGAGATTCAGCAACTTGCAGTGCATGTTAGACCTTTTATAATCTCCGATTAGATGTTTTCCGGTTCTGCTTATCTCCAGGGGCTAAGTACAGTCCACTGTGATTGTGTACTTAGCCCCAGGAGGACATCAGGACCAGCAAACAAGACATCAGAGCTTATATAAACTTTAACATGCATTGCATTCTACTGAATCTTCCAGTACTGCTCTGAGGTCAGCTGTAGGGGATTCTGAGATAGAACAGAACTTAACGTAAATGAAAATTACGCACCTACTATAATTCTTGATCTTACTGTATATTTTCACCATTCATCACCGGTGGGTTCAAGCCGGAGGTGCTAGGACCCCGCAGGAGCTAACAGCTTAGAGCTTTTTTCCTAGAAGGAGGGGCCGGCACCGGAATGGCACCATCCTCGAGGCTGACGCATTGTGTGGCGCTCGTGGGTTGGCTAGTAACTGCCACCGGCCCCTGCATCACCTCACTTCTGCTTGCTAGAGAGAGAAAAATAGCGACAGAGGAAGAAAGAGGAGGGTGGGGCAAGGGAGCCTGAGGGATAACAAAAAGGAAAGGCTATAAACTGATAAAGGAATAAGCTGGCCACAAGAGGAGGGGAAGGACACTAGGAGGTCTGGGAGAGGGGACCCCAACCACCAAGCAGGCCAAGGAAGGGTTAAAAAGTGGAAGAAAAAGAAAGAAAAGAAAAGATGGAATGAAGAAAAGAGGGGAGAGGAGAGTGAGAGAGATGTATGGGACCCCCAAAAAGGAGAGCCCAAAGGGGTCCTCTGGGGGACCAAGAGGGGACCCAACCGCTTTGTCTCTTCTCCCTCTCTCCTTTTTTTTTTTGCTGGAGAGGAAACCCCAAGGCAGGAAAGGGAGAGCGAGTGCAGAATAACCCTCCCAGGCTGAAGAGGACTCAAAGGTAGGAGAACCAATCTGCCATGCATAACTGTTTACAGAACCTTGCAGATGTGAGAGCATCACAGGACACTGTGTGAGCCACATAAGGGTTTACTCTCATGGTCCACCAGAGAACAGAAAGGGGCCATTGGGTCTCTCACTCCCTTTTCCTTATACGAATTAGAGGTGGGGACAGGACTCACCCTGGGGCAGGATCCTTTCAGACATAGACCCCTTCAGTTAGGAAGGTCCCAGAACCCGAGAGGGACGAGATCCCCTTATGCCTAGCACCGCTGTAAGTGGCAAAAGCAGAGGCCTGAAGTCTCCAAAAGTGGTCAAATTTCTTAAGAAGGTCAGAGGGGACCCTGACCCACATCAACCCAGAGTGGGTTACCCGGGAAGTAAAATGGAGTAACCAAGACTCCAGAAAGAGAGGTGGAGGTCCCTGGAGTCCCCCACCGATGAAGATAGGGACCCAAGAAGAGGATAAATTGGAACCTGCTGCATAGGCAGAGAAACAAGAGCCCTGTGAAGAAAATAAACAAAGACAGAAACAGAAGAGTCCCCATCAGGGTTGTGAGGGGCCCTGAGAAGCCCCTAGTATAGAGAGGGCAAGCGGCCCTGCTTGCCCTCCCTCAAAGGTGGATCCTGTCACTTCAGCGAAGGATCAGTGGACCTGGAGGTGCCAGCAGGACTATGCTCACAACTGGCCTCAATTTGGGGGGGGGGGGAGGCAAGCAAGGAGAAGGCACTGCCCAGAGGCTGAGACCCAAGAGGGGAAGGTGGGCAGGAAGCAGTGATGAACGGTGAAGATAATACAGCAAGGTCAATAATTACAGTAGGTACGTAATTTTCATATCTTAACTGTATCAATCTTCACCATTCATCACTGGTGGGTGAGTACCAAGCCAGGAAAGGCGTTGACACCTCCTTAAGGGCTGGAAATTTCCCTCAGCGTCCTGTGGGGGGAAAACAGAGGAAGGAAGGGGCCCTTCACAGGCCTGGTGAGGGCAGATTCTGGTCAGGATGAGACTGAGACTCCTGTTGCCTGACAGAAGGAAGGTGCCCCAACAATTCTCCCCTCACCCTGGGGAAGAAAAAATTGGCCCCTAGGAACGGAGAAGCAAGCACCCTACACTGGGCCAGGGGTAATAACTGCGAGAGGCGAAGCGACACCATCTGCTTAATGCAAACTGCAGTTCCTGCTAGCCTAGACACTACCTCATTGGCATCATAAGACGCCCTTGCTTGGTGTCTCGCTAGCTCTAGGCCCTAAGCATAAAGGCAGATGGCTTGCCTGGTTGCCTCTGTGTCAGGCAAGGTCGCCAAGAGTTGTCCCAGCACCGTCCACAGGTGCCTAGTGTAGGCAGCCTGATGTGCCTGGTGCGCTGAGACGCATAAAAGGAGATGCCCTGCCGAGACGACTCTCCTACCCCAGTGGTCAAACTCAGCCGAGTCAGACTCTGGGGGGCAGTTGTGTCTTGGGCAACAATGCCCAGAAAAGGTGTCCAGGAACTCTACCCCAGAAGAGGGGTGGGGTATAGTACCTGGAGAGCCCTGAGGTTCACAATACACGTGCTGACAGTCCCTCGGGGCTGGAGAAGGGGCAGAGGGATGCTGCCAGACCTGATGCGATGCCTCCGTGAAAGGGACAGGCCATGGAGGGATGACGATGTTTTCAGGGTTGAACTCTCTGAGGAACGCCCGCGTCACATGGTCAGGACTGCGACTCCCAAAGTGGGATATGTGGAGCTCCTCAAGCAACCTTGACAGGAACCGCTGATAACTGGTGATATTAGTGTCCGAGAACAGGAGGACCAAAGGATCCTCTTCATCTGGGGAGGAAGATGAGGAGGCAGAGGATCCCAGTTCAGATTCTGGGGCTGCTGGGGGTTCTGGTCTAAAAATGACCTGGTCCAGGACATTTAGGTAGTGAGGAAAAGCAGCCACCGACAATCTGAACTGGTCCCAGGACATAGGTCCTGAAGGGCTCCCGAGACCTGGCAGAGTAGAGGGAGGAGGCAGAGGATCCACAGGGGGAAGAGAAGTCTGGTGAGCCAGAGAAGGATCCCTGTTAGTGCTACATGAACGCCTGGGCTACAGGAACTCCTGAGGGATGGGCTGCGCAACACACCCACTGTAGGTCACCCAACCATACAGGAGCAGCCAAAGTAGTGCCCAAGAGAAAGGACTCCGTGAAGGGCAGATTGGAGCCAGTCTGTCCTTTGCAGGAGGCCCCTAGTTCCACCTGCTGCAGACCCTATCAGGTCCGGAGAGTGAAGAAGAGAGGGGTCGGCGCTGCAACTCCTCTCAGAGCTACTAGCAGCTCTGGAAGTGGGTACGCGTGGCACCCATGATCTCCTCAAACTCCCCTCCATAGACAGGGACCTGCTCCTCGGATGGTCCCCAGTGCCCAAAATTGGTGAATTAAGAGACAGCCCCAGTACCAGACAAGGTGCTAAAACAACCCCAGACCTCACCCTGGCTCCACAATTCAACTTGACTCCGTGCACAACACCTGAACCAGACTGGGCACTGGAGTACAATCAGGCATCGAGCACGGCGCTGACACCCTGCTTGGCATCAGAATCGGTATCTGAGGTGTCTCTGGCACGTGAGTACTGCCAGAGGACACAGAGGAGTCACCCAAAGACAGGGCAGGGGAGCAACTGAACTGAATAATCGAACTGAACGGGTTAGCCCAACCAGGCTACGATTCCCTCAGAGTTGGGCAGCGCTCTGGGTTGGTCTGGATCCTCCTCCTCTGAAGAGGAGGAGAGGAGGAGACTGGCAGAGGAGCGATCCTCAAACCCTCCACTTGGGAAGCGGGCTCAGCACCGCCCACGGCACTACTTCGCTCACTGTCTCCAAGGGTGGAGTCGGGAGCCAAAGCGGCGCTAACAGGTGGTACCGAGGACTCTACTGGCTCGGGGCCAGGGTATAGCTGTGACTGTGATGCCAGGGGCGTCTGCGCTTCTGAGGAAGCAGTGAACAGTGAGGGGTGCTCAGCTGACCCCCTGGAGGTCAACTGTATGCCCGACCCCTCATGCAGGCCTCTGGTCTCAGTGAGACTAGAACCAGACATGGCCTACTTCCCCTCGGTACGTATAGTACCAGAGGAAGACCCGGGGTAAGGGCCCAAAATCCTGACCTTGGTGTCCCGGGACCGACGACAACCCCCCCCCCAAAGGTGGGAGGATCCCAACTCACCCTCAAAGTGCACCTCGAGGACCCAGCGGTCCATGAAGAAGCAAACATCGCAGTTGTCCACATCGTGAAGGGGACCCCGGCAGGCAAGACAACCATCATGACGGTCTGATATGGTCATTGGCTTGCCACAGGGTGACACATAGGGGCATGTCCAGCCCTGGATTTTGAAGTAGGCCCCAAACTGGATATAATAGTTACGGACAACTAAAAATTAAGCTAAAGCAAAGAATCGGCACTGTAGAAAATAAGAAAAATGTAAGAAACGGTTTTACCGGTTCCTGGAGAACTCCTACGGCGTCGAGTAGTGGAAGCGGCAGAACATTTGGAGGTTGACTGCAAACTTCGCTTCTGTATGCAGCAGAAAAGCATGGCAGCTCCCACAGGATGATGCACCTCGACAACAGGAAAATCAGAACTGAGGTGGTGGAGGGGCTGGCGGCGGTTACTGGCCAACCTACGAGTGCCACGCAATGCATCGGCCTGAAGAGTGGCGCCATCCTGCCGCTGGCCCCTCTTCCTAGAAAAAAGGTCTAAGCTGTAAACCCCCATAGGGTCCTAGTACCTCCGGACCGAACCCACCAGTGATGAATGGTGAAGATTAATACAGTTAAGAGCAGTAGATCTTTGAGGGAATCTGGAATCGGGTCACACCTATGGAACTTTGCCATCAGAATCACATAGAAGCTTTTTCTGCAGCAGTCTATTAGGGGCAGCCCACGCCAACGTCAGGTTCCGATGTCACATGTTCTCTATAAGCATGGGTGGTCCCGCTTCCTCCTCAGTTCTTTCTCTAGCCGGAGGCCATGGGAGATAGGAGTCCCATCAGGGAACCGAAAAGAGAGAGAGACGGTGCCCAGCTAGCTGAAAGGCTGAAGCAACAGGACAGCTGAGCTAGAGAGCAAGAGAGCGAGAGAGAGAGAGAGAGAAAGGTGGATGGATGGCATGACCTGATGACAGAGATTCCCTCGAAGATCTATTGTTATGGTAAGTTGTTACGTAACTGTTCTGTCATCTTTGGGGATATCTCTATCATCAGGTCACAGCGATGGAACGACTCCCAAACAGTGCTGAAAGCAAGGACCGTCTGGGTGGCAGGAGGCCAGAGGCCCCAGAAAGGAGGTCATAAAGCACAGCTAGACCAAAGCCTGCTCTTCTTCTGGAGGTAATGTCCAGACTGCAGTGTTTGAAGAATGTGTGGACAGTACTCCAAGTGGCAGCAGTGCAAATCTGGGCTGCAGACATGCCCTGAAACAGGCAACTAAAGTGGTCATACCCCTGGAGGAATGTCTCTTAACAACCTAGGGAAGTTCCTTACCATACTTCCTGTAACAAAAAACAATACAGTTGGCCAACCATTAGGAAAAGTACTGTTTTGATACTGGAGTGCCCTCTCTGCCAGGGGCGAAAGAAACAAGCAACTGAGAGGACTTCCTTTAGTCCTTTATACACTGTGCATAGTAAAACCAGGTTACTCACCTGTAACAGTAGTTCTAGGAGTGGTATATGTTGTTCATCCACACTGTCTGGCATGTCCTTTCCCATTTAAGATCAGCCGGAAGGTCTTCAAGCTGGCTTCTCCTACACACCCGGGTGGTATAATCCTCGGCTCCGCCCCATGATGCCAGATCTTGCCCGCTGGAAGCTAGGTTGTGCGTCGAAGCCGGGGAGGTCTGGTGGGTTCGTGTGGATGAACAACATATACTACTCCTAGAACTACTGTTACAGGTGAGTAACCTGTTTTTCTAGGATCATGGATATCTTGTTCTATCCACACTGTTTGGCAGACTCCAAGCTGTTCTCCGGGAGGCAAAGCGCACAGCCCCTACTTCAGAAACAAAGACTGGAGAACGGAGGCTCCAAAACCAGCATCCCGGCGTGACTCGAGGTTGATGTGGTAATGGGTAATGAAGGTGTTTGCTGACTTCCAGGTAGCAGATATCCTGGCTAGGACCATCCCTAGAAGCAGCCACGGATGCAGCGGTATGGTGGATGGAATGAGCCCGTAGTCCTTCAGGAGGCTCCCTACCCACCAACCTATAGCACAGATCAATGCATGATGTAATCCATCTGCCAATCGTCCACTTCGCAGCAGGTCTGCCAGGTGCGGCTTCAACGTAACCTCTCCCTAAACTTCAGCCGTCCGCTCCTTATAATAAGACAGTGCTCATCTCAGGTCCAGAGTATGGAGCCTGTACTCAGCCTCCGAGGTGTAGTTCGGGTAGAACACAGGCACAGTTAACGCCTGGTTAAGGTGAAATTCTGACACTACCTTCAGAAGGAACTTTGGGTTGGGGGTGCAGGACAACCTTGTCCCTGTGGAAGACCAAATAAGGAGACTCCACCAAGAACACCTGTAGCTCCCCAGTCCTTCTGACTGACGTGATAGCCACCAGGAAGTCGGTCTTCCACGACAGATGTGACATCTCACACCTGTGCATTGGTTCAAATGGCTTGCCCATGAGTTTAGCCAGTACCAGCAGTAGATCCCACAGAGGTGGAGGTTCATGCACCGGAGGGAATATGTGATCGAGGCCCTTGAAAAAGCGCCAGACCGCTGTCTCCTGTGCCACTGTCTGCTGACCAGCCCGTGCCTGGTAAGCGGAGATGGCTGCCAGGTGCACCTTAAGGGTAGCCATCTGGAGACTGCCTTTGGAGTGGGACCAAAGGTAGTCGATCATACTGGCCACAGGACAGGAATTAGGGTCTAGGCCATTGCCCCGACACCAAATGGAAAACCTTTTCCATTTGAAGGCATAGCACCTCCTGGTCGACTCCTTCCTAGATGCCTCAACTATGCTGAGGACATTGTTGTAAAGACCCAAAGCCTGGAACTCTAGCTGCTCAGGTACCAGGCTGTCAGGTGCAGGGATTGAAGGTCCGGGTGGAATACCTTCCCCTGATTGACAGATATCAGGTCCGGGCATGCTGGAAGACGCCTCGGGACCTTGAGGCTGAGGAGATCTGGATACCAGAACTGGCATGGCCAGTTTGTGGCTACCAGGATCACCTTCGCCTTGTCCATCCTTGCCTTGAGAACCACCTTGTGGATCAAGGGAAGTGGAGGGAAGGCGTAGAAGAGGCCAGGCCTGGGGTCCACGTCCTCGAGAAGGCAACTACTTGTAGCAAGCCCTGCTGAGGGGGGGCCGGCATGAAACAGCCTCAGCTTTGTGTTCTCACTGGAGGTGAACAGGTCCACCTGAGGGGTGCCCCACAGGGAGAACAGGCTGCAAACTACCTCTGGGTGAAGAGACCACTCACAGGATGCCTCACCTACATGGCTGAGGGCATCTGCCAGTCTGTTTGAGGCTCCTGCCACATGGATGGCTAGGAGATCCCCCTCCACTTGGCTCAAGAGGGTCCAGATGCGGAGCGCGTCCCTGCACAGAGGCCGGGAGTGCATTCCGCCCTGCTTGTTGAGTTAGTGCATGGTCGTGGTGTTGTCTATCTGGACCTGTACTACTTGACCCTGCAGAAACAGAGCTAATGCAGTCAGCTTCAGCCACACTGCTCGGAGCTCCAGCAGGCTGATGTGGAATCAGGATTCCTAAGGGTTCCAGAGCCTGTGGACCCTGTGGTTCCCCATGTGGGCTCCCCAGTCCGTGAGAGAGGCATCAGTCGTAGGGACGACCGTTGGCTCGAGGCAGACAAACGAGATCCCTCCTTGCAGGTTTTCTGGGACGGTCCACCATTGGAGAGTGTCCCAAAGCCTCTGAGTTACTGTGACCAGCTGATCAAAATGACCCTGACTCTGAGACCACTTGCTGGCTAAGCCCCATTGATTGGGGCGCATATGCCACTGGGCCCAATGAACCACAGTGGTGGAGGCCGCCATGTAACCTAAAAGATGCAGGAAGTCCTGGGCAGGGTGCAACTGCCCAAACAGAAATGACTGGGCAAACGAGGAAAGAACTTCCACCCTGTCCGCTGGGAGCCGAGCTCTGGCTCGGCAAGAGTCTAGCTCTGCCCCAATGAAGCAGATCACCTGCGAGGTCACGAGTTCCGACTTGGCCTCACTGACTAGGAGGCCAGGTTCACGAAAGGACTGAAGGGCCAGATCCCTGGACTTCTCACCTCCAATCTGGAGGGACCCACTATAAGCTAGTCGTTGAGGTAAGGGTACACCCTGACCCCTCAATGCCGAAGATGGGGCTGCCACCACTGCAAAGCATTTGGTGAAGACCGGGGCGATGACAGGCTGAACGGCATGGTTTGAACTGTAGAGTGTTCCCTCCACTCAGAAGCGAAGGAAACCTCGTGTGACGGACAGCTCGGGATGCGGAAGAATGCATTCTGAAGATCCAGGGGGCAAAACCACATGTTTTGCTCAAGAGATGGTATGATCTGGGACAGTGTTACCATCCAAAAGGTTTGTGACCTGAGATACTGATTCAGGTTGTGCAGACCTAGAATGGGGTGCCAGCCCCCCATCCGATTTGGGACCAGGAAGTACCTGGAAACGAACCCTGGGTTGATTGGGGAATCTGTGACTCGGGCCACTATCTCCTTGAGGAGGAGTTGGGCTATGTTGTCTCTGAGAGCCGACTGAGTGTGAACTGATACCCTTTCCTCCCGTGGGGCACAGGCTCGGCTTGGCGGGTACTGCTCAAACTACAGAGGCAGTCCCTGACCGACCACTTCCAACACCCACCTGTCCATGGTAACAACGGATCACATGGAAAGGAAGTGGCGGAGCTGCCCCTCACGGGAGGACCCAGAGCAGGTGTGACAGGTATGGGGCTGGACACCCCCATCCCATCACTGGGAAGGCCTGGATGAGAAGGATCTGGATGTGGGATCACCTGGATCCTTCCCTCCTGGTTTGCAAGCAGACTGCATGCCTGACTTGGGCCGAGGGCGCCAAGACTGGGCCTGCTGCTTTTGCTCAGATTGAAACTGGGGCTGTATGGTCGCAGGGGCAGAAGGGTGAAAAGGCTTCCTCTTCTGTTGTTTGGAACCCTGGGATTCCTTTTGGGCAGACATAGTGGAGTCCAATATGATATTGGACTTCTCGATATGTTCGAGGTGACCGTCCACTCCTGGACTGAACGAGTCAGTACCCAGGAACGGGACATCTGCCAATTTGTGCTGGGTGTCGGCTGTAAAGTTTGAGACCTACAACCAAGCCCTGCGGCGCATGGTGACTGTGGCTGCAACTGAACGGGCACAGGAATCCCTGATGTCCAAGGCCATTTGGAGTTGTTGCTTAGCAACAGCCAGAGCCTGGTGCCGGACCTGCTTGATTGTGGTCTGAAGGTCCGTGGGAAGGTGAGGAAGCATCTCATCTAAAGAGCCCAATAGGGTATGAGAAAAGTGTGCCATAATCACAGCCGAACTCGCCTGACGGAGGCCAAGCGATGAGGCCGCATAGACCTTCCAGGCGGAGTGATCCAGCTTCTTGGATTCTTTGTCCGGTGGTCTATCAGAGTCTCCTGAATTCCCTACCCATCTGAACACAGACTCTGTCACCACTCCCTCAGCCGAGGGATGCTGTGTAAATTCAGAAAGGGAACCACTAGGTACCACGTACTTGCGGGCCATCCTGGTGGACAGTGTGGGGCAGGAGGTTGGGTGCTACCAGAGCTTCGGGGCTGGGCCGACAATGGCTTCAGCTACTGGAAAAGCCTCGGTCAGAGATCCCCTCTTCTGAGATTGTCAGTTAAGGGGTATTCCAACCGTTTGTCAATGGGCTCCAGCTTGATCCCCGTAGACTCGGAAATGAGGCGGAGGATGCCCATAAAGGAGGTAGGACCCTCCTCGGCAGAAAGACTCATGGCATTGCTGTCCCTAGAACAAGATGCCAATTCCGAGTCCACGGACTCTGGATATAGTGGTCTGCTACTGGAGTCACTAAGAACCCGTCGTGGATGGTTGGGAGTGAGAATGACGGACAGCCTATGCGGGAGGCCTAACACAGGCTGAGACTCCTTGGGAGGAGCCCCCAAAGGAGGCTGTTTCAGTGGCGGCTCCACTAGGCTAGGTGGAGAGACCAACTTTGGCTGAGTCAGGAGGGATGCTGCCGGCTCCACAGGCAGAGGGGCGGCAATGGCCAACTCTGGAGTGGTCGACGTCGGCCTAGAGGGCGACAGGCATGTACTGGCCAGGGTGGTAAGGGACTGCCTTCAGCTGGTCAGGACTAGCTGTTGCCACAACATGTCCTTGTAGTGCCGATGCAACTTGTGTCGGAGCCTCCCTTCATCTGAGGAGGACGAGGACAAATGGCGGTGCCGCTTTTTCGAGTGTCGCTTATGCGACTTTCTTGGCCTTTCAGTCGAGGATGTCCCAGACCTGGACGTTGACCGACGGGGGCATTCTGGAGAAGTCGGGGAGATCGCCGGTTCCTCCAGGTCAGGGACGACCACCAGTAGGGTGGGTCACTTCATCGGCGATGTCCATTAGGACCGGAGTCCTAAACAAGGAGTTGCCAGCCTCGTTGGTCAACAGGTTTGAGAACGATCTCAAAGGGATCGTCGTCCCGCGTCTGGGTCGACTGACCTGACAGGGGTACCGTGAGGTCAGTGGCTGATGCCACAACTTCAATTGAAGCCGACACAGGAGATTCCTGGGATTAAGATCGCTCTCTGTCCCAAGAGCGACGTCAATGAGACGTAGTTTCTCTCAGTTCCTTGGATTCCTTTTTACAGGATCTGGAGATGAGAACCAGGGCCTTCCTCGTGAGTGGGAAGGGATTGGATCTACTCCTTAAAGGAACCAGAGAAAGAGGATCCCAATTTGAGTGGAACAAAAACCGAGGGCAAAGATGAGAGCTCAGTGGCCCGTACTGCCTCTTCTTTGAAGGCCTTCATCTGTTCCAACTGTTCCATGGACCCTGAGGCCATGGAGATCGCATGGCGGGCATCCTTCGATTTGACCAGCGGGTGCCATTGTTTGCTAGATTTTGGAGACCTCATCTACGCAAGGACATAGACAGGATGGAAGCAGTCCAGAGGAGGGCAACTAAAATGGTGCAGCGTCTACATCAGAAACCATATGAAGAGAGACTGAGAGAGCTTAATATGTATACCCCTGATGAAAGGAGGGACGGTGGGACATGATAGAAACCTGAAGTACCTCAGGGAATCAACGAAGTCCTGAGGGTAGGATCTTTCAGAAAAGAGATGTGTAAGAACAAGGGGCCACAATTTAAAGTTAGAGGGGGGATGGCTCAGGGGTAATGTGTGGAAATTCTTTTCATGGAGAGTGGTGGACGCATGGAACCGCCTTCCTGGAGAGGTTGGGGCCTAAAACAGTAGGGGAATTCAAACATGCATGGACAGACATAAGGCAATTATAGTGGAGGTTGCAGGAAGCAGGCTATTGGTTAACTAGAATCTGCAGCTTATCCAGTAGGTAGGAAATGGGCAGACTGGGTGGGCCAAGTGGTCCTTATCTGCGTCAAAGTCTATGTTTCTATTTTTCTGGACCCTGCGGCCATACAGATCGATGGCGGGCATCCTTCGATTTGACCAGCGGGTGCCGTTTTTCCAGACATCCGAGCTGGAGACGTGTGAGGTGATCATCCAAAACGTCTGGATGAAAGGAACGACATAAGCTGCAGGCCTGAGTATCATGATCATGAGCCAGGCAGTACATGCATGTGGCATGCGGGTCCGTCCGAGACGTTTTCTGCCTGTAGGAACACCGGTGGAACACGGGCGAGGACTTTTCCTCCATCGCGGTCGCAATAACAAAATTGCTGAGAGAGATTCAAAAAATCTTGATCAGTAAAACACAGTTTTGGAGTGCCAGGGCCTACTAAATGTGGGAGTGAGAAGGAGGGAACCTGTATCTTCCAGCGAAAGGGAAGATCTAGCGTTATGGGGTGGAGCCGAGGGTTATACCACGTGGGTGGGTGGGAGGAGCCAGCTTGAAGACCTTCCGGCTGATCTTAAAGGGGAAAGGACATGCCAAACAGTGTGGCTAGAACAGCAAATTCACGATCCTAGAACGCAGAAGTCTATGCACATATGGAGCATGGAGCAATGCTTTGCCGAAACTGGCATGCTCTGGAAATCAACAGGCAGGTGGATTAAGAAGAAACTCAGGGTTAATACGTAAAGAGACCCTGTTGGTGAAAAATCAAATAAGGCTGCTCACACAGGAAAGCCTGTAGCTCTTAAACTCTTTCAGCAAAAGTAATGGCAACTAAAAATAACACCTTCCATGACAGAAAGTGTAGCTTGCAAGATTCTGCCACCTCAAAAGGAGGCAGGGGCAACTTATTGAGCATGAAATTGAGGATTACAGATAGGAGGCTTTAAGTGTAGAATGCCTCTCAGAAAAGTATGGGCCACCTTAATTGGGCCACTATACGATCATAAATAGGCACATGAAAGGCTGAAATAGCCGACAAGCGCACCTTGATGGAGAAATATTTGAGTTCTGCATCCAATAAGGACAGGATGTAATCCAGAACCTGGTTGACTGGACAAGAGAAAAGGTCCAGGTGATGGGAAGCAGCCTATACTGCAAGGTGCTTCCACTTCACCGAGTTAAGAGGCCATGGTGGAAGATTTCCTTGCAGCCACCAGGACATCAGCCACCTTCTAAAACACCCAATCTGAGCAATGACTATGTCCTCCAGAGCCATGCGTACGGATGGAGGAACCTGAGGTCTGGATGGACAAGGGTCCCCGGAGCTTGTGTCAACAGGTTCCGGCAAAGGGGCAGGGGAACTGGAAATTTCACAGTCAATGGTAGCCTGCTGAGCACCCTTCTGAATCAGAGGGAAGGGAAGGAAGGCGTAAAGAAACCTCCCATTCCAGGAGAGGGACAATGTGTCTTGCCAGAAAACTCCAGGTCCTGGATCTAGCGAGTAGAAGTGCAGCAGTTTTGTGTTGAGTGGGGACGCAAAAAAGTCCCACTCTGGACGACCCACCTGTTGAACAGGTCTTCTGCGAATGAGGTCAGTAGTTCCTATTTGTCACTCGACAGCAAAAAATGGCACTCCTCAGATGGATACAGTTCACGGCTTTATTCAAAGAGAATTAAAACATATCGCTGTGTAACACAACATGCAGGTCACTGCTAAGGGAACCCTGAAGCTTCTACTTGTGCATTTTTGACTGTGACCTGCTGAGGCTGTCTGCCAAAGCATTTTGGGTGCCTGGCACATGGACAGCTGACAGCTCGAGACTGTGATCTAGAGCCCTTAGGGAATTATTTGGTATTCCTCTATATAGGAAAACCATAGGTCAAAACTCAGTTATCTATAGGGCCACAGTGTTTTTTAATAGCATTCCCACATCAGTAACAAACTCTAGTATGGTGAGGACATTCAAGAATAGGTTGGTTCAATGGCTTGACACTAAATCAGAGTGTAACTGTTTTCAGTAATTATGTGGTCGACCTGAATGTAATATGTGATAGTAAGTTTTTGTTATTTATATGTATTTTGTAGTGTGTTTTGTATTTAGATAATATGTGTTTTACATGTTAAACTTGTCGCTTGTGAAAACGGGCAATTTACCCATCTTTCTTATAAGTATAAAAAATACAAATGAAATGAAAATGAAAATCTGTAGCAAGGGTTCTCCACTGGGATAGATGGAGGGAGAACCGACCTCTGACCACCACCTCCTGGCTTGGAACAAGAGGAGGGGAGTCTGTTAAGGAGTCAGGCTGAGGCTGAACCGGCAGTCGGGGCCGTACCTCCTCCTTTGGATTGCTTAGCAGAGGAACCAGAGGTGGAGGAGGGGGCAGGCAAGGCAGAGCTGGCTCTGCGCTTACCCTGGAGCTTGGTTCCAGGACAAGAATTGTGAGAGATCTTATAAAAGGAGAATATCGGTCTACTCCTGGGCTGGGTATTATAAAGGGGAGTGGACAAACTAAATAACCCTGTCTGAGACCTGCAGGTTATTGATAATATCCTGCACATCAGGACCAAAGAGTCTGAGATCCACAAAAGGGTATTCAGCACCTTTTTCTGGACATCAGCTGCAAAGCCAGATACTCAAAGCCAGGAGAACCTCAGAGGCAGCCATCCTGGCTCTATTATCAACAGTGTCATAGGTGGCTCTGAGGAGATGCTTACTGACATCTTCCGAGGCCTGGAGGACTTTGAGAAACTCTTGTCTCTGAGAACCCTCAGGGAGAGCCTGAGCAGCAGCTCTGCCCTTCCCCTAGAGGGTATTCTGGTACTTCTGGGCATGGCTGGTATCAGGTTAGGCCTGTGCCAGGCAGAAAGTGGCAGCATCATTTTATTGCTGGCAGCAGAGAAGGAATAACTTTAGGTGGAGATTCTGGAATCTCTAAGAAATCCACCAGATTCCTCCATGTGACATCCTCTTCCTCAGTCTGGAACCCAATAGTGGAGGACAGCTGCTTCATGAAACTGAAGAAAGAGGGGTCCTCGGGGCGGGGGAGACAGATGGACTTGGGGGTGTTAGACTGAGTCCTCACTCCTGGAGGAAACAGAGACCTATCAGAGTAGTCTACCTGCTTCCTCCTCATCCTCTTCCTCAAGGAGGATGAGATCAGGGTGGTATTCCTCCTCGACGTCGGCCTGTTCCAAAGCAGGGACTGATACAGTACCAATGGTTTTCTAGAAGGTGCGGGGCAAATGGGTCACACTGGCATTGACGTCGAGGCAGGACCCGAAGGCATGGCAAAAATGGCCCAGGCCGTGGAATAAACTGTTGTATGAGAGACATGGTAATGGAGGAAAGAACAGCATTAAGGTCGATGGCAGGAAAAGGAAGAGTCATCGACACAGGCACCGATGGAGGGGGCGCAGAGCCCAGCTCCGACAAACCACCACTAACCGAAGTAGAAGCGGTGGGGCCCAATGCCTGTGGGACTGGTGATTCAAGAGGTCTCGATGGGGCTGGTGCTGACAACCCAGAGGTCAACAACCCCTCCACAGCCCTGTGGAGCCTGGGAGCTCTCTCCTCTGTGGGGGGCCTGATAGGAGCAGAGGCCTGCATGGAGCGAGATGCCGAAGCAGCCAACAGAGCGATCCCAGGAGAAGGAGGAGGAGGAATCCAACAGGGACCGAGATCACCGTTGGGGGGGAAGGGTGTCCTTATCCCGATGAGTGTGTTTCCCCAAGGACTTGTTGCAGGCCTTGGTGGCCTGAGAACCCAAAGACGACTATGGCAATGGGGGGGGGGCCAAGACCCCCTGCTCTCTGCTGTGGCTCCATTAGGAACTTCTGCAGGGCTTTCTTGTGTCAATGCTGGGTGGTGAGGTTGAACTTCAGGCAGAACTCACAGGCGAGAATGTTGTGGGCAGGCTCATGACAGCAGACACAGAGTTTATGGCCACTGGTTGAAGAAATCTTCTTTCCACAGTGGCAGAGATGGAAGAGAAATGACAAAGTATTCATTCTCAACACAGAAAGACTAAAAGAATCACTTTAAAATAAAGTGATTCAAAAGCAAAGAAAAGAGGTAAGTAGTTTTGGTGGTTGAACTAAGCGAAGAAGCTTTGGCAGAGTATGTAAGCGAATGGTCGATGGCAGGAAAGAACTGAAGAGGGAGCAGGGCTGCTCACACTTATATTGGGCATGTGACATCGGTATAGGCAGACCCTAATAGACTGCTGCAGAAAAAGCTTCCATGTGATCTTGGTGCCTGACGGCAAAGTTAGACAGGAGTGACCTGATGACAGGGATAATATCCCAGAAGAATATTCGTAGTTACAGAAAATGTCAGCCTAGAAGTAAGCAAAATTAGTCTGATACAATCTACTATACTACAGTAAACAGTAAGTTAACCAGAATATTTTTGCACACAAAGTGCAAATTGGGATCAGCCCCACACTTGGGTATGGGGACCTTGGTGCTAACTGTTCCCCTTTAACCAGTTTTTCACTATGTTTCTTACGGCTGCTTTGCGACACAGTTCATCTATCTGTTCCAGTCTCTATATGTGCTAACAAAAAATAGGCCTCTGATTAGGGATGCTCGGATCTGTTGAATGGTAATCAAAGTCCTTGTATTTCTGACCCATTTTTTCTTTTGGAATTAGGATTTTTGCAACTAAAGGCCAACAATACTAATTCTTAAAAAAGCAATCAGAAGCAGAATGCATCTGATACTTACCCCGGTGGCTGATATCAGTGTCAGCAGCTCAGCAGGTTGCATACTCGCCTCCAAGGCCGGAATATCAGAAGGCTGTGGGTTCTATCCCCACACCAGGCACTTAGGTTAAATCTCAATACTGACACTGTAGTGCAGCATGAGGGGGGTGCTACACTCCTAAGGTGCCGTCTGTCGGATGAGATGTTAAACAGGGAACACGAGGCCGGGAGGGACAGCGAGGGAGCACTCGGGAAAGCCGCAGCCAATCGCCTGCCATCCCTACCCCACAGCACCCAGCTGAGCGCCGGGGCTTCGCTCCGCCAGCGGGCAGTCGGCGGCACCTTAGCCAACTCGAACCATGAGGCTGGGAGGGACAGCGAGGGAGCACTCGGGAAAGCCGCAGCCAATCGCCTGCCATCCCTACCCCACAGCACCCAGCTGAGCGCCGGGGCTTTGCTCCACCAGCGGGCGGTCGGCGGCACCTTAGCCGACTCAGGGAACCACGAGGCCGGGAGGGACAGCGAGGGAGCACTCGGGAAAGCCGCAGCCAATCGCCTGCCATCCCTACCCCACAGCACCCAGCTGAGCGCCGGGGCTTCGCTCCGCCATCGGGCGGTCGGCGGCACCTTAGCCGACTCGGAACCATGAGGCTGGGAGGGACAGCGAGGGAGCACTCGGGAAAGCCGCAGCCAATCGCCTGCCATCCCTACCCCACAGCACCCAGCTGAGCGCCGGGGCTTTGCTCCGCCAGCGGGCGGTCGGCGGCACCTTAGCCGACTCAGGGAACCATGAGGCCGGGAGGGACAGTGAGGGAGCACTTGGGAAAGCCGCAGCCAATCGGTAAGCGAGCGCTCCTCTAGGCACAGCAGCCGATTGGCTCTCCTGCCCCATTGACTTACACTGACTCAGCCTGCCTTGCCGAAATCTGTCTGGGACTTGACTTTTCTTCCCTGTATTCTTGCAATATCCCCAAAAAAGAGCTGTCTTCGATTTCTGCTGCATCTGTAAAGGGAAACTGTTGATTTTGATTGTATTCTGCTGTAATTCTAAATCCTGATAGCTGAAGTGGGCCAGACGCTGAGGCGCCCACTCTCCTTCCTTTAACTGTGTAATTTACCTAAAATGTGCTGTTTCTGCTATTGTAACTGCAAGGGGAAACTGCTGTTTTATTGCTATTTACTGTGATTACAACTCCTTTTTGCATTTGCAAGGTGGGCCAGGAGCTGAGGCGTACGAGCCACCCAACAGATCTTTTGTTGTGCAGATTTAGTCAGTGACGATCAGGAACACTAGTTTCTGCCTTTATTTAACTGCTGCACCCTCCTCTGTCTCTCTCCAGCCTGTCATCCCTACCCCACGGCACCCAGCTGAGCGCCGGGGCTTCGCTCCGCCAGCGGGCGGTCGGCGGCACCTTAGCCGACTCAGGGAACCACGAAGCCGGGAGGGACAGCTAGGGAGCACTCGGGAAAGCCGCAGCCAATCAGTAAGTGAGCGCTCCTCTAGGCACAGCAGCCGATTGGCTCTCCTGCCCCATTGACTTACACCGACTCAGCCTGCCTTGCCGAAATCTGTCTGGGACTTGATTTTTCTTCCCTGTATTCTTGCAATATCCCAAAAAAAGAGCTGTCTTCGATTTCTGCTGCATCTGTAAAGGGAAACTGTTGATTTTGATTGTATTCTGCTGTAATTCTAAATCCTGATAGCTGAAGTGGGCCAGACGCTGAGGTGCCACTTTTCTTCCTTTAACTGTGTAATTTACCTAAAAGGTGCTGTTTTCTGCTATTGTAATTGCAAGGGGAAACTGCTGTTTTATTGCTCTTTACTGTGATTACAACTCCTTTTTTGCATTTGCAAGGTGGGCCAGACGCTGAGGCGCCACAGCACCCCCCCCCAACAGTCTTTTGTTGTGCAGATTTAGTCAGTGATGATCAGGAACACTAGTTTCTGCCTTTATTTAACTGCTGCACCCTCCTCTGTCTCTCTCTCCAGCCTGCCATCCCTACCCCACAGCACCCAGCTGAGCACTGGGGCTTTGCTCCACCAGCGAGCGGTCGGCGGCACCTCAGCCGACTCAGGGAACCACGAGGCCGAGAGGGACAGCGAGGGAGCACTTGGGAAAGCCGCAAAGTTTTTGCCCACCTGCCCTTCCCCCCTCTTGTGTGTTACTTTATAGGCATCTTCCTGCCGAAATCTCTTCCCTGCCCTCAACATTATTCTAAACCAACAGACTGTCACACCGGCTTGCTGATCCAACCAATCAGCAACTTCACTACTCCCCCGATAGCCAACTACCAATATCTCTCTCATAATGGGGAGTTTACTTCTGATACTCCTTTCACTGTCAGCCATGGGGTTCCACAAAGAAGATGTCCCTGTCACACAAACTAGGGTGATCCATCCGCCCAGTCTCTCTGAATCATCCCCTTTGGCTGACGCTCAAACCCTCACATATGCTCTACCATTGCTGCATCGACTACAGTGGTGAGATCACCATAAAGAGACACATACCACCACACATGTATTTCAATCAAGGCTCCACTGCTGGATATACAGATCCCCCCTAAGCCTAACCACCAAACTGCTACTTGGTGTCTCGACACAATCTCTTAAACCCACAGGGAGCACCCCAAAAGAGTGGCAACAGAATAAAAGAAGGAGGACCAAAGACAGCCCCCTCTCCCTATCATTGGCAGCCCTCACGAAACTCCTGCTCTTTCTATTGCTCTGTATTGGTAGCGTGGAAATCAACCCTGGACCCCCTGAATGTATCACCTCTCCATCAGACCTAACCTCAATTAAAGGCCTCAGTTTCCTGCATATTAATGTATGCAGTCTGTTGAAAAAACCTACACTGATACAAGCCTGGGTTGCCCATACCTTGCCAGACTTTCTCGTGGTATCTGAGACATGGCTCAAACCCACCACAGCAGACAGGGATGTTAACCTACCTAACTACCAGCTATTCAGAGCTGATTGCTAAACAAGGGGAGGTGGAGTAGCCATATATGCAAAATCCGGTATAGCTGTATCCTGTATTGCTGCAACATCTATGCCCAAGGAGTTTGAATGCCTATCCCTAAAAGTCTCTCTCTCCCCAGTACAGCAGCTTTTCAGCTAGTTGGATGCTACAGACCCCTCCTCTGCTGAAGACAAGCTCTTATCCCACCTGGGGGAACCTGCTCAAACCCAGCACTGAAGAAGTCATTATTCTAGGTGACCTGAATTTCAACTGGCTTACCCAGGCAGCTGCACCTCTGGTATCATTCTGTGATACATATGGGTTCACACAGCTAATTAATGAACCAACAAGAATTAATGCAAGGAATAGTAATAACAGCACACTACTTGATATCATGCTAGTGAATAAACCACATCTATTCACACATGCTGGAGTGCTTCTCTGCGATATAAGTGATCACTGCCCCATCGCAGGGGTAAGATCCACCAGCATAACAACAAGCCTTGCAAAATTCCTCATGAGAAGATCCAAGAAAAACATCAATATTGAAGGATATTTGCATGATCTAGCTTACTCTCCACACTGGCAAGAGTTTTATCTTGCCCATTCTGTTGAAAAAGCTCAGCAGGTGCTAAATAGCATTATAATAAATGCCTTAACACCATGCCCCAATCTCTAGTATCCGAATAAAAACAAATCCTGTTGTTGGTTTACAGCTGACCTCAAAGCTGCACTGCTGGAGAGAGACAAACTCTGGAAAATGGCAAGAAAAACCAAGAATGCAAATGACTGGATGATCTTTAGAAAGCCAGGAATAGATGCACCAAGAAAGTTAGGGATGCAAAGGCTGCCTCTACTTGGCCGAGCTCGACTCCTCCTACCATAATCCTGCTAGGTTTTGGGGCACTATCAGCGGTATGGTGGGGCAGGACGCTAACACCCCCTTCCAACTCAATTACACAACAGTTATGCCTATCACTGGCAAAATGGAAATTCTGGATGCCTTCAATAACCACTTCTAGCGGCTGGCCTTGCCTTTGACACCTCTCCAGCTAACCTGCTGAGGGAACAATTAAGATCCCATTACACTGGTGATCAGAGAGTTGACTCTTCCTTCAGCTTCAAATCTATACTGTTGAAACAAGTAGAGGATATATTATGGCAACTGGATACCAAAAAGCGAGAGGCAGACTCTCTGGACCCCTACTTTCTAAAGATTATGTGCCATGTACTTGCAGTCCCCTAACACACCTCTTTAAATCCTCAATCTGGCTCTATTTCCACACTGTGGAAGACAGCCCCAGTGGTTCCCCTTCTAAAATCAGGAGACCCTATGGATCTTAATAATTACAGGCCCATTTCCATTCTACCAGTGCTATCCAAGATGCTGGAGAAATTAGCAAGTAACCAGTTAAGGGAGTATCTTGACAATGCTAACCTCCTAAACCCAGCTTAATCTGGATTCAGGGCCAGGCATAGCACTATCACTGCACTAGCCAAGGTCACAAATGACTGGCAATCCGAATTGGATAAAAAGAATAATGTCTGTGCAGTATTCCTGGACCTGAGCAAAGCATTTGATACTGTGGACCACAAGCTACTACTTTCATCCCTGCACTCCATTGGCCTAAATCCACCCTCCCTTAAGTGGTTCAGATGCTATCTCACCGGTAGGTCACAGCAGGTAAAAGCTGAAGGTGACCTATCCCCATTAAAACCACTGTCAAGAGGAGTCCCCAAGGTTCTATTCTGGGTCCTATCCTTTGCCATTTATATAAATAACATTGATTCAACCCTTACCAATTCCTCTGTACACCTCTTTGCTGATGACACTGTTCTGTGTGTCAGCAACCCTTCCCTGCAGCTGCTCGTGAAATCCTACAAACAGAATTCTCCTTGCTACAATATCAGCTACTCGAGAAAAAGCTTCTGTTAAATGCAAAGAAAACTAAAGTAATGATGTTCACAAATCAAAGCTCCACCAGCACATCCTCTTCAATCATTCTCCCCGAGCTATGCACTATACTTGGAGAAAATCTGGAGTATGTAGAAAACTTCAAATACCTAGGTGTGTGGATTGACAACAGACTTGACTTCACTCATCATTTAGAAGAACTGTTAAAAGCTTACCAAAGGCTTGGCCTTCTTTATAGATTAAAACCCTTCCTAAACAGAGACTCAAAGATGAGGTTAGTCCAGGCCATTTTTCTATCAGTTGTTGACTATGCAGACTTTCTTTATAGTCACTGCCCCATCTCCTACCTTCACAAGTTGGATACCTTATATCATAGAGCAATAAGGTTCATTACAGATCTGCCATCTAATACCCATCATTGCTCTCTTTATGCTGCAGTTGGGTGGGTTTCCCTTCACCTCAGAAGGAACAGAAATGCAGCACTATGGATTTACAGAGCGTTATCAAAAAAATTTCCAAACTATATCCTGGACTGCTTCACCCAGACCTCTCCTAGCTCCTATGCCCTAAGAAGCAACAACATCATCCTGCTCAAATTGTCCAAATTCAACACCAGGCTAGGGAGGGCAGCAATCAGCTATTCTCTAGCTATAGCATGGAACACCCTACAAAAATCCCTAAAACTGTCCAATATCATTCCATTTGCATCCTTTAAACAGCATTGTACAGTCTTCTTCAAAGAGAAATGCAGATGCTACCGCTAGAGCTAGCATTGTCATCTCACGAATCTCCCTTCCAAACCATATATGGCATATTCCTTCCAGACAGACACCCCATCTTATGGCACCCAGTAATACCTTCTCCATCCTAGTATTACATTATGTTGAGTGTCTGCCATGGCCCCCCCCCACTGGGATATGTATATACTGTACATACTGTAAATATTAGCTTAACTTTCCTGTAACCGATTTTTATCATGTGAATTTACTGTACATCACTGTGTTTATAAACGTTATTTTCCCCTGTATGTATAACTGTCTTATATAAGTGTATGATGTATCTGTTGTGTATCAACTATTGAACCTTGACCTTATCAGGTCCATCTTGTAAATGAGCCTTGCTCAATGATGTTCGCCTGAATAAATAAAGATTTGATTGATTGATTGAAACAGAGGTCCCAACTGCCTGTTCTGGTGGATGTTAAAGAGCCCATGGCATTTCTCGGAAAGAGTAGGGAAATTTCCCCAGTGTCCTGGCCAAATTTCTCTCATCCGTTAAATATACCACCAACAGCTTTAATCTGGTTCAGTGTCAGTTGGCATCCATCTGTACCCCGGACGAGGACAACAACAGGCATAATTGTCTAGTCCTTTTTTCCCCGGTCAACAAAAACCAAATAAATAAAATAAACAGTTCAGCCACTTTCCTCTAAGTTTCTTCCTTCTCTACCCTTGCAGAACTACAAACTGAATTAACTGTCCCTTTCTCCTCGTCCTGCAGTGCCACATGTAAGACCTCTCTTTCACTTTCAAAGTTTTGCTTTCCCAGTGACACTTACTGTACAACAAGAGCCTAGTAGCCACTCAGACAGCCAAGCCAGTTACCACCATTAAGCAGCCAGATCCTACATCCTAGTCCATCTGATGCCTATGCCTAATTTTCTTGTCCTTGAAACAGTTATTGCCTGCCATCCTGCGACAGATAAAGTAAGTGCTAACTGCTGTAGAGAGGGTGACTGGCACAAACCTCCCCTTTTTCTTAGCAGGCTACCATAGACTCAACAACGTGCATTCTTGTTCACTCAGTCTATGGTGGCCAACTGAGGAGGAAGGACTTGTGCCAGTCGCCTGATTTGCAGCAATTAGTTTTTACATGTTGCAGGATTGTGTTTTTGAGGGGTGGATCTGGAAGGATGGGGCTAAGTACTACTAATAATTCAAAGAAAAACAAAAGAATGTAATTTGGATTGGCTGTCGGATGGACAAGGACAGACATCCTGGCAGCACCATTAAGAGGCAACATGCATGGATGGCTCACTAGAACTACAGTACTATTTTTTTCCTTTACAGTAAGTACCACTGAGGAAACAGAGTGGGAACGGGGGGAAGAGTGGTCTTAAATGCAGCACCTTTGATGGTGGGAGTGGGAATAATTATTGAATTTATATTATTTATTTGCAACTGTAGTGTGGAGGTAGGGGAAGTATCTAAGCATTTGCCAATCACTTAAGCTGGTATCCGACCAGGAGTCAGACTTTCTGATTCCAAGTCCAATTCCAATTTCTGAGGTCTTATCAGAATCAGAAATTCTGAAAATCCATCAGATGCAAGACCAAACAGAATTTACTGATTCTGAGCATCCCTACCTCTGATTTCTATTACAACCTGTCATAACTAATCACTCCCTAGATCTAATGATACCAACTGATAAAAAAATAACTGTCTCACAGCACACTACGCTAATGCAGCTGACCTGTCCTCTGCCTAGTCTTCCATGTGCAGGTAGCTCTTCAGTCCAGATTTCCTATTACATTTGGGAGATAGTGAGTTAAATCCTGGCACAACTCTAACTAATTGTGGGAAATCAAATAATGCAAGTGCAGTTAGTGGGTTATCTGTGTTTTTTTTTTAGTTGTTCAAGAAAGCTCTAGTTCAGGCTTCTAGACCCCTTTCTGGGTGCTCAACAGCAGAAAGAATACACCAAGTTGGCTCATGCATTCAGCTAATACTGTAGCTGAATAAATGAAATCTATTGGCATAACCCAGAAATAAATCAGGAGAAATCAGATTTGTCTTCCCGAAATGATCATTTATTGTATAAACGTCTTACCATACTTTCCATACATAGTGCACAGTGTGGACCATTGCCTATTTTCCAAATAATTTATCCTGTTTTGACCTTGTCCATGTTCATGTCTCAGCTGCCTAATCCATAACGAATAAATCATGTAGACTGATGCAATGGTCTCCATTACTGTGCACTATGTATGGAAACTATGGTAAGAAATTTATACAAAAAATAAATTCGGAAGACAAGTGTGATTTCTCCTGATTTATTTCTGGGTTGTGCCAGCAGGCTTCATTCATTCAGCTATTAGTTGAATGTATGAGCCAACGTCATGTAATGTATGTGTCTCTAGCCAACTCAAGGGTCTAAAAATAGCCCACATGAATATCTGAAGCTTGCTTATCAAGCAAACAAGACGCACTGGTGACTCACTATAAACTTGATATACAGGATTTGAGTGAAACTTGGTATAAGCCCTCAGTCTCTGACTCGCTTTGCATGGTTCCTGGTTACAAATGAATATGGAATAATAAAAAAAAAAAAAAAAGAGGTGGGGGGGTTTGCTTCTGTAAGAAAACTTTGACTCTTGTTAAGCTGGACCATAGTCCAACTGAAAACCTACTCTGTTAAATGGTCCTAGCCAAACTCATTCTTGCTGGTACTAAGAAACTAGTTTTATGTTGCACATACAGTCCTTCTAACATAGCACATAAAGGCTTTTCCTTACTGCTTGATTACATTGCCACACACCCAGACAACTGCTAGAAAACTGTCTTGGGTGATTTCAATTTGGTTTAGTCAGGTACTAAGTGTAGTATACTTGAGCCTTGGGAAGTAAATCTCAAACTGTACAACTTACTGTCTATCCACCCCACCAGGAAGAGCAGCAGACGTAAACACCATACTTTGCTTGAAGCTGACATTGACTAACAAAAGAATCAGTATTATGTGTGAGTTTCTGCCTAATACTTTCAACAATCACTCCCATGTATACTGTGTATGGAAGGCAAGCACTACAAAACTAGATTTGTGATGTTTTGGGACTACTTCAAATTAAACCATGAGACCATCACTCATAAACTCAGCATATTTGACTGCCCATATCTACAAATTGCAACCGCTGCTGATATTGCAACTATCCTAAATAACTTTCATAACAAATATGTACAAGCGTTGTTTTCACGAAGCAAAAACTAAATGGTTAATGGTGATCTGTTAACTCCAATGAGAAATAAACATCATCTTTGGTATGATTCTGCAGGGTTCATTTCAGATATTAATCTGTGTGGACCACTGACCCACTGGGTATAGAAAGTAAGGGTCAAATGAAAAAAACAATGGGTCATATTGTTCAGCAAAGCGCAGATTCATAAAACAGCTGTTTAAAGTCTCTAACAGTGAGCAAGTTGTCCCTAAGGTAGAAGAAAGGTGGGTCAAAATTAAAAACTGTGTGCCAATTGTCCCATCCTCCACCCAAAAATTAACCCAGATTCTGAATTATCTAATGTGCAGTCAATTGGGATGTCTACGGAAACAATGGAAACAAATGTAAGAAATGAATCCTAACAAAGAAAAGCCTACTCTGCAATGAGCAACTTGAAAAATCCTTTAAAGACTGTAAAAAATACTGGAATGATATAAAAGAAATCATGGGAAAACTAACAAGCCTTTGTCAAATCCTCTAACTTTATCATACGTGGTTCAAACTGTACCAACTCCCTTATAAGGAAGCACTGGATACTACTAAAATGGCAGTAGTTATTGCAAAAATGCCCGATTATGGCTTTTAGCATTAAAGTGACATTCTTCAGTAAATGTTTCTCTTTTTAATTTCCAAAGACACGCTCCAACCGTCATGTCAGCTGAGCTCCCACAGCCATCTCGTACACAGCAGGAGGCTTCTGGTGCACAGGATATGCTAATGAGTGCTACCAACTAATAGCAGAGTTGGTAACCTTTATTAGCATACTCTACACACAGGAAGCTGCCTGGTATGAGCAAGATAGCTGCAAGCGGCTCAGCTGACGGCAGGTGCAGGTCTGTGGAAATTAAATAGAAAACAGAAAATTTTTACTTTAACGTTAAAAGCTCTAGCATGTGTTTTTGTAGTAACTGCTGCTATTTTAGTAGTATTCAGTGTTTCCCTTCAAAATAACTATTGCATTTAATAATCTCTTCTCGGACTTGTCAACCAATACGAATGTGGCCAATTGTGATCCAACCAGTGAGCCTATTATGCCATCTGTGAACTCCCCTTCTACAATTACACGTAGACTTTTTATATTTAAACCTAGTGTAGTAATAAAGAGAACCATTCCTGCTATTTTTTTAAATCGATAACAAATGAGAGGAAGCTCCCTTACCTCCATGGGAGCACCACCGTGGTAAAAGCAGCCTTTTTGGGTAATATCCTTGAAGGAAGGGAAAGCATCATAAACTGCCCCTGCGCAGCAAGTGATGCAATCCCATTCCACTTCCCTGTTGTTGGCCTTGCTGTATTTTATATGATAGGTATATGGAGAGTTCGGCTTGGGGCATGCTCCATTCAAGTCTATGGAGTGTGATTTGAAAACACAGTTTTCAGCCATTTGGTAAAACTGGAGCCAGGGTTTGACTAAAAAGGCTTTTGTTAGTTGAACCCTGGCTATGCGTACAGGCAGTATAACCTCCTCTCTCCTACTACTGATCCCCCTAGATATGCATCCCAGCATCTTGTTTGCCTTTGCTGCTGCTTTCTTGCACTGCATGGAGTGCTTCAGGTCACTCGTGATCATCATTCCCAGGTCCTCCTCCTCTGATGCAGATACTCAGACTTCACCCAGGTAGTACTCAGTCCTGGGATTCTTGGATCCAATATGCATTTCTTGGCATCGAAGCCAAGCTGTCAGATCCTGGACCACCTCCCCAGCTTTTCCAGATCTTCCTGTAGGTCCTGTTATCCCTTCAGATGTATCCACTCTCCCGTAGAGCTTGGTGTCATCTGCGAATAGGCACATTTTGCCCTTAATGCCATCCCCAATGTCACCTGATGTTTTCTGACCAATCGGGTTGCCTCTTTTTTCCAACCCATGTTATAAGCGCTTATTCATATTCATGGTATGTTTTTAATTACCCTTTCTCTTCCATGCATGGTGAAAGCCATGACAGTAAGTTCTAAGTCTTCTGACTACTAAAATTTATGTTTCGTGTCTTCAGTGCTAGAAGGCAGTTTTATTCTTAAATATTTTGCAGTAATATGTGTGTAACAGGATTGATTTTTCATTTCTCTCTCTCTCTTTCGTTCTGCCAGTTGGGCAAGCAGAGAGAGAGAGAAAAATCACATAGGAGTATCACAAACTGCAAGATCACACTGCCTTCTTATAGTGTCAAAAGGATTCGCGAACAACTGTAATCCTTTGAATTCACAACTGCTTATTTTTCATTTTATAATTTTAGTAGTCAGGACTTACTGCTGTATTTTGCCATGTTTTGACAATTCCTGTCAGGCACTTCGTTCACTAATCGGCTGACAGTTTCCTCCCCACAATGTCAACACAGTCTCGGCTTTCACCGTGCGTGCGACACACAGACCTTCACAGCGCTCAGCTGAAACTAGTGTTGAAAGCTAAGTTAAATTTTACGAGAAACACAGTACGGTTAATTAAAAACATATAACAGATATCAGAGCTTATTTAGGAACTCCAATCAGCATAGTATAACTGATTAAGTTCGGTACGCTAACTCTAAGATTTAATTTCAAACAAAAGATGAACCAATCACCAGTGAGCACCTTCTTCTTGGTTAAATTATCATCACATTTTATTAGTTGCTCCTGCCACCAAGCACGTGCCCCCAAACAATTTTGCTGGCTACTGACAGCTTTATAAAAGAGAAGTGGTCCTAGAAACCATAAACAGATATTGCTTTAAACACGTTTGACATAGATGTTATGTAGCGTTTCACATAAAATCAATATATTCAGAGGCAGCTCTGTTACAGTATGCATTTGTATCATTGGTTGAACATATTTTTTCAGGTTTATCAGCT
Organism: Neoceratodus forsteri; assembly: GCA_016271365.2. Lineage (NCBI taxonomy): Eukaryota > Metazoa > Chordata > Ceratodontiformes > Ceratodontidae > Neoceratodus > Neoceratodus forsteri. The sequence goes on from CM057455.1 coordinate 717,691,144, forward strand.
CACCAGTTCTATACATACTTTTAGCCTCAGTAACAACTGTGGTCAACATACACTGCTCAGTGTGTCTAGGTGAAGCTCATTACCATTAGTGCTTATCTGATGGCATTTTGCATCCATTTTGAATAAAATAAGCAAAGTAAACATATTACAAACTTTCACTACTAGATATGAACAGTCCGTAATTTGTTTACTCTCCTTATTTTATTCAAAATAGATGAATTTGAGTATACAACTAATCTATGTCTGTCCTGGGAGATTGTGAGCTGGAATATTTTTCTACTTCAAGTATATTCCACAAGTCCCGGTTGGGTGACGTCACACGCATAATGAAAGGTGTGGTGTCATGACGTCGGGACGCCAGGCTGGGCGGCAACTACAGGCGGTAGAAGCTGGGAGAATGCCGTTAGATAAGCACTAATGGCAGCATTGTAAAAGAGTTTTATCTGAATATATTGATGCTAAGTGAAATGCTACATAACATCTATGTTGAACCTCTTTAAAACAATATCTGTTTATGATTTCTAGGACCACTTCCCCTTGATAAAGCTGGCAGTGGCCAACAAAAACATCTGGGTGATTAGTTTGGTGGCCAGATCAACTAATAAAATATGAAGATAATTTAACGAAGAAGAAGGTATTCACTAGTGACTGGTTCATCTATTGTTTAAAGTTTTACTGGTCCGCTTTGAGCTGTCTCTGTGGACATATTGAACACATCAGCCAAGTGTGGGATTGCTACTCATTCTCATTGATTCAGTATTAATATTTAATTCCAAAAAGTACAGTTACGTAATAACTGAAATGCAGAAGGTTCACCTCTATGGAAGGAGAGAGAGAGAGAGAGAGACAGACAGGAGAAGGAAGGAAAGAAAACAGGGCCTGCTGCAAGAGATCCTCTCGAAGATCTACTGTTATGGTAAGTTTTTATGTAACTATTCTATCTTACTTCGAGGGTATCACTTGCTGCAGACTATCACTGGCAGGACTGAGTCCCAAGCAGTTCTGGCACTACAGACAGACAGTCCAGATGGTACCCAAAAAATGACTGTCTATGAAAGGAGGCCCTGAAGAACAACAAGGCCAAAGTTGGCCTGATGCCTAGAGGCAATGTTCAGACTGCAATGTTTGGCGACAGTGTGGACGGTGCTCCAGGTGGCAGCAGCACAAATATCAGCAGCTAACACATTTCTGAAACAAGCTACCAAGGTGGCCATACCCCTAGTGGAATGGCCTTTAGCCCCTCCAGGAAGTTCCTTGTCATACATCTGGTAACAAAAGACAATGTAACTAGCTAACCATTTAGACAAACACTGGAGTGACCTCTGTCCAAGGGGCTAACAAAACAAACAACTGGTTAGACTTCTGGGAGTCCTTGGTCCGGTGTGTATAGTACCTCAAGATTCTTTTCCAACAAACTAGAGTGGGCACAAGGACATGGTGCTTCTATGCTAAAAGTCAATACATAGTAACAAAAAACAAGCAGAGCACTCACACCTCAAATATGACAGAGGGAACCTTTGATAAAGGATGAGCAGTCATCCGAAACATGTCAGGTTGCTCTTTTATTTGCCTATGTAATAAACTATAATATTTTCTATCAGAAAACTGGTGCCCTCTGTCATATTTGAGGTATGAGTGCTCTGCTTGTTTTTTGTTACTATATACCTCAAGAGTCTATACACATCCAAGGTATGGAGCAATGCCTCCCCTTGATTGGAATACTCCGGATAACAAATAGGTAGGTGGGTGGATTGATTCAAAGTAAACTCGGACACTACCTTAGGAAGAAACGTAGGACTGGTATGCAAAGACACCCTGTCTTTGTGAAAAATAAAATAAGGCTCCTTAAACATGAGGGCATGAAGTTTGGAAGTACTTCAAGCAGAAGTAATGGCAACTAAAAATAACGCTTTCTATGACACAAAGCATAGCTCGCAAGATGTGACTGGTTCAAATGGAGGCAACGTAAGCTTTTCCAACACAAAATTAAGGTCCCGGGGCTGGACAGGGTCACAAAATGAGGGCTTCAAATGCAGAATGCCCCTTAAGAATGTGCGAGACACATCAAGTTGAGCCACTGAACGACCATCTACAGGAACACTGTATGCAGAAATGGTAGAAAGATGTACCTTGATAGAAGAGTACCACAATCCAGAGTCTGAAAGGGACAGAAGGTACTCCAGTATCTGAGCCACTGGACAGATGAAAGGATCTAAATGTTGCAATGCAGCGCATAAAACAAAGTGGTTCCATTTCAGAGAGTAAGTGGCCCTAGTGGAGTGCTTCCTTTGCTGCCACCAGGACATCCGCCACTCTGGGAGACACCCCAGATCTGGCAATGGCTATGTCTTCAGGGAACCATGCATGGAGATGGAGAGATCTGAGGTCCGAATGGACCAGTGTGCCCTGCTCTGGTGACAGCAAGCCTGTGCAAAGGGGTAGGGACACCGGAGGTTCCACTGCACGTCACTGCAGCAATGGGAACCAGATCTGATGAGGCCAGAAGGGGCTAGGAGGATCACTGTAGCCCCGGCCATCTGAAGCTTGATCAGAAATCATTAAAAGAGTGGGAAGGCATACAGAAACCTCTCTGTTCAGGAGAAGGACAATGCGTCTCACCAGAAAACTTAAGGCCCTGAATCTAGCGAGCAGAAAAGTGGCAGTTTTGCATTGTGTGGGGACGCAAAAAGGTTCAACGCAGGATGACCCCATCTGTTGAACAGCTCTTCTACCACCCAGGTCAGAAGTTCCCACTCATAGATTCTGGACCAAAACCAGCTTAGGCTGTCCGCTAGGACATTTTGGTCACTGAGAACATGGACGGCTGAGAGCTCCAGACCATGCTCTATGGCCTAGTACCAGACTCTCATTGCTTCCCTGCACAGGGGATAGGAATGAATCCCCCCTTGTTCGTTTATGTAATAAACTACGCACACATTGTCCAGTCTGAATCAAGTGTGGATTCAGGAAAAGATGAGTTTGGAAGGCATGCAGCGCATACAGGACTGCTCACATTTCCAGGACACCGATATGAAGTTCCTTCTCTATATCAGTCCATGTCCCATGCATTTGGTTGACCCCCAGGTGAGCACCTCAGCCTAGACCTGAGGCATACATTGTAAGGACCTGATGAGGGGGAAGGATAGAAACCCCCCCCCGAAGTGGGTTACTGGACTCCAGCCACCTGGCACCACAACAGCACCCTCTTGACTGGATATGAGATCACAATTGGTTGATCCAGGACATTTTATTTTATTTTTATTTAGTTTTTGTTGACCGGGTAAGTGCACTAGACAAATCCTGCCTATTTTCAGGCACGACCCGGGGGAGAGGGATACAGATGAATGCCAACTGACCTTGAACCAGATTAAGCTGTTGGTGGTATTTTTAGTGATCCATGTGAAACAACCATGTGCTGGTCCCACTGAACCAGCAGTGTCCATTGAGGGATTCTCATGTGCAGCCTGGCTAGAGGAACCATGGCAATGACTGTGGCCATAAGACCTAGAACCCACAGAAGAACCCTTGCAGGGACACAACAGCTGGAGTAAAGATGATGGGCCTGGTCCATCAGATGCTCTGCTCTGTCTGTGGGTAAGAAGGCCATTCCCTGAGATGTGTTCAGCACTTCCCCTATGTGCTAGAGACGTTGGTAGGGGGTCAGAAATGACTTTGGCATGTTGATAGTGATGCCCAATGCCTGGAACAGGTTGCAGGTATGGGCCAGTGTTTAGAGGAGACTTCCCAGGATGGGGCAGCTAGCTGCCAATCATCCAGGTATGGGAATATGTAGAACCCCTGCCATCCCAAGGTAGCTGCCACCACTGCCTTACATTTGGTGAAGACCCTGGGGGCTGAGGACAAGGCAAAGGGCACAACTCTGAACTGGTAGTGTGCTCCCTGGAAGTGGAACTGGAAGAAGAACCAGTGAGAAGCAAAAAAACGTGATATGTGGGCAGGCATCCTGCACATCCAGAGGGCAGAACCAGTCACCCTTGTGTAGCAGGGGCAGCATACCCTGAAGGGTGACCATCCAGAACCGTTTGTACTCTAGACTCTCTCAAGTCCAGGATAGGCTGAAAGTCTCCATGCACTTGGGGACCAGGGAAAAGTGGGAATAGAACCCCCTGCCCTGCTGACAGTGCAGGACTGGCTCCATGGCCTTTTTTCACCGTAAGGCCTGAATTTCCTTCCGGATGAGGAGGACATGGCCAGGAGGGAACAAGGACAGTCCTGGAGGTTTCTGTGAAGGCCACTCTATGAATTCTAAAGTGTGGCCATGTTTGCAGCACCCAGTTGTCCATGGTTATCTCCCTCCACCTGTCCAGATGAAGGGAGACGTGACCACTACAATCGACTCCTGAATAATGACTTGGGGGGGATCTGGCAAGGAGTCCAGAGGTGGGAGCAGCCATTGGTTGGGCTGCCACTGCACCTTGAGTGCTACAGATAACAGCGGCAGAGGGAGTGGGAAGGGCTGCCAGTGCCTTGTGCTTGCGCTGACCTTTGGGAGGGGCTCAGGTCTGCCAGAGGGCGGAGCAATGAAAAGAAACTTGCTGCTCTGACTTTGGCTGGGTATGGTACATCGTGTGGGCGGATTTAAGAGCCTGTCCCGAGGTCTGGATTTCGGAGATGATATCCTGTGCATCTCCCCCAAAAAGTTTGAACCGTCTGAAAGAGGCGTCCATTATATAAGACTGGATGTCCTGGGCGAAACCCAAGATCCTTGGCTAGGAGTGGTGTCTCATTACAAATGCCTACAACTGCTACTTGGCCAGAGACGCCAACTGCCCATTTGGTGGGCCTGCTGCTTGGAAGAGTCATCCGGCATGGCCAGAACAGTCTCCCTAGCCTGGTCCCATAAGAGATTTTGATACTACACCATGTAGGCCAGGTAACTAATACCCCGAATGGCAAGGGTGGCAGGAGCAAAAGTGTGCTCACCCATCTGATCCTGTTGTCGAGACTCCCTATCAAGTGGGAGAGAGCTGAGGTGTTTTGGCCTCTTGGTTTGGTCGTGTGCTGCATTAATGATGACCGAATCAGCCTTGGGCTGCTCTCCGAAGAATGGCTTGCCACCTGGTGTGTGGTAAAGTCTATCAGCCTTTTTGGATACCACTGGGACTGTGCTGGGGTGGTTCCAGGCAACCCGGGTAATATCCTCATAGGACTCTATGATGAGAGGGGGCCACCAAATGAGGAGTGTCAGTCTGACGCAGGTAAATCGCCAACCGATGCCACTCTGGATCCTGTTCTTCTGTCTCCAACCCCAAAGTGGCTTGAATGTGCCTCATGATGGCTATGAAAGTGGGATTATTTTGGGGGGGGGGAGCTATTTGGGAATACAGTATTATTTGGCATCTACTCCCCTACTGAGGATTCCACACCTACAGAGGAAGATTCACTGCCTACACTCTCATCTGCATCATCATTCCCACTGTCACTGGGCTGAAGGTCATCCATGCAGCCGGCTGACCTGGTGTCAGGCCTACCCCTTGGGGTGTGAGAAGCAGTGGGGCCTGGTGGAGCAGGAGCTGGGAAATGGGGCCCAAGAGAGGTCCTTGAGGAGTGGCTGAGGCCAGTCTCCTCAGAGCAGGGGCCTGCTTCTTTATGAAAGACCACAAGGTTGAGAGCAGACCTTGGTAGTCAAAGGGGGCAGGCGCCGGTAATACAGGCATTGGGTATTTGTAGACCAGCGCTGGTCCCGGGGTAGGCAGATCCTGGACCCGTAGGTGCTGGCGTAGGGTACCCAGGTGAGGTCCTACAGGTGCAGGTTGTGGTAGGACAGGTGTCAGACCCACTGGTGCAGGTTGCGGCAGGATGGGCGCAGGCCCAATGGGTGTCAGCTGCGAAGGGCCAGCATGGGCCCGATGGGTGCTGGCTGAGGAAGGGCAGGTATAGACCCAGCAGGAGGAAAAGGCAGGGCCAGTGTGGATCCCATGGGTTGTGGTGGAGGGAGAACAGACAACGGAGTGGAGGGTGACATCCCGGACGAAGGCTGAGGAGAGACTGGGCCAGAGGAGGTGCCGGTGTCCTGCAGCGTCCACTCCTGAGATGGAGGAGCAGAACTGGTGCACATCCCAGAGGTTGAGACTGGTGCAGGGAGTGCAGGTGCTGGGGGGATGGCAGTAAAAAGACTGTCGACTACCACACCCACGCTGGCCAAAGAAACTCTGGTCGAGCCACCTGACTGTGTGCCCACTGTTAATAAGGGCCAGAATAGCAGGGGCTAGGAAGTAGGACACGAAGTACCCTGACCTGAGGAGTCACCAGCCCTGATGGTAACTTGGGAGGTGCTTGGGCCACCGGTAGCCCTGCAGAAGTTAGGGCGTGCGGGGCTGAACAGATCGATCCCCCGAGGAAGACCATTTCACGGCCACAGAGTTTTTGTGAGGGGACCGTGAGCGGGAGGCAGACTGGAGTCGGTCCCACTCCTTATCCCTGTGCTTGTGTTTCCCGCTGGCCTTGTCCCAGGGTTTTGAGGACAAAGACCCCCGAGGACTGGGCCAGGGAAACAGAGACAGTCCTGGCATGCAGCTCCCGTTCCATCAAGGCAACCTTCTGCTTAAGGAGGTGACTCTCCAAGACCTTCTGGTGACGTTTCCTGGTGGCCAGTTGAATCTCTGGCAGACTTCACAGGCTTGGATGTCATGGTCTGGGCCTAGGCACAAGATGCAGGCAGAATGGCCATCCTTGTCCAGGATCTGTTGGCTACACCCTCGGCTGTAACTGATGGACCACTTTTCTAGCTGCTTATTTCCTAGCTACCAAAATTTCTGTTGCACAACAGTTAACGCTTTTCTCTTTGCTTTTCTTCTTTTTCTCCCCTACCCTAGGTTGGCCACCTAGTGTAGCACTTTACTATCCCTGCTAAACTTCCTACTTGTTCTCTCTTTTCATTCTTTTCCCATTTCCATCCATACAGCCCCTGGATTGGTGCCAAACACCTAGAGAGGTGTTGTGTAAAGTGCATAAGTGTATTTTGTGTACAAAAAGCATGAAGACTATTTTAAATAGGAATATATACAGTTAATAAAGTACTTTAAATAAAAAGGATTCAGAAGCCATAAAAAACAATAATAATTTCCTGATTAGTACAGTTCTAAGAAATCCTTAAGGTATTTTCATAAATTCACACTATAAACCTGTTACGGTATAAGCTTATGAAAGTGCTTAGTCACTGTGGATCAGAGATATAGAGAGTCAGTATCTGTGGAGATATAGACTGTACCTTTAACTGAATCAGGAAGTCCCCTGAAACAAAACAAACTCCCTTGATTTTAACACAGCATGTCCAGATATGTAACAGCATGTTCAGACATGAAAATAGAAAGGGCTTAGTCAGGTGACTCCACCAAAAAGATATAAAACCTCTTCACTGAGTTCACATCTGTCAGTCCAGTGGGGCTCAGGCCTGAGAGAGGAGGAGAGAGGTTCTACTGTTTGTGCAGACAAACTGTTGAATGCAGATGAGAAGGGTCTTAGGAGCCCTACGATCCATGACTGTATTATGTGAGAAACTACTGATGTTAAGTAGTGATTTTCCTTGCAATTGTTTCTGTTTTCATTTATTATTTTTCAAACTTTTGAAAAATAAATATCACACCACAGTGTATTTTAAACCTGTAAATGTTCCTCGTCTGAAGTTTATTTCCACATGCTGTGATACACTTCACGGAGAGGTTGGATGAAGAAGAAGGTGTAGAAGACATAAACCGCCAGGCGAGAACACTGAAAATTCGATGTTACAACTTTGTTAGAATCGAAAAATAATAAAGCGTGGTAAGTGTTGGAACTGGTGGTCGACTGTAGCTGCGGTGGCTTCAGCCATCAGACGTGCGTTGGTTGAGTGCGGTAAAAGAACTGAAGAGGGTATGGGGACCACCCGCCTTTACAGGATTGGCTGACGTCGGAGGTGGGCGTCGCCCTCTGGTAGACTGCTAGCTAAAAGGTTTCCGTAAGTCCTAGCACCTGGCGGCTATAGTCCCACCAGTGATTGCCTACTGCAAGAGATACCCTTAAAGTATGATCCTTTCTTTCATCTGCTGCATGAATTTTGAACATTATATAAATTGTACAGACATGGAGGCACTTAGGTGTTATCTCAAGTTGCTGTGCTGTGAAGTGTTCATATTGTGGTTTAGATGAATGTATTGTTTTGCTGTTTACTGGATTTGGGGGGGGGGGGGCAAAACTTCTGAGGAAAGCGACCTGGTAGTCATTATTAGCAACTTTCTCAAACAATTCAGTCAGTGCAACAAAGCACACAACAAAGCAACATGGATGCTGGGATGCACTGGAAGGGGATTTGATATTAGGAAGAATGTGGTGATGTTGCTCCTGTACATGTCCCTAGTGAAACCTCATCTGGGGTGCTGTGCCCAGTTCTGGAGTCTGCACCTGGGTAAGGACAGGTACAGGCTACAGACTATGCAGTACAGGGTCACCAGCATGATCGAGGGCCAGCAAGGCAGATCCTATGAGGAATGCTAAACATGTACCCGCTGAAGGCAAGAAGGGAGAAGGGCGACATGGTAGAGACAAAGAGTGAACAGAGAGAACTTGCTCACCATAAACAGCAATGCATTCATGAAAGGACATGAACGGAGACTACACCCCCATTTGAAGATCCGCTGAAGGGTTGAGGCGCTAGGGGCTACTGGTTCTGGACACAGGCTCCTTGCTGACAATTAAAAAAGCACTTGCTTAAAAACTTTACTGCCTGAGTGCTGCGCTTTCTTTGTTTTTTTATGAATGGAGACTAGTCAGTGGAAACTTTAAGAGTGACATGAGGAAGTCGTACTGCACTGAGAGGGTGGTGAAGCCATGGAACAGATTACAGTCAGAAGTCGTGGAGGCAGGGAGTAAAAGCTTGTTAAAAATGGCTGGGACAAGTATAGAGGGCTGATAATTCCAAGAGAAGGAGCTAGGAGCAGGGTGTGAGGGTAGGGTTCAGGGGCAGGCATCATGGTTAAACGCCCTCTGAGATGGTAGGTCAGGGGTACAGGTAGGAAACTCTTTATGGGCAGACTGGATGGACCCTTGGTCTGTATCTGCCAGCAATTTCTATGTTTCTAACTTATGACCAGAAGCAAGCAACAAAGCTCTGTTTTTCATGGCCAGGATATTCTTAGCCTTCAGGAATTTTCATGTTCATTTTATTTATTTATTTATTGCTAGGATTATAATACCTTTGAACCAGAAGTTCTTTTACAAAGGATCCGCATCAGATTACAATTTCAAACTCAGTACAATACAAAATAGGTTTACATTGCTAGGCAGTAGGGTAACAAATAACGAACAAGGTTGCATAATTTCACAATTACAAAGTAGATGGAACAGCATGTAGGTTGTTGTACAAAGTAAGGCACAGAAAAATAAAGAGCATAATATAATTACATGAGAGAGAGGGAGGAGGAGGAGGAGGGAGAGCGGAAAGGGAGAGAGGCAGAACAATAAAGGGGGTGTAGCAGATAGCAGGTGTCTGTCAGTCAGGTTGAGGTGGTTGGTAGTAAGTTGGGGGAAAGGATGGGAGGAGAGAGGGGTGGGGTAGGCAGGGAAGTGGGTAGTTAGTAAGGTAGATGCAGGGGTAGGCTAATGCATAAAGTTGAGCAGGGTCTAAGTCCTAAGGGCAGTCACAGCAGCTTAGCTGGGTGAGGTGCTGGTATAGGTTAAGCTTAAAGGGGCCAAGGGAGGAGATGTGAAGGATCTCTGGTGGGAGGTTATTTAGCCAGGAGGGGGCTCTATAGCCAAAAGATCACTGACCCTGTGTAGTCCGGCATTACGGGACCAGGAAGGTCATTGTGGATGCTCTGTGTGTGTTGCAGGGGTTAGGAGCTGGTACTAGCAGGGGTTGGGCACTTGGTGGAGCTTTGCAGAGGTTGATTTTTTTTGCAAATAGACAAGTTTGGTAAGTGATCCTAGTTTTGAGGTTCAACCATTGAGTTTGCGTGCAAAGGTCGCACGTGTGGGTGTACCTGAGGGCACCCGTAATCAGCCAACACAAAAATTCTTTAGGCATCCTCTTTACTTTGAAATGCACTGTCACTGGAAAGACAATGTAGGATCTGAAGCCTTTCTCAAACATTTTCATCTGGATCATATGGAAAAACTTGTCTAGAACGCCCTTTGAGAGGTTTGGGAACACCAGAATCTTATTTCCCTTCCATTTTAAGTCTCATATTTTAGCTTACCGTAGCTCGTCTCTATCCATGAAACAGAGGAATGTCCCCATCATTTGGCTAGACCTCTGTCTCCCTCCTTTGGCATGCTGTGACTTGCTCTATGTGCTCTTTTCAATTCAATGGCAATCCCCTTGGTAGTTTAAAAAATGTCTTTGACAGTTCCTAAATTAATTTTCTGGCTTGGATAGTATCTGCTTTCCTAGAAATCTCAGGTTATTGCATCGGGACCTACACTTTACGTCGTCGACTTTTTTCTTAGCATGTGTAGTCTTTTTTTGAGCTGGTAAATTCTAAGAGCCTAACGCAAGATGGTATCCTCCAGAGATGAGACCCACTCTATACATTCCTCAAGCCTCTGAAATGTTCTGTTTTTAAATTCTGACATTTCACTGTAGTGTGATAAGGCAGTAGGCAAGGCCAGTGGGATGCTGGGGTGAATTAGGGAGGGAGGGGGATTTCGGAGGTGGTGTTGCCACTTTATTTCTAGAAGGAGAAGAGAGGTGGTGCTGCCACTGTATGGCTTGGTGACATGTCAATTTGCTCCCGTAAATATGCTCTCTCACAACTTGCGCCGGGCTATTAGCTCCAACATCAATTGGCCCCTGCACAATTCATTACCGATTTGCTCCCCGTGGAGTTTATTTTATGGATTTTTATACAGGGGATGAATTGTCGGGGACTGATTTGTACAGAGGGCTCACTGACGCCAGAACTAATAGTAGGGCGTGAGTTGTCGAGGAGCATACTGACCTGAGTGAATTGTCATATAGCCGCATAGCTCACTGGTCAGAACACACCTGGAGTACTGTAGTAAGTTCTGGAGGCTGCACCTCCACAAGGGCATAGGGTGAATGCAGTCCAGAGGAAGGTTACCAAGATGGTGCCTGGGGGAGGGGGGCTACACAAGAAACCATATGAGAAGAGGTTGCAGGAGTTCAACATGTACTCCTCGACAGACAGGAGAGTGAGATGGGACATGACTGAGACACACAAGTACCTCACAGAGGTGAATAAGGTGCAGAAGGGGAGTCTCTTTCAGAGGAGGAGAAGCACCAGAACATAGGGCATGCAATAAAGCTTGGGGGGAAGGGTAGTTAAAGAGGGATGTGAGGAAAAGCTTCTTCACAGAGAAGGCGGTGGATGCCTGAAACAACATGTCATAAAAGGTGGCGGGGGATGAAGACAGTGGGGACCTTTGAGCATATGTGGGATAGGCACATGGGCATAATAAGTAGAAGAATGGGAGGAGAGAGGGACACCAGCAACCAAATAGGGTCTGGGGTGTAGTAACAGGCAGGGAAAAACAGGGCACACTAGATGGGCCTACCAGACTTTTTCTGCCAACAACTTCTATGTTTCTATTTCAGCTGTAAGGTCCGATACAATGGAGTTCAGACCATAAAGCTCCATGAAGAACCTCTGCTAACGATGGCACCGTTGCTCCATTTTCCTGCCGACAAATAAGATTTTCCCCAGCCTGCATTAGCATTGTGCTTTAGAAGTGTTTTGCTGTGCTGTTTCAGTTGGCTGAAATCTTCTTGGGCTGACTCCCCCCCCAAACATAAAGCCCCGTAATAGGGTTCTCTCTCAACTGTCATATAATCAATTAAGCAAATTAGGGAAAGGGAACATTGTTTAACCAGGAGTAGCACACTAAGGTCCTGTCCACACTACGCCTCTGTAACGTTATAGAGGGTGCAACGTGAAGGCCGTGACTTAGGTCGTGTTTACACCTGTAACGTTACAGGAGGCGTTATATTTCGTTGTTGAAACCACATATGATGGTTTCAACAATGGTTATGAAAACCGTCCCGGTTCCTTGCAGGGCACCAAGCGCAGCGTGAGTTGCATTGTGACCGCGCCGCCGTAACGGCGCCTGATCCCGGCGTGGACCAACGGTGCCGGGTCCTGTAACGGACAGCGCCGAGGTGTGGACGCACTGCATCCGTTACCGGGCGCAAGCGGTGTAGTGTGGACGGGGCCTTAGGCGAAGCTTGTTTCCAGATGTGACCTGGGAGCACAAGGAAGTTAAATGACTTGACAGGATCACACAGTATGCACCTAGGCGGCTGTGAGATTCAAACCCAGGTATCCAGATCTGCAGCTCAGAGCCTTAACTCACTGTGCCATACTGCCTCTTATTAGTCAGTGTTAGATCCGGAGCTCTGTCAGAACACACCTACCATAATGAATAGCTTCATATGACCACAACCTCCCAGACAGAAAAACAAAACAAACAAACAAAAAAAGACACCCCACAGGTCACAACTAACAATCTTTTTGCAGAAGGGTTCAGTGCTGCAGGATCCAGCAAGAAATATCCCTAACATTTCAGGCACAAGTAAAAGTCTGAAGAATGACAGGTGGGGACTGAGATTATAGGGGCAATACTACTGTAAGTCAAGCTACCCATTTTCTTAAGGTTGGGGTGGAGGGTGAAGAACATTTCAATAGGGTGGATACTGGAATTAATCCATTATGAGATACATTTATGAATTAGAACAAAACAAAGTGGCGTAAGCTTCAGTGAAACTTTAGGCTAAAAGGGAGGAACATGCAGTAACTGCTTCTTTCACCTGTCAATACTTCATAAGGGAAAGTAGCAAATTATATGTGGTGCCGTGACTAAGTAATTGCTCTGTAAGTGTGATGACTGAGTGTGAGAACCTGCTGCTCTAAGCACTGCAATGAGCTTTCCAATTTTAGTAAGCCATGCAAGTGCAGTCTGCACCTCACAGAGCAGTTTCTCCTGCGATTGTAATGGCTAACAAAGTGCACTGGACCCATATTTTACAAATTATTTAAAGGATAACCCCCATAACCAAGCCTCTCTACGTATTGCTGGGGTGTTGGTAAATGGATTAAGTCCAGGTACTGCTGTGACCTTCAGGCCTTAAATTGTTAAAGCTGTTAATTTGTTTACTGTATCTAGCTGAGGAATTGTGCAACCAGGTGACTCATACGACCTGTACAAAACCCTAAACATCTGCATGCTAAAAAAAATATTTAGCTTTATGTATGTCAGGTCACTTACCGAGCTTTCTTCTTCTGCTGTTGTCTATTCTGGATTATTTTTATGATGGCCTCCTCTTCATAGACATGACCACACCTTTTGTTTTTTACTGGATTCTTCATCTCTACCTGAATTGGTGAAACAGAGAATTTGAACAAATGCTAACTATGAGAGAAATGCAATACATTTTTTATTTATTTATTTATGACTTTGATAACCAGGTGAGTGCACTGATCCCAGGTTTGATGCATAGGTCCATTTGAGAACAGTGAATACAAGGTTTCAATCACCAGGTGTTTATTCTCTTCTAAGATTCCTGCCCAGTTAGTGGCTGGGAAATCCTCAAACTAAAGTCCAATTAACCTTTCTTATTTACTATTCAAGGTGCAGTCAGAAGGGAAAGTATACAATGAAACAAAAATTTAGGACGGATTTAGTTGTCAGTAGAAGGGTTTTCTACTAGACTGCTGCAAGAAAAGTGCCCTCTTCAGTAAAACAGTGCTTTAAAGAAACAACAGGTACTTAGCATAACAATAGATCTTCAAATCTCTTCCCCTTGCCCACAACTTTGGAACTATACCCAGGTCAGTGACAGACTACATGGAAACTTTTGCAAGTGGGGGGCTGCCAACAATGATGTCATGTGTCAGTGTCTACATAAATGTAGGCTGCTCCATTTCTCCTCAATTCCCTCTGAGGACTCTCTTCTTGGGGAACCAGGAAATTACACCAGCGCCTCTATTAGGCAGACACAGGTGCTGGAGATAACAGCCATGGAATTTCCCAAGGCAGAACTGGATGCCATAGTCCCCTACACCTAATAAAAGAGGGAAGGAGAGAGGGTCAGCACGGCCTAAGGGAAGACATTCTCTCGAAAATGTACCGTTACGGTACGTATGTGACTGTTCTATCATCTTCCTCGAGGGTGTCTCTTCCCTTAGGCCACACCTTTGGGACAAGTCCCAAGCAGTCCCAAAAGCCAACTGGGAGGACGGTGCAGTCTGCTCATGACAGTAGGAGATTGCTGCATTGCTGTATGAGGGGACAGCAGGCTTTTATGGAGCTCTGTGCACTTGGAATAAAATAGAAGCACTGTTTTTGCACCTTACTTAAGGACTGGTTCCGAATTCTTTGATGCATTGTGTCGGTGTGAACCATGGACTGTAAGTAGCCTGTGCTGGTATACATTTCCTTTTTGCATTCACTCATGAAAGTAGGTCCTGTAGAACAGCAAGGCAGAAACCTGCTTGTCTATGAGAAACAATGTTTAGTAAAGGTATGGACAGTACTCCAGGCGATTGTGCAGCAGATGTCAGTCACAGAGACATTTCTAAAGCTAGCAACAAATATGAACATACCCCTTGTGGAATGGCCACAAACCACACAGAGCAGTTACTGGCTAGGGGAATACAGGTGACAGAATCAGAGGAGGAAAAGGACCTGAGAGTAATGGTCAGGGGTGATATGAAGCATACAGCACAGTGCTGGAAGGCATCAGCCAGGGTAAATAAAATGCTGGGCTGCATCGCCAGGGGTATCACCTCTAGGAGGGAGGAAGTTATTCTGTCACTGTACAGGTCACTGGTGAGACCACACCTGGAACAGTGTGTTCAGTTCTGGTGCCCTTATCTGAAGAAGGATGCCAAACTACTGGAGGGGGTCCAGCGGAGGGCAACCAAAATGATCAAGGGCATGGGGGATAAAGCATATGAGGAGAGGCTGAGGGAGATGAACATGTACTCCCTGGAGGACAGAAGTGGGTGGGGATATGACTGAGACCTTCAAGTACCTCAGGGGGATAAACAGGGTTGGTGCAGAGGGTATATTTAATTTAAGAAAGGAGGGTTCAACAAGGGGGCATAGCCTGAAATTGGTGGGAGGTAGATTTAAGAAGGAAATGAGAAGGCACTTTTTCACTGAAAGGGTGGTCAAGGGGTAGGATGAGTTACCGGAGGTGGTGGCAGCAAGGCCGGTGGCCAGTTTTGAAAAAGAGTGGGATAGGGTGATGAAGAGGTTTAGGACTCAGGGAGGAGCAACTGGAAAGCTGATAGGGGAGGGAAACAGGATAGTGGGGGTTGACTCCAGGAGGAGTTGGGGAGGGGTGGTAGCTCCAGGGAACTAACTGAGCTGCGCATTCCAGCAGACTACATAGACTGTTACGGCATGTTTCTGTTGGCAATTCTGTTATGTTCGTATGTAAAATTCTCCAGGCCTCAGAAGGTGTCAGTAAGCACCTCTTCAGAACCATCAATTATTGCTGATACCACAACCAGGGCAGCTGCCTCTAGCATTTGCCTTAGAAAGCACTCTTGGCTTAGAGTCTCCGACGTCCAGCAAAATGTGTTGAACACCCCTTTATGGGTCATAAACTCTTTGGCTCTGATGTGCAGGATATTATCAATGACTTGCAGGCTTCTGGCAGTGCTATTCGGTCTGCCCACTCCCTCTATCACACTCAACCCAAGAGTAGACTGAGGCCCTCCTTTCATAAGTTCTTTCACAAGTCTGGCTCCAGGGCAAGCTCAGGGCCAGCTCTGCCTTGCCTGCCCCCTCTTCCAATACTGATTCCTCTGCCAAGCACTTCAGGGGAGGAGGAGTGGCCCTGGCCACTGGCTGAGCTTCAGCCTGACTCCTTGTCAGACCCTCCTTCTCTTGTTCCAAACCAGGAGGTGGTGGTCGGAGGCCAGTTCTCCCTCCATATGCCCCAGTAGAGAACCACTACTACAGATGCTTGGATCCTGCAGATGACAAAAAGTGCCATTCTCTAGAACAGCCTCCAGATGTTCCCCCAGTCTCCACCTCTAATCCTCAGACTACACAGAGGTGCTCAAGGAGGAGGTGCTCACTTTGCGGCACATAAAGGCAATAGAACGAGTGCCCAGGTGTCAAAGGAACAGGGGGTTCTACTGCTGGTTCTTCTTAGTCCCCAAGAGAACAGAGGACTTAAGGCCCATTCTAGACCTCAAGGAACTAAATCTTTTTATCCAGCACAAAAAGTTCCAGATGGTTACTCTGCACGGCCTTCTTCCTCTGCTCAAGCAGTGCAACTGGCTATGCTTCCTTAATAAGCAGGATGCCTATCTGCAGATCACAGTTTGTCCCCTCCTCACAGGAGGAATGGAACGCCCCTCAAGAGGTTGCAGTAGTCCATCCACCATGTCGGTGTTTTGCATAAATGGGACATGATAAGTACCTTTTGGTCCATGTCATCAGTTAGTTGGTCCCACTGCACTCTCAGTGACCACTGTGGTATCCGCATGTGTAAGCGAGCCAGTAGCACAGTCACAATGTCCACTGCCATGAGTCTCAGGTGGCACAGGAAAGTTCTAGCTGGGATGTAATGACTGCTGTACATCCTTTGTGCTTGAGCCATGAGATGCTCTGCCCTGTTCTGTGTACAGGACAACATCTATATACTGAAACCTCTGGCAAGTGGTCAGTACTGGTTTCGGCACATTCTCTGTAACCCTCATGTCTTCAAACAATTGCCATGTTCAGGACAGGGTGTGTTCGTGTTGGTTCCAGGAACTGGCTTTCAATAGCCAATTGTCCACGTATGGGAAGACATACCAATCAGAATCTTTATTTAACCAGGCGAACACCATTGAGCAAAGCTCCTTTTCAAGGTGGACCTGGGAGAACATAAGTACAAGATAACAGGGTAATACACAAAAATAGCAATACACAGGCTTGATCAAAAACAAGCATGGACAATAAATTGTAAGGAAATACAGGATAAGTAACACAACAGTTTGCAGATAATAAACTGAGCTAATAACAGTAATACAGATAAGGTCAGCAACTGTGAAAAGATAGGGTGACAAGAGCCATGGCGACTCGACTGGGACCCTGGAGCACTGTGACGGATCGACTGGGCCCTGAAGCACCATGGCAAATCAACTGGGCCCTGAAGCACAGGTAGGGGGGATGGAATAGGGGCAGAGGAGAAGGGATGAGATGGAGTGAGAATAGGTCGGAGGCCTAAGGAGAGGGAATCTGAACCAAGAATGCAGAAGTAAAGTGAAGAACCAGACGAGGGGATTAGATGGGGGGCAGAGTGAGAGGAGAGTGGTACAATACAGGGAACAGAATGGTGGGTAAAAGATAAGGAGGAGAGAAGAAAGGATGGAGGGAAGAGAGAGACAAGCATAGGCTGAGTTCAGGGTCAACAGATTGGGGTGAAGAAATAGAGGAAGTAAAGGAAGGAGGGAAGGGAGGGAGGGAGGGAGGGAGGGAGATGACCATGCAGAAAAGCTAGGATCAGAATCCAGGAAGAGGCCAAGATGAGAGTGATCAGGGGACACCCTGAGAGGGTAAGTCATTTGATCAAGAGTAGCAAGCACAGGATTCTTTATTGTGCTGAAAATAAAGTGTTTTAAAGGCTGTGGTGCTGACTTTATGCTTTAATTTCAGTTTTTTGCAGGTTATTCCATAGCTTGGGAAGCGCATGACTGATGGAAGCCCAGACAAAGCAGGATCTAGCCTTTGTTACCTTTAAGGTAATATAGGAGGCACGTCTCAGAGCATATCTGCTTTGAGTGCAAAGTGGTAAACAGGCAGAGATATAGTCAGGCAGTTTGTTAATAATAGCTTTGTATGTCCATACGGCGGCATTTCTTTGTTGTCTGAGGGTAAGAGAAGACCAACCTACAGCGGAATACAACAAACAGTGGTGGGTGGAGTATGGAAGATCTGACACAAACCTTAGGGCTCTACGATAGAGCGTATTGAGCTTTGAGAGTGCGCTGACTGGTCCTTGGCTATAGAGAAAATCAACATAATCTAGCAGGGGTAGGAAGGTAGTTTGGACAAGTCTCGTTTTTGCATCAGAGGGGAGGAGATTTTTTATCCTAAAGAAAAGGCCAAGCCTTTAACGAAGCTTCTTTGTCAGTTCTTCTATATGTACTATGAAGGAGAGTCTGTTGTCAAGCCATACACCCAAGTATTTGAATTGATTTACATACTCCAACTGTTCACCCAGGGCTGTGGATGTTGAAGGGAGAGTCCCAGCCAAGGCTGGATTAGGTAGGTTGGGAAAGGGTGAGAAGAACATAGCTTTTGTTTTCTTAGCATTCAAAAGCAATTTTTGGTTTAGGAGCTGGTGCTGCAGCAAATTAAAATCATTCTGGAGAGCTGTACATGCCACATCAGGAGAGGGACCACTATCATAAAGCACAGTGTCATCCGCAAAGAGATGTAGTTGGGCTTTCTTGATGGTGGTGTCTATCCTGTTTATATAGATAGCGAATAGCAATGGTCCCAGGATGGAACCTTGTGGTACACCCCCCAGGAGAGGTTTTAGAGGTGAAATTTCACCTTCAGCTTTTACCTGCTGATAACGGTCTGTGAGGTAGTACTCGAACCAACTAGTAAGTAAAGAATCCAATCCAATATGCCGGAGGGCCGTGAGGAGCAGGTCATGATCAACAGTATCGAAGGCCTTACTTAGGTCCAAGAACACTGCACAGACAAAGTTCTTGCTGTCTAACTCACACTGCCAATCATTTGTAACCTAAGTCAGGGCTGAGATTGTGCTATGTTACGCTCTAAAGCCTGACTGTAGTGGACTGAGCAAATTTGCTGATTCCAGGTAGTTTCTGAGCTGGGTGTTCACGATTTTTTCCAGTAACTTAGACAGAGTTGGTAGGATGGAGACTGGCCTACAACTGTTCAGGTCACTGGGATCTCCCGACTTAAACAAAGGGATAACATGTGCTGTTTTCCAGATGGTGGGAAGGTCACCCTGTGAGAGGGATAAGTTGAACAAGTGTGTGATAGGCACTGCAAGGACATGGTAGCCTAACCTTAGGAGGTAAGGCTCGATAAGGTCAGCTCCAGCACTTTTCCTAACATCCAACTGGAGCAGAAGGTCCTCGACTTCCTTCAGGGTTGTGGGTTGGCGTGAGAAGGACGCATTTGGGAAGGAGATACCTTGATTATTGATTCCCAGCTGTGAGTGGAGCATACTGGCTGGGGAAGTGTCGAAGGCGAGCCCTGCAGTGGCAAAGAGATTGTTAAGGCATCAAGAATTAATGGTTTGTCGGTGAGTATACTGGCACCAGTCTAAATTTTTTGATGGCAAGGAGGCACCAGAGGGATGACCTTCAATGTCTTTTAATTAATTTCCAGAATTCTGAGGGGCATTTAGCTGATAGATCAAATTGAGTGCGGTAAAACTTAGCCTTTGCTTCTCTAACCATGGTGCAGAGGTTCCTCGCCCTTCTAAAGAGGTTCCAGTCATTCGAAAGTTTGGATTTATGAGCTTTTTTTCACAGCATATCTCTGCTGTGCATAGCTTCCTTAGGCTCAGTGGTGAACCACCGGCAGGACTTATTCCTAACACAAGTTTTCACAACGGGTGCATGCCTGTTAATAGCGCCTAATACTATGCCTTGGAAAATGTTGTAGGCAGTGAACACTGAATTTGCTAAGTAAAAGTCAGACCAATACACAGAATGAGGTAGCTCTGTGATGTATGCACAGGGATCAAGATACCGGAGGCACCTTTTGAAGGAGAATTTCGATGCACTTGGGGGAGTGTGATTGGACCTCATGCAGACGATGAAGCAGTGGTCATTAATATCTGAGAAAAAAACATCAGAATGGGTGAATAAGTAAGGTTTGCTGGCAAGGATCATATCCAGCACGGTGCTGTTAGAGGGGTTTGACTTGTTAGGGCGTGTGGGTTCACTGATGAGGTGTGTCAGCCCGAGAGAATCGTAGAGCGTTTTAAGGGGAAAGGATGCACTGGACAACCAGTCTAGATTAAGATCCCCTAATAGTATAGACTCAGATGATGTATGTCCCAGAATAAGGCTTAAATGATTTAGAAGCTGCAACCTGGCGGACGGGGGCCTATAACAGCCTGACACACAAAGTGATACTCCAGATGAAATCTCAACCTGAAGTGTAAGACTTTCAAACTCATAAGGGACCGAGGTTGAGTCGAAGATGGAGACTGCAGATTTGTCTCTGACATAAACAGCCACCCCACCACCTCTGGATTGCCTGTCAGTTCGAAACAGAGAGTAAGAGGGGAGGTTTATTTCACTATTACTGGTTGGCGGGCGAAGCCAGGACTCTGTGGCAACCAAAATGTCAGGGGCAGTGTTGCATATCCAAGCCTGGATAGAGGTTATTTTTTTTTAACAAGCTGCATGCGTTAACATGCATAAAACTTAACCCTTTAATGCTAGGTAGGTCTGTCAGAGATCCAGTAGATACGGGTGGGCCCAGGTTCAACTCAGAATTACCTGAGCACATTAATAGGAGAAGCAGAAGCTTCCTAGATAATCCTAAGAGTAGTTTTAAAAGTTTGATGCATTCCTGCTTACAGGGAACGTGGGCATGGCATGGAGGAGTCCTAGGGCTAATACCTGACTGGTATAGGGTTACATATAACAGTACCTTGCCAGCAAAGTACCTAGTATGGTGGGCAGAGTGAGGAGATGAGTAAGAGAAGTTTGGGGAGTGCTCAGCAAGAGTACCTCCATACTGTGTTGGGTGCATATCCAAACTTGGGGGGATGGAACTAAGGGCACCTATGAAGTAATCGATGAATCCCAGGATGTCAGCAGTATCCAAATTATAGATGATTTCCCCTGACTTGGTGGGAGACGGCTGAGTTGCAGAGTTTGATAATAATGAGGAAAATAGGATCACAGACAGGCAGAATAGAACCCACAACCTCCGTGTTAATAAGCCAGTATCCATGATGCAGAGGTATGATGGACAAGAATCCGCAAAAGCGAGACAGATTTGAAAGCCTAGGACTAGGTAAGGGTAAAAGTTTTTTCTGGAATCTAGATGAGTTTTTTTTTCCAGAATCTAAACAAGGTGCTAAAGTATCCCAGAATATAATAAGAAAGTATCTAACAAAAGTATCCCGAGTAAAACAGGTAAAATTGGCAAGAAATTTAGTTAAGGGGTGGCAATGAAAGGGGGCACAGAGGAAAAATGAAGTGGGTGGGAGATAAGCCAATGAAAAGAGGGATAGCTGGGTGGGTGGGGATAAAGGAGTATTTAAGGTGGCCTAGGGAGGGGGTGGGATGAAAATCCACTGAGAGTGACAAGTAAACAGAAAATTAGGCTTCAAAGTTCCGGGCAAAGCAATGGGCCAATCAGGACACACTGCCTGACTAAGCAGCCAATGAGAGCTTTCCCAAAGCAGCGCCGAAGGTTTGAAGAGAAAAGCCAATCTGACAGTTCCCCCAGAGAAGCCGGGTCTGAGGCGCCGATCTCCGTACCTGAATGTAGAAGAGCAGGGGCTGGTACAGTAGCTTCCGAGTGCCGTGAGGCATCTGCCGATGATCCTGACCACAGTGGTGGATACAGCCAGAGGGGGCTTTCAGGAGTCCTGCAGAAGGAAAGAAGGCTCAGGATATGGAAGCAACAAAAGCACACAAAGAGCTGTGACACTTAATTGCGTCTTAAATCGGGAGGGAGGGTTCAGACTAGGGCAGGTGCCGACTGAGTCTGAAAAGATCTGGGAGAAAAGGCAAAGGGCGGGGGCAGGCAGTGACAGAGCAACGAGGCTTGCATGACCCCAAATGCAGCTCTCAACTGGTGAACCACAAAGGGAACAAGAGGATTAAATATATATAATTGTAAACACAGTGCAGTCACACACTTAAAATACAAAGGAACTGTGGCAGAGGATAGATGCAGGGACCGCTGCCTTCCCCCAGCCAATAATCCGAAGAGCAGCAACTGAAAACTGACTAGCGCCGGGGATCCGATGCAAGTTCAGGAGGCTCGCAACAGGCTCCAAAAATTAGGGCTAGAATCTGATAGTGGCGGTAAGTGCAAGCATTTACATCAACATAACATCAAGATGGTAACAGTAACCTGAAAAATCCACTGAGAGAGACAAGCAAATTGAAGGTTAGGCTTCAAAGTCCCAGGCAAAGCAATGGGCCAATCAGGATGCACTGCCTGACTAAGCAGCCAATGAGAGCTGTCCCAAAGCAGCACCAAAGGTTTGAAGAGAAAAAACTGAACCTTCCCTGCAAAGGGCTGCTGCCACCACTACCAAGCATTTAGTAAAGAAGTGTGATGCAGAAGACATGCCAAATGGCAACACTCTGAACTGGAAGTGCTCCCCTTCTAGGACAAATTCAGATACTTTCATTGATGCTGCCTGATCTTGATAAGAAGGTATACATCTTTCATGTCTAGGGAGCAAATCCAGTCCCCTGTTTGCAACAGGCATTCAGATTTTGCAGGGAGATCATGCAAAACTTCTTTTGTTCTATGCAAAAGTTTAGGTTTCTCAGATCTAACACAGGCTTGAGCTCTCCTGCTCATTTGAGGACCAGGAAGTATCTGGAGTAGAACCCTTTGCCTTTCTGGCCAGAAGGTACACGTTCCATGGCATATTTGGTTAACAAACTTGCACCTTGCTTTTCAGCAATGACAGATGTCCCTTGGGATAAGTTGAAAGAGAAGGAGGATGCTCTGGAGGGGTTTCTAATAATTACAGAGCACGTCCCATGCAGTTATCTCCCGGACCCACTCGTCTGTGGTAATCTCCCTCCATTGTGTCAGATGAAGGGAGAAGAGACACCCTACCACCACCTCCTGTGGCTGAAGTGGTGCGGGATGAGTCCGACATGAGTCATGCTGAGTTGGTGGGGGCAGAGCCTCTGGTTGTGGACGATTTGAAATGGGCTCCGGGGGAGCTGGCAAGGCTCCAACATCCTTACCTCGACCTTGCTGACAGTAGGCTTGATGGACAATTTTAGCAGAAGGCTGTCGAAAAGGATCATTTACCCCAATCTCTACCAGGCATGAGATACAAGGATCTGACTGACCTTAAAGTCATTTTAGAGACTTGGAAGGCCTCTTAATGCTTTTTCTACATGGTATCCAAACAGTTTGGTGCCTGTAAAAGGAGCATTCAGAAACGTTTGCTGCATGTCAGTTTCAAACCCAGCCACATTAAGCCAAGAATACCTTCTCATGCAAATACCTGTGGAAGTTACCCTGGCAAATGCATCTGAAACATCATAAGCTGAGCGTAGCAGATGTTTGCCTACCTCAGCTCCAGCAATTCAACTTCTAAGTTACTCCTTCTTGGCAGTGCCTTATGGAAGGGCCTGGGCTGCAGCTTTGGCAGCCTTCCAGAGGCTGTTTTGATTTTTGATCATGTGTGACTGGTAGTTAGCAATACGTTGGCCCAATGAGGCAGAGGCGTATGTTCACCTGCCCATTACATCAAGCCTCCTGGACTCCTTAACAGGGGTAGGGTATTCATATGCTTTGGTGTCCCAGTTCAGTGGTTGGCAGCCATTATGACCACAGAATCGGTGTCTGGCTGGTTGGCATAATAAGGTTTGGCAGCAGAGCAGGGTACTGCTTGTTAGCCCTTCTTGGTACAGCTGGTACAGTAGTAGGCCTGTACCATGCAGCAAATGTTGCATCCTCCAATACAGGGTAAATTGAAGGGGCAGTGATGGATGGAATACAGAGGGCCTCCAGAAAATCCATCAAATTCTTTTTGGTAGAATACTCTTCTTCCACAGCAAAACCCACTGTGTTTTGCATTTTCTGCATCATTGTCTGGAAGGTAGGGACTTCAAAAGGGGCTTTGGGTGGGTACCCCACAGAATGCTCACTACAGGAAGATACTGTGGAGCTAGAATGTGGAGCTAGATTGTTCTCCATAACAAGATGTAGGGGAGCAAAAGGGTAGAGGAACAGTTGACAACGATCAAAACAGGGACTGCATTGGTGATACAACTCTGTGTCAAGCAGGTCAGCAAGGGGAAGAGGAAGAAGAGGCCACTATGGTTTACTAAGGAGGTAGCATAAAAAGTTAAAGCAAAATAAATAGCATTTAAGCAATATGAAAAGGAGCAGGAGGAGGGGGATAGGAAGAGGTACTAGGAAAAACAAAGGGAGATGGGGATGGTAGTCAGGGAAGCCGAGGCACAAACAGAACGCATGGCAAATTCAGTGGTAAGGGGGGACAAAACCTTTTACAGGTACATCAGTGAAAAAAGGAAGGCAAGGGGAGGGACTATGAGACTGAAAGGGGAGGATGTGGGTAGCGTAGAGGATGACCACCAGAAATCAGATATACTGAACAAATACTTCTATTCAGTTTTTACAAAGGAGGGGGCAGGAAATAAGTGATAAGGGGAGAAAAGGCACAGAAATGGACACAGGTCCCTTTCCAAAGGAAAGGGTCCTCAGGGAACTGAAGGCAATAAGAGTTGATAAGGCTATAGGACCAGATGGGGTGCACCCCAGGATACTGAAAGAGCTAAGAGAAGAGTTGGCAGACCCTCTGACTACCTTGTTTAAGTTGCCATTGGAAACAGGGGAGGTACCCAAGGAGTGGATGAGAGCTGATGTGGTCTCTCTATACAAAAGTGGAAACAGGGAGGAAGTGGGGAACTACAGTCCAGTCAACTTGACCTCAGTAGTGGGAAAGGTCATGGAAACACTACTAAAAGAAAGAATAGTGGAATGCCTAGCTGTCAACGGTCTACAGGACCCAAGGCAGCATGGCTTTACAGGAGGGAGGTCGTGCCAGACTAACCTCATTGAGTTCTTTGACTGGTTAACCAGGGAGGTGGATTGGGGAGGGGACTGTGGATGTGGTCTACCTGGATTTCAGCAAGGCCTTAGACACCATGCTGCACAGAAGGCTGTTAAACAAGCTGGGAAGCACGGGGGTGGGAAAGAAGGTAGTGAAGTGGGTGGAGAATTGGCTGGATCATAATTAGACCCAGAGGGTGGTGGTAAATGGCATTCACTCTGCAGAGTGTAAAGTGGCAAGTGGGGTACCACAGGGATCAGTGCTGGGTCCATTCCTCTTCAATGTCTCCATCAGTGATATTGCAGAGGGTCTGGAAGAGAAAATGTGCTTGTTCGTTGATGACACTAAGCTCTGTAACAGGTGGACACACCAGGGGCAGTGGATAGAGGGGGAGATCTAAGGAAGCTGGAGGACTGGTCAAGGGATTGGCAGCCAGGTTTCAATGCAAAAAAGTGCAAGATAATGCACATAGGTCACAAAAACCCAGGAGCTACATATCAACTGGGGGAAAGAAACAGCATGTTCCAAGCATGAAAGCGACCTGGGGGTGATCATCTCCGATGACCTCAAGGTAGGTAGGCAGTGTGACCATGTGGCAGGAAAGGCAAACAGGATGCTGGGATGCATAGGCAGGGCAATCATCAGCAGAAAAAGGGACGTATTAACTGCACTATCCAGGACATCAGTGAGGCTGCACCTCAAATACTGTATCCTGTTCTGGAGGCCTCATCTATGTAAGGACACAGACAGGGTGGAGGTGGTTCAGAGGAGGACAACCAAAATGGTGCAGAGACTACATTGCAAGCCCTACGAGGATAGGCTGAGGGAAATAATATGTACTCCCTTGTAGGAGAGGGGGTATAAGATTGAGACATTTAAATACCTCACAGGGAAGAATAAACTACAGGAGAATACTATATTCCAAAGAAAAAGATGCTCAAGAACAAGAGGGCTCAAGATGACACTGGAGGGAGAGAGGTTTAGAGGGAACATGAGGAAGTACTTCTTCACAGAGAGGGTGGTGGACAAGTGGAAGAGCCTGCCAGTGGAGGTGGTGGTGGGCGGGGTACAACCTAATGTCAGCAGTGCATGATGGAGTGCAATTGTTAGTGGTAATAGGGAAGACTAGGTGGGCTGAAGGCCCTTATCTGCTGACAATTTCTATGTTTCTAAAACTCTCCTCCTCTGCTATGAGGTCTGGATTATATTGTTCCTCGTCATCAGTGTTCGTGTCAGCAATGGGAATGGAGGACCTCGCCAATGATGCTGGGGCCGCTGGCTCAAGAGGTACCTGCTCTGTACCAGTGGTTGATGTTGACACGGCCTGCGATGCAGGAACCCCTGTTGATGGTGCCTGCACTGCAGGAACCACCACTGATGGCAGTACGAGTTGCAAGGCCAAGCCTGGAAGTATGCACCATATAATATCTGAGAACGATGCCAGTACTGCCTGTGCATCAACAATGCTCAGGCCAGGGGCCATGATCGCTGGAGACAACAATCAGCCTGGACCCACTGACTGACGATGGTGACACACCGTCCGTAGTTGTGGTAGTGCCTAAGCTAAGCCGCAACCTTGGTGTCTGATTGACGGTCGGGGGGGGGGGTTGCGTCACTGCTGGGGCAGAAGATGACAAAGCAGGTTGATTACCTGAAAGCCACAACAGCGACCTAGACCTCACCGGGGAAGCAGATCTATCCTTATCCTTATGTCCTGACAACCTGTCTTTGTTGTGGTCTTTAGACCTCGACGACCGCGAACCAATCAACAGGGCTGGCAACGCTGCCTTCTGACCCTGTTTTTTTTCCATGGACGTGAGAGTTTTCTCTAATAAAAACTTCTTCAGCGCCTTTCTTCTGTATTGCCTAGTTGCTTAATTGAAGCCCAGATGTTGTGAGTGATGCCTAAACAGCAGACACACACTTTGTGTGTGTCGGTTTTGTAAATCTTTTCTCCGCACTTGCAGTAGCGGAACAACATTGTTGGTTTTGGTGGCACACAGAGGTGGTGATATCACAAAAATATTTTAGAAGAAAATAATAAACGACAATGGTTAGTTGGTCGGCATTTCCACAGAGGTCCAACGAGTGTAATCAATGGCAGGAAAAGTAATGAGGAGTGATGGGGTTGCCCACGTTTATGTAGATGCTGACACATGATGTCATCGTGGAGAGCTCCTGACTAGCAAAAGTTTCTGTGTGGTCCTAGAGCTGACATGGGTATAATTCCAAAGGCGCGATCTAAGGGAAGAGATATCCTGGAAGAAAATCTACTGTAGTTTTTAACTTAGTCTAATCTACTTTAATAGAAAAAAACAGAAAAAACTTTCAACTGAAACAATAAAGGGGTATAAAACAACATCTGATGTTTCTGTTCCTTTTTTTTTTTATATACTTTAGTTTTATTCAGAGAGATGGAAAAAAACCATCAGTATTAATACACCAGGGAAAACCTTCTCTAAAGGAAAAGATCATAAGCTTAAGTACGTTCTTTCTCTTTCAGAGGCATTAAAAAGAGAAGACTAGAGCACGGGAGGACATGAAGGCATGAAATGAGGCTGATAGCAGGGGGTTTTAGACTGGTCTTAAGAAAATACATTTTTTACCAGGAGAATTGTTAGGTTGTGGAAAGTCTGCCAGGTGATGTAATAAAGGCAGAATCGGTAATGGGAGTTTAAGTGGTGTCTGGCTGTACACCTAGTACTAGAGGGTACAACCACTGAGACAATCAAGTGATATACTAGACAGACATTGCCTCCTTCTGTCCTGAAAAATGTAATGTAGTCCTGCCATCTTTTTTATGCAAATTTAAACTTAAAACAAAATAAAAAAACACCTGTGCAAGTTTTGCCAGTCCCCTCTCAATACCCTGGGCTTGGGACATGAACATGTGTCACCAGAGGGCAATGAAATGTATTTATTTTAATGTGAAACACGTACAATTCCATGTTTCATAATAGCAAACCAAAGTTAGGGTTACTCTCTCTCACACACGGTGTTACAGTTTTAACTGTAACAAAACCATACCACACTCATTTATGTACTGGCGTCTTTTCAGCACTAATGCTCTGTTTTCTCCACCCCCCCATGCTCTTATTCCTTTCCTGCAGCCCCACGGCCTCCCCACAGGCTGTGACCAGCAACCACCAGCCCGATCAAACATTAACGCTGCTGTGGCTGTCCTCTAAAGTTTGTTCTCCATGTCCGGTGGTCTGAGGGAAAACTGTCCTCCAACCAGGATCTGGTAGCCAGGGCTTAAGGGAGGATTGCATGATTTGCACTAGTTTTAGCCCCCCCAATCCCATACACACTGAGCGCCCTTATAGCACAGTGGCAAAGTGCCACAGAGTGCCTTCTGCGGCACCTTGCCATTGACTTCTAGCATTTTTTTGTCCTTTTGGAACTGCCATAGTCCCTGGTGGTCTGGTTTGCAAACCTCTCTTGTCCCCTCCAGTGCTCTCGCGAGACTGGTGCATGAGAAGGGACGGCAGAAATCAGTTGTGGTATCTGCAGTAAAATAACTGCCATTTCATATGTCTGCCTGGAATGCAGTGATTGATGGATCACTGGAGGGGAGGGCTACCACCAAGTGCCGTGCCAGTCGGCACACTGTTTCTTCAAGGTCAGTGGTGCTGCCATGGCGGATGTACTCGCAGCTGCAGTTGGTGGGCAGAACACACTGCAGTGGCTGGTAGGAAGCAAAAGTCAAGTGGAGCAAATGAGTGAGGGATAACTAAAAGAATTTCAGGTAAATAAATGTTGAAGAAAACAGTAACTGGGATTCTGTCACTAGCCAAATGGGCCTTCTAGCTTTTAAAGTGCATTTGGGAAGGGAGTCCATCACAGTCAAATGTGTAAAGTTCTTAGCCATAGAGTTACTGGGGACAGGTACATGCGAGGTAACCCGCGGATAATACCCAGCAAGTGGCTGCTGCCTTTTGGAATTGTTTCCTTGCATTTATCTCTGTCCATCACTATAAACAGTGACTATATGATGTGACACCAAGCAAAGAATAAGTTAGGGTGTACAAAGTGATAGGGATACCTTTTTCTTTGATGCTAGGCTTGAGATGGTATGCATCTTCTGGGAACTGGGAATGTATTAATAGTAAGTTTATTTGCATGAGAATCAATGCAAGGATATTGTGTGAAAAGTACTCTTTTGAATGCTGGTATTAGAGTATTGGTAATTTGGTGCACCTGTAATACCAACATTCTAAAGGCGTGAGTGTTGTTTGAACAATATTGGAAGCACCTTAAAATAGCAACAGAACTTAACATTTGAGTGGCAGGAGTATCACAAAGGCCTGCAGAGGTGTTTCAGGGACCCCCCCCCCCCAAGTTTATCCACCCCCTGCAAAATGCCCCCACCACCACCCAATTTGATAGACCCGGGAGGGGATTCCCTCTAGGACCTGAAAGTGAATTTCAAGTCCTGGGTAGCAGGCAGTGATCTGTGTTTCATTGCACCTAAGTGTGCTGGCGGCAGTCATCCAGCTGGGGGCTAGGATTTTTATATCCCAGTTTTCTCCCTCAGTGTTCCTTCCTCCCCTTGACATGAGCATAGCCTCTGCTGGCTTGCACATGCATAATGTGCCCGCGTGAAAGAAGCAAGCTCCCTGGCTGACCACAGGTGTCATCAGAATCCTCTGGGAGCTCTCCCCAGCCAAGTTGCATGGCATCAACCTCAGCCAGGCCTGCCTCCTGAAGTGGCCCCCTTGAGTGCACTTATGAATCTGGTTGCATGTATAACAGTGTACTGTGCTGCTGCCAGGCCATTGGGGTGGTCCAATGCTTTATTTTTTTATGTTTAGTGAATACGTTACAATCTTAACATACTATAACTTTTATGTAATGCATTTTACTGATTTTTTTTAATTTACATTTGTGCTCCCATTTCAGAAGAGACTCTTTCACATCCTCTGTCTGACCTCTTATCTAACTTGCTTTCATGAAGCAGAGGGAGCATGGCCATATCCAACATCAAATGGCCCTATTTGACCATTTGGGTGAGGTTGAGCTTTTATCTGCCCAGTGAGTGCCTGTTTTTCCCTTTCTCCCTTCTACAACACTGCCCCGTGAAAGTGTCCAAAACAGCATTCCAGATGTTAATATGCCTCTCCCAGCTCAGAATCCCATCTCGGGCTGGCTCCCATACTTCCTGGCCCACATGGGGGCACTCAGACAGCAGGATCCTACACCGCCACTATGTAGGAGGTACAGGTCCAGAAACTAATTCCTCTTGCAGCCAGTCCATTTCTGGTGCCCTGGGCTTGGGGCATAAACCCAGGTCAACAGCGTAACTGGCAGCCCCTGTATCTGGCAGCCTCAAGCTGGCCCTCCCAGCCCTTTTTAATGACAGTTATATAGAATGTATGTTTTAGAAATCATTAAATGAAATGGTAACCAAGACCTTCTCTCATTATAATAGAGACCTAGATGAAAACATTTACATCTAGTACCTGAGTGATGGGACATATGAAGTTGGTCTGGCTCTGGGTCACTGCTATATCCTCATCTAGTTCTTCTTCAGCTGTCTCGTCAGCCTCGTTTTGCAGTTGAAGACCAGCTAAAAAAAAAAAGAAAATGCACTGGGTTATCAACCTTAAAATTAGCAGCTATATTCAGATGAAGGTTTTAAGGGAGAACACTTGTGTACAAGGAAAGGAGACAATACTGTTGCCAAGAGAAATGATTCCGCATCAGCTATTGGCCAAACCAGCAAATCTTTTAGGACCAGAAACCTAAGACATTCAGTTCCCCTTTCTTTACAGCTGCAGGCAACTATTTTCTACATCACTAGCACAGGAAATTATATCAGAGAAGGGGAATAAAGTGGTAAAATACAACAGTGCCAGTTATTCCTAATGAAGAGTTAGTTCCTGATCCCCACGACTGTTGGTGTCGTCGTTAATAACTTGTGCTGATGGCATTTTCAGCACCAGAACTCCTGTGAACTTGTAGATTTGCAAAGCACTGTTTCATAGAAATAAATTTTGCACCATTTTGACAAATATTTTTTAGTGCTAGTACCACCAATTTCCAAAAATTTGTGGTGTGATTGCTTTGCATAAGGTTTTACGACATCCCCATTTAGTGAATGGCTCTGTCTGTGAGGTTTGCAAAATTTATACTAATACTATTCTCAGTCACTGCTCTGCCAGTACCATTTTACATATTTGTTTGCAAAGATGCAGTTTTGCATAATTTGTTGTGCTGTCATCGTTTTTTGTAATGTGAGGCAGTGTGATCTAGTGGTTATAGTCCTGGCTTGAGAACTGTGGGAATCACAGGTTAAACCTCACCAGCGCCAAATAGTCACCGTGTGACCTTGAGCAAGTCACATAACCTCTCAGTACTCCCGTCAATCCAGCTGTAGAAATGGGTAGATACAGGACCCCACAAGAAATGAGAGGTTATATTTCAGCAGAGCAAGCCTGGTTAAGTAGGTTGCATAAAACAATAACTGTTTTGTGATGATGTGTGACGAATTACTGAGGTAGTTTACAACCCACTTAAACAGACTTGCCCAGTTTAGATATAACCACTTGTTTTCTGTGGGGTCCTGCATGTACCCATTTCTACAGCTAGACTGACTGGAGTACTGACAGGTTATGTGACTTGTTCAAGGTCACACAGTGATTATTTGGCACTGCTGAGGTTTGAACATGTGATTACCTAGTTCTCAGGCCAGTGATTTAACCACTACACCACACTGCCTCATGTTATACAAAACGATGTCCACACAACAAACTATGCAAAACTGCATCACTGCAAACAAATAATGGGGATATTATAAAACATTATGCAAAGCAACTGAACCGCCAGTGTTTTGGAAATTTGTGCCTGGGGCACTACTAAACATTTCTCAAAATGGTGTGTAACCCCCCTGCAAATGGGGGTTCCCAAAAGACTTCCAGGAGCTTGCTTGAATGCTCCAAGCCTGAATGGTGTTTGGCATTTAAGCCATTTATCAGTGAGTGTTTTTAGAGCCTCTGGTACTGTCTCTTTAAGAGCTGTCTGCTTGCAGACATAATTAGTTTGTATGGGGGGACTGTGTGCTTTCTGAGTACCACTCGAGCTGCTGCCAATTCACTTCATTTTTGCAGTCACTAGGAGTGCAAGGGAACCTATCTGAAAGATGTAACTGTTTGCCAGAAATTATTTAGATAATAATGAAATTACAGTTTGTCTAACCTGCTTTCTTTGCAGTCAGAACTGTGTCTGCTAGTTCCCATTCTAGTTTTGAACTGCTGAACTGGACCAATCAGTGTGGGGTAAGCTAGCTCTAAAATGGTGCCTTGGACGAATCAGAACTTGGACTCATAATCTGAGCCAGCCACAAGAGGATTGTATGGGCAGTGACTCTGGGAGATGTAGTTTAGACTTCAGTGCCTTTTTGGACCAACAGCAGCAGTCTATTGTGAGTGACAGCCAATCCAGTCAAGAACTGGGAGGAACTCAAAGGAAGTGCCCGTTTTGTCGGTTGGAGTTCAGTTGAGCTTTGGCAGTGAAGAAGGAAGGAGCCCTGTGCTTTTCAGTGTGCAGTTTTAGTCAAAAAGGTGTAAGGCCCAGAGTTTCGGTCTGCAGCTTGTGTAACAGCTTGTTAGGACTGAATCGTCCTGTGAAAAGAATCAAAGGATCTCTGAAGAGTAGAAACCAGGCTCACCCTGTAGAAGACTGGAAGAATTGCTGAAAATTGCACTCGGTCTGTCAGGAACTGAATCTGCTGTGTGTTCTCCGGGTATTGTGCAGTAATTACGATCGGATACAGATGCAGCCTGCCTGGTATAGTACTTTCTTTTATATGGATGTGTGAAGAGGTTTGTGTACCTCAAGTGAGCCCTGCTGACATTGAAGGACCCTATCTTATTTGGAGGTCGTGAGTACTAATTCAGGGTTGCTCCCTGTTGAATTGCCACATTAAATCCAAATGGAATTACTGTACTGCTGACTGTTTAATTCTCCTTTCTCTGTGTGAAAGGGCCCCACCAGCTGCCACGGTTTGGACTAGCCACTAGGGCTTGGGTACCCAGGGACAGTAACTGATAGGGATAGGCCTGTGCACAGAGCCATAGGTAGATTATTAGAGTGATAAGCTAATTAACCTGATTTCCCCTGTCCTTGTTATATCCCCTAAATAAATCAGAGCTGTTGTTTCAGCAAAGTTATACTGCCTGAGGTATTTGTCTATGTTAAAGTACTGTACTGTGATTGTTGCACTGTATCTCATTTCACAGGAGGTCCCAGTGCCGGAACCAGACCTGGGGTAAGTGTATACTGTGAAGGTAATTCTGATATATTGTGTGGGCCACTAGTGGGAAGAAAGGGGTTGCAGTGTCCCAGAGGGCTGTGACCAAGTTAGTTTAACTATTGCAAACCCTGACCTCTGGGTGGAGGCACCCGCCATTGGATCCAGGCCCCTCAACCTGTTAGTGGCAAATCAGGCAGGGGTAGTAGCCCCTGGGATAGCGCCATCTAGGGGTTACATCTTGGAGGCTCACCGCTGGGATTGTGTGTCCTCTAGTGGCCATATTCTACGAACCACTGTTAAGAAAAAATGGGTACCCGACAGAAGTGGCTGTGCACCGCTGGTGGAGTGGTGTACTGGGGAGGAGATCGACCCAAAATGCTATGCTTATCCTGGACATCCCCTGGGTATCAATACGGACACTGTGCAGGAGTACTTTCCAAGGTGGAAGGTTTACAAAACCCTGTGGTGGTGGGTCGGCATGCTAATCTGCTCACCCACACTTTCCTGGCCCTAGTAGAGTTTAAGGATCCCATAGATAGCTCCAAAGTGCCACAGACCATTACCCCAGAGGGAGCCCTCACTGCTTGGAGAGTGATAACTAAGGACAGTAAAGACCGGGAATCTCAGCCTCACCACTATCTGAAACTTTTGAGGAGAAATTTGTTGAATGGTTGCTGGGAGAGGGGAAACTGTGGAGGACTTGAAGAAACTATTCTTTCCACCTGGGGTGTTCCTCCCAACACCCTCTCCTGCTCCAGTGCCCGTAATGGTGGCTGAACCAATGCAGACTCCTATTTCTGCACCTGCCATTAGTCACGACTCTTCACCGGTTGAGGATCTTCTCTGGCACCCTCCCACCCCCAAGGGGAGGATGACTGGAGACCTGGATAGACTATGTTGCCCCCAAGTGCTAGAATGGCAATGCTCGGAAGGTGAAAAGCGAAGAGGGTTAGTGAGAGCCTCCGAGGTCCTGCCCTGGCTACCATCCGTGCTAAACGGGCCAGTAACCCTGAAGCGACTGTACAGGCCTATCTTGAGGCCTTGGAGAGTGTGTAAGGGAGCCCAGATTCTGATGAGGACCTATGGTGGAGAGTAAGAAATGCACAACAGTACCAAGGGGAGTTGTTGTCTGTGTATGTATCTCGGCTGGAAAAATTGTTGCAAGAATGCCTCAGAAAAGGTAGTTTGCCAGCGATTGAACTGGACCCAACCAGGCTGGACAGGATCCTTAAGTCTGCCCCTTCTCAGAACTGCTGTTGCTTCAGTTACACCTGGCAGATCGACTGGAATCCCCACCCTCCTATGATGAGTTAATGAGAGAAATTGAGGAGTTGAGAAAGACGACCTCGGAGGACCTGCACCAATAGCTGCGCTACTACCTGAGTGACTGAGGGTGACCCATCAAGTGAAGTTCAGGGGCAGAGGTTGGCAGTCAATGAGTGCTCTGACAAGGAAAAGATATGTCACAATGGGGCGAACTGTTGAGAGAGATCCGGGAATTCAAAAACAGTCCCTTTATGAAGGCCACGCCTGCAAGCACGGGCCCTGACCTATATCCGAACTGCATCTGCTATGGGGTGGGGTACCCACCATGTATCTCCTGCTGATAACAGTCCGAACTCCGATTCCTTGACCATGGAAGTGGAGAAACTGACGAGATGTCTCCAAATGCTTATCACGCCCGTAGACAGAGATGGCACCAAGGTTTCCAGTTAGTAATACCCGCCCTGGCTCCCAGTGTGGCGCCTCGCCAGCTCAAACTCCAGAAAGTATGTTTTGCTATAATTGTGGGAAAGATGGGCACATGAAAAGGGAATGCCAGTCCCCAAAAGACACTGACAAAGTTGCATATAGGCTACAAGGAGAGCTTGGAGAAGAAATCAGTGGTTAAGAGGTGCACGACATGATCCCAGTGAGGGCACCAAAATGCTAATTCACGCCCTTGTGGCAAGGTCAGTTGCCCAGGCCCCCACTACCGCCTCTCAGACTGGTCCAGAATAGTGGGTCCCTCCATGGAGACCACTGTAAGGTGAACGGAGTGTCTACAAGAGCTATATTAGACAGTGGCTCCCAAGTGACAATTATGTTCCAAGATTGGTATCAGAAGCATTTGTCAGACATACCCTTACAACCATTAGAAGGACTGCATGTATGGGGTTAAGTGAAAGGCCTACCCCTATTCCGGGTATATCCAATTTGGCTGTCTTTCCCCACCTCCTGGCTGGAGTGGCCGAACAAGTAGAGACCCTAGCCTTAGTGTGTCCCCCACTGGACTGTATGATGGTGTCCCTTTGTTGATTGGAACAAATGCTCATATGTTCGGAAGGCTGGCACAGTTGTGTTATGAAAAACAGGGTCAAAGACTAGTAGAGCTTTAAGAGTTCGGCTTTAATTAAGAAGGCCTATGAGGCACAGAGAGATGCTGAAAACAGAACCAGAGGAACCGGTCGAATTGTATGGAAGAAGGATCCTGAGTCTCTGATCCTGGCGCCAAATGCCCAGTGTACCTTACAGGAGAGGTCCGTATCAGAAAGGATGTTAAGAATAAAATATTAATGTTGGATGCACCAGGCGATGGAAAATTGCCAGAGGGACTGCTGGTCAAGCCTAGTATTTTGCCTGCTAGAGCCCATGCTTATGCCAGAAGGGTAATGGTCCAAGTTCATAATGTGTCTGAAAGAGACATTCGAAAATAGAGGTTGCATCCTGGCTTAATGTGCATTGTGCAGACACTGCAGTGCTACCCAGCAGCAAGAGTTCAAGGAAGAATGACAGAGTAACGCCTGACTTGTTTGATTTCGGCGACTCCCGCTGCCAGCTGAATGGAAAGTGAAGATCAGTGAGAAGCTTGCCCAGAGAGACCAGGTGTTTTCTTTAAAGGAATGGGATGTAGGATGCGTGTAAGGAGCTGAGCACAATATCCGCTGCATGACGAAAGACCATTTCGTGAGAGGTCTCGACGCCTGGCACCTGCTGACATAGATGATGGAGACGGCATCTGCAAGAGATGTTAGCTGCTGGTGTAATACAAGAATCCAGAAGCCCTTATGCTTCCCCCATTGTGGTAGTGAGAAAAGAATGGAACAGTAAGGATGTGTGTGGATTATCGCAGACCTTAAACCGGCGGACTATCCCTGATCAGTACACCAATGCCCGTATTCAGGATGCTTTGGACTGCCTAAACGGGAGCAAGTGGTTCTTCGTGCTGGATCTCCGCAGTGGGTACTATCAGATCCCGATGGCCCCAGAGGACCGTGAAAAGACAGCCTTTATCTGTCCGCTTGGCTTCTATGAATTCATGAGGATGCCTCAAGGGATTTCAGGTGCCCCAGCCACTTTTCAACGATTGATGGAGCGTGCAGTGGGGGACATGAACTTACTAGAGTGCCTGGTATACCTAGATGATGTTATTGTGTTTGGCAGCTCACTGGAGGAACATGAGAGCAGATTATTTAAGGTATTGGACCGACTGGAGGACTTTGGCCTTAAACTGTCCATTGATAAGTGTCAATTTTTCAAACATCAGTAAAGTATGTGGGACATAGTATCCACCGAGGAATAGAGACCCACCAAGTAAAGTTGAGGCCTTGACCACCTGGCCACAGCCCAAAAATCTAAAAGAACTGCAAAGATTCCTGGGATTCTGTGGTTATTATCGGCGCCTCATCAAGGACTATTCAAGAGTGATCCGCCTTACTTAACCTTACTAAGGGTATCCCCAACCCACAAAAATACTAAAAGTCAGCATCCTCAAGACTGAAAGAGGTATTTTCATCCGAGTGAAGTATTTGGCCCGCTGGACTCCTGATGTGAGACTGCTTTTCATGAGATCATATATCAACTTACCCATGCTCCAGTGCTGGCCTATGCCGATCCAAGAAAACCTTACGTCCTGCACACTGATGCTAGCTTGCAAGGGTTGGGGCTGTGTTGTACCAAGAGCACGAGAATGGCCTGAGACCAGTGGCCTTTGCCAGTAGAAGCCTGACCCCATCCGAAAAGAACTATCCTGTACATAAGTTAGAGTTCCTAGCTTTGAAGTGGGCTATTGTTGACCAATTCCATGAGTACTTGTATGGGGCTAAAATACTAGTAAAACTGACAATAATCCTTTGACCTATGTGCAGACCTCAGCTAAGTTGGATGCCACTGGCCATAGGTGGCTTTCTGCATTATCTACATATGACTATGCTCTGAATACCGAGCAGGTCTGAACCACATAGATGCTGATGCTCTCTCCCGAGGCCTGTTCCCCAGAATGATTGGGTCCGACTGGCAGAACCTGACATTCGGGCACTCTGCTCGAAGTTTGACAGGGAGGAACAAATGTCCACGGACGAGTGGACTGCATGGTGGATTGCTTGGGAGCCTCTGAGAATGTACATACCTGCTTATTGCCACTTTTCTGCAACAGACATTGGTGCACTGCCTCAGCTGGACAATGACAGTATTCGGCGGGCTCAATCCGCGATCCCATGATCAAAGCAGCTTTAAGCCCTCTATGCAGGAAAAGATGTGTCCAAATTACGCCCACTGATTTGAGAACTGCACTGTTATACAAAGAAGGTCCTAAGTTGAAACTGATCAATAAACTGTTATACAGAGAAACAGTAGACAGAGGGGACAAGTAGACAACAACAACTAGTGCTGCCCACTGCCTTCGAGACTCAGTATTGAGGTCCTTGCACAACCACATGGGGCACCTTGGTATAGACAGAACACTTGACTTGGTGAGATCCAGATTCTATTGGCCTAAGATGGGGCTGATGTGGAGCAACACATTCGAACTTGTAGTCGCTGCTTACAGAGGAAAGCTTTGTCCCAGAGGGCTGCCCCTTGTTAACATAACCACCAGTGCACCCATGGAGCTGGTCTGTATTGATTTTCTAAGTTTGGAGTCAGATCAAAGAAATATCAGTAATGTGCTGGTGGTCACTGACCATTTCACGAGATATGCCCAAGCTTTCCCACCAAAGACCAGAAAGCATCCACTGTAGCCAAAGTACTTGTAGAAAACTTTTGTTCACTATGGGGCTCCACAAAGAATCCATTCTGATCAAGGGAGAGACTTTGAGAGTCGCCTGATCAAAGAGATGCTTTCTCTGTGGGAGTGCGAAGTCCAGAACCACTCCTTACCACCCCAGGGGACCCACAGCCTGAACGTTTCAACCGCACTTTGCTAGATATGCTAGGCACCCTGCACCCAAAGGACAAGCCTAGATGGAGCCAACAAATTAGCACCCTGGTACATGCTTATAACTGCACTAAAAGTGATGCCACTGATTCTCCCCTACCGCCTGATGTTTGGAAGAGAAGCTCGACTACCAGTAGATGTGTGTTTTGGGTCTCTCCTGATGGGGTTCAAGCTGACAACTATTTACAGTATGTGCAAAAGTTAAAGGCCCAGCTAACTCATGGCACTAACTGGCTCAAACCATGGCTGCCAAAAGAAATCTGGCCAACAAAGAAAGGTATGATAAAAGGTGAAAGCACAGGAACTCCAGGAGGGAGATCGGTATTGCTAAGAAATCTGGGACTGCATGGCAAGCACAAGATTGCTGACAGATGGCACCATCTCCCTCACATTGTAGTGGGCAAACTAGATGATCTGCCAGTGTACAAAGTAAGGCCTGAGAATAATTAAAAGATGTAAAACAATGCATAGAAATCATTTACTGCCCATTGGACAAATCTTAATTGAGTCTGAGCCCTAGAAGATGCCCCTCTGGACCAGTGACTAGAGCTGCTGCTAAGAAAAGATCAAGAAAGTCTGCACCTACAGAAGCAAAGTTAAAGTGTTCCCTCCACAAGTCCCAGTTGAGCATGACTGTCAGTCCATATCGGAAGAAAGTGAGAGTGACTTTGAATACTATCCTTCTTACGAACTGAGTCAATTGTTCGGGGCAATCCCAGTCAATACTGGAGACAAAGCTGGGCCTTCTGACTGTCTAAGCCCCCAGCTTCATCCCTGGAGCCAATGCTCCCAGAAAGTGAAGTGCAAAGCATCAGATCAGATGAAATGGAATCATTGTGCATGGTTGAACTGTTTGAGCTTAGGAGGAAATGATAGATTGGGGCAGACTGGTGATACATCGAACAAGAAGAGTATTTTGAGTGCCTGACAGTCCACTGCCAGTGTCCGAAAAGCTCTCCATGCGAGCCAAATGTTGTGGACTCAGAAACTGTAACCCTGGAGCTGAAAGTGCCCCAGGTTCTAGCCTCTACCCCATGGAGACTCCTGACAAGTGAGGACAATGCTGAAAATGAGGCTCAGAGTGCAGAGACTATAACAGTTCCCCAGAAAGACTGGTCGAGCTGTAAAGCCTGTGGTGCACCCTCAGTTATGATTCACTTGGGAGGCCTGTGGACTTGCCTCTCAATGTTGTCCATAAAGGAGTGTATGTGTCCCCGAGCTCATTGCCCAAACTGAGCATCAGTGCTAACTCCAAGTTACTTGTGTTGCCCTCTTAGTATGGTGCCTTGCCCCATCCAGCCCCTAAGGTAACTGACAGGAAGGGCCCCTCTTCAGGTTTCATGTACAAGAGGTAATAACTTGAGTTATGGTACAATGTGTATGTAATACTGTGTAAAGAGGACGACTGCAATGTTTCAGAAATGTGTTCTTGGTAAAATGATATATTGACTGATGATTACATGTGCGAGCCTAATGCAAATGTATATGGTTGCAGTTGAAACTTATGGGGTACTTGCTTGACGCGACGTCAAGCTTTCCAGGCCAGGAAGGGTGTAACCCCTGCAAATGGGGGTTCCTAAAAGACTTCCAGGAGCTTGCTTGAATGCTCCAAGCCTGAATGGTGTTTGCATTTAAGCCATTTATCAGTGAGTGTTTTAGAGCCTCTGGTACTGTCTCTTTAAGAGCTGTCTGCTTGCAGACATAATTAGTTTGTATGGGGACTGTGTGCTTCTCTGAGTACCACTCGAGCTGCTGCCAATTCACTTCATTTTGCAGTCACTAGGAGTGCAAAGGGAACCTATCTGAAAGATGTAACTGTTTGCCAGAAATTATTTAGAGTAATAATGAAATTACAGTTTGTCTAACCTGCTTTCTTTGCAGTCAGAACTGTGTCTGCTAGTTCCCCATTCTAGTTTTGAACTGCTGAACTGGACCAATCAGTGTGGGGTAGCTAGCTCTAAATGGTGCCTTGGACGAATCAGAACTTGGACTCATAATCTGAGCCAGCCACAAGAGGATTGTATGGGCAGTGACTCTGGGAGATGTAGTTTAGACTTCAGTG
Source organism: Neoceratodus forsteri (assembly GCA_016271365.2). NCBI lineage: Eukaryota > Metazoa > Chordata > Ceratodontiformes > Ceratodontidae > Neoceratodus > Neoceratodus forsteri. Next base: position 717,731,396 of record CM057455.1, read on the forward strand.
CCTTTTTGCAACAGCAGCAGTCTATTGTGAGTGACAGCCAATCCAGTCAAGAACTGGGAGGAACTCAAAGGAAGTGCCCGGTTTTGTCGGTTGGAGTTCAGTTGAGCTTTGGCAGTGAAGAAGGAAGGAGCCTGTGCTTTTTCAGTGTGAAAGTTTTAGTCAAAAAAGCGTGTATAGGCCAGAGTTCCGTCTGCAGCTTGTGTAACAGCTTGTTAGGACTGAATCCGTCCTGTGAAAAGAATCAAAGGATCTCTGAAGAGTAGAAACCAGGCTCACCCTGTAGAAGACTGGAAGAATTGCTGAAAATTGCACTCGGTCTGTCAGGAACTGAATCTGCTGTGTGTTCTCCGGGTATTGTGCAGTATTGCGATCGGGATACAGATGCAGCCTGCCTGGTATAGTACTTTCTTTATATGGATGTGTGAAGAGGTTTGTGTACCTCAAGTGAGCCCTGCTGACATTGAAGGACCCTATCTTATTTGGAGGTCGTGAGTACTAATTCAGGGTTGCTCCTGTTGAATTGCCACATTAAATCCAAATGGAATTACTGTACTGCTGACTGTTTAATTCTCCTTTCTCTGTGTGAAAGGGCCCCTACCAGCTGCCACGGTTTGACTAGCCATCAGGGCTTTAAAATTTAGGACAGTAACTGATAGGGATAGGCCTGCGCACAGAGCCATAGGTAGATTATTAGAGTGATAAGTTAATTAACCTGATTTCCCCTGTCCTTTGTTATATCCCCTAAATAAATCAGAGCTGCTTGTTTCAGCAAAGTTATACTGCCTGAGGTATTTGTCTATGTTAAAGTACTGTACTGTGATTGTTGCACTGTATCTCATTTCACAGGAGGTCCCAGTGCCGGAACCAGACCTGGGGGTAAGTGTATACTGTGAAGGTAATTCTGATATATTGTGTGGGCCACTAGTGGAAGAAAGGGGGGTTGCAGTGTCCCAGAGGGCTGTGACCAAGTTAGTTTAACTATTGCAAACCCTGACCTCTGGGTGGAGGCACCCGCCATTGGATCCAGGCCCCTCAACCTGTTAGTGGCAAATCAGGCAGGGGTAGTAGCCCCTGGGATAGCGCCATCTAGGGGTTACAGGTGCAAAAGTTATTTACTCGGAAACGGTACTTACCAAATCTGCAAGTCTGCAGGAGTGCTGGTGTCTGAAAATGCCATCGGCACAAGTTATTAATGACACCGAGGTTCATGGGGATCAGGAAATCGTCATTAGAATTACTGGCAGCACTGTATTTTTCCTCTTGATTGCCCTTCTCTGCTGTCATTTCTTGTACTAGTGATGAAGAAATGGATGTTTGCAGCTGTACAGAGAGGGTAACTAAATGTGTTATGTTTGTAGCCCTAAAAGAGTTGCAAGTATGGCCATCAGTTAATTTGAAATAGATTTCCCCTTGCAACAATACTGTCACCACCAAAGTTTGTACACGAGTGTTCCCATTTCAGGGCAACAATCACAGAATTGTAAAACAAGTCTTATAAAACTGGTGCTACGTAAGGTTAAAACGATGCTACTGCTGCAACAATACCTCATCAATACAGCAGGTACAGTCTAGTATGCTCATCAAAATGCCAGCTCAGAAATCAGTATAAGTATTTTGTACTGATTATCCACAGACTCTCTGTAATCCTTCAAAAAACAGCCATCCCTGTCCAGAAGAAACTGCATTTGTGCTCTGAATGAATGTAGATATTGTTTATATGACCTTGTTCTAAAAATTCAAAGTGCTACCGAACAATAAATGCTATTAGAAATGGAATACTAATAAATCCCAGTACCACAACAGGGAAAGCAAAACAATCAGTACCTTAATAAAAAAAAGTCCTAACTTATTTAGCCATTATGGGAAAGCATTACAGAATAAGAGATTTAAACTGTTTATTTAAACAAGGTGTCTGAGAGTACTAACACCCAACAAATAAAGGTGTTGTGTTCAAGTCACCCGAGGACATCAATGAAGCGACTGCAGGAACCAATAATCCAGTCAGGAGGGGTGATAGGGTGTCAGGAAGTCACTGAGGTAGGAAAGGCCCAATCTGTCCAGGGCTTTGTAAACTAACAGTAAGATCCCAAAATCCATTCTCCACCTTACAGGCAACCGGTGCAGCTCAGTGTGGCAGCTGTATGATACAACATCCAAATGGATCAGAAGCCTGACTGCCACAATCTGCTCTAGCTATTTATTTATTTATTTAAGAGATTTACCAGATAAGCATACTGAGTGTGAACCACTCGATTCCAGATGCGACCTGGGAGTTACATGCATACAGCTATAGGCACTAGAGATGATTATCAGGTAGGCACCCAAAAAGGGCATTACAGGAGTCAAGCCAAAAAGTAACAGAGGCCTGAACTAAAATTCACTGATCAACAGGTTTAAGGAAGGAGAACAATCCAGCAATGCTTCTGAAATGGAAAATGCGCTCCATTTGGAGATTGCAAGAACCTGTGAAAACACAAGGACTGATTACAGGCTTTTGGACTGAAAATTCATGCAAGTATTCATATTGCCTTACTGATGTCTGCATCTAATTGTACTGTGTTATTAACCTGCACACTAATAAAGCTGAGTTTTAACAAAGAAACATCTCACTCCTGACACCCACGAACACCTCAAGATCCAGGGCCAGCCAGCTGTCAAAGATGACCAATACACTCTTAACTTCCTCCAAAGCCCTAAACGGATCCCCACACCAAGGGTGGGCAGTCACAGACTTCCACTTGATGCCAACAACGGACGATCCAATTCGATCAGTAAGTTAGGTCTTGCCATAGCTCAGCCTCTGCCAGCTCATGGCAATCTAGTTTCAAACTTCAGCCAAGCACTGCTCTGCCTTACAAGCAGCAAAGCTGCACCAATTTAGAGGTAGAGCTCAGTGTCATCTGCACAGCACTGAAAACCCAGCTTGTACTGCACCTCCAAATGCTCTTGCCTAGGGAAACATATACATGGGGAAAAACAATGAAGATAAAATAGAACTGTGAGGAACTCTGCTACTCGGGGAAGCCAGAGTTGAGGAAACATTTATTTATTTTATTTATTTAGCTTTTGTTAACCGGGTAGGTACACTAGACAAGTTGTATGCCTATTTTCAGGAACGACCCGGGAGAGTACAACAGGTATTACAGATGCATCAACACAGTGTAGCAGGTAAACAAGTACATATTGTAACTTAGTACATTGAGTCAACAAAACAACCAGGCAGTATAGGGATCATATGTATGACAGAAATTGGCAGAGTACATAATGAGCAAACATTACCCACGCTGACAGCTGCTTCACTGGTCAGTAAGGAATGACTAGAACTAAGACAGCACTACCCCTGACAGTATACCACTGTGCTCAATATGGTCAAAACAAAAATGTGCTATGAAAAACCCACACCCCCTGCCGTGCCCTGTGATCCCCGCAAGGGTGGGGCAGAGCAGATGGTCAGTACGCCGCCACTGAGCCTCACCAGCAGTCGATAGTATACCATGGCAAAAGCTGCAGAGGGATCAAGGAGAATGAAAATCAATAACTGTCTGCCTAAGGGAAGCTATTTGCAACTCTCTCCAGAGCAGCCTCCCATGCTATGGCACAACCTGAGGCTGGACTGGAAAGGCACCTAGATGCTAACTTCCTCGAGACTAGATCTCAGCTGCACTGCAAAAGGGAAGACTGCAAATCGGGTAATGGTCAGGATCTAAGAATCTAAACTTTACTTTTTCACGAGAGGTCTGACCGCAGCTTTTTTTTTCATCGTGGGGAGTAAGAAACGTAATTCAAAAGAAGCATTAATGATTCTGGCATACACAGAACCTAGTTCCTCCTAGACTGTACAAATGTGTTGGAACCCAGAGCCAACATACTGCAAGAGCGATACAAGTCACAAAGCATTTTGAGGGCATCCTGCAAAAATACTGACCCGAAGTCAGCTCAGGAGTGATGCAAGTCTGCCACCTTTGGATCAAACTGCCAATGCACAATGTCTGATTTGTGGGGGAGATCTTCACTCTGATAGCGGACACCTTTTCCTGTAAGGAACTACTAAAACTGCTCACACCCATGTGTGGTGGCAATTCATCTGCTAGATGAAGACAAACCAGATGAAGCAAACTGTTCACAGTTCTCTAAAGTGAGGCAGGCCAGCTCTTTTCAGTGCTACGAGGGAGGAAAGACACTGGTCTTTGACCTGGCCTGCAGTCATCTTATAGCACTTACAATAGGCCATTCATTTGGAACAGGTTATCACTTTACCCCAACTGTTTGTTATATTGGACAATTTATTAAGCATTCTCTGCAGGCCAGTTTCAAACAAAGAGAACAGAATCAGGTTGCCAGCATACAGTCAAGTTGGCAAATCGTTTTCCTTTATTTTTGAGACTGAAAGACACATAATTAAGTTCTGAAATGAAACAATTAATAACAAGATTGAATAAGGTAGGGGCTAGACTGAAACTAGTAATGTAATACTCCTGGGAAGCAGTCATACAATGCGGATCTATAGGTTGAATGCATATATGCACAGGGTATGCAGATTTTTCTTTCAAGTATCATACTGAAAGAGTATGGGCAACAAGGGATCTCTCAGATAACCTTAGACAGGGAATGCCAAATGTACCACTACTCAACCTTTAAGCTGTTTTAAAACTCAGTTTTGCTGAGGCAGACATTTTGAATCAAGGTAAAGCAATGGATGTTCATACATATAAAAGCGCGACTGGAAGAAGTGTGTTTTAAACTAAAACCACCAATCTGTAAGGTACAACAAAAAAAGAACAAAACAAAAAAGTTTTGCAACTCTGATCATAAACTTATTTCCATTAAAAGCTAAAATGGGAAATGAATTCCCTCTGTAATACAGACTTTGCTTTGTTTTCTTTTTCAGTATGTTTTCATTATTTTGTTTACAAACACTTTCTTTCCAAACCTCTGCACTACTGAGGCCTCCCTGAAACTTGCAGATTACCCATGCACTGGTAACTGTATGTTGGGATACACATGGGGGTGCTGAGGCAAATGGTAACGGGCCACATCCAGAGTCATCATTCACGGCTGAGGAATCTTCCGTCCCTCCCATTTCCCTCTTGATCCTCTAGCACCTATGACAGCTCACTTTGTGTTACAAGGGTAGATCCAATGCACACACTGAGGTGGGTCGATGACTCGGGTGATCCGGCTGTAAGCCTTACTCCGTGAATTCCAGCGTACTGCCTCTGCAGCTGTCCTCCGACTGCACTGGCTCTGGGGTGAGAATCGGGTCTCCAAAACAACAGCGAAATACGCTACCAGATCTCGCACCAGACCAGCAGCGTCTGTGGCCTCCCATAATTATTTTTATTCATTTGATTTACCAGGAAGGTGGACAGGGCAAAAGCCCAGTTTCAGCCACACCTGGGGAAAAGGGTAACAATGACAGGAATACATACAAAGTGATACAACACATTTAAGAATCACCATATATTACACAGTCATATCATACAGATACAGTAAGATCTTTCATACAAAGCACAATATACAGTTGCATGCATTTGTGCAAACTTCAGGTGTTATCACTGCAACAGCATCAAGAGCTCTTCCAAATGCTTTCTAACTCCCTTTTTAAAGGGATATTTCTTTTCATTGATATCAATTCCATGTTTTATTTAAAAGTTGTGGGCCATAGTCTGTAATAGATCATTTAGCTATTTCAGTAGCTATTCTATTTTCTTGAAATAAATTCACTTAGGTTGTTCTAAGCATTTTAGTTTTATTCTCCCTTTTAAATCTGTCATACAGACCTTTCGGTATCTCTTGATTTACAATCTTATGCAAGAACATTATTGCTGAATACTGTATTCTTTATTGGGGTGGCAAAATTCTAGACATCTTATATAGGCTGCAGTGGTGTTCATATTTACTACTTCCTGTTGCAAATCTCAAGATATTATTAAAAACAACAATGTACCTTTGTAACACTGAACGTGATACATTTATTAGCAATACTGAATTATATTCTAGAGCAGGCAGACGCACTTGATGTGCTATTGTTCCTTTTACCTTCTCTGCTAAACTGCTTTTGTTTCTATAAAGGTAACCCAATTTCCTATGGATATTACTTGTTACCGCAGTAACATGTTCATCAAAGGATACTGTCTTCTCTAATGTTACACCTAGATACTCAAAAGTCTCTACTTCATCCAACTCTACACCATTTTCCCTGTTATTTTCACAGTATTATTTTGCAGCCTTTGCTTAGTTCTGAAGATCATAGTCTTCTTTTTTTTTTCCGTTTAATCATTTTTTTTTTAACAAGCCACTCGTGCAGACTCCAATAAGTTAGTTGCATTCTCAGTTCTAGGTCTGCTCCTGTCTTTCCTGTACAGTATAATACTGTATCGTCCTCATACATTATAACTGACACAGTCTTGCAGATGTTCGGCAGATCAGGTAAGAATATAGAAAACAGGAGCAGATCCAAAACTGAACCCTGTGGCACCCCAATATGAATTTCTTTTGCCTCAGACCGAGGGTACCAATTTTTACCAGCTAGCTTCTACCTGTTAGATAATGTTTAAAGCAGTGTAATGTATAATCGGAAACCCCTCATTTTTGTTCCAAGATGGAGTGGTACACCACGTCCAAGGCCTTGGTCAGGTTGATAAAAACTCCGCCTGTAAAGCAGGCCTTATTCAATTCCATCATAGATATCACCCGTGAACCTGACCAAGGCCGTCGGAGTGCTGTACCCCCCCGCTAAAACCATACTGATCTTGGGTCAGTAATTCATTTTTTTTTCTAAATATGCTGTTTATTGGTCACATACTATTTTTTCTAACAATTTGGCTAATAAAAGAAGTACTGAAATTGGTCTATAGTTTGTAACCAACTGTTTATCATCCGACTTAAACAGTGGAGTTGTTACTGCCATTTTCTATTGTTTTGGTAATACATTCAAACACAGAGATAAGTTAAAAAGGTAGGTTATTTTTTGTCAACTCATCTGCTGCTAATTTTAGCAGTTTTGGGGGTAGTTCATCTATTCCCACACCCAGATTTCCACTTAATTTTTTCAAGAGAGCATTAACATCTCTTTTCCTCACCCTGTGGAAGCCAAATGTACAGGAGCCAGATTTGTTTTCAAATATCATCACCTCCCATGGATGTTTTTCATTCTTACTGCTGTCTCAGTATTACAATTTTGTTCAATCTGTGCGTTGTACTGGGCCATGTTTGTAAAAGAAATCATTAAATGCATTTGCCACCTCTATTTCACTACTTACTGTGTACCTCCAATTTTAAGCCTATTTATTGTGTTGTCACCTGTTTTGGTTGATAGAAATCTTTAAATGAGCTCCAAAACTTTTTAGGATTTGATACATTATTTATTTGATCTTCTTTATAAGATAATTGTTTGACCCTTTTAATTTCTACTTTACATTTATTTCTAATACCTTTGATAATTGTTTAGATCATGTTGCAATTCTGTTTTTTTTGTATCGATTCCACAATGGAATGCCTTATTCTGAATAATTCCAATAATGTGGCATTGACCCAGGGTGAGCCTCTCATTCTCATCCTCTGTTTCTTTATGGGTAGGGGTGTGCAAAAAAAAATTCTGCCTCAGGAATTTTGGAGAAAGTGCGAATTCCGTTTCTTTTTTTTTGAAATCATAGTTTTATCCCCTCCATATCCTGTCAGCCCCAACCCTTCGGGGCTGCTAAGGAATCATCCTCCAGCCTCCTGCTCTACCCACCTCCACCTCCGTATCCCCATGGAGCCATGGATTACCCCCCAGGTGGGGACAGGGCGGGCCTTAACGTCCTGAGCTACTTACTGTTTACCGTCCTCCCGGAGGTGGCAGGGCGGCGGGGGCACGTGGAGGCTGCAGCTCCATGCAGCCCGTCTTCCCGTCCTGGCAGGCATTTTCCCTTTTCTCCCACCCCTACAGTGTATGACCCGGACGTCAGGGCGTTGAGCGCCGACGTCACGCTGTTGTGTAGAGGCCACCCATCCCCCATTGTTAGGGGCTTGTAGGTCCCAGTTTTGGAACGACTTTATTTTTTGGCTTTATAGAAGGTTGGAGGTTCCTCATACAAACTGTTGAAGACCCGGGAAGCCTAGCCGGATTTGAATTTACAACTGGACTATAATCTGGTTTGACTTTTTCCTCATTTCTTACTGTTTTGGCCAGAGTAGGGCAGTGAGAGTGCCTCAAGTTTAGATCTGGACAGTTAAAAAGACTAAGACTTATATTATTTAAACGTTTCTTTTCCCTAACATATTTGTAAGGCATTGTTTGGGAAATATAATTGTTTTATCATTTAAATATTTTTTCCTTAACATATGTGAGAGGTAGTGTTTGGGAAATATAATTGTTTTGTCTTTTGGGGAGGTGAGAGCTCCCTAAACAGAGATAAATATAGGTCTTGGACAATTTTTTGCTGTTGCGTCCTGCTTTAAATAGTTTTGTTTTACTTTAGGGGTTGGGGTTGGTATTTGTTTTATGGTTATATATTATTTTGGTTTGGGTTATTTCTTTTTTTAGGAAAATGTGTTGGCCTGGGTTGACGGTTAGGCAGTATTCCCCCTCCAGGCTGAGGGATCTTCGCCCTTTTTGCTATACCCCTTTATCCTCGGAGGTGTACAGACTGTGTAGGGGATTGGGAATAGCTAGGAGGGTTAGGGCAGGAACTCGGCCTGTTGGGGGAATGGGGAGGAGTGGGCGGATTGGGATTGTGGGGACAAGGAGACACCCTGGGGCGAAATGGGTCCAGGAAAGGGGTCCTCCCTGTCTGGTTCCCATACCCAAGGGCTCTGCTTATTGCTGACAAGAAACTCGGTCTCCTTTGGCTGCTCATCAAACTCGGGTGGTGTTATGCAATGCCAGGTCTATTAAAAACAAGACTGCCATAATTGGGGATCTTGTTAGTTTGACTGACCTGGCTTGCATCACCGAGACCTGGCTGGATGGAAATGCAGGCCCAATTTTGGCTTCAGCGATTCCACCTGGGTATTCGGTGATACATCGCCTGAGGATCAGTTGTAGGGGTGGGAGTTTGGCCCTATGTTTTAAATCAGGAATGAACCTGAGGGAAATTCCAGTGGGAGCCACCAACTCCTTTGAATGTATTGTGGGCGAGAGTGTGGGGCACAGGATTCTTCTCATTTACCGTCCACCAGGAGATGGGAATGATTTTCTGAGGGAAGTTGCGGACTTCATCGCCGACCTAACATTGGGATCCCATAGATGGCTGATCCTTGGGGACTTCAATGTGTGGGTCGACGATGAACTCTCGCAGCACGGACAGGACTTCCTCCAGCTAATGAGCTCCTTGGGCCTCATACAGATTGTTTCCTCCTTGACCCACATTGGTGGTCATTCATTGGACTTGGTGTTTCTCCTGGGGATGGAGATATCCGACTTGGTGGTGGAACCAGTCAGATGGTCGGACCATCATACCATCAGCTTCAGTTTTGAGGCCCCCCTTAAGAGGCCTGCCACTATGGAGATGGTCCAGTACTGCTCTTTCAGGGGTGTATCCCCAGATGGTCTGATGGCAGTACTGGAACTATCGGGCACACCGAGGGAATGCATGGATCCAGGGGAGCTTATATTTGCCTATAATAAGGCACTGGTAGAGGCCCTGGATTCCATTGCTCCTGTCTGTGTTCGTCCACTCTCCCTTCGCCCTAGGTCCCCTTGGTTTGATGGAGACCTGAGGGAGTTGAGGAGAGTGGGACGAAGGCTAGAGAGGTGATGGCAGAAGTCCAGCCTGGTACGTGACAGGCTTAGTTTGATGGACCATTATTTGGTCTTTCAATCAACAATTTCCCATAAGAAGGCAGAATTCCTGTCCAGGGAAATTGCTGACACGTGGAATCAACCAGCACAGCTTTTCCGGACTGTGGACAGACTGTGCAATCCACTCTGTCTTCAGCCCAGAAATGCTTTTTCACAAGAGCAATGTGAGGAGTTGGCTCGATTCTTCTCGGATAAGGTTGCCATGATCAGGTCCGATATCCACCTGACCCTTTCTCTAGGGAATAGCAGTGGTCGGCAGGATATGTCGGACTGCCGGTTTGAGTGGTGCGACTTTGCTCAGCCTACAATCAATGATATTGTGATGGTTATCCAGACTTTATATCCTACCAACTGTAGTGTGGATCCGGGCTCCAAACACTTGCTTGTTGGCTGCGCTGATGTCATCAGCCTGGTTCTTGTTGAGATAGTCTGGTTATCCTTGGAGAGGGGGGTTTTTCCAACCTTCCTTAAGGAGGTCGTAGTTTGGCCTCTCCTTAAAAAGCCTTCCTTGGATCCTGACTGTCTAGCAAACTACAGGCCGGTCTCTAACCTTCCCTTTTTGGGTAAGGTTATTGAGAAGGTTGTGGCATTGCAGCTGGAAGACCATTTGACCAGCCACAATATCTATGATTCTCTCCAGTCCGGTTTCAGGAAGAGACATAGTACTGAGACGGCTCTTGTTCGGGTACTAAATGACCTCCTGATAGTGAGAGATCAAAGGGCCTGTTCCATCTTGGTCCTTCTTGATCTCTCTGCAGCATTTGATACTGTGGACCACGGTGTGCTGTTGGATCACCTGCAGTTTATCTGCAGACTTTCAGGGGTTGTCCTCAGATGGTTTCAATCTTACCTCACGGGTAGGACTCAGAGAGTGGTGTCAGGGGTTTGTACCTCGGCTCCATTCTTTCTGCCCTGTGGGGTTCCACAGGGATCCATCCTAGCGCCCATGTTGTTTGCAGTGTATATGCTGCCGTTGGGAGCGATTATTAGATGGTATGGCTTGAGTTTTCACTGCTACGCAGATGACATTCAGCTATACATGTCTTTTGTCCTGGAACCAGATGATGCTGTCTCGGTGCTCAACAACTGTCTGACTGAAATTCAGGTGTGGTTGAATGTGAGCTGGCTAAGGTTGAACCCTGAAAAAACCGAGGTGTTGGTCATGAACCCAGATCGTCGTGAGATGGGTATGTTGGCAGGTTCATCCTCGGGTCTATGGCTCGGAGGTGTTCAGCTAGCTACCTCAGACCGGGTGCGGAACGTGATGTTTTTTTTTATTTAGTTGTTTAACCAGGAGTAGCACACTAAGCTGAAAGCTTTTTTTACAGGAGCGACCTGGGAGCACAGGGAAGTTAAGTGACTTACTCAGAGTCACACGGTATGCAAGTGGAAGCTGTGGGATTCAAACCCAGGTCTGGTCTGCTGGATGTCACCAGATTTGCAGCTCAGCGCCTTAAACCACTACGTTATACTGCCGCTTGACCCTGAAATCACAGCTGTCAGCAGTTGTTAAAACTTATTTTTACCATCTAAGAAATATTGCCTGAGTGAAACATTTGGTTCCTCTCGATTATCTTCCAACATTGGTTCACACCTTCGTCTCCTCCTGTCTTGACTACTGCAACGCCCTTTACCTAGGACTGCCAGAGGTTGATATCCGCCGCTTGCAGCTGGTGTAGAATGCAGCAGCCAGGCTACTGACTGGTGCATCAAGAACCAGTCATATGACACCTGTGCTCTACGATCTGCACTGGCTGCCTATACAGTGGCGGATCGCCTTTAAGGTTGCTTTGCTAACCTAGAAGGCCCTACGTGAACAGGGACTGAGTTACTTGAAAGATCTCCTTTGTCCCTACTGTCCCCTCCGTCCTCTCCGATCCACCGATGAGGGATTGCTAGAGTTTCCCAGAGTACGTTTGCAAACATCTGGAGCAAGGGCGTATAGTTTTGCAGCCCCGACCCTGTGGAACTCTCTACCTCATCGGGTTCGAGACTGCCTAACTGTCCAGAGTTTTAAAATAGCTTTGAAAACCTTACTCTTCAGCCAGGCATTTACTGATTGAGGTTTAGTCCAATTTCCTATGCTGCTATTATACTGCTGCCTGTTGGAATTATATATTTGTTAGAATAATTTATTTTGTTTTATGTATTTATTGTACAGGCGCCTTGGTTTCAGAAAGGTGCCTTTTTAGAAATAAAACTGATTTGATTTGTAATATTCCGAGCCTCCGCTCAGAGTCATACAAGAGTGCGGGCTGTGGCCGCAACCCTCCCCGAGGTAGGCAAGCTGTCTTGGGACACTCAGCCCAACTCCCTCCACCACCCACACCAGCTGCACGAGTCCGCTCCTCGAACCCGGGTCGCCGGCATGGAGCTGGCGGGCGCTCAGCACCTCAACCCTCAGTGCCACCGGGCCGGCCTCGAATTTCGTTTCTGTGAAAGTTCAGAAATCATTTTCGGAACTTTTGTGGACATTCCGCCTTAAAACAGCAGAATAAATATACAAACTGTGGGATAATTTATTAAACTGTGGGAAAACAATCTGCAGAAAGGTCACTGCCAGTGGGCAATTCTGAGGCTTTTTTAACCACAGTTTAATTCATTAATCCACCCCCCATGGATCAGTGGTCCCAGTAAATAAATAAATAAATACTTCCAATACCTTTCTCAGACCCTCCTGGTTTCCAGTGCCCCCCCACCCACTGATCATGACCCTCCCAAAAAACATTTTATTTCCCTGATGTCTAACAGACCCCCCCTCCCTATCCTGGATTCCTTAATCCACAAAAAAACAGCCAGCAGTCCACCGACTCATCCCCCTCTATTCCCAGTATTCCCTGGTGTCTATTTCAATTCAATTCAATCTTTATTTGTAAAAAGCGTCTTTCTCCAAACCAAGGTGCTTGTACATGTATAAAACAAACAATAAATAATCATAACAAATCAATTAAATTAATAAAATCCAACAATTTAAAACTTTATAAGTATTACAATGGCAGCCTAAAAATATGGGTATGCCAAGCTAGATAAATAAGCTTTAAGTGCAGTTTTAAAAACCCAACGAGGTAGAGAATTCCACAGGGTCAGGGCAGCAAAACCAAAAGACCGGCCCCCAGATGTCTTTAAACATACCCTGGGAATTTCTAGCAATCTCTTGTCAGTGTATTGGAGAGGGTGGAGGGGACAGTAAGGACGAAGGAGATCTTGCAAGTAACTAGGTCCCGGATCATGTAGGGCTTTATAGATCAGCAATCTGACCTTGAAGGTAATCCACCACTGTACTGGCAGCCAGTGCACTCCGCGGAGCACAAGCATTATATAACTGGTCCTAGAAGTACCACTCGATAGCCTGGCTGCCACATTCTGCACTAGCTGCAAGCGGCAGATAACAACCCCCGGTAGCACTAGGTAAAGGACGCTGCAGTAGTCAAGGCTGGAGGTAACGAAGGCGTGGACCAACACTGGAGGATCATCTGGAGGAACCAGATGTTTCACAAGAGTGATATTCCTCAGATGGTAAAAAGAGGTTTTGACAACTGCCCACACCTGAGATTTAAGGGTCAGGTTGTCATAAAAAAAACGCCCAGGTTCCGTATCCAGTCTGAGGTAGCCAGCTGCACACCCCGAGCCATAATCCAGAGGGTAGTCCTGCCAACAAACCCACCTCCCGACGATCTGGGTCCACAACCGGCACCTCAGTTTTGGCCAGGATCAACTGTAGCCAGCTGGCAGGCATCCAATCCTGGATTTCAGCTAGACAGTTGTTGAATACAGAGAGGAACACATCCTGACCGGATACAAAGGACATGTACAGCTGAGTATCATCTCCACTGCAGTGAAAACTCAGACCGTACCGCCTAATAATTTTTATTTTTTTTTTATTTTATTGAAATCTAGGATTACAAATACCTTTGAGCAGGAACTGCTCATTTACAAAGGTTCCACTTCGAAGGAATGGGGGGTATACATACATACAAAGGTCAACATAATAATACATAGTTACACAATAACAAGAAGTAAAAGACTGAGGCTTAGGAAATTCCAGTAATTCAAAATGTGCCAAATGTTAGGTAGCATGACATAACCAGCCAAGGGCAATCTTGGAAATAAGCACTGCAGGTGAGAGGGAAGGGGGTATGCAGGCAGGAAGGCCATTGTCGGAGGGTAGAGGGTGAGCGTAAGAGCTCTAAAGGGGAGGGAGAGGAGGGATAGAAGTCGGGAAATGCCCCGGGAGAGGAAAGGGAGAGGGGGCAAGGGGGCAATAATCTCCCCTAATGGCAGCATATACACTGCAAACAACATGGGTGACAAGATGAAGCCCTGCGACACCCCGCAGGATGGGGAAGAGGGGCAAAGGAATAAATCCCAGACACCACTCTCGGAGTCTTACCCTCGAGGAAAGATCGAAACCACCTGAGGACTGCACCAGGCAGTCCACAGATGAATCACAGGTGCTCCAACAGCACACCATGGTCTACAGAGTCAAATGCTGCAGATAGATCAAGGAGGACCAAGATGGAACGGGTCTTCCGATCTCTCACTACTAGGAAGTCATTTAGTATACAGATAAGGGATGTCTCAATACTATGTCTCTTCCTAAATTCTGACTAGAGAGAATCATAAGACACTGTGGTTGGTCAAATGATCATCCAGCTGCGACGCAACCACCTTCTTAATAACCTTACGCATAAAGGGCAGGTTAGAGACAGGTGTGCAGTTCGCCAGACAGTCCAGGTCAAGGGAAGGCTTTTTAAGGAAGGGCTGAATAACTGTCTCCTTCAGGGGATCTGAGAAGATCCCCCTCTCCAATGACCTCCAGACTATCTCCGCTACAAGCAGGCATGTGGGGCCTGGATCCAAACTACAGCTAGTTGGTCGCAGCATCTGGACGACCATCACAATGTCAGTGATTTTGGGTCAGCTGAAGTCAAACCAGGTAAACTGGATGCCAGACATCTCCTGCTGACCACCGCAGCTCCCATTATAGGGAGTTAGACAGATGTGAGATCTGATCGTGGCAACCTTATCTGCTAAGACCTGAGCAAACTCATCACATTGCTCTTGTGAAAAGGCTTCCCCAGGCTGGAGACAGATTGGATTGCACAATCTTTCCACAGTCCAGAAGAGCTGAGCTGGTCGGTTCTGTGCAGCAGCAATCTTCCTGGACAGGAATTCTGCCTTCTTATGGGTGATTACTGATTGATAGGCCACATAATGGCCCATCAACCTAAGTCTGCCACACTCCAGGCCTGATTTCTGCCAGCTCCTCTCTAGCCTTCGTCCCATTCTCCTCAACTCCTTCAAGGTCTCATCAAACCATGAAGACCTTGAACAAAGAGTGAGAGGATGAACAAGAACAAGAGCTATGAATCCAGGGCCATCACTACCACCTTATTATAGGCAAGTACTAGATCCCCTGGATCCATGCATTCATTTGGTACAACTGATAGATCCAGCACCGCCATTAGGCCATCTGGGGTAACACCCGTCAAAGGGCGGTACCGGATCATCTCCATAGGGGCAGGCCTACTGGGGGGAGCCACAAAACTGAACTCAATTGTGTGATGGTCAGACCACCCGACTGGCTCAACCACCAAATCGGATATCTCCATCCCCAGGAGGAAGACCAAGTCCAATGAATGACCACCAATACGGGTCGAGGAGGTAACAACCTGTGTAAGCACCAATGAACTCATTAGCTGGAGGAAATCTTGACGAAATTGTGAAAGTTCATTGTCGTCCCAGGCAATGAAATCCCCCAGGATCAGCCATCTGGGGGATCTCAATGCCAGGTCGACAATGAAGTCTACAACTTCCTGCAGGAAAACTTTCCCACCTCCTGGTGGATAGTAGATGAGAAGAATCCTGCACCCTACTCCCTCACCCATGATACATTCAAAGGAGTTGGTGATCCCCACTGGAACCTCCACAAGGTTCATTTCTGATCTAAAACAGATGGCTACACCCCGCCCCTTCGATCCATCCTCAAGTGGTGATTCACCGAGTACTCAGCTGGAATTGCTGAAGCCAACACTGGGCCAGCATTTTCATCCAACCTAGGCTCGGTGATGCAAGCCAGGTCTGATGACACAACAAGATCTGCTATTAAAGCAGTCTTGTTCTTAATGGACCTGGCATTGCATAACACCACCCGAGTAGGATGAGTAACCAAGGAAGACCACGTTTCTTGCTTGTCGAAGGAAGAGCCCTTGGGTATGGGAACCAGGCAGGGAGGACCCCTTTCCTGGACCCATTTCACCCCATGGCGTCTCCTTGTTCCCACTACCCCAATCCACCCACTCCTTTCCATTCCCCCGCCAGCCCCAGACCCAGACCCCACTCTCCTACTCCTAACTATCCACAGAGTCTGATTCCACCTATATACTTCTGGGGACAGTGGAGGACAATTAAAAGGACGGAGGTCCCTGAGCCTGGAAGGGGAATAATGCCTGACTGTCACTGCACCTACCCAACACATCTTCACAGCACACAGCAAGCATCACAACATTCAAAAACCTCCCAAATACACATGCACTTCTCACTTGCGACTTCCCACCTAACACACACAACACTCACATGACCCCCCAACTACTCAGCCAACTTAAGTTTACCCCTGTCAAACTTTCACACACCATACACACAACTTTTACAGAAAACTATAAGCTCAAACACACATACAATTCCTAAACAAATTGTTAAAATAATTAAAAAAAAAATGTTTTTACAAAAATGTGCCCAGCAAAAGCAGCAGTAGGGAATCAAGAAATAAAGTCTTATAGCAGCATCACACAAATAAGATAAAATAGTCTTTTAAGTTCTCTGGTGAATCTTGTAAAACCGTAGAGCTCTGACCTCTTTGGGAAATGAACCATAACTTTATAACTTCATCCAGTCCAGCCTCTCACATTTGGCCTGGCATAAGCATTAAATAAGCAGTAACTCAATCAGGCACTCTCACTGTCAATGACAGATTATACTAAAGTCACAGAACGACAGTTTTGATTGGTTTTGGTTGTAAAAGAAATCACTCACGATAGTTCAGTTCTCAACTGAAGAAATGTAATCTTCTTTGGTACAGGTTCATGTACCACAGCAGAAACAAAATGGCACCAACTGATGGGACACACCTTGAAGGCTCCCTCCACACCCCAATCTGATGGGCAGTCACCCCCGGGGCAGAAACCGACACCACAACACCTGGGACTAGACCGGCCCACCAGCCGGTCCCCCAAGCTATCTAGGGGAATCCCCCACTACTTTGCCTGCCCTCCAGCGGACCCACCATGGGATCCCCTGTGCGGCTTCAACCACCACAGCCAAACTAGCTCACCACAACCGGTGCAAGTGAGAACTCCGGCACCTATCCCCAAAAGCCAGGTCAAGGAAACACCAAGCTGTCAGTCTCCGGAACCAGGCAATGCTTTACAGAAGTCCCATTAATCTCACTCCTCCATGAAGTTCAGGATCAAGAGCTCCCAAACCAATAATCCATCCAGTCCCTCCACAAGAAGCGCTCCCGTTATCTCAGTCTCCCACTCTCGTCTCCAAAACCAGCCGATCAGCCGACACTGTCCAAAGGGAAGAAGAAAGCCTAGAAAAAACTCAGACAGTCCCGACAATCCAAAAAACAGATCAACAGACAGGGCCTGAATCATAACTGTTGTCATCTATACTTTGCTACCCTCGAAAGAAGCTGAATGAAACTAACCCACTCACTTGCATTCCCTCACTTGCTGCTACTAATTCTAAAATCAATCACATAAATAAATATACAAAAATCAAAAACACGTCAAAAATAAAAGCAAATAAACTCATTTAATTTGCTATACTGCTGCTGCTGCCTAGTGGGCCTCCCCATCCCTGATCCCTTATAAAAAAATAAATAATCCCAGTTCCCTGGTGTCTAATGGACCCCCCCACCCCTACCCATCCTGACAATTCATCTGCCACCACCCTGCTCCCCTCATCCTGCCCCTGAGCGGGCCACCAGCACAGCCCTCCTCTCTCCTCCACTACCAGTGGCCCACGGAATTGTCAGTGAATGACCGCATGGTTGTACAAGCAGGCACTCATTCACTGACAGTTCATTAAACTGTGGATAGAATAAATTCCACACTTTACATGCACTTTTCCGCAGTTCACAAAAAAAAAAGTCAGTGGAACTCAGTGAAAATCCACAGAAAATCCCAGTTTCGCCAATGGCGAAAGTTTCGAAATTTCTGCAAAATTTTGTGAAAGTTCTGTAAAAGCGGAATTCACAGCTTTCACCCACCCCTACTTATGGGTGCATATTGGTTTACAATTTTCATTATTTGCCTATTAAAGAAATTCTCTGTTTCTTCCACATCCCTTACCAAATAAAGAGGGGACCAATCAATTTTAATTTCCCTTTTGAAAATGGTGACAGTTAGATTTTTGAAGGAACTAATCTCCCTAATTTTAACTTTGTTTACCATTAGTTTTTATTTCTTCCTAACTATATAAACTGGGCTATGGTCTGAAATTGAGTCTTTTAAAATGCCTGAGCCTGCTACAGAATGAGGCCTGTTGATCATGATCCAGTCCAGAATAGTCCCCCCTCCCATTTTGTAATTTTTTCTTGTTTTGTCATTTATTACGTGGTAATAGCCCCTTATAGCCACCATGTTTTTTTTATCTCATTACTGTTATCAAATGTTCCCCAGTCAATATTAAAGAGAAACATAAAATATAAAATGTAACACTATTGTTTACCAATCGAAATCTGCTTTATATAAGCTACTGGCTGAACCTGTAACATTTTTAGGGTCAGAATCATAATCCATTTAGTTACCCCTCCCTTTAGAGCGGCAGCCATCCATTTTCTAAATCACAGGCACAGGAAATGACATCACATCAGGGGAAAACAGGAAAAATACAGTGCTGTCAGTAATTTACAATGAATAGTTTTTGATCCCCTCAACTCTCAGTGACATTTGCAGTAAATTGTGCTGATGGCATTTTCAGGCATCAGCTTCCCTGCCATCTTACAAATTTGTAAAGCAACTGCATCATGGAGCTACAAGTATATTGCCCTGTTGTAAAAAAAAAAAAAAACAAGAACTTGTGTGCTGCCAGTGCCAACAGTTTCTGAGCTCCTTTGGGGTTCTGTGGATTTGTACAATGTGTTTTGACATTCCAGTTGAATGAAATGTTTTGCACCTGTGTGGTTTGCAAAGAGTCCTGCTAGTACCACTCTAAACAATGTTTGCACCAGTGCTGTTTTACATTTCTTTGTACTGAAGCAGTTGTGTATAATTTTTGTTTCGCAGCATCATTTTGTGTAATAAGAGGCGGTGTGGTCTATTGGCTTGAACACCTGATTTGCACCTGGGAGGTCACAGATTCAAACCTCAGTAGAGCCAAATACTAACAGTGTGACCCTCAACAAGTGACTCGACCTCCCTGTGCTCCATTCCACTCAGCTGTACAAATGGGTAGAAACAGGATCCCAGTGGAAACAAGATGTCACATCTAACATAGGCTACCTTTGATAAATCAGTTATTGTTTTGTGCTGGTGTGTGATAGGGAAGATAACTGTATAAATGATACTGGGAATACTCAACAGAGGGCCCTTATAAGGGTTCAAAAATTAAAAGCATTTATTTGAACACTCTAGAAATAGACTTTCTTTTACCAAAATAAAAAAAACACAGGTTTATTTTCTTTATAACTGCAGCTTTTTCACTCTATCTTGCCTTTCCAACTTGAAATATACAGTAGCTCATCATCTCACTGAGGCATGACAAGTTCTATGCCAACAAGTTCTAAACAATCTCATTTACTTAATACTTCGTAAATGTACAAAAGTTCTGCTCTACCGTAGCACAGAAAAATTACTGTAAGCAGCACCTGCTGCAGTACTGCTTTATTTTAGTACAGAAAACTTATTGCAAACAGCACCTGCTACAGTACTGCAGACCTATTGGTGAGCTGGTCTCAGCTAGTCTCTGATTTACTAATTGCAGTTGGGAGGGTCAGGGAACTGATATGGTCAGGCCTCAAAGAAATGAGGAGCTGCTGTATGTCTATTCATTTGAATAGAGCGCTTTTTTGAAAAGTGATTTCCTGATTGTAAATCGGGTTTTGGTACCTGTTAGTTGAACCTTGGCATCAATAGGTACCAAAACCCGATTTACAATTGGGAAATTACATTTGAAAAAGACACACCATTCAAGTGAATGGAGCGCTCGACCTATGATGACATCACAAAATGTCGGCACGCGAGGGTGGATCAGAGAGTCAGGAAGTGGAAAGGGATCATGCGGCCAGCCCGTTGGGGGGAAATTACGATCCTTTCCCTTCCTTTTTGGGATGTATAAAAAAAAAAAATAAAAATAATAGCCTGGAGGAGCTCCAGATGAGGTAAGGAAGCTACCTGTTTAATGTTTTTACAGTTGAAAATTACTGAGAAAGATGCTCTTTAAGGGAGAGCCACGCTGAACATGTAAATTATTTTTCCCTGTAGGAGCGTTTTTTAAGCGCTAGTTAAAATTCTGTTATTTTTCTGTATAGGCTTTTTAATAAAAACAGTGAACATTTTGGATTCACACTGGTGGTAAATACCATTTTAGAATGGTATGATGTAGTTGATGTCCCTCTCAACCAGGGAGTTCTACAGCAGAAAACAGATCGTGCCAACTACAGAAGAGCAGAGCAAGGACAAACTACATCATATTCTAAATGTGGTCCAGAAGCATGTAAATTAGAAATACCTACTGGGATAACTAATAAGCCTGTATAACTAGAACCATAATAAAAATTGAACCAGCATTTAAAAAAAAAAAACCTCTACTGGGAAAAAAGACTTGCAGATTCAGTGCAGTTCTCCTTCAATATCGGTTAATTGTCATTGATGCTAATGTGGAAGCAACAATTTCTGTATTAAAGCAGCATGCTTCTGAATGTTAGATTTGAAATAATTTTTAGATTTTTAAATTATTAAATTTATTAGTTTGGTAATGAGATGGTCTATGTCTCATGACATGCTGTCAATCTTTTTTTTTTTTTTTTTACCTTGCACATCCCAACTGAACAAAAGAGTAAACAGGGAGGAGAGGAGGCACTGTGGGTCACCTTAGAGACTGAAAATGGCACCACAATCTGCAAAGAGGTTGAATACAGACCCCCATGTCAGAGGGAGGGAATGGACAACGATATGATAGAAGGTATTCTTAGGATGGCAGAGAAAGGGGAGATACTGTTGATGGGGGACCTGAATATGCCAGATGTTAGCTGGAGCACCTTGGCTGTAGCCATACCCAAAAGCAGGGCCATTCTCGATGCCCTTCAGGTGGCATGCCTCAGACAGCTAATTTTAGAACCCACTAGTGAGGGAGCAATCTTAGACCTCGTACTCTCAAATGGGGACGGTGAGAGGATCTCAGTTCTAGAAGTGGGTAGCCATCTGGGAACAAGTGACCAAACAGTGTGGTTCATGTTAAACTCAGCTACAGAATCAAGCCATACAAAAGTGAGGGTTCTGGACTTCAGGCGGGCTGACTTTGGCAAGATGGGAGCGTGCCTTAGAAAAGCACTACCAAATAGGCTAGAAGGAAGGGTGCAGCAACAATGGGGAAACATCAAAACTGCCATCACAGAGGCAACAAGCCTTTGTGTGAAGCAAATAAACAAATCAAAACAAAAGAAAAAGCCACTGTGGTTCTCAAAAGAGGTGGCGGTGAAGGTTAGGGAAAAAAAGATAGCATTTAGGAAGTATAAGGAAACACAGAAGGAGCAGGACAGAGAACTGTACCAGTTAAGGTAGAAGGAAGCATGGAGGGTAGTCAGAATAGCAAAGGCTCAAACTGAGGAAACGATAGCCAACTCAGTTAAGAAGGGGGATAAAACCTTTTATAGGTACATCAGGGAGCACAGAAAGACAAAGGGAAGGAGGGATAGTGAGGCTGAATAGAATGGATGGTAGGAGGGCAGAGAGGGACAGTGAAAAAGCAGGGATACTGAACGACTACTTCTGTTCAGTATTCACAAAAAAGGAGGAGGGGGAGGAGCATAATCCATTTAATAGAAGCACTCTGGATTGGGGGGGGGGGGTTGATCCCAGTCCTTTCACAGAAGAAAGGGTTCTGCAAGAACTCCTAAAACTGAAGGTGGATAAAGCAATGGGGCCTGATGGGATTCACCCCAGAATTCTAAAAGAATTAAGCAGAGAACTAGTGACACCACTGACTACCCTTTTTAACAAATCATGGGAGGATGGTGTGGTACCCGAGGACTGGAGGAAGGCGGATGTGATACCCCTTCACAAAAGTGGGAACAAGACAGAGGCAGGAAACTACAGACCTGTCAGTTTGACCTCTGTGGTAGGGAAAGTGATGGAATCACTTCTGAAGGAAAGAACTGTTGAGCACCGAGAGGCCAGTGGGGCACAGGACCCAAGGCAGCATGGGTTCACAGCAGGAAGGTCATGTCAGACAAATCTAACTGATTTCTTTGACTGGGTGACCAAAGTAGTACACCAGGGAGGGGCTGTGGACATGGCCTACCTAGACTTTAGCAAGGCATTTGACACAGTCCCACACAAAAGATTAATAGTCAAATTAACCAACCTGGGAGTGGGTCCCAGGGTGGTAGCCTGGGTAAAACACTGGCTGGACAACAGGACACAGAAGGTAACTGTAAATATGTCCACTCTGAAGAAAGAAGGGTTACTAGTGGGATACCACAGGGTTCAGTACTAGGTCCAGTCCTTTTTAATGGCTTTATAAGTGACATTACAGAGGGACTGGAAGGAAAAGTATGCTTCTTTGCAGATGACACAAAGATCTGCAATAGGGTTGATACACAAGGAGGCGTGGAAAGGATGAGAAGGGACTTGGCAAGGTTGGAGGAATGATCAGCAGTATGGCAGCTTGGATTCAATCCAAAGAAGTGCAAAATAATGCATCTGGGAAACAAAAACCCAGGGGAAGATTACACAGTGGGGGGGGGGGTAGTAACAACAACAACAAGCATTTGTCAATGCCGAATGTTTGTATGCTGGCATTGGCATTGATAGTGTAGGAGTTAGAGAGATGCATAATAGGAATGGCAGTGAAGAACTGAACTGAAGCCAACCCCACCACCACCCTGCAGAGACTGACAGGCGCTGGGGTGTGCCTTTGGGTCATCAGGCATAACAGCCATGCCATTTCACCACACCCTACCCTGCAGACACCTACAAGTGTCATGGTGTGCCTTGGGGTCTTTGGGCCTTATGCTCACCCCATTCCATAAGGAAATATGATGAGACGGGTGCAGTATAGGAGAATGGGGTGAACTATGGGGCCGAAGAGTCCAACGCACACCTCGATGCCTGTCACTGGCTGCAGAGTGTGGGTGGAATGGTATGAGCATTACAGGTGACAATCCCAAGTTACACCCCTGATGCCTGTCAGTCTCTATAGGGTGGGGCGTTATGGCTGGAAACTCTAACGGCGCAGACGTTTATTGGTATTTTCACTCCAATTTTTTAGCATGTTTTTTTTGTGACCCCCACATCATGAACAGTGGCAATATTAGTTTGTTAGCCAAAAGCTGATTTTGCACAGCGACTATGCCGTTTGGCAGCACAGGTGCGAAAACACATTTTGAACAGGATGTGAAAAATGACAGCTGTACTGTTCATGAGGAGGTGTAAAAAATGGCAACGTTGAAAATCTGGAGTGAAAATATAAAAAAAAATTGACAAAGTCACGAGCGTGCATAGAAACTGCGCAACATACACCGATAATGTAATTAGTTTGGGGATTGTTTACAGCAGATTGTCAACACAGGTATTTTGTGACCTCCGCTCATGAACAGTGTCACTGTGATTTTCTTAATGTGTCCCGAACACTGATTTCCCACAGCGACCACGCATTTCTGCGCCGGAAGTGCGAAAAATGAAAATTATGTACCTGCTGTAATTATGATCTTTCTGTGTATCTTTACCATTCATCACCTTTGGGTTATTGGCCGGAGGTCATGACCCCGTGGGAGCTTTTTTTTTGGATGGGCAGAGTTGATGCACCATCGGCGCCGCCCTTGAGGCTGATGCAATGCGTAGCACTCGCGGGTTGGCCAACAGGTGCAGTCGACTCCGCCCCCGCCAGTTCTGAGTCACTGAGAAGTGAGGAAAAGGGTGGAGGGTGGGACAAGGAAGTCCAAGGGACAGAAAAAAGGAAAAGATATATAAACCAAAAGGAGAAATAAACAACTGAGAGGACAGAAGGAAAAGAAAGACTAAGGGGATTGGGTTGGAGCCCCAATCTCTGGAAATAGTAAAAAGGAGAGAGGAAGGATTTAGGATAAGCTTGGGGTTGGGGAGAGGTAACAAGCATACCTTGGAACTTTTAATGTTGACTTGCCTC
The DNA here is from genome assembly GCA_016271365.2 of Neoceratodus forsteri. Lineage (NCBI taxonomy): Eukaryota > Metazoa > Chordata > Ceratodontiformes > Ceratodontidae > Neoceratodus > Neoceratodus forsteri. The sequence continues at coordinate 717,755,550 of CM057455.1, forward strand.
CAGCTTGTATAGGAACTGCAAGGAGTAGCCAAAGGCTCACAGTCAGGATTCAAGGCACGGAATCACTGGCAATAACTCCAGAAGCAGAAAACAGCTATTCTGGAAGAAAGACAAGACACAGGGTTAATCTCCCCCCTCTCAGGGAAAAAAATTTTTTGTGTAAGAAATTTTGGTTTCTTGAGGAAATTAAGGATATTTCCACAGGACGAGGGAACTAAGGATCGACGGGACAAGGAAGTGGAGAGAGCAGAGGAGCCAAAGCACTGGAGAAGGAGTGCCCCCCCCCATCTTGACCACTCCTTCTAAAACACTATCCCCCTATGTGTCCCCGCTTTTACCCCGCCCCTGACTTACAGAAAGGAGGGGACCCAGAGAATGAGGCCCCAGGGGGATGGCGGGTGGGATTGTGATGAATGGTGAAGATACACAGAAAGATCATAATTACGGTAGGTACATCATTTTTATATCTTATCTGTGTCAATCTTCACCATTCATCACCTCTGGGTGAGTGCCGAGCCCTCCCAGAAGGGGTTTTTTAACCCTAAGGGACAGAGTCCCTTAGCTCTCAGTGGGTGACACACTAAGAGGGAGAACCTTCTGGGCCTGGAAAGGCCCGTGAGTGGGGAGAGTGAGACGGGGACCCCCCGGAGGAGGAAGGAAGTTGTCCCGACAGTCGCAGTCTCACTCTACGGGAGAAGAGATAGGTTCTTTAGTGAGTGGAGTTAATCACGCTATGCCGGGCCAAGGGTGACAACCGGGAAAGAAGCAACCATGCCGTCCAACTAGTGCAGATCGCTGTCCCTACGACCCTGGTAGCTACCTCACTGGCATCGTATGATGTCCTTGCTTGATGCCTTGTTAGCTCCAGGCCATGTGCAGACAGTGCAATGGCTTGTCTGGTTTGCTCCGTGTCAGGCAATGAGGCTAAGAGCTGACCCAGCCTGGACCACAGGAACCTATTATAGGATATGTATGGGCCCGATGTGCTGTGATAGAGAGCAGCAACCGTGCTGAGTAGAATGTCCTCCTCTCCCAGAAGTCAAAATACAAGGTATCTTGATCTGAGGGTCGGTCACGGTGGAGGGCGCAAAGCCCATCAGGAGTGTCCAGTTGCATCAATCCTGACTGAGTATGAGGAATGGAACCTGGAAACAGCGCCGACAGATGGCGTTGAAGACGGCGCCGACCCGGGCCTTCCGAGCCATGGGTCCGACACCGAGGGAGCCTTCGCCCCCAAAGGGGCGATTGCCAATGCGGTGCCTCCAGCCCGTCCCCCAGAGGGAACAGACTGGGCCTCCTGAACCGCGGGAGGAGCCTCGGCCACGGCTAGGCCACAAGAGGTTGAGGCCCTCCTCCTTGGTCCGTGAGTAGAATCAGGGGAGGGACTCAAGGAAAGACCAAGAGAAAGCGGTTTGGTTCGACGAGTGCGCGTCCGACCCCCGAAAGTCGGCGGAGCTTGTCGCACTTTCCATGTGCATTGTTTGATGACCCGGTGGTCCATGGAGAAGCACGTGTCGCATGACTCCATGTCGTGAAGCAGGCCAAGACACGTGAGGCAACAGTCGTGCTGGTCGGTGACAGAGAACTTACGGCCACAAGGGCACCGCCACTTGGGGGGGGGGGGTCATTCCATCTTCGAAGATTTCTTTTGCCTCCGACCAAGACATGACCTATGAAAAGAAACACCAAAACAAGACTCGACGTCGCATTTGGAGACACGTCTCCCTTCACTATAAGGAACATAGGTCACAAGAAAAAAATTACTTACTGTAGTAATGATGTTTCTTTTAGAGGGTGTATTTGTGAGTCATGCAAATAGTGGCCCAGCAGCCCTGAGGTGTTGCCCCAGTGACAGAACTTTATAACGTTAAAGTTCAAACTCTGCAGTGTGGTCACCCTCCCCCTAGCATTTAATGGCAGATTTATGGTTGAAGAACAGAAAAGAGCAGTGACCCAGGGCTGTTCAAATCAAAAAATGTAGGATTTGTCCAGTTTGGACTGTAGCACTTGCCCCTCATACTTTATAATGAGATTGGCTCTCTTTCTGTACTTGCCCTTTAAGTAAATGTACCCGTCCTGGACAGGGGGCAATAGGATTTGCACCCCCTTGCAGTGACCTCTCAAGTAGACTATGTTAGGCATTCAAAAAATATATACAATAAGAAATGTCAAATCATAATATAAGAAATTGAAAAAACTGAACGTTTGAATTTGTACAATGCTTTGGAACAGTGAGCACAAAGGGTCCCCGCAGTCAAGTGTGGGGCTGGTCCCAATGTGCACTTTGTGGACAAAAAACATTTTTGTTTACTTACAATCTATTATACTACAGTAAACAACATCAGAATAATTTTGCTCAGTTCTAGGCAGACGTTTGTTACTTCAAATCCCAGAATTTCCTGCACCTGACATCAGAGCAGTAGGCAGCAATGGGAGATTCAATAGCTCGCAGTGCATGTTATAGCTTTTATAATATTTGATCGGACGTTTTCCGGTTCTGCTTTTCTCTAGGAGATAAGTACAGTACTCTGTAACTGTACTTAGCCCAGGCAGGACAGCAGGACCAGAAAACAAAAGATCAGCGATTATATTAACTCTAACATGCACTGCAGACTATTAAATCTCCTGCTGCTGCCTACTGCTCTGATGTCAGTGGCAGGGGTTCTAAGATTTGTTGTGACTAAATATGTCACCCTAGAACTAAGCAAAATTAGTCTGATACAATCTCTAATGTAGAAAATAATGGCTATGCAACTGTGTGTTATGGATTTTCTTTTACACTGAGGTGTGTGATGACTCATAAACCTCAAGAGCAAAGCTCGAGAAGTCTATGAGGTCATCACACACCAAGGATGCGAAAAAAAATCAATCCATAACATAGTTGCATAGCCTTTATTTTTTATAATTACTGGTGCAGGGAGCAGTTCTGTTACACACACATACACACTCTCACTCTGCCTCTCCCTCTCCAGTCAGCAACGGCCCCCCACACGGCCTGTTCCAGATCCCAGTCATGGTCTCCCAAAGCCCCGCCTGGAGCTTACAAATGCTAGGATCAACTACACAGCTTTTTCCTGTTGTAAAGGCAGGATCAACCAGATAAATACTGAAAAATAAAAATAAGTTACCAGTAATGAGATGAGAGGAAATGATCAGTACGAGTCCTCAGTAACGTAGAAATGGAGCTGCCACATTTGTTGAGGTATTCGGCCTGCCACACACAGAATAAGGGCCAATGAGGTAGCACGACTAATGTAACTGATGGGAGATCGAAACCAAGACGCCACAAATAACCCGGTTAATACGGTGTGAAACACTGATCAAGAACGTGCATTTAAAGGAGTCACCAGTAATTGTACTACAGTAAACAGTAAGTAAACCAAAACATTTTTGCACACGAAGTGCACATTTGGACCAGCACAACACTTGGCTGTGAGGCCCTTGGTGCTGACTGTTCCCTTTAAACAAGAACATTTAAAAACAGCAGTGCATGTCAGAGGGAACTTTTGAATATTCTTATTCTATTTTAGATTGCCACTTATCTCCTCTCTTGAATGATACATTTTTTGCTCCATTTTGAGTTTGCTTTAGACTTTTCTTTAAATGTGAAATAATAAAAGAAGCACTCCTTTTAATATGGCTATCCTCAGGTTTTTACTAGCATTCTTTGTTGTTTTTGAACACCCTTTAAGATCACTTTTTTTGATTAAAGTGAAGAAGCACTAAGCAGACACTGCTCCCTGACCTAATCGTACAACAGGGACGGGATACTGAAAAGGATTTAGCAAGTGCTAACAGGATCACTGCCTTAGTAACAGTGCTTAGCATGCTTCAACAATTAATCAGTCAATCAATCACTTTATTTAGTCAGGCGGAACACCATTGAGCAAGGCTCATTTACAAGATGGACCTGGAGTAAATACACAACAAGAAGTAACAAAACAACAGTTTGGAACAGACATAGGTACATTGGCAGACAGCGTACAATATTTACAAATAACATGGCATGGCAGCATCATGGCAAGACATTAGAAGAGCGAAAAAGCGGCATAAGTTACAGGAATGGTCAAGGGCAGGCGGTAAACAGCTATATGCAAATTCTATATCAGGCAAGTACATGTAGGGCAATGAAGTAAAATTTTCATACTGAATAAGAGGTTTGGTTTAGTAAAGCACTGCATAGCCATTGTAAAGTCTACGTATCAAGGACAGTGTAAGCATAGGGCGTGCAAAAGTTAGAGAAGGTAGTGAAAGGTTAGAGAGGGAAGTGGTGCCCAGGGAAAGGTGGGGGAGAGGTGAGGTACCTGCGAGAATGGTATGGTTTTACACTGGACAGGCACGTTAAGTCTAAGGGGTATGGAGAGAAGGTACAGAAGCAAATAGGCGGGGGGAGACGAGCAGGACAAGTAGAGTCAGAGTTAGTGGGTGTCAATGCCGGAAACTAGTTGCAGGTCTCCAGAAAGGATCATTGAACAAGGCTTTTGAAAGCAGCCAATGGCAACTGTACAATGAGTTGAAGATCATGGCTTACCGTTGCACAACCAAAATGCATCCTAACTTTGGGGACGTAAATGGACATTCGAGCCTGACTTCTTAGCAGGTAGCTGCCAGGGTTGCAGATGGGTAGACAATCCTTGGATATATTGAGGCAGCTTATTACAGATGGCCCTATAGATTCAGAGCACAGCATTCTTATGTCGCCTGAGACTAAGTAAGCCCCATCCTACACTCTTGTATAGGGTACAGTGGTGTGTTGAGTAGAGGGCACAAGTGATGAACCTAAGTGCCTGGATGATACAGGGTATCAAGGTATCAAGTTTGGCAAGGGCCGTGCTTGAGCTGTGGCCGTACACAAAGTCTGCATCGTCAAGGAGGGGCAGGAATGTTGTTTGTACCAACCTTAATTTCCCCTCAAGTGTCAGCAGATGCCTGATTCTGAAAAAAATCCCAAGCTTCTGTTTAAGCTTTTTAGAAAATTCTTCAATATGGACTTTGAAAGAAAGTTTGGGGTCTATCCATACCCCAAGATATTTGAAGGAATCGACGTAGTCCAGCGATTCACAGAGTAAGGTATGGATTTGTGGGACTGTCCCCATGGTGCTGGGATTGGGGGAGTTCACTGTTGGAGAGAAGATCATGGCCTTCGTTTTCTTAGCGTTTAACAGAAGCTTAGAGTAAAGATTGTTCTGCAGGTAGTTAAATTCTGTTTGAAGGTCTCTACATGCGAATTCCAGGGTAGGTCTGGCTACATACAACAGGTGTCGTCAGCGAAGAGGTGGATATTTGCTGACTTGACGCTGGCATTTAAATCATTTATGTAGATGACAAATAAGAGTGGGTCCAGGATGGACCCTTGAGGTACCCCTGTTGAAAGAGTTTTGAGAAAGGGAGAAATCTCCCCCTGCCTCTATCTGTTGATGTCGACCAGAAAGGTAGTTGGAGAACCACTCAAGAGCCAAGTTACGAACGCCAATATTTCATAGGGCATCCAAGAGCATGGTGTGGTCCACCATTCTGAAAGATTTGCTAAGGTCAAGAAACAGTGTGCACACATAACTTCTGGCATCCAGGGCACACAACCAGTCATTCGTGACCTTAGCAAGTGCTGAGGTGGTACTGTGGTGAGGCTGAAAGCCAGACTGAGCTGGGCTTAGTAGGCCCAAGTCATTGATGTACTGTCTAAGCTGTGTATTGACCACTTTTTCAAGGAGCTTAGAGAGGATAGGGAGTGGGGAGATAGGGCGGTAATTATTTAGGTCACTAGCACTGCCAGATTTAAAGAGTGGAATGACGTGGGCAGTTTTCCAGATGGCTGGGAGTGAGCACTGGGCAAGGGACATATTGAAGAGATGGGTAATTGGGGGCAACAGGACATGGAAGCCAAGTTTGAGGAAGAAGGGCTCTATCAGGTCTGCACCTGCACTTTTCCTGCTATCTAGGTGGAGCAGAAGGTCCTCAACTTCCTTCAGTGAGACAGGGGAGAAGGAGAATGCCTTGCATGGTGTGGGCGAGGCTGGGGCTGGGCCTGGGCAAGCAGAACTTAAGGTATATAGTTGTGCATGGAGACTAGAGGCAGGGGAATCGTTGAATGCTAGACCCGATGTGGCAAAGTGGTTATTACAGAGTTCAAGAATTTCTTGTTTGTCAGTAGCGACGGAGTTGCCAGATGAGATTTTTGGCATGAATAGACTAGCAGAGCTGTGGCCTTGGATTTCAATTAAGGTTTTCCAAAATTTAGTTGTGCTGTTAGAGGAAGAGTTAAGTTCAGAGCGATAGTAGCTAGCTTTTGCTTCCCTAACTGATCTGGGGCAACGGTTTCTGGCAGCTCTGAAGGCTGCCCAATCGTTAGGCTGCTTGGTCTTCCTAGCCGTCTTCCAAAGAGAGTCTCTATGAAGCAGCTCAGCGTTCAAGCTGGACGAGAACCAAGGACATGTTTTCTTATTAGTTCAGGTTTTTACGAGTGGCGAATGTTTGTTGATGTTAGGGTCAAAGTGTCATTTTGATCTTTTAAAGACATAGCTAGAGGAGAAAACAAGCCTAGGGTAGGTCCTCACACAGGCTATAACACAGTAATCACTAAGGTCATTGGGAGTATAGGTGGGGTTTGTTCACCAGAATAACATTGAGCAGGGTACTGTTCTTAGGGTGTTTTTTGTTGGGATGGGTGGTCTCCATTATAAGCTGTGACAGGCCAAAGTTGTCACATAATTCTTTTAGGGGTTGTGAGGACGACGAAAGCCAGTCCACATTAAGGGCTCCTGCAATAACAACTTTGGAGGGTAAGGAGGTTAGAATACTGGATAAGTGTTGTAACACCTTGTGCCCAGCAGAAGGAGGCCTGTAGCAGCCTAAGATATAAATAAGGGTTGATGAGGGAAGCTGTAGTTTTAGGGTGGTGCATTCAAATTCCAGGGGCACAGAAGTAGAGTTAACAACGGAGGCTGTGAATCTGTCCCAAATATAAATGGCCACCCCCTTCCCCTGGTCAACCTATCGGTCCTATGAACAACGTAAGAGGGAATGTTTATTTCGTAGTCCAGTGTAGATGGTCTCAGCCAGGTTTCTGTTACCACAACAATATCTGGGGAGGCAACGTTAAGCCAAGGCTGAATAATGTCCAGCTTCTTTAACAGGCGACAGGCACTGATGTGGATCAGACTTAGCCGTTTTAAACCAGGCAGTGTGGAGGGAGCCTGGATAGGCAGAGGGGGGGCTGGGATTGAGTTCGATATTACCAGCGCAAATTAATGTCAAGAACAGGAGTTTTGTGAGAGCGCTTAACAGGAGCCTGCACAGACATGATCTTGCCCTTTTGTGAGGGCTGGGGCAAGTGGGAGTTGGTGGTGGAAAGTAGGTGTGGCTGGGATACAGGGATGCATATATAAAAACATGGTGGATGTGACACAAATAAAGGGTGGGAAGGGGATGGAGCAGGGGTGCCTACCGCAACTAATGCAGTATGAGGTGGTAGATGAGTTAGGCACATTGATAGCTGGGACAGCTGGGAGGAAGTATAAGCTGGTGATGGGAAGGAGGGACAGGTGTCATGAACTTGGAGGCTGGATGAAGAGTCAGAGGAGGCTAGTTCACTCATGGGTGGAGTGGAAAGTTGCAGCATGCACATAATGCACCCCAACCATAGGGGTATGGGGCTCATTACATTTCCCTGTCTATAACCCAAGGTACCTAATAGAAGGAAGGGAAGGATGTGCAAGGAGGTGAAGGCCACAACAAATGGCCAGGTATGTGGTAACAGGGACAAATACAGATAGAAGGCAGGGGACAGAGCAGGGAGTGATGTAAGCACAGGAAGGTACAGCAGAGGAGCTACAGGCTACAGCTGCACCCAGCACCTACAATGTGGGTTGGTACGAAGGAATGATGCAGCCAGAGATAAGACTCCTAAGCTAACATATTGTTAAAGATAATAATTAGAAAGGTATGACTACGTGCTTATATCTTAACTAGGTAGGGTTTGTCCATAAAAATGCACTGTCAGGTAGAGAGGAAAAAAAGTGTCGGGAAGGGGTGTGTAATTAGAGCATACAGCAGCCAGTAGTGGTGGAGAATTATGTGCAGGGAGGGGCCAAGGCGTATTTAATAGAGGTTGGAGCCGGGGAGGGTGGGCAGGACGGAAATACAGGTACCAAGCAGCTACAGTTGTTAAAATTTGGTCCTGTGCTAAGGCTTTCTGAAAGCTGCAAGGATCGATCCAAAAAACAGAGCCTGGATTAGCGCAGCAGCCAATGGCGCCCCAGGACTCACAGGTTGACCAATCAGGTCCCTGTGCAGTCGGGGTACCAGTCAATGGGAGTAAAAGCCGCAGCAGTGGGCAACCAGCATAGGGAGCAAGCGTACCTTGCTAGAGGAGCCGATCGGAGCATGGGTGGTGGCTGGAGCAAGTACCGCGTCCCTGGAGGGAGGAGCGAAGCCGCTTCTGGCTACGGTGCCCAGTGCCTGAAATCCTCCTTGCTAGAGGAGCCGATCGGTGGAGCATGGGTGGCGGCTGGAGCAAGTGCTGCGGCCCGGGAGGAAGTGGCATAGCCGCTCCTGGCTACGGCGTCCAGTGCCAGGGATCCTCCTTGCTAAAACAGGGGACTAGTTATGTGTGCCATATTGAAAGGCACAATTAGCAAGACACAAACCCTTCAGCAAGCGGCACTAAAATATGCCGATGTGTCTACGCAAATCGCCAGTCTGCGACTGTATATACTGTAGGTGCTCTGGCATACTCAAAGATTTGTGGAGGCATTTAACAGCTGTTATTGTTACACTAATGTTGTGGAGGCACCAAATAGTGTAACAGACATGATGTTGCCCCCCACTGTCATTCTAACAGTGTAATAACCCAGCATTAGTAGTCCAGCAGTCCCCACCATTCCAGACACAGTAAGAACTAAACACTGGTACTCCAGCATCCCCCACCCCGATCGTAGTTCCAACGCTATAGTAAACCCACATTGGTAACCCAGCAGCCCTCCACCCCCTGATGACCATTCCAATACTGTAATAACCCCACATTGGTATTACAGTGGCCCACCACCCCCAATCCCCATGCCAACCCCACTGGCACCTTGATGGCAGCTGGCACCCACCTACCACTCAGTCAGCCACAAACAGCCACTGCACAACTGACTAAGTTCCAATGAATAGCCACTGTAACATGCTCTGAAGACGACTCTGGTTGAAAGTCAGCAGTGCTGAGCTTGGGTGTGCAATAAGCAGCGGCAGAACCACAGGTAACATTCACAGATGTGGGGTCAAGGAATGCATGGAAAAGAATTTGTGAGTAAACCTCTAGCCTTACTACCTGAATATAGCACAGGAAGAGTGCAGAAGCTTTATTCTCTTCACATTAGACTGCAAACCCTCAATTTGCCCTTATATCGCATATATAGCATGACACTGATAGACAGAAGGCACAGTAAATACACAAGCTGCATTTAAAACCTGGAAATGCACTTCAAAGTTTTAAAAAAATGCCAAGAGTTTGTGTAAGGAAACTGACTGCTAGCCAATCCTTGTCTGCTACAGTAGACTGAACAGAACCTGCCTGCTGTAGACCAAACTATGGTCTAATCGCTATATGACAAGTTTATGGATAGCCTAAAGGAAAAAATTACTCACCTTAGTAATGCTGTTTCTTCTAATGGAGTCTTGCTATATTATGACATATGCAGTGAGTCCCAACCTTCGAACTGCTCCAGAGGTGAAAGAGTTAACTTTCCATGCCAGGCATGGAACGCTGAGCTCGAGCTCGGTTGAAAACTCTGTCTGTTGTTCTTCAAACTCAAACTGTCAGATCTTTACGAGCTAAACTCACTAAGGTCCTGTGTGGGCGCTGTAAACCTACACTAGCCAACTGGCTACTAAATATAAAAACACATTTTTGGTCCCAAACAAAGACTCAAGTCAGGAGACCCAAAATGAAAAACACAACACCCAGTCACCCCAAAAAGGGAGGGGTGAAAAACAAGGTGGGCATCTACTAAGTGCCAACACTGCACTGCCCACCCACATCCCAAAAACAGGTTCTGAGAGGGGCAGGCAGGGAAGGTCATAATATAGCAAGACTCCATTAGAAGAAACACTACTACTAAGGTGAGTAATTTTTTCTTCAAACAACATGAAGTCTTGCTATATTATGACATATGCAGAGTACACAGCAGTACCTCCATGGAGGAGAGACAGAACCTACTTTAGAAATAGGCTCTGAAGCACAGCTGTGCCAAACCGAGCATCACTCCTAGCCTGGGTGTCCAGAGAGTAATGCTTGGTAAAAGTGTGAACTGTTTTCCAGGTAGCTGCTTGACAAATCTCTAGAATGGGGATGTCCCTGGCAGCAGCCAGGGAAGCAGCTGTATCTCTGGTAGAGTGAGCCCTCAGGCCTGAGGGAGGAACCTTACCCAGCTTTTCATAACAGAATTGGATACAAGAGACAATCCACCTGGCAATGGCTTTTTTAGTGGCAGGTTTCTTTACCAACCTCACCATAAGTGAGGAACAGTTGGAGGAGTCAAACCCAGACCCTGGTACGTCAATGTAGTAACTAAGGTCTCTCACATCTGTTGCAGCCTCCTCTCGCCAGAGGAGGAATGGTCAGTAAGTACACTGGAAGAGAAATAGATTGATTAAGGTGGAAATCTGAAACCACCTTAGGCAAGAACTTCCTGTTAGTCCTGAGGACCACCTTATCTCTATGAAAGGAGATAAAATCAGGCTCCACCGACAAAGCCTGTAATTCACTTATGCGTCTGGCAGAAGTGATGGCTACCAGAAACAGTCTTCCAAGTCAGATACTTAAGCTCTGCTGAAGACAAATGCTCAAAGGGAGGTTGCATAAGCTGAGCAATGTAAACATTAAGATCCCAGGCAGGGGCAGGGTCCCTGAATGGAGGGTTGGTGTGAAGCAATCTCTTAAAAAAAACTTAGAGAATACAGGATGGGCTGAAAGAGAAGAGGGTTTACCTGCTGAAATGAAAGCAGACACAGCTGCCAAATGCACCTTTAGGGTAGCTGGTCTGAGCCCCAAAGTGTTCAAATGGACCATATAATGCAGGACTGTGGGTAAATCAGCAGATACTGGGGAAATATGCTTCCCAGAGCACCATATGGAAAACCTCTTCCATTTGGAATTGTAAGTAGCCCTGGTGGAAGGCTTCCTAGAAGCCTTCAATATATCCATTACACCTTGGGAGAGGTGTAGATCAGCAAATTCCAACTCTTCAAGAGCCAGGCCTTGAGATTGAGAGATTTGAGGTTCGGGTACCAAACCCTTCCCTGAGCACAGGTTACCAGATTGTGATTCCTGGGAAGACACAGGGGAAGATGGACTGCTAAGGACAGTAGGAGTGGATACCAGGGTTGTCTGGCCCAATCTGGAGCAATCAGAATCACTTTGCAGGATTGAGATCTGATTTTGACTAACACTTTGAACGGCGGGGTAGAGCATAGAGAAACTTCCCTTCCCAATTGAGAACTAAGGCATCCAGAGGGACTGAGCCCAGCACTGGGGGCCTGCAGCAAGAAAGGGGAAGTTGGTGATTGTCTGGGGCTGCAAACAGATCTATCTGCGGGGTGCCCCACCTGGCAAATATTACCTCCAGGACCAGGGGATCCAGTGACCATTTGTGATGGCCCTGGGAAATCCTGCTGAGAGCATCTGCCAGGACATTGTCCTTGCCTGGGAGGTGAACTGCCGTAAGGGAGGTGTTCAGGGAGTAAGCCAGAGACCACAACTTCATTGCTTCGGTGCACAAGGCCGTAGACCGAGTGCCTCCTTGCTTGTTGATGTACCACATTGTAGTGGTGTTGTCTGTTCTGACCTGTACAACTTTGTTCTGAACAGATTTGGAAAAAGCTTGAAGTGCTAGAAAAACTGCTCTGAGCTCCAACAGGTTGATGTGGAGCAGAGATTCCCGAGGGGACCAAAGTTCCTGGGTAGTGAGGTCGCCCATGTAAGCTCCCCACCCCAAGAGGGATGCATCTGTAGTAAGGATTAAAGAGTGAGACTGAGTGACAAAGGGAACCCCTTGTCTCAGATTGCTCTGATCCTGCCACCATTGTAGGGCTTGGATCAGGGTTTGAGTCACTGGGATCAATTTGGTTAGAGGGTCCTTTCTTTGAGACCAAAAGGCTCTCAAATGGAACTGGATGTCCCTCATCTGAAATCTGGCTCCTTGCACTACTGCTGTAGAAGCAGCCATGTGCCCTAGGAGCTGTAGAAAATGCCTTGCTAGTCGAGAGACCTGCAGGGTGAATGAGGAGGCCAGAGAGACCAGGGTCCTTGCCCTGTCCAAAGGAAGGAAGGCTCTGGCTTCCTCTGTGTTCAGTTCTGCGCCTATGAAGGTGAGGAGCTGGACAGGCTCTAGAACTGATTTTGGAAGATTCAGAAGGAAACCTAGAGAGGTAAGCAGTTGCTGAGTTATCTGAAGATGTAACTTGACTTGGTCTGGAGACTGGCCTACTATGAGCCAGTCGTCCAGGTAAGGGAAGATGGCAATTTTTTGCCTTCTTAGGTAGGCAACTGCTACTGCCAGGCATTTTGTGAATACCCTTGGAGCAAAGGTGAGGCCAAAGGGCATTGCTCTGAACTGGTAATGGCCTGAGGGCAGCTCGAACCTGAGGTACTTTTGATGGGAGCTTCTGATGAGAATATGGAAGTAGTCCTTGAGGTCCAGGGATGCTAGCCAGTCCCCTGGCCTTAAAGAGGGTAGAATAATTCTCAGAGTCACCATTTTGAATTTTGGTTTTAAAAGGTGCTTGTTTAAGTATCTGAGATCTAGGATGGGCCGCCATTCTCCTGTCTTTTTGGGGTAAGGAAGTACCTGGAGTACAATCCTTTGCCCTGGTGTAGGGTGGAACCTTTCCACGGCTCTGAGAGCCAGGAGGGTAGAGACTTCTGCCTCTAGGGCAAGTGCCTCTGATGGATTTGCAGGTGGAAAGGATCTGGTTCTCATCTTTGGAAATTTTTTGAAGCTGAGAACCAGTCCCTGGCTTACTACTTCCAGGACCCACTTGTCTGATGTCAGAGACTTCCAGTCCTGGACAAAGTAAACCAGCCTGCCCCCTACAGGTAATTGAGAATCGGCCCTGGCCACCCCATCAGGCTGCCTGCTTGGCAGGGGCTTTAGGCTGAGGGGTGGAAGCAGGCCTGCTCGTACCCCATCTGCCTCTCCCTCTAAAGAACCCCTCTGGGCGAAGCTGAAGAGGAGGCCTGGGCTTGCAAAGGTCATGAAAAGGCTGCCCCCGCCCCTGGAAGGCTGCCTTGAGGAGTGACCTGCCTTTCCTGGCCTGCACTCCTATGGGTGGTCCTATACTCATCCATTTTTCATGTAATTCTCTGTCTGCTCCCCAAACAGAGAATTACCCACAACAGGAAAATCCATGGTCAGTAGTCTGGGTAGCTCTGTGACAGGCTAGTACATCTGAGCCAAGCCATTCTGCTGGCGTGCCACAGATGTAGGCATGACTCTTTGATGACACATCATTAGAGTCCACTGCGCATGGAATTGCACCTTAGATGCCTCAACACCATCAGCAGCCACCTGCTCCAGCTCCTTGGCAAGCTGGCCAGGGACCTGTTTTGCTAGAGCCATAACAGTATCCCATCTGGATTTCTGGTATCTAGCAACATAAGCCATATAATTTGCCTGTCTGAGTCCCAAGGATGCTGCCATGTACTGTTTCTTTGCCATGGCATCAATCCTCCTGGAGTCCTTGTCAGGGGGTGGAGGTCAAGGGAATATTTGCTTGTCACAGGCTGCAGCCTGCACTACCCCAACATGGCTGCATTGTTGTGTAAGGAACTCCGTATCAGAGCCTGACAATGTGTACCTCTTGTCCATTCTCTTATCAACAGGAGGTATAGTGTGAGGAGTTTTTAGAATTTTTACTGTCTGTTTCCCAAAAGATTTATGCAAAGGAACAGACAGTCTCCTGGACTCTGGGATATCCATCATTTCCACACAGTCAGGTTCCTCTTGATCATCCACAGCTTCCTCCATAGGGAGCTGGAGGGTTTCAGCCACTTTTTTATAAAACATAAAATGAGAAGGGAACTCAGACAGCCTAGGAGGAGACACTCCTGAAGGTCTGTCTGGGGAGATGTCCGTTCAATGGGCACATCCAGACTTTCAAATCCACATTCACTCTCCTCATACTTTCCTCCTCCGGTTCATAAAATTCTCTAAATCATACTTTGAACCAGTGGAATCGACCGAATCGTAGACGCTATTTGATGGTGCCGGTTCGTCGAACCGGGAAAGCGACTGGACAATTTTAATCGCTTTGGCTATTTCTTCAGCGGTTGGAGAGGAAAGTTTTGGCTCACACCAGCTGATTTCCTTGTCCTTTGCTTGAACCGACTCCTCCGAGTCGGCTCTCCTTTGCCCGAGGAAATTCTCCTCTGGGTTAGAGGAGACTCCTCCGGTTCAGTTGAACCGAACCGGCTGGCCATCCGGGTCAGCGGACTTCTTGGCCTCCCTTTCCTGAGCCTACCAACTCTCTTATCCAGGGTAGCTGCAGGAAAATTTTTGCAAATCTGGCAGTCTGCATTGAGGTGGTCAAACCCCAGACAATAAACACAGGTGGTGTGGGGGTCAGCCTTGGCAAAGGCTTCCCCACAGACACCGTAGTGTTGAAACCCAGTGCGCCCGGTTTTTCTTTTGGGTTTCTCAGACATAGTGCCAGTCCTAACCAAACTTGCCCGTTTATGGCAATCCGCCAAGCAAGATCCTCTTATCGGTTCCCAACCATGTCACGGTGGAAAAAACCGTAATAAAATCCATTTTTTTTAGAACCGATAAGAAACGGTAACCACACTCTAAATGACAGATTAATATATTTCAAAACAACCTGATTGGTTCAAACCGAACCAATAACCGTTTACAAGTTCCACACAGAAGAATTAAATGTAAAAGCTATCTAGTACTTACAATACCACAGACAGAGCTTGAACCGACCGGTTGTGGTTTAAATTCGGTCAAAAAACCGAGAAAATAATACTTTAACCGACAAAATGAACCGAGCAGAAGGAGAAAATCTCCAGAGCGACTGTTCAGTGAGGCGGAGTAAAGAATCTGACAGTTTGAGTTTGAAGAACAACAGACAGAGTTTTCAACCGAGCTCGAGCTCAGCGTTCCATGCCTGGCATGGAAAGTTAACTCTTTCACCTCCGGAGCAGTTCGAAGGTTGGGACTCACTGCATATGTCATAATATAGCAAGACTTCATGTTGTTTGAAATATCCTTATCCTAGGATTAGAGATGTGGTGAAATGAAATTTTGCTTGCGAAATTCCTATGAAATTGGCAATTTCACTATGAGAAATATTTAGCGAAATTCCGTCGTTCTGTGAAATATTTCGTGGGTGCACAGCTGCAGAATTTCACCATTTTCGAGTTTCACTGGCAAAATTTCATGTTCTGTGGGTGAAATTCCACATTCTGCACGCGTGAAAAATTTCGCAAAATGTACGAATTTCACAAAATAGTTTGTGTAACGAAATTTTGCAATTTCACCCATCTCTACCTAAGATATCACTGCAACTTGTGAATTCCATTACTCTGGTACTTGTTTCCTGTGCTGTGATAATTGCTTGTTGGATGTAATCCTGTAAACTCCTCTATACACCCTGTGAGGTCACAAGTGGAAACAAGCCTACGAGGACTCTGCTTGGTAACCTGGTAATAAAATATATTTAAATAAATAAAAAATAGTATCCACAAGGACAGGGTTTTTCAACCAGGGGTCCACAAGCAAGGTGTTCGGGGTCCATGAAATGGGCAGTAAAAATGTTAAAAACTGGGACTGAGTGCACGTGCACTAGCGCATGTGCTAAGTCAGGCTTTTACTTTTCTCAACCCCAAGCTGAACTCGTTTGTTGTATATGCTGGCAGCACAGACTCGGACACTCCAGCAGTCACCAGTCATTGATCTTTTCAAATCCACGGTTGTCTCGATCCCCAGACTCCTCCCGGACCAGACCCCCGCCTTAGCCTGTGACTGACAAGATAACCCTTGAGATGCTGAATCTCCTTTTCGTGAAGGTCCCAGAGATGCAGCAGCATAGGAAACTAAGAAATACAAAATCACACATGCCCTCATAATGCAAAGCATCATGGGCTGCATATGCAAATCACCACAGAACATTATGCTGGTTCAACTTTAAGCAGAAATGCATGGTGCCGAATGGCCTCTCACACAGTTTGCAATAGGTGCCAACAGAACAGCATAGGACTATGACTGTTAAAGGAAATAACTGCATAATTACATACAGCTAAATGACAAGTATTTTCTCCAATCCTTTGCTGCTATGATGCATAAACTCACTGCTATTCTGAAACAATATTTAGTTTTTATAGTAAACTGGGAAAGGAGGGCTAGACAATACTGCCCATTATCAGCCTTCCTGGGGGGGCAGAAGGGAAGGGAAGTGATATAGATGCAAATTAACTGAAACTGAACCAGATTTAGCTGGTGGTGGTATATTTTAGTGAGATGCTGCAAGCTCCTGAAAAAGCTCCAGAAGCAAAGTCTTTTTTTGTTGGTGCAATCTGGTTAGAGCCTCAATTTTCTACAAAAACTCTACAAAGTGACACTTTTAAAAATCACACAACAGAGCGATTTCTACTCTGTGCCATGGGTTTGTGCCTTGTCCGTTTCTAAAATAACTGCTGCATGGTTCAGTGAAGAGCACAGGATAACACAGAGCAGCAGCAGGAAACAGTGCTAAGTAACTATAGTTCTTCATGGTGTTGGAAGCCCACTGCCAGGGGTTTCAGACCTAAGGGAGTGGGCCTCCATAACAGCAACATCCCAACATGAACCAGCTGGTGATGTGAGGAGTATTGTTTGGCTGTCAAATCCTAGCGAAGGGGTTCTCAACCTGTGTGTGTGCATGGACCCCCAGAGCGAAAGTTAGTAGTGGCAAAGACCCCCTACCTGCAATGGCAGACAGAGGGTGCGGGGTGGTGGAGGTTACATTTCCTACCAATATAATAAATACTTTTTGTTGGTTTTTCATTTCACAATCATACTCGTTGTAAATCAAAACGCAGTAATTCATTTTGGGGAACAA
This sequence comes from Neoceratodus forsteri, assembly GCA_016271365.2. Classification (NCBI taxonomy): domain Eukaryota; kingdom Metazoa; phylum Chordata; order Ceratodontiformes; family Ceratodontidae; genus Neoceratodus; species Neoceratodus forsteri. The sequence goes on from CM057455.1 coordinate 717,772,629, forward strand.
AATGCAGTATTCTGTATGAACTAAGGTCTTGCATGCAGTGATAAACTGTTTTCATTAGCACCTGAGCACATGGAAAGGAAAAATGAAGACCTCTGCAGAAGTGCTGCAGGTCAGTGTACCACAACAGCGGGCAGCTGTCACCTGTACAGAGGCAACCAATGACTCGGATGTCTGTGAGCAGCAGAGGTCCTGAGCATTCACCCGATGTCCTCTTGTGAAGCCTTACAAGGGAAACTGGAAAGTTTCCCCAGAGGCCCACCCTCTCTAGAACTGCAGTCTTCGAATTTAAACTAGCGGAGACTTCGAGAATCAGACATATCTTCTGGTTTCAAAGAAGCAACAAACTATCTGAACTGCTCCTTCCCTTTGAGAGCTGGATGGCTTAATATTAGTCTGCTGTGCAGATAAGAATATGTTTGTGTCTAAAGTTCTTTGAGATGCACCATTTGAACTTCACATCACTCTGTAATGAGGTCACTGAAGTAGCTCAATGACAGTTTTCCAAACTGAAAGCATTACAAGCCCACATAGTTTGAGGCACCTGCAGTGGCCGACTGGTGCAGTATACACTGGCACACATCTTTCATGCTTGTAGAGTCTAAACAGTCCTCTTGTTCAGGGATAGACTGCTTGCTCGGGATCACTGAATTGTATTTCCCACTTTAACCTAGGTAGGGGGGCAAACACATTTCTCACTGTAGTGCAGTTTCAATACAGAAAACATGGCACCTTTCTGCCCAGCAAAGGAAACTACTGTACAGTCTGATGGATGTCAACCAGGAAGGCTTGAAAATGCAATCCAGCCTCATTTCTGGCCAAGTTATTTACTGCCACAAGCCAGTGGACCTAAAACCTAGTCAGGTGATCATCAAAAAGAATGTAAATGTAACGGCATTATCTACTAGAACAGGTACAGTAGTAACAAAACAAGTACATTAAAAATGCATACAAAAAATAAAAAATAAATATATATCATTGTGCAGTCACAGTTATGAGCAGGGTGGGACAAATTAGGTGGCCAATGGCTACCACAAAAATTGGTTTGGCTACCAGATTTTAAATGTTATTGGCAAACTTGGGTACCTGCTTACAAAGTGATTTCTGAGTCCATAAAAAAAGGATAGCCACTACAAATATTGGTTTGGCTACCAGATTTTGAAACCTAGTGGCCAAATTGATCACCAGCTCACAAACAGATTTGTCTTACCCTGGTTATGAGATAAAATGCACATTAAGAAACAAGTGCCAAACAGTGCAGGGAGCAATGCAGATGGCAGTAATGCCACCCAGTTTACAGTATGTTGATATAATTTACAACCATGTGTCTCCTTACTACTTCCCCTGAGTGCATTACAATAAACTGATGCACTTTGTTTTAAATTGTGATTTTAAATACTCATCACTGCACTATGCTCCCCCAGCTTAATTGGCCTTCTTGGGGGGGGGGGATATTCTAATTGCTGTACTTATGTTTATAAGGCTGGGAACAATCTACGTGATCCTTTTCTCTACAATAAATTCAACATGATTTCCTCTAAATACAGTTTGAGGGATGTCCAAAATACTGTAGGACTTGTTGTCTTCCAAAGTGAATCATGGATAGAAATTCCTTTTCCTCTGCAGTGCCCCACTGTTGGAATTATGTTCCTCCAGGTTTGAGAAACTATTCATTTTGCATCATTCATGAAACTGTTCAAGAATACTTCTACCAATGTTTGCATTTGCTTCCAATAACTGTTATTGCTATGCACTGTTCACTTTATAATGTTGTATGTTTTATGTATTTCCTTACTGGATGTTTTTACTCTTAAAGAACCTTCCTGCATTTTGAAACTTTTAATATACAACATTTTACATAAACTGTGGACCACACAAGGCACACTATGCACTGTACAGAATGTGCCCCAGACCTACTTCTACCTTGGACATAATGGTCCATCCAGAAATGGATGTTTCCCAGCTGCAGGAGAAGGCTGGTATCTAGCCTAATGGTTGCATCCACCCCTCAGACAAGTTTTTAAGAGCAAAGTGTATGTGAAAGGCAAGTCGTGTAATGCTGCCTTCCCAGGAAGATGTCTGCGCTAAAAAAACATTTCGTGCAGAGACACAGAAGAACATACTTTAAGTGTGGAGGGGGAAGACACTTCTAGAAGGGCTCAAAACAATAAGCATGATGGTTGCAATGCCAGCAATACATATGCAGAGCACTAACGACTACCTTCGAGGAGCGTACTTATTTCCAGAAAAACTGCTGTACTTGCCCATGGCAACGCTTTGCAATGCTGATGTAAGACGTCAACCTTCCTGATTCAAAAACAGATATGCCCTACGTAGTCCGCAGAAGTGGCTGCACTTTTGACTGCATATGTGGCCAAGACAGCCAGTTTGGGTTTCCAGGTAGTCCTTATCCTGCTACACTTAGTTTTACTGACAACGAGGGGTAGGTGTGCTTTGCCAAGATTTGAAAATCTGCAGGAATAATACACAAAAATTGCATGAGAAGTGTGTAAAAACTGAGTGCAAAATGCAAGGAAATTCTGCAAAAAAAAGATGCAGAGGTTGGTACCGTGCTCAGCAAGAATGGCAGCACTGCACTGTAAAAAGCACATTGCTCTTGGTACAGACCTTGGTACCATCATCTGCAGCAAAGTCATGTCACTGATGACTAAGGTTGGAAAGCCTGAAACACTCAAAAACAGAGTTTTGGGGCTCTAAGAGTAGTGTTCAGTACTGACACTGGCACCAAGCCACATCAGTACTGACCACAAGATCACCGTCTATATACAGTACATCATATTATAGACAATAAATGATGATGAAAGGACTTTTTTCACTAGACAAGCCTCAGAGAGGCTTCCTTGCCTTCCTCATTGATCCTTCGCGTCCCACAGACATTCACAGAACAATGCCTGAGACATAGATAACATCCCAAAACAGTCACAAATTGAATTCTGGGATCTAAGGAGGAGGCTAGTGTCGAAGTACCATGGCACCAGAGTTGTCACTTCGAATTTCACATGTTTGAAATGGAAGTGAGCAACTGTCTGACCCTACAAAAACTTCTAAAATCAGTGAGAAAGTATCAAAAAACGTGAACACAGATGAGATCTATGATAAAGTAGGAAGGAAAACTATTCAGAACAACATGCATTTCTAGTCCCAAAGAGGAATTCATTGGCACCAACAGCCCTCAGCATGAACACTGTGCTCTGTAACACTGGGAAAAAGGAAACGGAGGTGGTTGGGGCTTGTACTGCAATATATAGTGTGTTTGTGCATGGTGCTGCATGCCAGCATCAGCTCTGGTACCGTCAGCCTGTCAAATGTTCTGGCTCCAGTGGGGTCCTAGTCCCTCTGTATCTAAGTGCAAAGAGTGGGGCACACTGCCAATGAAAAAATAATGAGGCACGGGAACTCCCAGATGGCTCCGCGGATATCATGCAGGCAACCAGAGCCTGGAAGCAAGCCCAGGTCACTGCTTGTTTGTTGGCCAATGGTTGGGGGTACTGCCAAGGCACCATTACCTGGCAGGGGGAAGGAGGCACCAGCTGCCTGCTCCTGCAGCAAGACATGTAGAGCTTTGGTGCATGTGTCCCTGCCTCCGCCACAGGTTCACAGTGGATTCATGAGTGGACTGCAGCACCTGTGGGAAGACAGAAGCAAGTCCAAAGGAGGACAGTCATGGGGTCAGGAGGATAAAGACCGACGTTACAAAAATAATGGAAGGCACAAGACACATTTTTCAGGACTGTGAAGGTATTTGAACAATATGAGTTCTTTAGGCTCAGGTTTAAACGTGGTTTTAGATCTGCTGTGGGTAGGTGTTGCAGGTGGAAAACAGGCAAGTGATAAAAATAGAATTATTAATGTAACATGGTATAATATAAAAAAGAAGATCTGATTCAAAAAAGCTCCCGATACCTATGTGCTGATAATAGCAATTTGGATTGCAGAATCTCTCTCTAAGCTAAAGGTGAATGAAATGGTAATACTCAGCAGTATTAAGCCACAAGAGGTATGACTGCCATGTCAGGATGCGTGCAAGTTTGGGTTTGAGTTCATGACTCACCAGCACTGCCTGAAGTAGCGTTACTAAATTCTTATTACTACAGTTCTCTCATCAATGAATCACTGACGCATGATGAAAAAATCATTTATGAGTTCTACTGTCAGGCATTATAATTTATTTCCATGAATATCAATCCAAGCCCTTAAAACAACTATTGCTATGACTCATGCAATGCTTTATACCAAGGCATTTATTAAGAACAACAACTGGGAGGCATGAAACTGTGTGCAGCTTGAATGGGGGTTGTAGATGAGCACAGCAAAACAAGATAATGTGGGACAATTCGCTGGAGTGCAGCTGTATGAGCGGGGAGATCCCAAATTAAACTTTGAACAGATACACTCACTCATTTGATGACCTTGCTCTGAGCAAGGCAGCTGATCACCCAGCAGTCAATCTGGGCATAGGAAAGGAAAGGAAAGTTTTATATAGCGCCCTTCACTGTGCCCCAAAGCACTTTACAATGTACAATGTTTGGCGGCAGTCATTAGCTGCACACAAACAGAGTGAGACTGAGGAAGGCTGAAAAAAAGCAGATTGTTCAAAGAGAACTTTGAAAAGCTTAATATTTAGACAATGTTCAGCTTGTTTTTCTCAATATTTCCATATTTCCCTTCACATTATTTATTACTGAGGTAACGTGCATGTCCTTAACAGTTCATCTGCTCCAGTTACTTATTTCCCACTGGAGATCATTTATTTATTTTAGTTTTTGTTGACAGGGAAAGGAGGACTAGACAATTCTGCCTATTTTCAGCCTCATACCAGGGATGGGGGATAGAAATGGATCCCAACCGACATTGAACCAGATTAAGCTGTTGGTAGTATTTTTAGTGAATGGGGGAAATTTGGCCAGGACACTGGGAAAATTCCCCTGCTCTTTTCGAGAAGTGCCATGGGATCTTTAATATCCACCTAAACTACCACCAGAACAGGCAGATGGGATCTCGGTTTAACGTCTCATCTGAAAGACAGCACCTCATGAGTGCAGCACCCTCCTAATGCTTCACCACAGTGTCAGTATTGGGATTTAACCCAAGTGTCTGGTGTGGGGATAGAACCCACAGCCTTCTGATCTTCCGGCTGCAGAGGAAAGTGTGCAACCTGCTGAGCCACTGACACTGCTTGTGACATCACAGTCATTCCAACAGCAACAGAACAATGTCACAATTGTGGATTATGACTACAAGTGGGAAATAAAGATTCCTGGGCAGATGAACTTCATGGTATGAAGAATTATAGAATATATAATACATACAAACTGAATTGGGTCTTTTTGCAACCCCCCCAACCTGGGCTTACTAGGATGCCCCTATATTCATGTTAGTTATGTGCCTTGCTGTGAGTTAGCCCGAGGGGTTGGTCTTGTGTGCAGTGATGGCACCATTGCGCTGTATCAATGAATAATACTGATTGCCTGACACTGGGTGAGGACTGCCCTGGCAGTCTGCTGCCGATGGGAAGATGCCAGCAAAACCACTGAACAAACTTCAGTGGAGTGACCAGGCACCAGGTTTGGAAATTCTGGATGGGCATTACTTGTGTCCTGCTGTTGTAACTATGTATACAAAACATGAACATATATGAACATACGAAACTGTCAGCAGAAATGGACCTCATCACGGTCTATCAAAGTCTGCTCGATGTGCAGATAGCATCCCTAGATTGCAGCTGCCCCATCCCCCTCCCCCATCTTCAGCATGTTCTCCACACTGTTTCCCCAGTTCTCAGCACTATTCACCTAGACCCTCCCTCGTTCCCTGTCCCATGCCCTTTTGAAACTTTCCACTGTCTTACATGATATCACCCCCTCCGGAAGGGCGTTCTACTTTGACATAACCCTCTCTGTGAAGTAATGTCTCCTCATCTCTCTCCTAAATCTTCCACCCTCTAATCTTAACTTGTGCGTGTTTGCAGGAAACAGTACCTAAAGATATGGACTGCCCAATTTTGGCAACTTTAGCACCCTCAGTTTGGGGGTTGGGGATGAGCCAGTAATCAATCTCCAACTCAAGTTCTTGGTGTAGAAACCAGACAGACTTCTAGGGTTCAGAAGCCCTGTAATTAATTCAGGTGTGAATGAATGAACCAGTGAGACACAGAGAACAGATATGCCAGCTGGGTGCTGGGGAGACTGATAGCTGCAATTGCTGAATAAGATGCTCTCTCGGCAGGAGTACAAAGGACCCTACAAGCTGTACTTGGGGGAGTAAGGAGGCAAAGTGGGAGCTGGTGAGCAACAGAATGAGAGAACATGTGCTGTCTGAGCAACTCGGCCAAGAAAGAGAAAGTCAAGCCAGTGAATCACATTGGTTCAGTTTTGTCGTGTACAGCTTGTAGCTGACTGCAGAAACAGAAATAGCAGACAGACCACCAGTCTAAACCAGCAACAAACTGCAAGTATCTTGCTTGCATGCAAACAGGTGTCTGTGCCATTCATGGTGGTTGCTGCCTGACTTGGACAAGTGAGTGTGAAAATGTCAGGGCTAGCCGCTCTGAAAGGCATGTTTTACTGGAGTTAATCTGAATGTTCACTGCAGAGATCAGTTCTCCTTTTTAGTTATTTCCTCAGCTCTTAACCATAGTAGTCCAAACCTCATTTTACCATCTGAGGAACATCGCCAGGATTAAACATCTGATCCCCCCAGTGACCTGCCAGCACTGGTCCATGCTCTCGTGACCTCTCACCTTGATTACTGCAATACCCTATACCTAGGGCTGTTAGGGGTAGATCCCCACCTGCAGCTAGTGCAGAATACGGCGGCCAGGTTGTTGATGGGCCTATCCAGGTCTTGTCATATTACACCTGTGCTCCACTATCTGCACTGGCTGCTGGTTAGGTGGCTAATCTTCTTCAAGGTCGGTTTGTTGACCTACAGAGCCCTACATGGGCAGGGGCCTGGCTACCTGCAAGACCTCTTGGGTATCTAGTGCTCCTCTCGCCTGCTCCGCTCCACTGACGAGGGATTGCTGGAGAGTCCGTCTACAAACACCTGGTGTGCGTTTTTTTCCCTTCCCCCATGCCATACACATGGGATTTAGGCACATAAAGTAAAAACAGAGCTTGGTATAGGGCATATATACATCATTTTATTTCCGTACATAGGGACAAGGTTAATGACGTGTCATCATCTCACGGTAATACCACCGAGCTCCTGGGGGGTTCTGCAGAACCATCTTCAAAATGCCGGGGCCATCGGAGCCGATTACAAATTTTACGAGCGAAAAGGTAAAAATTCGACATATTTGTAATGGTGCTTCCAGGGGGGGATCGGAGAGCTGAAGCCCCGATCTGTGCAACAGTCAGGGCTTCAACAATCCCAGTACATCTCCTTTAAGTGTTGTTTACAGTTTCTAGTCATCCAGCAGGGATTCACTGCTGTGAATATAAAACACTGTTATCTGAACTACTGTACCTGTGTCCCTCCAGAGACGTCATTAGCCAGGTGCTGAGTTTTACAACTGTTGGAAAGATGTCAATGTGTAAAGCCACAGGGTGGGGTTCTGTGGGGAGGGGTGGGTTCGCATTGCATCCTAGAGGGGAGTCTTACTCGTTACTAGGCCCACTGTTTCTTCTTCTTGTTGGGGGCACTGCATTATCTTGTCTTTTAACTACTGTATTAGGATCTACCCCCCCCCCAAGCAATGCAACAAACCAGGCCCCTTACCTTAACCTTGTTAGTGGCCTTTCCCTCAAGGCAGGTGGTGTCACAGCCTGACATACACACACAGTGACCTGGTGGCAGCATAATTACTGTGTGCCCCAAGGTTCTCAGGCAGCATCAAAACCTCTTTAAGGCAAGGCTGGGGGTTGAACAACCTTTGATACAACAGGAGGAATTGGGGGAGGGGGGGAGAAATCATTTTCAAAGTCTCTCCCCCTTCCAAGGCTTCAGGGAATCTTTACGAACAGGGGGAGAGACAGAAAGGGAGAGAAAGAGGGTAAACTGGATTTGCAACTGGCTAATAGACAGAAGGCAGAAGACAGTGGTAAATAGCACACACTTTAAGGATAGGGTGTGACCATGACCAGTGAGGTCCCACTGAGTTCATTGTTGAGACCAGTTCTCTTCAATATCTTCATAGTGGACTTTGCAGAGGAACTGGAAGAGGTCGTCTGTTTTTGCACGTGACACAAAGATCTGCAATAGGGCAGACACCCATGATCACATATCTTTATGTGTGCCATCCTGCTTATAAAATGGGTAATTTAAAAATTAAAACAAAAAGTGTTTTTTTAAAGAAATCATGGTTTGGAGAGAAAATAGTTCCTGATTTTAGTGGCTGCTGCTGTCTAGAAGTGTACAGTATGTAGTTCAAATAGGTGTGTGAATGGACAGTTTTTTATACCACCACGTGACTTGTGAGAACGGATCAGGTTGCTGGATTTTTGTCTACCTATTTTATTGGAGGGGAACAGAAAGCAGGTCAAGGGGAGCTTACACAATCCTTGTGCGAAGCATTAGCTACTGCACCTCCAATAAATATTGTGCGGTGTATTGGATCCCACAGTACGGTAAGGGCAGTTGAGCTGGAAAAGTTGTAACAGAAGGACTAATACATGATGAAAGGGTAAGGATTTCTTCCTTGGAAAAGACAGACATGGGGGGAGGGGAGCATGATATGGGCCTACAAGATATTCAAAGGGCATAAGAATGCTGTCCACAGAAACGTACTCCCAGTAACAAGAAAGCAGAAGAGGAGGCCATTAACTTCAGCATAGGTTTATAGGATGTGAGGTAACATCAGGAAATACTACTTCACACAGAGGGTGGTCAATTTGTGGAACAGATTGCAGGAGGTGGCTATGAAATTAAACAGTACACACAATTTCAAAGTCAGACTGGATACTGAACGTTCTTGGGAGTGAATGTCATTCGTGGTTATGACTGTCAGGATAGGAAGCAAAGGTATTTTATTTTCTAATGCTTCAAAAACTGGTAGAATCTGATTTATAAAGTAAATTTCCCATTTTCAAGCATGCACAGTTCATTTTTTACACACATTTTTAATAAGTTGATTTTCGTGAAATTGATGTAAGTCACTTTTGTGAGATAAGACGTACGGTTCCTTCAGGATGGCCTGCTGGCGCAGCAGTAGTGCTACCACTTGCAACACAGACAACCTGGGTTTGGGAATAAACCTGTACTGTCAAGAGCTGCATGGAGGAAGAGGATTGAATGTCTCCCAGGATGCTCTGGAAGGGAGGGCTCACAGTCTCCGCTATGCTACTGCCACTTGGGTGACCACAGACGGTGGTGCAAACAGAGCTAGTGCAATAGGGAGGGAGGACTCTGACATGCTTTCACATGTACCGACATGCACCTGGCATGGAGGCACATCCCAAGCACATTAGTCACCATCCTGGGGATGGGAGAAGTGAAACAGTGAAATCCCACCTCTCTGGACATTGCTATGTGATGTCTGCCTTATGCTGTATGACCCGCACCGCAGATCAAGGCACTCACCCTGGACTGAGCTTTAACTCCACCAGGAGAAGGGTCCACCCAGGCAGCCCAGCCCTTGGGGGTTAACCAGGGAGGAACAAGCGATGAGGTATGTCCCAGAGCAGTAAGGTGATGGGGCTGGGTGCAGGACCGAGAAGGGCGAGCCGATGCGACAAGGGGAAAAGTATAATAAATATAAAGATTTATGGCTCCTTGAGCCTTGACCAGGAGAAATAAAACTTTGTGCATAAAAAAAACACAAGAAACGCTCTTGAAAGTTGCTTCTAAAATGCATACGGTTGATGGTGTAGTGTAAGTCTGACTTTTTTTAAAAAAACAATTTTTAAAATATTAATGAAAGAAGGTTGTTCATCGTCACAAAAATAGGCCCTGTTTTTGCCACTCATAAACCTGTTTTCATAAGAATCAAACCCAGTTCTGTGAGACAGTTTCAAAACGAGAAAAATTTAGACAGCTTTGTAGGGCCATATGCAAAACGCTACACGTATGACACAATGCTTGTCATGATGCAGCTTGCAATTCAGGTCTTGTCTAATGTGTGTGATGCTGAAGCTGCTTTGTGACTGTTACACAGTTGCTCACAAAGGAAGCTATACGTTTGATACAATGTAGCGATGCAGCGGATTTGCGAGTGGCCTGCAGGGTCACTAGTGAAATCTGCTACTGGTCCAGTTTAGTGTACAGTATGCGAAGATCCAGTTGCTTTGGGCCACTCGCGAAGTCTGCCACAGGTCAGACCTGCGATGCAATGTGTGTGATGATGCAACCGCAGCTTCTTTGGGTAGGAAGGCTGCCGGATGGGTGGCTGAGCTAAGAGCAGAGCAGAACAGCGTTTAGTAGAATTTTAACAAGAATAACGTTTCGATAGATTGTTTGAATAGATCGATTTTATTTGTTATTTTATTTTGTTTGAGGAGTGCAGTTGTGATGTAGCTAGTCAGGGAGGAAAGTGAGTTAGATGGATTCTGAACGTAGTCGGGCGCAATGGTCACGACTCAAGTGTACACAGGGTGTAGTGGCCTGTCGCCCGAAAATGCTCACTAAATCGGGCGCTAGGGGAGCCTATACACTATCTTCCCTCAAAAAGAAAAGACACATTACATGGAAGCATATAATAGTTTTGGATTGTACCTGAGGACTTGAAGATAATTTGGCATCACTGGAGAGGGATTTGGAGTTCCTAAGAAGGAGGAGTCTGGCATGGCAGCAGAATTACTGCTGGAACAGAGTTCTCAGAGTACAGTTTCCTTGGGGTGAGAGCCCAGGTGGACTGGAAGTGGGGACTATTTTGTACTCACACCGCCGGATTCCGGAAGATACTGTTACGGTCCTCGCACTGTGGGACTGAATTTTATCCATCTATATTGCGCTCATATTTTAGTTTCTGTGGCTTCTGAAGGACTGGATAAGTGGGTTGAGAGGGGGTCTCTCTACGAAAAAGGGTGAGAGGTTCTCTGAGACCTGACGGGGGTGAAGGATGTCAAATCTATCAGAGGGTGGAGTGGCTTCCGAACACCTCAGGGTAGCCCAGGGGTCTTTTGGAAGGAGGACCCCGCTGGGCTACTGAAAGAGATGGTCCTGGGGATCCTCCGAGTGAAATAGAGAAGACCCCCTAGAGGAGGAACCAAGGGATAAAAGAACCCAGACAGAAAGGAGCATGACACTCAACCCCAGAATTCTGGAGGCCTTTTTATTTACTTCATTAGGATCTTGTTACTCAATCCCTTCGATGGTGATGTAGACTTCACATTTTTACTGTTCATAAACTGAAGTATCTGTTATTGCCCAGCTGCCTGTCTGCATTTTAAGCATTTTTTATATGCTCAACTATCTGTCTGCTCTTTAAAAGAAAAAACGTTGCTGTGAGACGATTTGAATTATCTCCATCACAATTACTGTTATTACTTCACGCTATATTTATTTATCATTAGCACTCTATGGCCTGTGAGAGGGGGCTGTAGAGGTGGAGACTGAGGTTTGCAATGGTCAGAGCACAGGAAGCAAGACATTCCTATTAACCTCTCAGAACATTTTAATATTTAACCTATGTGATATATTGTTCTTTTTCTGTTTTAGGAAAGAAAGTATTAAGAAAGTAGAAGGGAGGTTTATGATTTAATGAGTGAATTTATTTATTAGGGGTAGTGAGATATACTTTTTTGGTGACTCAAGGTCAAGGGGTATTGTAGGGATTAGGAAGACAGTGTGTAAGGAAAGATTATATGAGTGACAAGGTAGCTTGGAAGTATTGTTAACTGGAAAATATTGTTTAGTGAAGAGTGAGTGATTGTGTGTATGTAGATATTTAGGATTACATTCCTAAGAGATGTATCAAGGGGATGTTACCACGGTCAGGCAGTACTCCCCCTGGAAGCTGAGGGAACTTCGCCCCTTTGAGTGTCCGTTCCTTCCATCGCAAGTCTACTAAAGATGTAGAGCTTAAGGGATAATTAGAAGGCGAAGGATACGCGGGTCCTGGAGGCCTTGGGGGATGGGAAAAGGGTAAACGGATAGGGACTAGGAGGCACCCTAGGGCAAAATGGGACCAGAATCAAGGACCTCCTTGTCTGTTACCAATACCCAAGGGTTCTGAAGAGTGCAGACAGGTATTATGGTCATCTACAGAACTCTGTCCCTCCCGGGCGGTGTTAAGCAATGCCAGGTCGATTAAGAACAAGACTGCAGTGGGTGCAGATTTAATAGCTTCTGCAGACCTGGCTTGCATCACCGAGACCCGGCTGGATGAAAATGCAGGACCCATTTTGGCTGTTGCAATTCCGGATGGATTCTTGGTGGTACATCGCCCGAGAGTGTACCAGACGGGCAGGGGAGTCACAGTCTGTTTTAGAGAGGAACTGAACCTCAGGGAAGTGCCAGTGGGGAGCACCAACTCCTTTGAGTGCATGGTTGTTGCGGGTGGAGGACTCGGGATCCTTCTCATCTACTGTCCGCCCGGGGATGGGAGGGCTTTCCTGAAGGAGGTCGCAGACTTCATCACCGACATGGTATTGGCGTCCCCTAGGTGGTTAATTCTGGGGGACTTCAATGCCTGGGTCGACAATGAACTCTCACATTTTGGACAGGACCTCCTCCGGTTGATGGATTCATTGGGCTTGACACGGATTCTTACCTCCGCAACACATGAGGAAGGGCACGTGCTGGACTTGGTGTTCCACCTGGGGATGGAGATCTCAGACAAGAATGTGGATCAGGTCAGATGGTCAGACCATCACACCCTGAGGTTTAGTTTCATGATCCCCCAAAAAGGGCCTGTCCTCAAGGAAATGGTACATTACTGACCTTTAAGACAGGTAATGCCTGAAGGCCTTATGTCAGTACTGGACCTTTCGGAGGTTCCATTAGATAGTAGTGACCCAGGGCCCCTGGTGTTGGCTTATAATAGGGCAGTGGCGGTGGCCCTCAATGTCATTGCTCGAGTTCGTGTTCGCCCTTTGACCTCTCGCCCTTGTGTCCCATGGTTTAATGGGTCACTAAGGGAATTAAGGAGGCAAGGACGAAGGTTGGAGAGACACTGGTGGAAAACTCACCTGGAGTCGGACAGGCTTAGATTGTTGGACCATTATGAGGTCTATCAATCAGCAATTTCCCATAAGAAGGCAGAGTTCCTGTTCAAGGAAATTGCTGCAGCAAAGAACAGACCAGCTCAGCTCTTCCGGAACGTGGACAGACTGTGCAATCCAGCCTGTCTGTGAACTGGAGGAGCACTGTCACAGGAAAAGTGTGAAGAGTTTGCTCAGTTCTTGGCTGATAAGGTGTCCTCTATCAGGACAGAGATCAGCCAATGCCTTCCAACAGGGCGTGATAGTGGCCCTCCGAGTGGTACTAATGCCCAGTTTGCCTGGTCTGCCTTTAGCCTGCCGGTAGTCATGGATATAGTGAAGATCATCCAGACTGTGACTGACCTGCTGTAATTTGGACCCGGGCCCAACTCGCCTGTTGGTGGGTTGTGCTGAGGTTATTGGCCCTGTCCTAGCTCGGATAGTCTCGGTTTCCTTGGAGAGAGGGATCTTTCCTGATCCCTTAAAGGTAGCAGTGGTTATGCCACTGCTAAAAAAGGCCTCCTTGGACCCAGACTGCCCTGCCAATTATAGACCAATCTCTAACCTACCTTTGTAGGGAAGGTGACTGAGAAGGTAGTCACTCTGCAGCTGGATGACCATTTAGCTAACCATAATATCTATGACCCTTTCCAGACTGGTTTCCGGAAAAGGCAGAGTACCGAGACTGCCCTGGTGTGAGTACTTAATGATCTCCTGATGGCAAGAGATCAGAGATCCTGTTCCAACTTGGTTCTCCTTGATCTCTCAGCAGCTTTTGACACTGTGGACCACAGGGTATTGCTGGAATGCCTGCGTTTTTTTTGTGGACTGGAGGGGGCAGTCCTCAACTGGTTTCAAACTTTCCTAGAGGGCAGATCACAAAGGGTAATATCGGGAATTTATTCCTCATCCCCTTGGAGTCTGCCTTGTGGGGTACCGCAGGGTTCTGTGCCCCCCCCCCCCATGTTGTTCACAGTGTACATGCTACCACTGGGTGACATGATTAGGCAGTACAAGCTGAGTTTTCACTGTTATACAGATGATACTCAGCTGTATATGTCCTTTGTACCTGCCCAGGAGTGTGATACTGTCTCGGTGTTTAACAAACTGCCTGCAGGAGATACAGAACCGGATGAGTGCTAGCTGTCCGAGGTTAAACCTGTTAAAAATTAGGTGTTGGTTGTGAACCTGGATCTGAGGATAGTTGGGTCATGGGCGGGAAAACCATCTGGTTTACAACTTGGTGTTGGCCCCCTCAGGACCTCAAGCCAGGTGCGTAATCTAGGGGTGATATTTGACGAAGGCCTGACTCTGAAACTCAGGTGTCGACCGTAGTCAGGTTCGCCTTCTATCACCTTAGAAATATTGCTAGGGTGAAGCATCTGGTTCCGTTTGAGGATCTGCAAACATTGGTCCACACCTTTGTCACCACTCTGTTGGACTACTGTATCTCCTTCTCTGAGATCCTGCCAGTCTGGGAGAAGGGAGCAGATGGACGGAAGGTCAGAGAAGGGGAGATAGGGGAGCTAAACACGTGGCTCAAGGACTGGTGCCAGGAAAAAGGACACAGATTTGTAGGGAACTGGCAACAGTTCTGGGAGCGAAAGTTCTTTAAATTTGATGGACTGCATCTGACTAAAGAGGAGTCAGTGCATTGGGGCAGAAGTTTGACGTCTTTGCAGAATATTTAAACTAGCAAATGGGGAGGGTGCAGCACCCATCGTTCGAATGGGAAGAACACCCTCCCCTCAGCTAGTGGTCAAACAGGAATTCAGCGTGTTTGCCGCTCATTTGCATCACCAGGTAAGAAAAAAGGTTTGTCTCCCCATACGATGCACAGGGTAATGCCAAACTTCACCCAACAACTAACACACCAAAATCTGGCCAATGGAAAATCATGTACACAATGCTCACAGCCTGGGAAATAAGATCCCAGACCTGCAGGCAATAATGTCAGAGGCTAAACTGGACATAGTAGCAATTAGTGAGGCGTGGTTTACCATAACCACACTTGGGAGACTTCAGTACCTGGCTATGTATTGTTCAGAAGAGACCGAGGTGCAAAAGGGGAGGGTGGCCCTGTATGTTAATGAAAATATCAAAGCTACAGAAATTCAGAATACACATAAGGAGCCAGAAGAACTGTGGTCACCCTGAAACAGGAAATGGGACAGCCATAAGAACTGGGGTTGTCTACAGGCCCCAGACCAGAGGAGGACATAGACACATTACTGTTAGAAGATATACAAACATGACAGCTAAGGGAGGTTCTGATAATGGGAGACTTCAACATGCCAGATACAGATTGGTCAATACCAGCAGGAACATCTGCCAGAACTAGACTCATAGTGGATTCCCTGCAGGGGAGGGCCTCAAACAACTGGTACAGCAACCCACAAGAGACAGGGCTATCCTAGATCTAGTACTGACTAACAAAGAAGGATCACAGATCTCCAGGTAGAAGGTCACCTGGGAGCCAGTGACCATCACATGGTATGGTTCAATTTGGCTACTACATCTAAATCATCCCATTCCAAAGCAAAATATGGGACTTCAGAGGAGCTGACTTTGATAAGATGGCCAACAGAGTTAAGCTAGCCCTGGCAAAAAGAAACACAGGTGAGGAGGTACAGGCAAAGTGGGCAAGCATTAAGGATACAATACTTGAAGCAACATCCCATTGTGTTAGACAGAAAAGGAAGTGCAAAAGAAGAAGGAAACCACTTTGGTTCTCAAATACAGTAGCAGAAAGGTCAGAGCCAAAAGGCTGGCCTTCAGAAAATATAAGGAACACAGCGGGATGAAGATAGGAGGCATACCAAACTGCCCTAAGGGAAGCAGGTAAGGCAGTAAGGCAGGCAAAGTCCCAAACTGAGAAACACTAGCACGAACAGTAAAGAAGGTGACAAGACTTCTATAGATACATTAGTGAAAGGAGAAAGTCCAGAGGGGTATTGCTGTTTAATGGAGAAAAGGGAGCATGTGAGGAGGAGGACCCTGTAAAGGCATCTATCCTAAATAGATACTTTTGCTCAGTATTTACTGAAGAGAAGGTAGGGCAGGGCCCACAGCTCAGCATCATGGACACAGGGGAGGAGGTGAGCACTACTCCCTTCACAAAGAAAGGGTCCTACAAGAGCTTGCTAAGCTCAGGGTGGATAAGGCAATGGGACCTGATGGCATACATCCCAGGGTACTTAAGGAGCTAAAGGAGGAACTAGCAGAGCCATTAGCAGAATTGTTTAGTGAGTCTCTGAGCACAGGAGAGTCCCAGAAGACTGGAGAAGGGCTCATGTGATCCCACTCCACAAGAGTGGTAGCAGGAGGAGGCGGAACTACAGACCGGTCAGTCTTACCTCAGTAGTGGGCAAGATTATGGAGGCACTCCTTAGGAAAGGATAGTGCAACACCTGGAATCCATAGGGCACAGGATCCAAGACAGCATGGGTTTACAAAGAAGGTCCTGTCAACTAATCTCATAGATTTCTTTGACTGGGTAACCAGGTGGTGGACCAAGGGGAGCAGTTGATGTCGCTTACCTTGACTTCAGCAAAGCTTTTGACACTGTTCCACATAGAAGATTGATAAATAAGCTAGGTAGGCTGGGGTGGGTCAAAGTTGGTCAACTGGGTGGCAAACTGGTTGACTGGCAGAAAACAGGAGTGGTGGTAAATGGTATACAGTCAGAAGAGATGCAAGTCACAGTGGGGTACCTCAGGGATCAGTCCTGGGGCCAGTCCTATTCAACATCTTCATTAGTGACCTGCAGATGGACTAGAGGGTAAGGCTTGTCTGTTTGCAGATGACACCAAGATCTGCAACAGAGTAGATGATCCAGATGGGGTGGGCAGAATGAGAAGAGATCTGGATAAACTAGCAGAATGGTCAGAAGAGTGGCAACTGGGATTTAATGCAAAGAAGTGCAAAATCATGCACATAGGAAGAGAAACCCTGAAGCCACTTATAGGCTGGGAGGAGTTGCTAGCAGTCACAAAGGAAGAAAGAGACTTGGGCATCATCATCACTGATGACCTAAAATCATCCAAGCAGACCTCTAAAGCAGTAGGTAAGGCTAGGGGGTGTTAGGGTGTATTAGTAGTAGGGTATCACAGAGTCGTAAGAGGGAGGTAATAATCCCTCTGTACAAGACATTGGTTGGAGCCCCATCTGGGTACTCGTGCAGTATTGGAGGCCACACCTTCACAAGGACATTAACCAAATTGAGGCAGTCCAGAGAAGGGCAACCAAAATGGTGCAGGGACTGCATCAGAAGACATATGAGGACAGATTAACAGAGCTCAATATGTATACCCTTGAGCAAAGGAGGGAGAGGATATGATCGAGACATTTAAACACCTTAAGGGCATAAACAAAGTGAAAGAGTCTAACATGTTTAAATATAAGAAAAATAGCAGGACAAGAGGACACAGCATGAGATTAGAGGAGGCCGATTAAGGGGAATATGAGAAATTCTTTTTCACAGAA
This sequence comes from Neoceratodus forsteri, assembly GCA_016271365.2. NCBI lineage: Eukaryota > Metazoa > Chordata > Ceratodontiformes > Ceratodontidae > Neoceratodus > Neoceratodus forsteri. The sequence goes on from CM057455.1 coordinate 717,790,211, forward strand.
AGGGTGGTGGATGCATGGAATGGCTTACCACAAGAGTGGTGGCTATGAATACAGTGCAGGGCTTCAAACAGGCATGGGATAGGCATAAGGGAGCAATACAAATGACTATGAATAGATAGGTCACTGACAGAGCAAAGGCCGATGGCACATTTATGAGGTAGAAAAAGAAATGGGCAGACTGGATGGGCCTTGCGGTCCTTATCTGCCGTCAACTTCTATGTTTCTATGTAATGCCCTTTACCTTGGGCTACCAGGACTGGGTATCCGCCATCTGCAGCTACTGCAGAACACGGCGGCCAGGTTGTTAACTAGAACCCCTAGATCCAGTCACATACCGCCTGTGCTGCGTGAACTGCACTGACTGCCTATACAATGGTGAATCCCTTTCAAGGTTGCATTGCTGATGTATAAAGTCTTACACGAACCGGGACCCCAGTACCGGAAAGACCTCCTACTTCCCTATTGCCTCTCCTGCTCACTCCGATCCTCTGGCGAGGGAATGCTAGAGGTTCCCAGGGTGCACCTGAAGACCTCTGGAGGAAGATCCTTTGCCTTTATGGCACCAACCCTGTGGAACTCTCTACCTCATCAGATACGTGAAAGCCTGACCATGGAGAGATTTAAAAAATCCTTTAAAACACATTTTTTCGAGAACGCCTTTGTGGGGACATAAATGGTTTTATAAGTATATGTTTTTATATTAATTCTGAATTGTTTTTAGATATTGTATTGTTCTGTATTGTACAGGTGCTTTGAACACTGGAAAAGTGTGTTTTATAAATAAAAACTTGTGTAACCCATATGTCCATTTTTGTAATATGGAATATACATATGGTATCTACAGGTTCGGGGAAAGATGAGGTTACCTGGCACAAGAGACCTAGGTTTGGCTACTCTGCACAGGGGCACCCAAGTAAATCCAACTACAGGAAGCAATAACTGTAATGTCCAGAACCAGAACTGGGAATTTTCAGTGTGGCTTTATTTATTAACTCACTGAACATAAACAAAGCACTGCATGGTCCCCCACAGGGATACATAACTGTAATGCAGATTAGAGGTTAAACACAGCAGTCCATTAGAGGAATGAACACAATACAACAGTTGTCTGGCTTTGGACCCACCAGGTACTCAGCCCGGACTTTGCATGCGCATTGGATACACAGCCCGACTGGCCCGGCTCCCCTGCCGGCCACTTGACTGACGGTCCACTTGGCGAATGGACCCAATCTCTACTTGGAATGACATCCCATAAAACAAGGAGGCTCTCAAACTGTGGCTCCCCACACCACTTGAAGTCTGCGACTCCTAGAGAGATTTTATTTTTGTACTTCCAATTCGAAACTCCCATCCAACAAGGAGTAATTTTCCCATCCTGTGGCTCCCCACACCACTTAGAGTCTGCGACTCCTAGAGAGATTTTCTAGTTGCCACCCACGTCTGGGTACCCACCCCATCAATGGCCAAGCGCATGAGGCAAGTAGCAAAAACACAGAAGAAATCCGTAGAGGTGGACCTGGTTACTAAAGATGGGGAGTTTTCCCACCTCCAGCTCCCACAGCCCATACCCGGCCATTTCTCTGGACACACAGAACTTTAGACTTTAAAATGTAGATTGACGATGGATGACCTGAAGCACCCCCTCTACAATGAACTTTAAATCCATTAACACTTTAAACAGATGACTGCTCTATTTGTTTGTCCTAGTTGACATAGTCCTCCCAAATAGCAGTCCCCAATACTTGAAATTCAACTGAAGAAAATAAGTTGTTTGCCCCTTCCAATGGGGCCACACACTCACCCATTTGTTGCAGGTGCCCCACAGGTGAAAAACTGTAACCTTTGCTATTATACATGAACAGACTGAACTTAAATTAAAACAGGCAGCTTTCTTCTCAGGGTGGGAGAAGGGGATTGCCCCTGGAACCCACAAAGAACTTTTCCTCACCCCCCCCCAGAGGGAGGGGGGTAAACAGACAACTACTGTTGTCCTTCTTGTTTGCTTAAGGACAAACTGAAGACTGACTTTGAATTCCCAAGGTTCTAAACTTACTCTGAGCTGAAGATTCCAAATGTGGCTCATGCAGCTGCGACAGTTCTATTATGATGTCATCTCTCAAGTCTCAGCTGTGACTGAGGACAGAGTGAGACAGTGTGAAACCCATTTAACTGGAGTTTCACAAGCTGCCTTCCCTGCCTACCACTAGGTCTTACTGGGATTCTAGTAACCCCAGGTAACAAAGGGGTTACACTTGCTTGCTTGCTGGTATGGCCATCTATATAAAAAGAAATGAAACTCATTTAAAAAAACTACATTAGGGTTCATTATTAAAGCCACTAAAGTAACTAAATTTTACACTGGATGTTTTCTGAACCTTAACTTCTCCACCCCCATCTACCACTTTTTTGAACCCCTCTGTACTGAGTGCCAAAGCACAACCCAGGTTTCATACATGTGCTTTAACATAATAAATAAAATAGTACGAGAAGGTACAATTACGTAAAATCTTACCGTAACAGTAGATCTTTGAGGAATGTTTCTTGCAGCAAGTCATTACTTTTGGGAGTTCCCAGCAGAGGGTGCTGAGACACAGCAGCTCTTCTAGCAGTTTTGTACCAGGGACCGCCCACCGCCAACATCATCTTCCTGCTTTCTATATAAGTGTGGGCAGTCCCTGGTATCCTCGGTTCCCCTGCCGGATTCAGTTCGCAAAAGTGAGGACCGAGGGGAAGCCGAGGTACCAGGGAGTCCCAACCCAAAGTCACTGGACCAGAATTTGCTCTCTCAGAGAAGGAGGGGGACGGAGGGTGGGATCGTACTTACTGCAACAGACATTCCTCGAAGATCTACTGTTAAGTAAGATTTTACGTAACTGTACTATCTTCCACGAAATAGTCTCTTGCAGTAAGTCATTACTTTTCAGAGAATCCCAAGCAGTTATGTCCATATGGGAGGACAATTATGTTAGGAGACCTTGTAGGACTGCACAACTGAAAGCCGTCCTACGTCTCGAGGCAATATCCAGATTGTAATGCCTTGTGAAAATATGGATTGTGGACCAGGTAGCTGTATTGCAGATATATGAAATGGAGGCTCCTGTAAAGCAAGCCACAGTAGTGGCCATAGCTCTAGTAGAATGGGCTTGGACAGGTCCAGGTAAATTCTTGTTGTACTTTTTGTAACAAAAGGTAATACAATTTGCTAACTATGAAGAAATGGTTCGTTTGGCAATAGGAAGCCCTTCTCTGCCAGAGGCAAAGATGACAAATAATTGAGACGTTTACCTAATCGACTGGGTGCGAGTAGTGTAATATCGTAGTATACGATGGATATCTAAAGTATGTAATAGATGTCCACCCTGATTCGAGTAGTCAGGATAGCAGACCGGAAGCTCCAAGGACTGATTTAAAGTATGTTCTGAGACTACTTTAGTAAGGTTCCCTACACATTAGGGCCTGAAGCTCGGAAATACGTTGAGCGGAAATGGCAGCCACCAGAAATAGGGTTTTCCGTGAAAGAAAATGGAGTTCACAAGTGGCTGCTGGCTCAAAAGGATCAAGGGTCAATTTTTTTCTATCATAAAATTGAGGGCCCACTGAGGAGTGGGTCTTCTAATAGGAAGTTTAATATGTAACATTCCTTTCAAAACATCTTTAGCTAGAAGATGTTGGTACAGTAACGCCCCATCCAGAGGTTCATGGAAGGCCGAGATGGTGGCAGAGTGGACTTTGATGGTTAAAAATAACTTAAACCGGACTCAGATAGTGAGGCCAGGTAGTCCAGAACCTTCGTCAGTGGACAAGAGTAAGGGTCCAAAGATTGAGAGGTAGATCACATGGAAAAGCGTTTCCATTTGGAATTGTATGTTGCTCTGGGTGCTGGCTTACGGGATCCCAGGAGAATATAGGCAACAGGAGAGGACATTGGTAGACTAGTTATGAAAGTTCCTGCAGGGGTCCCGCGTGAAGGTGGAGAGATGTCAGGTTGGGATGTAACAGGGTTCTTTAATTTTTAGTCAAGAGGTTGAAGATTGGAGCACCTTGATTGTTGAGGTAGAACACTACTGTAGTGTTGTCTGATCGGATCAGCAATGGTCTAGGGTCAAAAAAATTTGGAATGCCGAAAGGGCTAAGCAGAATGCCCTCAGCTCTAGGTGACTGATGTGAGGTTAAGGGAGAAAAGTAGTCCACATGCCCCGAGTCCGATGAACAACCAGAGGCGCGCTCCATCCTGTCAGGAAAGCATTCAAGGTGGACATCTGCATGGGAGGGAGGGACCGAAAAGGTATTCCCTGTTCATAAATTGGTTTCAATTGACCATCAAGACAGAGCCGATGGCAGGAAGGGAAAGACTCTGAAGTGGCCTAAAAACTTTTCTTGTTATTTGAGACCACAGATTCTGGAGGATTCACTGAAGAGGTTTCAAATGAAGACTGGCAAGGGCTACCACAAGGATGGTAGTGAGCATGTGACCCAGAAGGCATAGCAGTTATCTGGCTGTAACTACTTTCTGAGTCTGTATGCATGATGCCAGAGACAAGGGTGTGGCATGCCGGACGGTTGGCCAGTGAGTTCTGGCTGAGACTGTATCTGGGATGGTTCCAATGTACTGGAGACAGATTCAGTCAGTGTGGACTATGGCCAACTGACTGTGATCCTTACAATGTGAAAATATCTGCAGAGTAGCCTCTAGGCAAGAAAGCAAAGCTGTTCCGCTTTGATAGGCCAGCTACTGTATCTAGATATGGGAAGATAAAGTATAGTTACATAGGAACTTACCGTAACAGTAGATCTTTGAGAGAGGTTCCTTCAGTAGGTCATCACATATAGGACTGGCGCCACCTGGCGTCGGGCCGCACGGCAGACTTTTCTAGCAATACCTTATGGGGGACTGCCCACCCAACGCCACGTGACTGAGGTCAGCATGACTGTATATAGCGGGCGGTCCCCACGCCCGCCCTCCAGTTCTCCCACCGGAGCCAGGAAGAGGCCTGACAGCAGAAGTGAACAGGATTTGGAGACCCTGTAAAACATAAAATGAGGGAAAGGAGGGAGGGAAAAATATGACCTACTGAAGGAACCTCTCTTGAAGATCTACTGTTATGGTAAGTTCCTACGTAACTGTACTATCTTACTTCGAGAGGGTTCCTTCAGTAGGTCATCACGTATAGGGCAGAGTCCCAAGCAGTCCCTCCAAGGAGAGACCGAGAGAAACTAGGGAGGAGGAAACAACAAACTCCAATGGAAAAAACTGAAATCCAAACAGGACCCAGTCTCGGACAGTAGGCCCTGCAGGACGGCTAGGCCAAAGCCAGCCCTCCACCTAGAAGCAATGTCCAGACTATAATGCTTGGTAAATGTATGAACAGAACTCCAAGTAGTGGCAGCACAAATGTCAGCTGCGTAGATGTTCTGTAGGAAGGCTGCGGAAGCAGCCATGCCCCTAGTAAAATGACCTCTGATGGTACCCGGCAGAGGTTTAGTGTACTTCTGGTAACAGTATCGAATGCAAATGTCTAACCATTTGGAAAGGCCCTGCTTAGAAACCGGTTTGCCCTTCGATCTCAAGGCGAAGGAGACAAACAACTGGTCACAAGATCGAAACTCCTTAGTCCGGTGGGTTTAACACCGAAGAATCTGATGGACATCCATCAAGTGAAGGAGTGCCTCATCTGTGTTAGAGGGGGACGGGTAATACACCGGAAGCTCTACTGACTGGTTCAGCGTGGCTTCCGACACCACCTTTGGGAGAAACCTCGGATGAGTTCTAAGAACCGCCCGGCCCCGATGGAAAATCAAGTAAGGCTCCTTACAGATTAGAGCGTGAAGCTCCAAAATCCTTCTGGCTGATGTGATGGCCACCAGAGACAATGCCTTCCAAGACAGGAAGTGCAAATCACAGCTCATAGCTGGCTTGAAAGGAGGAAGGGTGAGCTTTTCCAGGATGAAGTTCAGTTCCCAAGGTGGAGTTGGGCTGCGGATGGGAGGGTTTCAGATGGAGAATCCCTTTCGGAAAGGTTTTAGAGACATCCAACTGAGCCATGGGTTTACCATCCACTAGTTCGTGGTACGCTGAGATAGCCGAGATATGGACCTTTAAGGAAGAGTAAGACAGACCGGAGTCTGACAAGTAAAGGAGGTATTCCATGAGTGCGGAGCCGAGCAAGAGAAGGGGTTCCAGCCCTTAGCAGTTGCCCAAATGGAAAACCGCTTCCACTTCATGGCGTAAGTGGAATGGGTAGAAGGTTTTCCGGCCTCAATGAGGACTTGAGCAACCCGAGAGGAGACCCCGAAATGGGATATTCTATGTCTGCAGGAGCCACGCATGAAGATGCAGGGTCCTGAGACCCGGATGAACCAGACAGCCTTGATTCTGAGTAAGGAGGTCATGAGTCAGTGGAAGCGGAACCGGTGGTTCCCTTGAAAGATGCTGTAGCAGCGGGAACCAGACCTGTCTCGGCCAAAGAGAAGCGATGAGGATCATCTTTGCCCTTTCTGCCTGAAGCTTGAGAAGAACCCTCTGCAGAATGGGAAACGGAGGGAAAGCGTACAAAAATTTCCCTGTCCAAGATAGAGACAATGCGTCGCTCCAGAAAGCACCTTGCTCTGGAATGAGCGAGCAAAACTTGGGAAGTTTTGTGTTGGATTAGGAGCGAAGAGGTTGATTTCTGGACGCCCCCAACTTCGGAAGATGGATTCCGCCACTTCCTGATGCAATTCCCACTCGTGAGCTAGGGTCCAAGATCTGCTGAGACTGTCCGCCAGGATGTTTAAAATGCCTGGAACATGCACGGCCACCAGGGCCAGATGGTGCTGGACTGCCCAGTTCCACACCTGGGTCACCTCCCTGCAAAGAGTGTATGACTGGGTTCCTCCTTGTTTGTTGACATACCAAACTACTGACATATTGTCCGTTTGGATCAGCAGTGTTCCCTTCAGAAAGAGGGTCTGAAAGGCCTGTGACACATACAGGACCGCCCTGAGCTCCAGAACACTGATGTGGAAAGAAGCCTCCAAGCAAGACCAAAGTCCTTGGGCTTGATGTTCCCCCAGGTGAGCACCCCACCCCATATTCGAGGCATCCATGGTGAGGGTAGCTGCTGGTGCAGGATTCTGAAAAGGAAGTCCCAAGGAAAGATTGCAAGAATCAATCCACCACTGCAAATCCTTCTGAACCGCTGAGGAGACCAGGATCAGATGGTCCAGGTTGTCCAGAAGCTGATCCCACTGCACCCGCAAGGACCACTGAGTAATCCTCATGTGGGGCCTTGCTAGGGGAACGGTAGTGATGGAGGCCACCATCAGGCCCAAAAGGCAAAGGACTTCCCGGGCCGGAATGGTCCTGAGGGAGGCTACTTTGGAGGCCTGACGGATGTGTCTCCACCCTTTCTGGAGTGAGGAAGGCTCTGCACTGAACCATATCCAGGACTGCCCCAATAAACTGGAGTTTCTGGGCAGGGATAAGGGATGACTTGGGCATGTTGACCGTGATCCTTAATCGACTGAACAGGTCCAGAGTAAACGAAAGAGCCTCCAGCAAGGAATCCCTGGACGGGGCTGAAATCAACCAGTCATCCAGGTGAGGGAAGACCGCAATACCCTGGCGGTGCAGGAATGCCGCAACCACCGCCAGGCACTTGGTAAAAACCCATAGTGCCGAAGACAGACCTAAGGGGAGCGCCCAGAACTGGAAGTGTTCCCCTTGGAAGCGAAAATGCAGGAATCGGCGGTGGCTGGGGAAAACAGGAATGTGCAGGTAGGCATCCTGCATATCCAGGGCACAGAGCCAGTGGTTCTCCATGAGGAGAGGGAAGAGGCCCTGGAGTGTCAGCATTCGACATTTATTGTACTCGAAAAACTGACTTAGGTCAAGTATGGGTCTGAAGTCCCCGGTCTTTTTTGGAACCAAGAAAAAGTGGGAGTAAAATCCCTTTCCCCTTTGCCCCGAGGGACGCGTGATCGCTTCTTTGAGCAAGAGCGGTTACCTCCTCGCGGACGAGAAGGGCTTGGTCCCAAGAGTACAAGGACTTCTGTGGAGGATTTTCCGGGGGAAACTCCAGAAGCTCTATGGTGTGTCTGACGGACACTAGTTGCAGGACCCATTCATCAGAGGAAATCTCCCTCCACTCCTGCGCGTGGCAGGGGAACCTCCCCCCCCCACCTGCTCCCTGTCGCAAGACTGAGGAGGAAGTGGGGCCAGGGAGTCAAGAAGTGGCGGGACGTTCACGGGGAGGACCTCCTGAACGATTCTGATTTTTGGAGGCAGGAGGGGGTGGCTGTACCCGTGGCCTTACACTTTCCTTGGCGGCCTGCCCGAGCATTCTTCCTCTGCCTCCAGGTCCTTTCCGAAAGGGCTGCTGCTTCAGAGAGCCCGATTGGTACATTGACCTAACAGACCTAAGAGCAACTCCCTTGTCCTTTAGGTCTGTTATGATATCCTTGGTGTCCCCACCAAAAAGGACCAAGCCCCTGAAAGGGGCTTCCTGAATCGCCAACTGGACCTCGTTGGTGAGTCTGGAGAGGCGAAGTCAGGAGTACTGTCTAAGGGCAACGGCAGTTACTGAGGTACGGGCCACTGAATCGACAGAATCATAAGTGGCCCATAAAACATGCCTGCAGAAGATCTTGGAGAGGTGGAGATCCTTGGCAAGTTCCACTTTTAAAGGTGAAGGATCCATGGACTGGACCTTCGCCTCCAACCTGGCCATAGTCACCTTTTGATGGGACACCATATGGGCCATGTAGCTGAGGGACCAAAGGGCGCATGTGGCCGACGAGTAGATATTTTGCCGAACTGGTCCATTTGCCTCGACTCTTTGTCTGGAAGTGTGGTGCTCATGTGCTTGGGAGCAGAGGAGAGATCATGAGCTGCCGAGATGACCACAGTCTTAGCCTTGGGATGAGACTTTAAGAAAGGGGCATCCTTTGGCGCCCGGTAGAGTCTGTCTGCCCGCTTGGAGACATATGGGATAGAATGAGGCATCTGCCAGATGGTCGTGGTGAAGTCTTGATGAGGGGCCATCCATGGGGGAACAGGGATGGGAGACAGAGACTCCAAGTCCAGGTGTTCCGCGAGTCTCTGCCTCATTGGGTCCTGTTCCTCCGACTCCCAATCGAAGTAGTCACTCAAAGCCCTCAAGAGGTCTGAGAAGGAAGGGTCCTCCGGTGGGGATTTCGGCGAGGCCTTACCTTTCGGTTCCTCGGGGTCCTCCAGGACCTCCTCCTCCTCTGAGGAATCTTCCCTTCCGTCTGAGCTGTCATCATCTGCTTCCTCGACAGGATGGCATCTGTAATCTGGAAGGGAAACGTCCTGCCGAGTCTTCCCGAGATGTGGATGGTGGTAAGCGAGCTGCTTGGGGAAGGGGACCTAGGAAGCTGCGGTTGTGGGAGTCTAGTTTCCAGGTCCGAGACCAGCTCCAACCTGGCCCCCTGCCACCAAGACTCTATCAGGGTCTTGAAATCCAGGACAACCGGGGGGGGGGGAAGGTGGAGGAGGAGGAGGAGCGACCAGTGGGGGATAATAACCCCGGTGTCCCATATAGTGGGAATAAGGGTTAAATCTAGGATAGAACTGTCCTAGATGACTCCAGTCCGGAGTGGAACCCCCGGGTAAGGATCCCCAGGATACCCAAATGGGTAATGGAGGACAGTTCGGGGTTGGGTATAAATCCCCGTTGACAGATCTGGCGTCAGGGGAACCCATGTCAGACCCGCCGTTGTATAAATCGGAGGAGGGTCTGGCGTCGGGACAGTCCACGTCAGAGGGACCGACATCGGCACCGGCGCTACCCAATCTGGTGCCAGAAGGAGATCTGGCATCGGAGGGGCCGGAGTCGGAACCAGATGAAGAGGCCCTGGCGTCAGGGATGGATCCGACGTTGGAGCCAAAGGTAAAGGCCAGTCGGCCAGTCCTGGCTAAGGGACTGTCGTCGGGATCGCCAGCGTCGGGGGTGGTGCCGGAAGCCTTCCGGAAGGCAGAGGAGGGGCCTCCACTGACAGGCCAGTAGGCCAAGGAGGAGCCTCCTTCTCCTGGACCCCAGCAGGGGAGTGCGGAGAGGAGCCCACAACATCGAAAGGGTTGGTGGGCTCTCCGTTGCCATTGCCAGACGTGTCCACTGGAGAATAAGAGGACACAGGCAAGGAAGGAGGAGGAAGAGGGAGAGGGGCTTTCTCCATCTGGTCCCACCAGGACAGGCGCCATTAGGCCCTGACGGGGGAACCGAGCCCATGCAGTCATCTGGGACAGCCGGCTTAGCGGGCGGGGTCAGGCGGTCAGGGGTGGAATCCCTGGTCGACTTATCAACCGGAGCCAGGTGACTGCCCCCAGTCAGGGGAGCTGACTTACCAGCTGCAGCGGTCCCCGGAGGAGCTGGGGGCCAACAACTCGGCCAAGTTTTGTCCGACTTATCATCCGGTTTCCTGGGTGGCAGCTGGGCCTTGCTCGTCGAGGGCCTGGCGTTGTCAGCGGAGCAAGCCCACTCCTTAGACTTCTCCTTATGTTTTTAAGAAGGGGAAGATTTTTCAGATGTGTCCCAGAGACGATCCATTTTCTTCTCTAAAGAAGCCAGGCAGGCTTTTAGTAAGTGGGCCTCCAAAGCCTGCTGTCTCCTATTCTTTGTGGCCTGATTGAAAGAATGGCACTCAGGACAGGGGAAGACTGGATGGTCCGTGCCTAGACAGAGAATGCATTTTGGGTGACCGTCTTTGTGCGGGATCTGCGTGCCACAGGACGAACACTTCTTAGGTGAAGACATTAATAAAAGACACAAATTCTGAGAGAATAAAGCAGCGAGGGATAACCGACACGATGAACTTTCACAACGATCACTAATGGAAGTCTGCAATGTGACTGACATGAGGCGACGGCGGGAAAGAACTGGAGGGCGGGCGTGGGGACTGCCCACTATATACGGTCATGCTGATGTAAGTCATGTGACGTCGGGTGGGCAGTCCCCCGTCAGGTATTGCTAGAAAAGTCTACCGTGCGGCCCGACGCCAGGTGGCACCAGTCCTATATGTGATGACATACTGAAGGAACCCTCTCGAAGTAAGATAGTGCCCTTTACCTCTTAAAGCTGTTACAACTACCTCTAGGTATTTGGTGAACACACTCAGGGCCGAGGAGTGGCCAAACCTGAGTGCTTGAAATTGATAGTGTTAATCAAGCAGGTAGAGATGAAGAAACCTGCGATGCAGGTAGGCACCATTCATATCTAGGGCACACAGTCAATCTTACTGTTTTCAGTATAGGCATGATGGATGTCAAGGTCAACACGAAAAACCGTTTGTACTGGATAGAAACGTTCAGATTTCTGAGGTCCAATATCGGACCAAGGTTTCCAAGTTGTTTGGGTACCCGAAAGAAGTGGGAGTAGAATCCCATATGAGGGGGTACTGGAGAAATGGTGTGCATCACCAATAGAGCTCTCAAACCCGCTGAAAAGATAGATCTATGGTTCAGCGGGTTATAATGAATAGGGCAGAGAAGATGAGGGGGCCTGGAGAGAAATTCCAGAGTATGACCCCTCTGTATAATCTGGAGTACCCATTCAATGAAGTGATCGTGTGCCCAGCCTATAAATGGAGGGCAAAACAACCACCCATGGCCTCCGAAGTGGGGTTGAGGAGGGGTGGGAAAAAGAAAAAAAAACCTAGTGAGTCACTTGGCGTCAGTCAGCCCAACTTCCCCCTAGGAGGGTGGGAGCAGGAGCCACGGGTGGCAGAGGAGCTGCCTCATGTGGGATGAGTATGACCTCTAGAGCCACCAGTATTTTCTAGTAGGAAGAGGATCGAGTATGGTAGGTTGTATGCGGAGTATGGAACATGCCATGAACCATAGGTAGAGTTCTGCCTGATGCCTCTAAATCATCCAGTAAAATTTGAGTACCTAGTCCAAAGAACTTGGACCCATTAAAAAGGGGGGCCTTAGGTATTTTATGTTGCACATCTGGTGTAAGTCCTGAAAAGCGGAGCCAGGTATGGCGTCGCAAAGAAATGCCAATAGTTGACAGTCGGGCCGAGGTACCACTAGCATGAGATCCCGACCTGGGTAGGTGATGGGAATTAGCTAGTTTAATATAGTAGCCAGTAATCACTCCCTGTTCAGGAGAAGGAGGGAGGTGAGTGATAATCTCAATGGCCGATGACCCACGGGTATGGTGGTGTTTTAATCATATGACCCACATAATTAAGAATTCTGGTATTCATGGAACTGGAGAATAAGATAAAAAGTTGGTTTCTCCAGAAAGTCAAGTCTTCAGGATTCTTTATGAGGTGGTAAGGAACTCATGTGATGAGTGGCAGAACAGGGCCACGTCTGGGAAAGTTTGAAAGGAAGGGAGGAACCAGAGGAGCTAGATAAATATAATCCATGTTATGTGGAACAGCTTAGATAGCTGAAGGGTGATGCGAGGCAGCCAACATGGCATTCTGGTAAGTCTGTAATTAGTGAGGAAAACCACCCAAACAGGCTTCTCTGGCAGAGCAAGGTATCCTGCCATATCCCTACTTTGTCATGTTTTTGTGATAGAGAATCCCATGACTGTCTATATTTGTATCATCATTTCATAGAATGAAGTGTCATCAGGGAGGTTGCTGTGAAGTTTAGGCAGGCCCACATTCCAAGAAGAGATTTCCGAAAAAAGAAGACTGAGAAAGAAATTCCAGCTCCTGGAAATCGTCATGCTCAAGGTCACTGGTGAAGTTTAACTGGGAGTTCTTGTTGATCTGAAAAATAGTCTTCCACATAAGGAGAAAGTGACCAGGAAGGGAATGGAACCCGGTGATCATGTAGAGTCTTAGGCGGAGAGAAGGAGATCAGGGAGGGTCGGCCTGCCCCCTTGGCTTGGAGGACAGGGAGTACCTTATGGCATACAAGACATGCCGTACTACAGTGGAGACATCCAGTTCTTTCTTTGGGGGGGAGAGTGTGGGAAACACAAAGAGGGGGGTGGACGTGTAGCCTGAGCAAGTCTTACCCCGGGTGTTGAAAATCAGGGTCCCGATCTCTGTCTGCCTAACCTCTGTGATTGTCCACCTCAGAGGGTGGAAGAGTAGCAACATGGCATAAGCCCTTTTTTTTTCTGAAACCCCATTTACTAGGAATGAATATGAGGACATGCTGTCAACGGAGGGACACCTGGAGCAGTGGTTGCGACGAGGCATAAAGTACAGAGGTTGAGGAGGATCTCTCCCGCTCTTTGACAGTAATGGAACCCAGAAAGGGTTATTTATGTATTGCCTTTTTATAGTGCTGGAAGCATAACCGATGAGAAAGTGCAAACGTTCTGTAAATGAGTAGGAAGAATATTGAAGCACCGTTGACAGGGACAGCCGCTGACGAGCAAGAGGGATGCATCGTTGATGGTAATAGAGATGCATCATCTGATGAGGATAGCCGCAATGAGAATGTAGAAATGAAAGTACAGATACATCGTCGATGGTGGAAGCTAGCAATGAGAAAAGAGGCACCATCGATGGTAGCAGCTATAATGAGAGCACAGGTGCATCGTCGACGGTGGCAGCCGTCGATAGAAATATAGATGCATCGTTGATGGTGGTATCCATCGATGAGAATACAGATGCATCGTCGATGGTGGTAGCCGTCGAGAATAAAGATGCTCCATCGCCGGCAGAAACCGTCGAGTGCATAGATGCATCGTTGATGGTGGTAGCCGTCGATGGGAATACAGATGCATTGTCGACAGGGTAGCCGTCGTCGAAGACGTTGACGGGTATAAGCTGTCAATAGAAAGATGCATCATTGAAGGTGTGGTGGCCGTCAATGAGGAAGAAAGACATAGAGGGTGAGGAGGGGTACTCCTGCTCTATGTTTGTCCGGAAATGTAGATTTGTAGTGGGGGAGTTCTTGTTGGATGAACCCCTGGTTGTGTAGAATCTTCAATGTTGTTTCTCATCGATGACTGCTGTTTTCAGAAGTTGTTCTAGCTGCTGTGCGAGCTGAAGACGGCGGAAAGATGAAATGAGGATACCAGAGACCGCCCACACTTATATAGGAAGCAGGAAGATGATGTCATCAGTAGGCGGTCCCTGGTACAAAACTGCTAGAAGAGCTGCCATGTCACAGTGCCCTCTGCTGGAAACTCCCAAAAGTAATAACTTACTGCAAGAGACCATTCTGTGGAAGATCTACAGTTACACACCATGACGAAACCTCCACTCGTATGTTATGATGTACAAGGCTGCAGAATACAGGCTTAATAATACGACAAATCTCCGCACCATACAAGTAGAAGTACAAAAAGCAGCTTTATTATTTTAAAAAGCACGCCAAACAGCATCCGCTCACACAAACCTCTACTGGTTTCGCTAAGATTGCATCATCAGGAGGTGATATGTTACTGTTTATGTACAGTCTATAGCTTTTTTGTTTGTTTTAACAAATGGTTGTGACATTGGACATTCTGTAAACAAGATTACATCAATGTAAAAGAGATGTGCAAGAACAAGGGGACACAATTTGCAGACAGAGTGGGGGATGGCTCAGGGGCAACGTGACGAAGTATTTTTTCACAGAGAGGGTGGTGGACGCATGGAACGACCTTCCTGAGGAGGTAGTGGGGTCAAACAGTGGGAGAATTCAAGAATGCATGGGACAGACATAAGGCAATTTTTTTTTTTTTTTGTACAAGGCTTTATGCTCCTCCGCCGTACGGCCCCCATCTGACTGGTTCCCCCAGCTCCGTCCCCTGGAATTACCGGGGCTTACCTTATGCCTGGTCTGGGAGCGGTGCCTGTGGAGAGTCGGTCACCATCCTGCCGCCTTTTTTCCTAATTTTCTCCCCATTTTTACCTGAGGGCCCCAGGAGAAGGATGCATGTTTGTGGAGGCACGCATGCACCTTACAGCACCAGTACTAACCCTCCTCCGCCCGCCCCATTGGCCTATCACCGGCACCCTGCTTGTGCAGCCCCTCAGCCTCCACCAGGGGGCAGCCGTGAGCGAGAGATGCCATATCACCTCCCGGAGAGGAGAGCTTGCCTGTCGGCAGCTCCATCCAACTCCGTCCTCCCCACCCATGCCGACCTCTGACAACCCAAGCTCGCCCCCGAACCTGGGTCACCGGTGTGCTGCGAGGTGAGATGTCCAGTGCCTCAGCCCTCTGCGCCACCGGGTCGGCTGCAACATAAGGCAATTCTAGTGGGGAGTAGGAGGAAGTAGACTGTTGGTTAACTAAGATCTGCAGCTTATCCAATACGTAGGGAAATGGGCAGACTGGGTGGGCCAAGCGGTCCTTATCTGCTGTCAAAGTCTAAGGGCCAGATATTCAAAACTTTGAGCTGGGCGCCAACCGTTTGCACAGGGTTAGTGCGGGTCCACTATATTCAAAAGGTCAAATAGCATGGGCAAACTGCATTAGTGCTGGGCAAAACTTTAATGTATGCAAGGGGCAAACTGAGGGGGCATGTACATGAATACAGGCGCAATGCTATATTCAATGAATAGCGTTGCGTGAAGTGTTTTTGCACGATGTAGTACAACACTTTGCGCGATGCAAATTACCGCCCAGGAAAAGTTAGTCTTAACTCTGGGCAAACCAGTTTTGCATGACTTTGTGGCTTTGCATGACCCTAACCAGGAAGTATTAAACACAGAAATACACCAGACATAGAAGAAACATGCTGCACACGGATGTCATCCCTACGATGCCATCATCTGCCACCAGTCCCAGCCATGCCAGGCAGTAAGTTGTAACCCGGCTCCCAGTGGACACCGTGGCAGTGTGGCCATACAGCGCACACCTGCAGACCATCCTTCTGTGGACACCAACAGAAACCAGCACACACATGCAGCACGGTGGGCGTGGAAGGTGTTGAGGGGAAGGTGCACAGTTGGCCAGGCTACACCACAGACTGGGCGCAGCCACAAGGCTGGAACAAGCCATGCAGTGCAAAAGGTCCAGTGTTGGGAATACCTCAACACCAGTGTGCCTGTCTGATGCTCTGTGGCCCTCCCCCCCAGCCACACAGTGCACATATGTATAGACACCACAGCCAGCCGTATATATGTCACTATGAGTATCCCATGCCATAGGTGCAGCATCTGAGGGTTGCACAATAGCATAACAGTAATGTCCACTGTCAGTGCACACCTGCAAGGTGGGCCTGTCACTGTGTACAGTGCAGTGGTCATTGATGCCCTACACACCATAGGTATTGCTGTGTCCCTCACACTACTGGCCACCTTGCTACTGTAGTGTCTGCTGTGCACTGTAGCAGGAAAGTACAGTTACATGAGAACTTTACCGTAACAGTAGATGTTCCAGAGAGGCTCTTGCAGAAGGTAATTACTTTTATGACTGAGCCCCCTGGCATCAGGACCACAAAAAAACATTTTCTAGCAGTGTCTGATGGCGGACCACCCACTGGACGTCATGTGACTGACGTCAGCGTGACACTATATCTGCCCTCCAGTTCTCCTGCTGGAGACCACCAAGGGTCATGACAGGAGAAAAGAAAGAAGCTCCTGAATCAAAAAAATGGCTTTCTGGAAAGAGAGCATGAATAAGAAAACAAAGGGGGAAGGTGGGTGGGAAAAGGTTACCTACTGCAAGAGCCTCTCTCAAAGATCTACCTTTACAGTAAGTTCTTACGTAACTGTACTATCTTACTTCGGAAGGGCTCTTGCAGTAGGTAATTACTTGTAGGACTGAGTCCCAAGCAGTAAAAAGAGTCCAAGGGACAAGAAACCCACATGGGAGGCTGGAACATAATCCCAGTACGAACAAACTAGGAAATCAGGATAGGAGCCCCTGAAAGACAACTAGTCCAAAACCGTCCCTACGCTGTGAGGCAATGTCCAAACTGTGGTGTTTCGTGACAGTGTGGACTGAACTCCAAGTAGCTGCTGCACAAATGTCAGCGGCAGACACATTTCTGAAACAGGCTGTGGAAACAGCCATTCCCCTGGTAGAATGTTCTTTGACCTGACCCAGAAGGACTTTACCATACCTCTGGTTACAGAAAGTAATGCAGTTTGCCAGCCATTCTGAAAGGCATTGTTTGGAAACTGCCTCTCTTTTTGGTGAGAAACAAACAAAAAGCTGATCAGTCTTGTGGACATCCTTTGTCCTATTTGTGTAATAACGCAAAATTCTGTGAACATCTAACGTATGCAGAATGGCTTTCCCTCAATTAGAATGCTCGGGGTAGTATACTGGCAATTCTAGAGACTGATTAAGGGTAGTCTACCTTAGGCAGAAACTTAGGATTTGTGCACAGAGCCACCTGGTCTCTGTGAAAAATCAAGTAAGGCACCTTACACATCAGGGCCTAGAGCTCGGAATTTTTATGAGCTGATGTAACTGCAACTAAAAAGAGTGCTTTCCAGGACGAAAAGGGCATGTCACAATGACTTGCCGGTTTGAAGGGAGGTAAGGTAAATTTCTCTAATAGAAAATTAAGGTCCCACGGTGGAGCAGGATTATGCACCGTGGGTTTCAGATGCAAAACACCTTTCAAAAAGGGTTTGGAGACCTATAACTGAGCCATTGTCTTGCCTCCAACTGGATCATGGTAAGCAGAGATGGCTGCTAGGTGCACCTTCAGTGACGAATAGCTCAAGCCCAGATCCGATAAATGGAGAAGATACTCCATGACCTGAGGAGCGGGGCACGAGAAAGGATCCAGATCTTTTGAGGTGACCCTAATGGAAAAGCGTTTCCACTTCATGGCGTAGGCAGTTCTGGTAGATGGCTTTCTTGGCTCTACCAAAATCTGAGCCACCCATGGGGAAACCCTGTACCTGGAAGCAGCTATGTCTTGAGGAGCCACACATAAAGATGAAGGGATTTTAGTCACGGATGTACCAGCGTGCCTCCCTCCTGAGTCAGTAGATCGTAAGATAGAGGTAGAGGAATCAGAGGTTCCCCTGATAACTGCTGGAGCAGCGGGAACCATATTTGTCAAGGCCAAAATGGAGCTATCAATATCATTTGCGCTCCTTCTGACTTGAAGCTTGACCAGCACTCTCTGTAATATTGGAAAGGGAGGGAATGCATACAGAAATCTCCCTGTCCAAGAAAGCGAAAGTGCATCTTGCCAGAAAGCACCATGCCCGGGACTAAGCGAGCAAAATATGGGAAGTTCTGCGTTTGATGGGACTGCGAACAGATCCACTTCCAGACGACCCCAGAGGTCGAAGATATGATCTAGAACTTCTGACTTTAGCTCCCATTCGTAAGCTCTTACCCTGGTGCGACTCAGACTGTCTGCGAGGACGTTCTGCATGCCTGGGATGTGAACCGCCAGGAGACAGACTCTGTGCAGAATCGCCCAGTTCCAATCCCACATCGCTTCGCTGCAAAGAGGGTACGAGCGGGTGCCCCTCTGTTTGTTGATGCACCACACCACGCACATGTTGTCTGTTTGTATCAACAGACTGTCTTGTAGGAGAATGTGCTGAAAAGAATGAAGAGCATAAAGCACTGCTCTCATTTCTAGCACATTTATGTGCAGGTGCGCCTCTATAGGTGACCACAGTCCCTGGGTCCTGTGGTGTCCCAGATGGGCACCCCATCCCTGTGCTGACGCATCTGTAATCAGTATCTGGGAGTGAGGAGGGGTCTGGAAAGGGACTTCTAGAGTAAGATTGCTAGAGTCCTGCCACCATAACAGGTCCTGTTGCATTGGACTGGAGATGAGGACCAGACAGTCTAAGTTGTCCTCCCTCTGATCCCACTGAGACCGTAGAGTCCACTGTGAAATAGGCATGTGGAGTCTGGCCAAAGCTACCATGGGGAGAGCTGTTGCCATAAGGCGAAGAAGACGGAGAACCGCCCTGGCTGAGATGTGTCGGTTGGAGGATATAGGGTATCTACCTTGTGCAGGGGGAGAAAGGCCATAAGTGTCCAACACCGCCCCAATAAATTGAAGGTGTTGGGAAAGAGCAAGTTAGGACTTGGGGTAACTGGCCGTGACACCCAGGCACTCAAAAAGGTGCAGAGTAGCCAATAAGGAAACTTTCAACCCCTTCCTCGACAGTGCTGTGAGGAGCCAATCATTGAGGTAGGGAAAGACATAGTTCCCTTGTCTCCTCAAGGCCCCTGCCACTACTGCTAGTTATTTGGTAAAAACCCATGGGGTGGAGGACAGGCCAAAAGGGAGAGCTTTGAACTGGTAATGCTCCCCTTGAAAAGAAAACCTGAGGAATTTGTGATGTGTAGATACGCATCCTTACTGTCCAGGGCACAAAGCCATTGTCCTTTGGAGAGGAGGGGCAGAAGGCTTTGCAGTGTCAGCATCCGAAACCTCTTGTATTCT
Source organism: Neoceratodus forsteri (assembly GCA_016271365.2). NCBI lineage: Eukaryota > Metazoa > Chordata > Ceratodontiformes > Ceratodontidae > Neoceratodus > Neoceratodus forsteri. The sequence goes on from CM057455.1 coordinate 717,809,491, forward strand.
ATGAAGAGGTTGAGGGTACTGAGATCCAGAATTCAGTGTAAATCCCCTGTCTTTTTAGGAACCAGAAAGAAATGGGAATAGAACCCTTTCCCTATATGGTTTGCCAGCACTGGCTCTATTGCTTCTTTGTGAAGAAGAGCCGAGATTTCCTCCCTGAGATGGGGGATGTGCACCCTTGGGTAATGAGAAGACCTCAGAGGATTGTTTGGAGGTTTTTCTCTGAATTCGAGAATGTGACCAAGCTTTATTAACTGAAGCACCCAGGCGTCAGACGTGATGGACTCCCTTTCTCCCAGATGCCTCCAGAATCTTCCGTCCACCTGTTCCTCCAACCAAAGAGGAGATGGGAGGGCCGTCAACAAGTCAGGCGTGGGAGGGAGGGTTAGAGAGGGCCACACCTGAAGTTGTGTTTTGGCTGGAGGTGCGGTGGCAGTATTGGGAGCCCTACGTTAAAAATGGCGCTTGGGTCCTTGTTGGTTTTTCCTCTGACGTCTGTTTTGCCAACGAAAAGGACGCTTTTGTTGTTGTTTCGGTCTGTACATAGTATGGATGGCTCGAAGGGCTGTGCCTTTATCTTGCAGGCTTGTTAAAATGTCCTGGGCGTCCCCGCCGAACAGGACAGAACCTCTGAAAGGTGCATCTTGAATAGCCGACTGAACATCAGGGGCTAGTCCTGATACTCTTAGCCAAGAGTATCGGTGAAGGCTCACAGCTGTGGCCATACCTCTAACAGAGGAATCCACCGCATTGTAGGAGGCCCTCAAAGAATGGCATCTAGCCACCTTGGCTATTTTTTAATGTGGAGGTCAAGGAGGATATTATATCACAGTCTGGTAGGGCCTTGACAACTGGCTCGAGCTGGCGGAATGGAGTCTTCTGGTACTCTAACATGTGCGAGACGTAGTTCAGAGCACATATGGCTAGAGTAGAAGATGCCCAGAACTTTCTCCCAAACTGGTCCATTTGTCTGGACTACTTATCGGGAGGAGAAGTGCTTCGGTGCTTTGGCTTAGCAGATCTATCATGGGCTGCTGTAATGACCACAGAGTCTGCCTTAGGATGTACACTAAGGTGGTCCTTGTCCTCAGGGGTCCTGTAAACCCGATCTGCTTCCTTTGCCATGGCCAGGATGGAGGAAGGTCTCTGCTATATGGTCGAGGAAAGATCCTCGTAGGATTCCAGCCATGGGGGAGCAAGAACCGGACTTGTATCTGGGAAATCAAGATGCTCTGCTAATCTTTGTCTTTTGGGGTCCAGAGCTTCTGATTTCCATCCTTGGGCCTCCGCTATGTGCTTGAGGAGGTCCACAAAAGAGGGATCATTGGGTGGTGATTTCGGAGATTCTCTAGGGACTGGATCCTCACGGGGAAGAGTTTCAGAATTGGAATTGGTGGATGGGGAATCCGAGGTCGCGTCGGAATCATCTGAATCCTCCAGTCTTATTGGGAAGTGCATAATCTGGCTCCCTTGTGAGTCTGTCCGACGTCTGGGGAGTTGGTGCTGATGGATGGCCTTACATTAAAGGATGAGACGGTGCTGGAGAGGGCGCCTGACGAGGGGGAGCTGGGCGGCCTGTGTTCGGAACCACCGGATGTCTGCTGTCTAGTTTTCAAACCAACTGGGTTTTGGTTTCCACTACCAAGATTTTAAGATTTCCCGAAAATCCACCTGAGGTTGTGGAGGTGGAGTGAGAGGAGGTGGAGTCTGCAAGAATCCAGAGCCAGGACGATGTCCTCCAAAACTAGGAGACTGGTAATGATGGTAACCTGGTGTATGAAAATACCCAGGGCAGCCTGAATAATAGTATGACGAAAAAGGATCTGACATCGGGGCTGGCAGAGGATAGCCCAACGGAGGATAGGCAAAGCCAGATGTCAGACCCGAATGAGGTGATATCCCAACGACGGATATGCTGGTGGGCCCAACAGAGAGTAGCCTGATGGTGGTCCTGCTGGAGGGTAGCCTGGAAGCCCTGATGGGGGATAACCTGATGGCGGCCCTGACAGGGAGAAGCCTGACAGTGGCACAGATGGAGGGATGTCTGACGGTCCCATAGGACAAACCAATCCAGAAGTGCGCGGCCCCAAGGGAGGTCCCGAGGGTGGAAGACTCGATGGGAGCCCCCGACAGGGGTGAGCAGAGAGGAACAGGGTCTGGTACTACTCTGGGCATCGGAGTTGCCATGAGGCCCAGTGATAGCCTGTCATCAGGAAGACCTGACAGTAGGGGTTCATCCATCGGACCCGGAGACAGTGTAGGTGGGTCTGACGGAACAGGAGATGGAGGTTCTACATGAAGGGAGCCCCGGTGGGGACCCTAGACCTTCGGCCAGGACAGAGCTAACCTTCAGCAGCGTCAAGTTAGGGCCTGACAGATGCAAATAGGTTGTGTGGTCGTCGGAAAGGGCCGACGATTCACTAATTGACCTGGGTAATGCAGGAGTCGGGGGACCCCCCCCCCGACTCCCAGCTTACCAGCCTCAGCCGGGAGCTTGTCAGGTGCCGGCGGTGGGTGGTGGCCCGTGCCTGCCAACTCAGAGCCAGGTGAGAAATAGGCCCTAAGAGTGACCGTCTCAGGCCAGATCAGAGGAGCCTGCCGTCACCTTAACCAGTGGCGGCGGTGGGGGATTGAAACCTGTTCTGAAGGGAGCACAGGTTTGGCTGCAGCACTTACCTTCCCAGAGGAATAGGGCCTAACCTCTGACGAAGGGCCAATGGATGGCTTCAAAGGAGGGAGGGACTGCTCCATGTCCCAGTGCTTTTCTTTATTTCTTTTCTTCTTCTTATGTTTAGATGGTGAGTAAGAAGCGCTTTGGAGCTTTCTCAGCTCTTCTTCCTAGTTGCCATTTTCTATCTCAGGAGATGGGCCTTCAGTGATTTCTGGTATCGTTTCCACGTGGCCTGGTTGAATGTGGCACAGGCCTCGCACTCCTCGACCTTGTGGTGAGGGCTCAAACAAAAGAGGCAAAGGGAATGTTGGTCCTTGTGAGTTAACTGGACTCCGCATGAACCACACTTGTTTTTATGCGATACTGATGGAGAATTGGATGACATACAAACAATTTTAATTTGTAGAAAATATGAAACAGTGGATACTCATTCGAAAATAAGGAGGCATTCGAACTGCTGCAACGAGCTTCTGTCGGTGCGATGTGCACAGATTGATGGCGGGAAAGAACTGGGGGGCGGACATGGGGACTGCCCACTATATAGTGTCACGCTGACGTCAGTCATGTAATGTCCGGTGGGCAGTCCCCCGTCAGACACCGCTAGCAAAAGTTTCCATGTGGTCCTGATGCCAGGGGGCACATTCCTACAAGTAATTACCTACGGCAAGAGCACTCTTGAAGTAAGATCCAGAGTTTGACAACTGCATGCAGCACCACCACCTGTGCCTGTGCTGTGTAGTCCCCTTGGGCACAATATGCTATGTCGTTCTGTACAAATGTAGCCTGCAGCTCCACCATGCACTGCCAGACTGACCTATAGATGGAGCTGTGGGCAGACCCAGCCAGCCCCTGTACTTCCAGACTGACCTACAGGTGGATCTGTGGGACCCTGCAACAGCACTGGGAAAACTGCATGCAAATCAGGACATAATGAGATGCTAATCTGGATGTTTGCCCACAGACTGCCTAAATAGGCTCATCTGTATGTCACTTTTGAATATAGCAAAATTTTGTCCCTGGCAAACATGATAGCGCTGGGCAAATGTCTTAGCTCCACGCAAAACCTGCGAAAATGTGTTTGAGCCGCACAAATGTTTCAGTAACATTGTACTTTTCTGCACAATTAATTTCACATGCGCTGGTGCTTGCAGCTTTAATGAATCCACTCCTTTGCTAGTGCACACACTGGCCACACGGTTCACCTCTACTTTCCTTCATGTTGTTGTGAACTGGGATGCTGTTGTGGTTTGCACTTTCTGGTTGCTATATTCAGAGCTGTCTTACTTCCCGGGCTAGGTTTGCACTGCACTCCCAGCCCAGTTTGCCCGGCTTCCTTAGCATGCTATATTCAACAGGTTTAGCACCGGGGCTATCCCTTTTGAATATACAGGCTATTGATTCTGGGCTAATTTAGCATGCCAGGCAGTGCTAATTTAGCCCCGGGGCAACATTTTGAATATCTGGCTCTCAGTTTCTTACTGAACTTATCTTGTAAATATATCTGCACCACTCAATTTTGCAAGCAGGTACAGTAAGTGTAAATGTGCCTTATGAAAAATCTTGCTTGGGAGTACTAAATCATAGAGAGGTCAGATAACTTGTGCAAGGTCACAAAGAGTTAAGGGCTGGGGTGCAATTCAAACCGGAGTGCGAGTTCTCATATTTCACTGTTCTAACTCCTGGAATACAAAGCCTGCTCTAGTTGGATCATGGGACAAAGGAAATTGCATTATTTATTTATTGAAACAGTTTTACCAGAAGGCCTACTGAGCCAAAAATAGTATGCTAGAGGTTGTCTTGGGGGGCGCGGTATAAGACAGAACAGTACAGTAGCATATACATGATGAACGTCACTCCAGATAATAGGAGTAGGCATGGAACAGCAATAAATATTCATGTGCAGAATTTCATGTTACAGTATACATAAATATACAGTATTCAGGAAGGCAACTGCTACTTTTAACAAAACCAGAAGACAAAATCAGACAAGCTGATGAATGGACAATGTCATAACATGGCATTTACCATTGAAATATAGCTCTGGTTTCTTTTCTTGCTTTGTTTAAAACTCCCAAATAATTCTCTAAAAATTACATTAACTACTGCCATAAAATAAAGAGCTTCAGAGCACATCTGTGCCTGAAGGTATTATGTGACAGAATGTTACCAGCTGAAGTAAGTACTGTACAACTGGAAAATAAAGAGACTCGTTAATTTTGTGGTCTGGAGCCTCTCGATGCAACAGCACTAATTAATTTCTGCATGGGTATCACAATAGGTGTCATAAGCAAACAAACCTAAAACACACATTAAATACCTAAAACTTGTAAACTACCTTAAAGGGATACTGTCAACCCCATAAGCCTTAAAGTGTCTCTAGTTTAAAAAATACATTTTATGATTGCTCACATTCTGTAGAGACTGTAATATGGCTGGTAGCTTGATTCTAGTTCCTTTTTTCCTTTTTACAGTGAAAGTCAGAATGTCCGCACACCGGTGTTATCATACAAAAATGTTTGTTTAGAGTACTTTATCAACTCTCATTGCATCTTTCTTGGGTTTGGGAATGCCTCCAACACAGTCTAGGCTAGTCACTTATAATGCAGTAGGAGAAGAGGAGACTATTGTATCATGAGTAGCTGAACTGTTTGGGGGTGTTCCTAATGTTCAGGTGGTATGCAGTGGAAGATCATCAAGGATCTGAAACAAAACAAGGTTGGGTACAATGACACCATTAGCATGCATTTCAGTTCTACTAAGAAAGAAAGCAGATCAAACAATCAGCAACATCAATGTATTTTGGAGACAGTGAGCAATCATAAAACGTGTTTTTTTGTTTTATTTTTTTGAGATAATGCCTCTTCTAACTTTGTCTCAGGAACATCAGGAGGCACTTGATGCATGCTTTATGAAGCAAGAGGTGGCTTCCAAAATCAAATCCTTACACAATGGTAAGTCCTCTTGGACAGATCGATACCTGGCCGAATTCTATAAAACCTTTTCTGCTTCTCTCATCTCACTGCTCACAGCTGCTTTTAACGAGGTTCTGTGGGAGAGGAAACGAATATCATCCTCTTGGAACCAGGCTCAGATTTCGGTCATCCTAAAGTCCAATAAGGACCTGGAATCCTTTGGATTTTATCAACCCATCTCCCTTCTACTAGCTGATCTAAAGAATTTCACAGACAGGTGGGCAGATTGCAGAAGTTCATAACAACACTAATCCACCCCAAATAAATTAGGTTTAGAGCCAGCTGCTTACTCCAGGACAGTATTCCGAGATTCCTGTTTTCCAGAAACATCAACATATTTTCCAAATGGCCTTTAGCATGGATGCCGAAAAGGCCTTTGACAGGGTGGACTGAGCCTGTATGGTAGCCACCCCGAAGAAGTTCACCTTGGGCCCTAACTTCACCTCTATAGTTGCAGCACTGTACCAATCCCTTGAGGCAGTGGTGAAAGTGAATGGACTCATCTCGACCTGCTTCCCTTTGGGCAGGGGTGCCCACTGTCCCCCCTCTTATTTGCCCTGAGCCTAGAACCTTTGGCCATGGCAGTTAGTGCACACTCTAATATAAGGGGAGTCATGGTAGGCGGGATAGAACAGAAGCTGTCATTATATGCCAGTGAGTCATCCTTTTTTCTTGTGACCCAATATCATCACTCCCACATCTTCTGGATACATTGAAGGACTCTGGAGTGATAGCATGTCATAAGATCAACTTGATAAAATCAGAAGCCATGATTTTGTGTGGAGCACCACCACCCTCATTTAAAGCCGCCTTCATCTTCACCTGAGCTAGGCGCAATACCTTTTGATACCTGGAACTCAGGTTCAGGCCAACACCTCGTTATTATTTAAGAACAATTATATGAAGCTTTACCACACTCTTCAGGCAGACTTGGTCAGATGGAACTTGCTGCCTTTAACCCTTTATGGGAGAACACAAACAATCAAAATGAATGTCTTGCCATGTCTCCTTTTTCTGTTCCAAATACTTCCCGTAAAGATTGCAAACCACTTTTGCAATGCAGTCTACAGAGACGTATGTAAGTTTGCCTGGGCAGGTAAACACCCTCGAATAGTAGAAAGAACATTACAAGCTCCGAGAGCTAGAGGTGGACTGGGTCCGACATGCTTGTGCAGTTATCACTTGGTGGCCAAAGGGCATTTTTATGTACTTGGGCCAAACAAATGACTGACACAGGTTGGTATCAAACTGAAGAAGATATGCTCCCAGGGACAGCTCTCGGGACCACACAGACATCAGCGGTATTCTCTACAATTTGGCCCCATGTCCAAAATCCCTGGACCAAACACGCAATCCATATCCTGCTAAAAATCAGACAGTGGACAGGCACCCATAATGACTTCGGCCCCTTGTCCCTAATACAATACGAAGAAGCAATTACACCACTATAGCTAAACTGTGGGTATGCATTTTGGGAAAGAGGAGGGTTAACCAGGTTTACATAATATTACAAAAAAGGTTGGAAGCTGAACTCCTCCCCATCATGGCCAGGATACAACTGGATAATCCTGATGAAATTTTTTCGTATCCCCACTGTAACAAAGCATTTTAAGACAACTTACTCAGACTCTTGTTGGCATCAGTGTGCCAGGCACCCATCATCTTATCTTTTGTGCTTGCCCGAAGCTGACCCAGTTTTGGTCAGTTGTTCATAGTAACATACTCCATATATTCTTTGGAAAACCATCCCTAAATTCCTTTATGGACCCAATACTGGGTTTCCCAGCTCTGCTCCAGGGCAGCAAACAGACCTGGAAACCTGGACAAACTTTCTGGGTTGCGGCTTTGAAGCGCATCATGGCCAACTATCTATCTCCCAATCCACCCACCCTGGAGCAATGGAAACTAAGGGTAGACAGTATAGAAAGGATGGAAAGAATGGAAAGAATAAGTGACCTGACACTTAAGGGTGAGAAATTCCTTAAAGTTTGGAGACCCTGGCATAGGTTCAATGCCCTAGGGAGGGGGACTCGTCAGACAGGGAACTAGACTGAGAGTTGGAGCCAGGACGGCTTCAGCACATGCAGGGGAGGGGTGGCCAGGCCTCTTGGCTCAACCTTCTGGTGGGTTCACCCTTGCCTCCCCAAATTACCGCTTGGCAGGGGTGGGGAGAAGTGGACCATAATTGGGGAGAGGGCATGACGGTTCTCACCTCCCTTTTGGTCTTGGTTGCAGATACTGAAAAGGCCATGAGATTAGATGACTGATCTTTCTTCCATTGAGTAAAGAGGAGATCAGAAGCGGGTCTTCGTCCAGGGAGAGGGACGCTTGAGGGGGCCTGGAGATTCCAGAAACAGTCACTAGCCTATGGTCTTTTATGTAAATTCCAGACATGGAACTGCATAAACCCATGAGAGGAAAATGGGGGAGGAGTTGAGACACTTCTTGTTGCAGTTAATGTTGAACAGTGAATAGTTTATTCTGTAAGTTCACAAATAACAGTTCTTTTTTAATTCAACCCACTATCTTATCTTACCAACCACCTCTAGGCTGTGATGTATGACTTCTGATTTCAGACTTATCTGTGATACAGGGAAAAATTGTTTTTGTATTTGAAATAATAGACTTTATATGAAGTTAAAAAAATGTAGGTTTTCAACTCAAAATAATATGATGCAAAAAGTGTTGACAATGTCCCTTTAAATTATCTTAAACCAACAGCGCATCTTAACAGCCAGCCCTGTCACTTAATCAGATTCAATCAGCTGTCAATTTATTACAGCTTGTCTGTGTATTGCTCACAGATTAACAGGTGGGATTTAAATTTACTGTTTTACCAGCACTCAGTAATGACTGCCACAATTGTCACTACCATCAAGACCTCACCACTGACCCCCAAGAAATTGTCCTTACTGCAGTGGCTGTAGCATCTAGTGGTTCTCAAAAGATCAGCATCTGTTGCCCTCTTCAATGAGGTTAATGCTGACAGCTTCAGTCAGGCAGCAAGCATCCCCTTACCTGTGGCAGAATGCATTGTCAGGGAGCTGCAAGCCCCCATCTAGTAACAAAAAAAAAAAAAAAAAAAGTGCAGTGACTATGTCAATTACCTGCCAGCTACTCGCTTTAATGTTGGCCGGTATGCTGCGGAGAATGGCATCATGAACACAGTTCGACACTGTCAGGACATTTACACTGGACTACATTACTAAACTGAAAGAATATCTAGAACCCAATGAATGAACCCCTGTGCTGCAAACCACGGCGAGAGGATGTCCTCCACTGCTACTGGGTGAGGTGAAGACAGAACTTAAAAAAAATCAGTGAAAGTCTGAAGTAGTTGTCATAAACGCTCGGGTGGTGATCGCTGTAGCCACTGGATTCGTCAAATGCCATTAACTAGCAGGTATTAGTGGTGTATGAGGGAAATTTCAGTTTCAGCCAACAGTGTGCATGGAACTTCCTAAACAATACAGTTTTTTTTTCAAAATGTAACAGAACCAAGGCTGACAGAAGCCTCCATCAGACTTTCAGGAACTCAAGTCTTTTTTTAAATCATATAGCCACAGTTGCGAGACAGGAGCTCCTCCCATCAACATGAATAAAACTGCAGTAAATATGGTTCCGCACTCACAGGGGACCACGGAAGAGACTGGGGCAAAACAGGTGGCTGTAACAGGCCTAGGAGACAAGCGGCAGGTAACCACTGTGTTTGCCTGTACATTATCTGCCCAGTTCCTCCCTCCACAAGTGATCTACCAGGCTAGAATCAATAATTAAACCTGTCATAAAAAAACTAGAAACCTGTAACATCATTCCTATATGTGTCCCTCCCTTCTGTACTAACCTCTTGCAAACCTTGGATAACTTGCTCAGTACATTTTTAAGGATGCCATGAAATCCCTTTCATTAGAATGGTATGCAGGTCTTAGAACAGCTTGAAAAAGGCACTCAGGCTTTAGAAATACAGGTGGATCTCAGGATGTCTACAATGAAAACCAAGCAGCTCCATGGCTTATGGCAGCCTTGAACAGGTTGTCTGAGTGACAGGAGGACTGTATCCATGCCCAGAGCTGGTGGGGATCACCTCAGCACACAAGGACTGCTCGCACTCAAGTATTAAATTACAATTTCAATTAAGCGGCTTTTCAAAGGTTTAAGTGTGCTGGTTTCTAACTGCTTTTCTTTTTTTTTTCTGTCTGCAGTGAACAAAGTAGGCAATATTGCCTGAAACAGGGAGACACACACTAGGAAAAGCCGACAAACCATCCACAAACTGAGTTGCACAACTCTGGCTGTGACATCAATTTCTTATCACTAAGGCTGTCTTTATTTACTTTTGTTTACTCTTTTCACTTTGCCTGTTAAAATAAAGATGAATCACTCAGTGTTTTGTGTCTTGTGTTTTTAATTAGGGCTGTGTGAACTTTGTCAAACTGCAGAAAGGTCACCAAAGTTCCCTCAACGGGACCTAGTTTGACACGGTTCGACCATTAAAATAATTAGGTGTGTCACTGCTAGGCAACTGCTCGAGACAGCAAAGCTCAGATTGGAAGTGGGTACTTGTGTAGCGCATCAGGAGTGTCGCACGAGAACTATATTTTTCCATTATGTTCTAAGTTTCTGTTTTTCTAACATGATTATTGTACCGGTCTAAACTGAACATTAACACTTCAATGTTTTTGTTATTTTTTAAACCATATGTGTTTTAGGGTGGCAGAATAAATGTTATAAGGCCACCTAGTATTCTATACAGCACACTATAGCTTGCAGCAGGCAGATGACATTTCTTCTGCAATATCCGAGGGTTTACTGCAGCAAGTAATAGTGTGTTTAGACAGCAAGAATAACAAAACAAAAAACTTAAGAACCTTTATGGAAAGGATTTCATCCCACTGATTTTATTGTTGGCTAATATTTTAAACAACAGATGAAACACAATGACCATATCTACATTGACATATATTTTCATAAACAGAAATGCTTTCTTACTGAAGAAATCCCCTCCTCTTTTCAGAACAAAATGAAATGTCACTTTGACTAAAATCAGTCAACACATTATATAGTGCCATTTCAACATGGTTTGCAACTAGGCTGGATCGCTGTATTCAAGACATATTTAAATCATGACGTGTACGTTCAGTGTTAGGTTCCTAAATACAATGGCAGGGGTATAAATTAAATGTTGATCAGAATAACATATTGCAAGTTTGCTTAGACAGGTGTGACAGACCAGCATGCAGGGAACTGTTAAATCTGGACTGTTCTCAGTCACAATGTGAATAACTGGTTATGTTCATAATCACAGCAAGTAAGACTGAGGCTCACTGTGGAACAAAACTACTAAAAAGGAACAGGAGTTAGTACTGTAAGACAGTTCACCACCACTATGGGATAGAGGCGGGTAAATATTTAAGATACTGTTATCTTGAGAAGAAGGGGGAAAAAAAGCACATTACCAACCGTTATCAGTTCTGATCAAATACATTCATGGAAGTTCTGTACTGCAGCCACCAAGCAAACCCTCAGCTGACCCTGTCTGGTCCCGAACCCCCTTCCCATTTGTGCTGCTGCAGAGTGCTAATCACTGCCAGTCACACCTTGCTACTGATAGCCCACTTGTTGGATGACGAACACCTTTTCTTTAATGGGGACAATCCTGCACTGATTGCTGGGGGTGGGAAACATTTCTTTCTTTTTGGGGGGAGAGAGAATACATGTACATCAGGAAAAAGTGAGTCCGGTGAGAAGTGAGAACTTGTGTACCCAGGTGCAAACTGCGGTTCGACTGCTCTGCACCATTCGGACCAGGCCAAACCAGAAATCTGTCTTTTTCCATTAAAATTCACCACTGTCTGAAGAATCAAACATCCTAAGTTCGAGGTACTGGATTCATTTGGAGAACAGAACTTGAGGCCCTATTTTTAATCCATACAAACGAGTACACACTAAAAGGAAATATGACCAGTTACAATTATGCCACAACCACATGGTGGATTAAACGCCATGCATATTCATGCATAACTATTTGTTGCAAATCAATTTTTGAGAATTAAAGGGACAGCACGAATATTTCATGTTTTACAGAATTCAACAGATAAGGTTATAGTCACAGTAATGTAATATAATGGAAGACAGCTAGCACAGCAAAGAGGCAGTTAACATAACAGGCAGTGTGTAGGATCCAAAAAAAGAATGCTAGGAGAGAAGAAAAAATTACTCACCATAGTAACGTTGTTTCTTCTAATGGAGTCTTACTGTATTCTGACTATATGCAGTTAGCCCCAGCACTTGAACTGCTCCGGAGAGTAAAGGGTTAGCTCTATGCAGAGGCATAGAATGTTGAGCTCGAGCTCGATTTTCAAACCTCTGTCTGTGGTACTCTGAAGTGTAACCGTCAGATTCTTACGAGCACTAAACTAACTAACTCAAAGGTAGAAATTGTTGCAAAATTTTTGTGCCAAGTGGCAAAAACAAGGATTTTAGGGTAGAAGACTCAAGTCAAGAACCTCCAAAAAGAGCACAGCAGTTACTTGAATTACTCAAAAAACTGTAATAATAATAACTACAAGAGACCTCCTAAAGAGATGGAGACATGTCCAGTATACCTCTGGGGTGCAACACTGTGTCTGCCCCACCACATCCCAAAACTACTAGGTTCCAGGAAGGGAGGGAGGTCAGAATACAGCAAGACTCCATTAGAAGAAACAACATTATTACGGTGAGTCATTTTTTCTTCAAACAACATGAAGTCTTGCTGTATTCTGACTATATAGCAACAAAAACAAGTCTTGGCACACCTATTTTTCAGGACAAAAGAAAAACTCACCACAAATGGCAAATAGTATATATTCTATTCTTTCCGTGTCTGCACTGGTTTGCACTTTTTGTCTGCTGTCGCTGTTTTTTTTTTTATATCAGTAAAGAAAAGAATATATACTGCCATGTGCGGTCAGTTTTTCTTTTGTCCTGAAAAATAGGTGTGCCAAGACTTGTTTTTGTTGCTAAACTGCCTGGTCTTAGAGCACCCATACTTCTGTGTGGCTCTATCTAATTGCTATGTATTTTGACTATATGCAGACTACCAAGCAGTTCCCCCTTGGAGGAGGGAGTCACAGAACCTATTCTGGCAACAGGCTCTGCAGCACAGCTGTGCCAAACCTAGCATCACTTCGTGATTGAATGTCCAGAGAGTAATGCTTGGTAAATATATGAACAGATTTCCAGGTGGCTGCTTTACAGATGTCCACCAAAGGTATATCTCTAGCTGCTGTGACCGAAGCAGCTGTACCTCTGGTAGAATGAGCCCTCAGGCCTGAGGAGGTTCTTTCCCAAGTTTTGAATAACAGAATTGGATACAGGAGACAATCCATCTGGCAATCGTTCTCTTGGTAGCAGGTTTGCCCTTTCCCACTTCTCCATAAGTGAGAAACAACTGAGAACAGTCATTCCTATGGGCCTTAGTATGCTCCACATAGTAACTAAGAGCCCTCTTAACATCAAGACTGTGCAATCTTCTCTCCCCAGAGAAAGAGTGGTCAGTGAAAAATACAGGCAATGACACAGATTGATTCAAATGAAAGTCTGATATCACCTTGGGAAGGAACTTTCTATTAGTTCGAAAGACCACCTTATCCCTGTGAAATGAAATGAAATGAAATCAGGTTCCACTGATAAAGCCTGTAATTCACCGATTCTCCTGGCAGAAGTAGTGGCTACCAGGAACACAGTTTTCCAAGTCAGACATTTCAACTCAGCTGAGGGCTCAAAAGGGGACGGCATAAGCTGTGCTATACAGATATTCAGATCCCAAGAAGGGGTAGGCTCCCTGAAGGGAGGATTAACATGTAATAAACCCTTGAAAAATTTCTTAAAAACAGGATGAGAAGTTAGGAAAGATCCCTTACAAGCAGAAAGGAAGGCAGACACAGCTATCAAATGTACCTTAAGAGTAGTAGGCCAGAGGCCTAAACTGTTAAGATGCACCAAATAGTCCAAAACAGCGGCAATATTAGCCAACTCTGGCATGATATGCCTTTGGGAACACCAAAACCCAAATCCTTTCCATTTGGAGTTGTAAGTCTTTCCAGTAGCAGGTTTTCTGTTAACCTTTAAAATATCCAAGACTGACTGGGACAGGTGCACATTTGCATATTCTAGTTCTTCAAGAGCCAGGCTTTGAGTTTAAGAGTCTGAAGGTTGGGATACAGAATTCTCCCCTGAGAGGTGAGGAGATGATACTGTCTGGGAAGACACCAATGCATTGTTACTGACAGAGACAACAGCAGAGGATACCAAGCCTGCATGGCCCAATCTGGAGCCACCAGGATCACTTTGCAAGGTTGAGACCTGATCTTGATCAAGACCCTGAATATCAGAGGAAAAGGAGGAAATGCATACAGAAACCTACTTGTTCAATTCAGTAACAGAGCATCCTGGTGAACAGGACCCAGAACGGGTGGTCTGCAACAGTATAGCGGAAGTTGATGATTGTCCAGGGCTGCAAAGAGATCTAACTCTGGAGTGCCCCACCTTTTGAAAATGACTTGAAGAACTAAAAGGTCCAGGGTCCATTCGTGGTAGCCTTGAGAAATCCTGCTAAGAGCATCTGCTAGAATGTTGTCCTTCCCTGGGAGATGCACAGCCATCAGGGAAGCCTAAAGGGAATAAGCTAGTGACCATATTCTCATGGCCTCTGTGCACAAGGCCGAAGACTGAGTGCCTCCCTGCTTGTTGATGTACCACATGGATGTGGTATTGTCTGTCCTGATCTGCACCACTTTCCCTTGAACCACCTTTGAGAATGTCTGAAGTGCTAGAAAGACAGCTCTCAACTCAAGAAGATATATGTGAAGAAGGGACTCCTGGTGTGACCAGGTCCCCTGAGCTGTAATATGATCTAGGTGAGCCCCCCAACCTAGTTGGGAGCTATCTGTGGTGAGAATCACAGAAGGAGCCTGGCTGATAAATGGGACACCTTGTCGAACATTGTCCTCCTCCAGCCACCACTGGAGGGCCTGGACTAGAGTTTGAGACACTGGAACCAATTCGGAGAAAGGGTCTGTTTTCTGAGACCAATAAGATCTGAGATTAAACTGAATATCTCTCATCTGAAACCTTGCTCCCTGGACCACAGCTGTGGAAGCTGTCATATGGCCCAGCAGCTGTAGAAAGTGTCTGGATGGACGAGAAACTAGAGGATGAAAACAGGAAGCCAGAGTGACCAGGGACTGAACTCTTGAGAGAGGGAGAAAAGCCCTTGCCTGAATGGTGTCCATTTCTACCCCTATGAATGTGACAAGCTGGGCTGGTTCCAGAACAGACTTTTCTAGGATGAAGCCCAAGGATTCTAGAAGTCTTTGAGTGACCTCTAAAGCTGACTTGACTTGATCTGAGGACTGGCCCACTAGGAGCCAATCGTTCAGGTATGGGAACAGAAGAATGCCCTGTCTCCTGAGGAATGCCGCCACTACTGCAAGACTCTTGGTGAACACCCTTGGAGCAGATGTTAGGCAGAAAGGCATAGCTCTGAATTGGTAATGGCCTGAGGGCAACTCGAACCTGAGGTACTTTCTGTGGGAATGTCTGATAAGTATGTGGAAGTAGGCATCTTTGAGATCCAGAGAAGCTAGCCAGTCTCCTGGTCTCAGAGAGGGAAGAATTACTCCCAGTCTCACCATTTTGAATTTTAGTTTTGTCATATGTTTGTTTAAGTACCTTAAATCTAGGATGGGTCGCCACTCCCCTGTCTTTTTTGGGGTAAGGAAGTATCTGGAATACTGTCTTTTTCCCCTGTGACAAATAGGTACCTTCTCTAATGCTTGCAGGAGAGAGGAGACTTCCGCCTCTAAGGCCTTTGTCTCCAAGGGTGAGGGAGGACTGAAGGACCTTGCTCTCATTCTTGTGAACCTTTTGAAACTGAGAGCAAGTCCCTGGATCACTACTTCCAGGACCCATCTGTCTGAAGTAATAGACTCCCAGGCCTGGGAGTAGTGAGCCAGCCTGCCTCCATTGGAACTGGGGAGGCGACCCTGACCGACACCTAAGGGTGTCTGCTTGGCAGGGGGCTTAGACAGAGTGGAAGATGGGGTCCTAGTCACCCCTGGTCTACCTCTTCCCCTAAAGACCCCCCTTGGCTGAAAAAAAGAGGAGGAGGCCGGAGCCTGGTAAAAAGACCTGTGAAAAGGCCTGCCCCTGCCCCAAAACTGCTGCCTCTGAGGAGTGATCTGCTTTTCTTTGGCTGCAGCACTCCTATAGGTGGTCCTGTATTCATCCATCTTTTTCATGTGATTCTCTGTTTGCTCCCCAAAGAAAGAATTACCAGTTACAGGAAAATCCATGGCCTTAGCCTGAGCATCCTGTGAGAGGTTGGTACACCTAAGCCAAGCAAATCTCCTCATGGAGATAGATGTAGCCATGACCTTGAAATGAACATCATTTGAGTCTACAGCAGCGTGGAATTGCACCTTAGATGCCTCAACACCAGTTGCAGCCACCTACTACAACTCCTTTGCTAGCTGGGATGGGGCATTCCTTGCCAGTTCCAGAACAGTATCCCACATAGATTTCTGGTACCTGGCTGTATATGCAATGTAATTCGATTGCCTGAGTCCCAAATAGGATGCCAAGTACTGTTTGTTTGCCATGGCATCCACTTTCCTGGAATGCTTATCTGGGGGATGAAATGCCAGGGGAATATTAGCCTTGTTACAGGCTGCAGCTTGTACTACTCCAATATGGCCTCTGTGATTATAAAGAAATTCTGTCCCAGGACCTGACAAAGCATACCTCCTGTCCATTATTTTTTCCACAGGAGGGATGGATGCAGGAAACTGTAAAAAAATGTTTGTGTCTGTTTCCCCAAGGATTTGTGTAAGGGGATAGACACCATTTTTGACTCTGGTACATCCATCATTTCCAGATAGTCAGGTTCTTCCTGAGGAAGCCGAAGAGTCTTAGCCACTTTCTTGTAAAACAAGAAATGGGAAGGGGACTCAGAAAGCCTGGGAGGAGAAGCCTGAGAAAGCCTGTCTGGGGAGATGTCAGGCTCTACTGGCTCATCTAGGCCTTCCCTCTCTTCTTCAAAATCCTCCACCTCCTAATCATCCTCAAAGTATGCCTCAGGATCTATGTCTGAAGCAGCTATGTCCGACCGAACTGATCGGCTCTAAACCGATCCCGGTTCAGTCGGAACCAGGCAAAGTGGTTGTACAATGGAAATCGCTTTCGCTATCTCTTCAGTGGTCGGACCATGGGAAGTCGGATCCGAACCAGCTGACTTTCTCTTTTTCTTAGCTGGAACTGATTCCGAAGAATCGGCTCTCCGTTTGCCCGAGGAGGTTTTGCCCAGGTCAGTAGGCACCTCCTCAGGTTCAGTTGTAACCGAACCGGGCTGGCCATCTGGGTTAGCGGACTTCTCAGTCTCCCTCAGCCTACTCAAACATTTTTCCAGAGTGGCTTTGGGAAAGTTCTTGCAGATCTGGCAGACTACCTTGAGGTGGTGAAACCCCAGACAATACACACAGACGAGGTGAGGACCAGCCTTAGCAAAGGCCTCCTTACACTCGGTACAATGCTGAAACCCAGTGGGCCCAGTTTTCTTTTTGGGTTTCTCAGACATGCCTTAAATATCAAAGTCACCCTAGTCAGTGGTTAAGCCAGGCGACTACCTACTTATCGGTTCCAACCGTGTCACGGGTCGGTTAAAAAAAATCCCTAAAATATCGGATTTTTTTAGGAACCAATAAGCACCGGAAACCACACTACAAATGAAAACACAACAATCAAAATAGATTTTGGTTCTGAACCGGACCGACCGGCAAAGAACCAAAGGTAAAACAATTTCTAACAAAAAACCACTACCTACTACTACTACCACTTACTGGTACCGAGACAGAGATAAGAATACCGAAATATGAAAATTGCGGTTGAAATAACTGACCGATTCAAACTTTAATCGAACCAAAGCGCAGGAGGGATCTCCGGAGCGACTTCACAGTTAGTTGTAGTAAGAAATCTGATGATTACACTTCTGAGTACCACAGACAGAGGTTTGAAAACCGAGCTTGAGCTCAATGTTCTATGCCTCTGCATACAGTTAACCCTTTACTCTCCGGAGCAGTTTGAGTGCTGGGGCTAACTGCATATAGTCAGAATACAGCAAGACTTCATGTTGTTTGAAGAAATATTCAGTTTGCTTTGTATTTTGTGCATCGCTCTAAATCACACACATGCTGTAAAGCCTCCAACTAATGCAGGGCATCATGGTATGCGAATCCTTGTGCGCGGCTCTCAACAACCAGAATATATGTGTGTGTGGGGGGGGGCCTTGAAAGGATGTTTGGGAGTACTTTTTTATGGAAAGGGTGGTGGATAAATGGAGAAGGCTACTCTGTGCAGCAAATACTAAAACTATTGCTGGGTTTAAAAAGCAGTGAAATGGCTACAATGGGATTATTAACCAAGGAAGGGTAAAGAAGACCAGGGAGAAGAACCACCTCAGAGAGGATCCAAGACAGACTGGATGGACTCCATGTCTTTTTCTGCCCTTTCCTTTCTATGTAGGTACTGCTAATGGCAGACTTTAACATGCCAGAGATAGACTGATCCATCCCAGCAAGGGCCTCAGCTAGGACACAGGACATTGTAGACTCCCTTGAGGGGGCTGGCCTTAGGCAACTGGTTCAGGAACCTACCAGGGACCAGACAATCCTTGATCTGGTGCTGACCAACGGGGACAGGGTAGCAGATCTTAGGGTGGAAGGTCAGTTAGGGTCCAGCAACCACAATATGGTGTGGTTCAAAGTGGACAGAGGGATCCAGTCAACCCATACGAAGGCAAGAGTCTTAGACTTTAGAAGGGTGGGCATTACCAGTATGGGACTACAGCTAAAGGAAACCCTGGAAAAGAGGGGGATAGGTGGGGACTTTGAGGAGAAATGGGCATACATCAAGGATACTACAGTGGAGGTAATAAAACAATGCATTAGGTTAACAGACAAGAGTAAAGGAGAAGAAAACCACTTTGGTTCTTTGGGGGGGGCAGAAAAAGTAAGGGCTAATAGGCTAGCCTTCAAGAAGTATAAGGAGACACAAAGGGATGAGGACAAGGAAATGTACCAGAAGTGTCAGAGAGGCAGGAAAGGCAGTAAGGAGCGCTAATGCGCAAATGGAGGGGAGAATAGCTCAATTGGTTAAAAAAGGAGATAATCAATTGGTTAAAAAAGGAGATAAGACATTCTTCAGGTACACTGGAGAAAGAAGGAAGGCAAAGGGGGAGTAGCATAGCTTAGAGGGGCCAGGAGAGAGCTAGTGGAGGGAGAAGGGGGAAAAGCAGTGATCCTGAATGAATATTTCTAATCAGTCTTCACTGTGGAAGGGGATGGGCAGGGCCCACAGCTTGACTTCAGAGGAGCAAAGGATAAGGAGGTAAATACCAGTCCATTCACAGAGGAGAGGATCCTAGAAGAACTGGCAAAGCTAGAGGTGGAAAAAGTCATGGGTCCAGATGGCATACATCCCAGGGTCCTAAAGGAACTGAGGACTGAATTGGCAGCCCTGTTCAGTGAGTCCTTAGACACTGGAGCGGTCCCAGAGGACTGGAGAAGGGCAAACGTTGTTCCTCTTCACAACAGCAGTAGTAAAGAAGAAGCGGGAAACTACAGGCCAGTTAGTCTAACCTCTGTAGTCAGAAAGCTACGGCAATGGAGGCACTCCTTAAGGAAAGAATAGTGGAACACCTAGAAGCATATGGACTGGTGGACCCCAGGCAACATGGGTTGTCTGCAGGATGATCCTGTCAAAAGAATTTGATAGATTTCTTTGACTGGGCGACAAAGGCAGTAGACCGGGGTAGTGGCAGATACAACCTACCTCAATTTCAGCAAAGCCTTTGATATGGTCCCACATAGGAGACTGATCAACAAGCTAGGCAGCCTGGAATTGGGATGCAAGGTGATGAACTGGATTGGAAACTGGTTAAGGGACAGAAAACAGAGGGCAGTGTTGAATGGAACCCAATCAGACAAAAGGGAGGTGACCAGTGGGGTACCGCAGGGGTCAGTTCTGGGGCCAGTCCTCTTCAATTCTTCATCAGTGACATTGCAGATGGGCTGCAGGGAAAGGTTTGCCTGTTTGCAGATGACATCAAGATCTGCAACAGGGTGGATACTCCGGAGGGGATGAGAAAAGACCTGGAACTGCTGGAGAGATGCTCAGGGGAATGGCAGCTACGGTTTAAAGCAAAGAAGTGCAAAATCATGCATAGGGGGAGCAGGAACTCTGGGGTGAGCTACAGGCTGGGGGGGGGAGTTGCTGGCAGTAACTAAGGAGGAGAGGGACTTGGGAGTCATAACCACAGATGACTTGAAGGCCGTTAGGCAGACGGCAAAGGCAGTGGGAAAGGTCAGGGTGGATGTTTGGGTGTGTTGGAAGGGGAATCACAAGCCGAAGGAAGGAGGTAACAGTTACACTGATACAAGACCCTGGTGAGACCTTACCTTGAATACTGTGTATAGTTCTGGAGACCACACCTTCGAAAGGACATTGACAAAACAAAGATGGTGCAGAGGAGGGTGACCAAAATGGGGAAGGGATTACATCAGAAGCCTTACGAGGAGAGAGTGAGGGACCTCAGTTTGTACATGCTGGAACAAAGGAGGGAGAGAGAGGTGACATGATAGAAACATTTGAGTACCTCAAGGGCATTAACAAGGTGAAAGGAGACAACATATTCCAGATTAACAGTAGTGCCAGGACAAGGGGACACAACATGAGACTGAGGGGTGGCTGCATAAGGGGAAATGGGTGGTGGATGCGTGGAATAGCCTGCACCTGGAGATGGTGGCAGCTCATACAGTGGTGGGCTTCAAACATGTATGGGGCAGAAACAAAGGAATAATAGAGCTAGGAAGAAAAAGCTAAAGCCAGTGACCAGATAGGGTCACTGGACGCTTTGTTAGGCAGCTTAAACGGGCAGACTAGATGGGCCTAGCAGTCATTATCTGCTGGCAGCATCTATGTATCTATGTTTCAAACATGATGGAAGACTGTGATGCTGATACATATTATGACATAGCAGGATGAAAGGCCATGCAATACAGCAAAGAGAAATGAAACATACAGTAAGACAAATACACAATTTGAGATACACTTACATGTCTACATAGATCTGAGGAACAACTAGCATCATAATAGGTAAAACAGGCATCAGGACTGCCAGTGAAATGCATTTCATGTCCCCTTTAAGCAACTTACTTAAAGGAAAACTACACCCGCACATCTTTTGTAAATTTTGTTTCAATGTCAACAGACCACTCTTTTCGTGTAACTGTTAGATGTACGCAAGTGCTTTAGTTTGTTTTCACACTTCATATTAGGCCCCATACCTCTCAACTGTCACACATTATGAGGTACGTCACTCATTTTACCTCTCAGAAACCCTTTATCCATCATGGGGAAGGTGATATTCCACATTCCCCACTGAGACTTTAAAGCAGAAATTCATAATAATCTATTATGCTCAGTTATCAAAAAACATTATGAACATTAGTGCACTGATAGCTATAGTGTTCTGAGCTTGCAGTGCCATGTTAGACGATATGTCACACATTGTGCTCATTTGTCACACATTGTGTCACACATTTTGGTGGTGAAAGGTTGAGAGGTATGCTAGGCCCTGTAACTATCCTGGGGTCTCCATTTGCTGTTTTGAAATCCCATTGTCCACGACAGCTGCATTAGCATAAGAGAACATGATGTGTAATCACCCTTTAGACTCCACAGTATGCCTGTCTGCTTAATTAGACTTCAAAGCAGTTGCAGGAAGGTGTGAAATACCACATTTAATTTCATTTATTTTTTTATACTGGAAGGCATGACATCATAACTGCCCATTTTCACAAGCCTCCAGTCTATATAATACATAGCATGGCATGAAAAACTTAACAATAGAGAAGATAATCAAATAATTGTATAGGTAATTTCATCGACTAAGATCGCAGTAGAAGGTAGGAAGTGAGAGGAGGACAGTAATTAGATTCAGGAACAGACAAACTTCTCGGTTAGCTTTGCAAACTGTCTGAGTTGTAATGCAGGGTTTTTCCCTTTAAACTGCATTCAATTTCTGTGTTTCCAGAGAGTTCTTGCAAGGTATTTGGTCTTTCAGCATAGAGATACCTGGTATAAATGGGTGATGTGACAGCATGTTCTCATATGCCAATACAGCTCTCATGAACAATGAGATTTCAACAACCATAAAATGGAGACCCCTAGGGGGCTACCAGGACACAGTGAAAACAAACTAAAGCAAACACACATAGCCCTAACAGCTACAGGAAAAGAGTTGTCTGCTGACATGAAAAAGTACAATTGTCACAAACGCACTCAGCAGGTCAGGCCCTCTGTTTCCACAGTGCAAAACTCTGAGCACAGTAATGTGAACAGGTAACAGACAGGGTAACCTTCCTGTCTGCTTTTGGGTCCAAATCACATTTAGTCTCAAGTTCTGGGGGGATTTAAACTGTGAACCTTATGCTAGAGTACCCAAATGTACAGGTTCAGATAATATTCTCTTCGGGGGGGGGTGTGTGCAATATATCTTTCGCCTAAGGGCACCTAACCAGGTATCCAAAATGAACCCTTTAAAACTCTATAAAAGACCTTAGGTATATTCTTACCTTTTCCCAGTTTAGTAACACCATCAAGTTTTTGAACAGTTGTCAAACTTAACCATGTATACATCACATGCAAAAAGAACTTGGAGACACCCAGGCAGTCTTTTGAATAAAAGGTTTACTAAAAATGGATAAAAATACTTGAAATGTAAACACAGAACACTATTTCAGAGAGCATACAATCACATAAAGAAAAACAAGGAAAACTACAAACTCCTACCAACATACAGTTAGATACTTTTCTGTCTAATGTATTACCTCTTTAGTGCTTATAGTTCGATCAGGGAGCTGTGTCTTCTACAGTCCCAAGATGGAATATCACAAAATAGTTTAGACCCAGTATAGTTTAAACTGTGTCTCTCCAAACCCCTTCTATTAGTCATCTAGCTCCTCCTTTTAGAATATAAAAAAATACAAACATGATAAATAATACTGCTCAGCCTAAAATCCTGGTTGAAGTAATTTGCTGCAATATACCTTTGTGTGTTTACTTTTAAAAAACTGTATACTGTGTTATTTGTGTTCACTCGCTAGCGCGAGTGCTTGGAGCCCTGTTACCAGGGCAACACAGCCCAAACAGGAAGAGGGGTTGGGCCTTCGTGGTCTACCCGGTTACTTGGGCATTTTAAGACTTTTTAAATATATCTCCTGGGTTACAAGGGCTATCCTGCCCAGTTGCTAAACACCTGTAAGTTGAGAAAAAGTAATTTAAATCAAAGAAGGCTTTTTTGTGCTTTGTGACCCCAGGAAAACACTTCCGTGTCACATCAGGGCATAAAGACAGAGCCCTGCGGTGAGCACTTCAATACTGCTCAGCCTAAAATCCTGGTTGAAGTAATTTGCTGCAATATGCTTTTGTGTGTTTACTTTTAAAAAAATGTATACTGTGTTATTTGTGTTCACTCACTAGCGTGAGTGCTTGGAGCCCTGTTACCAGGGCAACACAGCCCAAACAGGAAGAGGGGCTGGACCTTCGAGGTCTGCCCAGTTACTTGGGCATTTTAAGGCTTTTTAAATATATCTCTTGGGTTACAAGGGCTATCCTGCCCAGTTGCTAAACACCTGTAAGTCGAGAAAAAGTAATTTAAATCAAAGAAGGCTTTTTTGTGCTTCGTGACCCCAGGGAAACACTTCCGGGTCACTTCAGGGCATAAAGACAGAGCCCTGCGGCGAGCACTTCCATACTGCTCAGCCTAAAATCCTGGTTGAAGTAATTTGCTGCAATATACCTTTGTGTGTTTACTTTTAAAAAACTGTATACTGTGTTATTTGTGTTCACTCACTAGCACGAGTGCTTGGAGCCCTGTTACCAGGGCAACACAGCCCAAACAGGAAGAGGGGTCGGACCTTCATGGTCTACCCGGTTACTTGGGCATTTTAAGGCTTTTTAAATATATCTCCTGGGTTACAAGGGCTATCCTGCCCAGTTGCTAAACACCTGTAAGTCGAGAAAAAGTAATTTAAAAATCAAAGAAGGCTTTTTTGTGCTTCGAGACCCCAGGGAAACACTTCCGGGTCACTTCAGGGCATAAAGACAGAGCCCTGTGGCAAGCACGGCGAGCCCGAGCAGGGTGAGCGCGCGTCGGCGCGCATGAAGATGCGCGCAAAGACACGCGCGTTAGGCATGTTTGGAGGGTTAAGAGGGACACCAAAATATAAAGACGTTCACCACAACAAAGGTAATTTGAGCTGTAGTACTCATATCATTACTACTAGGCATTTGCTTAATCATACAAGGTTGATAATTGACGTTAGTAAATTCTAGATAGTTTCTAGGAAATTTTTATTACAAAATGGCAAATGTATTAACAGTGAAAGAGGATGAAAACCTTATACAATGTACCAGTTATTTAATGTAGCTGTTAACTAAACAAAATTTGACAGACGGTTTTAAATGTGTGAAATGTACACATAATGATGATTTAATAAAAGAATTAAACTCCTTCACTGACAGATTACTACGGCTTGAATCCAGTCAAAGAAATATGGCATGCATACTTGGAACAAAACTGGATACTAGGCATAATGAGACTCTCCCTGACACTCCTTTACTGTCACCCATCCCAAATATAACCAATATGTTCACAATTCCAAAATATCCTGACCTCCATGAAAAAGGAGATTCAGAACTTAACATGAAAAACAGTAAAAGAGCCAGAGATGAAGACGTTACACATGATGAGGATGATGAATGGTACAATATCCAATACTCTAAACCAGCAAAAAAAGGAAGGCATGCCACAACATTTGAAATCCCCATAGCAAATTGATATTCATTACTAGAGACTATCCCTGAAAATACTTATATATCCACCAAATCAGTCCAGGAGACCTCTGACCTCTTAACTATAACAAATAATTATACCAATAGTAGGCCTATTAATCCAACTGACAGGGAAAGTAATACAAACTTGGTAGACATGGAAACCAACAGCACCAATCAGTCAAACCATAGAAATGTTCTGGTAATAGGCGATTCTATGATCAAAAGAAAGGACAGGAATATATGTAACCCAAACAAATCGCACAGGACTCTATCAGCCTTTAGTGGAGCAAAAATTGCTGATCTAACTAGGATGTGCAAAGAAATGGTTTATGGATTAGGACACAATCCCCTAGTACTTACACATGTGGGAACCAACGACATGTTTAAGGATTCCCTAGAAGAAATAAAACAGGATATGGTGGCACTAACCAATAGGTTAACAAATCTTGGCTGTGAAACTATAATCTCCGAAGTACTCCCCATACCAAAAGCCTCCCCCCATATCCACCAAAAAATACATAGCTTTAATAACTGGTTACGAAAATGGACTCTCAAACAAGAGATTCACTGCTTGACCCATTGGGAAGAATTTTATCTTAAAAGAAGAATTTTTTTCTTTTGATGGATTACACCTAAACAAAAAAGGGAATGACTTACTCAGTGAAACTTTCCTTTCCTCAATAGTTAAACATTTAAACTAGATCGGGGGGGAGGGTTCATGTAGGAAATGTGAAGCAAGTAGGACATCCCAAAACTATAAATGCTGATTCCATAAATAATATAATTACAACCAAAAACCACACTTATTTACAACATCAGAAAGTGAAATAAAAGTGTTACTTTTAAATGCTAGAAGCCTGACAAATAAAATGGATGAACTAAGATATAAAATGCATAAAGAAAAAAAAAATCTCTATTTGTGGGGTCACAGAAACATGGTTCCAAGAGGTCAGCTGGAACAAAGACATAACAGGATTTAATAAAATAACAAAAAACAGAAGAGACAAACAAGGAGGAGGTATTGTGTTATACATATCTGAAGAATACCCATTTCATTGTCATACAGAATCAAATCATAAAGCTGAAATATTGTGGACAGATATTAATTTACCGTCCTTAAAAATATGTATTGGATTAGCTTATCGGTCTCCTAATCTAAACAAAGAGCAGAATATTGAATTTCTAAATCTAATCAATAGTTTTCAGCCAAAATCAAATGACATCCTAATGGGTGACTTTAATTTTCCCAATATTAACTGGGAAATGCACACCTGGAATGGAAACATTGAGAAAGAATTCCCTTGATATAACTATAAATCAAAACCTAGATCAAATAATCAATGAAGGTACAAGAAATAATAACATCATCGATCTCGTATTAACAAACATGGGGGCTCTAGTAAGTAACATCCAAATTCTGGAACATTTAGCAAACAGTGACCATAACACGTTTCTGTTTCACATACTATCAAGGGTCATGGATACAAAAGGAAACACTTTAAACAAAGATTTTACAAGAGCAGACTATATACAAATTAAACATCATTTGAATTTATGGGATTGGAAGTCTGAATGGATAGGGCTCAATGTACACCAAGTCTGGGATCATTTACTAGCCAAACTTAAATACTGCATTGATAGCTGGGTTCCAACTAGAAAGAAATACAACAAGGGATATAGAAATCCGGTCTGGTGGAACAACAAAATAAAAAAATTGATTGCTAAAAAAAAGAAAATCTATAAAAAATATAAAGACCAACCAACACAAGAAAAATGGGAACTGTACAAAAAATATGCGAATAAAGTAAAATTAGAAATGCCAAAAAGAATACAGAAATTAAACTAGCTAGTGACACACTGGATAATAAGAAAAAATTTTACAACTACATTGGATCATTGAGAGGTTCTAAAGCAACTATAGGTCCTTTACTTACTAACTCAGGAATGATAAGTAATGAATTACAAATAGCGGAGGAATTTAATGAATATTTTCAAAAAACCTTTTCCAATAAAGAACATTTTCACAACAACCCAAATATAGACTTTAATTATACAGTTGTTAAACCTATTTCTGAAGAAGAAACTATTAAAGAATTACAAAAATTAAAAATCACTTCCTCAGCAGGACCGGATGGGATACATCCTTTCTTCCTCAAAGAAACATCCTCTTGCTTATCTCGCCCACTGAGTAAATTATTCAACCTATCCCTTGAGGAAGGAGAAAGCATAGCAGATTGGAAAGAAGCAGTGGTTATCCCTATACATAAAAATGGTAACAAATCTGAAGTTTATAATTATTGGCCTATAAGTCTGACCTCAGTCATAGGGAAAATCTTTGAAAGATTAATATTACATAGAATAGAACAACATATTAATTATTATAACTTATATGACTTAACACAGCATGGCTTTAGAAAGAGAAGATCATGCCTAACTAATCAACTCAACTTTTTTGAGAATGTGAGTGCTGCTCTTGATAAAGGACTTCCAGTAGATATTGTGTTCCTGGACCTGGCCAAAGCTTTTGATAAAGTATCCCATAGAATTATTTTGGAACATTTGGTTAAGCAAAAATTTCCATATGTCCTAATCAGGTGGATTAATTCGTGGTTATACTGCCATAAACAGCAAACATCTGTTAAGGGCGCATTATCCTCCCGGGTAGAAGTTACTAGTGGGGTCCCACAGGGTTCTGTCCTGGGCCCTGTTCTTTTCAATATCCTAATAATATCTATGCAACCAACTGACAGCGTATGGCTATCCAAATATGCTGAAGACTGCAAAATTGGAACTATTGTTGCTACACAAGAAGCAACAGATATCCTTCAAAAAGAACTAAAGGCATTAGAATTATGGGCAATAGAAAATGAAATGAAATTTAATGAACAAAAGTGCAGGGTAATGCATTTGGGACATAATAACCAAAAAATAAGGGTACTTATTAAATAATGTAACCCTACAGATAACGGACAATGAAAAAGATCTAGGAAGAAATATAGACAATAAACTAAACTTTGAAAACATTACCACTCTCAAAGTAAAAAAATGTCAGCAGATTATGGGTAGTATATGGAAAACATTAAGAGCAGACAACCACAGGTCATTCTACCATTATATACCAGCCTAGTAAGATCACATCTAGATTACTATGCCCCCTTTTGTGCACCTACTACTATACATGGAATGAAACAAATAGAAGGAGTTCAAAGAAAAATGACCAAAAAACTTAACGGCATGTCCGATAAAACATATGGTGAAAGACTGAAATTACTCGGCCTATACTCAATCAAATATAGACATCTTAGAGGAGATTTATGTATGATTTATAAATCATTCAAGGAACCAGGACTAATAGAAATTTTAGGCATTGAAAGAAAATTCTGCTTATCAAATACCAGATCGCACAACATGAAACTAAAAGGAACTAAGTGTCAAACAAAAAAAAAAAAGATTCAATTGGTTCACTCAGAGAATAGTTAACCTTTGGAATACACTAGCAGGCTCAATAGAAGAAAGTAAATATATGAACATCTTTAAAAATAAACTTGGCAAACACATGGGTAATAATAAATTTGAATACATAGACAATTAAAACCACCTTTGGGTGGCAAGTTCAAAAATAGGCTCTGCCTCCTGAACTTGTAAATTACTATGAAACTATGACGTCCCATCAGGAGGTATTTTAAATAATGTGACTTCAGCAAAAACTAATTTCCCAAATTATGACAGTCTTTAATTTCCCAGGCATTTCGAAGGGGTTTTATGGCTTTTTAACACCACTTGATATTAAATGTTCTTCCTTTTAAGACATCATAAAAAGTTTATGATCGCCATCCTCTGGCAGACTCATATAAAGTCCCATTTCATTTCCACTTCAAAGAAGCAACAGGTCATAAAAAAAGGCCATAAAATGCAATGTCTCAAGGAAGTTAATTGCATTACAGAAATCTCCTGGTTTTATACATATCCTGTCATTTCACTGAAACCTGGGGCGGGGGCACCCATGGAGCACTGTGACAATCACACACTATATTTTTATATTACAAATATCATACAACAATCATAACTAGCTGGCCAAGCGTCACAACAATTACGTAAGAGTTTACTGTAACAGAAGATCTTTGAGAAAGGCTCTTGCAGTAGGTAATTACTTGTAGGACTGCGCTACCTGGCATCAGGACCACACGGAAACTTTTGCTAATAGTGTCTGATGGGGGACCACCCACCTGACGTCACATGACGGAAGTCAGCGTGACACTATATAGTGGGGCAGTCCCCAAGTCCGCCCTACAGTTCTCCCGCCGGAGAACTACAAGAGGCACAACAGGAGAATGGGAAAGAGGCTCCTGGAGCCAAGAAAAGGCTCAAGGAAAAGGAGCTACAGACTAAAAGGGGGAAGGAGGGAGGGAGAGAAAAAGGTTACCTACTGCAAGAGCCTCTCTCAAAGAGCTACTGTTACGGTAAGTTCTTGCGTAAATGTACTATCTTACTTTGAGAGGGCTGTTGCAGTAGGTAATTACTTGTAGGACTGAGTCCCAAGCAATAAGAGTCCAAGGGACAGAGAAAACACGGGAGGTGGGAACTGAAAGGCTAATAAGCAACCAAAAAAACACTTAGGACACGCAAGAGTCCCTGGAGGACCACCAGTCCGAAACCAGCCCTGCGCCTAGGGGCAATGTCCAAACTGTAGTGTTTAGTGACAGTGTGGACTGAACTCCAAGTGGCAGCCATGCAGATCTCTCTACGGCTGACACATTTCTGAAACAGGCTGTAGAGGCAGCCATACCCCTGTTAGAATGTCCTTTAACCTGCCCCAGCAGGACTTTACCATACTTCTGGTAACAGAAAAGTTAACAATGCAGTTAGTCAAACATTGGGAAAGGTATTGCTTGGAAACTGCCGCACCCTCTCTCTTTGGTGCGAAAGAAACCAAAAGTTGGTCCGTTTTTCAGACATCTTTTGTCCTATTAGTGTAATAACATAAAATTCTGTGAACGTCTAACATATGCAGAATTGCCTCCCCGCCCGCACCCAATTTGTATGCTCAGGGTAATATACCGTCAGCTGAAGAGACTGATTGAAAGTAGTCTCTGAGACAACTTTTGGAAGAAACTTAGGATTAGTGCAGAGAGCCACCTGGTCTCTGTGAAAAATTAAATATAGTTCCTTACAGATCAGGGCCTGAAGCTCGGAAATTCTCCAAGCAGAAGTAACAGTAACTAAAAAGAGCGTTTTCCAGGACAAAAAGTGCATGTCACATGTACTTGCTGGTTCAAAAGGAGGCAAGATCAATTTTTCAAAAATAAAGTTAAGGTCCCATGGTGGAGCGGGGTTACGCACCGGGGATTTCAGATGCAGGATTCCATTTAGGAAGGTTTTAGGAAACTCCAATTGAGCCAGAGTTTTGCCCGGCCACCAGATGCACCTTCAGTGATGAACAGCTCAAGCTCAGGTCAGAAAGATGAAGAAGATACTCCATGACCTGAGGAACGAGACACGAAAAAGGATCCCAACCCTTTGAGGTGGCCCAGATAGAGAAGTGCTTCAATTTCATGGCATATGTAGTTCTGGTAGAAGGCTTTCTGGCCTCTACCAAAACCTGAGCTACCCTAGGGGAAACTCCAAATCTGGAAGCAACTATGTCTTGAGGAGCCACGCGTGAAGATGAAGGGACTTCATACCTCGATGGACTAGCATGCTTCCTTCCTGGGTCAGGAGATAGTGACAAAGCAGTAGTGGAACCGGAGGCTCCATTGCCAGCTGCTGAAGCAGCGGAAACCATATTTGTTGAGGCCAAAAGGGAGTGATCAGAATCATCTGAGCTCCTTCTGTTTGTAGCTTGATCAGCACTCTCTGTAAAACTGGAAAGACAGGGAAAGCATACAGAAACCTCCCTCTCCAACAAAGCGATAGCGTGTCTTACCAGAAAGCACCATGCTTTGGATTGAACAAGCAAAACTTGGGAAGTTTTGAGTCTGATGGGGCTGTGAACACATCCACATCTGGACGACCCCAGAGGTCGAAGATGTGATCTACTTCCTCCTGCTTTAGCTCCCACTCATGCGCTCTTACCCTGGTGCGGCTGAGATTATCTGCGAGAATGTTCTGCATGCCTGGAACGTGAACTGCCAGGAGGTGAACCTTGTGCAGGACACACCAATTCCAGACCTGCAATGCTTCCCTGCATAGAGAATACGAGTGGGTGCCCCCCTGCTTGCTGATGTACCATACTACACACATGTTGTCCGACTGAACCAACTGTATCCTGTTGAAGCATGTGCTGAAAAGCCTGAAGAGCATACAGAACTGCTCTCATTTCGAGAACATTTATGTGCAAGTGTAGTTCTACAGGTGACCACAGGCCCTGGGTCCTGTGATTCTCGAGACGGGCACCCCATCCCGACCCCGACACGTCCATGGTCAGGATTTGGGAGTAAGGGGGGCCTGGAAAGGAACTCCTTGGGTCAGATTGTTGGAGTTCTGCCACCACTGCAGATCTTTCTGCACCGGGCCGGAGACTAGGACACAGCTGTCCAAGTCATCTGCCCTCTGGTCCGATTGAGACCTGAGAGTCCACTGTGAGATATGCATGTGTAGCCTGGCCAAGGTAACCGTGGGGATAGCTGCTGCCATGAGGCCAAGAAGGCGGAGGACCACCCTGGCTGAAGTGTGTCTACTGGAAGCTACCAGCTGGGCCTGCCACTGCGGAGTCTCTGCTCTGTCCAGGGGGAGGAAGGCCATACCGTGGACTGTGTCCAGAACCACCACAATAAATTGCAGGCACTGGGAAGGAGCGAGCTGTGATTTGGTGTAATTGACAGTAATACCCAGACGCTTGAAAAGGTGCAGGGTAGCTGACAGAGATGCCCCCAACCCCTCCCTCGATGGGGCTGCAAGAAGCCAAGCATCGAGGTAGGGGAAGTCGTAGTGCCCCTGATTCCTCAGGGCTCCTGCCACAACCGCGAGACACTTGTTGAAAACCCGCAGCGTTGAAGAAAGGCCAAAGGGGAGGGCCTTTAACTGGTAATGCTCCCATTGGAAAGAGAACCTAAGGAATCTGCGATGAGATTGAAAACTGGGAAGTGCAGGTATGCATCCTGCATGTCCAGGGCACAAAGCCACTGTCCCTTGGACAGGAGAGGCAGCAGGCTTTGGAGTGACAGCACCCAAAACCGCTTGTATTCTATGAATAGGTTTAAGGTGCTGAGGTCTAGTATCGGTGGCAGATCCCCCGGCTTTTTTGGAACCAGAAAGAAGTGAAACATAGAATTTGACGGCAGATAAGGACCGCTTGGCCCACCCAGTCTGCCCATTTCCCTACCTGATGGATAAGCTGCAGATCCTAGTTAACCAGCTGCCTACTTCTTCCTACCCCCCAACCCCTACAATTGCCTTATGACTGTCCCATGCATGCTTGAATTCCACCACTGTTTTTGACTCCACAACCTCCTCTGGAAGGCTGTTCCATGCATCCACAACCCTCTCTGTGAAAAAATACTTCCTTAAATTACCTCTGAGCCCGCCCCTTCTATCTTCAAATTGTGCCCCCTTGTTCTTGCACACCTCTTTTTTTGAAAGATGCTACCCTCTTGGACTTTGTTGATTCCCTTGAGGTACTTGAAAGTTTCTATCATGTCCCCCCTCTCCCTCCTTTCCTCGAGGCTATACATATTAAGCTCCTTAAGTCTCACTTCATATGTCTTCCGGTGCAGACCCTGCACCATTTTAGTTGCCCTCCTCTGGACAGCTTCCATCCTGTCTATGTCTTTGCGGAGATTGGGTCTCCAGAACTGCACGCAGTACTCCAGATGTGGTCTCACCAGCTGTCTGTACAGAGGATAATAACTTGTTTTCTGCTGGTGATGCCTCTCCCTATGCATCCCAGTATCCCCCAGCCTCTTCTTTCTGCCCTCTCACATTGCTTGCCCACCTTTAGGTCATCTGATATGACTACCCCAAGTCCCTTTCCATTTTGTTGTTGTTAGTATCTCACCCCCATTGTGTACTCTTCCCTGGGTTTTGTTTCCCAGGTGCATTACCTTGCAGTTTTAGCATTGAATCTAAGCTGCCATACATTTGACCATTCCTCTAACCTTGCCAAGTCCCTTCTCATCCTTTCCACCCCACCTTGTGCATCAACTCTGTTGCAGATCTTTGTGTCATCTGCAAAGAGACATACTTTTCCTTCCAGTCCCTCTGCAATGTCGCTTATAAAGACATTGAAGAAGACCGGTCCTAATACTGAACCCTGTGGTACCCCACTGCTAACCCCCCTTTTTTCAGAGTGGACTCCATTTACTATTACTCTCTGTGTCCTATTCTCTAGCCAATTCTTTACCTAGGCTGTCATCTTGGTACCCACTCCCAGGCTAGCTAACTTGTATATTAATCTTTTGTGTGGGACTGTGTCAAATGCCTTGCTAAAGTCTAGGTAGGCCATGTCCACAGCCCCTCCCTGATATACTACTTTGGTCACCCAGTCGAAGAAATCTATCAGATTTGTCTGGCATGACCTTCCCGCTAGAATCCATGCTGCCTTGGGTCCTGTGCCCTCTGGCCTCTAGATACGCAACAATTCTTTCCTTCAGAAGTGATTCCATCATTTTCCCTACCACTGATGTTAAACTAACAGGTCTGTAGTTTCCTGCTTCTGCCTTGCTCCCACTTTTGTGAAGGGGAATCACATCTGCCCTCCTCCAGTCCTCAGGTACCACCCCATCCTCCCATGATTTGTTAAAGAGGGTAGTCAGTGGTGTCACTAGTTCTATCCTTAGTTCTTTTAGAATTCTGGGATGAATTCCATCAGGCCCCACTGCTTTGTCCACCTTCAGTTTTAAGAGCTCTTTCAGAACTCTTTCTTCTGTAAATGGGCTGGTATCAACTTCTGTATCCAGAGTGTTTCTACTGTTTGTTTTAGGTACCTCCCCCTCTTCCTTTGTAAATACTGAGCAAAAATATTTGTTTAGTATCCCTGCCTTTTCACAGTCACCCTCTGCCCACCCTCCCTCCCTTTATTAAGCCTCACTATCCTCCTTGGTCTTCCTTTGCTCCCTGATGTACCTATAAAGGTTTTATCCCCTTCTTAACTGAGTTGGCAATCTTTTCCTCGGTTTGGGCCTTTGCTGTTCTGACTGCCTTTCCAGCTTCCCTTTGCTTTAACTGATACAGTTCTCTGTCCTGTTCCTTCTGTGATTCCTTGTACTTCCTGAATGCTTTCTTTTTTCTTGAACCTTCACTACCACTTCCTTTGAGAACCATAGTGGTTTCTTACCTGCTTCTGCTTTGTTTATTTGCTTTACACAAAGGCTTGTTACCTCTGTGATGGCAGTTTTATTATTCCCCATTGTTCTTCCACCCCTCCTTCCTGCCCATTTGCTAGTGCATTCCTTAGCACTCACCCATTTTGGCAAAGTCAGCCCTCCTAAAATCCAGTACCTTTGTCTTTGTATGGCTTGACTCTATTGCTGTGTTTATTGTGAACCATACTGTTCGATGGTCGCTAGTTCCCAGATGGCTACCCACTTACACATCTGTGATCCTCTTCATCTCCGCTTGAGAGAACCAGGTCTAAGATTGCTCCCTCTCGAGTGGGCTCCAATACTAGTTGTCTAAGGCATGCCCCTGTAGGGCATCTAGAATAACCCCACTCTTAGAAGTGGCTGCTGCAACTGCACTCCAGTTAACATCTGGCATATTCAGATCACCCATCAGCAATATCTCCCCTTTATCTGCCATTCTAAGTATACTTTCTATCATTTCCTTGTCCATTTTCTCCTCCTGAGAGGGGGGACTGTATACAACCCCTGTGCGGATTGTGGTGCCATTGCCTGCCTCCAAATTGACCCACAGTGCTTCTTCTCCTCCCTGTTTACCCTTTTGTTCTGTTGCTTTGATTTCTTCTCTTATGTAGAGAGCTACTCCTCCTCCTCTTTACCCTCCCTGTCCCTCCTGTAGATAGTATATCCTGGTATGTTTACGTCCCAGTCATGGTTCTGTGTGTACCATGTTTCTGTGACTGCCACAATATCCAGATCTTCCTCCTCCATCAAGGCCACTAATTCAGGAAGCTTGTTACCCAGACCACGGCATTGGTACTATTGCTCCATTTTTGATGGCTTTACCTTCTGTAGCGGCAACACCCACTGACCTTTCTACCTTGGTCTTTTTCTCATTTAGTACCCTGTTTTGTAGGGGGAGGCTGGGATTTTCCTTCTGCTTATCAGTGCCTCCCCCCTTGACTAGTTTAAAGGCTTGCCAATGAAGCACTTAAACCGATTGCCCAAAAGACTTGTTCCCTTCCTGGACAGATGCAGACCATCCTGCCAGTATAGGCTGGTGTCCCTCCAGGTGGAACCCCAGTCCCCAATGAAGCCAAACCCCTGTGCTCCACACCATTTTTGTAACCATTTGTTAAACTGCATGGTGCAAAGTACCCTCGCCTCACTCATGCCACTGACAGGCAGCACCTCTGAGAAGGATACTGTGTGTGCTACTTGTCTTAAGCCCCTTCCCAACTCTACAAAGTCCTTTTGCACTGCTCTAATCTCATGATGAGCCAAGTCATTTGTCCCTAGGTGGACAATGATGTCCAGCTCAGACTCCCGTGCAACTGTTCTCATGATCCTAAGGATGCGCTTCCTGTCCCTCCAAGCCATGGCACCAGGCAGGCACCTTACTTCAGTTTTCCTGCTCCCCCCAGTTCTATCCCCTAATAACTGGGTCCCCACCAGGAGCTGCTTTCTTTCCCTGTGGTGCCCTCTGCCTCCTTCCTGAGGGCCTCCCTTGTGACAGTTGTCTGCACCCTCCTTAGTCTCCTCTGCGGGTGCATCCATAGGGGAACTATGCTCCCCCAGAATGGTGTATGGATTGTGGAGTGTAACAACTGACTGGGTGTGCCTCTGTTCCACCACCCTTACCCTCCTGAGCCCACTGTGGTCCAACTGTTGTGCTTTCTTCGCAACCTCTGAGGTAGTGGTGGTGGCTGTGGTGCTCCTGGATGGGGAGGTTCCCTGCCACTGTCCAGTGCAGCCTGAAGATGGGCAACTTCTTCCCTCAGGGCAGATAGTTGTCTGCAAACAGGGCAGCATCTCAGCCTCCAGAAAGACTCCCGGAAGACTGCTGCCCCACAGCCATTACATTGTACTACTCCCACATAACTGTCTACCTTGTTTAGTTTTTTTTTGTGTGTGTGTGATTGGTCGTTATATAGAAATATATGTATTTATATAATGTGTATGCTTATATTGTCAGTGCAGTGTGCTAGACAGGATATGACAGTGATGTGTACCTTGCCCTCTTGAGGAAATGATGTCAGAACCCCAGGTATAAATGAACTATTTCCAGGGTGGGTGGTGTTAGGGGTGGAAGGGTTGGGCCTAAACTGTGCCTCATGAAACAATCAGCTAAAGCGCCTGACCTACCGATGCGATGAGTGCCTTCCTGTCAGCAAGATGCCATACACGACAATTTGTAATACTGCTTCAAACCAATTTGACAGAGAAAATACCCTGCTAATCAAACAGAGAAAATCCAAACATCCAAGTCAGACACAGGTAAACCTCCCCAGCCCCAAAACAGCCTGGTGACTTGTGCTCTGAAACAGTCAGCCCCAAAACACGCTAGCTGTGCAGAAGGGCAGACACAGAAAACAGTATTTAGCCTATGTGGGTTTAAACTCTTCCTGCACTGAAAACCTTAACACTTGTAACACAAGTAAAGCAAACTCCACCTCCTCTGTTGATTGAAAGACTGCCTTTTCTGATAATTCTAAGTTGCTTATTTCACCCTTCAGTTAGAAGTATCCTCCACCTGAAGAATATTAACTTTCCTAAGGAATCTGCTTCAAACCAAACACAATTGTAAATTGTAAAGTTCACCTCCCTCTGCTGTGAGCACTACTCACTTTCTTGCAAATCTTAAGTCCAGTGTTGCAGCTTGCAGCCAGAGGTAGCTTCACCTGAAGACTATGAGGTATGGGAGTAGAATCTTTACCCGATCTGATCTGCTGGCACTGGCTCTACTGCTTCCTTTCAAAGAAGAGCCATGATTTCCTCCCTTAACTAGGGAATGTGCACCCCTGGATAGTGGGAAAACCCCGGAGATTTGCTTGGGGGGTTTTCGTGAAAACTCGAGAGTGTGATCAAGCTAGATTAGCTGAATTACCCTGGCATCTGTTGTGATGGACTCCCAGTCTCCCAGGTGCCTTGCGAATCTTCTGCCCATCTGTTCTCTGATAGACAAGGAGGAGGGAGGGCGGGCAGCGAATCAGAAGTGGGAGTGGGGTTAGGGAGCGCAGCCCCTGAAGTTCTCTGGGTTTTGGCTGGAGGGGTGGCAGCAGTGTTGGGAGCCCTGCGTTTAAATTGGCGGCTAGGTGACTGCTGTGGTTTCACCTGGCGTCTGTTTTGCCAATGAAAAGGATGCTTTGGCTGAGGTTTCGGGTGATACATCAAATGCACCAACCAGAGGGCAGTGCCTGTATCTTGAAGGCTCGTGATAATGTCCTGGGCATCTCCGCCGAACAGGGACAGAGCCTCTGAAGGGGGCATCCTGAATAGCTGTCTGGCTATCAGGAGCCAGACCTGACATTCTTAACCAAGAGAATATGTGAAGGCTCACTGCCGTGGCTGTGCCTCTAGCGGAGGAGTCCACCGCATCGTAGATGGCCCTGAGTGAACGACATTCTGCCACCTTAGCAGACCGGAGGGTATTTGCCAAGGTGATTTTAGATTCCGAGCCTGGGAGGGCCTCAACTATGGGCTTGAACTGGCAGAACAGAGATTTTTGGTACACTAGCATGTGTGCCACATAATTAAGGGCATGAATGGCTAGTGTCGAAGAGGAGTAGAAATTTCTCCCGAACTGGTCCAGTTGTCTGGATTCCTTGTTGGGAGGGAAAGTACTAAGGTGGTTAGGCTTGGTTGACCTATCATGGGCCACAGTTACGACCACTGAGTCAGCCTTTGGGTGTACAATGAGGTGGTCTTTGCCCTCTGGTGCCCTATAAACCCGGTCAGTCTTTTTGGCCATAGCCGGGATAGAGGAGGGCATCTGCCAGATGGTCGAGGACAGATCCTCGTGAGGTTCCAGCCAAGGAGGGGTGAGAACCAGACTCGTTTCAGGGAAATCCAGGTGCTCGGCCAACCTCCGATGTTTTGGGTTTTGAACATCAGACTTCCAGCTTTGTGCTTCTGCCATTTGTCTCAGGAGGTCTACAAAGAAGGGAACCTCGGGAGGTGATTCAAGGGACATTCTAGGGACCAGCTCCACTGGAACAGGGGTCTCGAATCCCAAACCCTCTGAGGATGATTCGGAATCCAAATCTTCGGAATCCGCAGGTTCCTTGCTTGGAGGAGCAGACTCTTTCCCTAATGGAGCCACATCCAACGTTGGGGCCTGCGTATGGCCTTTTGTCAGGCCTGACGTTGAGGCTCGAGAGGTGACCAGAAGGCTGCCCTAGGGGTCTGCTCTGGACATCCTTCTTCCAAAGGTCGTGGTTGTCTGCTGTCAAATTCCAAGACTAACTGAGATTTTGTCTCGGACCACCACGACTGTAAAATCTCTCGGAAGTCCACCTGTGGCTGAGCAGGAGGTGGAGTGGGAGGTGGTGGAGGATGAAAGGCCTGACACCCTGTATGGTAGCCTGATCCCATGGCATGGGTTCTTGCGTCAGGAAGCCCAGTGCAGCATAATGATGGGCATAGCCTGATGACTGGAGATGAGGCATTTGAAACCCAGGATATCTGGGGTAGTAAGAATAACCTGCCAAAAAAAAAAAAAAAACCGCATCGGTCCTGATGGAGGGTAGCCTGATGGCGGCCCAGATGGCGGAAAACCTGACGGTGGGTACCCTGGTGAAGGGCCCGAAGGCGGAGGTCCCAACGGAGGCCCTGATGGTGGTAAACCTGATAGAGGCCCCGATGGAGGGACTACAGGGGCCAATGGGCGCTAAGGAGGAGCAGGGTCTGGCACCCATATTAAGGGTGGCGGAGCTACCGTTAAGCTTGTTGAAGCTTCTTCGTCAGGAATTCCTGATGGAAGGTCTCCGTCCGGCGGATCCTGTGGTTCTGGGGACAACAGTGGAGGAGGAGATGGGGGCTCACCGTGGAAGGAACCCCGGGGCAACCCTTGGCGCTGATGTCTGGCTGCGCGTCGTCAGGACCGCTAGTAAGGTCCATCATACACGAAGTGGTCAAGCGATTGTCGGAGGGTCCAACGACTGACTCATTGACCTGGGTTCTCCGACTCTTGACTTATCGACCCCGGCCGGGCATTTGTTGGAGGGTACGACGAGTGGCGTATCGGCTGCACCTGCCAGCTTAGAGCCTGTGGCTGTGATGGGCTTAAGGGCGGCAAAAACCTCAGATGTATCTGAGGCACCCACTGTCACTGTTACCAGTAGCGGCGGCAGGGGCAAAGTCTGCTCAGTGGGAAGGAGCGCAGGCTTGGCCACGGCGTATGTCTTCCCGGAGAAAGAGGGCTGCTGCTCACCCAAAGTGACTGGGGGCAGCTTCGAATGAGAGGGGAACTGCTCCTGATCCCAGTGTTTTTCTTTGTCCCTCTTCTTCTTGTGGGAATCGGTCGGAGAGGAGGAGGCGCTTTTAAGTTTCTTCAGCTCCTTTTCCATTGATGCTATTTTTAGCTTGAGGAGATGGGCTTCGAGGGACTGTTGGCACCTTTTCCATCTTGCCTGGTTGAACTGGGAGTGGGCCCTACACTCCTCGATGTTATGGTCTGGACCCAAGCAGAAGAGGCAGAGGGTATGTTGAGCTTTATACGGTAGATGGACGCCACAAGAATCGCACTTGTTTTTATGCAATTCTGTCGATGAGGTGGAAGACAAACACGAAGATAAGTAAACTGTATAGTAAAGAGAAAAAATGGATACTCATCCGAAATTAAGGCGATCAAACTGTTGTGACAAACTTCAGAAGGTCTGACATGCACAGGTCAACGGCGGGAAAGAACTGGAGGGCGGACATGGGGACTGCCCACTATACAGTGTCACGCTGATGTCAATCACATGATGTTGGGTGGGCGGTCCCCCGTCAGAAAGTGTTAGCAAAAGTTTCCATGTGGTCCTGACGCCAGGGGGCGCAGTCCTACAAGTAATTACCTACTGCAAGAGCCCTTTCGAAGTAAGATCAAAATTTACATGATATGAGGGTGCAGTTTTCTTTTAAAGTCACAGGTAGATGTAGGATTCAAACCTGGGATTCCAGGTTCAGAGCTCAGCACTCTAATCAATATGCTATACTGCTTCCCTTTAGTTAATTAGGAGGGGTATAGACTAGATGGACCTTAATTTTAACCCAGTCTCCAAATTCTGTTTCTTAAATGGGTTAATAGAGTTCTTACAAAAAATAAATAAATCAACAAATAACCTTACTACTGACAGAAGAATACAGTCAAATTTTGTGGGGTGATTTTATGATGTGAACTGCCATCTACTATCAACTAGTGAAAGCTAGAAACAAAACCTATGTCTCTCATGATCTGAGAAGAAACTATATGGATGCAGTTTCCAGTATCAAAAGGCCAATGCATTACCCATATACAGTAAATGTTCTATCCCCAGTGAATACTCGTAAGTCTATTTCAATTACCGTTGACCACAGCTTAATGACTTTTGACCAAGGGTTATCTACAATGTGAGACACAATCTCTAGAGATCAGGGGAAGCTTTGTGGTTTCTCTATTTGCAACTGATTGCTTGTGAGTCACATATATATGCAATATATCGATTTTCAAAATAATACCCCTAAAAAGCATACAAAAAATTCCTTGTAATACACCGGTACAAATTCAATAATAGTATCGATGGAATCCCGTAATACTATTGTTGAGATCCCGTAATACTATCGATGGAAAATCTCAACAATAGTATTATTGCAAACTGACTAGAGTGCAAGCACCACCGGACAGCTCTCGCTGACCGCGAGCCGGCCTTTACTATAACTGTCACATACAGTAAAAGCTGACAAAACATTTGCATTGCGCCTACAGTCTGATATTCGGATCCCACTGCAACTACTTTTGGGATTTAGACATCAGTATTCAAAAATCCCCTCAACCAGCAAAAAAAAAAAAAAAAAAAGACAGTACGTCATGTACTCCAACTCGGAGTCTGACTAAGTATCCTGGCCAAATTTCCCTCATTCACTAAAAATACCGCCAACAGCTTAATCTGGTTCAAGATCAGTTGGCATTCATGTGTATCCCCCTCCCCCGGGTCGTGCCTGAAAATAGGCAGGATTTGTCTAGTGCACTTACCCGGTCAACAAAAAGTAAATAAATAAAATAAATAAATAAAAAAATCCACAGCAACAGTCGCTCACTCAAGAAAAAAAAAAGTTGCTACTGCTGTTTCGTTTTGCAGTTTCTTTAACACTGCAGTTTTGCTATCTGAATTTTGGAAACACTTTCGATGATGCCGCAGTCATTGGCTCCTACTCACACGAAAATCACCTCAGCACCCCAACCGAAGATTCCTCATTCTATGGCAAAGTTAGCACTTACAATTTCCTCGATCCATATATTACAAAATAACAATATAGTATATTTCAGCACATAGTTATCGAGGATCTGGGATTAACCCTCGAGCTTCGCCTCGAGGTTTACTGTGCCCCCAGATCCTCTCGATGAATTACTGCCTTGTAATACACCAGAACGTATCTATTATTCTATTTATATATCTATACATATATTGCTTTCCTACTTACCATGCACCTGTTAGAAAAAATGCTGTAAGCTTTTTTAATTTATGCACTTTTAGTCAAAATGTTTCAGTGTTTAAACAATTTTGATATGCAACAAATGGCTCAATACGAAATCTTTAAAAACAACAATCTTCTTAGCATTTAACTTGTCCTTCTAAGGCACTAATGCAATGCTGATATACCAGAAAAAGCAGGAACTGGCCTCCGCTGTATACACTCACTGATTCACAGGCTACTTTCTGCTTCTAATTTCCACACTAAGACTTAATGCTTTTAGTCTCTTTTACTTTCATGACATGTGCTCTAACACCTTTTGTGTCAGTGATATAAAGCTTACCAATATATTAGCTGAAATTTTTTGAACAGAAAATGTATTAGATTCCTGCTAATCATTAAACCCCATTTATTTCCTGCATTCTTTCTTAGATGAAAATCAATAAGACTGAACTACAAAACAAAAACACATTCACTGTAGAAATTTATCAAAATATTGCCTTTGTCAAGTGATTATTTAGGCAATTCATTAGAAAGTCTTGTATAACTCACTCCTGAATCACACTGGCAGTCATTAGATGCTTCCCCCCCTTCCCCAAAAGCATATACAGATTCAGGACAGTTTACTAGTGGCCTGAGATATAAATACATTGCTCAGTTTTTTATAGGATTGTAGAACGTTATCTGTAACGTCACAAACATCTTCCCGAAAGAACAAACCATTTCAAATAAGACATATATCAAACTTCAGTGCTAGCACACAAATACTGGTAGCTATCAGCATAAAATCCCCTTCCTTTCAAGTTAAGAAGAGAAGCATTCGCCTAGGAAGAGTTTATAAAAAAGAAACCAGAAGTTCAAGGTTTCGATTGTTCAATTTTGAGGTCAAAATCTCATCTCTCATTCAAAAGCCTTCGATGGATATTAGGGTAAAAAAAGGCCAACAAACTACATAAAATGCAAAACTGGCAAAACAGGAAGCACCACATCTTTCACACATCCCTGATCTTTCTGTCACTCCAAAAATCTATGCTTCTGTCACTGATGAGTGGGGATTTAGAGACATAAAACGTCAAAGTTACAGCCTAGTTTTCCTTCAGGAATTTTTTACACTATTTCAATTATTCTAACAGCTTTGTGTTAAATAATACAGTTTAGCAAATCAAATCAAATTTTATTTGTAGTGCGCTTTTCTGAAGCCAAAGTGCATACACAGTACAATACCAAATCAAACATACACAATGTAATATAAAATCAAATATGCAATCTAAAAAATATAAGGATAAAAAAGGCAGCAGCAGTAAAACAAAGTCTAGTCCCCAAAAGCTAGGTTAAATAAGTAATTTTTTAATGAGGATTTAAACGTCTCGGCGGACAGGCACTCTTTAATCTGATGAGGCAGAGTTACACAGGGTCGGGGCTACAAAAGAAAAAGCCCTAGCACCCGATGTTTGAAGATGGACCGTGGGAACCTCCAGCAATCCCTCGTCAGCGGAGTGAAGTGGACGGGAGGGTGCGTAAGGCTGAAGAAGGTCTTACGAGTAACCCGGTCCCTGTCCATGTAGGGTCTTAAAGGTCAGCAATGCGACCTTGAAGGTGATCCTCCATCGCACCGGCAGCCAGTGCAGTTCGCGCAGCACAGGAGTGATATGGCTAGTTCTTGACAGTCCTGTCAACAACCTGGCTGCAGCATTCTGCACCAGCTGCAGGCGACGGAGATCCACCCCTGGTAACCCTAGGTATAGAGCATTACAGTAATCAAGATGAGAGGACACAAAGGCGTGGACCAACACAGGAAGGTCCTCGGGTGGAACAAGGTGCTGTATCTGGGTGTAACCCCCCTGCAAATGGGGGTTCCCAAAAGTCTTCCAGGAGCTCGCCTGAATGCTCCAAGTCTGGGCGGTGTTCGGTGTCTGAGTTGTTTAAAATGTTGTTCCAAGTGAGTGCTATTTGAGCCTCCACGTGCTGTCGCTTTAAGAGCTGTCTGCTTGCAAACTTAATTAGTTTGTATGGGGGGACTGTGTGTTCTAATGCCCGAATCCTGCCCGGGCTGCTGTCAATTCGGCTCCGTTTCTGCCGCTGCTACATGTGCAGAGGGAGCCTTGTTGAAAGATATAACTGTTTGCCAGAAATCATTTGGAGTGACTGAGAAAATGTAGTTTGTCTAACCTGTCTTCATTTCAGCACGAACTGTTTCAGTGTAGCTCTTTCATTTTGGTTCTGAATAGCTGACTTGGACCAATCAGGATGATAGGGAGACCCTAAAATGGAGCCTGTGGACGAAACGGAATTTGGACTCTCAATTTTGAGCCAGCCACAAGGGGACTGTATGGGCAGTGACTCTGGGAAATGTAGTTTTAACCTTGGCGCCTTTTTCCACCAACAGAGGGAGTCTTACTGTGAGTGACAGGAGAACCAGCCAATAGAATGGTGTGGAGCTAAAGGAAATGCCCTGCTCTGTGACTGGAAAGATTAGATCAGTTGTGACTGTGAAGAGAGAAGGAGCTCTGTGCTTCTGCGGTGTATAGTTTCGCGCGGAAAGCACATGTGAGGCCCTGAGTTTTGGTCTGCAGCCTTTGTGAGTGCCAGTTTGGACTGAATCCGAGTTGTGAGGAGAAAGAAGCACTAGTAGTGTGGAAACCAGGCTCACCCTGTAGAAGACTGGAGAAACTGCTGAATCACGCTCGGTCTGTCAGGAACTGAAGCTGCTGTGTGTGCTCCCACGTATTTTGCAGTAATTGTGATCAGGATCAAGGAGCAGCCTGCCTGGTATAGTACTTTCCTTTTACATATGAATGTGCTTAGTGCTTGTGGGGAATTGCTATTTCCAATCCCCCATGCTGTGTGCTGAAGCTGGAAGCAAACCCCAGCTTAGCTTGGACTAAATACGTTTGCTATCAACTGCAGTGGGGTCCAGTCACAAGGACCTTGTCTCCATGCCCTGTTGTTCTGGCAATCCAGAAGAACATCTACCATCTGGTCCTCAGCTTGGGTATTGTGAGTACAAATCAGGGTATTCCCCTGCAGTCTGTTTACAATCACAAGTGTGTCATCTAATTCTTGTTGTTTCCCTGCTTCATGGACTGAGCCATCTGGCTCTGGATTACAACTGGGTGTTGTGCATATATTTTCTTCTACAGGGCCCCATCCATCTGCACCTGACGGCCAACCCCGGGCAACGGACCTGGCTAGCCCCCCCCCCCCAACCTCGGTACCCAGAGTGTGACTTTTCAGACCCTGTCTGTGTGCACAGTACTGTGATTTAATGCCACCAATTAACCTGATTTCCCCCTCCCGTGTTACTGCCCCCTAAATAAATCAGATTTGTTGTTGTTATACTATATACTGTCTGTGGTGTTGGTACTTATGGAAACAGTATTGTGTTGTGCTGTGTATGTTGTTTAACCTT
This sequence comes from Neoceratodus forsteri, assembly GCA_016271365.2. Taxonomy (NCBI): domain Eukaryota; kingdom Metazoa; phylum Chordata; order Ceratodontiformes; family Ceratodontidae; genus Neoceratodus; species Neoceratodus forsteri. The sequence goes on from CM057455.1 coordinate 717,854,185, forward strand.
ATTTTACAGGGGGTCCTCAGAGACGTGCTGCAGAATCAGTCTCGAGGGTAAGTGGTATATATATATGAGTGAACAGTGTGTATACGTGGGGTATTGGGGCTGTAACTCCGGTGTACTGTGTGAGCCACTAGAGGGAATAAAAGGGGGTCTCATGTTCCCAGAGGGCTGTGACCAAGCTAGTCTAACCACTACAAACCCTGACCTCTGGGTGGAGGCACCCGCCATAGGACCTAGGCCCCTCAACCTGTCCATAGTCAAACAGGCAGGGGTAGTAGCCCTTGGGATAGCGCCACCTAGGGGTTACACGGGCAATGTTCCTCAGATGATAAAATGAGGACTTGACTACCACTGACACTTGCGCTTTTAGTGTCAGTTTGTTATCAAGCACAATGCCCAGATTTTGCACCTGTTCGGAAGGTCTCAGCTGATTATCTCCAAGCACAAGGCCACACGGTTGCCCAGGAGTCAACTTCTCTACCCGTTGACCTGGGTCCACTACCAACACCTCAGTCTTATCCGGATTTAGTCTAAACCAGTTAGCACTCATCCAGTCCTGAATCTCGGTGAAGTAGTTGTTAAAAACTGAGATTGCACTATTTTGTTCGAGTACAAAGGACATGTAGAGCTAAGTATCATCTGCATAGCAGTGAAAACTCAGACCATGCCTTATAATGTCTCCTAACTGTAACACATACACCGTGAAAAACATGGGGGACCGCACGGAACCCTGTGACACCCCACAGCGCAGGGCAAAGGGGGCCGAGGAGAAAACTCCTGACACCACCCTTTGGGTCCTGCCTGTGAGGAAAGAATGAAACCATCTGAGGATTGTCCCAGACAGTCCACAGAACAGATGCAAGCATTCCAGCAATACCCCATGATCCATGGTGTCAAATGCTGCTGAGAGATCAAGAAGGAGCACGACTGAACGATTCCTCCGATCCCTCGCTATCAGGAGATCATTAAGTACCCGAACCAATGCTGTCTTAGTACTATGCCTCTTTCTGAAACCGGACTAGAGAGGATCATAGATTTTGTGGGTGGTAAGAAAGTTTTCGAGCTGTAACGCGACTACCTTCTCAAAAACCTTGCCCAAAAAGGGCAAGTTAAAGAAAGATCTGTAGTTCACAAGACAGTCTGGGTCACAGGAAGGTTTCTTTAAAAGGGGTGTCACCACGGCCTCCTTCAAGGGGTCCGGAAACACCCCTTCGTCCAGTGAGCACCAGACTCTATCTTGGCAAGGATCGGTCCGATGACATCCATACACCCCACCAGGAGGCGGGTTGGACCAAGATCCAAACTACAGTAAGTCAGTCGCAGATCTCAAACAATCTTCACGATGTCCACGATCGCTGGCTGGTCGAAATCTGCCCAGACAGACTGAATGTCTGCATCCTCGCATCGACCACCGCCATACTCATTTGAATGAGTCAAGCAGATCTCTGACCTGATACAGGGCACCTTATCTACAAAGAATTGGGCAAATTCCTCACACTTAATTTGTGAAAAAGCTGTCCGACCCCGAAGACAGGCTGGATTGCACAGCCTGTCCAAGGTCCGGAAAAGCTGGGCCAGTCGATTCCTTGCTGCAGCAATCTTCCTGGACAAGAACTCTGCCTTCTTACAGGAGATTTCTGATTGATAGTCTGAATAATGGGCTATCAACCCAAGTCTATCCTCCTCCAGGCCAGATTTCTGCCAACAATGTTCCAACCTTCGCCCAATTCTCCTCAACTCCCTCAAGGTCCCATCAAACCAAAGGGACCGAAGGCAGAGAGGGAGAGGGCGAACTCGGACAGGAGCTATGGAATTCAGGGTCCTCAGCACCATACTATTATAGTGCACAGCTAGGTCTCCCGGATCCGAGCATTCCATTGGCCTACTCAATAGGTCCAGCACTGCCATCAGACCCTCTGGGGTAACACCCCTCAAAGGCGGTACCGGACCATCTCCAAAGGGGCGGGTCTCACAGGGGGAGCTGCAAAACTGAACCTTATAGAGTGATGATCTGACCATCCAACTGGTTCCGCCACCACGTCACCGGTCTCCATCCCCAGGAGGAACACCAGGTCCAAGGAGTGACCCTGAATATGGGTTGCAGTGGTAACTACCTGTGTGAAGCCCAATGAGATCAATTAGAGGACATTCTAACCAAAATGCGAGAGTTCATCGTCGACCCAGGCACTGAAATCCCCCAAGACCAACCACCTGGAGGACTCCAACACCATGTCGACCATGAAGTTGGCAACTTCCTGCAGGAAAATTTTCTCATTGCCGGGTGGATGGTAGATGAGAAGGATCCTGCTGCCCACACCTGCACCCATGATACACTCAAAGGACCTGGTGGTCCCCAGTGGAACCTCTACAAGGCCCATTTCTGTTGTAAAACAAATGGCTACACCCCCGCCCCTACAATCCAATCTCGGGTGGTGTATCACCGAGTACCCTGCTGGAACAGCTGACTCCAGTACTGGGCCAGCATTCTCATCCAGCCAGGTCTCGGTGATGCAAACCGGATCAGATGTTTCAACAAGATCAGCAGTAATTGCTGTCTTGTTCCTTATTGACCTAGCATTGCATAACACAGCCAAGTTGGATGAGAGGCCATGAAAGAGCGGGCAACTTTCCCACTACCCGTGGAGCCCTTGGGTATGGGTACCAGGCAGGGAGGACCCCTTTCCTGGATCCATTTTGCCCCAGGGCGCCTCCTTGACCTCACTACCCCAATCCGCCTGCCCCGCTCCCTCCACCCTCCAGGTCTAGGGACCCCCCGACCCCCCTCGCAATATCCAAGGCATGGCAACACATATACACTTCGGGCCGCAATGGGGGACTAACAAAGGGGCGCAGGCCCTGCAACCTAGAGGGGGAGTAGCGCCTGCCCACCGAACCATGATCCCAACACATGCTACCTTGTTAATGACATCATGCCTCTGATTCTGGTCCTTTGTTCCCAGTGACCGTGTATTTGATGCTCTGTCCCAGACTTGAGCACTAGGGGGTCAAAAGATAAGGGAAGCATGCTGGGTTGAGATCTAGTGTTATCATAATGCTGACATTGTCTACAGGGCCACTAAGTAGTGCAGGACATATGATCATCCTAGCAAAGTGATCCACAGTGCCCAGAAGATGAGTACCCTATGGGAGGATCAAACTCTTCCACCCCGTAGTCCTCTAGTGCCCCAGGCTGGCAGTTGTTTTACCTTTTGTTTTAACTTAAAATTCTCTTAAATTTTTTTTTTTTTAGTTTTTGTTGACCGGGTAGGTGCACTAGACAAATCCTGCCTATTTTCAGGCACGACCCGGGGGAAGGGGATACAGATGAATGCCAACTGACCTTGAACCAGATTAAGCTGTTGGTGGTATTTTTAGTGAATGAGAGAAATTTGGCCAGGACACCAGGGAAATTCCCCTACTCTTTTCAATAAGTGCCATGGGATCTTTAACATCCACCTGAACTACCACCAATCCAGGTAGATGGGACCTCGGTTTAACATCTCATCCGAAAGACAGCACCTCAGAAGTGCAGCACCCCTCTCATGCTGCACTACAGTGTCAGTACTGGGATATCAACCCAAGTGCCAGATGTGGGAACTGAACCCACAGCCCTCAGCTCTCCCGGCCTCAGAGGTGAGTGTGCTACCTACTGAGCCACTGACACTGTACCTACTGAGCCACTGGAACTAGGCAACAGCAATATACCACAAAAAGCCTATCTAGATTAATACTGCAATGTTCCACCTAAATTAGCATGATGCGCCAATCCAGCATTTGAAAAGTGTGTCCATGTCTGAGCATTCTGCATCTTTGCCATCTGTGCTGGGTATTTCCAGTGATGTTAGGTGGGGAGGGGCATGAGGAGCAGCCCTCTGATTAAATTCCTATCTCACATTATGAGAAGTGTTGCCTGTCCATAGCAGAGACAACACTGCCTGCAGCCATACAGCTCTCACTGCAGTATCGCTCCGTATGCAGTGTCAGTGCAGACAGCAGTGCTAGTCAAAGCAGAGTGGCAACTCTGCACTGCTGCCATGGTGCAGAGAAGTTAGAGTGAACAGGCCTAAAGGCTGCTCACTTCCCTGTAGTGTCCTAAAATACAAAATAGTACTGCTGAACTGAATGGATTAGAACTACCTGTCCTAACCCACTCCTAATTTCCCTTGTTCTGAGTTAAGAAACAAATCTCTGAACCAACACTCCATCGTTTTGCTTCATGGAAAAGACTATACATCCAGTTCTTTGCCTTTTTAAATCACTTTATTTCAATATTTCATTCTAATATCAAAATGCGTGTTCTGCTTTAGCGACGCTCTTTGAAGTGAGCAGATTTGTAGCCTGCTTGGGAGTGTACTATCTGATATCAGCACAAATGAAGGGATGGTGTTGCACAAGCCCACTACCTGGAATCATGATGTCATTGATCAATTAAACTCAAAGCCAACAGAAGTATAAAGGTAACACCCTTTATCAAATTTACCACATTTTAAGAAAGAGCGTTGCAGGGCCAAAGGTACTAAAGTAATGCAGAGATAAATTACAGTTTACAAACAAGACATGATTTCAAGAGAACAAACGCTCTCAGTGGATTTTATGCAGGATACATGTGGAAGTATTTTGAGTAGTCTGGGTGAGTAAATCTGTTCAGTTTCCAACATGACTGAGTCCATATGTAGGTGCACCAAACAAGCAGTGCATTCATCACAGGGTATATCTTTGGATTGGTCAGACCTTTTTTTTCCTGTTTTCTTTACCCAGTATAACTTAGCTGAGTTGCAATATCTAATTTCCGAGTGACCTTGCTACAACTCAGTTATACAGATGGGAGTAATGGAACACTGAGAGGTTAACTAACTGCCCAAGGTCGTACAGTATTTTGGCTCCACAGATTTGAACCTGTGATCTCCTGGTTCCCAAGCCAGTGCTCTAACCTGGACCCTACTGCCTCTCAGTGTGTTTCGGTACAGTACAGTACCTGAGCCTGAAGCACTCACTTTGCTTTAGCTGGTGTAAGTTCCCCTCTGGAACTAAAGCTGTATTCATTATTGCTGTGCTAGATAGGACACCATGGCATCACAGCAACTAGAGTTCAAAACAAAATGGTCTGGGATTGAACCAGCTGGACCCATGGCTAAGCAGCAGTGCACTGCCCGTGCACTTGGTATGTTTGAGAGTGACTTCAGTTCTCTCGCTCACTGCTGCTGGTGGAGACCATTGCCCATGCATCCTTGCAGCCAGGTCCACAATGTGCTACTGGAGTGCTGGGCAGAGGGTGAAAAAAGGGCTACAGTCCTAAAGTTCTACCCAGAGAAAACAAGTTACGTACTTACCATAACAGCAGATCTTTGAGAGAATCTCTTCCCTTAGGCCACACCTTTGGAACGTCAGCCATCAAGCATTAGGACCACACAGAAACTCTTGCTAGCTGGGGCCGCCCACATTGACATGCATCAGCGTGTATATAACTGTGGGCGGCTCTTTCTCTCCTTAGTGCCCTGCAGGAGATTAGACTCAAATGGCCATTATGTCTGGGGACCCAGGAGAGTATACCAGCACCAGGCATTCAAGGTGAGGGAAGGTGATGGATGAACCACCATGTTGAAGATCAAAATGAGAAAGTGTTATGTCACCCTAAGGGGAAGGAGAGAGGGTCAGCATGGCCTAAGGGAAGAGATTCTCTCAAAAATCTACTGTTACAGTAAGTATATTACTGTTCTAGCTTCTTTGAGTAGATCTCTTCCCTTAGGTCACCTTTAGAACAAGTCCCAAGCAGTATCAAAAGGAAGTTAGGAGGTTGGTAGAGTCTGGATCAATAAAAGAGGCCTTGCAATACAGCAAGGCCAAAACCAGAAGGTCTGTGAAATGCTATGTCCAGACTTTAATGTTTAGTGAAGGTGTGGACAGTGCTCCACATGGCTACAGCACAAATACTGGCAGCACCTACATTTTTGAAAAAGGCGACAGAAGTGGCTGTACCTCTTGTGGAGTGGCTATGAACACCAGGAAGTTTCTTACCATACTTCCTATAACAAATACAATGTGCCCACCATTTGGAGAGGCACTATTTGGACACAGGAGCAGCCTCTTTCACAGGGCCAAACGAAACAAAAAGCTGAAAAGACTTTCTGCAGCCTTTACTATGATTTATAGATTTCAAAATTCCATGTACATCTAACATATGGAACAATGCTTCACCTTGATTGGCATGCTTAGAATAATAAACAGGAAAGTGGATGAACTGATTTAACGTAAATTCGAGCACCACCTTTGTTAAGAACTTAGGAGTAGTATGCAAAGAAACTGTTTTTGTGGAAAATTAGATAAGGAGGCTCATACATACTGTAAGAGCCTGTAGCTCAGAAATCCTTCATGCAGAAGTGACTGCAACCAAAAACAATGCCTTCCACGGCAGAAAGTGCAAACCACAACTCGCGGCTGGCTCAAAAAGTGCCAAAGTAAGTTTCTCCAACATAAAATTCAAGTCCCAAAGCAGGACTGGATGTCTAATTAGAGGTTTGATATGTAAAATATATCTGAGGAACGTACGAGGGACCTCCATTTGTGCAACCGCACGCCTATCAATAGGGGCATGGAAAGCAGATACAGCCGCTAAATGCACCTTGAGGGAAGAATACTGCAGACCAGAGTCTGCCAATGACAGCAAATATTCTAATATCTTCTGTACCAGACAGGTGACTGGGTCCAGATGTTTGGATGCTACCCATAAAGTGAACCACTTTCATTTTAGTGAAGATGTATGCCTAGTAGAGGGCTTTCTGGCTACTAACAGCACATCTGCAATTTTGGGTGAAACCCCAAAACATGCAATTGCTATGTCTCCAGGTGCTATTTATGACGATGTAAGGACTTGAGGTCTGGATGAAGTAGAGAGCCCTTGTTCTGTGACAGCAGATTTCAACACAGTAGCAAGGGTATCGGAGGTTCCACTGCAAACTGTTGCAGAAGTAGAAAACAAATCTGATGTGGCCACAGAAGAACAATGAGCACCCTCCATCTTCAGTTTAAGTAGCACCCTCTGTATTAGTGAGACTGGAGTGAATGCAAACAGAAATTTCCCTTTTCAAGAGAGAGAGAGAGACAATGCGTCTCACCACAAAACTCCAAGCCCTGGAGGAAGCGAGCTGAAATATGGCATTTTTGCATTGTGTGGGGATGCAAAAAGATCCAACTCTGGATGATCCCACCTTGTAAAGAGGTTGTCGGCCACAAAGTCAGCAGTTCCGTTTCATGCATGTGGGGTGGTGACCCACTTAGTTTGTTTGCTAAAACATTTTGAACACCTGGGAGATGTACAGCTGACAGTTCTAGGCCATCATCTAGCACCCAATACTAAATCTCATTGCTTCCCTGCATAGGGGCTAAGAATGAGTGCCCCGTCATTTATGTAATGGACCACAATGATGTCTGTCTGTCTGGATCAGCAGAGGTCACTAAGTCAGTGATGACTGCAATGCCCGTATACTGTATAGGATGGCACGCATTTCCAGGATGTTAATATGTAGACTAGCTTTTGTTAGGCTCCAGGAGCATTGTGTTTAATAGGGCCCCAGGTGTGCACTCCAACCTGAACCTGATGCATCTGCCGTAAGGATTTGTGCTAGAGTGGGACGCAGGAATAGAAAACCTTTTAATAAATTGCTGCAGTCCATCCATCATTTAAGGGATTTGCGCAACAGGAACCTGGCGAGCATTTGCTGGCCCACACTGTCAATCAGTTGTGTCCACTGCACCCTTAAAGTCCACTGTGGAATCCGCATCTGTGAGCATGCCTGGGGTACAGTAACAATGGCTGCTGCTATGAGGCCCAGAAGGCACGGAAAAGACCTGGCTGGGACCTGGCGACTGATGTAAACAAGTTGTGCTTTAGCAATGAGGCATTCTGCCCTGTCAGATGGCAGAAAAGCCTCCCCCGGTCTGCGTTGCATGTTTTTGTTTCAAAGATTGTGCTTCCTCTTTCAGTAGAGATAAATGACCTAGAGGATAGCTGGAACGAGGCAGAGGATGCACTGAAGGAGCTTGTAAAAGCTCCAGAGTATGCCCCCTTGCAACTATCTCTAAGATTGATTTGTCTGTGGTGATCTCTCTCCATTTTGGAAGGTGAAGGGAGATACCACCCTCAACATTTTCATTTTGTTAACCAGGTAAGAGCACTGGAATAAGCCTTTTTTCAGGCCCTACCCAAGCAAAAAAATACAGATAAAAACAAACAAGTATACAATACAGTCATGTGCATTACAAACAAGTACAAACATCTTCTTCCAGCACAAAAATTCTTAAGCTTAGTCTTAAAACTAAATAAGGATGAAGCAGACCTAACATTGTCAGGTAAAAGATTCCAGAAAGTATGGGCAGCATGCGAAAAAGAACGAGAACCAGCATTCGTCTTAGAAAAAGGAACACAAAGTAAAGGCCCTTTAAAGGACCGCAGATTTAAGGTAATGTCACGAATAAAAACCAAATCACTCAGGGGAAAAGGGTCTTGGAATATACAGATTTAAAGATTAGGCCCCAGTAACCATACTTAAGTCGAGATATAAGGGATAATCGCCCTAACTGGGAGTACAAAAAAACAGTGGTGGGTCTGTCAGGGAAGATCTAAAACAAATCGGCATATTATTATACATCACAGTTAAGGCATTCATTTCCCTAACCGACAATCGATGATACAAGCCACCAGCATAGTCAAAGTGAGGTAAAAGAATGCCTTTGGCTATTGCACACCTGGTTTCAAGAGAAAACATTTTTTTCAATTTATATAGTAAACCCAGTTTTTGGTTAACAATTCTACAAACTGACTTTACCTGGGTGTGAAGAGTCAAGCATGGATCAAGCTGGACACCTAAATATTTGAAACCAAAAACTTGTTCAATCAGTAAGCTGTCACCATTACAAATATCAAGAGTAAGATTTTCCTTCATAATACCAGATTTTGTCTTTTTACGGTTAAGGATCAAAGCGATCATCCTTAAACCATTTGCAGATATCAACAAATTCAGACTGTAACAAGGACGTCACATTGCGAATGCTAGACGATTGAAAATACAAAATAAGATCATCTGCATAAAGTAAGCACTTACAAGATCTACAGAGGGACAGTAACTTATTAACAAAAAGAGAAAACAATAAGTGGCCAAGCACAGATCCTTGAGGGACCCCAGATGCAATAGGAAAAATATTAGAGGAAGAAGAGCCAACAGTAACAAACTGAGACCTATCTGACAGATAATCCTGAATCCATAGAACCATGTTCTCAGAAAAACCAAGTTAAGGCAATTTAGATATTAACAAGAAGTGATCAGTGAGATCAAATGCCTTGGTCAGGTCCACGAAGACCACCCGAGCAGGAGACCATCATCAAACCCGCTGAGGGCGGTGTCTGTGAACCTGACCAAGGCAGTCTCAGTCCCATGGTTTCTATAGAAACCATGTTGTTTGGCACACAGAACATTGTACTTCTCAAGGTAAGAAGTGATTTGGACCAAGATCATTTTTTCTAGTAATTTGCTTAATAGGTTTAGAATAGAAATAGATCTAAAGTCATCCAGACACTCAGCTCGTGTGCACTTGGGAATTGGCACTATTCTAGCACATTTCCATGAAGAAGGAAAGGAACCATTGACCAGACATAATTAAAAATAGAACTCAAAGGGAAAGCAATAAACGGAGCAATAATTCTGAGAAAACACCCATCCAGACCATTACCACAATCAGTGAATATTTTAGGGATGGAAAGAAGAAATTTCAGAACTTCATTTGGGTTTACCTTGCAAAAATAAAAAGGAGGCCTTCCATCAGTGACAGAGTCCACAGTAGAAGTACTGCCCAATGACCAGTTACTCGATTGATACATAGAGTAGTCAGAAAATGTTTTACCCAATTGAATGGAAATTTCAATAGGATCAGAAACAATTCCATCAGCAGTCATTACCCCCTGAATCGTAGGTTTTCCCGTATGTGAGATTAGAAAGTTAATCGAATTCCAAAAACCTTTGGGATTGGACAAATTCCCATCAAACTGTTTTTTATAGAACAGATTCTTTGCATTCCTAACCAACTGACTTCCTTTATTGCACAAATATCTATATCTACCCATATGAAAAATAGTTGGAAATGATTTATAGTTAGCCCAAGCCAAATTTCTAGCCCTGATCCATTCCCTGATTTCAAGCGAAAACCATACGTCAGGTCGCCTTCTAATAGCTTCCATAAGGGAAAAAAGTAGTTCTGAATAGGCAAGAGTGTCTTACAGAAAAAGTCCAAGGCACAGTCAGTATCAGGAATATTATCTAAATAGGACCTGTCAACTGAGGAAAACTTCAGGGAAATAAGATTTAAGTCAAATTTCTTAAAATTACGTGAGTAAAATAGACGAGGAGGAATTTTGGGGCGTTTGAAATTTAAAACGCAAAAAACAGCTTGATGATCACTTGTGGAATCGGGTAATACTCCTGAAAAAGACAGCATCGATGGACAATTGGTGACAATCCAGTCCAAAATTGAGTGCTTATCCGATTTCACGTTCAGTCTAGTCAGTTCAGAAATAATTCGAAATAAATTAAAAGACTGGAGAAAGGTTTCCAAACCAAGACTGTCAGAAGCCAGCCAATTCAAATGTATATCACCCAACAAAACAAAATCATGGGAAGATAAAATTGAGGAAGCCATTTCTGAAGGACTCCTCGCAGGCCCTCAAATCTGAAAAGGGGAGGATTATATAGGCAACCAAGTATTAAATGCTTTTTAACCCCCAGTAGAATCTTAATAAGTAACCAGTCAGATGACTCCTCTAAAACCGCACTACTTCCAATAACAGTTAAATCAAGCAAGTCCCTATAATAAACAACAACCCCCCCCCTTTTTTTTGTTACCAGGCCAATCAGCTCAATACATGCAGTAGCCAGGAACTGCACACACTGCATCGGGTATCTTGGATTTTAGCCAGGATTCAGAAAGAACTATTATATCAGGATTGTACATATGGTATAGATGTTCAATCTCAGCCAATTTTGGGACCAAACTTCGTACATTCAGATGAATAATTTTCAAGCCATAAGCAGCATACCAGGGCCTAGTACTGGATGTAGGGAGAGATGTAAAAGTGGTAGGCCCTGGATTGAGTTCTACATCGCCGGACAAAACCAATAACTGCCAAAGCACAAAACAAGTAAATAACCAGCCTAATGACCTACGATTCTTAATAACAGAATATTTAGAAGGAGGCAAAATGAGTGAGCCACATTTATACAATACTCTTTGCTGGCCTGACAACAAACCCACTAGATCCAGAATATCGGGATTGCTCCCCACACAGCTAGAAATAGAGAAATCAAACAATTCACTATATCCATCCAGATCAGGTGTAACTAGATTTAGATAAGGTTACATAAAAATAACCCACTTACCACGTACAAATTCCTCCTGAATCTGTACTCACATGCACCCATTTTGATCTATACCTTGTAGCCCCATGTGGAAATGAAACTCAATACAGCAACCCCAACTTGCCAAGTTCAACCACCGCAACCACTGCAGAGGGGAACATTAACCAAGCAGATTACATAGAGCAGCAACAGAGTTATAAAATAACAAACATTGGAATGACAAAGAAACTCACAAGGAACAACAGTTCAAAACAAATAAAATAAAAACAACGGCAGCAGACTCTCTACAGCCACAGCAAGACTCCTTTAAAAAGCAATACTACCAGGACAACAACAGCAACAAGCGGAAGTCCGAGTCAATTTAAATGAGCAGGAATTCAAAACTACCAGAAATCATGAGTTCATAATACCATGTACTAGACAAGCACAGGGAAACACACTTCACAGTAAATTATAGCTGAATGTTAGAACTAACTCCTGTAGCCCAGAAATAAAGGACTGAACTTGTATACAAAACATTTCAGCTCAGGACGCTACACTAAGTACAGTCCTTACTAATGCTACACTTCTTAAACATCCTAACACTAAACAAGCATTAATGTCCCACTTAATATCCCCAGAGAGCAAAGAGACACAGTATAGCGTGCCCCAGTCTTACCAGTCTGACTTCGGACAGACTCCCTCGCTCCCATTTTGGCACCCCCACTTAGCCGCTGTCGCGCAGACGCTTACTGCATCTACCTGTCGGGGCTTTATGTGGCAAATGCCCCCTCCTCCACCTTAAGCTGCCACCAACAGTATTAGGGGGAAAAGGGCTGTTAACAAGCAGCAGGTGTAATTAAGTACAGGGCGAGCAGCAAGCCACAAAGATATCAGTAGAACTAGGGGCAACAGACAACTGGTGGCAGTTACAAAGGCAGTTTGATTGTAGCAAATACTCTCCAGAGGATTGCACAGCTCAAGTTAATTAAACATTAGCAGCAGAGGGGATAAATCAGTTAAAACTCTGTAAAAACGACCAATTAGAGTTCATGCAGGCACAGTCAGACTTTCAGCAACAGCATTTAACAAACGGCAGTTCAAACGGCATAGGTAGCACAAATAACAGCGATTGAATAACAAGCCCCAGTAACTTTAGCAGCACCAAACGCACATCCAGGTATGGATTCCACACCTTGGAGTGTCCAGCAGCAAATCAGCAGATAGGAAGAACTTCCAGTGCCAAACACAAGTAGAGAGTTGATCGTGAGCCTCTTACACTCCAGTCAGACTCCCTCACTCCCACTTTGCCACCCCCACTTAGCCGCTACCGCGCAGATGCTTACCACGTCTACCTGTTGGGGCTTTAGAGACAGCTATCCATGGAGGTAAAAGTGGCTGTGGTGGATGAGGAGTTGAGTCAGGCTGAACCGGTGGGGGCAGAACCATTGGTTCCAGTGGCCTTTGATGCTTCTGAATGGCGGGGTGGGGGAGTGGTCCAGGCAAGGCACCACTACACTTTCCTCTGGCTTGCTGGTGGGAGGACTACCTCTGAGAGCTGTTGGATGAAAGGACCCTCTAATAAAAGCCTCTAGCAGGTGTGGGATAGAGAGATTTGATTGATCTATGTGTCATTTTGGAGGACTGAAGACTTTGCAAAGTCTCTTCAACATCATATCCAAACAGTTTCTTGCCTTTACATGGGGCATTTAAAAGTTCTTGCCGGACATCAGTGGCAAAGTCAGCAACTTTTATCAAAGAGTAGTACCTCATACATATGCCAGAGACAGCAGCCCTGGAAGAGGCATCAGATACATCATATGCTACGTGTTTGCCAAATCCAGCACCAGACTAAGCATTTCTGGTTTGGCAGAACCATCTGCCAAAGGCTAAGCTGCAGCCTTGGCATTTTTCCACAGGCTGTTCTGGTATTTAATCATATGGGCCTGATAGTTAGCAATCCTAAGGCCCAATGAGGCAGAAGTATATGTTCTTTTGCCCATAATATCCAACTGCCTGGATTTTTTTGTAAGGGGACAAGGAACTTAAATGTTTACAGACTATTTTCTGTTTCTGATTTCCACACATAGATTTAATGCTTTTAGTCTCTTTTACTTTCATGATATGAGCTCTAACACCTTTTGTGTCAGTGATATAAAACTTACCAAGGGCTGGCCCACCAGTGCAGCAGAAAGAATTGCCGCTGTGAACGTGGGTGACCTGGGTTTGAGAATGGACTCGGGATGGCTGAGGGCCGGTTAGGGGTGGATTGAGTAGACACAGCATGCTCTCCACCTCCGGGGGTGGGGGGGGTAGAGTGACTCCGGTTCGGTGCTCCTGGGTGACCATGAGATTCACCGTTCCCGGACCACCAGTGAGTGCTGCTCTCAGGGGGATCTGTCGGATGCATGGCACAGGTTGCACCATGGCATCCACTTGACACACCCCCATAAGGACAAATATACCTCCGGTGTGCCTAATGATGCCGTCGCCCCACGACGGATCTGGGTCCCTGTCTCATCCGAGACTGATCACCGCCGAGGTTGTGCCAGGGCTCCAGTGACTCCTCCCTGGGGGGTAATCCAAGGGGCACTGGGTACAGGGATTTCCAGGTCCACCTGCGGAGGTGGGCGGCTGATGGGGATTTGCCACCAGATGCTTGCTCAAGCATAGTAAGTTAAAAAAAAAAAACCTTACCCAGATGATATTAGCTGAAATGTTTTTAACAGAAAATGTATTAGATTCCTGCTAATCAGTAAATCCCATTTATTTCTTGCCTTGTCTCTTAGATGAAAATCAATAAGATTGAATTACAAAACAAAAACACATTCATTGTAGAAATGTATCTAAATGATGCCTTTGTCAGGTGATTATTTAGCAATCCATTAGGAAGACTTGTACAGCTCGCTCCTGAATCACATTGGCAGCCATGAGATGCTGCCTCCCTCCCCCCAAAACTTATACAAAACTCTGTTGATAACAGCTCAGGGTGAGGTTCCATGGATTATTATACCCATTCTTTCATTATGTATATCAACTATAGGTGTCAACGTGGCTCAGTTGGTAGCACATCCGCCTCTGGACCAGAAGGTCATTGGTTGTCGTCAGACACCGGGATTGGGCTTGCACCTAAAAAATCGCTGGCATCTGAGTGCAGTATTAGGGGTTGCTGTACTGCTGGGGTGTGCCGTCCTTCGGATGAGACGTTAAACAGAGGTCCCTTCTACCCATCCGGTATTGTCCTAGTGGGTGTCCAGGTGGAAAGTTAAAAGAACCCACGGCACTCTTCGCAAAGAGTAGGGGACATTCCCGGTGTCCTGGCTAACATTCCTCTTCCCATAAACCGGTTCATGCAATTATCCAGGCTGCGTGTGGGTGATGATTTGCGATATGGCCGCCACTACACATTCAGTCACTTCACTACCAGTCTAGCATTGCTTATAAAGTGCTTTGGGATACACTGTATATGAAAAGCACTATATAAATGCTGATTCTTCTTCTTCTTCTACTTACTAGTGGCCTGGGATATAAATACATCGATCAGTTTTCTATAGGATTGTAAAAAGTCAACTATAATGTCATAAACTAGCTGATGAAGTGGGCGACGCTGCATTCTCATTTACCTTCTACATGGTGGCTGCTAGAGTTTTCTTAAGGATAAACGTCTCTAGCTCCTTTCTGCCATGTCATCTTGTAGCTTCACTGAAGGTTTGGAACACATGTTGTGAGAGAGACCCAGGCAACAAACACACACCTTGTGGATGTCAGTTTTTGAAAAATCTTCTCTCTGCACTCACAGTACCAGAAGAACATTGAAGGCTTCAGCGGCATGCAGAGGCCGCAACGAACACTTAGAATAAAGAATGATCCTGTAGTCGATGTTAGTTTCCACAGCAGATCTGACAAGGCTAATCAAAGGAAGGAAAAGAACTAAGGAGATATAGGGTTGCACATGGTTATATACATGCTGCCGCGTGACGTCGACATGGATGGCTCAAGCTAGCAAACATTTCTGTGTGGTCCTAGTGCTTAATGGCTGATGTTCCAAAGGTAGGGCCTAGGGGAACAGATATCCTCAAATAAGGTCATAGACTGTGTCGCAGAAAAGGATCTGTAGGTCCTTCTAGTTTACCCTGTTGTCCCTGAGTAACACTACACCACAGACTCTATTTGGTCACAGGTGTCCCTTCCTCCTCTTTACCTCTTTTTTCCATATCCATGTGCCTGTCCTATGCATGCTTGAAGTTTCCCACTTCTTCGCTTCCACTACCTCCTCTGACAGGCTGTTTCAGACATCCACCACTCTTCCTGTTAAGAAGTATTGTCTCACATCCCTCAGACTTCCACCCCTCAAGCTTCATGGCATGCCCTGTGTTCTGGTGCTCCTCTTCCTATTTAAGAGACTCCCATCCGGCACCTTGTTCACCCCCATGAGGTACTTATAGGTCTCAATTATGTCCCCTCTCAGACTCCTCTTCTCTAGAGAGTACATGTTGAGCTCCTGCAGTCTTTCTTCATATGGTTTCTCGTGCAACCCCTATACCATTTTAGTAGCCCTCCTCTTGACAGCTCCTACCTTGTCGATGTCCTTGTGATGGTGAAGCCTCCAGAACTGAACATGGTACTCCAGGTGGAGTCTCACAACTGACTGACACAGAGGCAACTTCACCTCCCTTCTCCTGCTAAAGATCCCCCTCGCTATGCACCTCAGCATCCTGCTTACCTTGCCTGCTGCCCTGTCGCACTGCCCTATCACCTGAGATAATCAGATATGATCATCCCATAGTCCATTTCTTGCTTGGTAACTGTAAGTACCTCCCTCATCTTATATGCAGCTTTCAGATTTCCATGCCCTGGGTGCACGGCTTTTAATATTTTGGCACTGAAACCCAGCTGCCACTCCCTGTAATACTCCTGTAATTACCCAAGATCTCTTTTCATTCTCTTAACCCTCTCTTGGGTGTTCACCCTGCTGCAGATTTTATGCTGTCCACAAAGAGACACACCTTCCCCTCCAGTTCCCCCACAAACTCACTTACAAAGACTCTGAAGAGGAAAGGGGGCCAGTACCAGCACATTTCAAGAATGAGTGTCACAGGGGCAAAGCTATTAAAGCTGTAACATCTTCTTACTTTGGCAGACAATCCTTACACTCCCCTTGCTACAGTGTTTACCTGGCTCGGAGGAAGGGCACACAAAAACATTTGCATTTTAACTGGGAACCGGAGTGGGCCATGGCACTGGGGGGCAACATTAAAATCACACTGTTCACACACAAACAAATGTCCACAATCAGAACTACAGCCAAGTAGTAGGTTTTATTCTGTACATGATGGACAGACAGATATTTGCCCATTGGGGCTGCAAGTGCAGAGAAATACACAAAGTCCACAAAAATCCACAGTAGTGATTTACTACCAGTCCATTTGTTCAGGTCCTGTCCACCTTAGAGGGTAGAAGAAACACAATTCACGTCCATCCCTCTTCTGGGCTATGGACACAGAACAGAGCTTGTCCGAGTGTGAACAATACTGGGTACACAGTTTACCAGATCCCAGTCTCTTCCAGAAAATGAACACTGCTGGGTTCATGTATCCCAAGGTAGAGCAACACCTGGCTTCCCTCATTACCAAAGTCCCAAATGCCACAGAGCCTTTTCAGGACAGGGCACATCCTACAAACTGTGAGAAACGGTTCCAGCGAACCTTCAACTAAACTGAGAAAAAGTTTTCTCCTCATTTTCCCAAGAGAAATGAGTGCAGCTCCAGATTCTAGATAGAGGGGAAGCAATTCTTTTCCAAATGAATCGATAACTGTAAAGGCACCTTTTGAATAGTAAAACAGTCCTCCAGCAGATCTGAGATAACACTGTCCAAACATACAGGAATTCCCTCAGTGGGAGGGAAAAACCTGGCCATTCCAGAAACTGGGCAGCACTTTTCCAATCAAAAGTCTCTCAGCAATGGGGGCGGACCCCATGTGTTACTCACAGTTACAGAACCTACTGTCTTTCAGGATTTTCACCCCCTCAGGGGCTCAGCACAGGAGAAGGCAGCCACCATGATTCGATGTAGGTCTCTCTGTGATCTAACTACGGGCAGAAAAGGGTCAGGAAAGCGCGGGCACCTCTCCTGAGGCTCTCCTCAGTCAGCACTCAGATTTGTACTGCACTGCTCTGAGGCAGAAACTATCTGACTCAGCAACATTCTTTCCTGGCTCATGCTGCTGCGAAAGCCACTCCCATTTGCCCAGAGTGACTGACAGAAGCTTCCAGGGGAACCCTAGAAGTTTACTCTTTGCTACCCTTGCTGTCTACCCACTAACTAACAGGGTTCTAGTAACCCAAGGGGGAACCCGGGGGTTACAAAGTAATGCAGGGATACTGCAAAACAGTAAAGTTACGTAAGAACTTACCATAACAGTAGATCTTCGAGAGAATCTCATCAGGCCACACCTATGGAACTATAGCTTTCAGGCACTAGGACCACATGGAATCCTTTTTTCTAGCAGTCTTCTAGGGGCTGCCCATGACGACGTCATGTGTTGATGTCCTCAGCATATAAACGAGGGCAGCCCTGCACCCTCCTCAGTTCCCCTGCAGGAAACCATATGCAAAGGATTTCCTCATGAGAACCGAGGGAGTGTCAGAGGTTCCCCCACTAAGAAAAGTGAAACAAAAGGTAGACCGTTCTGGAGAGAGAATGAGAGACAGGACAGAGAAGCCCTAAGGTCAAGAAGGAAGGAGGTGGGACAGCATGGCCAGATGAAAGAGATTCTCTCAAAGATCTACTGTTACAGTAAGTTCTTGTGTAACTGTACTATCGCCTTCGAGGATATCTCTTTGATCAGGACACACCTATGGAAAGAGTCCCCAAGCAGTACTAACAGATAGATAGTCTGGGTGGCCGGAGGCTATAGGCCTAAGAAAGAAGGCCTTGGAGCACAACGAGTCTGAAGCCTGCCCTCCTTCTAGAGGCAATGTCCAGATTGTAGTGTTCAGTGAAAGTGGACAATATTTCAGGTTGCAGCAGCACAAATCTCTGCAGCTGACACATTCCTGAAATAGGCAACAGAGCTGGCCGTGCTGCTGGTTGAGCACAACCCCAGGAAGTTCCTTATCGTATTTCCTAAAACAAAAAGTAATACAGTCGGCCAACCATTTGGACAGGCACTGTTTAGAAACTGGTACACCCTCTTTTCCAGGGGTGAAGGAAACAAACAGCTGCGAGGACTTCCTGCAGTCCTTGTATGATGAACATAATATCTGAGCATACTGTGAACATCTAAAGCATGGAACAATGCTTCCCCTAGACTGGAATGCTCTGGAAAATAAACAGGCAGGTGGATGGTTTGATTCAGGGTAAACTCAGACACCACCTTTGGCAAAAACTTAGGGTTGGTACACAAAGACACCCTGTCTTTATGTAAAATCAAATAAGGAGGCTGACACATAAGAGCCTGAAGCCTGGAAATCCTCCGAGCAGAAGTAACAGAAACTAAAAATAATGCTTTCCATGACAGAAAGCGTAGCTTGCAAGTCATGTCTGGCTCAAACTGAGCCAAAGTACGTTTCTCTAAAACACAATTCAGGTCCCAAGCTGGGACTAGATTGCAGATGGGAGGCTTTAAATGAAGAATGCCTCTCAAGATCATACGGGACACTTCCAGTTGTGCCACCATACTGCCATCTACCAGCACATGGAAAGCTATAATGGCTGCCAGGTGCACCTTAATGGAAGAGTATTGCAGTCCTGCATCTAAAAGGGACAGCAAGTACTCCAGAAACTGATTCACTGGACAAGTGAAGGGATCTAAGTGATGGGAAGCAGCTCACAGAGAAAAACACTTCCACTTCATGGAATAATGGCCTTGGTGGAGAGTGGAGCCACTAGAACATCAGCCACATTCTGAGACACCCCAAATCAAGCCATGGCTATGTACTCAGGAGCCATGCATGAAGATGGAGTGACCTGAGGCCCGGATGGACCAGGGTACCCTGCTCCTGTGATAGCAAGCCTTTGAACAGGGGTACAGGAGGTTCCACCGCCAACTGCTGCAATAAGGGGAACCAGATCTGATGAGACCAGAAGGGAGCAATGGGAATCAGAGTTGCCTCTTCCATCTGGAGCTTGATCAGCATCCTCTGAATTAGAGGGAAGGAAGGGAAGGTGTAGAGGAACCTCCCTTTCCAAGATAAGGACAATGTTTCTCGGCACAAAACTCCAGACCATGGAGAGAGCGAGCAGAAAAGTGACAGTTTTGCATTGAGTGGGGACGCAAAAGGTCCAACTCTGGGTGACTCCACCTGTCAAACAGGTTTTCCACTACCGAAGTCAGCAGCTCCCACTCATGCATTCTGGACTGCGACCTGCTTAGCCTGTCAACCAGGACATTCTGAACACCTGGAACATGGATGGCCAACAGTTCTAGACTACAGCCCAGTACCAAACCCTCATCACTTCTCTGCACAGGGGGTATGAATGAGTCCCCCCCATGCTTGTTTATGTAGTGTACCACACTGATGATGTCCATCTGCACCAACAGAGGCCCTGGGGACAGGTGGTTCTGCAAGACTTGCAGAGCGTGCAGAATGGCTCACATCACCAAGACATTTATGTGCAGGGAACTCTCCACTGCAGACCAGGCACCCTGGGTCTGATAAGGGCACAGGTGTGCCCCCCCCCCGGCCTATCCCTGAAGTGTTCGTGGTGAGGATCTGATGAGGGAGGGGATTAGTAAAGGAACCCCTTTGAGAAAATTGCTGGGTTCCACCCACCTCTAAAGCACCTTCTTTACCAGAGATGTGACCAGAATCATTTGTTCTTGATCATCGGTGCATTGATCCCACAGGACCCGCCATGTCCACTGGGGGATCCGCATGTGCAGCCTTGTCAGGGGAACCGTAACAACGGCTGCCGCCATAAGGCCCAGTAGTCTGAGAAATGTCCTGGCTGTGACATATCTGCTGCTGTAAAGAACCTGGGCCTGAGCTATCCCTGAGCGGTGTCCAGTATTGCTCCTATGTATTGGAGATGCTGACAAGGGGGCAAGACTGACTTGGGCATGTTGACCGTAACATCTAGGGCATGAAACAGCTGTTTAGTACATGCTAGGGTGTAAGACAGGTGCTCCTTGGACTGAGCTTTGAGCAACCATTCGTCCAGATAAGGGAAGACGTACAAGTCCCTCCCTCCCGAGAGCTGCTGCCACCACTGTTAAGCATTTGGTAAAGACCTGTGGCACAGATGACAAGTCAAAGGGCAATACCCTGAACTAGTAGTGTTCCCCCTGGAACAGGAACCCGAGATACTTCCTGTGGGGTTGACACACCCTGATATGTTGGTACGCATCCTGCATGTCCAGGGAGCATACCCACTCCCCCTATTGCAGAAGGGACAGCAGGCCTTGCATAGCGACCATCCTGAACTTCTTGTACTGAATATAGAAGTTCAGGTCCTGAAAGTCCAGAATGGGCCTTAAGTCCCCTGTGGATTTAGGGAGTAGGAAGAAATGAGAATAGAACACCCTGTTCCTTTGCTCCCAGGGAACTGGTTCTATAGCCTCTTTTGCAGCAAGGTACAGATTTCCTCCAACAGCACTGGTATGTGGTCTGGAGGATAAGTGGAGGGAACTGGTGGCAGTTCTGGAGGCAATTCTAGAAGTTCTAGTATATGGCCGTGCTCTATGAGCTGCGGGACCCAAGTGTCTGCTGTGATGTCCCTCCATCTGTCCAGGTGAAGGGAGAACTGACCCCCTACCACCACCTTTTGAAGTGCTGGAGGAGAGGGGTCTGGCAAGGAGACAGGCTGAGGCTGAACGTGCGGCTGGGGCCACACCGCTACCTCTGGAGGATTTGCCGGTGGTGGAGGTAAGGGCAGGCAAAGCTGTTCCTGCTCTGCACTTGGCTGGCTGTTTGCTGCCCACCTTGGGTCTGTGGGTGGCATGATGAAATGGCACCCTCTGCCCACTTTTTCGTTGGGTGTGGTAGAAAAAGTGGACGGAGCATAGAGTCCTGCCTGAGGCTTGGAGGTCAGCAAGGATATCCTGCACATCTGCCTCAAAAAGTTTATAACCTCAGAAAGGGGCATTCAGAATGGATTGCTGGACTTCACTGGCAAATCCCGACACCCTGAGCCAAGAATGCCTTCTGAGGCAGATGCTAGCTGGAGCTGCTCTGACTGAGGCATCTAAAATATCGTAGGTAGACCTCAAAAGGTGCTTACCTACATCTGCTCCAGTCTGAAGGGTCTTAAGCATCTCCTGCTTCTGAGGACCCTCTAGAAGGTCCTGGGCTGCTGCGTTGGCCATTTTCCAGAGAATGTTCTGGAAGTTGACCATATGGGCCTGATAACTGGCAATTCTGAGACCCTACAAGGCCGAAGCAAAGGTCCTCTCGCCCATGAGGTCCAGTTTCTCCGACTCCTTAGCTGTGTTATGCCTGGGTTATATTCCACCAACTGACCCACATGTAGCTGTAACCTTATACACCTACAAGTATCAGTGCCTTACCACAGTCTCATAATGTTTTACCTATATATGTTATGTTTCTGCTATATATACTCTTTCTAATTTCCACATATATTCTACTATACTCATAATCACTCATATTCTGTAGTTTTCCACTATTGTGACACGTTGTTTGTTTTTTGTGATTACATTGCAAGTATTTCCAGACTCACTGTCTGGAAATAAGAACTGATAACAGGTTGCCAACTATGAATTTCCTTTGTTCAGAGAGTCTTCCTTACTTTGCAACTTCCTTTCCTATGTAATTGCCTAAGGGAACCGCCTTATTTACATGTCTTATCCAATGCTGTATGTTTACCATATCTGTAACCGCACTCTTATCAGTCATATATAATTGCATGCACACCAGCTCCTCGGAGAGAAAGAGACCATTTATTTATTTATTTAGCATTTGTTAACCAGGTAAGTACACTAGACAAGACAATTGCCTATTTTCAGGTACGACCCGGGGGAGTACAGGAATTACACAGAATTAAATACATAGGACGACATGGTACAGATTAGAAACAGCTTACAAGTCATGTGAGGACAACATAATACAGATTAAAACAGTTTACAAGTCTTGTGAGGCATAGTTTTGTTCAGCATGTACACAACAGAGTAAGACATGTAGCGACTAAGAGCAGTACAGAAGGTACAGTTGAGAAGCAGCAGATACATCATTATTTACAACATAAAGCCTCTTTTGTCCAGGAATATGTTCAGAAGAGAGGAGTGCAATGTTAGATCATGGGAGTTTTGGGCAACCACAGGCCGGAGAGAGTTTGAGGTGGTTCCACAGGGAGGAACTAAGGCAGCCCTGTGAGGGGGTGGCACGGATCTGGGCAGGGAAAGCATTCCACAGTCTAGGAGCACAAGCAGCAAAATCCCTACCTCCCATTTGAGTCTGGGTAGCGGACCATACTTGAGGAATGGTGGGAAATCAGCACCCTTGTGATTGCTTTGCTTCACTTGTTATGGCATGAGTACTGTAATAAACTTCTTTTATTACTTCTACTTGTTGTTACTTTCTTAGTCCAGCATACCATGCAAATAACCTAAGGTGTGATCTTTTCACATAGAACATCTGGGTGGAGAGAACTGAGGTGCTGAGGTGTCTCAGACCTATCATAGGCTGCTTTTATCACCACTGAATCCGCCTGTGATTGCCCTGTGAAAAAGGGATTCCCTAAGTCAGCCTGGTACAGTTTATCTGCCTTTATTGGCATGGCAGGGATCATACTTGGCCTGTACCATGCAACCATGGTGGCATCCTCTAATGCGGCCTGCAGAGGAGGAATGACCAAATAGTTCTAGAAATTCAACCAGATTTCTCCTGGTAATATCTTGCTCCTCAACATCAAACTCCTTAGCTGTTTGCAGCTAGTTCATCGCTGAGATGAAGGAGGGGTCATCGGGGGGGGACCTCAGGGTATACCTGGTGGAGTCCTTGCCTCCTGAAAAAATAGTGGAGGTAGACCTGGATGGGCTCCTATCCCCATCTTCCTCCTCCTCCTCTTGTGGGATGAGGTCAGGATTGTATTCCACATCCTCGTCAGTGGGCTCTGAGTAATGCAGAGAAGGCAACGAGGACGCGGATACCCTGGAGTGATTAGGGTGCATCGATGAGACAGGGGTCAACATGGGGGCTGGTCTGGTAGCCCCCCCAATATCGTGAGGCCTGGAGGAGGAGCACGGCACTGAATAACCTCCATAAAGGAGAACAACATAGGATGTTGACGGAGGTCGGTGTCGCTGGGGTGCCTTGCAGCACTGACAGAGGAGGCTGGGTTTCCCGCATCAACAGAACAGCCAATGGCATCAACAGGGGGAGGCCTGAGCCCTGGCACCAACAGGTCAGTGCCGGCCAAAGAAGGTCCAGCGGAGCTTGTTGCCAGCTGCCCCTGAGAAAGCAGGGGTCCAAGTGGCAGGGGCTGCAGCGTCAGCACCTCGTCAAAAGGCCCGATGAAGACAAGCCATCGCCAGCCATGGAAGGTTTGGCCGAACTCACTGCCAAAGCCAACCTTGTGAAAGAGAGGATGTGAGCAGCAGGAGGTGTGGTTGCCAAAGCGGACAACAATGCTGCAGCGCCTGAGAATGTGGGGGGGGGGGCATATCCCTGCTCCTCTCCCTCTCCCAGTGTTTGTTTCCCAGAGGACTTGTCCCAGGTCTTGGAAGAATAGGAGCCTGTGGACAGTGCCGGTGATGTGGTGGAGCTTCCTGCCTGGAGCTCCCTCTCCATTCTGGCTACCTTCTGTTCTAGTAGGAAAGACTTTAGAGCTTTCTGATGGTGACACCAGGTAGCCTGGTTGAAGCCATGGCAGATCTTGCAGGGCTTAACATTGTGGGCCTCGCAGAGACAGCGGACACAGGTGTCGTGGTCGTTGTGCTTGTAGATTTTTTCACTGCACTCACAATATCAGAAGAGTTTTGCAGACTTGGTCGGCATACTCAACAAGGGGGAACCACTTTAAAAAAATAAGTGATAACGGACTAGGGTGAGAAAAATAGCAATAGAAAGAAATTCAAGGATCTGGCGGTCGAAAGAGGAGGCAGTGTCTCCGTGGGATCTGACATGCAATGGTTGACGGCAGGAAAAGAACTGAGGAGGGTGCAGCGCCGCCCACATTTATATGCTGAGGACACTGATGCATGACATTATCGTGGGTGGCCCCAAGAAGACTGCTAGCAAAGAGGTTTCTGTGTGGTCCTAGTGCCTGGCAGCTACAGTTCCATAGGTGTAGCCTAATGAAAGAGGTATCCTCGACGAAGATCATACTTTACAAACAAGACATGATTTCATGAGAACATATATAGTTACAGCAATGTATTTTGTGCATGGTACATGTGAAAGTAACCCTCTGCCTCTTGTCCTTCAACCGGTTTGGTACCCAGCACATCAGCTCTTCCCCAGCCCCCAGGCTACTATGTTTGCTTATCAGCCTCCTGTGTGGAACAGTGTCAAAGGCCTTACTGAAGTCCACATAGACCACATCCACTGCCCTCCCCTGATCCACCTCCCTCATTATGCAGTCAAAGAAATCTATGAGATTTATTTCACGTGACTTTCCCTCACGAGGCCGTGCTTCTGGTGGTCCTGCAGCCCATGTGTCTCCAGGTACTCCATCAGTCTCTTCTTTGGCAGGGACCCCATTATTTCCCCACCACTAATGTGAGACTAACTGGTCTGTAATTACAGGCCTGCTCCCTGATGCCGCTCTTGTGTAGAGGGATCACACTGGCCCTCCTCCATTCCTCTGGAACTACCTTGTCTCCAGTAAGGTGCTAAACAGCACTGCCACAGAGGTGGCTAGCACTGTGCTCAGTTCTCTAAATACCCTTGGGTGAATCCCATCTGGCCCCATTGCCTTATTTTCCTTAACAGCTTTCAACCCCTCAGATGGCTCTCTCTTCCATAAATGGATTTGTATCTACCCTCCCATGTCCGTTATTGCATGATGGCCTGTCCCCCACTTCCACTGTGAAGACTGAGAAGTATTCATTTAAAATTCTAGCTTTTTCTTGATCTTCCTCTGCACATTCCCCCCAATCTCCTGATCTTCACTATACCACCTTATCACCTCTTACCTTCCTCTTTTCTCTTACGTACCTGATTAAAGTCTTAACTCCATTTCTCATCTCCTGGGCAAGCCTTTCCTCAGTCAAAGCCTTTGGTGCCCTTACCCTCCTTCCTGCCTCCTTCTGTTTCCCTAGATATACCTCCCTGTCTGCCTTCATTTGGGTCTCATTGCATTTCCTGAAAGCTGTTTTTTTTTTTTCCTTTTCTGCCTTAGCCATCTTCGAGAACCACAGTGACTTCTTTCTCCTCTTACCCTTGCTTACTGTTGTGCTAGTTATTCCCTCCTTTATCCTATTCCATTGTGCCTCCACTCTCCAGCTATCCCCCATTCAAGGTATTTCCTGATGCAGTCTCCAGTTTCTTTAAAATCTGCTCTCGTGAAGTCCAGGACCCTATTCTAGTGTGTTTTTTCTCCTGCCCAATCTGTATGTCAAACCACACTGTACGATGATCACTTGAATCCAGGGGGCAACCCACTGTGATATCTGCAATATTGTCCCGGTTTTAAGTACCAGATCCAGCACTGTCTCGTCCTTAGTGGGATCTATAACCAGCTGCTTGAGAAATTCCCTTCGCAGGGAGTCTAGGATGACCCTGCTCCTAGCAGTAGCTGCGGCTTGGGTGTTCCAGTTGACATCCGGTAGATTAAAGTCATCCATTATTACTACTTGCCCTGTGTTTGCCGTTTTGCCTATGGCCTCCCACCCAAACCCCATCCAATCATCCCCCTGCACTGGTGGCCTGTACACCACCCCTAAGAGTACAAAGGCTACTGAAACATAGACTTTGACGGCAGATAAGGACCACTTGGCCCACCCAGTATGCCCATTTCCCTACCTATTGGATAAGCTGCAGATTCTAGTTAACGAACAGCCTACTTCCTGCAACCCCCCACTATAATTGCCTTATGGCTGTCCCATGCATGTTTGAATTCCCCCACTGTTTTAGACCCCAAAACCTCTCCAGGAAGGCGGTTCCATGCGTCCACCACTCTCTCCGTGAAAAAGAATTTCCTCACATTACCCCAGAGCCGTTCCCCCTCTAACTTTAAATTGTGCCCCCTTGTTCTTACACATCTCTTTTTCTGAAAGATGTTGCCCTCCTGGACTTTGTTGATTCCCTTGAGGTACCCAAAGAACCTCCAGCCTCTCCTTCTCCTAGCTGTGACCCTGTATTTCTGTGGCCTTAATACTTTCCTTTACATATAAAACTGCACCCCTTTCTCCCTATTTATTTATTTAAAAGTTTTACCAGGAAGGCATACTGAGCAGACTACTGCTCGATTCCAGATGCGTCGTGGTGGAAGAGGGGTGATGATATACAATTAAGGCACACCATAAAGACATTTCAACAAATACAATGCAGTTCTACATTACATCCTGCAATGGAACAGATGGACAATTACATACCATACATAGTGCAATAATAGTTGGCCAGATACCGGAAACAAATGCATTGTA
Organism: Neoceratodus forsteri; assembly: GCA_016271365.2. NCBI lineage: Eukaryota > Metazoa > Chordata > Ceratodontiformes > Ceratodontidae > Neoceratodus > Neoceratodus forsteri. The sequence continues at coordinate 717,881,109 of CM057455.1, forward strand.
CAGAAGCGGAGAATACAGTGAATTGGTAGACAGTGGCTATATGGGCAACTAAGTCCTATTACTGAGAAACTGGTCATGTGCATGTGCAGGTGGTGGTGAATTATGTTTAAGTATGGAGTTAAGGTGCCGAGAGGAGGTGCTCTATCCTTTCTAAACATGTTGCACCCTGGTATGGCATGTCCCAGTTGTGGTTGTCAGTGCACCATGACTCTGTTATGGTCAACAGATCCTTGGTTCTCCACTTCCTTTGTCCCTCCCTGCCCCTGCTTTGCCCACCCCTTCCCGAGCCTACTCTTCCCTGATACTGCCCTTCCCCTTTTTATCCATCCTCTGTCCACCCTCTCCAGTAGATTCCTTTGCCCTAGTTCCATATCTCGACTTTCCTGTCCTTTCCTTCCTCATGCCCCTACTCCCCAATAACCCTGGGGAATTAACTTCCCCTGGATTATTCATCACTACTGCTCTATCATTTGGGGGGGGGGCATTCACTGCCTCCTGTGTTTCTTCTGCCACTCCCCCTTGGCCAGTTTAAATGCCCATCGAAGTGGTATTTAAACTTCCCACCTGGAACTGCCATTCCTTTCCTGCATGAACTGAGGCCATCCCATTTGTACAGAACTCCAACCCTCCAGGTAGGCCCCAGTCCCTCATGTAGCTAAAGTCCTCCTCCTTGCCTTCAATCAGTTGTTGAAGTGTGCAGTGTGGTATGCACTCTCCTCCCCCAGCCTTGCACAGGTAGCACCTCAGTGAAGACTACCATGTGTGCTACCCATGTACTAATCACATAAAAATAACCTCTATTTAATGACTGGAAAGCAGCAATACAAGCATCATCAAAGAATGCAACAAGAAGACTGTCTTAGCTGCATAGTGGAAGTTTCTGCTTTCTTTTTTGGTTACCCAGATTTGATTCACAAGTCCTGGATTGCCAACACAGAGTGGAAAAAGGGTTCCAGGGACTGTTCTCCTCCAGGGTGTATTGGTAATGTCACCTACCTAGCTGCGAACTGACCTACTGCTCTTAATTTCCTTATTGATTTTATTTACACTGTGTATTTATTAATTTATTATTGCTCAGTTCTTTTTGTGCGGAGCCTGAAAGGGTGCCAAAGAAATAAATGTCATCCTGCCTTACCTGCTGACCAGAGTGATCACAGGCAGCAGTGCAGTTCGAAGACCAGCACTAAGAGTGAAGGAAAGTCACTTGCTTCCTGATGCACATATGCACACCTGGGTCCCTGTGACTGATTCCAGAAGGAACAAAAGGACAGTTGGGTGGGATGTTTGGTGGTTGATGCTCCTGCATCGAGACTCATCAACTGAGTGGACCCCAAAAGTTGGACCATCTCCTCCTCCCATCACTTAACTGATTTTTAGGTAGCGAGCTGCACTGGCAGTGGAGGGGAGACCCTGCTGGGTAGTGTCGCAACTCTCGAGGAAGAGGGAGTAGGAGATGAAAAACAGGTAGCATCTGATCAAATTTTGACCTTCCAGTGGGATCAGGCTGGGCCTAGAAGATGGTCAAAATAGAAGCATCCCTTCTGGTGAGGGCTGATGCAGCAAAGTTAGTAATAATATGTTTCATTAACTCAACAGAGAATAATTCATACAACTTTTCAAGCTATATCACTTCTTGAAGTGATATCAAGGTAAAGAGGAGAAAAAGGTCAAAAAGAAAATGCAAAAAAAAGGAGAAATTGTGAAGAACGTAGTGAATGCTAAAAATGACAATTCAAAAATATATACCATTCTCAGAGAATACTGTACACAAATAAAAAGTAAACCGACTTAGGAACCAAACGTGAGTTAGCAGCCTGCTGAAAAGGAAAGGTCCTAGCATGTTTTGAGGTCTGTGATGTTTACTACCCGTTGAATACAGGTCATGTCTCAGACTTTTTAAATGTTTGAAGGTAGGGGACTTAGTGCTTTTGCTGAGTGACTCCTTGGAAATAACAGATTCTGAAACTTCTCTCGAGGAAGTCCACAGATGTGCAGAAACTGGCAAGTGTACTAAGTAAATAGTTAATGGAAAACCCTGAAGTCCTGTTGATGCATATCTAATGTCTACACAAAACATGTTTAAAGTAAAAGCTGGCAGTTTCCATTGGAAAAAAATAGACACACTTCTTTCAGTGGAAAGTTAAAGTGCTGTATACTAATTCCTCTCCTCTGTGCACCCAGAAAACCATGAGCTCACAAACATCATACTGGTGCCATGAGACACGCACCAGAAATTTGTTTTTACGGACAACAGCAAAAAAAAAAAAAAAAAGCAAAATGGAGGAAGGACAACAAAAGGGAAAGCGAAAAAAAAAAGAATGACTGAAAATCAAACGAACAATAACACAATAACACTGAGCAGACTTCTGTGCAAATGTTACCAGCAAAACAGAAAAAAAAGAAAGAATGTAAGAAGAGAGCAAAATAAAAATGAACTAGCAAAACAAAAGAGACAGAAAGAACAATTACTTACCATAACAGTAGATCTTGGAGAGAATCTCCTTGATTGGGTCACACCTTTGGAACTGTTAAGATGTCGGCATCAGGGCCACTCAGAAACCTTTGCTAGCCAGGGGCCGCCCACAATTACGTGCGCCGTCAGTGCCTATATAATGGGGCAGCCCTATTTCTCCTCAGTCCCTGCCAGAGACAAACCCGCAGGACATCTTACCATGAGGTACCTGGGGACACCAAACCAGTATCAGGCACACAAGGAAAGACATGGCACTGGAAAATAGTATACAGACATAAGGCACATATGGACACCTCCAAGTAAGGCAGTGGACAAACCTACCAGCAAACACTTTAGAAAAAGGGGGAAGGAGGGTGGGTGCGCTGTGGACCAGTGCGAATATTCTCTCAAAGATATACTGTTACGGTAAGAAACTGTCCCATCTTCATCAAGGATATCTCCTCCACTGGGCCACACATTTGGAAGGATTCACAAGCAGCACAAAAGATATTCAAGGAGGACAGCAGAGTATGATATGCTATCAGGAGAGAAGGCCTTGAAATACTGCAAGACCAAAGCCAGCATGTCTACGAGAGATGATGTCTAAACTATAAAATCTAGCAAAAGTACGCGCAGTGCTCCATGTGATAGTAGCACCTATGTTAGCTGCCAGAACATTCTGAAAGCAGACAACAGATACGGCCATTCCACATGCAGAGTGGCCACGCACAACACCAGGAAGTTCCTTACTATACTTCCTATAACAAAGTTCAATACAGTGAGCCAGCCATTTGGACAAGCACTCTTTATGAACAGGGGGGCCTTCTTTTCCAGGGTTGAATGACAAAGAGTTGAGAGGACTTCCTGCATTCCTTAGTGCGATAAAGACAGAAACGCAGTGTTCTGTGTACACGAAGTGTATGGAGTAATGCCTCCCCTATGTTAGTATGCTCAGGATAATGAAACAGGAAGGTTTATGGTCTGATTCAATGTGAAATCAGAGACCACCTTGATAGAAAGCGTGGACTGGTCCACAAAGACTCTCTGTTCTTGTAGAACTCAAGTAAGGAGGCTCGTGCATCAGAGCCTGAAGCTCAGATATCCTACAAGCAGGAGTTGTGGTAACCAAAAACAGCATTTTCCTGGGAAGGAAATGCATCTCACAGGTCTCAGCAAGCTCAAATGGAGCCAGATTCAACTTCTCAAGTATGAAACTGAGGTACCAAGTAGTAATGTTTCTTCTCAGGGATCCCTCACTATGGTTTCAACCTATGATCAATCTCCATGGAGACAGCTACCCCGGAGGCAGACCCTAGTCTTACAACAGAACTTAGAATTTAGAACAGGAGGCTGAAAAAAAACTGCATCCACCTTTAACCTGGCAGTTGTCAGATTTGTTTCTACAGCCAGAGTGGAATGGTGGCTAGTGAATCGAGCTAAAAGGTAACCCAAAATTTAATACTAATTTCACATTTGGGGAAAAGAAAAATTAAGGCAGATGTAAATGCAAAATGTAGAAATGCAAAACTGTAGAAAAAACTGCCTTGCGGGGTACCTCAGGGCTTGGTGCTGTCCTCCATGTTATTTGCAGTGTATATGCTGCCCCTCGGAGACACTGTAAGACGGTATGGGCTGAGGTTTCAATGCTATGCCGATGATACACAGCTCTACCTATCTTTTGCCCCCGATCAGGTTAGTGCTATTTCTGTACTGAACAGCTGCCTCGTAGAAGTCCAAGACTGGATGAGTGCCAGTGGTTTAAAGTTGAACCCAGGAAAGACTGAGGTCTTGGTAGTAGACCCAGGTCGTAGGCAGAGGGGTTGAGGAATGAGCTCCCCTCCGGTCTAGTCCTGGGGGGTGCACAGATTCTCACCTCTGAACGGGTGCGTGACCTAGGAGTGGTGGTTGACGATAGCCTGACCCTTCGTCATCAGGTGGCGGCAGTCGTCAAGCTGGCCTTTTACCATCTTAGGAACACTGCTAGGATAAAACACCTTGTTCCGTCCAGCAACCTGCCTGTCTTGGTCCATGCATTTGTGACGTCCCGCCTTGACAATTGCAACTCCCTTTACCTAGGGTTTCCTGGGGTTGATATCCGCCACTTGCAGCTAGTGCAGAACGCTGCAGCACGTTTGTTGACTGGGGCTTTGAGAAGAACTCCTATTACTCCTGTGCTGCGATCTGCACGGCTGCCCATCCAGTGGCGGATCACCTAGGTAGGTCTGTTGATCTACAAAGCCCTACGGACTTGGTCCTGATTACTTGAAAGAGCTCCTGGTTCCTTACCCCTCTGCGACAGCTCCGGCAGCTGGACGAGAGGTTGCTGGAAGATTCCGAGGTAAGTTTAAAATCATCTGGTGTGCGTGCCTTCGGGTTTGTGGCACCTGCCCTCTGGAATTCTCTGCCCCGTCAGCTACGGGAGTGCAGGACAGTGGGGTGCTTTAAGCAGGCACTGAAGACCTATTTGTGGGGAAAAGCGTACCCTGAATTGCTTTGATTTTTATCTGTATTTATTGATTGTTGTTTTTATCTTACTGTACAGCGCCTTGAAGCATGAAAGTTGCTCTATCAAATAAAATGTATTATTATTATTATTAAAAGTAATGCTCAGGTAACCTAAGTAAAACTAACTGGATATGTACCTTGGGGTCTGGCTTGACCGACACCTTGACTTTTCACAGCATGTAGATGCTATTCATAAAAAACTCCACCCCAAGCTCGGCACTCTATACAGAAACAAAAACTGCATCCTGCTTCCTGCCTGCCGAGATATCATCACTAAAATGATCCTCCCCATTACTGATTATGGTGACATTGTCTACGGTGCTGCCCCAAAGTCCACCCTGGCCAGACTGGACCCCCCTTTTTCCCTCCTTCTGACATTTTGCCTTGGACTGCCCGCCTCACTGTTCATTGTACACTGCCCCGGAAAATTGCCGCCAACCCACTGTGCTTCTTTATATCTAAATTCTGGCTGGCCTCTTCTCTCCCCTCTGTCCCCCTACTTGTACATCCTCTGTAACTTAGGCTATCGTTCCCTCATGTAAATCCCTTGCTGCCTTCTTATTCCACTTTCCTAAACTCTGGAATTCTCCTCTCCTAACCATTCGCTCTGAATCTTCCAAATGCTCTCTCTACTCCATGTTCACACTTCTCCCTCCTGTGGATGCCCTTAGTCAAAGCCCTTCCCCAATCCACCTGCCCCATCTCCCTGTTTCTCCAACTCCTTGCCCCCTCACTCCTACACTTCCTCTTCACCTCTCCTTCCCTACCCTCATCCCTCTCCTAACTCTCATATCCCTTCCACACTGCACTCCTACCCTTCTCCTTCACCTCTCCTTCCCTCCCCTCATCCCTCTCCTAACTCTCATATCCCTTCCACACTGCACTCCTACCCTCTCCTTCACCTCCCTTCCTACCCTCATCCCTCCTAACTCTCATATCCCTTCCACACTGCACCCTACCCTTCTCCTTCACCTCCTTCCCTGCCTCCTCCCTCTCCTAACTCTCACATCCCTTCCACACTGCACTCCTACCCTTCTCCTTCACCTCCTTCCTGCCCTCATCCCTCTCCTAACTCTCATATCCTTCCACACTGCACCCTACCCTTCTCCTTCACTCTCCTTCCCTCCTCTCCCTCCTAACTCTCATATCCCTTCCACACTGCACCCTACCCTCTCCTTCACCTCCTTCCCTGCCTCCTCCCTCTCCTAACTCTCATATCCCTTCCACACTGCACTCCTACCCTTCTCCTTCACTCTCCTTCCCTGCCCTCATCCCTCTCCTAACTCTCATATCCCTTCCACACTGCACTCCTACCCTTCTCCTTCACTCTCCTTCCCTGCCCTCATCCCTCTCCTAACTCTCATATCCCTTCCACACTGCACTCCTACCCTTCTCCTTCACCTCCTTCCCTCCTCATCCCTCTCCTAACTCCTCATATCCCTCCACACTGCACCCTACCCTTCTCCTTCACCTCCTTCCCTACCCTCATCCCTCCTAACTCTCATATCCCTTCCACACTGCACTCTACCCTTCTCCTTCACTCTCCTTCCTGCCCTCATCCCTCTCCTAACTCTCATATCCCTTCCACACTGCACTCCTACCCTTCTCCTTCACTCTCCTTCCCTGCCCTCATCCCTCTCCTAACTCTCATATCCCTTCCACACTGCACTCCTACCCTTCTCCTTCACTCTCCTTCCCTGCCCTCATCCCTCTCCTAACTCTCATATCCCTTCCACACTGCACTCCTACCCTTCTCCTTCACCTCCTTCCCTGCCCTCATCCCTCTCCAACTCTCAATCCCTCCACACTGCACTCCTACCCTTCTCCTTCACCTCCTTCCCTACCCTCATCCCTCCTAACTCCTCATCCCTTCCACACTGCACTCTCACCCTCTCCTTCACCTCCTTCCTCCCTCCTCCCTCCTAACTCTCATTCCCTTCCACACTGCACTCCTACCCCTCTCCTTCACCTCCTTCCTACCTCCTCCCTCTCCTAACCTCATATCCCTTCACACTGCACTCCTACCCTTCTCCTTCACCTCCTTCCCTACCTCCTCCCTCTCCTAACTCTCATATCCCTTCCACACTGCACTCCCACCCTTCTCCTTCACCTCCTTCCCTACCTCCTCCCTCTCCTAACTCTCATCCCTTCCACACTGCACCCCACCCTCTCCTTCACCTCCTTCCTACCCTCCTCCTCTCCTAACTCACATCCCTTCCACACTGCACTCCTACCCTTCTCCTTCACCTCTTCCCCACCCTCCTCCCTCTCCTAACTCTCATATCCCTTCCACACTGCACTCCACCCTTCTCTTCACCTCCTTCCCTGCCCTCCTCCCTCTCCTAACTCTCTCATCCCTTCCACACTGCACTCCTACCCTCTCCTTCACCTCCTTCCCTGCCCTCATCCCTCTCCTAACTCTCATATCCCTTCCACACTGCACTCCTACCCTTCTCCTTCACTCTCCTTCCCTGCCCTCATCCCTCTCCTAACTCTCATATCCCTTCCACACTGCACTCCTACCCTTCTCCTTCACTCTCCTTCCCTGCCCTCCTCTCTCCCCTCCCTCTCCTATTCCTTCCACACTAGTTCTATACTTCCCCTCCTCCCTCCTTAGCACTACTCTCTATTACACCCTATCCCCTACTTCTCATACCGATTTTAGGGTTCTCTTCCCTGTTGCTATGGGACATACCTACCACCCTGGCCTTGTGTTACTTGATATCTGATATGTATTACTCTTACTACCTCCTCAAATTAGACACTCCTCCAGCCCCCTCTCCCTCTCTTCCTCCCTATATAACTTCTTCTCTCCCAACTGTTCCTGCTTCTAATAAGTTCTACCCTACTCCCCACCTCCCACCCCCTTCGTTCCATTTTTTTAATTTTTTTATTTAGTTGTTAACCAGGAGTAGCACACTAAGCTGAAAGCTTTTTTACAGGAGCGACCTGGGAGCACAGGGAAGTTAAGTGACTTGCTCAGGGTCACACAGTATGCAAGTGGAAGCTGTAGGATTCAAACCTAGGTCTGGTCTGCTGGATGTCACCAGATTTGCAGCTCCGAGCCTTAAACCACTGCGCTATACTGCCTAATTTAACTTAGGCTTGGCCTCCAACCTCTCCACCACCTCCTGCCTGCATATTTACCTACTGACTGCGTATCCTCTATACGCCACCACTTCATCTTCTCCAGCACTTACTCCAATTGTAATCAATGTATATGTCCTGTTCCCTTGTCAGTGTACTCATATCCTAAATTGTTTGTATAATCTTATACTGTAATTATTGTTCGGCTCTGTAATGCACTATACTGTGTTTGTTCCTCCTGTCCTCTAATCCCCTCCAGTACGCACTGGGAGATGAGCAATTGTATTTTGCTCAGTGTGCCTTTCCTGGTGAAACCTTTCAATAAATAAATAAACTCTTTGCATGTGCCTAGTACACTCACATTCCTTATGTACATAGCTTGCACTTTCTAATTATATATCTGTAAGTGACGTTTTGTTTTATTGTATAATCAATTGTTCTATTCTGTACTTATATCCCTATTTCCCCTCCCCCCAGCATGCATCTAGAAATGCACTTGTTTTTTTAGCTCAGTATGTTTTTCCTGGTGAAACTTTTGAAAATAAATAAATAAATAATATCCTGGAAGGGGAGGCAGGGTGGGAGAGTGAAACCACAGTAAGGGACCCTGAGAAGAAACAACATTACTACAGAGAGTAATTTTCTATTCTAACCCCGGGAATGGTTTCACTCTATGCAGACTATACAGCAGTACCTTGGGAGCCTGGGTCCAGAACCTGCTCTGGAACAAGAATTGCAGTGGCCCAACCAGACATCTGGGAATTGCAAGGTGACCCCCCCCCCATGTTGAGTACCTCACCACCTTCTAAACTCTGAAAATCGTTGCATTCATCATCTATTTTCTAATTAAATGGGGTTATCTGAGCAATGCAAGTAAATTTAAGATGCCAACATAGAGCTAGTGTATCAAATATAAGTGGAATACTGATAAGAATGTGTCACCCTGGGCCCTTCTTTATTGATTCTCCCGACAGGCCCCTGTATCAACTTTCCAAGTGGGCCCCTGTACAACCCTGCTTTGGAGAAAGGTTTTGCAATACATCAGTTCCAAAGCTGGCTTCCCTTCTGGACTGTATGTCTAGACAATACTGCTTTGTGAGGCTGTGTACTGTTTTGCAGGTAGCTGCTTTGCAAACATCTAATACGGGGATGCCCCCTTGAGGATGCCACAGAGGCAGTGGTACCCCTTGTGACATATACCTTTAAGTATCTATGTGGCATTTTCACTGCTTTTTCATAGCAGAATTGAATGCAAGAGACTATCCGGCGAGACATAGACCATTGGAAGCTGGTTTACCTTTGCCAACTTCTCCAAAGGTGAGTGTTTTGGGATCTGACGTCTTTTGTCCGATCCATATAGATGCTTAGAACTTGTTTCATGTCAAGGCTTGCAATTTTTGCCCACCTGGACTCTTCTGACTAAAGCACAGAAGTGTTACAGTAGGGCTGTGCATGGGCCGAATATTATTTTCCGAATACCACGAATAGTAGGCTTCCCGAATATTACTATTTGGTGAAATTTCCAAGTCTCGCAGAACTTTGTTGGCCAATCAAAAGCCGTTTCTAGAGCTCATGGGCAAGCACACCATGTGACTTCCTCATTCTGTGTTAGAGAACAGGAGACAGTTGTTTCTAAGAACTGGCTTTGCAATACTTCTGAGACCTTAAACTTGCCAAAAAATAAGTCATTTTTTGCTCCACAGGCTTTTTTGGATCAGTAGTTGTTTGATTAGTGTCAGAAAAACTAGATTTGGCTTTCTGACTGAGTAATTGTGTCCTTGATGCTGTGCTATTTCAGGGACCAGGAGGGCTGTCTGCTAACACCCCTCCTCCACTGCTCTCTGACACTGAGCGGACATATTGCTGCCGGACAAATCGTCGCGGACAATACAGTATGCGGCGGACTACTGGTCTCAAGGACTGAAAGGTGCCAGTCAGTATGCCGAAAGTTAATGTGGTCGCGACCAGCAAAGGGCGAACTGAAATCGTCGAAATACAGACAAATAGTCGCACCACACACAGAAGTCAATCATTTACAAACAGATGCTGTCATTTAAAATTTGAACTGCTACCGCGTCATGTTGTTGCCCTCCTAACTCGACTTTTCAGCATACTCCCCTAGCTAGGTCATGGTGCTCACTTTGTCTGGCGATCTGCACCTACAACTGCAGGCGCCTAGCGAGCTGGTGATGCCAGCACGGTAGTTCATGCACTGAGAACTGGCTGGCTGTTTGATGCTAACAGGAGGCACGTCTGTACGGAGTCTGGAGGAGTGAAAGTTAGATTTGCGCCTTGGTGTTTGTCATTGCTGGACAATTAAGAATACGTGTATATGTGCCGAAATGTCCATGACCACAAATCTGGCGACGGCATGTCTTTTCGACATAGAGACCGCTCCGATTTAACCGCACCTATTTGTACACCACGGCGTTCTGTCTGTATGCCCTCTGACACACTGCTCCAGTGTTTTTTTTCAGTGAAGCACATTTGTTTTTTGTGTTTTGTTTTCTGTTATTGTCTGGTTCCAGGCTTGGTTCCCTGAGTGACTGAGGAGGGTGTCTGCCAACTCCACCTCCTGTAACCCACTGTGCATGATTTGCCTATATATGCATAATATTTGATTTTGTGACGCTGTGCCCTGCATGTGCAGCTCACTGCACACAAGTTGCATGTGCATGCTTGATATATTTTTTCATGAGGCTGGGCTCCATGTGTGCACATCTCTGTGCACACAGTTTTTGAAACAAGCTTCTGCAGTTCTCAGCCAGTCAGGCTAGACTCACTGAAATAATATTGTTAGTCATCTGGTTCCAAGATTGGATCCTTGTACAACTGAGGAGTGTGTTGGCTGACTTCCCCCTTCCGCAGCTCATCGCGCATGATTAATCTGTGTGGGTGGAATATACTTTTTCATAAGTCTGTGCCAGGGTGGGACAAACAGGTTAGCCAGGTGGTCAATGGCCACTAAAACAATTGATTTGGCTGCTAGATTTTTAAATATACTGGCCATCAGGTTACCCGCTCACAAAGTGATTTTTGAACCCTTAAAAATGATAGTCACTAAAAATAATGATTTGGCTACTAGATTTTGAAAGCTAGTGGACAAACTGTCCTCCAGCACTAAACTGATTTGTACCACCCTGGGGTGTGCCTTGTGTATGCACGGCTGTGTGCATGTGATTTTTTGTTTTTATTAAACTGTCACAATTCTTAGTGGGACAGGATTTACTCACTGAGTTGAGTAATCTGTCAGTTCCTTGCTCGGTTCCATGTTCGACTAAAGAGGTTGCTTTCTTTTCCCCCCTTCTTAGTAGCATTTTTTTTATTTGCTGCTGCTTTTTGTGGTACAGTATAACTGCTAGGGTTGTCATGAGTATTACTATAGTTCCACAAGCACCAAGGAAAGCATCACACACACAGGTACTACCAGTAGTTTGTGTTTTACACAGTAACCACTAGTCACCTGAGCCATCATGACTTAGCAACCTTGCAAACATGCTTGGTCCAGCCCCAGCAAAGCATCTGCACCGTTGGTCCCAAGTGGTCAGGGCCAGGATGATAGACACACAAAAGTACAGCACATCCAGGAGATTACTGCTGGTGTGTCCCTGTGCTGCCAAACACAGTTAAGAGCAGAGCATGTTGCCAACACATTTATGTGTGCTGTGGCTGGAGGATGCCAATAAAGCCCTGGTGCTTTGACTGGAACCTGATCTTTGTCAGGGGCATCTCGGTAACATACAAACACACTGGGCCCGATTTTCAAAGGTGGATGCAGGACTTGCAGCAAACCCTGCGTCTGATGCAACCGGGGGTCATGGATGCACTGCATGCCTTGGACACAGTGCAGTCCAATTTTACAAGGTGTGGCACAGTCTGCGAGAGTCGATCCTATTTACGGCATACTGCGCCCAATCTTTGCTGCAAGTCCCATTGCAGAGGTTGCTCAGGGAAACGAAGTTACGGTGGGGGGAGCTGCCACAATGGGCTTGCATCTGGGAGTTGTGGATGCTAATGTCTGAAAATTGTAAACTCCCTGGTGTTTGACGCAAGCTGCCACTTGCGTCAAACTCCCGTCCGCAAGTCCACTGCAGTGTTCCAACAGGGTTTGAAAATCGGGCCCACTAAGAATATTCAACCCTTAAAGAAGCACACAACATAAATAAGTAAAGTTATAAAAATGAGACTGAGATACCTTTCTAACAAAGGGCAAAACACTACATCAAGATTACAAAACATCGTAAGATTAGTTCATACATTGGCGCCAGACAGTATGCTACTGCTACTAGTGTCACCACCTGTTCCATCTGCACTTTCACTGTCATATCCTTCTATGCCAGTAGAAGGAGGGCATTAGAGCTTACATGCCTTGTGCAGGAAGCAGCAGACACCAACACCAGTGTTCCTACCACTAGAGCTGTTACATCCACAGCCAGTGTGACTCCCACCACCACCGATACCATTCTTGCAGCAGCCACCCTTTCAGCTGTCACTACCACATCAGCCACTGTTGCCACTATTCCTATGTCCACGGCCAAAGCAACTTCTAAGCATGTGACTGTGACCATGAACACCCTACAGTGTGGACCAACGCAATGCTCAATATTGTTTTCGCAGTGCTATGTGTGTGGTGTGGTAGAGTGAGTGTGCCACATGTAGCTTGTGTTACATTAGTGACAGCTCTGTGTTGGTCATTGAAGTGACACTGAGGTGTATATGGTACACCAAGTTCGAAGGGGGATTAATGGTGTTATTTAAGTGCTTTTTAAGCTATCCTTAAAAATCACCTTTCATGGCCGAATAACTGGGACCCGAACACCGAATATTCGGAAAACGGTATTCGCACAACCCTATGTTACAGAGGGATTCAGGTGAAATTCAGACACCACCTTAGGTAAGAATTTCCTATTAGTTCTAAGGACTGCCATATCCCTGTGGAGGATTATTTAATTTGTCTCCATGCAGAGGGCTTGCAGCTCACTCACCCTCCTAGCAAAAGGTCATGACAATCAGCCACATGTTTTTTCATGCGACTAAGTCAGCGGTGTCCATAGGCTCAAATGGAGTCTCCATAACCTGGACAAGGCAGTCACTGAGATTGCATGGCGGCACTGGGACCCTTACTGGTGGGTACAAGTGATGGAGACTTTAAAAAACACATTTTGAAAATGGGTGGAGAGACAAGTGACTTTTTCTTGCCTGCTGATGTGCAGGCTGACACTGCTGCTAAGTGCTCCTTCACTGATGACTGCAGATGTAGCAAGTATTCCAAAACTGTAGGCAACCCTGCCTCTATTGGGATTATTCTTTTCAGTTACAACAGTAAGAACATTTCCATTTAAAGGAGTATGTTCTCCTGCTTGCCGGTTTCTTTGAAACTCTAGGCACCTTCAGAGCTTCCTCTAAGAGATTTACACCACAGTATTCTAGCTGCTTAAGAACCATACTCTCAGGCAGTGTTTCGAGGTTTTTGAATGCTATCTTGCCATGGGATATGGTCAACAGATTATGACCAGGGTCACCGGAAAATTGTGGAAAAAGATACCCAAAATTGTGGACTTTTTTTTTTGAGGAAATAGCAGGAGTTATACTATACACCCTGAGTGCTCCACAATAAATCTTTTATTGTTTTCTGCAGCAAGTATTAGCATAAACAGCTTAATGAATATACGTCCACTTGAATATGTTTTAAACATTAAGTAAGGCCTGTGTTCCTAAAATGAATACTAAATTGATCTATTTGTTGCCTATCTTCCAAAATTTAAAACATCTGCCTCATACAGTGCTAAATATATTTTATTTAGTAAGCCACAGCAAATCAATATATTAAATAAATCCAGAATCGACAAATTTTGTCTGTTTCTAAATGTAGAATAATGAAGCCTCATCAATAGCTATTTACAGTGCTCTGTCAACCGCTCAGCCACTTTAGTAGAAGAAAAAAACAAGCAGACAGAGTGGTGGGTAATTGAGTTTTAATACAAATTATCAAAATGGTATCAGAAATGCTGCAATTTGATTGGCTGTTAGGATTCCAACAGCCTTACATTAATCCACATTATATTGTCATGTACAGCCTGATCACCATGGAACATGGATTCTTCCTTTCAGCATTCCATCCTCTAGCACTGCTGAATGACTGGAATGCTGCATTCTGATTTTGAACCAGCATTCTTAAACTGTTGGTGGAAGAACTATTTTATTAAAAATCTCACTCTAAATGAAGAATACATTCAAAAAGTATACTTTTAACACATTTCTTTTGGAACAATTTTTTATTATAGTAATAAGGCACTCCCAGGAGTCAAGATTAACAGTCAAACACCCCCTGGGGTAATATGGCACTTGGATGCGCCTTGTGCCACATTACACCCCTAGGGGGTGATTAACAGACTGTTAATCTAACCCCGGTCTTGCCTTATTGCTTAAAAATTACATTATTTAAATGTTTACTGTTCATAGTTTGCACTGCAGGTACTGTACAATATTTTTAAAATCACATATTAAAATAATAAATCATACCAGTATTTTTTAACTGCATCATACAGCGGTAAGGGAACCTTGTAATTTACCTTTGTTTTACTCTGGCTGCAATGATTTGTTTAGGTAACGATAAATGTTCAGATACATTTTGTGTGCTTTATAAGCTTGTTTTCACACTTCAGTCAAGTTTTTACTACAGTCTTTGCATGTGAGCATTTATGCTGTAAATTGTTAAGAGCAGGATCATTGTCACCAACTAGCCTATTCAAGTTTATAATCAGCAAGGCCATCCAAAATCCTCAGATGTTTGAACTAGCTGAACTAGTTTGAAAGAAAGTATGTTCACAGGGAAAAACCTGCCCTACCATATTTTTTTTACAAAAAGACTTCGTAGTTAGTGTCCCCATTTAGGTAAATGGGATCATTTGCACCTTTTCTCCCACCTATTTTTTTAGTGTCTGTGGCAACAAAAAGTATTCTGAAAGACTGTTTCAACATAAATCAAATGTGAAGTGTATAAGTGTACTTATGCTTGGCCAGTAGATTTTGAAACCAAACCAGACAAGGATTCAAATGAAAACAGTGTCACATAAAACCCTTCCCCGCCTCACATTGCTTTGGCCAAACCCAAGTCTGCATGCAAAACTGTCAATATATTTGAGAGTTTTTATTGCGAATCTTAATACTTGTTACAAAATTTGAGGTAAAAACTAAAAAACTGCAAGAAACTGCAGAACATGTCGGTTTTTGAAGACAGTGAAAACTGAGGATTCCGCAAAAAAAAAAAAGAAAATACAAGTGCAATTTTCCAGTGCCCTTGATTTTATACAATGACAGACTGCTTGTAGGTTTGCTGGACAGGATCAACAGAACTGAATGCCAGCTCTGTCTGGCCCAGGATCATTGTTGCAGATTCCCTCCTGAGTTTCAGGAGAACTTTCTGGATGAGTGGAAATGGAGGAAAGGCATACAGGAACTTTCCTGTCCAGTCCAAGACTAGGGCATCCTTGGGGACTATCCTTCTGGCTGGTGGTCTGCAACAAAATTGTGGAAAAGTACAGTTACGTAAGAACTTACTGTAACAGTAGATCTTCGAGAGAGACTCTTGCAGTAGGCAATAACCATTAGAACTTAGCCGCTAGGACCACACGGAAAACTTAGCTTGCAGTGTCTGGCGGGGGACCATCCACCCAGTGTCATGTGACCAACGTCGGCCTGACGATATATAGTGGGCGGTCCCCTTGCCCACCCTCCAGTTCTCCCGCCGGAGATCTAAGAAGATGCAACAGGAGAAAGGAGTGGGCTCCTGGAGCCAAGAAAGAAGGCTAAAAGTAGTAGCAGCAGCAGGGGGAAGGAGGGAGGGAAAACCTTTCCTACTGCAAGAGCCTCTCTCGAAGATCTACTATTATGGTAAGTTCTTATGTAACTGTACTATCTTACTTCAAGAGGGCTCTTGCAGTAGGCAATAACCATTAGGACAGAGTCCCAAGCAATGTAAGTCTGGCAAGAGCGAACACAGGAGGCAGGAAAAGGTCTGCAGTAGGCAGGGTCTAGGACAGAAGGCCTTGAAGGACAGCTAGTCCAAAACCAGCCCTGCGCCTAGAGGCAATGTCCTAACTATAATACTTAGTAAAGGTGTGAACAGAGGTGCAAGTGGCTGCTGCACAGATGTCTGCGGCAGAGACATTTCTGAAACAAGCAGTAGATGCAGCCATGCCTCTGGTTGAATGCCAACTTCCCCCAGAAGGGGTTTGTTATACTTCTGATAACAAAACAGAATGCAGTTTGCCAACCATTTGGATAAACATTGTTTTGAAACTGCTGCGCCCTCTCTTTTGGGAGCAAAGGAAACGAAAAGCTGATCTATTTTGCGGACTGACTTCATCCGATTGGTATAATAATGTAAAATTATGTGCACATCCAATGTGTGCAGAACAGCCTCTCCTTGATTAGTATGCCCAGGATAATACACCGGCAAGTGTATGATCTGATTCAAGGTAAACTCGGAAACCACCTTTGGTAAAACTTAGGATTTGTACGCAGAGCCACCCAGTCTCTGTGAAAAATCAAATAGGGCTTCTTACACATAAGGACCCGATGCTCGGAAATCCTTCAAGCAGAAGTACTAGCAAATAGAAACAGCGCTTTCCAGGAAAGATAGCTCAGGTTGCAACTCGCGGCTGGTTCAAAAGGAGGCAAAATGAGTTTCTCAAGTACAAAGTTCAGATCCCATGGAGGAACAGAGTTCCTGACTGGGGGTTTCATGTGAAGGATTCCCTTCATGAAAGTGTAGGAAACCTCCAACTGAGCCAAGGTCTTGCCATCTACTGGATGATGGTAGGCAGAAATTGCAGACAAGTGGACCTTCAGTGAAAAAAAGCGGAGTCCCAGGTCAGAGAGACGCAAGAGGAATTCCATGACCTGAGGGACAGGGCACCAAAAGGGGTCTCAACCCTTAGAGGCTGCCCAGATACAGAATCTCTTCTACTTCATAGCATGCATGGTCCTTGTGGATGGCTTTCTGACCTCCACCAGAACCTGAGCAACTCTAGAACACACTCCAAAGCACGAGGCTGCTATATCAGAAGGCCCCACGTGTGAAGGTGAAGGGACCCGAGACCTGGGTGAACCATGGTGCCCTGCTCCTGGGTCAGAAGGTCGTGGCAGAGGGGTAGAGGAACCGGAGGCTCCACCGCCAACTACTGGAGTGGAAGGAACCAAATCTGGAGAGGCCAATATGGGTCGATCAGAATCATGTGAGCCCCCTCCGCCTGCAGTTTGAGTAGCACCCTCTGCAGCAGCAGGAAGGAAGGGAAGGCATAGAAGAACCTCCCTGTCCAGCAAAGAGACAGAGCATTTCATCAGAAAACACTAGGCTCGGGAACGAACGAGCAAAAACTAGGTAGTTTTGCACTGTGTGGGAAGATGAACAGATCTAGATTTGGGCGACCACAAAGGTCAAAGATGTCTTCGGCTACTGACTGCCTCAGTTCCCACTTGTGTGCCCTTGCCTGAGTGTGGCTGAGAGTGTCCGCTATGATGTTTTGAATGTCTGGGACATACACTGCTGTGAGCTGAAGGTGGTGCTGAACTGCCCAATTCCAAACATGCACTGCCTCCCTACATAGGGGGTACGACTGCATGCCTCACTGCTTGTTCAGATACCAGACCACACACGTTGTCTGACTGGACCAACAGTGAGCCGATAAGGGGCTGAAAAGCCTGAAGGGCATACAACACTGCGTGCATCTCTAGCATGTTGCTGTGCAAGGAGAGCTCCCGCTGAGGCCAGAATCCCTGGGTCCTGTGATTCCCCAAGTGAGCACTCCAGCCCTGGCCAGAGGTATCCATTGTCATGGTCTGGACTGGAGGGGGCGGATGAAAAGGGACCACCCTCGGCAGAGGTTGTTTAGATCCTGCCACTACAGGAGATCCTGTCACATGGGGTTGGAGACCAGGACCCTGTGGTCCAGGTCGTCTGACCTCTGGTCCCACTGCACTTGAAGCGTCCACTGCATGACATGCATGTGGAGTCTGGCTAGAGGAACAGTGGGAACAGCCGCAGCCATAAGGCTTAGGAGGTGTAAGACGGACCTGGCCGTGGACCAGCGGCTGGAACCCACTTGCCTGTCCTGCTTCTGCAGCGTTTCTGCCCTGTCCAAGGGGAGAAAAGCTTGACCCAAGGCTGTGTCCAAAACCACCCCAATGAATTGGAGACACTGACAGGGTGATAGGTGAGACTTGGGAATAGTTCACTGTAACTCCTACTTGGTGAAACAGAACCAGGGTAGCTGACAGAGAGGCTTCTAGGCTGTCCCTCAATGGAGCCGACAGGAGCCAGTCGTCGAGGTACGGGAACATATAATGACCCTGATGTCGCAAAGCCGCTGCCACCACTGCTAGGCACTTGGTAAACATCCTAGGTGCCAAGGAAAGGCCAAAGGGGAAGGCTTTGAACTGAAAATGCTCCCCCTGGAAGCGGAACATGAGGAAGCAGTGGTAGGCCTGGAAGACTGGTATATGCAGATACTCATCCTGCATATCCAGAGCGCATAGCCAGTGTCCCTATTGAAGCAGTGGCAGTAGACCTGGGAGAGTCAACATGTGAAATCTCTTGTACTTTACATACAGATTGAGCGTTCTGAGGTCCAGTATTGGCCGAAGGTCTCCTGTCTTTTGGGGCACCAAGAAGAACTGGAAGTAATACCCCTTCCTGCTAGACCCCGAGGAACGGGCTCTACGACTGACTTTTCCAGTAGAGCCTTGACTGCCTTTCTGATGAGCAGGATATGACCTTTTGGGTAATCAGAGTGACCTGGAGGGTTTTCTGGAGGTCTCTTTACGAATTCCAATGTGTGGCCTTGAGCTATGAGCTGAAGGACCCATGAGTCTGTCGTGATTGCCTCCCATCCGGGTAGGTGACTGGCGAATCTGCCCCTACTGGCTCCTCCGGAACTAGTGGTGATGGTGGGGTGATCCGCGAGTCATAAGGCAGAGAGAGGGTTGGGAAGTGCCACCCAGGAGGTCATCTGAGACTTGGCTGGGGGATGGCCAGCTGAGGGAGTCTGACGTTTGTCCTGACGTTTGACGGGCTGTTGTCTTGTCTGACCCTTTTGCTGGTGACAAAAAGGCTTCCAGGGCTTGGTATTGGCATGGTACGGTGACTGCACAGAGCGGAGGGCTTTTCCACTCTCTTGCAATTTTGTCAGTATATCCTTGACGTCCCCTCCAAAAAGAACCAAACCTCGAAAGGGAGCATCCAGGATGAAGGCGTGACCGTCCTGGGCCAATCTGGACACTCGCAGCCAGAAGTGCCTGCGTAAACAGACAACCATCGGAGTGCTTCGAGCAGAAGCATCGACGGCATCGTAAGTCGCTTGTAAGGTATGATGGCAGGTAATCTCTGTTGTCCTAACCGTCTGCTCGATCTTGGTCTCAGAATCCGACAAAGCCTCGAACTCAGGTTTGAGCTGGCCCAGGATAGCCTTCTGGTAGCATATAATGTGGGCTACGTAATTCAGAGCCATCAGTGCTAAAGTGGAGGATGAGTAGACCTTATGTCCAAACTGGTCCAGTTGCCTCCTTATCTGGAGGGGAGGTACTCATATGCTTAGGCTTAGTAGAGCGGTCATGAGCTGCATTAATGATCAGCGAATCAGTTTTTGAGTGGGTGCTGAGGTGGTCTTTACCCTCCACGGCATGGTATAATCTGTCTGCCTTCTTAACGACGGCTTTAAAAGATGATGGTTGCTGCCAAATGGTGGTGGCTAAATCGTCGTTTGGTCCCATCCACGGGGGAATGAGGAGCGGAGTCAGCTCTGGCAAGTCAAGGTGCTCCACTAGTCTCCTACATCGAGGATCTTGGTCCTCAGTCTTTCATCCATTGGCCTCTTGGATTTTTCAGAGGAGTTCCATAAAGGAAGA
Organism: Neoceratodus forsteri; assembly: GCA_016271365.2. Taxonomy (NCBI): domain Eukaryota; kingdom Metazoa; phylum Chordata; order Ceratodontiformes; family Ceratodontidae; genus Neoceratodus; species Neoceratodus forsteri. Next base: position 717,901,060 of record CM057455.1, read on the forward strand.
CTCTTCAAGGGGAAGACTTGGGGTCTCCTTGGGTTTAGGGGCCTCTGATGAAGGCAATTCATAGCCCGAGGCTGAGGAGGAAGAATCAGACTCAGAATCCGACTAAGGGCTCCTGTCCGGAGACAGAGACCTATGGCAGGGAACCTCCTTCTGGGGTTCGGTAGCCCCACTCCTCCCATCCCCCACTGCCGAAACACCTAACGTGTGGCCAGAAGTGGAGGGACGTGTCTCAACTGGGGAGGGAGAGGGAGGGAGAGAGAGAGAGGAGTAGGGATTGGACGGGCCGGCGTAGAGGCCGTGACCAGCTGATGTTGGTCCAGCTCTGACACAAGCTGAACCTTGGCCCTGTTCCACCAAGATTGAAAAAGGGCTTCATAATCCACCTGCAGCTGAGGACGAACAGGAGGAGGAAACTGAAAAGCCAGTGGGTAACCCAGTGTTGGGTAACCTGGCATTGGTTACTCGGGTGTTGGGAACCCCGGTAAGTGATAACCTGGTGTTGGATATCCTGGTGACGGATATCCTGGTGTCAGGTACCCTAGCAAAGGGTAACCAGGCATCAGGCAGCCTGGTGAAGGACCCGACAGCAGGACTGAGGGACCTGGCAGAGGCCCCGAAGGGAGACCAGAGGGCCCAGGCTGCAGAAGAGTCGGCTGTGGTCCTGTGGGGGGAGGCAGCGACGGACCCGAGGTGGTTCCAGCACTGGCCCTCCCAGACCAGCAGGCACATCTGGGATCTGGGGAGGCAGCCCAGACGGAGGAGGATCGATCAAAATGTCCCTGGGGGGTATCCAATGCAGGGTTGGCTGGTGCTGGCTGATTGATCAGGTCAGTGGGTGGCAGCTCCTCCGGCTCTGGGTGGGAGGGAGAGGTAGAAGGATCCACCGGAGGCAATTAAAGAGTGTCCCGAGAGGGGACGGCTGTGGCAGAAACAGCAGCGGGCACTAGTCCGGAGGACTGACGCCGGACCCCAAGGCAGAGTCTGACGTGACCGCCGTGGCTGTGCAGTCGTTGGTAGAACCGGTGTCCAACATACCAGCCAAACCACTCGGCTTAGACCCGGAGGACTTAAAGGGCCTAAGTGTAGTGGAAGCCTCCAAATCCCCAGAGGTTCCCACCTGCACTGTAACCAGCGTAGGTAGGGGGACCAAGGGCTGCCCCAAAAAGGAGGGAACAGGCTTGGAGGAGGAGTGGAATCCTTACTGGAGGAAGGCTGCTCATCGGCCGCGGTCCCCGGGGGAGCCACGGCCTGGAAGGAAACCGATCCCGGTCCCGGTGCTTCTCCATGTCCTTCTTCTTCTTCTGGGAGCCACAAGATCCTCCTGGGGATGAGGAAGAGCTCTGCACCTGCTGCAGCTCCTTCTCAATGAAAGCCAGTTTTTGCTTGAGAAGATGGGCTTCCAAGGCTTGCTGACGGTGCTACCATGTGGCCTGGTTGAACTTCTGGCAGGCCTCACAGTCCTCGATGTCGTGGTCAGGCCCCAGGCACAGGAGACGCAAGGTATGGCCATTCTTCTCTGGAATCTGCTTGCCGCAGACGCACTTGTTCTTATGCAGTCTGGAAGGAGTTGGAGAAGACATGCAATCTGATGACAAATGACAGAGTTTTTTTGAAGAAAATAAAGAAATCTGAAAGTGTATACTTATCAAAAATGGCGGTCGACAGTAGCAGCGTTCCGTGAGGTCCGACATGCGCAGGTTGATGGCGGGAAAAAACTGGAGGAGGCGGGCGTGGGGACCGCCCACTATATAGCACTGGGCCGATGTCAGTCATGTGACGCCGAGTGGGCGGTCCCCCGCCAGACACTGCTAGCTACGTTTTCCGTGTGATCCTAGCGCCTAGCGGCTCAGTCATAATGGTTACTGCCTACTGCAATAGCCCTCTCGAAGTAAGATCTGATTGTTTCCCAATAAGTGAACAGGTCTATTTTGAGAATGCCCCACCTTGTGAACAATGTGGCCAGACTTTGTCTGTTCAAGGCCTATTTGTGATTTTCCTGAATGATTCTGCTTAAATAATCTGCCAGGACACCGTCTTTGCCTGCCAAGTGTACTGCATGATTGTCTGCTTCTAAGGTGCATGCCACATCCCATATGCTTAATGCTTCTGTATACAATTTTGAGGATCTTGTCCCTCCCTGCCTGTTTATGTAGTATGTTGTTGTGGTGTTGTCTGTTCTGTTTTTGACAGACTGGCCCTGTAGCTGGGAGGAGAAAAACTGTATTTTTAGCGGCACTGCTATGAGCTCCAGGAGGCTGATGTGTTTCAGAGACTCCTGTGGGTTCCACGTGCCACAAAGTCCTGTAGGTGGGCACCCCACCCCGGGAATGAGGCATCTGTAGTAAGGATAGCCGCTTGTGATTCTTGAAGGAAGGTGATGCCCCCTCTGAAGGTTGCTTTCTTTCTTCCACCACTCCAGTGACTTTACCAGTGTTTCTGTCACAGGCACAAGCTTTGTGAGTGGATCTCACCTTTGAGACCAGTTGTCTCTTAAGTGGTACTGGATATCTCTCATTTGGAACCTGGCATCTGGGACCACAGCTGTGGAAGCAGTCCCTTGCAGGTCTTGGCTGACCTGCTGTGACGGACTCTGCTGCTGCTATCAGAGCTGAAAGTCTGGCCTCCGGGAAGAAAACTGTCCCTTCTAAGGTCTTTAGCTCTGCTCCTATGAAGTTCAGTACTTGAAAAAGTTCTAGTTGGGACTTCTGCAGGTTTATCAGGAATCCTATAGACTCCAGAGTACATTTTACAGTTTGCAGTGAGCACCTTGTCTCTTGTTCTGTTTTCCCTGGGACTAGTCAGTCATCCAGGTAGAAAAAAACTGTCACACCTTGTCTTTTCAGGTGTGATGTCACCACTGCTAAGCACTTTGTGAATACCCCTGGTGCAAGGTGAGGCCAAAGCAGAGAGTTGTGAACTGGTATTGGCAGTTCCCTAGCTGGAACCGGAGATATTTATTGGTTAGATACCTGAAATCTAAAATGGGTCACCCCTCCCCACTTTTCTTGTGTGTGAGGAAGTATCTAGAGAATAGGCCCTTGCCCCACTGAGAGGCAGGGATCTTGTCTACCACTTTTGCTGTAATTTTGTTATACCCAGTTCCTTCAAAATTCTTTCTGTGGGAGGGTATGCTGGAAAATGTTTATGTTTCTGCAATCTTGGGAATTTTTTGAACTGCAGAGACAGTCAGTGGCCCACTATCTCCAGAAACCATTTGTCTGAGGTTAATATTTACCCATTCCTGAAGGTAATGAGCCAATCTTCTCCCCACTGGCAAAGGATGGGCATCTTCAATGGAACTGTCAGGGGTTTTACTTTGACTGTGACTTACGTGCTGATGTTGCAACAGCAGTACGCTTTGCAGCCCTTCAGCTCTTGCCCCTGTAGTATCCTCTTCGTGGCTGATAGTGATACCCATAGGGAGCTGTGACAGGGCTGAATAAGGCCCTGCCCCATTTGTTATGCAGAAAGAGTTTAAACGCAAGGATCTGTTCTATCCTCTTCTTTTCTGTCTCTTGTCTGTCGCGTTGCGCAACCAAATTTTCTTGTGAGACCTAGGAACTGATCACTCCGATGGTTTCACAATTCTCCACCTCTCGCTATCTCTCTGCCTTCACTTGCTGTTCTGTCTTTTCTTCTCCTTTGCATATCTGCAGTTATAAAAATACATGTGAATCTTTATGTGGAAACGTCACTGATACTGGGATCCTTTGTTTAAAACTGTATACAGTTATACTGTTGAAATGATTGCAAAAAGCTATTTGAAACTCAAGGGGTTAACCTGAAATGCAGTTTTTAAGCCTTTTGCAGAGCTGTAAACAAGAGGTCAGTTCTGGCTTAGGGTTGCTAACAGTCATGTATTTTACGGGATGTCCTGTATTTAAGGCTAAAAGTCCCTGTCTCGTTTGTAATTCATATGGGATGCCTATTGTTCTGTACTTAGTGGCCCCTTGTATGTTCAAAATCAAATTAAAACTCAATGTCCCAAGTTCAGAGGCCGCGGCCGTAGAGCCTGTGGTGCATAAAGACTCTGCTGAGCGACACTGGGCCCGACCGGATGTCATCAAGAGACCAGGAGAGAACCAGAAGCCGCCTACTCTGCTGGTGCAACTCGAGCCGAGCTGCTTGTGAGTGTGTGACTGCATGATGTTCATCCTTCCATCCGCAACGGGACTAGTATTCAAGGAGCTGCAAGTTGTTGTTGCCCCTTAGTTGCCACCTACAAGACCTTGATTGGTGGATCTCCTGGACAACTGAAGACATAGTCGGAGGACTAAGAGTTGTCTGGTGGCTGAAAAAAATTATCAGGTGGCACGGGCCGTGTGGCAGGATTGGTTGAGAATCTCTTTGTCGGATTCAGTTTAGTCTGCTGTGTGGGACCGTCCAGGACGCAGCAAGTTGTGTCTTTGTGCATCCTTCCCTTTTGGAGTTGTTGGACCCTGGCCGGCCCCTGCTGTCACCTGGCCGGGGTGGAGTCTAGTTTGGCCTGTGCTGGGCTGCCAAGATGATAAGACACAGGCCGTTTCACTGTCGGGAGGAGAGAGGGAGCAGAGAGGCGAGGACCATGTCAGAGTCCGGTCGAACTACTGAGAAAAAAAGCAAGTGCTGCCTGCACAAAAACACACTTGATCTGTGTCCCACTGTCTTGTCGACTCTCTTTCGAGATTATGGTGGCAGACTGACTCACTGCTGCCTGGGCTGGGCCTGGCCTGGGGCGCATGCAGATTGTGTGGGTTAGGCAGGCCTTGTAATGCTAATAACCTTCCCATCCCTCTTACTATGGAATCTCCCATAATTAATGCCTATTGCCTCTTACTCCTATACTTCACAGCTGTCACAACCTCTGGCTCATACTTTTTAGATTCAGCCATGGCTACTTGGGTTCCAGCTGCCACATCCTCACTAAAGGAGGTGTTCTTACCATTTCTGAAATGAACCAGTTTGTAGTTGTCCTCACAGGGCCACCACCCCATACAATGCCATCCTTCAACTCCCTCACCCTGGCCTCCACTGTTACACCGCACTCCCTCTTGCAGTTTTGTGGTGTACTCAGGGGTATTGGAGCTGTAGTCACCCCGACGCCCTCCCCTGTGATTCTGTGCAGTAGCCTTATTTTAGTCCTTGTGTCAGCCAACTCAGCACAGGTCAAGTTCATTGAAGCAGGAAAGCTTAGAGACACATGTGCCCATTTTCATAGGCATCCTCAATTAGAGTAGACCAATGACACAATGATAACGGTACAAAATGTACAGTACATTGTTAATTACAATAAAATATGAACAATTATTTAGTAGTAAGACAGTACACAATTAAAGCAGGGCGGGAAAGGGTTGGGCTATAGCGGAAGGGTTGAGCTAGGCGGGAAGGGGCAGGGTAAGGGGTGGGGGTCTGTCCCTTATTTTTGAAATCCAGTGTTGGCAACCCTAGTTCTGGGTCGCTATGTTCTTTTTGCTGCAGCTGCATCGAAACTGACAAAAACATTCTGTAAACTGACAAAAACATTCTGTGAGAAGCAGGATGTCAACGTGGCAAAGACTTGTTATAAAAAGAGCAGCCATGCTTTTGCTAGAGAGACAAGGAGAGTGAGAGACAAACTGGGAATTAAGAGATATATTCAGAAGAAGGACTTAGTTTTCTTTGTACTGCCTTTGTAAATAGTTATACTTAATCATTTTTATTTTGCTGTTATTGAGAAAAATAAAACGTTATTTGTGAATTTTGAAACTGTTCCTGGTCATCCTATGCTTCCTGACTTGTGCCTCAATGACAGAAGCATATGGAGTATAACCTCTTAGGAAGTAACCTCTGCCTTCCCTAATAGGGCCTATAGGAGGTAGAAGGCTTTTCTCTTTCACAGTTACTCTTATAAGTGGTCTTGTATTCAGCCACTTTATTCACATATGCTCTGTTTTGTCACCAAAAAGTGACTTTTCATCAAAGTGGAAATCCATGGCTTTGGTTTGGGTATCCTGTGAAAGGATGGTAGTCCTTAACCAGGAGATAAATCAGTGGCTTAGGGAGGGGTGTGGGGAATTGGGGAGACCTGGGAGGATAAGGGGCTGTATGCTAGAGAATAATCAAAATGGCAATAGATACAGTGCAATATAAACTAGGGTAGAAATAAAGTACATGTACAGTGTGTGCTGAGCAAGGTATACCAATAGTAGTAATTAGAATATAGTGCAACAAATAAAATATATACATGTGTGCTGAGCAAAGTTGACCAGCAGCAGTAACAAGAACTTGGTGCAAAATAAAAACCCATATATGTTCAATATATGCTTGGCAAGATAGAACAGTTGCATCAACAAGAACACAGTACAAAACTGCAGAAGAAAACTGAAGATTGGGCTGCCTTTTGGACCGCCAGGAACTATTGCACGAAACTAATCAGAACCAAAAAGGCATCTTTCTACCAAACTTCACTGGTTTCTTCCACTAACTGTCCTGCAAAATTCTGGAGAACTCTTAAGGATATCGAAGGTCATGCTCCCGCTGGTTCTCTTCCCTTAAAAATCTTGAAAGATGATACATCTATCACTGACAAAGCTGGGATCCTTGATCTACTGAATGACCATTTTGCCACCGCAGGACTGGCCTTTGACTCTTCGCCGGCCAGTCACCTTTGCACCCAATCCCTAGCACAGGTAGCATCTAACTCTCATCATACCCCTTCCGCCTCCACTTTCTCCTTTCACTCTGTCTCCCTCAAGGAGGTAGAGGATCTGCTACTGCATCTGGACACCAGTAAAAGTGCTGGTGCTGGCCTTATTGGGCCGTACTTCTTAAAAGATACAGTTACCATGTATTGGCTGTACCAATCACGCACCTTTTCAACTTATCTCTTTCGTGGATGTACTTCCTGTGGTTTGGAAGACAGCTCAGGTGATACCCTTGTTCAAATCTGGTGACCCAACTGACCCCAATAATTATAGGCCTATCTCGATACTCACTATCATCTCCAAATTGCTTGAAAAAGTAGTAAACTTGCAACTTAGAGATTACTTAGACTCCGCTAACCTGCTCAACCCAGCTCAATCTGGCTTTAGGCCCCGCCATAGTAGGGTCATTGCTCTCGCAAAGGTAACGAAAGACTGGCAGAAAGCCCTTGATGGCAAACTGTCTGTGTGTGCAGTCTTCCTTGACCTAAGTAAGGCCTTCGACACCGTTGACCACGACCTACTTCTGACTACCCTTCACACTATTGGTATGGACAAGTCATCTCTGAACTGGTTCTCCTCCTATCTCTCCGGTCGCACTCAGCAGGTAAAAGCTGTGGGTGACCTCTCCCCTCTGAAACCTATCAACAGAGGTGTACCTCAGGGTTCAATCCTGGGTCCCTTGCTTTTCGGACTTTACTTCAACAACATCAACCTTGGGATCACATCTTCAGACATTCATCTTTTCGCGGATGATACTGTTCTATATATGTCCAGACCTACTCTTGAGCAGGCGTGCACATGTAACCCCTAGGTGGCGCTGTCCCAAGGGCTACTACCCCTGCCTGCTTGGCTAGTAGCAGGTTAAGGGGCCTGGGTAATTAAACGGGTGCCTCCACCCAGAGGTCAGGGTTGTTAGTGGTCAAGCTAACCTGGGCACAGCCCTCCGGGACACTGTAACCCCACTCTTTCCCTTCTAGTGGCCTGAACAATATACAATAATTACTTTCACAATGACCCTTATTCACCAGGCAATTACCCACACTGTTTGCACTTACCACCAGGGCTGGTTCCTCTAGCTTGACCCTGTGACCCCTGTAAAACAAGGTTAAGCACAGCAAATAGCAACAGTACAATACTTTTGGCACAAACTGGAACCACAGTCAGGTTAAATGCAAACAGAGTTAAATCTGATTTATTCAGGGGACTTGAACAAGGGAGGGGCGTAATCAGGTTGATTTGCTTAAAAGCTATATTAATCATACAGTTATGCATGCAGTTCAGAGTCCCTACACAGTCACACACTCTGGGTACCCAGGTAGGAAAACGGTGGGATAGCCAGGAACGTTGCTGCTGGTTGGGGCCCTGTGATGGAAGAAAGCAACATGCACAACACACACTATTTGTAATCCGGAGCCGGAGGGCTCAGTTCGAGAAAGAATAGGCAATAAGAAAATCAGATGACAACACTTTTAGATTTAGCTGTTGTTGCAGGGAGCTACCCTGATGTTTACTCACGATACCCAATACTGGACATAGGCAGGACGAAATTGAGACTGCAGGCTGTTGAGCTGGTGTGCCCGGAAAAGCAGGGCCCACACGAATCACCAAGGTGTCGTTCCTGTTCAAGGCGTTGAGCAGGGGGCTGATCCCCAGGCTGGTCTCTCGTCGATGACTTTCTCTGCGTAGCAAGTATTCTGGCTGGGCCAGTGTAGCAGGGCCCAGGCAAACGGAAATGGATACGGATTCAGTCCATGGAGCTGGATACAGCCTCCAGCAGCAAAACACAGTTCAGAGACACAGTGGGGAACCAAATCACAAACCACTATAAGCACACAGCACATTCACATGTAAAGAAATTCCACTGTACCAGGCAACTGGCTCTCCGGTCGCAATTACAGAGTCTTTGCACAATCCGGGAGTTCAGAGGTAGCTGGAAGTCCTGATAGGCTGATCACATTCAGTAAATCTTCGGTCTTCTTCAGGTTAAAGCCTGGTCACAATTCAGCGGCTTAATTCGCTCTCCAAATATGGATTTAGTCCGAAAAAAGCACAGGTTCCCTCTCAGGGACAGCAGGCAGGCATGCAGGCCAAACTCAGGCCTTTCCACAGTTCTCCCTCGCAAATCCACTATGGATTGATGCTTGAACTATCTCAAGCTGTTACTTCTTCACTTCCCAACTAAGATCTAACTGAAACTGCAAGCATTCCCCAAGATCCAAAAGGCTCGGTTGGCTGATCTGTCTGTCAGTCACAACAAGGGCTCCCCCTCCAGGTTATTTTAGGTGCCAAAAGCCCAAAACTACAATCCCTACAAGTTTTGGCCTCACCAAGCCCCTGTAGGCAGGCTCCATTTTAGAGTCCCAAATGTACTGATTGGCCCATTCTGCAGTCCAGGACCAAGATGATGGAAAGAAACAGAACTGTCCATGCTGCAAAGAAAGCAGGTTAGAACAAAATGCAATATTATTACTACTCTAACAAATGATCATCAAACAAGTACATCTTCTAACAGAGCTCCCTCTCAGATTAATTATGACTGCAATCCAGGCAGCTCTTAAATAGACAGTACACAGAGACTATACTGGTACTCTCTGGCAATACATTTAAACTGCTAAAACGCAGGACACCAGCCTGGAAGTGAGCATTTAAGCAAGCTCAAGGAAGACTTTTTGATAACTCCCATTTGTAGGGGGCTACACACAGATTTACAAAATGATTTTAATATCCTGCAGCACAACTTACTCAAACAAAAATTGCTACTAAATGTCAAAAAAACTAAGGCTATGCTTCTGACCCCGAATAGCTCTGCTTTTATGTCACCCATGGCAGGCGTTGAGCAACCTATTACCACGTTGCTTGGTGAATCTCTCGACTATGTTGATAAATTCAAATACCTTGGGATGTGGATTGACTGCCGCCTGTCCTTCATGGATCATGTAGAAGAACTCGCAAAAAAGCTGAAACAGAGGCTCAGCTTATTCTACAGAATCAAGCATCTCCTTACCCACGAGGACAAGAGGAGGTTGATTCAAGCTACTTTTCTATCACCATTGGATTTGCTGACTTCATCTACAGTCACGTTCAAGGGAACGCCTTAGCCAAGCTTGACGTTCTGTACCACAGGGCCTTACGCTTTGTTTCTGGGGTAGCTTATTCTACTCAACACTGCGACCTATACTCAGCAGTGGGCTGGTCATCTCTCACATTCAGGAGACAAAGGAATGCTGCCCTTTGGATACACAGAGTAATTGCCAGGATGCTGCCACAGTGTATCTCTGACTGCTTGCCTCTACGTGTTTTGGGTAACTATGCTCTGAGAAGTCATTTTTATATCTCCTTGGTGATACCCAAGGTAAAACCCTGCTATGGCAGATCGTCCTTCAGCTTTGCCCTATCCCAGTTGTGGAACAAGCTTCAAAAAACTCTAAAATTAGCAAACCCCATAAAAGTCCCAGAATTTAAAAATCTTTATGGAAGAACTTTCTCCGAGCATTGTAAGGGTTACTCCTGATGTGCCTTGCCTGGTTCTGACCTCCTGTGATCAACCTTTACCGCCTCATTGCTCTCTTTATAACTCTCCTTTCCTGTCTTATACTTCCTGCCTTTCCTAGGTTTTCCTCTACCTTTACTGCTCTTCCATCTGCCATGGTACAGAAACGTCATGGTCATTACAGACATTATATGTGTGAATATTATATACCCTGCTTGATTATCCTTCTCATGATGTTGCTTTGTGTACACCTGGTGACCCATTTCCATCTCTCCCTAGCCCCCTAGAGGAGTGAAGACCCTGACCCTCAATTATTGTACCTGCTGGCACTGCCCCTTTTTTGATCCCTCCCCCCTCCCAAGTTTAAACCCCACCTTTCACTGATGAACCCAGCTAGTTTGAGCTTAAGGATTTAATTCACGTCCAAATTAAGGTGGAGCCTGTCTCCCTTCTTGAATACACATCTGTAAATGAGCTGGTACCAGCTCAGTTTGCTCTTCTTGATAAAACTTTTAAATAAGTATATTAATAAGTAAGCATATCTCACAAGAAGGGGAAGAAAGATGATCAAAAAAGGAAGCAAAGGTATAGCATTTGGGCACAAATCACAGACATTATTGTTGACTGTTGCTCTAAGTACTGAATTCTACAGAATGCTTATGGCACCTGGGATCAGTGAGATGCTGAATCTGCATTTACATTGTGCAAGGTTTGTAACTTGTGATGCACACACTGTGATAAAATAGTAACATTTTTTATTTATTTCATAGTTCGGAAATAACCTTTGAGCAAGGTGCTCATTTTCAAAGGTTCCACGTCAGTATTAAAACAATACAATACATACATTTATACATACTGTACATACATACATAAGAACTTCAGCTCACAAAAGAAAAATAGAAGCGAGTACATTTTACAAAGGTAAAGGAATAATTCAGGCAACACCATGCACATTCACTAATAACCTGACATATAGCAAGTAAGGGATCATTGAACCATGGAAATGTTCAGGCAATTAATTAGTTGACTTATAGCAGATGCCCAAGTTCAGACTACCCCTTACACAATGAGTAAAGTTAACAGATGTTCACTTTATTGTTCAACTGGTACAATAAAACACATTATTCAGTTTCAAAAAACAAGTGCAAGGCAGCTTGATACATAGGCTCTGTCAAGGGGGTGGCAGCCTAGAGGGTAGGCTCAGTCCAGGAGGTGGAGGGCTTCGACAAGGAGGAGGAGGAGGAAAATAGAGGGAGAGATCAAATTTAGACAAGAGGGAGTGGGGAGGTAGGGATGGAGGATAGAACAGTAATATAAGTGGGGGACTTTGCATTAAAAGGGAGGAAAGGTACTGTAGAATGAGAAGGAGGAAAGGCAGATGCGAAAAGGGTAAGGGTGGGAAGACTGGTAATAGGAAGAGCTCGGGGTGTAGGAGGAGAGGAGAAATTTATTAAATGCATCAAGACACTGAGAAGGGCTAGGCACCAGGTCAGTGGAGTCAGCTCATACTGGGCATATGATTCAGGCTAGGGGAAGGAGGGGGTAAGTCAAGGCCTATAACGGCCAGAATTGATAGGGGAAATCCCGCACTCGCAGGATTCAGTTTCAGCGAGGAAGTGTTTGAGGTCATTTGTCTGCAAACCTAGGGTGAGTCTGCATGCTTTGTTAAGGGCAGTTTCTACATGTTTAAGAGCAGTGTCAGTAGCTGCACTGTAAACTACCAAGCCGCAATTGATGAGTGTCAGAATAGAGCTAGATACTGCCAGGCGGAGGGCAGACAGTGTAAGGAATTTTTTGTGTCTATGAAGGATTCCCAGCTTAATGTTGACAGCTTTTACAACCTGGTCAATATGTTAACTGAAGCAGAGAGTGCCATCAACAGTTACCCCTAGGTATTTTAAAGAATGTACCTGTTCAAGAGGGTCAGTCTTGCTATTGAGGATGGGCAGAGCAGGGTGCTTTTTCTTGAGCTGGTGACTGGAGATCAGCATAGTTTTAGTCTTCTTATAATTAAGGAGCAGTTTCTGAGCGCTGAACCACTCTTCTAGATGGTAGAAGGTAGACTGTAGTTCCCTGTGGAGTTGATCGGGCTGGTTGCTACAACCAAGGTTGACTGCATCATCAGCATATAAAATTATTTTACTCCTGCATGCATCTGGGAGGTTATTTAGGAATGAGCTAAATAGTAGAGGCCCCAATATGTAGCCTTAAGGGACCCCAAGAGAGACATTCCTTGTGGTTGAGATGGTGGAGCTGATTTTAACACTCTGGGACCTGCACGACAGGTAGTTCTTGAACCACATGACTGCTTCTGGGGCCACCACCAAGGACAGCAGTTTCTGAAACAGGACAGGATGGTTGACAGTGTCAAAGGTATTAGTGAGATCTATGAAAATAGATCCCACTAACCTGCACTATCCATAACTTTGTGCACATAGTCGGAGAACTCTACTACAGCAGTGGCCATGCTGTGGCACTTCTGAAAGTCGTGCTTCTGGGGATATTGCAGACCACACTTCTGGAGGTACCCGGTGAGCTGATCAGCAATTATTCTCTCCAATGCTTTTGAGAGAGGGGAGAGAAACGAAATAGGCCTGTAGTTTGTAGTGCATAAGTGATCCCCGCTTTTATGAACTGGGGTCACTAGGACCTGTTTCCATACAGATGGGAATTCAGCAAAGGCAAGTGGTTTTGGTTATAGGAGTTATTATTCGCTAAGAGCCATAGCCAACAGCTTCATTTCGATATTGTCACTACCAAGTCTGGTTTTGCCCAGTACCTTCTAAATGTATTTTCTGGCCTCATTGGAGGCGACACGTTTGAAGTAGAAGCTGGGATGGTGGGGACTGCCATATGACGTTAATGGGGTTTGTTCAGTGGAATTAAGGTAGTCAGGTGGGAGTACAGAGCTCAGATCAGTGAATGCAATATTGAAAGCTTCAGCTATGGGGTGAGAATCCAAAGTTAGTGTACCATTCAAGTTGAGCATTGTAGGGTGCCTCCTATCATCTTTAGCAAGAAGGTCCTTCATATTCTCCCAAAATATTTTTCTATTACCCCAGTTCCTGTCCATCTGTTCTTTATAATATTTAGCTTTAGCGAGTCTTGCTAGATTTGTACACTTATTGCGCGCTGTCCTGTACTTCTGAAAGTCTACCAGATTACCAGAACTTTTTGCCCTACTCCACAGGTTATCCCTGGCCCTCATTTTGTCTAGAAGATCCCTAGTGATCCACCCATTTGATGTTCCCCTGACCTTTCTTTTCCACAGTAGTGCATAGATGTCACAGATTGCAATGAACCTAGCTGAGAAGTAATTAAGGGTGCTGTCTATATTCTTAGCCTCGTCAGTAAGAGACCAATCAACTAAAGACAAAGCTTCTTTAAACATGCTTAATTTCCCTCTCTTTTATACCCTGCTCAGGATGGTAAGTGGGGGGACTTTTTCCTCCCGATTCACCCAAGTACATATAACCGGAGAATGATCGCTGAGACAGTCAGAGAGCACCTCAACGTTCTTGATTCTAGCAGGGTAACTTGACAGGATCTAGTCTAGTAGGGTGCCCTTGCCGGATTTGTAGTTCATTCTTGTATGCGCGAAGATCATTTGTGTGAGGTATACGCTGGCGACCTGATCCTTAATACAGCCAGAATCCTTGAAGAGCCAGTTAATGTTGAAGTCACCGGTAATGATGACCTCAGTTTTCTTCTAAATGTTGGAGACGGGTTCCAGGACCAGGTCGAACCCTGTTTGGTTTTAGCGGAGGTAGGTATACGGACGCGGTGGTAAGCAGCTTGCTATGCCTGCAAATAAGTAGTTTCACTGCAGGCAGCTTGTAGTCACCAGTAGTATCAGTGATAGGCAGCACACTTCCCTGGATCGATTCCTTAACATATATGAGACATCCCCCCCTTTTTCCCAGTTCTGTCCAATCTGAAGGTGTAGTACCCTGGGATTGCTATCAGGTTATCCTTGATGTTAGGGGTAAGCCAGGTCTCGGTAAGACATAGAACATCAGGGCCATGTAGCTACATCCAAGCTTGTAGCTGGGTGAATTTTGGAAGCAGACTGCAGATGTTCATAGCAGCTATTTTTAGACCACAGACCTTGTTCCCACTCTATGTCCAATTAATCAGGGGACCTGGGTAGGGGTGCACGTCACCAGAGAGTAGGAGAAACAAGAGTATTATGTACCAGGCTGTGTGAAGTAGGGCCAGTGTGTGTTTACACCTTCTACAGTAGATTTTGGGGTGCAAGGAGGGTCCTTTATTCCTTATGGTTGGAGCAGACAGCTGGGCCAGAATGATGGTGCTACTACTGATCACAAACAGGGTGACATAAGGGGTAGGTGGACTGAAAGGCATTTTGCAAGGTGCATAGGAGATGGTTCTGACTTGCAGCCCTCCGAGAGAAGGGGAGACAGTGTTTAGTTCACTATCATAGTATGCTGAAAGGATAAAGCGCTGCCCAACGAGCGGAAAAAGGGTGCAGAGTAGCGCTCACGTAATTATTAAGCTCCCTGCCAAGCTGGCAGACAAGACTAAATAAGGGGTTGTTTAACATGGGTGAAAGACAGTGAGCAGGATACAGAGCTTACTTTGTAATCAAAGGTGTATAGTTTTCCTCGGAGGTGCAACTGAAGTAACAGACCAGCACACTGCCGTAACTACAGAGGTACAGGGAGGGTAGGTAGCTATTAAAGCTGCTGTGACTTTAAAGGAACATTACACCTCATATCTTCGAAATGTTATTTTTTTCCATGTCAACAGACAACTCTATTCATGTAGCTGTTGAAGATGTATGTAACTGCATTAGTCAGTTTTCACAGTTCATGCTAGGCCCTGTTACTGTCCTGGGAGGCTCGATTTCATGGTTGTTGAAATCTCATTGTTCCTGAGAGCTGCATTAGCATATGAGAACATGATGCATAATCTCCATTTAAACTCCCCAGTATGCCTGTCTGCTTAAATTAGTCTTCAAAGAAACAAACAAAAAGAAGTGTAAAATATCACATTCACCTTCAGTGAGCTTTGCAAACTATCTGAGTTATAATGCAGGTTTTTCCCCTTTAAACTCCATTCAGTTTTTGAGTTTTCAGAAAGTTTTTGCAGGGTATTTGTTCTTTCAACATAGAGATACATGATATAAATGGTCGATCTGACATCATGTTCACATATGTTAATGCAGTTCTCATGGACGATGAGATTTTAACAACCATGAAATGGAGACCCCCAGGGCAATCACAGGGGTTACCATGAGCAGTGAAAACAAACTAGGGCTAACACATATAGCCCTAAACAGCTACAGGAAAGGAGCTGTCCGTTGACATGGAATCAAATAAAATTTAAATTATATGAGGGTGTAGTTTTCCTTTAAGTGGGCAGACTTCCTTTAAATGAAAGGACAAGGTCCCTCTAGTGGCGGAACTGTATAATCTGCTAATGGGAAACTGGAAATAAAAAAAAATTCAAGCAGAGAGAGCAGTCCTGGCATCAATTTTTTGGCATCAGTTCCTAGATGATCTCTGGCTTGCTGCACTTACTGCAAAGGGAAAACTCTGCTGGCTGGCAGGAGCAAGTGAGATTTATCCTGCGGTAGGTGCCAAAATTCAAAAAGTTCCAACCCATACCTTGCCTGTAGGGACAGCTTCAGGTGGCTTTGCATTAGGCAGGTTTTCAAACTGCAGATGCAGTTTGCTTGAGAGGAGTAGCCCGAAATGGCACAGCAATCCCCTGAGGAAATAAGGGGACAGGACAAAATTAAATAACAGGCTTGGAATGGAGGGGAATCAGTAAAACAAAAGGGAGAATGAACAGATGGAAGGGGTTGAAAATTAAACAAAGGGAGAATAAGCGTGGAGGTCCCAGAGCAGTAGCCTCTACAGGAGTTGTGGAAGCAGCTCCTATTAAGCAGGGGCACAGAGCTTAAAATGCAGGCCAGAGACTTACAACAGCTCTGAAAGCAGGGGCACAGAGCTTAAAGCAGTAGTCAACCCAGAATTTGCAAAAACATATGCTATGCAGAGTGTTTTGATTTGTATGTAAAGTCCTAGTGTGTCCTTCCCTCTGTCTTCTATTAGGAGTTTTTCCTAAATTAGCCTGCTAGCTTTATGGTAGTTTTAAGACCCCTGGGGATCTCCATCACAAATAGGTTTATTGCCTTTCTTGCTCCTACAATGCACCCTGTCTCATGTGACAGTGATGTAGCTGAGCCCATAGATTTAGCATATGCACTGCTTTAAAATCAGTTCACAACAGCAGAGCTGCGTAACTGTTCTTATCCAGTGAGCACAAATGGCAACAGTTACAGTTTAGCAGATACCTGAGAGCTAGCTAACTAGGGTTTCTGTAAGAAGACAGCTACTAAATAGCTCTAATCCACTATTTTTGTTTTCTATGTGTGTCAGGTCTAGCTAGCAGGAGTGTTTTGATTTTACCAAACTAGACATAACCATAAAAGCACAGAAATTGCCCAGATCATCAATGCTATAATTAGTAAAGACTCTAGCTGTTGTCTTACAGAAAATCCACTCAGTTAGATTTCAAGTATTTGCTAAACTGTAAATGTAGGTACCAGCATTCTGTTAGGTAGAACTGGCAGTTAGTGCTGATTTTGCTCTGTGACATGATTTTCATAATTTTTTTTTTTTTTTTACAAATGAAGTGTATGGTATGAAGCTACAGCCTAGAAACGGCAAAATACTTTGAAGTCAGTTTTTCTCCTGCCTGTGGTATGGCATGAAAGCAACAGGATGACAGTGACTATTTCAGCTACATATCTGACTTCATTTTACAATGGTTCACTACACTACACATTTAGCGTATCACACTTTTTCAAATAATAAAACAAATATTTGCCAAACTAATTAAATAACTCACACATACATTTTTTTATATTTTACTAAAAAGATACTTCATATTTGTAACAAAAAAATTGAAAATCATGTCACAGAGCAAAATCAGCACTAACTGCCAGTTCTACCTAATAGAATGCTGGTACCTACATTCACAGTTTAACAAATACTTGAGAGCTGAGTGGGTTTTCTGTAAGAAAACTGCTACAGTCTTTACTAATTATAGCACTGATGATCTGGGGCAATTCCTGTGCTTTTTTTATTGCATGTAGTTTGATGAAATTAACTTTTAAAATGAAAGCACTTACTACTGCTAGCTAGACCTGGCACACACAGAAAACACAAATAGTGAATTAGAGCTATTTAGTAGCTGTTTTCTTATAGAAACTCCAGTTAGCTTGCTCTCAGGTATCTGCTAAACTGCAACTGTTGCCATTTGTGCTCACTGGCTAAGAACAGTTACACAGCTCTGCTGTTGCGAACTGATTTTAAAGCAGTGCATATGCTAAATCTATGGGCTTGGCTACATCGCTGTCACATGAGTCAGGGTGCATTGTAGGAGCAAGAAAGGCAATAAACCTATTTGTGATGGAGATCCCCAGGGGTTGTAAAACTACCATAAAGCTAGCAGGCTAATTTAGGAAAAACTCCTAATAGCAGACAGTGGGAAGGACACACTAGGACTTTACATACAAATCAAAACACTCTGCATAACATATGGTTTTTCAAATTCTGGGTTGACTACTCCTTTAAAACGCAAGCCCAAGACTTACAACAGCTCTGAAAGCAGGGGCACAGAGCTCAGGGCAGATTGTATTACACAAGCTTAAAAAACTCTCTCTATCAAACTTAATTCTAACAAGTCACTACATCAGACTTAAAATAGCTTAAAGTGAGAAATCCATAAAATTTCTCAACAAGTCACAACAGTTCCGGTATAACAAGCAGTTAAGGAACTCTGGTTAACAGTATAGAGAAGTTAAGCCTTACAGTTCTCCAACTGCAGCATCCATATTTACAGTCTGTAAGATGTGCAGTTAAAAATGATGGCGCCCATTTTTCTTGGTGGTATGCTGTTCAGATACTCCGGTTTACAACATACTGTAGTGCTTGATCCAACAATGTTGTCTAGAAATAAGCATCTACAGTATCTGCCTCTGTTGGGAATGAAGTGATTGACAGGCACAAAATAGTGATGTATTGGGTTAGTAAAACTTTATAACTGTCTAAACAGCTAGGCTTTCATATTAAAAATATGCAACAGCTGAGAATTTTAACTAAATGAAGCAACACAGTAGCCCTTCAGCTCAATTTTAAGGCAGAACCAGCAACACTTTTTCAGGAAAGCACATTCAAAACATTTACAGGTGCAATTTGGTTGCTGCAGCAATAAAACACTTTACTTGACATAAAACATACCTGCTGAGCTAGCCCATCGGCGCGCTGGTAGTACTACAGCTTGAGACGCTGGCAACCGGGTTCAGGAAACAGCCTGTGTCATAAGAAGATGGCGCATGTGTGTGTGTGTTGGGGGGGGTGTTGAACATCCCAGAGAATGCTCTTCTTCTTCAGGTAGGGAGGGTCCCATCTGCCACTACCATACTGCCCCCTGGATTCACAAGACAGTAGGAAGTAGCATGACTAAGTGTGAGAGGAGACACACTGGCTACTGCTGATATAACGCTTGCATGCATTCTTGTAGCCCTTGCACATGCAGCTCCTACAGGGCAGGCACTGAAAAAAAAGCACAGTGCCATGTGGCTGACAATGAATGTCTCTTGGGAGCATGGCTTCATTGTGCCGTGGAAACAACAGCTTGGAACAACAATGCCACAATCAAAACAGCGCCATGTAAGAAGCAGAGTCGATGAAAACCCTGACCAAAACAATTGCAGCGCAGACCACAGAAACGAATGGGAAACATTCCCATGTCTTTGTTTTTTGTGGGGCCAACACCCCCCCAACATGGGTGCTTTGCCCCACCACCCCCAAAACTAATTAACCAACTCCGTGGGGGTGGTGGACCGAGGGGGTAAGGGGAACTTAGTTTTTTGCCAAAAAAGGAAAAAATAACATGTTGGGAGACAGACACCAAATCCCAATCCCCAGGTCTCCACTGCACCAGGTGCTTGTGCCTTAGCCATTCCACCACGGGAGCAGCTCGACCAGGAACAGCGCCTGTGGCTTCTTCAGCACTTTCTACAGTTCACAGTGAACAACAGGGGTAGCGGTAGTTTCCTACTGCTATTATACTCCTGTCACTCTAATTCATTACGCGCTTTAGACCACACAGTTATTCTTGTGCTGTTTCGGCAGCGCTATATTGACCCGGTACCTATCTCCGGTGCCACTACATCTCCCTCCTGACTAGGATGACCCTCCACCCCATTTCCGCCTGGGGAACAAGCCATGGCTCTATGGAGGATAGCACCTCAAGGAATTCAGGTGGGATCAGGAGCAATGGTGGGCCTTGAGGGAACGGAGGGAGTATGGGGGAAGTGCAGAAGGGACAGAAAAAAAAATTACACAGGCTGCCTAAAACCTCTAGAAACATCATCAGAATTCACAACAGTTTTAAATTCTAGTGACGCCTCCAAGAGAATCTGAACATTAATTAATCTGCAAAAAGGGCTTTTGAATGTGCCGGAGCAATCAAATTACACATGCAGTTGGTTGAAATTACTAGCTCTTAGTTCGCACATATTTGCAAGAAACTGTTCAGCTCCAATTAAAAGGTTAATTTAGGTGCCCTGATGGCACCACGTCACACTGTTGTGTAGACAACCTGGGATCGGGAACGGATCAGGATCATTGGTTTGGTAAGCAAGGCAGACAAATATCTGCCACCCAACAGTGCTGTGACTGGGCCAAGGAGCTTACTTCTGCCTCTGAGGTACTCTGTGCATGGCACCGCGCAAAAAACATGAAAGCTGGGCCAACAAGTGGGGAGGCAGGAGTGGTCAAGGACAAAAGAAAAGGTCCCATAAGGCCAGGTCCCTCCCACCTTCCGCTTTCCTCATCCCGCTCCTATCCTCTCCTTTTCTTCACTACCTCCTTTCTTCTCCGTGCTCTTTCACTCTTTGACTACCAGGTTTTATACTCTTATTTTCTTTCTCTGCCTTATACCCCTGCAGTAGTCCTTTCTACAGAGTATACACAGCTGCACAGAAATAGTTTTGTTCATTATCTCTCTTAAATTAATATGTTGCTGTGGAACCTCTACTGAATGGATAAAAAAGAACTGCAGTGTGAATTTTACGACTTTGATCCTTATTCTAAATGAATGTTTATTAGTTATCCAAGTTATGTTCCTGTAGCACTACTTGAATGATACAGATATTTCATATTGCTTTCCCTTATACTACGTCTTACACTTGAACCTGTGTAAACTGTTTCCCATTACATTGTTGAATGAAAGTAAATTATATTAAAAAAGGAAAAAGAAGAAAAGCAAGGGAGAAAATCTCAGGCTTCATAGGTGACATCTGCAAACGGATCCAGACCCAGGCTTCCTCCTCCCATACCAAGGAGGACAAAACCATAGGGGAATGTGGAAGCTGTGGTGTTACTGGGTGATGTATTTGTTATTGGCATCACTTCTGTTGGAGTTGTTCTACACCTCCCTTCAATCAGGATATATACCACTGGACTGGAGGATGGTGCACGTGGGCCCCTCCAAAAAAGCGGACCCAAGGATGAGCCGGGAAATTACAGACCGGTCAGTCGTACGTCCATAGTGGGAAAATTACTGAAGACCATCTAAAAGGAAAGGTTGGTGGCATTCCTGGAAGTAAATGGCCTTCAGGACATCCGGCAATATGGGTTCGTCCAGGGAGGATCTTGTCACACTAACCTAGTCGAATTTTGTGACTGGGTGATAAATGCTCTAGATGGGGGTTGGCTAGCTGATGTCCTGTATCTGGACTTCAGCAAGGCATCTGACTCAGTGCCACACGGGAGAGTGATGGGCAAACTGAGGAACCTAGGGGTAGGGGTGAAGCTGGTACAGTGGCTAGGGAACTCGCTGAGCAACAGACAGCAGAGGGTGGTGGTAGGTGGGGAATTCTCGACACCCAGGAAGGTCACCAGTGGAGTCCTGCAAGGATCAGTTTTGGGTCCACTGCTATTTAATGTTTTCATAGTGGACACAGCAGAGGGAGTTAAGAGCAAGATGAGTCTGTCCGCTGATGACTCCAAATTACGTGCGGTGGTGGACAGCGAGGAAGGGAGGAGGGTACTCCAGGAGGATCTGGAAAGACTTAGACAGTAGTAAAACACATGGCAGCTGGGGTTCAATGCTAGGAAGTGCAGTGTGCTGCATTTTGGGGCCAGGAACCCAGGGTACCGTTACCACTTGGGGAGGGGAGCAGATATCCATCTCTGAGGAGGAAAAGGATCTGGGTGTGGCGATCACAGGGAATATGAATCACTCAGTACAGTACAGAAAAGCAGCAGCAAACAGAATGCTCGGGTGCAGCATTGCTAGGGGGATCACTTCAAGGAGGGAGGAGGCTATTCTGCCACTGTACAAATAGTTGGTGAGGCCGCACTTGGAGTACTATGTGCAGTTCTGGTGCCCATACTTAAAGAGGGATGTCAGGCTCCTGGAGGGAGTCCAGAAAAGGATGTCCAAAATGATCCAGGGAATGGGGGGAAACCCTATGGGGCGCTACTAAGAGAGCACAACATGTACTCCCTGTAGGATAGAAGGTCCAGAGCAGATATGATCGAGATCTTTAAGTACCTGAAGGGCATAAACAAAGTTAGTGCTGTCTGAAGGTATGTTTACATTGAAGGGGGAAGAGACCACGAGGGGACATAGCCTGAAACTGGTGGTGGTGGTGGGGAGGTTCAGAAGGGAGCTGAGGAAGCATTACTTCACAGAAAGGGTGGCGGCGGCTTGGAGCCACTGCCTGAGGAAGTGATCTCGCTGGATTCAGTGGGGAGTTTTAAGAAGGAATGGGACAGGTTCATGGGCAAGGCACAACTAGGGAGAGAACTGATCGGAGTGGTGACTTCATGGAGGGAGAATTTGGAGGGAGGGCTGGAAAGGGGAGCAGCAGCAGCTGTCTGTACTGTGAGCTATGCTTTTGAGCAGATGTGATAGACCTTGTGGCCTAAATCTGCTGGCATTGTCGTATGTTTGTATGTCACTGGGTGGCAGCTGGAGATAGCCTGAGGGTAAGTTGAAGGTTAAAGTTTGAGGGGATAAAGAAAGGGGTTACATTATAACAGAGGGCAAAAGCACAGACTGGTTGAGAGAGGGATGTATGTCTTGTTTCCATGTGGGAGACCAGGGCACACAACCCAGACCAGACTCCCATGCCATCCCAGGCTATTGGAGGCTGGAAGGACTGCGGGGGCAGCATGCTCAGTCTCTGAAGGGGGCGAGGCTTGTACCTCTTGCAAAAAGAGGATGGTGCAGCCATCATGCTATGAGTGACCATATGGCACTATCCCTCCCTCCATTACATATGCCAGGCATCAACTTGGACAGCTTACATAGGATGAAGGAAGACAATACAATGTTTATTTTCAGACACAACCCAGGAGAAGTACAATACATAACGGTGCACACCAGGCATACGCCTGGATAGCTTATATAGGATGGAGGGAGGGAATAAAAGGGGAAGAACATTTGCCCCAGGCACAACAGGGATGAAGGGTCTGAAGAAAAAAGCACACTGCAGGTAATGGGTTAACTTATACTGCTAAAATAAGGTGGAGATGCCCCTGGATGTCTTCAAGCAATAATGTTTGCTTTTGTTTTTGGGGGTGGAGGAGGGAGGAGGCACCCGAACAAACATTTCTCACTCGTCTTAGTTAATACTTCGGATATATATATTTTTTTTTATATTTTGTCCCAGTGTTTTGCTAAAATACAGCTGGCTGCTTTAAGGAATCCATTTTATTTCTCCATAATGTTTCCTTCAAATGAAATTAGATTCAACACAAAGAAGTGCAAAGTAATGCACCTGGGAAACAAAAACCCAGGGAAGAGTACACAATGGGAGTGAGATACTGACAACAAAAATAGGAAGAGACCTGGGGGTAGTCATATCAGATGACCTAAAGGTGGGCCAGCAATGTGAGAAGGCAGTAAGGAGGGCTTGGGTGGGGGGATACTGGGATGCAAAGGAGAGGCATCACCAGGAGAAAACAGAAAGTTGTTGGCCTCTGTACAGACAGTTGGTAAGACCACATCTGAGTACTGTGTACAGTTCTGGAGACCCCATCTCGTGAAAGACATAGACAGGGTGGAGGCTGTTCAGAGGAGGGCAACAAAATGGTGCAGGGTCTGCACCAGAAGACACATGAAGAAAGACTAAAGGAACTTAAGATGATAGCCTTGAGGAAAGGAGGGAGAGGGAGACATGATAGAAACTTTCAAGTACCTCAAGGGAATCAACAAAGTCCAAGAGGGTAGCATCTTTCAGAAAAAGAGATGTGCAAGAACAAGGGGGCACAATTTGAAGATAGAGGGGATGGCTCAGAGGTAATGTGATGAAGTATTTCTTCACAGACAGGGTTGTAGATGCATGGAACGGCCTTCCTGAGAAGGCCGTAGAGTCAAAAACAGTGGGGAAATTCAAGAATGCATGGGACAGACATAAGGCAATTCTAGTGGGGGTAGGAGGAAGTAGGCTGTTGGTTAACTAGGATCTGTAGCTTATCTGTTAGGTAGGGAAATGGGCAGAATAGGTGGGCCAAGCGGTCCTTATCTGCCATCAAATTCTATGTTACTATGTAATAAAATATTTAAATTTGGTTGCACAGAACGAATTGTTTTATAAATTGATGCTACGCAAATGGGAGTCTGTTTTACATTATCTTTGAGGTACTATGGTACCGTCTGTATTTTCATAGATACGCCAAGCAGTTGTAAATGCCCAGTAAAAAATAAATTTTGCAATCCTTAAATATATTAGGTTTCATTTTTAATACTTGGCATTACATTGTATTCCGTACTTTCCTTGTGCTCTGCAAACACACACCACCTGTTCCCAATGCATAGCATATAAAACAGCTGAAACCAAGGCCTTTTCTCATTTGGACAAGCAGGCTCCTACCTCACTGAGCGCTATTATATTGTATGCCTTTAAATTTCTGTTCCACATGAATGCAGTATCTGCTGCTTTCTAATCTACCACCAAATGGTAAAAGCTTTTTTTTTCATTATTTCAGCTGTGCCTATGTATAAAATTGTTTAGTTTTCTGTTCTAAGGGTGCTGTTCAAATAACATTTTCTGTTTACCTGTGTTTTCTCTTCCAACTGCGTGGCTGGCTGTTCAGAGGGACCGCAGACTGCTTCCGCGTCCCTCGAGTCCAAATGCTGTCCAACGTCACTGGTGTGCATGTGTGAGCACGTACTGTGTTGCTAGGTAATGCACAACAAACCCTAATGGGTTTGTGGACTTGTGGCCACAGGCCCAAATTTGCAATGCCTCCGAGCAGTTTGCATCAAAACCACTGTGCCACACTTATACACATGTCCCGTTCTGGGCATACTATTTATAAGCATTGTGCCCAATAACAAATCTCTTTACTAATATAACTAACTCATTGCTTCTCTTTTTATGAAAAGCATTTAATGCTCCCAAATAAACACAAAAAAAGAGGGGGATTTGTTTTGAGAAAAAAGGGAAGGCAGTATAAAGAGAGATATCTCACATAAAATGATGTATATGGCCAGGATGAAAAAGCTGCCACCAGGGAGTCATCTCAGCTGAAGGGGGCTGGTGTCTGGTTCCAGCATCACAGCGACCCTTGTGGCGCACTCCTGCCTCTGGGGCACATTGCACTTCCACATGGAAAAAAGCATGAGAGCTGTGCCCATGCATGGGGAAGTGGGAGCGGTCAAGGAGAAAAGCAAGGCAAAAAATCTCAGGCTTCTTCACAGGTGCCAGCTGCCAGCACATCCGGGCCCCACACCACACAGCTCTGCCACTCGTAAGCAGATCCAGACCTGGGGCAGCCCCCCACCAAGGAGAAATGGAAAAGCTGTGGGGTTAGTGAGTGATAGTACTGGGCAGCAGCTGGAGACAGCCTGATGGCAAATAAAGGTTATAGTTTGAGGGGATAAAGAAAAAGGTTATTTTAAAACAGAGTTCAAAGGCCCAGACTGGTTGAGATGGGGATGCATGTCTGGTTTCCATGTGGGAGATCAGGATTCGCAACCCAGTCCAGACTCCCATGCCTCAGCAACTGGAGGCTGGAAGGGCTGTGGAGGCAGCATGGTCAGTCTCGGAGGATGGTAATACTTGTACCATTGATGGGCACCTCTTACCAAGAGAGGATGGTGCCGCCTTCATGCTGTGAATGACAAAGTGGCATTATCCCTCCCTCCATTACATATGTCAGGCATCAGCTTAGACAGCTTACACAGGATGAAGGAAGGGAATAAAAAGGGAAAAGAATTTGCTCCAGGTACATTAGGGATGGAGGGTTTGCCCTGGTCATCGGGCTCAGTTCATACCCTGGCCCCCTTTAACAGCATGCAAACAGCTAATCCTGCCCAGAAAGGTGGTCCCTAATGTGGAGGGGGGTCTCCTATGAGCTGCATTCTGTAGCTAAAGCAGTCTGTGCTGACAGCTAGACAAGGGAGGACTGTTGCCAAGTAGTGCTGACAGGAGGGTAGTTGGTGGCAGTTACCGGAATGAAAGATAGGAGAAGCAGGACCTAGAGTGAGAATAAAACTGTAAATCATAAAAAACTAGAAAACCGTGTTGCCCTTTGAAAGGGCATGCACGTACACTTTCCAAAGCAAACCATTTAAGCTTAACTGTATGTCGGTAACAGAATTCTAAAATGCAAGTGCCAGATACCATTGGATGTATTTTTATCCCATGTGGTGGAGGTAGCCTTTATAGTTCAAATTTTTGTCATGTACTGTATTTTTTTCAATTCTGTTCTCACCTCCCCATGTCTCTGGCTGTCCCACCATCTGACTACCCCTCCCAGACCCATCCTCTGACCTCTCTAGGCACTTATCGCAGCCTCCTTTTCCTTCATGACATGCCCTCTATGGCCAGGTCTTTGGGGGGGGGGCGGGGTTGGCACCCCTGACTGGGCCAGGATCCGACTGGAGGGCAGGTACCTAGATGGCAGAGAGAGGCCTGTTGAGGACCACAGTCATCGTACCCTTTGTTTGTTTTTAACAATTTTGACCCTGCTGTGGGGTGCAACATGCATCAGCTTCCAGCAGCATCCCCTCCTGCTCTGTACCTGTGCTGTGTGGCCACCCAGGTTCCGCCATATGGCAGGTAAACAGTGGAGCAAGAAATCTTCCTCCCTAGAGAGTTGTTCGATGGGGTGTTCATCCTACATCCTCTAGCTGTTCCACAGCAATCCGAGTCCATTCCCAAACCCAAATCACTGGAGTAGCGACTGGAAGCACTACTGCTGTGCTACCTGGTTGCTCTTCATCTGACGGGATGCCTACTTACAATGTCTGTCCATGGTGGTGGCCCACACTTTGTGCCAGTCAGCCCGCACCTCCTTCCTCATGTACTGTATCAGGAAGGAATCCTGAGAGAACTTGTGACGGCGAGAGAAAAAGATGACTATAGGGCAGCACACAGCGGGCCATATCATGGATTAATAGAGGGTTTTTAAGTCATAGTTAGGGTGAATGGGTGAGCAGGGCAGGCTTGGGCACTGGATGGCATAGTGTTGTGGCACATTACAGCAGGCAGATTTGGACACTGGAAAACATGACATCTGACACTAAAGGACAGATGAGATACAGGATTTGGATAGAACAGACCACCAGTCCATCACCACTTTAGTAACAGGGCTAAGGAGGACTTACTGGCCCTCATAAGACAGTCGTTTATAACACTGCCAGTAAGTTACTCAGTTGGGGGGATGGGTGCTTGAAAGTTGAGGACGTTTCTAGGTTTCAGTTTGGGTTGGGTTCTTTTTTAACTGTGTATTGTTTACTCGCTTTGCTGGGGTGGGGGATTATTTTATTTGGTAGTCGGATTTGGAAATTCTGATTCTGAGCCCAATTGCAATGCACTGGAATAGTATCGATTCATAACTTTCGATAATGTGACGGATGCAAATGGAATGGATTTCAACGATTCCAAGCATCCTTTTCCAAAATTATGTAGTGCATTAACAGAAACTTCATAAGCAGATTGAGATATTGTTATGCCGCTGTAGAGATAGCTGGTAAGCGTATACTGTACAATGGATACAAAACTGGTTACAAGGCAGAACCCAGACGGTACAGGTTAATGGAACGCAATTGACGGAAGGCAGGGTGACCGGCAGGGTGCCCCAGGGCTCAGTGCTGGGGTCTCTGCTCTTCAATGTTTTTACATCAGATGTTATTGATGGACTGGAAGGGAAGGGGTGTCTGTTCACAGACGACACCAAGATATGTAACAGGGTGGACAACTCAGAAGGAGTGAGCAATATGGAAGCTGACTTCAAGAAACTAGAAGAATGGTCTGGAGTGTGGCAGCTGCGATTAAATGCCAAAAAGTGCAAGGTCATGCACATAGGAAAGAAAAATCCAAGAAAGGAGCATTACCTAGGAGGTGAAAGACTGGTGGCCTCAAACCAGGAACGAGATCTGGGAATCATAATCTCAGATGACTTAAAGGTTAGTAAGCAGTTTGAGAAGGTAACATTGAAGGCAAACAGAATGCTGGGCTGCACTGGGAGGATAATCATGAGCAGGAGGAGAGAGGTGGTACTACCACTGTACAGACTGCCGGTCAGGTCTCACCTGGAATACGGAGTCCAACTCTGGAGGCCTCACCTCAGAAAGGACATTGACCGGGTGGAAACAGTACAGAGAAAGGTGACAAAACTGATTCAGGGTCTACAGTACATGTCCTATGTGGAAAGACTTCAGGAACTGAATATGTATTCCCGGGAGCAGAAAAAAAAGAGAAGGGACATGACTGAAACATTCAAGTACATAAAAGGCATTAACAAGGTACAGACACAGGAACTTTTTCACTGAAGGGTTCCAGGATGTGGGGACATGACCTCAGGCTGCAAGGAGGGAGGCTCTCTACCAACACCAGGAAGTTTTTCTTCATAGAAAGAGTGGTGGATGCCTGGAACAGCCTGCCCCAAGAGGTTGTGGGGGTCAACACTGTGGGGGGGATTCAAGAATGCACTGGATAGACACAAGGGAGCCCTGACTACAAAGGGCAACTAGAGTGTCAAAATAGGTCTAAAACAAATGGGCAGACTAGATGAACCTAGCGATCTCCTTCTGCCGTCAACTTATATGTTTCTAATTTTGGTATCTATTTATGAAGAAAGATATTGACAGGATTATGAAAGTGCAAAGAAGCACGACCAGG
This sequence comes from Neoceratodus forsteri, assembly GCA_016271365.2. Taxonomy (NCBI): domain Eukaryota; kingdom Metazoa; phylum Chordata; order Ceratodontiformes; family Ceratodontidae; genus Neoceratodus; species Neoceratodus forsteri. The sequence goes on from CM057455.1 coordinate 717,929,393, forward strand.
GAAAATAAAGGCTTGGAAAACATGGGCTACATTGACCAACTGGGAGCACTGGGACCATTTTCCATGGAAAAGAGGAGAATCAATGTCTTTCAAATGAAGATTCAAGGGAAATGTCAGGAAGAAATAGTTCACAGGAAGGGTGGTAAATGCTTGGAATAGGCTTCCAGAATTAGTTGCATCAGTTGATACTGTTTCTACCTTTACATTTGCACTATATAAATAGCTTGAGGAAAAGGGCGTGACAGGGTATTCCCACTGAATTGGTGGTGTAAAGAACTTGACGAACCAGCGAGCTTGGTTTCCTCAGTTTTATTTTCATATTTCAGATGAATTATAAATTATTTAAACAAACTGAGAATGCCAGCAAGTCGGCTTAGTGGTAGAGTTACCGCTGGTTATGCTAACACTACCAGTTCAGGAGCAAATTCGGCTTGACTGAAGGATGTCTGGGGGGGGGGAGGATTTAGCACACCAATGACTCTCACCTCCTCCAGGGAAGGAAGGTCATTGCCGCTGCTGCAGTGCTGCAATCTGTGTGACCATGGGTGGAAGCACAGTGCAGGCATGGAGGGAAAAAGGACATCTGCCGGGCTTGTGGCTGCCGAGCAGGCATGCACGCTCCAGCAAGGAGACCTGTTGATGGCCCCAGCTTTAAGGATGACGGACTCCAGTAACTCTGGGCACTGTGATGCCTCCCACTACGCATCCTCATGCAGCATATGTGTTTTGTGTGTTCAATCCCACCCCATCATGCTGCCTGATGCAGTACAAATATTTTGTGGATCCATTCCCGCCCCTGCCTTGGAGGTATGGCCAATGATTTTCCATTTTTCCCCTTCTCTGTATCTTCCTCCTCTGTGACCCCCAGACTCTCTCCGGTGTGGTCACTTGGCTTCATCCCTGTCCCAATCTGCCTGGAGCCCCCAGCCTTACCTGCCAATGGGAAGGGATCCCCGCTTCACTCCTATGGTCCCTGGTCCCCTGGATCTAAACCCCCGGGGCTGGACCACCGACTCCTCCTGGCGACCTTTCTTTAAATCCAGACAGAGACCAGGGAATGAAGGGAGCACCAGAGTCAGGCTGGAAGCCCCAGCATTAGGTGTGGAGGTTGGCCCTGGGACCCACCTTTGCCTACTAAGGGAAGGGGATTTCCTTGTTTTTCTGTAGTTCTGGGGGCACGGACATGAAATGATGACATCCGTCACGGCCCCCATTCCTACTTCTGTGTGCCCTGCATCAGCCGCACCTCCCGATCGCCACCAGGAACCGCCAGAGCTGAGAGATACCTTCAACCCTCCCCCACAAAAGGAGAACTGCCTGTCGGCAGCTCAGTCCAAGTTTATGCCCTCCCTCTCCCGGCAGCCAGAGTTCGCTGGTTGTTGACTTTCCATTTTTAATGGAAAACACCGGTAAAAAATGGAATCTGCCATTTTTAAAGCCAGCACTTTTGAGTCCATTTTTCATGAACAACCCCACTTTGCACCAGCTTTTTGGGCACATTTTTTTGTATAAAGCATGCTGATTTGCCCTCAGTTTTGGTTAAAAATGGAAAAAACTAATTTTTTTTTTGGCTTTTACCCCCGTTTTTCTTCCATTGTGCCTGGGGCCCCAGCACAAGGGTGTGAGTGCACGTGGAGGCGCACATGCACCCAGTGACGCTGGCTCAGCCACTTCCACCCCTCCCTTGGTAATCACCGAGCTCCCCATGGCCTGAACTGCCATCTGTCCTCCACCAGGTGGCAGCCAAGGGCAGAGGAAACTCCACATCCCTTCCTGGGAGAGGAGAGACGCCTTGTGGCAGCTCAATCCCGCTTGTCACCCTGCCTCCCCCCTGACCCCCAACAACCCAGGCTCGTCCCCGAACCCGGGTCACTGGCATGACGCGAGGTGTAGCATGCAGCACCTCAACCCTCAGCATCACCAGGCCGGCCAAAAAAAAACAGATTTTAAGATATTGCCAAATGGAATCTCCCATTTTTGAAAATGGAAAATCATTGGCTCTACTCATCTAGTGGGAGGTACAGCCACAGATACATGGGGTGGTAGCTGAGGTCAAGGGTGGTGTAACTTTGGGAATATCTAAAGGACAGCTGAGCTGGAGGAACGAAGGGGGATAAAAAGAAAGTAAAAGCAAACAAACAAAGTGAAAGCGAATGTGCCATCTTCCTTATGTCCACTTTCCTCCAGTCCCAGGGAGTAAGTGACTGGAGGTCACTCCTCACGATTTCTGCACTACGGTAGATCATACTGCAACAAATGGATATCCCGCCAGTAGAATTTCCATGTCACTCAAACAAAACCAATTTTCTGTTTTGTCCAGCGTATCCCTGATTTATTATAGTGGGCAGTACTGGTGGAAGGCCCGTCCCATGGCACATCCTGAGCATGTGAAGCACTCCCTCCACACAATGTCATTGCGTTACCGTCTGTATTATGGTGGCTACCCTGCCTTATTTATTTATTTCAAAGGTTTCACCAGGAAAGACATACTGAGCTGGTAACAGCTTGTTTTCAGATGTGTCCTAAGGGGTAGGGCAGATACTTGAAAACAAGTAGAACTGAATTACGTGGCAGGTAAAACGTACTAAACCATCACATACACACCCAGGGGCATAGTTTGTTATTTTTAGGGGGGGGGGCCAAGTAACAAAAAGTCCTGATTTTCGCGAATCACGACAGTGAAGAGGGCGGTGGCTTATGAATGCAAACAAATCAACCAGCATCAAATAATGCCCCAAAACATTTAAGACTACAGCTGAATAACTCCTGGGAGAGACCAGTCCAGGCCAAGTCGAGCACTTCCCCACCCCACCAGTTTTACTGCAGCCTGCTCGGCCCACTCCTCCTGAGACCAGAGCTTCAAAAACTGACCAAGATCTGTTTTGTATTCAGTTCTTCGTTCTTCTGCCTTGGGGGTGAGGACTTACTTATAAAGTTGAAAATATGTAAAGAACTTAACTTCCTTCTCAAGAGGACAGGACCTCCCCTCAGCTTCAATTCAAATCAGTCTTGACCTAATTTTGCCCCCTCCTGAACCTCCAGATGGATAGCTCACTAGTCTCTGACCCCCTTTGCTGCTTACATAACCCTTCCAAGTCCAGCCCTTATAGTGGATCCTGAACTTTTTGAAATGTCTGAGCAAGCCCTCCCACCCTTGAGGAGTGCAAAAAGCATGTTTCAATGAAGTGCAGTATACATATAAACATGGATGGTATGGGAAACATCCCAGCATGTGCATCCTCACAGCATGAGCCCTTATTTACAAAGATTACATAAAAAAATGCGATTATACAATGACAAGAATAAATGCTGGCCTCTGATTGGTCAGTCTTGGGCTAGACCCATGATCCGATTCATCACAGGTCTAGTCTCAGCCTCTCCGTGAACCTCTTGATGATTGTTAGCATTAGTGTGGTTTTTTGTATCTTCTCTCAAAAATATTTTTCCACATCAAATAAAACATCTTTAAAATTATTTTTTTTAATTCTGTATAACACGACGCCATTGTATAATAGCAATAATGCCCTCCAGGGTGTGTGTCATGGTAGGATAACGTCATGCCTTATGTATTAGATGCACTCGTGCCCAACCACCTGAGGTGTGATGTTATCCCAGCATGACACACGCCCTGTCGGGCATTATTGCTTACTTGCACCCAGTGTTAACACTTTTCTTTGTTATAACCAAGTTAATTCATTGGTCTCCCATCCCATCCCATATTATTCAATGTCACATGCCTGAATCTGGTTAGGTAAGGTAGGCGAAGAGGATAATACACTCCTCAAGCAAGCAAGCTTTGCATACATAAGCATGGGACTTGCTGATATCCCTCAGGCATTGCTCTTAACAAACATGCTGATGTACCTGGGACAGTGCAACAGAACAATGTAAATCCCCTAATTGTTCAAGATGATCATGGGCATGGTGTGGTCACACCACAACCCCTACCACTCTCCTCCCCACGGGCTCCTAAGGAATATGCATCTATGTCCATGCCCAGGGTTACACAACCCCATCCAAGCAAACACGGACTGCCCTGGCACAAAAGTGGTCGCATCACATAACCTAAGAGAACAGATGCCACAGGAAGTTTGCTGGAACAACGACTCCAGATACTTGTGCACAGCCTCGCAGGACCCACCCTGAAAGGTAAGTACTTGGTTGGTGGTTTTTATTAGCATCACCTATGACAGTGTGTGGTGGGCTGGTTATGGTAGCCCAGGTTGCCGTGGATGCTCCCCCCCACAGACTACTTCAAAATCGTCTCATCTGACAGTTTTGAAGGGCACAAATGAAACATGGTTGCTTCAGATTGATGTGGTTTAATACAGTTTTTTTGTCCGCGCGTGTGTCTCTATTCTTCTACACACAGACATAGACAGACACACACACCACCAAAAAAATGAACTCTTTTTATACCATGTTTACATTCAGGATAGAGACAGGGTAAAGCAGGTCCAGGCAGTACAACACAGTAAATGAAACAATGCATTTTACAATGCCCAACAAACCACCAAAAGACCACAAAACAACAGACCTTTCCCCTGCCCTAGGGGGTGGCTAGGTCACAGGTCAGGGTGCTAAATGAGGAGGAGAGACCACAGAACATCTTGTCGAACCACACAGTAAGGTGAAACTACATAAACATGCACAATTTTTAGACTGTAGGATTACATACTTTCCAACAGTTCCTAATTTTGACATAGAAACTTATCTTTAGTGCTCAGAAGCCCCTTGTACGAGGGAGGTAAGCATGGCATGGACCCAGCAGACTGGCATATATGTTGAAAAAAATATTTCTGTGCCAGGATGCCCGTCCACCCCTCCCTCCTCCACCACCAGTGGCCAGAACTATTTTTTTCAGCATGTGTACCAGTCCACCCTGGTCAGCACAGCAGCACAAAGCTGGCAGGGCAGCAGAAGGCACTGCAAGCAACAGTGAATTAAATGTCCATACAAAAAGCTACAGCCCACTCTCCCCACCCCAGACCTGCAAGGCCACTATCTCCACCCAGACTGGCCAGCTCAGCTACTCTATGCACCCTAATGGACTTGCACAGCCACTCTCCACACTCTGTGTCCACCCCACCAGCACAGCCACTCTCCCCACTGCACCAGCACAGCCACTCTCCCCAACCCACCCAACCAACACCATTTCCAGCTCCATTTATCTGGTATCCGCTCCAGGTATCCAGGTCTGTGCCTTCCCATCACAGGCACACAAAAATAAATAAAACCACATTTTATACTGCATTTTGTTTATGTTTCTTTCTTTGTCTGGAAAGAGAGATGTTGAGCTACCGGTCAGCACAGTTTGCCTGGTATACAATTACAACCCCACCCCACCGACACAATGCCAGTGCCTCCACCCACCCACACAACAGTGCCCCCACCACACCCACACAACGCCTGTATCCCCAACCCCGCCCACACAAATGACCAGTGTCCGCAACACCACACACACGACCAGCAGTGTCCCCAACCCCCCCCCACACACACACGACCAGCAGTGTTCCCAACCCCACACACACGCGATCAGCAGTGTCCCCAACCACACACACACACAACCAGCAGTGTCCGCAACCCCACCCACACACACGACCGGTGTTCCAACCCCCCCAAAAAAATCATGGCCAGTCAGTAGTCGCTATAACAATAGCCAGGTAGTAGTATAAATCATTTCTTTAGGGTGCATGTTTCAGTGCAAGATTTTTTTGCTAGTCTTGTAACACTGTAGGGGGGAGAACACAAAAAGCTACCCCTTTGTTTGTGTTCTGATCATAGGAGACTCCAAGTTTCGGGGAGTTGATACCCATCTCCAGCCAGGGGTAATGGTCAGATGTCTCCCAGGTACATTAGCATGGAGAGACACTGACCGCATTGCTAAAACTGTTCACAAAGCAGGAGAAAACACTGATGTCCTAGTACACATAGGGACTAATGATCTCGCCAGCCGGTCAGTTGTGGAGACCAAGGAACACCTGACCAGGCTGGGTGACAAACTATCATCTATTTCGTCTGGCATCTCCTTCTCTGAGATCCTGCCAGTCTGGGAGAGGGGAGCAGATGGACAGAAGGTCAGAGAAGGGGAGATAGGGGAGCTAAACACGTGGCTCAAGGGCTGGTGCCAGGAAAAAGGACTCAGATTTGTAGGGAACTGGCAACAGTTCTGGGAGCAAAAGTTCTTTAAATTTGATGGACTGCATCTGACTAAGGAGGGAGTCAGTGCATTGGGGCAGAAGTTTGACGTCTTTGCAGAATATTTAAACTAGCAAATGGGGAGAGGGGTGCAGCACCCCATATGTCGAATGGGAAGAACACCCCTCCCCCCTCAGCTACTGGTCAAACAGGGATTCAGCATGTTTGCAGTTCATTTGCATCACCAGGTAAGAAAAAAGGTTTGTCTCCCCGTACAATGCACAGGCGTAATGCCAAACCTCACCCAACAACTAACACACCGAAATCTGGCCAATGGAAAATCATGTACACAATGCTCACAGCCTGGGAAATAAGATCCCAGACCTGCAGGCAATAATGTCAGAGGCAAAACTGGACATAGTAGCAATAGTGAGACGTGGTTTACCAGTAACCACACTTGGGAGACTTCAGTACCTGGCTATGTATTGTTCAGAAGAGACCGAGGTGCAAAAGGGGGGAGGAGTGCCCTGTATGTCAATGAAAATATCAAAGCTACAGAAATTCAGAATACACATAAGGAGCCAGAAGAACTGTGGGTCACCCTGGAAACAGGAAATGGGACAGCCATAAGAACTGGGGTTGTCTACAGGCCCCCAGACCAGAGGGAGGACACAGACACATTACTGTTAGAAGATATGCAAAACATGACAGCTAAAGGGGAGGTTCTGATAATGGGAAACTTCAACGTGCCGGATACAGATTGGTCAATACCAGCAGGAACATCTGCCAGAACTACACACATAGTGGATTCCCTGCAGGGGGAGGGCCTCAAACAACTGGTACAGCAACCCACAAGAGACAGGGCTATCCTAGATCTAGTACTGACTAACAAGGAAGGGATCACAGATCTCCAGGTAGAAGGTCACCTGGGGGCCAGTGACCATCACATGGTATGGTTCAATTTGGCTACTACATCTAAATCATCCCGTCCCAAGGCAAAAATATGGGACTTCTAAGGAGCTGACTTTGATAAGATGGCCAACAGAGTTAAGCTAGCCCTGGCAAAAAGAAACACAGGTGAGGGGTACAGGCAAAGTGGCAAGCATTAAGGATGCAATACTTGAAGCAACATCCCATTGTGTTAGACAGAAAAGAAAGTGCAAAGAAGAAGGAAACCACTTTGGTTCTCAAATACAGTAGCAGAAAAGGTCAGAGCCAAAGGCGGCCTTCCAGGAAATGTAAGGAACACAGCGGGATGAAGATAGGGAGGCATACCAAACTGCCCTAAGGGAAGCAGGGAAGGCAGTAAGGCAGGCAAAGTCCCAAACTGAGGAAACACTAGCACTAACAGTAAAAAGGTGACAAGACTTTCTATAGATACATTAGTGAAAGGAGAAAGTCCAGAGGGGTATTGCTAAGCTTAATGGAGAAAAGGGAGCATGTGAGGAGGAGGACCCTGTAAAGGCATCTATCCTAAATAGATACTTTTGCTCAGTATTTACTGAAGAGAAGGTAGGGCAGGGCCCACAGCTCAGCATCATGGACACAGGGGGGAGGGAGGGAGGTTAGCACTACTCCCTTCACAAAACAAAGGGTCCTACAAGAGCTTGCTAAGCTCAGGGTGGATAAGGCAATGGGACCTGATGGCATACATCCCAGGGTACTTAAGGAGCTAAAGGTGGAACTAGCAGAGCCATTAGCAGAACTGTTTAGTGAGTCTCTGAGCACAGGAGAGGTCCCAGAAGACTGGAGAAGGGTTATGTGATCCCGCCCACAAGAGTGGTAGCAGGGAGGAGGCGGGAACTACAGACCAGTCAGTCTTACCTCAGTAGTGGGCAAGATTATGGAGGCACTCCTTAAGGAAAGGATAGTGCAACACCTGGAATCCATAGGGACACAGGATCCAAGACAGCATGGGTTTACAAAAGGAAGGTCCTAGCAAACTAATCTCATAGATTTCTTTGACTGGGTAACCAGAGTGGTGGACCAAGGGGGAGCAGTTGATGTCGCCTACCTTGACTTCAGCAAAGCTTTTGACACTGTTCCACATAGAAGATTGATAAATAAGCTGGGTAGGCTCGGGGTGGGTCAGAAGTTGGTCAACTGGGTGGCAAACTGGTTGACGGGCAGAAAACAGAGAGTGGTGGTAAATGGTATACAGTCAGAAGAGATGCAGGTCACAAGTGGGGTACCTCAGGAATCAGTCCTGGGGCCAGTCCTCTTCAACATCTTCATTAGTGACCTTGCAGATGGACTAGAGGGTAAGGCTTGTCTGTTTGCAGATGACACCAAGATCTGCAACAGAGTAGATGATCCAGATGGGTTGGGCAGAATGAGAAGAGATCTGGATAAACTAGCAAAATGGTCAGAAGAGTGGCAACTGGGATTTAATGCAAAGAAGTGCAAAATCATGCACATAGGGAAGAGAAACCCTGAAGCCACCTATAGGCTGGGAGGGGAGTTGCTAGCAGTCACAAAGGAAGAAAGAGACTTGGGCATCATCATCACTGATGACCTGAAATCATCCAAGCAGACCTCTAAAGCAGTAGGTAAGGCTAGGGGTGTTAGGGTGTATTAGTAGGGGTATCAAGTCGTAAGAGGGAAGTAATAATCCCTCTTTACAAGACACTGGTTAGGCCCCATCTGGAGTACTGCGTGCAGTATTGGAGGCCACACCTTCACAAGGACATTAACCAAATTGAGGCAGTCCAGAGAAGGGCAACCAAAATGGTGCAGGTACTGCATCAGAACACATATGAGGACAGATTAACAGAGCTCAATATGTATACCCTTGAGCAAAGGAGGGAGAGAGGTGATATGATCGAGGCATTCAAACACCTTAAGGGCATTAACAAGGTGAAAGAGTCTAACATCTTTAAATATAAGAAAAATAGCAGGACAAGAGGACACAGCATGAGATTAGAGGGGCTGATTAAGGGGAATGTGGAGAAATTTTTTCACAGAAAGGGTGGTGGATGCATGGAATGGCTTACCACAAGAAGTGGTGGCTATGAATACAGTGCAGGGCTTCAAACAGGCATGGGATAGGCATAAGGGAGCAAACACAAATGACTATGAATAGATAGACCACTGACAGAGCAAAGGCCGATGGCACATTTATAAGGTAGAAAAAGAAATGGGCAGACTGGATGGGCCTTGAGGTCCTTATCTGCCGTCAACTTCTATGTTTCTATGTTTGCCAGGCAATGAAGACAGAGACAGCAAGGCCAAGGAATCTGTCTGTTTCACCCCTCCACAGTGGACGATCAGAGAAATCAAAAAAGTGAAAGATTACTTTTACAGCCAGGTAAAGGATGAGGGGGAAATAATGTTTCAACATTTACCAATGTTCGTATGCTAGCTGTGGGCACAGGTCAGCGAGATACATCCCTTGACAGGTGAAGGATGAGGTGGAAATTACATTTTAACATTTACTTATGTTTATATGCTAACACCCAGTCTGCAAGCACAGAATGTCCCCCCTCCTAACCAACATGGACAGTCCACCAGAAACCCAGTCAGCAAACATGGACAGTCCCCCCTTCACTCCCCACCTACAAGGACAGTCCCCCAGACACCGAACAGTCCCCCTCCTCACTAGACACCGGGCCAGCGAGCACAGAATGCCCCTCCCAACCAACAAGGACAGTGCCACCAGACACCCAGGTAGCCAGCAAACATGGATGTTCCCCATATCCCAACAAGGACAGTCCCCACCCGACACACAGCTAGCAAACACAGAATTTCCCCCGCTCCACCAACATGAACAATCCCCCAAACACCTGGCTAGCAAACACGGAGAGTTTCCTCCCCAACAACATTGATAGTCCGTCCTAGACACCTGATCAACAATCACCGACATTCACCCCCAATAAGCCAACATGGAAAGATCCCCCAGACACCCGACCAGCAAATAGTCCCCCTCCCCAAGACACCCGGCAGGCAAACATGGACAGTCCCCCAGACAAATGGCCAGCCAAGTCCAAACAATGGCTAGTGTCACCACCCCACCATCACAGCCAGTGTCCCCACATCACCATGGCCTGTGTCTCCACCCTACCAGACCCCAGAATAGAAAACAGACTGTTCCCCCAGCCCCACCAAACACTGACTGCCCTCCCAGTCCCAAACATTAACCACTCCAGCCCCAAACACTGATCGTCCCCCCCCAGCCCCACCAAACGCAGGCCCTCCCCCAGCACCAAACACTGACCATCCTCTCAGTGAGTCAGCCCCAAAACACACGGACTGTCTCCCCCGACCCCAACCCCACAAAACAGACCATCCCTCAGCCCCACCAAACACAGACCATCCAGTGAGTTTCCCCAACAAACCCCACCACACCAGTAGCACAGTAACTGAGTGTCCCCACCCCACCAACATGACCAGTGTCCACACCATACCAAACAAATAGGCCCCCCATCCACCCCACCAACATGGACAGCCTCAACAGTCAGCAAATCCCCTCCCACCCAAAGAAACACAAGCTGACAGCAAACCTTCCACCCACCCCCAGACACATGGCCATGGCCAAGACAACCCCTCCACCAAAAGACACATTTCTGGGATGTGAATGGTATTAATTTTCAACAACCAGCTTGCAGCACAGTTACTCACCAAATCAGTAAGGGCACAGACAGGGCAGCATGCAGCAGGGCACAGCAAGGCCAAGAAGGCAGGTCAGGTAGCCAAGTATCTCCTAACAGTCCCGTTCCTCTCCCAATTAATCCCCCGACGAGACAGTAACTCATTTTTTCTGACACCAGATGAACGTGTCGCATTATGGGTCTGCTATAGCCTGCATGATCGCCGGCTTCTTCACTGACCTGAATAATCCTTCTCGGTGGACCGTGGAACTGGTGGGCAACGGGCGTGGTGTGGGACTCGCCGACAACACAGTAAATCTTTTTCTGGCCTGCTGGACACAGGAGCTGGGTGTGCAGGCAAGCCTGGCCGTGCCTCAGACTCACTGTAATTGTACTACTCGCTCTTCCGCCTGGTCTGTCCGGTGGTAGAGGCCTTGTGGCCGCAGGCCTCCTAGGCTCTCGGGGATGGGAGGCTTAGGTGGCAGCGCGAGAGCCCAGAGCACAGCTAGCTGCACTGAGAAACAGAGAGTAGGTAGTCAGAGGACTCAGGTGAGGTATATTTAAACTGGGCTGTTCAGGACAGGAGGAGGGTGGAAACACTAGACTGACTGAGACACTGGTGACACCTGACAGACAACCAACGACTGCTGCTCGACATCCTCAATAGCTATCTCTCCTCAGCCCTCGCTATATGGATGCTGCTGCTGCTCCTTCATGGAAGGCACACAGACAACTAAATGGCGCCACTAACAGAGTATTGCTCACGTAATGGCGCCAGCTTGCAGCACTCTCTGATTGGCTGTAACATGCAGGCTACTATGGTTACAGGCTTGCAGCCAATCGGAAAAGGGGGTCGTTTTTATTTAAGAGACACGGCGCCATGCCACCACCCCCCCATCCCTCCCCCGGAGAGGTGCAGACAGTCCGGGCATAACCCTGAGCCCATTCAATATTAAAAATAAATAAATAAATAACCCGGAGGAAACGTTGGCTGGGCTCTAAAAAGTCCTAGTCTAATTTCTCGGAGGCAGCTTGCCCCTCTGCCCCCCCCGCAATCTACGCCTATGTACACACCATATAACAAACAATAAAGAAGCCTTAAAACAAATTATGTACATTGGTATAAACAGATAAAGCAAGATGCAACATGAAGACAACAGGAGGATGCAGTTAAGTGCACAGTGAAGAAATGTAGCCAGATATTAGATAAGCTAACCAGTAAACAATAGAAGAGTCTAATTGGAGAGAAGGAAACAGGGGTTGGCAGCAGAAAGTAGGGAGAGAAGATTAGAGTAGACAGAGCAGAAGACAAGGCAAGGGAGAGGAGAAGGGAGTGAAAGAGGGGGAAGAGAGATACAGAGAGGGGTCAGGGGCAGATGCAAGAGTGAGAAGAGAATCTGTGGAGAGAGAGAGCGTAGGGAAGAGGCAGAGTGGATGGAAAGAGGGAGAGAGAAGGGTGGGCTTGACAAAGCTGAGAGGCCATGGTCCTTCAATCTCCTGGATGGCGGGTTCATATCCAAGTTTTAAAGATGTAAATAGTGTGGTGCCTTCACCCAGATAAAGAGTTTAAGTGGGCCAGGAATAATCAATCACTGTTTATTTATCAGCGCTCTTCCAATTGATCAGAGCGCTTTACAACATATGGAAACTAAAATCCCAAACTATACAGATAAAAATTAAGTAAGTATGGCACAACCCTCTGGGATGCAGTACTTCCCCACAAACTCACCCCACCCATGAGCCAGATCAATGTATCAATAACCCCCACATGGAATGCAACTTATCACTTGAACGTAAACAGAACTCAAACAAGGATTTCAAAGAGAAGAAACAGGATTTTTATTTAGGGTCCAGCCTTCAGGCCCTAAATGGGAGAACAGGGTTAGTAGCACTGAGGAAGTGCAGAATAGTGTTCCTTGGCTGGTTCTTCTGCACTGTTTCAAGCCCAGCCTACTTCAGTACAGGCTGCTCTTCGGTGCCCCCCACAGCACAGCCAAAGTAATGTCTCTGGGTTGTGCTTATATATCCTTCCAGGCTTAGCTCACGAACAGCAGTCCATCCCCTAACCATGCATTCACAGTACAGTAGCCTGTCTGCCCATATGAACTGGGGGCACTACCCTCTCCCCACAGGTACCAGTGCAATAGCCATAGTTCTACCTAAGGAGCTCCCTGTGCGTCACTGAGCACCCAGCCATGGAAGTGGGGTATGCCCGTTAATGCTGGATGTGGTTGGCCAGCAGGGGTGCAGTTAAACAAAAGATGAGCTATGCTTTGCAAAAATAAATTCTCAAACCCAAATGCTTTTAAACCTCAGACGTACTTGTTACTCCCGGACAGATGGCTAATCCAGTAAGTGCTTCCTAGCTATGATACAGGCTTCTGTTGCAGGGCAAGCCATGAGTTTACTTGCTGTTTCCTGGTACAGGGTGAATACGCAGTTTCCAGCAAGTCCTTCTTTGACTGGTTTCTCTCTCTCTCTCTCTCCCTGTAGCTCTCTTATTGTTTGTGAAGGAGGGCAGTGTCACTGGAGCTCTGGCTGTCTCTCCGGTGCAGATCAGGCCTCTCTTTACATCAGCAAGCAGTAGCTAGTCTCAGCTTTACAGGGCAATTCCTCCTGTGCCTCTCTGAGTCAATAAGCCTCACCCTGCACATCTTGCCATCCAGTCCCAAGGGGTGGCAATAACCAGCACCAGCTATGGTACTGATCAGGCAGCTTCAGTCACAATCTCTAGCAGCAATATAGCAAAAGACTCCCAAATGATGCCGCCTTCGAATTTGTTATCACGCAGTATGTAGAATCAATCTAATTACTTCTTTTATAATAACAGGAAAACGGCTTCTGAATTAATTTCTTCATCACTCCAAGAACCACTGGGCTCTTTCCACATGCAGTCAATCCCTGCCTGGTCACTCTGCCAACCTCTGATCCCACCACCACCATGCCAGCTCAGGTCAGAGATGTTGAAAATGGCTGCCTACTTCTAGTCAAATAGTCTTAGCATCAGCACCTCCCCACCAAATCTGCTTGAAAGCCAGCAATTAATTCAAGTCAATTCTATTCTGTTACTTTGTTTTCATGCCATCATTTTAACATTTAGAGGGGTTCTTGGTCTCACCATTCAGCCAAATTACGATCAGCATGACCACTGAAGGCAAGGTGACCCACTCATCAGTCAGGAAACTACAGTTTAACATGGCAATATGAGATAAGGTCCCACTGCCCTCTCTCTTACTTGTGTGGAAAACACTCTCCGACTTCATCTTTTAACTTAGCCAGAGAGTGTTTTCCACACAAGAAAAAGAGAGGGCAGCGGGACCTCTGCTAATATTGGATGTTAAAATTTAAAGTGTAGTTTTGTGACAGAAGAGTGGGTCAACCTTGCCCTCGGGGGACAGACTGATCATGATTCAGCCGAATGGTGAGACCAAGAACCCCTCTACATCTTAAAATGATAGAATGAAAACCAAGAAAGAAAACTGAATTCACTTGAATTAATTTGTAGGCTTTCAAGCTGCTTGCGTGTGTGTGTGGGGGGGGGCGCACTGGTACTATAACTATTTGATTTTGGCCACACACATCTGTAACCCTGTAACCATTAAAAAAAAAAAAGAGATGTATAAGATCCAAGACAAGCAGCTCAAGGTCAACACCAAGAAGATAGTGTCAATGACCTTCGGTACTTGTCAGAAACAGGCAATGCTCTCATCCCCCGCTGTTTTCACCACTTTGGATGGCACCCCTTTGAAAGCTGTCTCTGCTTTCAAGTACCTTGGTGTATGGCTGGACACAAGCTTGACTTCTCTGTTCACATAGACATCATCCACACCAAACTCCGTCCCAGACTAGGCACTCTGTTCCACAATAAACACTTCCTCTCCCTCCAAGTCCATAGAGAACTAGTAACCGAAACAGTTCTTCCAGTCTTTGATTATGCATAGCCTATGGCATCGCCCCCGCCTCCTCTCTTGCTAGACTGGAGACCCTGTGCAATGCCTTCTGCTGTTTCGCCACCACCTCTCCCCTCCGTATCCATCACTCCTTCCTCTACTATTCCCTCTCCATCCTCCCTCTGCCATCACATCATTAGGCCCACTATGCTGCCTTCATTGCCAAATACTGGTTTGGGTCCCTCCCCCCAACCTTTCTTCCCTGATCTCCCCCGCTCCCTACTCACTTCGCTCTAGGGATTCCTGCACCTTCTCCATTCCCCACCCTCACTCTTTTCTGCTGGCCTTGCCTTAGCCTACCACCTCCCTTCTCTCTGAAATCTACCCCATAGAGACATAGACAGTGTCGGCAGATAAGGGCCTATGGCCCACCCAGTCTGCCCATTTGAGCTTGAAAGTTCAGTTTATGTTTTCCTAGAAGTCTGTTGTCCCTTAACCCTGACCTCCAGAATTCCTTTATGTCTATCCCATGCATTCTTAAATCCCGTTTCAGCCCCCACCACTTCCTCTGGCAGGGTGTTCCACTTTTCCACCACCTGTTCTGTGAAGAAATTCTTCCTCACGTTTCCTCTAAATCGTCCTCCCTCCAACTTCATCCCATGCCCTCTAGTCCTGGAACATCTTTTTTGCTTAAAAATAGTGTATTCCTGCACCCTGTTCCTCCCTGTAAGATACTTGTATGTCTCTATCATATCCCCTCTCTCCATCCTCTCCTCCAGGGAGTACATGTTCAGTTCCTTCAACCTCTCTTCATAGGACTTGTGATGCAATCCATGCACCGCCTTTGTTGCCCTCCTCTGAACTTTCTACCCTGTCTATGTCCTTACGTAGGTATGGTCTCCAGAACTGTACACTGTACTCCAGGTGGGGCCTCACTAGTGTCTTGTATAGTGGAATTATGACCTCCTTTTCCTGCTGGTGATGCTCTACCTATGCATCCCAGCATCCTATTTGCTTTACCTGCTGCCTTGTCACACTGATTCCTACCTTGAGGTCATCAGGATGATAACCTCAAGATCCCTTTCCTGCTTGGTGCATGCTATATCCTCACCCCCAACTGATACATTGTGCCAGGATTTTGTGCCCCATATGCATTATCTTGCACTCCTTTGCATTGAATTTCAACTGCCAAACCCCTGACCATTCTTCAAGTTTCTGCAGGTCCCTTCTCATTCTGTCTACACCCTCTGGTGTGTCTACTCTGTTACAGAGCTTTGTGTCATCAGTGAACAGTGAAATTCTGCCTTCTAGGTCCTGCGCAATGTCACTGATGAAGATGTTGAATAGGACCGGTCACAGCACTGATCCCTGTGGTACCCCACTGGTCACTCTTCCCTCTGTGGAGTGACAGCCATTTACCACCACCCTCTGTGTCCTGCCACCCAGCCAGTTACCTACCCACCACACTACTGTCCTGCCCACACCCATATTCCCCAGTTTGTGTAATAGTCTTCTATGTGGCACAGTGTCAAAGGCCTTGCTGAAGTCCAGATAGGCCATGTCTACT
The DNA here is from genome assembly GCA_016271365.2 of Neoceratodus forsteri. Lineage (NCBI taxonomy): Eukaryota > Metazoa > Chordata > Ceratodontiformes > Ceratodontidae > Neoceratodus > Neoceratodus forsteri. Next base: position 717,945,574 of record CM057455.1, read on the forward strand.
GCCTCCCTGATCCACCTCCCTAGTCACCCAGTCAAAAATTCAACGAGGTTGGTCTGACATGACCTCCCCCTGGTGAAACCATGCTGCCTTGGGTCCTGTAGTCCACTGACAACCAGATGTTCCACCAATCTCTCCTTCAGTAGTGCTTCCATGATCTTCCCCACTACCGAGGTGAGGCTGACTGGTCTGTAGTTCCCTGCGTCCTCTTTGTTCCCACTTTTGTATAAGGGGACTACATGTGCTGTCCCCCCAGCCTCTCCTCATTCTCTCCCTGCCTTTGGACACCAGCTAAGGCAACTTTCTCTACCCTCCAGTTCCTGTGTACCCCCAACCTAACTTCAAATCCTCTCCCTTGCCTCCCCCAGCTTGATGCCTTTCACCATTTTACCCCTAGCCCGACTTCGCCCTATGCACTTTGCCTCACTCGATCGTTCTCTGCCATACAAAAGCAGTTATATTATGCTAGCACATTTACTGAAACCTCTGTATTATTCTGTAATGTAATGCTGCATCAATATTTGTTTTGTAAGTTGTTACTCCATACTACTCCTTCCCTGGGTTGCACCTAGAAACGAGCCTCGGTTCAGTGTGCCTTTCCAGGTTACCAACCTTTAAATCAATCAATAAATAATAAATGATAAATATCTTTGGACTGCTGCCAGCTGTAGGTACACTCAATACCTCACTTAAAAGAGCTTTTTGTGGGTTTTCAAACTATGAGGGACACAGATCATGAATGTACACACTGCCACCACGAGGCTCTGTGGCCTTTTAACTTTCAGCGTAAAAACAAAATATTGGAACAGACAAAATAAGTCATAAATTATACAATGTCTTATTTACTATTTCTGTAAATATTTAAAGATATATCCTGGCTTTGTCAAACACAATTTACCATGTTTTAAACTGTCAAAAACATTTTCCGCTACTGCAGCAGAAAAAACAAGTTTGAACCCGCAGCTTTTCTAGGTATGAGTTGTCGTCATGATTAAATCTACTCCACATTTCACTGTATGATACAATTTGCTTTACTTGGCCCCACCAATGCAACCTGCCTCATCTTGAAATTATTTATGTGAGAACTGGAAAGGTAGACTCAGGATGAACTTGCAACGCAAAGTCTAAAGAAAATGTTGTTTATGACTCAGATGGTTCATAAACCGGGGTCAGCAGTAGGTTAGCAAATTACTCATGCCTCACCCTGTTCCAATGTCATTAAGGGACAGACACCAAAAAAAGACTGCAGTGAGAAAGCAAGGCCAAATGTCAGCCGGTGCTGAAAACATTCCAAGAAGCTTCAGTTACAAAACTGCAAATGCTTTCCTCTAATCCCACCAAAAGCTAGAACCACTAGCAAAATAGTCATAACCTTGACCTTTAACTACTAGGTAAATGACTGGCAGAAAATCTTTTTTATCACACCGGTATTCCCACTGACGCACGTGCACCTCCATCATTCTGCCATCACTCAGTGTTTTTTTTTGGATTGGAAGAATACCGGACCTTAAATAGGTATACCGAATTTACATGTTTGGTGTTCCGCCTCCCAAACCTAATTATTTTCTCACTTTATACCCATGGAGAATGTTGCAAAAGGTTCTGAATTTGTGCCCTGGCTTTACTGTGGACTTCTGAGATCAGAGCTCTACAACTATAACACAAGCAGCACTTCCTACAATAGTAGGTTTATTTTTTTTAAATAAAAGAAATGCTTTTCTTCACAAAGTAAAAATCAGTTTGTTTCAAAATATTTCTGAAAACATTGGTCAACTGTAGTTCAAACTCTCCGCAGCCGCAAGTACTCTGTCTTAAAGGGGAAAAAAAGTCTGCCCTTCTAAAATGTTCTGGGGGCTGTAGGTACCAATAACAAATTTGCAATAGGTAATATTTTTTCACTGTGAAAGTGTTCTATAATGCATTCATATATGGTTGATGTCCATGTTTCATGATGTATCTCACATTTTCTCCCATGTTCCTTTATTTCATAAGTTTTACCAGGATAGGCATACTAAGCTAGTATCAGCTTGTTTCCAGATGTGTCTGGGGGAAGGGGAAAGAGAAGAGTAAAGATACAAGTACAATGCACTAAAATGATACAATATGGAAATAAGCACTGCATAACAAAATAAACAAGAATGCCTACAAATAAAACTGCACACTGTAAAGTGCCAATTGTGGAACCGGCAAAAGACCAACCGAACAGGGAGCAAAAACAAAAGTGAAGAGCTGGGAGTAATAACTGATAAACTGGGGGAGTGGGGTAGTGTTAGAGGCAGCATGTCGTGGAAGGCAGGCGATAAGAGTCCACCCTAATATCAGAAACAAGTAGAGGAGTGAACAGAGAAATCATGGAGGGCAGATTTTAGAACAAGCTGACTGAATGAAAGGTGGGAGGCAGACTCAAAATTTAGGGAAGTGTAATGAGAAGGCAGCTTGGCAAGCAGATTTTTTTTTTTTAAGTAGTTTAACCAGGAGTAGCACACTAAGCTGAAACGTTTTTTACAGGAACGACCTGGGAGCACAGGGAAGTTAAGTGACTTGCTCAGGGTCACACAGTATGCAAGTGGAAGCTGTGGGATTCAAACCCAGGTCTAGTCTGCTGGATGTCACCAGATTTGCAGCTCAGAGCCTTAAACCACTGCAATATACTGCTCCCCTTGTTTCATAGGTTCATAGATTTCATAGGTGGACGAGCAAGACAGCGAAATCAACCACTGCGAAGGGAGTGACGAGGTTTGGGGGGGGGGGGAGAGGAGAGATGCAAAGTAGAAGGGGAGGAAGTCAAACCAAAATTTGGAGATAATGGAGGTACAGTGGGTAATGTGCCAGGCATCAAGAGAGGGTAGGAAGAGGGAGGTATACAATGAACAGTGATAAGTACATAGGGGTTTGTCAAGGACAAATTAACAGGAGTGAAAAAGAGGGTCCAGTCTAGCTAAAGTGGACTTGAGAGCAGCACTGCAAACCATGTGGTTCTTTTTGCACTGGCTTAATTTTCTTCTAGTTTTTCCTTTTATTATTTATTTTTATTATATTTTTTGACATAATGACACAGGAGAAACACAGACATTCATTATGATTACAAGGGTGTACATAGTCAACATATAGCAAAAGAAAATACCTTTATATGAGTGAGGGAAACAATTAATAAATCTCTGGCCTATATCTCCCCCCCAAGATCTGATGTTTCCTACATTTAGGGACACAAGTCCTGGTCTACCGCCATTTGATGAATGATCCATCTTTGCCATATGGGTCGGAATTGTTGTTCCTTATCCTTCATTTTGGCTATTAAACTTTCCATTTTATAAATGTTCACAAGGATTCCCCTGTATTCCTGTACAGTAGGAACCCTCTGGGTCATCCAACGTCTTGTGATGGCTTTTTTTTGAGGCTAGTAGGTAGACTGGGAGCAATGTTCTAGTCCAGGATGGGGTATGTTCTGGGTATATGTGTAACAGAAACATTTCCACTGTAAGAGCAACTGACTCCCCCAAACAATCTGATATATATTTTTGTAAATACATCCAAAATGGCATGAGAATGGGACAGTCCCACATTATATGATCCAAATCAGCTAAAGAGCACCCGCAACCCCTCCAGCACTTCCCATAACTTACTAGCAGATATTTGGTAAGCCTCACAGGTGATCTGAAATATCTGTAGCGGCACTTCCAAGAAAATTCCCTCCATACATTTGCAGAAGTGATATTTACTACTGCTAGAGCCGATTCCTCCCATTGCTCCCCAGAAACCTCCAGGCCAAGGTGTTTATTCCAGCTCTGTCGGACCGAGTCCGTTGACTCAGAAGTTAAATTCTTCTGGTTTTGTTTTGTTTGTTTTAACTTTATGTGTATTCATTTTGTCATGATACACATGGCAAAAATACTTGTCAACAGAACCAGGTAACTTCATAGGGGATACAATAAAAACTTGCCTCCTTACGAAACTTATTAACATCAGTATAAAGAGTCCACTGATCCTGGTATACAACATTTGGGGTACTACTGAATGTCTCTCAGAGGACTGCTGCTCAGTATAGTTCAGGAATTGCTACCAGGCTATGAGCTGCAGGAAAAATAGGAACAAATTCCACCACCAGAAAGTAGCAGTATGGCTAAATAATATGGCCCTCTATAAGCTCCTGTTCCCACATCAAGTATTTCTATAACGGCAAGAAACGAACCCCTACATCTGCTTGCTCAACATTTAACAAGGTATTAACATCTGCACCAGGCAGTAACAGTGCCTAAGTGGCAATTTCACACATAAAGAAATGCATATACACAGCACAGTAAGTATAAGAACCACTAAAAAACTGCAGGGGTTATCACACCAAGATAAACTAGTTGCTCAAGGAGGCTGGTAAACTCACATGGCAGGATAATTAATGCTGCAGTCAAGTCCAGCTTAACAGCTGCAATGGAGTGTTCAATTGCTAGTGTGCCAGTCCCAGTGTGCCCCTCCACCTCATGGTCAGGGCCATTCATAAAGATGTAAAAAACCCATTTAAATGTAAGTTGAACAGAAATGACTGTGAAACTTGTGGCTTTAAGCTAACTGGAATGTAGGTAGCTATACAACTTGAAAACCTCACTAACTTCCTATCACTCTACACTTTTTTGCCTACAAATTCTTATCGACTTCCAACTAACTTGCATTTCTTAATTATTTTTTTTTTGTAGGACAGAGACCAGGTTTGCTAGGCTTTTCCCCATTTCCCTTCCAGTATTTTGGCCATCCATTTCTGTTTTGGTTCAGCGCTTGTGTTTTTATTAAGTTCTGAATCATCTGAAGAGCAGACATCTAGCAAAATACAATGTTTAAAATGATTATGTTAGCCATCTTGTGTGTGCAGTAGCAGGGCTGCTGCTTGCAATGCTGGCCACCCAAGTTTAGGAACGAACCCAAGCTCTCCGGGGGGGGGACCTGAATATGAGATGTCAGCCTTCAGGGTAGAGAGACATAGTTGAGCAGACTGGGTGGGCCATTCTATGCTTCTATGAGACTGATGGGCACATCACCAGATTACAGCTTCATAGACACACTTCATGGATAAACTGGCCAACTGTATTGGAGACATTTTAAACCCAGGGCTAATCCCCCCAAAAAATGTAGTCTGAGGTGGAATATCAGAAACCCAAATTTGGTGTTCTGTCAAAAGGTTTGGTATCCAGCATCCAAAAGAACAATGCTACAGATTAAACTGCAGAGTGGAGGCATGGAGGAGTGGTATTTCTGCTGGAATAACAGCACGAGGATCATGAAAATGGTACTACGTCTTATAGGGACCCTGTCACCCCTTAAGCCTCAAAGTGTATTTAGTTTAAAAAACACATTTAATGATTGGTCATATTATGTAGAGATTGCTGCAGTAGCTGGTAGTTTGATTTGGATTCCTTTTTTCTTTTAAAAAGTGAAAAACAGAATGCCCACCATACTTTTGTTACCACACAAAAACATGTTTGTTTACATTTTTTGATCAACACCCATTGTATCTTTCTTGGACTTGGTAACACCTCATCTGTGTCTAGCAACTTATGATGCAGTGAGAGGAGAGGAGGCTATTGCATCGTGAGTGGCTGCACTGTTTTGGGGCATTCCTAATGTTCAAGAAGTATGCAAGAAGAGTAAATCTAAGATCTGAAACAAAACAAGGTTGGGTATAATGACACCATTAGCACGTATTTTGGTTCTACTTAGAAGGAAAGAAGATGAAGCAACCAGCAACATCAATTAATTTTAGGGAAGGTAAGCAATCATTAAATGTGGGTTTTCAACTAGAATTAGAAGATCGGCTGGATACTATGAGCTCTCCAACTGGCTGAGAGCCATAGCACGGGGGTATATTAACTACCAGTACAGCCTAGTAGCTAAAAAGGGCTAGCTAAGCCTGCTTCAGTACCAAAGTGGTACCACTGTGGATGTTCAACTCACCAAACTTTTTTTTTTTCCATAGCTCAGCGAGCCCCCTCCCTTTGGCAAGTGCCCCCACCGCCAAAACCAATTATTAGAAAGTGCACTTCTCAACTAACTGGCCTAAAAAACCAGCACAGAAATTTGCCACATAGTGACAGACTTTTAAATTTTTTCCCCTTTGGGGAAGAAACAGCATCTATAACCAAAAGTAGTAGCGCTAGCATGTCGTGTGCTCAGCGCTACTCCAAAATAGCCCAGCTCGCAACCCAGAACACACAAATCAGACAAACGCAATCATTTTTTTCTTTTTCAAATCACCTTCCCTGACTGATTGCGTTCTGTTTGTCCCCGCCATATCCACTACAGTATGTTCGTGTTACTTCCTGCAGATTCTCAAGTCGAGAAGTTGCGACTCTGCCCCCCCCCCCAAACTAAACTGATCATCGACAAGGTAGATGACATCACTCACTTCTACAAATACAAGAGAGGCCATGGGGGGAAAAGCAGATGATACAGTACGCTTCACAGTAAAACAACTGTCAAACATTATAGTGCCCTCTAACGGCAAGTATACTAGTAGAGAGACTACTTTACCACTAAAACCACTTTCTATTAATTTTATTTTATTTTATAAATACTGTATTACATAAACGTGTCACATGTAGCACATTTTCTAAGCGAAATATTACCCTGCAGGGTGGGTGGTATGGGCAATACCAGACCTTTCAGGGGCTAAAAGGCCCTCCTTTGCCTGCAGCACCAGGCCTCATTACGCCGTTGGATGGTCTGGTATTGCCCAATACTGCCCACCCTGGAGGGTATTATGGCTTGTATAATGTGATGCAAAAATGGCGACAGTGTCCCTTAAAAAACTTGTATGCAAAACAGGGCACAACAATACAGCTATAGAGCCCAGCCATGCAAAAGCAAGAGAGTGTTGGACTTTAGGAGGGCTGACTTTGGGGAAATGTGAGAGTGCCTCAGAAAAGCACTAGCAAAGGGGTAAGAAGGTGGGGTGGAGGAACAATGGGGGAAAATCAAAACAGCAATCACAGAGGCAACAAGCCTTTGTGTGAAGCAAATCAACAAAGCAAAAAGGAGATAAAAAAACACCATGGTTCTTAAAAGAGGCGGCGGGGAAGGTTAAGGAGAAAAAGGTAGCATTCAGGAAGTATAGGGAAACACAGAAGGAGCAGAACAGACAACTGTACCAGTTAAAGCAGAAGGAAGCTGGGAAGGTAGTCAGAACAGCAAAAGCCCAAACTGAGGAAAAGATAACCAACTCAGTTAAGAAGGAGGATAAAACTTTTTACAGGTACATTAGGGAGCGAAGAAAGATGAAGGGAGGGAAAGTGAGGCTTAATAAAGGGAAGGGAGGGTGGGCAGAGGATGACAGTGAAAAAGCAGGGATACTGAATGAATATTTCTGCTCAGTATTCACAAAGGAAGAGGAGGGGGAGGTACCTAAATCAAAGAATAGAAGCACTCTGGAAAGGGAGGTCAATACCAGTCCAATCACAGAAGAAAGAGTTCTGAAAGAACTCTTAAAACTGAAGGTGGACAAAGCAATGGGGCCTGATGGGATTCACCCAAGAATTCTAAAAGAACTAAGGGTAGAACTAGTGACACCACTGGCTACCCTTTTCAACAAATCATGGGAGGATGGTGTGGTACCAGAGGACTGGAGGAGGACAGACGTGATTCTCCTTCACAAAAGTGGGAGCAAGACAGAGGCAGGAAACTACAGACCTGTTAGTTTGATCTCAGTGGTAGGGAAAATGATGGAATCACTTCTAAAGGAAAGAATTATTGAGTTCCTAGAGGCCAGTGGGGCACAAGACCAAGGCAACATGGATTCACAACAGAAAGGTCATGTCAGATGAATCTAACAGAATTCTTTGACTGGGTGACCAATGTAGTGAACCAGGGAGGGTATGTGGACATGGCCTACCTAGACTCCAGCAAGGCATTTGACACAGTCCCACACAAAAGATTAATATACAAGTTAGCCAGCCTTGGAGTGGGTCCCAAAGTGGTAGCCTGGGTAAAGAACTGGCTGGACAACAGGATACAGAGGGTAATAGTAAACAGAGTTCACTCTGAAAAAAGGGGGGTTATTAGTGGGGTCCCGCAGGGTTCAATACTGGGCTTAGTCCTCTTTAACATCTTTATAAGTGACATTGAGAGGGTCTGGAAGGAAAAACATGTCTCTTTGCAGACAACACAAAGATCTGCAACAGGGTTGATACCGAAGATGGGGTGGAAAGGGACTTGCCAAGGTTGGAGGAATGGTCAAATGTGTGGCAGCTTAGATTCAATGCAAAGAATTGCAAAGTAATGTACCTGAGAAACAAAAACCCAGGGGAAGAGTACACAATGGGGGGTGAGATAATAACAACAACAAAAATGGAAAGGGACTTGGGGATAGTCATATCAGATTACCTTAAGGTGGGCAAGCAATGTGAGAAGGCAGTAAGGAGGGCTGGTGGGATACTGGGATGCATAGGGAGAGGCATCACCAGTAGAAAACAGGAAGTTGTTATCTCTCTGTACAGACAGTTGGTGAGACCCCATCTGGAGTAACGGGTCCAGTTCTGGAGACCCCATCTCTGCAAGGACATAGACAGGATGGAGGCTGTCTAGAGGAGGGCAACTAAAATGGTGCAGGGTCTGTACCAAAAGACATATGAAGAGAGATTAAAGAAGCTTAACATGTATACACTCGAGGAGAGGAGGGGAGAGGGAGAGGGAGGGACATAGTAGAAACTTTCAAGTACATCAAGGGAATCAACAAAGTCCAAGAGGGTAGCATCTTTCAGAAAAAGAGATGTGCAAGAACAAGGGGGCACAATTTGAAGATAGAGTGGGGACAGCTCAGAGGTCATGTGATGAAGTATTTTTTCATGCAGAGGGTTGTGGATACATTGGAACAGCCTTCCTGAGGAGGTAGTGGAGGCAAAGACAGTGGGGGAATTCAAGAATGCATGGAACAGACATACGGCAATTCTAGTGGGGGGTTGGAGGAAGTAGGCTGTTGGTTAACTAGGATCTAAAGCCTATCCATTAGGTAGGGAAATGGGCAGACTAGGCGGGCCAAGTGGTCCTTACATGCCATCAAAATTCTATGTTTCTAGCCTTGAAAAACCCACAAAAGTGGCATTTAAGAAATGTGCTCTCTTTTAAATTGTAATATCTGAATAGAAAATGTTTATAAAATTGCATACTGAAGTAGATGTCTGCTCTTCAAACATGGCTGTCAAAAGGTTCTCCGCAGAATCCTCAGTTGTTTAGGAATGCCCATTTCTGACATCACTTTTATATCACTGTTCTATCCTGTAGGAACAGACACTTATCCCTGCCCTTATGGGACACCGTAAATACTGAAGTGACCCCAGACCACAAAATCCAAGTTTAAACATAGTGGTATTATGACATGAAGACTGCAGTGACTCAACACCCCAGTAAAGGACTGGAAATTAAAACACGAGACAGGGATCAAAACTTGAGGCGTGCAGAAATGCAGTAACTAAATTAAGCAATATACCATGAGAGGGTGTTGGTGATGCTAGGATTTACCCATGCCCTGGGGAGTTGTTTGGTCACGAGGCACAGCCGAGTGACCAACAACACCCCAGGGGTGGGTAAATCCTGGCATCACCAACACCGTCAAGTGGGATATTGCTATTATACAATGTTTAGTAATTTTTATTTTATTAATTTTTTTTATTTTAAATAGGAGAAATAGTGAAAGTGTTAGTATACCTAGAAAATAGTGCATTGCAGTTTGTTTGATGGGATGAGCGGTGTGACTTTGAGCAGGAGTCTGGTCTATGGTGAGAATGGTGCCAAGAGGAGAAGACGCACCGAGTTTTATTGTGGTGGAGTTCCGTGACTGCTGTTTTGGAGTGTGCTCAGCAGTTGTTGTAGGTCAGGTTCATTCATTACTTTAAAGAAGCTGTACATTTAGAGTGTGTGTGTGTTTTTTTTTTTAAATTGAAAGTTGCAGTTTCATAGCGCAGTGTCGCTTTGAGCAGGAGGAGCTCAGTCTAGTCGCATGGTGAGAACGGCGCCGAGAGTGGAAGACGTGCTGACTTTTGAAGTGGAGTTCGTGAGTGCTGTTTTTCAATGTGCTGAGCATGTGTTGTAGCTCCTTTTCTTACTTAATTCAAAGGCTACAATTTTTCGTGTACTTTGTTTTTTTTATTGAAACTTACGGCTTGGTTTGAGAGGGAGTGTGAATTACCAAGTGATTAAGTTGGCGGCTGCTGTTTACTGAAATAGGACCCGCAGTGATTTTTGGGTGGGTGATATGGTCGAGGGCTGCCTGGCACTTCTTCCGGTGGGGTGATTTGTAGCTTTTACAACGGGAGAGGAGTGCCAGGTAGCCAATGAGAGTACAGGATTTGTGCTTGATTTTAATGCCCATTGTATAATTACTGTTTAACACACACTCTCTAATTGAGCATTTTAGAACATGCCTAGTTATTCTGTTAAAACAAGTGTGATTTACTTTTGCCACGGCACATGCTAATTAAAGGTTTTGGAAATTAATCGTGTTTTTGAAAGATCTTACTCTAGTGAACTCCAATGACATTATTACAGTGAGATAGGCATTTTAATATGTCATAATGAAAACATTCTTAATGCAAGCAGACATCACCTGAAACCTCACTTTAGAAGCGGACTTGTAGCTTTCCAACATCTTAAAAACTGTCTGCAAAGTAATGTTATACATTACCTTAATGTTACAGAAAAAGGAGTTTTAAAAATGAGTGCATATCTCATGCATGCCCCATGCCACTTCTGTACTAGAAGTGTCTGGTGATAATCTTCATGTAGCTTTGTGATCAGTAAAGCATTTCCTGCAGACCACATTTAAGTGTTTAATGGGGCGAAGGGAACGGGTTAAATGACAAAAAAATGACTCCACTATTCCCAGAGAGTCATGCAGCACTAAAAGAAATAAAACAGCAGCTGTCGAGACAGTAACTGAAGAAAACTTGTGTGGACTTCTTCCTTTATTAAAATGAAATGGGTAATCATGCCTTATCCAATAGAAAGACTACCCTGTGAAGCAGGGCTAGATTCTGAAATAGAAAAAAGAAACTATTTTCTGGCATGTCAAAAAATTTCAGCTGGTCTTACGAATCTTTCTCTGCCTTCTTTTAGATCCCATATTAATATTCTGCTATTACATCACATTTCATAGCAAATGTTTATAACTGCAAACAAAAAACCTAAGGGAAGTTAATATCTGAGAAGGCCAAGCCTACTGAAATAGTTTTGGAAATGGAAGGATTATATTATAAGACCGTCACAAAGCACAATAAAAATATACTAACGTTAGGGTAGAGTAAGCATTTTTCAAACTTTACGTTTCTTCAGTTTCTAATGAAACACAGCACAGAAGCAGTACAATTGTAGTGCCATACAAAGAGATGCACATAACACTTTTTAAGGAACACGTCACCTCAGTTTGGGATAAGCTCAGTAGTTACAAATTTGTTACCTCACTAGGAGGGGTGTTAGAATAAATTCAAAGTAAATCGTCAGCTATGGCTACCATGCCATCAAGGAAATAAGACTTCAAATAATTCAGTTTTCCAAAATTTATAGCCACTAGTAGGTTCTTAAATCATGTATAGTCCATAAACTATGTAACAATTATGGTTTAAACACTACAAAACCCAGCTACAGGCTGCAGCTTCCTGCAAGTAATACTTCAAGTCCATCACCTTCATGAAGGGAACAATACAGGACATTAACAGAAGAAGATTTTCAGCAACTGTGCATTAATACATCAAAACTACCTATATAACCACAAGCAACTATATATTGCTCTCCTTTCTCCATACAGTCTGCAGAAAAAAATATGTCTGTGGCATCTTTTCACTGGTCTAGATGCAAACTCCATCCCTTTCTTCTTTCCCCTAAGGACCACAGGTAAGGTTTATGGCGCCAGGTCCATTTTGCAACTCAGAATACAGTACGTATCACAAACATTTATATTCAGTACACAGTTCACACCAATCAGCAAGCAGTGTGGTGACTTATCACTCTGGATCAGCATTTGGAGCAAAGAACCCTCGAGATTGCCACACAAGCAGCTAGCAGTGCCATCTTTGCCAGCACCACTGAATCACAAGCCCTCTGAACTTGTGCTCCCAGGACTACTAGCAGCCAATCTTGGCCAGCAGTGTGCAATAGGAGCTGATTCTCCACAAACATCCCACCAATCAGCAAACGGAGTGGCAGTTTGGGGGATGCTTTGGTCTCAACTCTGTTGAGACAGCTGATTACTCAGGCTCAGCATTCAGGAACCTTTAGGATCGCCAACCACATGACTAGTAGACCTCCGTCTTTGCTAGCACCATGGGATCCCAAGCCTTCTGAACTAGGGCTCCCCAGGACTACAGATGGATAAATTGGGCCAGTAACCAGTGGCAGAAGGTGCTTTCCCATGCACATCCCACCAATCAGCAAGTGGAGCGGCAGTTTGGGGGCAGCTTGCTCTGCTTTGGAGGACCTCCGATGCCTAGCTGTTCCTGTGTGAGCAGTCCCAGCATGAGTGGGAGATCAGGGAAGGAACAGAGTGGAGATGCCAGGAGACTTTGCCTCTTGGTTAGCAGAGCTACAGCGTTCTTCTGTGTGTCACGCCGTGCAGGGTGTTTACAGTAAAAGAATAACTACAAGTTAAGTTGCCACTGTCCTGGAAGCTGTAATTTAACCCTCACTGCCAATGCCCTGCCTCTCCTTTATATTCCCCATGTGTAGGCCTCTTCAAGTTGGTGCTTGCTTCTACAGTTAATCATATTCCCCTACAGGCTAGTTAAGCATGCTGTATACTAGTTGACTGTATACTTTATTTAGTGATTTTCACATTGTTCTTAGCATTATGAGATTGCCCTTGTAGTTAGGCTACCCTCCTCAAGGTGTCGAAAGCCATTTTTACAAGGCAGCCTAGTTTAAAATTCTAGGACTGGCCCCATGCTGCTTCAACCTTCCACATCAATCCAGCTGACAGTTTACATGGCCTCTCTCCACGCAGATGCAAACGCTCAGGAGAGGGACAGTGAGATCAGGGGCCAGGCAGGAGGATATAAAGGGCAACAGACTACACCCAGGAGCGTCCACTATGAGCCGGAACAAGCGGTTCAGCCAGTCCACATGGCTGCTTACACTGCTCATTCTGGAATGCATTCTCAGGAACACAGTGGCTCCAGGAGAAATTTAATGAATGACTTGCCATGATCAGGGAAGTGTCCACACAGTTGCATTTGTACTGTAGCAACCAAAGTGGTTGGATTACTGCAGTACAGATGCAGACGTATAAACTGGCCTTAAGATATACAGTGCTTGCTGACCTTAATCTGCTGTTCTCTGTGTGTTGTATGGTACCTCATTTATTTACCTCCCTGCATACTTTTCCTCACTCCCCCCACTTCTCTCCACTTCCACGCCATCTCTTCTAGTTCTTCTCTCCCAATCCACCCAGGCGTCTGCTCCTCCTCCTCCTCCCTTAACATCAAAGTACACCACAGAAACATAGACTTTGACAGCAGATAAGGACCACTTGGCCCACCCAGTCTGCCCATTTCCCTACCTACTGGATAAGCTGCAGATTCTAGTTAACAAACAGCCTACTTCCTGCCACCCCCCACTACAATTGCCTTGTGTCTGTCCCATGCATGTTTGAATTCCCCCACTGTTTTAGCCCCAACAACCTCCCCAGGAAGGCAGTTCCACACATCCACCACTCTCCCGTGAAAAAGATTTCCTCCCATTACCCCAGAGCCATCCCCTCTATCTTTAAATTGTTCCTTGTTCTTCTACATCTCTTTTCTGAAAGATGCTACCCCGGGACTTTGTTGATTCCCTTGAGGTACTTAAACGTTTCTATCATGTCCCCCCTGTCCTTCCTTTCATCAAGGGTATACATATTAAGCTCTCTCAGTCTCTCTTCATATGATTTCTCATGCAGACCCTGCACCATTTTAGTTGCCCTCCTCTGGACTGCTTCCATCCTGTCTATGTCCTTGCGTAGATGAGGTCTCCAAAACTGCACACAGTACTCCAGATGGGGTCTCACCAACTGTCTGTACAAAGGGATAACCACTTCCCTTTTTCTACTTGTGATGCCCCTTCCTATGCATCCCAGTATCTCCCTGGCTCTCCTTACTGACTTCTCACATTGCTTACCCACCTTTAGATCATCTGATGTGACTACCTCAAGTCCCGTTCCATTTTGTTGTTGTTAGTACCTCCCTGCTATTGTGTACTCTTCTCCTGGGTTTCTGTTTCCCAGGTGCATTACTTGCACTTCTTTGCATTGACTCTAAGTTGCCATATGTCTGACCATTCCTCCAACCTTGCCAAATCCCTTCTCATCCTTTCTACCCCCCTTGTGTATCAACTCTGTTACAGATCTTTGTATCATCTGCAAAGGGCATACCTTTCCCTCAGACCCTCTGCAATGTCACCTACAAAGATGTTAAGAGGACTGGACCCAGTACTAACCCTGAGGTACTCCACTAGTGACCCCTTTCTTGGAATGTGTTCCACTCACTATTACCTTCTGTGTCCTGCTGTGCAGCTAGTTTGCAACCCAGGCTACCACCCTGGGATCCACTCTCAGGCTGGCTAACTTGATTATTAATGTTTTGTGTGGGACTGTGTCAAATGCCTTGCTAAAGTCTAGGTAGGCCATATCCACAGCCCCTCCCTGGTCTATTACTTTGGTCACCCAGTCAAAGAAATCTATCAGATTCGTTTGACATGACCTTCCTGCTGTAAATCCATGCTGCTTTGGGTCCTGTGCCCCGCTGGCCTCTAAACACAATCCAGCAGGGGGAAGATGGAGCATTCAGCTACCAATTTCTTGATGTCAGGCTGTAGGCAGCTCTTCACCCTGTAGAAGTCTCTAGTAAGTAAGTAAACAATTTATTGATCAGCAATAAGCCGTATGCAATGTAAAATTTTGTACGTATCACATAAAATACAAATCATAAAAGGTTGTAACTACAGTTATGGGTCTAACATACACCTATCATATAGCACCAAAGCAAAGAATGCCATCTTAAAAGATATAAATAAACTGTCTATTATTTTGATCATGATAGGAAAATTTCATAATAATATGAACCATGCTTTACAAATGTGTGGTTAAGAGAAACTTTGCCAACAATTCAATGATTTTTTTATCTTTAGTTTTGAAGAGATAATCCAACATATTAGAGGGAGGGAGACTGAGACCTCCAAGAAGTTCACCCAACCATTTCTTTCTGGATGCTTCATAAAGGGGACATAATAGTACAACACGTTTTAAGTCATCTATTGATTCCAAACCGCATTTACAAAATGGGGAAGATAAGGCCTTTTCCTTATATCTATGCTGCACATAGTTTGCTGTATAACACTCGGTTCTAAATCTGGTATAGATCCTCCTTAATCTAAAGCTTGTTATCATGGAAAGGTATAGCTCAAAACTACATGAAAGTTTAATTGTTTTGTAATAATCATGAAGTTTGAGCATGGAGAGCTGAGTAAGCAAAATATTCTCATCCAATGCTCCCAGTCTGATTTTGACATCCTGTTTGATTTCTACTAGAGGTCTATAATATACTTCATATAGTAAATGTCCCAGACCAGCTGGCATCATAACCTCCTTGATAAACCGAATACTGGGATGAGTAAATCCCAAATTGGCCATTTTTATGCTTTCTTCAAGGCACATTCTGTGGTATCTACTTTCAGGCAACAAAAAAAGTTTGAGTATAAATATAATTTGTTGCTCCTGTATAAGGGAAATTAGGGTGCGCTGTCCTAATTCCAATGCTGGAATACATTTTGGTATCCCTTGTAGTAGCATGAGGAAGTGTCTATACAGGTTGTTTAGAATGGTTTGTAGCCTTCCGGTCTGTGCACATCCCCATGTTTCACAAGCATATAACATACTTGTTCTTATTTTAGCATTGAGTACATTCACAATTCCTTTAACTGAAGTTTTTCCCATTTTATTATTAAATATTTTTAGGGCGTTCCCTGACGATCTCATTTTATTTTGGATTATCTCCATGTGTTGACACCAGGAGAGACTGTAGGAGAAACGGACTCCTAAGTAATCATAATACTTTGCCCTGTCTATGTTTACTCCATCTATCTTAAAGATAGTGATGTTTTTTCTCTGATTTCCAAACACCACTACTTTTGTTTTACCATAGTTAATTTTTAGTTTGTACTGTACACAGAGAGATTCAAACTTTATCAATTTCCTTTTAAGTCCCAATAATGAAGTTGACAGCAGAACCAAGTCGTCAACATATGCAAGACAGTCAATCCTAGTGCGATCTACCTTGGGAGCGTGGAAGTCGGGGATAGAAATCTGTTCCAAAATTATGTTTATATATATATTAAATAGGGTGGGTGCCAAAATGCATCCTTGTCTAACCCCTGTGTTCGTAAAGAATTTCTCAGTCAGATGTCCATACTGATCGTATTGGACTCTAGCCCAAGTATTTTCATGTAGTCTAATGATGACATCCAGCAGGGAACTCTCCAGCCCTAATACCTTGAGTGTTATCCAAAGAATTTTTCTGCTGATGTTATCAAAAGCTGAAGAGAAATCCACAAAACAGCAATAAAGATTTGTTTTTCTAATTTTAGTGTATTTCCAAATCAAATGATACAAAACATAACAGTGTTGTGTTGTGGATCTATTCTTCCTGAAGCCGTTTTGTGCCTCATTCAGGATTAAATTTTCTTCAGCCCAGTCTAATAATCTTCCCAGAATTATCCTTGTAAAGATCTTCTGAGAAACATCTATAAGGCTAGTCGATCTATACATTTTCGGGTTATAAGGATCCTCCTTTTGAATATAGAGGATATAGTCTACCTAGCCAACTTGGGGGACAAGGGAGTCCTTGTAGGAGTCCATTAAATAGTATAACAAGAAGCGGACACCACCAGTTGGGAAATGATTTGTATAGGTCTCCCAGAATACAGTCAGGGCCTGGAGCCTTGTTAGATTTCAGTAATGATAATGCCAGGAGAATGTCTTCTTACGTAATAAAGATGGGCCATAGATAAAACATTTCTCCCCTAGGCTCTTGGGCTATAGTCATCTCTTGTTCAGACTGAGAGAAATAGAGCTCCGAGAAATAGAGTCTCCAGGCTTCTGGTGTAATATAGGCTTCTAGTCTATTTGAGTATTTGTTGTAGCCCTAAGATACCAGTTTCCAGAAGCCTCTACTGTCTCTATTCAGTACGGATTGTCTGAGTTTTTCCCAGAGTCCATGGGAAAAATTTTCTTTTGCCCTTTCTAAAGCTAGCTTATACTTTTCTCTTTCTGTCTTGAGTATTTTAAAGTCTGCTGTAGTTTTATTTCTTTTATTTTTATGTGCCCTCAGTATTCTGCCAAAAATTTTTTTAGCCCGTAGGCAATCTGCATTAAACCAAGACTTTTTATGTCTGTTTACAAGAAGGTATTTTTTTCTTGCATCATGGTTTCAATATCATAGATATAATTTCCCAACTTTCTAGGATAATAGTTGATTCATGAAAGTTTATAATGGAATCATGTATGTAACACACTTCTCCAGTATTTAAAATAGACTCAAAGTTCGTATGATGTAGCGGTCCCCAGGTGATTCTTTTCTCATTAATAATCTCCAAGTTGTCCTCCAGGTAACCCATTTTTCTATTTGCTCCTAGGGGACAATTCAGAGTAAGAACAATAGGACAGTGGGCAGATTCCAATCTGTCCTTAACCTCTAATTTCTGTACCATATAGGTTGCCTCCAGGTTAGCCCAAATTAGGTCCGGAGTAGAAGAACCCACTGGGCCTCTAAAAGTGAAGACCCCCAACATATCACCCTGAGTTCTTCCATTTAAGAGACAGTAATTCCTGGATGCAAAAACTTCCAGGAGGATCCTGCCTCTGGGGTTAAGTACCAGATCCTGTGAGGACCTTTTATGGGAGATATTGTCATTAGCCAAAGGAAGCAGATAGATAAAATCGGTATAATCGTGTTCCAAAAGACAGGAAGAAACTCTAGCATTGAAGTCTTCCATAATAATTATAGGGCAGTTTGCATAGCTGTCCGACAGATCATCCAGCAAAGTTTTCAAATTCTGAATAAATGTATCTGCTGTTTCAGAATGTCTGAATCTGGGGGCAAAATACATATTACACAGAATAGCTTTCTCTAGGCCTTTATGAATTTGTAGAGTCAGAATTCCCTCTAGATGTGTTGCTATTTGGGTAATTCCTAAATCTAACTGTGTTTTGATAAAAAAAAGTAAGTCCTTCTTTAAGCCTACCAAATTTTTTATCTCTGGAGGCCGATAAAGTTGTGGCTGTATAACCTGCCAGTCCGGGAGTAGACTCTTCAGTGCACCATGTTTCCTGAATCCTTATTATGTCATAGGACTCAAGAAAATCCAAAAACCTCAGGGTCTGTTATTTTAAGATGTATGCCCTCAATATTCCAAGAGAGAACAGAGAGGGCATCCATCATGTTCCTTTTTCCCTCTGTATCGACTACCATCCCAGTGTTTGGCTCTTCAGATGTTAGCTCACCGGGGTCACCGGGTGCCAGTGTCAGGGGAGACCACGGTCAACAGCGCGAATAAGTGCCCAGGTCTTCAAAATTTTCAAAGTCTAATAACAGAGAATCAGAACTGGAGTTGGCTCCTGTACTCCCATCATGAGAGTTACGGCCATGGGTGTCTGGATCCAGCTCTGTCATGTCCACTATATGGATTCCCAACGGGTCCAGTCTGCCTGCCAACGACAATATTTTGTTGGGTAGGTTGGGATTTTTGAAGGTGATGTCAATCTGGGATGAAACACCTGTGTTATCTTGTATATTAATAGAATCTATCATATTCCAAGAAATATACAAATCTAATGCTTTTTCTAGGAAGTAAAGGAGATCCCCTTCTACCTTCCATCTAGCATTCTTATCCGTGAATTTCCACCCAAATACTGCAATTGTTCTTCCTAGCCATGACTTTTTCTGGTTTTCAATGTATTCGTTAATCACTCCCAAGATTTCCCTCTGAGGTTCATGAGCTGCTTCGCACATTTCATCCGGGAGGAGGGACTGCTCATAAGGACTATTTTCCTTACTGCCAAGGGACTCAGGGGAAAATCTTGGAACTAACATTGGGAATGTGATACCATAGCCCTTTTCCCTTAAGAGTAATGCCTTTTCTAAGATGGAATGGGCAGTCCTCATGGATGTGCAATAGAGTAGTACAGTTTTCCTGTAATAAGGATTCAATGATCTAAGAAAAGATACTTCCTTTTCTAACTCCGGCTGGGATAGTTCAAGAAAATTAAGTACCCAGGCAAGTAGTGAACTCTCTGTTTCATTCTCTAATATAGCTACATTATAAATTTCAGTCAAAAATTCAGTGTTCCCACATTTCTGTAAAACAGGAGAGATCCCTGAAACCTTTGCTGGAATCTTATTAATAAAATCATCTTTGATGACTGAATGACCGGAGGTCTCAGTCTCCCTCTGAAAAGCAGTCAGTGACTCCCCACTCACTATTACATCATAAGATATTTCTTTATATGTACCATTTGAGTGGAGATTCGTCTCCTGCACAGCTGATTGTTTACCCTGTTTTCCCTGTTTTGAGTTTTTGTTTGGGTCCTGACCCTCCCTTGTTTCCTGTACAGTTGGTTTTTCCAGACTTTTATTTTTACTAGATAAAGATTTCCTTTTTTTTGATTTTTTATTTATTTTGGTTCTTTTTTGTTGGTTCTGTGTTTATCTATCAGATTCACCAGTATCTTGTTTTTCTGAATATGAGTTCTTTATATAGCATTCACATATTTTATTTTTATTGAAGGGTGAAGGGAGGTGTACCTGTATGCCTATATTTGCCTTATCTATGGTCAGGGGTTCAGTTCCCAAGGATGCAGACTCAGAAGGGTACTTTTTACTGCTGTTTAGGATTCTATCCAGAAGTACTCTGTTATGAAAAATGTCTGCTCTTATGTTACATCTCATTTTTAAGGGTGTTAATATTTTCCAATATGACTATATCAGCAGAGTATCTGTTCTTTAAAAGCTCTAGAGTCTGCTTCGAAATAGTGGAGGTAGCTACCAGGTATGATTTGTCAGTACACTGGATTTCATCAGTGTTGAAATCTGTTTCCTGGGGGGTCTTAGACCTCAATGGCTTATACTTCCCTTCTATTTCCTTATCTATTTTACGAGTTGTATTCATCTTCTTTAATCGCTCGATAGTGACACTCAGATCTTTAATTATAGATTTTAAATCTATCTGTTCTCCTAGCTTTCTATTAGGATCTGAGGCTAAATAATTATAACTATGTTTAAAATGATCCTGCTCTGTTGGTAATCCCTTGGTTCTAAGAAAAAGCCTAGGTGATGCGAGTATCTCTGTATCGGTAGGACAGGACATACTGTATCTGAAGTAGGTGAAAATCTCAATTCCAGATCTTCAAACCTCTCTAACTCCTCTGAATTAGACTTATATTTATCCCATGCATATTGATCATAGGAAATGGAATCGGCAGACTGAATAGACATTCCCCAGTCTTTTCTAGGAGAGTTTTTAAACAAAGTTTCAGAGTGATTGCCCAATCCGTTTAAATGATTGGTCAGATCGGTTGCTACCAGAATAGGGGTTGAACTGAAGTTAGGGCTCTTCCCCTTCCCTTTATTACTCCAAAAATCAGTTATTTTAAGTTGTTTCTTATTCTCTAAAACATTTACATGGGGGGAAGAGGGAGGAAGACCTTTATGCCCTCTCTCCAAGTTAGCGTCTTCTGCATTTAGATTCTCCTTTTGTTTATCTGGGTTATTAAAAGTATTGGGAGTATTATTTTTATTTTTACATTTATTTTTGTATTTTCCTTTGCCCCTTCTATTTTCCTTAATATGCATGCAAGAAATATCTTCAGTAGGATCAACCTGGGTCTCTAATATTTCAATAACTGAGCTGGAACAAAGAGCTTCTTCTGAGGCTTGGTTTAAAACACTGCCCTTTCCATTTCTAGTAACAACCATTTTAAAAGTAGGCTTCAATATAAATGCAAGGGTAAAGAGGAATAACAATGTTATTACAAATTACAAGGCAGACTAAAAATACAAAAAGTAATGCAGATAATGCAGTAATGCTGTAATGCAGTTTCAACACTAAGGTACAAGTTATAAGTTATGAGTCTAAAAATAATTATTCAAGTTAACAGAACTAGTATAGAGAGTTCAAGGGATAAAGCTGGAATACTTCACCACTTCACCACTTCAGTTCTATTTCCAGCACGAGCAGCCCAGAGTTCCCACAATGAAATCAGCCCAAACCAAAGAAGAAATGGTCATCGGAACAAAAAGCTGTGCCAAGCACTGGTTCCAGGGATGATTCCAAGATCTCGTAAATGAATGCAGAATAACCAAACACAGCCCCAACAGAAGTCCAACAGAAAGTCCAGTAGTTTGAGTTTTTAACTGTTGTTGAAAGTTGTATTGCTGTTCTCAATTGCCCAACTCCTAAGAAAAGGCACGGACCTACTATTTCCTCCTTAATATAGCAACTGAGTTATGGGACAGGTATCATCTCGTCCAGGGGAGTAACTTATTTGAAGTAACTTATTTGGTAGTTTTCCGCCACCACCACCACACTGTCTATATTCGTTCCGTAATATCAACCTTATTGAAGTCTGTTCTGAATTTTCCTCTGTACTATTTTCACTATATGCCTCCTCTGCAGTAGCCCATTATCTTTTCCTTTTACTCTAGTGTTCTCGGCCTTCAGATGTTACAAGAAAAATGTACAAGTTCCAGATACCAGGTTCTGCAGTGTAACAAGAATGATGAAAGAACAGCTCCAATAAATCCCAATAGATCCCACTGGGTTCTTTAGTTTCTTTTTAGTTCTGCACTTGTTGATGTTGCAGCGATAATTCACTGACTAGCTGAACTCTGTTTATACCGTCTCGCCAAATAATACTGGCCATTGCCAGGGGTTTAATGTTCTCCCAAGCTCTAAATTCTGAGGAGAACGATTTCTTTTACTGCAAGTACAGCCAGTAGAGCCAGTAAAACGAGTGCAGCTTCTGAGATTTTCACTCGAATTCTACTAACAGTTCCTTGCACGAAATGGGAAATGCTGTCAAAGCAGGTATAAACCCCGCTACTGCTCATTCTCCTGCAACTCTACACCTACTGCAACACTCAGTCAGACTCTAAATGCTGCTGGCCTCTAGGTACTCAACAATTCTTTCTTTCAGAAGTGATTCCATCATTTTCCCTACCACTGAGGTCAAACTTACAGGTCTGTAGTTTCCTGCTTCTGCCTTGTTCCCACTTTTGTGAAGGGGTATCACATCTGCCCTCCTGCAGTCCTCAGGTACCACCCCATCCTCCCATGATTTGTTAAAAAGTGTGGTCAGTGGTGTCACTAGGTCCTCCCTTAGTTCTTTTAGGATTCTGGGGTGAATCCCATCAGGCCCCATTGCTTTGTCCACCTTGAGGTTTAGAAGTTCTTTCAGGACTCTTTCTTCTTTAAATGGATTGGTGTCAATCCCCCTACCCAGAGTGCTTCTACTGTCTGGTTTAGGTAACTCCTCCCTCATCTTCTTTTGTGAATACTGAGCAAAGTATTCATTCAGTATCTCTGCTTTTCACGTTTCCCTCTGCCCACCTCCCTCTCCCTTATTAATCTTCACTATTTCCTCCCTTAACCTTTCCACTGTATGCTCCCTACTGTACCTATAAAAGGTTTTATTCCCCTTCTAACTTTCTTAACTGACTTGGCTATTTTTTCCTCAGTTTGGGCTTTTGCTATTCTGACTGCCTTCCCCACTTCTTTCTGCTTTAATTGATACAGTCCCTGTCATGTTCCTTCTGTGATGCCTTATACTTTCTGAATGCAGTCTTTTTCTCCTTAACCTTCCCTGCCACCTCTTTTGAGAACCACAGTGTTTTTTTTACTCCGCTTTGTTTTCTTTATCTGTTTCACACAAAGGCTTGTTGCCTCTATGATGGCAGTTTTGATTTTTCTCCATTGTTCTTCCACCCCTCCTTTTGGCCCATTTGTAGTGTATCCCTCAGGTATTCACCCATTTGCCAAAGTCAGCCCTTCTAAAGTCAGAGCCATCTCACTCTCATTTCTACTCTTCCATTTCCCTTCCCCTCTCCCTCCCAAACACAAGCCTTTTCTACTCTACTTCTCTTCACCTCACCACTCCAGCTGTATCGTGATGCTGAGCTTACCCCTGGCCCTATCCTCTCCACCCTTGTCTTCTCATCCCTGTCTCTCCCTAAAAGCCTTGACATTTTCCTCGTTAATGCCAAGATACTCCTTTCTAAGGTTGAGCTTCTTAGAGTGTGGTTCTCCCAGCATATTTCAGACATCCTGTGTGTCACTAAATCCTGATTCCCTTCTAAAATCTCTGACAGTGACACTGCTATTGGCAAACAACTTCCACAGACAGGACAGGGGCAAGCATGGAGGTGTGAATGCCCTCTATGACCATCAGGACCTTAGCCGTAACGTAGTCACCAGCAGGGTGGTCCTCTTCTCTAATTAATTTTTCCTGACTAGGCTCTCCCGTCATCCACTCCTATCTTTGTTGATGGTGTCTATGCCACCTCCAAAGCATCTCCTTCAGTTATGTCTGAAGCTATTACTTCCCTAGCCTCTTACTCCTCTCCTGGGAAACTGATTTTACTAAGGGACTTTCATATTAACTCATTCCTCTCATTCCCTCTCTGAGCGTATATGAGGCAAAGCGTTCTATGCTTAACCATAGTCGAAACGGCCACTTCGAGCTAAACTACTGGCTCTCCAACTTCCAAACCTACAATGCAAAAGTTTGAGTATCAGTTTTTCCCAGCTCATAAGAGAACTGACACATCTTAGTCACCACTCCGCCAACTATTCACTACTCGGCTGGATCCTCTTTTACCATCCTTGCCGCATTATTACAGTTGATACTTTGCCTGATGCCTTCAGTGATCACTGTGTGATCTTTGATCTAATGTGTCAGGAAAACTCTCCCCTCCTCCCCTCCCAAACTTATCTGGTCAAGATCATTCAGGTCTCTTTATCTGGATTCCTTCCCCTTTGACCGTTCCATCACTGACTGTTCCTTCCAACTTACTGCCACTGACATCGATGATGTCCTCACCCTGTTCCATTCAAAAATCCCGAATCAATGCGACAAACATGTTCCCTTTTAAAAGTCCAATGTAAGAGTGTCTCACCTCCCCTGGACCTCGGCCAGCTCCACTGCAAGGATGCGTGACGCTGAATGGTCTTGGTTTAAATTGTTACATTCCCCTGCAGACCTCCAAAGCTATGAGACACTTACAAATTCCTGCATAAAGGCTGTCAGGGCAGCTACAGCTAACTATTTTATCACTAACCTCCAGAAAAATCTTAAGTACCCTGCTATATTCTGGAAGGCAATCCAGTTTCTTTTTGATCCTCCATCCCATTCTTCCTCCCTTGTCCAACTAAAGGATGGTTACCCCATCTCTGACCCTTCCCAGGTTGCCTCCTACATTAACAAATATTTGCTATCCACATAGTTTAACATCTCCTACTTTTGTACTTCCTCCCGAGTTTTTATTTTTATTGCAGATTTCTATGCCTGCTGTACTCCACTCCCTTTGTAATCCCACAGCTGCACCTGGAAACAAGCTCTGACTCACTGTACCTTTTCTGGTCAACAACTTGTAAATAAATAAATGAACTAAGTGACTACATTTCTTGCATAGTCTATTCATCTTGTATAGTTGTCTATATCCATTCTCCACAAGTCATGGTCATCCCACCATGTCTCGCTTATTCCAGTTATTTTCAGTACCATGGTGACTAGTGTCTCTACAGAAGTTCACACAGTTTGTTTCTCGGGCTTCTTGCATTAATGTATGTACAGTACACCTGCTGTTGCTACATAGGTACATAGAAATTGACAGCAAAAATAGGCCTTTCGGATAATCCAGTCTGTTCACCCTATCTAACTGCTCTGCACTGGCTCTACTGTCCACCCCGCTCCTTAATTTCTGCCCCCTCTTCTGACTATGTCTATATGCCTGTCTCATCCCTGCTTGAAACTACTTACTGATTTGATCTTTCCCACTTCTTCTGAAACCTTTTTCCACAAAAAAGTGCTTGCAGACATCTTTCTTGAATCTCCAGTAGCCTTTGAAGGTTCTTTGGCATCCATTCTGTTTATCCCATGCAGGCACTTGAACATTTCTTTCCCTTCTCTTTTGAGGGTGGAAATGTCCAAGTCCTGTAGCCTCTCCTGTGTGACTACTACCCCCCAGGCCTATCTTGGTTTGTCCTGCACTGTACACGCTTGCACAATGCTGTAGTCTTTCCTCATGTGTGAACTCCAGTACCTTGCACGGAACTTCAGACGTGGCCTCACCAATACTCTGTACAGTTGGAGGATCACCTCCTGACTTCTACTGCTTATCCTCCCACCTATATATCCCAATATCTGTTTACCTTTCCCACAGTTCTGTTACAATGTGCTGTGGATTTCAGGCTCTCTGATATCATTACCCCTAGGTTCTTTTCCTAAATGGTGCATTCTGTCACTACTACCCCCATTATGTACTGCACTCGGGCTCCTTTTCTTAATGTGCTGTTTTGTTTCTTTCTGCGCCATTTCTCAGTCTCTTTTGTCCACATGCAGCACTTTGCAAGCTTCTCAGTACAGAGGTAAGGCAACCCCTCACAATGCCAGCAACCCTAGTTCAGGAACAAAACTGGGTCACTGGGAGTTGGCTGGGGGAAGGAGGACTGAGCATTCCAATGGAAGCTCTCACCCTCCGGGGAGTAAGTCTTGCTGTCTTTGCTGCAGTACTGCCACCTGGAAGCCTTAGGTGGCAGTGCAGTTGAGGACACCATGAGAGGGAAAGGTGTTGGCCAGGGTCAGCGATATGCAGGCAATACATGCACAGTGGTCACCCTTGCATGCCAACGTTATCAGAGACAGCAATGGGGAGAAAAGCTTGGCCCCAGTGCCAGCTCCTCAGGGGCGCCCTGTGCATCTGAGATGGTCCCACCATCTCTTTTGTTTTCAACAGTATTAGTCGCTTGGGAGTATAATCCTCCTATGCCTGTACCCTGCCCGACAAGAAAAAAGGAAGGCAGGGACCAGGGGAAGGGAACTGGGCATGAGTGACACAGGGCAGAAACTAAATTCCCCCACCCAAAAAAGTAACAATTATCACAATCACAAACAGTAGAAATTCAAGGTTTCAACTAGGATCTAAAGAAGAAAGGTTGTTACAGTTACTTAAATTGGAGAGTTTATCATTTAGCTCCACTGCTGTTTGCATCCCACACAAACTCTTGACTGCTTTGGAACTTGGAGGCAGTTAGTGAGTACAGGCACAACTCACCTAGCTCTCGCTTAAAGTCCAGAGGATAAAGGCAGTATTCATGGATGCTCCGAATTTAAAGACCAATGACAACAAAAATGTATTCTGTTTTGACCTTATGATGCATCAAAAATACATTTATGAAAAAGTAATCCTTAAAAAGTAACAATAAGGTTGAAATGTACCACTGTATAGTTGTTTTGCCACTGCTGTATCCTCCGAGTTCTTGACATTGCAACATAATGTGCAAAGCAGCAACATGCCACTTAAGCCAAAGCATAGTTTATCTCCTGTTGAAATGCATTACATTGAACCCCTTAATGTAACACCACCAGTTTAATCTCGCTACTTAAACAAAAACAAACAAAAAAATTGTTCAATAAGATGTGAGACCAAAAACTGATGCTATGCTAATGAATAAAATGACATGTTCAGAATGTTGTGAGCCTGCAGCATCAGGTAGTTACTTGTCCCTTTAACCAAATGAGCCAAAAACGTGTAACCATTACGTCACTTACTTTACTTGTCACGGACATAAAACAACAGTAAAGCAGAAAACAGCAAAACAGCACCACCTGTTGTACCAGCTTGGTTGTGTACTGCACCCACATCCTACCTGGTGTTCCAGGAACAGAATCAGGTTGGTTTTTGATTACAAGATTGCTGCAACTTATATATTTACAACCAATGTCCACTATGACACATTCCTTTCTGTAGTGATCTACAGTGGCATGGATTTGGAATAAGAGTGATAAACGAGCTCAAGACAAAAGGTATGTTGATGTCCTTGTGACATGGTGTGATGCAGTTCACTGTAGGAACCAGCCTCAAGCATGATACCAGGAAAAGACACTGATGACTAGAATGACATCATCCGAATGCTGCAAGCCTGCACGATCAGGAAAAGGGAAGCGATGAGCAAAGCAGACAGACACAGCCCTGAGGTAAGTTTGATCAATTTACTTCATTTCTAATACAGGTTACCAGAAAAATGTATAACACAATACATATGATGCCCTGGGAAACGGCTGCACTTATAGCTGCTGAAATGGTCAAAAAGACAGGCTTCGGAGCTCCATGTCACCTGTGCTGGAGATGGAAAGCCCCTGGAGGTCCCCTTCCCCACAAAAAGAAGTCTTGCTGAAAGAACCAGATGCTAAGTAAAGTACAGTTACGTAAGAACTTACCGTAACAGTAGATCTTCGAGAGAGGCTTTTGCAGTAGGTAATTACATATAGGACTGACATCGGCAGGCGGCAGGACCCCACGGAAAAAATTTTTAGCTAGCAGTCCCTGGTGGAGACCGCCCCCACATTAGGTGACCGGCGTCAGACGACGTTGGTATAAAGGGGCGGTCCCGGATGCTTGCCTTCCAGTTCTTTCCCGCCACAAGCCCGGAAGGCCCAGACGAGAGAGAAGCGGATATTCCCCTCAATGGAAAAGGAGCTAAAAAAGCCTAGGGGATGGAGGCGGGATAGACATTTATCAGAAGAGCCTCTCTCAAAGATCTACTGTTACGGTAAGTTCTTACGTAACTGTACTATCTTACTTCGAGAGGGCTCTTGCAGTAGGTAATTACATATAGGACAGAATCCCAAGCAGTCTGGAACAAATGAAAGGCACCTGGAGGAGGAACTACTCCAAGAAGTAGCTAAAACCCTTGCAAACCTCAAGATAGGAGGCCTTGCAAGACAGCTAACCTGAAGCCTGCTCTATGGCGAGAGGCAATGTCCAAACTGTAATGTTTCGTAAAGGTATGGACGGAAATCCAGGTGGCGGCAGCACAGATGTCTGCCACAGACACATTCTTGAAACAAGCTGCAGAGGCTGCTACTCCACGAGTGGGAGTGACCTCTGACTTGACCCGGAAGGTCTTCTTGTACTTGTCATAACAGAAAGTGATGCAATGAGCCAACCACTTTGACAGGCATTGCTTGGAGACAGCATTGCCTTCCTTTTGTGAGCAAAAGAGCAGACAACTGATCAGTCTTTCTGAGATCCTTCGTCCCATCGGTGTAGTATCTCAGAATCCTGTGGACATTTATAGTATGGAGCAAGTATTCTCCTTGGTTGGAGTACTGCGTGAAAAAAGCAGGTAACTCAATAGACTGATTTAAGGTAGACTCCGCTACCACTTTCGGAAGAAACTTAGGGTTTGTGCGAAGAGCTACTCGTTCTTTGTGAAAAATCACATAGGGGACTTTACACATAAGGGCCTGGAGCTCGGAAATTCTGCGAGCAGAAGTAATGGCCACCAAGAAGAGCGTCTTCCACGATAAGAACTTCAAGTCTGCGGAAGCCGCAGGCTCAAAAGGAGGAAGGGTAAGTTTCTCGAGAACAAAGTTCAAATCCCAAGGGGGAGCAGAAGTCCGAACAGGAGGCCTGAGATGAAGGACCCCTCTGAGAAAGGTCTTGGATACCTCTAATTGAGCAAAGGCTTTATCAGCAAAAGGAACATGGTAGGCTGAAATAGCAGCCATGTGAACCTTCAAAGAGGAGTGACTGAGACCCAGGTCGAAAAGATGACGCAAATAATCGAGCAGAACGGCCACAGGACAGGGGAAAGGCTCCACATTCCTGGAGGCAGCCCAAATGGAAAATCTCTTCCATTTCATAGCGTAGGTGGACCTAGTGGAGGGTTTTCTAGCCTCCACCAGAATCTCGGCCACCTTAGGAGAGACACCAAAACGAGATTGGGCTAGGTCTGCAGGAGCCATGCATGAAGTTGAAGAGACTTGAGTCCCGGATGGACCAGGGTCCCCTGATCCTGGGTCAGCAATCCTCGAGATAAAGGAAGAGGAAGAGGAGGAACCTCTGAGTATTGTTGTAGAAGAGAGAACCAGATTTGCCTGGGCCAGAAAGGAGCGATCAGAATCATTCTCACTCCTTCCAATGCAAGTTTCTGCAGCACACGAGGGACCAGAGGAATTCGGGGAAAAGCATAGACGAATCTGTCCTTCCAGTTTAGAGACAGAGCATTGCTCCAGAAAGCGCCTCGCTCTGGAGCGAGTGAGCAAAAGGTGGGAAGTTTTGCGTTTTGGGAAGAGGCGAACAGGTCTACCTGTGGAGTCCCCCAAAGCTGGAAGATGCCGTTTAGAACCTTTTGGTCCAGTTCCCACTCGTGTGGCAGAGCCGAAGAACGACTTAGCTTGTCTGCCAGGACATTGTCGACTCCTGGAACATGGATTGCCGTGAGGTGAAGGTTGTGAAGCATTGCCCATTCCCAAACCCTCATTGCTTCCCTGCACAGCGGGTAGGGACCAAGTCCTTCCTGCTTGTTGATGTACCATACCACACACATTTGTCCATTTGGACAGCTAGGTGACCAGGAAGGATGTATTGGTGAAGGGCCTGGAGCATATAGTACTGCTCGTGGCTCGAGCACACTGATGTGGAGAGCTAGCTCCAATCTGGACCATAAACCCTGGGTTCGGTGAGGACCCAGATGGGCTCCCCAACCTTCGCCTGATGCATCCGTGGTCAGAGTCGGGGAGGGGAAGGATAAAGAAGGGACCCCCCGAAACAGGTTCTCTGAACCATCCACCACTGCAAGTCTCTTGTCATCGGCGAGGAGATCAGCACCAGATGATCTAGGTCGTCTACAAGTTGATCCCACTGAGAGCGGAGAGTCCACTGAGAGATCCTCATGTGGAGTCGCGCTGAACCGTCGGGATGGCAGCCGCCATAAGCCCCAAAAGACGGAGCATCGACCTCGCTGGAACCTTCCTGCATTCTGAAAGTAGGGAAATCTGTGACTGGAGGGAGGCCTCCCTGTCCGAAGGCAGGAAGGCCTGGCACACTGTCGTATCGAGGAGTGCCCCGATGAACTGGAGTCTCTTGGAGGGTCCAGATGAGACTTGGAATGGTTGATGGTGATACCCAGACCAGTGAAAACCTGCTGGGTGAGGGAGAGAAAATGCAGGAGTTCCTCCCTGGACGAGGCCGCCAGGAGCCAGTCGTCCAGGTAGGGAAAAACCTGAACTCCCAAAGTAGGCAGGTGGGCCGCTACCACCGCCAGGCATTTGGTAAAAACTCGGGGAGCCGAGGAAAGACCAAAAGGGAGTGCCCGGAATTGGTAATGGTCCCCCTGGAAAGCAAACCGGAGGTACTTTTGGTGCGAGGGATGAATGGGGATGTGCAGGTATGCATCCTGCATATCCAGTGCACAAAGCCATTGGCCCGGCCGAAGAAGGGCAAGAGAGTTTGAAGGAGAGCATCCTGAACTCTTGTATTCTACATAGAAGTTCAGGGAGCTGAGATCGAGAATGGGTCTGAGATCTCCGCTTCTTTGGTACAAGGAAGAAATGGGAATAGTAACCCGTCCCGTGAAGGTGAGGAGGGACGGGTTCTATGGCCTGCTTCGCGAGGAGAGCAGATATTTCTTTCCTGACCAGAGGAAGATGGTCCCTTGAGTAAGAGGACTTCAGAGGGGGGTGGCGTGGAGGTTTCTGTAGAAACTCTATAGAGTGCCCCTCTGCGATAATCTGAAGCACCCATGAATCCGATGTTATCCTCTCCCAACCCGGAAGGTGGAGGGAGAACCTCCCTCCTACCGGTTCCTCCGGGGAGTCCAGAGGCGGTGGGAGAGGGAAGGAGTCAGGTGGTGTGGGGCAGCGCTGCAGCTGGGGCACCCGCTGCTTTTTTGGGTGGCTGGGGCCTGGCAGCTGTGGAGGCCCGGCGTTTGGTGGCCCGCCTTCCTTGGGGTTTCGCTTGAGGCCGGCTCCATCTGCGAAAAGGACGGCGCTGCAGGGATGGGGACAGTACATGGAATCCACAGATTTCAGGGCCGTCCCCTTCTCCTGAAAGTCGGTGATGATGTCCTTGACATCACCACCGAAAAGCACCGAACCCCTGAAAGGTGCTTCTTGGATTGCGGACTGCACCTCCGGGACCAAACCTGACACTCGGAGCCAGGCATGACGCCGAAGACTTACGGCGAACGCGGAGCTCCGCCCTGCGGTGTCCACTGCATCGTAGGTCATCCTCAGAATGTGACGACTGGCCGAACGAGCAGAACGGACAAGGTCAGCTAACTCCTGCTTGACTTGGGAGTCAGGCAAGGAGTCAATCTTAGATTCCGCCTGAGTAAGGACAGCCTTCTGGTAATCCCCCATATGTGCTACATATTTTAGGGCCCTGATCCCCAGTGTGGAAGAAGCCTAGATCTTCCTTCCATACTGATCCAGAAGGCGAGATTCCTTATCCGGAGGAGACAAGCTCAAATGTTTACGGTGTGCTGACCAGCTGTGAGCGGCCCTAATCACAACCGAGTCTGCACAGGGCTGAGAATCTAAAAAGTCTACACCCTCCGGAGCCTGGTATAGCCTGTTGGACTTCCGAGGAAGTGGGGCTAAAGCCAACGATTGTTTCCAAATAGTGGAAACAAGGTGGGCATGAGGCTCGATCCAGGGTGGCACTAGAGTAGTGACCGTAAGGGGCAGGTCCAGATGTTCGGCGAGTTTAACCCGCTGAGGATCTGGCTCTAAGGAACACCACTGATGTACTTCCTGGATCTTCCTGAGCAACTCCGTGAAGGAAGGATCCTCCGGAGGAGTCCTCGGCCGGGGCTTGGACGGAGAGCGAGGCTTGTCGTCTTTCTCGGAGCATCCGTCGGAGGAATCCGAGGAGTCCGAGAGAGAAGAAGAAGAAGAATCGGAAGCAGAGTAAGACTCCCTGACTCGTCTAGGGGGAGGAACGGGTTCCTTGTGGGGAATCCCTGGACGCGTGTCCTGCCCCTCTCTGGATCCAGAGGGAAGAGCTCGGGAATCCGGAGGCGGAGAGGGAGTGTGCCGTCTGGGGCGTACGGGGGCCGGAGGTGGCACCGTCGCCGTAAGGCGGCTCTCGACTTCCTTGGTGAGCTGAGCCTTGGCCTCAGCCCACCAGGAGGCCAGAGTCTCCTGAAGATCCACCGGCGGCCTGGGGGGCGGTGGAGGAGGAGGAGGGGGACAGTTGTACGGATTATATCCATAAGGAGTATCCATAACCGGCGCGGGAATACCGAGACTGGGTATTGCGGTGTCGGGTACTGCGGCGTCGGTGGAGCCAGCGCCGGGTACTGCGGTGCAGGATACTGCGGACCCGGGTAAGCCGGCGTCGGATAGGACGGCGGATACCCAGGTACCGGAGGAGCTGCCGGAGCAGATGGCCCAGTAGGGAGCTCCATGGGCGAATCAACCGTGATAGGCCCGTGGGGTGGAGGGCCCGATGGGAGAGGAATATCCCCCGCCGGCGTCGGAGGGGCCGGTGTCAGATCCGGTTCAGTGGGAGGAGGGTCTGACGGCGGAAAAGCATCCTGAGCATCGCCTGGGGACAGAGGAGAAAAATCCCCGGGGTCAGGCAGGGGGGACTCGGGCTCCCTGGACGGCAGCGAAGGCTGCGGGGAACCTGGGATGACAGACGATGGAGGGTCTGTCGTAGGCTCCGTTGCCCGGCGCACGTCGGAGGAGCCGACGTACGACTTAGGGGCTGAATCCCGGCGGACGCCAGAGGAGCCGGCGTCTGACTTAAGGGGTCCCTCGTCAGAGGCAGGCCGAGGGTGGGAAGCGGCCTGGTCCAAGGGGGACACTGCCGTGCGCTGCCCCGAAGGGTCGAGTGTCTTAGCGGCCTTCTCCCGGCGGGCGTCGGAGGAGCAGACGTCCGGATTATGGGAGGCGCCCGTGCCAGTAGGCCGCAAGCCTGCGGCAGTACTGGGGGCAGAAGCCTCCTTTTGCCCGGAGGCACCCGAAGGGCTCGAACACGAACCCAACGGGCAGGCCGATGCCTCCTCCAAAGCCTTGGAGGCTGCCGTCGGGCGATCCCCGGAGGGACGTTACCTTAGCCGTGGCTCCAGGCCGAGTCGTGGAGGAGGAGGCCTTCTCCCGGTGCCTTTCTTTGTCCCGCTTCTTGTGTCCTTCTGGGGAGGTCGACGCCTGCCTAAGCTTCTTCAACTCCTTCTCCATTGCAGACATCTTCTTTTTAAGGAGATGGGCTTCCAAAGACTGCTGGCGTTGTCTGCGGGTGGCCGCGTTGAAATGCAGGCAATGCGGGCACTTTTCGACCGCGTGGTCGGGGCCTAAGCAAAAAGGCAGAGAGATGACCGTCCTTGTGAGGCAGTTGGGTGCCTTGCAAAGTCGCACTTATTTTTGAAGGGGGCGACATAAACCGGCGTTCACCTGACGAAAAAATGGCGAATCTTAAACTTTGGTAAAATACCGGCGAAGCAACAGGGCTGAGTACCTAACTTCACCAGCCGAGGCGCTGCACGAGCTGACGCCAGAAAGAACTGAAGGCGGCGTCCGGACCGCCCCTTTTATACCGGATCGCCGCCTGACGCCGTCACCTGATCGGGGCGGTCCCCGCCAGGGACTGCTAGCTACAAATTTTTCTGTGGGGTCCTGCCAGCTGCCGACGTCAGTCCTATATGTAATTACCTTCTGCAAGAGCCCTCTCGAAGCAAGATCATGCAGTACTGTAAGCAACTGGCTTTCTGACAACCGCATTGACTGTAATACAGCTCCAATTTCCACAGCATTTTGGAAGTGACTGGACCATACAGTGGGTGCAACACCTGCATGAACTAGAATCTGTGGCAAGCTCTGGGAACCCAGGGGATGGGGTTACTTCTAGAATCCAGAATCCTTTTTTTTTTTTTAATTGCCAATCAAGTTTTCTCAATATCACATGGGATATGCAGAAGAACGAGCATGGAGAGAAGGCTGCGTGTGTATATGCCTCTTAAGAGTGTGCCCACCGTACATGTTCATCTATCTGAAAGTGCATATATCAGCCCGTTGGCGCAGCAGTAGCTTTACAGCTCATGATGCCAGCGACCGGAGTTCGGGAATGTGCTTGAGTTGCCAAGGACCGGCTGGGGGAGGGTAGATCAAGCATCTTAGAGGAAGACAAGAGGAGGGATTGTGAGGTTACGAAGGACACAGGGTACTGTGCAGAGGGAGGTCAGATAAATGCAGGTATCCCAAATAAATATTTTTGTTCAGTCTTCACAGGGGAAGGGGATGGGCCACATAAAAGCAGTAGGAGCACCGGGAGACACAAGTCCATTTACAGAGGAGAGTGTCTTGCAGGGACTCACAAATCTGAAAGAGGACAAAGCTATGGGGCATGATGGGGTACACACAAGGGTATTGATGGAAATACTGGCTGCATCTCTGACAGCACTATTCAACAACTCATTGGAAACAGGAGTGCTTCTGGAGGATTGGGAGGGCAGAAGTAGTCCCGTGTCACAAAAGCGGTAGCAGGGAGGAGGCCGGGCAACTATAAACCAGTCAGTCTGACATCAGTGGATGGGGAGTTAATGGAGTTCTTGCTAAAGGAAAAGACTGCAGAGTATCTTGAATCCAGTGGAGTACAGGACCCAAGCAGGCATGGGTTCATGGGAGGAAGGTCATGTCGGACAAATCTGAGAGATTTCTTTGATGGGTGACCAGGGAAATAGATTAGGGTGGGGTGGTGGACTTGGCCTACTTAGATTTTAGTAAGGCATTCAACACTATACCAGGAGACTCATAATGAAACTGCTCATCTTAGGGGTGGGTCCTAAGGTAGTAAACTGGGTAATAAACTGGTTAATGGATAGGTGACAGAGGGTGGTGGTAAATGGAGCTCATCCGGTGAAGGATGGGTGACCAGCAGGGTGCCTCAAGGCACAGTACTGAAAACCAAGCCTCTTTACTATCTTTATAAGTGACACTGCAGAGGAACTGGCAGAGAAGGTATGCCTCTTTGCAGGTGACACTAAAACATGCAATAGGGTAGACACTCCAGAGGAGGGGAAAGAATGAGCAGAGACCTGTGAAAAATCGAGGTGTGATCAAGGGCATGGTAGCTGGGTTTCAATGTGAAAAAGTGCAATATCATGCATCTAGGGCACAGGAACCCAGAGGTGGAGTATAAAATGGGATAAGAGGTACTGACAGTCACCAAACAGGAAAGAAACCTGGGGGTAATCTTATCTGATGACTTCAAAGTGGTGAGACAATGCAACATAGCAGTGAGTAGATCCAGTGGGATGCTGGGGGTGCAAGGGAAAGGTATCGCCAGCAGAAAGAGGGATGGTATAGCTACTGCATGAGGTCACTGGTGAGACCACATCTGAGTACTGTGTCCAGTTCTGGTGACCACATCTCAGGATGGACATAGACAGGGTGGAGGCTGTCCAGAGCAGGGCAACGAAAATGATGGAAGGGCTGCATCAGAAGCCCTACGAGGTGAGACTAAAGGACCTGAATATGTACACTTTGGAATGGAGAGGGGTGGACGTAACAGAGACTTATAAATAACTAATGGGGTTAAATAAAGTACAGGAGGGGAGTATTTAGCAGAGGAAAAGATGCACGAAAACAAGGGAACACGCAATTAAGCTGGAATGGGGAAAATTTAGCAGAGATGTGAGGAGGTACTTCTGCACTGAAAGAGTGGTGGAAGCCTGGAGGTGGTGGGGGTGAAAGCTGTGGTGAGCTTCAAACATCCATGCATGGGATAAGTGTAACCCCTAGATGGCGCTATCCCAGGGGCTACTACCCCTGCCTGATTTGCCACTAACAGGTTGAGGGGCCTGGATCCAATGGCGGGTGCCTCCACCCAGAGGTCAGGGTTTGCAATAGTTAAACTAACTTGGTCACAGCCCTCTGGGATACTGCAACCCCCTTTCTTCCCACTAGTGGCCCACACAATATATCAGAATTACCTTCAGAGTATACACTTACCCCCAGGTCTGGTTCCGCACTGGGACCTCCTGTGAAATGAGATACAGTGCAACAATCACAGTACAGTACTTTAACATAGACAAATACCTCAGGCAGTATAACTTTGCTGAAACAAGCAGCTCTGATTTATTTAGGGATATAACAAGGACAGGAAATCAGGTTAATTAGCTTATCACTCTAATAATCTACCTATGGCTCTGTGCACAGGCCTATCCCTATCAGTTACTGTCCTGGGTACCCAAGCCCTAGTGGCTAGTCCAAACCGTGGCAGCTGGTAGGGGCCCTTTCACACAGAGAAAGGAGAATTAAACAGTCAGCAGTACAGTAATTCCATTTGGATTTAATGTGGCAATTCAACAGGAAGCGACCTGAATTAGTACTCACGACCTCCAAATAAGATAGAGTCCTTCAATGTCAGCAGGGCTCACTTGAGGTACACAAACCTCTTCACACATCCATATAAAAGAAAGCACTATACCAGGCAGGCTGCATCTGTATCCCGACCGCAATTACTGCACAATACCCGAGAACACACAGCAGATTCAGTTCCTGACAGACCCAGTGCAATTTTCAGCAATTCCTCCAGTCTTCACAGGGTGAGCCTGGTTTCTACTCTTCAGATATCCTTTGATTCTCTTCACAGGACGATTCAGTCCTAACAAGCTGCAGACCGGAACTCTGGGCCTTACACCGTTTTCGACTAAAACTGCACACTGAAAAAGCACAGGGCTCCTTCCTTCTTCACTGCCAAAGCTCAACTGAAACTCCAACCGACAAAACCGGGCACTTCCTTTGAGTTCCTCCCAGTTCTTGACTGGATTGGCTGTCACTCACAATAGACTGCTGCTGTTGGTCCAAAAGGCACTGAAGTCTAAACTACATCTCCCAGAGTCACTGCCCATACAATCCTCTTGTGGCTGGCTCAGATTATGAGTCCAAGTTCTGATTAGGTCCAAGGCACCATTTTAGAGCTAGCTACCCCACACTGATTGGTCCAGTTCAGCAGTTCAAAACTAGAATGGGAACTAGCATACACAGTTCTGACTGCAAAGAAAGCAGGTTAGACAAACTGTAATTTCATTATTACTCTAAATAATTTCTGGCAAACAGTTACATCTTTCAGATAGGTTCCCTTTGCACTCCTAGTGACTGCAAAATGAAGTGAATTGGCAGCAGCTTGAGTGGTACTCAATCAAAGAAACACACAGTCCCCCATACAAACTAATTATGTCTGCAAGCAGACAGCTCTTAAAGAGACAGTACCAGAGGTTCTAAAAACACTCACTGATAAATGGCTTAAATGCCAAACACCATTCAGGCTTGGAGCATTCAAGCAAGCTCCTGGAAGTCTTTTGGGAACCCCCATTTGCAGGGGGGTTACATAAGCACAAGAGGCTCTTAGTTGGGATGCAAAGTGGGGAGAGCTGGAGACCAAGTAGAGTATGCGGTGTCAGGATAGGATAGGCAGGAAAAATGGGTAGACTGGGTGGGCAAAGTGGTCCTTGTCTGCTGTCAAATTCTATGTTTCTATGTTTCCCAGAGGACGCTGTCTTCCTTCACGGAGGGACAGCTGCTACTACTACCGCTGTAAGACTGCCACCAAGGAAACAACAGGTGATAAGGCAGGTACGTAGCCAATACAAGAAGGAGGATGTTGGCCAATGACCACAGGTACACACGCTTGGGCCTCCAAGTATGCCAGAGTGCTGAGGGCAGGGCTTAAGGGGAAAAATGGCCTGAAGCACAGATCATCCTTTGGCGCACTTGGGCCCTGCCCCAGTCACTGTCTGCCTCCACAACAGTGAAGGAGGCGGAGGGCTGGTACCAGCCTGGCTGGTCCCCTCTACGTGGGGATAAGCTTGTGGGGTTGGAAGTCCCCTGAGGGTAAGAAGCAGGAACAATGAGGGATGGGGCTGGTTCATTTGGAAGAGGAAAGCAAGCTGGGCTGCAAAAGGGTATAAATTTGAAGGGAAAAAAGTGTACAAGTCTGACAGTTTGTTCGAATTCATCAGTGAGCTTGTGTTGCTAAGTCCATCTGAGTGCCTGCCCATTATTTCATATTACATCTGTCTGCTAGGCAGTGTGGGTATAGATTTATCACACCGTGTGTGTCTGTGCCTGCCTGCCTGCCTATCTCAGCATGTCTATGTTTCCATATTGAAAAGTCTAGTGTTATTTATTAGCACTTTACCCACCTTCTGACTCTTATTTGCCCTGAAAATCTGGACAGAGATCATGAACTGCTGCTTCATATTTCTAAGGGTCTTACAGTACTGAACAGAAAAAATAGGACAGTGTATGTCCAATAGACAGTCTATAAAAAAACAAACATGTTTGCCATTTTTCTTCACCCACATCAGCTTGCCTAAACATGTTATACCAATGCACAAAACCTGCATCGACCACATAGTGAAATCCCCAAACTGGAATACTAGACAGTTGGAAACATGAAACACATGTGCTGAGCTTCAGAACGGACTCTGTGTAGTGAAAAGTTTGTACCTCTGTCATATTCAATAATGATGCTAGAAATGTGCAGATGCACAAACTGCACATTTCTGACCCTCAATTTTTTGGGGGTTCTGATTTTGTTAGTGCTAACATAAGCCATGAACATAATTTATTGGCTCTAGGTAGTTCCTGTTCAACAAATGCTACCTCAATAACTCAGAGAATGAACTATTTTTACAATATGAAATCAGACCAATGGTCCATCCAGTCCTACCATTGCTCTCACAAGAGTTGCAACCATGGCCTTTCAAACTTTGACCGAGAACTGTGCCTGCTCTTACTTATTCAAGTCTTGTGTTTGGAGATATTCTGCTCCAACAGAAATCTATCTAGCCTAATTTTAAGTCTCCTCATTTCCTCCTTCTACAGCAGCCTATACTACAGGCCCAGTGAGCAGACGAGGTGGGACAAGTGGTCCCTCTCTGCCTGAAAATTCTACAACACACTTGCACTGCTGAAGTGAAAAATAAGGATTCCTGCTGTTACCTCTTAGCCTACACTCTCGCAGCCTTAGGTTAGGGCTCTTTGTTTTTCTATCCCATACTACTTGAAAAACCTTCCACTGGTCCACTTTCAATCCCAATTTAAGAAGATAATTATCACTATAATTACTAGCTAGGTCTGATATCAACCTGAAAACAGCATTCTAAAAATCTTTTAAACATGCCGACCTGTCGGTGCAGTGGCTGGATTCCTGCCTGCGACACCAACATCCCGGGTTTGGATGTGAAGTCGGGAGTTGGAGGGCTGGCCGGGGAGAGGAGGCTCGAGCGTCTGATAGACTGCTCTCCTCCTTGGGGAGACAGCACTTGGTGCTTGACTGACCCCTGGCGGAGGTCAGGGGTGCTGCACCTGAGGCTTGCCAGTTCCAGGAGGTGTGCCAGACATCAGCGTATTGCATGCCTCTATCACTGTGCGCCTCTAAGTCACTGCATGCCACACCTCCCACTAATGGGGAGACAACCACCTGACTGAGGCATGGAGGAAGTCTGCCTCCCACACTGAGCCCAATGCAGCTGTGCAAGGCACTTTCCCACCAGGTATCCATGAGGCATCGTTGCGGAGTGGCGGGGGGGGGGCTCCCCGATGCCCCATCCTGGGGGGTAATCCAAGGAGCACTCCAGTAGTGGCAGGTAAGTCCTAGGGGATGGGGTGAGGTGGTAGGGATGGGAGACCGATCGCCAGCCAAGGCAAAAAAAAATCTTTTACACATGGTAGTGACATCACAACCATGAAGTATGAGATTTTGTACACTTTTGTTTTCAAGCATCGGCATTGGTTTCAATTTAAACAATGAAAAAAACAGCAATTATAAAAAATAAAATATGGGTAGCACACTCGGTTTGTGATGCCAGTATAAACCACTTGAGTTATAATCTCACGATTTATGTGTGCAGTTTCAGGGCAACAAAAACTGGAGGGAAAACCTTTAGGTCGCAGGATGTTGTCCAGGCCTTAGAGGCCCCACACCAGCGACTCAGTCACCCTACCATGAGTCCTGTGAGCGGATGATGTCTGTCTGGAAGGTAAGTCCCAAGGAAGTCAGGTGATGGGGCTGGGAGGACTGGACAGAAGGGGGCTGGCCAGTGGCGACAAGGGGGATAAAATGCTAATGGGGAGAAAAAAAAAAAACTTATAACACACTGCTTCTACCCTTCTCTTTTGAAATCTGAATCAATCAATCAATCAATCAATTACTTTATTTAACCAGGCATAAACACCATTGAGCAAGCTCATTTTCAAGGTGGTCCTGGGCATAAATACAATACAGTACACTTCATGAGATTACAATTATGGTGGACAACGGCGCAAAAAAAAGGAAAAACATTGTGAAGGTGCGGTCAATATAGGCCTATACATACCGGTCAATATAATTAACATGCAAAGGTACATAATGATAAGCTTTACTGAAATGAGAAGAAAACAATCCCATATAGTCTCTGCTGAGTAAGAGCTCATCTAAATGATAAAAATTAGGAGGTATTAAGGAATAGGGTAGAAATTGGGGTGAAAGAGTAGGCAACCAAAAGGGAGGCCAGAATAGGTAAAAGGTAGAGAATAGGCAGGGTCATCTTGGATTAAGGGAACTAGGCTTATAGGTCCTAGGTTTCTGTTGTTAGGAATGTGGGGTGGATGAGATATTTAGGCGAGGATTTGAGAGTAGCACCTGAGGCTTAGGGGTCATCGGCATCTGAAACAGTTGCATGATTCCTTCAGATAATCCATTAATAGAGCTTTGAATGTGAAAATACTTGGAAGTGAGGATAATTTTAACGAGTCTTGCATAGTGTTCCAAAGTGATGGAAGTAAGAAGTTGATTGCTGCTGAGCCAAAGGTAATTTTCACTCTAGGAATCTGGAAGCAGATTAAGGAGAAGCGTCTCAGGCCATAGGAACCTTTAGCCCGTTTTGAAGATGTTCAAGATGTATGCAGGGAGGTTATCAGATAATGCCTAAAAAACAGAGGAGAGCATTCCTTTTCACGTTGAAAACTGCGGCGCATGCGCAAGGAACACTTGGGAGAGTAGCACGCGGGTGTGCTCTCCCATCCAATGCACTGCTCCCTTGAGCAGGCATGGCGGTCCTGCACCAATGGGTGCAGGAGCTCAGTATGACAGCGGTGTTCCTCTGCTTCAAAGGAAAGCACTGCTGCCATACTGAGCGCCACCACTATCCCCTTGCATCACGCGCGCTCCGCGCCGCGCCACGCCCCTAAAGCTTTCGTGTTACGCTGGGAGCCCACCCCAGAGTGGCAAACGTTGTTTGCCGATAGGTGCCCAATCCCCCGTCAACTCCACGGCCCCCCCTGCCATCCTGCTGCCAAGCTGGGAGCCCACCCCAGCGTGGCAAACGTTCGCGTTGTTTTGCGGCAGGGGTGCCCAATCCCGTCGGCTCCTCGGCAGCCCCCCCCGTAGTTTACCCGACGGGTGCCCAATCCCCGTTGGCTCCTCGGCCCCCACACATCTTCTGCCACGCTGGGAGACCACCCCAGCATGGCAACGTCCCATGTAGTCTTTTTTTTTTTAACCTGTAAAATAAAAACAGTCCCACAGCGAGTCTCCCAGCCCCCACAACCCGCACCCACCCACTGCACACTCCAGCCTCCCTCACCCCCACCCCATACTTACCTCCGACTCTGGTGCGACGTATCTTCGTGGACCGGAACACGTCTGCACTCTTCAAAGCCGACCGCAAACTGAGGAAATGCCGGTAAGCTGTATAGTGGGCTAGATAGGGGTTTCAACTTTATTGCATATCTCAGTCATTTTTGGAATTTTGACCAAATTTTCAACATGGGGTTTTGGAACCCCTTCTCATGAATGATGTCACTGTCATGGCATTATTCGGGCCGAGGTGATTGCAGGCACTGCGCAGTCACTGCGCAAATCACCCTTCGCCTCGAATAACGCCATGACAGTGACATCATTCATGAGAAGGGGTCCCAAAACCCCATGTTAAAAATTTGGAGCAAAAATTCCAAAAAATGACTGTTTTACGAGTGTGCGTTGCGCAGTTCCTACGCAGGCTCGTAAGTTCGCGAATTTTCAATATTTTCACTCCAGATTTTCAACATTGCCATTTTATCACACCTTCTTATGAGTTGTACAGCTGTCATTTTTCACATCTCACCCAAAATGTGTTTCCGTCCATGTAGCGCACAATGGCGCAGTCGGTGTGCGAAATCAACGTATGGAACACAAGAAAATCACAGTGACACTGTTCATGAGCACAGGTCTTAAAATGGCTATGTTGAAAATTTGGTGAAATAATTTATAAATTTGACTGTTTACTTAGTGTTATGCAGTTCCTACGCATCGTGACGTTATGAATTTTCAATATTTGCACTCCAGATTTTCAACATTGCCATTTTACCACACCTCCTCATGAGCAGTACAGCTGTCATTTTTCACATCCTGCCCAAAATGTGTTTCTGCCCATGTAGCGCACAATGGCGCAGTCGGTGTGCGAACTCAATGTATGGGACACATTAAGAAAATCACAGTGACCCTGATCATGAGCAGAGGTCTTAAAATGGCTGTGTTGAAAATTTGGTGAAAAAATTCCTAAAAATGACTGTTTTACGAGTGTTCATTGCGCAGTTCCTATGCACGCTCGTAAGTTTGCCAATTTTCAATATTTTCACTCCAGATTTTCAACATTGCCATTTTACCACACCTCCTTATGAGCAGTGCAGCTGTCATTTTTCACATCTTGCCCAAAACATGTTTCCGCCCATGTAGCGCACAATGGCACAGTCGCTGTGCGAACTCAGTGTATGGGACACATTAAGAAAATCACAGTGTCACTGTTCATGAGCAGAGATCTTAAAATGGCTATGTTGAAAATTTGGTGCAAAAATTCCTACAAATAACTGTTTTACGACATATGCTTTGCAGCTCCTAATGCACGCTGTAGTCTATGAATTTTCAATATTTTCACTCCAGATTTTCAACATTGCCATTTTACCA
This sequence comes from Neoceratodus forsteri, assembly GCA_016271365.2. NCBI lineage: Eukaryota > Metazoa > Chordata > Ceratodontiformes > Ceratodontidae > Neoceratodus > Neoceratodus forsteri. The sequence goes on from CM057455.1 coordinate 717,988,560, forward strand.
TACCTCCTTATGAGCATTACAGCTGTCATTTTTCACATCCTGCCCAAAATGTCTTTCCCCATGTAGTGCACAATGGCGCAGTCGGTGTGCGAAATCAATGTATGGGACACAGTAAGAAAATCACAGTGACACTGTTCATTAGAAGAGGTTTTAAAATGGCAATGTTGAAAATTTGGTGAAAAAATTCCTAAAAATGACTGTTTTACGAGCGTGTGTTGCACAGTTCCCACGCACGTCAGTAGGTTTGCGAATTTTCAATATTTCCACTCCAGATTTTCAACATTGGCATTTTACCACACTTCCTTATGAGCAGTACAGCTGTCATTTTCACATACTTCCCAAAGCGTGTTCCCCTATATGGCGCATGATAGGGGGTAACCAAAAAGCCATGCTGACAATTTATTGTGCAAATACCAACAATCGCACAAGCGCATTAGGGTAAACACCATACATGCCAAACACCACTGCAAATACCTTCAAGCGAGCGTTCGGCATTGACAAATGCTTGTTCTTCTAGTTGAGGTGAGGTCCATCCCGAAACCTGGTATAGAATGAATACATTAAGTGCTGCAATCTCTTGTCATAGCTCAGCTCCTCTAACCCCCTAATCAGTTTTGTGCCATTACTGTCACTGCATAACAGACTACAATACTATTAAAATCCTGGAGAGTTTCTCAGCTTGCTTTAACACTTAAGTCTCATTTATAGTAAAACACCGTCATAAGTTCCACTGATCAGTTTAACATTTTGCTATCTGCAACTAATACATCAAGATTTCTACCCATTACTAAGATGAAGAATGGTGGTACTATGCTACACAGACCTTTAAAGGTGAACTCTCGGCTCCCTATAGCAAAAGCAGCAGGACCTATAGGTCCGATCTACAAATCTGCAAATAGAATGCAATTTTTACACAACTTACTGCTCCAAAATCTTTTATCTTTATCTGGTTGCTCCTGCAACTTCCTGCCAGCCACAGTGTACTCAGAGTCCCCTGCGGCGAGCCGTCTGATGACATGCACAATGGTCTAATCCACATGGGACACCTATATGCCGTACTACCTGAAAGCGTCTATTCAGCAGATAATCACGCTTTATATTACCGCACCGTCCGCCAAGGAAAGTACTGTAATGTAAGGGAGATTATGCACTGAATAAGTGTGTTTCAGTTAGTATATGCACAAAGCCATATAATGTCCTCCATGGCTTAGCATGTCATGCGCATTCGTCAGACTGGCTGCAGGGGACTCTGGGTACAATTTGGCCAGGGAGTCTCAGGATCAACAATATAAAAATAAAGATTCTGAACCAATAACATGTTTAAAAATTACACAAGTGCACTCTATTTGTGGATTTGTAAATTGGGACCTATAGGTCCTGCTGCTTTTTTTAAAGGGGGCAGAGAGTTTCTCTTTAAAGGGAAGGTCCCCTCAGATTTTTATTTTGTTTACCTGTGTGGTTTGTATGCATGAACAGTGACTGCCTCTACTGCACCCTCCTAATTTCATCAGGATTTAAGGTAAATGAAGTCACTTAAAGGGAAGGTGCTATCTCCTTGGGCGCCAGCCAGAGTCGCTACTTTATGGGCCCCATGAAGACATCTTCCTTGGGTCATAATATTAACCTGTCAGTAAGAAATATCATTTTAAAACTACACAGCTGTTTGTTTGTTTTTATTCCGAATGCCATGTCTTACCATAATGCCCATGCTACCCAGAGGTTTGTTTGTTCACTCGGTGACGTGAGGAGGCAACAGACCCTAAAGTGACTGAGAGAAATAGACAGCAGGGCCATTATTTTTTGTAGGGAAAGTGACCCAGATTTTCTTTGAAAGCTGCAGTCGGATGCCATCAGTGATCTACAAGAGCAAGAGTGGTGTGCCAGCAAGTAAAGCGTCTGTAAATTTAGCCATTAGATGTGGGGCATTTAGCTTTGGCAATCCAGTTTCTAGCTAGACTGTGCAGAACAGAACAATGCATGGCAATATATATATATACTATTACCTTACAGCTGGGTCGACATGGTGGCAATATGGGAAGCTCTGTCACGGTCTTGTCAATGGGAGCAGAAACAGCACCTTTAAAGATGAACTCTCGGTCCCTATAGCAAAGCAGCAGGACCTATAGGTCCGATCTACAAATCTGCAAATAGAATGCAATTTTACACAACTTACTGCGCTGCTGTATTAAAACAATGCACCCATCTGTTTCTCTCTGTGACTTCTGGGTCTATCATCTCCTGGCGTCACTGAGAGAACAGAACTCTGAATAAGCGTGGGCACTATGGAATACATGGTGCTCGGGACAAAAACAAACAGCAGCGTAGTTTTAAAATTGTATTTCTTTACTGACAGGTTAACAGTACGACCTAAGGAAGATGTCATAATTGGGGGCCCATAAAGCAGCAACTCTGGCTTCCAGGAAGATGGCACCTTCCTTTAAAGAGATCCACCAAGTTCAATGAACTGTGATTTGCACCTCATATATCAGTGCCTTACCTCTGCAAAATGCTTTAGATGCATATGCCACCAAAAATATAGCAGTGTTTTAGATGCAGCAGTGTTCATAAACCTTCTCCCACCGGGTCTCTTATGAACATATGGACATATGACTCTGCCAGCAGAAACAGGCCACATGGTTTATCAAGTCTGCTCAAATGTGCAGCTAACCCCCTACACTGCAGCTGCCACCCTTCCCCCCCAGCATTTACCCCCCTCTCAACCTGCCCCATCTCCATCCCCTTTTAAAGCTGCCGACCATCCTACAGGATACCACTTCCTTTGGCAGAGTGTTCCACTTAGCCATCACCCTCTCTGTGAAAAAATGTCTCCTCATCTCTCTCCTATATCTTCCCCCTCCAGTCTGAGAACATGCCCTATATGTCCCTCCCCCTCGTCAATGAAAATACCCCTTCTGTACTGGTCTTGTTTATCTCTGTGATGTATTTAAAGGTCTCAGTCATAGCCCCTCGATCCCTTCTCTCCTCCAGTGAGTACATATTTAACTCCCTCAGCCTGTCCTCATAGCGTCTGTCCTCCAAACCCTGGATCATCTTTTGTTGCCCTGCGCTGTACCCCCTCCAGTAATGTGACATCCTTCTTCAGAAATAGGTGCCAGAACTGCATGCAGTACTCCAGGTGTGGTCTAACCAGTGACTGGTACAGAGGCAGGATCACCTCCCTCCTTCTGGAGGAGATTCCTCTTATAATACAGCCCAGCATCCTATTGGCTTTAGCTGCCGCCTTCCTGCACTGAGCTGAGTTGTTCATATTCCCTGTTATAACCACCCCTAGATTCTGTTCTTCCTCGGTGGTACCTAACTGAACCCCTCCCAACTGGTAGCTCCTCCCAGGGTTCCTTGCTCCGAAGTGCAGTACCTTGCACTTCTTAGCATTGAACCCCAACTGCCACATTTCAACCACTCCTCCAGTTTAGTTAGGGTCATCCTGTAGCCCTTGCCACCCTACTATGTTGTCCACTACACCCGATCTTAGTATCATCAGCGAACATACTACTCTTACTCCTGATGCCATGTGAGATATCAGATATGAAAATCCCAAACAGTACCGGGCTCAGTACCGAGCCCTGTGGAACCCCACTTATCACAGCCCTTGGAGACGAGAGTCCCCCCCCACCAGCCTTTGTTGCCTCCCCTTCAGTCAGTTCACAATCCAGTTCACTATCTTTGTCCTCGCCCCCACATACTTCAACTTTCCCCACCAACCGCCCATGAGGCACTGAAACAAAGGCCTTGCTGAAGTCCAAATACAGGACATACACTGCATGGCTCCTGTCCAATTCCCTCGTCACCCAGTCGTAATACTCAATTAGGTTGGACTGGCAGGATCTCTTGTAGTTCCCGGTTTGTAGAGCCGCCAATGATCCGCCCCTGTGCTCAGCCATGTTATGACTTGTACCCAGGGACAGCAGGGGGACAAGCTCCATTGTAGTCTATGGGGGGTAGCTTTCCTATCGTTTTTATATATTTTAATGGTCATTTGGTGACAAGGGTACCAGTGGACTAACAAGGTCTTTGTTAGTCCACTGGTGCCCTTGATTACTCACCAAATGACCATTAAAATATGTAAAAATGATGGGAAAGCTGCCCCTATAGACTATAATGGAGCGCGTCCCCATGCTCTCCCTGGGTATGTGCAATAACATGACTGAGCGTGGGGGCAGATCATGGGTGGCTCTGCAAACCGGGAGTACAAGAGACCCAGTGGGAGAAGATTTGCAAGCGCTGCTGCATCTAAAATACTGCAATATTTTTGATATATATATATCTAAAGCATTTTGTAGAGGTAAGGCACTGATATATGAGATGCAAATGATGAGACTAGTAGGTCTCTAAATCTGGGGTGAAATCCTGCTCGACTCCCTGCAGTGGTCATGACTCAGCTCTATGGGGCATCCTGTGATTTTATGATTTTTTGCTAAACCAGCAGTAGTTACACTGTGAGTCATTGCTGTTGTTGTCCTCTGCAGTCCTATGTTTCTGTCTTATACAGGCCATGAAACTTTTCAAGGTATAGTAAGTGCCCTGCTGTTTTCTGTAGTTTAAAGTGTATCTGAGTTAGGAAAAAATGCTTTTAGAGAATACAGGAACTTCACAAGACATGTAAAAGAGTTGACTGTGATTATACCTTCTGCTGGCTTGTGCAACTCCTTTTGCACCATCAACTCCCATGATGACTTGCATCAGTGGGGTTCATCAACTTTGCAATAGAGTAAAACAGGTTTTCACACCAGGGCAGAACAGAGTGAAACAACCTCATTTGTATTCAAATTAGGATAAAATTCAGGAGCAAGCAAGAGAGAATCATCATTCATGCCTACAAACTATGTAGGTATACAGATAATATGTTAAGGGACTTTCCTTTAATTTAAAACACTAACAGAATTTATTGAATGAAAAGCTTGATGGAAGAGGGTGAACATCTTAGGCTAACTAAAAGACAGAAAGAGCACAAGAAAAAAACTTGGAAGGCTATAGAAAATACAGTAATAATCTATATGAAGCTCATTTCAAAGAGAATCCAAAAGCTTTTTACAAAATGTAACCAAATACTGTGAAATGCAATGAACAACAGGCTTATATCATTCTTCTCTCTGGGCATTAACTCAAAGTGGTTATTTCTGTAGTTGCGCTATTGGTAGGGTATATTGAAGTACTGTAGGTGGGGTACATAGAAATTCCTCAGTGATAAAAGCACGTTTATTTTACATAACAAAGTGCAAGTTCCTGCATTGTCTGGGCCAATGTTTACACATCATTTTGCCTCACAGTACTGTCTGTAGAATTTAAATCTTGATGGCAATGCAATTAATTTTAAACTCTTTTGGCATTGATTAGAGCACTGATCACACTACCACAGTTACAGCAATTTAAGGTTGGAAGGAACTCCCAGTTGATCAGGACTGCCCCAACCCCCTGCTTCATAGCCAGGGATTATACAGGCATGCTGTGCAAACATGTACAGTTAATTTAAAGGATTCCCCACCCAATGAAACAGGGTATCCTCTGATCTCCTTGGGAAGCAGAAATTCCTGTGCAGTCTTCATATCCACTGTCTCTGCTGGCAGGATGTTGCATAAGTTCACCACCCTCTGGGGCAAGTTCCTCCCAACGTCACCCCTATGTTTACAACCTCTGAGCTTCAGGGACTGACCACGTATCCTGCCTAAGCACATCAGATCAAACACCTCTGTCTGATCTTTTCAATACCCTTGTGTATGTTGAAAACTGAGATTGTGTCCTCCCATCAGTCTCCTTTCCTCCAGCGTGAGCATGTTAAGGGCCTCCAGCCTTTCCTCATAGCTTTTGTCACTCATAAATGTGATCATTCTAATGGCCCTGGGTTGCATCCTCTCGAATGTCATAATGTCCTTTTGTATTAGGAAACCCCAAAGTGCACAGAACAGTCTAGGTGGAGCCTGATTAGGGCTTCGCAAAGTAGCAGGACCACCATTTCTGCTGTATTAGCCACCCCTTTGTGATGCACTCCTGCATAATCCCAGCCTTACTGACAGTCTGCCATACTTTAGTCCATTGTCTGTTATGCCCCCGAGGTACTTTTCCTCCTCCCCTACAAGAGGAGCCCCACTGTTGACCACAATCTGTTAGTCTTAAACCTAATAAAAGTAGGCGCCAGCCCCCTTGCTGCCCAGTGGTTTACCAGCTACGTATCTGGAAGGGCCCAGAAAGTAAAGCTGGTGGCCTCTTTCTGCATCCCTCCGAGTTGTCAGGGAGTCCCATAAGACTCCTATTAGGTCCCATCCTCTTATCCCTGTACATCAATAACCATGACGCACATATATCCCAGTCCCATCTGCATTTCTTTGCTGATGATACTGTACTGTACACATCAGGCCCTACACTGGCTGAAGTGAGGGATGTACTCCAAGCTGACTTTGCACAACTAGAAATCAACCTAATCAATGCCAAACTACTCCTCAATGCCAAGAAAACTAAGGCCATGATCTTTGCCCCAAACACCACCTCCACTTCCCTTGCAAACAAGCACAAAGAATTCATCACTATCTCCCTAGATGAACCCCTTGAAATCACCTCCAAATTCAAATATCTTGGCATGTGGCTAGATAACAAGCTTTGCTTTCATGACCACCTCGACGATCTGGCAAAGAGGCTAAAAATTAGGCTAGGTTTCTTCTTCCGTAACAAGTCCCTCTTTCCACTGGATACCAAAACTGGGCTGGTCCAGGCCACTTTCTTGCCGCTACTCGACTATGGAGATCTAATCTATTCCTCCGCGCAGCGGCCTCAGGACTCAACAAACCAGACGTCCTCTATCACCGTGCCATATGGTTCATGACAAACCTACCCTACTGAACACACCATTGAGATTTGTACCTAGCCGCTAGGTGGACATCACTCTCAACTAGACGCACGTGTCATGCTGGTATCTGGACTCTTATGCTAATCATGAACAGGCTCCCGAACTATTTCACAACCCTTTTCTGTATTTCCCATATGCCTAATCTCTTAGCAAAAATTACCTCCTCCTCCTAGATGTACCAGGAACTCGGACTCACTTGGCAAGCGGGCCATATCGAAGGCATTCTAACTACCTTGAATCAGCCCACATGCATTGAAGCTTCCCGCATCTGTCCCTATCAGCCTATTTGAAAGGTTGGCTGCAGCAAAATAAAAGATACGTGCAGCTGCTTCTAAATGCTCTAACCCTAGCCCACTGCTTCCTCTTACTTACCTAGAAATTAGGTGCCTTGATACTCCGAAACAAGCACTTTGTACCTTTTTTTCTGTACTTGTATGTTTCTATGTCATTGTTATTTTTATGCAACATGTTAATGCTTGCCCATAATTCTGTACTTGAATTTGTACTGTTTTTCGATTATGCAATCTGTAACTACCTGTCTGTCAAAGGACCTCCTTGTGAATGAGCTTGCTCAACTGAGTTTTCCTACAATAAACTTGAACAAAGTGTGCAAAACCGATAACTTTTTCCCTCCCAAACAAAGTGTAGTACTTTGCACCTGGCTACACTGAATCTAAGAGAGGCTGCAGAGTACCCCATTCCACTTGTGTCCTTCAACTACAACCTCTGGTTCCTACCCCCAAACCAGTTAGCAATCGACTTTACTGTATGTATGTGTCATGTACTATATATCACACTGATGTATTTCTACCAGAAGCTTGTCCTATACCACAGTGCCAAGGGCCTTCCTGAAGTCTAGGTAGACTACACTTATAGCCCTGTCCCTGGCAACCTCCCTAATCATCCACTTAAAGTGATCAAGAGGGTTTGGAATGATTTGCCTCTCATGAAGTCATATCGAAAGGGGGGAAGAACCTAGGCCTCAACTAGGTAATCTATTAGTCTGTCCTTGATAATGGAGTCAAGTATCTTGCACACCACTTATGTTAGGCAGGCCTGCCGAAAGTTGTCCAGGTGCGACCTTGCTTCCCTCTTGAAAATGGGGGCCACACTGACCACTTTCCACTTCCTCTGGCACCACATCTGTTTGGACAAACTCATAACAGATTGCTGCAAGTGGACCCATCAGTTATTCCCTGAGCTTCAATATGATCCTGGGTGCATCCCATCTGCCCTTAGGATTTACCTGGTTTGATCTTTTCAGGCCACCAGGGAAGGTGTGATTGTCGCAGGCTGCATCCTGGTTACCCTTGACATCATGGGCATTGCCCCTCTCCCACTTCCCCAAGAAGCCCTTTGATAAACACCAAAGCAAAGTATTCATTTGTTATCCCTAGAGGTGGGAGAAAACTGCTTTTTCTGCCATAGTGGAACTTCCGCAAAATGTAGCAACCTTCGCTGAAGTTTCCTAACTTCCATCTGAGGCAGAGCAGAAAACTTCTGAAGGTTTTGAACACACTTTCGCCCAGTTCTGCTCACACAGACAAGGAAGAAAGAAAGAAAAAAGTAACAGGTGGTGTGGTGCCCCCCCTCGCCCTAAATAAAAAATAAATAAATGCCTGGTGGCTAGGGGTCCAGCACCCCACCCAATCACCCACCCCACATTAAAAAAATCCCCTGTAGGCTGGCCCAGTGGCACTGAGGGCTGAGGCACTTGATGCTTTACCTCCAGCTGCACCAGCGACCCATGTTCGGAATGAGCATGGGCCACTGGGGTTGGCAGAGGTCAAGAAGGATCAAGCGTCCGATGGACTGCTCTTCTTCTCCGGGAGAAGGGTCCTCACTAGTTGGTGCCCGTCAACCCTGCAGAGGCTGGGGACAGGCGCCAGGTAGCAGCTTGGGTGGAGTTTGGGGCAGACGCCTGGAGGAGGAGCGTGCGGACGTGGGCGTGCTTCCCTCCGCTGGCATCACTGCATGCCCCAGGCTCCAGGGGACTGGAAAAAAAGAGGAAAATAGAGGGCAATTGTTCGCACGGCTTGATGGCCGTCCATGCGATCGCCACAACCGACGCTGCACCCGAACTGGATCCATGTATGGTAGGGAGTTAGGGGCTCCCTGCCTCCCCGCTGCAGGGGGTAAGCCACAGGAGTTTCAGGGTGTCAGTGGGAAGCTGAGGTACAGGCAGATGGGGGCTGGATTCCCACTAGGATGTGAGGACAGGGGAGCAGACCAGGTTGCCAGAGAGGTGGTAAAAAATAGTAGCAAAAAACAAAAAAAATAAAATCCCCCGTAATCACTGGTGGCTAGTGGTCTCTCCCCCAACTCTGTCACAAGCCCCACATTTAAAAACAAAACAAAATAAAACTTCCCATTATCCTTGGTGGCTAGCGGTCCCTCCCCCCACCCAATCACATCTTGCCAACACCCTCCCAGCCTGGTTCCCCACTGTATAATAAGAAAAAATAAAATCAACAGAAAAACATTTCTCCCAGGTGGTCTAGTGACCCTCTCTCCCTATCCCCAATTCATGAATGAAAAGGTTCTTCCCTGGTGGTATAATGTATCCCCTGCCTCCCCACCCCTGCAGCCAATGTCCCACCACCCTGCTCCCACCCCCATTCCAAGTCCAAGTAGGTGACCAGCACAGCCCTCCTCTCTCCTCCTTGGCCGGCAGCCCGCTGAGCTATCAAAGAAAGAGTGCATGCTTGTACAAGCACATGCTCATTCATTGATAGCTCAGTGGCTGCCGGTCGTGGGGAGGAGAGAGGAGGGCTGTGCCAGTCACCTGCTCAGGCCTGGAATAGGGGAGCGGGTGGTGGACTGGCTGCAGGGGTGGAGGTGTCTAACACCATCAGGGAAGAACTTTTTCATTCACGGACTGGGGATAGGGAAGGGTCACTTAGACCACTAGGGAAAATGCTTTTCTGTTGATTTTCATTTGTTCTTATTTTACAGTGGGGATCAGGATGGGGTGTTGACAAGATATTGGGTGGGTGACTGGAAGGACTGCTAGCCACCAGAAATAATGGGAAGTTTTTTGTTTTTTTAAATGTGGGTCGGGCTATCGGGTGTGGAGAGGACTGCTAGCTACCTGGGATTACTGGGGATTTTAATCTGGGCGGGTGATCAGGTGGGGGGAGGGACCGCTAGCCACCAGGGATTAGAGGGCAATTTTTTTAAATGTGTGGTGGGTGATCTGGTGGGGGTAGGGACCACTAGTCATCAGGGAATTTGGTCAAGGGCAGCGATGCAGGGGAGGTGGAATTTCCACGAAAGTTCAGAAATGGATTTCCGAGTTTTTGTGGAAATGAAAGTCTGACTTTCACTTCAATTCTGCTGGCGAAAGTTGTTTTTTTTCGCACACCTCTAGCTATCCCAGCAATCACTCCTGGCTGTCTCACAGGTTCCACCCCCCCCCCCCCCAACTTCCTGCCTACAGGGGCCCAATCTCCTCCTTTACCTTGTTTCTTTCATTTTTTTTTTAAAACTTTGTATTTATTCACATTTAAATGTAGAACATTCTCAGAGAATCCATAGTAGGTTACATTACATTGCTGTATGTCTGTCACGTGTTACAGTAGGATATAAAGACTTATACACAGGAACATAAGAAACCGAAGATGAAGGGAGGCTAAAGCCCTTCTTGCATGTACCCTGTAATTCAATGGCTGAGCTTAGTTTACAAAAGTACATATTTGTCTAGAGCTGACTGAATTACTAAACACTACACTGGCTGGTAGTTTGTTCTGCAATTGTATAACCCTGTGTGAAATACCGCATCCTTTGTTCTGGAATGCATTTTGATCCTGCCAATTACAGATTGTGGCCCAGGCTTGTCACTTTTTCCCTTAATTTTCAGATTAAAGGACTGTGGTACTTTATTGTTCCTGGCAGCTTTATAAATAAGGAGCAAAACACCTCTAATTCTTCTTTTATTAAGGGAGAACAGATTTAGCTAGAAAAAGTTGTTGCTTGCATTCTGCTCCCCTCAGATTACCTACAGCTCTGTTAACTCAAATACTTTAAGTCACTGACACCAAACCCTTTTCTCTAGGTGCCCACAACTGCTCACAAAACAAAAAACTGTGGCCTCACCAAGGCTATATAGATTGGCATCAGAATCTCTTTATCTTTACTTGCAAAATGTTTTCTTGTTATGCTCCTGTGACAGTCTAGGTTGCATTTCATTTTTTATGACTTCTTGTTACACATGTAAGTATTACCAGTCAAATACATTGCAAGATTTGAGCTACATGGCAGTAACATTCTAGACACCATTAAAGATTTAAAGCCCATTGCATATTGTTTATAACACATCTATGCAACAAAGTTGAACAGCCGAGGAACCAAAAGCAGTGGTTTTGAAGCTATCTGGCAGTCCACTTCACACCAACCCATAAAATACATATTAGTTCTTGCTGCCCCCCCCCCCCAGCTCACAATAAACACACTGTAACCTTAACTAAAGAGTAGCAAGGGCCAGATCACATAAACCGATGCAGGGACATGTAGTTGGGGTCTTCTAACCAAGTATGAGCTGTTACATTTTCCCCAAGGGGGACAAATACCAAGCAGTTAAAATAAGAGTACTCAGAGAGACAGTTCTGGTTAGGGCTCTGATCTCCTCCCTAGCAGCTACCTTGGAGTCATCAAAACAGATCAATAGCCCCAAAAAAGAGCTTTGTGGTCACTCCATTTCCAGCAGGGACAATGCATGAAAGGCATACGGGAAAAGCAAACCTTAAAACCTAGTCGAAAATACACTGCAAGGTCAATCCCAAGAGTCAATCATGGCCTTCACGAGTTTTATCTGTCAACCCTTATAACAAACACTGCATCACACACCCCAACCATGTCAGAGACCAACCCAGAAACAATGCTTATGAATCCAAGAAAAGTCCCATTAATTTTCAGCATAAGAGTAAGGATCTGGAAAGCCTTCATTGATATTTTCTAATGATTTACTGGAATATGCTAGATCACTAAATAACAGAAAAGTTTCCCTCACACAGGTGAGTCGAAGTTTTGCTGGCAGCTGCAATGAGTGTGAAATGCCGAGTTCACAAAGCCAGACACATACTGCGTCAAACCCATGTCTTCGTTCTCTGGTAGCAAAACTCATATCTGGGAAGAAATGGAATTGCCGACCATCATGCAAATAAAGGGAACCTTTATTTTTTGCAGTTGTGAGGATGTGGTCTCTTTAAGAACATAAGAATTTGGGACCTCTTGATCCCTCTAGTCTGCCCAGAATACCTACCCCCCTTTCTCTTAGACTATTTCCTTTTTTGCACCTAGTATTTATTCCATGCAAGTTAGAATTCCCTTACATTTTTTGATTCTACTACCTCTTCTGTAGCCTATTCCAAGGGTCACCCACCCTCTCAGGGGAAAAAAGTACTTCCTAATGTTTCCCCTAAATTTACCACCTGTCAGTCGTAGATTGTGGCCTCTTGTACAACTCTCTGATTTCATCTGAAACAGGTTTTCCTTCCGTGCCGTGTTTATTCTCTTCATATACTTAAACATTTCAATCACGTCCCCCCCCATCTCTTCTCTGTTCAAGTGAGTACAGCTGTAAGTCAGTCAGTCTGGTTTCATAGGACTCCTGGTGCAAACCCTGCACTATCTTTAGCCTTTCTCTGTACGCCTCCAGTATGTTGATATCCTTCTTTAGATGCAGCCTCCAAAACTGGATGCAATATGCCATATGCAGCCTGACCAGTGATCTGTAAAGTAGCATTATCACCTCTCTTTTCTGCTAGTTATACCCTTCAATGCATCTGAGGATGCCATTTGCTTTCTGTGCTGCCCTTTCACATTGCTTGCTCGTCCTAAGGTCATCTGTACCGATTATGCCAAGATCCCTCTCCACCTGTTTACTTCAAGCTGGTGTCCTAGCATCATGAATTTCTTCCTGGGGTTTCTTTTACTGAGATGCATGACCTTGCATTTTTTGACACTGAACTTCAATTGCCAATTTTTGGGCCATCCTTCCAGCATATGGACTCCTCTTTCTGTGACCAGCACTAGTGTGTGAGCTGGGTTGAATTGTTAGGTTTATTTCATGGCATGATCCTACAGGTATATGCTCCAGTAAATGTAGCATCTCCAAGTAAGCAATAACACATGACAGGTTGGGTGGTACTGGGCTATACCTGTCCACCTAGGGGCAAAATGAGGACCAAGGCAGCAAGCCCGACCCCCATAATGCCCATCTCGAACAGGTGAAAAGAGCGCACTCATGGACCAGGTGATGCTGTGAAAATCATTTTATTTTCTCATATTTCACACATGCTGTGACCATCGCCAAGATAAAATCAACTGCAGCCAGGAAAAGACTCCAGAGCTTTGAGGCTCTCAGCCTTTTCATCAGGAGGAATGCTGGGCCGCTGCTTCCCCTACTTTGCCTTATATACCATAAATCAATTGTTTATTTATTATTTATTTATTAGAGTTTTGGTGACTGGGTAAGATCACTGAGACAACTGCAGTTCCTTTTTCAGGGGAGACACGGCAGTGCAGTGTATATATACAGTGCAGTGCTTAAACATAGCAATGAGCATAGCAATTGTTATCAGGTTTTCCATATTAAGCACATTACCTCATGCATTTCTATTTGATTAATAATAGGGACTTTATCATAATAGGAGAAGCATCACCAAGTGGACAATTTTAAAACAATATACACAATATATGAAAGATACTCCAATGCCTAACAACTTTTAACAACAACTAGTCTTTGTAGAACTTCCTACTCATGTAAAGTTATTTAACTACATTTTTTCCTCTTAAAGAGCAGCTGATGCCATTAGGACAGCTTTAACAAAACATAATATTTAGACACAGTTCAGCTTGTATTTCACATTAGTTCTGTATTTCTCCTACCCATTATTTATTACTGAGGTCATCTGGAATGAACATTGGATCTTTGCTCCTGAAGGTTCATCTATTCCTGTTGGTTTCTCCCTACCTAAGGTCATAACGTTCCATTTGTGACACCATGATTACTCCCATGGCAACAGATTGTGATGTCACAACAGTGGGCTATGACATGAAGTAGAGTCAGCTAAGAGGCAGATGAACTCTAAGGTTTATAGAGCATGTTTCCATGCAAATTTCTCAGTAATGAGTAATGGGGAGGAGAAACTATCGAATACATATAGAGTGCAAGCTAAATAGTTCATAAAGATTATGTTTTCAAAAGTTTTCTTTGAGGGTCAACAGCTCTTTAAACACTGTAGTCCTGCTACCTTTATAGAAGTGCTCTATAGTCATTTCTGCTTGTTAATAGCATGTCAGTGGGGCGGGAAGGAGGAAAAAAAAGACATACATTAATATAATAACTACTATTATTAATTATAATTCATTATCCCATATTCATGTGGTCACACTGTCTCCACAAAAGTCGCATCATAACAACCACTCCTCTTTCCTTAAACTCTATTAGAATCAAGAGAGGGAGGGGTGAGGTCTATGGAGTATTTTGTTAATTATAATAGTTACAACAGTTACAAAAGTTACACTGCTTCAACCTCCCTCATGCCACAGTTTGGCTAAAATGGAGGCGAGGGATTACTGGAGGAGGGGGGCACATGCACAGGACTAGTCCTGGGACCCTTTCGGGCTACTTAGCCCTTTATCATTTTGTAGATTTTGAGTCATACACACATTTATGTGTATCGGAACAGACAGGGATTAGCCTTTACCTTGGTAAGGTAGTCACTTATTATTTAACAACATAAACCTGTCTAATCAAATAATTTGATATGGATTAATTTCATTTATCACTTCGGTAATCTTTAAATCAATTCCTTGATAGTTCATATGCTGTTTCACTGTATCCCCTCCTCGCTATTTCCTCGGCACTTCTCTCCCCCCCACGAAACATCATAGTCACTAACTGTATTTAGCCCTCATGTCTATTATTTACCATGATTAAAAATTAGTAATACAGTCATAGTGTTCACCAACCTCATGGAAGAATTATGAAAATTCAGAAGAAACCCCAGAAATAATGGGTGGGCAAAGAGGCTGTAGAGCAAGTAGAGGTACTTTCAGTACTTCTGGTCAGTCTTACAAGAGCGAGGGATGGATGGATTGATTCCACGGGAAGGGCAGAATTAGGGCTGGGAAGGGAGGCACTCACAGATGGAGAGATCCCAGTGGGAAGGGTGAGGGAGGCTCTAAGGTCCCTGAGAACCGACAAGGCTCTGGACCCAGATGGGATCCACCCCAGGGTGATGAAAGAACTGGCAGATGTCCTGGCTTCACCACTGGCAGACCTATTCAATTCCTCCCTTCAATCCGGATGGGTTCCTCAGGACTGGAGGATGGCACATGTCATGCCACTCCACAAGACTGGCTCATGGGAACAGGCGGGAAACTACAGGCCGGTTAGTCTGATGTTAGTGGTGGGGAAACTGATGGAGACCATCTTGAAAGAGAGAATGGTAGAGTTCTTTGAGGCAGTGGCCTTCAAGATGAATGCCAACTCGGGTTAGTCCGGGGTAGATCATGTCAAACTAACCTAGTTGGATTCTATGACTGGGTGACAAGGTCACTGGATCAGGAAGGCCAGTGGATGTCCTATGTCTAGCGCACTCAGCAGGTCAGGCCCTCTGCTCCCACAGTGCCAACCTCAGAGTGCAATAGTGTGAACAGGTAACAGACAGGGTAACCCTCCTGTCTGCTTTTGGATCCAAATCCTTTTAGTCTCAAGTTCTGGGGGATTCAAACTGTAGACCTTATGCTAAGCGTACCCAATGTGCAGGCTCGAGATCGTACCCTCTTGAGGTTGCAGTACAATTTTTTAGCCAGAGGCACCAAGCCAGGTTTCCAAAATGAACCCTTAAAACTCCGTAAGAGACCTTAATTATATTCTTACCTTTTCCCAAGTTTAGTAACACCATCAAACCCTTGAGAACAGCTGTCAAACTTAACAATGTATACATCACATGCAAAAAGAACTTGGAAGACACACCCAGGCAGTATCTTTCAAATAAAGATTTTACTAAAAGATGATAAAAATAAGAAAAATGTAAACACAGAACAATATATCAAAAAGCTCACAATCACATAAAAAAAAAAAAGGAAAATACAGAACAAACTCCTAACAACATATAGTTAGATCTTTTCTATCTAATGTATTACCTTTGGAGTGCTTATAGTTAGATCAGAGAGCTGTCTTTTTTTTTTTTATTTAGTTGTTTAACCAGTGTATAGCACACTAGCTGAAAGCTTTTTACAGGAGGCGACCTGGGAGCACAAGGAGGTTAAGTGACTTGCTCAGGGTCACACAGTATGCAAGTGGAAGCAGTGGGATTCAAACCCAGGTCTGGTCTGCTGGATGTCACCAGATTTGCAGCTCAGATCCTTAGACCACCACGCTTATACTGCCTCCCTCTTGAGTCCCCCCAAAATATGTCAAATTCCCCAGTTACAAGGAAACATTTCAACCCCATCTCCCACCCCTTGGTGAGTCACCTAGCTCCTCCTTTTAGAATATAAAAAAATACAAACATATTGTCCTGTCAAGATATATATTAAATAAAGTGACATCAACAAAAACTCATTTCCCAAATTATTAGTCTTTGATCCCCCAGTTACTTTTGAGGTTTACAACCCTGCAATCCATCACCTTAGTGCGATATAGCCAACAGGAATCAGCTAAATTATATCATGTCCTGCCCTGTAATAAAATGTATATTTAGCTTCCCAACTTCAAAGCAGCAACAGGTTATAAAAAGGCCATAAAATGCAATTTCTCAAGGAAGTTAATTACATTACAGAGATCTCCTGGTCAGTTTAATACATCATGTAGCCTCACTGAAACCTTGTGGAGGCACCCATGGAAGCAAAGGATGTCTTATGAGAGACAATCACATATTATATTTTTATATGACAAATATCATTCAATAATCATAACCAGCTGGCCAAGCGCCACACTACTCCCCACCTAGACTGAATTTGGGGGCTCTATCCCCTGCATGGGATGAGCTTCCCAAGTCAGTAAACTCCTCATATAGACGCGACAAGCCATCTGTGTTCTGACTGGTCACTCCAGCCCTATATAAGATCGTCATGTCACACCCTTGCAAGGCAAGACTCCATCTTAATAGTCTACCATTAGTCTTTCCCATGGCTCTAACTTCTTTAGGGCCCATACTATGGCATGACACTCTTTTTCCACAGTAGAGTAAGCCTGCTCCCTGGGAAGTAACTTTTTACTCAGGTATACTACCAGGGTGAACTTTCCCTTGGTTGGATGTCTGACTCAGTATTGCCCCAATACCCACATCTGAGGCGTCAGTCTGGACTTTAAAGGGTCTGCAATAGTCAGGACTTGTCAATACAGGAGCACTGCACAGTGCCTTCTTCAGTCTGGTAAAACGTTTTTCACAGGCTGGTTACCAGGTAATTTTCTTAGCCATCTTTTTCTTTACCAGATCAGATAGGGGAGTAGACAGGGCACTGTAATTGGGTACAAATTTCCTATAGTACCCTGCTGTCCCTATAAAACTCCTGACCTGCTTCTGCATTTCTGGTCTGGGCCATGCCTTGATCACCTCTATTTTTATTTGGCTGGGATAGAGCTGTCCCCAGCCTACAACATGCCCGAGGTATGCCAATTCAGCCATGGCCAACTGGCACTTTTCAGCTTTGACAGTGAGCCCGACCCTCTGTATCCTGCCCAGCACTTCCCTAAGGTGGGACAGGTATTCCTCCCAGCTGGCACTAAAGATTGCAATGTCATCCAGGTACGCCTCGGTGTACTCCTCAGCACCATTTAACACCTGGTTCACCAACCTTTGGAAAGTGGCCGGGGCGTTCTTCATTCCGGAAGGCATTACTTTAAATTCAAATAAGCCTATCCAAGTGATGAAGGCCGACCTCTCCCTAGCTCTGTCAGTTAGCTCTACCTGCCAATACTCCTTTGTCAGGTCAATAGTCGTAAGGTATGTCGCCCCCCCAACTTGTCCAGGAGTTCGTCCGTCGGGGCATCAGGTGGGCATCTGACTTCATGACTGCATTCAGTGCATGACAGTCCACACAGAAATGAGTAGAGCCATCTGGCTTGGGCACAAGTCCTCTGGTGAGGCCCAGGGCTATAAGTTTCTGGATTACCCTAAATCAGCATTTCCTCCACCTCCCTCCTAATGTCCTTTTGGACAGCCTCTGACACCCGATATACTGTCTGCCTTATTGGGCGTCTGTGTCCCTGTCCCCACATTGTGCGTCGCTAAGGGGGTTAGTCCAGGCAGCGTAAACAGTGGGTAAAGTCTGCTGCTAAAACCTCCCTTATTGGATCTTCTCCGGGGCCAGCTGGGGGACAATTTTACTGCCTCCACAGAGGACTCCCACTTGCTTTCTTTCAGCAAGTCCAGAAGGGGGTCTCCTTCATCCGTCCCCTCCCCAGGACTACATACTGCAAACACCATGTCAGCCCTATTAGCATATGGCTTCATCATGTTGACATGGTACATTCTTTCTGTATGTCTTCTGTCAGGTAACTCTATGATATAGTTCACGTCATTTATCTTTCTAACTACTTTGTACTATCCAGCCCACTCAGCCTGCAGCTTGCCTTTCTGGACCAAAATAAGGACCATGACTTCCTGACCCACCGTGTATGAGTGAGCTCTGGCTCTGCAGTCGTACCACACTTTTTGTTTCTGTTGGGCAGCTGACAGGTTGCTCTGGGCTGTCCCCATAAGCTCCATTTAGCCTTTCCCTAAACCTAAGGATGTAATCCACTATAGGAGTTCCTGGGTGGCGTGCTTGCCTTCCCAGTCCTCCCGGATCAAGTCTAGTGGCCCACATGCCCGGAGTCCATATAAGAGTTCGAAGGGAAAACCCTGTATCGACTCTTGGGGCACTTCCTGTATGCAAACAACAGGTGGGAAGGTATTTCTCCCAGTCTCTCCAATGCTGTTCAGCAAATGCTTGGAGCATTGGCTTCAGGTACCATTGAACCTTTCCACAAGCCCACTGGCTTGCGGGATATAGAGTTGCATGTGCCTCCACCACCCACACTTCTCCCACAAACATTTCACCAGGTCCGACATGAAGGAACCCCTTGATCGGTGATAACCTCCTGCAAAAACCCAACACGGGAGAAAATCACAAGTAAGGCACTTTGTCTATCCTCAGTGAGGATAGAGGCGACTGCCGCTGGATACCAGGTGGCATAATCCACCACAATCAGGATGAACCTCTTCCCGGAGGAGCTGGGGTTATTTAAAGGCCCACAGTATCCATTCCCACCCTCTGGAATGACTCCTCCACTATGGGCAATGGAATTAGGGTGGCTTGGGTTTTCTTACCTACCTTCCCTATTTCTTGGCACCAGTGACAAGACCTGCAATACTCCTTCACCTGCTGGGTGAAGTTGGGCCAATAGAAATTCTGGGCCAAAGGCTGCATAGTGCACGTGATTCCCAGATGACCAGACAAGGGAATATCGTGTGCAATCTTAAGCAACTCCTCACGGTACCCCTGGGGAACGACAATCTGCCTGCCTATCACCCCTCCCTCTATCTTTACAGCCTGAGTATACATCAGTCCATTTTCCCAACAAAGCTTATGTTTACCGTCACCTCCCTGTGCTGTCAGAGTCTGCTCAAGTCCTCAGCTTCTCTAGAATAGGGTCAATTTTCTGAGCAGCTGCAAACTCCTTACACATTCCCAATGCATGGGACATGTCCCCTTCAGCCTCTAATCTAGGATTCCTAGCACTAGCGTCAGGGCACTCAGGATCACTGTCATCCCTAACTCTCTGACAATGGCTCACCTATCGTTCTTGGAGTAACCCTCCGTGGCTGAGCTGGTTAACGGCTGCTGGGAAATTTCTAGCCCTTTCATTAGTCTCCATATCAGGAGACACAGACTGGGGAACCAGCCTCCCAGTGATTTCCTCAATGGCTTCTATGGTGTCAGGGAACTACAATTTTCCCATCCGCTTGGCTATGGGTAGCTGCACACCATTCCCTATTTGATTATTGCCAGGATGGCGTCCTGCTACCGTTTTGGCTACAGCCACCTGTTGCACAGTTCCGTTTCACCCAGTCTAGAAAGAACACTAGCGAGTGGCAATGTTTTCTCCTCCCCAGTGAAGTCTTGTACAGTTACAAATTCATTGGGTATAAGCTGACCAGGCTCTACCATCCCTTTTACCAGCGTCAGGGATGCCCTGTGTCTCTGAACCTGTGTTTGTACACCATTCACTGTGACTGGGTGCATGTGTTCCCTCATGTTCACAGGCATGCTTCCAAGGTCATACAAACAACCCACTTCTTTCCTAGTCCCATTTGCGTATTGCTAGTCCTTTTGGGACACTGTCCGACAATATGACCAGTTTCTTTACAAACCCAACATTCGTTTCTTTTCTCAGAAAACAGATTACTCACCTGTAACAGTAGTTCTAGGAGTGGTATATGTTATTCATCCACACTCTTTGGCAGGTACCTTGCCACTTTGAGAATCGCTGGAAGTCTTCAAGCTGGCTCCTCCCACCCATATGGGTGGTAAACCCTCTGCTCCCTCCCCATAACACCAGATCTTAGACTGCTGGAAACGGGTTTGTGCGTCCGCAGCTGGGGAGGTTAGGTGGGTCGTGTGGATAAACAACATATACCACTCATAGAACTACTGTTACAGGTGAGTAACCTGCTTTTCTAGGATCGTGGATATGTTGTTCATCCACATTCTTTGGCAGACTCCTAGCAGTTCTCCAGGAGGAGGGAGGCAAGGCACACACACCCTACTTAGGGAACAGAGATTGGAGAACTGAGGCCCCAAAACCAGCATCCTGGCGTGACTTAATGTGGTAATGGGTAATGAAGGTGTTTGCCGACTTCCAGGTAGCAGCCCAACAGATTTCCTGGATAGGGATGTCTCTGGGAGAAGCCACCGATGCATCGGTATGGCAGGTAGAATAAGCTCTTATCCCTCTGGGAGGCTCCTTGTTCGCCAACTTGTAGCACAGACTGATGCACGAGGTGATCCACCATGCAATAGTCTGTTCTGCTGCATGTCTGCCAGAGACGACTTCAGCATAGGTGACAAACAGCTGGCGAACCTCTCCCCGAATTTCCACCGTCCTCTCCTTTTAATAGGAGACAGCAGGTCTCAGGTCCAAAGTATGGAACCTGTACTCAGCCTCCAAGGTGTAACTGGGGTAGTACACCGGCAGAGTTAACACCTGGCTAAGGTGAAATTCTGATATCACCTTCGGAAGGAATTTCAGGTGGGGACGCAGGACAACCTTGTCCCTGTGGAAAACCAGATAAGGGGAGTCCACCGAAAGCGCCTGGAGCTCCCCTGTCCTTCTGGCAGACGTGATAGCCACCAGAATGGCTGTCTTTGACAACTGTGACAACTTACACTTGTGCATAGGTTGAATGGCTTGCACATGAGCTTTGCGGTACCAGCAGAAGATCCCATGGAGGTGGAGGTTCACACTTTGAAGGGGATATGTGATCAGGCCTTTGAAAAAGTGCCCGACCACTGTGTCCTGCGCAACCGTCAGCTGACCAGCCCGTGCCCGGTAAGCAGAGATGGCTGCCAGGTGTACCCTAAGGGTCGATGACCAAAGACCCCCTTTGGAGAGAGACCAAAGGTAGTCAAGAATGCTAGCCATCAGACAGGACAGAGGGTCCAGGCCCTTGCCTTGAGACCAAACGGAAAATCTCTTCCATTTGAAGGCGAAACATTTCCTGGTCGATTCCTTTCAGGATGCCTCCACCACGGTGTAGACATTCTCATAAAGACCCAAAGCCTGGAACTCTAGCTGCTAAGGTACCAGGCTGTGAGGTGCAGGGATTTAATGTCCGGATGGTATACCTTCCCCTGATTGAGAGAGACCAGGTTTGGGCATGTGCAAAGCCGCTCTGGGAGCCTGCAGCTGAGGCTGAGGAGCTCTGGAAACCAGAACTAGCAGAGCCAGTCTGGGGCTACCAGGATCACCTTCGCCTTGTCCCTCCTCACCTTGAGGAGCACCTTGTCAATCAAGGGAAATGGAGGGAAGGCACAGAGGAGGCCTGGGGTCCACAGCCTCGAGAAGGCATCCCCCGGCAGTGAGCCCTGCTTGGGGGGGGGCACAGCATGGAACAGCCTCAGCTTGGTGTTTTCCCTGGAGGCAAACAGGTCCACCAGCGGTTTGTTCCAGTGGGAGAACAGGTTGTAAGATACCTCTGGATGGAGAGACAACTTATGGGATGTCTCACCTAAGTGGCTGAGAGCATCCGCCAGATGGTTTGAGGCTCCTGCCACATGGATGGCTAGGAGATCTGCCTCCAGACGGCTCATGAGGGTCCAGATGCGGAGCACCTCCCTGCACAGCAGACGGGAGTGCATGCCGCCCTGTCTGTTGAGGTAGTACATGGTCATGGTATCGTCCGTCTGGACTTGAACCACTTGACCCCAGAGCTGAGGAGCGAAAGTTGACAGTGCCAGTCTGACTGCTCTAAGCTCCAACAGGTTGATGTGGCATCAGGACTCCTCGAGGGTCGTTTTATCCCCTATGTGGGCTCCCCAGTCCATGAGAGAGGTATCGGTTGTAAGGACGACAGTCGGCTTGGGGCAGACAAACAGGATCCCTTTGTGCAACCGGTCTGGGGTAGTCCACCAACGGAGAGCGTCCCACATCTTCTGAGTTACAGTGATCAGCTGGTCGAAATGACCATGGCACTGAGTCCACTGTGCGGCCAGCTCCCATTGGAGGGGGCGCATGTGCAACTGGGCCCAACAGACCACCGAGGTGCACACCGTCATGTAACCCACAAGGCACAGAAAGTCCTGGGCAGGGCGCAGTTGCCCAACCAGAAAAGATCTGGCAAAGGAGGAGAGAACCTCCGCCCTGTCTGCTGGGAGCCAAGCTCTGGCTTGACAAGAGTTGAGCTCTACCCCGATGAAGCCCATCACCTGAGAAGGCACGAGTTCTGACTTGGCCTCGTTGATGATGAGGCCAAGTTGGCAGCAGGTCTGAAGGGCCAGGTTCCTGGATCTCTCCACCTCCTGTCCGGTGGAACCTGCTAGGAGCCAATTGTCGAGGTAAGAATAAATCTTGTCCCCCCCAACGCCTGAGATGGGCCGCCACCACTGCGATGCATTTCATGAAGACCCTTGGGGCCGATGACAGGCCAAACGGTAAGGCTTGGAACTCGTACAGGGTCCCTTCGACCCTGAAGTGGAGGAACCACTGATGGGACGGACGGATCGGGAGGTGAAAGAACGTGTCCTGTAGATCCCGTGAACAGAACCACAGGTTTCTCTCAAGGATGGTATGATCTGGGACAGAGTGACCATCCAAAAGGTGCGTGACCTGAGATATTGATTCAAGCCGTGCAGATCTAGAATACGGTGCCAGCCCCCCCGTCCGCTTGGGCACCAGGAAGTACCTGGAGAGAAAGCCTGGGTCTGCTGGAGGATCCGCCACTGGAGCTACTGCCTCGAGGAGGAGCTGAGCAATGTCATCTCGGAGCCGACTGAGACTGGGCATATCGCTTTCCTCCTGAGGAACGCAGAGCTCGGCTTGGAGGGTACTGCTCAGATTTCAGGGGTAGTCCTGTCCGACCACATCGAGAACCCACCTGTGTGGTAACAGCGGACCAGGCAGATAGGAAGTGGTGGAGCCGGCCCCTCATGGGAGGACCCAGAGTTGGCGTGATGGGAGAGGGTGGCAGCCGCCCTGTCATTGAGCAAGCTTGGAGGAGGAGGTCCAGGACTGGAACCTCGGCCCCTTATGGGCTTGGACAGGGTGCCAAGCTTGAGCCTGCTGCTGCTGTTGTTGCTGTCCTCCTTGAACAGAGGACTGCTGAGCCGCAGGAAGAATGCGAAAAAGGCTTCTTCTTTTTTCTTCTGCTGGCTCTTGCCGAAGTGCCCTTGGCAGAAGTAGCATCCAAGGTGGCATTGGACTTTTCAATGTACTGAAGGTGAGCAGCCACTCCTGGGAAGAACAGGTCGGTCCCTGGGAAAGGCACATCAGCTAGTTTGTGCTGAGTGTCCGCCGGGAAAGGAGAGTCTCAGCCAAGTACTGCAGCGACAGGCAACTGCTGCTGCCATTGAACGGGCACAAGAGTCCTCAATGTCCAGGGCCGTCTGGCAATAGCTAGGCCTTGGTCCCGGACCTGCTTGACCATGGTCTACATGTCCGGGGGGAGATGTGAGAGGACTTCATCCAGAGACCCTAGAAGGGCATGGGAGAAGTGTGCCATGATGACAGCTGAACTTGCCTGGCGAGGCCCAAGGAAGAATCCACATAGACCTTCCTGGCTAAATGGTCCAACAGCTTGGACTCTTTTTCAGGAGATCGGTCAGTATCAGTAGAACTGCCAGTACGCCTGAACACAGAAGCGGTCAAAAAGCTCTCGGCTGAAGGGTGCTTTGTGAACCCTGCAAAGGACCCCATGGGCACTGTATACTTGTGGGCCATACAGGCAGATGGAGCTGGACAAGAGGCAGGGCGCTGCCAAAGTTCAAGAGCCAGGCCCACTATGGCCTTGGCTACCGGAAAGGCCTCTGTCGGGGCATCCCCTCTCCTGAGGATATCTGTGAGAGGGTACTCTGCCTTTTCTGGTTAAGCTCCAGGAGCATCCCTGTGGACTCAGAGATGAAGCAGAGAATGCCCTGAAAGGCGGGGACCTTCCTCCATCTCTAAGCCACTGGCTGATTCGTCATCCCAGGATGAGAATGCAGGCTGGTGACATCCGAATCTGAGGAATTTGGATATAATGGTTGACCGCCTAGGTCCTCGACTCCCTTGAGGACCGGAGTGACTGTGACTGACCTGTCATCTTTAGAAGGACCCCTCGCACAGGCTGCTTAGGCGGTGGTTCCACAATAATCGGTGGAGACCCCAATTTAGAAACGAACAGAGGTTTTGCGGCTTTCTGGTAGGGGATCCGACTTGATCGGCTCGAAGGAGTAGGCCCGACCTAGGAGATGAAAGCCAAGTAATGGCGGAGTAGAAGCCAGAGTCGGTTTGTGCCCAGTCAAAATCAGCTGCTGCCACATCAGGTCCTCATAGCGCGGAGTTTCCGCTGGAGCTTCACCTCATCTGAGGAGGACGATCGATGAAGGTCGCCTCTTTAAACATTTATGGTTCTTCCTCTGCCTATCGATCGAGGGGGTCCGAGACCTCGATCAAGATTGGACAGGCCAACTCGGTCTCTCAGGATATGCCAAGCGGGACGGTGATTTCCTGGGGTCTGGGACTACTACTTGATCGAGTTCTAGAAGGCTGGGTCTCCTCATCGGGAAATTCAGAATCAGAGTTGATCGAGGAATCGTCGACCAGAGTTGCGATATGGGCTCGATCAGGTGGATGGCGATTTCAACATTGTTGATTGACAGTTCGATCGACTGACCAGACGGCTAACCGAAGCCAGCGATCAAAAAGCAATCTCAACCAAAGTTGAGACTGCATGTTCCTGGGAATGAGATCTCCGCTCCCAAAAGTGTCTTCGCTGGGACAAAGCGATCCTGGATCCTTCTCCGCTCACGGGATTGAGGAGTGCGTGCTCACAGGACCCTCTCCTTGGTCGGGAGAGACTGGCACAGCTCTCAGAAGGAACCCTAGAAGGTGGAGCCCAGGATGAGTGGAGCAGAAGAAGCTCTGAAACTTTCCGCCTTTCAGCGGCGGCTTCCTCTTCAAATGCTTGCATGCATTCCAATTGCTCAGCAGATCCACGCCTGAGAAACGCCCACGAGGCCTCCTTGGATTTCACCGGAGGATTCCGTTTCTCCAGCCTCCCCGACTTCAGGCGTGCAAGATGGTCATCGAGGACATTAGGGTGGAAAGCGAGACACAATTCGCATTTTGAAGTGTCATGGTTGACACCGAGACAGTACACGCACGTGGTGTGGGGATCAGTGAGCAACATCTTCTGGCTACACTGGCACAGACGAAATCTAGAGTAAGATTTGTCTTCCATAATCGAAGGTAAGAAGTCGCGATCGCTAATGCGAACTAGATGGATTTTCGGAATAACCGAAGGTTTTTGAGCCAGGGCCTACAAAATGCGTTAGAACGAGGGAGGCAACCTGTATCTTCCAGCGGAAAGGAAGATCTGGTGTCATGAGGTGGAGCCAAGGGTTATACCACCCTGGTGGGTGGGAGGAGCCAGCCTGAAGACGTCCGGTGATTCTTAAAGTGGCAAGGTACCTGCCAAAGAGTGTGGATGAACAACATATCCACGGTCCTAGAAAAATCTTTTCTTTGAAACCTGCGGCTAACTGGTTTTGGTGGAGGCAATGAGGGTTTTAGCTGCCCTGCAGGTGCACTTTTCCCTTTCTGCGCTGCACGCCTGCTCCATTCGCTCTCAGAGCAGGTCTGCTTTTGGCATAGTGATCCGAGAGTTCAGCAGCCTCTTGCACTGTTTTGGGATCTTGGTCCTCCAGATAGATTTTCAGCTCTGCTGAGGCATGCCCCAAAAACTGCTCTAACAATATAGCATTTTCAGTTTTATCTACAGAGTTTGATTCAATTCCTTCCCACCAACGTTTTAAACACTGACATTGTTTAGGTGGCTGGCTCCTCTTAGCTCATGTCAGGGCTTCTCCTGAGCATATGGAATTTAGCTCTGTATGATTCTGCAGTTAAATCAAACTTTTTAAAAGTGCAGCTTTAAGTTTGCTATTATCATTACTGTCCTCATTGTCCATTTGTCCAATGCATCCGAGCTTTTCCGGCAAGTAGCGGGGATAGCTGGAAGCTCAGGACCCTCTAGGAATTTTGCCTGAATACAAACTTTTTCAAAGGAATTTAAAGGCATCCATATCCTCCCTCTTTAAATTCAGCTATCAATCTGGAATTCAATTTGTAACCCAGTCCTGTAGTTCCAGTTAAACCCAAGCCACTACCTGCTCTGGTGCTGGTGGTTGGAGTCCTAGCTTCTCCAGTTCATGTTGCCTCTAGGCTCACGCTGTTCACAGTCCCTCGTCTCCTCTGAGGCTTGCTGTTCTCCTCCTTCTTCTCATCTGCGGCTTGCTGTTCTCGCTTCTCTTCTCTTGGAACTCCCAACTCCATTCTGCGCAACTCAATCTGCAGCCTGATTGCTTCTGACTCCAGAATGCTGGGGACCTTCCCCTGCTGCTGTGGCCCTTCGCTTGCACTGACCTGCTGCCCTCCTCACTGAATCTGGACACTGCACTGGCCGCTGGCCCCTCCACGCAAGGTTTGGTCCTTACAGTCACAGTCTGTGACTCTATTTTCTGGGCATCTGTTGCCATCAGGGCATCAAAGAGATTCTGCTTGGTGGCTCTCCCTCATGCAGGACTCCTCTGTCCTGGCACAACTGCCTCAAGTAGTCTGCAGTGTCCCTACTGTAGTTGAAGCCATCTTCTTCCCCAACTCGGCTACTCTAACTTGCATTTTAGAAAAAAATAAAACAGGTAGGAACTTGACTGTAATCAAAATAATATAGTTCTGTTTTCTCTTTAAAAAAAATCACTGCTTTATTTTTCAAGTGGCTGTACAGTATTAAGCTGACACACTTAACAGTTTAAAGCTTGTGTTACCAATCTTTTCGCACCACTGCTAACCAAATGTCACAAATGCACTCAGCAGGTCAGGCCCTCTGCTCCGTGCCAACCTCAGAGAGCAATAGTGTGAACAGGAAACATACAGGGTAACCCTCTTGTCTGCTTTTGGGTCCGAATCAGCTTTAGTTTCAAGTTCTGGAATTCAAACTGTGAACCTTATGCTAGCGTGCCAATGTACAGGCTCAGATATGTACCCTCTTCGAGGATTGCGGTACAATCTTTCGCTAGGGCACCAAGCCAAGCTTCCAACATGAACCCTTAAAACTCTGTAAAAGACCTTAGGGATATTCTTACCTTTTCCCAGTTTAGTAACACCATCAAGCCCTTGAGAAAAGCTTTCAAACTTAACCACGTATACATCACATGCAAAAAGAACTTGGAAGACACACCCAGGCAGTATCTTTCAAATAAAGGTTTTACTAAAATATGATAAAAATATGAAAAATGTAAACACAGAACAATATATCAAAAAGCTCACAATCACATAAAAGAAAAACAAGGAAAACTACAGAACAAACTCCTAACAACATACCGTTAGATCTTTTCTATCTAATGTATTACCTTTGAAGTGCTTATAGTTAGATCAGACAGCTGCCAAAAAATACATCAAATTCCCCAGTTACATGGATACATTTCAACCCCATCTCCCCACCCACTTGGTGAGTCATCTAGCTCCTTTTTAGAATATAAAAAAAATACAAACATGATGTCCTATCAGGAGGTATATTAAATAAGGTGACATCAGCAAAAACTCATTTCCCAAATGATGAGTCTTTGATCCCCCAGTTCCTTTTGAGGTTTAGAACCCTGCAATCCATCACCTAAGTGCGATATAACCAACAGGAATCAACTAAATTATGTCATGTCCTGTAATAAAATGTATATTTAGCTCCCCAAATTCAAAGCAGCAACAGGTCATAAAATAGGCCATAAAATGTAATTTCTCAAGGAAGTTAATTACATTACAGAGATCTCCTGGTCAGTTTAATACATCCTGTAGCTTCACTGAAATATGGGGGGGGGCGGGGGAGCACCCATGGAAGCAAACGATGTCTTATGTGAGACAATCACATACTATATTTTTATATTACAAATATCATCCAATAATAATAACCAGCTGGCCAAGCGTCACATCCTCTACCTGATTTCAGCAAGGCCTTTGACTCGGTGCCACACGGGAGACTGACAGGGAAGCTGAGGAGCATCGGGGGGGAAAGATGGTGGGGTGGATTGGGAATTGGTTATCCAATCAGTTTCAGAGAGTGGTGGTTGGGGGTGAGGTCTGGCTCCCAGAAGGGTCATCAGTGGGTTCCTTCAAGGGTCAGTGTTGAGCTCGCTCCTATTTAATATTCATCTCGGACATTGGGGAGGGAGTTAGGAGCAGAATGAGTCTTTTAGCGATGATTCCAAACCGGAAGCAGTGGTGGACAGGAGGAGGAGGAGGAGGAGAGGAGAAGGACGCTACAGGAGGACATGGAGACCCTTGAAAGGTGGTTGAGGGGGCAGAGCCTGCAGCCGAAGGAAAGAGATGCCTCTCAGAGGGTTCTGACAATAGTTAGACAAGTCAAATCATTCCTTATCATATTGTAAAGGTCATTGTTTTACAGTACGAATGGATGTAGCCTGTACAAGGAAAAAGCCCAATATCTGTTGTAAGCATTGGACACTATGGGAAACCCCAAGAAAAAGTCTTCACAGGATGGTGGTAACACTAAGTCTGGTAAGCCCCCTGAGCAGGCTGGAGCATCAGCTGTCTTCCACATGGCGGATGGGTCCACGGAGCCATCGAACAGTGCACTTCTCCAGGCCATAAAGGATCTGGATAAAAAAGGTGACAATCTAACAGATAGAATTTCTAACATGGATATCAAGATTGCGAAGGCTACTGTGACTGCTGATACAGCTGCAGAGACAGCTAATAATACAGCTACAGCTGGAATGAGTGCTGGCCAAAAACAAGTTGTTCCAACTGAGAATGGAGCAGTTGTTAAACACTGTGCGCTCCACTAACCTACGATTTCTAGGAACTGAGGAACAATCAGGAGGTCAGGACATAGGATACTTGGAGGCCTTAATTAATACAGTCTGGGGAGTGGACATTGTTGGTCAAATAGTGAAGGCATATAGAATTACTCCGAATACTTCACCACTTCACCACTTCAGTTCTATTTCCAGCACGAGCAGCCCAGAGTTCCCACAATGAAATCAGCCCAAACCAAAGAAGAAATGGTCATCGGAACAAAAAGCTGTGCCAAGCACTGGTTCCAGGATGATTCCAAGATCTAAGTAAATGAATGCAGAATAACCAAACACAGCCCCAACAGAAGTCCAACAAGAAAGTCCAGTAGTTTGGAGTTTTTAACTGTTGTTGAAAGTTGTATTGCTGTTCTCAATTGCCCAACTCCTAAGAAAAGGCACGGACCTACTATTTCCTCCTTAATATAGCAACTGAGTTATGGGACAGGTATCATCTCGTCCAGGGGAAAACTTATTTGGAAGTAACTTGTTTGGTAGTTTTCATAGCCACCACCACCACACTGTCTATATTCGTTCCGTAATATCAACCTTATTGAAGTCTGTTCTGAATTTTCCTCTGTACTATTTTCACTATATGCCTCTCTGCAGTAGCCCATTATCTTTCCTTTTACTCTAGTGTTCTCGGCCTTCAGATGTTACAAGAAAAATGTACAAGTTCAGATACCAGGTTCTGCAGTGTAACAAGAATGATGAAAGAACAGCTCCAATAAATCCCAATAGATCCCACTGGGTTCTTTAGTTTCTTTTTAGTTCTGCACTTGTTGATGTTGCAGCTGATAATTCACTGACTAGCTGAACTCTGTTTATACCGTCCTCGCCAAATAATACTGGCCATTGCCAGGGGTTTAATGTTCTCCCAAGCTCTAAATTCTGAGGAGAACGATTTCTTTTACTGCAAGTACAGCCAGTAGAGCCAGTAAAACGAGTGCAGCTTCTGAGATTTTCACTCTAATTCTACTAACAGTTCCTTGCACGAAATGGGAAATGCTGTCAAAGCAGGTATAAACCCCCGCTACTGCTCATTCTCCTGCAACTCTACACCTACTGCAACACTCAGTCAGACTCTAAATGCTGCTGGCCTCTAGGTACTCAACAATTCTTTCTTTCAGAAGTGATTCCATCATTTTCCCTACCACTGAGGTCAAACTTACAGGTCTGTAGTTTCCTGCTTCTGCCTTGTTCCCACTTTTGTGAAGGGTATCACATCTGCCCTCCTGCAGTCCTCAGGTACCACCCCATCCTCCATGATTTGTTAAAAGGGGTAGTTCAGTGGTGTCACTAGGTCTCCCTTAGTTCTTTTTAGGATTCTGGGGTGAATCCATCAGGCCCCATTGCTTTGTCCACCTTGAGGTTTAGAAGTTCTTTCAGGACTCTTTCTTCTTTAAATGGATTGGTGTCAATCCCCCTACCCAGAGTGCTTCTACTGTCTGGTTTAGGTAACTCCTCCTCATCTTCTTTTGTGAATACTGAGCAAAAGTATTCATTCAGTATCTCTGCTTTTTCACCGTTTCCCTCTGCCCACCTCCCCTCTCCCTTATTAATCTTCACTATTCCTCCCTTAACCTTTCCACTGTATGCTCCCTACTGTACCTATAAAAAGGTTTTATTCCCCTTCTTAACTTTCTTAACTGACTTGGCTATTTTTTCCTCAGTTTGGGCTTTTGCTATTCTGACTGCCTTCCCCACTTCTTTCTGCTTTAATTGATACAGTCCCTGTCATGTTCCTTCTGTGATGCCTTATACTTTCTGAATGCAGTCTTTTCTCCTTAACCTTCCTGCCACCTCTTTTTGAGAACCACAGTGTTTTTTACTCCGCTTTGTTTTCTTTATCTGTTTCACACAAAGGCTTGTTGCCTCTATGATGGCAGTTTTGATTTTTCTCCATTGTTCTTCCACCCCTCCTTTTTGGCCATTTGCTAGTGTATCCCTCAGGTATTCACCCATTTTGCCAAAGTCAGCCCTTCTAAAGTCCAGAGCCATCTCACTCTCATTTCTACTCTTCCATTTCCCTTACCCCTCTCCCCTCCCAAACACAAGCCTTTTTCTACTCTACTTCTCTTCACCTTACCACTCCAGCTGTATCGTGATGCTGAGCTTACCCCTGGCCCTATCCTCTCCACCCTTGTCTTCTCATCCCTGTCTCTCCCTAAAAGCCTTGACATTTTCCTCGTTAATGCCAAGATACTCCTTTCTAAGGTTGAGCTTCTTAGAGTGTGGTTCTCCCAGCATATTTCAGACATCCTGTGTGTCACTAAATCCTGATTCCCTTCTAAAATCTCTGACAGTGACACTGCTAGTGGCAAACAACTTCCACAGACAGGACAGGGGGCAAGCATGGGTGTGAATGCCCTCTATGACCATCAGGACCTTCTGTGACGTAGTCACCAGCAGGGTGGTCCTCTTCTCTAATTAATTTTTCCTGACTAGGCTCTCCCGTCATCCACTCCTATCTTTGTTGATGGTGTCTATGCCACCTCCAAAGCATCTCCTTCAGTTATGTCTGAAGCTATTACTTCCTAGCCTCTTACTCCTCTCCTGGGAATCTGATTTTACTAAGGGACTTTCATATTAACTCATTCCTCTCATTCTCTCTGAGCTTATATGATGGCAGTGCTCATGCTTAACCATATCTGGAAGGCCACTCTGAGTTAAATTACTTGGTTCTCCAACCTGCAAACCTACAATGCAAAAGTTGAGTATCAGTTTTCCCAGCTCCTTAAGAGAACGGCACATCTTAGTCACCACTCCATCAGCTTCTTCACTACTCGGCTGGATCTCTTTTTACCATCCTTGCAGCATTATTACAGTTGATACTTTGCCTGATGCCTTCAGTGATCACTGTGTGATCTTTGATCTAATGTGCTCGGGAAACTCTCCCTCCTCCCTCCCAAACTTATCTGGTCCAAGATCATTCAGGTCTCTTTATCTGATTCCTTCCCTTTGACCGTTCCATCACTGACTGTTCCTTCCAACTTACTGCCACTGACATCGATGATGTCCTCACCCTGTTCCATTCAAAAATCCCGAATCAATGCGACAAACATGTTCCCTTTTAAAAGTCCAATGTAAGAGTGTCTCACCTCCCCTGGACCTCGGCCAGCTCCACTGCAAGGATGCGTGACGCTGAATGGTCTTGGTTTAAATTGTTACATTCCCCTGCAGACCTCCAAAGCTATGAGACACTTACAAATTCCTGCATAAAGGCTGTCAGGGCAGCTACAGCTAACTATTTTATCACTAACCTCCAGAAAAATCTTAAGTACCCTGCTATATTCTGGAAGGCAATCCAGTTTCTTTTTGATCCTCCATCCCATTCTTCCTCCCTTGTCCAACTAAAGGATGGTTACCCCATCTCTGACCCTTCCCAGGTTGCCTCCTACATTAACAAATATTTGCTATCCACATAGTTTAACATCTCCTACTTTTGTACTTCCTCCGAGTTTTATTTTTATTGCAGATTTCTATGCCTGCTGTACCTACCCTTTGTAATCCCACAGCTGCACCTGAAACAAGCTCTGACTCACTGTACCTTTTCTGGTCAACAACTTGTAAATAAATAAATGAACTAAGTGACTACATTTCTTGCATAGTCTATTCATCTTGTATAGTTGTCTATATCCATTCTCCACAAGTCATGGTCATCCCACCATGTCTCGCTTATTCCAGTTATTTTCAGTACCATGGTGACTAGTGTCTCTACAGAAGTTCACACAGTTTGTTTCTCGGGCTTCTTGCATTAATGTATGTACAGTACACCTGCTGTTGCTACATAGGTACATAGAAATTGACAGCAAAAATAGGCCTTTCGGATAATCCAGTCTGTTCACCCTATCTAACTGCTCTGCACTGGCTCTACTGTCCACCCCGTTCCTTAATTTCTGCCCCCTCTTCTGACTATGTCTATATGCCTGTCTCATCCCTGCTTGAAACTACTTACTGATTTGATCTTTCCCACTTCTTCTGAAACCTTTTTCCACAAAAAAGTGCTTGCAGACATCTTTCTTGAATCTCCAGTAGCCTTTGAAGAGTTCTTTGGCATCCATTCTGTTTATCCCATGCAGGCACTTGAACATTTCTTTCCCTTCTCTTTTTGAGGGTGGAAATGTCCAAGTCCTGTAGCCTCTCCTTGTGTGACTCACCCCCCCCCCAGGCCTATCTTGGTTGTCCTGCACTGTACCGCTTGCACAATGCTGTAGTCTTTCCTCATGTGTGAACTCCAGTACCTTGCACGGAACTTCAGACGTGGCCTCACCAATACTCTGTACAGTTGGAGGATCACCTCCTGACTTCTACTGCTTATCCTCCCACCTATATATCCCAATATCTGTTTACCTTTCCCACAGTTCTGTTACAATGTGCTGTGGATTTCAGGCTCTCTGATATCATTACCCCTAGGTTCTTTTCCTAAATGGTGCATTCTGTCACTACTACCCCCATTATGTACTGCACTCGGGCTCCTTTTCTTAATGTGCTGTTTTGTTTCTTTCTGCGCCATTTCTCAGTCTCTTTTGTCCACATGCAGCACTTTGCAAGCTTCTCAGTACAGAGGTAAGGCAACCCCTCACAATGCCAGCAACCCTAGTTCAGGAACAAAACTGGGTCACTGGGAGTTGGCTGGGGAAGGAGGACTAGCATTCCAATGGAAGCTCTCACCCTCCCGGGAGTAAGTCTTGCTGTCTTTGCTGCAGTACTGCCACCGAAGCCTTAGGTGGCAGTGCAGTTGGAGGACACCATGAGAGGGAAAGGTGTTGGCCAGGGTCAGCGATATGCAGGCAATACATGCACAGTGGTCACCCTTGCATGCCAACGTTATCAGAGACAGCAATGGGGAGAAAAGCTTGGCCCCAGTGCCAGCTCCTCAGGGGCGCCCTGTGCATCTGAGATGGTCCCCACCATCTCTTTTGTTTTCAACAGTATTAGTCGCTTGGGAGTATAATCCTCCTATGCCTGTACCCTGCCCCGACAAGAAAAAGGAAGGCAGGGACCAGGGGGAGGAGCTGGGCTGGTGACACAGGGGCAGAAACTAAATTCCCCCCACCCAAAAAAAGTAACAATTATCACAATCACAAACAGTAGAAATTCAAGGTTTCAACAGGGATCTAAAAGAAGAAAGGTTGTTACAGTTACTTAAATTGGAGAGTTTATCATTTAGCTCCACTGCTGTTTGCATCCCACACAAACTCTTGACTGCTTTGGAACTTGGGCGCAGTTAGTGAGTACAGGCACAACTCACCTACGCTCTCGCTTAAAGTCCAGAGGATAAAGGCAGTATTCATGGATGCTCCGGAATTTAAAGACCAATGACAACAAAAATGTATTCTGTTTTGACCTTATGATGCATCAAAAATACATTTATGAAAAAGTAATCCTTAAAAAGTAACAATAAGGTTGAAATGTACCACTGTATAGTTGTTTTGCCACTGCTGTATCCTCCGAGTTCTTGACATTGCAACATAATGTGCAAAGCAGCAACATGCCACTTAAGCCAAAGCATAGTTTATCTCCTGTTGAAATGCATTACATTGAACCCTTAATGTAACACCACCAGTTTAATCTCGCTACTTAAAAAAACAAACAAAAAATTGTTCAATAAGATGTGAGACCAAAACTGATGCTATGCTAATGAATAAAATGACATGTTCAGAATGTTGTGAGCCTGCAGCATCAGGTAGTTACTTGTCCCTTTAACCAAATGAGCCAAAAACGTTAACCATTACGTCACTTACTTTACTTGTCACGGACATAAAACAACAGTAAAGCAGAAAACAGCAAAACAGCACCACCTGTTGTACCAGCTTGGTTGTGTACTGCACCCACATCCTACCTGGTGTTCCAGGAACAGAATCAGGTTGGTTTTTGATTACAAGATTGCTGCACCTATATATTTTACAACCAATGTCCACCATGACACACATTCCTTTCTGTAGTGATCTACAGTGGCATGGATTTGGAATAAGAGTGATAAACGAGCTCAAGACAAAAGGTATGTTGATGTCCTTGTGACATGGTGTGATGCAGTTCACTGTAGGAACCAGCCTCAAGCATGATACCAGGAAAAGACACTGATGACTAGAATGACATCATCCGAATGCTGCAAGCCTGCACGATCAGGAAAAGGGAAGCGATGAGCAAAGCAGACAGACACAGCCCTGAGGTAAGTTTGATCAATTTACTTCATTTCTAATACAGGTTACCAGAAAAATGTATAACACAATACATATGATGCCCTGGGAAACGGCTGCACTTATAGCTGCTGAAATGGTCAAAAGACAGGCTTCGAGCTCCATGTCACCTGTGCTGAGATGGAAAGCCCTGGAGGTCCCTTCCCACAAAAGAAGTCTTGCTGAAAGAACCAGATGCTATGTAAAGTACAGTTACGTAAGAACTTACCGTGAACAGTAGATCTTCGAGAGAGGCTTTTGCAGTAGGTAATTACATATAGGACTGACATCGGCAGGCGGCAGACCCCACGGAAAAAATTTTTAGCTAGCAGTCCCTGGTGGAGACCGCCCCCACATTAGGTGACCGGCGTCAGACGACGTTGGTATAAAGGGGCGGTCCCGGATGCTTGCCTTCCAGTTCTTTCCCGCCACAAGCCCGGAAGGCCCAGACGAGAGAGAAGCGGATATTCCCCTCAATGGAAAAGGAGCTAAAAAAGCCTAGGGGGATGGAGGGCGGGAAGGTATTACCTACTGCAAGAGCCTCTCTCGAAGATCTACTGTTACGGTAAGTTCTTACGTAACTGTACTATCTTACTTCGAGAGGGCTCTTGCAGTAGGTAATTACATATAGGACAGAATCCCAAGCAGTCTGGAACAAATGAAAGGCACCGGGAGGAGGAACTACTCCAAGAAGTAGTAAAAACCCTTGCAAACCTCAAGATAGGAGGCCTTGCAAGACAGCTAACCTGAAGCCTGCTCTACGGCGAGAGGCAATGTCCAAACTGTAATGTTTCGTAAAGGTATGGACGGAAATCCAGGTGGCGGCAGCACAGATGTCTGCCACAGACACATTCTTGAAACAAGCTGCAGAGGCTGCTACTCCACGAGTGGAGTGACCTCTGACTTGACCCGGAAGGGTCTTCTTGTACTTGTCATAACAGAAAGTGATGCAATGAGCCAACCACTTTGACAGGCATTGCTTGGAGACAGCATTGCCTTCCCTTTTGTGAGCAAAAGAGACGAACAACTGATCAGTCTTTCTGAGATCCTTCGTCCCATCGGTGTAGTATCTCAGAATCCTGTGGACATTTATAGTATGGAGCAAGTATTCTCCTTGGTTGGAGTACTGCGTGAAAAAAGCAGGTAACTCAATAGACTGATTTAAGGTAGACTCCGCTACCACTTTCGGAAGAAACTTAGGGTTTGTGCGAAGAGCTACTCGTTCTTTGTGAAAAATCACATAGGGACTTTACATAAGGGCCTGAGTCTCGAAATTCTAGTAGCAGAAGTAATGGCCACCAAGAAGAGCCGCCTTCCACGATAAGAACTTCAAGTTCATGGAAGCCGAGGCTCAAAAGGAGGAAGGGTAAGTTTCTAGAACAAAGTTCAAATCCCAAGGGGAGCAGAAGTCCAACAGGAGGCCTGAGATGAAGGACCCTCTGAGAAAGGTCTTGGATACCTCTAATTGAGCAAAGGCTTTATCAGCAAAGGAACATGGTAGGCTGAAATAGCAGCCATGTGAACCTTCAAAGAGGAGTGACTGAGACCCAGTCAAAAGATGACGCAATAATCGAGCAGAACGGCCACAGGACAGGGAAAGGCTCCACATTCCTGGAGGCAGCCCAAATGGAAAATCTCTTCCATTTCATAGCGTAGGTGGACCTAGTGGAGGGTTTTCTAGCCTCCACCAGAATCTCGGCCACCTTAGGAGAGACACCAAAACGAGATTGGGCTAGGTCTGCAGGAGCCATGCATGAAGTTGAAGAGACTTGAGTCCCGGATGGACCAGGGTCCCCTGATCCTGGGTCAGCAATCCTCGAGATAAAGGAAGAGGAAGAGGAGGAACCTCTGAGTATTGTTGTAGAAGAGAGAACCAGATTTGCCTGGGCCAGAAAGGAGCGATCAGAATCATTCTCACTCCTTCCAATGCAAGTTTCTGCAGCACACGAGGGACCAGAGGAATGGGGGAAAAGCATAGACGAATCTGTCCTTCCAGTTTAGAGACAGAGCATTGCTCCAGAAAGCGCCTCGCTCTGGAGCGAGTGAGCAACAGGTGGGAAGTTTTGCGTTTTGGGAAGAGGCGAACAGGTCTACCTGTGGAGTCCCCCAAAGCTGGAAGATGCCGTTTAGAACCTTTTGGTCCAGTTCCCACTCGTGTGGCAGAGCCGAAGAACGACTTAGCTTGTCTGCCAGGACATTGTCGACTCCTGGAACATGGATTGCCGTGAGGTGAAGGTTGTGAAGCATTGCCCATTCCCAAACCCTCATTGCTTCCCTGCACAGCGGGTAGGACCAAGTCCCTTCCTGCTTGTTGATGTACCATACCACACACATGTTGTCCATTTGGACAGCTAGGTGACCAGGAAGGATGTATTGGTGAAGGGCCTGGAGAGCATATAGTACTGCTCGTAGCTCGAGCACACTGATGTGGAGAGCTAGCTCCAATCTGGACCATAAACCCTGGGTTCGGTGAGGACCCAGATGGGCTCCCCAACCTTCGCCTGATGCGTCCGTGGTCAGAGTCTGGGAGGGGGAAGGATAAAAGAAGGGGACCTCCCGGAACAGGTTCTCTCGAACCATCCACCACTGCAAGTCTCTTGTCATCGGCGAGGAGATCAGCACCAGATGATCTAGGTCGTCTACAAGTTGATCCCACTGAGAGCGGAGAGTCCACTGAGAGATCCTCATGTGGAGTCGCGCGCGGAACCGTCGGGATGGCAGCCGCCATAAGCCCCAAAAGACGGAGCATCGACCTCGCTGGAACCTTCCTGCATTCTGAAAGTAGGGAAATCTGTGACTGGAGGGAGGCTCCCTGTCCGAAGGCAGGAAGGCCTTGCACACTGTCGTAACGAGGATTGCCCCGATGAACTGGAGTCTCTTGGAGGGGTCCAGATGAGACTTGGAATGGTTGATGGTGATACCCAGACCAGTGAAAACCTGCTGGGTGAGGGAGAGAAAATGCAGGAGTTCCTCCCTGGACGAGGCCGCCAGGAGCCAGTCGTCCAGGTAGGGAAAAACCTGAACTCCCAAAGTAGGCAGGTGGGCCGCTACCACCGCCAGGCATTTGGTAAAAACTCGGGGAGCCGAGGAAAGACCAAAAGGGAGTGCCCGGAATTGGTAATGGTCCCCCTGGAAAGCAAACCAGAGGTACTTTTGGTGCGAGGGATGAATACGGATGTGCAGGTATGCATCCTGCAAATCCAGTGCACAAAGCCATTGGCCCGGCCGAAGAAGGGGCAAGAGAGTTTGAAGGGAGAGCATCCTGAACTTCTTGTATTCTACATAGAAGTTCAGGGAGCTGAGATCGAGAATGAGTTTGAGATCTCCCGGCTTCTTTGGTACAAGGAAGAAATGGGAATAGTAACCCATCCCGTGAAGGTGAGGAGGGACGGGTTCTATGGCCTGCTTCGCGAGGAGAGCAGATATTTCTTTCCTGACCAGAGGAAGATGGTCCCTTGAGTAAGAGGAGTTCAGAGGGGGGTGGCGTGGAGGTTTCTGTAGAAACTCTATAGAGTGCCCCTCTGCGATAATCTGAAGCACCCATGAATCCGATGTTATCCTCTCCCAACCCGGAAGGTGGAGCGAGAACCTCCCTCCTACCGGTTCCTCCGGGGAGTCCAGAGGCGGTGGGAGAGGGAAGGAGTCAGGTGGTGTGGGGCAGCGCTGCAGCTGGGGCACCCGCTGCTTTTTTGGGTGGCGGGGGCCTGGCAGCTGTGGAGGCCCGGGCGCTTGTGGCCCGCCTTCTGGGTTTCGCTTGAGGCCGCTCCATCTGGCGAAAAGGACGGCGCTGCGGGGATGGGGACAGTACATGGAATCCACAGATTTCAGGGTTGTCCCCTCTTCCTGCAAGTCGGTGATGATGTCCTTGACATCACCACCTAAAAGCACCGAACCCCTGAAAGGTGCTTCTTGAATTGCTGACTGCACCTCCGGGACCAAACCTGACACTGAGCCAGGCATGACGCCGAAGACTTACGGCGAACGCGGAGCTCCGCCCTGCGGTGTCCACTGCATCGTAGGTCATCCTCAGAATGTGACGACTGGCCGAACGAGCAGAACGGACAAGGTCAGCTAACTCCTGCTTGACTTGGGAGTCAGGCAAGGAGTCAATCTTAGATTCCGCCTGAGTAAGGACAGCCTTCTGGTAATCCCCCATATGTGCTACATAATTTAGGGCCCTGATCCCCAGTGTGGAAGAAGCCTAGATCTTCCTTCCATACTGATCCAGAAGGCGAGATTCCTTATCCGGAGGAGACAAGCTCAAATGTTTACGGTGTGCTGACCAGCTGTGAGCGGCGCTAATCACAACCGAGTCTGCACAGGGCTGAGAATCTAAAAAGTCTACACCCTCCGGAGCCTGGTATAGCCTGTTGGACTTCCGAGGAAGTGGGGCTAAAGCCAACGATTGTTTCCAAATAGTGGAAACAAGGTGGGCATGAGGCTCGATCCAGGGTGGCACTAGAGTAGTGGACCGTGAAGGGCAGGTCCAGATGTTCGCGAGTTTAACCCGCTGAGGATCTGGCTCTAAGGAACACCACTGATGTACTTCCTGGATCTTCCTGACAACTCCGGAAGGAAGGATCCTCCGGAGGAGTCCCTCGGCCGGGCTTGGACGGAGAGCGAGGCTTGTCGTCTTTCTCGGAGCATCCGCCGGAGGAATCCGAGGAGTCCGAGAGAGAAGAAGAAGAAGAATGGAAGCAGAGTAAGACTCCCTGACTCGTCTAGGGGGAGGAACGGGTTCCTTAGGGGGAATCCCTGGACGCGTGTCCTGCCCCTCTCTGGATCCAGAGGGAAGAGCTTGGGAATCCGGAGGCGGAGAGGGAGTGTGCCGTCTGGGGCGTACGGGGGCCGGAGGTGGCACCGCGCCAGAAGGCGGCTTCGACTTCCTTGGTGAGCTGAGCCTTGGCTCAGCCCACCAGGAGGCCAGAGTCTCTGAAGATCCACCGCGCCTGGGGGCGGTGGAGGAAGAGGAGGGGACAGTTGTAATGGATTATATCCATAAGGCGAGTATCCATAACCCGCCGCGGGAATACCGAGCTGGGTATTGCGGGTGTCGGTACTGGGCGGGCGTCAGGAGCCAGGGCCGGTACTGCGGTGCAGGGATATCACGGACCCGGGTAAGCCGGCGTCGGATAGGACGGCGGATACCCAGGTACCGGAGGAGCTGCCGGAGCAGATGGCCCAGTAGGGAGCTCCATGGGCGAATCAACCGTGATAGGCCCGTGGGGTGGAGGGCCCGATGGGAGAGGAATATCCCCCGCCGGCGTCGGAGGGGCCGGTGTCAGATCCGGTTCAGTGGGAGGAGGGTCTGACGGCGGAAAAGCATCCTGAGCATCGCCTGGGGACAGAGGAGAAAAACCTCGGGTCAGGCAGGGGACTGGCTCCTGGACGGCAGCGAAGGCTGCGAACCTGGGATGACAGACGATGGAGGTCTGTCGAGGGTTCTTGTTCGCGGACGCCGGAGGAGCCGACGGACGACTTAGGGGCTGAATCCCGGGCGGACGCCAGAGGAGCCGGCGCCTGACTTAAGGGGTCCCTCGCCAGAGGCAGGCCGAGGGTGGGAGCGGCCTGGTCTAAGGGGACACTGCCGCGCGCTTGCCCCGGGGTCGAGTGTCTTAGCGCTCTTCTCCCGGCGGGCGCCGGAGGAGCAGACGTCCGGATTATGGGAGGCGCCGCGCGCAGTGGGCCGCAAGCCCGCGGCAGTACTGGGGGCAGAAGCCTTTTGCCCGGAGGCACCGAAGGCTCAACACGTAACCCAACGGGCAGGCCGATGCCTCCTCCAAAGCCTTGGAGGCTGCTGTCCGGGCGATCCCCAGAGGGACGTACATTTCAGCCGTGGCTCCGCCGGAGTCAGGGAGGAGGAGGCCTTCCCGGTGCCTTTCTTTGTCCCGTTCTTGTGTCCTTCTGGGGAGGTCGACGCCTGCCTAAGCTTCTTCAACTCCTTCTCCATTGCAGACATCTTCTTTTTAAGGAGATGGGCTTCCAAAGACTGCTGGCGTTGTCTGCGGGTGGCGCTGTGAAATGCAGGCAATGCGGGCACTTTTCGACCGCGTGGTCGGGGCCTAAGCAAAAAAGGCAGAGAGAGTGACCGTCCTTGTGAGGCAGTTGGGTGCCGCACGAGTCGCACTTATTTTTGAAGGGGACGACATAAACCGGCACGCTCACCTGACGAAAAAATGGGAACTTTAAACTTTGTAAAATACCGGCCAACGCAACAGGGCTGAGTACGTAACTTCACTGCCGAGGCGCTGTACGAGCTGACGCCAGAAAGAACTGAAGGCGGCGTCCGGACCGCTTTATACCGAGCGCCGCCTGACGCCGGTCACCTGATCGTGGAGCGGTCTCCAGGGACTGCTAGCTACAATTTTCTGTGGTCCTGCCAGCTGCCGAGCGCCAGTCCTATATGTAATTACCTTCTGCAAGAGCCTCTCAAGCAAGATCATGCAGCATTGTAAGCAACTGGCTTTCTGACAACCGCATTGACTGTACACAGCTCCAATTTCCACAGCATTTTGGAAGTGACTGGACCATACAGTGGGTGCAACACCTGCATGAACTAGAATCTGTGGCAAGCTCTGGGAACCCAGGGGATGGGGTTACTTCTAGAATCCAGAATCCTTTTTTTTTTAATTGCCAATCAAGTTTCTCAATATCACATGGGATATGCAGAAGAGCGAGCATGGAGAGAAGGCTGCGTGTGTATATGCCTCTTAAGAGTGTGCCCACCGTACATGTTCATCTATCTGAAAGTGCATATATCAGCCCGTTGGCGCAGCAGCAGTAGCTTTACAGTCATGATGCCAGTGACGGAGTTCGGAATGTGCTTGAGTTGCCAAGGACCGGCTGGGGAGGGTAGATCAAGCATCTTAGAGGAAGACAAGAGGAGGGATTGTGAGGTTCGGACAGGGTACTGTGCAGAGGGAGGTCAGATAAATGCAGGTATCCCAAATAAATATTTTTGTTCAGTCTTCACAGGGGAAGGGGATGGGCCACATAAAAGCAGTAGGAGCACCGAGACACAAGTCCATTTACAGAGGAGAGGTCTTGCAGGACTCACAAATCTGAAAGAGGACAAAGCTATGGGGCATGATGGGGTACACACAAGGGTATTGATGGAAATACTGGCTGCATCTCTGACAGCACTATTCAACAACTCATTGGAAACAGGAGTGCTTCTGGAGGATTACAGGAGGGCAGAAGTAGTCCCGTGTCACAAAAGCGGTAGCAGGGAGGAGGCCGGCAACTATAAACCAGTCAGTCTGACATCAGTGGATGGGGAGTTAATGGAGTTCTTGCTAAAGGAAAAGACTGCAGAGTATCTTGAATCCAGTGGAGTACAGGACCCAAGCAGGCATGGGTTCATGGGAGGAAGGTCATGTCGGACAAATCTGAGAGATTTCTTTGATGGGTGACCAGGGAAATAGATTAGGGTGGGGTGGTGGACTTGGCCTACTTAGATTTTAGTAAGGCATTCAACACTATACCAGGAGACTCATAATGAAACTGCTCATCTTAGGGGTGGGTCCTAAGGTAGTAAACTGGGTAATAAACTGGTTAATGGATAGGTGACAGAGGGTGGTGGTAAATGGAGCTCATCCCGGTGAAGGATGGGTGACCAGCAGGGTGCCTCAAGGCACAGTACTGAAAACCAAGCCTCTTTACTATCTTTATAAGTGACACTGCAGAGGAACTGGCAGAGAAGGTATGCCTCTTTGCAGGTGACACTAAAACATGCAATAGGGTAGACACTCCAGAGGAGGGGAAAGAATGAGCAGAGACCTGTGAAAAATCGAGGTGTGATCAAGGGCATGGTAGCTGGGTTTCAATGTGAAAAAGTGCAATATCATGCATCTAGGGCACAGGAACCCAGAGGTGGAGTATAAAATGGGATAAGAGGTACTGACAGTCACCAAACAGGAAAGAAACCTGGGGGTAATCTTATCTGATGACTTCAAAGTGGTGAGACAATGCAACATAGCAGTGAGTAGATCCAGTGGGATGCTGGGGGTGCAAGGGGAAGGGTATCGCCAGCAGAAAGAGGGGGATGGTATGGCTACTGCATAGGTCACTGGTGAGACCACATCTGGAGTACTGTGTCCAGTTCTGGTGACCACATCTCAGGATGGACATAGACAGGGTGGAGGCTGTCCAGAGCAGGGCAACGAAAATGATGGAAGGGCTGCATCAGAAGCCCTACGAGGTGAGACTAAAGGACCTGAATATGTACACTTTGGAATGGAGAGGGGTGGACGTAACAGAGACTTATAAATAACTAATGGGGTTAAATAAAGTACAGGAGGGGAGTATTTAGCAGAGGAAAAGATGCACGAAAACAAGGGAACACGCAATTAAGCTGGAATGGGGAAAATTTAGCAGAGATGTGAGGAGGTACTTCTGCACTGAAAGAGTGGTGGAAGCCTGGAGGTGGTGGGGGTGAAAGCTGTGGTGAGCTTCAAACATCCATGCATGGGATAAGTGTAACCCCTAGATGGCGCTATCCCAGGGGCTACTACCCCTGCCTGATTTGCCACTAACAGGTTGAGGGGCCTGGATCCAATGGCGGGTGCCTCCACCCAGAGGTCAGGGTTTGCAATAGTTAAACTAACTTGGTCACAGCCCTCTGGGATACTGCAACCCCCCTTTCTTCCCACTAGTGGCCCACACAATATATCAGAATTACCTTCAGAGTATACACTTACCCCAGGTCTGGTTCCGCACTGGGACCTCCTGTGAAATGAGATACAG
Source organism: Neoceratodus forsteri (assembly GCA_016271365.2). NCBI lineage: Eukaryota > Metazoa > Chordata > Ceratodontiformes > Ceratodontidae > Neoceratodus > Neoceratodus forsteri. Next base: position 718,032,906 of record CM057455.1, read on the forward strand.
TGCAACAATCACAGTACAGTACTTTAACATAGACAAATACCTCAGGCAGTATAACTTTGCTGAAACAAGCAGCTCTGATTTATTTAGGGGATATAACAAGGACAGGGAAATCAGGTTAATTAGCTTATCACTCTAATAATCTATTTATGGCTCTGTGCACAGGCCTATCCCTATCAGTTACTGTCCTGGGTACCCAAGCCCTAGTGGCTAGTCCAAACCGTGGCAGCTGGTAGGGGCCCTTTCACACAGAGAAAGGAGAATTAAACAGTCAGCAGTACAGTAATTCCATTTGGATTTAATGTGGCAATTCAACAGGAAGCGACCTGAATTGTACTCCACGACCTCCAAATAAGATAGGGTCCTTCAATGTCAGCAGGGCTCACTTGAGGTACACAAACCTCTTCACACATCCATATAAAGAAAGCACTATACCAGGCAGGCTGCATCTGTATCCCGACCGCAATTACTGCACAATACCCGGAGACACACAGCAGATTCAGTTCCTGACAGACCCAGTGCAATTTCAGCAATTCCTCCAGTCTTCACAGGGTGAGCCTGGTTTCTACTCTTCAGATATCCTTTGATTCTCTTCACAGGACGGATTCAGTCCTAACAAGCTGCAGACCGGAACTCTGGGCCTACACACGTTTTCGACTAAAACTGCACACTGAAAAGCACAGGGCTCCTTCCTTCTTCACTGCCAAAGCTCAACTGAAACTCCAACCGACAAAACCGGCACTTCCTTTGAGTTCTCCCAGTTCTTGACTGGATTGGCTGTCACTCACAATAGACTGCTGCTGTTGGTCCAAAAGGCACTGAAGTCTAAACTACATCTCCCAGAGTCACTGCCCATACAATCCTCTTGTGGCTGGCTCAGATTATGAGTCCAAGTTCTGATTCGGTCCAAGGCACCATTTTAGAGCTAGCTACCCACACTGATTGGTCCAGTTCAGCAGTTCAAAACTAGAATGGGAACTAGCATACACAGTTCTGACTGCAAAGAAAGCAGGTTAGACAAACTGTAATTTCATTATTACTCTAAATAATTTCTGGCAAACAGTTACATCTTTCAGATAGGTTCCCTTTGCACTCCTAGTGACTGCAAAATGAAGTGAATTGGCAGCAGCTTGAGTGGTACTCAATCAAAGAAACACACAGTCCCCCATACAACTAATTATGTCTGCAAGCAGACAGCTCTTAAAGAGACAGTACCAGAGGTTCTAAAAACACTCACTGATAAATGGCTTAAATGCCAAACACCATTCAGGCTTGGAGCATTCAAGCAAGCTCCTGGAAGTCTTTTGGGAACCCCCATTTGCAGGGGGGTTACATAAGCACAAGAGGCTCTTAGTTGGGATGCAAAGTGGGGAGAGCTGGAGACCAAGTAGAGTATGCGGTGTCAGGATAGGATAGGCAGGAAAAAATGGGTAGACTGGGTGGGCAAAGTGGTCCTTGTCTGCTGTCAAATTCTATGTTTCTATGTTTCCCAGAGGACGCTGTCTTCCTTCACGGAGGGACAGCTGCTACTACTACCGCTGTAAGACTGCCACCAAGGAAACAACAGGTGATAAGGCAGGTACGTAGCCAATACAAGAAGGAGGATGTTGGCCAATGACCACAGGTACACACGCTTGGGCCTCCAAGTATGCCAGAGTGCTGAGGGCAGGGCTTAAGGGGAAAATGGCCTGAAGCACAGATCATCCTTTGCGACTTGGGCCCTGCCCCAGTCACTGTCTGCCTCCACAACAGTGAAGGAGGCGGAGGGCTGGTACCAGCCTGGCTGGTCCCCTCTACGTGGGGATAAGCTTGTGGGGTTGGAAGTCCCCTGAGGGTAAGAAGCAGGAACAATGAGGGATGGGGCTGGTTCATTTGGAAGAGGAAAGCAAGCTGGGCTGCAAAAGGGTATAAATTTGAAGGGAAAAAAGTGTACAAGTCTGACAGTTTGTTCGAATTCATCAGTGAGCTTGTGTTGCTAAGTCCATCTGAGTGCCTGCCCATTATTTCATATTACATCTGTCTGCTAGGCAGTGTGGGTATAGATTTATCACACCGTGTGTGTCTGTGCCTGCCTGCCTGCCTATCTCAGCATGTCTATGTTTCCATATTGAAAAGTCTAGTGTTATTTATTAGCACTTTACCCACCTTCTGACTCTTATTTGCCCTGAAAATCTGGACAGAGATCATGAACTGCTGCTTCATATTTCTAAGGGTCTTACAGTACTGAACAGAAAAAATAGGACAGTGTATGTCCAATAGACAGTCTATAAAAAAACAAACATGTTTGCCATTTTTCTTCACCCACATCAGCTTGCCTAAACATGTTATACCAATGCACAAAACCTGCATCGACCACATAGTGAAATCCCCAAACTGGAATACTAGACAGTTGGAAACATGAACACATGTGCTGAGCTTCAGAACGGACTCTGTGTAGTGAAAAGTTTGTACCTCTGTCATATTCAATAATGATGCTAGAAATGTGCAGATGCACAAACTGCACATTTCTGACCCTCAATTTTTTGGGGGTTCTGATTTTGTTAGTGCTAACATAAGCCATGAACATAATTTATTGGCTCTAGGTAGTTCCTGTTCAACAAATGCTACCTCAATAACTCAGAGAATGAACTATTTTTTACAATATGAAATCAGACCAATGGTCCATCCAGTCCTACCATTGCTCTCACAAGAGTTGCAACCATGGCCTTTCAAACTTTGACCGAGAACTGTGCCCCGTTCTTACTTATTCAAGTCTTGTGTTTGGAGATATTCTGCTCCAACAGAAATCTATCTAGCCTAATTTTAAGTCTCCTCATTTCCTCCTTCTACAGCAGCCTATACTACAGGCCCAGTGAGCAGACGAGGTGGGACAAGTGGTCCCTCTCTGCCTGAAAATTCTACAACACACTTGCACTGCTGAAGTGAAAAATAAGGATTCCTGCTGTTACCTCTTAGCCTCACACTCTCGCAGCCTTAGGTTAGGGCTCTTTGTTTTTCTATCCCATACTACTTGAAAAACCTTCACTGGTCCACTTTCAATCCCAATTTAAGAAGATAATTATCACTATAATTACTAGCTAGGTCTGATATCAACCTGAAAACAGCATTCTAAAAATCTTTTAAACATGCCGACCTGTCGGTGCAGTGGCTGGATTCCTGCCTGCGACACCAACATCCGGGTTTGGATGTGAAGTCGGGGAGTTGGAGGGCTGGCAGGGAGAGGAGGCTCGACGTCTGATAGACTGCTCTCCTTCGGGGAGACAGCACTTGGTGCTTGACTGACCCTGGCGGAGGTCAGGGGTGCTGCACCTGAGGCTTGCCAGTTCAGGAGGTGTGCCAGACATCAGCGTATTGCATGCCTCTATCACTGTGCGCCTCTAAGTCACTGCATGCCACACCTCCCACTAATGGGGAGACAACCACCTGACTGAGGCATGGAGGAAGTCTGCCTCTCCACACTGAGCCCAATGCAGCTGTGCAAGGCACTTTCCCACCAGGTATCCAGAGGCATCGTTTGCGGAGTGGCGGGGGGGGGGCTCCCCGATGCCCCATCCTGGGGGGTAATCCAAGGAGCACTCCAGTAGTGGCAGGTAAGTCCTAGGGGATGGGGTGAGGTGGTAGGGATGGGAGACCGATCGCCAGCCAAGGCAAAAAAAAATCTTTTACACATGGTAGTGACATCACAACCATGAAGTATGAGATTTTGTACACTTTTGTTTTCAAGCATCGGCATTGGTTTCAATTTAAACAATGAAAAAAACAGCAATTATAAAAAATAAAATATGGGTAGCACACTCGGTTTGTGATGCCAGTATAAACCACTTGAGTTATAATCTCACGATTTATGTGTGCAGTTTCAGGGGCAACAAAAACTGGAGGGAAAAACCTTTAGGCCGCAGGATGTTGTCCAGGCCTTCGCAGGCCCCACACCAGCGACCAGTCACCCTACCATGAGTCCTGTGAGCGGATGATGTCTGTCTGGAAGGTAAGTCCCAAGGAAGTCAGGTGATGGGGCTGGGAGGACTGGACAGAAGGGGGCTGGCCAGTGGCGACAAGGGGGATAAAATGCTAATGGGGAGAAAAAAAAAAAACTTATAACACACTGCTTCTACCCTTCTTTTGAAATCTGAATCAATCAATCAATCAATCAATTACTTTATTTAACCAGGCATAAACACCATTGAGCAAGCTCATTTTCAAGGTGGTCCTGGGCATAAATACAATACAGTACACTTCATGAGATTACAATTATGGTGGACAACGGCGCAAAAAAAAGAAAAAACATTGTGAAGGTGCCGGTCAATATAGGCCTATACATACCGGGTCAACATAATTAACATGCAAAGGTACATAATGATAAGCTTTACTGAAATGAGAAGAGAAAACAATCCCATATAGTCTCTGCTGAGTAAGAGCTCGTACCTAAATGATAAAAATTAGGAGGTATTAAGGAATAGGGTAGAAATTGGGGTGAAAGAATACGCAGCCAAAAGGGAGGCCAGAATAGGTAAAAGGTAGAGAATAGGCAGGGTCATCTTGGATTAAGGGAACTAGGCTTATAGGTCCTAGGTTTCTGTTGTTAGGAATGTGGGGTGGATGAGATACTTAGGCGTAGGATTTGAGAGTAGCACCTGAGGCTTAGGGGTCATCGGCATCTGAAACAGTTGCATGATTCCTTCAGATAATCCATTAATAGAGCTTTGAATGTGAAAATACTTGGAAGTGAGGATAATTTTAACGAGTCTTGCATAGTGTTCCAAAGTGATGGAAGTAAGAAGTTGATTGCTGCTGAGCCAAAGGTAATTTTCACTCTAGGAATCTGGAAGCAGATTAAGGAGAAGCGTCTCAGGCCATAGGAACCTTTAGCCCGTTTGAAGATGTTCAAGATGTATGCAGGGAGGTTATCAGATAATGCTATAAAAAAACAGAGGAGAGCATTCCTTTTCACGTTCGCTTGCGCGCATGCGCAAGGAACGATTGGGAGAGTAGCACGCGGGTGTGCTCTCCCATCCAATGCACTGCTCCCTTGAGCAGGCATGGCGGTCCTGCACCAATGGGTGCAGGAGCTCAGTATGACAGCGGTGTTCCTCTGCTTCAAAGGAAAGCACTGCTGCCATACTGAGCGCCACCACTGTCCCCCTTGCATCACGCGCTTCCCGCTGGCCACGCCCCCTAAAGCTTTCGTGTTACGCTGGGAGCCCACCCCAGAGTGGCAAACGTTGTTTGCCGATAGGTGCCCAATCCCCCGTCAACTCCACGGCCCCCCCTGCCATCCTGCTGCCAAGCTGGGAGCCCACCCCAGCGTGGCAAACGTTCGCGTTTTTTTCGGCGGGGTGCCCAATCCCGTCGGCTCCTCGGCAACCCCCCCACGTAGTTTACCCGACAGGTGCCCAATCCCGTTGGCTCCTCGCCCCCACACATCTTCTGCCACGCTGGAGACCACCCCAGCATGGCAAACGTCCCATGTAGTCTTTTTTTTTTAACCTGTAAAATAAAACAGTCCCACGGCGAGTCTCCCAGCCCCCACAACCCGCACTCCACCCACTGGCAAACTCCAGCCTCCCTCACTCCCCACCCCATACTTACCTCCGACTCTGGTGCGACGTATTCGTGGACCGGAACACGCCTGCACTCTTCAAAGCCGACCGCAAACTGAGGAAATGCCGTAAGCTGTATAGTGGGCTAGATAGGGGTTTCAACTTTATTGCATATCTCAGTCATTTTTTAATTTTGCACCAAATTTTCAACATGGGGTTTTGGAACCCCTTCTCATGAATGATGTCACTGTCATGGCATTATTCGGGCCGAGGGTGATTTCGCAGGCACTGCGCAGTCACTCGCCGAAATCACCCTTCGCCTCGAATAACGCCATGACAGTGACATCATTCATGAGAAGGGGTCCTAAACCCCATGTTAAAAATTTGAGCAAAATTCCAAAATGATTTTACTTAGTGTGCGCTATGCAGTTCCTACGCAGGCTCGTAAGTTCGCGAATTTTCAATATTTTCCTCCAGATTTTCAACATTGCCATTTTATCACACCTTCTTATGAGTTGTACAGCTGTCATTTTTCACATCTCACCCAAAATGTGTTTCCATGTCATGTGCGCACAATGGCGCAGTCGGTGTGCAATCAACGTATGGAACACAAGAAATCACAGTGACACTGTTCATGAGCACAGGTCTTAAAATGGCTATGTTGAAAATTTGGTGAAAGAATTCATAAATGATCGCTTGATGTAGCCGCAGCGCTATGCGTAGTTCCTACGCACGCCAGACGCTTATGAATTTTCAATATTTGCACTCCAATTTTCAACATTGCCATTTTACCACACCTCCTCATGAGCAGTACAGCTGTCATTTTCACATCCTGCCCAAAATGTGTTTCTGCCGCTATGGCGCTGCAATGGCGCGGTCGGTGTGCGAACTCAATGTATGGGACACATTCAGAAAATCACAGTGACCCTGATCATGAGCAGAGGTCTTAAAATGGCTGTGCTGAAAATTTGGTGAAAAAATTCCTAAAAATGACTGTTTTACGAGTGTTCATTGCGCAGTTCCTATGCACGCTCGTAAGTTTGCCAATTTTCAATATTTTCACTCCAGATTTTCAACATTGCCATTTTACCACACCTCCTTATGAGCAATGCAGCTGTCATTTTTCACATCTTGCCCAAAACATGTTTCCGCCCATGTAGCGCACAATGGCACAGTCGCCAGCGAACTCAGTGTAAGGGGACACATTAAGAAAATCACAGTGTCACTGTTCATGAGCAGAGATCTTAAAATGGCTATGTTGAAAATTTGGCAAAAATTCCTACAAATAACTGTTTTACGAACATATGCTTTGCAGCTCCTTACGCACGCGTAAGTTTGCGAATTTTCAATATTTTCACTCCAGATTTTCAACATTGCCATTTTACCATACCTCCTTATGAGCATTACAGCTGTCATTTTTCACATCCTGCCCAAAATGTCTTTCCCCCCATGTAGTGCACAATGGCGCAGTCGGTGTGCGAAATCAATGTATGGGACACAGTAAGAAAATCACAGTGACACTGTTCATTAGAAGAGGTTTTAAAATGGCAATGTTGCAAATTTGGTGAAAAAATTCCTAAAAATGACTGTTTTACGAGCGTGTGTTGCACAGTTCCCACGCACGCTCGTAGGTTTGCGAATTTTCAATATTTCCACTCCAGATTTTCAACATTGGCATTTTACCACACTTCCTTATGAGCAGTACAGCTGTCATTTTTCACATACTTCCCAAAACGTGTTTCCCCCTATGTAGCGCACAATGGGGGTAACCAAAAGGCCATGCTGACAATTTATTGTGCAAATACCAGCAATCGCACAGCGCATTAGGGTAAAGCACCATACATGCCAAACACCACTGCAAATACCTTCAAGCGAACGTTCGGCATTGACAAATGCTTGTTCTTCTAGTTGAGAGTGAGGTCCATCCCGAAACCTGGTATAGAATGAATACATTAAGTGCTGCAATCTCTTGTCATAGCTCAGCTCCTCTAACCCCCTAATCAGTTTTGTGCCATTACTGTCACTGCATAACAGACTACAATACTATTAAAATCCTGGAGAGTTTCTCAGCTTGCTTTAACACTTAAGTCTCATTTATAGTAAAACACGTCATAAGTTCCACTGATCAGTTTTAACATTTGCTATCTGCAACTAATACATCAAGATTTCTACCCATTACTAAGATGAAGAATGGTGGTACTATGCTACACAGACTTTAAAGGTGAACTCTCGACTCCTATAGCAAAGCAGCAGGACCTATAGGTCCGATCTGCAAATCTACCAAATAGGAATGCAGAATTTTTACACAACTTACTGCTCAAAATCTTTTATCTTTATCTGGTTTGCTCCTGCAACTTCCTGCCAACCACAGTGTACTCAGAGTCCCCTGCGGCGAGCCGTCTGATGACATGCACAATGGTCTAATCCACATGGGACACCTATATGCCGTTACTACCTGCAAAACGTCTATTCAGCAGATAATCACGCTTATATTACCGGTACCGGTCCGCCAAGGAAAGTACTGGTAATGTAAGGGAGATTATGCACTGAATAAGTGTGTTTCAGTTAGTATATGCACAAAGCCATATAGGTGTCCTCCATGGCTTAGCATGTCATGCACGTCGTCAGACTGGCTGCAGGGGACTCTGGGTACAATTTGGCCAGGGGAGTCTCAGGATCAACAATATAAAAATAAAGATTCTGAACCAATAACATGTTTAAAAATTACACAAGTGCACTCTATTTGTGGATTTGTAAATTGGGACCTATAGGTCCTGCTGCTTTTTTTAAAGGGGGCAGAGAGTTTCTCTTTAAAGGGAAGGTCCCCTCAGATTTTTATTTTGTTTACCTGTGTGGTTTGTATGCATGAACAGTGACTGCCTCTACTGCACCCTCCTAATTTCATCAGGATTTAAAGGTAAATGAAGTCACTTAAAGGGAAGGTGCTATCTCCTTGGGCGCCAGCCCAGAGTCGCTGCTTTATGGGCCCCCGATGAAGACATCTTCCTTGGGTCATAATATTAACCTGTCAGTAAGAAAATATCATTTTAAAACTACACAGCTGTTTGTTTGTTTTTTATTCCGAATGCCATGTCTTACCATAATGCCCATGCTACCCAGAGGTTTGTTTGTTCACTCGGTGACGTGAGGAGGCAACAGACCCTAAAGTGACTGAGAGAAATAGACAGCAGGGCCATTATTTTTTGTAGGGAAAGTGACCCAGATTTTCTTTGAAAGCTGCAGTCGGATGCCATCAGTGATCTACAAGAGCAAGGTGGTGTGCCAGCAAGTAAAAGCGTCTGTAAATTTAGCCATTAGATGTGGGGCATTTAGCTTTGGCAATCCAGTTTCTAGCTAGACTGTGCAGAACAGAACAATGCATGGCAATATATATATATACTATTACCTTACAGCTGGGTCGACATGGTGGCAATATGGGAAGCTCTGTCACGGTCTTGTCAATGGGAGCAGACAGCACCTTTAAAGATGAACTCTCGGCTCCCTATAGCAAAAGCAGCAGGACCTATAGGTCCGATCTACAAATCTGCAAATAGAATGCAATTTTTACACAACTTACTGCGCTGCTGTATTAAAACAATGCACCCTGCCATCTGTTTCTCTCTGTGACTTCTGGGTCTATCATCTCCTGACGTCACTGAGAGAACAGAACTCTGAGTAGCGTGGGCACTATGGGAATACATGGTGCTCGGGACAAAAAACAAACAGCAGCGTAGTTTTAAAATTGTATTTCTTTACTGACAGGTTAACAGTACGACCTAAGGAAGATGTCATAATTGGGGGCCCATAAAGCAGCAACTCTGGCTTCCAGGAAGATGGCACCTTCCTTTAAAGAGATCCACCAAGTTCAATGAACTGTGATTTGCACCTCATATATCAGTGCCTTACCTCTGCAAAATGCTTTAGATGCATATGCCACCAAAATATAGCAGTGTTTTAGATGCAGCAGTGTTCATAAACCTTCTCCCACCGGTCTCTTATGAACATATGGACATATGACTCTGCCAGCAGAAACAGGCCACATGGTTTATCAAGTCTGCTCAAATGTGCAGCTAACCCCTACACTGCAGCTGCCACCCTTCCCCAGCATTTACCCCCTCTCAACCTGCCCCATCTCCATCCCCTTTTAAAGCTGCCGACCATCCTACAGGATACCACTTCTTTGGCAGAGTGTTCCACTTAGCCATCACCTCTCTGTGAAAAATGTCTCCTCATCTCTCTCCTATATCTTCCCCTCCAGTCTGAGAACATGCCCTATATGTCCCTCCCCTCACAATGAAAATACCCTTCTGTACTGGTCTTGTTTATCTCTGTGATGTATTTAAAGGTCTCAGTCATAGCCCTCGATCCCTTCTCTCCTCCAGTGAGTACATATTTAACTCCCTCAGCCTGTCCTCATAGCGCCTGTCCTCCAAACCCTGGATCATCTTTTGTTGCCCTGCGCTGTACCCTCCAGTAATGTGACATCCTTCTTCAGAAATAGGTGCCAGAACTGCATGCAGTACTCCAGGTGTGGTCTAACCAGTGACTGGTACAGAGGCAGGATCACCTCCTCCTTCTGGAGGAGATTCCTCTTATAATACAGCCCAGCATCCTATTGGCTTTAGCTGCCGCCTTCCTGCACTGAGCTGAGTTGTTCATATTCCCTGTTATAACCACCCCTAGATTCTGTTCTTCCTCGGTGGTACCTAACTGAACCCCTCCCAACTGGTAGCTCCTCCCAGGGTTCCTTGCTCCGAAGTGCAGTACCTTGCACTTCTTAGCATTGAACCCCAACTGCCACATTTCCAACCACTCCTCCAGTTTAGTTAGGTCATCCTGTAGCCCTTGCCACCCTACTATGTTGTCCACTACCACCCCGATCTTAGTATCATCAGCGAACATACTACTCTTACTCCTGATGCCATGTGAGATATCAGATATGAAAATCCCAAACAGTACCGGGCTCAGTACCGAGCCCTGTGGAACCCCACTTATCACAGCCCTTGGAGACGAGAGTCCCCCCCCACCAGCCTTTGTTGCCTCCCCTTCAGTCAGTTCACAATCCAGTTCACTATCTTTGTCCCTCGCCCCACATACTTCAACTTTCCCCACCAACCGCCCATGAGGCACTGGAAACAAAGGCCTTGCTGGGTCAAATACAGGACATACACTGCATGGCTCCTGTCCAATTCCCTCGTCACCCAAGTCGTAATACTCAATTAGGTTGGACTGGCAGGATCTCTTGTAGTTCGGTTTGTAGAGCCGCCAATGATCCGCCCTGTGCTCACATATGTATGATCTTGTACCCAGGGACATGCGGGGGACAAGCTCCATTGTAGTCTATGGGGGTAGCTTTCCTATCGTTTTTATATATTTTAATGGTCATTTGGTGACAAGGGTACCAGTGGACTAACAAGGTCTTTGTTAGTCCACTGGTGCCCTTTGATTACCCACCAAATGACCATTAAAATATGTAAAATGATGGGAAAGCTGCCCTATAGACTATAATGGAGCGCTGCCCCATGCTCTCCTGGGTATGTGTGTACAATATTGACTGAGCTATGGGGGCAGACTAAGTGGTGGCTCTGCAAACCGGGAGTACAAGAGACCCAGTGGGAGAAGATTTGCAAGCGCTGCTGCATCTAAAATACTGCAATATTTTTGATATATATATATCTAAAGCATTTTGTAGAGGTAAGGCACTGATATATGAGATGCAAATGATGAGACTAGTAGGTCTCTAAATCTGGGGTGAAATCCTGCTCGACTCCACTGCAGTGGTCATGACTCAGCTCATGTAGGGCATCCTGTGATTTTATGATTTTTTTTTTGCTAAACCAGCAGTAGTTACACTGTGAGTCATTGCTGTTGTTGTCCTCTGCAGTCCCTATGTTTCTGTCTTATACAGGCCATGAAACTTTTCAAGGTATAGTAAGTGCCCTGCTGTTTTCTGTAGTTTAAAGTGTATCTGAGTTAGGAAAAAAATGCTTTTAGAGAATACAGGAACTTCACAAGACATGTAAAAGAGTTGACTGTGATTATACCTTCTGCTGGCTTGTGCAACTCCCTCTTTTTGCACCATCAACTCCCATGATGACTTGCATCAGTGGGGTTCATCAACTTTGCAATAGAGTAAAACAGGTTTTCACACCAGGGCAGAACAGAGTGAAGCAACCTCATTTGTATTCAAATTAGGATAAAATTCAGGGCAAGCAAGAGAGGGAATCATCATTCATGCCTACAAACTATGTAGGTATACAGATAATATGTTAAGGGGACTTTCCCTTTAATTTAAAACACTAACAGAATTTATTGAATGAAAAGCTTGATGGAAAGAGGGTGAACATCTTAGGCTAACTAAAAGACAGAAAGAACGCAAGAACAAAAAACTTGGAAGGCTATAGAAAAATACAGTAATAATCTATATGAAGCTCATTTCAAAGAGAATCCAAAAGCTTTTTACAAAATGTAACCAAATACTGTGAAATGCAATGAACAACAGGCTTATATCATTCTTCTCTCTGGGCATTAACTCAAAAGTGGTTATTTCTGTAGTTGCGCTATTGGTAGGGTATATTGTAAGTACTGTAGGTGGGGTACACAGAAATCCCCTGTGCTAAAAGCACGTTTTATTTTTACATAACAAAGTGCAAGTTCCTGCATTGTCTGGGCCAATGTTTACACATCATTTTGCCTCACAGTACTGTCTGTAGAATTTAAATCTTGATGGCAATGCAATTAATTTTAAACTCTTTTGGCATTGATTAGAGCACTGATCACACTACCACAGTTACAGCAATTTAAGGTTGGAAGGAACTCCCAGTTGATCAGGACTGCCCCAACCCCCTGCTTCATAGCCAGGGATTATACAGGCATGCTGTGCAAACATGTACAGTTAATTTAAAGGGATTCCCCACCCAATGAAACAGGGTATCCTCTGATCTCCTTGGGAAGCAGAAATTCCTGTGCAGTCTTCATATCCACTGTCTCTGCTGGCAGGATGTTGCATAAGTTCACCACCCTCTGGGGCAAGTTCCTCCCAACGCTACCCCTATGTTTACAACCTCTGAGCTTCAGGGACTGACCACGTATCCTGCCTAAGCACATCAGATCAAACACCTCTGTCTGATCTTTTCAATACCCTTGTGTATGTTGAAAACTGAGATTGTGTCCTCCCATCAGTCTCCTTTCCTCCAGCGTGAGCATGTTAAGGGCCTCCAGCCTTTCCTCATAGCTTTTGTCACTCATAAATGTGATCATTCTAATGGCCCTGGGTTGCATCCTCTCGAATGTCATAATGTCCTTTTGTATTAGGAAACCCCAAAGTGCACAGAACAGTCTAGGTGGAGCCTGATTAGGGCTTCGCAAAGTAGCAGGACCACCATTTCTGCTGTATTAGCCACCCCTTTGTGATGCACTCCTGCATAATCCCAGCCTTACTGACAGTCTGCCATACTTTAGTCCATTGTCTGTTATGCCCCCGAGGTACTTTTCCTCCTCCCCTACAAGAGGAGCCCCACTGTTGACCACAATCTGTTAGTCTTAAACCTAATAAAAGTAGGCGCCAGCCCCCTTGCTGCCCAGTGGTTTACCAGCTACGTATCTGGAAGGGCCCAGAAAGTAAAAGCTGGTGGCCTCTTTTCTGCATCCCTCCGAGTTGTCAGGGGAGTCCCGCAAGACTCCCTATTAGGTCCCATCCTCTTATCCCTGTACATCAATAACCATGACGCACATATATCCCAGTCCCATCTGCATTTCTTTGCTGATGATACTGTACTGTACACATCAGGCCCTACACTGGCTGAAGTGAGGGATGTACTCCAAGCTGACTTTGCACAACTAGAAATCAACCTAATCAATGCCAAACTACTCCTCAATGCCAAGAAAACTAAGGCCATGATCTTTGCCCCAAACACCACCTCCACTTCCCTTGCAAACAAGCACAAAGAATTCATCACTATCTCCCTAGATGAACCCCTTGAAATCACCTCCAAATTCAAATATCTTGGCATGTGGCTAGATAACAAGCTTTGCTTTCATGACCACCTCGACGATCTGGCAAAGAGGCTAAAAATTAGGCTAGGTTTCTTCTTCCGTAACAAGTCCCTCTTTCCACTGGATACCAAAACTGGGCTGGTCCAGGCCACTTTCTTGCCGCTACTCGACTATGGAGATCTAATCTATTCCTCCGCAGCGGCCTCAGGACTCAACAAACCAGACGTCCTCTATCACCGTGCCATATGGTTCATGACAAACCTACCCTACTGAACACACCATTGAGATTTGTACCTAGCCGCTAGGTGGACATCACTCTCAACTAGACGCACGTGTCATGCTGGTATCTGGACTCTTATGCTAATCATGAACAGGCTCCCGAACTATTTCACAACCCTTTTCTGTATTTCCCATATGCCTAATCTCTTAGCAAAAATTACCTCCTCCTCCTAGATGTACCAGGAACTCGCACCTCACTTGGCAAGCGGGCCATATCGAGCGTACTCCCAACTACCTGGAATCAGCTCCAAGGCGTACTGAAGCTTCCCGGTACTGTCCCTATCAGCCTATTTGAAAGGTTGGCTGCAGCAAAAATTAAAGATACGTGCAGCTGCTTCTAAATGCTCTAACCCTAGCCCACTGCTTCCTCTTACTTACCTAGAAATTAGGTGCCTTGATACTCCGAAACAAGCACTTTGTACCTTTTTTTCTGTACTTGTATGTTTCTATGTCATTGTTATTTTTATGCAACATGTTAATGCTTGCCCATAATTCTGTACTTGAATTTGTACTGTTTTTTCGATTATGCAATCTGTAACTACCTGTCTGTGTCAAAGGACCTCCTTGTGAATGAGCTTGCTCAACTGAGTTTTCCTACAATAAACTTGAACAAAGTGTGCAAAACCGATAACTTTTTTTCCCCTCCCAAACAAAGTGTAGTACTTTGCACCTGGCTACACTGAATCTAAGAGAGGCTGCAGAGTACCCCATTCCACTTGTGTCCTTCAACTACAACCTCTGGTTCCTACCCCAAACCAGTTAGCAATCGACTTTACTGTATGTATGTGTCATGTACTATATATCACACTGATGTATTTCTACCAGAAGCTTGTCCTATACCACAGTGCCAAGGGCCTTCCTGAAGTCTAGGTAGACTACACTTATAGCCCTGTCCCTGGCAACCTCCCTAATCATCCACTTAAAGTGATCAAGAGGGTTTGGAATGATTTGCCTCTCATGAAGTCATATCGAAAGGGGGGAAGAACCTAGGCCTCAACTAGGTAATCTATTAGTCTGTCCTTGATAATGGAGTCAAGTATCTTGCACACCACTTATGTTAGGCAGGCCTGCCGCGAAGTTGTCCAGGTGCGACCTTGCTTCCCTCTTGAAAATGGGGGCACACTGACCACTTTCCACTTCCTCTGGCACCACATCTGTTTGACAAACTCATAACAGATTGCTGCAAGTGGACCCATCAGTTATTCCCTGAGCTTCAATATGATCCTGGGTGCATCCCATCTGCCCTTAGGATTTACCTGGTTTGATCTTTTCAGGCCACCAGGGAAGGTGTGATTGTCGCAGGCTGCATCCTGGTTACCCTTGACATCATGGGCATTGCCCCTTTCCCACTCCCCCAAGAAGCCCTTTGATAAACACCAAAGCAAAGTATTCATTTGTTATCCCTAGAGGTGGGAGAAAACTGCTTTTTCTGCCATAGTGGAACTTCCAAGAAATGTAGCAACCTTCGCTGAAGTTTCCTAACTTCCATCTGAGGCAGAGCAGAAACTTCGAAGGTTTTGAACACACTTCGCCCAGTTCTGCTCACACAGACAAGGAAGAAAGAAAGAAAAGTAACAGGTGGTGTGGTGCCCCCGCCTCTAAATAAAAATAAATAAATGCCTGGTGGCTAGGGGTCCAGTACCCCACCCAATCACCCACCCCACATTAAAAAAATCCCTGTAGGCTGGCCCAGTGGCACTGAGGGCTGAGGCACTTGATGCTTTACCTTGCGCTGCACCAGCGACCCATGTTCGGGAATGAGCATGGGCCACTGGGGGTTGGCAGAGGTCAAGAAGGATCAAGCGTCCGATGGACTGCTCTTCTTCTCCGGGGAGAAGGGTCCTCACTAGTTGGTGCCCGGTCAACCCCTGGCAGAGGCTGGGGGACAGGGCGCCAGGTAGCAGCTTGGGGTGGAGTTTGGGGCAGACGCCTGGAGGAGGAACGTGCGGACGTGTGCGTGCTTCCCTCCGCTGGCATCACTGCATGCCCCAGGCTCCAGGGGACTGGAAAAAAAGAGGAAAATAGAGGGCAATTGTTCGCACGGCTTGATGGCCGTCCATGCGATCGCCACAACCGACGCTGCACCCGAACTGGATCCATGTATGGTAGGGAGTTAGGCTCCCTGCCTCCCGCTGCAGGGGTAAGCTACAGGAGTTTCAGGGTGTCAGTGGAAGCTGAGGTACAGGCAGATGGGGCTGGATTCCCACTAGGATGTGAGGACAGGGAGCAGACCAGGTTGCCAGAGAGGTGGTAAAAATAGTAGCAAAAAACAAAAAAATAAAATCCCCGTAATCACTGGTGGCTAGTAGTCTCTCCCCAACTCTGTCACAAGCCCACATTTAAAAACAAAACAAATAAAACTTATTATCCTTGGTGGCTAGCGGTCCCTCCCCACCCAATCACATCTTGCCAACACCCTCCCAGCCTTGTTCCCACTGTATATAAAAAAATAAAATCAACAGAAAACATTTCTCCCAGGTGGTCTAGTGACCCTCTTCCCTATCCCCAATTCATGAATGAAAAGGTTCTTCCCTGGTGGTATAATGTATCTCTGCCTTCTCAGTTCTCAGATTGTCCATCACTGTTCACCCCATTCCAAGTCTAAGTAGTGATTAGCCTCTCTCTCTCTTCACGGTAAGTTTCGCTGAGCTATCAAAGAAAGAGTGCATGCTTGTACAAGCACATGCTCATTCATTGATAGCTCAGTGGGCTGCCGGTCGTGGAGGAGAGAGGAGGGCTGTGCCAGTCACCTGCTCAGGCCTGGAATGGGGGGGGGGAGCGGGGTGGTGGGACACTGGCTGCAGGGGTGGGAGGTATGCTACACCATCAGGGAAGAACTTTTTCATTCACGGACTGGGGATAGGGAAGGAGGGTCACTAGACCACCAGGGAGAAATGCTTTTCTGTTGATTTTATTTGTTCTTATTTTACAGTGGGGGATCAGGATGGGGGTGTTGACAAGATGCGATTGGGTGGGTGACTGGAAGGACTGCTAGCCACCAGAAATAATGGGAAGTTTTTTTGTTTTTTTTTAAATGTGGGTCGGGCTATCGGGTGTGGAGAGGACTGCTAGCTACCTGGGATTACTGGGGATTTTTTTAATCTGGGGCGGGTGATCAGGTGGGGGGAGGGACCGCTAGCCACCAGGGATTAGAGGGCAATTTTTTTAAATGTGTGGTGGGTGATCTGGTGGGGGTAGGGACCACTAGTCATCAGGGAATTTGGTCAAGGGCAGCGATGCAGGGGAGGTGGAATTTCCACGAAAGTTCAGAAATGGATTTCCTAGTTTTTGTGGAAATGAAAGTCTGACTTTCACTTCAATTCTGCTGGCGAAAGTTGTTTTTTCGCACACCTCTAGCTATCCCAGCAATCACTCCTGGCTGTCTCACAGGTTCCACCCCCCAACTTCCCTGCCTACAGGGGCCCAATTTCCTCCTTTACCTTGTTTCTTTCATTTTTTTAAAACTTTGTATTTATTCACATTTAAATGTAGAACATTCTCAGAGAATCCATAGTAGGTTACATTACATTGCTGTATGTCTGTCACGTGTTACAGTAGGATATAAAGACTTATACACAGGAACATAAGAAACCGAAGATGAAGGGAGGCTAAAGCCCTTCTTGCATGTACCCTGTAATTCAATGGCTGAGCTTAGTTTACAAAAGTACATATTTGTCTAGAGCTGACTGAATTACTAAACACTACACTGGCTGGTAGTTTGTTCTGCAATGTATAACCCTGTGTGAAATACCGCATCCTTTGTTCTGGAATGCATTTTGATCCTGCCAATTACAGATTGTGGCCCAGGCTTGTCACTTTTTCCCTTAATTTTCAGATTAAAGGACTGTGGTACTTTATTGTTCCTGGCAGCTTTATAAATAAGGAGCAAAACACTCTAATTCTTCTTTTATTAAGGAGAACAGATTTAGCTAGAAAAAGTTGTTGCTTGCATTCTGCTCCCTCAGATTACCTACAGCTCTGTTAACTCAAATACTTTAAGTCACTGACACCAAACCCTTTTCTCTAGGTGCCCACAACTGCTCACAAAACAAAAACTGTGGCCTCACCAAGGCTATATAGATTGGCATCAGAATCTCTTTATCTTTACTTGCAAAATGTTTTCTTGTTATGCTCCTGTGACAGTCTAGGTTGCATTTCATTTTTTATGACTTCTTGTTACACATGTAAGTATTACCAGTCAAATACATTGCAAGATTTGAGCTACATGGCAGTAATATTCTAGACACCATTAAAGATTTAAAGCCCATTGCATATTGTTTATAACACATCTATGCAACAAAGTTGAACAGCCGAGGAACCAAAAGCAGTGGTTTTGAAGCTATCTGGCAGTCCACTTCACACAACCCATAAAATACATGTAGTTCTTGCTGCCCCCCAGCTCACAATAAACACACTGTAACCTTAACTAAAAAGAGTAGCAAGGGCAGATCACATAACCGATCGCAGGGACATGTAGTTGGGGTCTTCTAACCAAGTATGAGCTGTTACATTTTCCCAAGGGGACAAATACCAAGCAGTTAAAATAAGAGTACTCAGAGAGACAGTTCTGGTTAGGGCTCTGATCTCCTCCCTAGCAGCTACCTTGGAGTCATCAAAACAGATCAATAGCCCCAAAAAAGAGCTTTGTGGTCACTCCATTTCCAGCAGGGACAATGCATGAAAGGCATACGGGAAAAGCAAACCTTAAAACCTAGTCGAAAATACACTGCAAGGTCAATCCCAAGAGTCAATCATGGCCTTATACGAGAGTTTTTAGTCTGTCAACCCTTATAATAAAACACTGCATCACACACCCCAACCATGTCAGAGACCAACCCAGAAACAATGCTTATGAATCCAAGAAAAGTCCCATTAATTTTCAGCATAAGAGTAAGGATCTGGAAAGCCTTCATTGATATTTTCTAATGATTTACTGGAATATGCTAGATCACTAAATAACAGAAAAGTTTCCTCACACAGGTGAGTCGAAGTTTGCTGGCAGCTGCAATGAGTGTGAAATGCCGAGTTCACAAAGCCAGACACATACGCGTCAAACCCATGTCTTCGTTCTCTGGTAGCAAAACTCTATCTGGGAAGAAATGGAATTGCCGACCATCATGCAAATAAAGGGAACCTTTATTTTTGCAGTTGTGAGGATGTGGTCTCTTTAAGAACATAAGAATTTGGGACCTCTTGATCCTCTAGTCTGCCCAGAATACCTACCCCCTTTCTCTTAGACTATTTCCTTTTTTGCACCTAGTATTTATTCCATGCAAGTTAGAATTCCCTTACATTTTTGATTCTACTACCTCTTCTGTAGCCTATTCCAAGGGTCACCCACCCTCTCAGGGAAAAAGTATCTTCCTAATGTTTCCCTAAATTTACCACCTGTCAGTAGAGATTGTGGCCTCTTGTACAACTCTCTGATTTCATCTGAAACAGGTTTTCCTTCCGTGCCGTGTTTATTCTCTTCATATACTTAAACATTTCAATCACGTCCCCCCCCATCTCTTCTCTGTTCAAGTGAGTACAGCTGTAAGTCAGTCAGTCTGGTTTCATAGGACTCCTGGTGCAAACCCTGCACTATCTTTGTAGCCTTTCTCTGTACCGCCTCCAGTATGTTGATATCCTTCTTTAGATGCAGCCTCCAAAACTGGATGCAATATGCCATGTGCAGCCTGACCAGTGATCTGTAAAGTAGCATTATCACCTCTCTTTTTCTGCTAGTTATACCCCTTCCAATGCATCTGAGGATGCCATTTGCTTTCTGTGCTGCCCTTTCACATTGCTTGCTCGTCCTAAGGTCATCTGTACCGATTATGCCAAGATCCCTCTCCACCTGTTTTACTTCAAGCTGGTGTCCTAGCATCATGAATTTCTTCCTGGGGTTTCTTTTACTGAGATGCATGACCTTGCATTTTTTGACACTGAACTTCAATTGCCAATTTTTGGGCCATCCTTCCAGCATATGGACTCCTCTTTCTGTGACCAGCACTAGTGTGTGAGGCTGGGTTGAATTGTTAGGTTTATTTCATGGCATGATCCTACAGGTATATGCTCCAGTAAATGTAGCATCTCCAAGTAAGCAACACATGACAGGTTGGGTGGTACTGGCTATACCTGTCCACCTAGGGGCAAAATGAGGACCAAGGCAGCAAGCCCGACCCCATAATGCCCATCTCGAACAGGTGAAAAGAGCGCACTCATGGACCAGGTGATGCTGTGAAAATCATTTTATTTTCTCATATTTCACACATGCTGTGACCATCGCCAAGATAAAATCAATTGCAGCCAGGAAAAGACTCCAGAGCTTTGAGGCTCTCAGCCTTTTCATCAGGAGGAATGCTGGGCGCTCCCTACTTTGCCTTATATACCATAAATCAATTGTTTATTTATTATTTATTTATTAGAGTTTTGGTGACTGGGTAAGATCACTGAGACAACTGCAGTTCCTTTTTCAGGGGAGACACGGCAGTGCAGTGTATATATACAGTGCAGTGCTTAAACATAGCAATGAGCATAGCAATTGTTATCAGGTTTTCCATATTAAGCACATTACCTCATGCATTTCTATTTGATTAATAATAGGGGACTTTATCATAATAGGAGAAGCATCACCAAGTGGACAATTTTAAAACAATATACACAATATATGAAAGATACTCCAATGCCTAACAACTTTTAACAACAACTAGTCTTTGTAGAACTTCCTACTCATGTAAGTTATTTAACTACACATTTTTTTCCTCTTAAAGAGCAGCTGATGCCATTAGGACAGCTTTAACAAAACATAATATTTAGACACAGTTCAGCTTGTATTTCACATTAGTTCTGTATTTCTCCTACCCATTATTTATTACTGAGGTCATCTGGAATGAACATTGGATCTTTGCTCCTGAAGAGTTCATCTATTCCTGTTGGTTTCTCCCTACCTAAGGTCATAACGTTCCATTTGTGACACCATGATTACTCCCATGGCAACAGATTGTGATGTCACAACAGTGGGCTATGACATGAAGTAGGGAGTCAGCTAAAGAGGCAGATGAACTCTAAGGGACATAGAGCATGTTTCCATGCAAATTTCTCAGTAATGAGTAATGGGGAGGAGAAAGCTATCGAATACATATAGAGTGCAAGCTAAATAGTTCATAAAGATTATGTTTTTCAAAGTTTTCTTTGAGGGGTCAACAGCTCTTTAAACACTGTAGTCCTGCTACCTTTATAAGAAGTGCTCTATAGTCATTTCTGCTTGTTAATAGCATGTCAGTGGGGCGGGGGAAGGAGGAAAAAAAAAGACATACATTAATATAATAACTACTATTATTAATTATAATTCATTATCCCATATTCATGTGGTCACACTGTCTCCACAAAAGTCGCATCATAACAACCACTCCTCTTTCCTTAAACTCTATTAGAATCAAGAGAGGGAGGGGTGAGGGTCTGTGGAGTATTTTGTTAATTATAATAGTTACAACAGTTACAAAAGTTACACTGCTTCAACCTCCCTCATGCCACAGTTTGGCTAAAATGGAGGCGAGGGGATTACTGGAGGAGGGGCACATGACAGGACTAGTCCTGGGACCCTTTCAGACTACTTAGCCCTTTATCATTTGTAGATTTTGAGTCATAACACATTTATGTGTCGGAACAGACAGGGATTAGCCTTTACCTTGGTAAGGTAGTCACTTATTATTTAACAACATAAACCTGTCTAATCAAATAATTTGATATGGATTAATTTCATTTATCACTTGGTAATCTTTAAATCAATTCCTTGATAGTTCATATGCTGTTTCACTGTATCCCCTCCTCGCTATTTCCTCGGCACTTCTCTCCCCCCCACGAAACATCATAGTCACTAACTGTATTTAGCCCTCATGTCTATTATTTACCATGATTAAAAATTAGTAATACAGTCATAGTGTTCACCAACCTCATGGAAGAATTATGAAAATTCAGAAGAAACCCCAGAAATAATGGGTGGGCAAAAGAGGCTGTAGAGCAAGTAGAGGTACTTTCGAGTACTTCTGGTCAGTCTTTACAAGAGCGAGGGATGGATGGATTGATTCCACGGGAAGGGCAGAATTAGGGCTGGGAAGGGGGAGGCACTCACAGATGGAGAGATCCCAGTGGGAAGGGTGAGGGAGGCTCTAAGGTCCCTGAGAACCGACAAGGCTCTGGACCCAGATGGGATCCACCCCAGGGTGATGAAAGAACTGGCAGATGTCCTGGCTTCACCACTGGCAGACCTATTCAATTCCTCCCTTCAATCCGGATGGGTTCCTCAGGACTGGAGGATGGCACATGTCATGCCACTCCACAAGACTGGCTCATGGGAACAGGCGGGAAACTACAGGCCGGTTAGTCTGATGTTAGTGGTGGGGAAACTGATGGAGACCATCTTGAAAGAGAGAATGGTAGAGTTCTTTGAGGCAGTGGCCTTCAAGATGAATGCCAACTCGGGTTAGTCCGGGGTAGATCATGTCAAACTAACCTAGTTGGATTCTATGACTGGGTGACAAGGTCACTGGATCAGGGAAGGCCAGTGGATGTCCTATGTCACAAACGCACTCAGCAGGTCAGGCCCTCTGCTCCCACAGTGCCAACCTCAGAGTGCAATAGTGTGAACAGGTAACAGACAGGGTAACCCTCCTGTCTGCTTTTGGGTCCAAATCACTTTTAGTCTCAAGTTCTGGGGGGGGATTCAAACTGTGAACCTTATGCTAGCGTACCCAATGTGCAGGCTCAGATACGTACCCTCTTCGGGGATTGCAGTACAATTTTTTTAGCCAGAGGCACCAAGCCAGGTTTCCAAAATGAACCCTTAAAACTCCGTAAGAGACCTTAATTATATTCTTACCTTTTCCCAAGTTTAGTAACACCATCAAACCCTTGAGAACAGCTGTCAAACTTAACAATGTATACATCACATGCAAAAAGAACTTGGAAGACACACCCAGGCAGTATCTTTCAAATAAAGATTTTACTAAAAGATGATAAAAATAAGAAAAATGTAAACACAGAACAATATATCAAAAAGCTCACAATCACATAAAAGAAAAACAAGGAAAAATACAGAACAAACTCCTAACAACATATAGTTAGATCTTTTCTATCTAATGTATTACCTTTGGAGTGCTTATAGTTAGATCAGAGAGCTGTCTTTTTTTTTTTTTATTTAGTTGTTTAACCAGGTATAGCACACTAAGCTGAAAGCTTTTTTACAGGAGCGACCTGGGAGCACAAGGAGGTTAAGTGACTTGCTCAGGGTCACACAGTATGCAAGTGGAAGCAGTGGGATTCAAACCCAGGTCTGGTCTGCTGGATGTCACCAGATTTGCAGCTCAGATCCTTAGACCACTACGCTATACTGCCTCCCCTCTTTGAGTCCCCCCCCAAAAATATGTCAAATTCCCCAGTTACAAGGAAACATTTCAACCCCATCTCCCCACCCCCTTGGTGAGTCACCTAGCTCCTCCTTTTTAGAATATAAAAAAAATACAAACATATTGTCCTGTCAAGATATATATTAAATAAAGTGACATCAACAAAAACTCATTTCCCAAATTATTAGTCTTTGATCCCCCAGTTACTTTTGAGGTTTACAACCCTGCAATCCATCACCTTAGTGCGATATAGCCAACAGGAATCAGCTAAATTATATCATGTCCTGCCCTGTAATAAAATGTATATTTAGCTTCCCAACTTCAAAGCAGCAACAGGTTATAAAAAGGCCATAAAATGCAATTTCTCAAGGAAGTTAATTACATTACAGAGATCTCCTGGTCAGTTTAATACATCATGTAGCCTCACTGAAACCTTGTGGGGGCACCCATGGAAGCAAAGGATGTCTTATGAGAGACAATCACATATTATATTTTTATATGACAAATATCATTCAATAATCATAACCAGCTGGCCAAGCGCCACACTACTCCCCACCTAGACTGAATTTGGGGGCTCTATCCCCTGCATGGGATGAGCTTCCCAAGTCAGTAAACTCCTCATATAGACGCGACAAGCCATCTGTGTTCTGACTGGTCACTCCAGCCCTATATAAGATCGCATGTCACACCTTGCAAGGCAAGACCATCTTAATAGTCTACCATTAGTCTTTCCCATGGCTCTAACTTCTTTAGGGCCCATACTATGGCATGACACTCTTTTTCCACAGTAGAGTAAGCCTGCTCCCTGGGAAGTAACTTTTACTCAGGTATACTACCAGGGTGAACTTTCCTTGGTTGGATGTCTGACTCAGTATTGCCCCAATACCCACATCTGAGGCGTCAGTCTGGACTTTAAAGGGTCTGCAATAGTCAGGACTTGTCAATACAGGAGCACTGCACAGTGCCTTCTTCAGTCTGGTAAAACGTTTTTCACAGGCTGGTTACCAGGTAATTTTCTTAGCCATCTTTTTCTTTACCAGATCAGATAGGGGAGTAGACAGGGCACTGTAATTGGGTACAAATTTCCTATAGTACCCTGCTGTCCCTATAAAACTCCTGACCTGCTTCTGCATTTCTGGTCTGGGCCATGCCTTGATCACCTCTATTTTTATTTGGCTGGGATAGAGCTGTCCCCAGCCTACAACATGCCCGAGGTATGCCAATTCAGCCATGGCCAACTGGCACTTTTCAGCTTTGACAGTGAGCCCGACCCTCTGTATCCTGCCCAGCACTTCCCTAAGTGGGACAGAGTATTCCTCCCAGCTCTCTACAAGGTGCAATGTCATCCAAGTGCCTCTCGGTGTACTCCTCAGCACCATTTAACACCTGGTTCACCAACCTTTGGAAAGTGGCCGGGGCGTTCTTCATTCCGGAAGGCATTACTTTAAATTCAAATAAGCCTATCCAAGTGATGAAGGCCGACCTCTCCCTAGCTCTGTCAGTTAGCTCTACCTGCCAATACTCCTTTGTCAGGTCAATAGTCGTAAGGTATGTCGCCCCTCCCAACTTGTCCAGGAGTTCGTCCGTCCGGGGCATCAGGTGGGCATCTGACTTCATGACTGCATTCAGTGCATGACAGTCCACACAGAAATGAGTAGAGCCATCTGGCTTGGGCACAAGTCCTACGGGTGAGGCCCAGGGGCTATGGGATTTCTGGATTACCCCTAAATCCAGCATTTCCTCCACCTCCCTCCTAATGTCCTTTTGGACAGCCTCTGACACCCGATATACTGTCTGCCTTATTGGCGTCTGTGTCCCTGTCCCCACATTGTGCGTCGCTAAGGGGGGTTAGTCCAGGCTTGGCGCTAAACAGTGGGGTAAAGTCTGCTAAAACCTCCCTTATTGGATCTTCTCCGGGGCCAGCTGGGGGGACAATTTTACTGCCTCCACAGAGGACTCCCACTTGCTTTCTTTCAGCAAGTCCAGAAGGGGGTCTCCTTCATCCGTCCCCTCCCCAGGACTACATACTGAAACACCATGTCAGCCCTATTAGCATATGGCTTCATCATGTTGACATGGTACATTCTTTCTGTATGTCTTCTGTCAGGTAACTCTATGATATAGTTCACGTCATTTATCTTTCTAACTACTTTGTACTATCCAGCCCACTCAGCCTGCAGCTTGCCTTTCTGGACCAAAATAAGGACCATGACTTCCTGACCCACCGTGTATGAGTGAGCTCTGGCTCTGCAGTCGTACCACACTTTTTGTTTCTGTTGGGCAGCTGACAGGTTGCTCTGGGCTGTCCCCATACGCTCCATTTAGCCTTTCCCTAAACCTAAGGATGTAATCCACTATGGGAGTTCCCTGGGTGGCGTGCTTGCCTTCCCAGTCCTCCCGGATCAAGTCTAGTGGCCCACATACCCGGAGTCCATATAAGAGTTCGAAGGGGGAAAACCCTGTCGACTCTTGGGGCACTTCCCTGTATGCAAACAACAGGTGGGGAAGGTATTTCTCCCAGTCTCTCCAATGCTGTTCAGCAAATGCTTGGAGCATTGGCTTCAGGGTACCATTGAACCTTTCCACAAGCCCACTGGCTTGCGGGATATAAGGTTGCATGTGCCTCCGCACCACCCCACACTTCTCCCACAAACATTTCACCAGGTCCGACATGAAGGAACCCCCTTGATCGGTGATAACCTCCTGCAAAAACCCAACACGGGAGAAAATCACAAGTAAGGCACTTTGTCTATCCTCAGTGAGGATAGGGCGACTGCCGCTGGATACCAGGTGGCATAATCCACCACAATCAGGATGAACCTCTTCCCGGAGGAGCTGGGGTTATTTAAAGGCCCACAGTATCCATTCCCACCCTCTGGAATGACTCCTCCACTATGGGCAATGGAATTAGGGTGGCTTGGGTTTTCTTACCTACCTTCCCTATTTCTTGGCACCAGTGACAAGACCTGCAATACTCCTTCACCTGCTGGGTGAAGTTGGGCCAATAGAAATTCTGGGCCAAAGGCTGCATAGTGCGCGTGATTCCCAGATGACCAGACAAGGGAATATCGTGTGCAATCTTAAGCAACTCCTCCGCAGTACCCTGAGGGAGCGACAATCTGCCTATCACCCCTCCCTCTATCTTTACAGCCTGAGTATACATCAGTCCATTTTCCCAACAAAGCTTATGTTTACCGTCACCTCCCTGTGCTGTCAGAGTCTGCTCAAGTCCTCAGCTTCTCTAGAATAGGGTCAATTTTCTGAGCAGCTGCAAACTCCTTACACATTCCCAATGCATGGGACATGTCCCCTTCAGCCTCTAATCTAGGATTCCTAGCACTAGCGTCAGGGCACTCAGGATCACTGTCATCCCTAACTCTCTGACAATGGCTCACCTATCGTTCTTCGGAGTAACCCTCCGTAGCTGTGTGGTTAACGGCTACTGGGGAAATTTCTAGCCCCCTTTTCATTAGTCTCCATATCAGGAGACACAGACTGGGGAACCAGCCTCCCAGTGATTTCCTCAATGGCTTCTATGGTGTCCAGGGAACTACAATTTTCCCATCCCGCTTGGCTATGGGTAACTGCACACACCATTCCCTATTTGAGATTATTGCCAAGGATGACGTCCACTGCTACCGTTTTGGCTACAGCCACCTGTTGCACAGTTCCGTTTCACCCCAGTCTAGAAGAACACTAGCGAGTGGCAATGTTTTCTCCTCCCCAGTGAAGTCTTGTACAGTTACAAATTCATTGGGTATAAGCTGACCAGGCTCTACCACATCCCCTTTTACCAGCGTCAGGGATGCCCCTGTGTCTCTGAACCTGTGTTTGTACACCATTCACTGTGACTGGGTGCATGTGTTCCCTCATGTTCACAGGCATGCTTCCAGGGTCATACAAACAACCCACTTCTTTCCTAGTCCCATTTTGCGTATTGCTCGTCCTTTTGGGACACTGTCCGGCAATATGACCAGTTTCTTTACAAACCCAACATTCGTTTCTTTTCTCAGAAAAACAGATTACTCACCTGTAACAGTAGTTCTAGGAGTGGTATATGTTATTCATCCACACTCTTTGGCAGGTACCTTGCCACTTTGAGAATCGCTGGAAGTCTTCAAGCTGGCTCCTCCCACCCATATGGGTGGTATAACCCTCGGCTCCTCCCCATAACACCAGATCTTAGACTGCTGGAAGCCAGGTTTGTGCGTCCGCAGCTGGGGAGGTTGGGTGGGTCCGTGTGGATAAACAACATATACCACTCATAGAACTACTGTTACAGGTGAGTAACCTGCTTTTCTAGGATCGTGGATATGTTGTTCATCCACATTCTTTGGCAGACTCCTAGCAGTTCTCCAGGAGGAGGGAGGCAAGGCACACACACCCTACTTAGGGAACAGAGATTGGAGAACTGAGGCCCCAAAACCAGCATCCTGGCGTGACTTAATGTGGTAATGGGTAATGAAGGTGTTTGCCGACTTCCAGGTAGCAGCCCAACAGATTTCCTGGATAGGGATGTCTCTGGGAGAAGCCACCGATGCATCGGTATGGCAGGTAGAATAAGCTCTTATCCCTCTGGGAGGCTCCTTGTTCGCCAACTTGTAGCACAGACTGATGCACGATGTGATCCACCATGCAATAGTCTGTTCTGCTGCATGTCTGCCAGAGACGACTTCAGCATAGGTGACAAACAGCTGGCGAACCTCTCCCCGGATTTCCACCGTCCTCTCCTTTTAATAGGAGACAGCAGGTCTCAGGTCCAAAGTATGGAACCTGTACTCAGCCTCCAAGGTGTAACTGGGGTAGTACACCGGCAGAGTTAACACCTGGCTAAGGTGAAATTCTGATATCACCTTCGGAAGGAATTTCAGGTGGGGACGCAGGACAACCTTGTCCCTGTGGAAAACCAGATAAGGGGAGTCCACCGAAAGCGCCTGGAGCTCCCCTGTCCTTCTGGCAGACGTGATAGCCACCAGAATGGCTGTCTTTGACAACTGTGACAACTTACACTTGTGCATAGGTTCGAATGGCTTGCACATGAGCTTTGCCGGTACCAGCAGAAGATCCCATGGAGGTGGAGGTTCACGCACCGAAGGGGATATGTGATCCAGGCCTTTGAAAAAGTGCCCGACCACTGTGTCCTGCGCAACCGTCAGCTGACCAGCCCGTGCCCGGTAAGCAGAGATGGCTGCCAGGTGTACCCTAAGGGTCGATGACCAAAGACCCCCTTTGGAGAGAGACCAAAGGTAGTCAAGAATGCTAGCCATCAGACAGGACAGAGGGTCCAGGCCCTTGCCTTGAGACCAAACGGAAAATCTCTTCCATTTGAAGGCGAAACATTTCCTGGTCGATTCCTTTCAGGATGCCTCCACCACGGTGTAGACATTCTCATAAAGACCCAAAGCCTGGAACTCTAGCTGCTAAGGTACCAGGCTGTGAGGTGCAGGGATTTAATGTCCGGATGGTATACCTTCCCCTGATTGAGAGAGACCAGGTTTGGGCATGTGCAAAGCCGCTCTGGGAGCCTGCAGCTGAGGCTGAGGAGCTCTGGAAACCAGAACTAGCAGAGCCAGTCTGGGGCTACCAGGATCACCTTCGCCTTGTCCCTCCTCACCTTGAGGAGCACCTTGTCAATCAAGGGAAATGGAGGGAAGGCACAGAGGAGGCCTGGGGTCCACAGCCTCGAGAAGGCATCCCCCGGCAGTGAGCCCTGCTTGGGGGGGGGCACAGCATGGAACAGCCTCAGCTTGGTGTTTTCCCTGGAGGCAAACAGGTCCACCAGCGGTTTGTTCCAGTGGGAGAACAGGTTGTAAGATACCTCTGGATGGAGAGACAACCTGTGGGATGTCTCACCTAAGTGGCTGAGAGCATCCGCCAGATGGTTTGAGGCTCCTGCCACATGGATGGCTAGGAGATCTGCCTCCAGACGGCTCATGAGGGTCCAGATGCGGAGCACCTCCCTGCACAGCAGACGGGAGTGCATGCCGCCCTGTCTGTTGAGGTAGTACATGGTCATGGTATCGTCCGTCTGGACTTGAACCACTTGACCCCAGAGCTGAGGAGCGAAGTTGACAGTGCCAGTCTGACTGCTCTAAGCTCCAACAGGTTGATGTGGCATCAGGACTCCTCGAGGGTCGTTCTATCCCCTATGTGGGCTCCCCAGTCCATGAGAGAGGTATCGGTTGTAAGGACGACAGTCGGCTTGGGGCAGACAAACAGGATCCCTTTGTGCAACCGGTCTGGGGTAGTCCACCAACGGAGAGCGTCCCACATCTTCTGAGTTACAGTGATCAGCTGGTCGAAATGACCATGGCACTGAGTCCACTGTGCGGCCAGCTCCCATTGGAGGGGGCGCATGTGCAACTGGGCCCAACAGACCACCGAGGTGCACACCGTCATGTAACCCACAAGGCACAGAAAGTCCTGGGCAGGGCGCAGTTGCCCAACCAGAAAAGATCTGGCAAAGGAGGAGAGAACCTCCGCCCTGTCTGCTGGGAGCCAAGCTCTGGCTTGACAAGAGTTGAGCTCTACCCGATGAAGCCCATCACCTGAGAAGGCACGAGTTCTGACTTGGCCTCGTTGATGATGAGGCCAAGTTGGCAGCAGGTCTGAAGGGCCAGGTTCCTGGATCTCTCCACCTCCTGTCCGGTGGAACCTGCTAGGAGCCAATTGTCGAGGTAAGAATAAATCTTGTCCCCCCCAACGCCTGAGATGGGCCGCCACCACTGCGATGCATTTCATGAAGACCCTTGGGGCCGATGACAGGCCAAACGGTAAGGCTTGGAACTCGTACAGGGTCCCTTCGACCCTGAAGTGGAGGAACCACTGATGGGACGGACGGATCGGGAGGTGAAAGAACGTGTCCTGTAGATCCCGTGAACAGAACCACAGGTTTCTCTCAAGGATGGTATGATCTGGGACAGAGTGACCATCCAAAAGGTGCGTGACCTGAGATATTGATTCAAGCCGTGCAGATCTAGAATACCGTGCCAGCCCCCCCGTCCGCTTGGGCACCAGGAAGTACCTGGAGAGAAAGCCTGGGTCTGCTGGAGGATCCGCCACTGGAGCTACTGCCTCGAGGAGGAGCTGAGCAATGTCATCTCGGAGAGCCGACTGAGACTGGGCATATGCGCTTTCCTCCTGAGGGGCACGGGCTCGGCTTGGAGGGTACTGCTCGAATTTCAGGGGTAGTCCCTGTCCGACCACATCGAGAACCCACCTGTATGTGGTAACAGCGGACCAGGCAGATAGGAAGTGGTGGAGCCGGCCCCTCATGGGAGGACCCAGAGTTGGCGTGATGGGAGAGGGGGTGGCAGCCCCCGCCCTGTCATTGAGCAAGCTTGGAGGAGGAGGGTCCAGGACTGGAACCTCGGCCCCCTTTATGGGCTTGGGACAGGGGTGCCAAGCTTGAGCCTGCTGCTGCTGTTGTTGCTGTCCTCCTTGAACAGAGGACTGCTGAGCCGCAGGGAAGAATGCCGAAAAGGCTTCTTCTTTTTCTTCTGCTGGCTCTTGCCCGAAGTGCCCTTGGCAGAAGTAGCATCCAAGGTGGCATTGGACTTTTCAATGTACTGAAGGTGAGCAGCCACTCCTGGGAAGAACAGGTCGGTCCCTGGGAAAGGCACATCAGCTAGTTTGTGCTGAGTGTCCGCCGGGAAAGAGGAGAGTCTCAGCCAAGTACTGCAACGACAGGCAACTGCTGCTGCCATTGAACGGGCACAAGAGTCCTCAATGTCCAGGGCCGTCTGGCAATAGCTAGGCCTTGGTCCCGGACCTGCTTGACCATGGTCTACATGTCCGCGGGGAGATGTGAGAGGACTTCATCCAGAGACCCTAGAAGGGCATGGGAGAAGTGTGCCATGATGACAGCTGAACTTGCCTGACGAAGGCCCAAGGAAGAATCCACATAGACCTTCCTGGCTAAATGGTCCAACAGCTTGGACTCTTTTTCAGGAGATCGGTCAGTATCAGTAGAACTGCCAGTACGCCTGAACACAGAAGCGGTCAAAAAGCTCTCGGCTGAAGGGTGCTTTGTGAACCCTGCAAAGGACCCCATGGGCACTGTATACTTGTGGGCCATACAGGCAGATGGAGCTGGACAAGAGGCAGGGCGCTGCCAAAGTTCAAGAGCCAGGCCCACTATGGCCTTGGCTACCGGAAAGGCCTCTGTCGGGGCATCCCCTCTCCTGAGGATATCTGTGAGAGGGTACTCTGCCTTTTTCTGGTTAAGCTCCAGGAGCATCCCTGTGGACTCAGAGATGAAGCAGAGAATGCCCTGAAAAGGCGAGGGACCTTCCTCCATCTCTAAGCCACTGGCTGATTCGTCATCCCCAGGATGAGAATGCAGGCTGGTGACATCCGAATCTGAGGAATTTGGATATAATGGTTGACCGCCTAGGTCACCTTCGACCCGCCGAGGGCGGACCGGGGTGACTGTGACTGACCTGTCATCTTTAGAAGGAGCCCCTCGCACAGGCTGCTTAGGCGGTGGTTCCACAATAATCGGTGGAGACCCCAATTTAGAACGAACCAGAGGTTTTGCCGGCTTTACGGGCGGGGGATCCGACTTGATCGGCTCCGAAGGAGTCGGCTCCGGCCTAGGAGATGAAAGCCAAGTAATGGCCGGAGTAGAAGCCAGGGTCAGTTTGTGCCCAGTCAAAATCAGCTGCTGCCACATCAGGTCCTCATAGCGCCGGAGTTTCCGCTGGAGCTTCACCTCATCTGAGGAGGACGATCGATGGGGTCGCCTCTTTTTAGAGCATTTATGGTTCTTCCTCTGCCTATCGGTCGAGGGGGTCCGAGACCTCGATCAAGATTGGACAGGCCAACTCGGTCTCTCAGGATATGCCAGCGGGACCGGTGATTTCCTGGGGTCTGGGACTACTACTTCGATGCGAGTTCTAGAAGGCTGGGTCTCCTCATCGGGGAAATTCAGAATCAGAGTTCGATCGAGGGAATCGTCGACCAGAGTTGGCGATATGGGCTCGATCAGGTGGATGACGATTTCAACATTGTTGATTGACAGTTCGGTCGACTGACCAGACGGCTAAGCCGAGAAGCCAGCGATCAAAGAAGCAATCTCAACCAAAGTTGAGACTGCATGTTCCTGGGAATGAGATCTCTCCCGCTCCCAAAAGTGTCTTCGCTGGGACAAAGACCATCCTGGATCCTTCTCCCGCTTACGGGATTGAGAGGAGTGCGTGCTCACAGGACCCTCTCCCTTGGTCGGGAGAGACTGGCACAGCTCTCAGAAGGAACCCTAGAAGGTGGAGCCCAGGATGAGTGGAACGAAGAAGCTCTGAGAACTTTCCGCAGCTCGCGACGCTTCCTCTTCAAATGCTTGCATGCATTCCAATTGCTCAGCAGATCCCGCAGCCGCAGAAACCGCCCACCGAGCCTCCTTGGATTTCACCGGAGGATTCCGTTTCTCCAGCCTCCCCGACTTCAGGCGTGCAAGATGGTCATCGAGGACATTAGGGTGGAAAGCGAGACACAATTCGCATTTTGAAGTCACGTGTTGACACCGAGACAGTACACGCACGTGGTGTGGGGATCAGTGAGCAACATCTTCTGGCTACACTGGCACAGACGAAATCTAGAGTAAGATTTGTCTTCCATAATCGAAGGTAAGAAGTCGCGATCGCTAATGCGAACTAGATGGATTTTCGGAATAACCGAAGGTTTTTGAGCCAGGGCCTACAAAATGCGTTAGAACGAGGGAGGCAACCTGTATCTTCCAGCGGAAAGGAAGATCTGGTGTCATGAGGTGGAGCCAAGGGTTATACCACCCTGGTGGGTGGGAGGAGCCAGCCTGAAGACGTCCGGTGATTCTTAAAGTGGCAAGGTACCTGCCAAAGAGTGTGGATGAACAACATATCCACGGTCCTAGAAAATCTTTTCTTTGAAACTGCATGCTAACTGGTTTTGGTGGAGGCAATGAGGGTTTTAGCTGCCCTGCAGGTGCACTTTTCCCTTTCTGCGCTGCACGCCTGCTCCATTCGCTCTCAGAGCAGGTCTGCTTTTGGCATAGTGATCCGAGAGTTCAGCAGCCTCTTGCACTGTTTTGGGATCTTGGTCCTCCAGATAGATTTTCAGCTCTGCTGGGCATGCCCCCAAAAAACTGCTCTAACAATATAGCATTTTCAGTTTTATCTACAGAGTTTGATTCAATTCCTTCCCACCAACGTTTTAAACACTGACATTGTTTCGTGGCTAGCTCCTCTTAGCTCATGTCAGGGCTTCTCCTGAGCATATGGAATTTAGCTCTGTATGATTCTGCAGTTAAATCAAACTTTTTTAAAAGTGCAGCTTTAAGTTTGCTATTATCATTACTGTCCTCATTGTCCATTTGACCCAATGCATCCCGAGCTTTTCCGGCAAGTAGCGGGGATAGCTGGAAGCTCCAGGACCCTCTAGGAATTTTTGCCTGAATACAAACTTTTTCAAAGGAATTTAAAAAGGCATCCATATCCTCCCCCTCTTTAAATTCAGCTATCAATCTGGAATTCAATTTGTAACCCAGTCCTGTAGTTCCAGTTAAACCCAAGCCACTTACCTGCTCTGGTGCTGGTGGTTGGAGTCCTAGCTTCTCCAGTTCATGTTGCCTCTGGCGCTCACGCTGTTCACAGTCCCTCGTCTCCTCTGAGGCTTGCTGTTCTCACTCCTTCTTCTCATCTGCGGCTTGCTGTTCTCGCTTCTCTTCTCTTCGGAACTCCCAACTCCATTCTGCGCAACTCAATCTGCAGCCTGATTGCTTCTGACTCCAGAATGCTGGGGACCTTCCCCTGCTGCTGTGGCCCTTCGCTTGCACTGACCCTGCTGCCCTCCTCACTGAATCTGGACACTGCACTGGCCGCTGGCCCCTCCACGCCCAAGGTTTGGTCCTTTACAGTCACAGTCTGTGACTCTATTTTCTGGGCATCTGTTGCCATCAGGGCATCCAAGAGATTCTGCTTGGTGGCTCTCCCCTCATGCAGGACTCCTCTGTCCTGGCACAACTGCCTCAAGTAGTCTGCAGTGTCCCTACTGTAGTTGGAAGCCATCTTCTTCCCCAACTACGGCTACTCTAACTTGCATTTTAGAAAAAAAAATAAAACAGGTAGGAACTTGACTGTAATCAAAATAATATAGTTCTGTTTTCTCTTTAAAAAAAAAATCACTGCTTTATTTTTCAAGTGAGCTGTACAGTATTAAGCTGACACACTTAACAGTTAAAGCTTGTGTTACCAATCTTTTCGCACCACTGCTAACCAAATGTCACAAATGCACTCAGCAGGTCAGGCCCTCTGCTCCCGCAGTGCCAACCTCAGAGAGCAATAGTGTGAACAGGAAACATACAGGGTAACCCTCTTGTCTGCTTTTGGGTCCGAATCAGCTTTAGTTTCAAGTTCTGGGGAATTCAAACTGTGAACCTTATGCTAGCGTACCCAATGTACAGGCTCAGATATGTACCCTCTTCGAGGATTGCGGTACAATCTTTCGCTAGGGCACCAAGCCAAGCTTCCAACATGAACCCTTAAAACTCTGTAAAAGACCTTAGGGATATTCTTACCTTTTCCCAGTTTAGTAACACCATCAAGCCCTTGAGAAAAGCTTTCAAACTTAACCACGTATACATCACATGCAAAAAGAACTTGGAAGACACACCCAGGCAGTATCTTTCAAATAAAGGTTTTACTAAAATATGATAAAAATATGAAAAATGTAAACACAGAACAATATATCAAAAAGCTCACAATCACATAAAAGAAAAACAAGGAAAACTACAGAACAAACTCCTAACAACATACCGTTAGATCTTTTCTATCTAATGTATTACCTTTGAAGTGCTTATAGTTAGATCAGACAGCTGCCAAAAAATACATCAAATTCCCCAGTTACATGGATACATTTCAACCCCATCTCCCCACCCACTTGGTGAGTCATCTAGCTCCTTTTTAGAATATAAAAAAAATACAAACATGATGTCCTATCAGGAGGTATATTAAATAAGGTGACATCAGCAAAAACTCATTTCCCAAATGATGAGTCTTTGATCCCCCAGTTCCTTTTGAGGTTTAGAACCCTGCAATCCATCACCTAAGTGCGATATAACCAACAGGAATCAACTAAATTATGTCATGTCCTGTAATAAAATGTATATTTAGCTCCCCAAATTCAAAGCAGCAACAGGTCATAAAATAGGCCATAAAATGTAATTTCTCAGGAAGTTAATTACATTACAGAGATCTCCTGGTCAGTTTAATACATCCTGTAGCTTCACTGAAATATGGGGGGGCGGGGAGCACCCATGGAAGCAAACGATGTCTTATGTGAGACAATCACATACTATATTTTTATATTACAAATATCATCCAATAATAATAACCAGCTGGCCAAGCGTCACATCCTCTACCTGATTTCAGCAAGGCCTTTGACTCGGTGCCACACGGGAGACTGACAGGGAAGCTGAGGAGCATCGGGGTGGGGGAAAAGATGGTGGGGTGGATTGGGAATTGGTTATCCAATCAGTTTCAGAGAGTGGTGGTTGGGGGTGAGGTCTCGGCTCCCAGAAGGGTCATCAGTGGGGTCCCTTCAAGGGTCAGTGTTGGGCTCGCTCCTATTTAATGTATTCATCTCGGACATTGGGGAGGGAGTTAGGAGCAGAATGAGTCTTTTCGCCGATGATTCCAAACCGGAAGCAGTGGTGGACAAGGAGGAGGAGGAGGAGAGGAGAAGGACGCTACAGGAGGACATGGAGACCCTTGAAAGGTGGTTGAGGGGGCAGAGCCTGCAGCCGAAGGAAAGAGATGCCTCTCAGAGGGTTCTGACAATAGTTAGACAAGTCAAATCATTCCTTATCATATTGTAAAGGTCATTGTTTTACAGTACGAATGGATGTAGCCTGTACAAGGAAAAGCCCAATATCTGTTGTAAGCATTGGACACTATGGGAAACCCCAAGAAAAGTCTTCACAGGATGGTGGTAACACTAAGTCTGGTAAGCCCCCTGAGCAGGCTGGAGCATCAGCTGTCTTCCACATGGCGGATGGGTCCACGGAGCCATCGAACAGTGCACTTCTCCAGGCCATAAAGGATCTGGATAAAAAAGGTGACAATCTAACAGATAGAATTTCTAACATGGATATCAAGATTGCGAAGGCTACTGTGACTGCTGATACAGCTGCAGAGACAGCTAATAATACAGCTACAGCTGTGACGGAGGTGCTGGCCAAAAACAAGTTGTTCCAACTGAGAATGGAGCAGTTGTTAAACACTGTGCGCTCCACTAACCTGCGATTTCTAGGAACTGAGGAACAATCAGGAGGTCAGGACATAGGATACTTGGAGGCCTTAATTAATACAGTCTGGGGAGTGGACATTGTTGGTCAAATAGTGAAGGCATATAGAATTACTCCTCAGTGGCATCAGACTATGGGAGACTTACTTTGCACAGTGCTTGTGATCACAAGTGGGATGCACATAAGGGACAAAGTTCTGTCAGCCACCAAAAGAAAGAGTCCGGTCACTTTGGATGGTGGCCAGTGGATCCACTGTTTCCCAGATATTAGTTTTGCCACCTGTCAGAGTAGAAGGACATTCGATGCAGTCCGGGCAGGCCTTCACACACTCAGAGTTGTCCACGTTCTTCAGCTCCCGTCCCGCCTTAGAATGTCCTATGCAGGTAAAATGTTTCTTTAATTCCGATCCTGTTGAGGCTGGAAATGATAAAGAAAGACTCTGTACAACAGTCAGGGGATTACGCAGAGGAAGGAGGAGACTGGACATGATTTGAAATATAAACATTTTATTGCTTGTAGTTTCAGAGCTTGCAATCGTACATGAGACATGCCACCAGTTTAAAAGGGGGTTGTGGAATAGTTTTTCAGTAGATGGGGGTTTTCTGAGTCTAATATTATTAAATGTATAAATGGTGGTTGGGAGGCAGCTTTCTGGGACTGATGGACAGTTGGAGATACCCATGTGGCTGCTTCACAAAGTAAGCAAGCAACCTACTTGCAAGTCAGTAATCCCTCAAGTAATATAAACTATGTAGCCTCAGACTGGCATTAATAGTTGTTACCAATGTTATATATCTCGTCTTTAATGTTAGTAGAACTTACTACTACATTGATGACGTCATGTTTTCCTACGGCTGTTACTGGACATAGTTTGATTTGTCTGGAGGGGTAGGGGAAGCCCTTTTGGGGGGTCTCTGCTGGGAATTTGTGGGCATTTAAAACATTGTAGTGATACTGTACGTGGACTATAACACTGTACATTGCAACGTTTTCTTAAGTGCAGTACATTACACAGGGACTCAAGTTTTGAACTTCACTTTGTAAAATATGTCCATGTTTCTTGCTGTGAGGTAATTGACTCGAACCAATTACTTTCTTATTTTAATGTATAGAGAAACTGCCTCATATGTGTGTGTGTGTCAATGGAAGAAGAGATTCCAATCCAAGTTATCAGATTATATGCATGTTTATTGGGAAGGTTATTGAGAAGGTAGTGGCAAACCAGCTGGAGGACCATTTGACCATCCATAATATCTATGAACCTCTCCAGTCTGGTTTTCGTAAGAGGCATAGTACCGAGACTGCTCTGGTTCGGGTGCTCAATGATCTCTTGATGGCGAGAGATCCGAGGAACCGCTCTATCTTGGTCCTCCTTGATCTCTCTTCAGCCTTTGACACTGTAGACCATGGGTTTTGCTCGAACGTCTGGAGTCCATCTGTGGACTGTCTTGTACAGTGCTCAGATGGTTTTCATCTTTTCTATCTGGGAGAACGCAAAGAGTTGTGTCTGGGATTTTTTCCTCTGACCCTTTCCCTCTGCACTGTGGTGTCCCCCAGGGTTTGGTGCTCTCCCTCATGTTGTTTGCAGTGTATATGCTGCCCCTCGGAGACATTGTAAGAAGGTATGGGCTGAGGTTTCACTGCTATGCTGATGATACCCAGCTCTACCTTTCTTTTGCCCCCAACCAGGTTAGTGCTCTCTCGGTATTTAATAGCTGCCTCGCTGAAATCCAGGACTGGATGAATGTGAGCTGGTTAAAGTTGAACGCCGGTAAGACTGAGGTTCTGGTTGTGGATCGGGGAGTGGGACAGGTGGGTTGGGGTCCAGTCAGCCCTCGGGCATATTGCTGAGGGGGATCTGATCCTTTCCTCTGAACGGGTGCG
The DNA here is from genome assembly GCA_016271365.2 of Neoceratodus forsteri. Classification (NCBI taxonomy): domain Eukaryota; kingdom Metazoa; phylum Chordata; order Ceratodontiformes; family Ceratodontidae; genus Neoceratodus; species Neoceratodus forsteri. The sequence goes on from CM057455.1 coordinate 718,071,263, forward strand.
TAACCTGGGAGTGGTACTTGACGACAGGCTGACTCTTCATCATCAGGTGTCAGCAGTCGTTAAGTCCGCATTTTACCATCTTAGAAACATCGCCAGGGTGAAACACCTTGTTCCGTCCAGCGATTTACCCGTGTTGGTCCATGCTTTCGTGACATCTTGCCTTGACTATTGTAATTCCCTTTACTTGGGGCTTCCTGGGGTTGATATCCGCCGCTTGCAGCTAGTGCAGAACGCTGCTGCAAGGTTGACGACGGGGGTGACTAGAAGGACACATATCACCCCTGTGCTGCGCGATCTGCATTGGCTGCCTATACAGTGGCGGATCACCTTTAAAGTAGGTCTTTTGACCTTTAAAGCCCTGCACGATTCGGCCCTGACTACTTGAAAGAGCTTCTGGTCCCTCATCACCGACAGCTCTGTTCAGCCGACGAGGGGTTGCTAGAGGTTCGAGGTTATATTGAAGTCCTCTGGGGCTAGGGCCTTTGGGTTCGTGGCCCCTACCCTCTGGAACTCTCTGCCTCGCCGGCTTAGAGAATGCGCGACCGTGGAAGCCTTCAAGCGGGATTTTAAGACTTTTTTATGGAATAAGGCTTTTATTGACTGATGCTGCTTTGAACTGTTGATTTTATATGTATATTTTTATTTTATGATTTATCTGTACAGCGCCTTGGTTTTTGAAAGGCGCTAAATAAAGTTATTATTTATTATTATTATATTTCTATACTCAAAATGAAGCTTAACTTCTCTGTATGTACTTATTTGGAAACTGAATAAAAATAAAGTTAAAAAAAAATAAAATAAAGGTGGTCGCACACTTGGTAGCTGAGGTTTAACGCCAAGAAGTACAGCGTACTCCACTTGGGTGTTAGGACCCCCAGGGAAGACTACTTTCTGGGAAGTGTGAAGCTGATGGTCTCTGAGGGTGAAAAAGATCTCGGGGTGGTAACAGATGCCAAGATGAATAATTCAAAGCAGTGTAGGAGGGCTGCGGCAAAAGCAAACAGAATGCTTAGGTGCACTGCTAGAGGGATAACATCAAGGAGGAGGGAGGTCCTTCTGCCCCTGTACAATTACTTGCTTAGTCCACACCTGGAGTACTGTGTGCAGTTTCAGCGCCTGTACTTGAAGGAGGACATTGCTCTCCTGGAAAAGGTGCAGAGGAGAGTGTCAAAGGTGATTCATGGTCTGAGGGACAGGTCCTATGGGGAGAGACTTAGGGATCTGAACATGTACTCCCTAGAGGAGAGGAGGGACAAGAGGGATATGATAGAGGTCTGTAAGTACTAAAGGGGAAGAATTGGGGTGACACTGATGATCTATTCCCATTAAAGGAGGAGGGGTCCACGAGCAGTCACGGTCTGAGACTGGTGATGGGGGGGAGGTTCAGGGGAGAGTTGAGGTGACATTACTTAACAGAGAAGGTGGTGGCACCATGGAATGTGTTGACAATGGAACTGGTGGCAGTGGAAACTGTGGTGGGATTTAAGAGGGGCTGGGACAGTTCCAGGGGTAAAGTATAGGTGGGGAGAGATTGGAAAGGCAGGGATGCTCTGGGTAAGGGTATGGAGAATGAGGGTGCAATGGGGGAGCAGCTGCAGTGACGTAACTGTGGGCTGTAACTCGAGCAGACTTGATAGACCGACTTGACCTAATCTGCTGGCAACTTAGTATGCTAGTATACACCCTATCATTACAAATTCCTTAATACAAACGTTTTACCTGATATTAATATGTAACAAAAATTCCTAATTCAGATCAATCTCTTACATCATAAGTTATAAAAATGATCTTAAATCGAAGTCATCATCGATCCCTTCCAGTGACAGAGCTTTTAATTTAAAGATCCATTTGCTCTCTTTCTTGAGTAATAATTCTTGTCTGTCTCCCTTAAGGGGTGAGGGTGGAACCCAATCAATCCCTTGAAACCGAAATACCTTTGGATTGCTGTTATGTTGAGAATTACAATGTCTTGCTATGGGAATATCCAGACGATTGTTAGCAATCGCCTTAAATATCCTTGTATTCTTTCTTTCAGTACTCGTGTGGTCATCCCTATATAAATTTGTCCACATTACCACAACACATAAATTACACATTTAGTTGTGCATGTTACAAGATGCTGAATGTGCACTGTCTCAGCTGAGACTGAATGCACAAGTATTTTTTTTTTGCATAACAACAAATACTGCACCTTGAGCATGGGAAAAAACCCTTGAGGTTTGGGGGGGCAACCGTATCTCTCATTGTTCAGCTGGATTAAAGTGGCTACACTCAAAGATGAGCATTGTCATACGGTCTGAGTTTTGTTCCCACACCAACTTTAGATACTTTTAATTTACATTTGGATCTGTTTAAGATTTTTTTTAGAATAACATTAAAAGAAAGAATACAAGAACATTTTAGGGTGATTGCTAATAATTGCTTGGACAGTCCCGTAGCAAGACACTGTAATTCTCAACCACAGCCCAAAGGTATTTCAATTTCAAGGGACTGACTGGGTTCCACCATCACTCCACAAGGGAGACAGACAAGAAGAATTACTCAAGAAAGAGAGCAAATGGATTTTTAAATCAAAAGCACTGTCACTGGTAGGGCTTGATGATGACTTTCATTTACGACCATTTTTTATAATTTATGATATAAGTGATTGGTCTGAATTAGGAATCCTTTGTTATGTAGTAGCGTCAGATAAAAAGTTTGTATTGATGAATTTGTAACGATAATGTATATATTTCTGGAGTTTCTAACTTTTTCTTCTTCTGAATTTTCATAATTCTTCCAAGTGGTTGGTGAACACTATGGCTGTATTAATAAATAATTTTCATCACAGGAAATAATAGACACAAGGGCTAAATACAGTTAGTGGCTGTGATGTCATGGGGGGGATGTGCCAAAGTAATATCGAGGAGGGATAGTGAAACAGCATATGAACTATCAAGAAATTGATTTAAAGATTACTGAAATTATAAATGAAATGAATCCATTTCCAATTCTTTGATTAGACATGTTTATGTTGTTAAATGAGAAGTGACTACCTTACCAAGAGATAGGCTAATGTTCATCTGTTCCGATTCACATAAATATGTGCATGACCCAAAATATACAAAATTATAAATAAAGGGCTAAGGATCCTAAAAGGGTCCCAGAACTGACGCTGCGCATGTGCGGACCCTTGCCCCCCCCCAATACATCCTCTGCCCTCCATTTTAGCCACAATATGGCATGAGGGAGGCTAAAAAAGTGCACCTTTTGCAACCATCCCAATTATCAAAATACTCTACAGTCCCTCACCCCTTCCTCTCTTGGTTCTAATAAATTTTAAAGAGGGGAGTGATTGTTATGATGCACCCTGTGTGAAGACAATGTGACCACATGAATATGGGATAATGAATTAGTTGTTGTTATATTAATGTATCGCATGTTTTTGCCCCCCGCCTCACTGACATGCTATTAAAAAGAAGAAATGACTATGGAGCACTTCTTATAAAGGTAGCAGGACTGCAGTGTTTAAGGGGAAAATCTATAATTAATTTTTGAGTACAAGGTTTTACAAAGACTAATTGTTGTTAAAAGTTAACACATGGGAGCATCTTTCATACTGTATATTTAGTATTTCCTGTAAAACTGTCTACCTTTAAACTGCTATGCACGCTCTTTTATTTATTTATTTGTACATCAGTTTACAACCTTTGAGCCAGAGACTCATTTCCAAAGGTACCTCGTCACATAGAGGACAGACAGAACAAATTTAGGTTACAGCATAAAAGTCACATCCTTAGAGATACACAGAGCGGTTTCATACATTTATACAATTTATTGCAATTACACTGGTACAATTTAGTTGCAATTACATTGATACAGCTGAGCACATGCTGGGATTAACAAAGGCAATGTGCAAAGGGGGAGAAGTTGGGGGGGTGAGGTGGAGTGCCGCCCCCTGGGCGTTATCAAGTGTGGAGAGATCAAGGCCATATTAGAGACTGGAGCAGCTGCGGGTGTTAAACAGTTGGCTCCGAAGGGCGGTTTTGAAGTTGGAGATTGTGGGGGCACTGGAGATGGGAGCAGGGAGAAAGTTAAACCAGGATGGTGCTCTGTAGCAGAAGGACCTCTGACCATGGATGGTCCTCGATCTGGGAACCAGTAGAGTGGTCTTGTCAGAGGTTCGGGTTGCGATAGTGGGTTGGGTGTGGCGGATGGAGGCCGTCACCCGGGGGGGAGGAGGAGACAGTCCGAGTAGAGTTTTTTTTTTGTGATGAGGCAGGTTTGATAGCGTAGCCATTCATCTAGGTTAAGCAGTTTTGCTTCGTCATAGAGTTGACAAGTGTGAGTGAGCCTGGGGGCACCAGTAATCAGCCTGCAGGCCTTATTTAGGGTGAGCCTAATTTTGTTGAGGGTGGTAGTGCCAGCGGTACCATAGACCGGCAGGCCATAGTCAACTAGGGACAGTACTGAAGATGTAACTGCAAGTCAGAGAGCATCAGGGGGGAGACAGTTTTTATAGCGGTAGAGGATGCCAAGCCTTGTGTTGGTGGCGGATACAAGGGCATCAGTGTGGGTGTGGTAGGTGAAGGCAGAGTTGAAGGAAACCCCAAGGTATTTGTAGGAGCAGACTTGTTCAAGCGGTTGTTTGGTACTGGGGAGGATACGGAGTGGGAAGTTGTAGGCTTTGTTTTGGGGGTGGGCAAAAAGCATTGTTTTGGTTTTTCTGAGGTTGATGACGAGTCTGTGCTCTTTAAACCAGGCTTTGGCATCATTGTAGGATTGTTGTAGGGGGTCCTGGAGGGAGGTGGGATTGCAGTGGGTGACAAAAATGACAGCATCGTCTGCATACAAAAGAATTTTGCCAGTGCATGCACTGGGCAGGGTGTTTAGATAGAATGAGAAGAGTAGGGGGCCCAGGATGGAGCCCTGGGGTACCCGAGTGTATGGGACATGTTTTGGAGAGTGTCCCATTGATTTTTATGCATTGGGAGCGGGTAGATAGATAGCCTGTGCACCAGGCGAGAGGGCCAGCAGAGAAACCAGTGTGGCAGAGGGCATCCAGCAGAAGAGAGTGGGAGACAGTGTCGAAGGCCTTTGAGAGGTCAATGAACACTGCACCAGCTAGGGAGCTGGCATCCAGGGATGAGTGTAGGAAATTGGAGAACTCAACTAGTGCAGTGCCAGTACTGTGACCAGCACGGAAGCCATGTTGCTCTGGGCATAGGATGTTATGCTTAGTCAGATATTCAGTGATTTGAATGGCCACCATTTTTTCCAGGGCTTTTGGGGGGGGGGGATGGAGATTGGTCGGTAATTCCCGGCGGAAGACCTGTCGCCCCCTTTCTGAATGGGTGTGACTATGGCCATTTTTCATGCAGTGGGGAACTGCCCCAGGCAGAGGGATTGGTTTAGTATGCTAGTAAGTGAGGCAAGGACTTCATCCAGCACCAGCCGGAGAATACAGGGGTCCAGGGAGTCGCTGCTGGGATTACTACTATTTAATGCTTTAATTAAGAGAGGTCTGGCTTCCTGGGCAGACACCCTACGTAGGTGGAAGCCAGGGCGTTGGAGGACAGGGGGAGGTAGGGGGGGGGGAGGGTCAGAGAAATTACTGGGGAAGACAGAGCTAAGGTCAGTAAAGGAGGTGTTAAGGTAGTTTGCTATGCAGGCAGAGTCAGTGGAGGTAGAGCCATCAATAGCGAGTTGGGATAGGGGAAGGGAGCGGATTTCCCATTTAGTTGTTTAACATTGTCCCAGAACATCCAGGCACACCCCCAGGAGGAGGAGAGGGTGGCCTGGTAATGGTCGGCCTTGGCTTTACGGATGGCCCATGTGCACCTGTTCCGTGCAGCATTGTAGGCCTGCCTATCAGCCATCTGGCCCGTTTCAGTGGCAAGGTGCCAGAGGTTATCCCTATTTCTGAGCATTTGTAGTAGGGCAGGGGTAACCTAGGGTGCATCACGTTTCTTGGATCGAATTCTTGTGAGGGGTGCAAAGAGGTCACAGGCCTTGTTAAAGGTTTGGGAGAAAAAGGCGAGGGCAGTGTCTAGGTCGGGCGCATGATGAATGGGGGACCAGTTTGTCTGGGCAAGAAATTGTTTGAGTTTTATCAGCCCACCAGATCGGAGGCACCTGCGGAGTGTGGTCATGGCTGTGGGTTTGGGAGTGTGGGCCACCCAAAGGTATAGGATAGGGGAGTGGTCACTTAGTGAGTCTGGGAGGACCTGGATGTTATGGATTTTTTTGGGGTGGTTGGTGATTATTACGTCCAAAAGGGTACTGGTACCTCTCTTTGGGTTTACTCTAGTGGGCTGGGAAATTAGTTGTGTCAGGTCTAGGGCAGGGAAAGAATCTTGGGTAGTGGAAGAGGAGGTGCTGAGCCAGTTCACGCTTAGGTCCCCTACTATAATTTGTTCCGCCTTGTGGTGGAGGGTGGCAAGATATTCTGTTAAAGATATCAGCGCCGGTTTGGGTTCTTTGGGGGGACATAGGCAGTGGTGAGATAAAGAGGGCCCCTGCAGGGGCCAGGAACAAGTTTGAGGGTAAGTGCCTGGGCCCCATTTACAACAGGAGGGGCGGGGAGCACTTGTCCGATGATTCTGTCCCTGGTATAGATTGCACAGCCACCCCCATGTTTGCCTACTCAGTCCTCCTGGTATAGGGTATAGCCTGGGGGGGAGACAAAGGAGTCAGGGGTTGACTTGGACAGCCAGGTTTCCACCAGGGCAATGATGTCTGGTTGATGTAGCATGGCCCAGCACTGGAGGGCATCAAATTTTTTCAGTAGGCTGCATATATTCATGGAGGCTATGCGGAGACCAGTGGACACAGCTGGTGGGCGGGTGCAGGGCCTGGGTTTGGATGTATATTACCGATAGGAGTAGTAGGAAGACCAAGGCTCTGACCAGGGGTGGTATATGAAGCTTCCGGGGGTGCGCTGGGATAGGGGAACAAGGAATGGGCAGTGTTCGACGGGTCGGGAGGGCAAGGACGAGTAGTAACCATGGGGAGCCAGGGGAGGCTGCAGGGGGGCATCCAGGGGGTGGGTGCCGTGGGCTAGGGTACATGGTCAGTGTAGGGTGGGATTGGACTAGGTCAGGGAGAGGTATGGGTGCTGGTACAAGTGGGCCAGGGGAGATGTCTGGCTGATGAGATGCGGGTGCTAGCACGTAAATTAGGGGGAGGCATTTGAGGAGGAGGTGTACAAACATAGTGCCTAAGGTAGCAGCAGGGCAGAAAGGTTCAGGTATCTTGGCTGCCCTTCAGAAAGTGTAGATACCACTTTGGAGTAGTGGTAGTGTCACGGACTCCGGTGGACAGGGTACAAGGTTTGAGACCCTGGTAGGGCAGTTGAATTAGGACCTGGGTGAGAGCGAAGATCCAGGTTCTAGGGGGCTCAAAGCAGGCTGGGTTCGGGCCAAAATCAGGGTGGAAATAGCGATTCCTAGTGGTGACTGTGGTTAATGGCGGGCTGGGTGTGGGTCTGGTGGGAGGGCAGGGGGTTAGTATATAGGCTAGCTAGGAGGTTGGGTGTGAGGGTGAGGTGTGGGCAGAGGCAGAGATGAGAGTAGGGGAGAGAAGTAGTGTAAGCAGGTAACGGGGTTCCAGGAAGTAGGAGGAGGAGGAAATTCAGGTGCCCTGTGTTTAAGGAGTCCTGTGATTGCTTCCACTGATCTATGGTAACCAGGGGCATGTGGTACCACTAGTGTGAGCGTAGTCACCTGTCCCTCTGCATTAGACTTCTGACTCCTTCTGCAGGATAACTGTAAAACTTGCACATGTTCTTATGTTTTTATTGTACATTCAGAAATTATTTATTGAAGATTCTGTATATGACAATCTTGTTACTTCAAGTACGGATTGTCATTACTATGTATTTAAAGTAGAACACCTAGAACTTTTTGTTCTCAAGACTTAGAGCAGGCTGGAATCAGTCAGCTAGTGTGACTGAAGGACTGTGTTGTATTCTGAACTAAAGACCCACCCTAGCAGCCAGAGGTACATCCCAGCACTGCATATGTAGAGTTATACAACAGGAGTGGGGAAAATGAGAAGATAAAAGTGATATGTGGGCTGATGTAAAACCAACAGCAAAATATTGAAAATATGTTGCTGTGTTGTCACAGTTGATATGGTGAAGGTTAGTATCATCACAATGGAATGCTGAGCTGATCAGACATCTACTTTCATAATACTGATAACACCACAGTTGCCTAGTGCAGCACGGAAGCCAGCAGCTGTTATGTTAATACGTACTCTAAGACCACTCTTATGGTTTTAAGAGTAGTCTCACATGCATTCTTAGGGTATGTGGTCCGTAAATCAAATATGTGCAGTTCTGTGAGTGAAACAGCTCTTACAACTTTAAGAATTGTCTCGAGGAACGTATTCATATATCATTAATCAAAGGCAATAAATAATGTATAAATATTTTAAAAATCCTTTCCTGAATGTGCTTGTTTCCAGGGAACCTGCATGTGAGACACTTTTTGCAGTACAAGACTGCTTCACGCACAGGGAAAGGGAGCGCTCAGATTGGTCAAGAGCACTCCCTCAATTACAGCGCACTCCATATAACACAGACGCGCTTAACGTGGACAATCGGCAAAGGCGAACGTTTTTAAGAAACCAAAACCGATCCCTATGTTAACTTAATTGTTTACTCCTTGTACTCCAGACATTGAATGCTGGCAACCACGGACAGCTGAGCTAATTGACTTCAGCAATTGACACCTAGTTTCACATGCGCTAACTCGCTAATCACCTGCAATTAAATAGGCTTACGTCTTTGACCAGAGATCTCTGTTTGCTGTTTCCACGTCCAGTGAGTGTGAGCGCTGTTCTGTATGGTGTAAGCAAAATGTCTAAGTGCCCAGGAATTCCTTTAGCTCACAAAATTGAGCTCCTTAACGCAATCGATGCTCTAACCAAAATGAGCATTAGAGACCTGGCAGCCTGCCTTTCCATCCCGACGTCAACGTTGTCGGACCTGCTGCACAGCAAGGAGCATTTGTGGTCCGAATGGCATTCAAACCAAAACCCTCAATGTAAAAGAAAAAGAGAGGGTTAAGACTCTGAGGCAGAGGAGGCTCTTTTATTGTGGTTCACCACAGTAAGGGAATGGGAGGCGATGGGGAGCGGCCCATTGTTAGCCTCCAAAGCTGAACAAATCTCAGCAGCCGCAATAGGGAAAGAAGATTTCAACCCCACGGATGGCTGATTGTAGTGGTGGAAGGTGCAAAACATTTGTTACAAACGCGCACACGGAGAGAAGTAGAACGCAGACAGCTCTGGTGCTACAGACTGTGTAAGGGATGTGCTTCCTAAAATCCTCTCGGGTTATCCAGCTCACAACATTTTGAATGCTGATGAGACTGGACTATTTTTTAGATGTGTAGGGCAGGAGACTTTAACATTCAACTCTGATCTGCCACAAGGCCACAAAAAGGCCAAAGAGAAGGTAGCCATCTTAGCCTGCTGTAACATGTCAGGCACAGAAAAGCTTGAGTTGGCGGATGGGGGGGAAATCGGCCCAACCCAGGTGTTTCATAGGAGTTGCTCACCTCCCAGTGGTATACCACAGCAACCATACTGCGTGGATGACTGGTGATATCTTGACTGAATGGGTTCGGGCATTGGACAGGAAACTCCGAGGCAGAAAGATAGCTCTGCTCCTAAACAGTTTCACAGGGCACCCTGATGTACAGAATCTGAGGAACATTAAATTGATCCCCCCAACACCACTTCCATCATTCAATCTCTTGATTGGGGGTGATTTACTCTATGAAGAGACATGTCAGGGAAATGCGATCCCGGGTCCTTGAGGAGCTGGATGGTGCAGGGGAACTTATGGCTACTGACTGCATAAAAAATAAAAATCAACCTCTTAGACGCTGAACGCATGCTGAAGAAGGCATGTGACAGCATTACTTCAGAAACAATCTCAAATTACTTTGCAAAGGGGGCGGGTTTAAAGTGGCTCAAAGTATGGAGGAACTGCAGGCATGTATCTCAGTCGAGGAGCTAATTCCACCACCACCAGGGCTCTCAGAAAGTGATTTCACTTCCCTATGCCATTTTGGAGATAACAGGGCAGATGCTGAACATAGTGATGACATTGCCAGAGTTCTGGATGGCATCCAGCACCCCAGCAGTCAACCAGATCTTGAATTTGATGAAGCGGATGAGGATCCCGAAGAGCAAGAAACCCTAGCAGTCACATCCACTGATATATGCAAGGCTCTGCTTACGCTCAGACGAGCCATAGTGCAATGCATCGATGTACAGCCCAACTGGAGTCTGATGGAGAGCGTTGAAAGGAGTATGCGACCCTACACATTGAGAACCACAAGACCGACTACTCTGGACAGCTTCTTCAAATGAAGCTCATTTTCATATAGAATTTTAAAGCACTTTTAAAACCACAGTAATGTTTAAATAAAGCATAAAGATTTTACCCACTACTACCCTCCCTTGCTCAAAAGTAAATGAAAATTACAGTACAGTACACTAAGCACAAAAGCACAAAGGAAACAAACAAAATCAACAAATACAGCAAAAACTGTACAGCAAAAAATAAAAGACACTTGCTGCGGCTTGCAGTGACAGTATTATTCTTATGTCATGGCGCCACCTATCGGGAAATATGGACATCAGCTTTAGTGGACAAAATTAGCTTGCACACAAGTGTCCGTGTAAAATGGCCTGCACTGTATAATGAAATCATAGAGAAACAGTAAACTCTTCAAACAGCATATTTAATAGTCACAGTATACAATAAGTATGCAATGGTCTGACTCAAACAGTTTATCAATGCTTGTGAGAAGACAGGTCTTTCATAACTCACTCATGAAGTTATGGTCCTTGTTCTTCACACTTATAGAGGAACTGCATATTTTATTCTGGCCCATGTATAACCCCAATGTATCTAGATAGATCACAGGAAATCCCCGTTCGTTTCAATAGGATTTCCTATAATATATTTTATTTTAGTCTTTGGTAACCAGGTAAGGCCCACTAGGCACAAGTGCCTGTTTTTAGGGGTGACCTGTGAGCACTGAGCAGTTAAGTGACTTGCTCAGAGTCACACAGCACGCAAGTGGAGGTTGTGAGAATCAAACCAAGCTCTGGTCTGCTGGATGTACCAAGCTTTCATTCACAGTTCATTACTCTAACCTCTAGGCTATACTGCCAGCCCGATATACATCTGCATACAGTATATCTAAATATTTTCTGGGATGCATTTCTCTTGCTGCTATACTGCATGTCTGGGCTCTAGTTTGACAGCATTCTTGAGTACTGCCTCCCCTACACTGATATCACACTGAAATGAATGGGCCTTCACAATGAAATTTTATCTTACATAGTGCATTTCATGCAAACATCCTCAGACCCTTTAGATCTGCAGAAAATAAGGGAACATCAGATAGAAAATATACATTTATGTAACATAAGAGAAATTTATAAAACAAGAGAACAGAGACTGAAATCAAAATCAAAAAAGCAACAGCATTCATGTTACAAAGTGAGATTCAGGTAGCTGAGAAAATGAATAAATCAAAATCATTAGTAAGCCATTCTTTAATGTAAATTTATGTGGCTCACTGATGGCTTAAAAGGGGAAAGAAGGCAGCCTAAGGACATGAAATGAGAGGGAACGGGTTAGTGACATGGATACACAGTTTGAGACACTGAGAGGAGGGAGTTGCTACAACCAAAGCTGCTTCTAACCTGCACTGCTTTTGTTTCTACTTACTCGCCTTACACACCTGTGATCAATCATACAGTTAGGAAACCAGGGCACATTTTTCAAATCAGATCCTGGTTTGCACAATAGTTTCCAACACCCAGTCTTGTTTTTCTGAGAAAAGAAGATGGAACTTAAGCCATTATCAGCACAATCAGACTGCTGTTCCTCCCTAGAACATGTTATCCCACATACTAGGTGGCAGTTAATGGTATCCTTGTCATCTATGTGCTCTCAGTAACAATGCCATCAAATCTTGCACATTTCCTCTTCCTAGTATAGGCTCAAGTGTTATATGTCAGAAGAAAGTACATTACTTAGCTCTAGATTGTATTTGTTTTTAAAGCTGCAGCACATGTTATGGTGAACCTACATCTATAGTACACATTTTTATTTAAGTTTAGAGTACCTTGTTTCTCTGGTCTTGTAAGATGTTTTTTTTTTACCTGTGTTTGAGTCTGCTTCAGTGGGGTTTTTTTAAATCAAATTTTTAAATGATTTATGATGAGCATCATTAAATGCAGCTGCCACAAGATATCTGTCAATATTCTCAGTTGTATTTTAACACTCATAATTTAACATCACTTTCCTCGTGGCTAAGATGAACTAGCAGTATGCAACAGATGCTGTTTCCTGACTTTATGGGACATCAGGGTTAACTCTGCTCACAAAACTTAAGCTTCAACATGGTGAACATAAAATGAAATGAGGCGCCATATAAATGGATTTACAAAACAAACAGCAGGAATCAACATTGGGGGTTGCAAAGGAGTACATAATGAAGTACGTAATCTAATTCTTAAAGGGGACAGGAAAGAGTAGTCACCATTTGTGTATTATGTTTAAATATGTTTCATACACCAAGAAACAAGTTTAAAACTATCTGTATGTGTCTTTTCTATTTTTGACAAAAATCGTGTTTCCCAGTTTTCAGTCCGTGTCGCCAATAATCAACCTTCTACTTTTGCTCAAGGTTACTGATACAGAGGTGACATCACTGATAATGTTCCTGTTTGTGCTGATCAGCTGCATGCTATATAAACGTAGCACTGTTAGTGGGAATGAGAAGCACCTACTTCCCAGTGTTGACAGTTTTGTTTAAAAAAAAAAATAATAGTTGAAATGTGTATCAACTGAAAGCTAGTTTGCTGCATTATTTTCAGCGTGATGGAGGCAATTCTGATAAATTGTAGTTGCTGCATGTTAAGATGTTTCCATTCAAATGCTGGCTCCTAAATCATATGCATTTATGAGTTTTACAGTTCATCTCAGATAAGTATCTCTTTTATAGTTAAGACTATCCTATTCACATCACGCAGTGGTTAAAAAATGAAATGACACTGAATACAATTTATTGTACCAATCTGGTTAGTAGCAAAACTGTCAGCATGTACAATGATGTTAAAAATATATAAACCTCACCTTTTTTTACATTCTTTATCTGTTATGTGTAATGAAGTCAAATTTCAGTTTACTACTGAGATTAGTCCTATTAGAAAATTTTTTTTTTTATGTATGTATGTATTTAAAAAAAATACACATAACTGTCGTCAAGGCACAGGTCAGGACGCATAGGCAAATCAGAAGTCATAAAATTCACAAGTAGCATTTTATTATGATCAATAACAATAAAAAAAAACTTAAAATTGTGCAGGATAGCTCTTATACAGGCAGTTAAACAAAAAAGTCCTTCATTGGAGGGTATCTGTAAAGCTAAATTTCACTCTCTCTCCCTCTGACAAAAGACTGATTTCTTTATATAATAATGTATTTTCCTGGGAATTAAGTTCTGCATCCTGAGCTTGTTAAGATGCACCTCCAGTTTTTCAGAAAATGAATCAGAACTTTGTCAGTTTCTTTCCTGTGAGTGCAACAAAATACAACATTGTCTCCCATAACCGATTTCATGTTGACAACACTGCAGATGAGCTTGTGGAGGTCAAACTGCATCTCAAGGTTAACCCCCTGAATTCCAAATAGCTTTTTTGCAATCATTTCAACAATATAACTATATACATTTGCAAACCAAGGGATCCCAGTTGCACATATACTTTTTAACCACAGTGAACTAAGGGGGAATAAAGAACAGAAACAGCAAGTGAAGGCAGGGTGATAGTGGAGTGGTTGTGGGGATGGGCAGAATCTTCAGAGTGGCCAGTTCCTTAAGTGCTACAGGAAAATTTTATTGAACAATCAGGGAAAGAGAAGTGGCAGAAATAAGAGAGAACATATATTTGTTTTTAACGCTCTCTGTATAATGAATGGGACAGGGTCTTATACAACCCTGTCACAACCCCCCCCCAAGAGAGAACAACTTTTTTTTCTTTTAAAAACAGGTTTCCAAATCTTCTTTTATTTCTCTTTTGACATTACCTTATAGCATTTACAGTTCTTTGCATCTGTGGTATCCCTTTCATGTGACACCTGTTACAGCAAGCATCTTAGTTAAGCATGCACATTTTTTTTTTACCGCATGAACTCTCAATTCCTGAAACATATCTTGACAGAAAATCAGAGCTTACATTCTCTTTTTCCAGATTGGTGCATCACTGTGAATTTAAATGGTGGTAGTGCCAGGTACCATCTTATGATATGGGGATTTTTATCTTTCTTTTGATTAAACCAGTAGAGAGGACTGTGATATAAGTACAAAGTCAGCTCCCAGCAAATAAGACTTAAGGGACTTCATTGCCCATTTTGCTGCACGGCATTCTTTTTCAATAGTGGAATACTTTCTCCGCTGTGCAGTTTCCTACTGATACATATACCTGGATGTTCCTTCCCATCTATATTCTGACTCAGGACTACAACTATGCCTACCTCTGATGTATCCGTCTGTAACAGAAATTGTTTCTTAAAGTCTGGATTTCTTAAAACAGGGACTGAACATAGTGCAGCCTTGATGGCCCAAGAAACATTATCACACTCTGGGGACCATTTCACATTATTCGCGTACCATTATTTGTTAGTTCAGTGAGGGGAGTAGCTAACTGGACAACGTTGGGAACAAATCTCCGGTAGTAACCAGCTAGACCTAAACATGACCTGACATGTTTCTTTGCTTTAGGGACAGGACTATCAGCTACAGCTTCTATCTTGGAAATCTTTAGCTTTACTGTTCCATTTAGAAACATAGACCATGATGGCAGAAAAAGACCAAAGGTCCATCCCATCTGCCCACGTTTCCTAATTCACACTTGGTAGAATTACTGGTCAGATCTGTACTTTTGATAGACTGCATAACTGCTCATAGGTGTTCCAGGTGGCTTTTCCAGTCTGTACTGTACACCACATCATCATCCAGGTAAGCAGCACAATAACCAGTGTGAGGGGCTGGAATGTAGCGGGTGCACCATGTAAATCAAACGGCATGGTGGTGAACTGATAGAATCCAACTGGAGAAGAAAATCCAATTTTGCCTCTGGATTCTTTTTAGCTAGGTGAATTTTCCAGTAACCCTTGGCGAGATTGAGGGTACTAATGTACTTGGCACTTCCCAGTCTGCCCACCAAATGATTTATCCTACGCATAAGACAGTTGTCAAATACGGACACTTGATTAAGTTTCCTAAAAGCAAGGCAGATTCTTACGGCCCCTTCTTTTTTTATTTACAGTCACCACTGGTGATGACCAAGCACTTCTCGATTCTTCTGTGATACCCAACTCTTTCAGTTTTTATTTTCCTAACCACGTCTGATCTTAACCACTCTGGTAATCTGTATGTCTTTCGCATAGGGCGAGAATTTTGTGTCACTATTACGTGCTTGACCCCTTTTCCTCGGCTTGGCACTGTGGTAAAAGTACTTCTAAACATCTTTACCAAGGTACGAATTTCTGTGATTTGTTTTGTGGGTAAGGAAACATTCACCTTTACAGCACCAGAAGCTACTGTTTGTTGCAGTTTGTCATAAGCTATATCAGTATGTTCTTTAGCAGTTTCTGGTAAGACTAACAAAACAACCTTTGGTGTTTTTTTTTCAACCCATGTCTTCAGGAGGTTAGCATGGTATATCTTGGTAGGATTTTTCCTAGCAAGGGTTTCAGTCTCATAGTAAATTGTACCAGTACGTCTAACCACTTTGTAAGCCCTTGTTACTTCATTAGCAGTTTGTTTTCTGTAGTGGGTGGCAGTAACAAGACATTTTCACCTGGTTCAAAACCTTTTTGTTTTACCAAATGGTCATAATACGCATTCGTCACAGTTGCTGTGGGCAATTTTAACATATTTTGCCAGTTTCCTTCTCATAAGATGTAATATATTCTTTCTGAGGGGGTTAACATCCCATGTTTCTTTCATTACATCTAGTGGCCCTCTAGGTTGTCTATCATACAACATTTCAAAGGGTGAAAAACCAGTTGATGCTTGTGGCACTCCTCTGTAAGCAAAAAGCAGGTAAGGTAAGTAATGGTCCCAATCTTTCTGTTCCCCTTTCACAAACCTATTTAACATGTGTTTAGGGTTTGATTAAAACGCTCAACAAGACCGTCTGTCTGAAGGTAATAAGGGGAGGGTCTTATGGCAGTGATACCTACTAGTCAGTACAGCTCCTTCAGTAATGCAGCACCAAAATCACTACCTTGATCAGTAATCATTTCTGTATATATGCCCATCCTGCTGAAAATGTTGGCAAGCTCTGCTGCCACTTTTGCAGCTATGACAGTATGCATGGGCATTGCCTCTGGGCATTGAGTAGCATAGTCACATACTACCAAAATGAATCAATTACCCTTTTTACATTTGCCTAAGGGGCCCCCACATCCACTGCAATTCTCTTGAAAGGTACATCTATCAAGGGTAGGGGCACCTTGTCTTTTTTTAGGCACTAGGGCTACTTTCTGACATTCAGCATAAGAACTGCAACAGGTAGCAACATCTTCATGAATTCCAAGCCAGTAAAATCTGTACAAGTCTCACAACGGTGTGGTCCCTCCCCAAGTGACCAGCCACAGGACTATTATGTTCTACTGTAACAACTCAGTTCTATACTTCTTTGGTATGACCAATTGTTCTATCTGTTCCTGTGCCTGAGGATTAGCCCAAACTCTGTGCAATAGCCCATTCAATTTTTTTAAACACTGGTACACTCTGTTTTTGTTCACCCCAGGCTGCTTAAAATAACCTTGGAGAGAAGCATTGCTAGCTTGCTCAGAAACAAAATCACAATCAGTTATTAGTTTAGTTTCAGCATTTTCATAGATTAACCTTTCAGATCAGTCAGTCTTTTGTTGCCACTGTTTTTTCAAACGTCTTCTTTCTTTCCTGGGCTTTCGGGTCTTGGAGCCAGGCTCAAACAAGTCCAAATCAAAGTCACCAAAACGAAGAGAGTCAACATCTGCAATTTTCTTTGCCTGTGCTCTTGTTATCACAGCTGCTGACATAGCAGGATTTACTCCCTCTGTGATTAACTTCATAAATCCTGGAAAGTAATTTCCAATAATCACAGGTACAGGTAACTTAGGTACTACCTCACTTTCATTTGGTGCTACACCCAATTAATGTTCAAAGTAACTTGGGTAGTGAGATAGTATCGAGTGTCCCTGTGGATGCAGATGACCCCAGTACCTGGTCCTACACAGTATTTTCTCAGAATTTCAGCATGTACCAGGGTCTGTCGGCTTCCTGAATCTATAAATCCCTTCACAGTATTATCCCCCATCTTGACATCTGTTAAATACATGCCCCAATTAGTTAAAGCCAACTTTGCTCCTGTGTTGCAGTCTCTTGCAATACGGCATGGCTTATTACAGTTATAGCAAATAAAGTCTTTGGGTGCAGAATTGTTACCCCCATCAGAATTCTTATCTGATCTGGACTTAAATTGGGAAAAAGAGGGTCTTGCTGGTCCCTGTTACTTCGCTGCTGCAGTGTCTGTCTGGCCACCTGAGAGTCCCCTAGCTAAAGAAACTGCCTTCTTCCCACTTTCTGCTCGGTGTTCTTTTACCCTGAGCTGCATGTCTCTGGGAAGGATGGTGATGAATTGCACCACTGCAAATATGTCCATGATCTGTTGGACTGTTTTGATATCTGGTTGGAGCCATTTAATGAGGAGTTCTATGAGCTAGGTGAAGGCTTCTCAAGGATTGACAACTGAATGGTACTTCAGGGACCAGACTCTCTGCCTATTGGTCTCTCCTGAGGTGTCATACTTTTTAAGGATTTCTTTTATTACTGAGTCATAGTGTCCTGACTGTGCACTGTCCATACTGCTGTAGGCAAGTTGGGATTTACCTCTCAGATAAGGTACTATCTTGACTGCTCATCACTGTTTTGGCAATTGGCAGGCTCTGGAGACCCTTTCAAAACTTGTCAGGTACGTTTCAAAATCATCTGAGGGACACAACTTTTTAAGTTTAATGTCTTTTACGTTGTTTGTATTTTGTTGATCTGCTGGACCTGTACTAGATTCTCCAGCTTTGACAGCTCGAAAGGCATCCAGCCATCGCTGCATCTCTTCTTTTCTGTCCTGCTCCTATCACTGAATCTCTTCTTTTCTCTGCTGCTCCTGTCACTGCATCTCTTCTTTTCTCTGTTTCTCCATCTCTCTTTGTTGTATAGCTTACAATTTGAAGAAGACAGACATTATTTCAGGTTCTGTCCTGTCTGTTCTTCATCTTCCATCACTGGTTCCGGCTGTAGTCTCAATTTAGACTTTTGTTTCTGTTTTTAGACTGGTTGCCATTCTTCTGATAATCACTTCTGGGCTTGCTGTTGCAGGATCAATACACTTTTTCTGTGCTCCCCTGGCACCAAGTCTAGTACCTGCACACAAAACTCTTGGTGCACAGTATGCATGGCGAAAATCCCACTTTTCACACCAACTGTTGTGGAGGCATAGGCCAACCAGAAGTCATAAAATTCACAAGCAGCATTTTATTATCATCAATAACAATATATAGAATACCGGATGGGCAACTATGCTCAACCAGTGTGTTCTACCACAGAGGGGTTCCGATTCGAGAGGTCCATGGGAATCAGAACCCTGAGGTGATAGAACACACAGGTTGTGCATAAAGTTGCTCATCATGTCTTTTTTATAGTGTATAGTAGTATTATGTGAAATGTGTGCACTGTGTTTTTTTTTTCTCTTTTTCATAATGAAACTGACTTGAAAAGTCTCTAGAGGTTCTAGAATACTGTCACCACAGAATTAAATAGAGGAAACAACAATGTGGCAGGATTCCAAGTGGTTCTGCAGTAGTAGTGACATCACTACTGCAGCAGAACAACATAATGACATCACTGCTGCAGCAGAACAAGCATATTCCAGGCATGGAATTTCATGCATAACAGCATTCTACTATACACTATATAGAGGATAATGTATGGTCCTCTATTGGTAACCAGTCTGTTAACTGTCGAGAGGTTGCCAGGGTGACTGTGTAAACCTCGAGAGTGAAGCTCGAGAGGTTTACATCGCCATGGCAACCTCAAGACGGTTAACAGTAACTGGTTGCTGATAGAAGGACCATACATTGTTTTTTATAGTGTATGGTCCCAAGAAAAAGGGAAAACGGCTCCTTACTTTTCAAAACGGAGTCACCGCCATGGCCGTTCAGTCATTCCTTACCCCGCGCACATCCATTGGTTCCCAAGTGTAAAAACGCGCACATGCGTAGACCAATCCCCGTTGTTAACCTATTGATGTGAAGTAGCATCGACAGGTTAACAACATTACCACATCACATCGATGGTATAACAACCTTTGGAAATGATGATTTCCTAAGGTTAACAGCGTTCTACTATACACTATAAAATAAATGAAAATTGTGCAGAATAGGTCTTATACAGGCTGTTCAAACAAAACAACGTCCTTTATCTGAGAGTACCTGTAAAGCTAAATTTCACTCCCCCCCAACAAAAGATTGCTCTATTTATATATAATGTCTTTTCCTGCCAACTAACGTCTGTATCCTGAGCTCATTAAGATGCATCTCCTGTTCTTCACAAAATGTATCAGAAATTTGTCAGTTTTGTTCCTGCAGATGCAACAAAATAGAACACTGTGCCCCAGAACTGATCTCTTGTTGACAACTCTGCAAATGAGCTTGTGGAGGTCAAACTACATTTCAAGGTTAACCCTCTGAGTTTCAAATAGCTTTTTGCAATCATTTCAACAATATAACTATATACATTTGCAAACCAAGGGATTCAAGTTTCATATAAAGAATCACATACAGTCGTGGCCAAAAATATTGGCGCCCTTGCAGTTTTTTCTAATAATGCACCATTCCTTCCAGAAAATTGTTGAAATTAAAAAATATTTTGGTATCCACATATGTATTTCTTTGGTTTGCAGTGGAATAAAACACAAAAAGCAGAAAAATTTACTAAGTCTTAGCTTATTCCACACAGAAATCCTTAAATGGCCCGGATAAAATTATTGGCACCTTTTAGAAGTAGTTAGAAATAATTAGATTTCAAGCAGGTGATTCTCCTTCACTTTGGAATTGAACTCACCTGTGGTGAGTTGCAGGTGTCTGCAATATAAAAATCAATCATTCAACCAGTTTGAATAGAGAAAAGGACTCATTCTCCTGTTTTGTGTCACTGTGTGTACCACAATGAGCATGGAGAAAAGAAAGACAGGCAGAGAATTGTCTGAGAAGGTCAGACAGAAGACTGTAGCCAAGCGTGGACAATCTCAAGGCTACAAATCAATCTCCAGAGACCTTGATGTTCCTGTTTCCACCGTACGTAATGTTATCAGGATGTTTAAGGCCCATGGCACTGTAGCCAACCTCCCTGGACGTGGCCACAAGAGAAAACTTGATCGAAGACTGCAGTGCAGGATTGTTCGAATGGTGGAGAAAGCACTGATCAACTGCCAGACAGATCTGCTGATCAGACAAGGTACCACAGTTTCAACTCGCACCATCCGTCGCCAACTCAATGAAAGGGGGTTATATGGTAGGAGGCCCGGAAGGACCCCACTGCTGAGAGAGAGACATAAGAAAGCCTGACTGGGGTTTGCCAAAACACACCTGAACAAGCCAAAATCCTTCTGGGAGAATGTCCTGTGGACAGATGAGACCAAATTAGAGCTTTTTGGTAAAGCACATCATCTCTATGTTTACAGAAAACAAAATGAAGCCTTCAAAGAAGAGAACACCTTCCCTACAGTCAAACATGGAGGAGGTTCAGTGATGTTTTGGGGTTGCTGTGCTGCCTCTGGCACTGGGTGCCTTGAACATGTGCATGGCATCATGAAATCTGGAGATTACCAGGCCATTTTGGAGCGCAATGTTGAACCCAGTGTCAGAAAGCTGGGTCTCCGTTGAAGGTCATGGGTCTTCCAGCAGGACAATGACCCCAAACACACTTCAAAAAGCACCCAGGAGGCCGGCCCGGTGGCGCTGAGGGTTGAGGCGCTAGACGCCACACCTCGCGCTGCGCCGGCGACCCGGGTTTGGGAACGGACTCGGTGGCCGGGGTCGGGGAGGGAGGATCGAGCGCCCCAACGATGCCTCTCTCAGGGGTGGGTTACCAAGAGCCGCATTGCGCTCTGCATTCTTCCATAGCCGTGGAAGCACCGCAGAGGGAAGGTGGAGGCGGCTTCGCCTGTCGGATCGGGAGGGGGACGCCTCAAGATGAGGGTCTGGCGTGCGTAAGCACGCTACTACTGGGACGACGCCCCTAGCGCAAGGCGCCCTGGGGAGTGGGGACGCTAGGGAGAAACTGAAATGCCTCCGCAGCTCCTAGATGAAGTCTCGCTTGAGTCCACCCGGGACCACTCACAGGACAGACCCCAATGTGCGAGGAGAGGAGGATGGGCACTCTAGGGGGGTAGATCTCAAGGTAGGTACCGGGGACATGAGCGACGGAAGGAGGGGGCACCGGAGGCAGTAAGGAGGGATAAAAATGAAAATTAAAAAAAAAAAAAAAAAAAAAAAAAAGCACCCAGGAATGGTTCAAGACAAGATGCTGGACTGTTCTGAAGTGGCCAGCAATGAGTCCAGATATAAATCCCATTGAAAACCTGTGGAGAGATCTGAAAACAGCAGTTGGGAGAAGGCATCCTTCAAATCTGGGAGAACTGGAGCAGTTTGCACAAGAAGAGTGGGCCAAACTGCCAGTAGAGAGGTGCAGGAAGCTCATCCATGGCTATAGGAAGTGGTTGAGTGCAGTTATTTTGACCAAAGGCTGTGCTACCAAATATGAAGTCTAGGTGTCAATAATTTTGTCAATGCCATTTCTTTTCATTTTCTGATTTAAAAGGATATATTAAATTCTGAATCAAAACAAAGGTTCTGTAATATTAAATAGAGAAATAAAGAATTGTGGAGCCAACATACTGTACTGTTGTTAATTTCAACTTATGTTTAGAGGAAATTGTGAGTTATCTGAAAAGTGCAAGGGCGCCAATATTTTTGGCCATGACTGTATACTTTTAACTAAAAAGAGGTTGGGGAGAGAAAAATCTAAACAGCAAATGAAAGCAGGGAAATAGCGGGCCGGGGGAGGGGGGGGGACCTTTGGAGTGGCCAGTTCCTCAGGTGCCACAGGAAAATCTGATGGTGCAATCAGAAGGGCAGAAGAGAAGTGGCAGAACAGGTCCTTGCTTTTAACTGTACAGGGAAACCAAACAGATGAGATCAATGTGCACGAAACACCAGCTGGCAAAGACTAAAAGTAATGTCACTGACTTATTTTGCCTAGCAACATAACATGTAGTGTTGGGAAATCAGACACCAGCTATGTCCATAAGTTTACTTTTACAGATATCTCTATCTCAAAGTGCGAATTGTACACAGAAGTCAGAACAGATGCAATTTTTTTTCAATCTTGGTATTGCATTAGTTTTTACAGATTCTGCATTGAGAGAAATCTTCAGTGTAATGTCATTTTTAGGGCTGCAGTGGGCAGAGCCCTGCAGTCCTTTTATGATCATCAGAAAAAGGACTCTGCATTCCTTCCGAACAAACATGTTGGACTTGTGTCACAGTTGCCTCCGCATCTATGAAGCAGTCCGCCCATGTTGTCCTACCGATCGCATCACTGCACTATTTCACAGTACACAGTAGATGGCCCCACACTGTACTGCGCATGTGGTAGCAGTCACTCATGTGCAGTAGCATGCGGCCATCTTGGTCAGAGTGGAGCAGACATGTTTTCGCTGTGACCACGTAATGTATTTCTTTATTTAATTTTATCAAACTTCTTCTCACCCGACCCTCCCACCCTCTCAGCACCCACCAACCCCCAGAAACTAATTGTGACACTGGGGTGCCTAATCCCCACCATGTCACGATCGGGATCATCCGTACTTTTTGTGACACTGGGGTAATCAATCCACCAGTAATGTAATCAGGGATTGTCTGTCTTTTTTTTCTTTCCTCCACCTGAAATAAAAATGGTCCATTGATGTCTTCCTCCACATGACTGTGACACTAGGTGCCTAGTTCCCCAGTGTTATGATCGCTGATCATCGTTCTCTTCTCTTTTAACCTGTTAAAAAAAAAGTCTATCAATGTCTTTGCCTCATTCTCACTCCCCACCCAACCCTCCCACTCAGCATCCACCACTCCGCACTCCCAGCCCTTACTTTCCCGGGGGGGGGTCCAATGCCATACTCCTCTCTAGACCTCAGACACATCTGTACTCTTCAAAACAAACTGGACCACAAACTGAAGACACAGGTATGCAGCTCAATGTATTTCAATGTGGTTTTGAACTTCGTGCCATAACTTGGGGCATTTTTCAGCTCTGGCCAAAGCTCGTTTGACTGAATATTACTTGACACAGGCACCACAGTTGGAACAACACTATCATCCAGGTTCTTTGATCCTGAGCTTGTCCTGTGCATGCACTAACTGGAAACAAATGCGTTCTCAATATAATGTGTTTTCTTCAGAACATCTCAGCAAGGCGATTGCTCTCCTTCCAGCATGTTGATACCGTCACCAAATTATTATGCGTGGATTTGGTTTGCTAGTTGTATCGAAAATACATTTAATAAAGTAAACACATCAACATTTTAATCTACAAATAAAATAAAATAAACAACACCCTCTCAACCACCCTGCCAGTCTGCTCTGGGGTTCCCCAGGGCTCCATCCTCGGCCCTCTATTATTCAGCATCTACCTAAACACCTTGCCCAATTCCTGCTCTGGCAACTTACTACTCTATGTGGACGACGCGGTTCTTTTTGCCTCGCACCCAGATCCCACCTTACAGTCCTCCCTCCAACACTCATGTAACCAGATTGAAAACTGGTTTATAGACCAAAGACTTGTGGTCAATGTAAAAAAAGACAAAGACCATGCTGTTTGTCCACCGACAGAATAAGGCCAAGAATGTGCAGCTAACAATCCTCTCCCACTCTCTCCTTCCTCTAGAACAGGTCCATACATATAAATACCCGGGCCTTATATTTGATTCCAGCCTCTCCTTCCATTCACACATTAACACTCTATCGTCAGCCATAAATGTCTGTACAGGCCTATTGTATCGGCACAAGGATTGCCTACCTCTAGAAGCCCTTAATCTGGCTGTCACCTCCTCAGTCCTCTCCCTAGTCGAATGTGGGCTCACTATCTACTTGGCCGCTGACGACATAGCCATTAACAAAATCCACCTGGCCATAAACAAAGTGTGCAGACTCCTCCCCTGGGCAGACAAGCGTACCCATACTTGTACCCTATATGCCCTGACAAATCTCCTCATCCTGGATGAAAGGCTATTTTATCAAACATGTCTCTTCATAAAGAAAATACACCTGGGACTTACCCCTTGGGGGTTTCTGCCTCTCTCCTATCCTCCCACACCTCGGTGAACACCCGCACTGCCAACCGATTGGTGTGGTCCATCCTGAGGGTTAGAACCTCCTTAGCCCAAAGGTCATTCCCACACAGGGCACCAGTCTGGTACAGTGAACTCCCCTCCAGTGTCTCCTCCATCTCCAAATTAGGACCTTTCAAGTCAGTTCTCAGAGAGCACATTCTCACTTCACAGTGCTGCCAATGTACCAGCTAGTGCTGGGTCATCTATCTATCATCTTATGGGACCACCCCGCCAGTGAGCTCCTACTGAAAGGGCTACCAAACATTACCTATTAACAATGCCTCCTTTGGCTGCACTCACAAGATATCAAATTCTTTACTTCGCTGTAAATATCAAACCTGTTACTCCCTCCATCAGCAAACTTATTGTTCTCTTGAAAACTGTAAAATGCAGCTCTCGGTAACACATTCAATACAATGTATAGCTGATCTTGATTCTGCAATGCTGTATAACTGAAAAAACTGTAACCTTTAGCTGTCATTCTACGCCTATATGTATTAAGTGTTTGTATTTGTTTTTTTCTGACACGGAGCCTTTGTAAATGAGTCCCTGACTCAAAGGTTGCAATCCTAAAGTCTGTTAAATAAATAAATAATAATCTATTGCATCTTCGACAGGAAGCCCCAGGGTTAGGGTTACATTTCCCTGTGATCCAACGCATAAAAATCCAAGAACAGCAACAGCAACAAAAATTGCCCTTGTATGTCTCACAAAATACACAAATGCTTACTTAATTGTACCTATGTGTAGTACTGTAGGTACAGCACAGTAACCAAAAAAAAAAAACCCTCTCTAAAATACCTATTCATAGGGCAGTGGGCAGAGGAATCTGAAGAAATCTATCACAATGCATTTTTAACATCCGGAGAAGCGTCTAGTATAAACCTATTTTATTCGTTAAAATGTAGAGATTCCCCCACAAACCAAAATCCAGTTTTACCACTATTGTACCATGTTGGCTTTGAAAATTACAATCTGACCTGTATGCTTTGCTTTTCAACAACTGAGAACTTCAATTTCATCAGCAATCTATTTAGAATGCATTAGTGGAGAGCTCAGTTTAACTGGCTTGCACTAGCAGATCTCCAAGATGGACATAATTAAAACAAATGTTCTGTTGATATTGCTGGGTGCATTTGCCTTTGGCGTCCTAAAATAACTGTGACCGCTTTCACAGTTAAAAACATTTTTCAGCTAATGTGGAGAAACTGTGGTACACAGCATGTAGTGGCATTTACATTTGGACCCCCTCCAACATACACCTGCTGCATTGGGAGTTCCGAAACGCCGCCGCTTAGACTAGAGGTCAGGACCCCCTCCAACACACACCTGCTGCCTTGGGAGTTCTGAAACGCCACCACTTAGACTAGCAGGTACGAGTCACCCTCCACTTCCAGCTGAGGCACGCTGTCTCGGGAGTAGTTAACAGCAGATTTGAACCTGGCGCCTTTCCGCCAGCATACCAGTGCTGACTTGTTTTCTTACTCACTGCTGTCTGCATTCCACAGCATTCTTTAGTGTCGCAGTGTACTTACATCAAGAATTTGTGCCAGATTTATAGTTAAAAAATTCATAGTTTACAAAATAAAAAATTAAAAAGTGTGTCCAGTTTCCCATTTGCAAGTTATACCAAGCTACCCCTAGAGGTCACCGATTCCTCCTTCTACACACACTAAATATTCCCCTGACACTCTTTTGCATGGCTCTAGCTCAGGTTCGGGGTGCTTGGGTTTGGGGTGCTTCGCCTTGGAGTGGAGGATGCTGCTGCCTCCTGTTTTAGTGGAAGTGACCCTAACCGCCCACATTATCCTACCTCATGCTTTTTCAATAGTTCTACCTAGATACTCTCTCCACCCACATTTTTCTACTCCAAGCTTTTTCCTATCCTGCTACTGTCGAATATGTTGGGTTTTAATCTGAACTTCTTCCTTTGTTTGACCCATCGTTAAACATTAATATGGCGCTGGGTATTGTGCTGGCTTGTACTTACATACTTGTAGTACTGGGCACAGACCAATTGCTGCTCACTCTCAGCCACAGGGCAGCCCACAGACCCTCTGTACTCCAGTTTCTCATGTATCTACCACCAAGCCAACCTTAATCCTGCCCTTATCACCATATATGGGCTTAGAAAAAGGGGAAACTGCTATATGGTTATGGAATATCTCAGGGTCTACAAACGTCAGATCTTCCTCCCCCCTCCCCCCTTGGGTCACTCCTGAAATTCCTGCTGACTATTAAGTTATTACTCGCCGGGGGGGATACTGAATCTAACCCTGGCCCTCCATGTCCTAATGTTCCAACTGTGTCACCTTCTATGGTTATCTGGGCTAACGCCAAAGGTCTGAAACTAGCCCACATGAGCATTAACAGCCTCAGACCTAAAATGCATGAACTCAAGGCATGGGTAAATATGCACTCCCCTGACCTAATTGCTATTTCCGAAACTTGGCTCAAGCCTAGTATCCTAATGCATGAGGTTGAGCTCCAGGGGTTTAAGTCCTTTAGACATGATAGATGATGTAGGAAAGGGTGGTGGAGTTATCATTTACGTAAAAAACTCCCTAAATGCCTCCCTGGTGGCAACCCCAGACCATACCCAATCAGGTGGTGAGGTGGTGTTCATCAAAATACTGCTTGGTGGGATTAAGCCCCTGCTAATAGGCTGCATCTACAACCCACCTAAGACTGCAAAAGATACCTTAAAGAGCCTTCTGGCTCTGATGCCCGGGCTACCTCAGTGGGAGAAAATAATCCTTGGCGACTTTAACCTCCACTGGGGTCAGCACACCACTAGTGATGTAAAATCCGGCTTGCTAGAAGCCAACTTGACCCAACTGATCCAAGGACCCACTAGGCTGAACATTAAGTCAGGAAACCACACCACATTAGACTGGATTCTTGCTTCCAACCCAAGTAGTTTCAAACTGGCTGGGACATTTGCGGACTCCATAAGTGACCATGCCCCTATATTCGGCATCTGGAAAAATGACCATCCCAACCCTCCACCCAGAATATTTTGGGATCAGGATTATTCCAATTTCGACACCTGCTCCTTTCTTGAAACCCTATCAGTGGTAGATTGGACTCAAATCACTGACTTCCTTTACAGTCATTGCCCATCAACGATGCTAAACAAACTGGACACCCTTTACCACCGGGCTTTAAGACTGATCTTAAATCTACCCCGTAGTACACATCACTGTCATCTATACCAGGTTTCGGAATGGACCTCACTCTCAACTAGAAGAAAAAGGAATGCTCTCCTCTGGTTTTTTAGAGCATTATCTGATAACCTCCCTGCATACATCTCGAACATCTTCAAACGGGCTAAAGGCTCCTATGGCCTGAGACGCTTCTCCTTAATCTGCTTCCAGATTCCTAGAGTGAAAACTACCCTTGGCTCAGCAGCAATCAACTTCTCACTTCCATCACTTTGGAACACTATGCAAGGCTCATTAAAATTATCCTCACTTCCAAGCATTTTCACATTCAAAGCTCTATTAACGGATTATCTGAAGGAATCATGCAACTGTTTCAGATGCCGATGACCCCTAAGCCTCGGGTGCCACTCTCAAATCCTACGCCTAAGTATCTCACCCATCCCACATTCCTAACAACAGAAACCTAGGACCTACAAGCCTAGTTCCCTTAATCCAAGATGACCCTGCCTATTCTCTACCTTTTACCTATTCTGGCCTCCCTTTTGGCTGCCTACTCTTTCACCCCAATTTCTACCCTATTCCTTAATACCTCCTTATTTTTATCATTTAGGTATGAGTTTACTCAGCAGAGACTATATGGGATTGTTGTCTCTTCTCATTTCAGTAAAGCTTATCATTATGTACCTTTGCATGTTAATTATGTTGACCGGTATGTATAGGCCCATATTGACCAGCACCTTCACAATGTTTTTTTCCTTTTTTTCACCGTTGTCCACCGTAATTGTAATCTTATGAAGTGTACTGTATTGTATTTATGCCCAGGACCACCTTGAAAATGAGCTTGCTCAATTGTGTTTATGCCTGGTTAAATAAAGTGATTGATTAATTGACTGACTGATTGAAATCAAGCTAGCCCCCAGTCTGGACTCAGCCCTTGATTTCATCATCAATAACTTCCTCTCAGCTGCCAATAAGCATGCCCCCACAAAACAAATCAGAGTCAAGGGAAAACACTCAGAGTGGCTGCCCAGAGACCTTAAAAAACAAATGAGGGTGAGAGACAAAGCCTGGGAAAAATTCAAATCTACAAATCTAACTAAGGATTGGGTGGAATATAGAAAATTGAGAAACAAGTGTAAAAAGGAACTAAAATCAGCTAAAAGACAATACCTCCAGAACCTACAAACTAAAATACTTTTGGGCCCTACAAAATTTTGGTCCCAAATTAACTCTATCCTAAAGAGGAACATCACCCGTGAGAAAAGTGACGTAGTAAATGGTGTCCGCTATACCAACCCATGAAATGCTGCTAATGCACTAAACGCATTCCTCACTGACCTGGACAAATTTAAAAATAATCTCTCTGAGCCCCCCCACCCCAGAATCATTTACAAGAGGAAACCCCTTACCTTAATTTTCACTTCAAACTTACAACTAAATCTGAGGTCCAAAAATTAAAAAAAAAAAAAAATCAAATCCTTTGGCTTTCCTGGGTTTGACAAGCTGGAGCCCAGACTCCTCAGAATCGCAGCCCACGTCACTGCCTCTCCAGTCACTTGGCTCCTAAACAGATTGCTGCTTGAAGGCAAAGTCCCCACTGTGTGGAAAGTTGCCTTGGTCACTCTTATCCCTAAAGGTGGGGATATTGAGCTTGTTGAGAATTACAGACCAATATCCATCTTCTGCACGCTAAGTAAAGTGTTAGAGAGGATTGTATACCAGCAGGTCCAGGAATATGTTGAACAGAACAATTTACTAACTGAACAACAACATGGTTTTAGAAAAAAATCATGGTACCAACACAGCCCTGATTAGCCTTACTGGGGATATCTTCACAGCTCTAAATGATGGCCTTCCACCTGGTGCGATCTTTACAGACCTCACCAAGGCATTTGACTTGGTGAATAATCAGCAGCTTATCTCTAAACTAACACCTCTTGGTCTTGATCATCTGTCTACTCAATGATTCACGGACTACCTTGACAGCAGATCACAAACTGTCAGATGGCATGGAGCCAAGCCCAACAAACGCCCTATCACAGACGGCGTCCCCCAGGGTTCAATATTGGGACCACTCCTGTTTTCCCTATTTATTAATGATTTGCCTCAACATTGTGAAGGGGCCAAGGTGACCTTATATGCAGACGATGCCGTGCTTTATAGGTCCTCCCGAGACACTGTCCAACTAAACAACCTTCTTAGTCAAGACCTTGGTCTACTTGAGAATTGGTTTCTTGCTAATAAATTAGTTCTAAATAGTAAAAAGACCAACGCCATGCTATTTGGCCCTAAAAGCGTTATACTTAGACCAAGACTGCTCCTTTAAGAGCCACATTGACCAAGAAACTCAACCAAAAGTTAGGTCTATTATATCACCTGAGCCCTTTCCTCACTTGTGAATCCAAACTCAAGGCTTTCACTGGTACACTGCTACCTACCTTGCTATATGGGGCCCCTCTACTACATTCTGTAAGAAGTTCTGAAATGCAAAGGCTAAAAATACTGTATCACAGGAAAGGGCGCTTCACTGCAGGGGTGCCACCACAGGAGCATTACTGCAAGATACTATTATCTCTACGGTGGCCTTCTCTAGACGGCAGATTATCATATCCATCACTGTGCCTTGCTTTTAAGCTCCAGTAAAATGGCACCCCATCTAGCCTAATTAACACATTAGCTCCCAAAAAGAATGGGAGAACACTAAGATCCTCTGGCTGCCAGCTTCTCTATGTCCCCAGTATTAGGACTTCCTAGGACTCCGGTCCTATGCTGCCTTCATCCCTCCTGACTGGAATGGTCTCCCTAGCAGTCTCCAGGAATGTACCTCCCTTGGGGGCTTCAAGATGGGTCTTAAAACCTACCTGTTGGAACTGAGCCTCTGCAACTGCTACTGTTGAGTCTCCCAACTCCCTGCTGTCGATCTAACCTTACTGGGACATCAATCTGACTGAGACTGTCTTGTGTATAATGGTACTTCTACTCCTGTTGATGCAGATTGTAATTAACCTGCCACTGTATCCTTGACTGGCTCAGTATGTCTGTATTGACTGTTAATTTGTGAAATGGCATGTATGTATTTTGTTATGTTTAAAGATGTACGTAATTAATTCTGAGTCGCCCCTGAAAAAGGGACTGTTTTGGTCTCAGTGGGCCTACCCGGTCACCAAAATTTAAATAAATAAAAATTTACATTTGCTACGTATTTGCCATGTATAGAAAGTAATTTGATGAGCCAGCTGAAAAAAAATAAGTGACTATAGCTGAGCATTTTATTGACTTGAAAGCATGTTTCCACTAATGAGGCCAACTAGTATTTTACCAGAAATAATGTATATTCAGTGCCAGACATACCAATCACAAACTTTTATTAGAGACCAATAAATACTTGAGGTAAAATATATGTAGCCCTTCTCTAAGTATGTCTGTAACACACCAGACTAATATAAGTGTTGTGCAGAGCTGTTGTATAGGAAAACTGAATTAAACTGTGCCATTGAGGGACCTGCTCATCCTCAAGACGATGAGACGAGAGCTCAGATCCACTGGTTGGACACTGCTAGAAATCCCCAGGGTTAGATCATTCCTAGGTCAACGGTTGTTCAGGGTCGCCCTTCCCAGAGTCTGGAACGAGCTCCCACGAGAGATACAAGACGGCCCCACTACAGAGGGTTTCAAGAAGGGGCTAAAAGCACACCTTGGGAAGGGGCCCCAGTGCTGCTGCCCCACTTAGGGTACCACTAAGGGATCAAATGCAGGGTGCTATCTCTGCTAAAGAATGCAGGGATTTGGACGGAAAGGTCCAATAGCCTGGGAGTAGAACTGTTCCTTACACTTATATAGCTTTATAACTGTTAATGGTCTGTACCCAACAAAAGTCTGGAGTTTTGGTTGTAACAGTTTCTGTACTGTAATGTTTGATCACTCACTCAATGTAAGCCTTGTTGCATTGTACATATCAAAAGCATTGGTTTTTCCCTTCCTCTAGGTACATGTAACTAAACCCGGGTCGCTCCTGAAAATGGGGCCGCAAGATTCCAGTGGGCCTACCCGGTTACCAAAATTTAAATAAATTTAAATAAATAAATTGTCACACAGTACCTTCTAACTACACGCACGTGCATCTATCTATTTACTTCATGTATATTATGCTATCTACAATTAATCACAACATGCAACATAAAGTAAGAGAAAGTGCTGAAAAATAGTGAACTCCTATCCCAGGGTACATGATCTATGGCTTTTTGGGACATATCGTTTTGTGCTGGATCTTAAGCAGTACTGTGACTGCAATGTGTGTGTCCTCATTTATGGTACAGTATAATTAATATGATGCATGCTTCACAAATGCTTGCTTCATGGTATCAGTAAGCACCACAATATCGCTGAAAATATATTCTCTTTTACACTTACTGCAAGCTAACTATTATAATCCCCACACAAGGAATGCTAGTACCAGCTGGCCAACTGGTCTTTATTTTTGGCTGGGGAAACAGTAGTCTACCATTTTAACTGTTTCAGCCTTGGTGATTTCGCTTCATTCTTGACAGGCTCCAATTGATTTCGGAACAGCTGTTCTATAAATATCAACCACAAGTAGCAAGCTATTCAGGTGTTGCATTTGCAGCAGATACAGTTGATTTTTTTTTCATTGTATTGTTTACATCAGCGAAAAGCTTATCTGATCTAATTCGAGTTTTTGAAGAAAAAGATTAAGGGGAGATTTAAAATGACAAATACAATTAAACAGTAAAAATGCACGAGGTAGCACCTCCACATATTAAGAATGCAATAAAGCTGGTTCTCCTCCACGTGCTTTCTGTTAGGGAAGTACCAGGAGCGCATGTGTTTCTGAGCCCATGTTTTGATGGGACTATTGCAATGCTCGAGAAAGCTATAAATGAGCATATATGTGTACAGTTCTTAACAAAGTAACCCCCTTTTTAATGCACCTTCTTAACTTCAGAATGAAGACAGCTGCAGTTTAGTTCATACTATAAATGGTAGCACAGAAGGTGTACATTGTCCGGCAATCATCCCAACCAGCACCTTTTCTACAAACAGATGTGCATTGTAGACATCACTGTCCTAAAGCATGTTATACAATGTTGCCAATGGTTTTGCTTTCAAGTAAAGAAAACTTGCATTTACAAAGTAACATTTCCTAATTTTTAGTATCATACTGTATGCCAGAAAATCAGTGCAGGCAGTTATTTGTAACTTAAAGGACCAAGGGATGCAGATCCTTTGGCTGTGAATGGGAAATACTAGCACATGTCCAAGACTGAATCAATACTTTTTCTCACCAATAACAAAACGAACATCAGTTAAGATACAAAGGCACAATTAGTTCCTTAATGCAGTCCTCTCTGCAGGACTGTAATGGTGCTAGATGAAAGAAGATAATTTGCACTGAAATGCTGGTCTTTTAAGGTATCCATAAGTTCAGACTTTAAATCATGTTTGTAGATAAAGATGCTTGGGAACATATCCTGTTATATGTCATACTGTTTAGAAAGTGAGGCCTATAAATCAGTCCACCATTTATTACTTTCCAGTGTGAATGTTTGGTATCTAATAACTTAGCAATAGTACCTGCATGGTGCTAATGTATAACACTTTAATAGTGATTTTGATTACTGTTGGCATTGTCATATTTTCCAACCTCCTGTTTCTGATGTATGAGCCATTGGCTCTCAAAATGTGGGGCACCACCCCTCATAAAGTGTGATATATCCTCAAATATAAAGATAAAATCTCAGAGCACTCTGGAAACAAGTTTCTTTATTTGGACAATGCTTACTTTTGTGTAGACATCACCTTTTTCATGTGGGACACAGCAATTCTGTAGGGTGAAATTATGGATACCCCTCAGAGTGTGGGGTAGTCAAGCGGTACAGGCAGGGGCATGTAATTTCTTTCTAGGACTGGAAACCTATAACCAGGCAGAAGCTATGTTCAGTGTTGAAATGTGAACAAATTCACAGAGAGTACCCACCACCTTGGATGTAGAATTGAACATACCTGAGAAGGATCTGGGAACATATTTCCTCATTATATTTTGCATTTTCATCCTTCATTTAGTCCATTTTATGCATGGTGGGTTACACACAGGAGCACTCTTTCCCCATTTCTCGCCTGGAACTGAGTCAGACATTTAGTTTCATTCCAGGGTCCAGGGACAGAGTCTACTCCGAGTCCCACCCTACCCCTTTCCATGATTGGCCATGTTTAAGAAAACTAGACAGGATAAATAGTGTCCTGAAGAAATGTTAATATTCTGCATGAAAACCACTGGATTTAGCACACTAAACAATGCAAATCATAATTAGGAAATACTGTATACAGTACATATGCTTATGTGAACTGCAATATTATCTTTTTAACACAAAAATTAACTTGTCAGATATTGGATTATTAACATGTGTTCTAACACAGTTGGTCATTCCAATTTATGCAATAGGAGTGGGCTCCAAAACAGTTACATAAATTCATTTATTCTCACTAGTGTTAAATAAACAGTGGTTCTGAGATTTAACACCCTAATGTCAATCAATGGGATTGACTCACCTGGTAAAGGTGATTGTATGAGTACCCTTTACAGTACTCCACAGTCAAAACCAGTGGGTATTCCTCGTCCATCCTATAGGTTGATGCATGATCCAATCAAATCAAAGTGGGCGTGGAGATACCTCTGTGCTTATCAGAATATCTCCAGTTTATTTCGAGCATCAAGATAGGTTGGTCACATCCTAACTGCTCCCAACAGTTTTCCAACTTTCAACAATTTTCTCTGTCATTACAGGTACATATCCTTTTCTTTCCAACACAAGCTACCTGGTAGCCAGCATAGATCAGTATAATATTAACTGCAAACAGTCTTCTGTAAGCTGCGTCTATTTTTTGCTTCGGGTAACCTACAGTCCTAAGGAATTCAGAGTTAGCAGAAGCAGCTAGGTTAAAACAGACTATAAGATTCTGTGTAATAACTTGCACTGCGCTCTGCAGGGGACAGGTACCCACTCCTGTAGCGGGCCCTGAACCCACAGCATCTTCCCACTCCCATCTGTACTGCTCAGGGCTTGGGTCCCTCTCGTAGTGACCCCTGCCCACTGAGAACCCCAAACAAACCACTTGGAGAGACCCTTCCAGTAGCGACCTCTTCATGTACTGCCATCCAGCCAAAAGCTGCATCAGAGAGAAAGGCATGCGGGAAGAGGGCCTCCCGTAGACCCTCACCTGACCACAAGGACCTGGGGACATTAACCTGTGGCAGCAAGCAGCCTACCTGATACATGTTGTGCTGCTGCAGCTCCGTGCTCTACCCTGCGGGGTGCGAGCAGAAAACCAGCCAGGTCCCACCTGTGTTTTACGGGAGCCACTTTGTGCCAATTTCTGACTCTCCCTTTAGTCCCTTTGTCTCGGTGGGCCATAAATACAAGTACTCCGCCTCCCGAGACAGCTCCCAACCATATTTCCACTCGCCTTCTTCCAGAATGTGGAACTTTCATTTAGCATCCTGCCATCGATCAAACCCCTCTCCTGCCAGAACTACACTACCAGTTTTCTCAGTAGCTCACTCTGCAGACCTCCCCTTTCCTCGACAGTCAAATCACCTCCACATCAACAAACTCAAAATTCCTTCCAAAAAATATAGACTATTATCCAATACTTTAAAAAAGCAGTTTGTTTCACATTACTTTCATAAAATACAGATGTATGATTTGAGACCCCTCGTTATCTCTCTCTCTCCCCGCTACACTACTGCTATTCATGCTTCCACCCCCTTGCTCTCACTCTCTCCATTCCAGTCCTGGCCTACTAGTTTCCTCCAACCATGCCTCTCTCAGGTCCCGCTGTCCTGCTTCAGTAATTAATTCTTAACCAACAACAACAAAAAAAATACAATCAGCCACTGCTTAGAAATAGAAAGAAATGTTCTCTGCTCCACGTCTGCCGCTTTCCAAGAAACAGAATCGGCTGGTTTCTCCAATGTGCACACTAAAGGCAGGAGAAACCAGACAAAACAAATACTCCGAAACACACACACACACACACACACAAAAACCCACCAAAACCACACCGACAGGAGACCGGCTCTCCTCAGCTCTAGCTAAGCGAAAAATAGAGCCACCATTTTTTCTAAACTCTCAGGCCCACCCACTTACAAACAAAACAAACAAAAAAAAAATCAACCAATGAAAACTTCCCCTTGAACTTCGCGATGTTGGCTGCACAGCAACACATATAGCAACCACACAAACCAGCCCACTCTACACCAGGAATACGTAAAAAAAAAAATTCCCACAGACTTTAAAACTATAAAAGTCTAACTCAAAAACAAAGAAAAACAATCCCCCCTAAAAAAATTTTCCTATTGCATAAATCGCATATGCAATGGGAGGTGTTTAATACATGATATATCTGCACTCAAGCAGTTTGACCTTGGACATCTCGTGGCTTACGCCACTAATGAGGTTACCCACGGTCAAACTGCTCTTGTGCAGGTAAATCACGCATTTCACTCCTTTCCATTGCATATCCCTTATACCCTGATGTGTGTCCATTCCTTTTTAACATTATGAGGCAGATATCTACTTTTTTGTTCAGGTAGAAACTATTCAATCTGGTTATCTGTTCTATGTCTACTCCATCTTTAACACTGTAATCATACAATTTAGGTAAAGATACAAATAACAAAAGAAACACTCCGTCTTCATGAGGCAGGGTCATAACAAGGCTATGTTGAAACTTTGGTGTAAAAATATTAAGAAACAACTTTACAATATTCTTACCCCCAAATTCTTCAGCTGCAGCCCTATCGGCTCTGGCCAGACTCTGCTGATATTTGAAATCCGTATCTGCTAGTTGCTCCAATTTATGCACAAAGCACAAGTGTCACCATACATATATATAGCACTTGAGTTTGACACGTCCCATTCTCTCCTACCAGGTGACACTACAGCATCTAGTATGATAAATTTAATACAGTGTCCACCAGTGTTGGGTTATTTTTCTATTACTTTGGGAAACTTGTTTCAGAAAGCTCTGTGCAGTCGCTAGCAAGGTTGGAGAAGTACTAGAAAAAGTAATACACCTTAAAGTTACTTCTTTTTATACAAAAACAATACAAAAGTAATAAGTAACTATAACAGATTACATTTATTTGAAAGTAATAGGTTAGTTCCTAGTTACTTTCAAATAAATGTAATCAGTTGCAGTTACATATTACT
The DNA here is from genome assembly GCA_016271365.2 of Neoceratodus forsteri. Lineage (NCBI taxonomy): Eukaryota > Metazoa > Chordata > Ceratodontiformes > Ceratodontidae > Neoceratodus > Neoceratodus forsteri. The sequence continues at coordinate 718,108,167 of CM057455.1, forward strand.
TTTGTATAAAAAGAAAGAAGTAACTGTAACTGTAAGGTGTATTACATTTTCTAGTACTTCTCCATCCTTGCTAGTAACTGCACAGAGCTTCCTGGAACAAGTTTCCGAAAGTAATAGAAAAGTAACTTACCCAACACTGGTGTCCACAGGGGAGGACTTGGGAGTTTATTCTGAGACCAATATGAGGTGTGTGTGTGGTGGGGGTGAAGCATGCTGCTATAGATGACGGTGGTAAATTTCAGGGATCACTGAGGGAAGCGGGCCACTGTCGAGAGCAGTGGATAGAAGGAGACCAGTGAAAGAGGGTCTTGGATGGAGGGTGCTAATACAGGGTATGGGTGATGTAAAGAGAGATCTGTCCTACATTTAGGGACTGTAGAGAGAGGGTTAGTGTGCGTGCAGTGAAGGGAGTGGGGTCTAGTGTTGTGAATGCAACTAAAAAGACAGAATCTGTGTCCAAGGAGAGTGAGAGGGTGGCTAGTATTTGGGTCTGTGAAGGATAGTGCAAGTAGTATTTGATGATGTTGAGGACTGGGAAAGTGTCAAACCTAGATTTGTTTAGACATCAGATGATTGCGAATTTAATGTGGTATGTTGGCAGACATCAAAACATCTTGCAGAGCCACTAAGGTCAGTACGGCTGTGCAGCTGAATTTGCAACACTAATTAGCTAACGGTGTGTCTAATATGCTCCGCATATCTCTGTGTATACAGGAGACAATTAAGGTAGCAAATGCTAAAAGGTAGTGAATGATAGCACGTTCCTTTATGAGCAGACAGTAGCTCATAAATGCTCTATCTGTAACATCATTTTAATGTAAAAAGTATTCGATTTTTTAAATATTTATAGACAACACTGAATCAATAATGATGCTACCAAATAAAACAAACTTTTAATATATGTGGGAAATGAGCGTAACTAAACAAACTGCAACAACAAAAAAGAACCACGTACAACGAATATTGAAACGGTTTCTCTTTTCTACAACAAATGCTTACTTTGAGAAACTTCAACAGTACTAATGCAAGAACTTGTTGCAGATTAGCAAACAACACATGAAAAACGCAAAACTGCTCAAGTGAAACTTCAAATGTACCAACTGGTTTGTCAGCTCAGCTAACACTGCTCAGCGCAAGGGCAGTAGTGGCGCCAATACACAAACATGCACGTCACTACAAATTCAGCTCTCTCACTTCACTGATTGGAAAATTTAAAATATAAATGAAGTGTGTATAGTTATGGCCATATTGTAAAAATCAAAAGTATCAGTCATTTAAAAAACATGATCTCGTTTACCATGGCTTGTTATACTTAAAATCTCGCAATTTGAACAACGACAGGAAATATTTGTTGGTTCAACATTTTTTATTTCCTGTCCTCTTTACATCTCTTCTGATTTTTCCATATAAATGTTTATCCTCCTTGAGCCAGACCACAGCAGCTATTCGGCCACGTTCCTCGGGGCACCCCTGACCATCCCTCTCCTCCCTCCATGATGGAGCTCTAGTTCTCACAGTCCCATGGATCCCCCCACCCCTCTGTGGTGGCCACAGTGAGGGAAGGCCATCCTCCCCTCTGAGCACTCAATCCAGAAGGCCCACAAACTGGAGTGGAAGAGCGGGGCAGGTGTCCTGGGAGGAGTTCACAAAGTCTCTGATCTGTTGCTTTTTCTTTTCTTTTTCCTCCCAGAGTCAGGGCAGCATGGATGATGCATGTGTTTTGGAACCACAGCTACTTCCACCCCCGATTTATGTCATGCCTCCTGTGCATCGGTGGCCACCACCAGGCCTCCACCCAGCGGCAACCAAGAGCTGGTAAGGCCCACCACCCCATTCTGAGACAGGAGAAATGCCAGAGGTCCGCTAGAGCTTCTCTCAGCCCCCCCAGTGACATGCTCATTCTCAAACTCGGGTCACTGGTGTGGGAAAAGGTACGGCATGTATAGTGCCTCGGCCCAATCTCTGCTGATTTCTTTTTTTCAAAACGCTGAGCTGTTAGTTGTCTTTCCTAAGGAGGACTGGTTGGATCAGAATGTTGAATGCTTTCCTTACTTCTGTCATTCATTTATCAAAAATTATACATCCATATGAATTCAAAAACCTAAAACTGTACATTTGAGTGTAGTTTTCCTTACTGCAAAATATAAATGAAAACATAATCCTAAACTAAGTACTTCAGAGCCTTTAAGCCAGTAAATCAACTGCATTAATGGTTCTTTTAAAGAGAAACTCTGATACTATGGCAATCTTCAACAACTCCCCAAAGACACTCATTCATTTGTCTTTGATGCTGTTTTCTGCATTTCATTTCCCATTAGTGCTGTATACTGACATGTCAGCAATCGCACTAAATAAGGTACGCGGTTATGCTGAAACGTATTATCAGTATTTGTAGTATAAATTATATGTAGTATCAGTATTTTGTATTACTACTCATTAATATACATTTGTAACTTTGGATCTCAGGACAGCACTGTAAATAGGAGTGACCTGACTGTCTACTATTGATAAAGTTGATTTAGTGATTGATTGATTCATTCACATATAGACACTTCTGTCCTTTCATTCATTCATTCCTTACGAACATACAAACATATGAAAATTGCAGCAGCAAAAGGCCATCATGGTCCATCTAGGCTGCTTGAGATTGCAGCTAGCTCCCTATTCAACAGCTGCCCCACCCCCTCTCCCCTTACCTTCCCACCCCTTCTTTTTTTTAATACTTATTTATTAAAATTTTCAGTACAGTTACAGACATCATCATATAATTTCCTCAGAAAATGATCAATTAATACACTTACAGGCCTACTTGGTGCAACAACTACATAGCACCACTAACAATAAAATTATAAATACATGATACAAACAGTGAGGGAGAAAACAAAAAAAAAATAGCATAACACCAGCCATGCAAGAGAAGACAGGGGGACTAAGAAAAAGTAGAATCTATCTAGAAATAAATATCAGTTTACTAATAGATCCCTTAAGGATGGAAATGAGAAAGGAAAAGTGTGGACCACTGGGAATAGAACCTCAATGCCCAGTGGGCCACACTTTTCCTTTCTCATTTCCATTCTTGATCTAAAAATATGCATTGCAGGGGCTAAAACTGCACTGAGAGAAGTTTGTATTTCTAATAGATCCCTTTAAATTTAGAATGTCATGAAGTAAAAGGATTTCCAAATAAATAACCTAATAGACGCTTAAAGAAAGGGAAAAAAATCAACGGGTATAAATCTTCTCACGGAGTAGTTATAGTATCTTTATACAGCTCCCACCTATCCCATCTGTTGTTAAATAAATCTGTTTTATGGTTTATAGTAAAGGTTATTTGTTCCATATCATAAATCCGAGACAACACCACTAGCCATTCCTCTATGGATTGGGGGGGGGCAGCCACGCAGGAGCCATTCCTTAATCGAAGCTTTCAGTGCCGCTATAATAAGAATTGCCCAAAGGTACTAACCCTTCTTACCCTTGATTTCGGATGGGTACAGCTCAAGTACCTTAAGTTCAGGACAAATTTCTCCTGTTAAATCAAATAACCCAACCAAATGCCACTTTACTTGGTTCCAAAGGCCCCTTATTACTGTGCAATGTCAAAATTTGTATGCCTGATCGGCCTCCCCACTCCCACAATGTCTCCAGCAGGTCGCCCCAGTCCAAGAGCCCATCTTGGCTAATTTACCAGGTGTAAGAAAATAGCGGACTCTAATCTTCCAAGCGAACTCTCACCAACAGGGTGATGAGGTGGTACACCAGCAATTTCTAAAAATCTTAACCCATGAACTAGAACTCAAAGTCAAACCCAATTCTCTTTCCCACTTCTGGTGTATGGCTTGTATATTGTGGGTCTTGTCCTCAATTAAATTCCAGTACAACATAGTGATGGCTCCTTTCCCGTGGGTGCCTTCCCATATTGTTTCAAGTGCTAAGAGGAAGGGCCTGCTATCCTCCCAAGTTAATGTGGTACACAATTTACTATTTATGTGGTCCCTGATTTGATAATAGTAAAAGTAATCCCCTGGACTCCATGCGGCCTTAGTTCTAGCTACCTCAAATTGAAGGATAGAGTTCCCTCTACGTAACTGCCAGGGAGCACATAAGCCCTTCTCCATTTGTTTTCCATACCAGGCAGAACAATTAGCTGGCAAAACGTTTTCATCAAAGTACCACCATCTGTACTTCCATACATTTTTGGCCGTAAAGCCGTTTAGTACCCTGGAGCCATGCCTTAAGTGTAGTTTGGACTGAGAAAAAGAGTCATGAAGTCAAGTCTATCTGAGAAGGGGGATAAAAAAGGGCCACCTGTAAGGGTATGACTACCCCTCTGGCTATCTCCATCTGCTTCCAGTGGGTAGTATATTTTGGATGAGCCCAGAGAAGGGCAACCTTCATTTGAGCCACAAGCCAATAGTCTTGTAGGCTAGGGCTAAGGCAAGCCCTCCCACCCTCCTGTTTGGACAAAAATAGGGTTTTCTTTTTTTTTTTGTTAGTTGTTTAACCAGGACTAGCACACTAAGCTGGAAGCTTTTTTACAGGTGCAACCTGGGAGCACGGGGAAGTTAAGTGACTTGCTCAGGGTCACTCAGTCTGCAAGTGGAAGCTGTGGGATTCAAACCCAGGTCTGGTCTGCTGGATGTCACCAGATTTGCAGCTCAGAGCGTTAAACCACTGCACTAGAGATTCTAGGTCTGGAACTGGCCATAAAAATGGCATCACTTTCTTCTGCCACGTTGCCATCTCCCTTGGGGGAACAGGGCAGGGAACCGCCTAGAATAAATAACGAGACCGGGGTAAAACATTTGTTTTGAGTGCTTGTAATCTAGAATAAAAGGGAAGAGGCATTAGATCCCATCTCCGTAAATCAGCCCAAATCTGCTTCAAAAGGGGTGGGGAGGAAATTGTCCCTGAACAATCTAAGCGGGGTCTTACCTAGCTTCACCCTAAGATACTTTATGGATTCACAGTTCCACTTCATTGGATATCTTTCCGTCAGTTCTGCTGATATCTGGGGAACCATGGCTAGGACCTCCGTCTTTGTCCAATATAACTTATACCCTGATAATCTAGAAAATATTTCTATTTGGTTAAAGACTTCAATCACTGATTTTTCAGGCTTTGTGAGATATAACACATCATCATCTGCGTACAACACGATTTTATGGCGTGTGTTATCCAGTACAACTCCCCCTATTCTGGGATTCAGCCTTATGCTCTGATCAAGTTGCTCAATATAAAGTGCAAATAAAAGGGGCGAGAGGGGGCAGCCCTACCTAGTTCCCCTAGCCAGCTCAAAAGACTGTGAAATATATCCATTTGTCCTGACACAAGCCACTGGGTTAGCATACATCTGAGCTATGATCTGGCAAAAAATCTTAGGGAATCCGAGGCCGGCCAGGGTATCCCAGAGGAACCTCCATGAAACCTGAATGAATGCCTTTTCAGCATCCAGTCTCATTATGTAGGCTGGCTGTGAGGTTTTCTGTAAATGTTCTATAATATTCACAGATCTCCTAATGTTATCCAGGGTTTGCCTGCCTGGGACAAAACCAGCCTGGTCAATATGGATAAGTCCCGTCAGGATCGGCTCCACTCTTCTGGCCAGAATACTCGCCATAATCTTATAATCCATGTTTAGAATCGATATCGGGCGATAAAATGAGCAGATCATAGGGTCCCTGGCTGGCTTCAGAAGGATCAAAATAATTGCCTGAGACCAGGAGGGTGGCATAGCTCCCTTCTCTGACTGAACATAGTTATAAGCCTGACACAACAATGGGGTAACTTCCTCCTTAAACTGCTTAAAGAATTTGCTAGATAACCCATCTGTTCCTGGACACTTACCACATTTAAGCCTTCGAATCTCCCCCTGTATCTCCCTTGATGTGAAGAGGGTAACTAAAAGACCTTGCTGCAGCAGGAGAGAGTACTGGTAACTTCAAAGGGGGTTAGAAATTCTTGAATTTCTTCCACAGTAGGGATAACACCTCTGCTATATAATGTTTCATAATATGATCTAAAGGTGCCAGCTACGTCCTCCACAGTGTATTTCCATTTATGATTAGTGGGATCCTTAATTTTAGGTATACAGGCCTTAGCTTTACATTGCCTTAGTCTACTAGTTAATAACTTACGGCCTCTGGGGCCTCCCTCATAAAATCTCTGTCGTAGGTAAATTAATTGCTGTTCCACCTGATAATCTATTAATGTTAGAAAGTCAGCTTTCAGCTTTACCAACTGCTTGCCCCTCTCTTTATTCAACTTCAGCTGCTGCAATAGTTCTAATTCTTTAATCTTTTCCTGAAGGGCATTCCGCTTGGCATGCCTTTGTTTCTTAAGCCTGGAGGAAATTTAAAAAAACGGCCCCTTACAAGCGCCTTTACAGTATCCCACAGAATCCCGGGGTTAATATCTGGGTGCTGGTTCTGTTGGACTGCTTGCTCAACAGTTTCCTTAATTACCTCTTGGATATCCTCCTTCTGCAGGAGGGAAACATTTAGCCTCCAGATGTTTAGCGTTTTGCGGGTCCCAGTGTAAACTTTAAGTAAATGGGAGAGTGGTCTGCTAAAGACATGTTTCCCATCCATTAAGTCCTACAGCTTCCCATAGACTCCCTGGATGTGAGAAAATAGTCTAGTCTGAAATAGGATTGGCATGGGTGTGAAAAAAAAGTATATTGCCTTGTTCCCCTTTTCAACTGACGCCACACATGGACCAAACCTAGTTCCCCCAATACCTTAGCTACCTTCCTAGATACACTATTTTGCTTCCTCGGTATCTGAGTAGAGGAGTCCAGACTAGCATTAAGTCTCAAATTCAAATCTCCCCCCAATAATTAGGTGCCCCTCTGCCCAGCCTACCATTTTAAGCAGAAAGTCTTGAAACAATGAAAATCTGCTCCAGGTGGTGCATAGACAGAGATCAAAGTGATTAACGATCTGTTAAATGTGCCCTTTATACCAGCATATCTGCCCTCCTTATCCAGGATAGTGTCCTTTAGATTAAAATGAGTCCTGGTAGGAATCAAGACTGCTGTACCCCTCCTACGCCCCTTTCCAAAAGAGGAAGACACTACCTCCTGATATCCAAATTTCATTAATTTGTTATGCTCCTCTGTACTCGTATGGCGTTTCCTGCAGGAGTATGAATGCTGCCTCAGACTTGCGTAAAAAGGACATAACCCTACTTCTTTTGATAGGGCAGGATAAACCGTTGACATTATAACATTACATCTGACCTATCCATTTGAATTTATGGTTATCGTCTAAATTGAGTACCTCCATTAACTTCCCAAAACTGTCAATACTTCCCCAGCCCCAACCATTCCTCCTCCATTGCATGGCAAAACAAAATTCTCCCCAAATATCAAATAAAGTAACAATAACAGTGTAACAACATTTTTGAACTGAATAAATTCACAACAAATCGAACAGACTTCCACAGGTGGAGATCTCATCAACAGCTAATAGATCCCTATGCATCCGAGTCCCTCCCCGATCCAAGGAGGGGTCAGACAGAGGAGATGGGGCCTAGGCCTCCTTGCCATTTAGAAAATCGCTCTCCTCCGGAGCCCAAGTTCGTATTAAAAGGCTCTTAAGCTGCTGTGCAGCTTCTGTGTGACATCACCAAACTCTCGGAGCTGAGAATCTCAGTCCAGAAGTGGGCACAATCAACAATAGCACTGGCAAACACAGAAAACAAGAACCAGGTGTTTCAGATTCCACTTCCCCAAAGAGCTCCACCGGATTTTAAAACCAAATAGCCCAGACTGCTTTGCTCCAGACATTTTTACATAAAACATCAGTGTTTCTTTCTTCTAGATTGAATATCCCATTTTTCCTTCTGAAGAAAAAAATAAGTGAAACCAAGTATGCAAGATGCCCCTACTCTGGGGTCACAAAAAGTCTAATATGACATTCTTTTACCCAGTCCTATTGGCAAATGTGCAGACTCCAGTCCCAGCAGAATTGTAAACCGCTTTTAATGAATCTATGGGGTCATCAAAATAAAGCTGCAAAAGACGATTAGTATCTCATAAGGAAACAGAACTAAGGGGACCCCCTTAAACTCCAAAGGATTAATCTGGGTTAAGTGTAATAAAAGTTAATTGAGCCACTGCTCCAGTTCACCCAAGGTAATCGCTGCGAGGAGACAAGATATCCTCAGAAAAAATGGGCGAAGGACATTTCTTGTTCAGAGAAGCCCACAACCCAGCACAATGAAAAAGAGGGCAAAAATATCCACCTTTGTCAGTCTTGGGAGTCAATGTTTTGTAGCTTCTTGCCATCTTGTACTTTCTGCACGAACAATCATAGCACTTGGTAGGGAACCAGTGATGACACAAGTGATCCGTGACCCCTCTTCCTCTTAGCCAGAGCAATCAGGGAATTCACTCGGATCCTGCTGGGAATTAGAGTTCAAAGAAGATGGTTCCTGAGGTTCCAAGGCCATTCTCCACGACGGCCTGCCTTGCATCTTCAGAAGAGTCGCAGATCTTTACTCCGTCAGGCCAGAAGACCCTGAGGCATGCAGGATACGGTGTATGAAAGCGAATCCCTTTAGCTCTAAGTGTTTTCAATAACCTCCTTGCCACCGAATTTGACCCCCACTACCCACCTCCTCCCTCGAGACTATCTCAATTAATCTCCTCCTTGGAGCAAATAAAATGGTCACAGTCAGCGTGGTGTACCTGCCACCCTCCTCCTTACCCTGTGATTTTGACCTCTTCCTCGATATCAAGACCTCCCTCCCCCAAGGGAGGGACTGGATCATCCTTGGGGATTTCAACCTAAACTGGCTGTCCCCTCACTGTGACTCCACCAAGGAATCCATACTTGGTCTTGGCCTACACCAGCTCATCACTGAACCTACCAGAACCAACTACAAAACTGGATCTCAGCCCATCGATTGGGTCCTGGTCTCACATCCCTCCCATGTCACCACCTCCGGAGTTCTTCCCGACTCAGTCAGTGACCACTGTGCTGTATTCTGCTGATGGTCCACAAAAACACCTCCCTGCCCAAACAAATTCATCAAAACCAGGCAATTGAAGAAGCTGGATGCCTCCGAGTTTTCCAAAGCCGCCCTAGCCCAAGACTGGTCCTTCACTGAAAACATTTCTGACATTTGCAAAGTGCTTGAAGCCTTTAGCAATGTGTTCCTTGCCCTCTGCGACCGTTTCATGCTGATTAAAAAAATCTGGGTTAAGAGTTCTAGCCAAGAATGGGTCACCCCCAAGTTTCGCAAAGTAATGAGGCATAGGGACCGAGCTTGGAAGTTATACAGAAAACTAGCCCCCCAACTACTCCAAGACTTCAAAACCCTCAGGAACAGGTGCAAATCTTCCACAAGATCTGCTAAATCCTCCTACGTGCTGCCAAGGGAACCCTAGGAGGACCTGGAACATTCTTAACAACCTTATTGGTAGGGGAATTTATAAAGATCATATTTGTCTTACCTTCAAAGGGACAACCACCACCGAGTCAAGCGAAATAGCCTCCCTTTTCAATAAATACTTCAGTGACCTCAACCAGTACAAGCCCAGCTCCACTCCTACCTTGTTTACCCCCGCATCCCTCCCAGTCTCCCACCCTAAGTTCCATTTCAGGTACCTAACCCCTGGTGAAGTAGTCAGGTTAATCAAAACAAATGACCCAAGACCATCCAAGGGCGCCGACAACACTGACTTCAGAGTTCTCTGTCTTGTCTGTGACTCCCTGGCCATTCCTCTTACTAACATCCTCAACCACTCCCTCTGCACAGGGTCCTTCCCAAAAGCTTAGAAGTGCACCATTATTAAACCTCTTCACAAATCTGGTTCCAAGGATCTAGTATCCAACTACCATCCCATCTCCCTTCTTGCCCCTCTCTCCACAATTTTAGAGAAAGTGGTCCACAGGCAAACCTCAGAATTCCTCTCCAAATACAACCTGCTCAGAGGCCCAGCATGGGTTCCGTGCTCGACACAATACCGAAACTGCCCTCATCAAGTTCACCCACTCCATAGACAAAGCTAACAACGAAGGCCTCTACACCAGTGTTGCATTTGTAGACCTCACCAAAGCCTTCAATGTCGTTGATCATGAAGTCCTCCTCCATACCCTGGCTGGCCTCCATTTCAAGGATTACCTAAGGGGCAGATTCTATCGCACCATTATTGGTGGTGTCCTCTCTGAATCTTGCCCCATCGATTATGGCATCCCCCAAGGGTCCATCCTGGACCCTCTTCTCGTCTCTCTGGTCATTAATTCCCTGCTTGACATTTGCACCACCTCAGAACTCATTCTCTATGTTGATGATGTAGTCCTTCTCTGTCAGGACAAAAACCTCAACACTCTCATTAGCAAACTCCAATTTGATTTCAGCAGACTTCACACCTGGTTCACGTCCAAAGGTCTTGTACTCAACTCCAAGAAAACTAAGTTCATGGTTTTCTCCAGCCTCCGCAAACCCCATGGCTTTGACCTTTCCCTCTATGACAACCTTGGTAACACCAGTGTAAGAGTCAGTGAATTCAAATACCTTGACTTACTCCTGGATAGCCACCTCAATTTCGATGCTCACACTAGCCTCACAATCAAAAAAGTCCACCAACGACTCGGTATCCTCCTCAGAACCAAGCATTTCCTTAACAGGGAATTCAAATCCCTCTTAGTCTCCAGCTTCCTCCTTCCTGTCTTTGACTATGTTTCACTTATCTCCCTCCCCCGCCTCTCATCAAAAATTTCTCCAGACTTCGATGCTCCTACCACAGCGCTATCCTCTTCGCCTCTGGTCTCCCTAAACTCACCAGTCGGCCCTCCCTTAAGGCCCACCTCAACTGCAAGATGGTCACCTTCTTCTTCAAAGTCTCCTGTGGACTGCTCCCTGATTGCCTCACTTCTCTCTTCCAGACAGCCACCACCACCAGGACCACTAGACTGTCCTCCACTTTCTCTTTCACTGTTCCTTTCTGCCAGACCACTCAAGGCCAGAAAACACTCTCTTTTATGGGACCCAAGCTCTTCAACTCTCTCCCTCCGGAGTTAAAACTTTGTCCCTCCACAAATGCCTTCAAACACAATATCAGGAAACATTTCTCTCCCACCTGCACCTGCTTGCACCCCTAATCTAGCTCCCATTTTGCACTTTTTGCCTCTCATTCTCTGGTTATCCACCTCAGGCACTTACCCTCTCTTTCTAGCACTTGTAGTATTGTTAAGCCACCTAGGCTAGTTTTTAGATTGCACTTACTTTTTTTGTTTCCCACTGTTATATTGTATTATTGTTAAACCCTCACTGAATGCTTAATGTCACCTTGTATTTGTTAATTCACCAAGGCTAGTTCATTGTTTGCCCTTTAGTCTATATTATCCTAAATGTATGTACCGTTTTATTACCCCTCGCTGTTAGTTAAATGTTTAAGCCTATGTCATGTCTCATGATTGTTGTATGTAACTGGACACTTGTGTAAACTGACAACAATGCTCACATGCCTTTCCAGTATAACCAATAAAAATGAAATGAATTAAATAAAGAAGCAGGATCAGGTGCCACTTGCCAGGGGAGGTGGGATGGGTTATGTGGATTTGAACCTTATACCATTCCTAGAACTATGGTTACATGCGAGTAACTTATTCTTCAAGAGCGTGGATATGGTTCATGTATCCACATTCTTACAGACTCTACCAATTCTCCCGAAGGAGCAGGCAAGTTGAGCATTCCAAGTTGGTGAACAGAGACTGGAGAACTGAGGTCCTAAAACCCACATCCCGGCATGACTCAAGATTGGTGCAGTAATGGGAAATGAAGGTGTGTGCTGACTTCCAGGTAGCAGCCCTACAGATCTCCTGTATGGGGACATCCCTGGAAGCAGCCACCGAGGCAGCGGAATGATGTCTGGTGGTATGAGCCCTAATCCCTATGGGAGGCTCCTGATCAGCCAACCTATAGAAGAGATTGATGCAAGATGTGATCCACCTTGCAATCATCCGCCAGGCGTGGCTTCAGCGTAGGTGACAAACAAGTGGTGAGCCTGTCAACGAACTCCAGCTGTATGTTCAACACAGTAAGACAGCGCTCTCTGCAGGTCCAGGATATGGAGCCTGTGGTCAGCCTCTGAAGACTGGCTGGTAAAATATACCAGTAAGTTAATTATTTGGTTCAGCTGAAACTCAGATACCACCTTTGGGAGTAACTTTGGGTTGGGGCAGACAATTTTGTCCCCCGTGGAAGACCCAACAGGGAGAGGCCACTGAGAAGCGTCTGGAGCTCCCTAGACCATCTGGTAGATGTAACTGCCACCAGAAAGACAGTCTTCCATGACAGGTGTGACAACTCACACCTGTGCATTGGTTTGAAAGGTCTGTCTGTGAGCACAGCGAAGACTAGCACTAAGTCCCACAGTGGAGGTGGTTCATACACCAGAGTGGACAAGCAGTTGAGATCCTTGAAAAAGCACCCAACCACTTTCTCCTGGGCCACCGTCAACATACAAGCCGATGCCCAGTAAGCAGAGATGGCTTCCAGGTGCATCTTAAGGGTCATTGCTTGCAGTTGGCAAAGGGACCAGAGGTAGTCTGTGATGCTAGCCACTGGGCAGGCATGGGAATCAAGCTCCTTGCCCTGACACCAAATGGAAAATCTCTTCCATTTAAAGACATAGCACCTACAAATCGACTCTTTCCTGGAGGATTCCACCACATGCAGGACATCCTCAGAGAGATCCAAGGCCTGGAACTCTAGCTGCTCAGGAACCAGGCTGTGAGGTTAGGGACAGAGACGCAGGACTGTCCCCTGAAGTCTGGTCAGCAGGCCTGGACAGTGAGGCAGCTGCTGTGGAGACCTGCTGCTGAGGCTGAGGAGATCCGGATACCAGAACTGTTGAGGCCAGTCTGCACCTATCAGGACCATCTGCGTCTTGTCCTTCCTGACTTTGACCATTGCTCTGTGGATCAGGGGGAAGGGAGGAAAGGCGTATACGAAGACAGGGGTCCGGGGCCTCAGGAAGGCATCCCCCCATCAGTGTCCTAGACTGTGGAGCGGTACAAAACAGCTTGTGTTTGGCATTCTCCCAGAAGACAAACAGATCCAAGGAGGCTGAGCCCCACAGGGAAAACAGATTGCTCACCACCTCCTGATTCAGAGACCACTCATGCAATCTCTCTACTACCCGGGTGACAGCACTGGCCAGCTGACTATTCTCCCCCGCGACAAGAATCGCCATATCATCGGTGCTCAGGCTGTGTATGTGGGTCCAGGTACCGAGTGTCTCCTAACACAGATGGAGGGAGTGTGTGCCACCCTGTCTGTTCAGGTAAAATGATGTTTGTAATGTTGTCCATCTGGACCCGAATGAACCGACCCTTGACTAGCAGAGCAAGTTCCATCAGAGCCAAGTGCACTACAAAGAGCTCCAGCAGGTTTATGTGGTGGTGTAAGTCCCTGGGTGATCAGAACCCATGGGCCACGTGGTCTCCCAGGTGTGCTCCACACCCTACCAAAGATGTGTCCGTTTTCAGTGTGATGGTTGGCTCAGGGCGGACAAACAAGATTCCTTCCTCCAGATGTTTCAGGACAAGCCACCATTGGATGGCATCCCACATCGGCTGGGTCACTGTGAATGGCAGGTCCAAGTGTCCTAGGTGCTGGGACCACTGACAGCTCAGCATCCACTGAAGAGTACGCTTCCAACAGACCACGCTGGTACAAGCTGCCAAGTACCCCAGGAGTCATAGGAAATCCCGGGTAGGTCTGAAGAGCGCAACATGAACTGATCAGGCAAAGAAGGTAAGATCCTGTGCCCAGTAGATCTGGCCCAATGAACCTGATCACATGCTTCAGGTACCTGTTCAGACTTGTGGTTGACCAACAGGCCCAAGTCTCTCCACGGCCTCTCTGGATGGACTGGCTATCAGCCAGTCATCTATCCAGGTAAGGGTACACAATGACCCCTGAGTATCACAGGTGGGCCGCCACCACTGCCAAGCATTTGGTGAATACTCTTGGTTCAGAGGAGAGGCTGAAGGGCATGAGCTGAAACTGGTACAGGACCCCTTCTGTTCAGAAACAGAGGTACTTACAGTAGGACCCATGGACAGGAATGTGGAAGATGCCGGCCCGGTGGCGTTGAGGGTTGAGGCATCAGCCTAAGCTCTTGCCACACCGGTGACCCGGGTTCGGGAGCGAGCTCGGGCAGCCAGGGGTTGGACAGGGAGGAGAGGACTGAGCATCCAATAGACTGCTCTTCTCTCCTGGGATGGAGGGGAGGCTTGATTCCCCAGCGCTAGTGGCACCCAATGGATACTGGGTGCACTGCAGTCGGGAACGTGAGATGGGGAAGATGTTGGCGGTTGTCCTGTGGGTTTGTGCGGGTGTGCATCCACTGCGCACTGGACGGCAGTGTATGTCCACGTCTTTGGGGGGGGGGCTAGAAACAAGAAAAATGGCCCTGGCACCCGGGAAGGGGAAAGAGGGTCAAGTGGATGTCTCCCACGCTCTATGTCAGGTCTACCACGTCAGCCTCTGAATCTTCCCCCTGCTTCAGCCACCCTACTAGATTCTAGATAAAGCGCCAGAGGAGAAGGCGGTCCCACCTCGGGGGGCTCAGTAGTAGGGGGAGAAGAGATCCTGGGATGGAGGCTAGGTCTGGGGAGACCTCAGGCAGAGTGGGAGTTGGCCAGTCTGTGTGTCCACACCAGAGAGAGTTCTAAGTGGCCAGAGAGGGGAGCATAAAGTAAGTTTAAAAAAAAAAGCAATGTGGAAGAATCCCAAGGTCCAGGGAGCAAACAGAGCAGTTACTTAACAACTAATAGATCTTCGAGAAAATCTCTTTCATCAGGCCATGCCATCCCACCCTCCTTTCCCCTTGGGGGTTGTGACAAAGGGTCCTTGTACTAGTGTCTCCATTGCTATTTTTTCCAGCACTCTGTCTTGCCTGGTATATGGAATGCTTGGGTCTCTCCTGGTTCCCTACAGGGAGGTTCTCCGAGCACTGTCTCCAGCAGGGAACTGAGAAGAGGAGGGGCTGCCCACATTTATGTACATTATGACGACTGACGTTGTCATGGGTGGTCCCTGGCTGATTGCTTGCAAGAGTTTCCGTGTGGTCCTAGCTCTGATGTGGTTATAGTTTCAAAGGTGTGGACTGATGAAAGAGATCCTCGAAGAAGATCCACATGTTTTGCTCCAGGGATGTTATGATCTGGCTCATAGTGAACATCCAGAACTTGCGTTTCCGCATGTACTGTACAAGATCTTCCAGATTCAGTATGGGGCACTAGCCCCCCATCCCTTTCTGGACCTGGAAGTGCCTAGACATGTAACCCTGACAGTCTAGGGTGTCCGGGACATAGACTACTGCCCCTTTCGCAAGGAGCTGAGTAATGTCCTTCCTGAGGGCCTGAGACATCCTGGACTCTCAAGGTGGATGGAGGCAGTAGGGCAGGAGAGCCTCAAAGTCTAGGAGACAATCCTCTTCCCACTACATCCAATGTCTACGTCTCCACTGTGATACCAGACCAACGTGGCCTCCAACTGGGAGAGCAGTTTGAGGCAGGACAGGTGGAGGAATGACACCCCCCAACCCATCTCTGGGCAGCTTTTATGGGGGCACCGGCAGCTGCTGCTGGAGGAGCACCACCACCACCACTGACCCATTTTTGGACTTTGGGCTCTGGCTTGGGGCACCAGGCCTAAAACTGCTGGGGATGCTGCCAGGGAGGCTGCGACTGAAAGGAGCAGTACTGAAAAGCCTGCTTCTTAGGCTTTTTCATCTAGTCCTTCTAGGATGAAGTCACAGAATCAAGGGTGGCACTGGACTTCTCAATCCGGGTGATGCCCTTCCACCTCAGGGCCAAAGAGGTCGGTGCCCAGGAAAGGGACACTAAGCAGCTTATGTTGGGTGTCTGCTGTGAAGGTGGACAAATGCAGCTATGCCCTGCAATGCATGGAGAGAGCTACTGCCACTGGATGGGCACAAGAATCGCCCATGTCCAAGGCTGTCTGGAGCTGGTGTTTAGCCAGTGACTGACCTTGGTCTCTGAGGAACTCCACCACCATTCACTGCTCTGGATGGAGATGGGGAGGACTTCATCAAAAATTCCCATCAGGGAATGACCACAGTTAGCCATCATGACAGCACAGTTAGCCTGTCAGAGACCAAGAGTGGCCACAGCATATACTTTTTTAGTGGTATGGTCAATCTTACGGGACCCCTTGTCCAAAGGCTTGTCCACATCCCTCCGGTGTCCAGACTTATGGAACACTGAATCCGTGACAGACCTTCAGCCAAAGGGTAGTCCAAAAACCCTGAAAGGGAGACTGTCGGAACTGCGTACTTGCAGACCATGTGGGCAGAGAGTGTTGGACAAGATGCTAGATGCCGTGAAAGCTTCAGGGCAGTCCCAAGATGGCCTCAGCCACTAGGAAGGCAACACCCAACGTCCAACATGTCTGTGAGAGGCTACTTAGCCCTTTTTCTGGACTGGCTCAAGCAGAATCAACGTGGACTCCGACATAAGCCAGAGCAGTCCACTGACAAAATTGAGGCCATATTCCATGGACTGCTCCTCGACTGAGCTACTATCAAACAGTTGAGTCCCTGAGGAGGCCACGGACTCCTGATCCGAGTCACCTGATGACTCCTTGAAGATAGTCTTCTGCTGTTCGCCACAGACCTCCTGAAAATTCTCACCTAAGGGAATCCTAACCGGCAATTGGCCTGGCAAGCTGGAGGCCAAACAGCTGGCCTCCTTGGTCAGAGCACCCACTTGCAGAACATGGACCGATGGGGCAACCACTGTCGGCTGCCAGGGGATGAAAGACCCTTAGGCTAGAGCCCTGCCTCGCAACAGCCCAATGCTGCCACAGAAATTCCTCGTAGCACCGGTGCACTTTACGCTGGTACCTCCCCTCACCCAAGGATGAGTATCACAGACGGCAGCACCTCCTAATTGACTGTGGGGGTCACCCAGTTTAAGGCAAAAACAAACAGCATGCAGATAACAGGAGTGCAGGCAAAAGACCGAGACCAAGATGTGTGACAGGGACTCGAATCCCCCCCCAGAGCGCACACCACACATTGCGATGACGCCCTCCCGGTGTCACCGTAATTTCAACCCTGCATCCCCTGAATATATATAAACACCCCTCACCCGGCACACAGCTGCAGTCCCATTCCCCATACTCCAATGTAAGCAACGGCCAGAAATCTCGACCGCCCACATCACTTCGCCCTAATCACAACACCCACATTCCACAGCCCTCTTCACTGCACCCTATTAATGGTATACCTTGACTGTGACCTCGACTGCGACCTCGACCTGCTGGCCAATGGCAAGAAGGGTCTTCCTGCAGTTGGCTGTATATGATGCGCCTACTGACAATGAGCAATACAACTGTCGAAAACCCGGCCCAGGTGGAGGCTGGTTCCTGGAAGGATCGACTGGGATCATCGATCGGTACATGTCCTCCTGAGTAAGTACCCTGGTTTCTCGTATTCCATCCTTGGTTCGGAGATGGAGTTGAAAGAATGGCAAAACTGGAAGAAGAAAACTAACTTCTTATTGTTCGCCTATGGCACAGAAAATCCTAAGTGGAAAGCGCGAAGGTGGCCTATTCTTCCAGGGGATATAAAATTCTGACATCATGGGGCAGAGTCTGGGAGATATACTGCCTAGGTGGCGAAAAGAGCTTACCTTAACGCCGTTCCGGCCAATAACACTGTTCCAGCAGAACTGCCAGAATGTGGATAAATTAACCATATCCAGGCTCCTAGAACAATTAAAATGCTAACAAAAACAAAACAAAACAAAAAAAAACCATGGGAGCAATCAGCACTCGGCTCAAAACAGGTTTCAGATGCATAGTTATATGAAAAAACAGATACAGCATCCGCGCTTTGGAGTGCTATGACACTCGCTCATTTGCCGGGTAGGGAACATACTGACATGCTCGTTAAGACACAGATGAACGAAACACCTGCACTAACCAAGAGCAAAGCAGAGACTGCCACAAAGTAAAACAACTGTAAAGTAGCTTGTCTGAAGCTTGAACCCACCTGCCTAGAGCTTTATTTCAAATAAACTTTATAAGGCAGTGTTTGAACAGCGGCAGCTTGTGACTCATCAAATGCCTCCAACCTAAGCCACTGCAGTTCGAAGACTGCCTTACTAAGTTTCCTAGAAAACAGTACCAAGCAAATGGATTCATCAAGCTTCAAACAAGTTGTTTTTGAAAGTTGTTTACTTTGAGGCAGTCTCAGCTTACCTCAGTGAGCACTGGCATTTTATCTGTTGCTCAAGTTCAGGGTTAGCCACCTCAGCTACCCAGCATCATGCTACAGCTCATACCTGTTCTAGTTTTTGTTGCTGGTCATGCTTTAAAACACATGCTGATGGCTGTGACTGACTCCCGGTACATGCAGGAGTAGGGGAAGGAATTAAAATCCACAGTCCTGCCCGCATCTCACTCCCAGTAACTTTAGGAGTGAGGAAAAAACATTAAAAACACACACTATGGCATTCAGTAAGACCATCAGCACACCACAAAGGAAGCCAGCAACATACATTGATGTATGTTCTCTCATTGGTTGCCATGGTAGTCAGTATAAAGAAACCATCCTCACACACCACGAGTATCACACAAGCCTAACATGAATGCAGAACTGCTATTTACAGTCAAATTGGACTTCAAAACTCTGTCTTAAATGCAGGATGCAAGGTACAAGTCTTTTCTGTGTTCTCATCTTTAAGTATTACAACCCTCTCCTGCCAGTAGGAGCAGAGGGTATGTTTACTAAGAATGCGGGCAGATGTATGTCAAGGGAATCCTGGAGGTCAGGGGTAGGAGGCAACAGACTTCTAGGAAAACATAAAATGAACTTACAAGCTCAAATGGGCAGACTGGGTGGGCCGGAGGCCCTTATCTGCCGACAGTGCCTATGTATAAGATGGCATAGTGATGGGAGTGTACAGATGTGCCACCATGGCGCCCCAGCCTCAGGTTACATACATTTGGGAATAGGATTTTGGTATACCTTTATTTGAAGTAGCCTATATAAATCTTCTTGGACTGTACTATATTGCTGCTCACCAAAGTAAAGTATCATACATGGCAACACAGTGCAAAGCTGCAGAGTCCTGGACTGGCAACATATTCATACCTTTGTTACGGATTCACTCCCCTGAGGTTGTGCAAGAGGTCGACTTGTGCAACAAGTTTGGTGTCATCAAAGATAAGGTCCTCGGAATGTTATCAGAGACACAGAAGCTCAATTTACAATAACACAAAGGCAGTGTGTAAGTAATTACATAAACCGGTTCTTGTATCTTGTGACCCTCACTGTTGACATCTGCACTACCCCATAGGCATGTTTTGATTTTTTTCCTACATGCTGGTTTTCTGTTTTTCTGTACTGTGCACAATCTTCCGACAAAAGGCATCGTTTCTCATCAGCACAGATTTCTGAAGACTATTTAAAAAAAAAAAAAGCTTATAATGATTCTATAATTTGAAAACAAAAAAGAAAGTTTGCCTATGGTGCAGAAAATCCTAAGTGGGAGTGTGAAGGAGGTGACCTGTTCTTCCAGGGGAAAGAAAGATCTGACGTCATGGGGCAGAGTCTGCGGATATACTGCCTGGGTGGTGAGAAGAGCTTACCTTAAAGATGTTCGGCTAATAATATTGTTCCAGCAGAACTGTGAGAATGTAGCTAAATTAACCATACCCATGCCCCTAGAACAATAACACTGCTAATGAAAACCAAAACAAAGAAAAAGGGGGGGAAAAAAAGGGGCAAACAACACATAGCTCAAAAACAGGTTTCAGATGCTTAGTTATGGGAAAAAACACATATAGCACTGGCACTCTGGAATGTTATGACACTCATGTGCCGGTTAAGGAATAAATGAAACACCTGCACTTACCAAGAGCTAAGTGGAGACTGCCACAAAGTAAAACACCTGTAAGGTAACTTGTTTGAGGCTTGAATCCACTTGCTTAGAGCTTCATTTAAAACAAACTTTATAAGGCAGTATCTGAACAACGGCAGCTCGTTAACAATCGAATACCTCCAACCTAAGCCATTGTTGTTTGGAGACTGCCTTATAAAGTTTCCTAGGAAAACTGTTACAATCAAATGGATTCACCGAGCTTCAAACAAGTTGTTTTGAAAGTTGTTTACTTTGAGGCAGTCTCAGCTTACCTCAGTGAGCACTGGGCATTTAATCTGTTGCTCAAGTTCAGGGTCAGCCACCCCAGCTACCCAGCATCATCCTCCAGCTCATACCTGTTCTAATTTTTGTTGCTGGTCACTCTTTAAAACATAAACTGACGACTGTGACGGCTCCTGGTACATGCAGGAACAGGGGAAGGAATTAAAATCCACATTCCTGTCCGCATCTCACTCCCAGTAACTTTAGGAGTGAGGAAAGACATTAAAAACATACACCATGGCATTCAGTGAGACCATCAGCACATTACAAATGAAGCCAGCAACACACACTGATGTTCTCTCATTGCTTACATGAATCGGAGAAAAACCATATCACACAATACTAAGACTAACACAGGGCGAACACCATAGTCAATCGGACTATTTCTTAAATGCAGGACGAGTATAGTCTTTGTTCTCATTTGGCCCTCTCCTGCAGTAGAGCAGAGGGCATGTTTACTAAGAATGCTGGCAGATACACAGTATGTCAAGATGGCACAGTGATAGGTGTACAGATGTGCTGCCTGGCGCCCTGCCCCAGGTTACATACATTTGGGAACAGGATTTTGGTACAGATTTGTTTGAAACAGCCTATATACAGTAAATTTTATTGGACTGTACTGTATTGCTGCTCACCAAACTAAAGTTTCATACAAGGCAACACAGTGCAAAGCTGCAGAGTCCTGGACTGGCAACACATTCATACCTTTGCTGTAGATTCACTCCCCTGAAGTTGTGCAAGAGGTCGACTGGTGTAACAAGTTTGGTGTCATCAATAAACAAAGAATAATGGGGATGAACCAAATCTAAAATGCTCCTGTGCATGTGTTCAATAAGGGCTGCTGATTTTCATGATGATAGTATTTACTGGTAAATTAATGATTTCTTCTGGTTCCAGCAGCAATGAAAAGTTCCCCCAGATGTAAACAAAACTGCCGATTCTCTCCAATTCCGAGCTGCAGCTCAGCTCACAAAATGATGAGGACGTGCATACGCGATGACGTCATCGGAGCGACTGCACTCCGCTTCTTCCATTAAAATCTATGGGCACTGTTTTTAAATGTCGTATATTGGCTCTGTATGTGGCTATCGGCATATGTACATATGATGCAGAAGCTAAGTATTGATTGATACATATGCCGATAGCCACATACACAGCCAATATACGACATTTAAAAACAGTGCCCATAGGTTTTAATGGAAGAAGCGGAGCGGAGTCACTCCAATGACATCATCGCATATGCATGTCCTCGCCATTCTGTGAGCTGAGCTGCGGCTCGGAATTGGCAGTTTTGTTTACATCTGGGGGAATTTTGGGGGGACATTCTGATCAGAAGCCAATTCTCAAGTAAGACTGTAGGCAATACAACATAGCTGCCAATTAAAGCCACCAGGCTCATTCAAATGTGGCAACTGTAACATCTGTGTGTATTGCAATCAGGGTAACACATTTGAGGCACCCACGAATAAGAGACTGGTACACATTAGACAATTCATCTCATGTGTCACTACCTTTATGGTATATGCATTATGGCGTGGATGTGAAAAACTTTATGTGGGCATAACTTTGAGACAACTTAAAGTGAAAGTACAACATCTCACCCCAGAAGCCTTGAAGATTGCCGTACAGAGTTCCGTGGTCTCGATTATTGACTATGGTCTCATCATTTATGGCTCTGCCACAGCGACTACCGTCAGACGTATCTCAACCGCCCTCAATAAGTCTTGTCAGCTCATCTCTGGTGCACACCGTCTCACCCAGACCTGCGATCTCTACTCTAAAATTGGCTGGCTACAGCTCTCAATTCGCATAAAGTACCTGACCTGCACAATGGTCAAGAAAATCAGCCTTGGCCTTGCACCTCCGAGGGTCACAGCCCTACTACAAAATAACAGGAATAGCATGCAGGCCACCAGGGGGTCAAAATCTCAACTCCTGCAAGTTCCCCACTGTCGCACCTCCCAGGGTCAATGTTCTTCTGCTTACAAAGCTCCCCTTTGGCTGAACAGCCTCAACCCTGCCGTCTCTACTGCCCCTACACTTGGCACTTTTAAGTCTAGACTATGGTCACACCTTACTGCCTCTAGCTCCTGTGACTGCCCCCCACGACTGCAGCTGGCATGTCCCTGGGGTCTCCTCTGCCTCTCTCGACTCCCACCTGGCTGCACCATTACCCCTCTGATGCTCTTATTTCATTGACATCCCAACTTCACCTGCCTTCCACTCCCCCCCCTTGTCACCAGCACTTATCTGCTGTTGCGTTTGACAACCGCCTATGGCTGCATAGTCGTTTGTTCCTCCTTTACCCCTTCCTTCTCTGTCTTCTTTACCTCTGTTTCCCTTCATCTAACCTCGCCCTCGCTGCAGGTTATCTGATCTTGTCTGAACATCTAGTACCATGCCTTAAAATGTTATTTTGTCTATCCTATAACTATAGTGCCATATTGTTTGATGATTGTTGTAATCATTCCTACCTCGGTATGTCTATTTTCTATGACGTGGAACCTTTGTAAAAGAGCCTTGGCTCAAAGGTAGTTGTAATCCTAGACTTGAATAAATAAATAAATAAATAAATAAGAACATGTTAGGGACATTAGAAATGTGAACTTAGAAAGCCCTGTACCTACACACTTTTGGGAGAATCACAACAGTGAACCGAAAAGCCTGAGATTCACAGGAATTGAATTAGTGAAGGTTGGAAGAAGAGAGGGAGACAGACAAAACAGATCATCACAAAGAGAGTTATACTGATCTATACACCCCTGGCCTAATCTCCTGATGGACTAAACCAAGAATGGGACCCCAGACCCTATTTGTAGGGATTTATAAGTCTTCTCCACATACCTTCTGCCACTGACCTTCTTGAGCTTTGCTAGATAACTTAAAACTTCCACCTTTAATTTCCTATAACAGATCCACCCCCCCCCCCCCAAATTATGAAGTCTTCCTCTTTGAATTCAAGTTCTTTGAAATGTCTGGCCTAAGAGTTGTCAGTGTTTTAACTTAACCAGTTAACTAATGATTTTGTATAGAGAAGTAGCAATAGCTGTTACGGATTTAATAATACTTAACATCAAAAAGTCAGTATGTGTTTTATTACAACATTTTTGTTTTGCCTCTCACAGCCTTGGAACCAACTGAGTGCAGATTTACTGCATTTCCTTCCAAGAGACCATGCTGTAATGGAGATGGCTGGGACTTGGGCAATAGGCTCCTTAAGACTCCATTGGCATTAAGGAATACATAAATAAGACTCTATTGACTCCAAGGAATATACAAATAAAACTTCCCCCTTTTTGGTTATAAATTTTCATTTGTTGCAGTGTGATTACCAACTGTGATATCAGCTCTAGGTGTTGCTTTGAATAATAATAGGATGAATGAATTATGCAAGCATTAATCACCAACAGAGGAGGGCTCTAGCGGTGGATTAATGCCCGGCTGGGGGGGGTGCACGAGGCCGCATGCCGAGTGCTTCCAATCACCCAGCGGGCATTAATCACCCGGTAGAGCCCGACGCTGGAGGTGATTAATGCACTTGTAACATGGCAAGTGCGACAGGAATATTGTGCGGCCACTATCTGAGATGACAGTACACAAACGTTATGTGAAAGTACTATTGCGGCATGGTACAGTATCCACCGGCTGTTTCCGTATGGCACAGTGACATTGTGTGAGAATGTGCGTGTTCATGCCTCTTGATAGACATTTATTTACATAGGGGCCGGTATTTTAGAATTTGGAGCAGGACACTACTGGAATGTGTGAGACAAAAGTACGCTACAAACCAGCGATTCCTAGCGACTGTTTCACTGCATGCTGCTTTGGCATCCCATCCCGATGGTGTAAACGAGCAGTGCACTGTGGGTCATTTGTCTGCGTGCATCAGGGCTTGACAAATCCTATAGCCCGACGTCCCGGACTACCATTTTTTATGTAGGGACAAGCAGATGCCAGAGTTCTGCTTGTCCCACGGACTACCATGCTGCAGTTTAAAATTTGCAGGTTTTTACCTGCTTTTCTCTCTGCTAGCCACTAGATGGAGGTCTTTATGCGCACTGTTGAATCTGCGCACCGCGCCTACAGCGATGCGGCACCGTGCCCCATGTCCCGACTCTGATTAACTGTGCAATCGGGCACCAGCAGACACTTGGGGAGGCACGAGGGCGGCATCAAGAAGAAGAAACGCGTCATTCGGTCAAAATAGCCAGGACTGACAGGCTAGGCAGCCTATAGCTGATGGTACAGTCCTGGCTATTGGTGATCGCGTTAGGGGTTGGACTGGAGCTCTCAGAGTGGCAGTAGCACTAGCTCCGTGCACGTTGGCAAACGCGCCATTTCGCTGCTCGGAGAGAGGCAGAGAGCACATCGTTTCTGTTTGGAGCACAGTCAAACTGTGTATTTGGGGCTGATTGCCGCGAGTCACTAGCAAATCAGTAATAGGAGAGAGAAGTTAGAATATAATACAAATATATATTGGGAATTTTGGAGCAGGAGAGTAGGAGGATCTGTAGTTTGGGGGGAGGGGGATGTGAGAGGAGAGAGAGTTTGCTTAGAGTGGAAAGTCTGATAAAACAATCTGCTGATTATATATATATATATATATATATATATAAAAAAGAAGGGAGAACTAAGCAAAAACACTGCACACTGAATTCAGGGAGCTGTGTGTGTTGTTTGGACTCATGTGAAGTGAAGAAAAATAAAAGGATACACAGCTCTTAAATAAATAAAAAAGGCAAAAAAACATGAGACTCTAAGTGGGGGAAGTGATTGTGTGTTGAATTTAAGTTGTGGAATTACTAAACATTTCAATAATAATCGTGTGATAAGGGTTGGGGTGTGTGTGTGTGTGTGTGTGTGTGTGAGAGACAAGCCTGCCTTCCCTGAGAGAGCAGAGATCAGGAACTTGGACCTGACTGATAATGTGTGCTTCCTGCAAGACCACCGAACCTGCCCTGAGAGCCTAAGGGTAGAGTAGAGGAAATTGTGGAAGGGAAAGAACTGAATACTTAATAAAGCAAACAGTCGCAGTATAAAAAGAGATTGATACCAAAAAAAAAAAAAAAGAGATAGCTACCTTAAATAAACTTATTAGCTAGCACTTTGTTTGTCCTACCAAGTACTTGGTGGAGGTGTGTGTGGCAGTGGGCTGTGAGTGAGACCTAACCTGCCCTGAGAGGAGAGGGTACAGGAATTTGGGAACAACTGCGGACTTCTTTCTTAGAAATATACTATAGGAAGGGGAAAGGGAAAAATATTTTTTGTGTGAAAAGTGACAGTGACACTACACAGAAGAAAATAATAAACTCTAGCTAGTACTTTTGGTGGAGGTGTATGTGTGTGCGGCTGTGAGGCCAAACCTAACCTGAGAAGGGAAAAGGCATTTTTGGGGACACCGAAAAAATAAAATAAACTACCAGTACTAGCTACACTGGTGGAAGTGTTTGTTTGTGTGTGGCTGTGAGACCGAACCTGCCCTGAGAAGGGAAGAAGCAATTTCCTGCTAGTACTCCGTCCGGCTCTGGACCCAGCCCCCTTCCACCTACCCACCTACAGGAAGCGGAAAGGGAAAAACATTTTTTGTGTGAAAAGTGACAGTGACACTACACAGAAGAAAATAATAAACCCTAGCTAGTACTTTTGGTGGAGGTGTATGTGTGTGCGGCTGTGAGGCCAAACCTGACATGAGAAGGGAAAAGGCATTTTTGGGGACACCGACAAAATAAAATAAACCTACCAGTACTAGCTACACTGGTGGAAGTGTTTGTTTGTGTGTGGCTGTGAGACCGAACCTGCCCTGAGAAGGGAAAAAGCAATTTCCTGCTAGTACTCTGTCCGGCTCTGGACTCAGCCCCCTCCCACCTACCCACCTCTGTCCTGCCCTCTTGTAGTGCTACATAAGCACAACAGCTTAAGGTAAAAAAATTACAGTAACACAACACACACAAAGATAACACAAAATAGAATTTTATTGTGTACAATATTGTGTACAATAATACAACAATCTTTATTAGTTTATTTCACAATTGCAGTATAGAAGACAGTTAAAATAATGCAACAAAATAAGCCAAAGCAAGCTACTTTATTTTCCCTTTGGACAGGGAAAAAATCTTCTTCATCGGAAACAAAAAGTAAAGAGCCTGACCCTGAGCCTTCTTCACAGTCTGAAAGCCAGCCCCAACCAGCCCCCCCTGGCCCTACTAGTGGTGAGGAAAAAAACGACCAAGGTTCTCGGTCTGGGTCTGTGTTTGTAGACATAACAGGCGATCAGTCTAACTTGCCGTACTCAGTTTCTGAAACAGTGAGCATAATAGTAGCAGCAGTTCAGTGCCATCACATTCTGGTTCAGTACAGGTAAAGCGACCTTTCATTTTAGATGATGAAATAAACACTGAGAAAAGAAGCAAAGATAAAAAATATGATGTTGAAAAAGGGCTCGAACATTTCAGCATCACTGGCTAAATCAGTTTACCTGGTTAAGGTATGATGACCAAAAATACGTCATGTACTGATCTGCCTGTGAGAAATATCCCACTCTTGCGACTCCTGCTTATTAAAAAAAATATAACGTGTTTGCCACTGGTTCAAATAATTTCAGAATCGAGTCCGTGAGAGCCCATGAGAAATCGAATCCACATATAATTTGTTCAAACCAGCATAGTCACGAAACTGGTCAACATGCAGTCAATTTTAACATATCTGAAACTGCAATATATTATGCATTTTCTCAGATGGAGGAAGTCACCAAAAATAAAATTAGGCATTTATTTAACACCGCATATTCCTTGGCTAAAATTCGTCCTTTCTCAGATATGGGTAGGCTTTGCACATTACAAGAAAAAAATGGGGTTAAACTCCGCGCAATTACGCAGAAATGGTAAGCAGACGGCCAGAGATTTCTGTAACGCAATATCAGCTGTCATGTCTACAACACAGATCCAGACTATCAAAAATACAAAATTCGTTACCGTTCTTGCAGATGGCAGTACAGATGCAAGCATTGTAGAGTGGGAAAATGTCTTCCTTCGTTTTGTTGATGGCGCAGGAAAAAAAGTTACAACTGTGTTAATTAACACTATCTACAGGAGGGACAGGGAAGGTAAAAGGGAGGAGGTAGCTCTCTACATAGAGAAGAAATCAAAGCAACAGAACAAAAGGGTAAACAGGGAGAAGAAGCACTGTGGGTCAATTTGGAGGCAGGCAATGGCACCACAATCTGCACAGGGTTATACAGACCCCTTCGGGAGGAAATGGACAAGGAAATGATGGAAAGTATACTTAGAATGGCAGATAAAGGGGAGATATTGCTGATGGGTGATCTGAATATGCCAGATGTTAACTGGAGTGCAGTTGCAGCAGCCACTTAAGAGGGGTTATTCTAGATGCCCTACAGGGGGCATGCCTTAGACAACTAGTATTGGAGCCCACTCGAGAGGGAGCAATCTTAGATCTGGTTCTCTCAAATGGAGATGAAGAGAGGATCACAGATGTAAAGTGGGTAGCCATCTGGGAACTAGTGACCATCGAACAGTATGGTTCACAATAAACACAGCAATAGAGTCAAGCCATACAAAGACAAAGGTACTGGATTTTAGGAGGGCCGACTTTGCCAAAATGGGTGAGTGCCTAAGGAATGCACTAGCAAATGGGCAGGAAGGAGGGGTGGAAGAACAATGGGGAATAATAAAAACTGCCATCACAGAGGTAACAAGCCTTTGTGTAAAGCAAATAAACAAAATGAAACGAGGTAAGAAACCACTATGGTTCTCAAAGGAAGTGGCAGTGAAGGTTCAAGAGAAAAAGAAAGCATTCAGGAAGTACAAGGAATCACAGGACAGAGAATTGTATTGGTTAAAGTAAAGGAAGCTGGAAAGGCAGTCAGAACAGCAAAGGCCCAAACCGAGGAAAGATAGCCAACTCAGTTAAGCGGGGATTAAAACCTTTTATAGGTACATCAGGAGGCGAAGGAAGACCAAGGGAGGGATAGTGAGGCTTAATAAAGGGAGGAGGGTGGGCAGAGGTGACTATGAAAAGGCAGAGATACTAAACAAATATTTTGCTCAGTATTTACAAAGGAAGAGAGGTACCTAAAACAAACAGTAGAAACACTCTGGATACAGAAGTTGATACAACCATTTACAGAAGAAAGGGTTCTGAAAGAGAGCTCTTAAAACTGAAGGTGGACAAAGCAATGGGGCCTGATGGGATTCATCCCAAATTCTAAAAGAACTAAGTGAACTAGTGACACCACTGACTACCCTCTTTAACAAATCATGGGAGGATGGGGTGGTACCTGAGGACTGGAGGAGGGCAGATGTGATTCCCCTTCACAAAAGTGGGAGCAAGGCAGAAGCAGGAAACTACAGACCTGTTAGTTTAACCTCAGTGGTAGGGAAAATGATGGAATCACTTCTGAAGGAAAGAACTGTTGAGTATCTAGAGGACAGAGGGGCACAGGACCCAAGGCAGCATGGATTCACAGCGGGAAGGTCATGCCAGACAAATCTGATAGATTTCTTTGACTGGGTGACCAAAGTAGTTGATCAGGGAGGGGCTGTGGACATGGCCTACCTAGACTTTAGAAGGCATTTGACACAGTCCCACACAAGATTAATATACAAGTTAGCCAGCCTGGGAGTGGGTCCCAAGATGACAGCCTGGGTAAAAAATTGGCTGGAGAATAGGACACAGAGGTAATAGTAAATGGAGTCCACTCTGAAAAAGGGGGTTAGTAGTGGGGTACCGCAGAGTTCAGTATGGACGGTCCTCTTCAATGTCTTTATAGCGACATTGCAGAGGGACTGGAAGGAAAAGTATGTCTCTTTGCAGATGACACAAGATCTGCAACAGAGTTGATGCACAAGGTGGGGTGGAAAGGATGAGAAGGGACTTGGCAAGGTTAGAGGAATGGTCAAATGTATGGCAGCTTAGATTCAATGCTAAGAAGTGCAAGGTAATGCACCTGGGAAACAAAAACCCAGGGGAAGAGTACACAATGGGGGGTGAGATACTAACAACAACAAAATTGAAACATAGAAACATAGAAGTTGACTGCAGATAAGGACCGCAAGGCCCATCCAGTCTGCCCATTTCTTTTTCTACCTTATAAATGTGCCATCAGCCTTTGCTCTGTCAGTGGCCTATCTATTCATAGTCATTTGTATTGCTCCTTATGCCTATCCCATGCCTGTTTGAAGCCCTGCACTGTATTCATAGCCACCACTTCTTGTAGTAAGCCATTCCATGCATCCACACACCTTTCTGTGAAAAGAATTTCCTCCATTCCCCTTAATCGGCCTCCCTCTAATCTCATACTGTGTCCTCTTGTACTGCTATTTTTCTTATATTTAAACATGTTAGACTCTTTCACCTTGTTTTATGCCCTAAGGTGCTTGAATGCCTCGATCATATCACCTCTCTCCCTCCTTTGCTCAAGGGTATACATATTGAGCTCCGTTAATCTGTCCTCATATGTCTTCTGATGCAGTCCTGCACCATTTTAGTTGCCCTTCTCTGACTGCCACAATTTGGTTAATGTCCTTGTGAAGGTGTGGCCTCAATACTGCACGAGTACTCAGATGGGGCCTAACCAGTGTCTTGTACAGAGGATTATTACCTCCCTCTTACGACTTGTGATACCCTACTAATACACCCTAACACCCCTAGCCTTACCTACTGCTTTAGAGGGTCTGCTTGGATGATTTTAGGTCATCAGTGATGATGATGCCCAAGTCTCTTTCTTCCTTTGTGACTGCTAGCAACTCCCCTCGCAGCCTATAGGTGGCTTCAGGGTTTCTCTTCCCTATGTGCATGATTTTGCACTTCTTTGCATTAAATCCCAGTTGCCACTCTTCTGACCATTCTGCTAGTTTATCCAGATCTCTTCTCATTCTGCCCACCCCATCTGGATCATCTACTCTGTTGCAGATCTTGGTGTCATCTGCAAACAGACAAGCCTTACCCTCTAGTCCATCTGCAAGGTCACTAATGAAGATGTTGAAGAGGACTGGCCCCAGGACTGATCCCTGAGGTACCCCACTTGTGACTTGAATCTCTTCTGACTGTATACCATTTACCACCACTCTCTGTTTTCTGCCCGTCAACCAGTTTGCCACCCAGTTGACCAACTTCAGCCACCCGAGCCTACCCAGCTTATTTATCAATCTTCTATGTGGAACAGTGTCAAAAGCTTTGCTTGAAGTCAAGGTAGGCGACATCAACTGCTCCCCTTGGTCCCACCACTCTGGTTACCCAGTCAAAGAAATCTATGAGATTAGTTTGACAGGACCTTCCTTTAGTAAACCCATGCTGTCTTGGATCCTGTGCCCTATGGATTCCAGGTGTTGCACTATCCTTTCCTTAAGGAGTGCCTCCATAATCTTGCCCACTACTGAGGTAAGACAGCCGGTCTGTAGTTCCCGCCTCCTCCCTGCTACCACTCTTGTGGGCGGAATCACATGAGCCCTTCTCCAGTCTTCTGGGACCTCTCCTGTGCTCAGAGACTCACTAAACAATTCTGCTAATAGCTCTGCTAGTTCCTCCTTTAGCTCCTTAAGTACTCCCTGGGATGTATGCCATCAGGTCCCATTGCCTTATCCACCCTGAGCTTAGCAAGCTCTTGTAGGACCCTTTCTTTTGTGAAGGAGTAGTGCTCACCTCCTCCCCTGTGTCCATGATGCTGAGCTGTGGGCCTGCCTACCTTCTCTTCAGTAAATACTGGGCAAAAGTATCTATTTAGGATAGATAAATGGAAAGGGACCTGGGGGTAGTCATATCAGGTGACCTAAAGGTGGACAAGCAATGTGAGAGGGCAGCAAGGAGGGCTGGGGGAATACTGGGATGCATAGGGAGAGGCATCACCAGTAGAATACAAGAAGTTATCATCCCTCTGTACAGACAGCTGGTGAGACCACATCTGGAGTACTGCGTGCAGTTCTGGAGACCCAATCTCCGCAAAGACATAGACAGGATGGAAGCTGTCCAGAGGAGGGCAACTAAAATGGTGCAGGGTCTGCACCGGAAGACATATGAAGAGAGACTTAAGGAGCTTAATATGTATAGCCTCGAGGAAAGGAGGAGAGGAGGGGACATGATAGAAACTTTCAAGTACCTCAAGGGAATCAACAAAGTCCAAAGGGTAGCATCTTTCAAAAAGAGGTGTGCAAGAACAAGGGGCACAATTTGAAGATAGAAAGAAGGCGGCTCAGAGGTAATTTAAGAAGTATTTTTCACAGAGAGGGTTGTGGATGTATGGAGCAGCCTTCCAAAGGAGGTTGTGGAGTCAAAAACAGTGGTGGAATTCAAGCATGCATGGGACAGTCATAAGGCAATTCTAGGGGGTGGGGGTAGGAACAAGTAGGCTGCTGGTTAACTAGGATCTGCAGCTTATCCATCAGGTAGGGAAATGGGCAGACTGGGTAGGCCAAGCTGTCCATATCTGCCGTCAAATTCTATGTTTCTATGTTTCTCACTGAATCTTGGCAGCACCACTGCAACTACTACAGTCTGCTTCACCACCAACCTGACAGCCTGCACCTCTACAACAAACTGAGCTGGCCTTTTTGGGAAGTGAACTGGTATATGGGAGCTGGTGCTGACCTACTTTTTCCAAATTAATCACTGTTTTTACCTTTGTATGAGCTATTGATGTGACCACGTGACTGGTAAGAGAGGAAATGGTATCAGAAGTACACTCACAGGTCTTGTAATACCACTGCGGCTACTCCTGCCTGCCTCTCCACCTGCTTTCCAGACAGTTTTCTCCTCTACCACAAACAGAATGAGCTGACACAGTAGCTGTTACACAATTTTATTGTTTTATTTATTATCATTTGTATATCTTTTGAGCAGGAGAGTTGCAATGGTCTGACTGCTACTAGAGAAGAGAAAGGTATCTCCCTCAGGACTGCTGCTGATTAGACCCCACACTACTGCCCTCACACTGTCTTTCTGCCAAATACAAGACATGTTTTTACCATTTGTTGTATTGTGGCGTTATGTTGAAAACTGAATAATTGTGCAGATATCATTGGGAGTCATCGCAGTGTCAAGGGGAGTTCGTACCAACCATGTTTTCAGTATTTATTAAAACCTAAACACCAGTAGAATAACAGGATTCAGAAAGAGTAGCTCACTACTGCACTACAGAACAAATCCTGTGAGATTTGGCACTGAGAGCTACAATATGGAGAGAGAGCGTGAGTCAGGCTGTCTTTCCCCCTACAGCGTCACTTCTGGTCTAGACGGCAAGGAATGGCACCCGCATTTCTCAAAGCAGCCTCACTTGAAAAAATAAATAAATAATTGAATCCGCATCAGCTAAAAATGCATTATAAGAGTGAAAATAATGCTATTTATGAATGTTTACATATCCCAAACAGAAAACAATTTTCAATACACAAGTTCTTTAAAGGACAAAACAACTTATGCTATTGTAAGCAACTGACACTTTGTTTCAAATCTCTTTACACAGTTGTCATCAGGGCATAGGTCATGGTATCAATAACAATGAAATAAAAAACAAAATTGTGCCGGACAGCTCTTGATACAGCCATTTCAAACAAATGGGAGTCCTTCATCTGAGAGTCTCTTAAAATCTCCAGCTAACTCTCTAAACACTGCTCTCTTTTAATAAAATGATTTCACCTGGCAATTAAAATCTGCATCATGCTCTCATTAAGTTATAATATATCTCCAGTATGTACACAATGTACCAAACTTTGTCAGTTTGTTACATGTGACCAGTACAGCCAGTCTTCAATAGATGCAGCCAATTAAGATGTTCTGGCCAGAGCTGTTTTTCCTACTGACAGTTCTGCAAACAAGTCTTTCTCCAATTCATTTCAACAATATAACCACATACATTTGCAAAGCAAGGGATCTCAGTTTTGCATAAAGATTCACATATTGATTTTAACCACAGAGAAGCTCAATGTCCGGCAAGTTTAAGTCTCCCACCACCACCTCCCCTTTCGCTGCCCCTCTTTAAAGTTCCCCCCTGAGTTCTCTGTCCCTTTCCTCCCCTTGACCCGGAGGCCTATAGACTACCCCAAGCATATTTTCCCGCCTGAAGCTGCCAAGAGTTGCGCCCATATAAACTCAGTTTCCCCATCACTACCCCAACTACCCCCATCTTCAGCCACTTCAATGCCCTCTTTGACAAACAGGGGCAACACCTCCCCCCTCTAGCAGTTCTTTGATCCTTCCTGAACAATGCATAACCGGGGCTGCCATCTCCCAGTCATTATTTTCCGTGGCCCACGTTTCCGAGATAGCCACAAGGTCCACCTCAGTGTGTGCCATCAGTGCCTGAAGCACGCCGAGTTTGTTCCCTAGGCTCCTGGTGTTAAGGCATACCCCCTTCCACTTGACTCCTGCTTCTCCCTCCCCTTTGTTAGTGCCTTTAGCTTTTCCTCTTGCAACTGTCCCTCTGCCTGGTCCGGTAAACCTACAGTTTTCCCTGTACCTTTTTCCTGCTACTGTCCCCTAGGTGTGGGGGAGTACTATCTTGGATCTGCTTCTGCTTACCATCCATTGTGGATCATCTAGAACTTGACTCCCCGTAGTCAGTTTAAATGTCTGATAGAGACATCAAACTTCTGCCCCAGATGGCTGGCCCCTCTTTGTCAGTTGAATCCATCACCCCTGAAGTGTTGCTTGTCCCAGAAATCCCCCCAATCCCCTACAAAGTGGTACCACATGTCCCGACTCCACCCCTTAAGCCAACTGCTGAACTCCGCTATTTCAGCACCCCTTATTCTATCCTGCCTCCCACCACCACCCCACACAGGGAGGACTTCAGAAAAGGCAAGGGAGGCCGAGTGTACCGCCAATCTGTGCCCCAGTCCACAGAAGTTCTGCTTCACCATTTCCAATGACTGTTTGGCCAGACTGTTGGTACCCAGGTGTACCAGCATCCCCAGCTCCCCCTCCACCATCCTCCCTATACTGTCTAAATCCCTGCTGGATGATGCTCCAGGCAGGCATCGGATCAACCCCCTCCCATCCTTCCCCCCCAACACCCTATCTCTCCCCTAATCACTGATTCCCTGACCACTAGGACCTTCCTGTCAGATATGTCCCCCTTGGGTGCCAACGTGCTGTCCTGCCCATTATACTTGACTGACCAAGGGTCCCATCTTGTGGAGTCAAGAGCCTGAGACTCCTCCAGGAGTGCAACACGATTCGTTGTCTAGATGTAACTGGTCTGGACAACCACCTTATGTCTGCCCCTTCTCTCTTTCTCATGCTCCACCACCCTCCACCCTTCTGGACCAGTGGGTCTCTTGGGGGGTGAGCTCCTGCTGAGCTGAGTGCGTAGCTGGGATATCTCTAGCCTTACTACTACCAGTTGAGCACAGAGCTCTCCTATGGCCCTGCAGAAGGGACAGTTTCCCCTGCTCCAGAGCACATCCCTGGAGAAGACTGCCACACAGTCCCTACAACTGAGTGCATCACCCCTGAACCACAACCTACAAGGAATTGTACTGGCAAGAGAGAAACTTAAATAGTACCAACTTGGATCAGAACGTACTTCACACCCAGGTGGGGTGAATCAAATAACAACCGGCTAATACAGGCGTATAGTGACAGAAAATAATTCACAAATTATTCAAGTGTACGAATATGTCCAGGAGTTATTAGGTACTCAGGCTATACCATAACTACAGATATGAGACAAACCAACTGTGAGAATAACAATTGGTGGGATTAACAGTTCTCCCCAATGCAATCCTCCACACTACTGCAAGAATCCCTTCCCACCAAGAAACAACCTCCCAGAGAGGTGAAGAAAATACTTCCGTACCACAATACCACCCACTGAACACTTCTAAGATTTGACCTCCTAGTACAGTGCAACCACTCAAACAACCACACCACTGAAATCTCCCACCAAATAACAACAGAACAATTGTAATAGACCCCCACCACCGTCCAACCTTGCAAACAATTAACAGTCACTTCCCACCACAATGTGACCCTTCAGAGATTAACTGATGACCACAATGCAACCTTGCATCTACAGTTGAAATTTGTTTCCCAACACAGTGCACCCCCATACACTGCAAGCGTACCTGGGATCCAAGGAACAGGGATCTACTTGGTCCTCTTGGGTCAGCAGGGGAGCAGAGTGGCTGGCTGCCTCATTGGGCTGAATCTGGTGGGCAGACTGAAGTCCTTCATGCGTCTGTCCTTCACGCTGGGGGCCACTTAATGACCTAGTCCTTAAGAACTTCCTGATTCCCAGACTGCACCCGAGATTGGCTGTCTTGCGGAGAGGGAGGCGTGACCCTCAGCTGATTGGCTCCGCTTTGGAGCCTGACGCAGCTTCCTGACTCCAGTGTTCTGCTCGTCCCATGATGATCAGGGAAGTTGTTCGAGGTGGGGAAAGTTTGGACCCTCTCTCTCCTGTCCTAACTGAACAGCGGAGTGGGAGGACAGATGTCTCGGAAATGAATGTTTTCTTTATACTTCATTCCTCCCTTCATTCTAGCTGTTTTTAAGATGGCATCTCTAGTTTAAAACTGAACTAAAGCAAGATTTGAATAATCTGAGTTCGCTTGGTAAAGGCTGGGGCACTTCCATTCAAGAAACTGAGCTCAAAACCACAACCTTCTACAATTAATTCAACCAACTTGAGCACACTGACTAGAATATCTCTAACCAAGTTTTCAGTGCTTCCTCAAGAGAATCATATGTAGAGAAGCCTAACAATATAACATTCTTTATCTCAAAGAAATTTTAGAATTTTCATGGTGCTTTTTGTGTAGTGACAGAATCTCATATAAGTGTTGAATTGTGAGCATTAGTAGAGCCTATTTGGTCTCTGAGAGAGGTATCTCATGTATGGTCACCTGCTCCTTGTTTAATAAAGCAACCTGTCCCTCGTTTTTTTATGAGGTGGCTGAAAATGGTTCAAGATTCTCTGCAAACATCCAGATCATGTCCATTAGTTGTTTTTTTTTTTTGTGAAGAGTTCAATTCTTGCATAGTTGAGAGGTTTGTATCGGTAGGTATGTTCAAAGTAATTCGTACCACAATAGGTTTAATTGGTTCTATGTGATATAAGCGACCCTTGAAAGAGGCTAACGAAGAGAGCGATGTCAGAATTGGCGAAAACAATTCCGCCCCACAACCACAAAACGCGTAAACTGACACTGAGGACTGAAAATACTTGCTTTCTGTGGGGCTGGCCCCCACATGTAGGATTCTCAACTCCAGGGAGGTGCATGTCAGAAAGGGAGGGTGCAAAGCAAAAATTAGGTTTGGGCCAGGCGCATGAAAGCACAGTGGCGCCTGGACCAGACCCGAACCCCAACACATAAGCGGAGGCCAACCCCGATGCCACAGGCGAGCTCGGCGGCCGACCGAGCGCCACCCTACATCCCTCCGCACCCTCCCAGGCCCGTTCGCGTGCTAGCTGCCCCCCGTGCGTGTACCCGCGACATCCTGTCGCTGGGTTGCCACCTCCCATCGGTCTCCCTCCCTGCCCCTGCGCCTTTTGGACTTTCTCGCCCCATATGGCGTCGCCCGTTCAGACGAGGCCGTGATTCAGCGCCCACCTCACGTGCTACCCGGTTTAATTGGCTCAGCTGTCTTCTCCTTGTGTCTTGTGCAGAATCATATTATAAGTTGTCTCCTGAGCTGACCCAGCACCACAGCAGTAGTGCTTCTGCTCACTACATCAGCAACCCAAGTTCAGAAACCAATTCCAGTCATTAGGAGCCTGCTGGGGTAAGGAAGATTGAGAGTCCTAGGGACAGCTCTCCTCCTTTCAGGGAGGGGGCATTGTGCTTTAGTACACGTCTGCAATCTTGGCTAAAACTGGAAGGTACCACTGCTGAGGTACTCTCTGGAGGAGGGACACTGCTAGACATGCCAGTGCATACGTTACTGCATGCATGTAGTCCACAAAGCTGAAAATGGATGACACTCTCGGCAAAGTCCCACACTACCAACTGTGGTAGCCACCCACCACAGACAATCTAGGGTAAGTCAAGTGGTGGGGTAAGCCCTGGAGAAGGTAAGCAGTAGGGATGGGGAGCAGCAGAAGAGGGAAAGAGGAGGTGACTATGAAAGAAATACAGAATAAAAAAAAAAAAGGGCTCCCCCTTGAGAGCTTGAAAGTACATTTGACTAATCTGAGGCCCACTCCATTCGCTTCTGTCACAGCCTTATCCATGAGCTCACCTATCTCACTCTGCCTGGCTTTGTCAGTAACTTGTTTATAAGGCCAGAGCTAGAGGCCTCAGAGCTGGAACATTTTCTTTCTTTCTTTCCTTTTCTTAGCTGCATGTATAGTTACAACAGAGTCAGTTGATTTCTTTCTCCCATTTAGCAGCTGCCTGCCTCCGCCCATCCACAGAAGGATCTCTCAGGTCACAGGCCCTGATCGGGGTGCTGCTTCTGATCTGTGGTGCCGACTATCCAAGTGCTGTCACAGCCGTCTGCCTCAGCCCATCTGCAGAAGGATCTCTCAGATCTCAGGCCCTTGGTCGGGCGCTGCTTCTGACCCATGGTGCAGTTATCAAAGTGCTGCCACAGTCGCCTGCCTCCGCCCGTCTGCAGAAGGCTCTCAGGTATGTTTGCTCTGCGAGGGCTTGAATTCTCCGGCACCTCTGGCTCCTTTCCCTGACTGGACCAGCTCCTTAAAGCTGTCTTTCCATTGGTCACTTCTTAAGCCTGCTTTCACCACTAGTTCCTTGCTTTGGGAACCAGAGGAACAGACAAGGGAGTAAGGGTATTTTACTATCAGTTTTTCATGATTTACTCCCTTTCTGATTTTAGGAATGTGTTCCCACCCTGTATATTTACAGTATGCTGGTAAACAAATGTTACTAGCCATGGATCCACATACTAACAGACTGTCAGTAGTAGAGTGGGGTCAGAAAACAGCATAGGTATCAGTTGTGTACCTGCAGAAGACTATTTGAGGAGTTGTGCACTGGATGGCAAGAAGGATTGTTGCAACATAAAATGTTAAAAATAGGGTCACACTTTTACATAGCAGGTGAGAAAGTATCTCAAGGTTCCTCACTGGTATCAGAAGAAGGATCAGTGGTTGCAGACATTCCAGTGAAGCTGTGACCTTTTTCAGAGATGGGGGTCCGAGACTGGTCAATGCATGGTATTACTATCATGTAGATGAAAATACTACCAGGTGAAAGCAGCTAGCAGTAAATACTTCCCAGTCCTAATAATTATCTCCCCTGGTAGGAACTTTTTCTACCTGCTCCCTATGACTTAGTTTTTTCCAAGTATTACTGGTTAGCCATACTTTGAGGCATTTTTGAGTTATACTGCTTGCATGTAGTTTTACTTTTAAATGCTTCAGATAGCTCTGAAACTAGATAAATTACTCTGCTAGACATTTAATTGTATCATCTCTGTTTCAGTGCAACTGTATTCTTCTAAGCTTCTTGTATTTGCTTTCTGGTCTTTCTCCTGTGCCTAATTTCCACCTCCCCCCCTTCAGTAACCCCCCTTTGCTAGCCAGCTACTCTGGTGGAGTTACCCGACCAATGATTTGGTTACTCAGCTCATCCCTGTCTCCACTGCCTTTGTCCCCTTTGTTCATGGAGCCCCTCCCACGATTTAGTCCAGCCTCTTTGTAGGCAAACTTCCGTCTCCCCTTCCCTCCTAGGTCACAGGACCTTGATCAGACACTGCTTCTGACCCATGGTGTGGCTATCCAAATGCTGCCACAGCCGCTTGCCTCCATCCGTCTGCAGAAGGATCTCTCAGATGCAGCTCGCTCCCGGAGGCTTCCGCTGGCGCTGTGTGCTGGCTCCCCACCGCCCACCCTATCTGGGCAATTTCTTATAGAGCTGTGATGCGTCACATGATCTCGGGTGTAAATTACCAAGTCCTGGGTTTTCCATTAGTAACCTATAAAAATCGGCCACTAGAGGGTCATTACATCTTCCTCCCTGACTCTTTTTGCTTTACCCCACCACTTCTTGGAATCTTTTCACATCACTTGAGTCACCTCATTTCTCTCCACCACTACAATAGGTATTATAGTTGCCTCCCAGCTCCCACCTGAAGCTCTGCCTGCCCGGGCTTCTCCTATACTCTTAAGCTCCCTCCAGTTCTCTCAAGCTGGTGCCTAACTCACCCTGCTGAAAAAATGTTTAAAACTCCTCCCATCCTTGCTTTCTCCCACTTCCCTATCCACATTTCACCAACTCCAAATGACCTACCCATATACTATATCCCTACATCTCCCACCCCCACCCTCATCCATGCTATAACCCCCTTCCCCTTACTCTGGTCTCACTCCCACCTTCCTGTTGCTTCTCTAATATCCACCCCCAACACCTTTGCTTCTCTTAGACTCCTTATAACTATTTCCAGCATCTTCATCCCCCCAACCCTATTAATTACTTGCTTTTGCCATGGTACAAAAATCCCAAACTTCATCACCTCATTATAGCACTCCTCCTCCTAACCTCAAGCAATATTAGCCCAAACCCTGGACCTACTGCCTCTGACACCAAAGGGGCCAGATTTAAAAACAACGGCCCGTCCTCCTCTGATCCGCTTGCTCTCCATTAAGGCCTCAAAATCCTGCACCAGAACATTTATTTATTATTTATTTATTTTGTTTTTGTTAACCGGGTGAGTGCGCTAGCTAAAAAATGACTATTTTCAGGCATGACCCAGGACAGTACAGGACATTTTTACAAGCATGACATTTCACAAGTACATACCAGCTTAGGTATCAACTTTGTACAGTACATGACAGCAATAGGTATAACTTAATTCAGACCAGAAAAACATGAATACAAGCCATACAAGCCCTTACCGAGCACTTAACCACATTACATATTATTTATCTTAGAACACTTCACACAGAGAGCAACAACATATAGAGAAAAATGAGCGAGAAAAAAGGAGAGTTTATTAACCGAAGTGTAAAGAGAGAAAGACATGGAGGATCCAGTAGAGATCAAGTGGCTCAAAGCAAGTGCATGGGTCTGACTGGGATAGATAACACCGTAATTTAAATTTAAAATGACGATGAGATGCTGACTGTTTTAGTTTTTGGGGAAGAGTATTCCAAAACAGGGGAGCTGTAAGCTTAAATGCACCAGCACCCTTGGAAGTGTGACACCTAGGAACATTTAGTAGTGCTCTGTCAGCAGATCATAG
The DNA here is from genome assembly GCA_016271365.2 of Neoceratodus forsteri. Classification (NCBI taxonomy): domain Eukaryota; kingdom Metazoa; phylum Chordata; order Ceratodontiformes; family Ceratodontidae; genus Neoceratodus; species Neoceratodus forsteri. Next base: position 718,148,519 of record CM057455.1, read on the forward strand.
CCCATAGGAGGGTGGAGGAGTAAGTAGTGTTGCAGGGAAGCAGGGGTGTTAAGCCTGATAACTGGGTCACACAGGTGTGCAATACACTTGCTTGGATGCAGAGGGAGCCACCCAGAGTCACTGTAGAGCTGACAGTGGTGCTTCAGTCGAGGGGATGATGAGGCAAAATGACAGATACTATTGTATCGACATCCCATTTTGTAGTGAGGTTTTATCGCTGCAGTAAGGATAGGTGAGCAACAGGTTGGTGCAGGAGTAATACCCCTCTGGCAATGGCCAACTGCGGACGGTGTTGTGTAGCTGAGTCTTTGAGGCAACACTTGATCTACTATTAACTGTTTTACAGGTGGATTGAATATGAAGGTTTAGATCCAGTGATTGATCAAGCATAACACCATGGTAGTTAAACGACGTGATAGTTTCAAGTTTGGACCCTTCTTTGTCATAGATCACTAGGGGTGACGTGCTAGTTCCGAGTTTCGGGGCCGATCCTAGGAGCATAACTTTCATTTTTTTAGCATTAAGTACTAGCATTAACATACAGAGCCTACTACCCAGATCTGATCTCCTCCAAGCTATGGTAGTTTCACTTGTCCCTGGTATCCTTATCCTCTCCGAAACTTGGCTCAGTAACAAGATACCTGATCACTATCTCAATCCCGGTTACTCACCTCCCATCAAGACAGGGTCGGCAGGGGAGGTGGAGTGGCAATATCTCTCTTCCTCCATTAATTTATCACTATCTTCTCTATCTCCTTCCCAGCAGCATATGAGGTCCTTGCCCTTCATTATTCCCATCTTTGTTGCGGTGTATACTGTAAGCCCTGGCCTTCCCTACACTGCTGCAACTGAACTCACCACCACTACTGTTTGGCACTCCAACTCAGGTGAATTGTTCTTACTGGGAGATTTCAACCTAAACTGGCTATCCCCTCTCTAAGCAAAGCCTTGAATGAAGTTGCTGCAAATAATCTCATTCAGCTTATCCTTGAACCTACCCAGCTAAACAAAACAGAGCCTCTCTCCCTGATAGACTGGGCCCTTACACACTCCCATAGATTCATAAGCTCGGTATCCTACCTGACATCATTAGTGACCAGCACTTGGTTTTTATGATCCGTAAGGTTCTAAGGTGCAAACTGCCCCACAAAATTTTGCAGATTCACTCCCACAAATCTCTTGGACCATAACCCGTCCTCCAGGACCTTGCCCACATCGACTGACCCCCATTAACCTACGCTCCCACTGTGGAAGATGCCCTAACCTATTTTAAGGTAAATTCCTTACAACTTGGAACCATCATGCACCTATTAAATGCACTAGAGTACATGGTAACCATCTTCCATGGGCCTCCCCTGAACTACTGGCCTGTTTTAGGGTGCGTGATCAGGCCTGGAAAAAGCACAAGTTATCTAATTTACCTAGTGACTACATAACATACTGGGCCCTACGCAATTTGTGTACCAAAGCTATCAGACTAGCAATAGCCGACTACTTCAAATCCACTTTTCAAAATAACATTATCACCCCCTTCAAATTCTGTAAGGTAGTCCATGCCTATTCTCCTCCCACTTCACAGCCCCTAACCCTCTCATCAAAATAAATAACTCCCTCATATCTTATCATGCAGCAGTGGCCCAGAATTCAACTCTTACTTTACTTCAGTTTGCCTCGGCCCTCCTAGCATCTCTCCCTCATCCCTTCCCTTCAGCTCCCCCCTCAGATGTACTCCAGCCTCTTGAGCATCTCCCTTTCTCTTTCTCCATGGTCTCGCCTGCTGCCACCCTTGACGCCCTTATGGCCCTAAACCCTTCTAAAGGCTGCTCACCTGACGAGCTTGATCCTAAGCTTCTCTACCTTTCTGCCCCAGCTATTGCATATCCTCTGTCTGTAATCAGGCTAGGAAAAATCCCACTGCCCAGCAGCGTGGGACAACAGGAATCCCTATTCAGACAACCTAATTGCTGCTGTTAAATGTCTGCCGGGCAATCACTCTCAGAACTTTTGTTTTGCCAGTCTGGGCATGCGCTGGATTTTACAGCTGCATAGCATGGCAATGCATGCGCGACTGCCAAAATGGACTGACCCACGGAACATTTTTTTTTCCCCTACCATCAGACTTGCCAGCTCGTTCCATTCCAGGAGCCTGAGCACTGTTTGCGCAGCCTCCGATTACAGTCACATCATGTGAGCTGACAAAGGAGCGTTCATCTGACCCCTAGTATCCCAGCCACAAGTCTGCATCTCTCCAACCCTTGAACTGAATGGACGTTGGAGGAAGCAAATGGAGAGAGGAAGGGGCACAGTATGCAGACTGACTTGGCACAGACACCAATTGCTCTGATGCTAGCTAGCGTACCACTTCCGGAACAAACTGGACAATGGCTCAGCTCCATAATACGCCATAACTGCTATCTGCTGCCTCAGACCATCGATCGCATATCAAGTGTGTATTCTGGAGTGGAGGGTGATGGTGTCTCCCGTGTAGTTGGGTGTTTAAATTTGGAGACAGGACAGATACAAAATTCAAAACAAAAAGCTCTTATAAGAGCTGACTTCTCTTAGCTGCTACTAGTTCATTGATCCCTGCTGATGCTCCGACCAACTGCGTCTAGGAGAGGAGCGGGAGGTTGGAAGGGAGAGTGGGATAGGACCAGATGGGAGGGACTCCGAGGGAGTCAGCCAGCCAACTGCCAGCAAGGTGACCTAAAGTACTGGGCGGGTGGGAGTGATATACAGCAGCCAAAAGGTTCAAGGGGAAAAAAAGCACTCAGTGGATCTTACTGTCGCCTGCCCTGCCTGTTTGTTGTAGCAGCTAAGGAGACGATGAGACTGTTCCGATATTGCAGTCTGGAGGGTCCACTGAGGAGGAGTGTGTGTGTGTGTGTGTGTGTGTGTGGACACCACAGGGCAATAGCCAGCACCAGTACCAGCTTGCTAGCTAAACTTGTATTCCCAGTCGTGTCTTTCCCTTAACTGTCAGCTGCTACTGTTAAAAATAAAACACAGCGTCAGACTATATACAGACCAGAGACTACTTTTTGAGGGCTCCAGTCCATCAGTCTCACAACACTACAGCATCTGTATACTGAGTAGCTGCGGACTGTGGAGGAAACATAAAAGTCTTTTTTTTGGGGGGGAGAGAAAACAAAGAAACAGGCAAAGACTGCACTGACGTGCTCAATTGAAAGAGGAGGGGGAGCGAGAGAGATCTGAATGCTCCCAATCTCACAAGTAGTAGGGTTTGTAGAGAAAAAAAATAAACAGGAGGGGAGAGATTTCAGGAAGCCAGTCTCAACTGCCCAAGTGGCAAAAGTAGTTTGGCAACAGCATTTACTGGAGTCAGTGGCTGTGCGTGCTGTGTAAAGCGTACTACTAGTAGAAAAGAAAAAAAAAACACAAGTAATACAGGGAGGCATGCTGGGAGCACCTGTGTGCTAATTGCACTACTGCAGTGACCTGGCTTGAGAAGAGGAGGGACTGTCACTGGGAGGAAGAGATTTTTGGTGACTCCAGTCTGCAAGACTGCAACATTTATTATACCAAAAAAAAACCAAAAACTCTCTTATAGCCAGTACCAGTTTGACTACAACTAAGGTCTAGTAAGACACCAACTAAGGCAGAGAACGAGAACGAGTCAGAAAAATGAAGGTCTGCAATCAGGCTTTGTGAAGGACTGGGTAGAAAGGAAAAAATAAATTGTGCAGCGTTTCTGTGTGTTGTTGACTATTCGCCTGTCCTAACCTGCAGACCACTGGGGGAGGACAAAACTTGTGTGTTTGTGTGTGAAGTGTGATTGGACTCAGGGAAGGGGAGATTAGGAGTGCTGTCTGTGTGCAAGCCCAGAAGTCCTCCTGTAATTATCTTGCAGTACTACTACAAGTGCAGCACATCAGTGACTGACTCTGCATTGGAAAATTATATTAAACAACTTAAAAGTATATTTTCCTTACGGAGACCAGACACAAAACAAAGATTAAAATAAGAGTGGCGAGAGACACAGAAAAAGTATAAGAGGGAGGTAGGGAGGGTGTGGAGAAGGGACAGGAGGAGTGTTAGAGAGAGTCTACTCCACTGATTACCTGAAAAAAGAAAGTTACTCAAAAAACACAAACTAGTATCCATTCCATTCCTATCCTATCCCTGCTGTAACCTGTGTTCCTTCCAAACCCAACCCCGGCCCCCATACTACTGTCACTTGTCTGTGTCCACTGACTCACTGTGTTACAGTTCTCAGTAAAGCTGGCACTGCCAATTTGCCGAACATCTGAATCTGACTGACACAAAGTGTTTGTGTGTGTGTTCTGAGTGTTCACACTAGTCACTATGGCGGACATTAAGATTAAGTTGATTTAAGAGTCTTTTCAATTCAAGAAAATAAAACACTGACACATAAGTTGAGAGTGTGCATGCAAAACAATTTTATTGAAAAATGTCTGGAACCAAAGGAGGTCATCAAACTACTGTTTGCTTATCTAGGAGGAAAAGAAAAATAAATTAATCAGTCTGAGTCTGGAATTTATTTTATTTTGAAGTTAAAGAAATTGTTAACTTTATGTTGAGTGGCTGGGTTCAGCCACCAGAGTCAACAACATTAAACTCGTCGATGCCGAGTACACTCTGCCTCATTTAAATTTCACAGACAATAAAAATAAATTGCAGGCAGCAAACTCCAGGTCAAGGTTGTCAGTGAGCAATTTAATTAAAAAAAATTCGAGCATGTCTGTAATCCTCAACCTCTCCTTCTCATCAGCTGCTGTTCCAGCCTTCTGGAAAGTACACTGTTATCCTTCTCCTCCTCCTCCTCCCCAAAGGTGGTGATTCTTCATCCCTGTGAACTACTGCCCAATTTCCCTGCTTCCCACCCTGGCTAAGCTCCAAGAGCACTTGGTTCTCTCGGATTCCTGTTTCTTCACCCCTTAACAGTTTGGGTTTCAAAAAGACCAATCCACTACAACCTCCCTTCTCAGGCTCACTGACTCCATCCTCTCAGGGATGGACAGTGGCCAAATTACATCTGCCATTTTTGTCGACCTGACTAAGGCTTTCAACACCGTCTCCCACACCCTGCTACCACACTCCCCCTCTTCAGCTGGTCTCTCGGAGGCTGTTACAAACTAGTTTAGATCCTAAAACAAAGCAAGGCAAAATGCAGCTCCACTGCAGGAGTATGCATGGATTAAGTGTAGATCACAACAAGCAAGCCAGCACTCCTCCAAGAACTTCAGCAAATATCAGCTTCAACAGTTAAAATACAAAAATGCCATGAGCAACCAACGGTTGTGAGACCCTCTACTGGTTGACTTTACATGTGTATCATCAGGAGGTGCCAGAGCTTAGTGTACACAGGTAATAAATACGATATCTCTTAAAGCAGTATTACCTACTAAAGTGAAAAGCTGCATAATAATATACAAATTATTACAGTGCTTGAAGACAAAGTGCTAAAAGATAAAAAAAAAAATGAATATCTCCATGTAAACAGGCATAAGAATGCATTAATTCATTTGTACAATTCAAAAACAGCCGTGAAACGGCCTTCTATAATACACTGTAATTGCATTCATTGTACTGTCACTTAATATCACCAGTAAGGAGGATTCACTTGTATAATCACTATATCACTTCATAACACATCGTTCTTATTAATGCATAGGTTAAGAAATGTGATAAACCTGTGTTAGAAGCAAGGGAAGGAAAGCATATTAATATCAATATCTTAGAGCATTAGTTCCCATACTTTTGATAGTGAGCCTCCCCAAGCCATGGAACAGATTTTGAGCCTCCCCAAACTTGGAAAAATCTTGGGCCTCCCACAGAAAAAAAATATCATACTTTACACAGTACACCAGGAAACAAGCAGAACTAATAATGCTGATGGAGTATATTCTCTTTTTATTCGACTTATTGTTCTCCTCTCATCACCCCAGGTTATCCTTATCACTCCGTTTCTGACTCTTGGACCCTTATTGCTCTACTTCCTAACTGTCTGGAAAACTAACCTAGCCACATCATCACTCCCCCCTTACCCTGCTGAGCAACTTCTTGTACCCTTACTGAGGTCACACCTGAAACATGCATTGGCTCAGTGTGCCTTTCCCAGACACCAATTTACATATAAATAAATACCTACTGTAGAAACAAGCCTCAACTCAGTGTGCCTTTCCCAGTCACTAATTTGCATGAACACCTACTACAGAAACAAGTCTTGACTCAGGCCTTTCTTGGTCACCAATTTGTGCATAAGTAAAGCAATTCAGCCTGTCATTATACATATTTAGTTGCCTCATCCCTTCACAAACTTAAAATTTAAATACAGTACCTTATCAGACCTGACTGGGCCTCCCCTGGAACAGTATGAGGCCTCCTTGGAGGCTGGCCTCACCATTGAGAACCACTGTCTTAGAGTAACTGCTCTATTTTTTAGTCATTATATATAAACAGAATCAAAGGAAGAGAGTGCAAACCCATTTGAGTACCACAGATCCTTATCAGCTTACTTATAATGAGAATCCAGGTACCTAAGGAAAGCTGGATAAAAACTTAAGCAAGCTGATAAGGATCTGTGAAAAACTATGATATTGAATGGGTATCAACTCAGTACAATAAGGATGATGCATTATGAAGTGATATAGTAATTATACAAGTAAAACCTTCTTACTGGTGTGATATTAAATGACAGTAAAAAGAATGCAATTATAATGTATTATAGAAGGCATTTTCATGGCTGTTTTGAATTATACAAATGAAATAATGCATTCTTATGCCTGTTTACATAGAGAGATTTATTCTGGGTTTTTTTTTTTTTATCTTTTAGCACTTTATGTCTTTAAGCACTTCAATAATTTGTATATTATGCACTTTTTCACTTTAGTAGGTAATACCGCTTTAAGAGATATTGTATTTATTACCTGTGCATACTAAGCTCTGGCACCTCCTGATGATGCACATGTAATGTGCGAAACCGGTAGAGGGTTCCATGACCATTTGGTTTCTCATGGCGTTGTTGTATTTTTACCATTAAAGATGTCATTTGGTCGAAGTTCTCGGAGAAGTGCTGGCTTTTACTTGTTGTGGTTTAGATCCTACCTCACTGATAGGACCCAGTCTGTCAGAATCACTGATTCCATCTCCCCTCCACTCCACATCAAAACTGGTGTCCCACAGGGCTCAGTGCTTAGTCATTTGCTTTTCTCAATATTCCTAAATGACCTGCCAACTGTCTGTACCTCCTCCTCCTCCTCCATCCCTATGTACACAGACAAAACTGTCTTGTTCATCTCTAACAGTCCCCTCAGATGCAGCAACTATATTACAGCATGACTTGACCAGCTTCAGCTCTGGCTTGCCTCTCATCAACTCTTTTTAAATGCCAAGAAAACAGTTTCAATGGCGTTATGCACTAGGCAGAGACTCTCTAGGCTTCCAGACCTGCCACTTTCCACACCCTTGATACGACTTCTCTTGAGGACACATCTTTATTTAGATACCTTGGGGTCTGGCTGAACCAACACCTCAACTTCTCAGGACACAGACATCATCCTGAAAAAAATGTGCCCCAAGCTTGGTGCTCTATACAAGAACTGTAGTTGCATCCCTCTTACAACTAGGTGTGAGCTCGTCCAAAAGATGATATTCCCGATTTTTGACTACTGTGATGTAGTCTACAGTGTTGCTCCCAAGTCTTCCCTACACAGACTGGACACCCTCTTCAACTCCTTCTTCTGTTTTGCTCTTGACTCCCCCCTCGCTCCCACCACTGTGATCTCTACCACTCTCTGTCCTTGCCCTCACTTGCTGTTAGGCGCCTCTCTCATTGCACCAAACTCACCTCCAAATTCTGGCTTAGTTCCCTACCTTATCTAACCTCCTCTCTCTCCACCCCACAGGTCCACCGATTCACGCACCCTAGCAGTCCCGCGCCACTCTACCCAAATAGGTCAGACAGCTTTCTTATACCATTTCCCTCAACCCTGGAACTCCTTACCCCACCAAATTTGCCACTCCTCCGCCACCTACTCCCTCTCCTTAGCACTCAAAAACTTCCTCTCCTCAATCTGCACTTGCTCTTCTCTTACTTTAATCCCTCCCCATCCCTTCTTATATCCTATTCTTCCATTAGATGTTTAGATCCTATTTTACCTTGGGCTTTGCCAGTCTCTCGGCCTCCCCTCCATGCTAACTCAACTCCTCACCTTCCTAGCCACCTGCTTCTCTCACTCACCTTCTCTCCAGCACTTCAGTTTTGTGTTGATAAATGGTAGCAATTCAAATGCATATCAAACTTACCTGTACATAATGTTGGTTGCACAAGAAGTATGTTCCGTATTAAGTATATGCAATCAAGTATGTAATTGTATTGTTATTGTATCTGGCTTGTATTTGTATCCGGCTTGTAACTGCAATAATCCCTCTGCCTCCTCTTCCAGGTCGCACCTGGAGATGAGCAACTTATTGTTCAGTGTGCCTTCCTGGTGAAGCATTTCACTAAAATAAATAAAATAAATGTAGGTCCTTTTTTCTTCAGGAACTCATAGTCTGTTTGCTACTGCCGTCACTGACCTAATGGTTTTGGAAGTTTTACCTTATTTTTTGGAAGTGAAATGCTTTCAAATGGCATTAACTAAAGTTCTGTTTTTCATGATTTTAAAACAACAAGTAATGGCTTAAAATTCAGATACTGCAAGAAAACAGTAAAAGTAGACTATAGCAAACAAAGTAGAAAGCTCTCGTGTACCTTGTTCATACATTTTACTACAGTCACAACTCCGGAGTTGTGCAAGAGGCTGGCTGGTGCAACCAGTTTGGTGTCCACAGTTCTGATGTCCTTTAAACACTACCAAATGCATGGAAACTCATTCTGTTGACGGTAATTAAAGGTGGAGTTAAAGTAATGGCTCAAATCTAGTCCTGCATTTGTTGTGACATGAATTCTTAACATCTAGAATGATACCACTGGTCAACTGTTGCTCTTTCAGACTTGCCCGAATTTCTGTGTGGTTCAGAAAAACAATTTCAATTAAATTCAAATGTTGTTTTTTTCAAAATTCATAAACCAGGATGCTGGTGCAACCACTTGAGCCAGGACTTGTTCTGAGTGGCATTCTTATATGTTACAGAATAGCTTACGCATAGTAATAAAAGAACAGCATGGAAGACACTGGAAACTACCATCCAGTTAGCCTCACCTCAGTGGTGGGGAAAATCATGGAAACAATACTAAAATAAAGAATTGTACAGCATCTAGAAGCAACTAGCCAAATAGACCTAAAGCAGCATGGCTTCACAGTGGGGAGGTTATGTCTGACAAACATAACTGATTTCTTCGACTGGGTGACCAGAACGGTGGACCAAGGAGGAGCAGTAGATGTAGTATATCTGGACTTCAGTAAGGCATTCAACTCTGTTCCACATAGGAGATTGATAAATAAGTTGGAACACACAGGAGTGGGACATAAAATAGTAGGCTGGATTAGAAACTGGCTCCAAGGCTGACATCATGCCCGCGGAAGCAGCTTGAGCTTTCAGCTCCGTCTCCCCCAGGGTCTAAAATCGTTAAATTTCAACTCACCAAAGTCTAATTTCGGGCTAATCCACTACAAGATTCTACAAGGATGCCCCGACGAAAACTGGACAACCAAAAATCGCCACCAGATGCTCTCAATCCTGATGGATTACACTACGACAGTGACAGCTCACAGATTTCGGGCCGCAGCGACCCCTCAAAGGCCGACCTTGCAGGTTCTCCTAACACAGCCAGACAGATGGATCTAGGGCTGCAAGAGCTCCGGGACTTTAGGAAAGAGACCTGATCCACTTTTGCTGCCCTGAGAACTGACGTGGGGAAAATTGAAAAAAGGCTTGACAGCCTGGAGGAGCAGGCCACAAGTACTGACTCCCACGTGGACTGCACCAAATGTGCCATCATTCAATTGCACCAGGCGGTGCAGGGCTTACAAGAACAGGCCGACGATGCAGAGGCTCGAAACAGTAGAAACAACTTAAGGGTCTCTGATTTTCCTGAAGGCTCGGAGGGTAGCAACCCTATTCAGTTTATGCAGCATTTTTTTTAAATCAAAGCTGCACCTACCGGAGAGTTGCTCTCTTGAGATGGACTGTGTCCATCGCACACTGGGCTCCCCCAACACCTAACCGTCCGTGCTTGATCTTGGTGCATTTCCTGCATTACCAAGAAAAAGAAATGGTACTTCATAAATCCTGGCAGCAAGGGAGCTTAACCTACCAGGAGCATCATATTTATGTGGACAACGATTACCCTACTGCAATTGCAATGAGACGTAGATCCTACGCTCCCATCTTGAGGAAACTAAAGGAGGCTGGGATTAAATTCAGAACCCCATACCCTTCGAAGTTAGTGGTACACCTTGCTGAGGGCCCCAAAACTTTTGAAAGCGCAGAAGAAGCCACTCAGGAACTCTCCAAGTTTGGCACTGAGGCTATAAGGGGCCAGAAACCAACCAACACCCCTCTGGCGACTAAACTGGCACAGAAGGCATGGAGCAGAATGCCACAGAGGGAACAACGCTGAAGGGAGGAGCGTCAGTGATCCAGCAAATTGTGGAAGGATTGAGGAGACAAAAGGCGGAACATTGGAGCATGAGTCTCCATCCTTGCTGTAAAATGAAAGGACACATGGACTGATTGACCACTCTTTCTTTCTCTCTCTCTCTCCATGAGTAAGCTGGCTAAGCTCTCCCCTGTGCTTTGGTCTCCGCATTGACTACTGGACCTTCCACCCTTCCCCTGAGTAACCCCCCCCTCGCTCCCATACTACGGAGACACTTATAAGGGGCGTCACTCTGGCAGAAGAGCCCAGAGCTCCACAATTTCCCCCACTGGTCCACATGGGTCACCTCAGCAGGGCCTCCCAGTGAGCCTCCCCCTCTTTGGGGCGATGCTGTCTTTGGGGTGGAAGAAAAAGGGCTGAGGGGTGGAGACCTGGTTGGTTGCGGGGGGTGGGGGAGTATGGACTGGCTATTCCTTTGACCTTGACAAAATGAGGATATGAGTCAGGTCGGTGGCACCTACTGAGTGCACTGCAAGTGCTGAACGTTATTTTCCCTCTTACCCTTCTCTCGACACAGGCTAATTGCAGTGTCGCTCACCTCTCACGGAGCCCGGAGGGCCAATGGATTACCTAAGGCGTGGAACTGGGCGGGCGGTCTCGCTGGGCAAAGCCGTTGATTCCCGGAACTGCCTGAGTGTTGGCAGGGTCAGGGGAGCGGGGTGCTGTGCCCCTGAGATGCCACATCCTTAGAGGGGTATTTTGGTTGGCCCCCCACTGCTGTCTCGGGGGGTGGGAGGCGAATGGACGAACAGATCCTCCCCATCCTGGCGCCCTCCCTACCCCACGGGCTAGATGCGGCCAGGCATAGGCTGTATTACTGATCAGCACAGTCCACCAGATTTGCTACGGATTAGCCCCTGAAGTGATAAGGATTACAGAAATTAGTTGAAATGAAATACAGGATAAATTGATTTACCTCACAGCCCTGAGGGAGCAAAAGCATGACTATAGCCCCATTTCAACTTCCTCTAGACGTTTACATCTGGTCCGGTCCACTTATGGTAGGACCAAGCCAAACCCGGCACCCTCTGGGGACTGGGTGCTCCCTAGCTCCCAGCCCCATGGAAGCCTTCCATAGTTCGGCAGGTCACGCCCAGTTGGCAGGATCCTGTTACCAGATGTTTTTCCATTTCATTTACTTCATTTTATCATTCTACAGTTTGAAGTTCGAGAGTGGTTTATCTCCCTCATCCCCACAGGCAGTCACATTTCCACATGGCAGGCTTCAGTTTCAGCAGAGTTAATGGACTGGGTCCGTGGTGGGGCAGCTACAAATTCCTCTATGCTAACAGAACTTTAAATGGCTAAAAACCACTACAGATTTTTTCTTTAAATGTGAATGGATTGGGCAACCCTGTTAAATGATCAAGAAAGATTGCTATGTTCAAGAAAAGCCATGAAGGGATTGTTTATGTACAGGAAACGCACATGACTGCTAATGAGCATAAAAAGCTGGCTAGCAGGGGATTCACTCAGGTATTTTCCTCCTCCTTTACAGGAGGAGGGAGGTCGCCATACTGGTTTCTGGTCACACTCCTTTCAGGCTACCCTGGAATGGGCAGATATGGAGGGTTGACTGGTGATTGTCCAGGGGTTACTGCAGGACAAAGAGGTAACTCTGGCTAATGCCTACTTCCCCCATGGTGAACACACCGACAATTGATATCTCCTGAGGAAAGTATTAGAGATGACTAGGGGACCCTGATTTTAGTGAGCAACTTTAATATTGCTCCTAGCCCCAACCTGGATTCCACTAGTACTGTCAGAGGCAGGCAACCGCCTTGCACAAATTTTTAAGCGTTTTGTCCAGGAGGTGGGCTGGCTGGATGTGTGAGCAGACCCTTCACTCCAGAGACAGAGGGTACTCATTTTACTCAGCTGTACATGGTACTTATACCAGGATAGATCACTGTATACACAAAGGAGTGCCTGGGTGTTCTCAGAGAGGCTGCCATGGAGTTACTGTCCACTCTGACCATGCCCCTGTGATTACGTCTTGGGAGCTGGGACCTGAGAGGTGAAATACCATGTGGAGACTAACCCGATTCATCTTAAAAGTTAACCATTCTGGGAATTCCTTGGGGTCAGATACTGGAAATCTTGAGGACAACTCCAACCGAGACTGCCCGTCCATCCGTTGGGACACAATGAAAGCGGTCCTTTGGGGCCACCTAATAAAATACACTGCTGCCCTTGCAAAATCAAGCAGGGAAAGACAATCACATTTGAAACAAACTCGTAATTTTCTCCAGGATGCCCATCAGCAGTGTGACCAATCGGTCAGAGCCCAACTTAAACAGACTGAACAGGAGCTAGATAAGCTGTGCATGCAGCGCTGAGATAGCACTTGCATTCCTAAGGCAGCGGTACAGGGAGATTGGCCCTAGGGCATCTGACTAGGTGAAATGAGCAGCGCTGGCTGTCCACTATAGCTACCATTAAGGACCCTGGGACTGGCACCTTACACATGAGTGAGGTATCTCCCAGACTTTCTACTACTGTTAAAGGAACTTTTACACTCCTGATCACCGTCAGACCCCAGTGCCACAGGTGCCTTTCTCTCCTCCCTGGATCTGCCCAAACATAATAAGGGACCAACAGACTGGTCGTCTCCCCTATAACCCAAATGGAATTACTAGCAGTCATTTCTCTTTTTAAAAACTATGAAAGCCTCTGGCCCTGATGGCTCTGACAGAGTTTGCAAGCACACAGTGCAAATGATTAGCCCGCTCCTTTACAGGTCTACACGAAGTGCTGCAAGGTCTCGGTACCCCCCCCCAAAGCTGGTTGTATGCCACAGTTCCCTCATCCCCAAGCCCGATAAAGATCCCCAATTATGTAATTCCTATCCCCAATCTCAGTCCTAAACGCAGATTATAAAATTGTCATGTCCATCCTGGCCAAGCGTCTGGACGGGGTCCTTCCCTCTTTGATTGGCCTGGACCAAACAGGCTTGTATAGCTCCAGATCCACAACAGACAATACCAGGAGGGTCCTGTATTTGGTCGGAGAAGCAATCCCGGAAGCCCTCGTCCTTCTCAGCTTAGATGCTGAGAAGGCATTCGATGGGTCTCATGGCCCTTTCTGTTCACCACTATGTCCAGGATGGGATTCCCAGTTCCTCTTATTTCCATGATGAAAGTGCTCTACTCTTCCCCACAGGCCTCGTCAAGGCTTCTGGTCATCATTCACCCTATTTTCCCTGTGGGGAACTCAGCAAGCTCCCTCTGTCCCCTGACTGTTTGCCATCTTTATTGAACCCCTGGCCCAAGCTATTGGCGTTCCCCAAATTACTGGGCTCCAGCTGGAGGGGAAGGAGCATAGCTTTATATGCTGATGATGTCTTGCTTTTTCTTGCCAATCTCACCCAGCCTGTCCCAGCTGTGTTTAAAATACTGGAAGAATTTGGCTCATGTTCAGGATACAATTAAACACTTCCAAAACGGATGCATTAACATTTCACTTTGCCCCCCACCATCATCATTTAGACAGTCCTACACGTTCTGCTGGGAACTTGAGAAATTGAAGTACTTGGGCATTTACCTCTCACACAATGCAGGAAGGGCCATATGAAACAACTACGATTCTTTCTATACCCAGCTCCAGGCGGACCTGGCTAGGTAGAGTCTTCCTACTTAACCTCCTTCAAAGGTTGGAGATGGTCAGGATGGTGCTCTGCCTTGGGCTCTCACCTCTTCAAAATGCACCAGTATACATCCCAGCTAGGATATTTCAAGCTTGGAATAAGGCATAATAGGTTTATATAGGCTGAGAAGTACCCCAGAATAAGGTCCTCAGTTCTCTTTCTCCCGAGAGGCTGGTCCTTCTTAATCTTAAATTGTACAACTGGGCCTCACTGCTTTCTTTTTATTGTTGCTTGCTTTATGTGGACCAGCCCCACTCTCGGAAACAGAATCAAAGAAAGGTCTTTCCCATTTAGGGACCTGGTGGGGCAACTCTGTACCAAGCCTCCCCGGCTCTTAACCAGTTGGACCCTGGCCGTGGATTGCAGCACCAGATTAGAACCTGGGCGTGATCCTTGAGCAGCTTGCTCTGTCTCCATATTTGCTTTATCTATGCCCGATAGCACTACTGGAGAACATCCCCCCGGCCCGGCTGGACCACACTTTCAATACATGGGACCGCCTCCATCTCTCCTCCCTCCCACAGTTTTTAGATGGGAACAATTTTAAATCTTTCTAAGAGCTGAGGCAGATACATGGGCTGAGGCAGTTAGATTTTTACAGGTTCCTGCAACTAAGACACTTCTACTACTCCCTCCCACCTGAGCTACGAAACCTTGATGGCCCCCCCGCCCCATAACCCTGCTGCAGACAAGCTTTGACACCATTGAGATGCCTCATGCTATCGCTGCTCTTTACAGGGCACTTACTGAAACCACTGGGGATGCTAAAGTGGAATACAGAACTAGGTTTGGACATCACCACACAACAATGGGACAAGGACTGTCTCCTGTCCTCTAAACACTTACTCACATTGCTGGAGATTATTCTCTTGGCAGCTAATGATTAGATATTTTGAACCCCAGCTATAACAGCTCACTATTCCAGCTACTAGAACAGTTGAATGCTGGTGTCAATGTGGTGAACCACTGGCACACCATGCCCATGATTTTGGTCCTGCCCCACCATACAACCTTTTCTGATCTCCCTGCAGTCAGGGTTGGCGACCTATTTGGGCAAACAATCACCCTAACAGCAGATCTTTTTATACTGCAATGGTCCCCGAAACAGGGACCCCCACATGTTATAGAAACATAGAAACACAGAATTGACGGAATGGACGGCTTGGCCCACCAGTCTGCCCATTTCCCTACCTAATGGATAAGCTGCAGATCCTAGTTAACCAGCAGCCTACTTCTTCTAGCCCCACCCCTAGAATTGCCTTATGACTGTCCCATGCATGCTTGAATTCCACCACTGTTTTGACTCCACAACCTCCTCTGGAAGGCCGTTCCATGCATCCACAACCCTCTCTGTGAAAAAATACTCTCAAATTACCTCTGAGCCGCCCCCTTCTACTCTTCAAATTGTGCCCCTTGTTCTTGCACACCTCTTTTTTTGAAAGATGCTACCCTCTTGGACTTTGTTGATTCCCTTGAGGTACTTGAAAGTTTCTATCATGTCCCCCCTCTCCCTCCTTTCCTCGAGGCTATACATATTAAGCTCCTTAAGTCTCTCTTCATATGTCTTCCAGTGCAGACCCTGCACCATTTTAGTTGCCCTCCTCTGGACAGCTTCCATCTTGTCTATGTCTTTGCAGAGATTGGGTTTCCAGAACTGCACACAGTACTCACCAGGGTCTCTACTGTCTGTAGAGGGATAATAACTTCCTGTTTTCTACTGGTGATGCCTCTCCCTATGCATCCCAGTATCCCCCAGCCCTCCTTGCTGCCCTCTCACATTGCTTGCCCACCTTTAGGTCATCTGATATACTACCCCAGGTCCTTTCCATTTTGTTGTTGTTAGTATCTCACCCCCATTGTGTACTCTTCCCTGGGTTTTTGTTTCCCAGGTGCATTACCTTGCACTTCTTAGCATTGAATCTAAGCTGCCATACATTTGACCATTCCTCTAACCTTGCCAAGTCCTTCTCATCCTTTCCCACCCCACCTTGTGCATCAACTCTGTTGCAGATCTTTGTGTCATCTGCAAAGAGACATACTTTTCCTTCCAGTCCCTCTGCAATGTCGCTTATAAAGACATTGAAGAGGACCGGTCCTAATACTGAACCCTGCGGACCCACTAGTAACCCCCTTTCTTCGAGTGGACTCCATTTACTATTACTCTCTGTGTCCTATTCTCCAGCCAATTCTTTACCCAGGCTTCATCTTGGGACCCACTCCCAGGCTGGCTAACTTGTATATTAATCTTTTGTGTGGGACTGTGTCAAATGCCTTGCTAAAGTCTAGGTAGGCCATGTCACAGCCCTCCTGATCTACTACTTTGGTCACCCAGTCAAAGAAATCTATCAGATTTGTCTGGCATGACCTTCCTGCTAGTGAATCCATGCTGCCTTGGGTCCTGTGCCCTCTGGCCTCTAGATACTCAACAATTCTTTCCTTCAGAAGTGATTCCATCATTTTCCCTACCACTGAGGTTAAACTAACAGGTCTGTAGTTTCCACTTCTGTCCGTGTTTCTACTTTTGTTTATGATCCTCCCTCTTCATTTGTAAATACTGAGCAAAAATATTTGTTTAGTATCTCTGCCTTTTCACAGTCACCTCTGCCCACCCTCCCCTTTATTAAGCCTCACTATCCCTCCTTAGTCTTCCTTCACTCCCTGATGTACCTAAAAAAGGTTTTATCCCCTTTCTTAACTGAGTTGGCTATCTTTTCCTCAGTTCTGGCCTTTGCTGTTCTGACTGCCTTCCCAGCTTCCTTTTGCTCTAACTGATACAATTCTCTGTCCTGCTCCTTCTGTGATTCCTTGTACTTTCTGAATGCTTTCTTTTTCTCTTGAACCTTCACTGCCACCTCCTTTGAGAACCACAGTGGTTTCTTACATCGTTTTGTTTTGTTTATTTGCTTCACACAAAGGCTTGTTACCTCTGTGATGGCAGTTTTTATTATTCCCCATTGTTCTTCCACCCCTCCTTCCTGCCCATTTGCTAGTGCATTCCTTAGGCACTCACCCATTTTGGCAAAGTCAGCCCTCCTAAATCCAGTACTTTTGCCTTTGTATGGCTTGACTCTATTGCTGTGTTTATTGTGAACCATACTGTTCGATGGTCGCTAGTTCCCAGATGGCTACCCACTTCTACATCTGTGATCCTCTCTCCATCTCCATTTGAGAGAACCAGGTCTAAGATTGCTCCCTCTCGAGTGGGTTCCAATACTAGTTGTCTAAGGCATGCCCCCTGTAGGGCATCTAGAATAGCCCCACTCTTAGAAGTGGCTGCTGCAACTGCACTCCAGTTAACATCTGGCATATTCAGATCACCCATCAGCAATATCTCCCCTTTATCTGCCATTCTAAGTATACTTTCCATCATTTCCTTGTCCATTTCCTCTCCCTGAGAGGGGGTCTGTATACAACCACTGTGCGGATTGTGGTGCCATTGCCTGCCTCCAAATTGACCCACAGTGCTTCTTCTCCTCCCTGTTTACCCTTTTGTTCTGTTGCTCTGATTCTTTCTCTTATGTAGAGAGCTACTCCTCCTCCTCCTCTTTTACCCTCCCTGTCCCTCCTGTAGATAGTGTATCCTGGTATGTTTACGTCCCAGTCATGGTTCTGTGTGTACCATGTTTCTGTGACTGCCACGATATCCAGATGTTCCTCCTCCATCAAGGCCACTAATTCAGGAAGCTTGTTACCCAGACTATGGGCATTGGTACTCATTGCTCTCCATTTTTTGATGGCTTTACCTTCTGTTGCAGCATCCCCCACTGACCTTTCTACCTTGGTCTTTTTCTCATTTAGTACCCTGTTTTGTAGGGGGAGGCTGGGATTTTCCTGCTGCTTATCAGTGCCTCCCCCCTTGACTAGTTTAAAAGCTTGCCAATGAAGCATTTAAACCGATTGCCCAAAAGACTTGTTCCCTTCCTGGACAGATTATCTTATGGGGATAGCCCTCATAGCGGCTAAGAAAGCCCTAACTAGACACTGGCTTTCACCTCAGGTTCCGATAGCTGAATGAGAGAAATAGTGACTCATACCTATAGGTTGGACAGATTGTCATATCATTTGAATGACAGCTCTGAACTATATTCACTGAAGTGGACTAGATGGATGCTGTATATCATGGCAGGGACCCTAACTTTGTGTTCTAAATCTACTGCCCTCTCCAGGACCAGAGGTGGTGTTATACCATAGTTACCGGAGCCGGGAAATGAATCATTTATGGTGGGGTTGGGGGGTTATCTTTGAATTTAAGAATAAAGTTAACAAAAGCTAAATAAATACGTTTATATCGTCTTCTCTATGTTTGATACGTACAGGCCCATGCTGAAGCATTGATATCCATGAACTTTATATGTACTTGACCTGCTGTCCTACTGCCTTTAATATATATATGTCTAGTTATGTGTATCTTTATGAATTTGTGACTGCCAATACCCTGTTAATGTGAAAAAGATTAATAAAATTATACCCCCAAAAAAAACTGGCTCAAGGAGAACCAGAGAGTGGTAGTAAATGGCACTCTGTTGGAGGAAGGAGTGGTGACCAGCGGAGTCCCCAGGGATTGGTGCTGGGCCAGTTCTGTTGCTATATTTATCAGTGACATTATGGGAGGTTTGCAAGAAGGTATGCCTGTTGCAGAGCGGCACCAAGCTCTGCAAACAGAGTGGACACGAAAGAAGCGGTCACAGAAATGATCGCTAACCTAAAAAAACTGGAGGAATGGTTAAGACAGTGGCAGATGAAATTCAGCGCTAAGAACAGCAAAGTTCTGCACCTGGGGAGGAAGAACCTAGACTAGAAATATACCTGGGGGGGAGAAACAGCTGACTGAAACTAAGGCAGAGAGGGATCTAGTGGTACTCGCATCTAGCAATTTAAGGACAACCAGGCAGTGCGAAAAGGTGGCACAAAAAGCTAGCAGCATTCTCGGATGCATAGGAAGGGGTATCAGAATTAGGAAAAGTGAAGTGATAGTCCCACTGTACAGGTGGTTGGTGAGGCCTCACCTGAAGTACTGTGACCAGTTCTGGAGACTGCACCTCAAGAAGGACAAGGATCGCCTGGAAACAGTGCAGAGGAGAGCTACAAAGATGATAAACGGACTACATGAAGAACCATATGAATCGAGATTAAACCATCTTAGGATGTACTCACTGGAGAGAATAAGGGACAGGGGAGATGTGATAGAGACATTTAAATACCTCAAAGGCATCAGCTCAGTACAAACACAGAATCTCTTCAGGGAAAACACGGACAAGGGAGCACAACATGCGCCTGAAGGAAGGTAGTTTCAAAACAAACAGCAGGAAATTTTTCTTCACAGAAAGGGTGGTGGAGCCCTGGAAAAGTCTGTCCCCAGAGGTTGTGGCAGTGAAGACAGTGGGGGGAGTTCAAGCTAGCATGGAATAGGCACTGTGGAAATCTAAGGCAGTAAAGAAACTGGGAGGGGGAAGCTTTCACGGGCAGACTAGATGGATCGCAAGGTCCCCTTCTGCTGGCACTTTCTTATGTTCTTAAATATGTCAAAATATAAAAAGTACACATTGGAGGGGATGAGGAGAAGGAGGACCACAGACCCATTTTTGAATATTGCAAACTAATATCTGAAGATGAATCCTTCCTCCTGGCACAAACAGATCTTACTTTCTCCAAATGGAGGAGCCTAGGCTTAATACATTTTTTTCAACTGTTGTCCCCGGAAGGGATCCTCCCCTTTGATAAATTAATAAACAAGTATAACTTACGAAGAACAGATCTTTTTCGATACTTCCAAGTAAGAAATCACATCTTATGAAATCGGATAATACAGGAAAAGCTGCCTTCCCCGGTACCCGCACTATTAAAAATATTTATAGACTCCATACAAGGTGATCCCGGTAGGCATCTCATAGGCTGTCTATGTAAGGGCCTGAGGGAGGAGGCAGTGGAATCCACCAAATCAATATTAGAAGAATGGAACAGAGATTTGGGCCTGGAGGTCACGAAAGAGGAGTGGCTGAAGTCAGCATTACAAGCAGGGAAAACAACTTCTTCCCCTCATTGGAGGGGGTTTTCATGGAAGTGCAGATCTAGATTTTTCCACTCCCCAGAGGTATTAATCAAGTATCTTCCAGATAAATATGGACACTGCTGGAGAGAATGCAGTTGCACAAGGGGCATCCTTGGGCCATGTTTTCTGACAATGTCCACTTCTCATGCCTTTTTGGCTCACCCTACAGACGGAATTATCTCTCTGTCTGGGTGAACCTATTGAACTGACAGCGGAACAGGTTATACTGGCAATTTACCCGGATCACTCTCCTCCATGGGACTGCACCCTACTACCTATATACCTCTTAGTAGCTAAAAAATCTATTACCAGAAGGTGGATGTCTGCTAATATTCCAACAATTAGTGACTGGAGAACAATAATGAAAGATAGTTACCAAATTGAGAGCCTTAATGCCAAATTACAGAATAAGGCACAAACACAGGTTTCGAAATGGCAAAAAATGGATTCTTTATCAATTAGAAATAGATCTGGAGTTCTGTGCCTGGAGGCTGGTGGGGTGGGTGGGGAGGTAACTGCTAATAATGAAAGAAGGTGAAACAGTGAGGGACAGAAGCATTTATTGTTACTGAGACTAGTAGCTGATAGAACTGGGAAATACCAGAATAAATCTAAACTGACTTTGGTGTTTGAAGATATTATAACCTAGGAAATCTTTTTTACTGTTCTCCACTAATATAACATGTATTAATAATACATAAACTGATATTCATAGCTTTGTAAAACTTGAAGATGACTTGAATGTAATAAAACCAGTAATAAAAATAATATATAAAAGTACACAGACACAGGATTAATAGAATAGCAATCCATTATCAATACAGACAATAATAGCATTCCCATACATGCTGAAATATAATTTTCTACCACAAGAGAACATATCAGTAATAAACATATCCCACTTCTAAAACAGCAGCAATATGGGGAAGAAACCAAACAGACACACGCCCACTCCCACCCATCCACTCAGAGAAGTGAACTGTAGCAGGAAGACCACTGAATGCAAAAGTACTGCAGTTACTGAAGTTGTGCAACAGGCCGGCTGGTGAAACCAGTTTGGTGTTCTTAGTGATGAGAAATGACAGCAGCAGCACGGAATCTCGATTAGCTTACTGTAATTAAAGGCAGTGTGTAAGCATTGACGCAAATCTGTCTCTGTAGGTTGTGACCCTCACTGTTAACAGCTGTAATTGTTATTAATCAGTAATCTTTAACAGAACTAGATAAGGGAAACACATTTGCCCATTCTAACAATAAGAAACTTAAAAGGGTTAGTTAAAAAATTCATGCCACTGCTTATGTTTACAAACATATGTTGTTCTTAAACCACTGTAGGAATACTTGTTTATGTTAGCATACCCAGTGATACTTGACAAATTGTCATCCTTTAAAATTATAAGAAAAAAAAGAAAAGAACCTTGATGGAGATCCAATATTAGGCTACTGAAGGTAGATGATCAGTTTTCTAAGTTGAAGTAGTGTGTTGGCGTAGCTGGCAGAGACGGCAGCACCTATCTAGCGACCTTCTTCACAAACCTCTTTAATGTCAGATACAGTCCCTCGAAGGCTGGAAGCAAACTATAATATCAACAATTTATAAAAAGGGAAGAAAAATTATATTCAACACTTCAGACCTATAAGTCTTACTTCAATTACAGGAAAGGTTATGAAAACTATTCTAAAAGGAGTATTCTGTATATATCATCAGTGATGATGGAGAAACTGATGACACACAGCAAGGGTTCACAATGGGGTGTTTTTGTGTTACCAACTTCATCTTTCTAGGAACCTATCAGTGACATACTAGATAAAATATACCAAACTATGTCATTTTCATCTATCTACATAAGGCCTTTGATAAAGTGCCCATGGAAAACTCTCAGCGTAAGCTAGATACTGTAGCATTTGATAGAATGGTGATTAGGTAAGAAACTGGTTGGAGAACAAGAAACAGAGGGTGGGAGTGAGGGTGAATTATCAGACAAAATGATAGTGACTAATGGGGTGCTGCAGGGCTCAATATTGGGCCCAGTCCTGTTCACATTATACCTTAGAGATATGCTGGTGATGTTTCTGGGCATTACAATCAAATTTGCTGATGATGCTAAATTGGTGGACCAGTCATAACTGGCAAGGATACCTTAAGAATCCAGTCTGGCTTAGAGAAGCAAATAAATGGGCTAATGAATGGGAATGCAATTCAACCCAGAAAAAATGTGTAGTGCTTCATGAGGGTAATAACAACCCCCATACAAAATACAATGTAGGAGGAACCAAATCATAGGCTGTTATGGAAGTAAAGATCTGGGGATTAACATACAGTCTAATTTAACATTTAAAAATAACACCAACTGAGCTGTGACAAAAGCATTACACGACTAGGATGTACCATGAAAACTTTATCAACGTCATAAAACTGTAGTAATACTGTTACACCAATCACTTGCTAGACCACACTTAGACTACTGTTCCCAATTTCAGTCACCGTGCCAGAGTTTTCAAATCAAACAAATGGAAAGAAGTTCAGAAGAGATTTACTAAAATATTTTGGAGGTCGGAGAGGAGCAGCCGCCGAGCTGCACCATGTTTGGGGCAGCAGCGTTTCTGTGCCGTAACTCTTGACTTCAGCTAAGTGGAACAGCTGCATCGCTGTGTGGTGAACAGGGAAGGGAGGAGGAGGAAAGCATTATACGAGGAGGGGTGGAGTGCAGATTGGCTGCTGAACTCAGCCCATTGTTGTGGGGATGCAGGTCACGTTACTGGAGCTGGCCAACTGCATAGCTGCAATCCATGATTTAAAAGGAGAACTACAGTTTTTTCTTGTCAGGTTGGAGTTGGAGTGGAACAGCTGCAGAGCTGCACTGGCTGGGGAAGCAGTGTTTCTGTGCTGGAATTCTGACTCTGCATAGACTTCAGCTTAGTGGAACAGGGGCATGGCTGTGTGGTAAACAGGGAGACAGAGAAGAAAGGAAAGCATTGTGGGAGGAGGGGCGGAGTGCAGTTTGCTGCCAAACCCCGCGCCATTGTATTTTGGGATGGAGGTCACGTGACTGAAGCCAGCCAATTGCACAGCTGCAGTCACTAATTTAAAAAGAAGAAAGAACAGTTATGACAGAACTTACTGTAACAGTAAATCTTCGAGGGAATCTCTGTCATCAGGTCACTCCTATGGAACTTAGCCATAAGACACTAGGATCACACAGAAACTTTTCTACAGCAGTCAAGCAGGGTCCGCCCATGCGGACGTCAGGCTCCGATGAAGTTGGCACATCTCAGAGTTGGGGAGAAGATGACCAGATGGGTAGAAAACTGGCTGAGGAACAGGATCCAAAGGTGGGTGGTGGTGGTAGGGAGTTATCTAGCACCACTGAAGTCACCTGTTTGGTCCCGCAGGGCTCAGTGCCGAGACTGGTGTTGTTCAATGTCTCCAACACAGATATGGGGGATGGCATTAAGGGCAAACTGTGCCTATTCACAGATGACACCAAGCTCTGTGGGAGGGTGGAGGAGCTGAAGGGATACCAGACCTACAGGACGATCTGAAAAGCTTGAGAGGTGGTCCAGGATTTGGCAGCTTGGCTTCAATGCCAAAATGCAAAGTCAGCACACTGGAGCCATGAATCTCAGTACGGAGTACTACCTGGGGGATCGGGATCTGCAACAGAGAAGGAGATGGATCTAGGATGATGATCACTATTGACCTAAGCACTCGGCGTAGAGGCAGTAACGTAGCAGCAAGGGCAAATAAGATGTTGGGATGCAAAATTAGGGGATCAGCAGTAGGTGAGAGGAGGTTACACTGCCCTTGTATAGGTCACTGGTGAGACCACATCTACAGTATGATGTACAGTGCTGGTGTCTGCACCTTAAAAGGACATAAAATGTGGTTGGCCCAGTGACATGGAGGGCTGAGGCATCCATGCTTACCTCCTGGCATGCCAGCACCCTTGTTTGTGGTGCCACTGGGGGTTAGCCGGGAGGGCAGGATCGAGCATCCAGAGGACTGCTCTATTTGACCGGGGAAGGAGGACTGGCATTCCCATGGAATGACTGCCCGTGGGTGGAGGCCCGTGAGTTGTGCAGGACTGTTGGGTACCACAAGGGGGTAGAGAGAGGGTTCAATGTGTTTTTAGGGTTCTAGTTCGGTTCGGGTTCAGCAGGGTACAGTCTGAGTTCAGTTCAGCTTGATTTGATAAGTAGAAGTTTGGGTTTGAGTTCAGTTCAGTTTGAGGTATTTTTGTGCCATTTATCAGTTCAAGTTTGAGTTTTTTTGGGGGGGGGGTTATGCTCCCCCAGGCACCAGCCTTGCCACTCCTTCAGGCCCGCATAGCTCCCTGTGCCCACCGTCTCACCTCTGCTGCCTCTCCTCCACTGGTCATGGTCCTGCACGCCCCCACTCCCTGAGGGTGCCGGCACTAACCGTACCAGAAGGGTCCCTCCCCGGACGCAAGGGAGGAGTATTTGGGGATATGGTGCCCCCGGGGCAGGCACACATGGGAGACGGAGGAGGTGCGCTCCTGGGACCAGCGTGGTGGGAGGAGGAGTGGGAGTCATCTGGCCAGGCTAGGGCCATTTTCCATTTTTCCTCTCGGGAGCATGATGTGCCACGTGATGACAAAGCCAAAGCCGACGTCCATCATGCTCCCTCCCACAGAGGAGCCCGATGTATTGCTGTGCCTTCAGCCTCCAATGGGGCCAGCAAATGCTGAGGTTCTTACCCACCCCTCCTTCCCTGGAGAAGGTGAGCAGTCATTGGATGCTCAAGCCTTCTTCCCCCTGGCCGGCCCTCTGACTCCCGGGTCCGTTCCCAAACCCGTGTGGTCATCGTCCCAGATGGAAATCCAACTGCTACATCACCAGGTCAGCGAGTTTGAGTTCTAATGAAGTCACCCTACGGCCTCCATGTGGGTTCTCCTCATCTCATGTGGTTTGGGTTCACATTCGATTTGGGTTCATCTGTTTGTTTTTTTAGGGTTAAAGTTGGTTAAGAGTGGGCAAAAATCAAAAAATTCGCGTTCAGCTGGGTTTTGATTCATGGATGAACCCTGGCTCTACAAGGGGGAGGGTGCTGTGGGACTTCTGCAGCATGTGTACACTTCCACGCACGCACGTTAACATGTGCATCCCAGCAATGGGGAAGGGAAAAGGGAGGAAAAAAGGAAAACACTTCAGGCTGCGGAGGATAACCGACCCCCTCACAGGCTCCATACCTGGTGGCTGGGCACCGCCGCAGTCCTGTGGCAGAGGGCGTAGGTGACGGTAAGTCCTGGGGGAGTTGGGTTGACAGGGCTGGGGGGGTTGGTTAGATGGGGGCTGCCAAGGGAGATAAGGCAATAAAATGCATATATATTTAAAAAAAAAAAAGACATAAACCTGCTGGAGACGGTCCAGAGGACGGCAACAAAGATGATCATGGGTCAGCAGGGTAAAGCATATGAGCAGAGGTTGGGGGCACTGAACATGTACTCCCTGGAGGAAAGGAGGGGGGAGATGACAAGACTGAGACCTTCAAGTACCTGAAAGGGATAATAGGATTGATAAGGAGGTTTCTTTTATGCTAAGTGGCAGCTGAAACACGAGGGGGCATAGTTTTAAGCTGGGGGAGGTTCAGAAGGGAGATTAGGAAGCACATCTTCTCAGAGAGAGTAATGGCCAGTAGGAATGTTCTGCTGGAATAGAAAAAATGGTCTCATTGAAGATGGTAGGCAGCTTCAAGAGAGGCTGGGACAGACATAAGGGGAACGTTAGGGTCATGGGAGGATGGTAAAGATGGGAGGACTGTGCGGGGGTCAGGGGCTTAAGCTATGGACCCTCCAATATGAGTAGACTAGCTAGACCAAATGGCCTTGTTCTGCTGGCTTCTTCGCATGTTCACAATAGTGTTTGGGATAGATGATAAGGACTATAAAACAACGCTGGAACTTGAGTTTACATAGTCTAGAAAGAAGGAGAGTCCAGGAGATCCGATACTTGTGTTTAATTTAATTTAAAATGATTATCTCCTTGCTGATATTGAGTTTCACTTAAGAGAAACACAGCATCATATCAGAGGTAATAATAAACAAATTAAGGGCACGTCATACAAAACAAGAAAGAGAGGGGCGTATTTTAATCAGCGAGTGGTTAACTACTGGAATGGCCTACTGCAGGATGTGACTGATGCACCAAGTGTAAATGCTTCAAAACCAGGCTGGACATACAGTATTGATGGACAGTCAGGAAAACACATCTGTTAGTGGGAGTGAGGGTGTGGAGGGGGTTAATCTATAAGCACTACTGGTGCACCTCTACCCTTTCAGCATTGAAGTATCTAAGTATGTGTGTACAGTACCACCACTGACATTACTCTTACTGTTGTATGAGTAGTCTAATGTGCATTCTTAGAGTATAAGAACGGAACTATAGGTGAGTGGTTCTAACAATGTAAGTGAGACCATTCTTACAACAATGGTGGTCTCTGTGGCAGTATTAATTTATTATTGGACAATATCAATCAATAAGATTTCACAAACCTCCCTGAATGAGCTGGTGTCCAGAGAGTCTGTGCACTGTGTATTGACAGATATTCTGGTTACATCATCCTTAGGAAATAGTGATCATGATATAATCCAGTTCAGTATTTAAATAAATAAAATAATAAAATCTTATATATATATATATATATATATATATATATATATATATATAACTACAATCTGAGCTAACTATGGAGCAATGCAAAGTGTTCTTGAAAAAATGATTGGGAACATATATTATCAAATCTAACAGTGGAAGATTGCTGGGACAAAATAAAACTATATCACTTGCAACTGAAGAAAGGTTTGTACCTGTAAAACAAATACATTGCAAGAAAGGTAAACTATCACCATGGATGACTAATAAGATCAAAAAATAAATAAGAAAGCAAAAAGCTCTATAAAGTACAAAAAATGCAAAACTCAACTAACATATTCCAAATATAAACACGAAGTAAGAACAACTAAACAACTGATCAAGATTTTCAAATCAGATTATCATTGAACAAAAGAAACAATAAAACTTCCTACTGGAGGCTGCAATTTTTAAAGACACAAGGCACATTTGCTTGACCTGGAAGGACACTACTTTTACTCAGCTGTGAGCTGTGTGAGAAATTTATATTGCACTTGATATCTGCAACAAACGTGCACTTTTGCTTAATTCTGTGGGAGGTGAAAGTAACTACCCTTGGTAATTGCTTTTTGTTCACATATTTATTTAGTGTTTAACCAAGAAGGGGCTTGCAAACTCTGTTTATCTTGTTAGTAACTTCAGAAGGATTTAAATACTGCATTTGGGTAGATCCTTGGAGGTAGCTAGATTGTCTACTAGGATTTTCTGACAGTTAAACTATTTTTAAATAAATTACAGGTGGCTGAGGAGTTGAAAAAGGAGCTTGCAAACTCTGCTTATCTTGGAAGTAACTTCACAAGTGTTTGAATACTGCATTGTGGTTGTCCCTTGGGGTAGCTGGATTGATTACTAGGATTTTGGGACAGAAACTATTTTTAAATAATTTATTGGTGCGTAGGGGTTTGTGATAGTTAAACTATTTTTAAATAAGTTACTGTGGTTAAGGAGTTGTCATAGCAAAACCTGCAGTGTGAATTGAAACACAGACAGTCTTAGGTGCAGGACATTGTTTTCAGACCAAAAAGTGTTGTATTGGAACAGAAAGGGCTGCATCATAACCATTGTCAACAAATTGCCCTGGGTGGAGATATCCAGACTAGATCAGACTACTGTAAATTACTGGAGGCTGCAATTTTTAAAGACACAAAGCACATTTGCTTGACCTGGAAGGACACTACTTCTTTATTTAGCTGTGAGCTGTGTGAGAAATTCTATATTGCACTTGATATCTGCAACAAACGTGCACTTTTGCTTAATTCTGTGGGAGGTGAAACTAACTACCCTTGGTAATTGCTTTTTATTCACATATGTATTTAGTGTTTAACCAAGAAGGGGCTTGCAAACTCTGTTTATCTTGTTAGTAACTTCAGAAGGATTTAAATACTGCATTTGGGTAGATCCTTGAGGTAGCTAGATTGTCTACTAGGATTTTCTGACAGTTAAACTATTTTAAATAAATTACAGGTGGCTGAGGAGTTGAAAAGGAGCTTGCAAACTCTGCTTATTTTGGAAGTAACTCTCGAAGTGTTTGAATACTGCATTTTGGTTGTCCCTTGGGGTAGCTGGATTGACTACTAGGATTTTGGGACAGAAACTATTTTAAATAATTTACTGGTGCGTGGGAGTTTGTGATAGTTAAACTATTTTAAATAAGTTACTGTGGTTAATGAGTTGTCATGAAAAACCTGCAGTGTGAAACAGGAAAAGACAGTCTTTCAACAACAGAGGAGGTGGATCTAGGTTTACGCTTGTTTGTTACAATTTCACATTTCAGTGCAGGAAGAGTTTAAAGCACAGCTGACTTATTTTGGGGCTGACAGCTTTCAGAGCACAAACCACCAGGCCTGTTTTGGGGCTGGGGAGGTATACCTGTGTCTGACTTGGATGTGTGGATTTTTCTCTGTTTGATTAGCAGGGTATTTTCTCTGTCAAATTGTTGTGCAGGGCATCTTGCTGACAGGAAGGCATTCATCGCAGCGGTGGGTCAGAGCTTTTAGCTGATTGTTTTGTGAGGGCACAGTTTAGGCCCAACCCCTTCCCACCCTCACCCCACCCACCCCTGGAAATAGTTCCTTTATACCTGGGGTTCTGACATCATTTCCGAAGAGTGCAAAGTGCATATCACTGTCATATCCTCTCTAGCACACTGCACTGACAATATAAGCATACACATTGTATAATATATATATATATATATATATATATATATATATATATATATATTTATATTACAAACCAATCACACACACACACAAAAAAATAAAATAAAAAAATTGGGGAGTAGTGCAATGTAATGGCTGTGGGGCAGCAGTCTTCCGGGAGTCTTTCTGGAGGCTGAGATGCTGCCCTATTTGCAGACAACTCTCTGCCCTGAGGGAGGAAGTTGCCCATCTTCAGGCCACACTGGACAGTAGTAAGGGGACCTTCCCCCAGGCCACACTGGACGGTAGGAAGGGAACCTCCCCCATCCAGGGAGCACCAGAGCCACCACCACTACCTCAGAGGTTGCGAAGAAAGCACAGCAGTTGGACCACAGTGGGCTCAGGGAGGGTGAGGATGGTGGAACAGAGGCACACCCAGCCAGTTGTTCCACACCACAATCCATACACCATTCTGGGGGAGCATAGCTCCCCTATGGATGCACCCACAGAGGAGACTAAGGAGGCTGAGGACAACTGTCACAAGGGAGGCCCACAGGAAGGAGGCAGAGGACACCACAAGGAAAGGAAGAAGCTCCTGGTGGGGGACTCATTTATTAGGGGGATATAACTGGGGGAGCAGGGAAAACTGAAGTAAGGTGCCTGCCTGGTGCCATGGCTTGCAGAGACAGGAAGCGCATCCTCAGAATCACGGGAACAGCTGCACGGAGTCTGAGCTGGGCGTCATTGTCCACCTAGGGACAAGTGACTTGGCTAATCATGAGATTAGAGCAGTGCAGAAGGACTTTGTAGAATTGGGAGGGGCCTAAGACAAGTAGCACACACACAATATCCTTCTCTGAGGTGCTGCCTGTCAATGGCATGAGTGAGGCGAGTACTTTGCACCATGCAGTTTAATGAATGGTTGAAAAATGGTGTGGAGCACAGGGTTTGGCTTCATTGGGGACTGGGGTTCCACCTGGAGGAACACCAGCCTATACTGGCAGGATGGTCTGCATCTGTCCAGGAAGGAACAAGTCTTTTGAGCAATCGGTTTAAATGCTTCATTGGCAAGCTTTTAAACTAGTCGGGGCACTGATAAGCAGCAGGAAAATCCCAGCTTCTCCCTACAAAACAGGGTACTAAATGAGAAAAAGACCGAGGTAGACAGGTCAGTGGGGGATGCTGCAAAAGAAGGTAAAGCCATCAAAAAATGGAGAGCAATGAGTACCAATGCCCGTAGTCTGAGTAACAAGCTTCCTGAATTAGTGGCCTTGATGGAGGAGGAACATCTGGATATCGTGGCAGTCACAGAAACATGGTACACACAAAACCATGGCTGGGACATAAACATACCAGGAGGGTAAAAGAGGAGGAGGAGTAGCTCTTTACATAAGGGAAGGAATCAAAGCAACAGAATAAAAGGGAAAACAGGGAGGAGAAGAAGCACTGTGGGTAAATTTGGAGACCGGCAATGGCACCACAATCCGCACAGGGGTTGTATACAGACCCACTTCTCAGGGGGAGGAAATGGACAAGGAAATGATAGCAAGAATACTTAGAATGGCAGAAAAAGTGCAGATATTGCTGATGGGCGATCTGAATATGCCAGATGTTAACTGGAGTGCAGTTGCAGCAGCCACTTCAAAGAGTGGGGTTATTCTAGATGCCCTACAAAGGGCATGCCTTAGACAACGAGTATTGGCGCCCACTCGAGAGGAAGCAATCTTAGACCTGGTTCTCTCAAATGGAGATGAAGAGAGGATCACAGATGTAGAAGTGGGTAGCCATCTGGGAACTAGCGACCATCGAACAGTATGGTTCACAATAAACACAGCAATAGAGTCAAGCCATACAAAGGCAAAAGTACTGGACTTTAGGAGGGCTGACTTTACAAAATGGTGAGTGCCTAAGGAATGAACTAGCAAATGGGCAGGAAGGAGGTGGAAGAACAATGGGGAATAATAAAACTGCCATCACAGAGGTAACAAGCCTTGTGTGAAGCAAATAAACAAAACGAAATGATGTAAGAAACCACTATGGTTCTCAAAGGAAGAGGCAGTGAAGGTTCAAGAGAAAAGAAAACATTCAGGAAGTACAAGGAATCACAGAAGGAGCAGGACAGAGAACTGTATCAGTTAAAGCAAAAGGAAGCTGGGAAGGCAGTCAGAACAGCAAAGGCCCAAACCGAGGAAAAGATAGCCAACTCAGTTAAGAAGGGGGATAAAACCTTTTATAGGTACATCAGGGAGCGAAGGAAGACCAAGGGAAGGCTAGTGAGGCTTAATATAGAGGAGGGAGGGTGGGCA
Source organism: Neoceratodus forsteri (assembly GCA_016271365.2). Lineage (NCBI taxonomy): Eukaryota > Metazoa > Chordata > Ceratodontiformes > Ceratodontidae > Neoceratodus > Neoceratodus forsteri. The sequence goes on from CM057455.1 coordinate 718,179,900, forward strand.
GAGGGTGACTGTGAAAAGGCAGAGATACTAAACAAATATTTTTGCTCAGTATTTACAAAGGAAGTGGGGGAGGTACCTAAAACAAACAGTAGAAACACTCTGGATAAAGAAGTTGATACCAGCCCATTTACAGAAGAAAGGGTTATGAAAGAACTCTTAAAACTGAAGGTGGACAAAACAATGGGGCCTGATGGGATTCATCCCAGAATTCTAAAAGAACTAAGGGTAGAACTAGTGACACCACTGACTACCCTTTTTAACAAATCATGGGAGGATGGGGTGGTACCTGAGGACTGGAGAAGAGGCAGATGTGATTCCCTTCACAAAAGTGGGAGCAAGGCAGAAGCAGAAAACTACAAACCTGTTAGTTTAACCTCAGTGGTAGGAAAATGATGGAATCTCTTCTGAAGGAAAGAATTGTTGAGTATCTAGAGGCCAGAGGGGCTCAGGACCCAAGGCAGCATGGATTCACAGTGGGAAGGTCATGCCAGACAAATCTGATAGATTTCTTTGACTGGGTGACCAAAGTAGTAGATCAGGGAGGGCTGTGGACATGGCCTACCTAGACTTTAGCAAGGCATTTGACACAGTTCCACACAAAAGATTAATATACAAGTTAGACAGCCTGGAGTGGGTCCCAAGATGACAGCCTGGGTAAAGAATTGGCTGGAGAATAGGACACAGAGAGTAATAGTAAATGGAGTCCACTCTGAAGAAAGGGAAGTTGCTAGTGGGGCACCGCAGGGTTCAGTATTAGATCGGTCCTCTTCAATGTCTTTATGTTTACATTGCAGAGGGACTGGAAGAAAAGTATGTCTTTGCAGATGACACAAAGATCTGCAACAGAGTTGATGCACAAGGTGGGGTGGAAAGGATGAGAAGGGACTTGGCAATGTTAGAGGAATGGTCAAATGTATGGCAGCTTAGATTCAATGCTAAGAAGTGCAAGGTAATGCACCTGGGAAACAAAACCCAGGGAAAGTACACAATGGGGGTGAGATACTAACAACAATAAAATGGAAAGGGACCTGGGGTAGTCATATCAGATGACGTAAGGTGGGCAAGCAATGTGAGAGGGCAGCAAGGAGGGTTGGGGATACTGGGATGCATAGGAGAGGCATCACCAGTAGAAAACAGGAAGTTATTATCCTCTGTACAGACAGTTGGTGAGACCCCATCTGGAGTACTGCGAGCAGTTCTGGAGACCCAATCTCCGCAAGGACATAGACAGGATGGAGGCTGTCCAGAGGAGGGCAACTAAAATGGTGCAGGGTCTGCACTGGAAGACACATGAAGAGAGACTTAAGGAGCTGAATATGTATAGCCTCGAGGAAAGGAGGGAGAGGGGACATGATAGAAACTTTCAAGTATCTCAAGGGAATCAACAAAGTCCAAGAGGGTAGCATCTTTCAAAAAAAAGAGGTGTGCAAGAACAAGGGGGCACAATTTGAAGATAGAAGGGGGGCGGCTCAGAGGTAATTTAAGGAAGTACTTTTTCACAAAGAGGGTTGTGGATGCATGGAACGGCCTTCCGGAGGAGGTTCTGGAGTCAAAAACAGTGGTGGAATTCAAGCATGCATGGGACAGTCATAAGGCAATTCTAGGGGGTGGGGGTAGGAAGAAGTAGGCTGCTGGTTAACTAGGATCTGCAGCTAATCCATTAGGTAGGGAAATGAGCAGATTGGGTTGGCCAAGCTGTCCTTATCTGCCGTCAAAATCTATGTTTCTATGTTTCTCTTATATAAACCAAATAAGAAATGGAAAAAACTATATCCAAACTATACTTTCAAATGGTGAAAATACAACTGACCTCAAGGAATTTTGGAAAAAAGATCAAACACCATCTAATACAGTAATTAGTAATGATGAACCACCACCTACCAACGTCAATGAAACAAAAATAGTTATAGACCAACTTAGAATGAATGCTGCAGCAGGACCAGATGAGATCAACACAAAGCTTCTAGAAAACCCATCATCAGCTATAAATAAACCACTAACTATTTTGTATAATATGTCAATCAAAACTGGCAGTATACCTAAGGAATGGAAGACAGCAGTTATCTGCCCAATATTCAAAAAAGGTAGTAAAATTCATCCTGAGAATTACCGTCTGATAAGTTTAACAGCAACTCCATGAAAAGTACTAGAAACCATATTAAAAAAATAGATTTGAAGAGGAAACTTTAAGACTGAATTTACAAGACAATACACAACACGGATTTAAAAAAACATAGGTCATCCGTAACAAATGTAATAATATTCAATGAATCAATTAGTCAAAGTTTAGATAGTGGAAAACCATGTGAAATTGTTCTTATTGACTTTAAAAAAGCATTTGATAAAGTATGTCATCAAATACTAATCAATAAGTTAAGTGATATGAAATACAGTTCTTATCTAGTAGCTTGAGTCAAGAATTGGTTAATGGAAAGAATGCAACAAGCACATGTTCAGGGACAATTATCAGGACTAATTGAAGTGACTAGTGGTGTACTTCAAGGATCGGTCCTCGGACCTTTTCTATTCAACTGTTTTGTGTCAGAGTTACATAAAGAAATAAACACAAATATTATTAAATTTGCAGATGATACAACATTATCAAATGAAGTGACTAGTGTCTGATGGTTAATCACCCAGAATAACCTAAATACAATATCCAGTTGGTGTATAAAAACTGAATGGAATTAAATTATAACAAATGCGATAATACATCTTGTTAAAAATAACCCACAATTTGTTTATTCAATTGATTCTATACAACTGCATACGGTAGAAATTGAAAGAGATCTCAGTGTAACCATAGATAATTCATTTAAACATAGAAAGCACATCAGAACCATGGTTCAAGAGGCAAACACAATTATAAATATTATTAAGAAATCATTTATAATAAGGGACAGGTATACTATGATAAACCCGTATAAAACTATGTACACCCACATTTGGATTACGATCACCATTTTGGTCACCATATAATAAACAGGATATATATCATACTGAACGAGTACAAAAAGAGCAACTAAAATAATATGAAGACTCTCTTATAGTAATAGAATGGAAGAACTTAACCTCATGTCCTTGGAGGTCAGAAAGAAAAGAGGTGATTGTCTCCTTTTCCATAATATCATTCACGATCCAACACTTAAAAAAGAATGTGGTATGATTTGTAATAACAGAAATAAAAATTTGAGTTATCTTAACAATCAATTTGAACTACAAATGACAAATACAAAAATGATAGAAAACGTTTACAATGCGCATAATAGCATTTTGGAATCGACTGCCAAGTACTGTGGTTGGTGTACAGGAACCACATAAGTTTAAAAAAGCTCTCAACAAATTTCTGGGCTATTAAAGCTGTGCCCCACTAGTGTGGGTGGAGGCAGTAGATGGACTCATGCCTAATTGTGTCCAAAACCACAAAGTACAAAAACACTCTTAACAGAATAAGACTAAGAGTGTTGCATGTGAGGGATAAGGAGCACTCCAGTTGGTCCAAGTACTCCCTCAATCTATGATCATAATCAGTACATACCATACAGGTATGAAGGCTGGAACAACTAACCTAGAGTGATTCTAAGATGACAGACAGCTGATAGGAGTGTTTACATGGTCCTCTGTAGAATACCTGTAATTCTTTCAGATTTTCTACCTTTCTTGCTGCTCAACTGACTGAAATATGGCTGAGGCAATTCTTCCTGAGTTAATTAAGAAGGAGCTACAGAGGGCAAGATTCACAAAATGGCAGCAATACCTAAAGCTGTGGGACAAACCTGGTCCAACTGGGTTGCCACTTGGGGATCCCCAGGTTTCTGCAGTTGTCCAACAGCTGCAGGTATTCACAAAAGTGGAGCAGATTATGACCATCTCCATAATTTACGACGGCTTGCCGGTGGTGTTGACAGGGAAATCTCTGCAGCTGCAGAGACCAGTTACGGCTGGCGGGACCAGCCATAACATCGTCCACACAACAGTTGTGTTGTGTGAATAACAACTCAAGAGCTGCGGAGATTTGGTCCGCAAATGGAGTTGCAGCATGGGACTGGTTCCAGAAAGCTTCGAATCCAGCCCTGAGAGACTTAAAAAGAAATGCAAAGAACTGAGGTTTTTTTCACCCCAGTTGTAGATTTAATCCTGAACTAGGGATGCTCCATCTGGATCCACCTAATTTCAGAAATTCTAATTCTGATTCAATTCCATTTGCAGTAATGGAAGGGAACTGGGACCGGAATAGGAATTTCTGATTCCAAATCCTAACAGGCTGGTGCAGAACAAAAAAAAAAAAAAAGTAGTATTAAAACATGTTCATCGCACGTTGCTTGTGATCCACACAGTCACTGGATTCCTTCCAACTCCCAGTACCATTCCCCACCCCTTAAATCACTGCTTCCTTCTCCAATGGTCTGGGCTGATGCTAGTCCAGAGGTGCCAGGTGGTCAGTGTCATGTGTCACTCCCACTCTTTCAACCATGCTACTGGCCCCACCTCCGTCTTCTCTTCATCTTGACCCCCCTCCCTCTGGTCCCACTGATTAACGCAGTATCCGTCCATGTCCAGTCCTCTCCTCAAACCAACCTCACACTACTACATCCCGAGTGAAGTGCCACTTGACTGAGCTGATTCCAGCAAACAGGGGAGGAGGGGGTATTGGCTGCTATATTTTTACTAGACAATAACAGACTGGAGTCCCTTGCTTCCAGGCTGCCTGCTACTACTGCCACGTCCTCACTCTTAGTGTTGGCCGGGCTCACCATGCCATGTGCTTGCGACTGACTAGTTTACCGAGTCCCCTGACTACCACCTGATCACGTCAGTGCAGTTAACTGGAGATGTCCAGGCCTACTAACTACAAACCCTGGGTAAACCTACCCAACAAGTCTTCTCCCAGTCCACAATGGTATTCTGTAACCCAGGGTTTGGTGGTAGTAAGCCACCCCACCTCCCAGGACCCAGAGGAACATTGTGTAATTATGCATTAAGCCACATAGCCCTGGGATTAGGGGTTGGGGATGGGTTTAGTACAGGTAGGTGGTCTGAGAAGGGTGGTGGTCAATGGAGTGCTCCCAGCACCCTCCCCCTGCCCCAAGTCTGAATGGAGCGTACCAGAGGATCAATTAAGCGGAGGCAGCGAGACACAAGGAGGACTCAGGTAATTGGCAGTGGTACCACGGCGGCATGCCAGCAAAGGGGGGGGGGGGCTACTGGACTGCCCCAGCATGTTACTTGTGTGGTCGAGTGACAGTGAGTGATCTGCTGGAGAAGACCAGAGGGATAGAAGATAGTGGGTCGGCTTAGGAACGGGGTGTGGGGAATTGGAACTCTCTGTCCCTCCCCACTGCTGGCTAGTGGCTGTTACTGGCAGACATCTGTGTGAAAGTAGTCAGACTTACTCTCCTGACAAACTACAGCGATGTCACTAAACTCCCACTCAGCCCAGAAGACCTGAGACGATGCGAGATTCTCATATCAACATGCACTAGGGGGATAAATCAACAAGTAGAACATATTCACTTATTAAATTTGCAATGTAGCAGGATGGGGAATCAGATTCTGATTCTGCATCTGATTAGTTTTCAGAATTTAGATTTTTGCCCTTCAATACCAAATATCAGAATTCTGAAAAAATACCTGGAATCTAATCCTGCAGGAGGATTCTGTGCAATCCGAACCTGGACAAAATGGAAAAGGCAGACACTCTGGATAGATTTCTGTGTGTTACCCTATTGGGCAACGTTGGAGGGTAGGGGTGGGATGAGGCTGATCCATTGGCCCCTTACCCAACAAAACTGTACATACCTAAGACTCAGAGAAACTGGTTACAGTGGCAAAACTGCAGCTTGAAGATGTTTCTAAATCCAATCCAGCTCTTATGACAGTGTTAAGCAAATTTAAGTCACTGTTAGATATTACTGAGGCCCACTGCGATGGTCTACATGCTGAGTGATAGTGAACGAGCACTTTTCTCCCAAAGAGTGGCATTAAGGCAGCTGTAAGGGGGATCCCTGAGATGAAGCAGCAAGTATTTACCAGTGGAAGGGTTTGGAAAGGGCTAGTAGCCCTAAAGATAGATAAAGACACATGGGATGCATCTGAGGGTGCTTAAGAACTGGCAACAGAACTAAATGAACCCCTGATAGAGCTACTCAATACCCCAATTGAGAAAGTGGTAGTTCCAAAAGACTGGAGGGTAGCAGACGTAGTCTGCTCCATGATGGGGGGAAGGGGGAGAGAGACAAGGAGCTACTGGGTAACTACAGACCTGTCAGTCTTACCTCTACTGTGGGTAAAATGATCATGACACAAGTCAAACAGGACCATGTGGACTACCTGGACAGTGTAGTACTGGCATAGGTCAGGAAGCACAGGCAGACCAGGAGAAGTTAACATTTGCAAGTAGCGTTTTATTATTCCTCAATAACAATAAAATAAAAAAATAAAATAAAATAGTACTGAGGAGCAGTTTATACAGGGAGCACCAACAAAAAATCCTACAGCTCAATCTCCCCCTGGAAAAGCATTGCTCTGTTTGTGTTTTTGCCTAGCAGCTAAAACTCTGCATCCTGTAAGTTGTATCGCTGTTTTTCACAAAATGTATCAAATTTTGTTAGTTTCTTTCCTAGGGCTAGCCTGAAGAACACATCTAGTATTAACAGGTGCAACAAAGTAATACATTTTGTCCCAGAGCTGATTTCCTGTTGACAATTCTACAAACAAACTTGTGGAGGTCAAATGCATCCGAGGTCACCCCTGTGTTCCAGATTGTTATATTTTCCAATAAAGCCAAACAGCTTTCTGCAGTCATTTTCAACATCATAATTATATACATTTGCAAACCAATGGATCCCAGTTTCAAATAAAGATTCACACATTTTGTTTAACCACAGAGAAGCAGGAGGAGAAAGAATGAATAGATACAGCAAGTAAAGGAAGGGACATAACAGGGAAATTGTAGAGACAATCAGAGTGGCAAATTCCAAGGTGCCACAAGAAAATTTGACTGCACAATCTGAGAAGCAAGAGACAGACTAGTGGTAGAACAAAACAGATTGTTGCTTTTAACTATCTCTGCATAGCAAATGGGACAGAGTCTTACCCAACCCTGCCACAGACTACAATGGATTCCAGGATAGTAAACAGCATGGGTTTATGGCAAGGAGGTCTTGTGTGACCAATTCAATAGAACTCTTTGACTGAACAACAAAGGTAATGGATAAGGGCTACGCTGGGGATTTACTCCATTTCGATATCAGCAAGGTTATAGAATCAGTGCCTAATAGAAGGTTATAATAGTAGAAGTTTTTGTTTATTTCGCTCCTTCCCATAGGCATAGGGTGCCCTTAAAGAATATAAAACAGACAGCTTTAGGAACATAAAACTCATAATACAAATACTGGTATATAGTAACTGGGAAAGCTTTTTCCCACAGGGAAAGCAGGTTATAATTTCCCGTTATAACCCGCAGGTTATAATGGGTATAAGCATGCGCTAAAAGCAGGGTTCCGCTCCTCCTCACGAGACGGTAATGCTGTAGTTCACGCCAGTTGGAATCAGCAGTAAGTTAATTGAAATATAAACGAATAACTAAAAAATGCTTTCAAGCTGCCAAGGTATAAGAGCTTTTACGGTGACAATATTTTTACGAGCTGCAGACCGCGTGGAAGCGACGAACTGCACAGCGCCATGGAATGTCTTTATTTAATATAAGTGCTGAGGCGAAAAAGCATTCCCAGCAATTATATAAAATAAAAGCTGGGAGGTGTAAAACTCGAATGTTAGACACTCCCTTGGTGTGGATGTTCAGGCCAAACCCCTCAAGCTTCACTCTGGATTTATGTGGGCATCCCACAATCGTAAGTGTGTCTTAATATTCCTGCTATAACCACCTCCCCAGCCATTATTGTATATATAAAAATCAATACATACAAACAATTAAAATTCCATACAGGCTAAGTCCTAAGCTGTCTACCGGTTGCTGAAGAAGCTAGCAAATCTGGGTGCAGCGAAGGAAACAAGTCAGACAGGTGAGAAACTGGTTGGAAAGATGGTTGTGGTTAATGAAGTCAAGGCAGAAGAGAGGGTGGCCACCAGTAGGGCACCACAAGGATTGGTCCTGGGTCCAGTTCTTTTCAATACATTCATCAGCAACATGGGAGAAGGAATCAGGACAAGATGTGTCTCTTCACAAAAGACACTAAGCTCTGTGGCAGAGAAGACAGCAAGGAGGCTGTTGGAAAAATGCAAAGAAACTTGCAAAGGCTGGAGAGGTGGTTGAAGGTTTGGCAGCTGAAATTCAATGCCAAAAAGTGCAAGGTGAAGCATACAGTGAATAAGAACCTCAGGACAGAGTACTGGATGGGGCAGGGGTAAAGCTAGGCACAACTTCTGAGGAAAGAGACTTAGGGGTCATCATCAGTGACTCCCTAAAATAATAAATCCATTGTAACAAGGCAACCAGGGTACTGGGATGTATATGAAGGGGTACTGACAGCAGAAGAAAGGAGGTATAAATACCTCTCTATAGATCACTGGTGAGGCCCCACCTGGAGTACTGTGCCCAGTTCTGAAGTCCTAACTTAAAGAAAAATAAGGACAGGCTAGAGACAGTGCAACATCGTGTGACCAGAATTATTCAGGGCCAGCAGGGCAGATCTTATGAGGATCATATCAAGGCACTGAACGTGTACTCGCTGGATGCCAGATGAGAGGGGATAAATGATAGAGACTTTCAAGTTCCTAAAAGGAATGAACAATGTAACCGCGATGAACTATATAGCGTACGTAGTGATAAAGAACATGGGGTATGAGGGGAAACTGATGGGGCAGTTCAAGAGGGAAATGAGGAAAGATTTATTTTACAGAAAGGGTGTTGGAGCCGTGGAACTATCTGCCAGCTGATGTGGTGGGCACCAAAACTATCAATAATTTCAAACATGGCTGGGATAGGAGGAAGGGCTTAGTGGTTGTTCATGGTTGTAGCAGTAGGGCAGGGAGCATGGAGGAGGAGGACAGTGTGGATCAGAACCCTGTATGAACCACAGGTTCTAGGTTTGTTAGGATTTTATGGGCAAGACTGGATGGACCAATGGTCTTTTTCTGCCACCACTTTCTGTGTTTATGTTTCTGTCGATTTGCCTTCCCCATTACTGACTGCTGAGGAAATTTGTAATGAAAAAAGATCTTCATTCTTTAGAGTTCAGTTAGTCCAGCTGCTCATTCCCACAGATGAAGACTGTTGTGAAATCAGTTTTTTGCCAGGAGAATAAACGTGATGTCACAAGCAGAGTATTATGATATCAGGTGGGGGAAAACCAACAGGAATGAATAAGTTCTCATGGAACAAAAATCATGTTTTCATGCAAATGTCCACAGTAATCAATAATGGAGAGTCAAAATACAGAACAGTGTGCAATATACTGTTAATTCACTGTGTCCAAATATTATTTTCTCAAAGTTCAACTGGAGACGTCAGCTACTCTTTAATATAAAGAACATAATGGCTTCAAAATTCCAAATTTGTTTTTGGAACATTGTGTAACGAGGTTCTGTTAATGGGACTGTTTACTGCTGACGGCTCACCCACATCAGCACCATACTTCTGGCATATCAGAACGTACATACTGGATCTGAACGGTTCTGATTCAGTTCAATTTAGATTTTACAACTAAGGTGCCGTTCACACTAATGTAGAGTAGAACATCTAATGAGACTTCAGCACGTACTGCACATACTTTACAACGGTAACTGCACAATTTAAACAGATGAAAAAATATATAGTGCACTTAAGTCCATATAATAAGGCTGTAACAGCACTGAGGGGGTTCTGGTATCAACTGTATTTGTCTAAAGAACCCTGAGTTGACTTTACAGCCTATTCACTTTTGTTGTATTTTACTTATTATAATTTTTTTAGTCACCAGCCTTCCCCTACTTGTTCTGTTGCCACCAGTTTGTTCCATTTTACTTCTACTTCTGACACAAGATGGAAGCAGTTATGTAGGCACTTACCTTTAACAGCTCCAAAATCAGTGACTTTCTGTGTAAAAACCAGACAATTATAAGCAATGATGTGAGACGCACGGATTAACAAGCATGTAAACACCTGTAGTTTATACAGAAATTAACTCCATGCAAGCCACCCTGCAGAATGGACCTGGAAACAGGCTCAGTGTGTCTTTCCTCGTACGTAATCTCAGATAAGCCTGAATCCACCAGATCATAATAACTTTACTTGGTGTTCTTAGGAGCAAAGTAACCATCTCTTTCTGTGGTAATATTGTCTATTCATCGAATACTGAATGTAACATTCTCAATAATTCATCTAATGCATTTAAAAGAGATCTGGGGAAGAAGAAGATGAAAATAATGACTCATCTGATTGGGCATCAGTACCATCAAGGGCTTTTAAAAGGGACATAAGGCGGATCACTTCCATATCCCTCTACATAATTCATTCAGCTCACTTGAAATAGATACCACTGATGTCGTCACCCTTATTAAATGAGGAAAATGATGCCAGAGTCTCTCAGTCCTCTTCAACATTTATTCAAAATACACTACATATATCAGAAACAGGTCCCAGACCCAAGTTCATAAAACATGTAATGCTACTACTTCAAGCTCACATAAACAACACCTTGGCTCAAATTCTGAACCTGTCTGTATTACTAATCCCATTCCCCCCCCATGAAACACTAACAAGTGGCCATATTACAACAGACACTAATGCAAACATTACCACCACCCAGCAGCAACGTCAAATGTATGTCCTGGGGGGATTCAATCATTAAACACTCTGACAAAGCAAATTGTAATCCAGACAAACAGAATCAAACCTGCTCAAATTTTAGAGGAGCTAAGGTTTTAGATATTGCAACTATGATCCCAAACATCCTCTCAGATGCTGGTCCTAACCCTCTGGTAATAATCCATGTAGGCATCAATGATATAAACCATTCTGGTATCCAACAACTAAAACAGAACTACATTGCATTAAATAACTTAGTAGAGAAAGGCTGTACCACCTGTTTTTCTGAAATTCTCCCAGTACCGAGAGCAACTCCCAATATCATTTACAAAATCAAAACCATCAACGAATGGCTGAGAAAGCGGTGCCTTAAACAAAATATCCATTGTATCACCCATTGGGAAAGGTTCTGCGACAGGGGCTTCCTCTTCTGCTGAGATGGTCTTCACCTCAGTAAAAGGGGGAGTGCCCTCTTGGGAAAATCCACATCTTCTGTAATAAACTCTCTGACCACACAGCCCAATTTAAACTGATTAACCAGGGGGAGATAAAGAAGGGCTCTTTTTCTCTAATACTTGGGAATAATAGTAAATCGATAACTAATCATAATATTCTAACATTCAATGCGAGATCATTAAATAATCTTAAAATGTTCGAACTACAGACTAGATGCATTCTCTATGATCTAAGCATCATAGCTGTCACCGAAACATGGTACAACCCTACCTCAGCATGGATCAAAGATATCCCAAATTTCAAACTTTATCATAAAGACAGAATAAAAGAAAACAGGAGGTGTAGTTTCTCTATACATTCAGTAAGACATACCTTCTCATAAGATTCCTGAACTATCCAATACAGAATCTATCTGGGTTTCCCTGCATTCCAAGAATCAGTCTAAAATAACAGTTGGTGTTTGCCATCATCCTCCATCCAAGGATTTATTGTATACTCAACCTCTGATTAACATATGGCAGACATGGGGAGGGGGCATTATGATAGTTGGTGATTTTAACATGCCCAATACTGATTGGGACAATAACAGTGGTAAAACTGATCATGAGAAATTGTTCACCTCTCTCATAACTGACACTGGCCTTGAACAATTAGTACATGCACCAACTAGAGGCAATAAATCCTCGATTTAGTCATTACCAACTTAGAGGCTAACATTTCCGATATTCAAATTTTAAGCCCAATAGGTAGCAGTGACCGCAAGTCAGTTCTATTCAGTCTTAACCACAAAACTACACTTACTAACAATAGCACTACTTACAGAAATTATGAAAAAGCAAACTTTACAAAAATAAATGATACTCTGAATAAAATCAACTGGGGGAAAGAATTTGATAATATTAATATCAATGAAACATGGGAGAAATTAAAAAATACAATTCTAAAACTTGAACAACTATACATTCCTATTAAGCGTAAATATAACAAAAACTGCAAGATCCTAATCTGGGTTACAAGATCTATTCTTAAACTAATCAGAATAAAAGAAAAGTCCTTTAAAAAATGTAAAACCAATCCAAATCAATCTAACACCCTCAATTATAAAAATTCAGTTCAATCTTTAAAGAAAGCAATCACAACCAAAAGTAGACAAATTAAAATTAGCACACTCCAAAAAATAAAAAAATCACTATTCTCATATATCAATAGTGAAAATGGTAATACCAGGTTAGTGGGACCCATACCTATAAATGGAACAACTATAAATAATCATTCTGAAACAGCAAATCATTTCAATAAATATTTCTGTTCTGTTTTTGGTGTTAGTGGGTCATTATCTATAATGAACCCCAAAACTGATTTACCCATCATCTTCTCCAAAGAAGATGTTACTGAAGCCCTGTCATTTGTAAACCAATCTTCTAGCAGTGGCGGAGGAACAGCCGGTGCAGTGGCACAGGGGCCCAACACACTTAGGAGCCCAATAAAATATTCACATTTAATTTTTACAAACAGTGGCAACATTAGGAGAGAGAGACAGTCCTACCTAGACAGCTGACTGAGCTGTGTCAGTGTCCGTGCTCAACCTGTGTGCTGCCCAATAATGTACTGCAGATGGCAGCAGAGACTCTCTTTCTTGCAATGCGAAGACAGTAAAGACTGAGAGCCAGAGACCAAACTAAAAGAATGACCAATTAAAGCTGTCTCACTCACTCAGACTGGCACTGCACTAGCGTTTTTTCAGTTCTCCACAGTCTGAGGGTCAGGATAGGAATCATTCTGACCGTGTCTGTGAGACTACTGGCTGCAGTGAGGCACAGTCTGCTACCTGCATTGTGCGCCTTCTAATCCAGTATGCTGCAGAAGAGCGAGCACGCCACGGTCGAGGAGGCACTTGTTGACTAGGCAGAGTTGGAGTAGAGAGAGAGAGAGAGCGCGAGAGAGAAGACTTGTCCGTGACCCGTTCCGTGCGTGCTGTACATACACAGAGTCAGAGAGCATCCCGCCTTGCCATGCCTTTCCCGACCCCAACAGGGTCGGTCACCCTGACCCATCTGTCCCTCCTGAATCCGATCTCCAGAACACCCCACCACGCTTGTGCCATCCACCCTAACCCGACCGCCCCCCCCGTGCCCCCTCCAATCCTCACATTCGACCTCCGGCGGCTCCAACAACCATCTGTATTTACTGCTGCTCAGCAGTGCTGCTCCTCGCCCTCTGCTTAAGTTCTTTCTCTTTCTCTCACTCTCTCTGTTAATGACCATGTCTTTTACTTGTTCTTCTATCAACATGATTCAGCACCAAATAACCGGTAGGTGGCTTTGGCTTTTAGCACGCCTCACTCAGAAGAGTCAACCCTGGGGTTTATCTCTCAGACTAGTGCTGCTGACCAGAAGTCCAGGACCTGGACCGACCTGTCTATGTCTTTGTGATGTGTTTAGGCTTAGCTTGTGGTGGTGGGGGGGGCACTGGCACCAAACTGGTCCAGCCACGAATGAGAACTAAAAACTACCAGATGACTAAACTACTAGTGCCCCTGTGCCAGTGCTGTGCTCACTGTACTACAGAGTGGACTAAGAGGGAGGGGAGGCAGAGAGCCGGAGAGGTCGACTCAGCCTGCAGGCAGGCGCCAGGCATGCAAAAGGGCAGCATTGGTCCTAGCAAGCTCGAGCTCTGCACCACATGACTGGCTGTTGGCTGACACGTCCCATTGGATAGGGGCACAGTCAGTCAATGGCAGGCAGGGCCGAGCTGGGCTATAGGATTGCAGCACTAAGAGATGGGTCACATGCTGTTGATGAGCTGAGGGGAGCGAGTTGGTGACACGCAGCGGTGTCTGTGTGTGGCATGGACACAAAAACACAATATTTCTTTTGATCATTTCTAATCTTGATTGTTATGTGACTGACTGTTTTGGCAGGGACTGATTAAAAGACTGATTATTGTACTGAAGGTCCAAGGAGTAGTAGCACAGCATCGATGACTTACTGTAACTGGTCTGGTGAGGATTTTCTAACTGAAAGAAAGAAGGCTTGGGAGTTGGGCCTTGGACCTTGCTTACTACCTGGCTGGGCTGGGGCTGGCAGTGGGCACAGGCTAGCGCTGCTGCCTGGCGCTAGGCCTGATAGTACTAGCTAGCAGCACTGCAGAGAGCACAAGATGAACAGCCAGTTAGAAGTCTTTAAAACAAGGAAAAAAAAAAAAACACCTCGGGGGCAGGGGGTCGATGCGCCTTGGTGGGGGGCCCAAAATTACAACCTGCACTGGGGCCCATCTTTCTCTTCCTCCGCCACTATCTTCTAGTGCAGACCCTGATGGCATTCAATCGAAATTCATAAAAGAAATCTCATTATTTTTAGTTGTCCCCCTGACATTGCTATTTAACAAATACATGTCTGACTGTCAAATTCCTAATGACTGGCATCAGGCCGTAGTAATACCTATTCATAAAAAGGTAGTAGAACCAATGCTGAAAATGTTCAACCCATAAGCCTTACTTCATCCTAGGCAAAGTAATGGAACATATTATTAAGAAACATCTTGATCTTGGAATTGAGCGACTTCACTGTCGATCATTCTCAACATGGATTCAAATCTGGACATTCATGCACCACAAACCTTATTGCCTTTTATAATATTAGCTACTACTTGACAACATTATTCCCTCTGATGTAATTCCACTTGATTACAGTAAGGCATTTGATAAGGTATCACACTCCAAACTAAACAACAAACTACACTCTTTAGATTTCAATACCAAACTCATTAATTGGATAATTTGGTTGACTAACAGAACACAAAAAGTGAGATTAAATTCTATTGATTCACAAATTGGTCATGTCACAAGTGGTGCACCCCAGTGGTCTGTCCTGGGTCCTACCCTATTTAATATCTTCATTAGCGACATGATTATCAGCAGCGTAAACTTTATTTTGAAATCTACAGATGACACAAAAATTGGTGGAACAGTAGATAACCCAGAGAGTAATAAATCACTTAAACATGAACTACAATCATTAGAAACATGGGCACATGACAGTTTCATGGAATTCAGTGTGGACAAATGTGGTGTTCTTCACGTAGGAAAAACTAATCCTATGAACAAACGCTATCTAAACAATTCATTAAGTCATCCACTAGTGAACGTGACCTATGGGTTTAAATCAATACTAAACTGTCTTCATCATTACACTATATAAAAACTGCACAAATAACTAATACCCTGAAAAAAATTAGGAGAACATTTATTAATAAAACTAAAGATTGTCTCTCCTGTTGTAGTGCCTATATTCACCAACACATGGACTTTGCATCTCATATTGGAACCATATTTGACAAGTGACATTAATAGACTTGATCAGGTTCAAAGAAGATTTACAAAAATTATTCCTAAAATTTCATACCTCGATTATGAAACTAGGCTAGAAACCACCAGTTTATCCCCTTACATTTAAGAAGGTATAGGGGTGATCTTTTACTTACATTTAAAATATTAAAATCACCTATTCTGATGAAAGAATGTGGACTGTCCCTAGCCTCCAAACGTATAGTGGGTAGAGTCCATAATAAACAACTAGTTATCCATCAAGCAAAAACTAACAAAAGGGACAATTTTTTCTGTATTAGAGCATCAAGAGCATGGAATCTGTTACCACAAGAACTTTGACACTTTCAAGAATCAACTTGATATTTGGTTAAATCATCATTATCCCATCAATTATTGACCCACACTGGTGGGGGACAATCTCGATGGGCCTTGTGCCGCCCTTTTGTCCTATAACATCCAGTAAATACATGAAATAAGTAGCAATGAAACAGTCAATAAGCACTTGACATTTTAATCTACTCAGCATTCCTTGTGTTAGGGGCATGAAACTGGAATCCAGCAGTAACAAAATCACAGAAGGGGTAAAGGAAGGGCTCCTTCCCCACCCTATACCTAATTCTTCCACACTGAGGCCTTATTTACAGGGACACTGTCAACACCCATAGCCCTCTAAATATCTTTAGTTGAAAAAAAAAAACACATGCTATGATTTGTCACATTCTGTAGAGATTATTTGTGTAGCTGGCAGTTTGATTTTGAATTGTTTTTCTTTCTAAAATTGAGAAACAGGCTGCCCACCATACTGGTGTTACCACAGAGAACTTTTATGTTTATTGTCCTAGATCAACTCCCGCTGCATCTTTCCTGGGCTTGGGGACACCCCCAACACAGTCTAGCTGTTCAAGATGCAGTGGGAGGAGATCAGACTATTGCATCATGAGTGGCTGCACTGTTTGGGGTGTTCATAAGGTTCAGGAAGTGTGCGTAAGAGGAGATGAATGATTTGAAACGAAACAAGGATGGGTATAATTACACCATTAGCATGCATTTCAGTTATACTAAGGAAGAAAGCAAATAAACAACCAGCAACATCAATGATTTTTATAGAAGGTAAGCAATCATAAAATACAGGTTTTCAACTAGGAAAAAATGATGCAAAAAGGATTCACAGTGTCCCTTTAACTAAGGCCCTCCCGGAAAAGGCTATGCTAGGTTATTCCCACCCTTGTCTATCTGCATTTGTGCAGGCACACAAGCCTATGCCAGAGCTTCTCTACCCTTGCCCAATGGTGTTTCTACAAAGCTGGGCATCATGACTGTCTCATGACGTGTCAAACATGCCCCGCATCTAGGCTGTGGCAAAGGTAAATGAGAAGAGCATACTAACTCAGCCTTCTCTCCCTGGGCAACCAAGAAATCGTAGTGCACTAGCACATTCTAGCCTTCTTCCCGTAGAGGAATCACATGTCCCTGGGGAACTGCAGTTCACTCCTTGTTGGCCTGGTACCTTGCATGGCAAATTAGGATGCTGACAAGTTACTCATAAACATATACAGTATTGAGCTTTATATAATCCAAATAAAATTTCTAAGTACATCTTTTTACTTTTATAGCCAGATTAAGGCAAAAGTCATAGACATGTGCCATGTTTTGTATTTCTCAGTCTCTAGACTTGCTCTTTCCTTTGCAGCTTATTCCTGGAAAAAAGCCTCACAATATTTAAAAGCTTTTCTAACTTATTTTTTAGCATTCAAGCCAACTACTGGATTCTATTTGAAACTTTTATACATGCAAATCACATGCACATGGTTGCTGCTTTGTGCCTTTGTGTCTTCAGGATATAAACTGTAGTGTGACTTGCTCAAAAAGATTAGTTCCATTGTAGGAACAAGGAGCTTATTACCCATGATAGCTCTTGCTGAAAAAATGTTCTCTTGTTCGGCTTGCAACTACCCTAAGGCAGCTCTGTAACAAATTAAAATGTCCTGTTTCAAATACAGCACAGACAGAGCCATGAAAACTATAATCTTGCAAAGAGGTTCCTTATTCTGGCTAAAATAAATAAATAAAATCGAAGAAAGAAAGTGGCCTTTTTATTTTAACTCAGTGCAGTGACAGTATATAATAGCTAGCTCTGGCCAGTGCCAAAACAGCTACTAATGCATTAGTCAGATAACTGATATATGTAGTGATATAGAATTAATGCATGGATTGGATGCTAATTTACTTGTAGTATTGTAATGTAATAATCCCAAACTTGCATCACACTAATAGAATACAACAACAAAACATACGAAGTCTGGTGAGGAGCTGAATAGGCCTTAGTCCTTGGAGCTCATTCTAATTAATATGCTAGGTTACCCACAGTATTTCATACATTTGTCTAACCTTGTTTTAAATTCCATTCTACTTTTGTTTACCACTATTTTTAGTGATAGAGAGTTAGATGGATTAACCACTCTTTGGGTGAAAAAATGTCTCTGCTTTGTTGATTTAACAGTTTTGATCTATTATTTGAAGTGGGTGGGCTCCAGCTAGTATGTTAACCTAATTAAATTCTATACTCAGTTCTGCTAGTAGGTATGGAACTTACATTATGTTATATATAATTAACAAGTGTTCTTTCACTCTAAGTTGCTCCAAGGTCATAAGGTTAAGGTGTAACAATAATAATGTAATCCCCAGCTCCACCCCCTTCCCAATTTAGCAGTGTCAGTGGCTCAGTATGTAGCACACTCGCCTCTGAGGCCAGGAGATCAGAGGGCTGTGGGTTCAGTTCCCACATCTGGCACTTGGGTTAATATCCCAGTACTGACACTGTAGTGCAGCATGAGAGGGGTGCTGTACTTCCGAGGTGCCATCTTTCGGATGAGATGTTAAACCGAGTGTTAAGGAGCAGATGTGATGCAGGAACTGTGCTGCGACAGACTGTCAATGACTAACTGGGAGTTTATTCCTTGTGAGGAAAAGACTGGCATAGCCAGCGTGGAAGATGACACTAAAAATACAGTGCACTGCAAGAGAGAGAGAGGAAGCTACTGTGTGGCTGCTGCACAGGTCTGTTAGCAGACACATCAGCCAGGTGTTGGGCTGCGACCGCCTAGATGGATTAAAGGACATGATGTGTCGGTTACTATGGACATGCAATGGTCAGGTAGTGAGAGAGCCAGCCAACCAAATCTCCAAAAGGAACACGTGAAGCCTGTGCCTAAGAGTGAGGCCAGAGGCTGCCCAGCTGATGGAGAGAAACTGCAGGTCCAGAGGCCCTGTCAAGTGAGGAAGGAGCCATCTGACAGGGAACCTTGAGTGAGATCAGGGTTTGCCCTGCTCCAAGGGACGTAAACTGAGTGATTTGGGAATGTGTTTCTTGCATTTGGTCATCAGGACACAGAAGCTTACAAATACTTCATGATCTGAGGTTTCTCAGCCATTTAAGAATCTTTTTTTTATTCTTTGATAGGCATTTTTTTTATTCTTTGGTAGACACAACTGTCTGTTTTCAGGGGTGACCCGGGAGTACTTGGGAGATTAAGTGATTTGCTCAGACTACATCACACAATAGGCAAGCAGAGGTTGGGGGAATCAAATCCAGGTCTGCTGGATGTACCAAGCTCATTCACAGCTCGTTGCTTTAACCTCTAGGCTATAATGCTGCCCCACATTGCATGGCCTTTGTCTCACAGTGATTTACAAAGATTCTTTGTCGACTTACAAAATCTTGATGCATATGTCGGCAAAAGTCATCACTGGGTGAAATCATAATTTTTCTGACAGTCTGTAAGGAAGTTGAAGGGATCATAGTTTGGCCCTGATATGGTAGCCAGCTGATCACTACACTTTCAGATTGACTGGATCCGCCCCTGAGCTCAGGCCCAGGAAGAGTGCAGGGGCGTGCCCCATTAAAGGCAATGAAGTTAGATTTATATCTGCTTTTGTACATAAGAATGGTCAGGTTGAGATTAATGAAGGGCACCACTCAATTAATAAGGCCCATGTTAGTTGAGCAATGTCCTTCATTGATCTCCAACTGGTCATTCTTATGTTCAAAAATGAATATAAATCTGGCCCCACTGACTTTATGGGGACACAGACCCGCACTCTCCCTTGACACACGTGATTATGTGCCTGAATGTGTGGGTGGATCGGCTCAATCAGGAAGTGAAGGAATCGGCTGGCTACTGTGTCATGGTCAAACTATGATCCCATTCATTTCTTACAAAGACCGTCAGAAAAATGATGATTTCATCCTAGCTTCAAGTCCATGTAAGTGTTACTATATTAAAAAAAACTTGTAAAATCCCTTTAAATGAGCAAACTGCTCACTTTTAAGTTAAAGTACACCACCACCACCAGGCAGCCCACAGCAACAACAACAGGTCTGCATCGATCCAACCCTGGATGCCGAGGGACTGGGTCACTGTGTTAAGGGACGGGTCTTGACCTGGGTGTACTGTGCACACACGACCGTACAGCACAAACCAACTGCACAGGAAGTAAAGTAAGGAACTGATACTGTGGCTTTTGACCTTGGAGACTTATCTCCTGCTAGAGGAATAAAGGATTAAAGTCAGCCAAATCTTGGCCAAAAGGACCAATGTATTCTCATTGGGCGACTGGGATGTTGGAGGCATGCTAGGGGAACAGCATCATATCTGTCTGCATGATCATCACACATTCCAAGAAGCCTCGATGTCTGATGCCAGCAGACATTGCCAACATGTGTTGACTTTTGTAAGAGCAACTAGCTGCTGCAAATTACCCAAGAATGCCAGAGCCCACTGCACTAACAGGTCTGCTCCATCATCAACTTTAAACTGTGATGACATATGAAAGCAAGGGTATAGCAATCTGCTTTCCCCTTTTGAGGAATTGAATCCAATGCATGCAACAAATGTAGCCAGTCTGACAGTTTCAGCTCAACACTCATGACAGAACACTTGCTAAATCACCAAAAATAAAAATAGCTACTCTGGCACTCTTTGCTTAAGATATGTCCATGATTGATTCAGTAGTCACTGCTGTTCTTCCGATTATACTTGGCATGCTGCTACACGTATCATACTTGTAAAATGTCGTACATAACTTTTTTTGTTTTATATATCTTATATTCTTTCTCCCTTGAGCTCCTGACTGGCCCCTGAGCTCCCGACTGGCCCCTTCAGTCCTCTGCCCTGCCTAGTCCTGTCACCCACCATCCCTGGGACTCACCTCGCTCTTTGTTCTTCTGTGGATAGCCCTCCTCCCATGGGAAGGGCTGTCCAGGGGCTACCCCTCCACCCCCAGAGAGAGAACTAAGCATCGATGGGGCACGAGAGCCCCAGTCAGCGGTGCAGGACCTGCGGCAGTATGGTGAACAGCATCCTTCACAATTGGGAGATTTCTGACTTTTTCTGTCCTGCACTCGAGTGTCGTTGAGGTGGTGTGAATGATGTTTCGATGTCAGAGCGATGATGCTGCCCTCCCTGATACTGGTTACTCACACAGCAGTACTGCGGCACAGACCAGAAGCCCTCCCTCTCCCGAGGAGACAAGCATCCATGGGATGTTAACCATCCTCCCCCAGCCATCTCTCCAGCGACCCAGGCTTGTTCCTGAACCTGGGTCACTGGCGTCACAAGAGGTAGCGCTACTGCTGCGTTGATGCGTCAGCATATGTTGTACTTATTCCAGTCCCATTCCCCTGTGAAAGATCTGTAAATTAAATTCTTTTGCATCTCTGTACATTTTCTCTTGGATTAAACAACCAAATAAATAAATACATAGTGCAGACTTCCAGTTTCTGTTTCAGGGTTCTACACAACTACTAATTTGGTGGAAAAAGCTGATAAAAATTAAATCCCCTCCCAAACTGATAGTGTTAAATTGATCAGGCACCTATAAAAAACAGATTACTAACCACATTTTCTTTGGTTGATAGCAAGTAGCTACCTACTGATAATCAGATTAGAACCAGTCTTTCATTACAGGAGACAGTAGTGCCCTGAAGGCCGGAGTAGACAGTGATTTCATGTCACAACGAAGGGATATATTACTGATCAATTTACAATCAGATATCTTTGTAATTGCTGGGGACTTCTGGTATAATGTGAACTGCATTCACAGCAGAATAATCTATGACTGGTAGAAAACAGCACAAATGAGTTTGCTTCTGTGTGGTGAGTTCACTAGCAGATGAAAAGACATGCCATTTTATATGAACCACAAAATGAATTTGAAACTTAATTTTAATTTAATGGTTTCCTTATTAAGTTTAAGAATGACTCACTGACCACATAAACTTTTCTGTCAGCATTATTCAATGACAGTAACAAAGGGCCAATAAGGATGTAAATATAGTCTTCTGTACCATAAAGCTTCTCTGCAACTTGCATGATCTCTTCCAGACTTGAGGCTCTGAGAGGTTTCCCTCCTGACAGAGAACCTAAATGCAGTTCCCAAGCTAGCAGAAAAGTATGATGAATACTGCACTGTAAGTAAGTAAGCAAATAAGTAAAAGTTTATTTGATAGAGCACCCCATCTCGGAGCTCTGAGTGCTGTACAAGTGGGTAGGTAACACATACAACATTAAACAAACATAAAACAATAATAAGTTAAAACAGTTAAAATCCAATTTAAATAAAATAATTAACATAAAATATTTAATCAAATGTTGCAGCGGTTATTAACCAACTCAAACAATCTGAAAACACCCTCCTAAACAGATTAGGCCCCATTAAAAGCTCCACCGATGGGGGCCTCCTCAAAGATTTTGGCAGCGAATTCCACAATACTGGGCTTGCTATCTCAAATGAGCTGTCACCAGAGACTTAAGACAATCCCTGAACTGCTAGGAGGCCCTCGATAGAGGAGCAAAACAAGCGCACAGGATGGGCAGGAGTCAGGAAGTCATTCAGGTAGCCTGAGCCTGATCCATGTAGGGCCTTGTAGGATAGCAAGCCCACCTTGAAGGTGATTCTCCACCTAACCCGGCACCAGAGCAGTCTGGGAGAACCGGGGTCACATGACAGGACCTCGAATGCCCATCAGTAACCTGGTTGCTACATTCTGCACCAGCTGCAGTTGCCAGAGAACCCCTCTAGTGACCACAAGGTACACAGTGTTGTAGTAATTGAGCTGCAATGTCACGAATGCAAGAATTAGTGAGGGCAGGTTGTCGGGTGGAATCAAGGCTTTAAGCTGGGCAACATTCCTCAAGTGGAAAAAACACTCCTGACATTGTATGAGGGCTGTAAATAAGCCTGAGCTCTCTGTTCGATCGTCCTGCTGGTCCCACTCCTTTCTGCAACATGGAACTTGTTTCAGAAATAACAAGAAATATACTAAAATAACAGGTGACCCCTATAATGACTGGATATAAAAAACAGCAACAAAGAACAAAATACTCATTCTAGAGAATGAGGGATGGAAAAATAGAGTGTTTGTTTGTGTGTGTGTGTGCGTCAGGCAGGAAAAAATTGCTCACTAGCAATTATAAAAAAAATAAAGGGATAGTGTGCATACTCGAAATTAATGCACACTACCCCATGCATTATTCTCTATATAATGCCTGTGCAAGGTCTGTGTTGTAAGGATTTTTCACACATCCTCGGTGTGTGAAAAATCCTCATACCACACACCTACACAGGCATTATTCTCTAAGTATCAAACTACTGCACTAATGCGGTGTAAAATACAACCTTGATGCTGCATCTGACACATGACCAGATCATATCTGTAATAACACAGAACACTAAGAATGTACAGTATCTTGTACTGTACTTTGTTAAAAAAATGTAAATTTTAAGAAATATAATACCATAAGAATAAATAATAATAAATTATAGTCTTTGTTAACATCTGTACTTCTACATGTTACTATAGCAGTGCAAACAAATCCCCATTTGCTTACTGACGGCATTATTTTCTTTTGGAGCTGCTGCTAAGTATTGGACAGATACAGTAAATATAATCCAAATGCTTCCTGCTATAGTATGTACAATATTTATTTATTTGAAATTACTTCAACCAGGATAACCTAATGAGATGCAGCATCTTGTTTTCATGGGGGTCCCAGGGAGGACAGCAACAGTCAACAGGTTAACATACCCCTGCAGAATAGTTACATATAAGCTAAAATGTACAAGGCAAAAAAAAAACAAAAAAATGGAAAGTACATCCAAACATTAATCAAAGTAAGCTAAAAACGTGGGGTTGCAACACATGAATTCTAAGATCACTAGTATGCAGCATGGTCATGGTGGGTAAGACCAAACAAATACAGCGAGTTCTAGGGCGACTGGAAGTATCCTCAGCTGGAGAGGGAGTTTGTTCCAGGTGGCAAGTACTACAAACGCAAAGCCTTTCTACCACACTCATACATAATATAATGTGCCATTTGCATTAAAAAAATGTCATTTCATTTATATTTACCATTTATATTATACCTGAAGACTTGAACATAAGGCCTGATGCCCTGAACATAAATGTGGCATTTTTGCATTATATGGGGATGCAAAACAGTCCGGTTCGGAGGCCAGTAGTTCCTATTTGTGAATCACTGACTGTGACCTGCTTTACCTGTCTGAGAAGATGTTTTGAAGACCCTAGAGAAACAATACTGACAGTCGGAGGCCATGAGACAAAGCCCAGTACCATACTCTCATTGCTCCCCTGCACAGAAAATAGGACAGAGTGTCACAGAAACATAGAAATTCGGCTGGCCCGGTGGTGCTGAGGGTTGAGGCACTGGACGCCATACCTCCCGCTGTGCCGGTGACCAGCGTTCAGGAACAAGCCTAGGTCATCGGGGGAGGGGGGAGGAGGAGCTGGATTGAGCTGTCGTCTGACAGCTCCTCCTCCTCTCCTGGAGTGTTTGACACCAATCTGGTTAGTGGGCCGATTAATACGGGAGGGAGGGTGTGACACGACTTCCTGCCTGGACTTTGGTCCTTTGACCAGCGCCCCCATGGGGGTAGAGACCACGAAGTCACTCATGTAACTACGAAAAATCCGTAGATCTCCAGTGCCGTGTGGAATGATTCCTCTATAGTGAGATAGGGCCATAAAAATACCAAGCTCTTGTCGGCAGATGGGAGGCAAAAATGTGATACTATATATAAAAGAAAAACAGAGAAATTGACAGTAGAAGAGGACCGCAAGATCCATCTAGTCTGCCCCATGTGGGTAACTAATCCTCCCCCCATCCTTTCTGTAAAATGATACCTTTGTGCCTGTCCAAGGTGTTTTTGAAGCAGTTTGCGTTTTGGCCTCCACCAATTCCCGGGGCAGGCAATTCCATGGGTCAACCACCCTGTCAGTGAAGAAGAACTTCCTGACATTGCTTCTGAATCACCCACCCTTGAACCACATATCGTGTCCTTTAGATCTGACACTTTTCTTCTCCTGAAGGAGCTTCTGAACCCCTACCTTATTTATACCCTTAATATACTTGAATGTCTCAATCATGTCCGCCCTCTCCCTCCTCTGCTTCAGGGAGTACATGTTGAGCTCCCTCAAGGCGTTTCCTGTTTTATTCTGATTTTATATTGGATGTATTTGAATATGTGTTTGTGTTTGTATTACGCTGTACAGAGCCTTGAGATTTTGAAAGGTGCTCAATTAAATACATTTTATTATTATTATTAACCTCTTCTCATACACCATTTGATGCAGACCCTGAATCCTGCAGAGTCTCAAACCTACCGATGTCTTTCCTAAGGTGTGGCCTCCAGAACTGTGTGCAGTACTCCAGTAAAGTGGCAGCACCACCTCCCTTCTGTGACTTGTGATTCCCTTCCCTCTGCAGCCCAGCATACCTTTAGCACAACCTTTTCACACTGCTTCCCCACCATTAAGTCATCTGATATAATGACTCCTAGGTCTCGCTCTTGGTTGGTGCATGCCACCTGCTCTCTTCACAGGTAGCATCCACCTTGGAGTTTCCCTTACCTAAGTGCATGACCTTGCACTTTTTGGTGTTGAACTTCAACTGCCACGCATCTAACCATTCCTCGCGTTTCCTCAGGTCTGATTCCATGTTCTTAACTCCTTCGGGGTGTCCACTTTGTTGCAGATCTTGGTGTCATCTGCAAGCAGACACATGTTCCCTTCCGATCCATTACCAATATTGGCTATGAACACACTGAAGAGTAGGGGCCCCAGCACTGACCCCCGAGGCACTCCACTAGTCACTTCCCTCTCTGTTGATACCACTCGATTTACCTGCACCTGTTGTGTTTTTCCTTCAGCCAGTTGCTCACCCAACTCGCCACTTCCTTACCTACGCCGATGTAGTCCAGCTTCTTTACTAGCCTTCTGTGTGGAGCAGAGTCGAAGGCCTTACTAAGGTCCAGAGAGACCACATCCACTGCTTCCCCTTGGTCCACTGCCTTCATTACCCAGTCAAAAAAAGTCAACCAGGTTTGTCTGGCATGACCTTCCAACCAAGCCATGCTGTTTTCGGCCCTGTTGCTCGCTGGATACCAGATGTGCTACTATTCCTTGCTTGAGCAGTGTCTTCATCAGTTTTCTTATCACTGATGTGAGGCTCACTGGACGGTAATTTCCAGCCTCCTCCCTGATTTGTGAAGTGGGACCACTGTTGCCCTCTTCCAGTGTCCCCTTGTTTGTTGGTGTAAAGTATCACACTGATGCTGTCTGTCCAAATTAGCAGAGGATCGAGGCAGAGATAATTTTGAAAAGCCTATAGGCTGAAAAGGACAGCCCACATTTCCAGGACGTTTATGTGAAGCTCGGCCTTCACCTTGGTCCATGACCCTGTGTCTGGTAAGAGTTGAAATGAGCACCTCAGTTGAAGCCCAAGGCATCCGTGTTGAGGAGCTATACAGGAGCTGGTGCAAGGAATGGAACACCCCTCAATAGGTTTTCGCGATCTGTCCACCATAACAACTTTCTGCGAAGAGGAGACGGGACAAGAACCATTTGCTCCAACTCATCCATCAACAGATCCCACTGAACCCTGAGCGTCCACTGAAATATCCTCATATTCATTTCTTTAGCTTTTGTTAACTGGGAAAGGAGAACTAGGACATTCTTCTTATTTTCAGTCTCATCTGGGGAGGCGGGGGAGTTACAGATCCAAGCTTACTGAAACTGACCCACATTAAGCAGTTGGTGGTGTTTTTAGTGAATGGGGGAAATTTTGGTCAGGACATGGGGAATTCCACTGTCCTTTTTGAGAAGTGCCATGGGCTCTTTAATGTCCACCAGAACAACTACCAGAACAGGCAGACAGGACCTTGATTTAAAGTCACATCAGAAAGATGAGACCTCAGGAGTGCAGCACCCCCCTCACACTGCACTACTCTATCAGCATTAGGATTTTACCCCAAGTTCCTGGTGTGGGGCTAGAACCCACTGACTTCTGATCTTCCTGCCTTAGACGTGAGTGTTCAACGTGCTGAGCCACTGACACTGATTTGTGCTAAACAAGACACTATGGATGCAGCCCTGAGGTCCAGGAGATGTAACACTGAGGAAGGGTATATAGCAGAGCTTCCCTGGAGCTGGCCTTCAGCAGTCAGCCATCCAGATAAGGGAAAACATACAAGCCTTCCCTGCAAAGGGCTGCTGCAGTTACTGCCAAGCACTTGGTAAAGAGCAAGAGCACAGAAGACGAGCCAAAGGGCAATGCCTTGAACTGATAGTGTGCACCCTCCACTATAAAACGGAGATACTGTCTGTGGGATTTCCTGATATTTATATGACGGTATACACCGTTCATATCCAGAGAATAGAGCCAGTCCTCCATTTACAGTAGGGGAACCAGAGCATGCAGGGATACAATTCAAAACTTTCTGTATTCGACGTATAGGTTGGAATCCCAGAGATCTAGCACAGGACACAGATTCCCCATCCATTTTGGGACTAGAAGGTATCTGGAATAGAGCTGTGTGTTTCTCTCCTGAGGAGGAACCAGCTCTATGGCATGTTTTTGAAACAGTTGAACCGGCCTGATGACAGCGCTACTGCCTGTGGTGCTGATGACCTGTGTTCCGGAATGAGCATGGTGTGTCAGAGGGTCGACCTGGGGAAGGTAAGATAAGCGTCCCATGGACAGCTCTCCTCCTCCGGGGGGAAGGGAAGGGAGGGTTGTGGCTTCCTGACATATCAGCGACACCCAGTGGAGACTGGGTGTGCAACTGCCAGGGCCACTCTCAAGGGGTAGGTAACAGTGGACATCTGTAGGTGGTGCGGAAGCACACCCAACCTGCACTGGCATCATTCCACCAAAACGCCCCAGGTATAAGCCTCTGCTGGGGCATCAGATTCTGGATCCTCGCCCTTTAGGAGCCCCACCAAGCAGGGGTGGCTGCGCCCCCAGTCAGACAGCCTTGGGGGTGGGGGATGCCGGGCATGAGGTCTAGGCAATGAAGCGGGGGCACATCCCCTGCTCCAAACCAAGTGGCAGAAACAGAAATAGAGTAAAAAAATAAAAACACCCCCCTCCAAACAAAATATAAATAAAAATAAGTCTGAACTTCTTCCTTCAGGAGGGACAAATGTCCTGAAGGATAAAAGGAAGGAGGCAGAGGATAATCTGGAGGGATTTGTAACAGATCCAGCACATGTCCCCTTTCCACTGTCTCCAGAACCCACTCTTCCATAGTGATCTCCTGATACTGTTTCAGATGCAGAGATTCTGCTACTCACGCTCAACCCTGGAGGCAACAGCTGAGGAGAGGGGGAGACAAAAGAGAGTTAGGCAGAACCAGGGAAACAGATTCCTTTGGGTGCTTTTGCACAGGCACTAGGAGGAAGGGTTCCCGGCAGGGGACCACAATGGCCTTGCTGATCGCAGGAGCTAGTACCCTGGGCAGCAGGCTGATGAAAGGAGCTCCTACCATGACCTCTAGCAGGCGTGGGATACAGGGAATTCACAGATCTTAGAGTCATTTTGGCCTGAAGGCTATGTAGAACCTTTTCAACTTCATAACCAAACAATTCTGACCCTTTAAAGTACGCATTCAAAACTGCCTGCTGCACATCAGTGACAAATCCAGCAACTCTGAGTCAAGAACATCTTTTCAAGCAAATACCAGAAGCTGCAGCCCTTGCAGAAGCATCAGATACATTATCAGCTGAGCACAATAAATGTTTGCAACCTCAGCACCAACAGATGTTTTAAATAAATTAGTCTTGGCAGAGCCATCAGGCAAAGTCTTGGCAGCTGTAGACACAGTTTTCCACAAGCTGTTCTGATACTTGATCATGAGGGCCTGGCAGTCTGCAGTCTGAAGGCCCAGTGATGCAGAGGCATACAGACGCTTGCCCATCACATCCAGCTTCCTAGATTCCTTATTAGGAGACACAGTACTCATCTGTCTAAGAGTTCTAGACCTATCATGAGGAGCCATGATGAACACTGAGTCAGTTTCAGGCTGCTTAACATAATAAAGGCTTAGCAGATGGTGCAGGATACTGCCTGTCAGTCTTTCTAGGGGCTGCAGGTTGTGAGCTTGGTCTGTATCATGCAGCAAAAGTAGCATCCTCTGTGCAGGATATATAGGTGGAATGACAAAGGAGGAGGAGCAGGGCACCTCCAAAAATGCCATGAGATTCTGTTCAGTGAAATCTTCCTCTTCCACATCAAAGCCCATGGCAGACTGCATTTGCTGCATCATGGCTTGAAATGATGGATCTCCAGGAGGATAAACTACCAAGTGCTCACCACAGAATGACAGCGTAGAACTAGAGCAAGGGGGACCCTACACAAATTGTTCTTCGCCCTCATATTCCTCCTCCAAATCTGCCTCTAAGTCCATGAGGTCATGATTATATTACAGTTCACTGTCAGAACTCACAGGCGGAAACTTCATGGTAAGGCCCAAGAAAGCAGACACAGATATTGTTCATCTGTGGAGGCAATCTTCTTTCCACAGCAGCTGCGACAGAAGACAGAAGTTGAAGGATTAACTCCTGACAAACAAAAAGAAGGAACTTCTTTAAAAAAAAAAAGAGAGATTTTTAATACGTAAGGTTAGAAAAGCCATAGGTGAAAAAAGGCATGAATACTGTGATGGATCTTCCGTGAAGACCCATACAAGCTAGTCGACGGGGGGAAGAATTGAGGAGGGAGCAGGGCCACTTACGCCTATATAGAGCTGGTGACGTCGACGTTGTGGGCAGCCCCAGTTGTACTGCTGAAAATCTGTGTGGGTTCCCCTTCACTGATGGTGAAGGTTCCTACGGTGTTACCTGATGACTGAGATACTCCCGAAGAAGATCCTGTATTTTGCTCTGACTCTGGAACTATTTCCGCTGCTCTGTTGCTCAGGAGGAATTTCTTGCACCAGAAGCTTTGACATATGAGCTGATAAGAGGTACTGTATTCTGGATGGATAGTCCAGACAGATTTCTATGAAGTCCAGGGAGTATCCTCCTGGATGATCCTGAGGACCCACTTGTCTATCGTGATGGATTCCAACTGACAGTAAAATTGGGTCAGCGCAAGGGGTAGAGGTCTATGCATGAGGCAGATGAGGCAGGACTGGGGCGGGCTTCAAATGGTGGCACCTAGGTGGCTTTAGCATCTGTGCCTTTTTCTGAGGCTTGGGAGGCTGAGCTTTGTTTTTGGTTCCACTGCCTTTTCCATGAAAGCACTGTTTGTTCAAAAAGAAGCCACATCCTTTGCCCTTCTGAAGATTAGCAGGGGCTGGCCTAGGCGTCTTAAGGGTCATCCTACTTTTGTTAAGACGCCCACTGCCAGTCCAACAGGTAAATTCCTGCAAAGGGAACGTTCATAACCTGGTGTTCAACATCTTGTGAATAAACAGATGTTCCCAGCCAGGAATGCTTTCTGGTATAATTGCCTATGGCAGCAGAGCAGGAGGCACTATCGAAGGCATCCACAAAGGCTTTGAGCTGGTGACTGCTGGACTCAATACTGTGTTTAACAGTCAGCAGAACGTCTTGTTTAGCCTCTGGGTCTGGCAGTAACTCTGCCAGGGACTTAAGCTTGTTCCAAAGGGTATACTCATACTTAGAAAAATGCCTTTGGTAGCAGGCAATCGTCATGCCTAAGGTAGCTGTATCATAATGACGCTTACCCATAGTGTCAGTCTTGTGCAACTCCTTGTTAACAGGGTGCGCAGAGACCTCTTTGAAGAGCACAACCTTGTCATTCTTGGTGAGGATAACAATGGCATCAGCTATGGATTGAGATATATACACTGGCTTGTTCTTGGGGGAATTGTATTTCTTGTTGACCTGCTTACAGACCGATGTTACACCGCATCAGATAGGGTTTCAAATGTAGGAGGAATAGGAGGAACGAAACTGATCGGCATAGCAGAAACATTTAGTCACTGCAGACAGAGATATTTACCCTGGCCAATGGCTGTAGGCTCAAAATTAGGAGCAGAGTGCACATTTCTGAGCAAAGCCTGGAAAGTTAGATCCTCCTGAGGCACCAATACAGGACACAGGTATGAAGAGTCAAGGCTGAAGAAGAAGTCATCATCGCCACCCTCAGAAATGATGAGGTCAGGATCAGGCTCATAGAAACACAGAATTTGACGGCAGATAAGGACCACTTGGCTCACCTAGTTTGACCATTCTTTCTTTCTACTGTAACACCGCAGACTCTACTTGATCTCTGGCTTACCCCCCTTCCTTACACAAAGGTTCCTTATGTCTAGCCCATGCATTCTTGAATCCCGTTACAGTTTTTGCCACCACCACCTCTGCTGGGAGGCTGTTCCAGGCATCCACTATTATTTCTGTGAAGAATTACTTCCTCACATCTCCCCTCAGTCTACCCCCCCCTCCAGCTTCACTGCATGACCCCTTGTTCTTGACCATCTCTTTTTCTGAAAAATGCTTCCCTCTTAAACCTTATTTATACCCTTGAGGTATTTGAAAGTCTCCATCATATCCCCTCTCTCATTTCTTTCCTCTAGGGTGTACATATTGAGGTCCTTTAGTCTCTCCTCACAGGACTTTTGATGCAGACGATGCATCATTTTGGTTGCCCTCCTCTGGACTGCCACTACTCTTTATCCTTCTGGAGATGTTACCTTTAGAACTGGATGCAGTACTCCAAGTGAGGTCTCACCAGTGATTGATACAGTGGTAACACGACCCCAAGCTTTTAGCTGGTAATACCCCTCCCTACGCACTCTAGTATACCACTAGCTCTCCCCACTGCCTTGTCACACTGTTTGGCCACCATTAGGTCATCAGATACGATTACCCCAGGTCTCTTTCCTGTTTGTTGGTCGTCAGTACCACTCCTCCATTTTGTACTCCGTCCCTGGGTTTCTGTGCCCCAAGTGCATGATTTTGCACTTCTTCGTACTGAAACTAAGTTGCCACACTCTTGACCACTCCTCTAGCTTTTTTACATCTCCATTCATTTTTTCCACCCCCCCTTCCTGGAAGTCTATCCTACTGCAGATTTTAGCGTCATCTGCAAAAGGTGAACAGAAAAAACAAAAAACAGCACTGCTTATAAGTACATTTTGGCTTAAAATGCAAGTTTCTCCAACAAAGGAGTAATGGATCAAAAAGGCTTTCAATTAAAACTTCTTCATTTCATCCATTAAAAATTGTTCATAAATATGTGCAAAAGAAGTTGCAAATTCCTAAAGCAACACACAGGTCATGAAGTACAAAGTCAAAAATACACACACCCTTCTCTGTTAACTCATGAAAGGTTCATAGGCACCTGCTTCCTGATGCGTTTCACTTAACAGTGCCAGTCTTTCTTTCTATTCAGTTTTTGTCTCTGTTTGACCGAGGCACTGCATACCCCTGGATGCGGTCTGAATACCTGCGTACTGTCATCTGCAAAAAGGCGCATCTTTTCCTTCTAGCCCCCCCCCGCAACGTCACTAAAAAAAGACATCAAAGAGGACCGGGCCCAGTAATAATCCTTGTGGCACCCTGCTGGTCACCCTCCCACCCTTCCACAGACTGTACTCCATTTGCCACCACCCACTGTCACCTATTCCCCAACCAATTCCTTACCCAGTTTACCACCTTTGGACCCACTCCTAGGCTGCCCAGCTTGTTTATGAGTCTCCAGTTTGGAACAGTGTTGAAGGCTTTACTGAAATCTAGGTGGGTCACATCCACTGCTCCACCCTGATCACCCAGAAAAATAAATCTATCAGATTTCATCCCCTTCTAGACCCTCCTCGGAAAAGGATCACATAGGGATGTGGAGAGCAGGCCCTCTAATCTGGAATGCAGCCACAGCAACACTGGAAACACTGGCCCCAAGGAATGAGAGGCCAGTGTGGTGCCAGGGGCAGCGCTAGAACTGGAACCAAATTTAGTGCTGAGACCAGCACTGGGTGAGGCTCCAAAGGGCCCCAAACTGGAACAAAATCTGGCTTAAATGACCCAGCCAGCACTGGAGTGCCCGGCAAAGGTACCATGGCTGATCCCATCTCGACCCAGGATGGGGGTGTGACCAGTGGGAGAGGAGTTTGAGGCATAGTCACTGGCAATGACCGATGGGCTGTTGCCAGAGCCAGACCCTCTACCTGGCCTGATGACTCTGTCTGCAATGGCACATGGGCCAGATGCTGTACCCACTGCTCCATTAGAGCTTCCCAATGGTGGAATTGCCTACCAGAGTTCACAATTAGAAACAGAGATGGATTCCAGGCCTGAGACTCCAAGGTCCTGGACCTAGAGGCCCCCATGAAACAGACTGTGCTGGTGAGGATCTCAAACTCTGAGAGACCGAAGATCTCATGGCAGACCTCGCAGAGGGTGACCTCGAGCTGTACTGTTTCTTCCCTTGTTAGGAAGAGGAAAAACATGAGGCCAAGTGGCACCAAGAACCTGACTAAGATTGGGTCTGCTTCTTTTTGTGCTCCCGGGAGGACTGTCCTTCCTCCCAGGCACTGGCCCACCCATGGTCAGAATCCTTCCCCGACAGACAGTGGACTGGAGACAGCCTGAGTAGGATCCTTACCATCCTCCATGGCTTACGACCGTTAACTTGACAGGGTGTGAGAAACTGACAGAAATATTTCTGTAAATACACTAAACTGACACAAAAATAAACTCTAGCTTTAACACTAAAACTGAGAAGAACTGAACACTGTTGTCGACACATGTGAAGTTCTGACTCCCAGAGGGCAAGCAACATTGTCACTGATGTGCACTCGACAGTGGGGGGGGGGGAAGCAACTGAGGCAGTTAAGGGCCAGTGCTGAGGTTAAGTCTGTGCCCACAACCTCAGTTTCGTGGAGCTGCAAATGCATGTAGCTTACTTCGGCACCACACCACTTGAAAAGGTCTGGCTACCACAGAGTCCTAGTGCCTCGGTCTCAGACCCACCAGTGTGAATCAATGGTGCAGATTGATTCCTGGAAGATCTTGGAATTACAGTTACCATTACAACAATATGTGAACCAGTAGGCAAATACAAAGTGCACTGGGCAAAAAATAAAATGGGCAACAGGTCAACCACTTATAGAGCAGTCCTACCAAGGCACTGCAACCCAGGGTTCCCAGCATGTACACTGAGCTCCTGCAAGAGTGCAGAAATCGCTGAAAAAATCCTTCTGTGCTGCTGTTTGAAGATGAGTCCCAGTGCAGCACCAGAACTACATTGACTGCAGAAATTGCAGAAGAAATAACTTGCCAAGAAGAAAAGTATCCCTGCTGAGCAGGGATCTATCTGCTAGCTATGACAGGATAAAACAAACTCTATCCAGAGCTGATAACGCTGCGGCATGCTTGTTTGGGGACAAGGAGTGCTGAGAATGCATCAGATAAAATGGCGGTGGAAGCGGAACTGCACTTGCATGGTACACACACATGCGCAGTTCACTGAATGGCAAAATTCCATTCTGAAGATGGTGACGCCGTTGGAACTGCACATGCCCGATGCTCGCGCATGCGCAGTTCCTTTGCAATGCTGAAGTGGTAGATGGCACAACAAATATTGCAGTCCTGACAAATGCATTGCAATCAGCATCATAGACGGTTTCCATTGCTTTAGAGTGTCAGAAGGCTACACTTTCCACAGTCCAAAATGGAAGGGTCCACGATTGTCTGTTTTTAAGTCACTAATCACCAAATGGCTGCTGGCTCCACCCACACAGCCGTAAAAAGACTGAGGGAGTATAGGAAGGGGCCTGTCCTACAACTTCCCTTAGACGGTTTCATTCTGTCCCAGCTAGCAGAGGACAGTCCGTATCATCTGGCTGCCTGTAGGAGCTGACTCACAAACATGGAATCACAGTAACCATCAAAACTATAAGTCCAGCAGTACAGCAAAGATAAAGAGCAACTGGACAAAACAATAAAAAGGGCAACAGGCCAACCACTTACATCCCTCATGAGTGAGCTTGCTAACAGGTGTGGAAGAAGAAGGTGATGGGGGCAAAATGAAAGGCTTCCCCTTCCCTTAAGAATGGAGTAAGGCCAAAAAAAGGCAGATTCTTTACACTTTCATTATGCAATAAGCTTAAAACCACTCCAGGAGTAAAGAAAAAAACTACCTAAAAAACAAGTCCCACTAGCATGCTGTAAATCATAGAAAAATATTTTAATACACTTGTGGTTTTCCCATATCCTTTTGCAATGAGAGCCAGCTTAGGGCAAGGTATTACGGAAGTTCAAATGAAAACTAATTTTGTTTAATGAACTAACCGCAGCAGTATTGGGAAAGAACTGTGCAATCAGACGTTTAGCTAATTATTGTAAGATCAAATAGCAGTCACCATAGTTACAAGCATAATGTTTTCCATAACAATTTTTATCTCCTCAATAAATCTTTGTGATGCAACAATTATAAAATTTTTATTGTAGTATGACAGTGAAGCTCCAGAAGACATTTATAATAATGATCTGACCTGAACTTACCACTCTGCATTTGGTATGACATTATTTACAGTACAACACTGCCTGCTTCGCTTAAATAGGTTGTTAACACGACACTTCTTTTTACAAATCATGTAAAGCAGTTTCAAATACAAATATTTGTCATTAAGGCACAAGGCAGATACTTTAATGGGTGACAGTGGCTAAATAGATTTCTTGTCTAATAGACATTATAATGTTATGGATGCAAGCTCGCATACCGTTTCTGTGGGCCCTATTTTCAAACGTGTCTAGACTGATGAAAGGAACTGCAGCAGAAGGGTTTGACACAAGGGGTGACTTGCGTCAGAAACCGCGGCAACTGCAATTTTCCAACAAAGTCTGCGTCAAACCACTGACACAGGTCCCCTGTGCCAGATGCAGTAAGTTAGACCAGCTCCCGGTCTAACCTTTGCTTCAAAGGGGACCTATTTTACAGGGTTTGCGCCAACGCTTTGCGCAGGCTGCCGAAGTGAGGAAAAGTCGCAACTGCACCAACCTATAGAAAAATTGGCCATGCTTACTAAAAGAATTCTGCAGTCACACAAACATCGGGCTGACCCAGGGCTTGACGTTAGTCCCATGGCCGATCTTTGAAAATTGGGTCCTATTTGTCCAATGCAAGACTATAGAACTAATGGCGCAACTTTCTCATCTTGATCTTGGTATCTAAGTCATACTGTACAAGGTGAATGCCTGCCCTTCCCTAAATACATGGACATACTGTAAACCTAAAGGGAAAACATACATCTCTGTCCCAAGTGTCCATACTTTCTGCAGTAACCGTCTTTATCTGAACTGATGCAGTGCAGACTGGCAGCTCTAACCCACCTCTTCCTCTTTTTTTAATTTGTTGTGAATTCTGGTTTTCCACAGTGCATTTCAAATGCAATGCATCTCACAGCACTTTGCAAAGCACCAAATTAGGTACTGGTAGTGGAAGGATTATATGAAATCTTTGCAGCTCTAAAGTGCCAGGACTCCGGGTATCAGACAGTTCTCTTACGAAAAGTGCTATAGCGTCTTTTACTTCCCCCCAGACAACCTCTTCAGAGATTAGTTTACCTTCATTAATCTAACCCTATGCAGCACCTCATGACCCCATAGTGTTAGCTTGCCTGATTGAACATAACCCCGGGGGATGCCGCCATGCTTAAGTAATATTTTGTTTAGGATTCTCACACAGCAACAACAGGCAGGATTTAATTAGCCAAAAAATACTTGTAAAAATGAAAAATCATGGATCTCAGTTCAAGAAAAAAAGAAAATGAAAAATGGGTGGATTGGTATTTTTGCTAAAAAAAACATTAATACTGACAAAAACTACATGGTGACTAAATTCTGCTGCTTTAAAATGCAAATGTATTATGCCTATATTCAAAGTCAGCCCTTTCTGGCAGTTCTGTGGTAGTAAAGTAAAAGGCTACTATGTAACAGGCGCACTTCCAATGCTCAGAGTCTCAAAAGAATACAGGTGACCATAAAGATAGGGAAGAACAAAATACATTGATAATAATGACATACATGTTCAAAATGTGAGGTTTTGGTATTTTGAAAAGAAGCCAGTAAACAGATCAGGTTTCAGTGCAATGGGAGACAAAAACAAACCGGGGGTGGGGATTACCAGTATTGGGAGGTGCCTACAGTATGTTGGTTTGCGTGTGGGAGTGGTGGAAATTATTGATTCCTAAACATATTATTCATTGTTATTTTAACAAATATAGACATCGATTAATGCTTACTTCATAAATGGATCTCACCCTTGAAACAACTGTAATCTTGTTTATTCACCGGAGCTTAAGCCTTAAAATACATTAAAAGGAAACCACAGTACCTTGTCAAGGTTTTGAGTTAATGTCTGTTTAAGTGCTTTCTGTGAAGCAAATTGCCTGTGTTTTAAATTTCAAGAGCACTTTAACTTAACAAAAAAGCTTTAATCCGCATGTTCAATTTGACAAAATATCAATGGTCCACTTTGAGAGGAGGAAGACACCGTAAGTCCCTGCGCCCTCATGTGTCAATGCTGGTAATTTGTTTTTTTTTGCTTACATTTCCTACTATGCTGAAATCTAAAGGTTTCTTTCCAGCAAATTCAAGTACTGTATCAAACTCACAATGGTGATACTGTGTAATTCATACTAAAAAAATAAAAATAGTGTTACACTTTAAATGTCAGCTAACTACACGGTAGTTACAGTGCAACTACAATGTGGCTGCAGCACTCTACTGTATGACTAACTCACTGTTTCCACAGCAGACATCAGCCATTATTTCAACAGCAGCTCTGTCTGAATGGAAAGCTTAGCCATTTGGAGAGCTTTTTTCTGCAATGCAGCCGAGACCATAAAGACCAGGTGCTGTAGTCAAATCAAAGCAGATTACAGTGTAAAAAAAATACTGAATCTTCATAAAGAAACAATTTAAAAAGTATACCTTGTAAACTGATGTAGTACAAATGGCACATGAAATGTGCTACAGTGGGACAAGTAAGGGATAACACATGACACGATGTGCAGACATAAGGGAATAATGGAAGCATTAGGTGGTTGTTAGGCACAAAGTGCAGCTGAGTGCTGCAGCCACCCAGAAATGGTATTATTCCCTTACAACCTCATTAATAAATGGGATTTTGTCTGTAACATAAAAAATATTTAGTTTGGGTACGGTGTGAGGTCGTAAGAGCATAATCAATGGTCATGAGACATGTTTCAACCAATGAGACTATGGGACTTTCTTGGATCAGTTAAAGGGAAAGTCCCCATAACCTTTATTTTGTTTAGCTGTGTAGTTTGTAGGCAAGAATAATGACTGCTTCTACTGCATCCTCCTAATTTCATCAGGATTTAAATGTAAATAATGGTATTTAAGTCTGGTTCAAAAACCTGCTCGACTCCATTGTAAAGATCATGACCTGACTCATGTAAGGTGTCCTAGAATTCTATGATGTTTTAGTGCTACTGCCTGCAATAGCTACACTATATTAATCAGTGCTGCTGCTATCCCCAGCAGTCCCCATGTTCTTGTCTAATGATGGCCATTAAACTTTTGAAGGAATAATAAGTACCCTGCTGTTTTCTGTAGTTTGAAGTGTATCTGAGTTAGAAAAAATGCTTTTACAGATACAGGGACTTCACAAGGCATGTAACAGAACTGAAATGACAGTTATGACTACTGCTTGCTTGTGCAGTTACACATCATCAGCTTCCATGATGCCTTATATGAGTGGGGTCATGATCTTTGCAACGGAGACAAAGAGGTTTTCACACCAGAGCAGACCAGAATGAGACAACTTCATTTATATTTAAATTATGATAAAATTAGAGGGATGCTAGACAGGGAATCATTGTTCATGCCTACAAACTATACAGGTATATAGTTTGAGGGGGACTTTCCCTTTAATAACCATATTTACAATATTTGAGATTTTATGTACGAGTGGTAGGTAGAGATGCAGTGAATTAAAACTTCGACAGAGAGTGGGTACAATGTAGATTACTATGCACTGTGCAAAACTTTGTGAAGTTTTGCAACCCACCACCAACTTCACTGGGCAATTTTTTCCCCACTTTTTTTTTTTTTTAAATATAACTAACATCATCATAGCCCTCGCACTACCTTCCTCCTCTAGCCCCTACCATTTTAAAGAACCCACCCTCATAGCATCCATGCCACCCTCCCTCCCCTAAGCCCTGGCAAGATTAATAGTATTTTATATTTAGCACCCTTTACCCCCTACCAGCACTGTAGCACTCTCCAATCAGTCACAATCCATTCCCACCTCTTCCCCAACCAAGTAAAAAGCAGATAACCCGCCCATCCCCATCACCCTCAAGGCACCAAATCCCATTCCCCATGCTACCTTATAAGGGATACAAGCTCCTGAAGGAAAAAAAAATACTCATCATAGTAATGATTTTCTTCAAGGGTTCTAATAGTGATTAATACAGCTCTGCATAATCTCATATGAACATATGAAGAAGCCAGCAGAAGAAGGTAATTTGGTCTATCGAGCCTGCTTGTATTGCAGGGCCCATAGCTTAAGCTAATGTCCCTGCCTCCCTCCCCACTCCTCCCTACCCATTATCCTTACTTTCCCCCTATGCTTATCCCAACCTCTCTTAAAGCTGCCCACTGTCTTCAATGAGATGACCTCTTCCAGCAGCGCATTCCAAGTGTCCACCACCCTCTCTGTGAAGAAGAGCTTCCTGATGTCCCTCCTAAACCTCCTACCCTCCAGTTTAAGACTGTGCCTCCTTGTGTTATGGTCGCCACTCAGCTTAAAGAGATTCTCCTTATCAACCTTATTTATCCCTTTCAAGTACTTTAAAGTCCCAATCATGTCCTCTCTCTCTCCAGTCTTCCAGGGAGTACGTGTTCAGTGCCCTCAACCTCTCCTCGTATGCCTTACCCTGCTGACCTGTGATCATCTTTGTAGCCATCCTCTGGATCTTCTCCAGCACCTTAGATGTTTGCCCTGGAGATACAAATTTGGAATTGGAACTACTTTCAAACTCTGCACTGAGGTTACACTCCCCCTAGAGTTCTAATGCCAGATTTGTCTCTAAAGAGTAAAGAGAGCAGAAGTCACCTACAGTATCCGAACCATTCTAAATTTTCTTAAAGTAAATGTGTGAGATTCAGTTTTGGGCTTCATAGCCCGCTACCCTGCCGTGGCTATAATTCCAGTGTGTCAAAACTAGACAGTTTGATACTGTCCTGTAAGGGAAGGAAGGGATTGTAACTCCTGGCCAAACTATCGGCCAGCCAGTCCCTTCCACTTCCCACTCCGCTGACCACATCCCTGTGCTCGGACGTTTTGTGACGTCCTACTAGGGAGAGCGCGGGGGTGCACTCCACTGAATCCTTATGGGAGATTTTCAAAACATACTAAGCAGCTTTAAGCTACCTTTGATGCAAAATGAAAGCCACCCTTCAACTAATAGGGACCCTGTTATTTGAGCAGTGGGTTTCATATGCATCAAAGGTAGCTTAAAGCTGCATAGTGATGTTTTGAAACCCTCCACCATAGGATTCAACAGGGCACACACCTGCACTCTCCCTGGTAGAACATCACAAAATGTCTGAATGCGGAGCCGTGATCAGCGGACCGGGAAGAGGAAAGGATCGGCTCGCCGGCAGTTTGGCCAGGCATCATGATCCCTTCCCTCCGTTACAGAACAGTATTAAAATGTATCATTCTGACACAGAGGGACTCTCGCCATTGCAGGGTAACTGGCTAAGATGCCCAAAACTGAAACAAGTCACACATTTACTTTACTATAACGTTAAAAATTAATAATAATAGTGACCACACTTTAAATGTTGTGAAAACTGTAAGGTATGTAACAAATGCTCAAACTTTTTTAAAAACACAGCTGATAACTTACAGAATCCTGTTTATCAAGGTTCTAGAAGGGGAGGTATGGTAGGGGTTGTATGAATCACTGTAAGACCTCTTAGAAGAAACATCAATACTACAGTGAGTGGCCATCTGGAGGCAGATGGTGAATACTAAATACAAGATGAAGAAGATAACACATTCATTGAATGATCAATTGGAACAATGGTCCTCATGTTGGAATGCATGGCTCCTTCACAACATGAGCAAAGACCCTACCCTGGTTCTTTAGTCAGACCGGGACCGCTTTTAAAGCCATTATAACAAGCATTTGTCAATGCCGAATGTTTGCTTGCTGGCACTGGCATTGTAGGAGTTAGAGAGATGCATAATAGGAATGGCAGTCAAGTATGAACTGAAGCCAACCCCATCACCACCCTACAGAGACTGACAGGCATTGGGGTGTACCTTTGGGTCATCAGGCATAATGGCCATGCCATTTCACCACACCCTACCCTGCAGACACCACCAAATGTCACGGTGTGCCCTGGAGTTTTTGAGCCTTATGCTCACCCCATTCTATAAGGAAATACAGTGAGATGGGTGCTGTATAGGAGACTAAGGTGAACTTTGGGGCCAAAGAGTCCAAGGCACACCTCAATGCCTGTCACTGGCTGCAGGGTGTGGGTGGGGCTGCAATGGCATGAGCATTACAGGCAACAATCCCAAGTCACACACCTGATGCCTGTCAGTCTCTACAGGGTGAGGCGTTATAGTCGGAAACCCTAACACCCCGGCGTTCCTTGGTATTTTCATTCCAAATTTTTAACATGGGTTTTTGTGACCCCCACCTCATGAACAGTGCCAATATCAGTTCTTTAGATGAAAGCTGATTTTGCACAGTGACTATGCCATTTGGCACCAAAAGTGCGAAAACACATTTCGAACAGGATGTGAAAAATGACAGCTGTACTGTTCATGGGGAGGTGTAAAAAATGGCAATGTTAAAAATCGGGA
Source organism: Neoceratodus forsteri (assembly GCA_016271365.2). Classification (NCBI taxonomy): domain Eukaryota; kingdom Metazoa; phylum Chordata; order Ceratodontiformes; family Ceratodontidae; genus Neoceratodus; species Neoceratodus forsteri. Next base: position 718,221,610 of record CM057455.1, read on the forward strand.
GTGAAAATATAAAAAAACCGAAGTCACGAGCATGCGTAGTAACTGCGTAATGCACACCCGTAACGTAATTAGTTTGGGGATTTTTTACAGCAGATTGTCAACACAGGCCTTTTGGGACCTCCGCTCATTAACAGTGTCACTGTGATTTTCTTAATCTGTCCTGAACACTGATTTCCCACAGCGACCACGCATTTCTGTGCCGGAAGTGCAAAAACACATTTCAGCCAGGGTGTGTAAAATGACAGCTGTACTGTTCATAAGGAGGTGTGGAAAAATGCCAGTGTTGAAAATCTGGACTGAAACTATTACAGATTCGTGAACTTACGAGGGTGCATGGAAACTGTGCAATGCACACTCATAACACAGTCATTTTATGAACTTTTGTCACCAAATTTTCAACATAGCCATTTTAAGACGTCTGCTCATGAACAGTGTCACTGTGATTTTCTTAATCTGTCCCGAACATTGATTTCGCACACCGACTGCGCCATTGTGCGTTGTAAAAGTTTCATGCGTGAACACACATTTTGGGCAAGATGTGAAAAATGACAGCTGTACTGCTCATAAGGAGGTGTGGTAAAATGGCAATGTTAAAAATCTGTAGTGAAAATATTACAAATTTGCGAAGTTACGAGCATCCGTAGGAACTGCACAATGCACGCTCGTAAAACAGTCATTTTAGGGAATTTTTTCACTGAATTTTAAACATAGGGTTTTGGGGGGCCTACCTCATGAACTGTGACACTGTCGTTTTCATACCGGTCCCGAAGGTGGTTTCCACAGTGACCATGAAATCCCCTTTCGGGACCGAATAACAAAAATGACAGTGACTGAGTTCAGGAGGTAGAGCTCAAAACCCCATGTTGAAAATTTGGTGAAAATTTCAAAATGGCCGAGATATGCACCAAAGTTGAAAAAAATGATTTATGCCATTATACAGCTTACCAGCATTTCTTCAGTTAGTGGTCGGCTTTGAAGAGTGCAGACGTGTTCCCAGTTCACCTAAGATCATCGTATCGGCTCCGGGGTAAGTATGGGGTGGGGGGGAGGTGGTGGGCGCGGTTTGGGGAAGGGGCAGACAGTCAACGAGGGACCTTTTTTTTTTTTAAAGGTTTTTTCCCTTAATCAGGAAGATGCCATGGGACTTTTGCCATGCTGGAGTGGGCTCCAAGCGTAGCAGCTGTTAAGTTCATTTCTTTGGGGGGGGCAGTGGAGCTGATGAGGGTGTTGGGCACCCACATCAGTCATACCGACCTTTGCCATGCTGGGGTGGGCTCCCAGAGTGGCACCTAGAAGTCTGTTTTCTTTGGGGGTACAGTGGAGCTGACGGGATTGAGCACCCCCATCAGCCATACAGACTTTTGCCACGCTTAGGTGGGCTCCCAGCTTGGCACCTAGAAGTCTGTTTTCTTTGGGGTACAGTGGAGCCGATGGGGACTGGGCATCCGTGATTGGCCATACCAACTTTTACCATGCTGGGTGGGCTCTCCAGCGTGGCACCTAGAAGTCTGTTTTCTTTGGGAGGGGTACAGTGGACCCAACGGGGGATTAGGCAACCCTGTCGGCCAGACAGACTTTTGCCATGCTGGGGTGGGCTCCCAGCGTGGCACCTAGAAGGCTGTTTTATTTGGGAGGCAGTGGAGCCGACAGGGGATTAAGGCAGCCCTGTCGGCCATCTGGACTTTGCCATGTGGGGTGGGCTCCAGCGTGGCACCTGGAAGTCTGTTTGGGGAGGGGGCAGTGGAGCTGACGGGAGACTGGGCACCCCCGGTCATACAGTGTGAGAGGGTGGAGGGGAGAGCATGAGCACGCTGGGCTGGGCTCCCAATGTGCTACTTAGGTGTTCGTCAGGGGGGAGGGGGGAGACAAACTGTCTATGCAGTGCTGACGTGTAGGCAATTTGCATACACCACCGCTGATTGTGGCGGTGTTTTCCTCAGAACTGTATGCCACTGCATCTGAATGGCTTTTATAGACAGCTCAGACATTCATTGGCATGGTGCAGCCGCACCTGCAAAAGGGAGCAGGGCACTGGAAGTGGGGGAGGCACACCTACGAAAACTTGTATGGTGGCACTATGTTTCTTGTACATGCGTGCAAGCAAACATAAAAGTTAGACAACTATAAGAAAAAATTACTCACCACAGTAATCTTGTTTCTTCAAAGGGATCATTCATGATTAAACTGATCCAGTCAGCCTCCTGTGTTGAACTGCCTGGAGAGATGGAATTAAAGTATATGCAAATGATGGAACTCTCAATTGGCTCATGCCAATTTCAAACTGCTGCCCTAGCAACTGCTGCACTCTGAGTGCTTCAGATTCTTATGTAGTCTAACTGGGTATAAGACCCACTACTTAAAAATTAAATCTTTATAAAATAATTTTTGTCCTCTCAGGTCAAAAACATCCTTAAGAAACAAACCTAAAAAACTTGAGACCACAAGGAAACCAACTGGTTAAACAAAAGCGAGTCTCTAACTTAACCTATATAGAAAAACTCCCTAATGTAGGGATGGAGAACAACCTTTAGAGGTTCTAGTAGGGGATGCAGGGTGGGTGCTTTAATCATAATGAGTGATCCCTTTGAAGAAACAAGATTACTATGGTGAGTAGTTTTTTCTTCTAACCCCAGGAATCACTCATTATGATTAAACTGATGCAGACTACCAAGCAGTACCTTTGGAGGTTGGGCTGATAACCTATTTTGAAAACAGGTCCTGCAGCACTGCTGTACCAAACCTGGCATCACTTCTGCATTTTAGATCTAGGCTGTAATGCTTTGTAAAGCTATGTACTGTTTTCCATGTAGCTGCTTTGCAGATTTCCAGTAGTGGAATTTCTTTTGAAACTGCCACTGATGCCGCTGTGCCCCGGTGGAGTGTGCCCTCGGCCCAGAGGCACCTATTTACCCACTTTACTATAACAACACTGCATACATTCCACTATTCTGTGAGCAACTGTACATTTTGTGGCAGCTCTGCCCTTGCCTACTTCACCATAGGTAAGACGGAGCTGTGTTTGACTTGATCTGTAAGACTTGGTTCTGTCAATATAGTGGCTAGGTGCCCTTTTGACATCAAGGGAGTAAAGCCTCCTTTCTGGAGAACTGGAGTTCTCTGTAAAAAAAAAAAAAAAAAAAGACAGGCAGAGTGATGGACTGATTTAAGTGGAAATCAGATACCACTTTGGGAAGGGATTTTCTACTGGTCCTGAGGACCACTTTATCCCTGTGAAAATAGATGTAGTCCACATCTGTGCACAAGGCTTGTACTTCGCTGATCCTTCTGGCTAAAGTAATAACCAGAAACAGTTTTCCAAGTGATATACTTCAAATCTGCAGTTGCCATGGGCTCGAATGGTGCATCCATGAGCTTGGCAATGCAGATATTCAGACTCAGGCTGGGACCGGTTCCTCAGGGTAGGGTGCAGAAGGTTGAGGCTTTTAAAGTATTTCCTGAAGACTGGATGAGAGACCATGGATCTCTCTTTACCAGCTGAAAGGTAAGCTGAGACTGGAGCCATATGGACCTTTGAGGGTTGAAGGCTTCAGGCCCAAGGAATGTAGGTGTGTCAGGTAATCCAGGAGAATAGCCAAATCAGCACCTTTACCTGCACACCATATGGAGAACCTCTTCCACTTAAAAGAATATGTTTTCTTAGTGGAAGGTTTCCTGAACTCTAAGCACCGTCAGCACCTGTTCTGACAGTTTAGGGTTAGCAATTCCTAAGTCCTCAAGAGCCAGGCCTTGAGTCTCAGTGATTTGAGGTTGGGGTACAGGATCCTGCCTTGAGAGGAGGTCAGCAGGTTGTGCCTCCTGGACAAGTGAATTGGGGAAACTACTCACAGAGTCAGCAGAAGCGAGTACCAGTGTTGTCTCGCCCAATCTGGTGCCACCAGTATCACTGTTGCTGGTTGGGACCTCAATTTCAGCAGGGTCCTGAATATCACTGGAAAAGGAGGGAAGACAGACAGTAACTTCCCTGTCCAGTCCAGGGCCATCGCATCTAGGGGAAGTGTGCCCCTGAGTGGGGGCCTGCAACAGTACATTGGTAACTGGTGATTTTCTACAAAGGCAAAAAGATCCACCTCTGGAGTGCTCCACTTCCTTAAGATTATCTGAGTATTCAGGCACCACTCATGGTGGTCCTAACTTATCCTGCTGAGGGAATCAGCCAGTACATTGTCCTTCCCTGGAAGGTGTATGGCTGATAAGGATACTTTCATGGAGTATGCCAAGGACCACAGCCTCATTGCTTCTGTGCACAGTGGGGTTGACCTGGTTCCTCCCTGTTTGTTGATGTAGTACATAGTTGTGGTGTTGTCTGTTCTGAAGATGTGGGGCAAATGCCTGTAGAGCTAAATAAACTGCCCTGAGCTACAGCAGATTTATGTGCAACAGGGACTCTTGGGGAGACCATGTGCCACTTGTCTGTGTGGTCCAACGTGTGCTCCCCAACTTAAAAGGAGGCATCTGTTGTGAGAATTAAGGAAGTCTGTTCCTTTATGAAAGTACACCTACCCAAAGGTTGTGCTCGTCCAGCCACCACTGCAGTGCCTGTAAAGGCTGTGGGTGACTGGAACCAGTTTGGACAGTGAGTCTGTCCTTTGTGACCAGTACTGTCTTAGGTGAAACTGGATGTCTCTCATTTGAAATCTGGAACGTAGCACCACTGTGGTGGCAGCTGCCACGTGATCCAGCAGCCTGAGGAATTCTCTGGCTGGTTTGGTTTTCCTGGCACAAATGAGTTTGCAATCTGCAGAATGATGTTGTTTACCCTGTCCTGTGGCAGAAAGGCTCTGCCTAGGCTGGTACCCAGTTCTGCTCCAATGAACTCCAGTACTTGAACTGGTACTTGCTGAGACTTCTGCCTCGCTATCAGAAAACCAAGGATTCCAGAGTAGATTTTGCTGGTGCTAGGAAGTGCTGTGCATGCTGCAGAGATTGACCCACTACTAACCAGTCATCCAGGTAGGGAAAAACTGTTAACCGCTATCTTCTCTAAAACTCTACCACTCACGCCAGGCACTTTGTGAAGGCTCTGGTGCAGAAGTTAGGCCAAATGGAAGTGCTGCGAACTGACAGTGGCCTGAGGCCAGCCTGAATCTCAAGTACTTTCTGTGAGACGGTCCGATAGGGATGTGAAAGTAAGCATCCCTTAGGTCTAGGAAGGCTAGCCAGTCTCCCCTTTGTAATATGGGAATGATTACCGAAAGAGTGACCATTTTGAATTTTGGCCTCAAAATGTGTCTGTTTAGCATTCTTAGATCCAGAATAGGTTGCCAATCCCCATTTTTCTTCCTTGTGAGGAAGTACCTGGAGTAAAAGCCTTTGCCCCTTTGGTTTAGGGGCACTGGCTCCACCGCTTTGATTGCCAGAAGATATTTTACCTCTGCTTCCAGTAAGATTCTGTCTGCAGATGTAACTGGAGCAAAGTTCTTGTTCTCAGTTTGGGAAATGATCTGAAGCTGAGTGCCAGACCCTGTCTCACTACCTCCAGGGCCCACTTGTCTGTGGTGATGGTATGCCTAGCCTGGCGTTAGTGAGCCAGTCTGCCACCCAATGGTGGTTCTACAATAGGGCATGCGACCTGTACCAGCCTGTCAGAGGTTCTGTGCAGGCTGTGCCTGAATCTGAGGGGAAGGAGAAGCTCTTCTCATAGCTCTCCTGCCCTTTCCTCTGAAATAGCCTCTAGGCTGCTGTTGCAGCTGAGAGGCCTGTGCCTGGAAAAAGTTCTGGGATAAAGTCCCCTCCCCTGCCTCCCTAGTCTGGGGTCTACAAGATGTAGAAGGTCTGTCCTTTGAGTTACTTCGATAGGTAGAATTGTATTCCTCTACCTTTTCATATAGGCCTCAGTTTTATCACCAAACAATGTATTATTTTCAATAGGAAATCCATTGCTTTGGCCTGGTATTTTAGAGTTAGGTTGGTGGCTCTGAGCCATGCAAATCTCCTAAGGGAGACAGCTAATGCCATTAGCCTGGCTGCAGTGTCACTGGTATCCACTGCCATTTGGAACTGGCATTTAATGGCATCAAGTGCAGCTCTTGCTGTGTCTTGCAGGTCCACTGCCACTTCACCTGGCACCTTGTCAGCCAGTGCTAAGACTGTATTTCAGAGTGCCTTCTGATATTGTACCCCATATGCCATGTAGTCGGCTTGCCTTACTATTAAAAAGGCAACCATGTAGCCATTCTTTCCTATGGCATCCATTTTCGTGAATCTTTATCTGGAGGATGGGCAGCCAGGGTATCCTGGCTTTGTCACAGGCAGCAGCCTGAATCACCCCTTCAGGGTCAGGGTGATTACACAAAAATCAGCTGTTGATCTGTCTAGCTGATGCTTTTTATCTACCCAGGGACAGAAGTTGGGTTTGGAATATCTGCAATGCTGCCACTTTTAGAACTTATGCATTGGAAGCAGAAGGCGTTTTGTAGGAGTTAGACCCATCATATTGAGGAACTCTGTGTCCTCCACATCTAAAGAGGAAGATTAAGGGTCTCTACCATGCTTTTACAAAAGCATAGTGAGAGAGTACTCTTCTGGACCCCAGAAGGAGATCAAACTCCTGCTCTGGGGAAAACTCAGGATCTATCGGTTCCCCTTCAAAATCCTCGAGGTTCCAGAGGGGTAGGAACCGAAGCAGGAATCGGTGCAGCCATTGTAGGAACCGGGACTGCAGCCTGCAGGGCTTGTGAGACCTGCAAGGCCTTAGCAATGTCCTCAGCTGAGGGCATATTATGTTTGTCTGCTTGGCGCTCCTTAGCCTTCTTAGCCGGAGGCGCAGCGACATGCTTTTCTTTGCATTTTTTCTTCAGTGGGACAGACTCAGCAACTGTCTCCACAGCCCTTTTTGACTTACCTTGTTCAGATTTCTCTGAACTCTTGTCAGTGTCCTTATCTTTGCCTCCATCCTTTTTAAGAATATAGGTAGATGCACTACTATCGGAAGCAGAAGCTATCTTCTAACTTTTAGCCCTTTTTCTTAAAGTTTTAGGACAAAAGTCTTGCAAATCTCACAATCAGCAAAAATATGGCTGGTACCCAAACAGGAAATACAAAGGGAACGCCTGTCTGCTTTTGCTATAATCTGCCCACAAGACTCACAATATTTAAACCCAGTGGGTCCTGCAATTTTTGAGGCTTGTCTAAATGGACCTCTGTCATTGAGTAAGACAGAGTAAAAGCAATCACAAAACTTTTATTAACACTAGGAACGGAGGTTTTAAAATTAAACAACGGTTAATAGTTTCCTGGAACTGAAGCACACTCGGTTCCCGAAAAGAAAAGGAACTGAAAAACTCTAAATTTAAACAAAATAAGTTGGTCAAAGGAACCAACCGCAAATACAAACTTTAAATAATAATACTAAGGTAAACCTCGCCAAAAGGCGCGGAACCCTCAGTTCCCTGGAACCATGAGGGAACCGCTAACAAAACAAAAAAACAACTACAACTATCAAATAAACTAACTCCAAAGGCAGCAATTTAAAATTAAAATTAAAACAGGTACTTGTCTAACAGATAATTTATTCTGAAGACAGTTCAAAGAGACTCTCCAGGATGTCTTTACTAGGAAGGTGGAGTAAAGGTTTCAGGGATAGCCTGCTGCCGAGAGGTCATCTAAGGTGACCGTTCAGCATCTTCTGGGCCCACTCATTGACTGGTGGAGTTCCCGTGGCATCTCCTACTTCATGGTTGCCGTCGCAGTCTCATTTCGCCGGTGGAGTGCGTGGGGTCTGGAAGTGGTGGGCTGCTACCCTGATTTGGGCAATAAAGGATCCTGTTTTTGGATACCGCTGATCTGGTCAAGAAGATGGAAGAAGAAGAACTGGCACTCTGAGGAATGAGTGTGACTGGGGAGATGGAGCAGGTTTGCATAGTTATTTAACTTGAGTTAATATCATTTTAACAGCTGGTTTAAACTGAAGCACATCTTTGGGAACCTGGTAGTGAGAGTACCAAGAACAGTTCCATTTTTCTTTTTGTCTACTGGAAAAACACCCAGTGCTAGGTAGCGAGAGTACCTTAGTGCTGGTTGGTTGTTGGACCTTGCTGAAGAAGGTGAGAGCTCCTTAGGTGATTATTTGTACAAAAGCTTACTGCCTGCACACTTAATCTTTCAACAAGACTTTATAACAAAGACTAATAAATCTGGACTACATTTTTGGTTATTAATCTGCCCATGAACTCTACTGATATTATCTATTATTTAGGGAAGGAGGAGGAATTTTATTGTATGGGGGGGTGTATTTTATAATTGTTGTAAGTTATTGTACTATGTGAGTGTTTTGTTTGGGAGTGTGTGCTGAATTGTTGTGGGGTGTGTGTGGATGGGTGGTTGGGAGAGGGGTGGTTATTTTAAAGTTATTAATATTGTGTAAGTGGTCTGTTTGGGAGTGTGCATGTGAATTATTGTAGGGGGGTGTGTGGATGAGTGATTGTGTATTGTTAATTATTGCTAGCCCAGTAGTTTAATTGTGATGTGCTGGCTGAGGACATCAGTGGTCGGGGTCTCCATCCTTTGACTGTCCCCTTTGTCAGCTGATGTGACAGGTGTTGTCGGGCACTTGGGATAGTCAGGTGGGGAAAGCGGGTGTCAACCAGGCCTGGTGGGGGTGTGGAGCATGTTGGGCAGATTGGGGTGGTAGGGACGAGAAGACACCCTGAGGTGAAATGGGTCCAGGAAAGGGGGTGTCCTTGCCCGATTCCCATACCCAAGAGCTCCACATTAAGTGAGCAAGGCGCTCGGTCTGCCTCATCTGCCTATCCCTCTCAAGCGGTGTTGTGCACTGCCAGATCCATAAAAAAACAAGACAGCAATTATTGCCGATCTTGTTGGTACAACTGATCTGGCCTGCATCACTGAGACCTGGCTGGATGAGAATGCTGGCCCAGTATTTATCAGCAGTTCCAACCGGGTACTCCGTGATACACCACCCAAGAATGGATTGTACGGGCAGGGAAGTTGTCATTTGTTTGAAGACGGACATGGGCCTTGTAGCCATCCCGGTGGGAGAGGCCAGGTCCTTTAAATGTATCGTGGTTGCAGGTGTAGGTTGTAGGAACCTTCTCATTTACCATCCACCTGGTGGTGAGAAGGAATTCCTGCAGGAAGTCGCGCACTTCTTCATCGACCGGGTGATGGAATCCCCCAGATGGATAATTCTGGGGGATTTCAATGCCTGGGTCAGCGATGAACTCTCGTAATTTGGACAAGACTTCCTCCAAGTAATGAGCTCATTGGGCCTACACAGGTAGTTTCCTCTGCAACTCATATTCACAGTCATTCCTTGGACCTGGTCATAATACTAGGGATGGAGATCACCGATTTGGTGCTGGAACCTGTCGGTTGGTCGAACATCATACTATAAGGTTTGAGGCACCCCAATAGAACTGCCCCTACAGAGATGGTCTGGTACTGCCTTTTAAGGGGTTTGATCCTAGATGGTCTTATGGAGGTACTGGAACTATCAGGCTTGATGAGTGCATGAGAGGAGCTGTGGCAACTAGTACTAGTCTATAATAAGGCAGTGGCTTGGACCCTCGACTCCTTAGCTCCTGTCCGTGTTCGTCCCTCTCACTTTGCCTGAAGTCCCACGGTTTGATGGGACTTGGAAGGAGATGAGGCGAGGGGGTTGAAGGTTGGAACGGTGTTGGCGAAAATCCGGTCTGAAGGGTGACAAACTTAGATTGATGGTCCATTATAAAGACTATCAATTAGAAATCTCCTGTAAGAAGGCAGAGCTCCTGTCCAAGGAGATTGCCGTGGCAAGGAATCGACCAGCTCAGCTCTTCTGGACTGTTGATAGGTTGTGCAATCCCAATCTGTCTTTAGTCACAGGGAGCCTTTTCACAAGTTAGATGTGATAAGTTTGCTTGGTTCTTTGCTGATAAGATTGACAACATCAAGTAGGAATTCCAATCAATACACTCAAATGGGCTTTGCAGCAATGGGCAGAGGTTGCAAGCCATCAGCCTGTCTGGTCTGACTCGCCAGTTGGCTATTATGGACATTGTGCAGGTCATACAGGGATTGCGCTGACCTACTGTAGTTTGGATCGGACCCAATACTGCTCCTAGTTGGTGTGTTCAAGTCATCGGCCCGGTCCTTGCTAGGATAGTCCGATGCTCACTGGAGACAGGGTGTTTCTGGACCCTAAAGGAGGTGGTAGTAATATCACTCCTGAAGAAATCTTCTCTAGATCTGGACTGCCTAGCAACTACAGACCTGTCTCTAACCTGCCTTTTGTGGGCAAGGTTATTAAGAAGGTGGTGGTGGCACAACTGGATGATCATTTGACAACTCACGATGTCCATGATCCTCTCCAATCCAGTTTCAGAAAGAGGCACAGTACCGAGACCACCATTGTTCGGGTACTGAATGATCTCCTGATAGTGAGGAATCAAGCGAGTCATTTCATCTTAGTTCTTCTCAATCTCTCTGCAGCGTTGGACACTGGGGACCATGGGGTGTTGCTGGAGCATCTGCAGATCCTCTGTGGACTGTCTAGTATGGTTTTCAGTTGGTTTAGATCATTCCTCACTGGCAGGAAGCAGAGAGTAGTGTCGGGGATTTATTTCTCAGCTTCTCTCTCTTTGTCATGTGGGGTTCCGAAGGGTTCCATCTTATCCCTCAGGTTGTTCACAGTGTATATGCTACCGTTGGGAGACATTATTAGGTGGTATGGGCTGAGTTTTCACTGCTATGCAGATAATACTCAGCTCTCCATGTCCTTTGTGCCCGAGCAGCGTGAGGCAGTCTTGGTCTTTAACAACTGCCTCTCTGAGACTCGATGTTGGATAAGTGCCAATTGGCTGAGGTTGAACTCTGACAAGACCGAAGTGCTGGTAGTAGAGCCAGGTCACCAAGGCATGGGGTTGCAAGCAGGTCACCCATCTGGCCTTTGGCTCGGAAGTGACCAGCTACTTACCTCAAATCAGGTGTGAAATCTTGGTGTTGAGTTTGACAGCAGCCTGACATTAAAATCTCACATGTCTGCAGTCATAAAGACCTCATCCTACCATTTGAGGAACATTGCTCAGATTAAGCACCTGGATCCACCTGGCAATATTCCAACTTTGGTTCATGCCTTTATAACCTTGTGCCTCAATTACTGCAATGCCCTACCATCTAGGGCTACCAAGGATTGATATCCGCCGACTGCAGTTAGTGCAGAATGTGACAGCCAGGTTGTTGACAGGTTTATCAAGATCTTGCTATATCACTCCTGTGCTCCGCGATCTGCATTGGCTGCTGGTAGATTATTAGATCGCCTTCAGGCTCGGTACTGGACTCATAAAGCCCTACATGGACAGGGACCTAACTACTTTCAAGATCTTTGCACCCTACATACTCCGTTCTGCTGATGAGGGATTGCCAGAGTTCCCAGGGCCCAATTAAAGACTTTGGGGTGCGCACTTTTGCGGCCCGACCCTGTGGAACGCTCTACCTTGTCAGATTACAGAGTGCCTGACTGCTGACAGTTTCAAATCTGAATTAAAAACATATTTGTTTAGCCAGGCATTTACAGATGAGGGTCAAGCCTAGTTGTTCCGCTAACTGATTGATATTTATTAAGATGTTTATATTGTGTTTTTATTTATTGATGTATGTATTAATCTTAATTTGTTTTAGGATGTAAAGCACTTCGGTTTGATAGAATTTCGCATATAAATAAAAATTTGATCGACTGACTGCAGGTAAGCCAGAACCACAGACAACTCTTCCTGTAATGGGCATACTTTGTGCGATGGGACTAGTTTATCCCAGACTGTCTGCCTTTCACGTTTCAGTTATTGTCAATATACAATATCTAACTGTTCTGCAGCCACTAACACATGCAGTTCATCTAATTTATTCCCTAGGCTCCTCGCATTTGTATATATCACTCTCCATCCACCCTTCCTCTCTTTTCTAGACTTCCTATATTTGCTGACTTTTGAAAGTGTTATGCTTATACCTTGTCCCCTGCCTGCTTCCCTTTTTTTCCCTGTACTGGGTGAGAGATAACTATGCACTTTTTTAAGCAATAAGGCATGACTAGGAGTTAGATTAAGCCTGTTAATCACCCCCTAGGGGTGTAATGTGGCACAAGGCACAGCCAAGTACCATACTGCCCCTAGGGGGTGATTAACTGACTGTTAATCTAACTACTGGGAGTGCCTTATTGCTATTATAAAAAAAATATTTCAAAAGAAAAGTGTTAAAAGTATACTTTTTGAATTTTTTTCTCATTTAGAGCGAGATTTTTAATAAAACAGTTCTTCCTCCAACAGTGTAAGAATGCTGGTTCAAAATCAGAAAGCATCATTCTAGTCATTCAGCAGTGCTAGAGGATGGAATGCTGACAGGAAGAATCCATGTGCCATGGTGATCAGGCTGTGCATGACAATGCCACATGGATTAATGTAAGGTTGTTGGAATCCTAACAGCCAATCAGATTGCAGCATTTCTGAGACCCCTGTTATAATGTGTGTTAAATACAGGTTACTCACCTGTAACAGGAGTTCTAGGAGTGGTATATGTTGTTCATCCACACTTGTTGGCAGGTACCTTGCAGCTTTAAGATGTGCGGAAAGTCCTGAAGCTGGCTTCTCCCACCCAACCAGGAGTTAAAACCCAAGCTCCGCCCCATGACGCTAGATCTAGCCCACTGGAAGCCAGGCTGCGCAAAACCAGGGAGGTCGGGTGAGTCACGGATGAACACCTGTTACAGGTGAGAAACCTGTATTTCTAGGGATGTGGATATGTTGTTCAATCCACACTTGTTGGCAGACTCCTAGCAGTTCTCCAGGAGGAGGGAGGCAAGGCGTGCAACCCCTATACTTACTTGGGAAATAAGGACTGGAGAACCGAGGTCCCAAAACAAGCATCCCAACGTGACTCTAGGTCAATGTGGTAAAGGGAAATAAAGGTGTGTGCCGACTTCCAGGTAGCAGCCCTGCAGATTTCCTGGATAGGGACGTCCCTAGAAGCAGCCACCGAAGCAGCGGTATGGCGGTAGAATGAGCTCTTATCCCTTTGGGTGGCTCCATGCCCGCCAACCTATAGCAAAGATCTATGCAGGAGGTGACCCACCTGCTTATCGTCCGCTTGGCTGCAGGTCTGCCAAGTGCAGCTTCAGTGCAGGTGACAAACCTCTCACCGAACTTCAGCCATCCGCCTCCTTATAATAAGCAAGCACTCTTCTAGGGTCCAGAGAATGGAGCCTATATTGCCTCCGAGGTGTGACTGGGTAGAACACCAGCAGAAACAACACCTGATTCAGGTGAAACTCAACACCACCTTCGAAGGAATTTTGGGTGGGGCAAGGACAACCTTATCCTTGTGGGAGACCAGAAGAAAAAATTACTCACCTTAGTAATGTTGTTTCTTCTAATGGAGTCTTGCTATATTATGACATATGCAGTGAGTCCCAACCTTCGAACTGCTCCGGAGGTGAAAGAGTTAACTTTCCATGCCAGGCATGGAACGCTGAGCTCGAGCTCGGTAAAACTCTGTCTGTTGTTCTTCAAACTCAAACTGTCAGATCTTTACGAGCTAAACTCACTGAGGTCCTGTGTGGAAGCTGTAAACCTACACTAGCCAACTGGCTACTAAACGTAAGAATACATTTTTTGGTCCCAAAACAAAGACTCAAGTCAGGAGACCCAAAAAATGAAAACCACAACACCAAGTCACCCCAAAAAAGGAGGGGTGAAAACAATAAGGTGGGTATCTACTAAGTGCCAACACTGCACTGCCCACCCACATCCCAAAAACAGAGGTTCTGAGAGAGGCAGGCAGGGGAGAGGTCATAATATAGCAAGAATCCATTAGAAGAAACAACATTACTAAGGTGAGTAATTTTTTCTTCAAACAACATGAAGTCTTGCTATATTATGACATATGCAGACTACACAGCAGTACCTCCATGGAGGAGGGTCAGAACCTACTTAGGAAATAGGCTCTGAAGCACAGCTGTGTTAAAACCGAGCATCACTCCTAGCCTGGATGTCCAGGGAGTAATGCTTGGTGAAAGTGTGTACTGTTTTCCAGGTAGCTGCTTGACATATCTCTAAAATAGGATGTCCCTGGCAGCAGCCAGGAAGCAGCTGTACCTCCAGTGAGTGAGCCCTCAGGCCTGAGGGAGGAACCTTGCCCAGCTTTTCATAACAGAATTGGATACAAGAGACAATCCACCTGGCAATGGATCTTTAGTGGCAGGTTCCTTTACCAACCTCACCATAAGTGAGGAACAGTTGGAGGAGTCAAACCTGTGACCCTTGGTACGCCTCCATGTAGTAACTAAGGGCTCTCTACATCTAAATTGTGCAGCCTCCTCCTCGCCAGAGGAGGAATGGTCAGTGAAGTACACTGGAAGGGATATAGATTGATTAAGGTGGAAATCTGAAACCACCTTAGGCAAGAACTCCCTGTTAGTCCTGAGGACCACCTTATCTCTATGAAAGGAGATAAAATCAGGCTCCACTGACAAAGCTTGTAATTCACTATGCGCCTGGCAGAAGTGATGGCTACTAGAAACACAGTTTTCCAAGTCAAGTACATAAGCTCTGCTGAAGACAAAGGCTCAAATGGGGGTTGCATTAGCTGAGCAATGCAAACATTAAGATCCCAGGCAGGAGCAGGGTCCCTGAATGGAGGGTTGGTGTGAAGCAACCCCTTGAAAAACTTGGAGAATACAGGGTGAGCAGAGAGAGAAGAGGGCTTTCCTGCTGAAATCAAAGCAGAGACAGCTGCCAAATGCACTTTCAGGGTAGCTGGCCTCAGCCCCAAAGTATTTAGATGGACCATATAGTCCAGGACTGTGGGCAAATCAGCAGATTCTGGGGAAATGTGCTTTCCAGAGCACCATATGGAAAACCTTTCCCATTTAGAATTATAAGTAGCCCTGGTGGAAGGCTTCCTAGAAGCTTTCAAGATATCGAGTACACCTTGAGAAAGGTGTAGGTCAGCAACTCTAACTCCTCAAGAGCCAGGCCTGAGGTTGAGGGATTTGAGATTCGGATACCAAACTCTCCCTGGGCACAGGTTAACAGATTGTGATTCCTGGGAGACACAGGGAAGGTGGACTGCTAAGGACAGAAGGAGTGGATAACAGGGCTGTCTGGCCCAATCTGGAGCAATCAGAATCATCTTGCAAGGTTGAGATCTGATTTTGACTAGCACCTTGAACAAGAGAGGAAAGGGGGGAAGGCATAGAGGAACTTCCCTTCCCAATCGAGAAGGAAGGCATCCAGAGGGACTGAGCCCAACACTGGGGGCCTACAACAAAAAAGCGGAAGTTGGTGATTGTCTGGGGCTGCAAAAAGATCTATCTGAGGGGTGCCCCACCCGGCAAATACTAACCCCAGTACTAGGGGATCCAGTGACCATTCGTGATGGCCCTGGGAAATCCTGCTGAGAGCATCTGCAAGGACATTGTCCTTGCCTGGAAGGTGAACTGCCATGAGGGAGGTATTCAGGGAATAAGCCAGAGACCACAACTTCATTGCCTCGGTGCACAAGGCCGAAGACCGAGTGCCCCCTTGCTTGTTGATGTACCACATTGTAGTGGTGTTGCCTGTTCTGACCTGTACAACTTTGTTCTGAACAGATGCAGAAAAAACTGAAGTGCTAGAAAAACAGCTCTGAGTTCCAACAGACTGATGTGGAGCAGAGATTCCTGAGGGGACCACAATCCCTGGGTGGTGAGGTCGCCCATGTGAGCTCCCATCCCAAGAGGGACGATCTGTAGTAAGGGTCAAGGAGTGAGATTGAGGGATGAAAGGAACCCTGTCTCAGATTGCTCTGATCCTGCCACCACTGCAGGGCCTGGATCAGGTGCAGTTACTGGGATCAATTTGGTTAGAGGATCTCTCCTTTGAGACCAGAAGGCTCTCAAATGGAACTGGATGTCCCTCATCTGAAATCTTGCTCCTTGCACTACAGCTGTGGAAGCAGCCATGTGGCCAAGGAGCTGTAGAAAGTGCCTTGCTGGTCGAGAGACCTGCAGAGTGAAGGAGGACGCCAGAGCCACCAGGGTCTTTACTCTTTCTAGAGGAAGGAAAGCTCTGGCCTGCTTTGTGTCCAGTTCTGCGCCTATGAAGGTGAGTAGCTGAACAGGCTCTAGAACTGACTTTGGAAGATTGAGAAGAAAACCTAGAGATGTAAGCAGCTGCTGGGTAACCTGAAGGTGTGATTTGACTTGGTCTGGAGACTGACCCACTATGAGCCAGTCGTCCAGGTAAGGAAAGATGGCAATCTTTTGCCTTCTTAAGTGAGCAACTGCTACTGCCAGGCATTTGGTGAATACCCTTGGGGCAGAGGTGAGGCCGAAGGGCATTGCTCTGAACTGGTAATGGCCTGAAGGCAGTTCGAATCTGAGGTACTTTCGGTGGGAGCTTCTGATGAGAACATGGAAGTAGGCATCCTTGAGGTCCAGGGCTGCTAGCCAGTCCCCTGGCCTTAGGGAGGGTAAAATAATTCCCAGAGTCACCATTTTGAATTTTGGTTTTAAAAGGTGCTTGTTTAGATATCTTAGATCCAGGATGGGCCGCCATTCTCCTGTCTTTTTTGGGGTAAGGAAGTACCTGGAGTACAGTCCTTTGCCCTGGTGTAGGGGAGGAACCCTTTCTACAGCTCTGAGAGCCAGGAGGGTTGAGACTTCTGTTTCCAAAGCAAGAGCCTCTGATGGATTTGCAGGTGGAAAGGATCTGGTTCTCATCTTTGGAAATTTTTTGAAGCTGAGAACAGTCCCTGGCTTACTACTTCCAGGACCCACTTGTCTGATGTTAAAGACTCACAGTCCTGGACATAAGTAAAGCCAGCCTGCCCCCACAGTAATGGAGAATCGGCCCTGGGCATCCCATCAGGGTGCCTGTTTGGCAGGGGCTTTAGGCTGAGGGGTGGGAGCAGGCCTGCTCGTACCCCGTCTGCCTCTCCCTCTGAAGAACCCCCTCTGGGCATAAGCTGAAGAGGAGGCCTGGGCTTGGTGAAAGGCCTGCCCCTGCCCCTGGAAATCTGCCTCTGAGGAGTGGCTTGCCTCTCCTTGGCCTGTGCACTCCTATAAGTGGTCCTATACTCATCCATTTTCTTCATGTAATTCTCTGTCTGCTCCCCAAACAGAGAATTACCCACAACAGGAAAATCCATGGCCTTAGCCTGGGTATCCTGTGACAGGCTAGTACACCTGAGCCAAGCCATTCTACGAAAAGCCACAGATGTAGCCATGACTCTTGAAGATACATCATTAGAGTCCACTGCAGCATGGAATTGCACCTTGATGCCTCATACCATCAGCAGCCACCTGTTCCAGCTCCTTGGCATGCTGGCCAGGGACCTGTTTCAGCTAAAGCCATAACAGTATCCCATCTGGATTTCTGGTATCTTGCAACATAGGCCATATAATTTGCCTGTCTGAGTCCCAAGGATGCTGCCATGTATTGTTTCTTTGCCATGGCATCAATCCTCCTGGAGTCCTTGTCAGGGGGGTGTGAAGCCAAGGGAATATTTGCCTTATCACAGGCTGCAGCCTGCACTACCCCAACATGGCTGCATTGTTGTGAAAGGAACTCCGTATCAGAGCCTGACAATGTGTACCTCCTGTCCATCTTTTTATCCACAGGAGGTAAAGAATTAGAGCTTTTAAAATCTTTATTGTCTGTTTCTAAAAGATTTATGTAAAGGAATAGACAATCTCCTGGACTCTGGGATATCCATCATTTCCACATAGTCAGGCTCCTCCTGTTCATCCACAGCTTCTTCCAAAGGGAGCTGGAGGGTTTCAGCAACTTTTTTATAAAACAGAAAATGAGAAGGGGACTCAGAAAGCCTAGGGGGAGACACTCCTGAAGGTCTGTCTGGGGAGATGTCCGGTTCAATGGGCACATCCAGACTTTCAAAATCACATTCACTCTCTTCATAATCCTCCTCCCCCTCCTCCGGTTCATAAAATTCTTCTATATCATATTCTTGAACCGGTGGAACCGACCAAACCGACCGTTTACCTGATGGTGCCGGTTCGGACGGAACTGGGGAAAGCGACTGGACAATTTGGATCGCTTTGGCTATCTCTGCAGCGGTTGGAGAAGGACATTTTGGCTCCACACCTGCTGATTTTCTAGTCCTCTTTGCTGGAACTGGCTCCTCCGAGTCAGCTCTTCGTTTGCCCGAGGAAGTATCGCCCTGGTCAGAGGGCACTCCCTCCGGTTCGGTTGGCACCGAACCGGGCTGGCCATCCGGGTCAGCGGACTTTTTGGCCTCTCGTTCCCTGAGCCTACCAACTCTCTTATCCAGGGTAGCTGCAGGGAAATTCTTGCAAATCTGGCAGTCTGCATTGAGGTGGTCAAACCTCAGACAATAAACACATGTGGTGTGTGGTCAGCCTTGGCAAAGGTTTCCCACAGACACTACAGTGCTGAAACCCAGTGGGCCCGGTTTTTCTTTTGGGTTTCTCAGACATAATGCCAGCCTAACCAAAAACTTGCCCTTTTCCGGCAAATCGCCAAGCAAGACACCCTTATCGGTTCCCAACCGTGTCACGGGTCGTGGAAAAAACCGTAATGAAATCCGTTTTTTTAGAACCGATAAGAACCAGGAACCGCACTCTAAATGTAATTTAATAAGTTTTAACAACAACCTGATCGGTTCAAACCGAACCGATAACGCTTGCAAGTTCCACACAGAGAAATGTAAAACCTATCTATTACTTACGATACCACAGACAGAGCTTGAACCGACCGGCTGCGGTTAAAATATACAAATGTGGTTTAGAAAACTGAGAAATAACACTTTTTAAACCGACAAATGAACCGAGCAGTAGGAGGAATCTCGGGCGACTGTTCAGTGAGTGAGGAGTAAAGAATCTGACAGTTTCAGTTTGAAGATCAACAGACAGAGTTTTTCAACCGAGCTCGCTCAAGATTCCATGCCTGGCATGGAAGTTAACTCTTTCACCTCTGGAGCAGTTCTAAGGCTGGGACAAACTGCATATGTCATAATATAGCAAGACTTCATGTTGTTTGAAACACAGTCTTCAAGTCAAGTACTTAAGCTCTGCTGAAGACAAAGGCTCAAAGAGGGTTGCATGAGCTGAGCAATGCAAACATTAAGATCCCAGGCAGGGGCAGAGTCCCTGAATGGGCGTTGGTGTGAAGCAATCCTTAAAACTTGGGAGAATACAGGATGAGCGGAAAGAGAAGAGGGTTTACCTGCTGAAATAAAGGCAGACACAGCTGCTAAATGTACTTTAGGAGTAGCTGGTCTCAGCCCCAAGGTATTTTATACTAACATACTAAAATGCCAGCAGAATAAGCCTAACGGTCTTTCGAGTCTGCTCGATTGGTCAGCCCCCACCCTGGGTGCTGACCTTGCTGCCCCCCTCGCCTTCTCTGGCTTCTCCCTTCCCAGTTCCGGATATTCTTGCTGCATTGGATTTTGCTTCCAGAACCCTTTCCTGTACCTGTCCCAGCCCCTCTTGAACCCTTCCACCGTCTCTGCCTCCACCAGCCCCCTAGGCAGTGCATTCCATGGCTCCAGCACCCTCTCAGTGAAGTAGCACCTCCTCCTTTCTCCCCTGAATCTTCCCTCCAGCTTCCACCCATGCCCTCTAGTGGCCCCTCCTCCTTCCTTCAAGCACCCTGACTGTTCCTCCCTATTTACCCTCTTCATGTACTTGAAGACCCCATCAAGTCCCCTGATCCTTCTCTCTTCCAATGTGCACATATTTAGCTCTTTGAGCCTCTCCTCCTCATAGGTCCTGTTCCCCAAGCCCCAAATCATTTTGGTTGCCCTCCTCTGGACCCTCTCCAGGAGTTTAATGTCCCTCTTTAAGTGTGGCCTCCAAAACTGCACACGCAGTATTCAAGGCGTGTCCTCACCAAGCCAGTTATACAGAGGGAGCATCACTTCCCTCCTTCTGGAGGTGATCCCCCTAGCAATGCATCCCAGCATCCTGTTGGCCTTGGCTGCTGCCCTCCTACAAGTCTCCGAGTTGTTCATTTTGACATCCACCACCACCCCCAGTGAGCAGTATTTAAATGGACCATATAATCCAGGACTGTGGGTAAATCAGCAGATTCTGGGGAAATATGCTTCCCAGAGCACCATATGGAAAACCTCTTCCATTTGGAATTATAGGTAGCCTGGTGGAAGGTTTCCTAGAAGCCTTCAATATATCCATTACACCTTGGGAGAGGTGTAGATCAGCAAATTCTAACTCTTCAAGAGCCAGGCCTTGAGATTGAGAGATTTGAGGTTCGGGTACCAAACCTTCCCCTGAGCACAGGTTAACAGGTTGTAATTCCTGGGAAGACACAGGGGAAGATGGACTGCTAAGGACAGTAGGAGTGGATACCAGGGTTGTCTGGCCCAATCTGGAGCAATCAGGATCATCTTGCATGATTGAGATCTGATTTTGACTAACACTTTGAACAGGAGAGGGAAGGGGAAAAGCATAGAGAAACTTCCTTCCCAATTGAAAACTAAGGCATCCAGAGGACTGAGCCCAACACTGGGGCCTGCAGCAAAAAGGGAAGTTGGTGATTGTCTGGGGCTGCAAAAGATCTATCTATGGGTGCCCCATTTGGCAAATATTACCTCCAGGACCAGGGATCCAGTGACCATTCGTGATGGCCTGGGAAATCCTGCTGAGAGCATCTGCCATGACATTGTCCTTGCCTGGGAGGTGAACTGCCGTGAGGGAGGTGTTCAGGGAGTAAGCCAGAGACCACAACTTCATTGCTTCGGTGCACAAGGTGGTAGACCGAGTGCCTCCTTGCTTGTTGATGTACCACATTGTGGTGGTGTTGTCTGTTCTGACCTGTACAACTTTGTTCTGAACAGATTTGGAAAAACTTGAAGTGCTAGAAAAACTGCTCTGAGTTCCAACAGATTGATGTGGAGCAGAGATTCCCAAGGGACCACAATCCCTGGGTAGTCAGGCGCCCATGTGAGCTCCCCACCCCAAGAGGATGCAGGAGTGAGACTGAGTGACAAAGGAACCCTTGTCTCAGATTGCTCTGATCCTGCCACCACTGTAGGGCTTGGATCAGGGTTCGAGTTACTGGGATCAATTTGGTTAGAGGTCTTTCCTTTGAGACCAAAAGGCTCTCAAATGGAACTGGATGTCCTCATTTGAAATCTTGCTCCCTGCACTACTGCTGTAGAAGCAGCCATGTGCCCCAGGAGCTGTAGAAAATGCCTTGCTGGTCGAGAGACCTGCAGGGTGAATGAGGAGGCCAGAGAGACCAGGGTCCTTGCCCTGTCCAAAGGAAGGAAGGCTCTGGCTTTCTCTGTGTTCAGCTCTGCGCCTATGAAGGTGAGGAGCTGGACAGGCTCTAGAACTGACTTTGAAAGATTCAGAAAGAAACCTAGAGAGGTGAGCAGTTGCTGAGTTATCTGTAGATGTAACTTGACTTGGTCTGGAGACTGGCCTACTATGAGCCAGTCATCCAGGTAAGGGAAGATGGCAATGTTTTGCCTTCTTAGGGAAGCAACTGCTACTGCCAGGCATTTTGTGAATACCCTTGGAGCAGAGGTGAGGCCAAAGGGCATTGCTCTGAACTGGTAATGAACTCAGGGCAGCTCGAACCTGAGGCACTTTCGATGGGAGCTTCTGATGAGAATATGGAAGTAAGCATCCTTGAGGTCCAGGGACGCTAGCCAGTCCCCTGGCCTTAGAGAGGGTAGAATAATTCCCAGAGTCACCATTTTGAATTTTAGTTTTAAAAGGTGCTTGTTTAGATATCTGAGATCCAGGATGGGCCGCCATTCTCCTGTCTTTTTTGGGGTAAGGAAGTACCTGGAGTACAATCCTTTGCCGTGGTGTAGGGGTGGAACCCTTTCCACAGCTCTGAGAGCCAGGAGGGAAGAGACCTCTGCCTCTAGGGCAAGTACCTCTGATGGATTTGCAGGTGGAAAGGATCTGGTTCTCATCTTTGGAAATTTTTTGAAGCTGAGAACCAGTCCCTGGCTTACTACTTCCAGGACCCACTTGTCTGATGTCAGAGACTTCCAGTCCTGGACAAAGTAAGCCAGCCTGCCCCCTACAGGTAGTTGAGAATCAGCCCTGGCAACCCCATCAGGGTGCCTGCTTGGCAGGGGCTTTAGGCTGAGGGGTGGAAGCAGGCCTGCTTGTACCACGTCTGCCTCTCCCTCTAAAGAACCCCCTCTGGGCAATGGCAGAAGAGGAGGCCTGGGCTTGGTAAAAAGGCCTATGAAAAGGCCTGCCCCTGCCAAGCTGCCTTTGAGGAGTGGCCTGCCTTTCCTTGGCCTGTGCACTCCTATAGGTGGTCCTATACTCATCCATTTCCTCCATGTAATTCTCTGTCTGCTCCCCAAACAGAGAATTACCCACAACAGGAAAATCCATGGCCTTAGTCTGGGTATCCCGTGACAGGCTAGTACATCTGAGCCAAGCCATTCTGCAAGTGCCACATATGTAGCAGAGTCCACTGCAGCATGGAATTGCACCTGGATGCCTCAATACCATCAGCAGCCACCTGCTCCAGCTCCTTGGCAAGCTGGCGGGGACCTGTTTTGCTAGAGCCATAACAGTATCCCATCTGGATTTCTGATATCTAGCAACATAAGCCATATAATTTGCCTGTCTGAGTCCCAAGGATGCTGCCATTACTGTTTCTTTGCCATGGCACCAATCCTCCTGGAGTCCTTGTCAGCGGGGTGTGAAGCCAGGAAATATTTGCCTTGTCACAGGCTGCAGCCTGCACTACCCAACATGGCTGCATTGTTGTGTAAGGAACTCCATTATCAGAGCCTGACAATGTATACCTCCTGTCCATTCTCTTATCCACAGGAGGTATAGTGTGAGGAGTTTTAGAATTTTTACTGTCTGTTTCCCAAAGATTTATGCAAGGAATAGACAGTCTCCTTGACTCTGGGATATCCATCATTTCCACATAGTCAGGCTCCTCTTGATCATCCACAGCTTCCTCCATAGGGAGCTGGAGGTTCTCAGCCACTTTTTATAAAACATAAAATGAGAAGGGACTCAGAAAGCCTAGGAGGAGACACTCCTGAAGGTCTGTCTGGGGAGATGTCTGGGTCAATGGTCACATCAGACTTTCAAATCCACATTCCTCTCCTCATACTCCTCTTCCCCTCCTCCGGTTCATAATTTTCCTCTAAATCATACTCTTGAACCCGGTGGAACCGGCGAGACCCGTACACTTACCTGATGGTGCGGTTCGGTGGAACAGAAGCGACTGGACAGTTTTAATCGCTTTGGCTATTTCTTCAGCGGTTGGAGAGAAAAGTTTTGGCTCCACACCAGCTGATTTCCTAGTCCTTTTTGCTGGAACTGGCTCCTCAAGTCGGCTCTCCTTTTGCCCGAGGAAATCTCGCCCTGGTCAGAGGGCACTCCCTCCGGTTCGGTTGGAACCGAACCGGGCTGGCCATCCAGTTCAGCTGACTTTTTGGCCTCCCTTTCCCTGAGCCTACCAATTCTCTTTTCCAGGGTAGCTGCAGGAACATTTTTACAAATCTGGCAGTCTGCATTGAGGTGGTCAAACCCCAGACAATAAACACAGGTGGTGTGGGGGTCAGCCTTGGCAAAGACTTCCCCACAGACACTGCAGTGTTGAAACCCAGTGGGCCCGGTTTTTCTTTTGGGTTTCTCAGACATAATGCCAGCCTAACCAAACTTACCGTTTATGGCTATCTGCCAGGTAAGACCCTCTTATCGGTTCCCAACCGTGTCACGGGTCATGGAAAAAGCGTAATAAAATCCATTTTTTGGAAGTTGTAACCAAATTTAAATATCTAGGTATCTGGATCGACAAAATTATCTTTCAGTGACCACATCGAAGATGTCTCTAGAAGGTTAAAAGCAAGGTTAGGTTTCTTCTACAGAAATAGGCCCCTTTTCCTCCTTGAAACAAGCTTGTACAGGCCACTTTTCTCCCCCTACTCGACTATGGCGATGTAATCTATTCCTCCACCACTCTGGCAAATCTAAGTAAACTGGACATCCTTTATCACCGTGCGTTACGGTTCATTACCAACTCCCCTTACCGTTCGCACCACTGTGACTTATATGCAGCTGTTGGTTGGACATCCCTTACTACGAGACGCCTGCTCCATGCTGGGCTATGGACTCAAACTGCTCCTGCAGAAATTGCCAAGCTATCTCTCTTCCCTTATTAGTATCTCACATAGTGCATACTCATTAAGAAAATCTGACTTTATTATGCTTGATACCAAGGACGCGGACTTCCTGGTAAACGTAAGGCTTGCATATGCCCTTCCCTCCATTTGGAACTAATTACAAACTGCATTGAAACTAACTAGCACAGTTTCAATAAACTTCTACAAATCGCTAAGTTCAGCCAAAATAAAAGACACCTGTAACTGTCATTAAGTCTCTTCCTTCCCATGTGTGCCATATTTATCCACTGGTAAGGTATAATTGATTTGTCATATTAACTGCTTTCCTTCCCTTCTACTCCTGGCTTTATCTTTGCTTACGCCCACTGCTACTCTATCAAATCTCTCCTCCTCTCATATCAGTTGTAGACTGTTGTTTGTTCTAGCTGCCAAAATACTGTATATTTGATTTGATTAAATCAAATCACACCAGTCATCATGTTTCATTTATCAGTATGTACCTATAAGTCGCTTCCCTGTCTCATATCACAAGTTTACCACCTGCGGTCACCCTGTGTGGTACCCTTGTATGTATATCCAGCCTGCATCATGTAACGTGTATTTCATGTATATACTGTGATTACCTATCTGTGTTTGTACTTTAAGTGTTTATGTCACAGGACCTCCTTGTGAATGAGCTTGCTCAATGGAGTTTTACTGCAATAAACTTGAACTTGAACTAGAACCGGTAACCACACTCTAAAAGACAGATTAATATATTTTAAACAACCTGATCGGTTCAAACCGAACCGATAAACCGTTTACAAGTTCCACACAGAATGAAATCAATGTAAAACCTATCTAGTACTCACAATACTACAGACGAGTCGAACCAACCGATTCTTGGTTTAATTTCGGTCGAAAACCAGAAAAACAATACTTTAACCGACAAAATGAACCGGCAGAAGGAGAAATCTCCTCGAGCGACTGTTCAGTGAGGCGGAGTAAAGAATCTGACGGTTTGAGTTTGAAGAACAACAGACAAGAGTTTTAACCGAGTCGAGCTCAGCTTCCATGCCTGACATGGAAAGTTAACTCTTTCACCTCTGGAGCAGTTCAAGGTTGGGACTCACTGCATATGTCTTATAGCAAGACTTCATGTTGTTTGAAAAGGAGACTCAATGGGAAGCACTTGAGCTCTTCCATCCTTCTGGCTGACGTGAGAGCCACCAAGAAGGAAGTCTTCCATGACAGGTGGGAGATGCTGCACCTGTGCATTGGTTCAAATGACACCTGAGCCTTATATAGAAGTAGATCCACGGAGGTGGAGGTTCTCGCACCGAGGGGATATGTGATCTAAGCCTTTGGAAAATGGCAGACCACCTTCTCCTGCGCCACTGACTGCTTGCTGGCCCGCGCTCGGTAAGCAGAGATGGCTGCCAGGTGCACCTTAAGGGTCATCGACAGAAGCCCTAGCTGAGAAAGGGACCACAGGTAGTCCAAAATGCTAGCCAACGGACAGGAAGAAGGGTCCAGCCCCTTGCCCTGACACCAAATGGAGAATCTCTTCCATTTAAAGGCATAGCATTTTCTGGTCAACTCTTTACGGGACGCCTCAACGACGCTGAGGACCTCGTCGGAAAGACACAAGGCCTGGAACTCTAGCCACTCAGGAACTAGGCCATCAGGTGCAGGTATTGAAGGTCTGGATGGAGCACCTTCCACTTAATGACTGAGATCAGGTCCGGGAGGGCTGGAAGCCACCTCGGGAGCCTGGAGCTGAGGCTGAGGAGATCTGGATACCAGAACTGGCGAGGCCAGTCTGGGGCTACCAGAATCACCTGCGCCTTGTCCCTCTTCACCTTGACAGCACCTTGTGGATCAAGGAAATGGAGGGAAGGCGAAGAGGCCGGGGCCCATGGCCTCGAGAAGGCATCCTGCAGTGAGCCCCTGTGGAGGGGGCGGCATGAAACAGCCTCAGCTTCGTGTTCTCCTTGAGGCGAGCAGGTCCACCTGAGGGGTGCCCCAATGGGAGAACAGGTCTTGAACTACCTCTGGCAGGAGAGACCACTCGTGAGATGCAGCGCCTATCCGGTTGAGGGCATTGGTCAGACTGTTCAAGGCTCCTGCCACATGGATGACCAGGAGATCTGCCTCCAGGCTGAACACGAGAGACCAAATGTGGAGAGCTTCCTTGCACACAAGCAACGAGAGCATCCCGCCCTGACGGCTGAGATAGTACATGGTCGTGGCGTTGTCCATCTGGACCTGAACCACTTAACCCCGTACAAATGGAGCGAAGGTGGTGAGGGCTAACCATACCACTGGAAGCTCCAGCAGGTTGATGTGGCATGGGGACTCCTGAGGGGACCAGAGGCCGTGGTCCCTGAGCTCCCCCAGATGGGCACCCCAAACCATCAAGGAGGCGTCCAGTCATAAGGAAGACCGTCGGCTCAGGGCGGATAAATAGGATACCCTCCTGCAGATGAACTGGGATGAGCCACCACTGCAGGCCGTCCCACATCTTCTGGGTCACAGTTACTGGCTGGTCCAGAGGACTGGAGCGCTGAGACCACTGGCGGGCCAGCCCCCATTGCAGGGGACGCATATGTCAGCTGGCCCAATGGACCATGCTGGTACAAGCTGCTATGAGACCCAGAAGGCGCAGGAAGTCACGGGCAGGGCGCAATTGCCCAACCCAAAATGATTGGGAAAAGGAGGAAAGGACCTTGGCCCTGTCCACGGGAGCCGGGCTCAGACTGAAGAAAGTCAAGCTCTGCCCCGATGAACTGAATCACCTGCGATGGCACGAGTTCCAATTGGGCCTCGTTGATCGGGAGACCAAGTTGAGAGCACACCTGGAGAGCCAGATCTCTGGACCACTCCACCTCCAATCTGGAAGGGTCTGCTATCAGCCAGTCATCCAGGTAAGGGTAGACCCGGATCCCTTGGTGCCACAGGAATACTTTTACCACTGCCATGCATTTCGTAAAGACCCTGGGAGCTGGAGAAAGGCTGAAGGGCATGGCCTGGAACTCGTAAAGGGATCCCTCTGCTCTGAAGCGGAGGAATTGCCGATGTGGACGGACAGATTGGGATGTAAAGAACGCTGCCCTGGAGATCCAGAGAACAAAACCACATGCCTAGTTCCAAGGATGGTATGATTTGAGCCAGACTGACCATCCTGAAGGTGCATGGCCTTAGGAACTTGTTCAGGTTGCAGCTCGAGAATGGGGTGTCAGCCCCCATCCATTTTGGGACCAGGAAGTACCTGGACACAAACCCTGGGCTTGGAGGAGGATCCACCACCTTGCTGATCACCTCCTTTTGAAGAAGCAGAGCTATGTCAGCTCCACAAGCTGACAAAGAGGCTGCAGAAGCAGTGAATCCCCGAGGAGACGGCGAAAGGGAGGGATCTGCTCGAATTTCACAGACAGACTCTGCCGACCACTTACAACACCCAACAGTCCATGGTTATAGCGGACCAGGTGGAAAGGAAGTGGCTGGAGCTGCCCCCACAGGGGGACCCAGGGAAGGAGTGATGAGGTTGGGGGTGGCACCTCAACCCGTCACTGGGCAGGTTTGAGGAAGGGCCAGCCAAAGAGCTGCCTGGGCCTTTCCTTCAGGCTTCCTGTTGGAGGAAGTAGCAGGCTTGGCCTGGGGCACCAAGTGTCAGCCTGCTGGCCCATGCTGGTGCTGCTTGGCCGGTCGTGCACCACAGGGTGAAAGGGCTTACACTGTTGCTGGTGGCCTTTGTCCTTCTGGGCAGGCAGTGACCCGAGTCAAGGTGGCATTGGACTCTCGATCCTCTGGGGTGGCCCTCCACCCGGGCCCGAACAAGTCGGTGCCCAAGAAGGGGACATCTGCCATCTTGTGCTGGGTATCTGCTGTGAAGGTAGAGATCCGCAGCCAGGCTCTGCAGCGATGGCCATCAGCGACCGCTACTGACGGGCACAAGAGTCTCTGATGTCCAGAGCAGTCTGGAGCTGTTGCTTGGCCACCGCCTTCCTGATCCTGCACCTGTTTGATCGCCGCTGAAGGTCACCGGAGATGAGGAAGCACCTATCCAGGGAGCCCAAAAGGCGTGTGAAAAGTGTGCCATCAGCAGAGCAGAGCTAGCCGGTCGAAGGCCTAAGGAGGCGGCAGCATAAACTTTGCACCCGGAGTAGTCCAGCTTTTGGACTCCTTGTCCGGGGACTTCTCACGTTCCTGGCGTTTCCGGAGTGCTGGAGTAACACAACACATAAAAGATAACACAAAATAGGAATTTTATTATGGCACAATATTGTGTACAATAATACAACAATCACCATTAGTTTATTTCACATATTGGTATAGAAGACAGTTAAAATAATGCAACAAAATAAGCCAAAGCAAGCTACTTTATTTTCCCTTTGGACAGGGAAAAAATCTTCTTCATCGGAACAAAAAGTAAAGAGCCTGGACCTGAGCCTTCTTCACAGTCTGAAAGCCAGCCCCAACCAGCCCCCCTGGCCCTACTAGTGGTGAGGAAAAAAAAACGACCAAGGTTCTCGGTCTGGGTCTGTGTTTATGACATAACAGGCGATCAGTCTAACCTGACCGCACTCAGTTTCGAAAACGAGTGAGCATAATAGTAGCAGCAGTTCAGTGCCATCACATTCTGGTTCAGTACAGGTAAAAGCGACCTTTCATTTTAGATGATGAGGAAACAAACACTGAGAAAAGACAAAGATAAAAAAATATGATGTTGAAAAAAGGCTCCAGAACATTTCAGCATCACTGGCTAAATCAGTTTACTCTGGTTAAGGTATGATGACCAAAATACGCTCATGTACTGATCTGCTCTGTGAGAAATATCCCACTCTTACGACTCCTGCTTATTAAAAAATATAACGTGTTTGCCACTGGTTCAAATAATTTCAGAACCGAGTCCGTGAGAGCCCATGAGAAATCGAATCCAAATATAATTTGTTCAAACCAGCATAGTCAATGAAACTGGTCAACATGCAGTCAATTTAATATATCTGAAACTGCAATATAGCCGTTTTCTCAGATGGAGGAAGTCACCAAAAAAAATAATTAGGCATTTATTTAACACCGCATATTCCTTGGCTAAAATTCGTCCTTTCTCAGATATGGGTGGCTTTGCACATTACAGAAAAAAATGGGTTAAACTCGGCAAATTACGCAGAAATGGTAAGCAGGGCCAGAGATTTCTGTAACATAATATCAGCTGTCATGTCTACAACACAGATCCAGACTATCAAAAATACAAAATTGTTACCGTTCTTGCAGATGGCAGTACAGATGCAAGCATTGTAGAGTGGGAAAATGTCTTCCTTCGTTTTGTTGATGGCGCAGAGAAAAAAGTTACAACTGTGTTAATTAACACTATCTACAGGAGGGACAGGGAAGGTAAAAGGGGAGGAGGAGTAGCTCTCTACATAAGAGAAGAAATCAAAGCAACAGAACAAAAGGGTAAACAGGGAGGAGAAGAAGCACTGTGGGTCAATTTGGAGGCAGGCAATGGCACCACAATCTGCACAGGGTTGTATACAGACCCCGAGGGAGGAAATGGACAAAATGATGGAAAGTATACTTAGAATGGCAGATAAAGGGGAGATATTGCTGTGGTGATCTGAATATGCCAGATGTTAACTGGAGTGCAGTTGCAGCAGCCACTTCTAAGTGGGGTTATTCTAGATGCCTACAGGGGCATGCCTTGAACAACTAGTATTGGAGCCCACTGAGAGAGGAGCAATCTTAGATCTGGTTCTCTCAAATGGAGATGAAGAGAGGATCACAGATGTAAAGTGGGTAGCCATCTGGGAACTAGTGACCATCGAACAGTATGGTTCACAATAAACACAACAATAGAGTCAAGCCATACAAAGACAAAGGTACTGGATTTTAGGAGGCCGACTTTGCCAAAATGGGTGAGTGCCTAAGGAATGCACTAGCAAATGGGCAGGAAGAGGGTGGAAAGAACAATGGGGAATAATAAAACTGCCATCACAGAGGTAACAAAGCTCTTGTGTAAAGCAAACAAACAAAATGAAACGAGGTAAGAAACCACTATGGTTCTCAAAGGAAGTGGCAGTGAAGGTTCAAGAGAAAAAGAAAGCATTCAGGAAGTACAAGGAATCACAGGACAGAGAATTGTATTGGTTAAAGTAAAAGGAAGCTGGAAAGGCAGTCAGAACAGCAAAGGCCCAAACCGAGGAAAAGATAGCCAACTCAGTTAAGAAGCGGGATAAAACCTTTTATAGGTACATCAGGGAGCGAAGGAAGACCAAGGGAGGGATAGTGAGGCTTAATAAAGGGGAGGAGGGTGGGCAGAGGGTGACTGTGAAAAGGCAGAGATACTAAACAAATATTTTTGCTCAGTATTTACAAAGGAAGAGGGGGAGGTACCTAAAACAAACAGTAGAAACACTCTGGATACAGAAGTTGATACCAGCCCATTTACAGAAGAAAGGGTTCCGAAAGAGCTCTTAAAACTGAAGGTGGACAAAGCAATGGGGCCTGATGGGATTCATCCCAGAATTCTAAAAGAACTAAGGGTAGAACTAGTGACACCACTGACTACCCTCTTTAACAAATCATGGGAGGATGGGGTGGTACCTGAGGACTGGAGGGAGGGCAGATGTGATTCCCCTTCACAAAAGTGGGAGCAAGGCAGAAGCAGGAAACTACAGACCTGTTAGTTTAACCTCAGTGGTAGGGAAAATGATGGAATCACTTCTGAAGGAAAGAACTGTTGAGTATCTAGAGGACAGAGGGCAGGACCCAAGGCAGCATGGATTCACAGCGGGAAGGTCATGCCAGACAAATCTGATAGATTTCTTTGACTGGGTGACCAAAGTAGTTGATCAGGGAGGGGCTGTGGACATGGCCTACCTAGACTTTAGAAAGGCATTTGACACAGTCCCACACAAAAGATTAATATACAAGTTAGCCAGCCTGGGAGTGGGTCCCAAGATGACAGCCTGGGTAAAGAATTGGCTGGAGAATAGGACACAGAGAGTAATAGTAAATGGAGTCCACTCTGAAAAAAGGGGGGTTAGTAGTGGGGTACGCAGGGTTCAGTATTAGGACGGTCCTCTTCAATGTCTTTATAAGCGTACATTGCAGAGGGACTGGAAGGAAAAGTATGTCTCTTTGCAGATGACACAAAGATCTGCAACAGAGTTGATGCACAAGGTGGGGTGGAAAGGATGAGAAGGGACTTGCAAGAGTTAGAGGAATGGTCAAATGTGTGCAGCTTAGATTCAATGCTAAAGTGCAAGGTAATGCACCTGGGAAACAAAAACCAGGGAAGAGAGTACACAATGGGGGGTGAGATACTAACAACAACAAAATTGAAACATAGAAACATAGAAGTTGTGACAGATAAGGACCATAAGGCCATCCAGTCTGCCCATTTCTTTTCTACCTTATAAATGTGCCATCAGCCTTTGCTCTGTCAGTGGCTATCTATTCATAGTCATTTGTATTGCTCCCTTATGCCTATCCCATGCCTGTTTGAAGCCCTGCACTGTATTCATAGCCACCACTTCTTGTAGTAAGCCATTCCATGCATCCACTACCTTTCTGTGAAAAGAATTTCCTCACATTCCCCTTAATCGGCCTCCTCTAATCTCATACTGTGTCCTCTTGTACTGCTATTTTTCTTATATTTAAACATGTTAGACTCTTTCACCTTGTTTATGCCTTAAGGTGCTTGAATGCCTCGATCATATCACCTCTCTCCCTCCTTTGCTCAAGGGTATACATATTGAGCTCCGTTAATCTGTCCTCATATGTCTTCTGATGCAGTCCCTGCACCATTTTGGTTGCCCTTCTCTGGACTGCCACAATTTGGTTAATGTCCTTGTGAAGGTGTGGCCTCAATACTGCACGAGTACTCAGATGGGGCCTAACCAGTGTCTTGTACAGAGGATTATTACCCTCCCTCTTCACGACTTGTGATACCCTACTAATACACCCTAACACCCCCTAGCCTTACCTACTGTTAGAGGGTCTGCTTGGATGATTTTAGGTCATCAGTGATGATGATGCCCAAGTCTCTTTCTTCCTTTGTGACTGCTAGCAACTCCCTCGCCAGCCTATAGGTGGCTTCAGGTTTCTCTTCCCTATGTGCATGATTTTGCACTTCTTTGCATTAAATCCCAGTTGCCACTCTTCTGACCATTCTGCTAGTTTATCCAGATCTCTTCTCATTCTCACCCCATCTGGATCATCTACTCTGTTGCAGATCTTGGTGTCATCTGCAAACAGACAAGCCTTACCCTCTAGTCCATCTGCAAGGTCACTAATGAAGATGTTGAAGAGGACTGGCCCCAGGACTGATCCCTGAGGTACCCCACTTGTGACTTGAATCTCTTCTGACTGTATACCATTTACCACCACTCTCTGTTTTCTGCCCGTCAACCAGTTTGCCACCCAGTTGATCAACTTCAGCCACCCGAGCCTACCCAGCTTATTTATCAATCTTCTATGTGGAACAGTGTCAAAAGCTTTGCTGAAGTCAAGGTGGCGACATCAACTGCTCCCCTTGGTCCCACCACTCTGGTTACCAAGTCAAAGAAATCTATGAGATTAGTTTGACAGGACCTTCTTTTGTAAACCCATGCTGTCTTGGATCCTGTGCCCTATGGATTCCAGGTGTTGCACTATCCTTTCCTTAAGAAGTGCCTCCATAATCTTGCCCACTACTGAGGTAAGACTGACCGGTCTGTAGTTCCCGCCTCCTCCCTGCTACCACTCTTGTGGGCGGAATCACATGAGCCCTTCTCCAGTCTTCTGGGACCTCTCCTGTGCTCAGAGACTCACTAAACAATTCTGCTAATAGCTCTGCTAGTTCCTCCTTTAGCTCCTTAAGTACCCCTGGGATGTATGCCATCAGGTCCCATTGCCTTATCCACCCTGAGCTTAGCAAGCTCTTGTAGGACCCTTTCTTTTGTGAAGGGAGTAGTGCTCACCTCCCTCCCCCCTGTGTCCATGATGCTGAGCTGTGGGCCCTGCCCTACCTTCTCTTCAGTAAATACTGAGCAAAAGTATCTATTTAGGATAGATAAATGGAAAGGGACCTGGGGGTAGTCATATCAGGTGACCTAAAGGTGGACAAGCAATGTGAGAGGGCAGCAAGGAGGGCTGGGGGAATACTGGGATGCATAGGGAGAGGCATCACCAGTAGAATACAAGAAGTTATCATCCCTCTGTACAGACAGCTGGTGAGACCACATCTGAGTACTGCGTGCAGTTCTGGAGACCCAATCTCCATAAAGACATAGACAGGATGGAAGCTGTCAGAGGAGGCAACTAAAATGGTGCAGGGTCTGCACCGGAAGACATATGAAGAGAGACTTAGGAGCTTAATATGTATGCCTCGAGGAAAGGAGGGAGAGGGGGGACATGATAGAAACTTTCAAGTACCTCAAGGAATCAACAAAGTCCAAAGGGTAGCATCTTTCAAAAAGAGGTGTGCAAGAACAAGGGGGCACAATTTGAAGATAGAAGAAGGCGGCTCAGAGGTAATTTAAGGAAGTATTTTTTCACAGAGAGGGTTGTGGATGTATGGAACAGCCTTCCAAAGGAGGTTGTGGAGTCAAAAACAGTGGTGGAATTCAAGCATGCATGGGACAGTCATAAGGCAATTCTAGGGGGTGGGGGTAGGAACAAGTAGGCTGCTGGTTAACTAGGATCTGCAGCTTATCCATCAGGTAGGGAAATGGGCAGACTGGGTAGGCCAAGCTGTCCATATCTGCCGTCAAATTCTATGTTTCTATGTTTCTCACTGAATCTTGGCAGCACCACTGCAACTACTACAGTCTGCTTCACCACCAACTTCCCTGACAGCCTGCACCTCTACAACAAACTGAGCTGACGCACTTTTGGGGAAGTGAACTGGTATATGGGGAGCTGGTGCTGACCCACTTTTTCCAAATTAATCACTGTTTTTACCTTTGTATGAGCTATTGATGTGACCACGTGACTGGTAAGAGAGGAAATGGTATCAGAAGTACACTCACAGGTCTTGTAATACCACTGCGGCTACTCCTGCCTGCCTCTCCACCTGCTTTCCAGACAGTTTTCTCCTCTACCACAAACAGAATGAGCTGACACAGTAGCTGTTACACAATTTTATTGTTTTATTTATTATCATTTGTATATCTTTTGAGCAGGAGGAGTTGCAATGGTCTGACTGCTACTAGAGAGAGAGAGAAAGGTATCTCCTCAGGACTGCTGCTGATTAGACCCCCACACTACTGCCCTCACACTGTCTTTCTGCCAAATACAAGACATGTTTTTACCATTTGTTGTATTGTGGCGTTATGTTGAAAACTGAATAATTGTGCAGATATCATTGGGAGTCATCGCGGTGTCAAGGGGAGTTCGTACCAACCATGTTTTCAGTATTTATTAAAACCTAAACACCAGTAGAATAACAGGATTCAGAAAGAGTAGCTCACTACTGCACTACAGAACAAATCCTGTGAGATTTGGCACTGAGAGCTACAATATGGAGAGAGGCGTGAGTCAGGCTGTCTTTCCCCTACAGCGCCACTTCTGGTCTAGACGGCAAGGAATGGCACCCGTATTTCTCAAAGCAGCCTCACTTGAAAAAATAAATAAATAATTGAATCTGCATCAGCTAAAAATGCATTATAAGAGTGAAAATAATGCTATTTATGAATTTTATATATCCCAAACAGAAAACAATTTTCAATACACAAGTTCTTTAAAGGACAAAACAACTTATGCTATTGTAAGCAACTGACACTTTGTTTCAAATCTCTTTACACAGTTGTCATCAGGGCATAGGTCATGGTATCAATAACAATGAAATAAAAAACAAAATTGTGCCGGACAGCTCTTGATACAGCCATTTCAAACAAATGGGAGTCCTTCATCTGAGAGTCTCTTAAAATCTCCAGCTAACTCTCTAAACACTGCTCTCTTTTAATAAAATGATTTCACCTGGCAATTAAAATCTGCATCATGCTCTCATTAAGTTATAATATATCTCCAGTATGTACACAATGTACCAAACTTTGTCAGTTTGTTACATGTGACCAGTACAGCCAGTCTTCAATAGATGCAGCCAATTAAGATGTTCTGGCCAGAGCTGTTTTTCCTACTGACAGTTCTGCAAACAAGTCTTTCTCCAATTCATTTCAACAATATAACCACATACATTTGCAAAGCAAGGGATCTCAGTTTTGCATAAAGATTCACATATTGATTTTAACCACAGAGAAGCTCAATGTCCGGCAAGTTTAAGTCTCCACCACACTCCCTTCCTTGCCCCTCTTTAAAGTTCCCCTGAGTTCTCTGTCCTTTCCTCCCCTTGACCCGGAGGCCTATAGACTACCCAAGCATATTTTCCCGCCTTGAAGCTGCCAAGAGTTGGCCCATATAAACTCAGTTTCCATCACTACCCAACTCCCCCATCTTCAGCCACTTCAATGCCTCTTTGACAAACAGGGCAACACCTCCCCTCTAGCAGTTCTTTGATCCTTCCTGAACAATGCATAACGGGGCTGCCATCTCCCAGTCATTATTTTCCGTGGCCCCACGTTTCCGAGATAACCACAAGGTCCACCTCAGTGTGTGCCATCAGTGCCTGAAGCACGCCGAGTTTGTTCCCTAGGCTCCTGGTGTTAAGGCATACCCCCTTCCACTTGACTCCTGCTTCTCCCTCCCCTTTGTTAGTGCCTTTAGCTTTTCCTCTTGCAACTGTCCCTCTGCCTGGTCCGGTAAACCCTACAGTTTTCCCTGTACCTTTTTTCCTGCTACTGTCCCCTAGGTGTGGGGGAGTACTATCTTGGATCTGCTTCTGCTTACCATCCATTGTGGATCATCTAGAACTTGACTCCCCCGTAGTCAGTTTAAATGTCTGATAGAGACATCAAACTTCTGCCCCAGTGCGCTGGCCCCCTCTTTTGTCAGTTGAAATCCATCACCCCTGAAGTGTTGCTTGTCCCAGAAATCCCCCCAATCCCCTACAAAGTGGTACCACATGTCCCGACTCCACCCCTTAAGCCAACTGCTGAACTCCGCTATTTCAGCACCTTATTCTATCCTGCCTCCCACCACCACCCCCACAGGAGGACTTCAGAAAGGCAAGGGAGGCCGGGTACCCGCAATCTGTGCCCCAGTCACAGAGTTCTGCTTCACCATTTCAATGACTGTTTGGCCAGACTGTTGGTACCCAGGTGTACAACATCCCCAGCTCCCCTCCACCATCCTCCCTATACTGTCTAAATCCCTGCTGGATGATGCTCCAGGCGAGCATCGGATCAACCCCCTCCCATCCCTTCCCCCCAACACCCTTCTAATCACTGATTCCCTGACCACTAGGACCTTCCTGTCAGATATGTCCCCTTGGGTGCCAACGTGCTGTCCTGCCCATTATACTTGACAACTAAGGGTCCCATCTTGTGAGAGTCAAGAGCCTGAGACTCCTCCAGGAGTGCAACAC
Source organism: Neoceratodus forsteri (assembly GCA_016271365.2). NCBI lineage: Eukaryota > Metazoa > Chordata > Ceratodontiformes > Ceratodontidae > Neoceratodus > Neoceratodus forsteri. The sequence continues at coordinate 718,258,166 of CM057455.1, forward strand.
GATTCGTTGTCTAGATGTAACTGGTCTGGACAACCACACTTATATCTGCCTTCTCTCTTTCTCTGCTCCACCACCCTCCACCCTTCTGGACCAGTGGGTCTCTTGGGGGGGGGGGTGAGCTCCTGCTGAGCTGAGTGCGTGGCTGGGATATCTCTAGCCTTACTACTACCAGTTGAGCACAGAGCTCTCCTATGGCCCTGCAGAGGGACAGTTTCCCCTGCTCAGAGCACATCCCTGGAGAAGACTGCACACAGTCCTACAACTGAGTGCATCACCCTGAACCACAACCTACAAGGAATTGTACTGGCAAGAGAGAACTTAAATAGTACCAACTTGGATCAGAGCAGTACTTCACACCCAGGTGGGGTGAATCAAATAACAACCGGCTAATACAGGCGTATAGTGACAGAAAATAATTCACAAATTATTCAAGTGTGCGAATATGTCCAGGGTTAGTAGGTACTCAGGCTATACCATAACTACAGATATGAGACAAACCAACTGTGAGAATAACAATTGGTGGGATTAACAGTTCTCCCCAATGCAATCCTCACACTACTGCAAGAATCCTCCCACCAAGAAACAACCTCCCAGAGGTGAAGAAAATACTTCCGTGCCACAATACCACCCACTGAACACTTCTAAGATTTGACCTCCTAGTACAGTGCAACCACTCAAACAACCACACCACTGAAATCTCCCACCAAATAACAACAGAACAATTGTAATAGACCCCCACCACCGTCCAACCTTGCAAACAATTAACAGTCACTTCCCACCACAATGTGACCCTTCAGGGATTAACTGATGACCACAATGCAACCTTGCATCTACAGTTGAAATTTGTTTCCCAACACAGTGCACCCCCATACACTGCAAGCGTACCTGGGATCCAAGGAACAGGGATCTACTTGGTCCTCTTGGGTCAGCAGGGGAGCAGAGTGGCTGGCTGCCTCATTGGGCTGAATCTGGTGGGCAGACTGAAGTCTTCATCGTCTGTCCTTCACGCTGGGGGCCCTATGACCTGGTCGCCCAGAACTTCCTGAGTTCCCAGACTGCACCGAGTTGGCTGTCTTGCGGAGGAGGCGTGACCCTCAGCTGATTGGCTCGCTTTGGAGCCTGGCGCAGCTTCCTGACTCCAGTGTTCTGCTGCGTCCCATGATGATCAGGGAAGTTGTTCGAGGTGGGAAAGTTTGGACCCTCTCTCCTGTCCTAACTGAACAAGCGGGTGGGAGGACAGATGTCTCGGAAATGAATGTTTTCTTTATACTTCATTCCTCCCTTCATTCTAGCTGTTTTTAAGATGGCATCTCTAGTTTAAAACTGAACTAAAGCAAGATTTGAATAATCTGAGTTCGCTTGGTAAAGGCTGGGGCACTTCCCATTCAAGAAACTGAGCTCAAAACCACAACCTTCTACAATTAATTCAACTAACTGAGCACACTGACTAGAATATCTCTAACCAAGTTTTCAGTGCTTCCTCAAGAGAATCATATGTAGAGAAGCCTAACAATATAACATTTCTTTATCTCAAAGAAATTTTAGAATTTTCGTGGTGCTTTTGTGTAGTGACAGAATCTCATATAAGTGTTGAATTGTGAGCATTCGTAGAGCCTATTTGGTCTCTGAGAGAGGTATCTCATGTATGGTCACCTGCTCCTTGTTTAATAAAGCAACCTGTCCCTCGTTTTTTTATGAGGTGGCTGAAAATGGTTCAAGATTCTCTGCAAACATCCAGATCATGTCCATTAGTTGTTTTTTTTTGTGAAGAGTTCAATTCTTGCATAGTTGAGAGGTTTGTATCGGTGGGTATGTTCAAAGTAATTCATTGCCACAATAGGTTTAATTGGTTCTACTATGTGATGTAGGCAGCGAAGGGCGAAAACAGCGCGGAAGCGATGTCAGGTGCGTGAAACAATTTACGCCCCTGACAACCTCGAGCGCATGGAAAAACGGCACTGGGACTGAAATACTTTCTGTGGGGCTGTGCCCCCCTACATTAAGGATTCTCAACTCCAGGAGGTGCATGTCAGAAGGGAGGGTGCAAGCAAAAATTAGGTTTGGGCCAGGCGCATGAAAGCACAGTGGCGCCTGGACCAGACCCGAACCCCAGCACACATAGCGAGGCCAACCCCGATGCCACGGCGCAGCTCGGCAGCCGACATGGCCGCCACCCTCATCCCTCCGCACCCTCCCAGGCCACGTTAGCGTGCTAGCTGCCCCCCGTGCGTGTACGCCGCGCATCCTGTCGCTGGGTTGCCACCTCCCATCGGTCTCCCTCCCTGCCCCTGCGCCTTTTGGACTTTCTCGCCCATTAGGCGTCATGCGTTCTTCGAGGCCAGTGATTCAGGCGCCCACCTCACGTGCTACCGGTTTAATTGGCTCAGCTGTCTTCTCCTTGTGTCTTGTGCAGAATCATATTATAAGTTGTCTCCTGAGCTGACCCAGCACCACAGCAGTAGTGCTTCTGCTCACTACATCAGCAACCCAAGTTCAGAAACCAATTCCAGTCATTAGGAGCCTGCTGGGGTAAGGAAGATTGAGAGTCCTAGGGACAGCTCTCCTCCTTTCAGGGAGGGGGCATTGTGCTTTAGTACACGTCTGCAATCTTGGCTAAAACTGGAAGGTACCACTGCTGAGGTACTCTCTGGAGGAGGGACACTGCTAGACATGCCAGTGCATACGTTACTGCATGCATGTAGTCCACAAAGCTGAAAATGGATGACACTCTCGGCAAAGTCCCACACTACCAACTGTGGTAGCCACCCACCACAGACAATCTAGGGTAAGTCAAGTGGTGGGGTAAGCCCTGGAGAAGGTAAGCAGTAGGGATGGGGAGCAGCAGAAGAGGGAAAGAGGAGGTGACTATGAAAGAAATACAGAATAAAAAAAAGGCTCCCCTTGAGAGCTTGAAAGTACATTTGACTAATCTGAGGCCCACTCCATTCGCTTCTGTCACAGCCTTATCCATGAGGCTCACCTATCTCACTCTGCCTGGCTTTGTCAGTAACTTGTTTATAAGGCCAGAGCTAGAGGCCTCAGAGCTGGAACATTTCTTTCTTTCTTTCCTTTTCTTAGCTGCATGTATAGTTACAACAGAGTCAGTTGATTTCTTTCTCCCATTTAGCAGCTGCCTGCCTCCGCCCATCCACAGAAGGATCTCTCAGGTCACAGGCCCTGATCGGGTGCTGCTTCTGATCTGTGGTGCGGCTATCCAAGTGCTGTCACAGCCGTCTGCCTCAGCCCATCTGCAGAAGGATCTCTCAGATCTCAGGCCCTTGGTCGGGCGCTGCTTCTGACCCATGGTGCAGTTATCAAAGTGCTGCCACAGTCGCCTGCCTCCGCCCGTCTGCAGAAGGCTCTCAGGTATGTTTGCTCTGCCGAGGGCTTGAATTCTTCGGCACCTCTGGCTCCTTTCCCTGACTGGACCAGCTCCTTAAAGCTGTCTTTCCATTGGTCACTTCTTAAGCCTGCTTTCACCACTAGTTCCTTGCTTTAGGAACCAGAGGAACAGACAAGGGGAGTAAAGGAGTATTTTACTATCAGTTTTTCATGATTTACTCCCACTTTCTGATTTTAGGAATGTGTTTCCCACCCTGTATATTTACAGTATGCTGGTAAACAAATGTTACTAGCCATGGATCCACATACTAACAGACTGTCAGTAGTAGAGGTGGGGTCAGAAAACAGCATAGGTATCAGTTGTGTACCTGCAGAAGACTATTTGAGGAGTTGTGCACTGGATGGCAAGAAGGATTGTTGCAACATAAAATGTTAAAAATAGGGTCACCGCACTACATAGCAGTGGGAAAGTATCTCAAGGTTCCTCACTGGTATCAGAGAAGAAGGATCAGTGGTTGCAGACATTCCAGTGAAGCTGTGACCTTTTTCAGAGATGGGGGTCCGAGACTGGTCAATGCATGGTATTACTATCATGTAGATGAAAATACTACCAGGTGAAAGCAGCTAGCAGTAAATACTTCCCAGTCCTAATAATTATCTCCCCTGGTAGGAACTTTTTCTACCTGCTCCCTATGACTTAGTTTTTTCCAAGTATTACTGGTTAGCCATACTTTGAGGCATTTTTGAGTTATACTGCTTGCATGTAGTTTTACTTTTAAATGCTTCAGATAGCTCTGAAACTAGATAAATTACTCTGCTAGACATTTAATTGTATCATCTCTGTTTCAGTGCAACTGTATTCTTCTCGCTTCTTGTATTTGCTTTCTGGTCTTTCTCCTGTGCCTAATTTCCACCTGCCCCCCCTTCAGTAACCCCCTTGCTAGCCAGCTACTCTGGTGGGGTAGCTCGACCAATGATTTGGTTACTCAGCTCATCCCTGTCTCCACTGCCTTTGTCCCCTTTGTTCATGAGCCCCTCCCCACGATTTAGTCCAGCCTCTTTGTAGGCAAACTTCCGTCTCCCCTTCCCTCCTAGGTCACAGGACCTTGATCAGACACTGCTTCTGACCCATGGTGTGGCTATCCAAATGCTGCCACAGCCGCTTGCCTCCGCCCGTCTGCAGAAGGATCTCTCAGATGCAGCTCGCTCCCGGAGGCTTCCGCTGGCGCTGTGTGCTGGCTCCCCACCGCCCACCCTATCTGGGCAATTTCTTATAGAGCTGTGATCGTCACATGATCTCGGGTGTAAATTACCAGAGTCCTGGGTTTTCCATTGTAACCTATAAAAATCGGCCACTAGAGGGTCATTACATCTTCCTCCCTGACTCTTTTTGCTTTACCCCACCACTTCTTGGAATCTTTTCACATCACTTGAGTCACCTCATTTCTCTCCACCACTACAATAGGTATTATAGTTGCCTCCCAGCTCCCACCTGAAGCTCTGCCTGCCCGGGCTTCTCCTATACTCTTAAGCTCCCTCCAGTTCTCTCAAGCTGGTGCCTAACTCACCCTGCTGAAAAAATGTTTAAAACTCCTCCCATCCTTGCTTTCTCCCACTTCCCTATCCACATTTCACCAACTCAAATGACCTACCCATATACTATATCCCTACATCTCCCACCCCACCTCATCCATGCTATACCCCTCCCCTTACTCTGGTCTCACTCCCACCTTCCTGTTGCTTCTCTAATATCCACCCCCAACACCTTTGCTTCTCTTAGACTCCTTATAACTATTTCAGCATCTCTTACCTCCCCCAACCCTATTCGGAAATTACTTGCTTCTTTGCCATGGTACAAAAATCCCAAACTTCATCACCTCATTATAGCACTCCTCCTCCTAACCTCAAGCAATATTAGCCCAAACCCTGGACCTACTGCCTCTGACACCAAAGGGCAGATTTAAAACAACGGCCCGTCCTCCTCTGATCCGCTTGCTCTCCATTAAGGCCTCAAAATCCTGCACCAGAACATTTATTTATTATTTATTTATTTTGTTTTGTTAACCGGGTGAGTGCGCTAGCCAAAAAATGACTATTTTCAGGCATGACCCAGGACAGTACAGGACATTTTTACAAGCATGACATTTCACAAGTACATACCAGCTTAGGTATCAACTTTGTACAGTACATGACAGCAATAGGTATAACTTAATTCAGACCAGAAAACATGAATACAAGCCATACAAGCCCTTACCGAGCACTTAACCACATTACATATTATTTATCTTAGAACACTTCACAGAGAGCAACAACATATAGAGAAAAATGGCGAGAAAAAAGGAGGTTTATTAACCGAAGTGTAAAGAGAAAGACATGGAGGATCAGTAGAGATCAAGTGGCTCAAAGCAAGTGCATGGGTCTGACTGGGATAGATAACACCGTAATTTAAATTTAAAATGACGATGAGATGCTGACTGTTTTAGTTTTTGGGGAAGAGTATTCCAAAACAGGGGAGCTGTAAGCTTAAATGCACCAGCACCCTTGGAAGTGTGACACCTAGGAACATTTAGTAGTGCTCTGTCAGCAGATCATAGCCCATAGGAGGGGGTGGAGGGAGTAAGTAGTGTTGCAAGGGAAGCAGGGGTGTTAAGCCTGATAACTGAGTCACACAGGGAGCCAATACAGTATTGCTTGGATGCAGAGGGGGAGAGCCACCCCAAGTCACTGTAGAGCTGACAGTGGTGCTTCAGTCGAGGGGATGATGAGGCAAAATGACAGATACTATTGTATGCGACATCCCATTTTTGTAGTGAGGTTTTATGCGCTGCAGTAAGGATAGGTGAGCAGCAGGTTAGTGCAGGGAGTAATACCCCTCTGGCAATGGCCAACTTTGAGGACGGAGTTAGCATGTAGCTAGTCTTGTAGGCAACAACCCAGTCTACTATTAACTGTTTTACAGGTGGATTGAATATGAAGGTTTAGATCCAGTGATTGATCAAGCATAACACCATGGTAGTTAAACGAGGTGATAGTTTCAAGTTTGGACCCTTCTTTGTCATAGATCACTAGGGGTGACGTGCTAGTTCCGAGTTTCGGGGCCGATCCTAGGAGCATAACTTTCATTTTTTTAGCATTAAGTACTAGCATTAACATACAGAGCCTACTACCCAGATCTGATCTCCTCCAAGCTATGGTAGTTTCACTTGTCCCTGGTATCCTTATCCTCTCCGAAACTTGGCTCAGTAACAAGATACCTGATCACTATCTCAATCCCCGGTTACTCCACCTCCCATCAAGACAGGGTCGGCAGGGGAGGTGGAGTGGCAATGTATCTCTCTTCCTCCGTATAATTTATCACTATCTTCTCTATCTCCTTCCCAGCAGCATATGAGGTCCTTGCCCTTCATTATTCCCATCTTTGTTGCGGGTGTATACTGTCGCCCTGGCCTTCCCTACACTGCTGCAACTGAACTCACCACCACTACTGTTTCGCACTCCAACTCAGGTGAATTGTTCTTACTGGGAGATTTCAACCTAAACTGGCTATCCCCCTCTCTAAGCAAAGCCTTGAATGAAGTTGCTGCAAATAATCTCATTCAGCTTATCCTTGAACCTACCCAGCTAAACTCAAAAACTTCAAACCTCTCCCTGATAGACTGGGCCCTTACCACCCACTCCCATAGATTCATAAAGCTCGGTATCCTACCTGACATCATTAGTGACCAGCACTTGGTTTTTATGATCCGTAAGGTTCACAGGTGCAAGCTGCCCCACAAAATTTTGCAGATTCACTCCCACAAATCTCTGGACCATAACCCCGTCCTCCAGGACCTTGCCCACATCGACTGACCCCCATTAACCTACGCTCCCACTGTGGAAGATGCCCTAACCTATTTTAAGGTAAATTCCTTACAACTTGGAACCATCATGCACCTATTAAATGCACTAGAGTACATGGTAACCATCTTCATGGGCCTCCCCTGAACTACTGGCCTGTTTTAGGGTCGTGATCAGGCCTGGAAAAAGCACAAGTTATCTAATTTACTTTAGTGACTACATAAATATACTGGGCTCCTTACGCATTTGTGTACCAAAGCTATCAGACTAGCAATAGCCGACTACTTCAAATCCACTTTTCAAAATAACATTATCACCCCCTCCAAATTCTGTAAGGTAGTCCATGCCCTATTCTCCTCCCACTTCACAGCCCCCTAACCCTCTCATCAAAATAAATAACTCCCTCATATCTTATCATGCAGCAGTGGCCCAGGAATTCAACTCTTACTTTACTTCGTGTGCCTCGGCCCTCCTGGCATCTCTCCCCTCATCCCTTCCCCTTCCAGCTCCCCCCTCAGATGTACTCCAGCCTCTTGAGCATCTCCCTTTCTCTTTCTCCATGGTCTCGCCTGCTGCCACCCTTGACGCCCTTATGGCCCTAAACCCTTCTAAAGGCTGCTCACCTGACGAGCTTGATCCTAAGCTTCTCTACCTTTCTGCCCCAGCTATTGCATATCCTCTGTCTGTAATCAGGCTAGAAAAATCCCACTGCCCAGCAGCGTGGGACAACAGGAATCCTATTCAGACAACTAATTGCTGCTGTTAAATGTCTGCCGGGCAATCACTCTCAGAACTTTTGTTTTGCCAGTCTGGGCATCGCTGGATTTTACAGCTGCATAGCATGGCAATGCATGCGCGACTGCCAAAATGGACTGACCCACGGAACATTTTTTTTTCCCCTACCATCAGACTTGCCAGCTCGTTCCATTCCAGGAGCCTGAGCACTGTTTGCGCAGCCTCCGATTACAGTCACATCATGTGAGCTGACAAAGGAGCGTTCATCTGACCCCTAGTATCCCAGCCACAAGTCTGCATCTCTCCAACCCTTGAACTGAATGGACGTTGGAGGAAGCAAATGGAGAGAGGAAGGGGCACAGTATGCAGACTGACTTGGCACAGACACCAATTGCTCTGATGCTAGCTAGCGTACCACTTCCGGAACAAACTGGACAATGGCTCAGCTCCATAATACGCCATAACTGCTATCTGCTGCCTCAGACCATCGATCGCATATCAAGTGTGTATTCTGGAGTGGAGGGTGATGGTGTCTCCGTGTAGTTGGGTGTTTAAATTTGGAGACAGGACAGATACAAAATTCAAAACAAAAGCTCTTATAAGAGCTGACTTCTCTTAGCTGCTACTAGTTCATTGATCCCCTGATGCTCCGACCAACTGCGTCTAGGAGAGGAGCGGGAGGTTGGAAGGGAGAGTGGGATAGGACCAGATGGGAGGGACTCCGAGGGAGTCAGCCAGCCAACTGCCAGCAAGGTGACCTAAAGTACTGGGCGGGTGGGAGTGATATACAGCAGCCAAAAGGTTCAAGGGGAAAAAAAGCACTCAGTGGATCTTACTGTCGCCTGCCCTGCCTGTTTGTTGTAGCAGCTAAGGAGACGATGAGACTGTTCCGATATTGCAGTCTGAGAGGGTCCACTGAGGAGGAGTGTGTGTGTGTGTGTGTGTGTGTGGACACCACAGGGCAATGGCCAGCACCAGTACCAGCTTGCTAGCTAAACTTGTATTCCCAGTCGTGTCTATTCCCCTTAACTGTCAGCTGCTACTGTTAAAAATAAAAACACAGCGTCAGACTATATACAGACCAGAGACTACTTTTTGAGGGCTCCAGTCCATCAGTCTCACAACACTACAGCATCTGTATACTGAGTAGCTGCGGACTGTGGAGGAAACATAAAAGTCTTTTTGGGAGAGAAAACAAAGAAACAGGCAAAGACTGCACTGACGTGCTCAATTGAAAGAGGAGGGGGAGCGAGAGATCTGAATGCTCCCAATCTCACAAGTAGTAGGGTTTGTAGAGAAAAAATAAACAGGAGGGAGAGATTTCAGGAAGCCAGTCTCAACTGCCCAAGTGGCAAAAGTAGTTTGGCAACAGCATTTACTGGAGTCAGTGGCTGTGCGTGCTGTGTAAGCGTACTACTAGTAGAAAAAAAAAAACACAAGTAATACAGGGAGGCATGCTGGGAGCACCTGTGTGCTAATTGCACTACTGCAGTGACCTGGCTTGAGAAGAGGAGGACTGTCACTGGGAGGAAGAGATTTTGGTGACTCCAGTCTGCAAGACTGCAACATTTATTATACCAAAAACAAAAACTCTCTTATAGCCAGTACCAGTTTGACTACAACTAAGGTCTAGTAAGACACACCAACTAAGGCAGAGAACGAGCGAGTCAGAAAAATGAAGGTCTGCAATCAGGCTTTGTGAAGGACTGGGTAGAAAGGAAAAAATAAATTGTGCAGCGTTTCTGTGTGTTGTTGACTATTCGCCTGTCCTAACCTGCAGACCACTGGGGGAGGACAAAACTTGTGTGTTTGTGTGTGAAGTGTGATTGGACTCAGGGAGGGGGAGATTAGGAGTGCTGTCTGTGTGCAAGCCCAGAAGTCCTCCTGTAATTATCTTGCAGTACTACTACAAGTGCAGCACATCAGTGACTGACTCTGCATTGGAAAATTATATTAAACAACTTAAAAGTATATTTTCCTTACGGAGACCAGACACAAAACAAAAGATTAAAATAAGAGTGAGCGAGAGAGACACAGAAAAAGTATAAGAGGGAGGTAGGGAGGGTGTGGAGAAGGGACAGGAGGGAGTGTTCGAGAGAGTCTACTCCACTGATTACCTGAAAAAAGAAAGTTACTCAAAAAACACAAACTAGTATCCATTCCATTCCTATCCTATCCCTGCTGTAACCTGTGTTCCTTCCAAACCCAACCCCGGCCCCCATACTACTGTCACTTGTCTGTGTCCACTGACTCACTGTGTTACAGTTCTCAGTAAAGCTGGCACTGCCAATTTGCCGAACATCTGAATCTGACTGACACAAAGTGTTTGTGTGTGTGTTCTGAGTGTTCACACTAGTCACTAGCAAGCGGACACTTAAGATTAAGTTGATTTAAGAGTCTTTTTCAATTCAAGAAAATAAAACACTGACACATAAGTTGAGAGTGTGCATGCAAAACAATTTTATTGAAAAATGTCTGGAACCAAAGGAGGTCATCAAACTACTGTTTGCTTATCTAGGAGGAAAAGAAAAATAAATTAATCAGTCTGAGTCTGGAATTTATTTTATTTTGAAGTTAAAGAAATTGTTAACTTTATGTTGAGTGGCTGGGTTCAGCCACCAGAGTCAACAACATTAAACTCGTCGATGCCGAGTACACTCTGCCTCATTTAAATTTCACAGACAATAAAATAAATTGCACGGGCAACCAAACTCCAGGTCAAGGTTGTCAGTGAGCAATTTAATTAAAAAAAAAAATTCCGAGCATGTCTGTAATCCTCAACCTCTCCTTCTCATCAGCTGCTGTTCCAGCCTTCTGGAAGTACACTGTTATCCTTCTCCTCCTCCTCCTCCCCAAAGGTGGTGATTCTTCATCCCCTGTGAACTACTGCCCAATTTCCCTGCTTCCCACCCTGGCTAAGCTCCAAGAGCACTTGGTTCTCTCGGATTCCTGTTTCTTCACCCCTTAACAGTTTGGGTTTCAAAAAGACCAATCCACTACAACCTCCCTTCTCAGGCTCACTGACTCCATCCTCTCAGGGATGGACAGTGGCCAAATTACATCTGCCATTTTTGTCGACCTGACTAAGGCTTTCAACACCGTCTCCCACACCCTGCTACCACACTCCCCCTCTTCAGCTGGTCTCTCGGAGGCTGTTACAAACTAGTTTAGATCCTAAAACAAAGCAAGGCAAAATGCAGCTCCACTGCACGGGAGTGTGCATGGATTAGAAAGTGTAGATCACAACAAGCAAAAGCCAGCACTCCTCCAAGAACTTCAACCAAATATCAGCTTCAACAGTTAAAATACAAAAATGCCATGAGCAACCAAACGGTTGTGGAACCCTCTACTGGTTTCGCACTTTACATGTGTATCATCAGGAGGTGCCAGAGCTTAGTGTACACAGGTAATAAATACGATATCTCTTAAAGCAGTATTACCTACTAAAGTGAAAAGCTGCATAATAATATACAAATTATTACAGTGCTTGAAGACAAAGTGCTAAAAGATAAAAAAAAAAAATGAATATCTCCATGTAAACAGGCATAAAATGCATTAATTCATTTGTACAATTCAAAACAGCCGATGAACGCCTTCTATAATACACTGTAATTGCATTCATTGTACTGTCACTTAATATCACCAGTAAGGAGGATTCACTTGTATAATCACTATATCACTTCATAACACATCGTTCTTATTAATGCATAGGTTAAGAAATGTGATAAACCTGTGTTAGAAGCAAGGGAAGGAAAGCATATTAATATCAATATCTTAGAGCATTAGTTCCCATACTTTTTGATAGTGAGCCTCCCCCAAGCCATGGAACAGATTTTGAGCCTCCCTCAAACTTGGAAAAAATCTTGGGCCTCCCCACAGAAAAAAAATATCATACTTTTACACAGTACACCAGGAAACAAGCAGAACTAATAATGCTGATGGAGTATATTCTCTTTTTATTCGACTTATTGTTCTCCACTCTCATCACCCCAGGTTATCCTTATCACTCCACGTTTCTGACTCTTGGACCCTTATTGCTCTACTTCCTAACTGTCTGGAAAAACTAACCTAGCCACATCATCACTCCCCCCTTACCCTGCTGAGCAACTTCTTGTACCCTTACTGAGGTCACACCTGAAACATGCATTGGCTCAGTGTGCCTTTCCCAGACACCAATTTACATATAAATAAATACCTACTGTAGAAACAAGCCTCAACTCAGTGTGCCTTTCCCAGTCACTAATTTGCATGAACACCTACTACAGAAACAAGTCTTGACTCAGGCCTTTCTTGGTCACCAATTTGTGCATAAGTAAAGCAATTCGCCTGTCATTATACATATTTAGTTTGCCTCATCCCTTCACACAAAACTTAAAATTTAAATACAGTACCTTATCAGACCTGACTGGGCCTCCCCTGGAACAGTATGAGGCCTCCCTTGGGAGGCTGGCCTCACCATTTGAGAACCACTGTCTTAGAGTAACTGCTCTATTTTTTTAGTCATTATATATAAACAGAATCAAAGGAAAGAGAAGTGCAAACCCATTTGAGTACCACAGATCCTTATCAGCTTACTTATAATGAGAATCCAGGTACCTAAGGAAACGCTGGATAAAAAACTTAAGCAAGCTGATAAGGATCTGTGGAGAACTGTGATATTCGAATGGGTATCAACTCAGTACAATAAGGATGATGCATTATGAAGTGATATAGTAATTATACAAGTAAAACCTTCTTACTGGTGTGATATTAAATGACAGTAAAAAGAATGCAATTATAATGTATTATAGAAGGCATTTTCATGGCTGTTTTGAATTATACAAATGAAATAATGCATTCTTATGCCTGTTTACATAGAGATTTATTCTGGGTTTTTTTTTATCTTTTAGCACTTTATGTCTTTAAGCACTTCAATAATTTGTATATTATGCACTTTTTCACTTTAGTAGGTAATACCGCTTTAAGAGATATTGTATTTATTCCTGTGCATACTAAGCTCTGGCACCTCCTGATGATGCACATGTAATGCATGCAAACGAAGAGGGTTCCATGACCATTTGGTTTCTCATGGCGTTGTTGTATTTTACCATTAAAGATGTCATTTGGTGAAGTTCTCGAGAAGTGCTGGCTTTTACTTGTTGTGGTTTAGATCTACACTCACTGATAGGACCCAGTCTGTCAGAATCACTGATTCCATCTCCCCTCCACTCCACATCAAAACTGGTGTCCCACAGGGCTCAGTGCTTAGTCATTTGCTTTTCTCAATATTCCTAAATGACCTGCCAACTGTCTGTACCTCCTCCTCCTCCTCCATCCCTATGTACACAGACAAAACTGTCTTGTTCATCTCTAACCAGTCCCCCTCAGATGCAGCAACTATATTACAGCATGACTTCGACCAGCTTCAGCTCTGGCTTGCCTCTCATCAACTCTTTTTAAATGCCAAGAAAACAGTTTCAATGACGTTATGCACTAGGCAGAGACTCTCTAGGCTTCCAGACCTGCCCACTTTCCACACCCTTGATGCGACTTCTCTTGAGGACACATCTTTATTTAGATACCTTGGGGTCTGGCTGAACCAACACCTCAACTTCTCAGGACACAGACATCATCCTGAAAAAAATGTGCCCCAAGCTTGGTGCTCTATACAAGAACTGTAGTTGCATCCCTCTTACAACTAGGTGTGAGCTCGTCCAAAAGATGATATTCCCGATTTTTGACTACTGTGATGTAGTCTACAGTGTTGCTCCCAAGTCTTCCCTACACAGACTGGACACCCTCTTCAACTCCTTCTTCTGTTTTGCTCTTGACTCCCCCCTCGCTCCCACCACTGTGATCTCTACCACTCTCTGTCCTTGCCCTCACTTGCTGTTAGGCGCCTCTCTCATTGCACCAAACTCACCTCCAAATTCTGGCTTAGTTCCCTACCTTATCTAACCTCCTCTCTCTCCACCCCACTAAGGTCCACAGTTCAGCACCTAGCAGTCCGCGCCCTCTACCCAAATAGGTCAGACAGCTTTCTTATACCATTTCTCTAACCCTGGAACTCCTTACCAAATTTGCCACTCCTCCATCACCTACTCTCTCCTTAGCACTCAAAACTTCCTCTCCTCAATCTGCACTTGCTCTTCTCGTACTTAATCCCTCCCTCCATCCCCTTCTTATATCCTATTCTTCCATTAGATGTTTAGATCCTATTTTACCTTGGGCTTTGCCAGTCTCTCTGGCCCTCCCCCCCCTCCATGCTAACTCAACTCCTCACCTACCTTCCTAGCCACCTGCTTCTCTCACTCACCTTCTCTCCAGCACTTCAGTTTTGTGTTGATAAATGGTAGCAATTCAAATGCATATCAAACTTACCTGTACATAATGTTGGTTGCACAAGAAGTATGTTCCATATTAAGTATATGCAATCAAGTATGTAATTGTATTGTTATTGTATCTGGCTTGTATTTGTATCGATTTGTAACTGCAATAATCCCTCTGCCTCCTCTTCCAGGTCGCATCCTGGAGATGAGCAACTTATTGTTCAGTGTGCCTTCCTGGTGAAGCATTTCACTAAAATAAATAAAATAAATGTAGGTCCTTTTTTCTTCAGGAACTCATAGTCTGTTTGCTACTGCCGTCACTGACCTAATGGTTTTGGAAGTTTTACCTTATTTTTTGGAAGTGAAATGCTTTCAAATGGCATTAACTAAAGTTCTGTTTTTCATGATTTTAAAACAACAGAAATGTGGCTTAAAATTCAGATACTGCAAGAAAACAGTAAAGAAGTAGACTATAGCAAACAAAGTAGAAAGCTCTCGTGTACCTTGTTCATACATTTTACTACAGTCACAACTCCGGAGTTGTGCAAGAGGCTGGCTGGTGCAACCAGTTTGGTGTCCACAGTTCTGATGTCCTTTAAACACTACCAAATGCATGGAAACTCATTCTGTTGACGGTAATTAAAGGTGGAGTTAAAGTAATGGCTCAAATCTAGTCCTGCATTTGTTGTGACATGAATTCTTAACATCTAGAATGATACCACTGGTCAACTGTTGCTCTTTCAGACTTGCCGAATTTCTGTGTGGTTCAGAAAAACAATTTCAATTAAATTCAAATGTTGTTTTTCAAAATTCATAAACCAGGATGCTGGTGCAACCACTTGAGCCAGGACTTGTTCTGAGTGGCATTCTTATATGTTACAGAATAGCTTACGCATAGTAATAAAAGAACAGCATGGAAGACACTGGAAACTACCATCCAGTTAGCCTCACCTCAGTGGTGGGGAAAATCATGGAAACAATACTAAAATAAAGAATTGTACAGCATCTAGAAGCAACTAGCCAAATAGACCTAAAGCAGCATGGCTTCACAGTGGGGAGGTTATGTCTGACAAACATAACTGATTTCTTCGACTGTGTGACCAGAACGGGTGGACCAAGGAGGAGCAGTAGATGTGTATATCTGGACTTCAGTAAGGCATTCAACTCTGTTCCACATAGGAGATTGATAAATAAGTTGGAACACACAGGAGTGGGACATAAAATAGTAGGCTGGATTAGAAACTGGCTCCAAGGCTGACATCATGCCCATGGAAGCAGCTTGAGCTTTCAGCTCCGTCCCCCAGGGTCTAAAATCGTTAAATTTCAACTCACCAAAGTCTAATTTCGGGCTAATCCACTACAAGATTCTACAAGGATGCCCTTGCGAAAACTGGACAACCAAAAATACGCCCAGATGCTCTCAATCCGATGGATTACACTACGACAGTGACAGCTCACAGATTTCGGGCCGAGCGACCCCTCAAAGGCCGACCTTGCAGGTTCTCCTAACACAGCCAGACAGATGGATCTAGGGCTGCAAGAGTTCAGGACTTTAGGAAAGAGACCTGATCCACTTTGCTGCCCTGAGAACTGGCGTGGGGAAAATTGAAAAAGGCTTGACAGCCTGGAGGAGCAGCCACAAGTACTGACTCCACGTGGACTGCACCAAATGTGCCATCATTCAATTGCACCAGGCGGTGCAGGGCTTACAAGAACAGGCCGACGATGCAGAGGCTCGAAACAGTAGAAACAACTTAAGGGTCTCTGATTTTCCTGAAGGCTCGGAGGTATAACCCTATTCAGTTTATGCAGCATTTTTTAAATCAAAGCTGCACTACGGAGAGTTGCTTTCTTGAGATGGACTGTGTCCATCGCACACTGAGCTCCCCAACACCTAACCATTGCGTTTGATCTTGGTGCATTTCCTGCATTACCAAGAAAAGAAATGGTACTTCTATAAATCCCAGGAAGGGAGCTTAACCTACCAGGAGCATCATATTTATGTGGACAACGATTACCCTACTGCAATTGCAATGAGGCGTAGATCTCACGCTCCCATCTTGAGGAAACTAAAGGAGGCTGGGATTAAATTCAGAACCCTTACACCCTTCAGAGTTAGTGGTACACCTTGCTGAGGGCCCCAAAACTTTTGAAAGCGCAGAAGAAGCCACTCAGGAACTCTCCAAGTTTGGCACTGAGGCTATAAGGGGCCAGAAACCAACCAACACCCCTCTGGCGACTAAACTGGCACAGAAGGCATGGAGCAGAATGCCACAGAGGGAACAACGCTGAAGGGAGGGAGCGTCAGTGATCCAGCAAATTGTGGAAGGATTGAGGAGACAAAAGGCGGCAACATTGGAGCATGAGTCCTCCATCCTTGCTGTAAAATGAAAGGACACATGGACTGATTGACCACTCTTTCTTTCTCTCTCTCTCTCCGCAGGTAAGCTGGCTAAGCTCTCCCCCTGTGCTTTGGTCTCCCGCATTGACTACTGGACCTTCCACCCTTCCCCTGAGTAACCCCCCCCTCGCTCCCATACTACGGAGACACTTATAAGGGGCGTCACTCTGGCAGAAGAGCCCAGAGCTCCACAATTTCCCCACTGGTCCCATGGGTCACCTCAGCAGGGCTCTCCCAGTGAGCCTCCCTCTTTGGGGCGATGCTGTCTTTGGGGTGGAAGAAAAAGGGCTGAGGGGTGGAGACCTGGTTGGTTGCGGGGGGTTGGGGAGTATGGACTGGCTATTCCTTTGACCTTGACAAAATGAGGATATGAGTCAGGTCGGTGGCACCTACTGAGTGCACTGCAAGTGCTGAACGTTATTTTCCCTCTTACCCTTCTCTCGACACAGGCTAATTGCAGTGTCGCTCACCCTGCGGGCCCCGGAGGGGCCAATGGTTACTTTCTCAGGGCGTGGAACTGGGCGGGCGGTCTCGCTGGGCAAAGCGTTGATTCCCGGAACTGCCTGAGTGTTGGCAGGGTCAGGGGGCGGGTCTGTGCCCCTGAGATGCCACATCCTTAGAGGGGTATTTTGGTTTGGCCCCACTGCTGTCTCGGGGGTGGGAGGCGAATGGACGAACAGATCCTCCCATCCTGGCGCCTCCCTACCCCACGGGCTAGATGCGGCCAGGCATAGGCTGTATTACTGATCAGCACAGTCCACCAGATTTGCTACGGATTAGCCCCTGAAGTGATAAGGATTACAGAAATTAGTTGAAATGAAATACAGGATAAATTGATTTACCTCACAGCCCTGAGGGAGCAAAAGCATGACTATAGCCCCATTTCAACTTCCTCTAGACGTTTACATCTGGTCCGGTCCACTTATGGTAGGACCAGCCAAACCCGGCACCCTCTGGGGACTGGGTGCTCCCTAGCTCCCAGCCCCATGGAAGCCTTCCATAGTTCGGCAGGTCACGCCCAGTTGGCAGGATCCTGTTACCAGATGTTTTTCCATTTCATTTACTTCATTTTATCATTCTACAGTTTGAAGTTCGAGAGTGGTTTATCTCCCTCATCCCCACAGGCAGTCACATTTCCACATGGCAGGCTTCAGTTTCAGCAGAGTTAATGGACTGGGTCCGGTGGTGGGACGCTACAGAATTCCTCTATGCTAACAGAACTTTAAATGGCTAAAAACCACTACAGATTTTTTCTTTAAATGTGAATGGATTGGGCAACCCTGTTAAATGATCAAGAAAGATTGCTATGTTCAAGAAAAGCCATGAAGGGATTGTTTATGTACAGGAAACGCACTTGACTGCTAATGAGCATAAAAAGCTGGCTAGCAGGGGATTCACTCAGGTATTTTCCTCCTCCTTTACAGGAGGAGGGAGGTCGCCATACTGGTTTCTGGTCACACTCCCTTTCAGGCTACCCTGGAATGGGCAGATATGGAGGGTTGACTGGTGATTGTCCAGGGGTTACTGCAGGACAAAGAGGTAACTCTGGCTAATGCCTACTTCCCCCCATGGTCGAACACACCGACAATTCGATATCTCCTGAGGAAAGTATTAGAGATGACTAGGGGGACCCTGATTTTAGTGGGCAACTTTAATATTGCTCCCTAGCCCCAACCTGGATTCCACTAGTACTGTCAGAGGCAGGCAACCCGCCTTGCACAAATTTTTTAAACGTTTTGTCCAGGAGGTGGGCTGGCTGGATGTGTGACAGACCCTTCACTCCAGAGACAGAGGGTACTCATTTTACTCAGCTGTACATGGTACTTATACCAGGATAGATCACTGTTATACACAAAAGGAGTGCCTGGGTGTTCTCAGAGAGGCTGCCATGGAGTTACTGTCCACTCTGACCATGCCCCTGTGATTACGTCTTGGGAGCTGGGACCTGAGAGGTGAAATACCATGTGGAGACTCAACCCGATTCATCTTAAAAGTTAACCATTCTGGGAATTCCTGGGGGGTCAGATACTGGAAATCTTGGAGGACAACTCCAAACCGGAGACTGCCCCGTCCATCCGGTGGGACACAATGAAGGCGGTCCTTTGGGGCCACCTAATAAAATACACTGCTGCCCTTGCAAAGCAGCGCAGGGAAAGACAATCACATTTGAAACAAACTCGTAATTTTCTCCAGGATGCCCATCAGCAGTGTGACCAATCGGTCAGAGCCCAACTTTAAACAGACTGAACAGGAGCTAGATAAGCTGTGCATGCAGCGCACAGAGATAGCACTTGCATTCCTAAGGCAGCGGTACAGGGAGATTGGCCCTAGGGCATCTCATCTGCGTAAACAGCGACGGCTGTCCACTATAGCTACCATTAAGGACCCTGGGACTGGCACCTTACACATGAGAGTGGGGCGTATCTCCCAGACTTTCTACTACTGTTAAAGGAACTTTTACACTCCTGATCACCCGTCAGACCCCAGTGCCACAGGTGCCTTTCTCTCCTCCCTGGATCTGCCCAAACATAATAGGGACCAACAGACTGGTCCGATCTCCCCTATAACCCAAATGGAATTACTAGCAGTCATTTCTCTTTTAAAAACTATGAAAGCCTCTGGCCCTGATGGCTACGGCACAGAGTTTTGCAAGCACACAGTGCAAATGATTAGCCCGCTCCTTTTACAGGTCTACAACGAAGTGCTGCAAGGTCTCGGTCAGCCCCTCCCCAAAGCTGGTTGTATGCTGCAGTTTCCCCTCATCCCCAAGCCCGATAAAGATCCCCAATTATGTAATTCCTATCCCCCAATCTCAGTCCTAAACGCAGATTATAAAATTGTCATGTCCATCCTGGCCAAGCGTCTGGACGGGGTCCTTCCCTCTTTGATTGGCCTGGACCAAACAGGCTTTGTAAGCTCCAGATCCACAACAGACAATACCAGGAGGGTCCTGTATTTGGTCCAGGAGAAGCAATCTCGGAGAGCCCCCTCGGTCCTTCTCAGCGCATTCGATAGGGTCTCATGGCCCTTTCTGTTCACCACTATGTCCAAGATGGAATTCCCAGTTCCTCTTATTTCCATGATGAAAGTGCTCTACTCTTCCCCACAGGCCTGCGTCAAGGCTTCTGGTCATCATTCACCCTATTTTCCCCTGTATAGGGGAACTCAGCAGGGCTGCCCTCTGTCCCCCTGACTGTTTGCCATCTTTATTGAACCCCTGGCCAAAGCTATTAGGCGTTCCCCCCAAATTACTGGGCTCCAGCTGGAGGGGAAGGAGCATAGCTTTATATGCTGATGATGTCTTGCTTTTTCTTGCCAATCTCACCCAGCCTGTCCCAGCTGTGTTTAAAATACTGGAAGAATTTGGCTCATGTTCAGGATACAATTAAACACTTCCAAAACGGATGCATTAACATTTCACTTTGCCCCCCACCATCATCATTTAGACAGTCCTACACGTTCTGCTGGGAACTTGAGAAATTGAAGTACTTGGGCATTTACCTCTCACACAATGCAGGAAGGGCCATATGAAACAACTACGATTCTTTCTATACCCAGCTCCAGGCGGACCTGGCTAGGTGGAGTGTCTTCCTGCTTAACCTCCTTCAGAGGGTGGAGATGGTCAGGATGGTGACTCTGCCTTGGGCTCTCTACCTCTTCCAAAATGTACCAGTATACATCCCAGCTAGGATATTTCAAGCTTGGAATAAGGCCATAATGGGGTTTATATAGGCTGAGAAGTACCCCAGAATAAGGTCCTCAGTTCTCTTTCTCCCCGGGGGGGGGGCTGGTCCTTCTTAATCTTAAATTGTACAACTGGGCCTCGCACCTTTCTTTTATTGTTGCTTGCTTTATGTGGACCAGCCCCACTCTCGGGAGGCAAATCAAAGAAGGTCTGTTCCCATTTAGGGACCTGGTGGGGGCAACTCTGTACCAAGCCTCCCCCCGCTCTTAACCAGTTGGACCCTGGCCCGTGGATTGCGCACCAGATTAGAACCTGGGGCGTGATCCACAGGCAGCTTGCTCTGTCTCCATATTTGCTTTATCTATGCCCGATAGCACTACTGGAGAACATCCCCCCGGCCCGGCTGGACCACACTTTCAATACATGGGACCGCCTCCATCTCTCCTCCCTCCCACAGTTTTTAGATGGGAACAATTTTAAATCTTTCTAAGAGCTGAGGCAGATACATGGGCTGAGGCAGTTAGATTTTACAGGTTCCTGCAACTGAAGACACTTCTACTACCCCTCCACCTGAGCTACGAAACCTTGATGGCCCCCCCGTCCCATAACCCTGCTGCAGACAAGCTTTGACACCATTGAGATGCCTCATGCTATCGCTGCTTTTTACAGGGCACTTACTGAAACCACTGGGGATGCTAAAGAAGTGGAATACAGAACTAGGTTTGGACATCACCACACAACAATGGGACAAGGACTGTCTCCTGTCCTCTAAACTTACTTACTCACATTGCTGGAGATTATTCTCTTGGCAGCTAATGATTAGATATTTTCGAACCCCAGCTATAACAGCTCACTATTCCAGCTACTAGAACAGTTGAATGCTGGTGTCAATGTGGTGAACCACTGGCACACCATGCCCATGATTTTTGGTCCTGCCCCACCATACAACCTTTTCTGATCTCCCTGCAGTCAGAGTTGGCCGACCTATTTGGGCAAACAATCACCCTAACAGCAGATCTTTTTATACTGCAAGTAGTCCCCCGAGAGTATAGGGACCCCCACACATGTTATAGAAACATAGAAACACAGAATTTGACGGCAGATAAAGGACCGCTTGGCCCACCCAGTCTGCCCATTTCCCTACCTAATGGATAAGCTGCAGATCCTAGTTAACCAGCAGCCTATTTCTTTCTAGCCCCACCCCCTAGAATTGCCTTATGGCTGTCCCATGCATGCTTGAATTCAATCACTGTTTTTGACTCCACAACCTCCTCCGGAAGGCTGTTCCATGCATCCACAACCCTCTCTGTGAAAAAATACTTCCTTACATTACCTCTGAGCCGCCCCCCATCTTCAAATTGTGTCCCCTTGTTCTTGCACACCTCTTTTTTTGAAAGATGCTACCCTCTTGGACTTTGTTGATTCCCTTGAGGTACTTGAACGTTTCTATCATGTCCCCCTCTCCCTCCTTTCCTCGAGGCTATACATATTAAGCTCCTTTAGTCTTTCTTCATATGTCTTCTGGTGCAGACCCTGCACCATTTTAGTTGCCCTCCTCTGGACAGCTTCCATCTTGTCTATGTCCTTGCAGAGATTGGGTTTCCAGAACTGCACACAGTACTCACCAGCTCTCTGTACAGAGGGATAACAACTTCCTGTTTTCTACTGGTGATGCCTCTCCCTATGCATCCCAGTATCCCCCCAGCCCTCCTTACTACCCTCTCACATTGCTTGCCCACCTTTAAGTCATCTGATATGACTACCCCCAGGTCCCTTTCCATTTTTGTTGTTGTTAGTATCTCACCTCCCCATTGTGTACTCTTCCCCTGGGTTTTTGTTTCCCAGGTGCATTACCTCACTTCTTAGCATTAAATCTAGCTGCCATACATATGACCATTCCTCTAACCTTGCCAAGTCCCTTCTCATCCTTTCCACCCCACCTTGTGCATCAACTCTGTTGCAGATCTTTGTGTAATCTGCAAAGAGACATACTTTCTTCCAGTCCCTCTGCAATGTTGCTTACAAAGACATTGAAGAGGACTGGTCCAATATCGAACCCTGCGGCGCCCACTAGTAACCCCCCTTTCTTCAGAGTGGACTCCATTTACTATTGCCCTTTGTGTCCTATTCTCCAGCCAATTCTTTACCCAGGCTATCATCTTGGGACCCACTCCCAGGCTGGCTAACTTGTATATTAATCTTTTGTGTGGGACTGAGTCAAATGCCTTGCTAAAGTCTAGGTAGGCCATGTCCACAGCCCCTCCCTGATCTACTACTTTGGTCATCCAGTCAAAGAAATCTATTAGATTCGTCTGGCATGACTTTCCTGCAGTGAATCCATGCTGCCTTGGGTCCTGTGCCCTCTGGCCTCTAGGTACTCGACAATTCTTTCCTTCAGAAGTGATTCCATCATTTTCCCTATCACTGAGGTTAAACTAACTGGTCTGTAGTTCCCACTTCTGCCCTGCTCCCACTTTTTGTGAAGGGAATCACAGCCCTTCCTCCAGTCCTCAGGTACCACCCATCCTCCCATGATTTGTTAAAGAGGGTAGTCAGTGGTGTCACTAGTTCTACCCTTAGTTCTTTTAGAATTCTGGGATGAATCCCATCAGGCCCCATTGCTTTGTCCACCTTCAGTTTTAAGAGTTCTTTCAGAACCCTTTCTTTCTGTAAATGGGCTGGTATCAACTTCTGTATCCAGAGTGTTTCTATTGTTTGTTTTAGGTACCTCCCCCTCTTCATTTGTAAATACTGAGCAAAAATATTTGTTTAGTATCTCTGCCTTTTCACAGTCACCCTCTGCCCACCCCTCCCCTTTATTAAGCCTCACTATCCCTTCCTTAGTCTTCCTTCACTCCCTGATGTACCTAAAAAAGGTTTTATCCCTTTCTTAACTGAGTTGGCTTATCTTTTCCTCAGTTCGGCCTTGCTGTTCTGACTGCCTTCCCAGCTTCCTTTTGCTCTAACTGATACAATTCTCTGTCCTGCTCCTTCTGTGATTCCTTGTACTTTCTGAATGCTTTCTTTTCTCTTGAACCTTCACTGCCACCTCCTTTGAGAACCACAGTGGTTTCTTACATCGTTTTGTTTTGTTTATTTGCTTCACACAAGGCTTTCCTCTGTGATGGCAGTTTTATTATTCCTATTGTTCTTCCACCCTCCTTCCTTCCCATTTGCCTAGTGCATTTCCTTAGGCACGCACCCATTTGCAAAGTCAGCCCTCCTGAAGTCCAGTACTTTTGCCTTTGTATGGCTTGACTTATTGCTGTGTTTATTGTGAACCATACTGTTCGATGGTCGCTAGTTCCCAGATGGCTACCCACTTCACATCTGTGATCCTCTCTCCACCTCCATTTGAGAGGACCAGGTCTAAGATTGCTCCCTCCAGTGGGTTCCAATACTAGTTGTCTGAGGCATGCCCCCTGTAGGGCATCTAGAATAGCCCCACTCTTAGAAGTGGCTGCTGCAACTGCACTCCAGTTAACATCTGGCATATTCAGATCACCCATCAGCAATCTCTCCCCTTTATCTGCCATTCTAAGTATACTTTCCATCATTTCCTTGTCCATTTCCTTCCCTGAGAGGGGGTTCGTATACAACCACTGTGCGGATTGTGGTGCCATTGCCTGCCTCCAAATTGACCCACAGTGCTTCTTCTCCTCCCTTTTACCCTTTTGTTCTGTTGCTCTGATTCTTTCTCTTATGTAGAGAGCTACTCCTCCTCCTCCTCTTTTACCCTCCCTGTCCCTCCTGTAGATAGTGTATCCTGGTATGTTTACGTCCCAGTCATGGTTCTGTGTGTACCATGTTTCTGTGACTGCCACGATATCCAGATGTTCCTCCTCCATCAAGGCCACTAATTCAGGCAGCTTGTTACCCAGTATGGGCACTGGTACTCATTGCTCTCCATTTTATGATGGCTTTACCATCTGTATCAGCATCCCCCACTGACCTTTCTCCCTTGGTCTTTTTCTCATTTAGTACCCTGTTTTGTAGGGGGAGGCTGGAATTTTCCTGCTGCTTATCAGCGCCTCCCCCCTTGACTAGTTTAAAAGCTTGCCAATGAAGCATTTAAACCGATTGCCCAAAAGACTTGTTCCCTTCCTGGACAGATTATCTTATGGGGATAGCCCTCATAGCGGCTAAGAAAGCCCTAACTAGACACTGGCTTTCACCTCAGGTTCCCACGATAGCTGAATGGAGAGAAATAGTGACTCATACCTATAGGTTGGACAGATTGTCATATCATTTGAATGACAGCTCTGAACTATATTCACTGAAGTGGACTAGATGGATGCTGTATATCATGGCAAGGGACCCTAACTTTGTGTTCTAAATCTACTGCCCTCTCCAGGACCAGAGGTGGTGTTATACCATAGTTACCGGAGCCGGGAAATGAATCATTTATGGTGGGGTTGGGGGGTTATCTTTGAATTTAAGAATAAAGTTAACAAAAGCTAAATAAATACGTTTATATCGTCTTCTCTATGTTTGATACGTACAGGCCCATGCTGAAGCATTGATATCCATGAACTTTATATGTACTTGACCTGCTGTCCTACTGCCTTTAATATATATATGTCTAGTTATGTGTATCTTTATGAATTTGTGACTGCAATACCCTGTTAATGTGAAAAAGATTAATAAAAATTATACCCCCAAAAAAAGAAACTGGCTCCAAGGGAGAACCCAGAGAGTGGTAGTAAATGGCACTCTGTTGGAGGAAGGAGTGGTGACCAGCGGAGTCCCCCAGGGATTGGTGCTGGGGCCAGTTCTATTTAACATATTTATCAGTGACATTATGGAGGGTTTGCAAGGAAAGGTATGCCTGTTCGCAGACGGCACCAAGCTCTGCAACAGAGTGGACACGAAAGAAGCGGTCACAGAAATGATCGCTAACCTAAAAAAACTGGAGGAATGGTTAAGACAGTGGCAGATGAAATTCAGCGCTAAGAACAGCAAAGTTCTGCACCTGGGGAGGAAGAACCTAGACTAGAAATATACCTGGGGGAGAAACAGCTGACTGAAACTAAGGCAGAGAGGATCTAGTGGTACTGTATCTAGCAATTTAAGGACAACCAGGCAGTGCGAAAGGTGGCACAAAAAGCTAGCAGCATTCTCGGATGCATAGGAAGGGGTATCAGAATTAGGAAAAGTGAAGTGATAGTCCCACTGTACAGGTGGTTGGTGAGGCCTCACCTGAAGTACTGTGACCAGTTCTGGAGACTGCACCTCAAGAAGGACAAGGATCGCCTGGAAACAGTGCAGAGGAGAGCTACAAAGATGATAAACGGACTACATGAAGAACCATATGAATCGAGATTAAACCATCTTAGGATGTACTCACTGGAGAGAATAAGGGACAGGGGAGATGTGATAGAGACATTTAAATACCTCAAAGGCATCAGCTCAGTACAAACACAGAATCTCTTCAGGAAAACCACGGACAAGGGAGCACAACATGCCTGAAGGAAGGTAGTTTCAAAAACAGCAGGAAATTTTTCTTCACAGAAAGGGTGGTGGAGCCCTGGAAAAGTCTGTCCCCAGAGGTTGTGGCAGTGAAGACAGTGGGGGAGTTCAAGCTAGCATGGAATAGGCACTGTGGAAATCTAAGGCAGTAAAGAAACTGGGAGGGGGAAGCTTTCACGGGCAGACTAGATGGATCGCAAGGTCCCCTTCTGCTGGCACTTTCTTATGTTCTTAAATATGTCAAAATATAAAAAGTACACATTGGAGGGGATGAGGAGAAGGAGTGACCACAGACCCATTTTTGAATATTGCAAACTAATATCTGAAGATGAATCCTTCCTCCTGGCACAAACAGATCTTACTTTCTCCAAATGGAGGAGCCTAGGCTTAATACATTTTTTTCAACTGTTGTCCCCGGAAGGGATCCTCCCCTTTGATAAATTAATAAACAAGTATAACTTACGAAGAACAGATCTTTTTCGATACTTCCAAGTAAGAAATCACATCTTATGAAATCGGATAATACAGGAAAAGCTGCCTTCCCCGGTACCCGCACTATTAAAAATATTTATAGACTCCATACAAGGTGATCCCGGTAGGCATCTCATAGGCTGTCTATGTAAGGGCCTGAGGGAGGAGGCAGTGGAATCCACCAAATCAATATTAGAAGAATGGAACAGAGATTTGGGCCTGGAGGTCACGAAAGAGGAGTGGCTGAAGTCAGCATTACAAGCAGGGAAAACAACTTCTTCCCCTCATTGGAGGGGGTTTTCATGGAAGTGCAGATCTAGATTTTTCCACTCCCCAGAGGTATTAATCAAGTATCTTCCAGATAAATATGGACACTGCTGGAGAGAATGCAGTTGCACAAGGCATCCTTGGGCCATGTTTTCTGACAATGTCCACTTCTCATGCCTTTTTGGCTCACCCTACAGAGCGGAATTATCTCTGTCTGGGTGAACCTATTGAACTGACAGCGGAACAGGTTATACTGGCAATTTACCCGGATCACTCTCCTCCATGGGACTGCACCCTACTACCTATATACCTCTTAGTAGCTAAAAAATCTATTACCAGAAGGTGGATGTCTGCTAATATTCCAACAATTAGTGACTGGAGAACAATAATGAAAGATAGTTACCAAATTGAGAGCCTTAATGCCAAATTACAGAATAAGGCACAAACACAGGTTTCGAAATGGCAAAAATGGATTCTTTATCAATTAGAAATAGATCTGGAGTTCTGTGCCTGGAGGCTGGTGGGTGGGTGGGGAGGTAACTGCTAATAATGAAAGAAGGTGAAACAGTGAGGGACAGAAGCATTTATTGTTACTGAGACTAGTAGCTGATAGAACTGGGAAATACCAGAATAAATCTAAACTGACTTTGGTGTTTGAAGATATTATAACCTAGGAAATCTTTTTTACTGTTCTCCACTAATATAACATGTATTAATAATACATAAACTGATATTCATAGCTTTGTAAAACTTGAAGATGACTTGAATGTAATAAAACCAGTAATAAAAATAATATATAAAAAGTACACAGACACAGGATTAATAGAATAGCAATCCATTATCAATACAGACAATAATAGCATTCCCATACATGCTGAAATATAATTTTCTACCCGCGCAGAACATATCAGTAATAAACATATCCCACTTCTAAAACAGCAGCAATATGGGGAAGAAACCAAACAGACACACGCCCACTCCCACCCATCCACTCCAGAGAAGTGAACTGTAGCAGGAAGACCACTGAATGCAAAAGTACTGCAGTTACTGAAGTTGTGCAACAGGCGGCTGAAACCAGTTTGGTGTTCTTAGTGATGAGAAATGACAGCAGCAGCACTGGAATCTCGATTAGCTTACTGTAATTAAAGGCAGTGTGTAAGCATTGACGCAAATCTGTCTCTGTAGGTTGTGACCCTCACTGTTAACAGCTGTAATTGTTATTAATCAGTAATCTTTAACAGAACTAGATATGGAAAACACATTTGCCCATTCTAACAATAAGAAACTTAAAAGGGTTAGTTAAAAAATTCATGCCACTGCTTATGTTTACAAACATATGTTGTTCTTAAACCACTGTAGGAATACTTGTTTATGTTAGCATACCCAGTGATACTTGACAAATTGTCATCCTTTAAAATTATAAGAAAAAAAAGAAAAGAACCTTGATGGAGATCCAATATTAGGCTACTGAAGGTAGATGATCAGTTTTCTAAGTTGAAGTAGTGTGTTGGCGTAAGCTGGCAGAGACGTGCAGCACCTATCTGCGACCCCCTTCACAAACCTCTTTAATGTCAGATACAGTCCCTGAAGGCTGGAAGCAAACTATAATATCAACAATTTATAAAAAGGGGAAGAAAAAAATTATATTCAACACTTCAGACCTATAAGTCTTACTTCAATTACAGGAAAGGTTATGAAAACTATTCTAAAGGAGTATTCTGTATATATCATCAGTGATGATGGAGAAACTGATGACACACAGCAAGGGTTCACAATGGGGTGTTTTTGTGTTACCAACTTAATCTCTTTCTAGGAACCTATCAGTGACATACTAGATAAAAATATACCAAACTATGTCATTTTCATCTATCTACATAAGGCCTTTGATAAAGTGCCCCATGGAAAACTCGTACGTAAGCTAGATACTGTAGCATTTGATAGAATGGTGATTAGGGTAAGAAACTGGTTGGAGAACAAGAAACAGAGGGTGGGAGTGAGGGGTGAATTATCAGACAAAATGATAGTGACTAATGGGGTGCTGCAGGGCTCAATATTGGGCCCAGTCCTGTTCACATTATACCTTAAGGATATGCTGGTGATGTTTCTGGGCATACAATCAAATTTGCTGATGATGCTAAAATTGGTGGACCAGTCATAACTGGCAAGGATACCTTAAGAATCCAGTCTGGCTTAGAGAAGCTAAATAAATGGGCTAATGAATGGGGAATGCAATTCAACTCAGAAAAAATGTGTAGTGCTTCACGTAGGTAATAACAACCCCCCATACAAAATACAATGTAGGAGGAACCAAATCATAGGCTGTTATGGAAGTAAAAGATCTGGGGATTAACATACAGTCTAATTTAACATTTAAAAATAACACCAACTGAGCTGTGACAAAAGCATTACACGTACTAGGATGTACCATGAAAAACTTTATCAACGTCATAAAACTGTAGTAATACTGTTACACCAATCACTTGCTAGACCACACTTAGACTACTGTTCCCAATTTCAGTCACCGTGCCAGAGTTTTCAAATCAAACAAATGGAAAGAAGTTCAGAAGAGATTTACTAAAATATTTTGGAGGTCGGAGAGGAGCAGCCGCCGAGCTGCACCATGTTTGGGGCAGCAGCGTTTCTGTGCCGTAACTCTTGACTTCAGCTAAGTGGAACAGCTGCATCGCTGTGTGGTGAACAGGGAAGGGGAGGAGGGAGGAAAGCATTATACGAGGAGGGGTGGAGTGCAGATTGGCTGCTGAACTCAGCGCCATTGTTGTGGGGATGCAGGTCACGTTACTGGAGCTGGCCAACTGCATAGCTGCAATCCATGATTTAAAAAGGAGAACTACAGTTTTTTCTTGTCAGGTTGGAGGTTGGAGTGGAACAGCTGCAGAGCTGCACTGGCTTTGGGGCAGCAGTGTTTCTGTGCTGGAATTCCTGACTTCGTACAGACTTCAGCTTAGTGGAACAGGGGCATGGCTGTGTGGTAAACAGGGAGACAGAGAAGAAAGGAAAGCATTGTGGGAGGAGGGGGCGGAGTGCAGTTTGGTTGCCAAACCCCTGCGCCATTGTATTTTTTGGGATGGAGGTCACGTGACTGAAGCCAGCCAATTGCACAGCTGCAGTCACTAATTTAAAAAGAAGAAAGAACAGTTATGACAGAACTTACTGTAACAGTAAATCTTCGAGGGAATCTCTGTCATCAGGTCACCCTATGGAACTTAGCCATAAGACACTAGGATCACACAGAAACTTTTCTACAGCAGTCAAGCAGGGTCGCCATGCGGACGCCAGGCTCCGATGAAGTTGGCACATCTCAGAGTTGGGGAGAAGATGACCAGATGGGTAGAAAACTGGCTGAGGAACAGGATCCAAAGGTGGGTGGTGGTGGTAGGGAGTTATCTAGCACCACTGAAGTCACCTGTTTGGTCCCGCAGGGCTCAGTGCCGAGACTGGTGTTGTTCAATGTCTCCAACACAGATATGGGGGATGGCATTAAGGGCAAACTGTGCCTATTCACAGATGACACCAAGCTCTGTGGGAGGGTGGAGGGAGCTGAAGGGATACCAGACCTACAGGACGATCTGAAAAAGCTTGAGAGGTGGTCCAGGATTTGGCAGCTTGGCTTCAATGCCAAAATGCAAAGTCATGCACACTGGAGCCATGAATCTCAGTACGGAGTACTACCTGGGGGATCGGGATCTGCAACAGAGGAAGAGGAGATGGATCTGGGAGTGATGATCACTATTGACCTGAAGCACTCGACGTAGGGCAGTAACGTAGCAGCAAGGGCAAATAAGATGTTGGGATGCAAAATTAGGGGGATCAGCAGTAGGTGAGAGGAGGTTACACTGCCCTTGTATAGGTCACTGGTGAGACCACATCTACAGTATGATGTACAGTGCTGGTGTCTGCACCTTAAAAAGGACATAAATGTGGTTGGCCCAGTGACATGGAGGGCTGAGGCATCCATGCTTACCTCCTGGCATGCCAGCGACCCTTGTTTGTGGTGCCACTGGGGGTTAGCCGGGAGGGCAGGATCGAGCATCCAGAGGACTGCTCTATTTGACCGGGGAAGGAGGACTGGCATTCCCATGGAATGACTGCCCGTGGGTGGAGGCCCGTGAGTTGTGCAGGACTGTTGGGTACCACAAGGGGGTAGAGAGAGGGTTCAATGTGTTTTTAGGGTTCTAGTTCGGTTCGGGTTCAGCAGGGTACAGTCTGAGTTCAGTTCAGCTTGATTTGATAAGTAGAAGTTTGGGTTTGAGTTCAGTTCAGTTTGAGGTATTTTTTGTGCCATTTATCAGTTCAAGTTTGAGTTTTTTTGGGGGGGGGGTTATGCTCCCCCAGGCACCAGCCTTGCCACTCCTTCAGGCCCGCATAGCTCCCTGTGCCCACCGTCTCACCTCTGCTGCCTCTCCTCCACTGGTCATGGTCCTGCACGCCCCCACTCCCTGAGGGTGCCGGCACTAACCGGCAAGAAGGGTCCTCCCCGGACGCAAGGGAGGAGTATTTGGGGATATGGTGCCCCCGGGCAGGCACACATGGGAGACGGAGGAGGTGCGCTCCTGGGACCAGCGTGGTGGGAGGAGGAGTGGGAGTCATCTGGCCAGGCTAGGGCCATTTTCCATTTTTCCTCTCGGGAGCATGATGTGCCACGTGATGACAAAGCCAAAGCCGACGTCCATCATGCTCCCTCCCACAGAGGAGCCCGATGTATTGCTGTGCCTTCAGCCTCCAATGGGGCCAGCAAATGCTGAGGTTCTTACCCCCCCCTCCTTCCCTGGAGAAGGTGAGCAGTCATTGGATGCTCAAGCCTTCTTCCCCCTGGCCGGCCCTCTGACTCCCGGGTCCGTTCCCAAACCCGTGTGGTCATCGTCCCAGATGGAAATCCAACTGCTACATCACCAGGTCAGCGAGTTTGAGTTCTAATGAAGTCACCCTACGGCCTCCATGTGGGTTCTCCTCATCTCATGTGGTTTGGGTTCACATTCGATTTGGGTTCATCTGTTTGTTTTTTTAGGGTTAAAGTTGGTTAAGAGTGGGCAAAAATCAAAAAATTCGCGCTCAGCTGGGTTTTGATTCATGGATGAACCCTGGCTCTACAAGGGGGAGGGTGCTGTGGGACTTCTGCAGCATGTGTACACTTCCACGCACGCACGTTAACATGTGCATCCCAGCAATGGGGAAGGGAAAAGGGAGGAAAAAAGGAAAACACTTCAGGCTATGGAGGATAACCGACCCCCCACAGGCTCCATACCTGGTGGCTGGGCACCACCGCAGTCCTGTGGCAGAGGGCGAGGGTGACGGGGTAAGTCCTGGGGAGCTGGCTGACAGGGCTGGGGGTTGGTTGATGGGGGCTGCAAGGGAGATAAGGCAACAAATGCATATATATTTAAAAAAAGACATAAACCTGCTGGAGACGGTCCAGAGGACGGCAACAAAGATGATCATGGGTCAGCAGGGTAAAGCATATGAGCAGAGGTTGGGGGCACTGAACATGTACTCCCTGGAGGAAAGGAGGGGGGAGATGACATGACTGAGACCTTCAAGTACTTGAAAGGGATAATAGGATTGATAAGGAGGGTTTCTTTATGCTAAGTGGCAGCTGAAACACGAGGGGGCATAGTTTTAAGCTGGGGGAGGTTCAGAAGGGAGATTAGGAAGCACATCTTCTCAGAGAGAGTAATGGCCAGTAGGAATGTTCTGCTGGAATAGAAAAAATGGTCTCATTGAAGATGGTAGGCAGCTTCAAGAGAGGCTGGGACAGACATAAGGGGAACGTTAGGGTCATGGGAGGATGGTAAAGATGGGAGGACTGTGCGGGGGTCAGGGGCTTAAGCTATGGACCCTCCAATATGAGTAGACTAGCTAGACCAAATGGCCTTGTTCTGCTGGCTTCTTCGCATGTTCACAATAGTGTTTGGGATAGATGATAAGGACTATAAAACAACGCTGGAACTTCTGAGTTTACATAGTCTAGAAAGAAGGAGAGTCCAGGGAGATCCGATACTTGTGTTTAATTTAATTTAAAATGATTATCTCCTTGCTGATATTGAGTTTCACTTAAGAGAAACACAGCATCATATCAGAGGTAATAATAAACAAATTAAGGGCACGTCATACAAAACAAGAAAGAGAGGGGCGTATTTTAATCAGCGAGTGGTTAACTACTGGAATGGCCTACTGCAGGATGTGACTGATGCACCAAGTGTGAATGCTTCAAAACCAGGCTGGACATACAGTATTGATGGACAGTCAGGAAAACACATCTGTTAGTGGGAGTGAGGGTGTGGAAGGGGTTAATCTATAAGCACTACTGGTGCACCTCTACCCTTTCAGCATTGAAGTATCTAAGTATGTGTGTACAGTACTGCCACTGACATTACTCTTACTGTTGTATGAGTAGTCTAATGTGCATTCTTAGAGTATAAGAACGGAACTATAGGTGAGTGGTTCTAACAATGTAAGTGAGACCATTCTTACAACAATGGTGGTCTCTGTGGCAGTATTAATTTATTATTGGACAATATCAATCAATCAGATTTCACAAACCTCCTGAATGAGCTGGTGTCCAGAGAGTCTGTGCACTGTGTATTGACAGATATTCTGTTACATCATCCTAGGAAATAGTGATCATGATATAATCCAGTTCAGTATTTAAATAAATAAAATAATAAAATCCTATATATATATATATATATATATATATAT
This sequence comes from Neoceratodus forsteri, assembly GCA_016271365.2. Classification (NCBI taxonomy): domain Eukaryota; kingdom Metazoa; phylum Chordata; order Ceratodontiformes; family Ceratodontidae; genus Neoceratodus; species Neoceratodus forsteri. The sequence goes on from CM057455.1 coordinate 718,291,398, forward strand.
ATATATATATATAACTACAATCTGAGCTAACTATGGAGCAATGCAAAGTGTTCTTGAAAAAATTGATTGGGAACATATATTATCAAATCTAACAGTGGAAGATTGCTGGGACAAAATAAAAACTATATCACTTGCAACTGAAGAAAGGTTTGTACCTGTAAAACAAATACATTGCAAGAAAGGTAAACTATCACCATGGATGACTAATAAGATCAAAAAATAAATAAGAAAGCAAAAAGCTCTATAAAGTACAAAAAATGCAAAACTCAACTAACATATTCCAAATATAAACACGAAGTAAGAACAACTAAACAACTGATCAAGATTTTCAAATCAGATTATCATTGAACAAAAGAAACAATAAAACTTCCTACTGGAGGCTGCAATTTTTAAAGACACAAGGCACATTTGCTTGACCTGGAAGGACACTACTTCTTTACTCAGCTGTGAGCTGTGTGAGAAATTCTATATTGCACTTGATATCTGCAACAAACGTGCACTTTTGCTTAATTCTGTGGGAGGTGAAAGTAACTACCCTTGGTAATTGCTTTTTGTTCACATATTTATTTAGTGTTTAACCAAGAAGGGGCTTGCAAACTCTGTTTATCTTGTTAGTAACTTCAGAAGGATTTAAATACTGCATTTGGGTAGATCCTTGGAGGTAGCTAGATTGTCTACTAGGATTTTCTGACAGTTAAACTATTTTTAAATAAATTACAGGTGGCTGAGGAGTTGAAAAAGGAGCTGCAAACTCTGCTATCTTGGAAGTAACTTCACAAGTGTTTGAATACTGCATTGTGGTTGTCCCTTGGGGTAGCTGGATTGATTACTAGGATTTTGGGACAGAAACTATTTTTAAATTTATTGTGCGTAGGGTTTGTGATAGTTAAACTATTTTTAAATAAGTTACTGTGGTTAAGGAGTTGTCATAGCAAAACCTGCAGTGTGAATTGAAACACAGACAGTCTTAGGTGCAGGACATTGTTTTCAGACCAAAAAGTGTTGTATTGGAACAGAAAGGGCTGCATCATAACCATTGTCAACAAATTGCCCTGGGTGGAGATATCCAGACTAGATCAGACTACTGTAAATTACTGGAGGCTGCAATTTTTAAAGACACAAAGCACATTTGCTTGACCTGGAAGGACACTACTTCTTTATTTAGCTGTGAGCTGTGTGAGAAATTCTATATTGCACTTGATATCTGCAACAAACGTGCACTTTTGCTTAATTCATGGGAGGTGAAACCAACTACCCTTGGTAATTGCTTTTTATTCACATATGTATTTAGTGTTTAACCAAGAAGGCTTGGAAACTCTGTTTATCTTAAGGGTAACTCAGAAGGATTTAAATACTGCATTTGGTAGATCCTCGAGGTGGAAGCTAGATTGTCTACTAGGATTTTCTGACAGTTAAACTATTTTAAATAAATTACAGGTGGCTGAGGAGTTGAAAAGGAGCTTGCAAACTCTGCTTATTTTGGAAGTAACTTCAGAAGTGTTTGAATACTGCATTTTGGTTGTCCCTTGGGGGTAGCTGGATTGACTTCTAGGATTTTGGGACAGAAACTATTTTAAATAATTTACTGGTGCGTGGGAGTTTGTGATAGTTAAACTATTTTAAATAAGTTACTGTGGTTAAGGAGTTGTCATGAAAAACCTGCAGTGTGAAACAGGAAAAGACAGTCTTTCAAGCAACAGAGGAGGGTGGATCTAGGTTTACGCTTGTTTGTTACAATTCTTAACATTTCAGTGCAGGAAGAGTTTAAAGCACAGCTGACTTATTTTGGGGCTGACAGCTTTCAGAGCACAAACCACCAGGCCTGTTTTGGGGCTGGGGAGGTATACCTGTGTCTGACTTGGATGTGTGGATTTTTCTCTGTTTGATTAGCAGGGTATTTTCTCTGTCAAATTGTTGTGCAGGGCATCTTGCTGACAGGAAGGCATTCATCGTGGCGGTGGGTCAGAGCTTTTAGCTGATTGTTTTGTGAGGGCACAGTTTAGGCCCAACCCCTTCCCACCCTCACCCCACCCACCCCTGGAAATAGTTCCTTTATACCTGGGGTTCTGACATCATTTCCGAAGAGTGCAAAGTGCATATCACTGTCATATCCTCTCTAGCACACTGCACTGACAATATAAGAATACACATTGTATAATATATATATATATATATATATATATATATATATATATATATATTTATATTACAAACCAATCACACACACACACAAAAAATAAAATAAAAAAAATTGGGGAGTAGTGCAATGTAATGGCTGTGGGGCAGCAGTCTTCCGGGAGTCTTTCTGGAGGCTGAGATGCTGCCCTATTTGCAGACAACTCTCTGCCCTGAGGGAGGAAGTTGCCCATCTTCAGGCCACACTGGACAGTAGTAAGGGAACCTTCCCCCAGGCCACACTGGACGGTAGGAAGGGAACCTCCCCCATCCAGGGAGCACCAGAGCCACCACCACTACCTCAGAGGTTGCGAAGAAAGCACAGCAGTTGGACCACAGTGGGCTCAGGGAGGGTGAGGATGGTGGAACAGAGGCACACCCAGCCAGTTGTTCCACACCACAATCCATACACCATTCTGGGGGAGCATAGCTCCCCTATGGATGCACCCACAGAGGAGACTAAGGAGGCTGAGGACAACTGTCACAAGGAGGCCCACAGGAAGAGGCAGAGGACACCTACAAGGAAAGGAAGAAGCTCCTGGGGGACCTCACTTATTAGGGGGATATAACTGGGGAGCAGGGAAAACTGAAGTAAGGTGCCTGCCTGGTGCCATGGCTTGCAGAGACAGGAAGCGCATCCTCAGAATCACGAGAACAGCTGCACGGAGTCTGAGCTGGGCGTCATTGTCCACCTAAGGACAAGTGACTTCTAATCATGAGATTAGAGCAGTGCAGAAGGACTTTGTAGAATTGGGAGGGCCTAAGACAAGTAGCACACACAATATCCTTCTCTGAGGTGCTGCCTGTCAATGGCATGAGTGAGGCGAGGTACTTTGCACCATGCAGTTTAATGAATGGTTGAAAAATGGTGTGAGCACAGGGTTTGGCTTCATTGGGGACTGGGTTCCACCTGGAGAACACCAGCCTATACTGGCAGGATGGTCTGCATCTGTCCAGGAAGGAACAAGTCTTTTGAGCAATCGGTTTAAATGCTTCATTGGCAAGCTTTTAAACTAGTCGGGGCACTTGATAAGCAGCAGAAAATCCCAGCTTCTCCTACAAAACAGGGTACTAAATGAGAAAAAGACCAGGTAGACAGGTCAGTGGGGGATGCTGCAAAAGAAGGTAAAACCATCAAAAATGGAAGCAATGAGTACCAATGCCCGTAGTCTGAGTAACAAGCTTCCTGAATTAGTGGCCTTGATGGAGAGGAACATCTGGATATCGTGGCAGTCACAGAAACATGGTACACACAAACCATGGCTGGGACATAAACATACCAGGAGGGTAAAAGAGGAGGAGGGTAGCTCTTTACATAAGGGAAGGAATCAAAGCAACAGAATAAAAAGGGAAAACAGGAGGAGAAGAAGCACTGTGGGTAAATTTGAGACCGCAATGGCACCACAATCCGCACAGGGGTTGTATACAGCCCACTTCTCAGGGGAGGAAATGGACAAGAAATGATAGCAAGAATACTTAGAATGGCAGAAAAAGTGCAGATATTGCTGATGGGCGATCTGAATATGCCAGATGTTAACTGGAGTGCAGTTGCAGCAGCCACTTCAAAGAGTGGGGTTATTCTAGATGCCCTACAAGGGGCATGCCTTAGACAACGAGTATTGGCGCCCACTCGAGAGGAAGCAATCTTAGACCTGGTTCTCTCAAATGGAGATGAAGAGAGGATCACAGATGTAGAAGTGGGTAGCCATCTGGGAACTAGCGACCATCGAACAGTATGGTTCACAATAAACACAGCAATAGAGTCAAGCCATACAAAGGCAAAAGTACTGGACTTTAGGAGGGCTGACTTTAAAAATGGTGAGTGCCTAAGGAATGAACTAGCAAATGGGCAGGAAGGAGGTGGAAGAACAATGGGGAATAATAAAACTGCCATCACAGAGGTAACAAGCCTTTGTGTGAAGCAAATAAACAAAACGAAATGATGTAAGAAACCACTATGGTTCTCAAAGGAAGAGGCAGTGAAGGTTCAAGAGAAAAAAACATTCAGGAAGTACAAGGAATCACAGAAGGAGCAGGACAGAGAACTGTATCAGTTAAAGCAAAAGGAAGCTGGGAAGGCAGTCAGAACAGCAAAGGCCCAAACCGAGGAAAAGATAGCCAACTCAGTTAAGAAGGGGATAAAACCTTTATAGGTACATCAGGAGTGAAGGAAGACCAAGGAGGCTAGTGAGGCTTAATATAGAGGAGGGAGGGTGGGCAGAGGGTGACTGTGAAAAGGCAGAGATACTAAACAAATATTTTGCTCAGTATTTACAAAGGAAGTGGGAGGTACCTAAAACAAACAGTAGAAACACTCTGGATAAAGAAGTTGATACCAGCCCATTTACAGAAGAAAGGGTTATGAAAGAACTCTTAAAACTGAAGGTGGACAAAACAATGGGGCCTGATGGGATTCATCCCAGAATTCAAAAGAACTAAGGGTAGAACTAGTGACACCACTGACTACCCTCTTTAACAAATCATGGGAGGATGGGTGGTACCTGAGGACTGGAGAAGGGCAGATGTGATTCCCCTTCACAAAAGTGGGAGCAAGGCAGAAGCAGAAAACTACAAACCTGTTAGTTTAACCTCAGTGGTAGGGAAAATGATGGAATCTCTTCTGAAGGAAAGAATTGTTGAGTATCTAGAGGCCAGAGGGGCTCAGGACCCAAGGCAGCATGGATTCACAGTGGGAAGGTCATGCCAGACAAATCTGATAGATTTCTTTGACTGGGTGACCAAAGTAGTAGATCAGGGAGGGGCTGTGGACATGGCCTACCTAGACTTTAGCAAGGCATTTGACACAGTTCCACACAAAAGATTAATATACAAGTTAGACAGCCTGGGAGTGGGTCCCAAGATGACAGCCTGGGTAAAGAATTGGCTGGAGAATAGGACACAGAGAGTAATAGTAAATGGAGTCCACTCTGAAGAAAGGGAAGTTGCTAGTGGGGTACCGCAGGGTTCAGTATTAGGACCGGTCCTCTTCAATGTCTTTATAAGCGACATTGCAGAGGGACTGGAAGGAAAAGTATGTCTCTTTGCAGATGACACAAAGATCTGCAACAGAGTTGATGCACAAGGTGGGGTGGAAAGGATGAGAAGGGACTTGGCAATGTTAGAGGAATGGTCAAATGTATGGCAGCTTAGATTCAATGCTAAGAAGTGCAAGGTAATGCACCTGGGAAACAAAACCCAGGGAAAGTACACAATGGGGGTGAGATACTAACAACAATAAAATGGAAAGGGACCTGGGGTAGTCATATCAGATGACGTAAGGTGGGCAAGCAATGTGAGAGGGCAGCAAGGAGGGCTGGGGATACTGGGATGCATAGGAGAGGCATCACCAGTAGAAAACAGGAAGTTATTATCCCTCTGTACAGACAGTTGGTGAGACCCCATCTGGAGTACTGCGAGCAGTTCTGGAGACCCAATCTCCGCAAGGACATAGACAGGATGGAGGCTGTCCAGAGGAGGGCAACTAAAATGGTGCAGGGTCTGCACTGGAAGACACATGAAGAGAGACTTAAGGAGCTGAATATGTATAGCCTCGAGGAAAGGAGGGAGAGGGGGGACATGATAGAAACTTTCAAGTATCTCAAGGGAATCAACAAAGTCCAAGAGGGTAGCATCTTTCAAAAAAAAGAGGTGTGCAAGAACAAGGGGTACAATTTGAAGATAGAAGGGGGCGGCCAGAGGTAATTTAAGGAAGTACTTTTTCACAAAGAGGGTTGGTGGATGCATGGAACGCCTCCCTGAGGAGGTCCTGAGTCAAAAACAGTGGTGGAATTCAAGCATGCATGGGACAGTCATAAGGCAATTCTAGGGGGTGGGGGTAGGAAGAAGTAGGCTGCTGGTTAACTAGGATCTGCAGCTAATCCATTAGGTAGGGAAATGAGCAGATTGGGTGGGCCAAGCTGTCCTTATCTGCCGACAAAATCTATGTTTCTATGTTTCTCTTATATAAACCAAATAAGAAATGGAAAAAACTATATCCAAACTATACTTTCAAATGGTGAAATACAACTGACCTCAAGGAATTTTGGAAAAGATCAAACACCATCTAATACAGTAATTAGTAATGATGAACCACCACCTACCAACGTCAATGAAACAAAATAGTTATAGACCAACTTAGAATGAATGTCAGCAGGACCAGATGAGATCAACACAAAGCTTCTAGAAAACCCATCATCAGCTATAAATAAACCACTAACTATTTTGTATAATATGTCAATCAAAACTGGCAGTATACCTAAGGAATGGAAGACAGCAGTTATCTGCCCAATATTCAAAAAAGGTAGTAAAATTCATCCTGAGAATTACCGTCTGATAAGTTTAACAGCAACTCCATGAAAAGTACTAGAAACCATATTAAAAAAATAGATTTGAAGAGGAAACTTTAAGACTGAATTTACAAGACAATACACAACACGGATTTAAAAAAACATAGGTCATCCGTAACAAATGTAATAATATTCAATGAATCAATTAGTCAAAGTTTAGATAGTGGAAAACCATGTGAAATTGTTCTTATTGACTTTAAAAAAAGCATTTGATAAAGTATGTCATCAAATACTAATCAATAAGTTAAGTGATATGAAATACAGTTCTTATCTAGTAGCTTGAGTCAAGAATTGGTTAATGGAAAGAATGCAACAAGCACATGTTCAGGGACAATTATCAGGACTAATTGAAGTGACTAGTGGTGTACTTCAAGGATCGGTCCTCGGACCTTTTCTATTCAACTGTTTTGTGTCAGAGTTACATAAAGAAATAAACACAAATATTATTAAATTTGCAGATGATACAACATTATCAAATGAAGTGACTAGTGTGTCTGATGGTTAATCACTCCAGAATAACCTAAATACAATATCCAGTTGGTGTATAAAAAACTGAATGGAATTAAATTATAACAAATGTGTGCGATAATACATCTTGTTAAAAATAACCCACAATTTGTTTATTCAATTGATTCTATACAACTGCATACGGTAGAAATTGAAAGAGATCTCAGTGTAACCATAGATAATTCATTTAAACATAGAAAGCACATCAGAACCATGGTTCAAGAGGCAAACACAATTATAAATATTATTAAGAAATCATTTATAACAAGGGACAGGTATACTATGATAAACCCGTATAAAAACTATGTACACCCACATTTGGATTACGCATCACCATTTTGGTCACCATATAATAAACAGGATATATATCATACTGAACGAGTACAAAAAGAGCAACTAAAATAATATGAAGACTCTCTTATAGTAATAGAATGGAAGAACTTAACCTCATGTCCTTGGAGGTCAGAAAGAAAAGAGGTGATTGTCTCCTTTTCCATAATATCATTCACGATCCAACACTTAAAAAAGAATGTGGTATGATTTGTAATAACAGAAATAAAATTTGAGTTATCTTAACAATCAATTTGAACTACAAATGACAAATACAAAAATGATAGAAAACGTTTTTACAATGCGTACAATAGCATTTTGGAATCGACTGCCAAGTACTGTGGTTGGTGTACAGGAACCACATAAGTTTAAAAAAGCTCTCAACAAATTTCTGGGCTATTAAAAGCTGTGCCCCACTAGTGTGGGTGGAGGCAGTAGATGGACTCATGCCTAATTGTGTCCAAAACCTACAAAGTACAAAAACACACTCTTAACAGAATAAGACTAAGAGTGTTGCATGTGCAGGGATAAGGAGCACTCCAGTTGGTCCGAAGTACTCCCTCAATCTATGATCATAATCAGTACATACCATACAGGTATGAAGGCTGGAACAACTAACCTAGAGTGATTCTAAGATGACAGACAGCTGATAGGAGTGTTTACATGGTCCTCTGTAGAATACCTGTAATTCTTTCAGATTTTCTACCTTTCTTGCTGCTCAACTGACTGAAATATGGCTGAGGCAATTCTTCCTGAGTTAATTAAGAAGGAGCTACAGAGGCAAGATTCACAAAATGGCAGCAATACCTAAAGCTGTGGGACAAACCTGGTCCAACTGGGTTGCCACTTGGGGATCCCCAGGTTTCTGCAGTTGTCCAACAGCTGCGAGTATTCCTAAAAGTGGAGCAGATTATGACCATCTCCATAATTTACGACGGCTTGCCGGTGGTGTTGACAGGGAAATCTCTGCAGCTGCAGAGACCAGTTACGGCTGGCGGGACCAGCCATAACATCGTCCACAACAGTTGTGCTGTGTGTGAATAACAATCTCCGCAGCTGCGGAGATTTGGTCCGCAAATGGAGTTGCAGCATGGGACTTGGTTCCAGAAAGCTTCGTGAATCCAGCCCTGAGAGACTTAAAAAGAAATGCAAAGAACTGAGGTTTTTTTTCACCCCCAGTTGTAGATTTAATCCTGAACTAGGGATGCTCCATCTGGATCCACCGCAATTTCAGAAATTCTAATTCTGATTCAATTCCATTTGCAGTAATGGAAGGGAACTGGGACCGGAATAGGAATTTCTGATTCCAAATCCTAACAGGCTGGTGCAGAACAAAAAAAAAAAAAGAGTAGTATTAAAACATGTTCATCGCACGTTGCTTGTGATCCACACAGTCACTGGATTCCTTCCAACTCCCAGTACCATTCCCCACCCCTTAAATCACTGCTTCCTTCTCCAATGGTCTGGGCTGATGCTAGTCCAGAGGTGCCAGGTGGTCAGTGTCATATGTCCTCCCACTCTTTCAACCATGCTACTGGCCCCACCTCCGTCTTCTCTTCATCTTGACCCCCTCCCTCTGGTCCCACTGATTAACGAGTATCCGTCCATGTCCAGTCTCTCCTCAAACCAACCTCACACTACTACATCCCGAGTGAAGTGCCACTTGACTGAGCTGATTCCAGCAAACAGGGAGGAGGGTATTGGCTGCTATATTTTACTAGACAATAACAGACTGGAGTCCCTTGCTTCCAGGCTGCCTGCTACTACTGCCCGTCCTCACTCTTAGTGTTGGCGGGCTCACCATGCCATGTGCTTCTGCGACTGACTAGTTTACCGAGTCCCTGACTACCACCTGATCACGTCAGTGCAGTTAACTGGAGATGTCCAGGCCTACTAACTACAAACCCTGGTAAACCTACCCAACAAGTCTTCTCCCAGTCCACAATGGTATTCTGTAACCCAGGGTTTGGTGTAGAAGCACCCCACCTCCCAGGACCCAGAGGAACATTGTGTAATTATGCATTAAGCCACATAGCCCTGGGATTAGGGGTTGGGGATGGGTTTAGTACAGGTAGGTGGTCTGAGAAGGGTGGTGGTCAATGGAGTGCTCCCAGCACCTCCCCTGCCCCAAGTCTGAATGGAGGCGTACCAGAGGATCAATTAAGCGGAGGCAGCGAGACCTGGGAGGGACTCAGGTAATTGGCAGTGGTACCACGGGCATGCCAGCAAAGGGGGGCTACTGGACTGCCCCAGCATGTTACTTGTGTGGTCGAGTGACAGTGAGTGATCTGCTGGAGAAGACCAGAGGGATAGAAGATAGTGGGTCGGCTTAGGAACGGGGTGTGGGAATTGAACTTTCTGTCCTCCCCACTGCTGGCTAGTGGCTGTTACTGGCAGACATCTGTGAAAGTAGTCAGACTTACTCTCTGACAAACTACAGCGATGTCACTAAACTCCCACTCAGCCCAGAAGACCTGAGATCACGGCGGTTCTCATATCAACATGCACTAGGGGCGGGGGGTCAACAAGTAGAACATATTCACTTATTAAATTTGCAATGTAGCAGGATGGGGAATCAGATTCTGATTCTGCATCTGATTAGTTTTCAGAATTTAGATTTTTGCCCTTCAATACCAAATATCAGAATTCTGAAAAAATACCTAGAATCTAATCCTGCAGGAGGATTCTGTGCAATCCGAACCTGGACAAAATGGAAAAGGCAGACACTCTGGATAGATTTCTGTGTGTTACCCTATTGGGCAACGTTGGAGGGTAGGGAGTGGGATGAGGCTGATCTCATTGGCCCCTACTCCAACAAAACTGTACATACCTAAGACTCAGAGAAACTGGTTACAGTGGCAAAACTGCAGCTTGAAGATGTTTCTAAATCCAATCCAGCTCTTATGACAGTGTTAAGCAAATTTAAGTCACTGTTAGATATTACTGAGGCCCACTGCGATGGTCTACATGCTGAGTGATAGTGAACGAGCACTTTTCTCCCAAAGAGTGGCATTAAGGCAGCTGTAAGGGGGATCCCTGAGATGAAGCAGCAAGTATTTACCAGTGGAAGGGTTTGGAAAGGGCTAGTAGCCCTAAAGATAGATAAAGACACATGGGATGCATCTGAGGGTGCTTAAGAACTGGCAACAGAACTAAATGAACCCCTGATAGAGCTACTCAATACCCCAATTGAGAAAGTGGTAGTTCCAAAAGACTGGAGGGTAGCAGACGTAGTCTGCTCCATGATGGGGGGAGGGGGGAGAGAGACAAGGAGCTACTGGGTAACTACAGACCTGTCAGTCTTACCTCTACTGTGGGTAAAATGATCATGACACAAGTCAAACAGGACCATGTGGACTACCTGGACAGTGTAGTACTGGCATAGGTCAGGAAGCACAGGCAGACCAGGAGAAGTTAACATTTGCAAGTAGCGTTTTATTATTCCTCAATAACAATAAAATAAAAAAATAAAATAAAATAGTACTGAGGAGCAGTTTATACAGGGAGCACCAACAAAAAATCCTACAGCTCAATCTCCCCTGAAAAGCATTGCTCTGTTTGTGTTTTGCCTAGCTAAAACTCTGCATCCTGTAAGTTGTATCGCTGTTTTTCACAAAATGTATCAAATTTTGTTAGTTTCTTTCCTAGGGCTAGCCTGAAGAACACATCTAGTATTAACAGGTGCAACAAAGTAATACATTTTGTCCCAGAGCTGATTTCCTGTTGACAATTCTACAAACAAACTTGTGGAGGTCAAAATGCATCCGAGGTCACCCCCTGTGTTCCAGATTGTTATATTTTCCAATAAAGCCAAACAGCTTTCTGCAGTCATTTTCAACATCATAATTATATACATTTGCAAACCAATGGATCCCAGTTTCAAATAAAGATTCACACATTTTGTTTAACCACAGAGAAGCAGGAGGAGAAAGAATGAATAGATACAGCAAGTAAAGGAAGGGACATAACAGGGGAAATTGTGAGACAATCAGAGTGGCAAATTCCAAGGTGCCACAAGAAAAATTTGACTGCACAATCTGAGAAGCAAGAGACAGACTAGTGGTAGAACAAAACAGATTGTTGCTTTTAACTATCTCTGCATAGCAAATGGGACAGAGTCTTACCCAACCCTGCCACAGACTACAATGGATTCCAGGATAGTAAACAGCATGGGTTTATGGCAAGGAGGTCTTGTGTGACCAATTCAATAGAACTCTTTGACTGAACAACAAAGGTAATGGATAAGGGCTACGCTGGGGATTTACTCCATTTCGATATCAGCAAGGTTATAGAATCAGTGCCTAATAGAAGGTTATAATAGTAGAAGTTTTTGTTTATTTCCGGCTCCCTTCCCCATAGGCATAGGGTGCCCTTAAAGAATATAAAACAGACAGCTTTAGGAACATAAAACTCATAATACAAATACTGGTATATAGTAACTGGGGAAAGCTTTTTCCCACAGGGAAAGCAGGTTATAATTTCCCGTTATAACCCGCAGGTTATAATGGGTATAAGCATGCGCAAAAAGCAGGGTTCCGATCCTCCTCACGAGACGGTACGTTGTAGTTCGCCGCCAGTTGGAATCAGCAGTAAGTTAATTGAAAATATAAACGGAATAACTAAAAAAATGCTTTCCAAGCTGCCAAAATTATAAGAGCTTTTACGGCGACAATATTTTTTACACGAGCTGCAGACCGCGTGGAAGCCGACGAACTGCACAGCGCCATGGGAATGTCTTTATTTAATAATATAAGTGCTGAGGCGAAAAAGCATTCCCCAGCAATTATATAAAATAAAAGCTGGGGAGGCCTGTAAAACTCTGAATGCTGAACACCCCTTGGTGTGGGATGTCTGTACAAACCCCTCAAGCTTCACTCTCGGGATTTATGTGGCATCCCACACCATGGGGGTGTCTAACATTCTCGTTATAACCACCTCCCCAGCCATTATTGTATATATAAAAATCAATACATACAAACAATTAAAATTCCATACAGGCTAAGTCCTAAGCTGTCTACCGGTTGCTGAAGAAGCTAGCAAATCTGGGTGCAGCGAAGGAAACAAGTCAGACAGGTGAGAAACTGGTTGGAAAGATGGTTGTGGTTAATGAAGTCAAGGCAGAAGAGAGGTGGCCACCAGTAGGGCACCACAAGGATTAGTCCTGGGTCCAGTTCTTTCAATACATTCATCAGCAACATGGGAGAAGGAATCAGGACAAGATGTGTCTCTTCACAAAGACACTAAGCTCTGTGGCAGAGAAGACAGCAAGGAGGCTGTTGGAAAATGCAAAGAAACTTGCAAAGGCTGGAGAGGTGGTTGAAGGTTTGGCAGCTGAAATTCAATGCCAAAAAGTGCAAGGTGAAGCATACAGTGAATAAGAACCTCAGGACAGAGTACTGGATGGGGCAGGGGTAAAGCTAGGCACAACTTCTGAGGAAAGAGACTTAGGGGTCATCATCAGTGACTCCCTAAAATAATAAATCCATTGTAACAAGGCAACCAGGGTACTGGGATGTATATGAAGGGGTACTGACAGCAGAAGAAAGGAGGTATAAATACCTCTCTATAGATCACTGGTGAGGCCCCACCTGGAGTACTGTGCCCAGTTCTGAAGTCCTAACTTAAAGAAAAATAAGGACAGGCTAGAGACAGTGCAACATCGTGTGACCAGAATTATTCAGGGCCAGCAGGGCAGATCTTATGAGGATCATATCAAGGCACTGAACGTGTACTCGCTGGATGCCAGATGAGAGGGGATAAATGATAGAGACTTTCAAGTTCCTAAAAGGAATGAACAATGTAAACTGCGATGAACTATATAGCGTACGTAGTGATAAAGAACATGGGGGTATGAGGGGAAACTGATGGGGCAGTTCAAGAGGGAAATGAGGAAAGATTTATTTTACAGAAAGGGTGTTGGAGCCGTGGAACTATCTGCCAGCTGATGTGGTGGGCACCAAAACTATCAATAATTTCAAACATGGCTGGGATAGAGTGAAGGGCTTAGTGGTTGTTCATGGTTGTAGCAGTAGGGCAGGGAGCATGGAGGAGGAGGACAGTGTGGATCAGAACCCTGTATGAACCACAGGTTCTAGGTTTGTTAGGATTTTATGGGCAAGACTGGATGGACCAATGGTCTTTTTCTGCCACCACTTTCTGTGTTTATGTTTCTGTCGATTTGCCTTCCCCATTACTGACTGCTGAGGAAATTTGTAATGAAAAGATCTTCATTCTTTAGAGTTCAGTTAGTCCAGCTGCTCATTCCCACAGATGAAGACTGTTGTGAAATCAGTTTTTGCCAGGAGAATAAACGTGATGTCACAAGCAGAGTATTATTATGATATCAGGTGGGGAAACCAACAGGAATGAATAAGTTCTCATGGAACAAAAATCATGTTTTCATGCAAATGTCCACAGTAATCAATAATGGAGAGTCAAAATACAGAACAGTGTGCAATATACTGTTAATTCACTGTGTCCAAATATTATTTTCTCAAAGTTCAACTGGAGGCGTCAGCTACTCTTTAATATAAAGAACATAATGGCTTCAAAATTCCAAATTTGTTTTGGAACATTGTTGTGAGGTTCTATTAATGGGACTGTTTACTGCGGCTCACCCATCAGCACCATACTTCTGGCATATCAGAGCGTACATACTGGATCTGAGCGGTTCTGATTCAGTTCAATTAGATTTTACAACTAAGGTGCCGTTCACACTAATGTAGAGTAGAACATCTAATGAGACTGTACGTACTGCACATACTTTACACGGTAACTGCACAATTTAAACAGATGAAAAAATATATAGTGCACTTAAGTCCATATAATAAGGCTGTAACAGCACTGAGGGGTTCTGGTATCAACTGTATTTGTCTAAAGAACCCTGAGTTGACTTACAGCCTATTCACTTTTGTTGTATTTACTTATTATAATTTTTAGTCACCAGCCTTCCCTACTTGTTCTGTTGCCACCAGTTTGTTCCATTTACTTCTACTTCTGACACAAGATGGAAGCAGTTATGTAGGCACTTACCTTTAACAGCTCCAAAATCAGTGACTTTCTGTGTAAAAACCAGACAATTATAAGCAATGATGTGAGACGCACGGATTAACAAGCATGTAAACACCTGTAGTTTATACAGAAATTAACTCCATGCAAGCCACCCTGCAGAATGGACCTGGAAACAGGCTCAGTGTGTCTTTCCTCGTACGTAATCTCAGATAAGCCTGAATCCACCAGATCATAATAACTTTACTTCGGGGTTCTTCAGGAGCAAAGTAACCATCTCTTTCTGTGGTAATATTGTCTATTCATCGAATACTGAATGTAACATTCCCAATAATTCATCTAATGCATTTAAAAAGAGATCTGGGGAAGAAGAAGATGAAAATAATGACTCATCTGATTGGGCATCAGTACCATCAAGGGCTTTTAAAAGGGACATAAGGCGGATCACTTCCATATCCCTCTACATAATTCATTCAGCTCACTTGAAATAGATACCACTGATGTTCGTCACCCTTATTAAATGAGGAAAATGATGCCAGAGTCTCTCAGTCCTCTTCAACATTTATTCAAAATACACTACATATATCAGAAACAGGTCCCAGACCCAAGTTCATAAAAACATGTAATGCTACTACTTCAAGCTCACATAAACAACACCTTGGCTCAAATTCTGAACCTGTCTGTATTACTAATCCCATTCCCCCCCCATGAAACACTAACAAGTGGCCATATTACAACAGACACTAATGCAAACATTACCACCACCCAGCAGCAACGTCAAATGTATGTCCTGGGGGGATTCAATCATTAAACACTCTGACAAAGCAAATTGTAATCCAGACAAACAGAATCAAACCTGCTCAAATTTTAGAGGAGCTAAGGTTTTAGATATTGCAACTATGATCCCAAACATCCTCTCAGATGCTGGTCCTAACCCTCTGGTAATAATCCATGTAGGCATCAATGATATAAACCATTCTGGTATCCAACAACTAAAACAGAACTACATTGCATTAAATAACTTAGTAGAGAAAGGCTGTACCACCTGTTTTTCTGAAATTCTCCCAGTACCGAGAGCAACTCCCAATATCATTTACAAAATCAAAACCATCAACGAATGGCTGAGAAAGCGGTGCCTTAAACAAAATATCCATTGTATCACCCATTGGGAAAGGTTCTGCGACAGGGGCTTCCTCTTCTGCTGAGATGGTCTTCACCTCAGTAAAAGGGCCCTCTTGGGAAAATCCACATCTTCTGTAATAAACTCTCTGACCACACAGCCCAATTTAAACTGATTAACCAGGGGAGATAAAGAAGGGCTCTTTTCTCTAATACTTGGGAATAATAGTAAATCGATAACTAATCATAATATTCTAACATTCAATGCGAGATCATTAAATAATCTTAAAATGTTCGAACTACAGACTAGATGCATTCTCTATGATCTAAGCATCATAGCTGTCACCGAAACATGGTACAACCCTACCTCAGCATGGATCAAAGATATCCCAAATTTCAAACTTTATCATAAAGACAGAATAAAGAAAACAGGAGGTGTAGTTTCTCTATACATTCGTAATGACATACCTTCTCATAAGATTCCTGAACTATCCAATACAGAATCTATCTGGGTTTCCCTGCATTCCAAGAATCAGTCTAAAATAACAGTTGGTGTTTGCCATCATCCTCCATCCAAGGATTTATTGTATACTCAACCTCTGATTAACATATGGCAGACATGGGGAAGGGGCATTATGATAGTTGGTGATTTTAACATGCCCAATACTGATTGGGACAATAACAGTGGTAAAACTGATCATGAGAAATTGTTCACCTCTCTCATAACTGACACTGGCCTTGAACAATTAGTACATGCACCAACTAGAGGCAATAAATCCTCGATTTAGTCATTACCAACAAGAGCTAACATTTCCGATATTCAAATTTTAAGCCCAATAGGTAGCAGTGACATCAAGTCAGTTCTATTCAGTCTTTACAAAACTACACTTACTAACAATAGCACTACTTACAGAAATTATGAAAAGCAAACTTTACAAAATAAATGATACTCTGAATAAAATCAACTGGGGAAAGAATTTGATAATATTAATATCAATGAAACATGGGAGAAATTAAAAAATACAATTCTAAAACTTGAACAACTATACATTCCTATTAAGCGTAAATATAACAAAAACTGCAAGATCCTAATCTGGGTTACAAGATCTATTCTTAAACTAATCAGAATAAAAGAAAAGTCCTTTAAAAAATGTAAAACCAATCCAAATCAATCTAACACCCTCAATTATAAAAATTCAGTTCAATCTTTAAAGAAAGCAATCAAGCAATCCAAAAGTAGACAAATTAAAATTAGCACACTCCAAAAAAATAAAAAAAATCACTATTCTCATATATCAATAGTGAAAAATGGTAATACCAGGTTAGTGGGACCCATACCTATAAATGGAACAACTATAAATAATCATTCTGAAACAGCAAATCATTTCAATAAATATTTCTGTTCTGTTTTTGGTGTTAGTGGGTCATTATCTATAATGAACCCCAAAACTGATTTACCCATCATCTTCTCCAAAGAAGATGTTACTGAAGCCCTGTCATTTGTAAACCAATCTTCTAGCAGTGGCGGAGGAACAGCCGGTGCAGTGGCACAGGGGCCCAACACACTTAGGAGCCCAATAAAATATTCACATTTAATTTTTACAAACAGTGGCAACATTAGGAGAGAGAGACAGTCCTACCTAGACAGCTGACTGAGCTGTCAGTGTGCCGTGCTCAACCTGTGTGCTGCCCAATAATGTACTGCAGATGGCAGCAGAGACTCTCTTTCTTGCAATGCGGAAGACAGTAAAGACTGAGAGCCAGAGACCAAACTAAAAGAATGACCAATTAAAGCTGTCTCACTCACTCAGACTGGCACTGCACTAGCGTTTTTTCAGTTCTCCACAGTCTGAGGGTCAGGATAGGAATCATTCTGACCGTGTCTGTGAGACTACTGGCTGCAGTGAGGCACAGTCTGCTACCTGCATTGTGCGCCTTCTAATCCAGTATGCTGCAGAAGGCGAGCACGCCCACGGTCGAGAGGCACTTGTTGACTAGGCAGAGTTGGGTAGAGAGAGAGAGCGAGAGAAGACTTGTCCGTGACCCGTTCCGTGCGTGCTGTACATACACAGAGTCAGAGAGCATCCCGCCTTGCCATGCCTTTCCCGACCCCAACAGGGTCGGTCACCCTGACCCATCTGTCCCTCCTGAATCCGATCTCCAGAACACCCCACCACGCTTGTGCCATCCACCCTAACCCGACCGCCCCCCCCGGGCCCCCTTCAATCCTCACATTCGACCTCCGGCGGCTCCAACAACCATCTGTATTTACTGCTGCTCAGCAGTGCTGCTCCTCGTCCTCTGCTTAAGTTCTTTTCTCTTTCTCTCACTCTCTCTGTTAATGACCATGTCTTTTTACTTGTTCTTCTATCAACATGATTCAGCACCAAATAACCCGGTAGGTGGCTTTGGCTTTTTAGCACGCCTCACTCAGAAGAGTCAACCCTGGGGTTTATCTCTCAGACTAGTGCTGCTGACCAGAAGTCCAGGACCTGGACCGACCTGTCTATGTCTTTGTGATGTGTTTAGGCTTAGCTTGTGGTGGTGGGGGGGGCACTGGCACCAAACTGGTCCAGCCACGAATGAGAACTAAAACTACCAGATGACTAAACTACTAGTGCCCTGTGCCAGTGCTGTGCTCACTGTACTACAGAGTGGACTAAGAGGGAGGGGAGGCAGAGAGCCGGAGAGGTCGACTCAGCCTGCAGGCAGGCGCCAGGCATGCAAAAGGGCAGCATTGGTCCTAGCAAGCTCGAGCTCTGCACCACATGACTGGCTGTTGGCTGACACGTCCCATTGGATAGGGGCACAGTCAGTCAATGGCAGGCAGGGCCGAGCTGGGCTATATAGGATTGCAGCACGAAGAGATGGGTCACATGCTGTTGATGAGCTGAGGGGAGCGAGTTGGTGACACGTAGCGGTGTCTGTGTGTGGCATGGACACAAAAACACAATATTTCTTTTGATCATTTCTAATCTTGATTGTTATGTGACTGACTGTTTTGGCAGGGACTGATTAAAAGACTGATTATTGTACTGAAGGTCCAAGGAGTAGTAGCACAGCATCGATGACTTACTGTAACTGGTCTGGTGAGGATTTTCTAACTGAAAGAAAGAAGGCTTGGGAGTTGGGCCTTGGACCTTGCTTACTACCTGGCTGGGCTGGGGCTGGCAGTGGGCACAGGCTAGCTGCTGCTGGCTGGGCCTGATAGTACTAGCTAGCAGCACTGCAGAGCACAAGATGAACAGCCAGTTAGAAGTCTTTAAAACAAGGAAAAAAAAAACACCTGGGCAGGGGGTCGATGCGCCTTTGGTGGGGGCCAAAATTACAACCTGCACTGGGGCCCATTCTCTTCCCTCCTCCACTATCTTCTAGTGCAGACCCTGATGGCATTCAATCGAAATTCATAAAAGAAATCTCATTATTTTTAGTTGTCCCCCTGACATTGCTATTTAACAAATACATGTCTGACTGTCAAATTCCTAATGACTGGCATCAGGCCGTAGTAATACCTATTCATAAAAAGGTAGTAGAACCAATGCTGAAAATGTTCAACCCATAAGCCTTACTTCCATCCTAGGCAAAGTAATGGAACATATTATTAAGAAACATCTTGATCTTGGAATTGAACGACTTCGACTGTACGATCATTCTCAACATGGATTCAAATCTGGACATTCATGCACCACAAACCTTATTGCCTTTTATAATATTAGCCTACTACTTGACAACATTATTCCCTCTGATGTAATTCCACTTGATTACAGTAAGGCATTTGATAAGGTATCACACTCCAAACTAAACAACAAACTACACTCTTTAGATTTCAATACCAAACTCATTAATTGGATAATTTGGTTGACTAACAGAACACAAAAGTGAGATTAAATTCTATTGATTCACAAATTGGTCATGTCACAAGTGAATTCTCCAGTGGTCTGTCCTGGGTCCTACCCTATTTAATATCTTCATTAGCGACATGATTATCAGCAGCGTAAACTTTATTTGAAATCTACAGATGACACAAAAATTGGTGGAACAGTAGATAACCGAGAGTAATAAATCACTTAAACATGAACTACAATCATTAGAAACATGGGCACATGACAGTTTCATGGAATTCAGTGTGGACAAATGTGGTGTTCTTCACGTAGGAAAAACTAATCCTATGAACAAACGCTATCTAAACAATTCATTAAGTCATCCACTAGTGAACGTGACCTATGGGTTTAAATCAATACTAAACTGTCTTCATCATTACACTATATAAAAACTGCACAAATAACTAATACCCTGAAAAAAATTAGGAGAACATTTATTAATAAAACTAAAGATTGTCTTCTCCCGTTGTACAGTGCCTATATTCACCAACACATGGACTTTGCATCTCATATTGGAACCATATTTGACAAGTGACATTAATAGACTTGATCAGGTTCAAAGAAGATTTACAAAAATTATTCCTAAAATTTCATACCTCGATTATGAAACTAGGCTAGAAACCACCAGTTTATCCCCCTTACATTTAAGAAGGTATAGGGGTGATCTTTTACTTACATTTAAAATATTAAAATCACCTATTCTGATGAAAGAATGTGGACTGTCCCTAGCCTCCAAACGTATAGTGGGTAGAGTCCATAATAAACAACTAGTTATCCATCAAGCAAAAACTAACAAAAGGGACAATTTTTTCTGTATTAGAGCATCAAGAGCATGGAATCTGTTACCACAAGAACTTTGACACTTTCAAGAATCAACTTGATATTTGGTTAAATCATCATTATCCCATCAATTATTGACCCACACTGGTGGGGACAATCTCGATGGGCCTTGTGCCGCTTTTGTCCTATAACATCCAGTAAATACATGAAATAAGTAGCAATGAAACAGTCAATAAGCACTTGACATTTTAATCTACTCAGCATTCCTTGTGTTAGGGGCATGAAACTGGAATCCAGCAGTAACAAAATCACAGAAGGGGTAAAGGAAGGGCTCCTTCCCCACCCTATACCTAATTCTTCCACACTGAGGCCTTATTTACAGGGACACTGTCAACACCCATAGCCCTCTAAATATCTTTAGTTGAAAAAAAACACATGCTATGATTTGTCACATTCTGTAGAGATTATTTGTGTAGCTGGCAGTTTGATTTTGAATTGTTTTTCTTTCTAAAATTGAGAAACAGGCTGCCCACCATACTGGTGTTACCACAGAGAACTTTTATGTTTATTGTCCTAGATCAACTCCCGCTGCATCTTTCCTGGGCTTGGGGACACCCCCAACACAGTCTAGCTGTTCAAGATGCAGTGGGAGGAGATCAGACTATTGCATCATGAGTGGCTGCACTGTTTGGGGTGTTCATAAGGTTCAGGAAGTGTGCAGTAAGAGGAGATGAATGATTTGAAACGAAACAAGGATGGGTATAATTACACCATTAGCATGCATTTCAGTTATACTAAGGAAGAAAGCAAATAAACAACCAGCAACATCAATGATTTTTATAGAAGGTAAGCAATCATAAAATACAGGTTTTCAACTAGGAAAAAATGATGCAAAAAGGATTCACAGTGTCCCTTTAACTAAGGCCCTCCCGGAAAAGGCTATGCTAGGTTATTCCCACCCTTGTCTATCTGCATTTGTGCAGGCACACAAGCCTATGCAGAGCTTTCTACCCTTGCCCAATGGTGTTTCTACAAAGCTGGGCATCATGACTGTCTCATGGCGTGTCAAACATGCCCGCATCTAGGCTGTGGCAAAGGTAAATGAGAAGAGCATACTAACTCAGCCTTCTCTCCCTGGGCAACCAAGAAATCGTAGTGCACTAGCACATTCTAGCCTTCTTCCGTAGAGGAATCACATGTCCCTGAGGGAACTGCAGTTCACTCCTTGTTGGCCTGGTACCTTGCATGGCAAATTAGGATGCTGACAAGTTACTCATAAACATATACAGTATTGAGCTTTATATAATC
The DNA here is from genome assembly GCA_016271365.2 of Neoceratodus forsteri. Classification (NCBI taxonomy): domain Eukaryota; kingdom Metazoa; phylum Chordata; order Ceratodontiformes; family Ceratodontidae; genus Neoceratodus; species Neoceratodus forsteri. The sequence continues at coordinate 718,312,852 of CM057455.1, forward strand.
CAAATAAAATTTCTAAGTACATCTTTTTACTTTTATAGCCAGATTAAGGCAAAAGTCATAGACATGTGCCATGTTTTTCTCAGTCTCTAGACTTGCTCTTTCCTTTGCAGCTTATTCCTGGAAAAAAGCCTCACAATATTTAAAAGCTTTTCTAACTTATTTTTAGCATTCAAGCCAACTACTGGATTCTATTTGAAACTTTTATACATGCAAATCACATGCACATGGTTGCTGCTTTGTGCCTTTGTGTCTTCAGGATATAAACTGTAGTGTGACTTGCTCAAAAGATTAGTTCCATTGTAGGAACAAGAGCTTATTACCCATGATAGCTCTTGCTGAAAAATGTTCTCTTGTTTCGACTTGCAACTACCCTAAGGCAGCTCTGTAACAAATTAAAATGTCCTGTTTCAAATACAGCACAGACAGAGCCATGAAAACTATAATCTTGCAAAGAGGTTCCTTATTCTGGCTAAAATAAATAAATAAAATCGAAGAAAGAAAGTGGCCTTTTTATTTTAACTCAGTGCAGTGACAGTATATAATAGCTAGCTCTGGCCAGTGCCAAAACAGCTACTAATGCATTAGTCAGATAACTGATATATGTAGTGATATAGAATTAATGCATGGATTGGATGCTAATTTACTTGTAGTATTGTAATGTAATAATCCCAAACTTGCATCACACTAATAGAATACACAACAACAAACATAGAAGTCTAGTGAGGAGCTGAATAGGCCTTAGTCCTTGGAGCTCATTCTAATTAATATGCTAGGTTACCCACAGTATTTCATACATTTGTCTAACCTTGTTTTAAATTCCATTCTACTTTTGTTTACCACTATTTTTAGTGATAGAGAGTTAGATGGATTAACCACTCTTTGGGTGAAAAATGTCTCTGCTTTGTTGATTTAACAGTTTTGATCTATTATTTGAAGTGGGTGGGCTCCAGCTAGTATGTTAACCTAATTAAATTCTATACTCAGTTCTGCTAGTAGGTATGGAACTTACATTATGTATATATAATTAACAAGTGTTCTTTCACTCTAAGTTGCTCCAAGGTCATAAGGTTAAGGTGTAACAATAATAATGTAATCCCAGCTCCACCCCTCCCAATTTAGCAGTGTCAGTGGCTCAGTATGTAGCACTCTCGCCTCTGAGGCCAGGAGATCAGAGGCTGTGGGTTCAGTTCCCACATCTGGCACTTGGGTTAATATCCCAGTACTGACACTGTAGTGCAGCATGAGAGGGGTGCTGTACTTCCGAGGTGCCATCTTTCGGATGAGATGTTAAACCGAGTGTTAAGGAGCAGATGTGCTGCAGGAACTGTGCTGCGACAGACTGTCAATGACTAACTGGGAGTTTATTCCTTGTGAGGAAAAGACTGGCATAGCCAGCGTGGAAGATGACACTAAAAATACAGTGCACTGCAAGAGAGAGAGAGCTACTGTGTGGCTGCTGCCAGGTCTGTTAGCAGACACATCAGCCAGGTGTTGGGCTCGACCGCCTAGATGGATTAAAGGACATGATGTGTCGGTTACTATGGACATGCAATGGTCAGGTAGTGAAGAGCCAGCCAACCAAATCTCCAAAGGAACACGTGAAGCCTGTGCCTAAGAGTGAGGCCAGAGGCTGCCCAGCTGATGGAGAGAAACTGCAGGTCCAGAGGCCCTGTCAAGTGAGGAAGGAGCCATCTGACAGGGAACCTTGAGTGAGATCAGGGTTTGCCCTGCTCCAAGGGACGTAAACTGAGTGATTTGGGAATGTGTTTCTTGCATTTGGTCATCAGGACACAGAAGCTTACAAATACTTCATGATCTGAGGTTTCTCAGCCATTTAAGAATCTTTTTTTTATTCTTTGATAGGCATTTTTTTTATTCTTTGGTAGACACAACTGTCTGTTTTCAGGGGTGACCCGGGAGTACTTGGGAGATTAAGTGATTTGCTCAGACTACATCACACAATAGGCAAGCAGAGGTTGGGGGAATCAAACCAGGTCTGCTGGATGTACCAAGCTCATTCACAGCTCGTTGCTTTAACCTCTAGCTATAATGCTGCCCCACATTGCATGGCCTTTGTCTCACAGTGATTTACAAAGATTCTTTGTCGACTTACAAAATCTTGATGCATATGTCGGCAAAGTCATCACTGGGTGAAATCATAATTTTTCTGACAGTCTGTAAGGAAGTTGAAGGGATCATAGTTTGGCCCTGATATGGTAGCCAGCTGATCACTACACTTTCAGATTGACTGGATCCGCCCCTGAGCTCAGGCCCAGGAAGAGTGCAGGGGCGTGCCCCATTAAAGGCAATGAAGTTAGATTTATATCTGCTTTTGTACATAAGAATGGTCAGGTTGAGATTAATGAAGGGCACCACTCAATTAATAAGGCCCATGTTAGTTGAGCAATGTCCTTCATTGATCTCCAACTGGTCATTCTTATGTTCAAAAATGAATATAAATCTGGCCCCACTGACTTTATGGGGACACAGACCCGCACTCTCCCTTGACACACGTGATTATGTGCCTGAATGTGTGGGTGGATCGGCTCAATCAGGAAGTGAAGGAATCGGCTGGCTACTGTGTCATGGTCAAACTATGATCCCATTCATTTCTTACAAAGACCGTCAGAAAAATGATGATTTCATCCTAGCTTCAAGTCCATGTAAGTGTTACTATATTAAAAAAAAAAAAACTTGTAAAATCCCTTTAAATGAGCAAACTGCTCACTTTTAAGTTAAAGTACACCACCACCACCAGGCAGCCCACAGCAACAACAACAGGTCTGCATCGATCCAACCCTGGATGCCGAGGGACTGGGTCACTGTGTTAAGGGACGGGTCTTGACCTGGGTGTACTGTGCACACACGACCGTACAGCACAAACCAACTGCACAGGAAGTAAAGTAAGGAACTGATACTGTGGCTTTTGACCTTGGAGACTTATCTCCTGCTAGAGGAATAAAGGATTAAAGTCAGCCAAATCTTGGCCAAAAGGACCAATGTATTCTCATTGGGCGACTGGGATGTTGGAGGCATGCTAGGGGAACAGCATCATATCTGTCTGCATGATCATCACACATTCCAAGAAGCCTCGATGTCTGATGCCAGCAGACATTGCCAACATGTGTTGACTTTTGTAAGAGCAACTAGCTGCTGCAAATTACCCAAGAATGCCAGAGCCCACTGCACTAACAGGTCTGCTCCATCATCAACTTTAAACTGTGATGACATATGAAAGCAAGGTATAGCAATCTGCTTACCCTTTTGAGGAATTGAATCCAATGCATGCAACAAATGTAGCCAGTCTGACAGTTTCAGCTCAACACTCATGACAGAACACTTGCTAAATCACCAAAAATAAAAATAGCTACTCTGGCACTCTTTGCTTAAGATATGTCCATGATTGATTCAGTAGTCACTGCTGTTCTTCCGATTATACTTGGCATGCTGCTACACGTATCATACTTGTAAAATGTCGTACATAACTTTTTTTGTTTTATATATCTTATATTCTTTCTCCTTGAGCTCCTGACTGGCCCTGAGCTCCCGACTGGCCCCTTCAGTCCTCTGCCCTGCCTAGTCCTGTCACCCACCATCCCTGGGACTCACCTCGCTCTTTGTTCTTCTGTGGATAGCCCTCCTCCCATGGGAAGGGCTGTCAGAGCTACCCTCACACCCAGAGAGAGAACTAAGCATCGATGGGGCACGACGAGCCCAGTCAGTGTGCAGGACTATGCAGTATGGTGAACAGCATCCTTCACAATTGGGAGATTTCTGACTTTTTCTGTCCTGCACTCGAGTGTCGTTGAGGTGGTGTGAATGATGTTTCGATGTCAGAGCGATGATGCTGCCCTCCCTGATACTGGTTACTCACACAGCAGTACTGCGGCACAGACCAGAAGCCCTCCCTCTCCCGAGGAGACAAGCATCCATGGGATGTTAACCATCCTCCCCCAGCCATCTCTCCAGCGACCCAGGCTTGTTCCTGAACCTGGGTCACTGGCGTCCTGAAGGTGGCGCTACTGCTGGATTGATGGTCAGCATATGTTGTACTTATTCAGTCCCATTCCCCTGTGAAAGATCTGTAAATTAAATTCTTTTGCATCTCTGTACATTTCTCTTGGATTAAACAACCAAATAAATAAATACATAGTGCAGACTTCAGTTTCTGTTTCAGGGTTCTACACAACTACTAATTTGGTGGAAAAAGCTGATAAAAATTAAATCCCCTCCCAAACTGATAGTGTTAAATTGATCAGGCACCTATAAAAAACAGATTACTAACCACATTTTCTTTGGTTGATAGCAAGTAGCTACCTACTGATAATCAGATTAGAACCAGTCTTTCATTACAGGAGACAGTAGTGCCCTGAAGGCCGGAGTAGACAGTGATTTCATGTCACAACCGAAAGGGATATATTACTGATCAATTTACAATCAGATATCTTTGTAATTGCTGGGGACTTCTGGTATAATGTGAACTGCATTCACAGCAGAATAATCTATGACTGGTAGAAAACAGCACAAATGAGTTTGCTTCTGTGTGGTGAGTTCACTAGCGCAGATGAAAAGACATGCCATTTTATATGAACCACAAAATGAATTTGAAACTTAATTTTAATTTAATGGTTTCCTTATTAAGTTTAAGAATGACTCACTGACCACATAAACTTTTCTGTCAGCATTATTCAATGACAGTAACAAAGGGCCAATAAGGATGTAAATATAGTCTTCTGTACCATAAAGCTTCTCTGCAACTTGCATGATCTCTTCCAGACTTGAGGCTCTGAGAGGGATTTCCCTCCTGACAGAGAACCTAAATGCAGTTCCCAAGCTAGCAGAAAAGTATGATGAATACTGCACTGTAAGTAAGTAAGCAAATAAGTAAAAGTTTATTTGATAGAGCACCCCATCTCGGAGGCTCTGAGTGCTGTACAAGTGGGTAGGTAACACATACAACATTAAACAAACATAAAACAATAATAAGTTAAAACAGTTAAAATCCAATTTAAATAAAATAATTAACATAAAATATTTAATCAAATGTTGCAGCGGGGTTATTAACCCAACTCCAAACAATCTGAAAACACCCTCCTAAACAGATTAGGCCCCACTTAAAAGCCTCCACCGATGGGGCCTCCCTCAAAGATTTTGGCAGCGAGTTCCACAATACTGGGCTTGCCATCTCAAATGAGCGGTCACCAGAGGACTTAAGACAATCCCTGGGAACTGCTAGGAGGCCCTCGATAGAGGAGCAAAACAAGCGCACAGGATGGGCAGGAGTCAGGAAGTCATTCAGGTAGCCTGAGCCTGATCCATGTAGGGCCTTGTAGGATAGCAAGCCCACCTTGAAGGTGATTCTCCACCTAACCGGCACCAGAGCAGTCTGCGCAGAACCGGGGTCACATGACAGGACCTCGGAATGCCCATCAGTAACCTGGTTGCTACATTCTGCACCAGCTGCAGTTGCCAGAGAACCCCTCTAGTGACCACAAGGTACACAGTGTTGTAGTAATTGAGCTGCAATGTCACGAATGCAAGAATTAGTGAGGGCAGGTTGTCGGGTGGAATCAAGGCTTTAAGCTGGGCAACATTCCTCAAGTGGAAAAAACACTCCTGACATTGTATGAGGGCTGTAAATAAGCCTGAGCTCTCTGTTCGATCGTCCTGCTGGTCCCACTCCTTTCTGCAACATGGAACTTGTTTCAGAAATAACAAGAAATATACTAAAATAACAGGTGACCCCTATAATGACTGGATATAAAAAACAGCAACAAAGAACAAAATACTCATTCTAGAGAATGAGGGATGGAAAAATAGAGTGTTTGTTTGTGTGTGTGTGTGCGTCAGGCAGGAAAAAATTGCTCACTAGCAATTATAAAAAAAATAAAGGGATAGTGTGCATACTCGAAATTAATGCACACTACCCCATGCATTATTCTCTATATAATGCCTGTGCAAGGTCTGTGTTGTAAGGATTTTTCACACATCCTCGGTGTGTGAAAAATCCTCATACCACACACCTACACAGGCATTATTCTCTAAGTATCAAACTACTGCACTAATGCGGTGTAAAATACAACCTTGATGCTGCATCTGACACATGACCAGATCATATCTGTAATAACACAGAACACTAAGAATGTACAGTATCTTGTACTGTACTTTGTTAAAAAAATGTAAATTTTAAGAAATATAATACCATAAGAATAAATAATAATAAATTATAGTCTTTGTTAACATCTGTACTTCTACATGTTACTATAGCAGTGCAAACAAATCCCCATTTGCTTACTGACGGCATTATTTTCTTTTGGAGCTGCTGCTAAGTATTGGACAGATACAGTAAATATAATCCAAATGCTTCCTGCTATAGTATGTACAATATTTATTTATTTGAAATTACTTCAACCAGGATAACCTAATGAGATGCAGCATCTTGTTTTCATGGGGGTCCCAGGGAGGACAGCAACAGTCAACAGGTTAACATACCCCTGCAGAATAGTTACATATAAGCTAAAATGTACAAGGCAAAAAAAAAACAAAAAAATGGAAAGTACATCCAAACATTAATCAAAGTAAGCTAAAAACGTGGGGTTGCAACACATGAATTCTAAGATCACTAGTATGCAGCATGGTCATGGTGGGTAAGACCAAACAAATACAGCGAGTTCTAGGGCGACTGGAAGTATCCTCAGCTGGAGAGGGAGTTTGTTCCAGGTGGCAAGTACTACAAACGCAAAGCCTTTCTACCACACTCATACATAATATAATGTGCCATTTGCATTAAAAAAATGTCATTTCATTTATATTTACCATTTATATTATACCTGAAGACTTGAACATAAGGCCTGATGCCCTGAACATAAATGTGGCATTTTTGCATTATATGGGGATGCAAAACAGTCCGGTTCGGAGGCCAGTAGTTCCTATTTGTGAATCACTGACTGTGACCTGCTTTACCTGTCTGAGAAGATGTTTTGAAGACCCTAGAGAAACAATACTGACAGTCGGAGGCCATGAGACAAAGCCCAGTACCATACTCTCATTGCTCCCCTGCACAGAAAATAGGACAGAGTGTCACAGAAACATAGAAATTCGGCTGGCCCGGTGGTGCTGAGGGTTGAGGCACTGGACGCCATACCTCCCGCTGTGCCGGTGACCAGCGTTCAGGAACAAGCCTGAGGTCATCGGGGAGGAGGGAGGGAGCTGGATTGAGCTGTCGTCTGACAGCTCCTCCTCCTCTCCTGGAGTGTTTGACACCAATCTGGTTAGTGGGCCGATTAATACGGGAGGGAGGGTGTGACACGACTTCCTGCCTGGACTTTGGTCCTTTGACCAGCGCCCCCATGGGGGTAGAGACCACGAAGTCACTCATGTAACTACGAAAAATCCGTAGATCTCCAGTGCCGTGTGGAATGATTCCTCTATAGTGAGATAGGGCCATAAAAATACCAAGCTCTTGTCGGCAGATGGGAGGCAAAAATGTGATACTATATATAAAAGAAAAACAGAGAAATTGACAGTAGAAGAGGACCGCAAGATCCATCTAGTCTGCCCCATGTGGGTAACTAATCCTCCCCCCATCCTTTCTGTAAAATGATACCTTTGTGCCTGTCCAAGGTGTTTTTGAAGCAGTTTGCGTTTTGGCCTCCACCAATTCCCGGGGCAGGCAATTCCATGGGTCAACCACCCTGTCAGTGAAGAAGAACTTCCTGACATTGCTTCTGAATCACCCACCCTTGAACCACATATCGTGTCCTTTAGATCTGACACTTTTCTTCTCCTGAAGGAGCTTCTGAACCCCTACCTTATTTATACCCTTAATATACTTGAATGTCTCAATCATGTCCGCCCTCTCCCTCCTCTGCTTCAGGGAGTACATGTTGAGCTCCCTCAAGGCGTTTCCTGTTTTATTCTGATTTTATATTGGATGTATTTGAATATGTGTTTGTGTTTGTATTACGCTGTACAGAGCCTTGAGATTTTGAAAGGTGCTCAATTAAATACATTTTATTATTATTATTAACCTCTTCTCATACACCATTTGATGCAGACCCTGAATCCTGCAGAGTCTCAAACCTACCGATGTCTTTCCTAAGGTGTGGCCTCCAGAACTGTGTGCAGTACTCCAGTAAAGTGGCAGCACCACCTCCCTTCTGTGACTTGTGATTCCCTTCCCTCTGCAGCCCAGCATACCTTTAGCACAACCTTTTCACACTGCTTCCCCACCATTAAGTCATCTGATATAATGACTCCTAGGTCTCGCTCTTGGTTGGTGCATGCCACCTGCTCTCTTCACAGGTAGCATCCACCTTGGAGTTTCCCTTACCTAAGTGCATGACCTTGCACTTTTTGGTGTTGAACTTCAACTGCCACGCATCTAACCATTCCTCGCGTTTCCTCAGGTCTGATTCCATGTTCTTAACTCCTTCGGGGTGTCCACTTTGTTGCAGATCTTGGTGTCATCTGCAAGCAGACACATGTTCCCTTCCGATCCATTACCAATATTGGCTATGAACACACTGAAGAGTAGGGGCCCCAGCACTGACCCCCGAGGCACTCCACTAGTCACTTCCCTCTCTGTTGATACCACTCGATTTACCTGCACCTGTTGTGTTTTTCCTTCAGCCAGTTGCTCACCCAACTCGCCACTTCCTTACCTACGCCGATGTAGTCCAGCTTCTTTACTAGCCTTCTGTGTGGAGCAGAGTCGAAGGCCTTACTAAGGTCCAGAGAGACCACATCCACTGCTTCCCCTTGGTCCACTGCCTTCATTACCCAGTCAAAAAAAGTCAACCAGGTTTGTCTGGCATGACCTTCCAACCAAGCCATGCTGTTTTCGGCCCTGTTGCTCGCTGGATACCAGATGTGCTACTATTCCTTGCTTGAGCAGTGTCTTCATCAGTTTTCTTATCACTGATGTGAGGCTCACTGGACGGTAATTTCCAGCCTCCTCCCTGATTTGTGAAGTGGGACCACTGTTGCCCTCTTCCAGTGTCCCCTTGTTTGTTGGTGTAAAGTATCACACTGATGCTGTCTGTCCAAATTAGCAGAGGATCGAGGCAGAGATAATTTTGAAAAGCCTATAGGCTGAAAAGGACAGCCCACATTTCCAGGACGTTTATGTGAAGCTCGGCCTTCACCTTGGTCCATGACCCTGTGTCTGGTAAGAGTTGAAATGAGCACCTCAGTTGAAGCCCAAGGCATCCGTGTTGAGGAGCTATACAGGAGCTGGTGCAAGGAATGGAACACCCCTCAATAGGTTTTCGCGATCTGTCCACCATAACAACTTTCTGCGAAGAGGAGACGGGACAAGAACCATTTGCTCCAACTCATCCATCAACAGATCCCACTGAACCCTGAGCGTCCACTGAAATATCCTCATATTCATTTCTTTAGCTTTTGTTAACTGGGAAAGGAGAACTAGGACATTCTTCTTATTTTCAGTCTCATCTGGGGAGGCGGGGGAGTTACAGATCCAAGCTTACTGAAACTGACCCACATTAAGCAGTTGGTGGTGTTTTTAGTGAATGGGGGAAATTTTGGTCAGGACATGGGGAATTCCACTGTCCTTTTTGAGAAGTGCCATGGGCTCTTTAATGTCCACCAGAACAACTACCAGAACAGGCAGACAGGACCTTGATTTAAAGTCACATCAGAAAGATGAGACCTCAGGAGTGCAGCACCCCCCTCACACTGCACTACTCTATCAGCATTAGGATTTTACCCCAAGTTCCTGGTGTGGGGCTAGAACCCACTGACTTCTGATCTTCCTGCCTTAGACGTGAGTGTTCAACGTGCTGAGCCACTGACACTGATTTGTGCTAAACAAGACACTATGGATGCAGCCCTGAGGTCCAGGAGATGTAACACTGAGGAAGGGTATATAGCAGAGCTTCCCTGGAGCTGGCCTTCAGCAGTCAGCCATCCAGATAAGGGAAAACATACAAGCCTTCCCTGCAAAGGGCTGCTGCAGTTACTGCCAAGCACTTGGTAAAGAGCAAGAGCACAGAAGACGAGCCAAAGGGCAATGCCTTGAACTGATAGTGTGCACCCTCCACTATAAAACGGAGATACTGTCTGTGGGATTTCCTGATATTTATATGACGGTATACACCGTTCATATCCAGAGAATAGAGCCAGTCCTCCATTTACAGTAGGGGAACCAGAGCATGCAGGGATACAATTCAAAACTTTCTGTATTCGACGTATAGGTTGGAATCCCAGAGATCTAGCACAGGACACAGATTCCCCATCCATTTTGGGACTAGAAGGTATCTGGAATAGAGCTGTGTGTTTCTCTCCTGAGGAGGAACCAGCTCTATGGCATGTTTTTGAAACAGTTGAACCGGCCTGATGACAGCGCTACTGCCTGTGGTGCTGATGACCTGTGTTCCGGAATGAGCATGGTGTGTCAGAGGGTCGACCTGGGGAAGGTAAGATAAGCGTCCCATGGACAGCTCTCCTCCTCCGGGGGGAAGGGAAGGGAGGGTTGTGGCTTCCTGACATATCAGCGACACCCAGTGGAGACTGGGTGTGCAACTGCCAGGGCCACTCTCAAGGGGTAGGTAACAGTGGACATCTGTAGGTGGTGCGGAAGCACACCCAACCTGCACTGGCATCATTCCACCAAAACGCCCCAGGTATAAGCCTCTGCTGGGGCATCAGATTCTGGATCCTCGCCCTTTAGGAGCCCCACCAAGCAGGGGTGGCTGCGCCCCCAGTCAGACAGCCTTGGGGGTGGGGGATGCCGGGCATGAGGTCTAGGCAATGAAGCGGGGGCACATCCCCTGCTCCAAACCAAGTGGCAGAAACAGAAATAGAGTAAAAAAATAAAAACACCCCCCTCCAAACAAAATATAAATAAAAATAAGTCTGAACTTCTTCCTTCAGGAGGGACAAATGTCCTGAAGGATAAAAGGAAGGAGGCAGAGGATAATCTGGAGGGATTTGTAACAGATCCAGCACATGTCCCCTTTCCACTGTCTCCAGAACCCACTCTTCCATAGTGATCTCCTGATACTGTTTCAGATGCAGAGATTCTGCTACTCACGCTCAACCCTGGAGGCAACAGCTGAGGAGAGGGGGAGACAAAAGAGAGTTAGGCAGAACCAGGGAAACAGATTCCTTTGGGTGCTTTTGCACAGGCACTAGGAGGAAGGGTTCCCGGCAGGGGACCACAATGGCCTTGCTGATCGCAGGAGCTAGTACCCTGGGCAGCAGGCTGATGAAAGGAGCTCCTACCATGACCTCTAGCAGGCGTGGGATACAGGGAATTCACAGATCTTAGAGTCATTTTGGCCTGAAGGCTATGTAGAACCTTTTCAACTTCATAACCAAACAATTCTGACCCTTTAAAGTACGCATTCAAAACTGCCTGCTGCACATCAGTGACAAATCCAGCAACTCTGAGTCAAGAACATCTTTTCAAGCAAATACCAGAAGCTGCAGCCCTTGCAGAAGCATCAGATACATTATCAGCTGAGCACAATAAATGTTTGCAACCTCAGCACCAACAGATGTTTTAAATAAATTAGTCTTGGCAGAGCCATCAGGCAAAGTCTTGGCAGCTGTAGACACAGTTTTCCACAAGCTGTTCTGATACTTGATCATGAGGGCCTGGCAGTCTGCAGTCTGAAGGCCCAGTGATGCAGAGGCATACAGACGCTTGCCCATCACATCCAGCTTCCTAGATTCCTTATTAGGAGACACAGTACTCATCTGTCTAAGAGTTCTAGACCTATCATGAGGAGCCATGATGAACACTGAGTCAGTTTCAGGCTGCTTAACATAATAAAGGCTTAGCAGATGGTGCAGGATACTGCCTGTCAGTCTTTCTAGGGGCTGCAGGTTGTGAGCTTGGTCTGTATCATGCAGCAAAAGTAGCATCCTCTGTGCAGGATATATAGGTGGAATGACAAAGGAGGAGGAGCAGGGCACCTCCAAAAATGCCATGAGATTCTGTTCAGTGAAATCTTCCTCTTCCACATCAAAGCCCATGGCAGACTGCATTTGCTGCATCATGGCTTGAAATGATGGATCTCCAGGAGGATAAACTACCAAGTGCTCACCACAGAATGACAGCGTAGAACTAGAGCAAGGGGGACCCTACACAAATTGTTCTTCGCCCTCATATTCCTCCTCCAAATCTGCCTCTAAGTCCATGAGGTCATGATTATATTACAGTTCACTGTCAGAACTCACAGGCGGAAACTTCATGGTAAGGCCCAAGAAAGCAGACACAGATATTGTTCATCTGTGGAGGCAATCTTCTTTCCACAGCAGCTGCGACAGAAGACAGAAGTTGAAGGATTAACTCCTGACAAACAAAAAGAAGGAACTTCTTTAAAAAAAAAAAGAGAGATTTTTAATACGTAAGGTTAGAAAAGCCATAGGTGAAAAAAGGCATGAATACTGTGATGGATCTTCGTGAAGACCCATACAAGCTAGTCGACGGGGGGAAGAATTGAGGAGGGAGCAGGGCCACTTACGCCTATATAGAGCTGGTGACGTCGACGTTGTGGGCAGCCCCAGTTGTACTGCTGAAAATCTGTGTGGGTTCCCCTTCACTGATGGTGAAGGTTCCTACGGTGTTACCTGATGACTGAGATACTCCCGAAGAAGATCCTGTATTTTGCTCTGACTCTGGAACTATTTCCGCTGCTCTGTTGCTCAGGAGGAATTTCTTGCACCAGAAGCTTTGACATATGAGCTGATAAGAGGTACTGTATTCTGGATGGATAGTCCAGACAGATTTCTATGAAGTCCAGGGAGTATCCTCCTGGATGATCCTGAGGACCCACTTGTCTATCGTGATGGATTCCAACTGACAGTAAAATTGGGTCAGCGCAAGGGGTAGAGGTCTATGCATGAGGCAGATGAGGCAGGACTGGGGCGGGCTTCAAATGGTGGCACCTAGGTGGCTTTCAGCATCTGTGCCTTTTTCTGAGGCTTGGGAGGCTGAGCTTTGTTTTTGGTTCCACTGCCTTTTCCATGAAAGCACTGTTTGTTCAAAAAGAAGCCACATCCTTTGCCCTTCTGAAGATTAGCAGGGGCTGGCCTAGGCGTCTTAAGGGTCATCCTACTTTTGTTAAGACGCCCACTGCCAGTCCAACAGGTAAATTCCTGCAAAGGGAACGTTCATAACCTGGTGTTCAACATCTTGTGAATAAACAGATGTTCCCAGCCAGGAATGCTTTCTGGTATAATTGCCTATGGCAGCAGAGCAGGAGGCACTATCGAAGGCATCCACAAAGGCTTTGAGCTGGTGACTGCTGGACTCAATACTGTGTTTAACAGTCAGCAGAACGTCTTGTTTAGCCTCTGGGTCTGGCAGTAACTCTGCCAGGGACTTAAGCTTGTTCCAAAGGGTATACTCATACTTAGAAAAATGCCTTTGGTAGCAGGCAATCGTCATGCCTAAGGTAGCTGTATCATAATGACGCTTACCCATAGTGTCAGTCTTGTGCAACTCCTTGTTAACAGGGTGCGCAGAGACCTCTTTGAAGAGCACAACCTTGTCATTCTTGGTGAGGATAACAATGGCATCAGCTATGGATTGAGATATATACACTGGCTTGTTCTTGGGGGAATTGTATTTCTTGTTGACCTGCTTACAGACCGATGTTACACCGCATCAGATAGGGTTTCAAATGTAGGAGGAATAGGAGGAACGAAACTGATCGGCATAGCAGAAACATTTAGTCACTGCAGACAGAGATATTTACCCTGGCCAATGGCTGTAGGCTCAAAATTAGGAGCAGAGTGCACATTTCTGAGCAAAGCCTGGAAAGTTAGATCCTCCTGAGGCACCAATACAGGACACAGGTATGAAGAGTCAAGGCTGAAGAAGAAGTCATCATCGCCACCCTCAGAAATGATGAGGTCAGGATCAGGCTCATAGAAACACAGAATTTGACGGCAGATAAGGACCACTTGGCTCACCTAGTTTGACCATTCTTTCTTTCTACTGTAACACCGCAGACTCTACTTGATCTCTGGCTTTAACCCACCCCCCTTCCTTACCACAAAGGTTCCCTTATGTCTAGCCCATGCATTCTTGAATCCCGTTACAGTTTTGCCACCACCACCTCTGCTGGGAGGCTGTTCCAGGCATCCACTATTATTTCTGTGAAGAATTACTTCCTCACATCTCCCCTCAGTCTACCCCCCCCTCCAGCTTCACTGCATGACCCCTTGTTCTTGACCATCTCTTTTTCTGAAAAATGCTTCCCTCTTAAACCTTATTTATACCCTTGAGGTATTTGAAAGTCTCCATCATATCCCCTCTCTCATTTCTTTCCTCTAGGGTGTACATATTGAGGTCCTTTAGTCTCTCCTCACAGGACTTTTGATGCAGACGATGCATCATTTTGGTTGCCCTCCTCTGGACTGCCACTACTCTTTATCCTTCTGGAGATGTTACCTTTAGAACTGGATGCAGTACTCCAAGTGAGGTCTCACCAGTGATTGATACAGTGGTAACACGACCCCAAGCTTTTAGCTGGTAATACCCCTCCCTACGCACTCTAGTATACCACTAGCTCTCCCCACTGCCTTGTCACACTGTTTGGCCACCATTAGGTCATCAGATACGATTACCCCAGGTCTCTTTCCTGTTTGTTGGTCGTCAGTACCACTCCTCCATTTTGTACTCCGTCCCTGGGTTTCTGTGCCCCAAGTGCATGATTTTGCACTTCTTCGTACTGAAACTAAGTTGCCACACTCTTGACCACTCCTCTAGCTTTTTTACATCTCCATTCATTTTTTCCACCCCCCCTTCCTGGAAGTCTATCCTACTGCAGATTTTAGCGTCATCTGCAAAAGGTGAACAGAAAAAAACAAAAAACAGCACTGCTTATAAGTACATTTTGGCTTAAAATGCAAGTTTCTCCAACAAAGGAGTAATGGATCAAAAAGGCTTTCAATTAAAACTTCTTCATTTCATCCATTAAAAATTGTTCATAAATATGTGCAAAAGAAGTTGCAAATTCCTAAAGCAACACACAGGTCATGAAGTACAAAGTCAAAAATACACACACCCTTCTCTGTTAACTCATGAAAGGTTCATAGGCACCTGCTTCCTGATGCGTTTCACTTAACAGTGCCAGTCTTTCTTTCTATTCAGTTTTTGTCTCTGTTTGACCGAGGCACTGCATACCCCTGGATGCGGTCTGAATACCTGCGTACTGTCATCTGCAAAAAGGCGCATCTTTTCCTTCTAGCCCCCCCCCGCAACGTCACTAAAAAAAGACATCAAAGAGGACCGGGCCCAGTAATAATCCTTGTGGCACCCTGCTGGTCACCCTCCCACCCTTCCACAGACTGTACTCCATTTGCCACCACCCACTGTCACCTATTCCCCAACCAATTCCTTACCCAGTTTACCACCTTTGGACCCACTCCTAGGCTGCCCAGCTTGTTTATGAGTCTCCAGTTTGGAACAGTGTTGAAGGCTTTACTGAAATCTAGGTGGGTCACATCCACTGCTCCACCCTGATCACCCAGAAAAATAAATCTATCAGATTTCATCCCCTTCTAGACCCTCCTCGGAAAAGGATCACATAGGGATGTGGAGAGCAGGCCCTCTAATCTGGAATGCAGCCACAGCAACACTGGAAACACTGGCCCCAAGGAATGAGAGGCCAGTGTGGTGCCAGGGGCAGCGCTAGAACTGGAACCAAATTTAGTGCTGAGACCAGCACTGGGTGAGGCTCCAAAGGGCCCCAAACTGGAACAAAATCTGGCTTAAATGACCCAGCCAGCACTGGAGTGCCCGGCAAAGGTACCATGGCTGATCCCATCTCGACCCAGGATGGGGGTGTGACCAGTGGGAGAGGAGTTTGAGGCATAGTCACTGGCAATGACCGATGGGCTGTTGCCAGAGCCAGACCCTCTACCTGGCCTGATGACTCTGTCTGCAATGGCACATGGGCCAGATGCTGTACCCACTGCTCCATTAGAGCTTCCCAATGGTGGAATTGCCTACCAGAGTTCACAATTAGAAACAGAGATGGATTCCAGGCCTGAGACTCCAAGGTCCTGGACCTAGAGGCCCCCATGAAACAGACTGTGCTGGTGAGGATCTCAAACTCTGAGAGACCGAAGATCTCATGGCAGACCTCGCAGAGGGTGACCTCGAGCTGTACTGTTTCTTCCCTTGTTAGGAAGAGGAAAAACATGAGGCCAAGTGGCACCAAGAACCTGACTAAGATTGGGTCTGCTTCTTTTTGTGCTCCCGGGAGGACTGTCCTTCCTCCCAGGCACTGGCCCACCCATGGTCAGAATCCTTCCCCGACAGACAGTGGACTGGAGACAGCCTGAGTAGGATCCTTACCATCCTCCATGGCTTACGACCGTTAACTTGACAGGGTGTGAGAAACTGACAGAAATATTTCTGTAAATACACTAAACTGACACAAAAATAAACTCTAGCTTTAACACTAAAACTGAGAAGAACTGAACACTGTTGTCGTACACATGTGAAGTTCTGACTCCCAGAGGGCAAGCAACATTGTCACTGATGTGCACTCGACAGTGGGGGGGGGGGAAGCAACTGAGGCAGTTAAGGGCCAGTGCTGAGGTTAAGTCTGTGCCCACAACCTCAGTTTCGTGGAGCTGCAAATGCATGTAGCTTACTTCGGCACCACACCACTTGAAAAGGTCTGGCTACCACAGAGTCCTAGTGCCTCGGTCTCAGACCCACCAGTGTGAATCAATGGTGCAGATTGATTCCTGGAAGATCTTGGAATTACAGTTACCATTACAACAATATGTGAACCAGTAGGCAAATACAAAGTGCACTGGGCAAAAAATAAAATGGGCAACAGGTCAACCACTTATAGAGCAGTCCTACCAAGGCACTGCAACCCAGGGTTCCCAGCATGTACACTGAGCTCCTGCAAGAGTGCAGAAATCGCTGAAAAAATCCTTCTGTGCTGCTGTTTGAAGATGAGTCCCAGTGCAGCACCAGAACTACATTGACTGCAGAAATTGCAGAAGAAATAACTTGCCAAGAAGAAAAGTATCCCTGCTGAGCAGGGATCTATCTGCTAGCTATGACAGGATAAAACAAACTCTATCCAGAGCTGATAACGCTGCGGCATGCTTGTTTGGGGACAAGGAGTGCCGCAGAATGCCATCAGTAAAATGGCGGTGGAAACGGAACTGCACTTGCATGGTACACACACATGCGCAGTTCACTGAATGGCAAAATTCCATTCTGAAGATGGTGACGCCGTTGGAACTGCACATGCCCGATGCTCGCGCATGCGCAGTTCCTTTGCAATGCTGAAGTGGTAGATGGCACAACAAATATTGCAGTCCTGACAAATGCATTGCAATCAGCATCATAGACGGTTTCCATTGCTTTAGAGTGTCAGAAGGCTACACTTTCCACAGTCCAAAATGGAAGGGTCCACGATTGTCTGTTTTTAAGTCACTAATCACCAAATGGCTGCTGGCTCCACCCACACAGCCGTAAAAAGACTGAGGGAGTATAGGAAGGGGCCTGTCCTACAACTTCCCTTAGACGGTTTCATTCTGTCCCAGCTAGCAGAGGACAGTCCGTATCATCTGGCTGCCTGTAGGAGCTGACTCACAAACATGGAATCACAGTAACCATCAAAACTATAAGTCCAGCAGTACAGCAAAGATAAAGAGCAACTGGACAAAACAATAAAAAGGGCAACAGGCCAACCACTTACATCCCTCATGAGTGAGCTTGCTAACAGGTGTGGAAGAAGAAGGTGATGGGGGCAAAATGAAAGGCTTCCCCTTCCCTTAAGAATGGAGTAAGGCCAAAAAAAGGCAGATTCTTTACACTTTCATTATGCAATAAGCTTAAAACCACTCCAGGAGTAAAGAAAAAAACTACCTAAAAAACAAGTCCCACTAGCATGCTGTAAATCATAGAAAAATATTTTAATACACTTGTGGTTTTCCCATATCCTTTTGCAATGAGAGCCAGCTTAGGGCAAGGTATTACGGAAGTTCAAATGAAAACTAATTTTGTTTAATGAACTAACCGCAGCAGTATTGGGAAAGAACTGTGCAATCAGACGTTTAGCTAATTATTGTAAGATCAAATAGCAGTCACCATAGTTACAAGCATAATGTTTTCCATAACAATTTTTATCTCCTCAATAAATCTTTGTGATGCAACAATTATAAAATTTTTATTGTAGTATGACAGTGAAGCTCCAGAAGACATTTATAATAATGATCTGACCTGAACTTACCACTCTGCATTTGGTATGACATTATTTACAGTACAACACTGCCTGCTTCGCTTAAATAGGTTGTTAACACGACACTTCTTTTTACAAATCATGTAAAGCAGTTTCAAATACAAATATTTGTCATTAAGGCACAAGGCAGATACTTTAATGGGTGACAGTGGCTAAATAGATTTCTTGTCTAATAGACATTATAATGTTATGGATGCAAGCTCGCATACCGTTTCTGTGGGCCCTATTTTCAAACGTGTCTAGACTGATGAAAGGAACTGCAGCAGAAGGGTTTGACACAAGGGGTGACTTGCGTCAGAAACCGCGGCAACTGCAATTTTCCAACAAAGTCTGCGTCAAACCACTGACACAGGTCCCCTGTGCCAGATGCAGTAAGTTAGACCAGCTCCCGGTCTAACCTTTGCTTCAAAGGGGACCTATTTTACAGGGTTTGCGCCAACGCTTTGCGCAGGCTGCCGAAGTGAGGAAAAGTCGCAACTGCACCAACCTATAGAAAAATTGGCCATGCTTACTAAAAGAATTCTGCAGTCACACAAACATCGGGCTGACCCAGGGCTTGACGTTAGTCCCATGGCCGATCTTTGAAAATTGGGTCCTATTTGTCCAATGCAAGACTATAGAACTAATGGCGAACTTTCTCATCTTGATCTTGGTATCTAAGTCATACTGTACAAGGTGAATGCCTGCCCTTCCCTAAATACATGGACATACTGTAAACCTAAAGGGAAAACATACATCTCTGTCCCAAGTGTCCATACTTTCTGCAGTAACCGTCTTTATCTGAACTGATGCAGTGCAGACTGGCAGCTCTAACCCACCTCTTCCTCTTTTTTTAATTTGTTGTGAATTCTGGTTTTCCACAGTGCATTTCAAATGCAATGCATCTCACAGCACTTTGCAAAGCACCAAATTAGGTACTGGTAGTGGAAGGATTATATGAAATCTTTGCAGCTCTAAAGTGCCAGGACTCCGGGTATCAGACAGTTCTCTTACGAAAAGTGCTATAGCGTCTTTTACTTCCCCCCAGACAACCTCTTCAGAGATTAGTTTACCTTCATTAATCTAACCCTATGCAGCACCTCATGACCCCATAGTGTTAGCTTGCCTGATTGAACATAACCCCGGGGGATGCCGCCATGCTTAAGTAATATTTTGTTTAGGATTCTCACACAGCAACAACAGGCAGGATTTAATTAGCCAAAAAATACTTGTAAAAATGAAAAATCATGGATCTCAGTTCAAGAAAAAAAGAAAATGAAAAATGGGTGGATTGGTATTTTTGCTAAAAAAAACATTAATACTGACAAAAACTACATGGTGACTAAATTCTGCTGCTTTAAAATGCAAATGTATTATGCCTATATTCAAAGTCAGCCCTTTCTGGCAGTTCTGTGGTAGTAAAGTAAAAGGCTACTATGTAACAGGCGCACTTCCAATGCTCAGAGTCTCAAAAGAATACAGGTGACCATAAAGATAGGGAAGAACAAAATACATTGATAATAATGACATACATGTTCAAAATGTGAGGTTTTGGTATTTTGAAAAGAAGCCAGTAAACAGATCAGGTTTCAGTGCAATGGGAGACAAAAACAAACCGGGGGTGGGGATTACCAGTATTGGGAGGTGCCTACAGTATGTTGGTTTGCGTGTGGGAGTGGTGGAAATTATTGATTCCTAAACATATTATTCATTGTTATTTTAACAAATATAGACATCGATTAATGCTTACTTCATAAATGGATCTCACCCTTGAAACAACTGTAATCTTGTTTATTCACCGGAGCTTAAGCCTTAAAATACATTAAAAGGAAACCACAGTACCTTGTCAAGGTTTTGAGTTAATGTCTGTTTAAGTGCTTTCTGTGAAGCAAATTGCCTGTGTTTTAAATTTCAAGAGCACTTTAACTTAACAAAAAAGCTTTAATCCGCATGTTCAATTTGACAAAATATCAATGGTCCACTTTGAGAGGAGGAAGACACCGTAAGTCCCTGCGCCCTCATGTGTCAATGCTGGTAATTTGTTTTTTTTTGCTTACATTTCCTACTATGCTGAAATCTAAAGGTTTCTTTCCAGCAAATTCAAGTACTGTATCAAACTCACAATGGTGATACTGTGTAATTCATACTAAAAAAATAAAAATAGTGTTACACTTTAAATGTCAGCTAACTACACGGTAGTTACAGTGCAACTACAATGTGGCTGCAGCACTCTACTGTATGACTAACTCACTGTTTCCACAGCAGACATCAGCCATTATTTCAACAGCAGCTCTGTCTGAATGGAAAGCTTAGCCATTTGGAGAGCTTTTTTCTGCAATGCAGCCGAGACCATAAAGACCAGGTGCTGTAGTCAAATCAAAGCAGATTACAGTGTAAAAAAAATACTGAATCTTCATAAAGAAACAATTTAAAAAGTATACCTTGTAAACTGATGTAGTACAAATGGCACATGAAATGTGCTACAGTGGGACAAGTAAGGGATAACACATGACACGATGTGCAGACATAAGGGAATAATGGAAGCATTAGGTGGTTGTTAGGCACAAAGTGCAGCTGAGTGCTGCAGCCACCCAGAAATGGTATTATTCCCTTACAACCTCATTAATAAATGGGATTTTGTCTGTAACATAAAAAATATTTAGTTTGGGTACGGTGTGAGGTCGTAAGAGCATAATCAATGGTCATGAGACATGTTTCAACCAATGAGACTATGGGACTTTCTTGGATCAGTTAAAGGGAAAGTCCCCATAACCTTTATTTTGTTTAGCTGTGTAGTTTGTAGGCAAGAATAATGACTGCTTCTACTGCATCCTCCTAATTTCATCAGGATTTAAATGTAAATAATGGTATTTAAGTCTGGTTCAAAAACCTGCTCGACTCCATTGTAAAGATCATGACCTGACTCATGTAAGGTGTCCTAGAATTCTATGATGTTTTAGTGCTACTGCCTGCAATAGCTACACTATATTAATCAGTGCTGCTGCTATCCCCAGCAGTCCCCATGTTCTTGTCTAATGATGGCCATTAAACTTTTGAAGGAATAATAAGTACCCTGCTGTTTTCTGTAGTTTGAAGTGTATCTGAGTTAGAAAAAATGCTTTTACAGATACAGGGACTTCACAAGGCATGTAACAGAACTGAAATGACAGTTATGACTACTGCTTGCTTGTGCAGTTACACATCATCAGCTTCCATGATGCCTTATATGAGTGGGGTCATGATCTTTGCAACGGAGACAAAGAGGTTTTCACACCAGAGCAGACCAGAATGAGACAACTTCATTTATATTTAAATTATGATAAAATTAGAGGGATGCTAGACAGGGAATCATTGTTCATGCCTACAAACTATACAGGTATATAGTTTGAGGGGACTTTCCCTTTAATAACCATATTTACAATATTTGAGATTTTATGTACGAGTGGTAGGTAGAGATGCAGTGAATTAAAACTTCGACAGAGAGTGGGTACAATGTAGATTACTATGCACTGTGCAAAACTTTGTGAAGTTTTGCAACCCACCACCAACTTCACTGGGCAATTTTTTCCCCACTTTTTTTTTTTTTTTAAATATAACTAACATCATCATAGCCCTCGCACTACCTTCCTCCTCTAGCCCCTACCATTTTAAAGAACCCACCCTCATAGCATCCATGCCACCCTCCCTCCCCTAAGCCCTGGCAAGATTAATAGTATTTTATATTTAGCACCCTTTACCCCCTACCAGCACTGTAGCACTCTCCAATCAGTCACAATCCATTCCCACCTCTTCCCCAACCAAGTAAAAAGCAGATAACCCGCCCATCCCCATCACCCTCAAGGCACCAAATCCCATTCCCCATGCTACCTTATAAGGGATACAAGCTCCTGAAGGAAAAAAAAATACTCATCATAGTAATGATTTTCTTCTAAGGGTTCTAATAGTGATTAATACAGCTCTGCATAATCTCATATGAACATATGAAGAAGCCAGCAGAAGAAGGTAATTTGGTCTATCGAGCTCAATGCTTGTATTGCAGGGCCCATAGCTTGCTTAATGTCCCTGCCTCCTCCCCACTCCTCCCTACCCATTATCCTTACTTTCCCCCTATGCTTATCCCAACCTCTCTTAAAGCTGCCCACTGTCTTCAATGAGATGACCTCTTCCAGCAGCGCATTCCAAGTGTCCACCACCCTCTCTGTGAAGAAGAGCTTCCTGATGTCCCTCCTAAACCTCCTACCCTCCAGTTTAAGACTGTGCCTCCTTGTGTTATGGTCGCCACTCAGCTTAAAGAGATTCTCCTTATCAACCTTATTTATCCCTTTCAAGTACTTTAAAGTCCCAATCATGTCCTCTCTCTCTCCAGTCTTCCAGGGAGTACGTGTTCAGTGCCCTCAACCTCTCCTCGTATGCCTTACCCTGCTGACCTGTGATCATCTTTGTAGCCATCCTCTGGATCTTCTCCAGCACCTTAGATGTTTGCCCTGGAGATACAAATTTGGAATTGGAACTACTTTCAAACTCTGCACTGAGGTTACACTCCCCCTAGAGTTCTAATGCCAGATTTGTCTCTAAAGAGTAAAGAGAGCAGAAGTCACCTACAGTATCCGAACCATTCTAAATTTTCTTAAAGTAAATGTGTGAGATTCAGTTTTGGGCTTCATAGCCCGCTACCCTGCCGTGGCTATAATTCCAGTGTGTCAAAACTAGACAGTTTGATACTGTCCTGTAAGGGAAGGAAGGGATTGTAACTCCTGGCCAAACTATCGGCCAGCCAGTCCCTTCCACTTCCCACTCCGCTGACCACATCCCTGTGCTCGGACGTTTTGTGACGTCCTACTAGGGAGGCGGGGTGCACTCCACTGAATCCTTATGGGAGATTTTCAAAACATTACTAAGCAGCTTTAAGCTACCTTTGATGCAAATGAAAGCCACCCTTCAACTAATAGGGACCCTGTTATTTGAGCAGTGGGTTTCATATGCATCAAAGGTAGCTTAAAGCTGCATAGTGATGTTTTGAAACCCTCCACCATAGGATTCAACAGGGCACACACCTGCACTCTCCCTGGTAGAACATCACAAAATGTCTGAATGCGGAGCCGTGATCAGCGGACCGGGAAGAGGAAAGGATCGGCTCGCCGGCAGTTTGGCCAGGCATCATGATCCCTTCCCTCCGTTACAGAACAGTATTAAAATGTATCATTCTGACACAGAGGGACTCTCGCCATTGCAGGGTAACTGGCTAAGATGCCCAAAACTGAAACAAGTCACACATTTACTTTACTATAACGTTAAAAATTAATAATAATAGTGACCACACTTTAAATGTTGTGAAAACTGTAAGGTATGTAACAAATGCTCAAACTTTTTTAAAAACACAGCTGATAACTTACAGAATCCTGTTTATCAAGGTTCTAGAAGGGGAGGTATGGTAGGGGTTGTATGAATCACTGTAAGACCTCTTAGAAGAAACATCAATACTACAGTGAGTGGCCATCTGGAGGCAGATGGTGAATACTAAATACAAGATGAAGAAGATAACACATTCATTGAATGATCAATTGGAACAATGGTCCTCATGTTGGAATGCATGGCTCCTTCACAACATGAGCAAAGACCCTACCCTGGTTCTTTAGTCAGACCGGGACCGCTTTTAAAGCCATTATAACAAGCATTTGTCAATGCCGAATGTTTGCTTGCTGGCACTGGCATTGTAGGAGTTAGAGAGATGCATAATAGGAATGGCAGTCAAGTATGAACTGAAGCCAACCCCATCACCACCCTACAGAGACTGACAGGCATTGGGGTGTACCTTTGGGTCATCAGGCATAATGGCCATGCCATTTCACCACACCCTACCCTGCAGACACCACCAAATGTCACGGTGTGCCCTGGAGTTTTTGAGCCTTATGCTCACCCCATTCTATAAGGAAATACAGTGAGATGGGTGCTGTATAGGAGACTAAGGTGAACTTTGGGGCCAAAGAGTCCAAGGCACACCTCAATGCCTGTCACTGGCTGCAGGGTGTGGGTGGGGCTGCAATGGCATGAGCATTACAGGCAACAATCCCAAGTCACACACCTGATGCCTGTCAGTCTCTACAGGGTGAGGCGTTATAGTCGGAAACCCTAACACCCCGGCGTTCCTTGGTATTTTCATTCCAAATTTTTAACATGGGTTTTTGTGACCCCCACCTCATGAACAGTGCCAATATCAGTTCTTTAGATGAAAGCTGATTTTGCACAGTGACTATGCCATTTGGCACAAAAGTGCGAAAACATTTCGAACAGGATGTGAAAATGACAGCTGTACTGTTCATGGGGAGGTGTAAAAATGGCAATGTTAAAAATCGGGAGTGAAAATATAAAAAAACCGAAGTCACGAGCATGCGTAGTAACTGCGTAATGCACACCCGTAACGTAATTAGTTTGGGGATTTTTTACAGCAGATTGTCAACACAGGCCTTTTGGGACCTCCGCTCATTAACAGTGTCACTGTGATTTTCTTAATCTGTCCTGAACACTGATTTCCCACAGCGACCACGCATTTCTGTGCCGGAAGTGCAAAAACACATTTCAGCCAGGGTGTTAAAATGACAGCTGTACTGTTCATAAGGAGGTGTGGAAAAATGCCAGTGTTGAAAATCTGGACTGAAACTATTACAGATTCGTGAACTTACGAGGGTGCATGGAAACTGTGCAATGCACACTCATAACACAGTCATTTTATGAACTTTTGTCACCAAATTTTCAACATAGCCATTTTAAGACGTCTGCTCATGAACAGTGTCACTGTGATTTTCTTAATCTGTCCCGAACATTGATTTCGCACACCGACTGCGCCATTGTGCGTTGTAAAAGTTTCATGCGTGAACACACATTTTGGGCAAGATGTGAAAAATGACAGCTGTACTGCTCATAAGGAGGTGTGGTAAAATGGCAATGTTAAAAATCTGTAGTGAAAATATTACAAATTTGCGAAGTTACGAGCATCCGTAGGAACTGCACAATGCACGCTCGTAAAACAGTCATTTTAGGGAATTTTTTCACTGAATTTTAAACATAGGGTTTTGGGGGGCCTACCTCATGAACTGTGACACTGTCGTTTTCATACCGGTCCCGAAGGTGGTTTCCACAGTGACCATGAAATCCCCTTTCGGGACCGAATAACAAAAATGACAGTGACTGAGTTCAGGAGGTAGAGCTCAAAACCCCATGTTGAAAATTTGGTGAAAATTTCAAAATGGCCGAGATATGCACCAAAGTTGAAAAAAATGATTTATGCCATTATACAGCTTACCAGCATTTCTTCAGTTAGTGGTCGGCTTTGAAGAGTGCAGACGTGTTCCCAGTTCACCTAAGATCATCGTATCGGCTCCGGGGTAAGTATGGGGTGGGGGGGAGGTGGTGGGCGCGGTTTGGGGAAGGGGCAGACAGTCAACGAGGGACCTTTTTTTTTTTTAAAGGTTTTTTCCCTTAATCAGGAAGATGCCATGGGACTTTTGCCATGCTGGAGTGGGCTCCAAGCGTAGCAGCTGTTAAGTTCATTTCTTTGGGGGGGGCAGTGGAGCTGATGAGGGTGTTGGGCACCCACATCAGTCATACCGACCTTTGCCATGCTGGGGTGGGCTCCCAGAGTGGCACCTAGAAGTCTGTTTTCTTTGGGGGTACAGTGGAGCTGACGGGATTGAGCACCCCCATCAGCCATACAGACTTTTGCCACGCTTAGGTGGGCTCCCAGCTTGGCACCTAGAAGTCTGTTTTCTTTGGGGGGGTACAGTGGAGCCGATGGGGGACTGGGCATCCGCATTGGCCATACCAACTTTTACCATGCTGGGGTGGGCTCCCAGCGTGGCACCTAGAAGTCTGTTTTCTTTGGGAGGGGTACAGTGGACCCAACGGGGGATTAGGCAACCCTGTCGGCCAGACAGATTTTTGCCATGCTGGGGTGGGCTCCCAGCGTGGCACCTAGAAGGCTGTTTTATTTGGGAGGGGTACAGTGGAGCCGACAGGGGATTAGGCAGCCCCGTCGGCCATACGGACTTTTGCCATGCTGGGGTGGGCTCCCAGCGTGGCACCTGGAAGTCTGTTTGGGAGGGCAGTGGAGCTGACGGAGACTGGGCACCCCGGTCATACAGTGTGAGAGGGTGGAGGGAGAGCATGAGCACGCTGGGCTGGGCTCCCAATGCTACTTAGGTGTTCAGGGGAGGGGAGACAAACTGTCTATGCAGTGCTGACGTGTAGGCAATTTGCATACACCACCGCTGATTGTGGCGGTGTTTTCCTCAGAACTGTATGCCACTGCATCTGAATGGCTTTTATAGACAGCTCAGACATTCATTGGCATGGTGCAGCCGCACCTGCAAAAGGGAGCAGGGCACTGGAAGTGGGGGAGGCACACCTACGAAAACTTGTATGGTGGCACTATGTTTCTTGTACATGCGTGCAAGCAAACATAAAAGTTAGACAACTATAAGAAAAAATTACTCACCACAGTAATCTTGTTTCTTCAAAGGGATCATTCATGATTAAACTGATCCAGTCAGCCTCCTGTGTTGAACTGCCTGGAGAGATGGAATTAAAGTATATGCAAATGATGGAACTCTCAATTGGCTCATGCCAATTTCAAACTGCTGCCCTAGCAACTGCTGCACTCTGAGTGCTTCAGATTCTTATGTAGTCTAACTGGGTATAAGACCCACTACTTAAAAATTAAATCTTTATAAAATAATTTTTGTCCTCTCAGGTCAAAAACATCCTTAAGAAACAAACCTAAAAAACTTGAGACCACAAGGAAACCAACTGGTTAAACAAAAGCGAGTCTCTAACTTAACCTATATAGAAAAACTCCCTAATGTAGGGATGGAGAACAACCTTTAGAGGTTCTAGTAGGGGATGCAGGGTGGGTGCTTTAATCATAATGAGTGATCCCTTTGAAGAAACAAGATTACTATGGTGAGTAGTTTTTTCTTCTAACCCCAGGAATCACTCATTATGATTAAACTGATGCAGACTACCAAGCAGTACCTTTGGAGGTTGGGCTGATAACCTATTTTGAAAACAGGTCCTGCAGCACTGCTGTACCAAACCTGGCATCACTTCTGCATTTTAGATCTAGGCTGTAATGCTTTGTAAAGCTATGTACTGTTTTCCATGTAGCTGCTTTGCAGATTTCCAGTAGTGGAATTTCTTTTGAAACTGCCACTGATGCCGCTGTGCCCCGGTGGAGTGTGCCCTCGGCCCAGAGGCACCTATTTACCCACTTTACTATAACAACACTGCATACATTCCACTATTCTGTGAGCAACTGTACATTTTGTGGCAGCTCTGCCCTTGCCTACTTCACCATAGGTAAGACGGAGCTGTGTTTGACTTGATCTGTAAGACTTGGTTCTGTCAATATAGTGGCTAGGTGCCCTTTTGACATCAAGGGAGTAAAGCCTCCTTTCTGGAGAACTGGAGTTCTCTGTAAAAAAAAAAAAAAAAAAAGACAGGCAGAGTGATGGACTGATTTAAGTGGAAATCAGATACCACTTTGGGAAGGGATTTTCTACTGGTCCTGAGGACCACTTTATCCCTGTGAAAATAGATGTAGTCCACATCTGTGCACAAGGCTTGTACTTCGCTGATCCTTCTGGCTAAAGTAATAACCAGAAACAGTTTTCCAAGTGATATACTTTCAAATCTGCAGTTGCCATGGGCTCGAATGGTGCATCCATGAGCTTGGCAATGCAGATATTCAGACTCAGGCTGGGACCGGTTCCTCAGGGTAGGGTGCAGAAGGTTGAGGCTTTTAAAGTATTTCCTGAAGACTGGATGAGAGACCATGGATCTCTCTTTACCAGCTGAAAGGTAAGCTGAGACTGGAGCCATATGGACCTTTGAGGGTTGAAGGCTTCAGGCCCAAGGAATGTAGGTGTGTCAGGTAATCCAGGAGAATAGCCAAATCAGCACCTTTACCTGCACACCATATGGAGAACCTCTTCCACTTAAAAGAATATGTTTTCTTAGTGGAAGGTTTCCTGAACTCTAAGCACCGTCAGCACCTGTTCTGACAGTTTAGGGTTAGCAAATTCTAAGTCCTCAAGAGCCAGGCCTTGAGTCTCAGTGATTTGAGGTTGGGGTACAGGATCCTGCCTTGAGAGGAGGTCAGCAGGTTGTGCCTCCTGGACAAGTGAATTGGGGAAACTACTCACAGAGTCAGCAGAAGCGAGTACCAGTGTTGTCTCGCCCAATCTGGTGCCACCAGTATCACTGTTGCTGGTTGGGACCTCAATTTCAGCAGGGTCCTGAATATCACTGGAAAAGGAGGGAAGACAGACAGTAACTTCCCTGTCCAGTCCAGGGCCATCGCATCTAGGGGAAGTGTGCCCCTGAGTGGGGGCCTGCAACAGTACATTGGTAACTGGTGATTTTCTACAAAGGCAAAAAGATCCACCTCTGGAGTGCTCCACTTCCTTAAGATTATCTGAGTATTCAGGCACCACTCATGGTGGTCCTAACTTATCCTGCTGAGGGAATCAGCCAGTACATTGTCCTTCCCTGGAAGGTGTATGGCTGATAAGGATACTTTCATGGAGTATGCCAAGGACCACAGCCTCATTGCTTCTGTGCACAGTGGGGTTGACCTGGTTCCTCCCTGTTTGTTGATGTAGTACATAGTTGTGGTGTTGTCTGTTCTGAAGATGTGGGGCAAATGCCTGTAGAGCTAAATAAACTGCCCTGAGCTACAGCAGATTTATGTGCAACAGGGACTCTTGGGGAGACCATGTGCCACTTGTCTGTGTGGTCCAACGTGTGCTCCCCAACTTAAAAGGAGGCATCTGTTGTGAGAATTAAGGAAGTCTGTTCCTTTATGAAAGTACACCTACCCAAAGGTTGTGCTCGTCCAGCCACCACTGCAGTGCCTGTAAAGGCTGTGGGTGACTGGAACCAGTTTGGACAGTGAGTCTGTCCTTTGTGACCAGTACTGTCTTAGGTGAAACTGGATGTCTCTCATTTGAAATCTGGAACGTAGCACCACTGTGGTGGCAGCTGCCACGTGATCCAGCAGCCTGAGGAATTCTCTGGCTGGTTTGGTTTTCCTGGCACAAATGAGTTTGCAATCTGCAGAATGATGTTGTTTACCCTGTCCTGTGGCAGAAAGGCTCTGCCTAGGCTGGTACCCAGTTCTGCTCCAATGAACTCCAGTACTTGAACTGGTACTTGCTGAGACTTCTGCCTCGCTATCAGAAAACCAAGGATTCCAGAGTAGATTTTGCTGGTGCTAGGAAGTGCTGTGCATGCTGCAGAGATTGACCCACTACTAACCAGTCATCCAGGTAGGGAAAAACTGTTAACCGCTATCTTCTCTAAAACTCTACCACTCACGCCAGGCACTTTGTGAAGGCTCTGGTGCAGAAGTTAGGCCAAATGGAAGTGCTGCGAACTGACAGTGGCCTGAGGCCAGCCTGAATCTCAAGTACTTTCTGTGAGACGGTCCGATAGGGATGTGAAAGTAAGCATCCCTTAGGTCTAGGAAGGCTAGCCAGTCTCCCCTTTGTAATATGGGAATGATTACCGAAAGAGTGACCATTTTGAATTTTGGCCTCAAAATGTGTCTGTTTAGCATTCTTAGATCCAGAATAGGTTGCCAATCCCCATTTTTCTTCCTTGTGAGGAAGTACCTGGAGTAAAAGCCTTTGCCCCTTTGGTTTAGGGGCACTGGCTCCACCGCTTTGATTGCCAGAAGATATTTTACCTCTGCTTCCAGTAAGATTCTGTCTGCAGATGTAACTGGAGCAAAGTTCTTGTTCTCAGTTTGGGAAATGATCTGAAGCTGAGTGCCAGACCCTGTCTCACTACCTCCAGGGCCCACTTGTCTGTGGTGATGGTATGCCTAGCCTGGCGTTAGTGAGCCAGTCTGCCACCCAATGGTGGTTCTACAATAGGCATGCGACCTGTACCAGCCTGTCAGAGGTTCTGTGCAGGCTGTGCCTGAATCTGAGGGGAAGGAGAAGCTCTTCTCATAGCTCTCCTGCCCTTTCCTCTGAAATAGCCTCTAGGCTGCTGTTGCAGCTGAGAGGCCTGTGCCTGGAAAAAGTTCTGGGATAAAGTCCCCTCCCCTGCCTCCCTAGTCTGGGGTCTACAAGATGTAGAAGGTCTGTCCTTTGAGTTACTTCGATAGGTAGAATTGTATTCCTCTACCTTTTCATATAGGCCTCAGTTTTATCACCAAACAATGTATTATTTTCAATAGGAAATCCATTGCTTTGGCCTGGTATTTTAGAGTTAGGTTGGTGGCTCTGAGCCATGCAAATCTCCTAAGGGAGACAGCTAATGCCATTAGCCTGGCTGCAGTGTCACTGGTATCCACTGCCATTTGGAACTGGCATTTAATGGCATCAAGTGCAGCTCTTGCTGTGTCTTGCAGGTCCACTGCCACTTCACCTGGCACCTTGTCAGCCAGTGCTAAGACTGTATTTCAGAGTGCCTTCTGATATTGTACCCCATATGCCATGTAGTCGGCTTGCCTTACTATTAAAAAGGCAACCATGTAGCCATTCTTTCCTATGGCATCCATTTTCGTGAATCTTTATCTGGAGGATGGGCAGCCAGGGTATCCTGGCTTTGTCACAGGCAGCAGCCTGAATCACCCCTTCAGGGTCAGGGTGATTACACAAAAATCAGCTGTTGATCTGTCTAGCTGATGCTTTTTATCTACCCAGGGACAGAAGTTGGGTTTGGAATATCTGCAATGCTGCCACTTTTAGAACTTATGCATTGGAAGCAGAAGGCGTTTTGTAGGAGTTAGACCCATCATATTGAGGAACTCTGTGTCCTCCACATCTAAAGAGGAAGATTAAGGGTCTCTACCATGCTTTTTACAAAAGCATAGTGAGAGAAGTACTCTTCTGGACCCCAGAAGGAGATCAAACTCCTGCTCTGGGGAAAACTCAGGATCTATCGGTTCCCCTTCAAAATCCTCGAGGTTCCAGAGGGGTAGGAACCGAAGCAGGAATCGGTGCAGCCATTGTAGGAACCGGGACTGCAGCCTGCAGGGCTTGTGAGACCTGCAAGGCCTTAGCAATGTCCTCAGCTGAGGGCATATTATGTTTGTCTGCTTGGCGCTCCTTAGCCTTCTTAGCCGGAGGCGCAGCGACATGCTTTTCTTTGCATTTTTTCTTCAGTGGGACAGACTCAGCAACTGTCTCCACAGCCCTTTTTGACTTACCTTGTTCAGATTTCTCTGAACTCTTGTCAGTGTCCTTATCTTTGCCTCCATCCTTTTAGAATATAGGTAGATGCACTACTATCGGAAGCAGAAGCTATCTTCTAACTTTTAGCCCTTTTTCTTAAAGTTTTAGGACAAAAGTCTTGCAAATCTCACAATCAGCAAAAATATGGCTGGTACCCAAACAGGAAATACAAAGGGAACGCCTGTCTGCTTTTGCTATAATCTGCCCACAAGACTCACAATATTTAAACCCAGTGGGTCCTGCAATTTTTGAGGCTTGTCTAAATGGACCTCTGTCATTGAGTAAGACAGAGTAAAAGCAATCACAAAACTTTTATTAACACTAGGAACGGAGGTTTTAAAATTAAACAACGGTTAATAGTTTCCTGGAACTGAAGCACACTCGGTTCCCCAAAAGAAAAGGAACTGAAAACTCTAAATTTAAACAAAATAAGTTGGTCAAAGGAACCAACCGCAAATACAAACTTTAAATAATAATACTAAGGTAAACCTCGCCAAAAGGCGCGGAACCCTCAGTTCCCTGGAACCATGAGGGAACCGCTAACAAAACAAAAAAACAACTACAACTATCAAATAAACTAACTCCAAAGGCAGCAATTTAAAATTAAAATTAAAACAGGTACTTGTCTAACAGATAATTTATTCTGAAGACAGTTCAAAGAGAGCTCTCCAGGATGTCTTTACTAGGAAGGTGGAGTAAAGGTTTCAGGGATAGCCTGCTGCCGAGAGGTCATCTAAGGTGACCGTTCAGCATCTTCTGGGCCCACTCATTGACTGGTGGAGTTCCCGTGGCATCTCCTACTTCATGGTTGCCGTCGCAGTCTCATTTCGCCGGTGGAGTGCGTGGGGTCTGGAAGTGGTGGGCTGCTACCCTGATTTGGGCAATAAAGGATCCTGTTTTTGGATACCGCTGATCTGGTCAAGAAGATGGAAGAAGAAGAACTGGCACTCTGAGGAATGAGTGTGACTGGGGAGATGGAGCAGGTTTGCATAGTTATTTAACTTGAGTTAATATCATTTTAACAGCTGGTTTAAACTGAAGCACATCTTTGGGAACCTGGTAGTGAGAGTACCAAGAACAGTTCCATTTTTCTTTTTGTCTACTGGAAAAACACCCAGTGCTAGGTAGCGAGAGTACCTTAGTGCTGGTTGGTTGTTGGACCTTGCCGAAGAAGGTGAGAGCTCCTTAGGTGATTATTTGTACAAAAGCTTACTGCCTGCACACTTAATCTTTCAACAAGACTTTATAACAAAGACTAATAAATCTGGACTACATTTTTGGTTATTAATCTGCCCATGAACTCTACTGATATTATCTATTATTTAGGGAAGGAGGAGGAATTTTATTGTATGGGGGTGTATTTTATAATTGTTGTAAGTTATTGTACTATGTGAGTGTTTTGTTTGGGAGTGTGTGCTGAATTGTTGTGGGGTGTGTGTGGATGGGTGGTTGGGAGAGGGGTGGTTATTTTAAAGTTATTAATATTGTGTAAGTGGTCTGTTTGGGAGTGTGCATGTGAATTATTGTAGGGGGGTGTGTGGATGAGTGATTGTGTATTGTTAATTATTGCTAGCCCAGTAGTTTAATTGTGATATGTGCTGGCTGAGGACATCAGTGGTCGGGGTCTCCATCCTTTGACTGTCCCCTTTGTCAGCTGATGTGACAGGTGTTGTCGGGCACTTGGGATAGTCAGGTGGGGAAAGCGGGTGTCAACCAGGCCTGGTGGGGGTGTGGAGCATGTTGGGCAGATTGGGGTGGTAGGGACGAGAAGACACCCTGAGGTGAAATGGGTCCAGGAAAGGGGGTGTCCTTGCCCGATTCCCATACCCAAGAGCTCCACATTAAGTGAGCAAGGCGCTCGGTCTGCCTCATCTGCCTATCCCTCTCAAGCGGTGTTGTGCACTGCCAGATCCATAAAAAAACAAGACAGCAATTATTGCCGATCTTGTTGGTACAACTGATCTGGCCTGCATCACTGAGACCTGGCTGGATGAGAATGCTGGCCCAGTATTTATCAGCAGTTCCAACCGGGTACTCCGTGATACACCACCCAAGAATGGATTGTACGGGCAGGGAAGTTGTCATTTGTTTGAAGACGGACATGGGCCTTGTAGCCATCCCGGTGGGAGAGGCCAGGTCCTTTAAATGTATCGTGGTTGCAGGTGTAGGTTGTAGGAACCTTCTCATTTACCATCCACCTGGTGGTGAGAAGGAATTCCTGCAGGAAGTCGCGCACTTCTTCATCGACCGGGTGATGGAATCCCCCAGATGGATAATTCTGGGGGATTTCAATGCCTGGGTCAGCGATGAACTCTCGTAATTTGGACAAGACTTCCTCCAAGTAATGAGCTCATTGGGCCCTACACAGGTAGTTTCCTCTGCAACTCATATTCACAGTCATTCCTTGGACCTGGTCATAATACTAGGGATGGAGATCACCGATTTGGTGCTGGAACCTGTCGGTTGGTCGAACATCATACTATAAGGTTTGAGGCACCCCCCCAATAGAACTGCCCCTACAGAGATGGTCTGGTACTGCCTTTTAAGGGGTTTGATCCTAGATGGTCTTATGGAGGTACTGGAACTATCAGGCTTGATGAGTGCATGAGAGGAGCTGTGGCAACTAGTACTAGTCTATAATAAGGCAGTGGCTTGGACCCTCGACTCCTTAGCTCCTGTCCGTGTTCGTCCCCTCTCACTTTGCCTGAAGTCCCACGGTTTGATGGGACTTGGAAGGAGATGAGGCGAGGGGGTTGAAGGTTGGAACGGTGTTGGCGAAAATCCGGTCTGAAGGGTGACAAACTTAGATTGATGGTCCATTATAAAGACTATCAATTAGAAATCTCCTGTAAGAAGGCAGAGCTCCTGTCCAAGGAGATTGCCGTGGCAAGAATCGACCAGCTCAGCTCTTCTGGACTGTTGATAGGTTGTGCAATCCCAATCTGTCTTTAGTCACAGGGAGCCTTTTCACAAGTTAGATGTGATAAGTTTGCTTGGTTCTTTGCTGATAAGATTGACAACATCAAGTAGGAATTCCAATCAATACACTCAAATGGGCTTTGCAGCAATGGGCAGAGGTTGCAAGCCATCAGCCTGTCTGGTCTGACTCGCCAGTTGGCTATTATGGACATTGTGCAGGTCATACAGGGATTGCGCTGACCTACTGTAGTTTGGATCGGACCCAATACTGCTCCTAGTTGGTGTGTTCAAGTCATCGGCCCGGTCCTTGCTAGGATAGTCCGATGCTCACTGGAGACAGGGTGTTTCTGGACCCTAAAGGAGGTGGTAGTAATATCACTCCTGAAGAAATCTTCTCTAGATCTGGACTGCCTAGCAACTACAGACCTGTCTCTAACCTGCCTTTTGTGGGCAAGGTTATTAAGAAGGTGGTGGTGGCACAACTGGATGATCATTTGACAACTCACGATGTCCATGATCCTCTCCAATCCAGTTTCAGAAAGAGGCACAGTACCGAGACCACCATTGTTCGGGTACTGAATGATCTCCTGATAGTGAGGAATCAAGCGAGTCATTTCATCTTAGTTCTTCTCAATCTCTCTGCAGCGTTGGACACTGGGGACCATGGGGTGTTGCTGGAGCATCTGCAGATCCTCTGTGGACTGTCTAGTATGGTTTTCAGTTGGTTTAGATCATTCCTCACTGGCAGGAAGCAGAGAGTAGTGTCGGGGATTTATTTCTCAGCTTCTCTCTCTTTGTCATGTGGGGTTCCGAAGGGTTCCATCTTATCCCTCAGGTTGTTCACAGTGTATATGCTACCGTTGGGAGACATTATTAGGTGGTATGGGCTGAGTTTTCACTGCTATGCAGATAATACTCAGCTCTCCATGTCCTTTGTGCCCGAGCAGCGTGAGGCAGTCTTGGTCTTTAACAACTGCCTCTCTGAGACTCGATGTTGGATAAGTGCCAATTGGCTGAGGTTGAACTCTGACAAGACCGAAGTGCTGGTAGTAGAGCCAGGTCACCAAGGCATGGGGTTGCAAGCAGGTCACCCATCTGGCCTTTGGCTCGGAAGTGACCAGCTACTTACCTCAAATCAGGTGTGAAATCTTGGTGTTGAGTTTGACAGCAGCCTGACATTAAAATCTCACATGTCTGCAGTCATAAAGACCTCATCCTACCATTTGAGGAACATTGCTCAGATTAAGCACCTGGATCCACCTGGCAATATTCCAACTTTGGTTCATGCCTTTATAACCTTGTGCCTCAATTACTGCAATGCCCTACCATCTAGGGCTACCAAGGATTGATATCCGCCGACTGCAGTTAGTGCAGAATGTGACAGCCAGGTTGTTGACAGGTTTATCAAGATCTTGCTATATCACTCCTGTGCTCCGCGATCTGCATTGGCTGCTGGTAGATTAGTAGATCGCCTTCAAGGTCGGGCTACGGACTCATAAAGCCCTACATGGACAGGGACCTAACTACTTTCAAGATCTTTGCACCCTACATACTCCGTTCTGCTGATGAGGGATTGCCAGAGTTCCCAGGGCCCAATTAAAGACTTTGGGGTGCGCACTTTTGCGGCCCGACCCTGTGGAACGCTCTACCTTGTCAGATTACAGAGTGCCTGACTGCTGACAGTTTCAAATCTGAATTAAAAACATATTTGTTTAGCCAGGCATTTACAGATGAGGGTCAAGCCTAGTTGTTCCGCTAACTGATTGATATTTATTAAGATGTTTATATTGTGTTTTTATTTATTGATGTATGTATTAATCTTAATTTGTTTTAGGATGTAAAGCACTTCGGTTTGATAGAATTTCGCATATAAATAAAAATTTGATCGACTGACTGCAGGTAAGCCAGAACCACAGACAACTCTTCCTGTAATGGGCATA
This sequence comes from Neoceratodus forsteri, assembly GCA_016271365.2. Classification (NCBI taxonomy): domain Eukaryota; kingdom Metazoa; phylum Chordata; order Ceratodontiformes; family Ceratodontidae; genus Neoceratodus; species Neoceratodus forsteri. The sequence goes on from CM057455.1 coordinate 718,349,179, forward strand.
CTTTGTGCGATGGGACTAGTTTATCCCAGACTGTCTGCCTTTCACGTTTCAGTTATTGTCAATATACAATATCTAACTGTTCTGCAGCCACTAACACATGCAGTTCATCTAATTTATTCCCTAGGCTCCTCGCATTTGTATATATCACTCTCCATCCACCCTTCCTCTCTTTTCTAGACTTCCTATATTTGCTGACTTTTGAAAGTGTTATGCTTATACCTTGTCCCCTGCCTGCTTCCCTTTTTTTCCCTGTACTGGGTGAGAGATAACTATGCACTTTTTTAAGCAATAAGGCATGACTAGGAGTTAGATTAAGCCTGTTAATCACCCCCTAGGGGTGTAATGTGGCACAAGGCACAGCCAAGTACCATACTGCCCCTAGGGGGTGATTAACTGACTGTTAATCTAACTACTGGGAGTGCCTTATTGCTATTATAAAAAAAATATTTCAAAAGAAAAGTGTTAAAAGTATACTTTTTGAATTTTTTTCTCATTTAGAGCGAGATTTTTAATAAAACAGTTCTTCCTCCAACAGTGTAAGAATGCTGGTTCAAAATCAGAAAGCATCATTCTAGTCATTCAGCAGTGCTAGAGGATGGAATGCTGACAGGAAGAATCCATGTGCCATGGTGATCAGGCTGTGCATGACAATGCCACATGGATTAATGTAAGGTTGTTGGAATCCTAACAGCCAATCAGATTGCAGCATTTCTGAGACCCCTGTTATAATGTTGTTAAATACAGGTTACTCACCTGTAACAGGAGTTCTAGGAGTGGTATATGTTGTTCATCCACACTTGTTGGCAGGTACCTTGCAGCTTTAAGATGTGCGGAAAGTCCTGAAGCTGGCTTCTCCCACCCAACCAGGAGTTAAAACCCAAGCTCCGCCCCATGACGCTAGATCTAGCCCACTGGAAGCCAGGCTGCGCAAAACCAGGGAGGTCGGGTGAGTCACGGATGAACACCTGTTACAGGTGAGAAACCTGTATTTCTAGGGATGTGGATATGTTGTTCAATCCACACTTGTTGGCAGACTCCTAGCAGTTCTCCAGGAGGAGGGAGGCAAGGCGTGCAACCCCTATACTTACTTGGGAAATAAGGACTGGAGAACCGAGGTCCCAAAACAAGCATCCCAACGTGACTCTAGGTCAATGTGGTAAAGGGAAATAAAGGTGTGTGCCGACTTCCAGGTAGCAGCCCTGCAGATTTCCTGGATAGGGACGTCCCTAGAAGCAGCCACCGAAGCAGCGGTATGGCGGTAGAATGAGCTCTTATCCCTTTGGGTGGCTCCATGCCCGCCAACCTATAGCAAAGATCTATGCAGGAGGTGACCCACCTGCTTATCGTCCGCTTGGCTGCAGGTCTGCCAAGTGCAGCTTCAGTGCAGGTGACAAACCTCTCACCGAACTTCAGCCATCCGCTCCTTATAATAAGCAAGCACTCTTCTAGGGTCCAGAGAATGGAGCCTATATTGCCTCCGAGGTGTGACTGGGTAGAACACCAGCAGAAACAACACCTGATTCAGGTGAAACTCAACACCACCTTCGAAGGAATTTTGGGTGGGGCAAGGACAACCTTATCCTTGTGGGAGACCAGATGAAAAAATTACTCATCTTAGTAATGTTGTTTCTTCTAATGGAGTCTTGCTATATTATGACATATGCAGTGAGTCCCAACCTTCGAACTGCTCCGGAGGTGAAAGAGTTAACTTTCCATGCCAGGCATGGAACGCTGAGCTCGAGCTCGGTAAAACTCTGTCTGTTGTTCTTCAAACTCAAACTGTCAGATCTTTACGAGCTAAACTCACTGAGGTCCTGTGTGGAAGCTGTAAACCTACACTAGCCAACTGGCTACTAAAACGTAAGAATACATTTTTTGGTCCCAAAACAAAGACTCAAGTCAGGAGACCCAAAAAATGAAAACCACAACACCAAGTCACCCCAAAAAAGGAGGGGTGAAAACAATAAGGTGGGTATCTACTAAGTGCCAACACTGCACTGCCCACCCACATCCCAAAAACAGAGGTTCTGAGAGAGGCAGGCAGGGGGAGAGGTCATAATATAGCAAGAATCCATTAGAAGAAACAACATTACTAAGGTGAGTAATTTTTTCTTCAAACAACATGAAGTCTTGCTATATTATGACATATGCAGACTACACAGCAGTACCTCCATGGAGGAGGGTCAGAACCTACTTAGGAAATAGGCTCTGAAGCACAGCTGTGTTAAAACCGAGCATCACTCCTAGCCTGGATGTCCAGGGAGTAATGCTTGGTGAAAGTGTGTACTGTTTTCCAGGTAGCTGCTTGACATATCTCTAAAATAGGATGTCCCTGGCAGCAGCCAGGAAGCAGCTGTACCTCCAGTGAGTGAGCCCTCAGGCCTGAGGGAGGAACCTTGCCCAGCTTTTCATAACAGAATTGGATACAAGAGACAATCCACCTGGCAATGGATCTTTAGTGGCAGGTTCCTTTACCAACCTCACCATAAGTGAGGAACAGTTGGAGGAGTCAAACCTGTGACCCTTGGTACGCCTCCATGTAGTAACTAAGGGCTCTCTACATCTAAATTGTGCAGCCTCCTCCTCGCCAGAGGAGGAATGGTCAGTGAAGTACACTGGAAGGGATATAGATTGATTAAGGTGGAAATCTGAAACCACCTTAGGCAAGAACTCCCTGTTAGTCCTGAGGACCACCTTATCTCTATGAAAGGAGATAAAATCAGGCTCCACTGACAAAGCTTGTAATTCACTTATGCGCCTGGCAGAAGTGATGGCTACTAGAAACACAGTTTTCCAAGTCAAGTACTTAAGCTCTGCTGAAGACAAAGGCTCAAATGGGGGTTGCATTAGCTGAGCAATGCAAACATTAAGATCCCAGGCAGGAGCAGGGTCCCTGAATGGAGGGTTGGTGTGAAGCAACCCCTTGAAAAACTTGGAGAATACAGGGTGAGCAGAGAGAGAAGAGGGCTTTCCTGCTGAAATCAAAGCAGAGACAGCTGCCAAATGCACTTTCAGGGTAGCTGGCCTCAGCCCCAAAGTATTTAGATGGACCATATAGTCCAGGACTGTGGGCAAATCAGCAGATTCTGGGGAAATGTGCTTTCCAGAGCACCATATGGAAAACCTTTCCCATTTAGAATTATAAGTAGCCCTGGTGGAAGGCTTCCTAGAAGCTTTCAAGATATCGAGTACACCTTGAGAAAGGTGTAGGTCAGCAACTCTAACTCCTCAAGAGCCAGGCCTGAGGTTGAGGGATTTGAGATTCGGATACCAAACTCTCCCTGGGCACAGGTTAACAGATTGTGATTCCTGGGAGACACAGGGAAGGTGGACTGCTAAGGACAGAAGGAGTGGATAACAGGGCTGTCTGGCCCAATCTGGAGCAATCAGAATCATCTTGCAAGGTTGAGATCTGATTTTGACTAGCACCTTGAACAAGAGAGGAAAGGGGAAGGCATAGAGGAACTTCCCTTCCCAATCGAGAAGGAAGGCATCCAGAGGGACTGAGCCCAACACTGGGGGCCTACAACAAAAAAGCGGAAGTTGGTGATTGTCTGGGGCTGCAAAAAGATCTATCTGAGGGGTGCCCCACCCGGCAAATACTAACCCCAGTACTAGGGGATCCAGTGACCATTCGTGATGGCCCTGGGAAATCCTGCTGAGAGCATCTGCAAGGACATTGTCCTTGCCTGGAAGGTGAACTGCCATGAGGGAGGTATTCAGGGAATAAGCCAGAGACCACAACTTCATTGCCTCGGTGCACAAGGCCGAAGACCGAGTGCCCCCTTGCTTGTTGATGTACCACATTGTAGTGGTGTTGCCTGTTCTGACCTGTACAACTTTGTTCTGAACAGATGCAGAAAAAAACTGAAGTGCTAGAAAAACAGCTCTGAGTTCCAACAGACTGATGTGGAGCAGAGATTCCTGAGGGGACCACAATCCCTGGGTGGTGAGGTCGCCCATGTGAGCTCCCATCCCAAGAGGGACGATCTGTAGTAAGGGTCAAGGAGTGAGATTGAGGGATGAAAGGAACCCTGTCTCAGATTGCTCTGATCCTGCCACCACTGCAGGGCCTGGATCAGGTGCAGTTACTGGGATCAATTTGGTTAGAGGATCTCTCCTTTGAGACCAGAAGGCTCTCAAATGGAACTGGATGTCCCTCATCTGAAATCTTGCTCCTTGCACTACAGCTGTGGAAGCAGCCATGTGGCCAAGGAGCTGTAGAAAGTGCCTTGCTGGTCGAGAGACCTGCAGAGTGAAGGAGGACGCCAGAGCCACCAGGGTCTTTACTCTTTCTAGAGGAAGGAAAGCTCTGGCCTGCTTTGTGTCCAGTTCTGCGCCTATGAAGGTGAGTAGCTGAACAGGCTCTAGAACTGACTTTGGAAGATTGAGAGAAAACCTAGAGATGTAAGCAGCTGCTGGGTAACCTGAAGGTGTGATTTGACTTGGTCTGGAGACTGACCCACTATGAGCCAGTCGTCCAGGTAAGGAAAGATGGCAATCTTTTGCCTTCTTAAGTGAGCAACTGCTACTGCCAGGCATTTGGTGAATACCCTTGGGGCAGAGGTGAGGCTGAAGGGCATTGCTCTGAACTGGTAATGGCCTGAAGGCAGTTCGAATCTGAGGTACTTTCGGTGGGAGCTTCTGATGAGAACATGGAAGTAGGCATCCTTGAGGTCCAGGGCTGCTAGCCAGTCCCCTGGCCTTAGGGAGGGTAAAATAATTCCCAGAGTCACCATTTTGAATTTTGGTTTTAAAAGGTGCTTGTTTAGATATCTTAGATCCAGGATGGGCCGCCATTCTCCTGTCTTTTTTGGGGTAAGGAAGTACCTGGAGTACAGTCCTTTGCCCTGGTGTAGGGGAGGAACCCTTTCTACAGCTCTGAGAGCCAGGAGGGTTGAGACTTCTGTTTCCAAAGCAAGAGCCTCTGATGGATTTGCAGGTGGAAAGGATCTGGTTCTCATCTTTGGAAATTTTTTGAAGCTGAGAACCAGTCCCTGGCTTACTACTTCCAGGACCCACTTGTCTGATGTTAAAGACTCACAGTCCTGGACATAAGTAAAGCCAGCCTGCCCCCACAGTAATGGAGAATCGGCCCTGGGCATCCCATCAGGGTGCCTGTTTGGCAGGGGCTTTAGGCTGAGGGGTGGGAGCAGGCCTGCTCGTACCCCGTCTGCCTCTCCCTCTGAAGAACCCCCTCTGGGCATAAGCTGAAGAGGAGGCCTGGGCTTGGTGAAAGGCCTGCCCCTGCCCCTGGAAATCTGCCTCTGAGGAGTGGCTTGCCTCTCCTTGGCCTGTGCACTCCTATAAGTGGTCCTATACTCATCCATTTTCTTCATGTAATTCTCTGTCTGCTCCCCAAACAGAGAATTACCCACAACAGGAAAATCCATGGCCTTAGCCTGGGTATCCTGTGACAGGCTAGTACACCTGAGCCAAGCCATTCTACGAAAAGCCACAGATGTAGCCATGACTCTTGAAGATACATCATTAGAGTCCACTGCAGCATGGAATTGCACCTTGATGCCTCATACCATCAGCAGCCACCTGTTCCAGCTCCTTGGCATGCTGGCCAGGGACCTGTTTCAGCTAAAGCCATAACAGTATCCCATCTGGATTTCTGGTATCTTGCAACATAGGCCATATAATTTGCCTGTCTGAGTCCCAAGGATGCTGCCATGTATTGTTTCTTTGCCATGGCATCAATCCTCCTGGAGTCCTTGTCAGGGGGGTGTGAAGCCAAGGGAATATTTGCCTTATCACAGGCTGCAGCCTGCACTACCCCAACATGGCTGCATTGTTGTGAAAGGAACTCCGTATCAGAGCCTGACAATGTGTACCTCCTGTCCATCTTTTTATCCACAGGAGGTAAAGAATTAGAGCTTTTAAAATCTTTATTGTCTGTTTCTAAAAGATTTATGTAAAGGAATAGACAATCTCCTGGACTCTGGGATATCCATCATTTCCACATAGTCAGGCTCCTCCTGTTCATCCACAGCTTCTTCCAAAGGGAGCTGGAGGGTTTCAGCAACTTTTTTATAAAACAGAAAATGAGAAGGGGACTCAGAAAGCCTAGGGGGAGACACTCCTGAAAGTCTGTCTGGGGAGATGTCCGGTTCAATGGGCACATCCAGACTTTCAAAATCACATTCACTCTCTTCATAATCCTCCTCCCCCTCCTCCGGTTCATAAAATTCTTCTATATCATATTCTTGAACCGGTGGAACCGACCAAACCGACCGTTTACCTGATGGTGCCGGTTCGGACGGAACTGGGGAAAGCGACTGGACAATTTGGATCGCTTTGGCTATCTCTGCAGCGGTTGGAGAAGGACATTTTGGCTCCACACCTGCTGATTTTCTAGTCCTCTTTGCTGGAACTGGCTCCTCCGAGTCAGCTCTTCGTTTGCCCGAGGAAGTATCGCCCTGGTCAGAGGGCACTCCCTCCGGTTCGGTTGGCACCGAACCGGGCTGGCCATCCGGGTCAGCGGACTTTTTGGCCTCTCGTTCCCTGAGCCTACCAACTCTCTTATCCAGGGTAGCTGCAGGGAAATTCTTGCAAATCTGGCAGTCTGCATTGAGGTGGTCAAACCTCAGACAATAAACACATGTGGTGTGTGGTCAGCCTTGGCAAAGGTTTCCCACAGACACTACAGTGCTGAAACCCAGTGGGCCCGGTTTTTCTTTTGGGTTTCTCAGACATAATGCCAGCCTAACCAAAAACTTGCCCTTTTCCGGCAAATCGCCAAGCAAGACACCCTTATCGGTTCCCAACCGTGTCACGGGTCGTGGAAAAAACCGTAATGAAATCCGTTTTTTTAGAACCGATAAGAACCAGGAACCGCACTCTAAATGTAATTTAATAAGTTTTAACAACAACCTGATCGGTTCAAACCGAACCGATAACGTTTGCAAGTTCCACACAGAGAAATGTAAAACCTATCTATTACTTATGATACCACAGACAGAGCTTGAACCGACCGGCTGCGGTTAAAATATACAAATGTGGTTTAGAAAACTGAGAAATAACACTTTTTTAACCGACAAATGAACCGAGCAGTAGGAGGAATCTCGGGCGACTGTTCAGTGAGTGAGGAGTAAAGAATCTGACAGTTTCAGTTTGAAGATCAACAGACAGAGTTTTTCAACCGAGCTCGCTCAAGATTCCATGCCTGGCATGGAAGTTAACTCTTTCACCTCTGGAGCAGTTCTAAGGCTGGGACAAACTGCATATGTCATAATATAGCAAGACTTCATGTTGTTTGAAACACAGTCTTCAAGTCAAGTACTTAAGCTCTGCTGAAGACAAAGGCTCAAAGAGGGTTGCATGAGCTGAGCAATGCAAACATTAAGATCCCAGGCAGGGGCAGAGTCCCTGAATGGGCGTTGGTGTGAAGCAATCCTTAAAACTTGGGAGAATACAGGATGAGCGGAAAGAGAAGAGGGTTTACCTGCTGAAATAAAGGCAGACACAGCTGCCAAATGTACTTTTAGGGTAGCTGGTCTCAGCCCCAAGGTATTTATATACTAACATACTAAAATGCCAGCAGAATAAGCCTAACGGTCTTTCGAGTCTGCTCGATTGGTCAGCCCCCACCCTGGGTGCTGACCTTGCTGCCCCCCTCGCCTTCTCTGGCTTCTCCCTTCCCAGTTCCGGATATTCTTGCTGCATTGGATTTTGCTTCCAGAACCCTTCCCTGTACCTGTCCCAGCCCCTCTTGAACCCTTCCACCGTCTCTGCCTCCACCAGCCCCCTAGGCAGTGCATTCCATGGCTCCAGCACCCTCTCAGTGAAGTAGCACCTCCTCCTTTCTCCCCTGAATCTTCCCCCCTCCAGTTTCCACCCATGCCCTCTAGTGGCCCCTCCTCCTTCCTTCAAGCACCCTGACTGTTCCTCCCTATTTACCCTCTTCATGTACTTGAAGACCCCATCAAGTCCCCTGATCCTTCTCTCTTCCAATGTGCACATATTTAGCTCTTTGAGCCTCTCCTCCTCATAGGTCCTGTTCCCCAAGCCCCAAATCATTTTGGTTGCCCTCCTCTGGACCCTCTCCAGGAGTTTAATGTCCCTCTTTAAGTGTGGCCTCCAAAACTGCACACGCAGTATTCAAGGCGTGTCCTCACCAAGCAGTTATACAGAGGGAGCATCACTTCCCTCCTTCTGGAGGTGATCCCCCTAGCAATGCATCCCAGCATCCTGTTGGCCTTGGCTGCTGCCCTCCTACAAGTCTCCGAGTTGTTCATTTTGACATCCACCACCACCCCCAGTGAGCAGTATTTAAATGGACCATATAATCCAGGACTGTGGGTAAATCAGCAGATTCTGGGGAAATATGCTTCCCAGAGCACCATATGGAAAACCTCTTCCATTTGGAATTATAGGTAGCCTGGTGGAAGGTTTCCTAGAAGCCTTCAATATATCCATTACACCTTGGGAGAGGTGTAGATCAGCAAATTCTAACTCTTCAAGAGCCAGGCCTTGAGATTGAGAGATTTGAGGTTCGGGTACCAAACCTTCCCCTGAGCACAGGTTAACAGGTTGTAATTCCTGGGAAGACACAGGGGAAGATGGACTGCTAAGGACAGTAGGAGTGGATACCAGGGTTGTCTGGCCCAATCTGGAGCAATCAGGATCATCTTGCATGATTGAGATCTGATTTTGACTAACACTTTGAACAGGAGAGGGAAGGGGGGAAAAGCATAGAGAAACTTCCTTCCCAATTGAAAACTAAGGCATCCAGAGGACTGAGCCCAACACTGGGGCCTGCAGCAAAAAGGGAAGTTGGTGATTGTCTGGGGCTGCAAAAGATCTATCTATGGGTGCCCCATTTGGCAAATATTACCTCCAGGACCAGGGATCCAGTGACCATTCGTGATGGCCTGGGAAATCCTGCTGAGAGCATCTGCCATGACATTGTCCTTGCCTGGGAGGTGAACTGCCGTGAGGGAGGTGTTCAGGGAGTAAGCCAGAGACCACAACTTCATTGCTTCGGTGCACAAGGTGGTAGACCGAGTGCCTCCTTGCTTGTTGATGTACCACATTGTGGTGGTGTTGTCTGTTCTGACCTGTACAACTTTGTTCTGAACAGATTTGGAAAAACTTGAAGTGCTAGAAAAACTGCTCTGAGTTCCAACAGATTGATGTGGAGCAGAGATTCCCAAGGGACCACAATCCCTGGGTAGTCAGGTCGCCCATGTGAGCTCCCCACCCCAAGAGGGATGCAGGAGTGAGACTGAGTGACAAAGGAACCCTTGTCTCAGATTGCTCTGATCCTGCCACCACTGTAGGGCTTGGATCAGGGTTCGAGTTACTGGGATCAATTTGGTTAGAGGTCTTTCCTTTGAGACCAAAAGGCTCTCAAATGGAACTGGATGTCCTCATTTGAAATCTTGCTCCCTGCACTACTGCTGTAGAAGCAGCCATGTGCCCCAGGAGCTGTAGAAAATGCCTTGCTGGTGAGAGACCTGCAGGGTGAATGAGGAGGCCAGAGAGACCAGGGTCCTTGCCCTGTCCAAAGGAAGGAAGGCTCTGGCTTTCTCTGTGTTCAGCTCTGCGCCTATGAAGGTGAGGAGCTGGACAGGCTCTAGAACTGACTTTGAAAGATTCAGAAAGAAACCTAGAGAGGTGAGCAGTTGCTGAGTTATCTGTAGATGTAACTTGACTTGGTCTGGAGACTGGCCTACTATGAGCCAGTCATCCAGGTAAGGGAAGATGGCAATGTTTTGCCTTCTTAGGGAAGCAACTGCTACTGCCAGGCATTTTGTGAATACCCTTGGAGCAGAGGTGAGGCCAAAGGGCATTGCTCTGAACTGGTAATGAACTCAGGGCAGCTCGAACCTGAGGCACTTTCGATGGGAGCTTCTGATGAGAATATGGAAGTAAGCATCCTTGAGGTCCAGGGACGCTAGCCAGTCCCCTGGCCTTAGAGAGGGTAGAATAATTCCCAGAGTCACCATTTTGAATTTTAGTTTTAAAAGGTGCTTGTTTAGATATCTGAGATCCAGGATGGGCATCCATTCTCCTGTCTTTTTTGGGGTAAGGAAGTACCTGGAGTACAATCCTTTGCCGTGGTGTAGGGGTGGAACCCTTTCCACAGCTCTGAGAGCCAGGAGGGAAGAGACCTCTGCCTCTAGGGCAAGTACCTCTGATGGATTTGCAGGTGGAAAGGATCTGGTTCTCATCTTTGGAAATTTTTTGAAGCTGAGAACCAGTCCCTGGCTTACTACTTCCAGGACCCACTTGTCTGATGTCAGAGACTTTCAGTCCTGGACAAAGTAAGCCAGCCTGCCCCCTACAGGTAGTTGAGAATCAGCCCTGGCAACCCCATCAGGGTGCCTGCTTGGCAGGGGCTTTAGGCTGAGGGGTGGAAGCAGGCCTGCTTGTACCACGTCTGCCTCTCCCTCTAAAGAACCCCCTCTGGGCAATGGCAGAAGAGGAGGCCTGGGCTTGGTAAAAAGGCCTATGAAAAGGCCTGCCCCTGCCAAGCTGCCTTTGAGGAGTGGCCTGCCTTTCCTTGGCCTGTGCACTCCTATAGGTGGTCCTATACTCATCCATTTCCTCCATGTAATTCTCTGTCTGCTCCCCAAACAGAGAATTACCCACAACAGGAAAATCCATGGCCTTAGTCTGGGTATCCCGTGACAGGCTAGTACATCTGAGCCAAGCCATTCTGCGAAGTGCCACATATGTAGCAGAGTCCACTGCAGCATGGAATTGCACCTGGATGCCTCAATACCATCAGCAGCCACCTGCTCCAGCTCCTTGGCAAGCTGGCGGGGACCTGTTTTGCTAGAGCCATAACAGTATCCCATCTGGATTTCTGATATCTAGCAACATAAGCCATATAATTTGCCTGTCTGAGTCCCAAGGATGCTGCCACTTACTGTTTCTTTGCCATGGCACCAATCCTCCTGGAGTCCTTGTCAGCGGGGTGTGAAGCCAGGAAATATTTGCCTTGTCACAGGCTGCAGCCTGCACTACCCAACATGGCTGCATTGTTGTGTAAGGAACTCCATTATCAGAGCCTGACAATGTATACCTCCTGTCCATTCTCTTATCCACAGGAGGTATAGTGTGAGGAGTTTTAGAATTTTTACTGTCTGTTTCCCAAAGATTTATGCAAGGAATAGACAGTCTCCTTGACTCTGGGATATCCATCATTTCCACATAGTCAGGCTCCTCTTGATCATCCACAGCTTCCTCCATAGGGAGCTGGAGGTTCTCAGCCACTTTTTATAAAACATAAAATGAGAAGGGACTCAGAAAGCCTAGGAGGAGACACTCCTGAAGGTCTGTCTGGGGAGATGTCTGGGTCAATGGTCACATCAGACTTTCAAATCCACATTCCTCTCCTCATACTCCTCTTCCCCTCCTCCGGTTCATAATTTTCCTCTAAATCATACTCTTGAACCCGGTGGAACCGGCGAGACCCGTACACTTACCTGATGGTGCGGTTCGGTGGAACAGAAGCGACTGGACAGTTTTAATCGCTTTGGCTATTTCTTCAGCGGTTGGAGAGAAAAGTTTTGGCTCCACACCAGCTGATTTCCTAGTCCTTTTTGCTGGAACTGGCTCCTCAGAGTCGGCTCTCCTTTTGCCTGAGGAAGTCTCGCCCTGGTCAGAGGGCACTCCCTCCGGTTCGGTTGGAACCGAACCGGGCTGGCCATCCGGTTCAGCTGACTTTTTGGCCTCCCTTTCCCTGAGCCTACCAATTCTCTTTTCCAGGGTAGCTGCAGGAAAATTTTTACAAATCTGGCAGTCTGCATTGAGGTGGTCAAACCCCAGACAATAAACACAGGTGGTGTGGGGGTCAGCCTTGGCAAAGACTTCCCCACAGACACTGCAGTGTTGAAACCCAGTGGGCCCGGTTTTTCTTTTGGGTTTCTCAGACATAATGCCAGCCTAACCAAACTTACCGTTTATGGCTATCTGCCAGGTAAGACCCTCTTATCGGTTCCCAACCGTGTCACGGGTCATGGAAAAAGCGTAATAAAATCCATTTTTTGGAAGTTGTAACCAAATTTAAATATCTAGGTATCTGGATCGACAATAAATTATCTTTCAGTGACCACATCGAAGATGTCTCTAGAAGGTTAAAAGCAAGGTTAGGTTTCTTCTACAGAAATAGGCCCCTTTTCCTCCTTGAAACAAGCTTGTACAGGCCACTTTTCTCCCCCTACTCGACTATGGCGATGTAATCTATTCCTCCACCACTCTGGCAAATCTAAGTAAACTGGACATCCTTTATCACCGTGCGTTACGGTTCATTACCAACTCCCCTTACCGTTCGCACCACTGTGACTTATATGCAGCTGTTGGTTGGACATCCCTTACTACGAGGCGCCTGCTCCATGCTGGGCTATGGACTCAAACTGCTCCTGCAGAAATTGCCAAGCTATCTCTCTTCCCTTATTAGTATCTCACATAGTGCATACTCATTAAGAAAATCTGACTTTATTATGCTTGATACCAAGGACGCGGACTTCCTGGTAAACGTAAGGCTTGCATATGCCCTTCCCTCCATTTGGAACTAATTACAAACTGCATTGAAACTAACTAGCACAGTTTCAATAAACTTCTACAAATCGCTAAGTTCAGCCAAAATAAAAGACACCTGTAACTGTCATTAAGTCTCTTCCTTCCCATGTGTGCCATATTTATCCACTGGTAAGGTATAATTGATTTGTCATATTAACTGCTTTCCTTCCCTTCTACTCCTGGCTTTATCTTTGCTTACGCCCACTGCTACTCTATCAAATCTCTCCTCCTCTCATATCAGTTGTAGACTGTTGTTTGTTCTAGCTGCCAAAATACTGTATATTTGATTTGATTAAATCAAATCACACCAGTCATCATGTTTCATTTATCAGTATGTACCTATAAGTCGCTTCCCTGTCTCATATCACAAGTTTACCACCTGCGGTCACCCTGTGTGGTACCCTTTGTATGTATATCCAGCCTGCATCATGTAACGGTATTTCATGTATATACTGTGATTACCTATCTGTGTTTGTACTTTAAGTGTTTATGTCACAGGACCTCCTTGTGAATGAGCTTGCTCAATGGAGTTTTACTGCAATAAACTTGAACTTGAACTAGAACCGGTAACCACACTCTAAAAGACAGATTAATATATTTTAAACAACCTGATCGGTTCAAACCGAACCGATAAACCGTTTACAAGTTCCACACAGAATGAAATCAATGTAAAACCTATCTAGTACTCACAATACTACAGACGAGTCGAACCAACCGATTCTTGGTTTAATTTCGGTCGAAAACCAGAAAAACAATACTTTAACCGACAAAATGAACCGGCAGAAGGAGAAATCTCCTCGAGCGACTGTTCAGTGAGGCGGAGTAAAGAATCTGACGGTTTGAGTTTGAAGAACAACAGACAAGAGTTTTAACCGAGCTCGAGCTCAGCGTTCCATGCCTGACATGGAAAGTTAACTCTTTCACCTCTGGAGCAGTTCGAAGGTTGGGACTCACTGCATATGTCTTATATAGCAAGACTTCATGTTGTTTGAAAAGGAGACTCAATGGGAAGCACTTGGAGCTCTTCCATCCTTCTGGCTGACGTGAGAGCCACCAAGAAGGAAGTCTTCCATGACAGGTGGGAGATGCTGCACCTGTGCATTGGTTCAAATGACACCTGAGCCTTATATAGAAGTAGATCCACGGAGGTGGAGGTTCTCGCACCGAGGGGATATGTGATCTAAGCCTTTGGAAAATGGCAGACCACCTTCTCCCTGCGCCACTGACTGCTTGCTGGCCCCGCCGGTAAGCAGAGATGGCTGCCAGGTGCACCTTAAGGGTCATCGACAGAAGCCCTAGCTGAGAAAGGGACCACAGGTAGTCCAAAATGCTAGCCAACGGACAGGAAGAAGGGTCCAGCCCCTTGCCCTGACACCAAATGGAGAATCTCTTCCATTTAAAGGCATAGCATTTTCTGGTCAACTCTTTACGGGACGCCTCAACGACGCTGAGGACCTCGTCGGAAAGACACAAGGCCTGGAACTCTAGCCACTCAGGAACTAGGCCATCAGGTGCAGGTATTGAAGGTCTGGATGGAGCACCTTCCACTTAATGACTGAGATCAGGTCCGGGAGGGCTGGAAGCCACCTCGGGAGCCTGGAGCTGAGGCTGAGGAGATCTGGATACCAGAACTGGCGAGGCCAGTCTGGGGCTACCAGAATCACCTGCGCCTTGTCCCTCTTCACCTTGACAGCACCTTGTGGATCAAGGAAATGGAGGGAAGGCGAAGAGGCCGGGGCCCATGGCCTCGAGAAGGCATCCTGCAGTGAGCCCCTGTGGAGGGGGCGGCATGAAACAGCCTCAGCTTCGTGTTCTCCTTGAGGCGAGCAGGTCCACCTGAGGGGTGCCCCAATGGAGAACAGGTCTTGAACTACCTCTGGCAGGAGAGACCACTCGTGAGATGCAGCGCCTATCCGGTTGAGGGCATTGGTCAGACTGTTCAAGGCTCCTGCCACATGGATGACCAGGAGATCTGCCTCCAGGCTGAACACGAGAGACCAAATGTGGAGAGCTTCCTTGCACACAAGCAACGAGAGCATCCCGCCCTGACGGCTGAGATAGTACATGGTCGTGGCGTTGTCCATCTGGACCTGAACCACTTAACCCCGTACAAATGGAGCGAAGGTGGTGAGGGCTAACCATACCACTGGAAGCTCCAGCAGGTTGATGTGGCATGGGGACTCCTGAGGGGACCAGAGGCCGTGGTCCCTGAGCTCCCCCAGATGGGCACCCCAAACCATCAAGGAGGCGTCAGTCATAAGGAAGACCGTCGGCTCAGGGCGGATAAACAGGATACCCTCCTGCAGATGAACTGGGATGAGCCACCACTGCAGGCCGTCCCACATCTTCTGGGTCACAGTTACTGGCTGGTCCAGAGGACTGGAGCGCTGAGACCACTGGCGGGCCAGCCCCCATTGCAGGGGACGCATATGTCAGCTGGCCCAATGGACCATGCTGGTACAAGCTGCTATGAGACCCAGAAGGCGCAGGAAGTCACGGGCAGGGCGCAATTGCCCAACCCAAAATGATTGGGAAAAGGAGGAAAGGACCTTGGCCCTGTCCACCGGGAGCCGGGCTCAGACTGAAGAAAGTCAAGCTCTGCCCCGATGAACTGAATCACCTGCGATGGCACGAGTTCCAATTGGGCCTCGTTGATCGGGAGACCAAGTTGAGAGCACACCTGGAGAGCCAGATCTCTGGACCACTCCACCTCCAATCTGGAAGGGTCTGCTATCAGCCAGTCATCCAGGTAAGGGTAGACCCGGATCCCTTGGTGCCACAGGAATACTTTTACCACTGCCATGCATTTCGTAAAGACCCTGGGAGCTGGAGAAAGGCTGAAGGGCATGGCCTGGAACTCGTAAAGGGATCCCTCTGCTCTGAAGCGGAGGAATTGCCGATGTGACGGACAGATTGGGATGTGAAAGAACGCGTCCTGGAGATCCAGAGAACAAAACCACATGCCTAGTTCCAAGGATGGTATGATTTGAGCCAGACTGACCATCCTGAAGGTGCATGGCCTTAGGAACTTGTTCAGGTTGCAGCTCGAGAATGGGGTGTCAGCCCCCATCCATTTTGGGACCAGGAAGTACCTGGACACAAACCCTGGGCTTGGAGGAGGATCCACCACCTTGCTGATCACCTCCTTTTGAAGAAGCAGAGCTATGTCAGCTCCACAAGCTGACAAAGAGGCTGCAGAAGCAGTGAATCCCCGAGGAGACGGCGAAAGGGAGGGATCTGCTCGAATTTCACAGACAGACTCTGCCGACCACTTACAACACCCAACAGTCCATGGTTATAGCGGACCAGGTGGAAAGGAAGTGGCTGGAGCTGCCCCCACAGGGGGACCCAGGGAAGGAGTGATGAGGTTGGGGGTGGCACCCCTCAACCCGTCACTGGGCAGGTTTGAGGAAGGGCCAGCCAAAGAGCTGCCTGGGCCTTTCCTTCAGGCTTCCTGTTGGAGGAAGTAGCAGGCTTGGCCTGGGGCACCAAGTGTCAGCCTGCTGGCCCATGCTGGTGCTGCTTGGCCGGTCGTGCACCACAGGGTGAAAGGGCTTACACTGTTGCTGGTGGCCTTTGTCCTTCTGGGCAGGCAGTGACCCGAGTCAAGGTGGCATTGGACTCTCGATCCTCTGGGGTGGCCCTCCACCCGGGCCCGAACAAGTCGGTGCCCAAGAAGGGGACATCTGCCATCTTGTGCTGGGTATCTGCTGTGAAGGTAGAGATCCGCAGCCAGGCTCTGCAGCGATGGCCATCAGCGACCGCTACTGACGGGCACAAGAGTCTCTGATGTCCAGAGCAGTCTGGAGCTGTTGCTTGGCCACCGCCTTCCTGATCCTGCACCTGTTTGATCGCCGCTGAAGGTCACCGGAGATGAGGAAGCACCTATCCAGGGAGCCCAAAAGGCGTGTGAAAAGTGTGCCATCAGCAGAGCAGAGCTAGCCGGTCGAAGGCCTAAGGAGGCGGCAGCATAAACTTTGCACCCGGAGTAGTCCAGCTTTTGGACTCCTTGTCCGGGGACTTCTCACGTTCCTGGCGTTTCCGGAGTGCTGGAGACAAAGGCTTGTTAGTTTTCCCATGATTTCTTTTATATCATTCCAGTATTTTTTACAGTCTTTAAAGGATTTTTCAAGTTGCTCATTGCAGAGTAGGCTTTTCTTTGTTAGGATTCATTTCTTACATTTGTTTCCATTGTTTCCGTAGACATCCCAATTGACTGCACATTAGATAATTCAGAATCTGGGTTAATTTTTGG
The DNA here is from genome assembly GCA_016271365.2 of Neoceratodus forsteri. NCBI lineage: Eukaryota > Metazoa > Chordata > Ceratodontiformes > Ceratodontidae > Neoceratodus > Neoceratodus forsteri. Next base: position 718,365,971 of record CM057455.1, read on the forward strand.
GTGGAGGATGGGACAATTGGCACACAGTTTTTAATTTTGACCCACCTTTCTTCTACCTTAGGGACAACTTGCTCACTGTTAGAGACTTTAAACAGCTGTTTTATGAATCTGCGCTTGATTGAACAATATGACCCATTGTTTTTTTCATTTGACCCTTACTTTCTATACCCAGTGGGTCAGTGGTCCACACAGATTAATATCTGAAATGAACCCTGCAGAATCATACCAAAGATGATGTTTATTTCTCATTGGAGTTAACAGATCACCATTAACCATTTAGTTTTTGCTTCGTGAAAACAACGCTTGTACATATTTGTTATGAAAGTTATTTAGGATAGTTGCAATATCAGCAGCGGTTGCAATTTGTAGATATGGGCAGTCAAATATGCTGAGTTTATGAGTGATGGTCTCATGGTTTAATTTGAAGTAGTCCCAAAACATCACAAATCTAGTTTTGTAGTGCTTGCCTTCCATACACAGTATACATGGGAGTGATTGTTGAAAGTATTAGGCAGAAACTCACACATAATACTGATTCTTTTGTTAGTCAATGTCAGCTTCAAGCAAAGTATGGTGTTTACGTCTGCTGCTCTTCCTGGTGGGGTGGATAGACAGTAAGTTGTACAGTTTGAGATTTACTTCCCAAGGCTCAAGTATACTACACTTAGTACCTGACTAAACCAAATTGAAATCACCCAAGACAGTTTTCTAGCAGTTGTCTGGGTGTGTGGCAATGTAATCAAGCAGTAAGGAAAAGCCTTTATGTGCTATGTTAGAAGGACTGTATGTGCAACATAAAACTAGTTTCTTAGTACCAGCAAGAATGAGTTTGGCTAGGACCATTTAACAGAGTAGGTTTTCAGTTGGACTATGGTCCAGCTTAACAAGAGTCAAAGTTTTCTTACAGAAGCAAACCCCCCCACCTCTTTTTTTTTTTTTCCTTTTATTATTCCATATTCATTTGTAACCAGGAACCATGCAAAGCGAGTCAGAGACTGAGGGCTTATACCAAGTTTCACTCAAATCCTGTATATCAAGTTTATAGTGAGTCACCAGTGCGTCTTGTTTGCTTGATAAGCAAGCTTCAGATATTCATGTGGGCTATTTTTAGACCCTTGAGTTGGCTAGAGACACATACATTACATGACGTTGGCTCATACATTCAACTAATAGCTGAATGAATGAAGCCTGCTGGCACAACCCAGAAATAAATCAGGAGAAATCACACTTGTCTTCCGAATTTATTTTTTGTATAAATTTCTTACCATAGTTTCCATACATAGTGCACAGTAATGGAGACCATTGCATCAGTCTACATGATTTATTCGTTATGGATTAGGCAGCTGAGACATGAACATGGACAAGGTCAAAACAGGATAAATTATTTGGAAAATAGGCAATGGTCCACACTGTGCACTATGTATGGAAAGTATGGTAAGACGTTTATACAATAAATGATCATTTCGGGAAGACAAATCTGATTTCTCCTGATTTATTTCTGGGTTATGCCAATAGATTTCATTTATTCAGCTACAGTATTAGCTGAATGCATGAGCCAACTTGGTGTATTCTTTCTGCTGTTGAGCACCCAGAAAGGGGTCTAGAAGCCTGAACTAGAGCTTTCTTGAACAACTAAAAAAAAAACACAGATAACCCACTAACTGCACTTGCATTATTTGATTTCCCACAATTAGTTAGAGTTGTGCCAGGATTTAACTCACTATCTCCCAAATGTAATAGGAAATCTGGACTGAAGAGCTACCTGCACATGGAAGACTAGGCAGAGGACAGGTCAGCTGCATTAGCGTAGTGTGCTGTGAGACAGTTATTTTTTTATCAGTTGGTATCATTAGATCTAGGGAGTGATTAGTTATGACAGGTTGTAATAGAAATCAGAGGTAGGGATGCTCAGAATCAGTAAATTCTGTTTGGTCTTGCATCTGATGGATTTTCAGAATTTCTGATTCTGATAAGACCTCAGAAATTGGAATTGGACTTGGAATCAGAAAGTCTGACTCCTGGTCGGATACCAGCTTAAGTGATTGGCAAATGCTTAGATACTTCCCCTACCTCCACACTACAGTTGCAAATAAATAATATAAATTCAATAATTATTCCCACTCCCACCATCAAAGGTGCTGCATTTAAGACCACTCTTCCCCCCGTTCCCACTCTGTTTCCTCAGTGGTACTTACTGTAAAGGAAAAAAATAGTACTGTAGTTCTAGTGAGCCATCCATGCATGTTGCCTCTTAATGGTGCTGCCAGGATGTCTGTCCTTGTCCATCCGACAGCCAATCCAAATTACATTCTTTTGTTTTTCTTTGAATTATTAGTAGTACTTAGCCCCATCCTTCCAGATCCACCCCCCAAAAACACAATCCTGCAACAGGTTAAAACTAATTGCTGCAAATCAGGCGACTGGCACAAGTCCTTCCTCCTCAGTTGGCCACCATAGACTGAGTGAACAAGAATGCACGTTGTTGAGTCTATGGTAGCCTGCTAAGAAAAAGGGGAGGTTTGTGCCAGTCACCCTCTCTACAGCAGTTAGCACTTACTTTATCTGTCGCAGGATGGCAGGCAATAACTGTTTCAAGGACAAGAAAATTAGGCATAGGCATCAGATGGACTAGGATGTAGGATCTGGCTGCTTAATGGTGGTAACTGGCTTGGCTGTCTGAGTGGCTACTAGGCTCTTGTTGTACAGTAAGTGTCACTGGGGAAAGCAAAACTTTGAAAGTGAAAGAGAGGTCTTACATGTGGCACTGCAGGACGAGGAGAAAGGGGACAGTTAATTCAGTTTGTAGTTCTGCAAGGGTAGAGAAGGAAGAAACTTAGAGGAAAGTGGCTGAACTGTTTATTTTATTTATTTGGTTTTTGTTGACCGGGGAAAAAAGGACTAGACAATTATGCCTGTTGTTGTCCTCGTCCGGGGTACAGATGGATGCCAACTGACACTGAACCAGATTAAAGCTGTTGGTGGTATATTTAACGGATGAGAGAAATTTGGCCAGGACACTGGGGAAATTTCCCTACTCTTTTCCAGAAATGCCATGGGCTCTTTAACATCCACCAGAACAGGCAGTTGGGACCTCTGTTTCAATCAATCAATCAAATCTTTATTTATTCAGGCGAACATCATTGAGCAAGGCTCATTTACAAGATGGACCTGATAAGGTCAAGGTTCAATAGTTGATACACAACAGATACATCATACACTTATATAAGACAGTTATACATACAGGGGAAAATAACGTTTATAAACACAGTGATGTACAGTAAATTCACATGATAAAAATCGGTTACAGGAAAGTTAAGCTAATATTTACAGTATGTACAGTATATACATATCCCAGTGGGGGGGCCATGGCAGACACTCAACATAATGTAATACTAGGATGGAGAAGGTATTACTGGGTGCCATAAGATGGGGTGTCTGTCTGGAAGGAATATGCCATATATGGTTTGGAAGGGAGATTCGTGAGATGACAATGCTAGCTCTAGCGGTAGCATCTGCATTTCTCTTTGAAGAAGACTGTACAATGCTGTTTAAAGGATGCAAATGGAATGATATTGGACAGTTTTAGGGATTTTTCTAGGGTGTTCCATGCTATAGCTAGAGAATAGCTGATTGCTGCCCTCCCTAGCCTGGTGTTGAATTTGGACAATTTGAGCAGGATGATGTTGTTGCTTCTTAGGGCATAGGAGCTAGGAGAGGTCTGGGTGAAGCAGTCCAGGATATAGTTTGGAAATTTTTTGATAACGCTCTGTAAATCCATAGTGCTGCATTTCTGTTCCTTCTGAGGTGAAGGGAAACCCACCCAACTGCAGCATAAAGAGAGCAATGATGGGTATTAGATGGCAGATCTGTAATGAACCTTATTGCTCTATGATATAAGGTATCCAACTTGTGAAGGTAGGAGATGGGGCAGTGACTATAAAGAAAGTCTGCATAGTCAACAACTGATAGAAAAATGGCCTGGACTAACCTCATCTTTGAGTCTCTGTTTAGGAAGGGTTTTAATCTATAAAGAAGGCCAAGCCTTTGGCTAAGCTTTTTTAACAGTTCTTCTAAATGATGAGTGAAGTCAAGTCTGTTGTCAATCCACACACCTAGGTATTTGAAGTTTTCTACATACTCCAGATTTTCTCCAAGTATAGTGCATAGCTCGGGAGAATGATTGAAGAGGATGTGCTGGTGGAGCTTTGATTTGTGAACATCATTACTTTAGTTTTCTTTGCATTTAACAGAAGCTTTTTCTCGAGTAGCTGATATTGTAGCAAGGAGAATTCTGTTTGTAGGATTTCACGAGCAGCTGCAGGCGAAGGGTTGCTGACACACAGAACAGTGTCATCAGCAAAGAGGTGTACAGAGGAATTGGTAAGGGTTGAATCAATGTTATTTATATAAATGGCAAAGGATAGGACCCAGAATAGAACCTTGGGGACTCCTCTTGACAGTGGTTTTAATGGGGATAGGTCACCTTCAGCTTTTACCTGCTGTGACCTACGGTGAGATAGCATCTGAACCACTTAAGGGAGGGTGGATTTAGGCCAATGGAGTGCAGGGATGAAAGTAGTAGCTTGTGGTCCACAGTATCAAATGCTTTGCTCAGGTCCAGGAATACTGCACAGACATTATTCTTTTTATCCAATTCGGATTGCCAGTCATTTGTGACCTTGGCTAGTGCAGTGATAGTGCTATGCCTGGCCCTGAATCCAGATTAAGCTGGGTTTAGGAGGTTAGCATTGTCAAGATACTCCCTTAACTGGTTACTTGCTAATTTCTCCAGCATCTTGGATAGCACTGGTAGAATGGAAATGGGCCTGTAATTATTAAGATCCATAGGGTCTCCTGATTTTAGAAGGGGAACCACTGGGGCTGTCTTCCACAGTGTGGAAATAGAGCCAGATTGAGGATTTAAAGAGGTGTGTTAGGGGACTGCAAGTACATGGCACATAATCTTTAGAAAGTAGGGGTCCAGAGAGTCTGCCTCTCGCTTTTTGGTATCCAGTTGCCATAATATATCCTCTACTTGTTTCAACAGTATAGATTTGAAGCTGAAGGAAGAGTCAACTCTCTGATCACCAGTGTAATGGGATCTTAATTGTTCCCTCAGCAGGTTAGCTGGAGAGGTGTCAAAGGCAAGGCCAGCCGCTAGAAGTGGTTATTGAAGGCATCCAGAATTTCCATTTTGCCAGTGATAGGCATAACTGTTGTGTAATTGAGTTGGAAGGGGGTGTTAGCGTCCTGCCCCACCATACCGCTGATAGTGCCCCAAAACCTAGCAGGATTATGGTAGGAGGAGTCGAGCTCGGCCAAGTAGAGGCAGCCTTTGCATCCCTAACTTTCTTGGTGCATCTATTCCTGGCTTTCTAAAGATCATCCAGTCATTTGCATTCTTGGTTTTTCTTGCCATTTTCCAGAGTTTGTCTCTCTCCAGCAGTGCAGCTTTGAGGTCAGCTGTAAACCAACAACAGGATTTGTTTTTATTCGGATACTAGAGATTGGGGCATGGTGTTAAGGCATTTATTATAATGCTATTTAGCACCTGCTGAGCTTTTTCAACAGAATGGGCAAGATAAAACTCTTGCCAGTGTGGAGAGTAAGCTAGATCATGCAAATATCCTTCAATATTGATGTTTTTCTTGGATCTTCTCATGAGGAATTTTGCAAGGCTTGTTGTTATGCTGGTGGATCTTACCCCTGCGATGGGGCAGTGATCACTTATATCGCAGAAGCACTCCAGCATGTGTGAATAGATGTGGTTTATTCACTAGCATGATATCAAGTAGTGTGCTGTTATTACTATTCCTTGCATTAATTCTTGTTGGTTCATTAATTAGCTGTGTGAACCCATATGTATCACAGAATGATACCAGAGGTGCAGCTGCCTGGGTAAGCCAGTTGAAATTCAGGTCACCTAGAATAATGACTTCTTCAGTGCTGGGTTTGAGCAGGTTCCCCAGGTGGGATAAGAGCTTGTCTTCAGCAGAGGAGGGGTCTGTAGCATCCAACTAGCTGAAAAGCTGCTGTACTGGGGAGAGACTTTTAGGGATAGGCATTCAAACTCCTTGGGCATAGATGTTGCAGCAATACAGGATACAGCTATACCGGATTTTGCATATATGGCTACTCCACCTCCCCTTGTTTAGCAATCAGCTCTGAATAGCTGGTAGTTAGGTAGGTTAACATCCCTGTCTGCTGTGGTGGGTTTGAGCCATGTCTCAGATACCACGAGAAAGTCTGGCAAGGTATGGGCAACCCAGGCTTGTATCAGTGTAAGGTTTTTCAACAGACTGCATACATTAATATGCAGGAAACTGAGGCCTTTAATTGAGGTTAGGTCTGATGGAGAGGTGATACATTCAGGGGGTCCAGGGTTGATTTCCACGCTACCAATACAGAGCAATAGAAAGAGCAGGAGTTTCGTGAGGGCTGCCAATGATAGGGAGAGGGGGCTGTCTTTGGTCCTCCTTCTTTTATTCTGTTGCCACTCTTTTGGGGTGCTCCCTGTGGGTTTAAGAGATTGTGTCGAGACACCAAGTAGCAGTTTGGTGGTTAGGCTTAGGGGGGATCTGTATATCCAGCAGTGGAGCCTTGATTGAAATACATGTGTGGTGGTATGTGTCTCTTTATGGTGATCTCACCACTGTAGTCGATGCAGCAATGGTAGAGCATATGTGAGGGTTTGAGCGTCAGCCAAAGGGGATGATTCAGAGAGACTGGGCGGATGGATCACCCTAGTTTGTGTGACAGGGACATCTTCTTTGTGGAACCCCATGGCTGACAGTGAAAGGAGTATCAGAAGTAAACTCCCCATTATGAGAGAGATATTGGTAGTTGGCTATCGGGGGAGTAGTGAAGTTGCTGATTGGTTGGATCAGCAAGCCGGTGTGACAGTCTGTTGGTTTAGAATAATGTTGAGGGCAGGGAAGAGATTTCGGCAGGAAGATGCCTATAAAGTAACACACAAGAGGGGGGAAGGGCAGGTGGGCAAAAACTTTGCGGCTTTCCCAAGTGCTCCCTCGCTGTCCCTCTCGGCCTCGTGGTTCCCTGAGTCGGCTGAGGTGCCGCCGACCGCTCGCTGGCGGAGCAAAGCCCCAGTGCTCAGCTGGGTGCTGTGGGGTAGGGATGGCAGGCTGGAGAGAGAGACAGAGGAGGGTGCAGCAGTTAAATAAAGGCAGAAACTAGTGTTCCTGATCATCACTGACTAAATCTGCACAACAAAAGACTGTTGGGGGGGGGTGCTGTGGCGCCTCAGCGTCTGGCCCACCTTGCAAATGCAAAAAAGGAGTTGTAATCACAGTAAAGAGCAATAAAACAGCAGTTTCCCCTTGCAATTACAATAGCAGAAAACAGCACCTTTTAGGTAAATTACACAGTTAAAGGAAGAAAAGTGGCACCTCAGCGTCTGGCCCACTTCAGCTATCAGGATTTAGAATTACAGCAGAATACAATCAAAATCAACAGTTTCCCTTTACAGATGCAGCAGAAATCGAAGACAGCTCTTTTTTTGGGATATTGCAAGAATACAGGGAAGAAAAATCAAGTCCCAGACAGATTTCGGCAAGGCAGGCTGAGTCGGTGTAAGTCAATGGGGCAGGAGAGCCAATCGGCTGCTGTGCCTAGAGGAGCGCTCACTTACTGATTGGCTGCGGCTTTCCCGAGTGCTCCCTAGCTGTCCCTCCCGGCTTCGTGGTTCCCTGAGTCGGCTAAGGTGCCGCCGACCGCCCGCTGGCGGAGCGAAGCCCCGGAGCTCAGCTGGGTGCCGTGGGGTAGGGATGACAGGCTGGAGAGAGACAGAGGAGGGTGCAGCAGTTAAATAAAGGCAGAAACTAGTGTTCCTGATCGTCACTGACTAAATCTGCACAACAAAAGACTGTTGGGTGGCTCGTACGCCTCAGCGTCTGGCCCACCTTGCAAATGCAAAAAAGGAGTTGTAATCACAGTAAATAGCAATAAAACAGCAGTTTCCCCTTGCAGTTACAATAGCAGAAAACAGCACATTTTAGGTAAATTACACAGTTAAAGGAAGGAAAGTGGCGCCTCAGCGTCTGGCCCACTTCAGCTATCAGGATTTAGAATTACAGCAGAATACAATCAAAATCAACAGTTTCCCTTTACAGATGCAGCAGAAATCGAAGACAGCTCTTTTTTGGGGATATTGCAAGAATACAGGGAAGAAAAGTCAAGTCCCAGACAGATTTCGGCAAGGCAGGCTGAGTCAGTGTAAGTCAATGGGGCAGGAGAGCCAATCGGCTGCTGTGCCTAGAGGAGCGCTCGCTTACCGATTGGCTGCGGCTTTCCCAAGTGCTCCCTCACTGTCCCTCCCGGCCTCATGGTTCCCTGAGTCGGCTAAGGTGCCGCCGACCGCCCGCTGGCGGAGCAAAGCCCCGGCGCTCAGCTGGGTGCTGTGGGGTAGGGATGGCAGGCGAGTGGCTGCGGCTTTCCCGAGTGCTCCCTCGCTGTCCCTCCCAGCCTCATGGTTCCGAGTCGGCTAAGGTGCCGACCGCCCGATGGCGGAGGCGAAGCCCGCTCAGCTGGGTGCTGTGGGGTAGGGATGGCAGGCGGTTGGCTGCGGCTTTCCCGAGTGCTCCCTCGCTGTCCCTCCCGGCCTCGTGGTTCCCTGAGTCGGCTAAGGTGCCGCCGACCGCCCGCTGGTGGAGCAAAGCCCCGGCGCTCAGCTGGGTGCTGTGGGGTAGGGATGGCAGGCGATTGGCTGCGGCTTTCCAGTGCTCCCTCGCTGTCCCTCCCAGCCTCATGGTTCGAGTTGGCTAAGGTGCCGCCGACTGCCCGCTGGCGGAGCGAAGCCCCGGCGCTCAGCTGGGTGCTGTGGGGTAGGGATGGCAGGCGATTGGCTGCGGCTTTCCCGAGTGCTCCCTCGCTGTCCCTCCCGGCCTCGTGTTCCCTGTTTAACATCTCATCCGACAGACGGCACCTTAGGAGTGTAGCACCCCCCTCATGCTGCACTACAGTGTCAGTATTGAGATTTAACCTAAGTGCCTGGTGTGGGGATAGAACCCACAGCCTTCTGATATTCCGGCCTTGGAGGCGAGTATGCAACCTGCTGAGCTGCTGACACTGATATCAGCCACCGGGGTAAGTATCAGATGCATTCTGCTTCTGATTGCTTTTTTAAGAATTAGTATTGTTGGCCTTTAGTTGCAAAAATCCTAATTCCAAAAGAAAAAATGGGTCAGAAATACAAGGACTTTGATTACCATTCAACAGATCCGAGCATCCCTAATCAGAGGCCTATTTTTTGTTAGCACATATAGAGACTGGAACAGATAGATGAACTGTGTCGCAAAGCAGCCGTAAGAAACATAGTGAAAAACTGGTTAAAGGGGAACAGTTAGCACCAAGGTCCCCATACCCAAGTGTGGGGCTGATCCCAATTTGCACTTTGTGTGCAAAAATATTCTGGTTAACTTACTGTTTACTGTAGTATAGTAGATTGTATCAGACTAATTTTGCTTACTTCTAGGCTGACATTTTCTGTAACTACGAATATTCTTCTGGGATATTATCCCTGTCATCAGGTCACTCCTGTCTAACTTTGCCGTCAGGCACCAAGATCACATGGAAGCTTTTTCTGCAGCAGTCTATTAGGGTCTGCCTATACCGATGTCACATGCCCAATATAAGTGTGAGCAGCCCTGCTCCCTCTTCAGTTCTTTCCTGCCATCGACCATTCGCTTACATACTCTGCCAAAGCTTCTTCGCTTAGTTCAACCACCAAAACTACTTACCTCTTTTCTTTGCTTTTGAATCACTTTATTTTAAAGTGATTCTTTTTGTCTTTCTGTGTTGAGAATGAATACTTTGTCATTTCTCTTCCATCTCTGCCACTGTGGAAAGAAGATTTCTTCAACCAGTGGCCATAAACTCTGTGTCTGCTGTCATGAGCCTGCCCACAACATTCTCGCCTGTGAGTTCTGCCTGAAGTTCAACCTCACCACCCAGCATTGACACAAGAAAGCCCTGCAGAAGTTCCTAATGGAGCCACAGCAGAGAGCAGGGGGTCTTGGCCCCCCCCCCATTGCCATAGTCGTCTTTGGGTTCTCAGGCCACCAAGGCCTGCAACAAGTCCTTGGGGAAACACACTCATCGGGATAAGGACACCCCTCCCCCCCAACGGTGATCTCGGTCCCTGTTGGATTCCTCCTCCTCCTTCTCCTGGGATCGCTCTGTTGGCTGCTTCGGCATCTCGCTCCATGCAGGCCTCTGCTCCTATCAGGCCCCCCACAGAGGAGAGAGCTCCCAGGCTCCACAGGGCTGTGGAGGGGTTGTTGACCTCTGGGTTGTCAGCACCAGCCCCATCGAGACCTCTTGAATCACCAGTCCCACAGGCATTGGGCCCCACCGCTTCTACTTCGGTTAGTGGTGGTTTGTCGGAGCTGGGCTCTGCGCCCCCTCCATCGGTGCCTGTGTCGATGACTCTTCCTTTTCCTGCCATCGACCTTAATGCTGTTCTTTCCTCCATTACCATGTCTCTCATACAACAGTTTATTCCACGGCCTGGGCCATTTTTGCCATGCCTTCGGGTCCTGCCTCGACGTCAATGCCAGTGTGACCCATTTGCCCCGCACCTTCTAGAAAACCATTGGTACTGTATCAGTCCCTGCTTTGGAACAGGCCGACGTCGAGGAGGAATACCACCCTGATCTCATCCTCCTTGAGGAAGAGGATGAGGAGGAAGCAGGTAGACTACTCTGATAGGTCTCTGTTTCCTCCAGGAGTGAGGACTCAGTCTAACACCCCCCCAAGTCCATCTGTCTCCCCCCCCCCGGGGACCCCTCTTTCTTCAGTTTCATGAAGCAGCTGTCCTCCACTATTGGGTTCCAGACTGAGGAAGAGGATGTCACATGGAGGAATCTGGTGGATTTCTTAGAGATTCCAGAATCTCCACCTAAAGTTATTCCTTCTCTGCTGCCAGCAATAAAATGATGCTGCCACTTTCTGCCTGGCACAGGCCTAACCTGATACCAGCCATGCCCAGAAGTACCAGAATACCCTCTAGGGGAAGGGCAGAGCTGCTGCTCAGGCTCTCCCTGAGGGTTCTCAGAGACAAGAGTTTCTCAAAGTCCTCCAGGCCTCGGAAGATGTCAGTAAGCATCTCCTCAGAGCCACCTATGACACTGTTGATAATAGAGCCAGGATGGCTGCCTCTGAGGTTCTCCTGGCTTTGAGTATCTGGCTTTGCAGCTGATGTCCAGAAAAAGGTGCTGAATACCCTTTTGTGGATCTCAGACTCTTTGGTCCTGATGTGCAGGATATTATCAATAACCTGCAGGTCTCAGACAGGGTTATTTAGTTTGTCCACTCCCTTTATAATACCCAGCCCAGGAGTAGACCGATATTCTCCTTTTATAAGATCTCTCACAATTCTTGTCCTGGAACCAAGCTCCAGGGTAAGCGCAGAGCCAGCTCTGCCTTGCCTGCCCCCTCCTCCACCTCTGGTTCCTCTGCTAAGCAATCCAAAGGAGGAGGTACAGCCCCGACTGCCGGTTCAGCCTCAGCCTGACTCCTTAACAGACTCCCCTCCTCTTGTTCCAAGCCAGGAGGTGGTGGTCAGAGGTCGGTTCTCCCTCCATCTATCCCAGTGGAGAACCCTTGCTACAGATTTTCATTTTCATTTCATTTGTATTTTTTATACTTATAAGAAAGATGGGTAAATTGCCCGTTTTCACAAGCGACAAGTTTAACATGTAAAACACATATTATCTAAATACAAAACACACTACAAAATACATATAAATAACAAAAACTTACTATCACATATTACATTCAGGTCGACCACATAATTACTGAAAACAGTTACACTCTGATTTAGTGTCAAGCCATTGAACCAACCTATTCTTGAATGTCCTCACCATACTAGAGTTTGTTACTGATGTGGGAATGCTATTAAAAAACACTGTGGCCCTATAGATAACTGAGTTTTGACCTATGGTTTTCCTATATAGAGGAATACCAAATAATTCCCTAAGGGCTCTAGATCACAGTCTCGAGCTGTCAGCTGTCCATGTGCCAGGCACCCAAAATGCTTTGGCAGACAGCCTCAGCAGGTCACAGTCAAAAATGCACAAGTAGAAGCTTCAGGGTTCCCTTAGCAGTGACCTGCATGTTGTGTTACACAGCGATATGTTTTAATTCTCTTTGAATAAAGCCGTGAACTGTATCCATCTGAGGAGTGCCATTTTTTGCTGTCGAGTGACAAATAGGAACTACTGACCTCATTCGCAGAAGACCTGTTCAACAGGTGGGTCGTCCAGAGTGGGACTTTTTTGCGTCCCCACTCAACACAAAACTGCTGCACTTCTACTCGCTAGATCCAGGACCTGGAGTTTTCTGGCAAGACACATTGTCCCTCTCCTGGAATGGGAGGTTTCTTTACGCCTTCCTTCCCTTCCCTCTGATTCAGAAGGGTGCTCAGCAGGCTACCATTGACTGTGAAATTTCCAGTTCCCCTGCCCCTTTGCCGGAACCTGTTGACACAAGCTCCGGGGACCCTTGTCCATCCAGACCTCAGGTTCCTCCATCCGTACGCATGGCTCTGGAGGACATAGTCATTGCTCAGATTGGGTGTTTTAGAAGGTGGCTGATGTCCTGGTGGCTGCAAGGAAATCTTCCACCATGGCCTCTTAACTCGGTGAAGTGGAAGCACCTTGCAGTATAGGCTGCTTCCCATCACCTGGACCTTTTCTCTTGTCCAGTCAACCAGGTTCTGGATTACATCCTGTCCTTATTGGATGCAGAACTCAAATATTTCTCCATCAAGGTGCGCTTGTCGGCTATTTCAGCCTTTCATGTGCCTATTTATGATCGTATAGTGGCCCAATTAAGGTGGCCCATACTTTTCTGAGAGGCATTCTACACTTAAAGCCTCCTATCTGTAATCCTCAATTTCATGCTCAATAAGTTGCCCCTGCCTCCTTTTGAGGTGGCAGCAACTTGCAAGCTACACTTTCTGTCATGGAAGGTGTTATTTTTAGTTGCCATTACTTTTGCTGAAAGAGTTTAAGAGCTACAGGCTTTCCTGTGTGAGCAGCCTTATTTGATTTTTCACCAACAGGGTCTCTTTGAGTATTAACCCTGAGTTTCTTCTTAATCCACCTGCCTGTTGATTTCCAGAGCATGCCAGTTTCGGCAAAGCATTGCTCCATGCTCCATATGTGCATAGACTTCTGCGTTCTAGGATCGTGAATTTGCTGTTCTAGCCACACTGTTTGGCATGTCCTTTCCCCTTTAAGATCAGCCGGAAGGTCTTCAAGCTGGCTCCTCCCACCCACCCACGTGGTATAACCCTCGGCTCCACCCCATAACGCTAGATCTTCCCTTTCGCTGGAAGATACAGGTTCCCTCCTTCTCACTCCCACATTTAGTAGGCCCTGGCACTCCAAAACTGTGTTTTACTGATCAAGATTTTTTGAATCTCTCTCAGCAATTTTGTTATTGCGACCGCGATGGAGGAAAAGTCCTCGCCCGTGTTCCACCGGTGTTCCTACAGGCAGAAAACGTCTCGGACGGACCCGCATGCCACATGCATGTACTGCCTGGCTCATGATCATGATACTCAGGCCTGCAGCTTATGTCGTTCCTTTCATCCAAACGTTTTGGATGATCACCTCCTACGTCTCCAGCTCGGATGTCTGGAAAAAGCGGCACCCTTCTGGTCAAATCGAAGAATGCCCGCCATCGATCTGTATGGCCGCGGGTCCAGAAAATAGAAACATAGACTTTGACGCAGATAAGGACCACTTGGCCCACCCAGTCTGCCCATTTCCTACCTACTGGATAAGCTGCAGATTCTAGTTAACCAATAGCCTGCTTCCTGCAACCTCCACTATAATTGCCTTATGTCTGTCCATGCATGTTTGAATTCCCCTACTGTTTTAGGCCCCAACCTCTCCAGGAAGGCGGTTCCATCGTCCACCACTCTCCATGAAAAGAATTTCCACACATTACCCTGAGCCATCCTCTAACTTTAAATTGTGGCCCCTTGTTCTTACACATCTCTTTTTCTGAAAGATCCTACCCTCAGGACTTCGTTGATTCCCTTGAGGTACTTCAGAGTTTCTATCATGTCCCACCGTCCCTCCTTTCATCAGGGGTATACATATTAAGCTCTCTCAGTCTCTCTTCATATGGTTTCTGATGTAGACGCTGCACCATTTTAGTTGCCCTCCTCTGGACTGCTTCCATCCTGTCTATGTCCTTGCGTAGATGAGGTCTCCAAAATCTCACAAACAATGGCACCCGCTGGTCAAATCGAAGGATGCCCGCCATGCGATCTCCATGGCCTCAGGGTCCATGGAACAGTTGGAACAGATGAAGGCCTTCAAAGAAGAGGCAGTACGGGCCACTGAGCTCTCATCTTTGCCCTCGGTTTTTGTTCCACTCAAATTGGGATCCTCTTTCTCTGGTTCCTTTAAGGAGTAGATCCAATCCCTTCCCACTCACGAGGAAGGCCCTGGTTCTCATCTCCAGATCCTGTAAAAAGGAATCCAAGGAACTGAGAGAAACTACGTCTCATTGACGTCGCTCTTGGGACAGAGAGCGATCTTAATCCCAGGAATCTCCTGTGTCGGCTTCAATTGAAGTTGTGGCATCAGCCACTGACCTCACGGTACCCCTGTCAGGTCAGTCGACCCAGACGCGGGACGACGATCCCTTTGAGATCGTTCTCAAACCTGTTGACCAACGAGGCTGGCAACTCCTTGTTTAGGACTCCGGTCCTAATGGACATCGCCGATGAAGTGACCCACCCTACTGGTGGTCGTCCCTGACCTGGAGGAACCGGCGATCTCCCCGACTTCTCCAGAATGCCCCCGTCGGTCAACGTCCAGGTCTGGGACATCCTCGACTGAAAGGCCAAGAAAGTCGCATAAGCGACACTCGAAAAAGCGGCACCGCCATTTGTCCTCGTCCTCCTCAGATGAAGGGAGGCTCCGACACAAGTTGCATCGGCACTACAAGGACATGTTGTGGCAACAGCTAGTCCTGACCAGCTGAAGGCAGTCCCTTACCACCCTGGCCAGTACATGCCTGTCGCCCTCTAGGCCGACGTCGACCACTCCAGAGTTGGCCATTGCCGCCCCTCTGCCTGTGGAGCCGGCAGCATCCCTCCTGACTCAGCCAAAGTTGGTCTCTCCACCTAGCCTAGTGGAGCCGCCACTGAAACAGCCTCCTTTGGGGGCTCCTCCCAAGGAGTCTCAGCCTGTGTTAGGCCTCCCGCATAGGCTGTCCGTCATTCTCACTCCCAACCATCCACGACGGGTTCTTAGTGACTCCAGTAGCAGACCACTATATCCAGAGTCCGTGGACTCGGAATTGGCATCTTGTTCTAGGGACAGCAATGCCATGAGTCTTTCTGCCGAGGAGGGTCCTACCTCCTTTATGGGCATCCTCCGCCTCATTTCCGAGTCTACGGGGATCAAGCTGGAGCCCATTGACAAACGGGTTGAATACCCCTTAACTGACAATCTCAGAAGAGGGGATCTCTGACCGAGGCTTTTCCAGTAGCTGAAGCCATTGTCGGCCCAGCCCCGAAGCTCTGGTAGCACCCAACCTCCTGCCCCACACTGTCCACCAGGATGGCCCGCAAGTACGTGGTACCTAGTGGTTCCCTTTCTGAATTTACACAGCATCCCTCGGCTGAGGGAGTGGTGACAGAGTCTGTGTTCAGATGGGTAGGGAATTCAGGAGACTCTGATAGACCACCGGACAAAGAATCCAAGAAGCTGGATCACTCCGCCTGGAAGGTCTATGCGGCCTCATCGCTTGGCCTCCGTCAGGCGAGTTCGGCTGTGATTATGGCACACTTTTCTCATACCCTATTGGGCTCTTTAGATGAGATGCTTCCTCACCTTCCCACGGACCTTCAGACCACAATCAAGCAGGTCCGGCACCAGGCTCTGGCTGTTGCTAAGCAACAACTCCAAATGGCCTTGGACATCAGGGATTCCTGTGCCCGTTCAGTTGCAGCCACAGTCACCATGCGCCGCAGGGCTTGGTTGTAGGTCTCAAACTTTACAGCCGACACCCAGCACAAATTGGCAGATGTCCCGTTCCTGGGTACTGACTCGTTCAGTCCAGGAGTGGACGGTCACCTCGAACATATCGAGAAGTCCAATATCATATTGGACTCCACTATGTCTGCCCAAAAGGAATCCCAGGGTTCCAAACAACAGAAGAGGAAGCCTTTTCACCCTTCTGCCCCTGCGACCATACAGCCCCAGTTTCAATCTGAGCAAAAGCAGCAGGCCCAGTCTTGGCGCCCTCGGCCCAAGTCAGGCATGCAGTCTGCTTGCAAACCAGGAGGGAAGGATCCAGGTGATCCCACATCCAGATCCTTCTCATCCAGGCCTTCCCAGTGATGGGATGGGGGTGTCCAGCCCCATACCTGTCACACCTGCTCTGGGTCCTCCCGTGAGGGGCAGCTCCGCCACTTCCTTTCCATGTGATCCGTTGTTACCATGGACAGGTGGGTGTTGGAAGTGGTCGGTCAGGGACTGCCTCTGTAGTTTGAGCAGTACCCGCCAAGCCGAGCCTGTGCCCCACGGGAGGAAAGGGTATCAGTTCACACTCAGTCGGCTCTCAGAGACAACATAGCCCAACTCCTCCTCAAGGAGATAGTGGCCCGAGTCACAGATTCCCCAATCAACCCAGGGTTCGTTTCCAGGTACTTCCTGGTCCCAAATCGGATGGGGGGCTGGCACCCCATTCTAGGTCTGCACAACCTGAATCAGTATCTCAGGTCACAAACCTTTTGGATGGTAACACTGTCCCAGATCACTACCATCTCTTGAGCAAAACATGTGGTTTTGCCCCTGGATCTTCAGAATGCATTCTTCCGCATCCCGAGCTGTCCGTCACACGAGGTTTCCTTCGCTTCTGAGTGGAGGGAACACTCTACAGTTCAAACCATGCCGTTCAGCCTGTCATCGCCCCGGTCTTCACCAAATGCTTTGCAGTGGTGGCAGCCCCATCTTCGGCATTGAGGGGTCAGGGTGTACCCTTACCTCAACGACTAGCTTATAGTGGGTCCCTCCAGATTGGAGGTGAGGAAGTCCAGGGATCTGGCCCTTCAGTCCTTTCGTGAACCTGGCCTCCTAGTCAGTGAGGCCAAGTCGGAACTCGTGACCTCGCAGGTGATCTGCTTCATTGGGGCAGAGCTAGACTCTTGCCGAGCCAGAGCTCGGCTCCCAGCGGACAGGGTGGAAGTTCTTTCCTCGTTTGCCCAGTCATTTCTGTTTGGGCAGTTGCACCCTGCCCAGGACTTCCTGCATCTTTTAGGTTACATGGCGGCCTCCACCACTGTGGTTCATTGGGCCCAGTGGCATATGCGCCCCAATCAATGGGGCTTAGCCAGCAAGTGGTCTCAGAGTCAGGGTCATTTTGATCAGCTGGTCACAGTAACTCAGAGGCTTTGGGACACTCTCCAATGGTGGACCGTCCCAGAAAACCTGCAAGGAGGGATCTCGTTTGTCTGCCTCGAGCCAACGGTCGTCCTCACGACTGATGCCTCTCTCACGGACTGGGGAGCCCACATGGGGAACCACAGGGTCCACAGGCTCTGGAACCCTTAGGAATCCTGATTCCACATCAGCCTGCTGGAGCTCCGAGCAGTGTGGCTGAAGCTGACTGCATTAGCTCTGTTTCTGCAGGGTCAAGTAGTACAGGTCCAGATAGACAACACCACGACCATGCACTAACTCAACAAGCAGGGCGGAATGCACTCCCGGCCTCTGTGCAGGGACGCGCTCCGCATCTGGACCCTCTTGAGCCAAGTGGAGGGGGATCTCCTAGCCATCCATGTGGCAGGAGCCTCAAACAGACTGGCAGATGCCCTCAGCCATGTAGGTGAGGCATCCTGTGAGTGGTCTCTTCACCCAGAGGTAGTTTGCAGCCTGTTCTCCCTGTGGGGCACCCCTCAGGTGGACCTGTTCACCTCCAGTGAGAACACAAAGCTGAGGCTGTTTCATGCCGCCCCCTCAGCAGGGCTTGCTACAAGTAGTTGCCTTCTCGAGGACGTGGACCCCAGGCCTGGCCTCTTCTACGCCTTCCCTCCACTTCCCTTGATCCACAAGGTGGTTCTCAAGGCAAGGATGGACAAGGCGAAGGTGATCCTGGTAGCCACAAACTGGCCATGCCAGTTCTGGTATCCAGATCTCCTCAGCCTCAAGGTCCCGAGGCGTCTTCCAGCATGCCCGGACCTGATATCTGTCAATCAGGGGAAGGTATTCCACCCGGACCTTCAATCCCTGCACCTGACAGCCTGGTACCTGAGCAGCTAGAGTTCCAGGCTTTGGGTCTTTACAACAATGTCCTCAGCATAGTTGAGGCATCTAGGAAGGAGTCGACCAGGAGGTGCTATGCCTTCAAATGGAAAAGGTTTTCCATTTGGTGTCGGGGCAATGGCCTAGACCCTAATTCCTGTCCTGTGGCCAGTATGATCGACTACCTTTGGTCCCACTCCAAAGGCAGTCTCCAGATGGCTACCCTTAAGGTGCACCTGGCAGCCATCTCCGCTTACCAGGCACGGGCTGGTCAGCAGACAGTGGCACAGGAGACAGCGGTCTGGCGCTTTTTCAAGGGCCTCGATCACATATTCCCTCCGGTGCATGAACCTCCACCTCTGTGGGATCTACTGCTGGTACTGGCTAAACTCATGGGCAAGCCATTTGAACCAATGCACAGGTGTGAGATGTCACATCTGTCGTGGAAGACCGACTTCCTGGTGGCTATCACGTCAGTCAGAAGGACTGGGGAGCTACAGGTGTTCTTGGTGGAGTCTCCTTATTTGGTCTTCCACAGGGACAAGGTTGTCCTGCACCCCCAACCCAAAGTTCCTTCTGAAGGTAGTGTCAGAATTTCACCTTAACCAGGCGTTAACTGTGCCTGTGTTCTACCCGAACTACACCTCGGAGGCTGAGTACAGGCTCCATACTCTGGACCTGAGATGAGCACTGTCTTATTATAAGGAGCGGACGGCTGAAGTTTAGGGAGAGGTTACGTTGAAGCCGCACCTGGCAGACCTGCTGCGAAGTGGACGATTGGCAGATGGATTACATCATGCATTGATCTGTGCTATAGGTTGGTGGGTAGGGAGCCTCCTGAAGGGCTACGGGCTCATTCCATCCACCATACCGCTGCATCCGTGGCTGCTTCTAGGGATGGTCCTAGCCAGGATATCTGCTACCTGGAAGTCAGCAAACACCTTCATTACCCATTACCACATCAACCTCGAGTCACGCCGGGATGCTGGTTTTGGAGCCTCCGTTCTCCAGTCTTTGTTTCTGAAGTAGGGGCTGTGCGCTTTGCCTCCCGGAGAACAGCTTGGAGTCTGCCAAACAGTGTGGATAGAACAAGATATCCATGATCCTAGAAAAACAGGTTACTCACCTGTAACAGTAGTTCTAGGAGTAGTATATGTTGTTCATCCACACGAACCCACCAACCTCGGCTTCGACGCACAACCTAGCTTCCAGCGGGCAAGATCTGGCATCATGGGGCGGAGCCGAGGATTATACCACCCGGGTGTGTAGGAGAAGCCAGCTTGAAGACCTTCCGGCTGATCTTAAATGGGAAAGGACATGCCAGACAGTGTGGATGAACAACATATACCACTCCTAGAACTACTGTTACAGGTGAGTAACCTGGTTTTACTATGCACAGTGTATAAAGGACTAAAGGAAGTCCTCTCAGTTGCTTGTTTCTTTCGCCCCTGGCAGAGAGGGCACTCCAGTATCAAAACAGTACTTTTCCTAATGGTTGGCCAACTGTATTGTTTTTTGTTACAGGAAGTATGGTAAGGAACTTCCCTAGGTTGTTAAGAGACATTCCTCCAGGGGTATGACCACTTTAGTTGCCTGTTTCAGGGCATGTCTGCAGCCCAGATTTGCACTGCTGCCACTTGGAGTACTGTCCACACATTCTTCAAACACTGCAGTCTGGACATTACCTCCAGAAGAAGAGCAGGCTTTGGTCTAGCTGTGCTTTATGACCTCCTTTCTGGGGCCTCTGGCCTCCTGCCACCCAGACGGTCCTTGCTTTCAGCACTGTTTGGGAGTCGTTCCATCGCTGTGACCTGATGATAGAGATATCCCCAAAGATGACAGAACAGTTACGTAACAACTTACCATAACAATAGATCTTCGAGGGAATCTCTGTCATCAGGTCATGCCATCCATCCACCTTTCTCTCTCTCTCTCTCTCGCTCTCTTGCTCTCTAGCTCAGCTGTCCTGTTGCTTCAGCCTTTCAGCTAGCTGGGCACCGTCTCTCTCTCTCTTCGGTTCCCTGATGGGACTCCTATCTCCCATGGCCTCCGGCTAGAGAAAGAACTGAGGAGGAAGCGGGACCACCCATGCTTATAGAGAACATGTGACATCGGAACCTGACGTTGGCGTGGGCTGCCCCTAATAGACTGCTGCAGAAAAAGCTTCTATGTGATTCTGATGGCAAAGTTCCATAGGTGTGACCCGATTCCAGATTCCCTCAAAGATCTACTGCTCTTAACTGTATTAATCTTCACCATTCATCACTGGTGGGTTCGGTCCGGAGGTACTAGGACCCTATGGGAGTTTACAGCTTAGAGCCTTTTTCTAGGAAGAGGGGCCAGCGGCAGGATGGCGCCACTCTTCAGGCCGATGCATTGCGTGGCACTCGAAGGTTGGCCAGTAACCGCCGCCAGCCCCTCCACCACCTCAGTTCTGATTTTCCTGTTGTCGAGGTGCATCATCCTGTGGGAGCTGCCATGCTTTTCTGCTGCATACACAAGCGAAGTTTGCAGTCAACCTCCAAATGTTCTGCCGCTTCCACTACTCGACGCCGTAGGAGTTCTCCAGGAACCGGTAAAACCGTTTCTTACATTTTTCTTATTTTCTACAGTGCCGATTCTTTGCTTTAGCTTAATTTTTAGTTGTCCGTAACTATTATATCCAGTTTGGGGCCTACTTCAAAATCCAGGGCTGGACATGCCCCTATGTGTCACCCTGTGGCAAGCCAATGACCATATCAGACCGTCATGATGGTTGTCTTGCCTGCCGGGGTCCCCTTCACGATGTGGACAACTGCGATGTTTGCTTCTTCATGGACCGCTGGGTCCTCGAGGTGCACTTTGAGGGTGAGTTGGGATCCTCCCACCTTTGGGGGGGGGGGTTGTCGTCGGTCCCGGGACACCAAGGTCAGGATTTTGGGCCCTTACCCCGGGTCTTCCTCTGGTACTATACGTACCGAGGGGAAGTAGGCCATGTCTGGTTCTAGTCTCACTGAGACCAGAGGCCTGCATGAGGGGTCGGGCATACAGTTGACCTCCAGGGGGTCAGCTGAGCACCCCTCACTGTTCACTGCTTCCTCAGAAGCGCAGACGCCCCTGGCATCACAGTCACAGCTATACCCTGGCCCCGAGCCAGTAGAGTCCTCGGTACCACCTGTTAGCGCCGCTTTGGCTCCCGACTCCACCCTTGGAGACGGTGAGGCGGTAGTGCCGTGGGGGTGCTGAGCCCGCTTCCCAAGTGGAGGGTTTGAGGATCGCTCCTCTGCCAGTCTCCTCCTCTCCTCCTCTTCAGAGGAGGAGGATCCAGACCAACCCAGAGCGCTGCCCAACTCTGAGGGAATCGTAGCCTGGTTGGGCTAACCCGTTCAGTTCGATTATTCAGTTCAGTTGCTCCCCTGCCCTGTCTTTGGGTGACTCCTCTGTGTCCTCTGGCAGTACTCACGGTGCCAGAGACACCTCAGATGCCGATTCTGATGCCAAGCAGGGTGTCAGCGCCGTGCTCGATGCCTGATTGTACTCCAGTGCCCAGTCTGGTTCAGGTGTTGTGCACGGAGTCAAGTTGAATTGTGGAGCCAGGGTGAGGTCTGGGGTTGTTTTAGCACCTTGTCTGGTACTGGGGCTGTCTCTTAATTCACCAATTTTGGGCACTGGGGACCATCCGAGGAGCAGGTCCCTGTCTATGGAGGGGAGTTTGAGGAGATCATGGGTGCCACGCGTACCCACTTCCAGAGCTGCTAGTAGCTCTGAGAGGAGTTGCAGCGCCGACCCCTCTCTTCTTCACTCTCCGGACCTGATAGGGTCTGCAGCAGGTGGAACTAGGGGCCTCCTGCAAAGGACAGACTGGCTCCAATCTGCCCTTCACGGAGTCCTTTCTCTTGGGCACTACTTTGGCTGCTCCTGTATGGTTGGGTGACCTACAGTGGGTGTGTTGCGCAGCCCATCCCTCAGGAGTTCCTGTAGCCCAGGCGTTCATGTAGCACTAACAGGGATCCTTCTCTGGCTCACCAGACTTCTCTTCCCCCTGTGGATCCTCTGCCTCCTCCCTCTACTCTGCCAGGTCTCGGGAGCCCTTCAGGACCTATGTCCTGGGACCAGTTCAGATTGTCGGTGGCTGCTTTTCCTCACTACCTAAATGTCCTGGACCAGGTCATTTTTAGACCAGAACCCCCAGCAGCCCCAGAATCTGAACTGGGATCCTCTGCCTCCTCATCTTCCTCCCCAGATGAAGAGGATCCTTTGGTCCTCCTGTTCTCGGACACTAATATCACCAGTTATCAGCGGTTCCTGTCAAGGTTGCTTGAGGAGCTCCACATATCCCACTTTGGGAGTCGCAGTCCTGACCATGTGACGCGGGCGTTCCTCAGAGAGTTCAACCCTGAAAACATCGTCATCCCTCCATGGCCTGTCCCTTTCACGGAGGCATCGCATCAGGTCTGGCAGCATCCCTCTGCCCCTTCTCCAGCCCCGAGGGACTGTCAGCACGTGTATTGTGAACCTCAGGGCTCTCCAGGTACTATACCCCACCCCTCTTCTGGGGTAGAGTTCCTGGACACCTTTTCTGGGCATTGTTGCCCAAGACACAACTGCCCCCCAGAGTCTGACTCGGCTGAGTTTGACCACTGGGGTAGGAGAGTCGTCTCGGCAGGGCATCTCCTTTTATGCGTCTCAGCGCACCAGGCACATCAGGCTGCCTACACTAGGCACCTGTGGACGGTGCTGGGACAACTCTTGGCGACCTTGCCTGACACAGAGGCAACCAGGCAAGCCATCTGCCTTTATGCTTAGGGCCTAGAGCTAGCGAGACACCAAGCAAGGGCGTCTTATGATGCCAATGAGGTAGTGTCTAGGCTAGCAGGAACTGCAGTTTGCATTAAGCAGATGGTGTCGCTTCGCCTCTCGCAGTTATTACCCCTGGCCCAGTGTAGGGTGCTTGCTTCTCCGTTCCTAGGGGCCCAATTTTTCTTCCCCAGGGTGAGGGGAGAATTGTTGGGGCACCTTCCTTCTGTCAGGCAACAGGAGTCTCAGTCTCATCCTGACCAGAATCTGCCCTCACCAGGCCTGTGAAGGGCCCCTTCCTTCCTCTGTTTTCCCCCCACAGGACGCTGAGGGAAATTTCCAGCCCTTAAGGAGGTGTCAACGCCTTTCCTGGCTTGGTACTCACCCACCAGTGATGAATGGTGAAGATTGATACAGTTAAGATATGAAAATTACGTACCTACTGTAATTATTGACCTTGCTGTATTATCTTCACCGTTCATCACTGCTTCCTGCCCACCTTCCCCTCTTGGGTCTCAGCCTCTGGGCAGTGCCTTCTCCTTGCTTGCCTCCCCCCCCCCCCCAAATTGAGGCCAGTTGTGAGCATAGTCCTGCTGGCACCTCCAGGTCCACTGATCCTTCGCTGAAGTGACAGGATCCACCTTTGAGGGAGGGCAAGCAGGGCGCTTCCCTCTCTATACTAGGGGCTTCTCAGGGCCCCTCACAACCCCGATGGGGACTCTTCTGTTTCTGTCTTTGTTATTTTCTTCACAGGGCTCTTGTTTCTCTGCCTATGCAGCAGGTTCCAATTTATCCTCTTCTTGGGTCCCTATCTTCATCGGTGGGGGACTCCAGGGACCTCCACCTCTCTTTCTGGAGTCTTGGTTACTCCATTTTACTTCCCGGGTAACCCACTCTGGGTTGATGTGGGTCAGGGTCCCCTCTGACCTTCTTAAGAAATTTGACCACTTTTGGAGACTTCAGGCCTCTGCTTTTGCCACTTACAGCGGTGCTAGGCATAAGGGGATCTCGTCCCTCTCGGGTTCTGGGACCTTCCTAACTGAAGGGGTCTATGTCTGAAAGGATCCTGCCCCAGGGTGAGTCCTGTCCCCACCTCTAATTCGTATAAGGAAAAGGGAGTGAGAGACCCAATGGCCCCTTTCTGTTCTCTGGTGGACCATGAGAGTAAACCCTTATGTGGCTCACACAGTGTCCTGTGATGCTCTCACATCTGCAAGGTTCTGTAAACAGTTATGCATGGCAGATTGGTTCTCCTACCTTTGAGTCCTCTTCAGCCTGGGAGGGTTATTCTGCACTCGCTCTCCCTTTCCTGCCTTGGGGTTTCCTCTCCAGCAAAAAAAAAAAGGAGAGAGGGAGAAGAGACAAAGCGGTTGGGTCCCCTCTTGGTCCCCCAGAGGACCCCTTTGGGCTCTCCTTTTTGGGGGTCCCATACATCTCTCTCACTCTCCTCTCCCCTCTTTTCTTCATTCCATCTTTTCTTTTCTTTCTTTTTCTTCCACTTTTTAACCCTTCCTTGGCCTGCTTGGTGGTTGGGGTCCCCTCTCCCAGACCTCCTAGTGTCCTTCCCCTCCTCTTGTGGCCAGCTTATTCCTTTATCAGTTTATAGCCTTTCCTTTTTGTTATCCCTCAGGCTCCCTTGCCCCACCCTCCTCTTTCTTCCTCTGTCGCTATTTTTCTCTCTCTAGCAAGCAGAAGTGAGGTGATGCAGGGGCCGGTGGCAGTTACTAGCCAACCCACGAGCGCCACACAATGCGTCAGCCTCGAGGATGGTGCCATTCCGGTGCCGGCCCCTCCTTCTAGGAAAAAAGCTCTAAGCTGTTAGCTCCTGCGTGGTCCTAGCACCTCCGGCTTGAACCCACCGGTGATGAATGGTGAAAATATACAGTAAGATCAAGAATTATAGTAGGTGCGTAATTTTCATTTACGTTAAGTTCTGTTCTATCTCAGAATCCCCTACAGCTGACCTCAGAGCAGTACTGGAAGATTCAGTAGAATGCAATGCATGTTAAAGTTTATATAAGCTCTGATGTCTTGTTTGCTGGTCCTGATGTCCTCCTGGGGCTAAGTACACAATCACAGTGGACTGTACTTAGCCCCTGGAGATAAGCAGAACCGGAAAACATCTAATCGGAGATTATAAAAGGTCTAACATGCACTGCAAGTTGCTGAATCTCTCACTGTTGCAGTACTGCTCCAATGTCAGCTGCAGGGGATTCTGGGACTTGTAGTTACAGAAAATGTCAGCCTAGAAATAAGCAAAATTAGTCTTTTTTTATAACTAGGTTTTATTGATAAAAATGAGTGATGGCATAGTATACATTCTCAGCCATCCCTTCTTGAGAAAATCTGATCAGCTTTGTTTACATTTACTGTATGTAACTAAATAAGTAATATTTACACCAGACTTAAAAACGATTGAAAACAGATAAAATGAATACAACAACCAGGTCACTGAGAGCATTAGGGTCAGACTTGTGCAATATTTGAGAGAAACAGAATGCATTAACCATGATCAGTAGGGAAAGTGTCCATTCATTTTGTTGTGCATTCCTCCCCATGGCTCCTGGGGTAGAAGTGTCCCAGGGTCCAGTGCTACATTTAGTCCTTTATCGTCTGTGGAACACAACCAGATCTGATCTTCCTGGACTAAGTCTCCATCATTCATTCACACTAGTGGGATAGTGCTGGAGGTGCTAGGACCAAGTGGGAGCTTAAAATTTTCAGAAGGGTTGGCACCGAGACAGGACCACGCATGCGCAGTACCGCGAGACTAGCTCACGCCTGTGTAGGCTATCTCTGTGTCGCCCCTCCAACTGCCTCAGTTCCTTTTCTCCCGCTGTCGAGTGCGCTTGGATGTTGACATTGCTTGTCTGCCAGAGTCAAAGTTTTTGTCTCTACGACAGCAGCTTTTAGCATTTAATTTAATATTTTAATAGTAATTTCTTATTTTTATGAACAAGAAAAGAAGATTATGAAGAAGAAGAAATTATTTCCTGCCATTAACAGAGTCGTCCTTAGCGTAGGTGACAGTGAGGAGGACTTTGTTTGAAAGTTTTTATGGCAGAGGAGCTGTGTCCAGTCTGCCACCCTTAATAAATGTGGGGGGGGTGTCTGACTACGGACAGTCCTGTGCTTGAGGTTGCCCTTTGGTACGTCTGCATAAGGATTGCTCGTCGGGAGAGGTGATAGGCCTGAACCGACTTTGGTGGGGTCCCCTTGGCCACGCTCCTTACGGCTGCATTCTCGACTCCGAACTCAATGTCTGTCCTCGTTAGAGCTCCGGTGAGTGTTTCACCTCTGGGCCACTCCTGTGGAGCAGGGGGTTTGACTTCTTCAGTTTTCCTGGCTGTGTTCCTGATTTCAGGGTCTCTGGGCCTCAGAGCCGTTGGACCAGAGCCAGGTCGATTGGATCAGGATGAGCGCGGTGCCCTCTTGGAGCCTTCGCCATTGTGTCGACCCCTCGTACCTACCCCCCCTCCCTTTTCCATGCAGGGGCTGGCACGGGCACCACCTTTTTCCTTCTCCCCTTCTTCTCAGGATTTCCATTGGCATTTTCCTTCGGTGCCTTAGTCGGCGCCGTATCTCAGAGCCGTGGCTCGGTGCCTTGGTCGGCGCTGTGCCTCGGTGCATTGGTCGGCACCATGGGTTGGTGCCATCATCAGTGCCGTGGATCGTTGCCATTGATCTGTGCTGCACCATGGGTGCTCTTGTTGCTGCCGTTGGTTGTCGGCGCCGCTTGTGGTGCTGCGGGTGTCCAGGTGGCACTGTGCACCCGTGGACGATGCCGAGCACCAGCGGATGGCCCTGCGGGCACATGCAGGTGACACCACGGGGAGCTATGGGTGCTTCGGGTGGTGCCAGGGGCACCCATGGGTACTGTGGGTGCCCATTGGTGCCATTCTTGCCATGGGTGTCGTGGGTACCATGGGTGTCAGGGTACCACTGCTGCATGGGTGCTGGGGGTGCCTGCGGGTACTGCCGCGGGTGCCCTCGGGTATCGCCAAGGTTGGCATAGGCACTGCTTGGTGCCCTCCTGTGCCACGAGTGATGCTGGTGTCGTGCGGGTGCTACTGGGTGCTGTCTGGCAGAATTGGTGACACATTTTTCCTTTTCAGACTTCTTCTCCACAGAACTTGTGGCAGGATGTTTTCCGCAGAATGAAGTCCTGTTCTGTGGATTATTTTTCTACACATCTTAGTGAGTGGCTGTCTACGTGGGATCTTGAGTCATCCAGCAGTTTTCTGCTGATGGAACTCTGCTGTACTGTTCTACCAACGGAATTTCTCATTCCGCTCAGCACTTTCTCGGCTCCCTACGTGGTACTAAGCTCCTCGACATCCTTCCTGGTGGCAGATTCTCTAGTGGCTCTGACCTAGACCTCCCTTAGAGGTCCTTCTGGGGTAGACGTGCATCTAGAGGGGTCTTTCCCTGTCCTTATGGTCAGTAATACAGCAGATGACTCATTTTATATACTGAAGGGCACGTCCTCTCTATCATCAGAGTCCGTGATAGAAGATCTTTTTAGTAGTTCCTCAGTAATGGGGTCCACTATAATATTTCAGACTGCATCCGTGGACCATACACTTCTGCGTCTAGACTTTTTCAGTCAAGACAGTTACACTCTGTGGAGCGAACATTCTAACTTAATGGTCGGGAGCCGCTCAGGCTCTTCCACTCCTTTGATAGGAGTATATAGCCTCCTTGTGATATTGCCCCTTCGGTGGCTTCTTCGACACAGGTGGTTAACATCTCTCCAGCTATGATTATTAGTCCGGTCATGATTTCAGTATGGGCGCTCAGGCTCCTGCTACACTCAGATGGAGAATATCTTCATCATTTTGTATCAGACAATCCTTGCGAAATAGCAGGCTTAAAGCCTTGTTAGGCTTGGACTAAAAAAAATACATTTTTATCACAACACAGGGCCAAGCCGAAATTACCCGATACCACCCTTTTGGATCTGGTCGGGTTCTGTCTCAGCCCCTGAGGTGCTCTTCTCCAGAGTACGGTAAAGAGTACCTGACTTCTTCTTCCCCTACGGGGAGTCTGATCCAGTGGCGGTATGGGTCATCTCTTTCTCCAAGAGAGATTTCTCTCATTCAGAGACATTTCCTAGACCTAGGCGACTGCCCAGTCTGTTAAAAAGAAAGGGAAATTATCAGGCTTTCTTCTCTTGAGCAGAGCCTCACAGCAACAGAAGCGACTCTCCAGCGAGTCGGAACTCAGGTTTCTACTTCCTTGCTTGCTTTAACTTAACAGATGATATACTCCTGCTTAACCGAAGGTCAAGTAGGTCTTTTTCCTGAGGCAGCTTCTCAAATATTCATACCTTGGTTCCTGCGCTGAGTTTCGTTCCAGTAACACTCCATGAGCTATCCTCTCCAAGTGCGTGACGGAGTTGTGATGTTTGTTTTCAGCAAACAAAGTACATTCCTTTCCTACTCCCTTCTGGGAGGCCAGAGTGAGTATTGTCTCACCGCTTCGAGTCACTGCTGCTTTCAGTCACTTTCAACATATGGGTTAGCCCTAACTTGTTTGCATCCCTTCTTGACGCGCATTTGCCTCTATTTGCCTTAGAAATCTTCCCCCTGTTTTTTTTCTGTCGGAATGGACATTTTCCGCAGTGGACACATCCTCCTGTACATTTTTCCTCTCTTCCCTCAGTTCAGAGACTGCTGCTATATTTGTACACACAGGGGCAGGATAATTCCTTCTGGAATATAAAGTGGGTAGGATCTGGTTCTACTAGACCACCACAAGAGGCTTCTAAGTCAGTAGTTCTCACACACTGTCATAATAAGCCTCCCCCAAACCTTGGAAAAGATCTTGAGCCCCCCCCAATATATAAATAATTGTGGGCCTCCCCATAGTTAGAACAATTATCGTACTTTGCACAGTACACAAGGAATACAGTGACACTCCTTTTGAGTAGTTGAGTTTATTCTCACTTTATTAAACTTATTATACTCCATCTGTATAATCCCCATCCCATGTCAGCCTACTCACTTCTCACTGACACTTCTGGGTTTTGGACCCTATTTACTGTACTCCTTGTTGCAATACCTCCATGAGGTGGATTACTTTCTTTGTCAGTTTTACCTTGTTTTAAAACACCTTCTCGGGGACCATTTTGCTTTGTCCTGCTCTTGCTCCCAGTACCTCTCAACCTAGCCTTTGCATTTGTGCTTTCTGCAGCCAGTATAATGGGTCAGTTGTTACCTTGTACCTATTCATTTGTATTATTTTGCATTTTGTTTTGCACAGTTTCCAAGAACTGTACTTAATCCATTCAGCTTTCCCCCATGTCATACCAGGAAACAAGTGTTTGTTGAGTGCGACTTTCCTAGTCACCCATTTTGTATATAAATTTGCATGCCATTATTCACTTTAGTTTGCTGCATCCTATCACACAAAGCATCCAAAACCTGACATTGAAATATAGTACATTTTACGGTCTGCTTGAGCCTCCCCTGGAACAGGTTGGGGCCTCCCCTGGGAGGCTGGCCTCACCATTTGAGAAACCCTGTTCTAAGTCATGCTTTGGGTTTCCATCTGGAGGGTTTTAGTGGCTGACTGAAAACCCTCCTCTTTGATAGGCTGACCCCACCTGCACCTTCTTGCTCACCAAGTAAGGGGTTCAAGGGCGTCTGGACCTGTTGCTTGTTTTCATCTGCGCTTTTTGGTCTTCCCTTAACCAGTCGACTTTACCTCTGGCTTTTTCAGCTCCTGACGTCCTTACGTCAGATTAGTACATGTCTTTGACACTATTAATTTTGGTCCTATACCAAATTGTGAGGCCGGATTCTCACTGCTCTCCTAGAGTGGTTGCGGATTCCTGGCAGAATTCATTTTTGTGTCCATTACAGTCGTCTGTAAAGTGGTGTTACAACTCAAGCATTTATCTTGTGAGCACTATATTCTAGATGCTCTTTACAAGACAGCTCTTCTATTAGCAGGACAGTCCTTGGCCGTCCTTTCTGAAGTGAACCCTATCTCCTCCATCTTACTCAGGGTTGTTGGTTTTAGCTGGGTACTCTCCCACTAGTGTGAATGAGTGATGGAGACTTAGTCCAGGAAGATATGGAAATTACGTACTTACCGTAATTATTGATCTTCTTGGATAGTCTCCATCACTCATTCACACGCCCACCCACCATCCCCTGGGTTCACTTGTTCTCTTTTCTGGTGTTCATGATCCTATGGCTCAGGCTGAGAAGACATTATTCTTTCACCCTTCTTGCAAGGGCCATCTGGGCCCTCTCAGGCCCAGAAACTCAGGATGAGTTATTTTCATTAGTTATGCTGCACCTCCTAGGTCGAAAAGGTACTGAGGCGGTTGGAGGGTCGACGCTGAGATAGCTTACACAGGCGCGAGCTAGTCTCGCGGTGCCGTGCATGCGTGGTCCTGTCTCGGCGCTGACCCTTCTGAAAATTTTAGGCTCCCACTTGGTCCTAGCTCCTCCGGCGCTATCCCACTAGTGTGAATGAGTGATGGAGACTGTCCAAGAAGATCAGTAATTACGGTAAGTACGTAATTTCCATTTCTCTCACCTGCTGCAGGATGTCGCCTTAAAGATGTAAGTCCCACGGGTGCCAAACGTCAATGAATTTTTCCCTATGCAGTTGTGGGTGCTATGTGATCCTTTCCGTTTCTAAGCAGGGTTTTATTTAACTCTAAAAATTGATTAGCGTTTTGCTCATAAAAGTTCTAAAACATTGTAAAAATGCATAGCACTTGCCTCACTGTGTTTAACAAATATAACACTTCTAGAAAACCTATATAAATGCTTTCTGTACAGTTAGTATTGCCCCAAGAAAAAAACTGCTAATCAATTATTTAAAACCCTGCTAAGATATGTCACACTTTTCGAATCCAAGTTGACACCTGTAAGGTTACATCTGACAACTATACCAGTGTGATACATTTCATAGTTGATGTTAACAATATGTAGAATAATCTTATTAGCTGTTTATTTTTGATAGGAGAGGGCAGGATGCCCAGTATAAGGCTACAGAAGGTGTGTGGTATTGTAGTGTGTGCCAGTTGTATAATATTCCTAACCACTATCCAATAATGAGTTATCCTGTTGCACCCCCGGAATAAGTGAGTGTGACCACCACCACAGAGTCACCAACAGGTGTCAGTATTGGTGGTCTGAAAGTGCTTAATACTTGTGGGTGTGTGGAAGTATTGGATCAGTAACTTCCATTTAAATTCCCTCCAAGTCGGAGAAGATGTGACCTTCCAACCCTCTTTTAGGGCCCATTCCCATGCTTATAGGTTGATTTTTTCCCCCAAGTATCCTGCTCCTATCTGGATCTAATCCTTTCTAGTGGGGGTTCTGCAGTATTCTGAATTATAGTGTACATTTGAGATATGTACCTAAACCATGGTTTGAGTGTCGCATGCCCCCCATCATAAAAGAAATATTGTAAGCGTGTCAATTTCCCAGCCAAGTCTTGCATGTGCCACTTGACTGAATTAAATATCTGTGAGGAAGGTGATGCGGAAGGCGATGATGATCTTCTGAGTAAAATGACTAGCCACAGTGAAGCAGAAGAATGCTTTACCAAATGCTTACTGTGGCTAGAGAACCAAGAGGAGTGCGATCCAATGCCCCTGTTACTAATGTGCTCTTTACGATCCAGAGCTGCAGTAGCAAGAGCGGCAACTCAAAAGCAGAAAAGCATTAAGGACTTCTTTAAATAAAATTGTTCCAAACTCAGTTCTCACACTGTACACCTACATAAGCATTTAGGCACTGTGACACAAGCATGAAACAACAACAACAACAAAAAAAAACACGCTTCACAGTATTGGCACTTTCCCCCTATTCACAACACTAGCTCCCTTTATAATCAACTGCCAGTTATCCAAACCTAAGTAAGATCGCCCAAGCAGTTTGGATTATCAAGGTCCTACTGTATTTTCTAATTTGAACTGTGACCCTGCAGCAGGTATGGGTCCGGTAAACTGAATCAGAGCAAACGTGAATACATTGTGCTTAGGCAGTTTGCATTTCAGTAACTGCATGACTTCAAGGTAGCCAGTTTCTACCACTAGTTGTTGTGCTTTTGTTGTGGTCAGCGTTGCGCCAGACAAGCACCATGTTACAGGGATTATCCCAGAGCCAAACTGATGGTCACCATTATGTGAATCCCACCACCTCTTGCCCTCTGAGGTAAGTGGGGGAAAAGCAAGAAAATAAAAATACAGAGCATGCCCTCCCCCCAATCATCCTTCCATCATAAAACCCTTAGGGAGGATATCTGCATGTTTCACTAAGACACTTACTGCCCCCAAAGCTAGGGAAGGTCCTGGATGGAATCGCAGGTGCCAGGGCCTGTATAAATAATCCCACATTGCCAACTTCTGGAAGCATGTAGAAAATGAAAGGATGATAGGAAAAATGGTGTCCCTTGTTGACCCCACCAAGTTTACTCCCTTTAATTTTATTGACATAATTGAGGTCTGCCCAGTTTATCTTCAGTGAAAGTTCGCTTTTGCAAGCCAGTGCATTTTGTTAGCAATAGACGCACATCTATTAGAAAGAAGGTCAAGGCTAAGGAAACCCTCAGCAGGCACCAACCATCACATCTTCTAAACTTATGCTCCTAGTGCCAGGGATATACTGCAAATAATCCAAAACATGCTTACCCTTCCCCCTGCACAGAAGGACCACCAACCACCCTGCATGGCTCCTAGGATCGAGCTGCCATTAACTATGAGCAGTCCTTTGATCAAAATTACCAGGTAGTTTTGTGGGGAGACGCATTGTCCCTCTCTCGGAAAGGGAAATTCATATATATGCATTTTTTCCCATTCCTCTAATACAGAGAGTTCTGCTCAAATTGTGGGTGGAAAGGGATACCCTCATCCTCATTGCTCCTTTATGGCCTTGCCAGATATGGTTTCCAACCCTTCAACATCTAGCAGTGGAGTCACCTGTTCTTCTACCTCTGTGTTGGGGTCTGTTGTCACAGGACAGTGGCTCTGTGGTCCATCTGGACCTGAAGTCCCTCCATCTGCATACATGGCTCCTGAAAACAGTCATCGCATGTTTTGTGGTATCCCTTAAGGTTGCTGATGTCCTGATTGTGGCTAGGAAGCCGTCTGCCAGACATACTTATTCTCTGAAATGGAAGTGTTTCACTTTGTCTTCTGTTTCCTGGAATTTGTGCCCTTTTACATGTCCTGTGAATGCTGTATTGGAAAACTTTCTCTCCCAGTCTGACGCTGGTCTGCAGTATTCCTCGCAAAAGGTGCATTTGGCCACTATATCAACTTTCCATGCACTTATTGATGGTTGTACGGTTGACCAAATAGACATGTTCCTTTAGTTTCAGCATTTCTGAGATGTATTCGTCATATGAAACCTCCTAACCATAATCCAGTATTGCCTTGGGACTTGAATTTTGTGCTTGAGAAATTGACGCTGGCTCCTTTTGAGCTTGCTGCAAGTTGTAACTTATGTTTCCTGTAATGGAAAACATTGTTTTTAATTCTGATGACTTCAGTTTGAAGGATTTCCGAGCTTCAGGCTGTAATATGTGAGCCTGCTTATTTGATTTTTCACAAAGATAGTCCTTACATATGAATCCTACATTTCTACCAAAGGTGGTACTATATCTGAATTTACACTGAATCAAACAGTATACCTTTCTGTTTATTATCCTGAGCTTGCCAGCCAGGGTGAGGCACTGCTCCATACTTTGGATATACATAAAATATTGAAGTACTATATTAGTCACACTAAGGACTATAGAAAATCCTCTCAGCTTTTTGTTTCATTCGACCTTGGGAAAGAGGGAGCTCTTGTGTCTAAACAATGCCTGTCCAAATGACTGGCATATTGTATTACGTTCTGTTATAGAGCTGGCCCGGTGGCGCTGAGGGTTGAGGCGCTGGATGCCACACCTTGCTCCACGCCGGACGACCTGGGTTTGGGAATGTGCCAGGGTCGTTGAGGGTTGGCAGGGGAGGAGACAGATTGAGCATCCATTGGACTGCTCTCCGGGGGGCGGGGGTATCCTGCCTCAGTGCCTTAGCGGCTTCTAGCGATGGCTGGGGACATTGCAGGGCACTGGCAGACAAATGGAGGGATCTGCTGTGGTCAATGCTGGGAAGGAGTGTGTGTGGTAGTGCACGGGCTCCTGTCCATTGGCGTCACTGCACGCCACGCACAAGGGGAGAACAGGGGAAAAATGGGCTCCAGTCGCAGCGGCATGATGGCCTTCTTCATGGGGGATTGCTCAAGCAAGGAACGTGGCACTTTATCTGGTCTGGGTGGATGAGTGTTGGGGGGGCTCTCCACCTCCCTGCCACAGGAGTACGCTGCATGCCAAGCCAAGGGATCCTTGAGATGGTGGCCGGAATCCCTGGAGGTAGCCTGGATGTGATAAGGTAGGCAGACTGGTCGTCCGGGGAGAAAAAGTATAACAAAAAAAAAGTTCACGCATAGGAAGTACAGTAAGGTAATTCCTGATGTTGTCTGTGGTCACTCCACAAGGGCACTTCTGTTGCCTGATTCAAAAATGCCTCTGCTGCTGACATGCTAATCTGGACGTTGTTTTTTGTTCTGTAGATGTGCTGGTTTTTGGCTTGCTGCACTGCAAGGACATCTGTCCTGATCATATATCGGTCTATGCCATTCTCCCAGCTCACTTTGCACTACTTAGGAATCATTCCAAAGGTGTGGCCTAATGGAAGAGATGTCCTTGAAGGAAATAGAACAGTTACATAAGAATTTATCATAACATGCTCTTCTAGACAATCTCCTCCATTAGGCCATGCTGTCCCTCCATCCTTCCCCCTTTTGGCTTTCAGTGAGGTTTATATCAGATGCTGTACCTAAAACCTACTCCATGCATCCTGTCTCCAGCCCAGTGCCTCTCCCTGTATGCCTGGTTCTGGTCTCATATCCTGGTTCCCGACAGTTGGAGGTCCTCGGAGGCTAATCTCCGGTGGGGAACTGAGGAGTAATGGGGCTGCCCACATTTATATACACGTAAATGCTGCACATCATTGTGGGCGGCCCCCAGCTAGCAAAAGTATCCATATGGCCTTAACGGTGACAGATTATAGTTCCAATAGTGTGGCCTAATGGAAGAGATTCTGTCAAAGATCTACTGTTGTTATACGTTCTTAGGTAACTGTTCTATCTCTGAAACCGAGGTTGCCACTGGTGGCCAGACCAGGGGAGAGGTGCTGAAGTAGCCCCCGACACAGGAAAGAGCCCAAGGAAACTTGAGTTGGCTGTGTAATATTTGGTTAAATATTGTAATTATGGTATTAGTGGGGTCATTACTATTATTACTGTTTCACTGCATAGCAAGACGTGTGGACTGATCAGTTAGAGGCTGTGGAACTCTCATGTCCCAAACATTCTGTGTGATGTCATACTTTTGAGCTGTGCCAGTGTCTCTGGCAGGGGGTGCATTTTACCTGCATGTTAAGACTTACCAGAGACAGAGCTGGAACTTGCAGAAAAAGAAGTTATGGTAAGTCTGATAGAATTTCTTATTTTCTTCTTTTATCCCCTGCACTCAGAATGCCAGTGGCAAGAGAACTTAGGCACAGTGCGCACCAGTGCATGTCCGCATGCATTGCCAGCTGGTGTGCACTCTGTCTTGCCTCTTCAACTGCAGTGCCAAGTGTAGTCACCCAGAGGGCAGTATAGCGGCAGAGCCTGTGCCACTGCCCCCACCCCTCCACCCAAGAAGGAGAACATCCTCTGAATGCTCAGTTCTCTCCTGAATGATCCAGGAAAGCTTGGATTTTATTTTCAGATTTCTGCATACCCAACCAGGACTGAGCGAGAAAATTTGATCATTAACGATCCGGCTTCAGAGCGCCACTTAAGGTTTGAAAAAGCAAAGAGGTTGATAGCTAAGAGCGTGTTCTGTTGTAGTGTGGAATAGGAGTTCTTTTTCACCTGCAAAGAGCCAGGCAAATTTGGCTCCAGGCACAGAAAAGCTGCTCGTGGGTTCAAATCTTTATTCAGTGTTCCAAACAAAGGATCAAGTACATCACTCCTGGCCAGCCCACATACATCCAGTGTTTCACTCTGCACTAAAGCTTTCTCAGGACTGATGCCACTGAGTGATCACTGGGTGGCTTTAGCTCTTTGTAGGTACACACTTGTCTAGTGGCATGCCACCCCCCACACCCTCTCTCCCCACCCACCCCCTTCTAAAGCTCCTCCCTATTCTTCTATCATTCCTCTGGTCCTTTCCACATCTAACCTCAAACACATATGCCCACCCATGTACCATTATCCAAGCCTTATCCCTACCAGACTGTTTGTTTCTCACCTTTAATAGGTTTTTGGTTTACTGTCCTTTGCCTTGTATATATGTAAATAATTGTACATCTATCTCACTCATAAATGTTTGTATTTGTGCTATTTCAATATCATGTTTTGTATACACTCTGTAACCTTTTTGTTATGACCACTCAGGTCCATCTTGTAAATGAGCTATGCTCAATGATGTTCGCCTGAATAAATAAAGATTTTGATTGATTGATTGATTGATGCTGTGACACCCACCACTACTCTGGAGCTGACTCTTGTTTTCTTCTGTAGGAGTTCTTTTATGCAAGAAGGAGCCTTCCTACATAATGTTTTGTAAATAAATCTGTACCAATGGTATAGCCTCCTGTTGGGGAGGGAAACCCTTATAAAGTGATATGGAATGCAATGACAGGTGTGGTAAGGAAAGTCAGTTATGAAGCAGATTGTACTATGGCAAATGCTGCAAGTAGAGATTTAAAAGCCACGTGACAGATTAAATCTACATATTTTAATATTGAAAGAGAAAGGAAAGACACAAACTACTTTTTAAACAAAGAATGTGAGCTGGCCCGGTGGCGCTGAAGTTTGAGGCACTGGACGCCACACCTCAAGCCACACTGGCGACCCCGGTTCGGGAACGGACTCTGGTCGCTTGGGGGTTGACCGGGGCGAGGAAGGATCAAGCATCCGCCAACTCTCCTTCCTCAGGGGAAGGGGAACAGTGCAGCGCACTGTAGACTGACACCCAGTGGTGGCTTTGTGTCGGCACAGGCACACTGCCCAGAATGAGGAGGGCCCACATCCAGGGTGTTAGACTGCCTCCACGGAGGTGGAGACAGTCACCTCGCCCATTGCACGTTTGTGGGCCCTGGGGCATAAACCGGAGGAAGAACAGAGCTGGTAGGCTCCATGATGGTCATCTGTGCCTGCGCCGACCCCAGGCAATCTGGATGTTGGCTTCCGGGGTTGGGGGGAGGCTGGCACCCCAGCCACCGACCCTGCCATGGGGGTAACCCGTCAGGGAAGCCTGAGTGAGATGGGTGTGGGGAAGCCTGGCTGGAGAGACGAGTCCCCAGTGAGGAAGGGGCTGGATCCACCTGCCCGCTCCAAGGAAGAGCAGAAAATGTAAATGGGAGGGGACAGCAAAGAATGTAAACTGTTTTTTTTTGTTACAATAAAAAAGCCAAGCAAACATTTTAACATAGAAACAAGCATAGGAATGTGAACATTAAAATAAAGAAAGTAATCCAAATACACACAGAAGTATCTGTAAGATTGTACCTGAGCATGTTCTGCATTTTCTGTTGAAGTAATGAAGGGAAGAACTTTTACGTTAGTGGAAGATTTAGCAAACAGGACCCATTGTTGTTCTATTTTTTTGGAAGGGGGAGATTAAGCAATAATTGAAGATTGAAGAGGCCATGCTGAGCATTGGTAAAATCCTGCTAGTGTGTCAGTATGGAAGTAGTATGCAAGGAAATTCGTGTAACATATAAAAGAAGTGTATCATCCATGTATAAGATCATTACTGATTACAAGAAAACTTTGAGGATGTTACATAGAAACATAGAATTTGCAGAAGCAGATAAGGACCGCTTGGCCCACCTAGTCTGCCCATTTCTCTACCTAATGCATAGGCTGCAGATCCTAGTTCAGCAACAGCCTACTTCCTCCTACCCCCACTAGAATTGCCTTATGTCTGTCCCATGCATTCTTGAATTCCTCCACTGTTTTTGAGTCCACTACCTCCTCAGGAAGGCTGTTCCATGTATCCACAACCCTCTCAGTGAAAAAATACTTCTTCACTTTACCTTTGAGCCGTCCCCCTCTATCTTCAAATTCTGCCCCTTTGTTCTTGCACATCTCTTTTTCTGAAAGATGCTACCATCTTGGACTCTGTTGATTCCCTTGCTGTACTTGAAAGTTTCTATCATGTCCCCCCCTCTCCCTCCTCTCCTCAAGTGTATACATATTAAGCTTCTTTAATCTCTCTTCGTATGTCTTCTGGTGCAGACCCTGCACCATTTTAGTTGCCCTCCTCTGGACAGCCTCCATCCTGTCTATGTCTTTGTGGAGATGGGGTCTCCAGAACTGGACACAGAACTCCAGATGGGGTCTTACCAACTGTCTGTACAAAGGGATAACAACTTCCTGTTTTCTGATGATGCCTCTCCTTATGCATCCCAGTATCCCACCAGCTCTTCTTACTGCCTCCTCACATTGCTTGCCCACCTTAAGGTCATCTGATATGACTACCCCCAGGTCCCTTTCCATTTCTGTAGTTGTTGTTATTCTCACCCCATTGTGTACTGTTCCCTGATTTTGTGTCACAGGTGCATTACTTTGTACTTTTGCATTGAATCTAAGCTGCCATATATTTGACCATTGATGTTGTTGCTAGAAAGAGATGATAAAAGAGGCTCTAGTACTGAGCCCAGTATACCTTCTTTTAGCAAAATAAAATCAGAGCTAAGCTGAAGAAGCCCTCCCCAGGTTCCTCTCGCTGCACACCTGGTCCGAAGTTCCCCAGCTGGTCATCGGAAGGGTCTTGAGGGCTAGCTGAAAGAAGCCCTCCCAGGTTTCCCTCGCTGCACACCCGGGTCCGAAGTTCCCCAGCTGCCCATCGAAGGTACAGAGAGAGAACTGCATCAGTTTAAATCTTGGCGCCTTTTTCCTGCTCATCCTGGGCGCTCTACTGAGAGACTGTGTGTTTTTTGTAGCTAATAGTACAGACGCTGCAGCCTGCAAATTTGTTACTAAATCCTGGCTCGTTAATATCACTAAATACAACTCTTGTTGCAGCCTGTTAGTTTTTAAAGAAAATCCTGTCTTCTAAGTGTAATTTATTGAAGCAGACGCTGCAGCTGACTCGGACCTGCTGCAGCTTGCTGGATTTTTTGTCCCCACCATCTCTCACCCCTCACAGTATTAAATGCACCATCTGACTCCCCATTGTGGCTCCCTGCCAGTGCACATTCTGTCTCTGCCTTCTGCTGCTCTCTGCCTGATATTCATTGGGCTAGGCAAACCTGCCTCTCCTCTCACCACGTAAACCTATATGCCTCTGATTTTAGAACTGCACAAAACTCATGCCATAATCTAATTTCAAAAGGGTGTTTCTTGTTTCCCTTCCTATTCCTAGCTTGAACTCGAACCAGGACTCGGCGTTTCTTCTACTCTCTCCCATAATTATTTTAAAACATACCTTCCCACTTGTCCAGCCAGTCCCTTAATTTGTATTTTTTTTCCTTTTACTTTCAGTCACTGGATACTTTAGGTTTCTTTATAAAGTGATAGCCTGAATATTAACATGCAGAGCTGCTTTACTTGAGTACAGGCAGTACTGAGATTCTGTTTTAACCTGCATATTTTGGCTTATTGTGCAGTACATCGACCTGTGCCTGCCACTCATTTTATCCTTCAGTGCCCCTATATTGTTGCATGGGATCTAAGAAAGGTCATTAAGCTAGGTATGGTGTGGCCAGGTCTCAATTTACACTCCTGTAGCAACACCTGATTGATGCTGGCAACTGTGATCTTTTTCCCCTAGTCTTCCACTCGGACAAGGCCGACGGCCAGGGAAAACAGCCACTAATATAAAACAAGGAGTTTCTCCCGCAGGCACCTACCCCGGATTTCCAACTTAATAACTGATTCCACCAGGAGATATACTGGTCTTCCAACATGGCCCCAGAATACTCTTTATACAACTGTGGCACCACTTGCCTTAAGTCCTGCTGGACTAGTAACTCACCGGCCTCTCTCCCAAATAGGGGTGTACTCCTGGCCCTTGTATACATACTGTCTCTCGTCTGGATGGACATGTGCTTAGGGGAAGGACTTATTGACCCCATGAGGCAAAATCCCAGCGACCCTGAGCCTTGTAGTCATTACTACTGGACCTCTCCCACAACTAAAAATGAAAGCCTCATAGCACACTTAGTGTTGGTAAAACCGTGGCTCTACTACGGTGATCTAATGATGCACGCAGAAGCTCCACAGCCTCTCGAAAACCTTCAATTAGGCAAGTGTTAGCTTGATTACTTGCTCTTCTACTGGTCCGTGGAGGAGATGTTCAGCCCAACCTGGGCCCCTCTAGACAATTTCTTGTATCCACCCCCAGGATCCTCACTGGGCATCATTGAAAGGCTTAAGGATAGTGCACATGAACGTATGCAGCCTTAGACCTAAAATCCACGATGTCCAAGCCTGGCTTAACCTCTACAAGCCAGACATCCTTGCAATCTCAGAGACCTGGCTCAAGGCCCATATTCATGACCACGAGATCATGATCCTTGGGTACAATACCTTCAGACAGGACAGGGCAGGAAAGAGAGGGGGAGGTCCTAATCTATACGAAAGACACTCTAAATGTGAGTCTACTAAAGCCCAACCTTGGTAGCTGCCAGGACAGGGAATCTGTCTTCATCCGTCTAACCCTTGGTAATGCTAAGCGTCTCACCATCTATAACCCTCCTAGGAATGCCCAACTTGCTCTTGAGGCATCACCAAATTGGTTGACAGTGAATTAACCAATGAACTCCTAATAATGGGAGAGTTCAACCTGAACTGGGCCACTGGCCCCAACAAGGTCCTCCCGGTGCAATCAAGACTTAGACCTGGAACAGGTCATCTCTACCTACCAGGCTTAATTATAAAATGGGAACCATACTACTCTTGACTGGGCTCTGTATCTAACTCCCTCAACATACAGGAAGCAGGTATATTGTCTGACACCATTAGTGATCACTCCCTAATATTCTTTATTTGGAAGAACAGAGCACCAAAGATTCCCCAGGATACTCACAGTGCATGACTTCTCCAATTTCATGCCAGCAAAATTTAATGACTACCTAAATAGCCTGGACTGAAGCCTGATTAGGCTCCTCCTGACATTGGATGAGGCCCTTGCCTACTTCCAAAACTCACTCCTCAATGCGGCATCTTTCTTTGCCCCCTTCAAAAAACTTCATACAAAAGGAGGCTGCCATAAATAGATCTCCCACTCTGTGAAATCTCAGATGAAAAGAAGGGACAAGGCTTGGAAGAAATTCTGACTCTCCCACCTTCCCGCAGACCTGGTTACTTCATACAAAGGTCTTTGGGAACTATAAATAGACGGTAAAGAATAGCCTATAGTTGTTCCTTCCAATATCCCATATTAGGTCATATTACCCTCCTGTAAGATATATTTATCCAACTGAGTCTTAAATTGTTTCTTTGTTTTAGAATAAATAACCGACAAGGAGCTCATTCCAAGGGGCCACCACCCTCTGTGTAAAGAAAGCCCCTCTTCTATTGGTATTACACTTAATGTGCCTAAGCTGAACAGGGTGACCTCTTGTACCCTTAGTATCATCCTTGAAATGAAGGTTTAATTCATTTAATACTTACAAAACCCTAAGAAATCAATGTAAGCTAGACATCAGACTTGCCAAAAAGGCGTATGTAACCCGCCTCCAACAGTCCACACTGGGAAACCCTAAGCTTTTCTGGGCACAAATCAACAAACTGCTTAAGGACAACTCCAAGGAGGTACAAGGACACTGTATCAGTGATTGCCAGCTTATAGCCTCAGCAATCAACCACCACTTCACCAACCTTGATGCATGCAAGGTAGGGCTACACACCCATGCCTGTACAGACCTTTGATGAATCCCCTGTCTGAAAAGACCCCAATTTCACCTGAGAATGGTCAAGGTGAGCGAGGTCCAGAAACCTCTGGTGGCCTAGAAGGAAATCAGCCCGAGGCTGCTTCAGGAAGGTGCACTGTCCCTGGCCAAACCTCTGACCTGGATTATCAACAGTTCTTTACTTGAAGGGTACATTCCATACTAGTAGAAGGCTACCAACGTGGTCCCCATTTACAAGGGTGGCTCTCGTGAACAAATTGGCAATTACAGGCCCATCTTCCTGCTGTGTACCCTGGCCAATTGTACAGAAAGGCTCGTTTATGGGCAACTGAGAGACTACTTGGAGCTCCACCAAATCCTATCCCTTCACAGCATGGCTTTCAGGCAAACTATGGAATAGACATGGCACTCATCAAACTCACAGTGGACATATTCAGGGCAATGGATGAGAGCATGT
This sequence comes from Neoceratodus forsteri, assembly GCA_016271365.2. Lineage (NCBI taxonomy): Eukaryota > Metazoa > Chordata > Ceratodontiformes > Ceratodontidae > Neoceratodus > Neoceratodus forsteri. Next base: position 718,408,419 of record CM057455.1, read on the forward strand.
CGATGGGTGCTATCTTCATAGACCTGTCCAAGGCATTTGACCTTGTGGACCACAACCTTCTTCTTACTAAGCTTTAAGGCATTGGGATTGATGCCCAGGCCCTAAACGGGTTCAAGAGCTACTTCTCAGGCCGCTGCCAGAGGGTCATTTGGAAGGGAGAGCTTTCCGACCCTTTACCCATCAAGGAGGGTGTGCCTCAGGGCTCAGTTCTTGGCCCCCTCCTGTTCTCTCTCTTCACAAATTACCTAAACTGGCACTGTGAGGATAGCTCAGTAGTTCAATACGCAGACGATACTGTTATCTTCCGAGCCAGGTCCACACCACGTTATCTGGGCTCTCTCCTACAAGGGGACCTAAACACACTCGAGGCCTGGCTCACATCAAACAGAATGATCCTCAGTGCAGCAAAAACTAAAGCCATGCTGTTTGGTCCTAGATCCCTTGGCCAGGATTGGACCAATTCCCTAAAACTTACAACTTTGGGGATAAACGAATAGACGTAGTTGACAACATAAAATACCTAGGGCTAACTATTGACCAGGGTCTCACCTTTAAGCCCCACGTTGACCAGGTAACAAGGTCTATCCATGTCAAACTGGGCACCATGTACAGGCTAAAAAAACAACTTATCCCAGAGGCTAGATGAGCAATTGCCTCCAGTGTCCTCCTACCCACATTAACCTATGCTGCCCCGGTAATCCAGGGCATGACAAAAGATGAGGTTAGCAGGCTTCAGGTCCTGTACAACAAGGTCGTAAGTTTGTGACAATGTATCCGACAAAAGCCACCCCTGCATCTCACTAGCCCAGTTGTAATGGCCTTCTTTTTAGGCTCGTCTACAGTATCCCGTGCTCTGCCTTGCATACAAATTGCAGAGCCCAGCTGCCCCTCCAAGCCTAACAGGAATAATCATGGCTAAGCCTAACCCTCGAATGCTCAGGACCTCAGGTCGGTCCCTACTGGCAATCCCCAGAATCAAGACTCACGAGGGAGGCAATTACTTCACTCTCACAGCCCCTGAACTGTGGAACACTCTCCCACCTCTAGTACAGGAGGCCCCATTGCTACCAATCTTTCTCACTAGGCTTAAGTCCCATTTGCTCAGGACAAGCTCATGCCACTGTGAGGGTATAGGATAATCACCCCTGATCCTAATCACAACTCCCATCCCCCTCTTCTCACCTTAACCTACATTAAATTATGCCTTAATCCTTCAAGTGTTGCACTTATGGTCCTGATTTGAATAATTGCCCTGTACTGTTATCCTAATTATCTTGCCTACTTCTCGTAACCCTGTACCACCTGACTGTATGTATTGTATTGCTTCTGGATCACCTGATTGTATGTATTGTATTGCTCTGTTCCCCAAGTCACCCTGAAAAAGAGACCTTCGGCCCAGTGGGCCAACCGGTCATCAAAATTCAATAAATAAATATCTGAAGCATGTGCCCATTGCAGTTTATTGTGAAGGTAGAAAGAAACCCAATGAAGGGAATGATAACTTAGACATAGACAGGAGAGTTTTCCAATTAATATGGTATTAGTAACTGTGTCAGATGCCTTTGCAAGGTCCAAATAAATAACAGGAAAAAAATATCTTCATGTCAACTGAGAGTATCACTGACACTGACCACACGAGAGAGCATACTGCATAAAGAATGTTATGCCCTGTCCTGAAACTTGATTGATACTGAGAAAGGTGAGTAGTAAGAAATAAGAAAGTTGCTTATGAAATTGTTTTTCAAGTTAATTGTGAACAAGCAAAAATAACAGATTGACCTGTAACAGTCAGGATCCACGGATGGCCCACCTCTAAAAACTGACTTCCAATCTTAACAACAGTCAGAAACTTGGATTAATACTGTAGGTTAAAGAAATAGGCAAGCTGCCTGACAACTATGGAAGCACCAATTTTAAGGAACATGGGGCCATGTGAATCAAGACCCAGACTCTTTGTCAGGCCAGTTTAGTAAGCTCCTCTAGTACTTTGGATTTACCTTAAGAAGGGCTGTGTGTCAGCCTAAAAGCTTTTGTACTGAAAATTTCTTGTTAGTTCAGTAAAAAGTGTCAAGTAAGATACTTTGTTCACCTATGAGTACAAAGGGTAAGACTGAGAAGAAGATGCAGTAACAACCAAATTCGGGGTGTGCAAGATCACTGGGGTGCTAGACCAAATCTGGAACCGTGATCATTCAAAGCAGTATTTTGTTGTTGTATCTTATTAAATACAAGCAGAAGGGCACCTGAGGGCCGCCAATGGTCCAGTGGCAGCACATTGTGCTGCAGTGCAGGCAACCCGAGTGGTATCTGAGGGCCGCCTTGATGGTCCAGTGGCACATTGTGCTGCAGTGTAAGCAACTGAGTGGTACCTGTGGGCCGCCTGATGGTCCTAGCAGGAGCATATTGAGCTGTAATGCGGACAACCCGAGTGGGTACCTGAGGGCTGCCATGATGGTCCAGTGGCAGCATATTGTGCTGCTGAAGTGCAGGCATCCCAAGTGGGTATCTGAGGGCTGCTCTGATGGTCCAGTGGCAGCACATCGAGCTGCAGTTCAGGCAACCCGAGTGGGTACCTGAGGGCCACTCGGATGGTCCATCGGCAGCACGGCATGCTGTAGTGTGCCCGAGTGGGTATCTGAGGGCCGCCCTGATGGTCCAGTGGCAGCACATTGTGCTGCAGTGCAGGCAACTCGAGTGGGTACCTGTGGGCCACCCCGATGGTCCAGCAGGAGCATATTGAGCTGTAATGCAGGCAACCTGAGTGGGTACCTGAGGGCCGCCCTGATAGTCCAGTGGCAGCATATTGTGCTGCTGAAGTGCAGGCAAACCGAGTGGGTATCTGGGGGCTGCCCCGATGGTCCAGTGGCAGCACATCAAGCTGCAGTTCAGGCAACTCGAGTGGGTACCTGAGGGCCACTCGGATGGTCCATCGGCAGCACGTCATGTTGCAGTGTGCCCAAGTGGGTATCTGAGGGCCGGCCCGATGGTCCAGTGGCAGCACATTGTGCTGCAGTGCAGGCAACTCAGGTGGATACCTGAGGGCCGCCCCAATGGTCCAGTAGCAGCACGTCGTGATGCAGTTCAGGCAACCTGAGTGGGTACCTGAGGGCCGCCCCAGTGGTCCAGAGGCAACACATTGTGCTGCAGTGCACCCAAGTGGGTATCTGAGGGCCGCCCCAATGGTCCAGTGGCAGCACATTGTGCTGCAGTGCAGGCAACCCAAATGGGTACCTGAGGGCCGCCTCAATGGTCCAGCGGCAGCACGTCGTGTTGCAGTGCAGGCAACCTGAGAGGGTATCTGAGGGCCGCCCCGATCGTCCAGCGGCAGTACATCGTGCTGCAGTGCAGGCAACTCGAGTGGGTACCTGAAGGCCTCCCTGATGGTCTAGTGGCAGCACGTTGTGCTGCATTGCAGGCAACCTGAGTGGGTATCTGAGGGCTGCCTCGAAGGTACAGTGGTAGCACGTCATACTGCAGTGCAGGCAGCCCAAGTGGATGTCTGAGGGCTGCCCCAATGGTCCAGTGGCAGCACATTGTGCTGCAGTGCAGGCAACCAGAGTGGGTACCTGCGAGCCACCCCGATGATACAGCAGCAGCACGTCGCGCTGCAGTGCAGGCAACCCGAGTGGGTACCTGAGGGCCGCCCTGATGGTCCAGTGTGTCTGAGTTAGAAAAAAAATGCTTTCAGAGAATACAGGGACTTTACAACATATGTAACAGAACTGAACAAGAGTATAACTTCTACGGGCTTGTGCATGTACACATTATCAACTCCCATGATGCCTTGCATGAGTGGGCTTATGACCTTTTGAATGAGACAAACACGCTTTCACACCAGGGCAAAACAGTTTGAAGCAACATAATTATGTTTAAATTAGGATGAAATTAGGGGGATGCAAGAGAGGAGGTAATTGTTCATGCCTGTAAACTATGTTTCTTTTAATGTACTAGCTGTCAAGTTGGTAGTTCTGCTGGTAACTTGACAAAAAATCAGCTTTTTCCCAGAATCATAAAGAAGTGCATGTAAAGCATTTCTTTTTATTGAAATGCCTCTCACTATGATATTAAACTGAAATCAACAAAAATGAAACCATCAGTAACTGCATTGCATGACTAACCAATATAAATCAACACTGTTTCCTCTACCTGCATTTAAATACTGTAGGCATCACATTTCTGCACTGTAAAGTCAGAGTGTACCTAGAACATATTTATTAAAGAGCTGGTGACATGTTCAGGATAACTTTAATAAAACAGAATATTTTGACACTGTCTAGCATATATTTTCCATTCATTCTGTATTCCTCCTCCCCATTATTTAGTAGTGAGGTCATTTGCATGAAAACAGGATCTTTGCTCCTTAAGAGTTCTGCTATTCTTGCTGCTTTCTCCCTACCTGAAGTAATAGAGGCTGCTTGTGACCTCTGGATTACTCCTGGCAACAGACTCGTGATGTCACAACAGAGGATTGCGACTTGAAGTAAGAAGTAAGCTGTAGAGGCCGATGAATTCAGAAAGATCTCTTAACAGATAAAGATCATATATTCATACACATTCCCTTGGTAATAAATTATAGAGAGGAGAAATATATAAAATATGAATGAAATGTGGCCGGCCCACCAGCGCAACAGCAGAGCTACCATTTTTGCAGTGCCAGCAACCCAGGCTCAGGTGCAACTACCGGAGCTGAAGGGCCAGCCGGGGAGAGGAGGACTGAGCATCCTAACGATAGCTCTCCTCCTTTGGGGAGGGTGGGGGAAGGGACCGCAGCAACACTGGCTCCTGGCAGTGGCCGGGGACTGGTACACAAGTTGCCCTGAATGTAAGGGATGGTAGGGCAGACGTCGGATGTGCGGTGCGCAGGTGTGCGCATTGCAGCATCCTAGATGGCATTGCACGCCTGAGCCAGAAGCCATAGAAAAAGGGGGGAAAAATCCTTCTGCATGCATGAAGTTGCTGCCTGCTGGCGCCACACTGGACGCACGCAGGACACCCCCTCCAAGCCTGGCTCACCAGTGTACATGGTAAGTACCTGCTGGGTTAGAGACCTGGGCTGTGTGCAGGAGGTGGAGGTTGAGTTACAGATGCTGCGGCCGGTGGGGCGCAAAAGGGCAGGAGGCTGAAAGGGGAACCATATTACCACCCCCAGCTGTGAAGGCAAGAAGAAATAATAAGTTAAAAAAATAAATAAATGGAATGCAACTAGAATTGTACCTAATTATTTTCTTTGAGGTATCAGTAGCTCTTTAAGACTGCAGGTGTCCCTGCACTAAAGTCCGCTTTTTGGGGGGATGGAGACATAAAAGAGGAGGAGGAGTAGCTCTCTAAGTAAAGGAAGGGATCAAAGCAACAGAACTAAAGAGTAAACAGGGAGCAGATGAGGCACTTTGGGTCACCCTGGAGACAGGAAATGGCACCACAATCCGCATGGGGTTGTATACAGACCCCCATCTCAGGGGGAGGGAATGGACAAGGAAATGATAGAAGGCTTTCTTAGAATGGCAGAAAAAGGGAGATATTGTTGATGGGGGACCTGAATATGCCAGATGTTAACTGGAGCACCTTGCTGCAGGCACATCCAAGAGCAGGTTGTCCTTGATGCCCTTCAGGGGCATACCTAGACAGCTAGTATTGGAACCCACTCGAGGAGCAATCTTAGACCTGGTACTCTCAAATGGGGATGGAGAAAGAATCTCAGATTTAGAAGTGGGTAGCCATCTGGGAACAAGCGACCACCAAACAGTGTGGTTCACGATAAACACAGCCATACAATCAAGCCATACAAAAGCAAGAGTACTGGACTTTAGTAGGGCTGACTTTGGGAAAATGAGAGAGTGCCTCAGAAAAGCACTAGCAAACAGGCAAGAAGGAGGGGTGGAGGAACAATGGGGAGTGATCAAAACAGCCATCACAGAGGCAACAAGCCTTTGTGTAAAGCAAATCAATAAACACAAACGAAGGAAAAAATGCTATGGTTCTCAAAAGAGGTGACAGGGAAGGTTAAGGAGAAAAGGAGAGCATTCAGGAAATATAAGGAAACACAGAAGGAGCAGGACAGAGAACTTTTAGTTGAAAGCAGAAAGAGGCTGGGAAGGCAGTCAGAATAGCAAAGGCCCAAACCGAGGAAAGGATAGCCAATTCTGTTAAGAAGGGGGATAAGACCTTTTATAGGTACATTAGGGAGTGAAGAAAGACCAAAGGAGGGATACTTAAGCTTAATAAAGGGGAGGGAATGTGGGTAGAGGGTGACAGTGAAAAAGCAGGTATACTGAATGAATATTTCTGCTCAGTATTCACAAAGGAAGAGGAGGGGGAGTTACCTAAACCAAACAAGAGAAACACTCTGAAGACTGTGGTCGATACCAGTCCATTTACAGAAGAAAGGGTTCTGAAAGAACTAATAAAATTGAAGGTGGACAAAGCAATGGGGCCTGATGGGATTCACCCAAGAATTCTAAAAGAACTAAGGGTAGAACTAGTGACACCGCTGACTACTCTCTTTAACAAATCATGGGAGGATGGGGTGATACTCGAGGACTGGAGGAGGGCAGATGTGATTCCTCTTCACAAAAGTGGGAGCAGGACAGAGGCAGGAAACTACAGACCAGTTAGTTTGACCTCAGCGGTAGGGAAAATGATGGAATCACTTCTGAAGGAAATAATTGTTGAGTACCTAGAGGCCAGTGGGGCACAGGACCCAAGGCAGCATGGATTCATGATGGGAAGGTCGTGTCAGATAAATCTAATAGATTTCTTTGACTGGGTGACCAAAGTAGTGGACCAGGGAGGGGCTGTGGACATGGCCTACCTGGATTTTAGCAAGGCATTTGATACAGTCCCACACAAAAGATTAATACACAAGATAGCCAGCCTTGGAGTGGGTCCCAAGGTGGTAGCCTGGATAAAAAAATTGGCTATACAACAGGACGCAAAGGGTAGTAGTAAATGGAGTACACAGTGAAGAAAGGAGGGTTACTAGCAGGGTACCACAGGGTTCAGTACTGGGACCGGTCCTTTTTAATGTCTTTATAAGTGACATTGCAGAGGAACTGGAAGGAAAAGTATGTTTATTTGCAGATGACACAAAGATCTGCAACAGGGTTGATACACAAGATGGAGTGGAAAGGATGAGAAGGGACTTGGCAAGGTTGGAGGAATGGTCAAATGTATGGCAGCTCAGATTCAATGCGAAGAAGTGCAAGGTAATGCACATGAGAAACAAAAATGCAGGAGAAGCGTACACAATGGGGGGTGAGATACTGACAACAGTAAAAATAGAAAGGGACCTGGGGGTAATTATATCAGATGACCTAAAGGTGGGCAAGCAATGTGAGAAGGCAGTAAGGAAGGCTGGGGGGATACTGGGATGCATAGGGAAGAGGCATCAATAGTAGAAAACAGGAAGTTGTTATCCCTCTGTACAGACAGTTGGTGAGACCCCATCTGGAGTACTGTGTGCAGTTCTGGAGACCCCATCTCCGCAACGACATAGACAGAGTGGAGGCTATCCAGAGGAGGGCAACCAAAATGGTGCAGGGTCTGCACCAGAAGACATACGAAGAAAGACTAAAGGAGCTTAATATGAATATCCTTGAGGAAAGAAGGGAGAGAGGGACATGATAGAAACTTTCAAGTACGTCAAGGGAATCAACAAAGTCCAAGAGGGTAGCATCTTCCAGAAAAAGAGATGTGCAAGAACAAGGGGGCACAATTTGAAGATAGAGGGGGGGACGGCTCAGAGATAAATTGAGGAAGTATTTTTTTACTGAGAGGGGGTTGTGGATGCATGGAACAGCCTCTCTGAAGAGGTCATGCAGTCAAGAACAGTGGGGGACTTCAAGAATGCATGGGACAAACATAAGGCAGTCCTAGTGGGGGTAGGAGGAAGTAAGCTGTTGGTTAACTAGGATCTGCGGCTTATCTGTTAGGTAGGAAAATGGGCAGACTAGGTGGGCCAGTTTTGTCCTTATTCTGCCGTCAAATTCTATGTTTCTATGTAACTGTAGAACGTGGCTATATGCATAGAGCATTAGAATTTTAGTTTAAAGACATCAGTTTATCTAACAACAATCCCTTTTCAGTAAGAAAATGAAAGTTTGTATCGCTTTATCACACTTCCAAATACACACTTAATACTTTGAATATGTTTCTCTTTCTTTTAATTAATGGAAGAATGTGGGACTTGGTCCACTTGAAACTTTTTCTTAAAGATCAAATGAACCACTGTTTTGATATTTTTAATAAAAGCTTGAATTCACATGAATCCAAGTCCCCATGTCATGATTAGTGTTTCCTAAAAAAGTCCATGTTGTTTGGTTTTGTAGTTTTCTTTAAATCGGCACTTGTTAATGTGCTCTGCAGTAACTGAAAACAGTGAAGATTGTTCTGTCCCGATCAGTGAGTGTTGACATCGTATTGGTCTAGACTGCTGCTTCAAAAATTAAGTCCCTGATTGATTGAAGATGCTGGAGCACTTCAAAGTCACAGCAGTCTGTAGAGCTAATTGTTTTCACTCCAAACTGTTTATTTAACCCATCTGGTTTGTGTTTAGATAGATGATAATAAAATCTGTCATTCTGTTCTCATAAAAAGGTGATCATTTTGAGTTTCAGTGCTGAACTGAAGTGGTATGAAGGTTTGTGAGAAATCGTGTCTGTATTACAGCTATCCGTTCTATCTTATCAAAATTCTGCATTGTTTACTGGCTATATGACACAGGGTAGTTTCATGGATATAAAATTAAATTTTGTTAATTCATGAAGTAGTGTTTTGATGTAGCCTCCATAAATATGTTTGTGTGAGAACAATTTTGTTTCATGTCAGATTGACAAAGAAGTTTCTGCCACACTGCTATTTCAGGAACATGTACTATATGAACACACACAATTCAACTCTTTGAGGGTTTCTGTGTGAAAATATGTCATGTATGTGTATAAATAGAAATACTATATGGCATCCTGATGCCCCGTCTCGTGCCGGGCAGTTGAGGCAGCAGCACTCTGCTGCCCCATTTCCCCTGCCCCACAAGCCCCCTGTCTCCTTCCCCCATTTGAGGCTGCTGCACCCCGCTGCCCACTGTCTTCCCCACATAGTCGAGTATGCTGCACCTGCTGCCTCCTGCATAAACAACTGAGGCTACTGTACCCTGCTTCCCTCTGTTCCCCCTCCATAGTCAGGCCATTGCACCCTGTTGCCCCTGTTCCTGTCTCCACAGTTGAGGCTGCTGTGCTCTGCTATGGACTAGAGTCCCAGGTCCACTGCCTTCACAGTTCCGGCTGCTGCCATGCTGCCCCCAGGCCACCAGAGATGGGGTATTTGCACCTGCTACCTATTTCCATTGCCCCAGCTGGGCAAGACTGCTGCACCATGCACACCTTATCCCACAGTCAGGGCTGCCATACCCTGCGTCCTGCTACACAGTCAAGGCTTCTGCACCATGCAGTCCTCTGTCTCTGCCACCATATCCAAGGCTGCTGCACCTGTCTACACAGTCAAGGCTGCAGTGGCCTAGAGCCCCATGCCGCCACAGTTAGGGCTGCTGCACCATGCTGCCACTTGCCATAAGACAAGGCAGGGCATGTGCTGCACCCTGTCCCCTGCCACCACAGTTGGGGCAGTTTCTCCTTGTTGCCCCCTGCCACCAGAGTCGGATCCTTTGCTACACGCTCCTGCCCATGTCCCCTGTCCCAAATAGGCGAGTCTGCTGCACCCTGTTCCACAGTTTGAGCCCCTGATGCCTTCCCTGTCTGCTGCCCAAACAGTCAGAGCTGCTGCACCCTGCTAACCTATGTCCCCCACCCTATAACACAAGATGAAAGTATTTTTTGTTTTTTTTCTTTCAAGCAGTTTGGGCAGTGTACCAAAGGATCTGATACTGGTGGCAGGGAGCAGCATGGTGCAACATTCCTAACTGTGGAGGCAAGAGGTTCTATGGTGCAGCAGGGCACAGTGGTGGCAGGGGACAAAGGACAGCATGGTGCAGAAGCCTTCACTATGAGGCAGGACACAGTGGAGCATCAGGGTACAACAGCCTTGACTGTGAGACAGGGTGCATGTAGTGCAGCGGCCCGGACTATTTGGGGCAGTGGAAGTGGGTAGCAGGGTACAACAAAAGCCCCTCCTTTGGTGACATGGGGCAGCATGGTGCAGCAGCCCTGGGAAGGCAGAGACTCTGGGACTCTACAATTTAGCAGAGCACAGCAGCCCTGTCTGTGGAGACAGGAACAGGGGGCAGCAGGGTGCATTGGCCCTGACTGTGGGGGTGGGAAGCAGGGTGCAGCAGCTTCAACTGAGGGGCAGGAGCCAGGGGCATCAGGATGCCAAACAGTATTTCTAGTTATACACATACATGATGTATTTTCACACAGGAACCCTCAAAGAACTGAATTTTGTGTGTTCATACAGTACATGTTCCTGAGATAGCAGATTGTGGCAGAAACCTCTTTGTCAATCTGACATAAAACAAAATTGTTCTCACATGAGCATATTTATGGAGGCTACATCAGACACACTATTTCTATGAATTAACAAAATGTAGTTTATTTTATGTCCATTAAACTACCCTGTGTCATATGGCCAGTGAACAGTGCAGAATTTTGATGAGATAGAACTGACAGGTGTAATACAGACACGGTGATTTCTCACAAACATTCATACCATTTCAGTTCAGCACCTAAACTCAAAATGATCAACTTTTTATGAGAACAGAATGATAGATGTTAAGCTAATCTATCTAAACACAAACTAGATGGGTTAATAAACACCTTGAAGTGAAAACAATTAGCTCTACAGACTGCTCTGACTTTGAAGTGCTCCAGCCTTTTCAGTCAATCAGGGACTTAAAGAGCAGCTGACGCCTTCAGGAGAAGTTTAGTGAAACATAATGTTTAGACCCAGTTCAGCTTATGTTTTACATCAGTTCTGTATTTCCCCACACCATTACTTATTTCTGAGGTAATTTGCATGAAAACAGGATCTTTGTTCCTGAAGAGTTCATCTGTTGCTGTTGCTTGTTCCCTACCTGAGGTCATAATGCACTGCTTGCGACATCACGGTTGTTCCAATGGCAACAGACTGTGATGTCACAACACAGCATTATGATTTTGAGTAGGGAGTAAGCTATAGAGGCAGATGAAGTGTAAGGGATAAATATCTTGTATTCATGCAAGTTTACTTAGGAAGAAATAATGAGAAATCTATAGAATGTATACTGAATGCAAGCTAAGGTCCACCTAAATATTATGTTTTTCAAAGTTTTCCTTGAGGAGTCAGCAGCTTTTTAATTGCTGAAGCAGCAAGATAGACTAATATGATGTCATCACTCACTTATAGGGACAGAAAAATCTTCACTGTTTTCAGTTACTGCAGAGCACATTAACAAATGCTGATTTAAAGAAAACTACAAAACCAAACAGCACGGACTTTTCAGGAAACGCTAATCATGACACAGGGACTTGAATTTATGTGAATCCAAACTTTTATTAAAAATATGGAAAACGTGGTGCATTTGATCTGTAACTCTTTGTTTACCCAGGAAAGCCTTGCCAAGATGTGACATCTCATAGTGGGGTCTGGCTTCTACCTCATTTTGTAGCTGGAAGGATGTAAGCCAGGGAGGGCAAGTGACTTGCTCAAGGTGACACAGAGAATGACTCTGGTAGGATTTGAATCCAGCTTTTGTTTCATGCCTGGATCTGGTTGCTCCAGCCAAACATGTCATGGCTGTATCAGCACAGTTTTTCTCCTTGGACCTGGTTTGCTGTATTATTTACTATTCTAACTCCATACCACGTGGATCACCACGATAAGTTATGTGGTGACATGGTGGGCAGTGTTATGAAAGTAATAGTCATAGTAATCAGGAATTGAACTCTTGCCTGGTAGCGTTCTGGGAACACCAGGCAGAATGTGGGTGCTGTGCACCGTCAAGCTAACACAGCCATCGGTGCTGTGGCGGGGGGGGGGGCTTGGTGTCCTGATGGCCTATGTCTGTAACAGAAAGTGCCTGAGCGAAGCTGTGATGCATTTCTGACACATTTGGTTGGAGGAGCCAGCCACTGTCCTGTTTTGTAGTTCAGTGCTCTAACCACTGCACAGTGATGCCTTCATGTGAAAGTTGATATACTGTAAATTAACAAAATGGCCACTTCGACTTGTTGCTGCCACTGTCAGTAGGCTTTTAATAAAACTAAAACAAGCCAGCAAGAAGCATTCTTTAATCTGCTAGCTTTGGAAAACCTATTTATTTTTATGTAGGTTTTGAGAGTGTTTTGTTTTGTTGGGTATTTTATAGTTTGTACAGTGCCCTGAGCCTTTGAAATAGGGCACTATAAAACAGTCTTGTAATGCCTTTACACTGGTAGCATTTTTCTTCAGAATAACACTGATGGGAGTTCTACAGTTGGGTTCCTTGCATAATAAAGTGCTAATGTACTTTCATTTATCTTTACAGTTGTCCCACCGTTGGATGTGACTGCTCAAATATGTCACAGTCGGACCTTGTACCAGATGTTGCCCTTAAAAAAGCCATCGAGAGCCGACATAGACGTCCAGAGAGGATGACACTTTGAAAGAACATCTGTTAGTGCCTTGAGTGGTTGATATCCTGTAAAGTTAGTGCAGTGTTGATTTAAACATATGTTATTCAATAAAACTCTTGTTCAGGGTAAAATAATTACAAGGGAAACAGTGAAACCTATTGTTGTGGTTTTGCGCCATACAAAGCTTAAAGTATAAAATTCAGTTACCTTCTTTCTTCTATATTGTGGAAACCCTATTTTGCATTTAATAAATAAAATGCCATGTTAAACAACCTGTGTCTGTTGTCAAGTAGCAGTATGGCTCAGTAACGCACTACCCCTGGGGAAGTCCCACACCAGGTCATAGACTCTTATCCAGTGCAGACTCTCCAGTGTGGGTGAGGGTGGCTGCTGATGGAGGTATTTTGAAGAATTAATTTATTTAAATTTCTGGTGCGACCCGAGGAGGGATACAGCAGGGAAGGAAACAGCAATATCAAAGTGACAACGACAGCTACATGAACAATAAACTCACATTACAAGTACTGAATTTCAGAGAAGGGAAAAGCAGTGTAAAAGTGTACCTATACATCAGTTATGGGGTAGACCGGTTGCGAGCTAAGGTAACATAAGATTGAAGTGAGGTCCCTTTTCTTCATGTCTGCTGCTTGTCCATGTAGATTTAAAGAGCAGCTGACATGATTAAAGCAGATAAGTCACACCAGCAGAAAGAAGTTTGAAACAGTTTTCACAGAGTAAATAAGACAAAAAAAAATGTAGGCCTGGTTTGTATGCAACAAGTTTTGAAGTCTCATGCTCTAGTGTCGTCACAAAACAGCATACTTTGTATTCAGTAATGCATTATTCACGTACAAATTATGTCAAGCAGATGAACAACACACACATGTATGACTTCTCTAACAGCAAATTGATAAGTAAGGGACAAGGGTTACTTCATATTCAGTGTAAAGTGTAGTAAAGTTGGTGGCGATGGGGTTGTTTATTTTTATTTGATGAACCAAGAGACCAGACTAGGTCACAAGTTCCTTTTCAGACAGGCCTGGTTACAGATTAGACAGTACATACAAACCATTACAAATCAGAATAATACGCGGCCAGACTTATAGACAATAGAAGAAATTCCATTGTACCTATCGAAATTTCTTTTTCTGTTAGTTCCAGCCTTTGTTAGTGGGGAAGGTATTTAATACATATGAGTAATGTGCTCCCCCATCGAGGTAGTGGTACAGCTCCAAAGGTGTGACCTTAGCAGAGACCCCCCAAGGATATGGTACAGTCCAGATGCATTCCACCCCAGTTCTGTTCTGTCAAAGCAGTTCACAAACTACCCACTACTAGCAATTAACTACTGTGAAGACCATACCCTTGGATAAACCCTGGCATCCGCATATACCAGAAACCAAAACCATAGATGAATGGAAAATGCAAGCCTACCTGTCTTGAAGAACAGGACCTCCACCCGAGATGCCCATCCACCCTTCATAGACTGTGGACTCCAACGAAGGACACCATTTTCTCTACTGTAGTTTATGGTCCTCTGCTTGTGAAAACTTGTCTTAAATGCCTTATACAGACTGCTTGCCAGAGGCCACGTGTAACCCCTGAATAAACTATATGCAAAGTACTACCAATTGCTTACATGTCATCATGATAACCGTGCCTGTACCCATGCCTGCATCCACTGCTTTTCTTTTACCGTGCCTGTAAGCCATGCCTGTATCCACTGCTTTCTTTTACCATGCCTGTATCCACTATTTTTCTTTACTGTAACCACCTCATGATGTAACTCACAATGCCTCAAATGTTCCTTATGTCCTTGTTCATTCTTATAACTTACTAACATACTAAAATGCCAGCAGAATAGGCCTAACGGTCTTTCATGTCTGCTTGTTTGGTCAGCCCCAACCCTGGGTGCTGACCTTGCTGTCCCCCTCGCCTTCTCTGGCTTCTCCCTTCCCAGTTCCGGATATTCTTGCTGCATTGGATTTTGCTTCCAGAATCCTTCCCCTGTACCTGTCCCACCCTCTTGAACCCCTCCACTGTCTCTGCTCCACCAGCCCCCTAGGCAGTGCATTCCATGGCTCCACCACCCTCTCAGTGAGCAGCACCTCCTCCTTTCTCCCTGAATCTTCCCCTCCAGCTTCCACCCATGCCTCTAGTGGCCCCTCCTCCTTCCTTCGAAGCACCCTGACTGTTCCTCCCCTATTTACCCTCTTCATGTACCTGAAGACCTCTATCATGTCCCCCAGTCCCTTCTCTCTTCCAATGTGTACATATTTAGCTCTTCGAGCCTCTCCTCATAGGTCCTGTCCCCCAAGCCCCAAATCATTTTGGTTGCCCTCCTCTGGACCCTCTCCAGGAGGTTAGTGTCCCTCTTTAAGTGTGGCCTCCAAAACTCCATGCAGTACTCAAGGTGCGGCCTCACCAAGCAGTTATACAGAGGGAGTATCACTTCCCTCCTTCTGGAGGTGATCCCCCTAGCGATGCATCCCAGCATCCTGTTGGCCTTGGCTGCTGCCCTCCTACAAGTCTCAGAGTTGTTCATCTTGACATCCACCACCACCCCAGGTCCCTTTCAGCCATCGAGACTTGTAGCATTTCCCCAGGGTGTACACTTGGCCTGGGTTTCTGGCCCTCAGGTGGAGTACCTTGCATTTCCCTGCATTGAACCTCAGCTTCCACTTTCTAGACCATCTTTCCAGAGCCTCCAGGTCCCCCTGTAGGGCCACCCTCACCTCCTCCCCATCCACCACCCCCCAGTTTGAGTCATCCGCAAAGAGACTCATCTCACTCCTGATTCCTGTCCTTATGTCAGAGACGTAGGCGTTGAACAGAAGGGGCCCAAGGACTGATCCCTGTGGGACCCCACTAATGACCCTCCTGGGATGAGACTATCCGCCAACTACGACCCTCTGGGTCCGGTCCTGGAGCCAATTGCCTATCCATCTGATCATCTGGTTCCCCACCCCATTTTTCCAGCTTATCCAACAGGCCCAGGTGAGGAACAGAGTCAAATGCCTTGCTGAAGTCTAGAAAGAGGACGTCCACTGGTCTACCCAGGTCCAAGGCACTAGTCACCCAGTCATAGAACTCCACCAGGTTTGTCTGACATGATTTCCCCGGGATGAATCCATGCTGTCTATCGTCCAGGCACCCTGACTTATCCAGGTCCCCCCCAGCCTCTCCTTGACAATGCCCTCCATCACCTTGCCCACCACCGATGTCACGCTGACAGACCTGTAGTTCTCTGCCACCTCCCTTGATCCCCCCTTGTGGATAGGCACTATATGCGCCACCTTCCAGTCTTGGGGCACCCACCCTGTCCTCAGAGAGATGGTGAAAGCCCGCTAGGTTTTCGCCAGGACATCCGCAAGTTCCTTCAGCACTCTGGG
Source organism: Neoceratodus forsteri (assembly GCA_016271365.2). Taxonomy (NCBI): domain Eukaryota; kingdom Metazoa; phylum Chordata; order Ceratodontiformes; family Ceratodontidae; genus Neoceratodus; species Neoceratodus forsteri. The sequence goes on from CM057455.1 coordinate 718,424,350, forward strand.
ATGTAATTTATCCGCCCGTGCTTTCTCCGTCTTAAGGAGCTGGGGCTTCCTCACTCTCTCTGCTGTGATTTCCACTCCGGTACCTCTTCTCCTGCTTAGCCCTCCCCCACCTGCCAGTGATGCCTCCCCTCTCCCCAGACCTGCCGATCGTAAGGGTCCCTCCTCAGTATCTATGTCTCCTCCCATGTATGATGCAGCACCCCATTTTCCTTGGTGAAAACTGGAGGTGAAGTACTCATTTAGTACCTCAGCCTGCTCCCTCGGTCTTGTGCCCATCTCCCCTGATTTAATACTGCTAATCTGCCCTTCACCCTTCATTTTCCCCAATATATCTAAAGAACCCTTGTTCCCTCTCCAATTTCCCTGGCCAGGTTCTGCTCCCTCCTCGCCTTAGCCGCCTCACCACCCTAGTGGCCCTTCAGCCATCAGCTCATACTCCCTCGATCCCTTTCACTCCTTGAGCACTTGAATTGCCCATGGCTGCCTTCTTCCCTGCACCACCTCCTGGACCTCCCTGGTCCACCAGCAGGGTTTTTGGGCCCCACCGCATTTTCGCCTTACTCTTGCACAGGTGTTGGTAGCATTCCACCCTCTCCTGATGATTTCCACCTACTATCAGCGTCCATGTCTGACCCAATCCCATCCAAATGCTCCTAAGGATCCTTCCCATTTCTTAAAATCCCCCCCTGAAGTCGGTTACTTCCGTCTTTGTGCAGCCTTCTACCCTCCTAGGTCCAGGCAGAACCAGACCGTGGCATGGTCACTCCCGCCAATGGGTCCCTTACCTCCAGGCCCCAATCTGGTCACTGTCTGCCAGGACCACATCCAGTACCCGCTCCTGGTCGGTTCCCTCACCTGCTGAGTTAGGAACACGTCTTGAAAGACATCCAACAACCTCTGTTCCCTGGTCACAGAGGATGTCATAGTCTCCAGTCTGTTCCTGGCATGTTTAAGTCCCCAACACCACCACCTGTTCCTCTGCCCAGTCTGCAGTGTCTCCCAACATCTGCCACCAGACTGTCCTCCAGCTCCTCCGCCAGGGCAGGGTCTAACACCACTCTATTTTACTCTCTTACCCCCCTTTTATCAAGGTGACCCAAATACGCCTCCACGGTTCCCTCTGCCTCCTCACTCCCCCTATGCCAATGCAGTTTTTGACTATCATTGCTACCCTCCTTCCCTTCCCTCCCCTGTCCTTCCTGAACATAGTGTAACCCTCCAGGTTCAGGTCCCAGTCATGCCCTGCAGTGGCCCAAGTCTCAGTGACCGCTGCCACATCACTGCTCCCTCAGTTAGCATCGCCTGGAGCTCAGGCATTTATTGCCCAAGCTCCTGGCATTTCAGTCTACCTTCCACCCTTTCCTATAGTTCCATTTCCCTGCTCGTGTTCCCATGAGGATTCTGTTTTCCCTGGTCTGCACTTTGCATTGTATTGTACTGTTATTGCACTTATATTGTTATCCTGGGTCGCCCCTGAAAAAGGGACTTCGGGGCTCAGTGGCCTACCCGTCAGCAAAATTTACTAAATAAATATATATATATTAAAACATTAGTTACAAAGAGATATAACTGAATGTATTGGTGGATAGCTCTGCAGGATTCACAGACCAACAGAACTTTGTGCATCTTACCTTGAAATCTACTACTCATCATATGTACCACAAATATACAAAAGTATCCATGTTCAGCTGATGAATCCTAATTCATGGATGAGTACTGTAAGTGACCGGTACAAAAGAAAAGCAATGTGCACCTACATAGATACAGATAGATAGAGACAGACATTGGACAGTATTCTCCAAACAAGCAACTGTCCACGGAGAGGCCCCATCGACAACATTGGAGCTAACAGAAAAAAAAAACATTGTAATTATTAATTTATTATACTTGTAAGCTGATGAGCAATTTTGCCCATTTTCACAAGTGACAAGTTTTTTTTAAGCCATATAACATGAATACAATACAATACAGACCGATAAAGTGTAAAAATGATGTCAATACTAATGAAACAAACAACAAACATTAAGTGCATGTACATTCATTCCTTAATAATAACCAATGTTTAAGTTTAGTATTGAATGTTATAATGTTTGTGCAATTGGCAATCTCATTGGGTATAGAGTTATAAAATCTAGATGCTCTACATAACACTGAGTTTTGCCCAATCATTCTGTCTTAAAAGGAATTTTTACACACATTTACTCTGGGATCTAGTCCCTTGCGAATTCATATCTCTGGGAAATGATAGGACTGTCTGAGGTAACTGACCTAATGTTCTTTTATGTAACATAGTACCCATCTTTAAACTGGCTTTATTTTGAAGTGATAAAAACAGCATTCTTTAACAATTTACAGTGATGGGTCCTTTTTGGCAAATTAGTCATAAATCTTAGAGCACTGTTATATGCAACTTTTAACTTATCAAACATTTTGTTGCTAGTGGCTGAATACACACGCGACCCATAATCAAAAACACTAAATGAAAAACGGTGTGCTAATAGTCTACGAGACTCAGGGACAAGATGGGTTTGTACTCTAAACAAAAGCCCTGATCTCTGATGAACCAATTTGATTAACATTTTTGACATGAAGTTCAAAGGATAGGTTTCTATCCAAAATAATCCCCAAATATTTAAACTTTCAACTACTTCAGTAGGTTCTCCTTTTAAATCTACGATCAAGGGATTCAGTTCTCTTTTTTACATGGTCCAGAAAATACCATGGCCATTGTTTTTTTAGTGTTTAACACCATACACTTGACAGAAGCCATTCCTGAAAAGAATTTAAATAATTTTGTGCAGTCCTCAGAGCATCCTTGGACAGTATCATAGCATTAAAAATGACTGCATGATCTGCATATAGGGATCTCAGATTCTTTATAAGTAAGGGCAGAATTCATAAATAATGAAAAAGAAGAGGGACCAAAATTGAGCCCTGTGGCACCCTCATTTAATCTGCAGAGAATCTAAGATGCTATTTAAGATTTTTGTTCTGTGCCTTCTGTTACCCAAATAGTTATCAAACCACTCTATTAACATCATTCAAAAATTTAATTCCAAAAGGAGTCTAACAATAAGCCATGATCTACAGTGTTGAAGTCCTTGGTGAGGTCCACAAATACTGCTGCAACTGAGTGCACCTTATCAATGGCACTCTGCACACAACTTGTGAACCTCAACCAAGGCTGTCTCCGTGTTATGCTTTGATCTAAAACCATGTTGTGAGCTGTCATTAAATCGTATTTTTTCCAGATAGTCAATAATTTGATCGGAAATAATCCTCTTCAGAATTTTTTTATAAAGGAGCTAGTAATGAAATCTGACAGTAGTTGAAAACATGTTCCCTACTGCCAGATTTAAATATGGGCTTTATAGTTGCAAGTTTCCAGTCTTTGGGAAAAAAAAACATTGCACAAAGAGTAATTAAATAAATATGTTATAGGGGAGGCCAGTTCATTAATTCCCAATTTAATAAGCCTAAAATCTACATTATCAGGCCCAATATAGGGATGAGGTCATAGTTTAAAACATAGTCTCTAACTAAATCAGGTGTGACAATCCAAAAATAGAATTTAGGGTGATTGATATTACTGTTTCTAAGGGGGTTAGCAGTTGAACTTGTTATGTTGAAATTGGTCCTGAAACTACCCAAATTATCAAAATAATTAAACATCCCAGCCACAGGAGAGGGATCGCTAATCAGATTGCTTCCAACGAGCAACGGAATATTACCTTTATTTGATTTCCCCCCTCATATGCAGTTTAACGTTTGCCAGGTTTGTTTGGGATCCCCAAGGGAATTAAACTATTCAGAGATAAAAAAAAAATTAATAAATAAACGGGGTTTTTTTTTGGCCTTTCTAACTTTAGTTTTACACTTATTTCGTAGAGATTTGTAATTCTGTAATGTAACTGGATCCCTGTCCACCTTATATTTTTTCATTCATCTCTTTGTCTCATCAGCTCCAAGAGCTCAGAAGTAACCCATTTGTTGTTATTGGCCCTAATTCTCATTTTCTTTTTGGAACAATTTATCTATTACCTGAGTGAACAGCCTACTAAATTTGTCCATTATACCATCAATGAAATTAAGTGTCTCCAAACAGGACCAGTCAGTTTCTTTACAGGCCTCATTCATTATCTGAGTATTATCTCTTTTTAAATTTCTGGTTTCTGTATAATGAGGAGGGCTTCCCACTAGTTTAGTATTCCACTCACAAAAGACCAGGGCAGTGGTCACTAATTGAATCTGTTAGGACCCCACACTCAGTGGTCTTATTAGGATGAGTTACCATAGTCCAGTCCAATGTGGTACCCCTACCAGTTTTGTAATTGACTCTAGTAGTATCTGTAGTTAACTGCAAGATGCCTAACTTTAGAAAGAGATCCTTAACATTATCAATTTGCTCATCTACCCAGTTATAGTTAAAACCCCCAAGTAAAATCCATTCCCTATTTAGTGGCATTTTATTTTTTTTTTTACTTCAGTTACTAGTTGCAATCCCATATGAGTTAAACGGGAGGAATGTATATATATGTGACTGTGATGTGATATTCAGAACCTAATACAGTTCTCCTCGTTATAATGATGCTGTAGAGACCATAGTAAAAGTTTGTTATAAGCGGTATTAATTACAGATGAAAAAGCAGCCTTGCCATAATAAATTTAAATGACTCTTGAGTGCACCGTGATCTGTAAATACTGTAGCATAATTTAATACAAACAAACATGATAAACACACGACAGACTGTTGAAAGCTTACGTAGAAATTTTAAAATACCGTATTAACTCAACATACAGTACTACAGTATATTTATTTAAAATAGCAGTCCATTGTTTTCTGAGTAAGACCGTTGTTAAGCACATCCTTTTTAAACAGCAATATGAGCTGTCTTAACTGCAGCAGCTATAAGGAGGACACAAAAGACTGCCACTCCAGATACCACAACCCTGTCCCCAGACCTGCTATTCCCTCTGCTGAGTTTACTTGGACTTCTTCAGTGCCAGTCAGTCCTTCAACAGAATCTTCACTGTCTGAAAAAGTGCGGTAGCCAGATTTCACTTCAGCCACAATCTGCTGCATACCATCTTTCTCTAAGCAGTTGTCTGCAAAAGCCCTCAGAGACTCCTCTTGTTTACAGAATTTGCAGGTCGTCGACTTGGCAAGTATAAATTCTGAGCCAAGTTTCACGAGTCCCTCTCCATTTTTCAGCCTATCTACAATGGCCAGTTTGGTATTGACATGAAGTGCCTTCCTTTTTGTTTAATCTCAGCCATGAAGTTTGGGCCAGGGTTGCTGTTGAGAGCTACAGTGTGAATGAGTTTCTCTGTCTAAAATGTGCTTTCATGTGCTTAACAACTTAATTGCAATGACTGCAAAGACTAAGTGAGTTACAGCTACTACAGCTATACTAACATTGATAGCTAATTAATCAGCAATTAGGATTATAGCCAGGAAAGCATACTCACAGGGGTATTTAAAAATTAAATTAAAGCCTTCAGCAGTTGCTCACTGCTCACTTCTGAACTACCAGTTTGACTAATTGAATGTGATCCATAATGTGAGCCTGAAATAGTCAAGTTGCAAATGAGCAGATTAAATGAATGGATTGTAGTGGGAGCCATACAAACATTTGTTTTAAGCGAGATTCGTTCTATGACGAAATTTGCTGTAACGAGGACAACTGTAATATATTGCTGCTACCAAGTCACAGCCTGATGGTCCTAATGAGCAGTCAGTCTCTTGTGTGTAACACCTCCCATCTTCCCACCCTGTCCTGTCTGTAAATATTAAATCCTTCCAAATGAATTTCACTATTGTTGATTTTGCTGTTTAGCCAAGTTTCAGACAGTGTTGTTATATCAAATTTATGTTGTTCCATCCAAGCCTCAAATTGCTCCCATTTTGCTAAAATACTTTGTATATTTAAATGGACAGTCTTTAGAGTGGAATTTCTTAGTGTCAGATTACTCTGTTCATATGACTGGGGAAGGATCTCTTCATTGAACAAGTGTTGAGGACCTGGGTGGGGATGGACTGACCCTGAAACCAGTAGCATAAGAACAGTCATTTTCCTAAATAAAATACTATTGTAAAAATACATTTTTTTTTGTACTCGACTTAACTAAACAACTATTTTTGCAAGTCAGAAAGTTTCTCAAACTTATATAATTGAGTGCAGAGCTTTTAGTTGTCCAAGCTTGCCCCAAAAAGTCCCATATTAAACATTTACCACCTAGCAATCCATGACCAAAATGTGCTTCATCCTTCGGTGAGATTTGTTCCCTATCCTGTTGACTAACATTACGAGATGTAGTTAACAAACTGATAGACAAAGTGTAAAAACATTCCAGTATAAAAACATTATAGCCCAAATTAAAAATTAACGAAATGAAAATATTAAGTCTGTCCTACCACAGAACCGAATAAAATACCCACTACCCCTTATTCTTTTTTAACCAGGTCCATCTTGCAAATGAGATTCTGCTCAACGATGAACACCTGGTTAAATAAAGACTTGATTGATTGATTCTAACAATTGGCAGCAAAATAATAAAATTAATCTCCTTATCTCTTACCCAATGAGAAGGCACTAAATGAAGTGGACTGGTAACCCACAAGCTGCCACCAATGAAGTGTCAAATTAGTATGATGGAATTTCACCTTTCTTTTTTTGTACTTTGTGTATTAGAATTACAAATTAACATACAGCAACATCCACATATCAGACTTCTCAGTAAAAACCATTACAGAGACCATCAAATGGTAAAAGGAGCAATAGTCTAGATACACTGATTAAGGGGCACTCCTTAATAATAAAGAGTCTCCTTTTCAGTTCTGAAGAATAGCTACACTCCACAAGAATATGTGGTCAGTCCAAAACTTAAAATTAAGCCAAACATGCTAAACTCAACATCCAGTGTTAATTAGACCTTTGGCTCAAAACATTTCTTAAACCAGAATTGTCATATTCCCCCTGTACCTCTGTTAACTATTACCTCAATAGGGTAAAACATTTGGCAATATTTTTTTTCCTGAACCATTACAGCAGCTGGAATAAAAAACACCATTTTTCATTTTTAATTCCCCCAACAGGAAAAACAAATTAGGGGTAATATCATTATGAGAAACAGCAGTAAGATATTTAAAACTTTTTAAACTTTAAACTGCTAGAGTATTAAATGTTTCTCAGTTCAAATTGGTTGGAAAGAAATAAAACCTTCGGGTTTGAAGTCTCCTTCAAGTGTCCATCTCTTCCTCTGATTCCTCCTGCAGTTGTGCTGTTCCCTAAGAGGCCTTGAACTCCGCTTGGATTTTCTGTACTCTCTTGCTAGCTTCTACTGGGTCGTTAAACTGAAATGTGTGCCCGCCATAGTAAATTCCAAGGCGAGCCGGTATTAGTAAAGAGTGCGCCACACCTAGGCTCTTCAACCGAGCCCTAACACCATCATATTTTTTGTGGCAGGCCCAGGTGGCATAGGATAAGTCTGGGAAGATGTGCAGTGTTTGTCCCTCAAAGTGTAGGCGATCTGTGGACCTTGCAGCTTGCATAATCTCTTCTTTTGTGGCTGCACTATCTGACGATCAGCACAGTATGGGGCAAGTCCCTGTGTGCATCCGCTGATCTCGGGGCAATTCTATAGGCCCTGGCAAACCTTTTCCCTATCTCTGGATGCAACTGCAAGGCCCCCGGTAACCACTTCCAAAGGAAAGTCAGCAAATCAGGTTCCTCTGCCCCTTCAGGAAGACCAAGTAACTGAACATTTGGGGCTCAGTTAGCATTTTCAGGTGCCTCCAGTCTGTACCACAGCTAGGTTATTCTCCTGAATCAGCTTTGCCGAGGTGGCCTTTGCTTGCGTTACGCAGCTTTCGGCAGATGACACCGTCTTAATAACAGTATCTATTTTACATCTTGCTCAGCAAAACGCTGTAGCAGGATTTTCATTTTTGAGTCAGTGGCCCTCAATGAGATTTGTAGGGCCTTCCATGGGGGTTCAGCATTTGATTCAGAAGGTGCTGAGACTGAGGCCTGGGAGTTACAGGCAACTGAGATTTAGAACCTCCAGGAGCAACTTCCGGTGGCCACCACACGAATGGCCACATAGGAGGCAGGCTGTGACACATCCCGCTAGAGAAAACTCCAGATTTAATCTCATCGCCTTTAAAAAAGCATATAATTCTAACAAGCTATGTCTGGGAGCAAAGACAAAGTGAAGAGACGCCCGGGGAGACACAAAGAAAGGGCGGATGGTGGTGGATGCGGGGGGGCGGCCTGCTTCTAGTCGCAGCATATCGCCAGCTAGCAGTGTGGCTGGGGATTTGGATCCTGATACAGACAGAGAAAACGAGCGGCTTACCAGGTCTAGGTATGAAATGCTCCTAGCTGAAATACGAGCGTTTCGTGCAGAAAATAAAAAAGAGTTCTCAGCCCTGCAGACCCGGTTGACTGAAGTGGAGGAAAGATTAGAGCGTTCGGAGAGGACCTCGGGGGAGATTGCTGAGGAGACTACCCACTTACATCAGGCGGTTGATTACTTAATAGACCGACATGAAATTTTTCAAGATAAGCTAATAGACCTAGAAGCTTGCTCGAGGAGGGATAATCTCCGCATCTACGGCTTACCAGAGGGGTCTGAAACTGGCAAGATGGAAGATTACCTGACCGACCTGCTCCGAGATGTTTTAGATCTGCCCCCATCATTCCAGTTTAAAATAGAGTGCACAGAGCCTTGGTGAAGAAACCGATGGATCCAACGGCCAGGCCACGCTCGATAGTCTTAAAACTATCCAGCTATAGAGATAAAGAACTGCTCCTCCGAACAGCATGGGCTAAATGAAAGGTAACTTACAACTCTGCTTGGCTGTTGTTTGACAACGATTACCCCCCTGAAATCATGAAAAAAAAGATTGCTTACACTCCAATTTTGAGACTCCTGAGGGAGAAGGGGATTTGCTTCCAAACCCCTTATCCTGCTAAATTACAGGTTTGCTGGGACTCTGGAATCAAAGTTTATGCAACTCCAGATGAAATTCAGCCAGACCTAAAGAAGCTGGGATGGTGTTTTCAGTCGACCGGTCCAGTGTCTCATGAAAAGCGTCCCCCTAGGTCGCACTGGCAGAGCAGCTCGAACAAACGTGCAGGTGCAGGAGCAGGCAGGGGATTCCGTTCGCTTCAGGACATCAGGGAGTACATTGCGAGATCTCAGATGGAATCTGAGGATGTAGATCGTGAAGACCAGAATTTAAACACCTGATCTGATAATCGGAGGATTCAAATGGCCGTCTGCTCACATCTCCCCCAACGGAACATCTCTAATGTATAGCAGGACACTGATACAATTACTTATTTTTTGATCAGACTGAAATATCATGCGTAGCCCTTACTTTGATGTTATTTCCTGAATTAACAGGGGACATGTTATGGGCTACAGGGCATAAAGGTCCTCTATTGTTTCTTACCCTCAGGTTTATATTTTCTGAATTCCCTAAGCATATTTTATGAAGAAGGTCCAGAGGCAGGATGTACTGAGGTGGTATTGAGGTGCTTTTTATACCCCCTCAGCTATTTTTCACAGCCCAATCGGGATTTTTAAGGGAGGGTAACCATGTTGTGTAACTGGATTACTCCACTTATGTGGCTGATGTTACCTTTATTCGACCTCGATAGGGGTCGGGAGGCCTGACCAAACACGGTCACAATTCCTCCCAGGTTTTGGGTCCTTTTAAGGTCCACGAGGCCGTGGTTTAGAGGATAGTTTCTATACCTCTTCCTTTGGAATACTGTTGTAATAGGTTGAAATTATGTTTAAGTGTGTTGCTATGTTGGGAAATGTGCACAATTTAGTTTAAGTTGCCAATTAGGGAATGTTCAGTTGGATTGGACGGGCAAATGTATGGGGTAGCTCAGATGTTCTTGAAGTGGATGGAGAGGAACTTTTGGAGATTTTGACACCCAGATTCTGGGAGAGGTCTCCTTGCAGTTCCCATATTTCTGGATACAGTTCAGTTCTGAATATTAAAAATACCCTGGATGGCTAAACAGCTTACAATTAATATTTGCTCTCACGTTAATGGGTTGAATAACCCATTAAAATGCTGTAGAGTGATCAGTTCTCTGAAAAATTGAAACCTTGTTCCTTCTCCTGCAGGAGACCCATTTGAATAAACAAGAGCACCAAAACTTTCTAGATTTGGGTTTTCCACAATAGTGGGTTCGGCTTTCAGGAAGGGGAAGAGAAGAGGGACAGTGGTTCTCGTTCCTAAAAATGTACCCTTTCAATTGTCTGACTCATATACAGACTGGGAGGGTAGGTTGTCAGTAGTGGTAGGTCACCTGGAGGACAGGCTATCACGCTGGCCTCAATCTGTATCCCCTGGGAGGGCCTGAAGTAAGGAAGTTGTTATTTCAGTGGATTATGGAAATTCACAAAGAGGTCTTAATAAGTGGAGGTGATCATAACGTAGTCACTTCACATCTGGATACTTCTAGTGCGAGCTCCCCCAAGAAACCTCCAGCAGTGCGGATGATGCAGGCCTGTCTCTTGAAGCCCAATGGGTGGATGTCTGGAGATATCTCTTCCGAATAAAAGAGAATACACACACTTTTCAGCCCCCATAAAATCTATACCAGGATTGATTACATGCACATAGCGAAAGAACACCTATATAGGGTGCAAAACTGTAATCAGACACCTCGGTACTATCTGATCATTCTCTCCTGACCTCACTATGTCGTGGGAAAAGGAGAAAACTAACACTCTGTGGAAGTTCAATAATCTTTGTTGAACTCAAAAGATTTTAAAAGCGGTTCAACATAAAATTAAGCAAATCCTGGCGGACAATGAGAGACAGGGGACAGGGAGGGGAATACTGTGGGACACCCTGAAGGCAGTTCTCAGGGCGAGATAATAAAATATCGGCCTTTTATAAAAGAAACAACAAGGCGCCTAGACAGACTTCCTAGGCTCTGCAGGCTCAGCATGCAGCTGGAAATGAGGCGTTCCTTTTACAAGCCACCAGAGATCAGATCAAGGGATACTGGATATTTGCACTGAGCAAGCCCTACAGTTTATTCGGCAGAAATAATATGAAGGGGGCCCAGATCCGCCCAGTGTTAGCCCATAGACTCAGGCAGCATAAGAGCCGGTCCAACAATACGCAGATCAGAGATCCAGCTTCCAAAAAGGTGGTTACTCGTCCCAGGGAGATAGAACAGGCTTTTCAAACCTTCTACAGTGCCCTATACAGAACGAAGGGGGTTGAGGGGGCTCGGGGGGTGGAAGCCTATTTAGAGGGTCTAAGATTCCCTAGATTATCCGATGAACAAAAGCAGATATTGGAGAGACCAATTTCCCCGATAGAACTCTCTCAAGCTATTTCAGCTCTTAAAACTTTTAAGAGCCCAGAACCGGATAGTTACGGGTGATTTTATAAGGCTTTCAAAATGGAACTATCTCCGGTTCTGCTGGAGGCCTGTAAAGCTGTCCAACTAGGTGAATCAATCCCTGACACCTGGAGATATGCTTACATTTCCAGTATACCAAAACCTGATAAAGACATTACATCCTGCTCCTCGTACAGGCCCATTTCAGTTCTTAACATAGATTACAACATTTTGCCTCTATTATAGCCAAAAGGTTTGAAGTTTTATTGCCAGGGTAATAGACTAGACCAGACTGGTTTTGTCCCAGGATGCCAAACACAGGATAACATGAAAGAACACTACTACTGGTACAGCATGCTAGGAAGGAGGGTCTCCATTTCTTTTACTCTCACTGGACACAGAGAGGCGTTCGACTGCGTCGAATGGCCTTTTCTATAGGCGTTCTGGAAGATTTGGTGTCCCAGATTCTGTAATCAACCTAATAAAGTCAATGTATACGGACCCCAGAGCCTTCATCCGTATCAATGGTTCTTTTTCTTGCCCTATCACACTGTCCCGTGGTACAAGGCAGGGCTGCCCCTTGTCCCTCCTGCTGTTTGCTATGTATTTGGAACCTTTGGCCCAAGCCTTTAGGCAGGAGGTAGGGGTGTCTGGGGTGGAATTGCCCTCTGGCACTCAAACTTGCATTATACGCAGATGATTTACTGATATATATGACTGAACCTGAGGCCTCACTTCCCCTCCTCTGGGATAAATTGACCAAATTTGGAGAATTGGCAGGGTATAAGGTCAACCTGTCAAAAACGGAAGTTTTGGCCCTAAACTTTACCCCCTCTGTAGATCTCAAGGACAGGTACCCGTTTAAGTGGGATTTAAAAAGTATAAAATATCTAGGGGTAAGGATTGGTAAGACCTACGGAGATCTGTTTCCCTTGAATTACTCACCTTTTCTGCTTAAAACCAAGGCTGAACTGGAAAGGTGGAGCACTCTCCCCTTGGCTCTACATCAGAAAGTGGAAGCCATTAGAATGGTGGTTCTTCCTCGCTTCCTTTATTTAACTCAAACCCTCCCAATACAGCTAGCAGATTCTTTTTTTAGATCGCTACAAAGGAAGGTATCAACTTACATTTGGGGGAAACAGAAACCTAGGACTAAGCTCTCAGTTTTACAGCTTCCCAGGCAGCAGGGGCTATGTCCCTTCTAATTTTAGGCTATATTATTTAGCCTCTCAAATTAAATTCCGCTGTACTGGTTAGATAAGAATTATAAAGCTAGATGGAAATTAGTTGAGAGCCAAAGAGAGAGAAGTTAGAGACGTTGTTCAGACTCTGCTTTCCTTTACCCATACTCAAAAAATTGAGGAAGTTGAAAACCCACTCATACGCTCCACTCTGAGGTCTTGGTCCAAGATGATGTCACTCCCTGACTTCATGAACTGGAGGCCTGCTTTGCTCTCCCTGCCCCATATAGCCTCTTTTACTCCGGCAAAATTGGACAAAGGATACCTTAAGTGGCAAAAGAAGGGTCTTCACCTGATATACCATTTTATGCCACAGGGGATAGTGCTATCATTTTCAGACCTAGTTCAAAGGTATGGCATTCAATATTCAGATAGATTTAGATACTTTCAAACCAGAGATTATCTTCACTCTCTTGAAAAGGTGAGGTGGAGGGACGACCCCCTTCCTGAGCTTTTGAAGATTTTAATAGAAGTAATAGATGGGAGGCCCATTCCAGCCCACACTATTTCAACTATATATAGGGGCCTGCAGTCTCTGGTATCTTATCCCTTAGATAAAACTAGATTAGCTTGGGAGAAGGATATAGGGATTGAAATCCCCTTTCCAATATGGAAAAATACCTTAAAACAATGTACATGGGTATCAGCTCTGGACGCTGGAAAGAATTTGCCTGGAAAGTTGTGGTGAGGTACTTCAGAGCTCCTGTGGTAACTCAGAAGTACAGTAAGCAAGGTGATGCAAGTTGTTGGAGGCAATGCGGATTCTCCCCTGCTACTTTAGACCACATCTTTTGGTCATGCTGGATTCTGCAGCCCTTCCTGCTTTCACGAGCCCTTCACCATATAATCTCCCCAAATATTGATTCAGACCCTCACCTTTTCCTGTTTGGGACTACCCCAGGTTCATTGGGATGTTCAACAGGAAATTTGTTAATCTAGCTTTCTAGCGCATAAAAAGCCATCACCAAAAATGGATGTCCCCTTGCCTCCAACTATGGACCATTGGCATCAGATAATGATTGACATAAAATGGAGAAAATTTCAGCCACTTTAAATAAATCTCAAGTTGTGTTTGAGAATATCTGGAGAAAATGAGTAATATATATTACACCAATATGAACAGAATTTACCCCATAATCCCCAAGTAAATTAATTTTCTCTCCTCTAAGAAGTACCAATGGCTCCATCCATCTTTCTCTCTTTTCTTTTGATGTATTAGCTTGGCAACATGTAAAATATAATGAAATGCAAGATGCAAGTGCACTTTATGTCTTTCCCTATTTGTAATTTATGTTCTCGGTACTTTCTGTGTAAATGTCATGTTTTAGTACTGTTGGTATGTGTTCTTTATCATAAAATAAAGAATGAGAGTTTAAAAAAAAGAACCTCCAGGAGCATTTCGCTGTGTCTTCCCCATTGTAGTATGTGGTACCAATCAATTCGGGATACAGTTCTGAATACTCCTCCACTGCAGTTCAGGATCCCAAACTACTCAAAATTAATAAAAAGAAACCAGTTTATATTTCACTAACTGAGCTACTGAAAAATGCGTCTTCTCAGTAGCATGCTCAACAGGGTCCCCCGAATTTCACCTTTCTAGATCACTCCACGTTGTCAGTGGAGGAGGTATTTAATTGATACTGTATGGGGAGGTATTTAATACATACTGTTTGAGTTCTAAAAACCAGTACCCCTCTTAAGTAAGGCTGGGAAGAATATTGTCCCATATAATCACTAACAAACAACTACTGGATTCATCTGATAACTGCTGCTTGTAAAACCGTGCACTGGATGGCCATGATAGTAGGGCTTATGGCACAGCCCCTGTAGGGGCTTGAAAAAACAAACAGGCAAGGATAAAAAGGATACCTTAAAGATTGCCAAAAATAGTGCAACTTGGTCATTTCAGCCTAGGATGCCAAGATCACCCTGCAAGGCGGCAAAAAAAAAACTCCTGAGCGGACCCGTCCTTTTCCGAATACTCTACCCTCCCAATAATGAGACTGCTAAATCTCCACCCCTATGCTGTTCAGACCAGACACAGTAGTAAAGAACTTAGAGAACAATTAAACTAATTTTGTCCCATTACTTCACTTTTCCCTGACCTCATCAGGGCACATAATCCTGTCTTAATGACTTATCAGGTGAAATATCCAACTCAGAAAAGTATTTATATATATTCCTCTACTGTCCTAGTCAGGACACTATTAACTTGAGGGACTATGGCCGGCCCGGTGGCGCTGAGGGTTGAGGTGCTGGACGCTACACCTCGTGCCACGCTGGTGACCTGGGTTCGGGAATGAGCCTGGGCCATCAGGGAAGGAAAGGGACTGAGCATTCAGAGGACTGCTCTACCTTCCTGGGGAGGGATCAGGGGATAGCGCCATTCTTTGGCGGCCCCTAACATTGGTTGTGAGCAGCACAGGATGAAGGCGGTGCTCACAGATTGTGGGGTGGAACTGCAGCAGCTGTCAGCACACTGTGCCACCTGACATCATTGCACGTCCAAGTTCCACAGGGGAAACAAACACTCTAAAATCCCCCGCAGACCAGTGAGGCAACAAGGGCTCCAGTGGCCAGCCCTCACGTCCACGATGCTGGGCCATCTCCCGATGGCACATCCAACCCCCACCAGATGGACCTACTAATCCCAGAAAGGCCACCAGGTAAGAGAGGCAGGCCCTCCTCCGGGGTGGTCCGAGGGCTGGAATGTTGGGGGCTAGATGGGAGAGGCTCAGACATGGAGTAGAGGAAGCGAGCCGAGCGGGCACCTCTGAGAGATGAGAAGTACAAATTGAACAGTCCAAGTGGTGGCAACAGAGGCAAACCACTTCTCAACTGACTCAGGACATGACATTTGTTTGTTTTGCCACTCTGTTTTCACTCAGGACTCCTTTCTGACTCCTGAACCTATGACCGATGCAGAGCAGTAGAGACAAAATCAGTATGCAAGTCTAGGTGCTGAACTGCCATTGTCAGGTAGGCATTTACTGCCTCCTCCAACAGACCACTGGAGCAGCTGAAGGGTCTGATCACCTGAAAGATCCCCATAGTCATGTAAGCCAATGTGCTGCAGGTCAAAATACATCCAAGGCCTATAGTCGTGATGTTGTAGAACAGCTTACTGCTCTGCAAGTCAGAATGCACCCAGGACCAAGATCACACACCCTGGAGTTTACACAGTTATGCCCATGAATGACTGAGGCATTCTGCTCTCCTGCTGCAAAAAGTACTACTAGACAGCAATCATATGCCACTCCTGGAGGCCCCCTAGAGCTCCCATTAGCAGGAAACTATTCCCATGCCCACAAGACTATGAAGGATGCCCCAATACTAAAACCTTCAGAACCTGTACTTGTCCTCTTGTGCTGACCTGGTCCATGAAATGCAAGGATCCACACTAACTATAACTTTCTGTGTACCAAAGCATTTTGCTGGGTCCAAACCTCCTGGCCAAGGGCCCCCCAACAGCCAGCCATCAGTCGAAGGGGATACATCGATTTAGAAGAGGCTTCGTAGTGAGCCCTCTCAAAACTAACTTGGAACTTTCCTACCATCTCCCCACATAGAAACTACTATAGCAACTAAATAAAAGTCTAAAAGAACTACCATGCTGAAGATCGCACCGATAGCAGTCCAACCTTGAGGGATGTTATGTAGACAGTGGTCCATGGCACCAGGTCACTTGTTGCTGACATCTTGGAAAATGTACCAACTTGTATGGACCTCAGCCTTGAGGTCCCCGGCCTAGACTCTCCTTTACAGCTGGGGACAGGAAAACAGAGAACTTCCTGGCTGCTTATAGGATAATCCCAGCAGTCAGGCCTATGTGGATATGAGTGGTATTTTCCCTTGCCAGTCAGTCAGCTGTAGGAGCAAAACTAAGTTGATTAAAAATATTTTATTTAATTTCATTCTATTCTTATTAAGTATTAATTACTGTCACAAAGCACTCCAGAGTCAGGCCCTCTGCTCCCACAGTGCCAACCTCAGAGCACAATAGTGTGAACAGGTAACAGACAGGGCAACCCTCCTGTCTGCTTTTGGGTCCGAATCACCTTTAGTCTCAAGTTCTGGGGATTCAAACTGTGAACCTTATGCTAGCATACCCAAATGTACAGGGTCAGATAATATTCTCTTGGGGATGCAATATGTCTTCGCCTAAGGGCACCTAACCAGGTATCCAAATGAGCCCTTTTAACTCTATAAGAGACCTTAGGTATATTCTTACCTTTTACTCAAGCTCAGTAACACCATCAACCTATTGAACAATTGTCAGACTTAATCATCTATCGTCACATGCAAAAGAACTGGCAGACACCCAGGCAGTCTTTCCAAGAAAAGGTGCTTTACTAAAAGATAAAACGATGACAAATATTAACATAGAACAATGTATCAAAGAGCTCACAATCACATAAAAACACAAGGGAGGATTACAAAACAAAACTTCTACCACAATAAATTTAGGCCTTTGCTGTCTAAGGTATTACCTCTGGAAGTGCTTAAGTTAAATCAGAGAACTGTGTCTCTCTAGAGTCCTAAAATCATATATCTTCATTTCAGACACATGTATCAGTTTAAACTGTGTCTCCACGCCCCCCTTCTGTGAGTCATCTAGCTCCTCCTTTTAGAATAAAAAAAATACAAGCATAATGCCCTATCAAGAGGTATATTAAATAATGTGATGTCAACAAAAACTTATTTCCCAAATTATGAGTCTTTGATCAACCAGTTCCTTTGAGGTTTACAACGCTGCAGTCCGTCACCTGGGTGTGATATAGCCAACAGGAATCAGCTAGATGATGTTTTTTTCCTGATGTAATAAAATGTATATTTGGTTTCCAACTTCAGAAGCATGAGGTCATAAAAAGGCCATAAAATGGCAATTTCTCAAGGAAGTTAATTACATTACAGAGATCTCCTGGTCAGTTTACATATCCTGTAGCTTCACTGAAATCTGACAGGGGGCACCCATGGAAGCACAGGCTGTCTTATGTGAGACAATCACATACTGTATTTTTATTTTACAAATATCATACAACAATCATAACCAGCTGGCCAAGTGTCACAATCCTCCCCATCTAGACTGAATTTGGGGGGCTCTATCAACTGCATGGGATGAGCTCCCTAAGTCAGTTTACTCCTCATATAGACGAGACAAGCCATCTGCGTTCTGATTGGTTGCTCCAGCCCTATGTAAAATCGTCATGTCATACCCTTACAAGGCAAAACTCCATCTTTAAAAGTCTACCATTAGTTTTTCCCATTTGTGTCAGCCAAACCAGGGGTTGTGGTCCGTTTGTACCTCAAAATGCTGCCCATAAGAGCATGGCTGTAACTTCTTCAGGGCCCACACTATGGCAAGACACTCTTTTTCCATAGTAGAGTAAGTCTGCTCCCTTGGAAATAACATTTTACTCAGGTACACCACGGGGTGATCTTTTTCTTGGTTGGATGTTTGACTCAGTACTGCCCCAATACCCACATCAGAGGTGTCAGTCTGGACTATAAAGGGTCTGCTATAGTCAGGGCTTGTCAATACAGGAGCAGTGCACAGTGCTTCCTTCAGTCTGGTAAAGGCTTTTTCACAGGCTGTTTCCCAGGTAATTTTCTTAGGCATCTTTTTCTTCACCAGGTCCGATAGGGCAGTAGCCAGGGCTTTGTAATTGGGTACAAATTTCCTATAGTACCCTGCTGTCCCTAGAAAACTCCTGACCTGTTTCTGCATTTCTGGTCTGGGACATGCCTTGATCACCTCTGTTTTTACTTGGTTAGGACAGAGCTGTCCCTGGCCTACAACATGCCCAAAGTTTGCCACTTCAGCCTTGACCACCTGGCACTTTTCAGCTTTGACAGTGAGCCCAGCCCTCTGTATCCTGCCCAGCAGCCCAGGTGTTCCTCCCACCTGGCACTAAAGATGGCAATGTCATCTAGGTACGCCATGGCATACTCCTCAGCACCATTTAGCACCTGGTTCACCAACCTTTGGAAAGTGACTGGGGCGTTCTTCATTCCAAAAGGCATTACTTTAAATTTAAATAAGCCTATTGGAGTGATGAAGGCCGACCTCTCCCTAGCTCTGTCAGTTTACTGTACCTGCCAATACCTCTTTGTCAGGTCAATAGTCGTATGTCGCCCCTCCCAACTTGTCCAGCAGTTCATACGTCCAGGGCAACAGGTGGGCATCTGACTTCATGACTGCATTCAGTCCATGATAGTCCACACAGAAATGAGTAGAGCCATCTGGCTTGGGCACAAGGACTACGGGTGAGGCCTGGGGCTGTGGGATCTCTGGATTACCCCTAAATCCAGCATTTCCTCCACCTCCATCCTAATGTCCTTTTGGACAGCCTCTAACACCAGATATGCTGTCCGCCGTATGGATGTCTGTGTCCCTGTCTCCACATTGTGCATTGCTAAGGGGTTAGTCCAGGCTTGGCGCTAAACAGTGGGGCAAAGTCTGCTAAAACCTCCCTTACTTAATGGATCTTGTCCAGGGCCAACTGGGGTGAAAATTTAACTGCCTCCACAGAGGACTCCCACTTGCTTTCTTCCAGCAAGTCCAGAAGGGGGGTCTCCTTTGTCCATCCCCTCCCCAGGACTTCACACTGCAAACACCATGTCAGCCCTATTAGCATATGGTTTCATCATATTGACATGGTACATTCTTTCTGTGTGTCTTCTGTCAGGTAATTCTATGATATAGTTCACGTCACTTACCTTTCTAACTACTTTGTACAGTCCTGCCCACGCAGCCTGCAGCTTGTCTTTCCAGACTGGAATAAGGACCATGACTTCCTGACCCACCATGTACAAGCGAGGTTTCTGCCCATGGTCGTACCACACTTTTGTTTCTGTTGGGTAGCTGCCAGGTTGCTCTGTGCTGTCCCCATAAGCTCCTTCAGCCTTTCCTTAAACCTAAGGACACAATCCACTATGGGAGTTCACTGGGTGGTGTGCTTGCCTTCCCAGTCCTCCCGGATCAAGTCTGGGGCACACGTACCCAGCATCCATATAAGAGCTTGAAGGGGGAAAATCCTGTTGACTCTTGTGGCATCTCCCTGTATGCAAACAACAGGTGGGGAAGGTATTTCTCCCATTCCCTCCCATGCTGTTCAGCAAACGCTTGGACCATTGACTTCAGGGTACCGTTAAATCTTTCCACAAGCCCATTGGCTTGTGGGTGATAAGATGTTGTGCATCTCTACACCCACACTTCTCCCACAAACATTTCATCAGGTCTGACATGAAGGAACCCCTCGATCGGTGATAACCTCTTAGAAACCCAACATGGAGAAAATCCCAAGTAAGGCATCTGCCACTTTGTCTTTCCTCAGTGAGAAAAGACAAAGGATGAACCTCTTCCCGGAGGACTTGGGGGTATTTAAAGGCCCCACAATATCCATTCCCTTCCTCTGGAATGGCTTCTCCACTATGGGTAATGGAATTAGGGCAGCTTGGGTTTTCTTACCTGCCTTCCCATTTCTTGGCACCAGTGACAAGACCTGCAGTACTCTAACCTGCTGGGTGAAGTTGGGCCAATAGAAATTCTGGGCCAACCGCTGCGTGGTCTTGTGATTCCCAGATGACCAGACAAGGGAATGTCGTGTGCAATCTTGAGCAACTGCTGACGATACCCTTGGGAATAACAAGCTGCCTGCCTATCACCCTTCCCTGTGTCTTTTCAACTTGGGTATACATCAGTCCTTTTTCCAATAAACCTTATGTTTTCGTCACCTCCTGTGCTCCGTCAGTCAAACCCTCAGCTTCTGTAGACTAGGGTCACTTTTCTGAGCAGCTGTAAACTCCTTACACATTCCCAAGGCATGGGACAGGTCCCCATCAGTATCTAAACTAGGGTTCCTAGCTCTAGCATCAGGCCACTCAGGATCACTGTCATCCACAACCTTCTGACAATGGGTCACCCCTCCTTCTTCGGAGTAACCCTCCGTAGCTGTTTGGTTAACTGCTACTGGGGAAATTTCTACCCCATTTTCATTAGTGTCCATATCAGGAGACAGGCTGGGGAACCAGACTCCCAGTGGTTTCCACAGTGGCTTCTACGGGTCCAGAGAACTACAATTTTCCCTTGCCTGCTATGGGAAACTGCACACATCATCTCATTTGAGATTGTTGCCAAGGATGATGTTAACTGCTAACATTTTGATTACAACCACTTGTTGCACAGTTCCTGTTTCACCCCAGTCTAGGAGAACACTAGCAAGTGGCAAAGTTTTTCCTCCCAGTGAAGCCTTGTACAGTTACAAATTTATTGGGTATAAGCTGACCAGGCTCTACCAGATCCCTTTACCAATGTCAGGGATGTCCCTGTGTCTCCTCACCCTTGTGTCTGTACACCTTTCACAGTGACTGAGTGCATGTGTTCCCTCATGTTCATAGACATGCACACAGGACACACAAACAACGACTTCTTTCCTAGCCTCATTTTGCATATTGCTTGTCCTTTTGGGACACTGGCAGTATGCCCAGTTTCTTTACAACCCCAATATTCACTTCTTGTCTCAGAGAAATCTTTCTTTGAAACCTGGAGCTAACTGGTTTTGGTGGAGGCAGTGAGGGTTTTAGCTGCTCTGAAGGCACGCTTTTCCTTTCTGAGCTGCCACGCCCACTTATTGCTATCAGAACAGGTCTGCTCTTGGCATAGCGGTCTGAGAGTTCAGCAGCCTCTTGCACTCTTTTTGGGATCTCGGTCCTCCAGCCAGATTTTCAGCTCTGCTGAGCATGCCCCCAAAAACTGTTCTAACAATGTAGCATTTTCAATTTTATCTACAGAGTTTACTTCGATTACCTCCCACCAATGTTTTAAACATTGACGTTGTTTCGAAGCTAGCTCCTCGTAGCTCATTTCAGGGCTTCTCCTGAACTTACAGAATTTAGCTCTGTATGCTTCTACAGTTAAATCAAACTTTTTTAAAAGTGCAGCTTTAAGTTTGCTGTAATCATTACTGTCCTCATTGTCCATTTGACCTAATGCATCCCGAGCTTTCCCGGTAAGTAGTGGGGATAGCTGGAAGCTCCAGGACCCACTAGGAATATTTGCCTATGTAACCCCTCTATGTGTCCACATTTGTAGCATGGATATACATAGGGTATCTACGGGTTCGGAGAAGGATGAGGTTACTTGGCACAAGAGACCTAGGTTTGACTACTCTGCACAGGGGCACCCAAGTAAATCCAACTACAGGAAGCAATAACTGTAATGTCCAGAACCAGAATTGGGATTTTTCAGTGTGGCTTTATTTATTAACTCACTGAACATAAACAAAGCTCTGTATGGTCCCCCACAGGGCTACGTAACTGTAATGCAGATTAGAGGTTAAACACAGCAGTCCATTTGAGGAATGAACACTACAACAGTTGTCTGGCTTTGGACCCACCAGGCACTCAGCCCGGACTTTGCATACGCATTGGATACACAGTCCGACTGGCCCGGCTCCCCTGCCGACCACTCGACTGACGGTCCACTTGGCAATGAATCCAAACTCTACTTGGAAAGACATCCCATCAAATAAGGAGGCTCCCAAACTGTGGCTCCCCACACCACTTGAAGTCTGCGACTCCTAGAGATTTTGTTCTCGATTTCCAATTCAAACTCCCATCAAACAGGGAACTCCATCAAACAAGGAGTATGTTCCCATCCTGTGGCTCCCCACACCACTTAGAGTCTATGACTCCTAGAGAGATTTTCAGTTGCGACTCACGCCTGGGTACCCACCCCATCACTGGCCAAGCGCATGAGGCAAGTAGCAAAACAGAAGAAATCCGTAGAGGTGGACCTGGTTACTAAAGATGGGGATCTATCCACCTCCAGCTCCCACAGCCCATACCCGGCCATTTCTCTGGACACACAGAACTTTAGACTTTAAAACTGTAGATTGACGGTGGATGACATGAAGCACCCCCTACAATGAACTTTAACACTTTAAACAGATGACTGCTCTATTTGTTTGTCCTAGTTGACATAGTTCTCCCAAATAGCAGTCCCCAATACTGAAATCCAACTGAAGAAAAGAAGTTGTTTGCCCTTCCAATGAGGCCAAACACTCACCCATTCATTGCAGGTGCCCCACAGGCTAAGAAATGTAACCTTGCTGTTATACATGAACAGACTGAACTTAAATTAAAACAGGCAGCTTTCTTCCCAAGGTGGGAGAAGGGATTGCCCTGGAACCCAAAAGAACTTTTTCTCACCCCCGAGGGAGGGGGTAAACAGACACTATTGGTGTCCTTCTTGTTTGCTTAAGGACAAACTGAAGACTGGCTTTGAATTCCCAAGATTCTAACTTACTCTGAGCTGAAGATTCCAAATGTGGCTCATGCAGCTGTGACAATTCTATAATGATGTCATCCCTCTAGTCTCAGCTGTGACTGAGGACAGAGTGAGACAGTGTGAAACCCATTTAACTGAGTTTCACAAGCTGCCTCCTGCCTACCACTAGGTCTTACTGGGATTCTAGTAACCCGGGTAACAAAGGGGTTACACTCGCCCTGACCAGGAAAATGACTGTCCCCAGTCATTATGCACCGCCCAGGCCATCCCACCCTATGTGCTACCTCATGGAGGGTGATCAGGCCCCCTCCTACCATGTGCCAGCACAGGTAGGCAACACTAAGGGCCTAGAGGCCTATAGCTGACATGTTAGCCTCTACTCTATCCACTTACTATGGACACCTAGTGGCTCTGGTAGAACCATCCAGAGCATAGCCCTGATAGATCAGCACTGTGGCCCCTACTGCAGGTCAGGGCCACAGTCTGTCCATCCCCCCTAACCCTCTAGGGGAAACCTATCTGCCTCTAACATAACATCCCAAACAAAAACAAAACCCGGGGACCTCCCCGACCTTGGGCAGCCTGCAACTACAACATTAGGAACACAAACAGTACTTTAATTTCTACACATAAGCACTGAAACGAGGAACTCCGATGAGCCCTCCTCCTCTTCTTGTCTTCTTCTTCTGTCTTCCAGAACACCTGTAAGAAAAGACAAAACAAAACAAAAAACAAACACACCCTAATCTGCATTTACTATCTACCTAAACAACAACAGTGACAAAACAACAACAACAACCCTTACCATACAGGAAAAACAGAACACTAAACAATCCTTAAAAAAAAAAAAATATATTTTTTTTTAGAAAAGACAGTATATACATTAAGTACAGAAATGACATTGATAACAATACACCTTTTGGGGATGGAATGCCTAAATGTCCACTAGTGACTACAAGGCCCCAAGGCAGTCCATTAAAGAGTCTCTCTGGGCCGGAGCCCGTGAACATAGTCTTTTAAGGCCATAATCCTGAAGGGAGAGTCTTTATGACAATTCACACACTGTTTGAAGTCTGTAGTGTAAGGTGTGTATTGCAATGTCATAAAGATAGAATAAAAGATTGTGACTCACCAGCCTCTTGAAGTATTCGAACTAAGCAAACCTGGTCCTTCCGAAAACTCTCCTGGCAGCATTTCTTCTGATACAGCTGGGCGGACATCTTCCGGAACCCACAGGAGGGCACATCTGGAAACAGCTGGGCTGATGTCATAACTGGAGAAGGAACCTTAGAACAGGAACAAAAGAGAAACAGCTGGTCCGGGCGTCATCCGATTACCAGGCGATGAACAGGCAAACAGCTGGGCTGGTGTCCTCTCTGGATCTGAAGTCATCTGGTGGTAGCAGTAGATGGTTATTGATTAGGGCAGTACACTGTGGACTGGAAAATGTGGAGCACCTGATTTGTTGTTTATTCATATTGGCAGTTCAATAAGGTTACTTCACAGTGTAGATGTGGCAGTATTGACTACCACTGCTCGGCTCTCCATTTTGTAGGCACGGGCTTAATTACTGGGAGGTCCTTGCACTGAGGCCAATAGTAGAGGGGTTAGGGCTTGAATTATTACTCCATCTGGACGCATAATTCACACAGTGGAGACTTCCGCCCTCTCCATCCACTATTCTCACTCTGTCCATAAACAGTGTCCTGCCTCTCTTCCACTGTGTATACTTTTCGTGGAACAGTCTATTCTTTACATGCTGGTTAGCCCCAGGATGCACATGTTTCATTGCTTCATCCCAGATCCAGGATTTCCTGCAGTTCTCAATCTCCTCCCAGACTCTCCGAGGAAAGGTCATACCAAAGATCTCATTGGCCTTTCTACGAACCAGTCTCTCCTGTTTACTTGCTTTGGTCAATCTGAGACCGCTGGCCTGGCTTGGGGGTGGCCAGTCCTGGTTCTGCCAGCTTTGCATCCTCAACGAAATTAAAAACGGATCCCTGACTTCTTCTTCTTCTGGTGAAGCCAGGGCAGTGGCATCACCACCTTCTTGAACACATTCCTCCGAGGCAAGATCTTGAGGCTGTGTACCCGTTCCTATCTCACAAGGCCACTTAGGTTTCTCCTCATCTTCCTCTTCACTGAGGATCTGAGCCCAGGAGTGAGCAGTAGTTCTCACCCCCGAGACTATCCATTCATCACTAGGAGCGGAGGTCGACACCTCCCATTCAACGGCCTCCCGCATCTCATCTTCACCTTCGAGACTTGGGCTAGGCCCCCCCACCCAGGGGTCTATTGATGCTTTATCTGAACTTGCCTTCTGAGATCCAGCATCCAAAACTTCAACTTCAGATTCAGTCTTTAATTCTGCACTCTCTAACTTTGTACCACACTCCCCCGGGGGACCTTCCTCCACAGGCTCCGCCTGATGCTGTGTGCTGCCAACTGCAGATTCTTGAAGTTGTGTCCATGTGGAAGCCAAACGAATTTGAGGCACTTTATACAAGCTTATAGTTTTGTAGACAACCAGCACAGTGAGAAATCATGAAGACATCCTTCCAGCACTAAAGCACATCTGGCATACACGGACTGGATAATTAGGAATTGCCACATCAGGAGGAGTTGCCCTCTATAGCACCAATTTCAATGTCTCTCAATCTATTTACTGCTGCTGTTACTGCAACCTGGGCATGATCCGGTAACGAGCTGGTCCTGAGGCCATAACTGCAGAAAAACAAACAAAAGTTCACTGTAACTGAAAGTCCCACTTTAAATGAACACAATCTGTAGCTTTAAAATGGCTCCTCTGCTGCTGTGTTTACTTTACTACCCCACCCTGTAATGGTGGCGGCAGCACTCTGCATCAACATTCAGACTCTGGGTCAAGCCACTCGCACCGATTTACATCAGCTACTAATAACTTTTATTTCAAACTGCACAACTTGCTCTTTTCTGGCTGTTCTCACATTTACAGGATTTTCCTTGGACTTTTTCACATGCTGGCAACATTTATTTAATCACAGTCCTTTTTAAAACTTCAGGTTTCAGCACAGGATTGCCTGCTTTTACTAGTGTTGCAATTATTTTACAACCCACAGTCTCTCTGGCTGCAAACTTTAAACTGAGGCTACTTTCATTGCTATGCACACATTTAATGGCTTTACAGACTTGCACTTGCCAGCAGGATATCACACAATCGCTACTTGCAAAGTGACTATACAGCTGCACTCACATTTTATATGGCATTACTGAAAATCACTGATTTGAGCAGTTTTAAATCGTTACTCACTGTTATGGTAGCAGATTGCTGCGATGGAGGAAAAGCGGCCTGCAGCCAGATTTTTGAAGGCTTGTTTCAAACGGGCAGGCAATCTCGCGATCGTAGTATTAATCACACAATTCACTGATCCCACAACCGATAAGCGGGTTGAGCCCGATTTTGAACTAGAAAAGTAACTTTTCACTGTTTACAGCGCTTTGAACACTTCGCGAACGCTCCTTCACTGCCAGTACATGCACTACTCTCTGTCTCCCTCTCGAATGCTGAAGCAGACTCTGAAGAGCTGGCTGAGGGGCGGGACTAATGGCAAACTGACCAACCACACGACGCCATGCAAATGAGCCTCTTCTTCCTCACGAGGACTCCTCTCCTCACGGCGATCGTCGAGCAGGCAAATTTAAACTGAAAAAATGCACTTTTTTTTTTTTTTTCAACTGATTCCATGGCGGGAGCCCATTTCAACCATGTAACATTGCCATTAACTCTGCAGTCTCTAGTATTGCACAGAAAGCATTTCCAACGTCCAGGGCATAATTTCTCTGTTGCTACCCCTAGTTTTCCACACTTTCCTTCACAGAAACTTATTTTAAAAGCATTTCAAATGTCCAGGGTATACCTCTGTTGCTACCCCTAGTTTTCCACACTTTTCTTCACAGAACTTTATTTTAAAACTGACAAACGCTGTAAACTATGTTGATGCAGGACAAGGACACACACTTGGCTTTAGAGCTCTTTAAACAGTTGGCATTTTAAACAGCAGCACAAGATTCACAGCACACAGCACACACTAGGAAATTGCTTCAACTTTTGGCTACCGACTGCCAGATAAGCAAACACGCTAGCTCTTTGCCCAAACACCTTCCTTCCCAAACAAATCCAAAGCGGTGCCTCCATTTTTGTAACCCCTCTATGTGTCCACATTTGTAGCATGGATATACATAGGGTATCTACGGGTTCGGGAAGGATGAGGTTACTTGGCACAAGAGACCTAGGTTTGGCTACTCTGCACAGGGGCACCCAAGTAAATCCAACTACAGGAAGCAATAACTGTAATGTCCAGAACCAGAATTGGGATTTTTCAGTGTGGCTTTATTTATTAACTCACTGAACATAAACAAAGCTCTGTATGGTCCCCCCACAGGGCTACGTAACTGTAATGCAGATTAGAGGTTAAACACAGCGGTCCATTTGAGGAATGAACACTACAACAGTTGTCTGGCTTTGGACCTACCAGGCACTCAGCCCGGACTTTGCATGCGCATTGGATACACAGCCCGACTGGCCCAGCTCCCCTGCCGACCACTCGACTGACGGTCCACTTGGCAATGAACCCAAACTCTACTTGGAAAGACATCCCATCAAACAAGGAGGCTCCCAAACTGTGGCTCCCACCACTTAAGTCTGCGACTCCTAGAGAGATTTGTTCTCGTACTTCCAATTGAAACTCCCATCAAACAGGAGACTCCCATCAAACAAGGAGTATGTTCCCATCCTGTGGCTCCCCACACCACTTAGAGTCTACGACTCCTAGAGAGATTTTCAAGTTGCGACCCACGTCTGGGTACCCACCCCATCACTGGCCAAGCGCATGAGGCAAGTAGCAAAAACACAGAAGAAATCCGTAGAGGTGGACCTGGTTACTAAAGATGGGATCTATCCACCTCCAGCTCCCACAGCCCATACCCGCCATTTCTCGACACACAGAACTTTAGACTTTAAAACTGTAGATTGAGTGGATGACCTGAAGCACCCCTCTACAATGAACTTTAACACTTTAAACAGATGACTGCTCTATTTGTTTGTCCTAGTTGACATAGTTCTCCCAAATAGCAGTCCCCAATACTTGAAATCAACTGAAGAAAAGAAGTTGTTTGCCCCTTCCAATGAGGCCAAACATCACCCATTCATTGCAGGTGCCCACAGGCGAAGAAATGTAACCTTTGCTGTTATACATGAACAGACTGAACTTAAATTAAAACAGGCAGCTTTCTTCCCAAGGTGGGAAGGGGATTGCCCTGGAACCCAAAAGAACTTTTCCTCACCCCCAGAGGAGGGGTAAACAGACACTACTGGTGTCCTTCTTGTTTGCTTAAGGACAAACTGAAGACTGACTTTGAATTCCCAAGATTCTAACTTACTCTGAGCTGAAGATTCCAAATGTGGCTCATGCAGCTGACAATTCTATAATGATGTCATCCTCTAGTCTCAGCTGTGACTGAGGACAGAGTGAGACAGTGTAAACCCATTTAACTGGAGTTTCACAAGCTGCCTTCCCTGCCTACCACTAGGTCTTACTGGGATTCTAGTAACCCCGGGTAACAAAGGGGTTACACCTAAATATAAACTTTTTCAAAGGAATTCAAAAAGTTATCCATATCCTCCCCCTCTTTAAATTCAGCTATCAATTTGGAATTTAATTTGTAATCCAGTGCTGTAGTTCCAGTTAAACCCAAGCCACTTACCTGCTCTGGTGCTTGTGGTTGGAGTCATAGCTTCTCCGGTTCATGTCGCCTCTGGGGCTCATGCTCCTCTCAGTCTGCTTCTTGCTGTTCATGCTCCGCTTCTCGCCGTTCTCGTTCAGCCTTCCTCTGGAACTCCAGCTCCATTCTTTGCAACTCAGTCTGCAGTCTGATTGCTTCTGGCTCCAGAATGCTGGTAACCTTCCCCTGCTGCTGTGGCCCTTGGCTTGCACTGGCCCTGCTGTCCTCCTCACTGGATCTGGACACTGCACTGTCCGCTGGCTCTCCACGCTAAAGGTTTGGTCCTTTACAGTCATAGTCTATGACTCGATACTCTGGGCATCTGCTGCCATCTGGGCATCCACAAGATTTTGCTTGGTGGCTCTCCTCTCGTGCATAACTGCTTCAGGTAGTCTGCAGTGTGCTCATTGTAATTGGAAGCCATCTTCTTCCCTAACTACGGCTACTCTAACTTGCATTTTGAAAAATATAAAACAGGAACTTTTGACTGTAAGCAAAATAATAGAGTTCTGTTTCCTTTAAAAAAAATCACAGCCTTCTTTTGTAAGTGACCTGTACAGTATTAAGCTGACACACTGAATAGTGAAAGCTTGTGTTACCAAATTTTTCGCACCGCTGCTAAGCAAATCTGTCACAAATGCACTCTGCAGGTCAGGCCCTCTGCTCCCACAGTGCCAACCTCGGAATGCAATAGTGTGAACAGGTGACAGACAGGGTAAACCTCCTATCTGCTTTTGGTCCAAATCACCTTTAGTCTCAAGTTCTGGGGGGATTCAAACTGTGAGCCTTATGCTAGCATACCCAAATGTACAGGCTCAAATAATATTCTCTTCAGGGGGATGCAATATAACTTTTGCCGAAACGCACCAAACCAAGCATTCAAAATAAACCATTTTAACTCTATGAGAGACCTTAGGTGTATTCTTACCTTTTTACTCATGCTTAGTAACACTATCAAGCTACTGAACAATTATCAGAATTAACCATCTATACGTCACATGCAAAAAAGAACTGGCAGACACCCGGGCAGTCTTTCCAAGAAAAGGTACTTTACTAAAAGATGATAAAAATATGAACAATGCAAACACAAAACAATATATCAAAGAGCTGACAATCACATAAAAGAACAAGGGATGATTACAAAACAAAACTCCTACCACAATACATTTAGACCTTTGCTGTCTAAGGTATTACCTCTGGAAGTGCTTAAGTTAAATCAGAGAACTGTATCTCTCTAGAGTCCCAAAATCATATATCTTCATTTCAGACACAAGTATCAGTTTAAACTGCATCTCCACACCCCTTATGTGAGCCATCTAGTGCCTCCTTTTAGAAAAAAAAATACAAACATGATGTCCTGTTGAGGAGTTATATTAAATAATGTGACGTCAACAAAAACTCATTTCCCAAATTATGAGTCTTTGATCAACCAGTTCTTTTGAGGTTTACAACCCTGCAGTCCATCACCTAGGTGTAATATAACCAACAGGAATCCGCTAAATGACATTCTTTCATGATGTAATAAAATGTATATTTGGTTTCTAACTTCAGAAGGATGAGGTCATAAAAAGGCCATAAAATGCAATTTCTCACTGAAGTTAATTATATTACAGAGATCTTCTGGTCAGTTTACATATCCTGTAGCTTCACTGAAACCTGGGGGGTGGGGAGCACTCATGGAAGCACAGGCTGTCTTATGTGAGACAATCACATATTATATTTTTATTTTACAGATATACAACAATCCTAACCAGCTGGCCAAGCGTGTCAATTACTATTTTATATTCCTAAAAAGGGCTTAATTAATAAGGTTAAGGGAGGCAATACTGTAATTATCTGGTCATCATCCTTGTTTACATGGACTTCAAAAAAGAAAACTGCTTAAATAGGACAGGAAATTTGTGCTACCTGTCAGCAGATAGTAATAGTCCTGTTTATAGCAATGAAATTCATGCCTCCAAATGATCCAGATTTAACTGTACCTGAATAAACACAGATATGAAAAACTGTTTTCAATTGTTTTATTTTTATGGGCAACATGCTGTACAATTCTTTTCATGGAACCAGTAGTCTGGAGTTTTTATTATGTCACAGTTTATGTACAGAATGCTAATTATGAGCTATTGACCTATCAGAACCTTGCTCAGAGTTCTGTGCACAAACTGTGACATAGCTAAAACTCCAGATCACAGGTTCCATGAAGTGAACGGTAACAGAATGCTGCCCTTAAAAACAAAACAATGCAAAATACAGTTTTTCATAGCACCTTTTACTTGGGTACAGTTCAATATTGATAATTTTGAGGAATGAATATCATTTCTGGAAATAACATTATAAACAGATGCTAATTAGAAATGATTCCCTGTCCTCTTTAAGTGAGTACTGGAAAACAGGATAATGCATTGAATTTATGCTGCAGTATTAAGGGACTTTCTGCAGTGTTGGTCCAGAGCAAAGAGACCTACCTGAATTCTTGAAGAGACAAAGGTTATAATACCCTAGCAACCGAGAGATAAGGAAGGATGAGTTGCTATGAAGTTGATGGGTGATACATCACATCTGGACTCCGTGCTGAGCTGAGACTGTCACTTATAGATACCTCTTTTAAGAAGTGCCATTCATTACAATGGGAATGAGGAACTCTTAGCAATTGCAAAGATGTATGAAGTAAATCCAAATTCAGACATTTAATAAGGACTGTAGAGGCCTATACGCTGACTGAGTCTCAGGTTTGCAAGAGCTTTGTAATGCTTGCTATTTACAAACTTTTGTAGCACCAGAACTGTCAGAGATAAACAAGTTTGGTGGCAAAAGCGATCTAACCTTCTGACCTTTCTAGAGACCTATCATTTAATTAAGTGTCTGGAAGCAGAGTCTAGTCACTTCATGTTAAAGAATTTCTCATTGAGCTCCAAGCTGCATGATGTCACACTTCATTTAGCACAAAGAAAAGCATGTGCTTATACAGGAATCTAATGCTTTAGAGACATTCTAAAAAGAACTCATGAACAAATCTTATATCATTCTGAAGCCAAGAATATTTAGATTGAGACTATTACTTTGTTTTGATACATTTTGTCAAAATTATAAAGTTATAGCCTTTATTAGCCTAATTCAGGAAATACAGGTCCTAGGAACATGGGAAACATTAAAAAACTCCATTCAGTGAGAGAAATCCAACAATGTTGGTTTAAAAATGATATTATTTTGCATAAAAAAGATGGAAGGAAAAAATAATTTCCTTTATAAAAGTGAACCTAAAGCAAGTGGGGCATCTTTAGGGGTGGTGATAAATGTAATTCTATATCATATGCAAGGACCAGTCAGAGTTTGGTGATGATGTCACTCAGCTTGAAAACTTATATGCAATTTCTGCTGGTCCAGCCCAGAACGGTCTGTTCCTTCGTGTGAGGACCTATGTTGGCTGTCTTAGCAATTTTGGTGGTTTTAGAACTTCTACTATGCCGAAAGCATGAAGTACGCCTGCTTGGGATTAGGACTGGAGTTAAGCCATTGTGTCCACCGGGGGTGCTAAGGACAAGCTTGAAAGTCTGCACAACACTGCAATGAGGTCCAGCTGCTGAAATTGCTTGTTACAAGAAAGGACTTTTTCCAATATTGGACAGAGCAAAAAAATATGGTTTACCCTGGGCATTCTGACTGAAGTAATGTTTTAAACTTCTGCTCAAGTCAAAATCCTGGGGCTCAAGTGGAAATGAATTAAAATAGAAAAATTCATAAATC
The DNA here is from genome assembly GCA_016271365.2 of Neoceratodus forsteri. Lineage (NCBI taxonomy): Eukaryota > Metazoa > Chordata > Ceratodontiformes > Ceratodontidae > Neoceratodus > Neoceratodus forsteri. The sequence continues at coordinate 718,456,770 of CM057455.1, forward strand.
CAGTTGCCAACCAAAAAGACTTTGCCATCCATAAGGAAGTCCTTTTCTGCAAACAACTGTGGCTGGGAAGAAGCTTACCATTGTGCCTTGAACTGTCAGTACCTAACTACTTGATGTTCCCACCAAATCTTGATAAGTGACTTTTTTGATGATTCATGACATCAAGCAAGAATGATCCAGCCTGCACTGCTTCACTAATGTCAGAAGATTCTATAGTCCCAGATTCGAGGGTGAACCAGGGAAAAGACAGAAGACTACAGCCAAGCCACTGAAGGACTTTTATCATCCAGAATCAGAAGTTCTCACCAAGATTTTGAAAGTTGAAAGGAAAGACGACCAAGGGCCAGATATTCAAACAGTTGCACCTAGCGCAAAACCATAGCACTGGATTTGCATGAGGTTGCAATATTCAAAAGCCCTATTAGCGCTGGCGCTGTGTGGTAGTGTCAATGCTAATAGATAATAGTATGCAGGGGTGGGGTGAAGAGAGCGCCCATGAATGCCAGCTGCATGGCATATTCAAAGGTCTAGCACCGCACTACAGGCATTAGCATAACCTGTAGCGCGCAGCTAGACCTGCTTAACAGAAGCTGGCGGTAATGCAGCGGTGGTGCACCCCCATCATGGACCCTCGTAGCCGCTGTGGTACAGTAAACGCCCTGGTAGTCTAGTGGTCCCCCACCCCCTGCATGAATTCCGACCCATTGTGAATCACATTTACATTAAAATCCTTGGTAGTGTAGTGGTCCCCACCCCCTGTATGACTCCTGACCGTTGTGAGTCACATTCACATTAAAATCTATGGTAGTCTAATGGTTCCCACCCCTGCATGACTCCCAACCCATTGTGAATCACATTCACATTAAAATCCCTGGTAGCCTAGTGGTCCCCCCCCCCCATGAATCCTAACCCATTTTGAATAAAATAATATTAATGTCCCTGGTAGTCTAGTGGTCCCTCTGCATGAATCCCAAACCATTTTGAATAAAATAATAATAATTTCCCTGGTAGTCTAGTGGTTCCCCACCTGGCAATGACACCCCGCTAGCCGGGAGCAATTTATGAACAGAGCCAGCGGACTGGCTCAGCCTCTCTCTCACCACCACAGCCCGGCCGCTAGAGAGAGCGTCAGTCGGTGGCTGGGTCGTGGTGAGAGGAGGGCTGAGCCGCTACGCTCTGTTTGTAAATTGTCTCAAGCTCAGTGGGGGTGTCACTGCCGGGTGGGGGGACCACTAGATTACCAGGGAAATTAATATTATTTTATTCAAAATGGGTCGGATTCATGCAGGGGGGGTGGGGACCACTATACTACTAGGAAATTAACATTATTTTTATTCAAAATGGGTCAGGATTCATGCAGGGGTTGGGGTGAACCACTAGACTACCAGGGAAATTAATATTATTTTATTCAAATGGGTCAGGATTCATGCAGGGGTGGGGGGGGCCACCAGACTCACTGGGAAATAATATATTTTATTCAAAATGGGTTGGGATTCATGCAGGGGATGGGGACCACTAGACTACCAGGGACATTACTTTTCATTCAATTGTGAATGGGTTAGGACTGCACTAACTGTGTATGGCAGCACACAGTTCCTGCTGCTTCCAGACCGTATTTCTATTCCGACCAAAGGGATACTGTAGGGTATGCCTTGGCCTGCAGCGTCCAGCCTGTACTTCCATTCTGACCAAAAGGGGGAGCTTTGTGCTTCATGCAGTAGCACTGGGCAAACTGCGTAGTAATGTTTGCTAAGCAGCACTTAATGAGATGCAAATGTACCTGTTTGCCCACGGATAACCTAAGTAAGCTAATTTGCTTGGGAGCTTTGAATATAGCTCCCATTTGCCCCGGGCTAACCAGTTTGCACCGGGCTAATGTGTTAGCACTGTGCAATCGTGTTAGCCCCGGGCAAACCTCACTTCAGCATAGCACAGTTCTGCAGTGTGTGGCTTACATTGTTGTTTGCAGTAGATGTCAGACATCTCTGTGCAATCACACACAATGTTCACCGCCTGCAACACTGGCTTGCTCCAGAGTCTAATGAGCTGTAGTTGCAGTTTGCACTTCCCTGTTGCTATATTGAGTGCTGTCTAATTCCCGGGCTATTTTTGCCCTGCACTCCCAGACCAGTTTGCCTGGCTAGCTTAGACTGCTATATTAGCATTGCGCTGTTTCATTTTCAATATAGCTTGCTTTGTGCTCCGGGCTAAGTTTGCCCGCCGGGCAGTCATAATTTAGCCCCGTGGCAAAGTTTTGAATATCTAGCCCCAAGTCTACAGATAACTAGAAATGTAAGTATTATTTTAATCATTTCAATTTTAATACTTTAATTTGGCATCTGGGGAGGTAACATAAGGAATTTGTTTAACTACAAAACCTTTTGCACGCTGTGCAGTTTTGAAATAAGTCTTTTACAGAAATATAATCTGAGACACTAATGTAATGAGTTTGTATGTTCTTATATCAGAAGGCCTTGATATTTACATGCCGAAAGCATAGTAGCCAGTGCCATTTATTGTGTTGAATATTGCTTATTCATTTGCATTATTTGCTGAAATCTGTTTTCTTTGTGGTTTGTTTGATTTTCTGAAACTTTGGTTTATGTTTAAATTTATTATGTTTACAAGGTATAGTTATGCTAATTAGGAATATTTAGAATTTGTATATATATGAATAAAGTTTATTTTTCATATTTCTGAGTGTGGTAGAACATTTTCATCATTATCCAGAACCTGGAGAACAGGGATAATATCATATTTGAATTTTATAATTATTTTTGTAATTTTGAAAATATTTTGGGTAAGGCCGAGTAACTCCAAATGCTGTATTATAAAGTGATGTAACCTAATGTTCTGACATACTTGGAGTCTCCTCTGCTGGATAATTGTTAGTGGATAATAGTCCACACTTAGTATGGGAAATAAATATTATTGTTATTGTTGGCAAGTTACTGAATGACATAAGTAATATTTTTCTATTCTTGTTTCTGAGGATTTAAAGATAGAATTACCCCTAGACAGTGAGAAAAGACCGAAAGAAGTAATTAAGGCAGTAAAGCTGGAAGAAAAGGTCTTTGAAGTATCATAAGAAAAAATGTGGTTCTTTGTTTCAAAATTGTGTCATATAAGCATTGTAATAGCAATTGTTGTTTAAAGGATATTATTATTATAATTATTGTTGAAGCAGTGATTACTATTACAGAACCACATCTGTACAAGATCTATGTGCGAAAGTTATGAAATCTGAGGCAGTGATACATTTAGCAGGTTCTCTGCCTTCAATTATGAGTAGAGAGGAAACACTGAAAGATCTTTAAAGAATTATTTTTTTTTTATTATTATTTCATTTTATTCTTTTGGTAACCAGGTAATACCCACTAGGCACAAGTGCCTATTTTCAGGGGTGACCCGGAAGCACTGTGGTAGTTAAGTGACTTGTTCAGTCACACAGTATGCAAGTGGAGGTTGTGGAAATCAAACCCAAGTCTGCTAGATGTACCAAGCTCATTCACAGCTCGTTACTCTGACCTGTAGGCTATATAGAGCTGGTTGACCAGTTGAATTATGACAAAACATGTTTAACCAATGAAGTAAAACAGCTAAGCCAACTATGGGAGAAATCTCATGAGTGTAGTAGACTTGTACTGTAGGCCAGATCCAATTGCTCAAGAAACAGATGAAAGTAGTGAGAAAATATCTGACGACTGTATCTTGGTCAGCCTAAAGACTGACATTGCTGTTTTAAAAAATTCTGCTGAACAGCAGAAAGAGCGGTGTTCAGCTTTAGAAAAGGAGAAAGTTGAAATATTGGAGGCTAATGAACAGTTCACTAAGAATTTAGTTAAAAGTGAAGAAAGGAATAAGAATTTAAAGGAACAATTAGAAAGTAAAGAGGAAGAGTGGGTACAGAGGGAGAAGTACCGGTTAGCAAAAGGAAGGAGGGACCCAGGAACAAAAGCATAAGTGGGTCACCCCTAAGGTATCTACCCCAGGGTAATGAACAAGGGATTTTATCCTTGGAACTCCCTCTATGCAGGCTCTTACCCACAACCCTCCCTCCTCAATCTAGTGCTGAAGAAGAGTTAGAACAAGTAGTACAAGAAGAAAATACTAGCCGGCCTGGTAGCACTGAGGTTAAGGCGCTGGATGCTACACTTGTGCCATGCTGGCGACCTGAGTTCAAGAGCAAGCTCAGGCACGGGGTTGTCAGGGGCAGGGTAAGGATTGAGTGCCTGCAGGGCTGCTCTTCTCCCTGGGGGGTGGGTGAGGATAGCTGGGCGCGCCAGTGGCTCCAGTGGAGATTGGGGTGCTGCATTGGCTGCACGGTCATGCAGCGTGGGTGATGCTGGTAGGGTTGCCTTGCGCCCAGAGTGTCGGGTGCACCACGCAGGGAGGGCACCAAGAACAAGGAAAACCTGGCTCTGGGGAGGTACGGCACCTGACCCCCATGCCCACCATCAGATCCACCCTGCCTGGCTGCCCAGGTCCTCCGCCCAGGCCCACCCTCAGCCAGAGTCTGTGTGTGTGAGAGCCAGCAATGAGGAGGGGTGGCCCCACCCTGGATGGGGTTAAGCTGAGGTGCTGGCTGTGGGAGGGATGGGGAGAGGAGGCACAGGTTCAGGGGACCTCAGCGGCAGGAACAAGCAGGATGCCTGAGAGATGCCTCCTTGGGCAATGACCGGAGGGAAAAAGAATGAACAAAAGAAAAAAAGAGAAAATGCATAGGGATAGAGAGATCAGTGTACCAATAGAGACAAAGAGGATACTAAAGAGACCAGGTAGACAGAAAAGGGGAGATCTGAAGGTGCAACTTCACAAAATTAAATGAGGTTAGCCAATGGAAAGAGAGGTATGCCCTTTTGGAACACGTCTTTGAATTAAGAAAAGAAGAGATGTAAAGGCCCAAAAAGGAGATAACAAGAGTAAAAGTAAAAATCATGTGAAACTAGGAGCATCTGAGGAATCAGGCCCAGATGACTCCTCCCCTGAAAAGGAATATTCTGGTTTAGGGGAGGAATCATGTGAGAAACCTAAAGGGAAATATAAACCTAATCAGAACAGAAGTTCTGGTTCTGAACATGAGTCGCCTGACAGATCCAAAAGAAATAAATAGATGTCTGAATAGGAACAGGGATTTCTAAAATCAAAGACTGCTACACAAGGTTTTAAATTGATAGGAGAGAGGTACAATTCTAAATCTGAGAAAGGAGACATTGAGCAACATATTCGAAAATTAAAAGAATGCTTTGAATCTTTGTCCATAACTGATGAGGGAAAACAGAGTTCTGTGATCAAGTGGTCTGTTGATGATCTTCAAGCTGAATGGTCAAGAATGTCTAGAGAAAGTTGGAATAAACCAGATAAGCTGTACTAGTTCCTGAAAAAGGAGTTTGGTAAATGTTGCACTAAGGGGCAGCCAGATTAAGGCTACCAGATGCGAAAAGCGGTATTGACCAAAGCCCTAGGGAATATTATTGTAAGCTGAAGGATGTGTACTTTGGAGCAGAAGATCACTCAGGGATTCGGATGACATCCAAGATGCATATTATCAAGGCTTACCCCATACTAGTAGGACACAATTGGCACTCAAACTTAAAAGGAGGCCCAGGGACATCCACTGGATTGTCAGACAGGCAGGACACATCTGAGATTCTGGAAGAGGTGATGACTCTCCTCCATAGAAAAAGGGGGGGCCTCACTCCCAAGGTCCAAGTATCTGAGGTAACACTCTCAAATTCTTTGGCTGTGGAAGGGGGTGAGCTATGTACTCTCAAAAACAGGAGGTAAAGAAAGAGAAAAGGCAACGACACTCAACCAGGAAAAGCTGTGGAGCAGCCCAAGGCTGTGCCTGACCCTGCAGTAGTGGCCCAACTTTCCAGCCCTGCCCAAGCTTCCCCTGTTGTGGTTCCACCACCTGGCTCTGCGTCACAGTTCTGTCAAAGCCCTCAGCAATTCCCACAACCTCAGCCATACCAAAACCATGGGATCCCCCTTTGGAGGTTATGATCCGGTAGAGGCATGGCCGAGGGTATGGGAGAGGATATTACAGAGGTGCCTATGGAGGGCGACAAAACTATAATACTGATCAAGGCAGTTGCAGGCCCCAAGACAGAGCTAGACCTTGTTTCCCAGTCATGGAGGTAATACAGGGAATAAAGGATCAGATGGGAGACATAAAACGCTTCTCCAACAGTTGGTCCCATCCCCCACCCTTTAGTTGTTGACTAGTCCCACCTCCCTCTGCCTTCTGGTTTTCCTGCACCTTGCAGAACTCACCTGCAATCTCCAGTGCCAGTGGAACCAGTGGTAATGCCCTCTGGCTAGTGCCTTCTGTCCTTCCTAATACTGCCCAGGTCAATGAAATTGCAATTGCTAACAATGGTAATGAAGCTATTATGGAATTTGAAAATGAAAGTGTTAGCTCAGAACCTGACCTTTCCCTAGAGGTATCCCGAGATACTGCTATAAGCAATGTAGAGTGTCACCGTGAACCTGCCATGTTCCCAGATGTTAACAAAAACAAATTCTACATGGGCAACTTAATCCTTAAATGGAGGGCTGATAGGGTTTAATTGACATAAAATTGAAAACAGTCTAAGTCATGATGCCTTGGTGAACTCTGAGCTGAAGTAACCCTGATGTCCAGAAGCTTTTATGACAAACTGTTTGATGCGGTGGGTAACTCTAAGATGTTGAAACCTCTCTCATGGCTTACAAGTAGTAGGTTGTTGGGGGGTACTCAACAGACCTTAGGTAAAATGTGGCTGAAGTTGAGGTTTGGCAAGATGGAAGTCAACCATCCAGTGTATATCACTGATAGAACCAGAGGTGATTTCTTAATTGGAAATGACCTCCTAAAAAGATTTCAGCCTATCATTGACTATTTTCATGGAATTCTGTGGTCATAGGTAAACAGGCCTATTCCATTTGGGAAGAGTCTTAAGGTTGCTAAACAATCAGAATCATGCTATCTCGAGAAAAATGATGCAACGATCAAACTGAATTTTGTACGTTCTTGTGTACCTGATGTATCTGTGCTAGGTAATTCTGAACATTTAGCTCCATGGAGAAGTGAAGCCCACGTAGTTTGTCTGTCAAAGCATGATGTGGTAAAGTCTAAGATTAATGCAAGAGGCGTCACTTTCTTCACCTAGGAAGTGAACCCTGTTATGTCAGAGACACGTCCTGCAACTGACACAGAGACATTGGATTCTGAGTACCCAACCCCCTCTGGGGATGGTGGAAAGGAAATGCTGCCACTAAATCACGGGTCCTTGCTCTGCAACATAAGGTCAGAGGAAGGCAAATTAAAGGTGCCCATCAAAGCAGAGAGTTTGCAGACTGTAAATTCTTTGTTATGAGCACTGTTTAATTAGTGAACTGTTTTACAAGGTGTTAAGGAGGCGGAGGCCTAGTTTAACATACGTAATGAAACCGGAGTGGTTAGAGAATGTCCCATACCTGAAAGCTAGCGTGAGGAGCATAGGTATCTGTGCTTTGAACCTCCAAATAGGGCAAAAGAAAATACAACATCCTGTAAAGGTAGTACAAGGCCTAGGGACTCCCATGCACCTTGGGCTAGACATCCTTGTACAACTGGATGTGTATGTTGACCTAGCCAATGATGTTCTTTGGTCACGAATAATATCAAATAAAAGTGACACCACAGGCCTTGAGGTCTGTATAAACTATTCCTCAAGTGTGCCAGGTTGTGTGTGAGTTCACTACAACAATTCCAGGTAATGTCAAGGATTTCTCTCTTAAGGTTAATGTAAAGAAAGGCCAAGAAATGCCTGACAAGACTGCACTCTTTGTGCTTGACAAACAACTTAGTGATATGGGTTTAAAAATCCACTCCACACCTTGCTTGGACATGAGCAGCAGAGTAATACACCTCTTGTTACAAAACCCAACAGTAGAGCCCATCACTATAGGAGCTAGCTGTGAGTTAGGAGTAGCAACAGTGGAATTCTTCTATGATTTGGAGTTAGTTGTTCCAGTTATTGGTGAGTTACCAGAAGATATTGTTCATAATAAAACAGATGAAGAAATTAGGTCTATACCAAATGGTTTAATTGTTTTACAAGAAATGTGTCCAGTAAAGAAGGAAGAAATACAGGCATGTAAAGTTGAAAATGATTATCTTGTACTGTCCACCATGGTTAATGAAACTGAACCAATTTAAAGAGGTACATGCAACTGATACCGAAAATGTTTCTGAGATAATAGAAGATGCGGTAGAAATAGATACAAATTTACCTTTCCCTGATTTTGAAGTACAAGTTGAGCAAACTATACAAGATTGTAGTTGTGAAACTGAAGCAGAAAAGAGAAAATTTGTGAAATGTTCCTTCAGTTCAAGGATACGCTCACAAAGATGCTCATATATAGCCATCCCAGTGGTGCTGAGGGTTGAGGCGCTGGACACCACACCTGCCACGCCCAGTGACCTGGGTTCGGGAACGAGCCCGGCCATTGGGGTCGGTAGAGGAGGACTAGGATTGAGCATCCATGACTGCTCTCCTAGTCCTGGGAGGCTGGGAGAATGCTGCACTGTAGCAGCTCCCTGGGATGCCCGGGGCACTACTAGCACAGGTGTACATGGGAAAGGAGCATGGCGGACGTCGGCATGCAGTGCCTTGATGTCATTGCACGTCCACGCTCCCATGGGAGAACAACAAGGAAGAGGCTGGGTGCGACCGTACAGCTTGATGGCTGTGCCCTGAGCTGCCCAGAGGACTCATGAGGAATCCCATCGGGGAGGGTCCAGGGCCGTCCTGGCTGGGAGTGGCATGGGGGGCCCCTCCAGCGGGATGGCATTATGGCCATCCCACATCCTCCAGGGTGCAATTTGAGCCACCCAGCTCTCCGGGCAGGCAGGGCCAGCGGTTGGATGCCCCAAGTTGGCTTAGTGCTGCAGTAGGAAGAAAAACAGCAGCAGTGATAAAAAAAAAAGATGCTCATGGTTGTGGGGTAACTGACCTCCATGTTACCAGGGTCCCTAACGACCCCAGTAAAGGTCCAGTTTATGTACGCCAGTACAGAATACCACTAGCATCTTCTGAACATGTACAAGACATACTGGATACCTTTGATGGAGTAAGGAATTATAAGACAGGTGAACTCTTTTATAATTCCCCATTTGGCCTGTATTAAACCTACAGGAATGTGGAGGCTCACTATTGACTATAGAGTTAAGCCAACAGGTACCTTTACCTTGTTGGCCCATGACATATTCTCAACAAAGTTTGGTTGAAGTTCAGGGTGCCAAATATTTCACTACCCGTGATATAGTGAATGGATTTTGGACATTAAAAGTAGATCGAAAAGATCAATATAAATTGGCTTTTACCTTTGAAAGGAGACAATATACATGGGACGGGTGCCCTTTTGGGTACTTAAATTCACCAGCAGATTTCAATATCTTTCTGTATAAGGCCATGCCTGATGCTGAAAGCAGAGGAAATCTGGTTTACATGGATGATGTACTAATCAAAAACAACACTTCTGAGGAACACCCAGCTGAAGTAACCTATGTGTTAAACCAGCTGAAAACTGCTGGTGCCAAGTTTTCTTTACCAAAGGGACAATGGTTCAAAAATAAGGTAAACTATCTTGGGCATGAAGTTGATCCAGATGGGCTACACCCTCAGCATACCAAAGTTAAGGCTATCCAGAAAATGTAGCCACCCAAAACTTTAAAGGAGTTGTGTAGCTTCCTAGGAATCTCTAACTACTCAAGACAGTTTATCTAGGACTATGTGGACATTGTCTGTCCCTTCACCAGGCTGCTGAAAATGTCAGAACCCTGGGTGTGGGGGGGGGCAAGAGAAAGCCATGCAAGCTATGAAGGATAGCCTGAGTCAAGCACTGTGTCTTGCTTCCCACAAATGGACAAGGATTTTTATCTAGAGACAGGACATACTAGTAGTAGCATCAGTGCAGTGTTATATCAGAAACATGAGTCAGACAAATGTGTTGTTGCTTATGCGAGTAAAACTTTAAGTGATGTTGAGAAAAAGTTTTCAGACTGTGAAAAGGCTTTGTTTTCCACTGTATGGGCTAGTACAATGGTTCAAAAACTACATTTGTGGTGAAAGAGTTGTTCTAGAGCCTGGTCATCAACCTCTTATGTTTCTGGGGGGGTCAGAAACTTAAGGATGGTAATATGGCTAGCAGTAGAATTGTGGCCTGGACCTTAGCATTCCAGGGCCTATCCCTAGAGGTTAGGTATGCAAAGAACAAAAGGAATACAGTAGCTCTAAGGTTGGCAGACCTGGAGATGCATGACTATAATATAGATGAACATCCAGTATAAAAGCCTGACCTATCTTCTGAATTGGAAATGGTATACAAACATCACAGGCACCACCATGATGAGTGAGTGTGTGAGAATTTGCCTAGAGCCTACGTTGATGGTTGTTCATTCCAGTAAGGTGAAGACCGATATTCTGGTTTAGGAATGGTATGGCAGGATAATATACCATGTACTCCTATCAAATACAGGCTCGGTCCTAAGTCTAACCAATATGCTGAATTGGCAGCCACCTACATAGCAGTACAGACTGCAGTACAACATACGTTACAAGACACTTTAATTTGTACATTAGGCAGGTCTTCCTTACACATTTACTGGGGTGGAAGATGAACAGTATGATCAATTCAAGAGGCAGTAAGGTGACACATGCAGACCTTTTCCTAGCCATAGATCAGCTGGTTCAGGAACGTAACTTGGTTGTTTAATGCAAAAAGTTAAAAGGGCACTCAAAATTCAGGGACCAGACAAAACAGAAATGACTTAACAGATGCTCTGGCTAGGAGGGTGCTTTAAATGGAGAAGAATGGAACTTTGTTCCTCCTGTCCAAGCTAGGAAAAGAAGATCTTACACTTGTATAGTGATTTGATTTAGTGAAATTGCAACAATATGATGAAGGGGTAGGAAAGTTTTATCGTTTCATCAAGGATCCCACTGAAAACATGATCTCTGACAGTGACCTACGGAATATTCGTGAGCTGAGAGCCATGTATAGCCAAAAGGATAAATTCCAATTAAGGAATGATCTCTTGGTAAGAGTTGGTAAAAACCCACATGAGGTCCAATGAGTGGTTCCTTTAGGCCACAGGGGAATTATGTTACAACATGCTGATGTTAAACCATCAGAAGCACTTGGGGGGATAGAAGAACTTATGAAACCTTAAAGAGGTAGTCTACAGACCCAACATGTACAGCGATGAGTTGCAGAGTATGTGCAAGGTGCATAACATGTTGCAGATTCCAGCCAGCTACACCCAGACATAGAACACCACTACAGTCAAAAGGGATCACTATGCCTTGGTCAGACATCCAGATTGACTGAATTGGCTCTGTTACAAGATCTTCAAGAGGTAGCCAATACCTTTTGTCAATTACTTGTCTGTTCACAAAATGGGTTGAGTGTATACCTGCTCCAAATAACGTAGTTGAAACCACTGCTTTCTTATTAATAAATCACGTGTTTAGTCAATGGGGATTACCATTAAGATTAGAATCTGATGGAGGCCCCATTTTGTATGAGAGATAATAGAGACGTGGAAAATACTAGGGGTACAGAGAAAACGCTATGTGTCCCACCGTCCACAATCATCTGGACAGGTGGAACGTGCTAATCAAACAATCATGTCTATACTAAAGAAATATATCAGTTCTTCAGGAAAAGATTGGGATGTAAAGTTACCACTAGTATTAATGGTCATACGGGCTACTCCTAATAAGGCTACAGGTGTATCTTCTTTTGAGATGATGACAGGAAGACAAATGGTATTACCTTTACATCTCCTGTATACTACAGGAAATGTAAATTCAGCACATGCCACTACAGCACATGAATATGTAACCCATTTAAAATAGCATTTACGAGAAACCTTTGCATTTGCTCAGAAGAACTTAGAGAAAAGTGTTGAGGCTTCTAAGTCATATTACAACAGGAAAACTAATCCAAAAGAGTATCACATTGGAGATAAAGTGTTTTACTTTAACTTTAACTACAGTAGGATAAAGCCAAGGTCAAAAGTTTCTTTGAAGTTGGTAAGGACCCTTTGTGATCACTGACAAAATCTCACCTGTGGCATATCAAATTGAACTAAAAAAGGAAAACACTGGAGAAGTAGTACTTAAATGGGTTCATATTAGTCAGTTGAGACAATATCGTGAATGCAGCAAAACATCGTAAAGAATTCTGAATTAATCTAAAAGTAGTGATCTGAACTAGTCTAGCTAAAATGTTAATTGTAGCCGGCCATGTGAGGGTTGAGGTGCTGGATGCCACACCTTGCGCAATGCCAGAAACCCAAGAATGGACCTGAGCCATCGGGGGTCGGCAGGGGAGGGAGAGGGTCAAGTGTCTGGAGGACTGATCTCCTCTCCCGGGGTGGGTTTCTGGGGGTACCTGGCACAGCAGTGGCCTCTGGTGGAGACCAGAGTGTGGTTCATATGTTGAGCTACAGAAAGGGGGCCGGATGATGGCAGGTTCCAATGGCGGAGGCACCACGCAGGATGCCACTGAACGCTGCGTCCAGGAAGGAAACAAGGAAAAAACCCTACTGTCTCAGTAGGCATTGGTGGGGACCAGTGGTGGGTCCTCATGCCCAGTGCTGGGCCTACTGAATCATGCTCCTGGTTGCCTTCCAGTCGCTCCACTAGATTGATAGATAGAACACCGGAGGAGTTGACAGTCCCACCCCGAGGGGGGGGTCTTGGGGTTGGAGGGTTTGGGGAAAGTCATAGGGCGTGATCGGGGCTTCAGGCGGGCAGCAGAGAACTGATGAGTGCCCCCACCAGAGAGAGTATGAGACTAAATAGGTGATAAAGATAACAAAAAAAATGTTATTGTAATACTGATTTTGGAAACTGATGAATAAAGAGAATTTGTTGTATTTAAGAAGTGTTTAAAATAATGTAAAAGATTATTACATCATTTAAAACTGTATATAGTTGTAATCATGTTTATCCATGTAGTACTGCAAATATTTCTGTGCCACAAATGTACATCTCCAATTATGTCATCCAGTGATGTCACAAGTTACCACATGATGATGCAATTTTGTGTTCTATGGTTCATTTTCCCTGCAATGCTTAAACTATATACCCATATAGTAGGATGATAGTTTTGAATTACAAAATGCATTTTTTGGGGTGCATTTTTAATTAAAAGGGGGGGAAAATGTAGGAACAAAACTAAGTTAATTAAAAATATTGTAATATTATAATTTTATTATCCCATTCTTATTAAGTATTAATTACTATTTTATATTCCTAATAAGGGCTTAATTGATAAGGTTAAGGGAGGCAATACTGTAATTATCTGGTCATCATCCTTGTTTACATGGACTTCAAAAGAAAAAAACTGCTTAAGTGAGCCCTGGAAAATGGGATAATGCATTGAATTTAGGCTGTAATATTAAGGGAATTTTTGTAGTGTTGGTCCAGAGCAAAGAGGCCTACCTGAATTCTTGAAGAGTCAAAGGTTATAATACTGTAGCAACCGAGAGATAAGGAAGGATGAGTTGCTATGAACTTGACAGGTGATGTATCACATCTGGACTCCGTGCTGAGCAGAGACTGTCATGTATAGATACCTCTTTTTAAGAAGTACCATTCTTAGCAATTGCAAAGATGTATGAAGTCCAAGTAAGACCAAATTCAGACATTTAATAAGGACTGTAGAGGCCTATAAGGTGACTGAATCTTAGGTCTGCAAGAGCTTTATAATGCTTGCTATTTACAAATTTTTGTAGCACCAGAACTGTCAGAGATAAACAAACATGTTTGGTGTCAAAAGCAAGCTAACCTTCTGACCCTTCTAGAGACCTGTCATTTAATTAAGTGCCTGAAAGCAGAGTCTAGTTGCTTTGTGTTAAACAATTTCTCAGTGAGCTCCAAGCAGAATGATGTCACACTTCATTAAGCACAAAGAAAACCATATGTTTATACAGAAATCTAATGCCCTAGAGACATTCTGAAAATAAATAATGGACAAATCTTATTATTCTGAAGTCAAAGGTATTTAGAACAAGACTGTTACTTTGTTTTGATAAATTTTGCTAAAATTATAAAGTTATAGCCTTTATTAGCCTCATTCACGATATACAGGTCTTAGGAACATGGGAAACATGTTAAAAGGCTCAATTCAATGAGAAAAAACTAACAATGTTGGTTTAAAAGTTATATTATTTTGTATGAAAAAGGAAAAAAATTATTTCCTTTATAAAAACGAACCTAAAGCATGTGGGACATCTTTAAGGGTGGTGATAAATGTTATTCTGTATCATATGCAAGGACCATTAGAGTTTGGTGATGATGTCACTCAACTTAAAACTTATATGCAATTTCTGCTGGTTCAGCCCAGAATGGCCTGATCCTTCGTGTGTGAGGACCTATGCTGGCTGTCTTAGCAATTTTGGTTTTAAAACTTTTACTAGGCTGAAGCTATGCCTGCTTGGGACCAGCATTTGAGTTAAGCCATTGTGTCCACCGGGGGTGCTAAGGACAAGCTTGAAAGTCTGCACAGCATTGCAATGAGATTCAGCTGCTGAAATCGCTTGGTACAAGAAAGGACTTTTTTCAATACTGGATGGAGCAAAGAATATAGTTTACCCTGGACATTCTGACTGAAGTAATGTTTTAAACTTCTGCTCAAGCCAAGATCCCAGGCCCAAGTGGAAATGAATTAAAACAGAAAAAGTCGAAAATCCATCTGCCAACCATTAAAGCTTTGCCATCCAAAAGGAATCCCTTTTCTGCAAACAACTGCAGTTGGGAAGAAGCTTACCATTGTGCCTTGAACTGTCAGTACCTAACTTCTTGACGTTCCCACCAAATCTCGATAAGTGACTTTTTGATGATTCATGATGGCAAGTAAGAAGGATCCAGCCTGCACTGCTTCACTGATGTCAGAAAATTCTACAGTACTAGATTTGAGGATGAACCAGGGAAAAGACAGAAGACTACAGCCAAGCCACTGAAGGACTTTTATCATCCAAAATCGGAAGTTCTCACCAAGATTTTGAAAGTTGAAAGGAAAGAAGACCAAGCCTACAGATAACCAGAAATTTAAGTATTATTTTAATTTTAATACTTTAATTTGGCGTCTGGGGAGGTAACATAGGGAATTTAACTTTTAACTACAAAACCTTGGGTATATAGGTAAGCTGAAATCTAAACAAAAAGAAATACATTTTGCATGCTGTGAAGTTTTGAAATAAGTTTTGTACAGAAATATAATCTGAGACACTAATGTAATGAATTTATATGTTCTTATATCAGAAGGTCATGATATTTGCAAGTATGCTGAAAGCACAGTAGCCAATGCCATTTATTGTGTTGGATATTGCTTATTCATTTGCATTGTTTATTTGCTGAAATTTGTTGTATTTCTTTATGGTTTGTTTGATTTTCTGAAACTTTTGTTGTTTATGTTTACAGATTATTATGTTTACAATGTATATTTATGCTAATTAAGAATATTTAGAATTTGTATGTAAGTGAATAAAATTTATTTTTCATATTTCCGAGTGTGGCAGAAACATTTTCATCATTATCCAGAACCTGGAGAACAGGGATAATATCATATTTGAATTTTATAATTAATTTTGGGAATTTTTGAAAATATTTTGGGGTAAGGCCCGAGATAAATCCAAGTGCAGTATTATAAAAGTGATATTATAACTTAATGTTCTGACACAGTGGCAGTGGCTAAGCTCCTGGTGTTTTGCCATGGACCATTTTTCCAATGTCACCCTGACCTCCTGACAAGGAACCATCACAAAACGGGTGTATGTAATGCTCCTTCCTGTGTCAAGGCCATCTGGAACAGAAGCAGATATCCGGAGAACAAGTCATCGGACACAACAGCCAGACTTCTGAGGAGCAACTAGCTGGATGTGACTCCCCAGATCATGTACTCTGAATGTCCCGCACATTTGAACAACACCTGAACAGTCAGAAAATTCTCATGACATCTTTTTTTATGTGTAATCTGTTTCTCCTCTGTCGAGCACTGGGACCTGCTCCTCCTTCAAGTCACCTAGAACCACCAGCGACCCCTTCCTGCAATTCCCCCAGAGCTGCCTACCTCATATTTGCAGCCTTCCTTCAGGTTAGCCTGGCATATCCCTTTGCCGGGAGGGTCCCCTCCTTGAGAGGGAAGGCTCCGGCCGGGGACTCCAGCACGCCTATTTTCTTTCTGCCCGGTGCTGCTGAGGTGGATCGCTACTCTGCTGGGATTGCTCGAGGGCATTGTTGGGACAGCTGCCGCATTTGGCCAATCCCAGTGCAGTTTCTGCTTTTCTGTGGTGTTCCCTTAGTGCAATCCCTCTGCTGTGCTCCTGGTCTCCAGTGGGGGCCTTCATCCCCAACGCATCCCAGGGAGGAGAGCAGTCCCACGGATGCTCAATCCTACCCTTCCTGCCGACCCCCAGCCCGAGTCTGTTCCTGAACCTGGGTTGCCGCATGGTTCGAGGTGTGGCGTCCAGCACCTCAGCCCTCTGTGCCACCAGGCCAGCTCTCATGACATCTTAACAACCAGCAAGGGATGGATGAGTGTGGAGTAGTAGAAAGGAAAGGAGGACTCCAACCTTGCACATTGTGGAGAGCTACCGCCTTCACCTGCATCTGCATTGTGCCAGTAAGGGATGCTGCCCACAAATTGCTGCCTGCCTGGAAATGTCCAAAACCCTGATCCCCCACTGAGATTATCTGCAATGACTAATTGGGGATTGGAACTGACCATACCTTGTTCTACTCAGTTCAGGCAGGGGAATGGGTCCAAAACAAAAAAAAGAATGCGTATGGAGCTGGCTCGATTTACAAGACAGAAGCATATGGTCTAGTTAAGTGGTCACCTCTGTCTGGGAATCCCAGTAGGATAAGTTAACCAAGCCAACCTATGCACAGGCAGCAGCCTGAAGGTGAAGGACAGGTCCATAAGCCGAACTCCGTGGGCTTACCCACCGCAGCTGCAATCATGACTCATGCCACACTGCCTGTCTTGATGGTCCTTTTCCCGAGTGACTGATTGACCAGGAAACACAGGGAAATAAGGTAAGACTATGCTCCCCATGGCTCTGTACATACCTCAGCTGATAAAGGAGATTACTTACCATGAAGAATAACAATGAAGTGCCTAGTCCAGACAACAGGACAGTTTAGCCCAAGGAGGTGGTGACCTTAACTACCCTGGCCCATTTCATTCCTATCATCTACACAATGAAGGGGATTGTAAGCCTAGCTCAGCATGTTGTAACACAGCACAGTAAATACAAAATCACACATGTGCACACAATGCACAAAGCATCATGGGCTAGTAATCAATATTAACAAAAGAGTAGTTGTTCAACTTTAAGCAGAATTGCACGGCACCTGCAATTCTGCTTAAAGTTGAATCAGCATAACATTCTGTGGTGATTTGCATATGCAGCCTATGATGCTTTGCATTGTGTGGACATGTGTGATTTTGCATTTTCTTGAAACTTGGCTTCCCAGCCAAATGCCCTTTGGGGTAACCCTTGCCTCAGTGTTTGCGTACAGAGGTTCTTTGTCTTTTAAACAGCACAGTAGTCTCATACCAGCCAAAATGATAGAGGGGATAAAATTGCCGCCTTGCAGATGCAGAACTTCTGGCCTCCTCAGACAGCAACATCTTCATGCAACTCTGGCATCATTCAGTCAAGACTATGGTCATAACCCCACCCCCCATATTCTCCTCTTGACCTGCCATCAAGGTCGGGGGTCCGCCTGCAAATAGATGAGCTGGATTGCACTGCTCTAACACACCTGTGCATGCCTGTAGGGACCGCTCCATGATTTGAAGGATCTGTGGAATTTGGTGTCTTCACAGGATGGACCTGTGGATCAGTGAAGAACGTCCATAGAGGATGAACAGCATGTACATTGTGTAATTCAGCTTTACCACTGCCAATAGTACCACAGATGCACCATCTGCCCCAGCATGATAGTCCTGCTTTGAGGGGGAACAGGAATATGCATATTAGGTTAATTACATACAGCAGACAACAGGACCCTGCAGCCTAATCTCTCCTTCCTGTTACAGGTTTTTTTTTTGTTGCTCCTTGTCTCTCTCTCTGCTTTCTCCCTGTCTCTGTCCTCTCCTCTGTGGTTTGTGATAAGCCACTGTGTCACTGCAAATACCTGAAAACAGACAGACATTTTCTGTGTTGATGTCATAAGCTCCACATTCTGCCCTTTAAAGCCCCATCCTTGAAAAGGGGGGCACCAGAGACTGTACATGCAATCGCACACACCAGGGAATCTAGAGACTCCCCCTGGGTGGCCAGGTAGTCACTGTTCCTGTAATGGGCTCACACAGCAGCAATTAAAAAACCTCCACAGTTGTGCTAGCCAAGAAAGAATTCACACTAACACACAGATCTCAGACTAAACTGTACCTACTGTCCCACAAGACAGAACAGGGAACATAGAAACTGTAAACAGCCATTCAGCGAGCCCTGCCCCCAGCTGATATACCAGCATTGCAAAGTATGTAGGAGAAACAGACAAACATACACCCAGTCCCCACTCCCAGCACCAAAGTAAGCCTCTAGCTCACACAAAGGAGAAAACAAAGGTCTCCTGGAACAAATAAGTAATTGCCATGGACCCCCCCCATGGCTCCTGAGCTTATAAACTTAAGTCCAGCATCACATACCTCCATTTACAGCGCTCCTTAGGAATCCATGTAGCTGTCCTGTCCTACTGAGGTTGAACATCCATGCTAGGATCCCCGGGGCAAATTACCAAAGTGCTTTGTGTGCCCTGTACCTGCCCTCAGTCTTCTCTGCACCAATTACTGAAAAGAAAGAACCAAAACTCAGTGAGTCGAGCATTCTGACGTATGCCACACTGTACCGAGCCCGACTGAGTGGGCATGCCCACCATCATGAGACGCATGTGACATGGCTAGTGTTGGGACGTTCCATGTTTACACACATGTTCCTACTCAAAAACCAACAAATGAGCCTGCTGCCCACCAGAAACAGTGTCCTCAATGGTGCTGATGAGAAAAAAGAGCATGGCAAACAGCCAGAGAGAAGGACTGCCTGTCAAAAATGGTGTGAAGGGCCACAGCCAAAAACTGCTGGCAGCAGCCCAGCACAGATAAAGGAAGAAATCTGTGCAAGTCCGAAATGGCACTCAACTTCTACCTCCTCCAAGTGTCCACACAAAGAAGCACCTGCTGAGATTCAAAAACACAATGTTCCAGTCAAGGTTGAATGGGGGGAACAATTCCACTGCAGAATGCTGGTGACCTGAGAGGAGGGGAGAGAGCCAACAAAAAAACCTACATTAGTGGAAAAATAAACAGGCTGCCTGTTGAGCAGAAAACAACTCTATAATAAGGGAACCAACAGCGCTGCATGGGAAGAAAAACAAATGACTTAGCAGAGAAAATTGATTGAGGGAAGACACAGGGTGAGAGGGGAGACTATGACAAAAGCTCTATCCTAAGGAAAAACAGGTGCATTGTAGTTGGGGAGGTGTGAAAACACCAAATACCTTACTAGCCAAATGACCCCCACCCACAAAGACAAATTCTGTTTTGACAAAAGCACTGGGAAGGAGAGAGAAAACAAGCGAGCTATGCACTGATCTAACTGAACACCGAAAAATAGAACTTACTTACCTGTGGTACCAGGCTACCTATTGTCTTGCAGACCTACCAGAGAGAATAACACCCTACAAGGTGAATGGTCTCCATCCAGGCACTGTGGGCACTGTGGAAATGGAAGTTAACTAGCAGGTTATCCAGTTTGAAAGCTTAAGGTTAACAGGCACAATTTCTAAATTTGGGGACGAGCTCTCACCAGGAAGCCCCAACCTGCCCGGAGTTACATAATGCTAACTAAAAGGATTGTAATTCTGATTGTACCCAATAAATACATAAATAAAATAAAACAACAAACCTAAATCTTTCAGAGGGTTCTTCTGTGCTGCTACCCCTACTTGGTACAGCTAAAAACTGAGGTGGAATGCATCTGTTCTGTACCATATCCATGAGGGTCTGTGCTGAGGTCACAGCTTTGAAACTGTATCACCACACCACTGGGGAGCACATTATCCATATGTATTAAATACCCTTCCCATTGACAATGTGGAGTGGTACAGAAAAATCTAAATCTAACTTCAGGGGTATCTCTTGCAGCAGGCCACACCTATGGAACTACAGTCACCAGGCACTATAATCACCCTCTTCTATGAAAAGCTATCATTCCCAATGTAACCATGTACCTTTTAGTCCTATACTGCATTGTTTGTATATTTTATTGTACTACCTACCCTAAGTCTAACAGCTGCCACTGTTGTTGAGTTGTATGTCCAATGATTATTGTACAATTGCGTTGTACACCTGTACGCAATGTCCTACTCTCTATCTCTTGATTGTACTTGTTCAGCTCTATGTAACTAACTCGGGGTCTCCCCTGAAAAAGGGACACTTGGGGCCAGTGGGCTTACCCAGTTAACAACATTTAATAAATAAATAAAATAAATACATTTTATTTAGTTTTTGTTGACCGGGTAACTGCACTAGACAAATTCTGCCTATTTTCAGCACGACTCGGGGAGGGGATACAGGTGAATACCAACTGATTTTGAACCAGATTAAGCTGTTGGTAGTATTTTAGTGAATGGGAGGAAATTTGGCCAGGGCACTGGGAAATTCCCTACTCGCTGGTTGGGGAGCTGTGGGCTGTCTGTCAGGATGGCCACTCAGTGTGAGGAGGTGGATGGAATGGACAGTCATGAGACAGAGGAGCAGGCCTCCTCCTCTGGTCTCAAAAATCAAGAGGCTTTTTTGAGAGAAATTGGATTTTTTTGAATTATAAAAGATGAAGGACAGAAGGATTTAATGCAAGTGATGGAAGGCGTATGCAACCCACTGGAAACAACAAAGGGACTCTGGAATGCAGTTAAGTTCTAATTTATTTTTGGAGGAGATGCAAAGTAAAATCTGTTTTAAAAAGAATGAGGAAAGTTCAGTGGGGCTGAAATGCAGAGGAGTCATTTTGTAAAGGCATTACCTGTATTTTCTGAGGAGACTAATGCTGCTGTCAGTGAAAGTGGTGGGATTGTCAAAACCTATGACACACCAGCATCAAACAAGGATGCCGCTCAACAGCTTAAACTCCCTTAGTGAAACTGACACAAAGGACACCATAAAAGTATCTCTCAGTGTGGCTGGCAGTTTAGACGCTAGGAGTGCGTGTGCCAAAAGATGAAAGGCACAGGGAAAGATAAAAATAAGAGTGGATTTTGTGAAACAGGGAACATGCAAGTGGGAAAGAGAAGATGCAGACAGCAGAATCCTCAATTTTTCCTCAAAAAAGCATCAAGGCCCAATGCAAAAATGGGCGAAAGCAGTTTGCAGAAGATTTTAACTTGGACCCTTTAGGATGTGTTGGGCTACGGGCTGGGAATCTTCAAAATAAGGACATTGTATATCAATCAAACCCCCAGAATCAAGAGAACGTTATGAGCTTTTCCTTCACAACCAAAGGTCAGGCAATTAAGATGACCTCAGTGGAAGGAGCAAAGTCAAAAAGAGCAGCTTTAGTTTCTGCTAACAGAAATATTTCTTTTAATTTGCAAAAGTCGGAAGGAATTTTAGCAGACTACCAGGCTGGGATAAAAGTTAATCAGCCTCAGGCTACATCTGTAACAAATCAATCTGCATTTATGATTCACTCTGTCTCAGGTGACCCTTTTGCTGAATGGTCTCCTGAGGTTGCTTTACTAGTGTCGGGCTGGAAGAAGGGCCCTTCTGGTACATGGCTCCCAGATCCTGAATGGAGCCCAAATGATCCACTGTCCCAGCAAACTCCAGAATGGCGCCCTCCAGTTCAAGATCAGGTACCTGCTACACAAGGCCCTTTTACAAATAAGATTGAGAGTTCTGTTCCAAGGATTCTACTAATTCAAGGAAGGAAGAAGCATGAAATGAAGAAGGAAACGGACAATAGTTGGGACACTGAGACTAAGGGGTTTCGGTGATGCCCCACAACCAAGACCTTTGTTATCTGAGTTGTTTGCAAAAAAAAAGGAAGCCGCACCTTGTAGGAATGCAGTTGCATAAGGTATAAAGGGGCCTAGAAGTAAGGCCTGATAG
This sequence comes from Neoceratodus forsteri, assembly GCA_016271365.2. Lineage (NCBI taxonomy): Eukaryota > Metazoa > Chordata > Ceratodontiformes > Ceratodontidae > Neoceratodus > Neoceratodus forsteri. The sequence goes on from CM057455.1 coordinate 718,478,928, forward strand.
GCTGTTTATAGGAGGTTATTACTTAAAGAATCTTAAAATTTTCCCTAAAGAGGTCTTCGCCATTAATATCTCGGGCGAAGATAACTTTGATGTGAGTTTCTGGCCCCTATTTGCTAGATCTTTTTGGCAACGATACAACCAGGTTAAGTTTTCTCCTCTATGGACCCCTTTTTTAGTTATTCCATTAACTAAACCCTTAATTAAATATGTGATGATAATGTTTAGGAATGAGGGGGGCCATGTAGAGGACATCACTTACTGGTTGTCCCAGAACTGTGAGGTGCTGAATGCCCCGGAGGCTATTCTTGATTCAGAATGTTTCTGGACAGGGAGCTGGAAGTATAAAGTGAAACTCAGACAGGTTAAAAATTAAATGTAACATATTCTGAATTCTTTTATGTTAGGTAGGGACAGAGGTGTGTGCTTTTATGCTGGCCAGCCTCGTGTCTGCTATAAGTGTGGTGCACATACCCATCTATCAAGTGTGTGTGATACACCCCATTGTGAGATTTGTATCCAGTGTATAAATCAGTTGAAATGTGATTTATGTGAGGAATTGGGACACGGGTTTGGGGATTGCCCTTGGCCAGCTAAAAATAAAGCAACTGTGGTAAGCCCCGAGCTCTTGATACAAAAAGCCCAGGACAAAGCTTTTGGTAAAACATTTACAGAAGATAAGAGGAATAACTCCCCCCCCCACTCACCCACTTGGACCCCCCTTCTCCCTCCTATCCCCTCAAGAGGTTGATTTGACTAAGGGAAATGAAACCTTGGATCCTAAAGTAATAATTATTTGTGGGGAAGGCAACAGGCCCACTGATTTGACAAACATAAAGGTTTTTCTCTAGTGTGCTATCAGGATGCCACTGTGCGTCGATAGCTACACGTGTCTGATAGACGAACACCAGAAGTTCCAAACAGCCCCCAAACTGAACCCTCTGAAGTAGTAATGGAAAATTCTTATGCAATTTTGGATGCTCTAGGTGGGGAGTCAGATATGGACATTGGGGTGGTGGAACCGGTGCAGTCTTAAGGGAATAGGCTTTCCCCATCAGATTATAAAGGGAAAAAAAAAGAAAAAGAGGAAGAAAGGGCCTTAATAAGTTTGTACACCTCTGGTTCAACTATGTATAGGATCTTTAAACTGCTGTAGTTTACTAAATGCTCCTAAAAGGCTGGCACTTTTTCAATATATTTATGGTGGAAAATTTTATGTTTGCTTCTTACAGGAGACCTGGATGTACAAACAGGACCAGAGTAGATTTTTCAAGGCAGAGTGGGCTTGGGGGCCTTCCTACTAGTCTTTTGGCTTGGACAAGGCAGATGGGATAGGGATTGTGTTTAGTTCTTTTTCTTTTGTACTGTCCAAATTAATTGACTTTATTCCTGGTATACTTATGATAATAGATGGACTGTGGCAGCATTCTAATTTTAGATTCATTATAGTCTATGGGCCTCAAACGAAAGCAGGTAGGGTGGCTTTATTAAATACCATTCAACCATATTTGGCATCTTCAACATATATCATTATGGGAGGGGATTTTAATTGTGAGCTCCCTGACCAGAGAGTGGTTGGTAGTGGGAAAAAGATTTATTGTGATATGGCTGCCTTAGGGAGAACTGTCAAAATTGTGAATTTTCTAAATGGAAGACATTTTCAAGTTCTGGGTCCCCCATACACACATAGAAAAGGGAAAGTGACCTCGGTGATAGACCACCTGTTTCTTTCTAAATTCCCCAAGTGAATTTTCAGACCACCTTTTGGTAAAAACAATCTTCGCAGCATCCCCTCCTAAGAAATAGAGGATAATGTATGGTCCTCTATCGGTAACCGGTCAGTTAACTGTCGAGGAGGTTGCCAGGCGACCCGTGTAAACCTCGAGGCTGAGCTCGAGGTTTCACGTGTCATAACAACTGGACAATTAACCGATTGCCGATAGAGACCATCCATTATTATTATAGCGTATGGTCCCATGTAAAAGGCTGCTTACTTTTTAATAACTAGTCACTGCCGCACCATTCAGTCCTTCCCTAACCACTGCTGTTCATCCGTGGTTCCCGTTGAAAAAAGCGCATGCATGATCATCGCTGATTGTGTAACCTATCGATGTGACGCAGCATCGATAGGTTAACATTATATCTACGTCACATCGAGCAGTTAACAACCTTTAGAAATTATGATTTCCTAAGGTTAACAGCATTCTACCATACATTATATTGAAAATAATAGATGGCGCCTGAATGCATCCACTCTGGAGTGATCCATTGGTTTAGGATAGGATAATGAAGCTGTTATAAGCCAGAACATCAGTAGCTGGACTTATATGATGATTTGTGGGAATGGTGGGCTGACACAAAGAAGAAATAAAATTATGGTTTCAGAAGTTTGGGAGAAGGAAAACAAATGGAACACTTTTTCATTATCAGCTACAACATTTGTTCTTGATAGTAGTAACATCCAGGCAGGATTGTTTTTCACAAATTGAACAGTTAAAAATGGAGATGAGGGCATATCAATTTGACAGGGCTAGAACACTGAGGGCGGAGTTACAATTTGGGACATAAAAAAAACTCATTGGGGACCCATTTGAAGCTTTTAAAGCTAAAATTGAGGCCTGTCGATTAGAAGAATTAAGGGATGAAGAGGGGTGCTTGTTAATACTGATTAAGCTATTTGTAACACCATTAATAATCATTTAAAATCACAAGGGATTTCTCATTCTCTGGGAAGAGATGGGATTACTGCATATCTAAAAGTGATTAGTGTTCCTTCCCGTCTGAAGAGATATTAAAACTAGCTTCCCTATTACAGTGTTGGAAATAAAAATAGCTATTGAGGCATACAAATTAGGACTTCCCCAGGGATGGATGGGCTCCGCGTATGAGTTCTATAAATCCTTTGTGGAGATCTTAGCAGTATGTTTAGAAGGTATTTTTTGCTAATTTTTAAGTCAAAATTCTGCTCCAGTGGAGTTCACCTCTGGTCTCTTGGTATTTTATATAAATCTGGGAATACGCAACTAATTACTAACTGGATGCCTATTACAATTCTAAATTTGGATTTTGAAATTCTTTCTCATATCTTAAACAATAGACTATGAAGAGTGGCAGGGGTCCTGGTTCACCCTTCACAGTTTTATGGTCTTCCTGATAGGAACATTCAGAGTGCTCTATTTATAGTAAGAGATGTGATTGAATATTTTAATAAAACAAGACAGCAGGGTTGTATACTCTCATTGGTCAGAGTAGAGCTTTTGATAGGGTGCATCATCAGTTTTTGTTTCTCACTTTAGAGCATTATAAAATACAGATGGAGTTTATTCAGTGGATAAAATTAATATATTCTGCAGTTGTTATACACCCGGTCATTAAGGGAAATGTTAAGGCACCCATTCAAATTATATCTGGGATGAGACAGGGATGTCCATTAAGTTCCCTGTTATATGTTTTTGCATTAGACCCTTTGTTAAGACAAATAAGTTCACTTAGCAATGTGATAGGTGTGTCAGGTGGGCAAGGTCAAGAGATTTTAACAATACAAGCCTATGCAGATGATGTCTGTTTCTTACTTTCAAAGGCAGAACTAAATCCCATAGTGCTACAAGAATTAAATAATTATGCAGCTGTTTCAAATTCTAAACTGAATATAGGCCCTGCTTCCCCAAACCCGAGATGTATAAAGGGGATTAATACTTCAGCAAATCCATTAAAAATTCTAGGAATAGTATATGGTCCCCAAAATTGCCCTGAGGTAAACAGGGAGACTGCCCTGAAATGGGTGGAAGCTAAAGTTCAAAGATGGAAGAGTTGGAGACTTTCTAAAATAAAAGGGTTTGCATTATAAAAATATTTTGGTCCCACGCCTTTATGCTTATGGCATTTCTCTCCCATACACATATAGAAACCATGTTATATGCTAGTTTTTCTCCATGTTATGGGTAGCAGGCTAAACCCTATCAAATGCTGTTTACCTATTTATCAAAAGCACAAGGTGGGTTGGGTATGATAGACCTGGTGATTTTTTTTAACTTCCTTTTTGTAACACAGAATCTAAGAGTGGGAATACGGTTCCCGTATGCTCTGCACCATGTATGGTTACTGAATATAAATAGGTAACTACTTTGCACTATGGAATGAAGTTCCCACTAAACTTCCCCTAAAATATATATTCTTGGATATTTGAAACATTGTGCTCAAAAATTTTACAAATGGGCGCTATCTAAATCTTTGGTACTCCAAAGTTCAGGTTCACAGCTCTATAAAATTATATTGGAACAAGTGCACCCGTTGGAACCACAATTAAAATATTGTCCGGATTCTCTTAAAGGGTCAGTTCTAAAAAAGTTAAATAATGAAAGAGTTCCCACGCATATGTGGGAAATTTTATGGTTTTCTGCGTATGGAAGATTGAATGTTAAAGGTAACGTAAAACATAAGATGCAAAATAAAAGGTACTGCCCTTATTTCTAGTGTCAGGCTTGTGGAAGAAATGATGGTTCATTTTCTTTTTGACTATTCTTACACAAAAATCATATTATGTTTTTTTGGCAAATAAATGGGGTCTGAATTGGTTAAGGGTTTTAGACTATTAAACTCTAGTTTTAGTTATTTTCCCACTTAAGTAGTAAATATGACTCAAGTACAGTTGTGGTGTTTTTTATTGTTTAAAATCTTATATTTGCAAGCCAGTGGGTATTGCAACAAAAGTATATGGCATATGATACTGTCAGCATTTTACTTATGGAAGCTATGAAAGGAATTTATGTAAAGACAAAATGTTCACACTCTAAGAAAGTCTTCCAGTGGTGGAGAGGGTTTGAGATATTCATAAATTATAAGTAGGATTAAGGGTGGCAGGAGTGACATTAAAATTATGAATTCTTGAGTACCTAAGGGTTTTGTTGCAGGATGAGATGATGTATGTACTGATCTATTGATTTGTTCTCTTTGCTATGTTTGTTCAATTTATTTATGTGATTTAACTTTTTTTCCTTTCTGTAAAAGATTTGTTTGTGTTGATATAATAATAAAATTCCCTACTCTTTTGAGAAGTGCCATGGGATCTTGAACATCCACCTGAACTACCATCAGAACAGGCTGATGGAACCTCGATTTAATGTTTCATCCAAAAGATGGCACCTCAGGAGTGCAGCACCCCACCCTCATGCTGCACTGCAGTGTCAGTACTGGGATATTAACCCAAGTGCCTGGTGTGGGATGACCCACAGCCTTCTGATCTCCCAGCCTCAGAGGTGAGTGTGCCTGCTGAGCCACTGACACTGACACTAGGACCACATGGAAACTTTTCTAGCTAGCGGTCTACCATGGGGCTGTCCACTCTGTCATATGCTGATGTTGACCTGTCTTATAAGAGTGGGTGGCCCCCGCGCCCTCCTCAGTTCTTTTCCTGCTGTCGACCATCATATGTCAGACGTCACAAAGATCCACCAGCTTCAGTTGACTGCCATTTCAACCGATTTTCTTCATCGAACCTTTACTCTTTTGTTTTTCTGTCTCTAGTGTGTATCACTTTAGCGATAAAGTGATCCTCACTCTCCGTTTATGTCTAAATCCACCTCTGTGAATCTGTTCAAAAAGTGTGCCTGTGGACAGAAGATCCCCAAGAAGGATGACCACAAGGCCTGCTTCTGCAGCCTAGGCCCAAAACACGACACCCAGGCTTGCGTGATCTGCTGCAGCTTCACCCAGGCCTCCAGGAAGCGCCAAGGGCAGACCTTTGAAAACTTTTCTGCTGAAGCAGAAGATCACCCAGATGGAGAAGGAGCTTTGGGCTCGAAGTTCCTCCACTTCCCCTTGACGTCCACAGGCTCGCAGCCCTCCAAGGCCTGAGACAAATCTTCGGGGAAGCATAAACATTGAGACAAGGACCAGCCCAAGAACAGAACTCAGTCCTCCTGCCTCGATCCCGGTCACCACTCCTTCACCAACCAGCGCGGACAGTCCTCATCAGGGACTGCCCTCTGCCTCACATGCCCTTTCCCTTGCAGGGCTACTGTTGGCAGCTCCCCACCAGTGTTTCGGTGGTGGTGGTTGGTTCAAGGGCTTTGGCACCCACCAGCTTCACAGCCCCTACTATTCAGGCTTTTATTTTTGTGGGCACTCAGGTGGCTCTGCTGGCTTGTTGACGGGCTCAGTTTCAGTGGTTGCCAGGTCACAGTCAACACCTCGCCACCAACCACAGCCATCTCTTTAGTCATCATGTCAGGCCCAGGTCACTACCTTCTCCAGTCACCTCGGCCTGGGCCTCGGTCACCGTTGCCATCTGCGTGCTGACCCATGCTGAGGAGCTACTCAGGGCCCCAGCCTTTGTGGCCACCCTCCTGGTGCCAACTCTGGTGCTGACTCCAGTGTTTCCTGAACTAACGCCAGTAGTGGTGGACTTCCATTCTGTGCTTACCACCTTATGGGATTTCATGCAGGCTAAGCTTGCTCTTCCCCAGGGCCCATCCCTGCAATATCCCACTGCTTCTCCAGCGGGGTCATGGCTCACATCCCCAAACCCATGCCCTCACTCCCCACTCAGGACTTGGGGGACAAGAGTGGGTGCCGTCCAGACCTCATTCCTTCTGATGAGGGTGATGGCAAAGGAGCTACTCTTTACAACTCCTCCTCCTCCTCCATGGTTTCGGCCAATGGTGAGGAGACCTCGAGGTATATCCTGCAGCCCCCCCATGATCCCTCTGTTGTCTTTGTTATGAGACATTTACAAACAGCCATGGGCTTCGACACCAAGGAGCAAGATCCTGCTTGATATCGATTGGCCACTTATCAAGGCTTCCGGATGCCCCTCCTTTGGTCATTCCTCTTTTAATTGAGCCTTTTGAAGATGCCACCATGGTCGCCTGCCATCAGCCCAGTTTGATATCTGCTGTGCCAAGGAATGCAAGGAACCAAGCATACAAATTATACCAGGCTCCAGCAGGAAAGCTTTTCTTCACTAATCAGGCTCAAGCAGATTCAGTGGTCATCTAATCTACCCACAACCTACCAAGAGGCTGAAACACCTCAGTTCCTTACCTCGGATAAGGAGTCTTGGAGGCTGGATCATATTGGCAACAGAACCTTTGCCTCTGTCACACTGACCATCAGGTTGTTAAATTACATTTCCCATATGGTCCAGTACCAGAATCAGGTCTGCGACCAAGCCCTTGAATCTGCTTGGGTCCTCACAGAGGACCCTCTGAAACAGCAGTTGCTGCAGTCTCGCAAAGCTGGGTTCAATGTTGGCACTCACTTCCTTAGGTGGCCTATGGTGCCGTTGATGCATCAACAAGGGTTGTCATGGTGGGCATTTGCCTTTGTTGGCACTCTTGGTTGAGGGTGTTGGGCTTTGCACAGGATGTACAATTGTCTGCCCTAAATGTCCCTTTTAGAGGCTACAAGCTGTTTGGTGCTGTTGTGCAGGACATATTGTCTCAACTGCAAGCCTCGGACCCACCTCCATTCGGTCCACTCCATGTATCACACCAACCAGCCAAAAAGTGGTTGAGTGCTTTTTTTCAGTCTATTCATAGATCCAAGCCCTCCAGCAAATCTCAGGCAAATGCGGGCCGTCCCTGCCAGCGCCCACCCTCCTCTACCACAGGAAAAAAAACAGAGGAGAATGCGGGCCCTGGCTGCCCCTGTCAGTTCAGCCTGACTCCTTGCCTGCCCCTCCCATAAGCATGATGTGGTGGTAGGGGTTGCTTTTCCTACACTCGGACAAGTGGAAGGAATCACCAGAGATGCCTGGGTACTGCAGATCATAGTAGGCTGGCTACAATCTGGAACTTCTGGAGTGGCCTTCAGATAAAAACCCAGGTTGGTCCTCTTACCTCCAGACTGCATTCCAGTACTCTGGGAGGAAATCCACCCTTGTTGCAAAAAGAGCCATAGAACCTGTCCCAGAAACTCAACGGACAGAGGGTTCTATTCTTTTCTTCCTGGTGCCCAGATGCACAGGAGATCTCAGGCCCATTCTGGACCTCCAGGAGCTAAATCTGTTCATCCAGCGCAAAAAGTTCCAGATGGTGACACTCCAGAGTCGGCTGCCCCTTCTGTACCAGGGAGACTGGGTTTGCTCCCTTGACATGAAAGATGCCTTCTTGCGCATCCAGATACATACCTCCCACAGACAGTACCTAAGGTTTCATTTCCAGGGGGCACACTTCCAGTTCCGGGTCTTGCCCTTTGGCTTGTCTTTGGCCCTTTGGGTGTTTAACAAATGCCTGGCAGTGGTGGCAGCCACCCTTGGGCAGGAGGGACTCTATGTCTTCCCCTGCCTGGAGGACTGACCTCAAAGCCCAGTCCAGGAGCACCTATTACAGACTCTGGAACACACCACCTGTCTATTCCAGGATCTGGGCATCATGACAAACCTGCCCAAGTCAGTTCCTGACCCCCGACATTGCCTTCTAGTACATAGGGGCAGTCTTGGTTACCTCTCGGACATGGCCTTCCTGCCCCAGGACCGGGCAGATTGCCTTATAGCCCAAGTCCACCTGCTCTACAGCCGGCTATGTCTCAGCCAGAACCTTCTTCTCACTTTTTGACTGATGATTGCAGCCATAGTCACAATGCCTCTAGCCAGATTGCACATGAAGATCCCTTACGGCACACCAAGGGTCCAGGGACCAGTGTACCAATGATGTGTAACAACCAGTTCTGGTTTCCTCTTCACTGAAGAGAGTTCTCCTTTGGTGGATGTAACCCAGCAACCTGTTAAAGGGAAACTCCGATTGAGTCCCTCAGTGCAGCAGTGGCTGCAGAAACGCCCGATTAGGGCTTTCAACATGAAATAAATTTTTTTTAGTACCTGGTGCCCTGAAATTTTAATAGAAAAGATCTGCTCGCTCCATCATGGCGACAGACCTGCAGGCGGACATCTCGCACACCTCGGGTGACTTCCACCGCGAAGGTTATGCTAATGAGGGCTACCAACAAATGGCAGATGTTGGTAGCCCTCAGCTTATTAAAATTGTTTAATGTCCTGGTCTTATTTTTAGGGATGTAGATTTCCTGTCACCTCAATCCAGTGCTGGTATAGTCACTGTTCCCCACCTCCAACCTTTATTACTCTGACCAGGCCATTCCACTCCTCACTAGCAGATCAAGAACTGTATCCCCTCTTGTCACATGCCTGACATGAAAAAGTAGCAGTCCTTCACAACTGACAAGAAACCCCTCCCTGCATTCCCTAAGGAATTCGTTCACCATCTAGTCAGTTGGGCAGGTTGAAATCCCCCGTGAACTAGAGATCACCATAGTTGTTGCCCTTTTAATTGTGTTTGCCATTTCTATGTCGCTGTGCTGTACAACCTGATGATCTGTAACACCTCCCGAATTGTCTTTTCTGCCTCATGTGGACCCTAATTTCAGCCACAGGTTATCTGTAAGACGCCACTCTCCTTCCTCCTCCTTTCTAACTTGTTCAGTCCAGTTCCTTTGTGTACTGTGCAGCCCCTCACATCCTCCCTGTTCCTCCTGGAAAAGACTTGATGCCTTCTCCCCAGTTCCCCCATATCCCAGCTTATCTCCCTTATTACAGCAGATCTCTATTAGCACTGCTCATGTACATTGTAGTCCATTTCAAGGAGTTCACCTGTCCTCTTGTTAGCCATGCTACTGCAGTCACCATTATGCAACAAAGGACTGTGTTACTCCCTCACTGCTTTGGACCTTTACAGCTCTCTTTTAAATTTTACCTCCTTGTAGCAGTTTGGGGTAAATTCCATACTTGTACTCATTTAAAGGAAAATGACACCGTCAGATCTTGTAAATTTTATTTGTTTCCATTTTATTTTTATTTTTTATTCATTTGAATCTAGGATTACAAGTACCTTTGAGCCAAGGCTCTTTCACAAAGGTTCCACGTCAAAGGAGGTACAATACAGAGTAGACAAGACATTCAGTTACATAGGCAAGGTAAACAGCATAACACCAAATACAAGTATGTGGTTATGGACATTTGGGCTAGCGAGTACTACAGCATTGAGCAGCAGCAAGAGAACAGAATGAGGAGAGGGGACTAACTGAGGGTGCAGCCAGAGGCATTGTCATAATGCAGATAGAAGTGCTGGAGTCAAAAAGGAGAGAAAGCAAAGAAAATAGACAACTCTTTTCATATAGCTGTTAGGGATATATGTGATTGCTTTAGTTTGTTTTCACTGTTCGTACTAGTTCTGTAACTGTCTTGGGGGGTCTTCATTTTCTTGTTGACCCTCAGAGCTGCATTAGCATATAAGAACATGATGTGTCAGCACCCTTTACAAGTTAATCTTTTTATTGAAATCTTTGCATTTACATACATTAACTGAAACATTTAACAATCGTACATGTCAACTGTAGATAGCAGTACAAGTCATATATAGGCATGTGTGTCCATACATAAAAGAGAATAACATTACACCAATACAAACTGTTGCTTGAGGAGTAGAGTGAGATCAATGCCATTATGCAACTCAGTGATTCTGTAAATTACTTCTGATAGGAAGTTACCAGATGGTAATGGCCAAGTTACCCTTTGTTGACTATGAACTGCATATATGGGGACCATAAGTCCAAGAACGTAGCTATTTGCTGCTTGGTCTAAAGGCCAGCCTGGCATTCTTTGCCGAGGATTCTAGTGAGGCCAGCCATTCCTGTACAGTTGGGATAGATGTAGACCTCCATTTGGTAAGAATAAACCGCTTGCCCTCTACTTAAGCTGCTATTAACCATTTCAGTTTCCATACTGGCAGATAAGTATCTTGGGGATGACACCCTAAATGTATAGTGTATGGGGTCATGGATATCTCCACCTCAAGGATAGCGGAGTATGTTTGTATGACCTTGGTCCAGAATGGAATAAAGATGGGGGCAGGCCCAGAGTATGTGGAGTAGGTTGGCAGATGGGGAGTCACACCTCCAGCAGCAGTCCATGGGAGATGCTCCCATAGCTTTAAGCTGGGCTGGTGTTCTGTACCAGAGATGAAGTATCTTTTTCTGGATCAATCTGCTCTTTTGGTCAATACATGCGTGTTGGGTCAATCTCCAGCACTTGCTCCAGACTGTTGCGGGGATCTCAATCTGGAGGACTGGCTGCCATTTAATCCTGGCATTATTCGTGGGGTCTGGTTGGGATTCCCATAACATTTGGTAGATAGAGCCTGCTTTGGCCTTATGAGCTCCCATCCATTCCCCCAGCGTTGAGGAGAGGACATTGCTGGCCTTCCGATGTTTACAGGGTTGGCATTTACACTGGATTTTACTCCATTGGAGGTACACAGATCTGATTTGAAGATACCTCCAAAAATCTGGTGTCTTTAAGTTAAATTTGGTTTGTAGCCCCTGAAAGGTGTCAACCGTGTTATCGTCAGCAGTAATGCGGTGACCAGTTGTACAGATCGAGCTGTCCTCCCAAGTGAACCATCTGATTGGATTTCCAGCAATGTGGAGGTCAGGATTATCCCATAGGTATGTATATCTCCCTATTCTAGGACACTTCTTAGCAAGTCTGGCTGTTTGGACCCATGCCCTATAGGCTGCCTGAATAATAACCCAATGAGCGGCTTTCATGAGTAGTGATGTACCCAGGTACATGGAGGGTGCCGTATACCCATGACATATTGTTCAATTCTACACCATGCGGGGGAGGAGGGGCCTCTAGTGTGGAACATTAAAAGTGTCCTGGATATAATGAAGATGTACATATGGGCCCAGATATTCAAACTGCTCCCAAAATGTCGCAACAGCAGGAGCAAGCACAGATAATTGCGCATTAGCAACAGACGCTGATATTCAAACATGGAGCAGAACAAATTAGCAAGCAGCCAACGTCTGAATATCGCACAAACTGTGCCATAGCGCAACCAGGAAGGGGAAGCTGAGCAGAAAGGTTGCGCCATAGAGCAACAAGGGCAGCCCAGCTGAGCAGTCCAGAGGTGCCATAGCGCAAGCAGAGCCCCCAGCAGAGCAATGGAACTGCACAACCAGGGAGGCAGGCTGGGGCCCACCGCCAGCCATGCCACACATGGGCACAGGAACACACTGCAGAACCAACAAGACACCTGCACACCCAAGCACAGCATCACTGGGGTGGGACAGATGATCTACTGGCCCGTGGGGACAAGCCAACAAAGCACAGCAGGGCCATGACGCCCCAGCACAACCACTGGCAGGCTGAGACTGCCACACACAGGGGGTTGACAACCACAGTGCACATCAGCCCCCCCATACGCACAGCACACCCTGCACCGTGACCCCAAGACACCACCCATGTGCAGTGACTGGCACTGCAGGAAACACCATGCATCCCCCGCACACGTCAACCCCGTGTAGCAGAGAACCATACAAGCCAGACCCACCCTGTGCACCCAGCAGTGGGTGGCAGCAGATGGCAAGACCAACAGAAAGTCACTGCCACACTGGAGACACCTCCCCATGCACACACACGCACACACACACACACATACCCAGGACCATACCACCCCAGATGGCATGCACACCACTGCAACTGAGCAACCATAGCCAGCTGCAAATCAGAGACCAACACAGTATTCATATCAAAATATATATGTATTAGAAAAATGTAAATTACAAAATTAACAACAGCAAAACTATTTACAAGGGGGGGTAGGGGTACAAGGTAGGGTGGGGAAGGGTAGGGATGAACAACTTGGAGAGGAAGGCAGGGTGGAGGGATGGGTGAAGTGGGAAGGGGAAGCCGGCCTAAGGCCTAGCAGGCTGGTCCTCTGCCGCCTGGTGCCGTTGTGTCTGGCTGTGCCTCCTCCGTAGGCCATGGCGCTGGATGTCGTGGAGGATGGTCCTGTTGTCCATGGACACCCGGGTGAGCTGCTGCAGTGCCCACTCTATTCTCCGGAGCACAATGAGGCCTAGGAAAATGAGAACACAGTCAATGGCTGTGACTGACCACAACCCTGAACACCACCCAACCTGCAAGCCATATAGCCCAATGTCCCGCACCTGTGATGGTATGCACCCACCCACAGTGAACATGCACATGGCCAGCCCAACCAGGCGGCACCAGCTATGTGCACCACTGCACACACACACTGCCCATGTCCATCACAGCACAAACAAGGCTGTCAAGTGACGTGGCAATGTGGTGCGATGCCAGTTCCACAGCCATGTGCCCAGTGCATGCATGGACCACCAGTGATGCACACACAGACGTGCAGTGACACTGGACAGTGATGAATGTCTCCTGTGTCGTGCATGGTTGTGTTGTGCATGGCTGGTGGTCATGCCCACCCCCTCCAGCATGCAATAGCATCCATGATGTAATGATACTCACACTCCGCAAGCAGCTGTGGCTGCTGCTGCTGCTGCTGTGGCCCAACCCTCGCAGCACCACTGACTGCCACCGGGGCCCTGCCATGGCCCTCCTCATCCCGTGCCTGCATCCTCTCTGCCTGGCCTGTGGGAAACAAATGTTGAGAAAAACATCAGTGTGACTCCAAAGCAGACTGCCCCCTGCCCCAGTGAGAGTGCCTGCCCACATAGCCAGACCCATGCATCTCACACCTGCACACACTGACACAGCCAACCATGTCAGAGCCATCACCCATGCACAGCCACCAAAACACACTCACACCCCTACAGAGAATACAGGTGCATAGATGGTACACCCACCTGGCCTAGGCACAACGCCCCTCCTGGCACGTGACCGTAGCCGCTCATGCAGGTCCGGTTCCCTCCTGTGGAGGTCACTGTACCTGTGCTGGCACTGCTCAGCAGACCGGCGCCGCCCAGTGACCCCCACCAGGTCATTGGCCACTTGCAGCCAGACCTGTTCGGCTATGGTGAGGGGCTCCTGCCCATACAGTGCCCCATAGTGGGCTCTACCAGGCCACCAGGTTGGCCACCTGCACTGGGCTCCATTGGAGTGCCCTCCTGCGTGTCATTCCTCCAACTTTACAGCAGGCAATATGGTGCCCTGCAGCGCGGCAACCCCATGTGGAAATGTTGCGCAATAGACCACCATAGGTTCCAATCACGCTGTTCGTACAGCGCCGTGGGTCCACATAGCGCTGTCACCAGACAGCGCAATAGGGCCATCCACATGGCAGCCGAACAGCGCCAGGGGGCAAAGGTCAGACACCAGGTCAGGGGTCTATGACGCAAGGCCACGCACAGCGCCATCTGACGTCTATGCATCCTGCGCGACCGACCACCTGCGTGACAGTGCCACAGTGGACTATTGCGCAGTAGTGCCACAGCGCCATATAGTGCCCAGTGCTGTAGCACCACTGGCACAATGGTGGCCATGGCCTGAATTGCCGATCGCGCACAGCACGTCATCAGCGCGGCAGACACCTGCGTAAGCTACCTGGGCATGCGTAATGCAGTGTACTGCACAGTCACAGATATGTGCTATTGGCTCAGCCGGCTCAACCGTATTGCGAAAAGCGCAATGGAGCGATATTCAGCCGGCACATGCAAATCATCCGATCAGCCATTCAAAGGCGCAGTGGCGCGATTTGCATCTCATTACAGTTGCTCCACTCCTAATTTGCATGCATTGCGCTATAAAAGTGCGACAGTGGGCTGCGCTGGCCAGATTCGGTTACTGCAGGTGAGAGGTGAGTTGCATGCTGTGGGATGTTCTGGACAATGGGCATGGGATAACGCTGTAGACTGCACAGTGACAGGTGTCCACTTCCACCCATACAGATCGCCATGACCGAGCAGAGCCAAGGTGAGGGTGAGGATGGTGGGGGGAGGAGGAGGCCCAACTTCACCACGGCAGAGACTGAGGCCCTCTTCCAGGCCTACCTGGAGGAGGAGGCACTACTGAGTGGATGGCGGGCACCTCAGGCTCGTGGCGGCTGCATGGGAGGGGTAGCCGGGCAGTGAACCTGCACGGAAGCCACCAGCGCTCCATGCAGGAATGCAAAAAAAGATTGGGACAGACCGCAGGAGGGTGAAGGAGAAGGTGGCAGCCCTCAGGGCGGCACGTGCTGGCACTGGCGGGGCCAGCCAGCGGTGGTGGAGCTGACCCGGCTGAGGACCGACTGGCTGCATCAATGCAGCACAGTGCTATTGAGGGCATACCAGGAGGTGGATTCCAGACAGGTGAAGCCCATCACTGCACGGTATGACATGGTGGTGGTGTTGGGAGGTTGTTCACATGCACTCACATGTCCTCTTTTCTGTTACAGATCCTGTTTGTCTTCAGGGACGGTGGTGGTGGGTCCAGGCAATGAGGATGACCTGCTGGACATGGAGGAGGTCCATCCACCTCTGACACCAGCCAGCATGCACGCTGGGCTGCCAACTCTGGTGTCGGTGATTCGGGTGTGGGGGGGTGCACAGCCTGTGTCTCAGCAGTCTGGCATGCAAGCATGCCAGCACGCTGTGACTGTGGCTGTAGCATGTACCTGCACCATTGATGATGCAAGGACTGCAATGGGCAGTGACATGTGTGTGTCCCATGAAGGACACACAGCAGGCCAGCACGTGCCCCTGGGCCTTGCTGGTTTCAACTTGTGTGCCAGCATGTCGGCACAGTCCCAGGCTGTGCCTGTCAACACCGGTGGGGCAGCACCGGTGGCTGTGCAGGTGTCTGGCACTGTTGCGGCCACAGCGGTGGAACGAGTGGTCCCTGGGGCACAGCGGTTGGAGGGGCAGCAGCAGCAGTCACCCACCAGGTCTGGGGGTACAGTGTCCAGCAGTGGCACATGCCCGCCGCCCTTTGATACGCCCATTCCTGGTCCAGGCAAACAGCGCCCACCCTCAAGGGGTGTTGTGCATCAGGACCTTCCACACCCTGGGGGACAGGATGCCGTTGTGGCAGAGTACCCATTGGACGAGCACACCCACCTGCTGCGGGAATCAGTACAGCAGCAAAGGCGGGTTGCAACGTCTGTGGAGGCACTGTGTGCGGCTGTGGAGCGGCACAGCAGGGAGTGTGCTCTGGACCGTGCAGAGATGGTCCATATGTGGATGGATGTGACCGCCGCCATTGACAGGCAGACCCAGGCATTGGTCGCTGTTGTGGCTGCATTGGGCACACACGCAGGTGCTCCTGTACCGTGCACCCCACACAGTACGCTCTCCACTCCCCGTTCCCGGTGTTGTGTGACACCAGGCCTGTCGACGCTGGGTTCTGCTGTGGGCATCCCAAGCACCCCTGGTGCAGATATGTTTGGCATCCTACAGACCCCACTGCGGACAAGGTCGCGATCGCGCAGTGGGACCCCTGGTGGTCCATCGGTGTCACCCCATGTGGCCCCTGCTCAGCCTGCCAGTGCTGTTGGGTCACGGCGGGGCCACCCACGCATCCGCGGTGGTCGTGGAACTGCGCGACATGACTGACCTGTATCCCAGTGCGGGCCCTGTCTGCTGCTGCCCTTAGTGCACTGTGCAGCCGTGGTGGGCAGTGCACTGGTGGGTGCCCTGCCCACGCCGACATACGGACCACCTGCACACCATCCTGACTGCTGTCCACAGGTGCGTGTGCATGATGATGCCTGCATTGTACTGCACACCAAGGTGCAAGGGTGCCCAGCATCTGACACACGTGCTTGGACAGTACAGGTGGTGGGTGTGGTCTGTGGATCTGTGTGTTTGCCATGTCTGTTCCTGCTGTGCTGTGCACCTGCCCATGTACGCTTTGTGCCTGGTGTGTTTGTGTGTGTGTGTGTGTGTGTCCATATGACTGTTCCCGCCTCCTGATGGTGTGTTTGCATGCCTGGTCCTTCCACCCCTTGCCGTCATGCACCCTGGTGTGTTACTCTGTATGCCTGTGAGTTGCGCCAGGACAGTGTTGTTTGCACATGGCCCTTGACTTACCTGTGTTGTGCATAATGCTCCTCCGTGATGGTGTCCCTGTGCAGCTGGGCCTGCCGGATCAGTCGGGGGTCCCGCCGTCCAAGGGGGGGCTGCTCATCACCAGCAACACCGGCGCAGCTGGCGTCCCCATCGCTGTCCCCCTCTTCAACCTGTACGGCTATCCCACAGTCATTGGCCATGTTGTGCAGGATACAACAGGCCAGGAATATCCCACAAGCCTTTGAGGGGCTGTACTGTAGGGCACCGCCGGAGGTGTCTAGGCATCGGAAGCGTGCCTTGAGCATCCCAAACACCCGCTCAATGATGTTGCATGTGGCGGCATGTGCCTCATTATAGCGTTGCTGCGATGGGGTCATGGGGCGCTGGTACGGTGTGAGCAGCCAGGGACGGAGTGGGTATCCACTGTCACCTGTGTGGAGATAGTGGAGATCAGTCTCATGTTCAGGTCCATATTGCCCATATCCCTATGTGCCACTACCATGGCACCTGTGGCATTCCCACCCTTGCCCCGAGTTTGCATTTCCTACATGCGTACTCACCCACTAGATGGCCTGTGGGGATGTCCCCACTCTTGAATCGATGGCACAGTGCGGACTGATGCCATATAAAGGCATCATGTGCTCCGCCAGGGTGTGTGGCACAGACATTGATTATACGCCCAGTGGCATCACACACCACCTGGCAGTTGACACTGGGGAAGCCCTTTCTATTCCTGTATGTGGCCCCATCGGGGCCAGGTGGCATGCGAATGGCCACATGGGTGCAGTCTATGGCCCCTAGCACGCCAGGCATACGTGCTACCCTGTGGAACGCCTGCATATTTGCTGTACGCTCTGCCGCGGTGCTGGGGAAATGGATGTGCTCTGCAGCATGTGGCAGCAGTGCACTGAGGAATTGGGTGAGGATGCGTGACGTGGCCGACTGTGTGATGCCTGTTGTGTCCCCTGTTGGCCTCTGGAAGGTGCCCATGGCGAGCAGGCACATGCAGGCTGTCACCTTGGTCTCCACTGACAGAGCATGACTCCGTCGTGAGGGTGCCTGCATCACATCACTGCACAGCTCACAGAGCCGCCTCAGTATTGCCCTGTTCAGGCGGTACCGGCCCACGATCTCTACATCTGTGTACAACTCAAAGCTGATGCGGGCACGGTACTGCCTGTTGGGGGCGTACCGCCGACGGGCCCCTCCACGGCCACGTCCCCCTGCACCTTGCATTCTCACCCCTCATTACAGCTTCCATGTGGAAGCTGCCACTGTCCATCTCCCTGGCTTGTGCCCCGGCTGATGTTGCTCTGTTACCCCCGCTGTCCTGACTGCTACTTCCACTGCACCGGGCACCCCCCCGCTGGCCTCTGCAGCCTATGGCCCACACTGCTTCCCTTGCCTGCCCTGGCCTGTCACTTGTCTTTCTCTCTCTTCCCCACTTGGCATCCCTGTGGCGTTCTTGCACCGCTTCCTTGAGCCTTTTTATTTTGGCTCATTTCCGCTGGGGCGCAACTTCCGTCTGGTCCGCTGTTGTGCATTGCGCAAGTCTTTGGATCTCGCATTGCGCTCTTTATGCATGGATCCACCCCCTTCGGTTGCGCATGCCGTCATTTGCATTGCGCTGTTGCTCAGCATGTTTGTGGCGCAACTGCCTCCTGCTGAATATGGCAGAGTGGCGCGACTTTTTGACTTGGCGAGGCTAACCCTATTACGCACGGCGCAACCCTTTGAATATCCCACCCATAGTATTTAAAATGGGGAAGATTCCACCCTCCCTGAGACCAGTGGGCCCTGAGCTTAGTTCTGCTAAATCTGGGAGAGGATGAACCCCATAAGAAGTGGCCTATAAGTGAGTCTAATTTTTGAAACCATTTGTCCGGGATTAGTGTGGGAAGATGAGCTAATAGATAGTAGATTCTGAGGGCTAGCATCATTTTAACTGAGTCGATATTTCCCGGAAGAGAAAGGTTTAAATGCTGCCATCTGTTCAATTCTTTTTGGAATGTTGTGATCAGAGGTTGCATATTGAGCTGACTAAGTTTATGGATATCAGGGGTTAGGGTGACCCCTAGGTATTTAATCTGGGAGCCTGCCCAGGCTAGTCCAGATCTTTCCCCCATCTCCTTCATGGTATGCTTATTAAGGGGCATTATTTCTGACTTAGTTTTATTGCTCTTTAGTCCTGAAATAGCTTCGAAGTTAGAAAATATATTCAGAACATGATCCAAGCTTGAGTGAATATCCCTGGTCAGGATGAGGCAGTCATCCACATACAGCTTTGTTTTGAATTCTTCCCTCCCTATTTGTATGCCAAGGACGTGATTGTGGGTATGAATGGCTGAAGCCAGCGGTTCAATGGCCATTATGAAAAGGAGGGGAGAGAGAGGGCAACTTTGCCTCTGCACTTTCGTGAGGGTCACATGCTCAGATAGGGAGGCCATTAGTAAGGACCTTGCAGTTGGACCATTGTATATTGTGCTGATCCAGCTCCCAATTCTTGGGCCTACATTACATAGAAACATAGACTTTGACGGCAGATAAGGACCGCTTGGCCCATCTAGTCTGCCCATTTCCCTACCTACAGGATAGGCCGCAGATCCTAGTTAACCAACAGCCTATTTCTTCCTACCCCCCACAAGAATTGCCTTATGTCTGTCCCACGCATTCTTGAATTCTCCCACAGTTTTAGACCCCACAACCTCCTCAGGAAGGCTGTTCCATGCATCCACTACCCTCTCTGTGAAATAATACTTCCTCACATTGCCCCAGAACCGCCTCCTTCTATCTTTAAATTGTGTCCCCTTGTTCTGCAACGTCTCTTTTCTGAAAGATGCTACCTCTTGGACTTTGTTGATTCCACTGAGGTACTTAAATATTTCTATCATGTCCCCTCCCTTCTTTCCTCAAGGGTATACATATTAAGCTCCTTAGTCTCTCCTCATACGGCTTCTCTTGCAGACCCTGCACCATTTTAGTTGCCCTTCTCTGACTCACCTCTATCCTGTCTATGTCCTTGTGGAGATGTGGTCTCCAGAACTGGACACAGTACTCCAGATGGTGTCTCACCAACTGTCTGTACAGAGGGATAACAACTTCCTGTTTTCTGCTGCTGATGCCTCTCCCATACATCCCAGTATACCCCCAGTCCTCCCTACTGCCTTCTCACATTGCTTGCTAACCTTAAGGTCATCTGATATGACTACCCCAGGTCCCTTTCCTTTTTTTGTTGTTACTACATCCCACCCATTGTGTATTCTTCCCCTGGGTTATTGTTTCCCAGGTGCATTATTTTGCACTTCTTTGCATTGAATCCTAGCTGCCATTCTTCTGACCATTCCTCCAACCTTGCCAAGTCCCTTTTCATCCTTTCCACGCCTCCTTGTGTATCAACCCTGTTGCAGATCTTTGTATCATCTGCAAAAGGCATACTTTCCTTCCAGTCCTCTGCAATGTCACTGATGAAGACATTAAAAGGACTGGACCCATACTGAACCCTACGGTACCCACTAGTAACCCCGCTTTCTTCAGAGTGGACTCCATTTACAATTACCTTCTGTGTCCTGTTGTGCAGCCAATGTTCTACCCAGGCTACCACCCTGGGACCCACTCCCAGGCTGGTTAATTTGACTATTAATCTTTGTGTGGACTGTGTCAAATGCTTTGCTAAAGTCTAGGTAGGCCATGTCCACAGCCCCTCCCTGGTCTACTACTTTGGTCACCCAGTCAAAGAAATCTATTAGATTCGCTCTGACATGACATTCCCTGGCAGAACCCATGCTGCCTTGGGTCCTGTGCTCCACTGGCGTCTAGGTACTCAACTATTCTTTCCTTCAGAAGTGACTCCATCACTTTCCCTACCACAGAGGTCAGACTGACAGGTCTGTAGTTTCCTGCCTCTGTCTTGGCCCCACTTTTGTGAAGGGGAATCACATCCGCCTTCCTCCAGTCCTCAGGTACCACACCATCCTCCCATGATTTATTAAAAAGAGTAGCCAGTGGTTTCACTAGTTCCTCCCTTAATTCTTTTAGAATTCTGGGCTGAATTCCATCAGGACCCATTGCTTTGTCCACCTTCAGTTTTAGGAGTTCTTGCAGAACCCTTTCTTCTGGGAAAGGACTGGGATCTACCCCCATCAAGAGTGCTTCTGTTAATTGGATTAGGCACTTCCCACTCCTCTTTTGTGAATACTGAGCAGAAATATTCATTCAGTATCCCTGCTTTTTCACTGTCCCCCTCTGCCCACCCACCGTTCATTCTATTCAGCCTCACTATCCATCCCTTTGTCTTTCTACACTCGCTGATGTACCTATAAAAGGTTTTATCCCCCTTCTTAACTGAGTTGGCTATCTTTTCCTCAGTTTGGGCCTTCGCTATTCTGACTTCCCTCCCTGCTTCCTTCTGCCTTAACTGGTACAGCTCTCTGTCCTGCTCCTTCTGTGTTTCCTTATACTTCCGGAATGCTATCTTTTCTTCCTGACTTTCACAGCCACCTCTTTTGAGAACCATAGTGACTTTTTCTTTCATTTTGATTTATTTGCTTCACACAAAGGCTTGTTGCCTCTGTGATGGCAGTTTTGATGATTCCCCATTGTTGCTCCACACCTCCTTCTAGCCTGTTTGCTAGTGCTTTTCTGAGGCACTCTCCATCTTGCCAAAGTCAGCCCTCCTAAAGTCCAGTACCCTCACTTTTGTATGGCTTGACTCTGTAGCTGAGTTTAACATTAACCACACTGTTTGATGGTCACTTGTCCCCAGATGGCAACCCACTTCTAGATCTGAGATCCTCTCACTGCCCCCATTTGAGAGTATGAGGTCTAAGATTGCTCCCTCATGAGTGGGTTCCGAAACTAGCTGTCTGAGGCCTGCCACCTGTAGGGCATCAAGAATGGAACTGCTCTTGGATGTGGCTGCAGCAAATGTGCTCCAGTTAACATCTGGCATATTCAGGTCTCCCATCAACAGTATCTCCCCTTTCTCTGCCATTCTAAGAATGCCTTCTATCATATCCTTGTCCATTCCCTCCCCCTGACATGGGGGTCTGTACACAACCCCTGTGCGGATTGTGGTGCCCTTTCCAGTCTCCAAGGTGACCCACAGTGCCTCCTCTCCTCCCTGTTTACTCCTTTGTTCAGTTGCTTTTATCCCTTCCTTTACATAGAGAGCTACCCTCCCTCTTCTCCCCTGCCTGTCTCTCCTGTAGGTTATGTACCCTGGTATGTTAACATCCCAGTCATGGTTCTCTGTGTACCATGTTTCTGTGACTGCTATGATATCCAGGCATCCTCTTCCATCAAGGCCACCAGCTCAGGGAGCTTGTTGCCCAGACTATGGGCATTGGTCACTCATTACCTCCATTTCCTGATGGCCTTACTCCCTTTGCCCCATCCCTGTCCTTCTTGCCTTTGTCACTTTCTCCATTTACTCCAGCCCTTCTCCCTATCAACACCTCTATGTTGGTGTTTGCATACTACTACCATGATTATTTGGGGGGGGCTAGGATTTCCCTGCTCCTTTCCAGTGCCTCTCCCCTTGGCTAGTTTAAATGCTTGCCAATGAAGCATTTAAACCTATCACCTAGGATCCTGGTTCCCCTCCCGGACAGATGCAGCCCATCATGCCAGTATAGGCTTGCATCACTCCAGGTGGACCCCCAGTCCCCAATGAAGCCAAATCCCTGAGCTCCACACCAGTTTTTCAACCACCTATTGAATCCCATGGTGTGGAACACCCTAGCCTCTCCTATGCCATAGATGGGCAGCACCTCCGAGAAGGTTACCGTGCATGCTACTTGACTAAGGCCCCTCCCCAATTCCACAAACTCTTCCTGCACTTCTCTAATCCCTTTCTTAGCCAGATCATTTGTTCCTAGGTGGACAATGACATCCAGCTCCTCCCTGTGCAGCTGCTCCGGCAATCCTGAGGATTCGCTCCCTGTCCTCCAAGCCATGGAGACCAGGCAGGCACCTACCTCCCTCCCTTCCTCCCCAGCTCTACCTTCCTAACAATGGAGTCCCCCACCAGAAGTTGTTTCCTTCCCCTGCAGGGTCCCTGCCACCCTCCTGTGGGTCTCCTTTGTGGAGGTTCCCAGCATCCTCCTTGGTCTTCACTGTGGGTGCCTCCATAGAGGAACCACACTTTGCCAGAATGGCATAGGAATTGTGGAGAGGTACAACTGGAGGGATGCACCTCAGTTCCACCACACTCACCCTCCCTGAGCCCACTGTGGTCCAACCGCTCCTCTTTCTTGGCAACCTCTGAGGGCAATGGCAGTGGCACTGGTGGTCCCTGGATGGAAGAGGAGGTCCCACAAATCCTGGCCAACTCAGCCTGGAGATGAGCAACCCTCCCTCAGCCCAGAGAGGTGCCTGCAGATGGGACAACACCGCATCCTCCAGAACGTCTCCTGAAGACTGTTGCTCCACAGCCACTGCACAGCACCACTCCAATCATGTCTTATTTCTGGCCCCTTAACTGTTTGCAATCCTTACTCTTCCCTTTTTTCTCTCTCTCTCCTTACTTTCTGCCTGTGTGCCCTTTAAGCTCCTGATTGTCCTGTTCTAAGACAAGAATATCCTATATTTCTCAGTAGACCACTTACTTGCTCAGAGGCAGACCTCCAGCAGCTGAGGGGGCCGGAGAGCTACTCTTGCCCTTCTAGGATGGTGGGATCTTGGTGGTTCTGTGATCACTCACTTCCTGCTCCCAAACAGGAAGTTCCTGTTGTCAGTCAAATCTTGTGCCTATAAAATAGAACTAGCTTTGGGGAGGAAAATATAGTCCCAGTAGAGAAGTTCAGTCACAGCAGTCCTTTTCTCCTGGTGTCTTCTGCCAAGCTATTAGCAGAATCTTTCTAAGGCAGTCTTTAAATGTAGCTTCCTTTTAGCTAAGCCACTCCCCCTACTTACTAGATCTTTCTACAAGTAATTTAAACCCCACAGCTATTAAGTCCTTTCAATCACCTGAGATTTACACCTAGATAACTGTTCAGATACCCATCCAGTTCAGTTAACTCAGACAAACACATTTTTTTTGTTTTGTTTGTTAGTTTTTTTTTAACCTAAATTAAAGGTCCAAGTACAAAAGTTCTTCTTCTTTGTCCGTAGAGTTCAAGTCACACAGCAGTCCTTTCTGCTGGTGTCTTCTGCCAAGCTATTGAAGTGTTCTAGGATCGCCTGAAGATACCCCCATTCGACCAAATTGAAGGCCTTTTTGAAATTGATGGTGATGGCTGCAGTGGGAGTGGGTAGATGTGAGGCCTGTTGGAATAGGGTCATTAATGCCCTCAGGTGGTCCACACTGGATCTCCCTTTAACAAATCCCACCTGAGAATCATGGATGATGGATGGAAGTACCTGTTCTAGTCTAGTTGCTAGAATTTTGGCTAGTATTTTAGCATCAGCATTTATTAGAGATATAGGTCTGTAGCTGGAAGGGGAGAGAGGATCCTTACCATCCTTTGGGAGGACGGTGATCACTGCTTCTCTGAGTGAGCCAGGAAGGGACTGGGCTACATACAGCTCCCTCAACATTTGAAGCATAGGCCAGTGCATAAGATCCCTGGTGACTTTATAGAAGTCTGCAGGAAAGCCGTCGCTCCCTGGGGACTTACGCGAAGCCATTCCATCTATTGCTTTCAGCAGTTCGGAATCTTCTACGGGAGCATCCAGCATGGCCCTGTGTTCAGCCGAGAGTTTTGGGAGGGAGGTCCTTGCAACAAAAGCGTTACAGCTAGGCTTATGGAAGGGAGCCTGAGATCTATAGAGGTTGTCATAAAATGCCTCCATGATTGTGTTTATCATCATGGGGGAGAATTGCACCTCCCCCGATTTGTTCCTTAGTTTATCTAGATGGCGTTCTGCCTGCTGCTTCCTTAACCTGAATGAAAGTAGCTTCCCAGCCTTATCCCCCTGGTCCCAGTATTTGTGCTGTAGCCTAGCCATTTGCAGTTCTGCCTTCCTAGTGGCTAAGATGTTGAGCTTAAGTCAGAGGGCTGTAAGCTCATGTTTTAGAGACTGATTATCTAGCTGGTTGGGGTCATTTTTATAGAGTGCCTCTTTTTGTGCCAGCTGTGATTCTAGCTGATGGGCCTCCTCTTCTCTCTGCCTCCTCCTATTAGAAGGAGGGCGGTTCAGGGGCAATGTGAGGAAGTATTATTTCACAGAGAGGGTAGTGGATGCATGGAACAGCCTTCCTGAGGAGGTTGTGGGGTCTAAAACTGTGGGAGAATTCAAGAATGCATGGGACAGACATAAGGCAATTCTTGTGGGGGGTAGGAAGAAATAGGCTGTTGGTTAACTAGGATCTGCGGCCTATCCTGTAGGTAGGGAAATGGGCAGACTAGATGGGCCTAGCGGTCCTTATCTGCCGTCAAAGTCTATGTTTCTATGTTTCCTATGTACTGCATAGGAGATGATCCTGCCCCTAATTGTGTCCTTAAAGGCCTCCCATATCACCTGAGAGGAGGCACATGATTCAGGGTTATCTTGGAAATAGTGGGACACCTCCGTTTTAAGCCAAAGTTGGAACTGGTGGTCTGCAAGTAGGAGGGGGTCAAGCCTCCAAGTCACTGAGTGTGCAGTGTTTGTGGTAAGGTAGGCCTGAAGAACCACTGGGGCATGGTCAGAGATATACAGGAGGGAAATGGAGATTTCTGCAATAGCCAAGTATAGGATGGTAGAAGAGAACTAGTAGTCCAGTCTGCTAGCCATTTATCTAGCCGCTGAATAACATGTAAAATCCTTTTCAGTAGGATGTAAGTTGTGCCATGTGTCTGTCAGGTGATGTAAGGCTAGATTAAAGGTCCACTATTCATTATGACCTTCACCAATACGCATTTCCCTTCTTTGTCCTTGTGTTGTTCTACCAGCTTCCACTTAAGGAGCTTGTGACATAAGATCGACACTCCCCCTTTCTTCTTACCTGATACACTGTGTGCTTCCCACCCCACCCAGTCCCTCACCAGTTTCCCCGTCTCTTTGTGGTTAATCTTAGTCTCCTGAAGGAAAGCGACTTGTGTTTTAAGTTTTTTGAGCCTGGACATCACCTTCCTCTGTTTAATTGGATAATTCACCCCTCTAACATTTCATGTGGTAAAAGTTATTGGTGTGGGGGAATCCATAATAGGATTATATAAATACATGGTATCCTGTTATATCCAGGCTTTTTTCCCTTGTAGAACCTTATCAGAGAAGGTGATGTCCCCTGCCCTGGTCACCGTCCTTAGGTTGCCTTGTATGAAAGTGCTACCCAGATGTGCAGCATACACCACAGTAGGCCACCTGTATCATAACCCAGCCACAATGCAAAGATTTATTTTCTGTATAACACTTTGTATTGGTTCCCCCCCCCCGTATATTTTGGTCACTGTGAGAGCCTATGATGGGGAATATCTCCATCTCAGGGGTCAGGGCTAGAGGCCCCTCCCCATCCAGAAGAGACTGGGCCCCTCCTAATGCCGGAAGGAGCCAGCCCTGTGCTCCTCCAAGTGCCTGAGGAGCCCTCTCTGGGGCGTCAGTAAGGTGAGCTGTACATTTAACAAGTAACAGTTCTATCAGAATAACTCCAACACCAAACATTTCAGAAATAGCTGAGATGGTGATCCCACACTGAACCTGGGATCATCATCCAGAGCCAGAAAATACTTAACTGTAATGGTAAACAAGTAAAAGAAAAAACACCAGTAAAACCTCGAAAGAAAAAGAAAAAACGTCGGGGGGAAGGTACACCCTCCCGTCCCCCCTCAGAGTCACAGTCACTGCTCCCAGCAATGGTCGGTCAAACCCTACCAGGCCTACATGGGGGGGAGAGGTAAGCCATGCAGCCTCCCTATGTCATGCACTGGCCCCTAGTCTAAGCCATTGGGCCTTGGCCTGGGAATAATTTGCTAGAATGGACAGCAACCAGTTCAGATAGGAAAAGGGATGTTTGCACTGCCATTGTGCCTGATTGCATTGTCAGCGACAAGGAACATTGCTTTAGTCACAAAGGGAGCTATCTATGATTTATTTAGTACCCATATTCGAATAAGGCAACAGCTGCTTTGAAGAGGAGGCATGCCTAGAATGTGCGCCTGCCTCCTGGTATAAGAAGGGGTGGTGAGGACATGTAAGATGCTACCTCCCCAATGTGTTTGAGGCTACCTGCCCTGGGGGGGGATCCAAGTTTGGCTGGGGGGACGTGAATTATCAATCAAGTGACAGCCATACTGGGTACCTCAAATACTGTCTCCAAGACCCAGGGCAGTGAAGGTGAGTTCCAGAGCCACATGGTCACTAAGGCAGTTTATGAGCCCCCTGTGCTGTGACTCCCTTTACCTCAGTACTCACTCCCCCCATGAGCCAAATCACAGTATTTTTGAACCATAAATGACCTGAAACAAATGAAACATGTCTATAAAAAAAAGGATATCAAGGCCTCTCAGGTCAGCTGTGCTAACTTGTCTGATGTGTCCAGGAGTTCGGTCAGCCACTCAATTGAATCTTCGGCTTCATTGACATCATCCGGTAGGCAGCTGGCCTAGTCTGAAGGCAGAGGGGACCAGACAGTATCATTATCCTGGTCTATCCCAGATATCGGCATGTCCCTCTTAGGAGTTATAGAGAGATCCAAAGCTATGGGGTTCAGGTCACGGAGGGGTTCGTATCTGTTGGAAGTTTTAATTGGCGTGACCTCTGGGGAGCAACTGCTAGTGTCCGAGGGAAGGAATCTCCTTTGTCTGCTACACGATCTCTGCCTTCTTGGTTGAAGTGGTGCATCATGTGTGGCCTTAGGTTTTTTCTTTGACTTTCTTCTTCGAGACGTAGACTGCCAGGCTGGAACTCTCAGGTCATCCTGCTGGTCATCACGCTTCTCACCGTGGGCCGCGACCTGAGTCACCTCCATATTGGATTCTTGTGTGCCACGAGATGAGCCCTGTCTGTCATTGCCCTGTTCCTTGGCTTGGTATTCCTGCACATATTGTTCTGCCACAGCTGGCGTGTCGAATGTTAGAAAGCCCCCATTCACCTGAAGTCTTAAAGAGGCTGAGTACCATAGGGAAGAAGGGATGTTAAGTCGGTAGCATATTTGTTTCACCACTGCATAGGCTCTGCGATGGTTAGAGAACTCCAGAGAAAAGTCCTGGAACAGCTGTACTTTGCACCCCTGCCATTGAAAGGATCCTTGATCTTGAACTTGTTTTAAATAAAATTCCTTGACAGGGTAGCGCAAAAACTTGCAGAAGATGGGTCTTGGACATTCCCCTGGCAGGGGACGAGGGGCATAGGATCTGTGTGCCCGCTCAATCTCCGGAGGAGGCAAGTTGTTAATTTTCACCAGGGCTGGCAGAAGATTAGCTAGGAATCCTGTCATGTCCTGTCTCTCAGCCCCTTCAGGTATGCCCACAATTCTGATGTTTTTGCAGCAGGCACGGTTCTCCAGATCATCTATTTTATTTAATAAGTAGTTCAACTTCTGGTGATGATCATGGAGCGTGCCCTCCTGCACTGTAAGGGTGGACACTGTGTGCTGGATAACCTGCTCAGTGTGGGACACCCTCGATGCCAGGAGGGCCAGGTCACTGTTTGTTTTTTGCGCTGATATTTTAAGATCAACCATGTCCATGAGAATTTTGTCCAGTTTTGTCATTACCGCAGAAATGTCCGGAACAGCTTATTTAAATTAAGGGCTGGGCACCTGATGCAAGCAATGCTTCGCGCCCATGCTTATCCCTGTTACTGACAGCCATATGGAGCTTATGACTGGGATCAAAGTACTGGAGCGTACCCATCTGGGATGTCCCTGTGCCTCGTAGCGCTGCACAGGCTGACACTACGTGATAACTTTTGATCTCCTGCAGGGATTCAGGCAATGCTGGATTCATTTTGAAGCGCGAGACTCCCGGTGTTAATTTATGTCATACCGGTGTTTAAACAGCTAGCGCTTTATACGGATGGGCTGAAAACAGCTCTCACGACGGTCTCCCTAAGAAACTACACTGCCACCATGACAGATGGCAAGCTCCACCCCCATGTCAGCACCCTTGAGACATCACAGTATGCCTGTCTGCTTAATTAGATTTCAACAAAACAAGTAAACAAGTTGCAGCATGGTGTGAAATACCATATTTAGCTTCAGTTAGCTTTGCAATACAGGGGTTTTCCCCTTTAAATTGTTTTCACTTGGTGTGTTTCCAGAGTTGTTTTTTTCAGGATATTTGTTCTTTCAGCATAGAGATACATGGTATAAATGGGTGGTGTGACATTGTGTTCTGATATGCTAATGCAGCTCTCATGAACAGTGAGATTTCAACAACCATAAAATGGTAACCCCCAGGATAGCTACAGGGAACTAGCATGAATAGTGAAAGCAAACTAAAGCAAGCATGTATATCTCCATCAATTACTGGAAAAGTGCTCTCTATTGACAAGGAAACAAATTTACAAGATATGAGGGCGTAGTTTTTCTTTAATGCCTCCTCCCAAAACACACACACCTTTGTCTAGTGTGTAAAGCATCCACACCTGTTCTTATCGCCGGTGAATCCTATCTACAACATTTAGACTTCTCTTGGCCTGGAGTGCTTTCCAGTATCTGAGAAACCTAAACACTTACTCCCTGCACCGCACCCTTAGCCATACGTTCATATGC
This sequence comes from Neoceratodus forsteri, assembly GCA_016271365.2. NCBI lineage: Eukaryota > Metazoa > Chordata > Ceratodontiformes > Ceratodontidae > Neoceratodus > Neoceratodus forsteri. The sequence continues at coordinate 718,508,335 of CM057455.1, forward strand.
CTCATCTCTTGCTGTCTCACTAGCCCTGCACATTACACTGGCAAGTATCACAATAGTACCATAGAGGTCTGTCTGTTAAGGCTTCTGTCTATGGGAAACCAAAGGTGATTATGTTTTAATTGCTTGATGCTCCATCCTTCACTGAATTGTTCTGCACAGCAGTGAAAAATATATGAAAATGGAAAACAGAACTGAAGTTTAGAAAATACTCATCCATTAGAGGAGAAGGAGAAATCCTTAGTGAGGCAGCTTTGTATGCTTTTCCCACATGTTCAGGACTTCATGAACATCCTGCTGTTGTGGCAGTTCAGCATGGTGACAGTTCCCTCAATGCATTTTTTTGTATGGTTGATTTACAGTCTGCATGGCATGCACGCAAAACAAATACTTCAAATGATCATAGTATAATAAAATGCCGAGTGAATGTAGTTAAACCTGAAAAGCAGAAGCATGTCTTTTATGAGCTTTCCAAACAGGTCCTTCAAGCATTTCTCTAGAAATTTCAATTTTGTGTGTACACCTGCAAGTGCTGTCCCCCATTTAATATTATCAGAGGATTGGTCTCTTATTTTTCTGAACTGACTGCAAGAAGAAATGTCTCCACAGTCTCATCTAATCTCATTCTGAGTTAGTACTTGTATCCATGACCTATTTAAACTGTCACAGCCACTAAACTGCCCATATTCAAATGCACCAGTGGGACGTTTTCCCTCAGCTCCAGCTCAGAATGATCATGGTTAGAAAAAGGCACATACAGTACTGTAGTTTGGTCAGATACTTAAAAAACTATACACACATTTGTGCCGAGTATGCCTGACTACACTCTTTCCTCTCTCTGCCTTTTTACGTTCGCTTGTGCACATGCGCAAGGAACCTTTTGGGAGAGTAGCACACTTTGGAGGTGTGCCTCTCCCATTAAATTCACTGCTCAGTTGAGCAGGCGTGGCGGTCCTGCACCAATGGGTGCGGGAGCTGTGTATGACTGCGGTGGTCTTCACTTCAAGAAAAACACCGCTGTCATACAGGCACCGTCACGCTGCCCCCAGCGATCCGCCCCCAAATCCTTGCTGCCACACAGAGTCCACCCAGCATGGCAAACATCCTGCGTTGTTTGCCGGCCGAGTGCCAATCTCCATCAGCTCCACGGCCCCAAAGCCATCCTTCTGCCACGCTGGGGCCCACCCCAGCATGGCAACGCCCCCTGTTGTTTGCCGACGGGGTGCCCAATCCCATCGGCTCCTCGGCCCCCTCAGCCATCCTTGTGTCACGCTGGGAGCCCACCCCAGCATGGCAAGCGTCCCACATCGCAATTAAAAAAAACAAAAAAACCTGTAAAGTAAAACGGTCCCATGCAGTCTCCCCACCCCTCCCACAACCGCACACACCACTGTACACCCTGCCTCCCCACACCCCTCACCCCATACTTACCTCCGGAGCTTGTGCGATGATCTTTGGTGGACTGGGAACATGTCTGCACTCTTCAAAGTTGACCACCGAACTGAGGAATGCGTGTAAGCTGTATAATGGGCTAGATAGGGGGTTTCAACTTTATTGCATATCTCAGGCATTTTTTGTTTTCCAAATTTTCAACATGGGTTTTGGGACCCTTCTTCATGAATGATGTCACTGTCATGGCGTTATTCAGGCCCGAAGGGTGATTTCCGCAGTCACTGCATGAAATCACCTTCAGGGCCCAAATAATGCCATGACAGTGACATCATTCATGAGAAGGGTTCCCAAAACCCCATGTTGAAAATTTGGTGCAAAATTCTAAATGACTGTTTTACTGAGCGTGCATTGCGCAGGTTCCTACGCACGTCGTGATTTGCGAATTTTCAATATTTCACTCCAGATTTTTAACATTGCCATTTTACCACACCTCCTTATGAGTAGTACAGCTGTCATTTTCACATCTCACCCAAACGTGTTTCGCCCTCATGTAGCGCACAATGGCGCAGTCGGTGTAGAAATCAATATATGGGACACATTAAGAAAATCACAGTGACACTGTTCATGAGCAGAGGTCTTAAAATGGCTATGTTGAAAATTTGGTGAAAAAATTCCTAAAAATGACTGTTTTACGAGTGCGTTGTGCAGTTCCTACGCACGCTCGTACGTTTGCGAATTTTCAATATTTGCTCTCCAGATTTTCAACATTGCCATTTTACCACACCTCCTCATGAGCAGTACAGCTGTCATTTTTCACATCCTGACCAAAACGTGTTTCCGCCCATGTAGCGTACAATGGCGCAGTCAGTGTGCGAACTCAATGTATGGGACACATTAAGAAAATCACAGTGACACTGTTCATGAGCAGAGGTCTTAAAATGGCTATGTTGAAAATTTGGTGAAAATATTCCTAAAAATGACTGTTTTACGCGTTTGCGTTGTGCAGTTCCTACGCACGCTCGGAAGTTTGTGAATTTTCAATATTTTCATTCCAGATTTTCAACATTGCCATTTTACCACACCTCCTCATGAGCAGTACAGCTGTCATTTTTCACATCCTGCCCAAAACATGTTTCTGCCCATGTAGCGCACAATGGCGCAGTCGGTGTGCAAACTCAATGTATGGGACACATTAAGGAAATCACAGTGACACTGTTCATGAGCAGAGGTCTTAAAATGGCTATGTTGAAAATTTGGTGACAAAATTCCTAAAAATGACTGTTTTATGAGTGTTCATTGCGCAGTTCCTATGCACGCTCGTAAGTTTGCGAATTTTCAATATTTTCACTCCAGGTTTTCAACATTGCCATTTTACCACACCTCCTTATGAGCAGTGCAGCTGTCATTTTTCACATCTTGCCCAAAACGTGTTTCCGCCCACGTAGCGCACAATGGCACAGTCGCTGTGCGAACTCAGTGTATGGGACACATTAAGAAAATCACAGTATCACTGTTCGTGAGCAGATATCTTAAAATGGCTATGTTGAAAATTTGGTGAACAAATTCCTAAAAATAACTGTTTTACGAGCGTGCGTTGTGCAGTTCCTACGCACGCTCGTAAGTTTGCGAATTTTCAATATTTTCACACCAGATTTTCAACATTGCCATTTTACCACACCTCCTCATGAGCAGTACAGCTGTCATTTTCACATCCTGCCCAAACGTGTTTCCACCCATGTAGTGCACAATGTGGCTGCAGTCGGTGCGAAATCAATGTATGGGACACAGTAAGAAAATCACAGTGACACTGTTCATTAGCAGAGGTTTTAAAATGCCAATGTTGAAAATTTGGTGAAAAAATTCCTAACAATGACTGTTTTACGAGCGTGCGTTGCACAGTTCCCACTCACGCTCGTAGGTTTGCGAATTTTCAATATTTCCACTCCACATTTTCAACATTGCCATTTTACCACACTTCCTTATGAGCAGTACAACTGACATTTTTCACATCCTGCCCAAAACGTGTTTCCGCCTATGTAGCGCATAATGGGGGTAACAAAAAGGCCATGCTGAAATTTTATTGTGCAAATACCGGCAATCGCACAGGGCATTAGGGTAAAGCACCATACGTGCCAAACACCACTGCAAATACCTGCAAGCGAACGTTCGGCATTGACAAATGCTTGTTTAAATGAATTATAATGAGAAAGGCTAATCCAGGTTAAGAATTGAATCCTGGCCTCTGGAAATCAAGCAGAGTGCTGTATCAGCTAAGATTTCAGGCCAGTTGGCTAGTCTCAGCATCCTTCAGCAACATTCTCAAACTGCAAACCTAACCCTAGGAACCATGTGGATTGTGAGGAACTGTTGGTTCGCTATCAGCCACTGATCAGCATTTCACAAATTATAATGAGAAAAAAAGAAATAATGCGATGCAGCTGGGAATATAACTGAGACCCCCAGGATACTGTCCCAGTGCTCTGCAAGCTGAGTTGATAGTGTAACTAGCTTGCCCCACATTTCTGCAATCTATTTAATTTTCAAGTTACAAGTCTTGTAGTACTGCTTCTTAAAATGACTTGAATTACTCACCAGTGTACAACCACCATGAGTGTTTTTGTTAATGTTTTCTTGTGCATGCACAACAAACATATTATTACAGTAGCGAACTTCAGAGGTGAGTCATTGTTGTATCCAGTGCAGCACAGGCTCAAGTGGCAGGCCAGTGATCAAAGACGCTAATAATGACGCTGCTCTGCTGGTAATGGGCGGAAACTTCATGTAGTTGAAAGGACATGCCCGCACCTATCAGAGAGCAGCTGAATGCATTCATCTACAATACATGCCCAGCAGCCATCTGAGCACTGTCATGATCAGCCTGCCGCTTATCCTCCCCCGCTGCTCATCCTCTCTCAAAACCTCACATGGCTTCCCCTGTGCTCCCTCTGTAAAACAATCCCACCCTCTGCAGTTGAGCCTGCCCACCTCCCATTCGCTTCTCTGCTGTCCCTTTCTGTAAAAATAAACTCCCACCCACTGCCAATTATCCCTCCCATCTCCCGATTGGTTCCCCCATGCCCCCTTTGTAAAAAAAAAATAAAATAAATAACTGTCACCCACTGCCAATTATCCTGCCCACCTCCCGATGGCTTCCACATGCCCCGTTTGTACACAATAAACTTCCACCCAGAGCCAAGTATCCCACCCACTTCCTAATCGCTTCCCCAAGCTCTGTTTGTAAAACCACTACTGCCTGTTACCCCTGCCCACCTTCTGATTGCTTTCCCCATGCCCAGTTTGTTAAATATAAACTTACCCACTGCCAAGTATCATGACACCTCCCAATCACTTTCCCATGCCCCATTTGTAAAAATTAACTCAAATCCACTGTCCATTATCCTGCCCACCCCAATCATTTCCCCAGTTCCCTATTACCTGCAAAGTAAGAAAACCGTCCAGCAATGACTTCTGGCCCCATCCAACTCCCCCTCAGCAGCCACCACCCCATCCCGCCCCGCACCTCTCACTTGCCTATCCGGTCCACCAGCATATCGTCGCTGCTTCTACCAACACGTCCTTCTTCTGACACTGGCCACGAATGACTGAAAACAAGGTAAGTTTGGTTAAAGGCTTTTAAATGCATTTTATACTTCTACTCAAATCTTTGTCATTTATTAATATTTTTTCAACAAATTTTCAACATGGCCACTTTTGTACCCCACCTCCAGAACAAGGTAGTAACATTTTTCAAATCCAGCCTGAAAGGTGATTTTGCAGTCACTCCGCAAAAACACTTTTCGGGTGGGTCTTGAAAATTTCCGCTTACCGGGTTCATGAGCTGGGATCATAAGTTTAGTTTTAGTTTTAGTTATTTTTTGTAGCCCATAAGAACATGATGTTGAACTTTTGGTGAAAAAATAGGGTAAAATGACCAAGTGCTATTGTTTAACATTTGTCCACCAAACTTTCAACATGGCCTTTTTGAGTCCCAATTTTATGAACAAAGTAGGTGACATTTTTAAATCTGGTCCAGAAGGCGATTTTGCAGTCAGTTGCTTGACCAAATCACCTTTCAGGCAGGATTTGAAAAACATCACAAACTAACTTCAGAAGTGAGATCATGAAAAAAATAGGTTGAAATTTGGGGGTTAAAAACACTAGGTTAGCCGGCCCAGAGGCACTGAGGGTTGAGGCACTGGACACCACACCTCTTGCCATGGGGGTCGGCAGGAGAAGGAGAGGATTGAGCATCCGGAGGACTGCTGTCCTCACCCGGGATGGGATTCAGGGGGCACCCAGCACAGCAGTGGCTCTGGTGGAGACCAGGCGGGGCACAGACGTCAGGCTGCAGTATGGGGATGGGATGTCAGCAGGCATCAGCGGCAGAAGCACCACATAGGACACCATAGCACACCACGTCCCATAGGAGGAACAGCACCACAGAAAAAAAACTACAGTACGGCAAGCGATGGTGGCGATTGGTTGTGGGGCCCCATGCCCAGTGCCGGGCCTGCCATGCTCCTGGATGCTCTCCCCTCTGGTCACACCACTAGATTAATAGATCACCGGAGGAGTTGGTGTTTCCAACCCGGGGTGCTCAGAGCCGGGGGATCATGTGGCTGGAGGAGGAGGACGAGGGTTCAGGGAGTCCAAAGAGCGTGGATGTCGGAGGCTTCAGCCGGGCAGTAGAGTCCTGACTGTGTATCCCACCAGAGAGAGTCTGAACGGTAGGAGATAAATAGAACTACAAAAAAAAGAGCATAGGTTAAAATTTTGAGTCAAAATCTTAAAAAACACCAAAGTTATGAAGGTATGTTGACATTTTTCAATATTCACTCACAACTTTAGCCATATTTTCAATATTTTGACCCCACATTTTCAACATAACCATTTTTTATCAGTACCTCATGAATGTGATAGATGTCATTTTTCAAGTCCTGTCTAAAACATGTTTTTGCCCTTGTGGCATGAAATGACATTTCAATGAGTATTTTATAAATGACACCTGTCATGTTCAGGAGGGGACATGAAAAGACTATGTTAACAAATGTGGGGTCAAGCAGGCTGGCAAAGTGGTGTGGAGGGGTGAGGCACTGGATGCCTTACCTCCTCCCACACCAGTGACCCGAGTTCGGGAGTGACTCTCAGTCGTCAGGGGTTGGCCTGGGGAGATGGGGGAGGTACTGGATTGAGTTGACACAAGGCAGCTCTCCTCTCCCAGTGAAGGACATGGGTTTCCTTAGCTCATGGCTACTGCCCAGTGAAGGCTAGCTAGCAGCGCCAAGCCACAAGAAAAGACCAGGCATTAGCCGGTGGCAGAAAGGGCCTTCACCGAGCCACAGGGCTCATATGTGCCATATTCTGAGGTCCTGGGATTACCGGGCAGAAAATGGTGCACCGAGGCAGGCTACATGAAGCCCTGAAGCTAACAGGGCAGATCAACATCCTCTGAGAGGGACCACAGCCATGCCTTCCTGGAGCCCTGATGGGAGAAAAAGCAATATAGGAAAAAAAAATTGGGGTAAAATAAAAGTTTTGAAGAAACGTGTGCAGGGCCTGGCATTGGCCAAGCAGGTAGTGTGTTGTGTTCCTGTGCTGGTGACTCCAGTTCGGGGATGAGCTCGGGGAGCCAGCAGGGCACCACGAGAATGGGGGACAGCATTGTTGTGTGCCACCGCTCCAAGTCTGGAAAGGCACTGTGCAGTGTTCTGTTGCACAGGCAACACCCTGTGAAGGTCCAGAGAGCCTTCTGTCACTAGGGGTTGCGTGTGTGTAATCGCTACTTTTGTAATGAATTAATTACTCAGGTCTTTAAACATGATTAAACATGACCTACCAAACATTATATAGGACTTTATTTCCTATTACCTCGGATAATAGGAAATATCTGGCTAGATCGGTCCATCAAAATAAAATTCAATGGATTAGGTATATTAATAGATTTGGGGATCGTACTTTAAGATCCTTGGTAGCCCTACACTGGAATGAGCTACCTTCCCTTGTACAGGCTGAAACTAAACTTAACTTTTTTATTCAAGTGTTTAGGGACCACTGTACTTACACTTGTTGGTGTTTGAAATAGAATTGCTTTTTTCTCCCTATCCCCGTCACATGTATATATATTCGATCCCTTTGTCTTTAATGTTTTACTAGTTTATATTGTTTATATTTATTACTTTTTTATGTGTAACTTAGATAATTACAGGACTGTTTTGTGAACTGGACTGATAAACTCCAAAATGGCATATTCTTGTATAAAAATAAAGTCTTACCATACCATACCATAGTTTCTAAAAACCTCCTCCTTTGAGCTTACCTGTTCAATGTGGATGCTAGCTTCACACTCTAGATGCAGTAGGATGATGTTATTACATATTTGTAATGTTAAATACCACAGCACTGTATCAATATGTTTTATTTCTACAAGGCACAAGACTGGGAACTTTTAAAACCTTTAAAATCTTGTATCTTGCTTCAGAAATGAAAATATATAAGACAAACTTTACTGCTCACTGACTCCATTGCAAACTCTCTCTTCCTACAATAGTAGTCTGCCTTCATCATTCTCTACAACACAGCCAAAACCTACCAGACACAACATGCAAGCAAGCATTTGACATTGAAAATGCTTGTTTAAACTGAATTTTAGATTTGCATATTCCAAAAAATTAGTTGTAAAGAAAATTGATTTTCAGCTTGAATCCTGTCTCCCTTTTGTTGTCTCTTATGGAGGGATGAACTCACTCAAGACTCCAGTCCCCAAAATCCACTGCATTAAAACATAAATACTGTCTGCCTGGTGGCACTAAGGATTGAGGTGCTGAATGCCACACCTCACACCACACCAGCGACCCGGGTTCGAGAACGGACTCGGGCTGCTGGGGGTTGGCAGGGGAGGGAAGGAATTGAGCATCCGGAGGACTGCTCTCCCTTCCCAGGGAGGGACTCGGGGATTGCTCTACTCCAGAGCGGCTCCTGGCAGTGGCTGTGCGGTACACGCAGGGCAAAGCAGATACTGAGGGGGGGGCGGAGCGACAGCTGGTGTCGGTGCCTCTCACCAGAATGTCATTGCACATCCGTGCTCTGCAGGGGGAGAAAAAAGGGAAAAAGGCCCTCTGGCACTCCGGTGAGATGACAGAGTCCTCGGGGGCATGCCCACATCCCGCCACCAGCTCAGTGCGCCCAGAACTCTCCATGGCCGACCCAATGACTGAGGTGGGTCTCTCTAATTTCAGATAGTGCTGCCATGGGAGGGTGGGCCCTCTCCTGGAGGGTGATCTAGGGGGCTGAACCTACTGAGTTGATCAGGAGGGGAGAGCCTGGGAAGAGCGGGGGTTCAGGCAGGGAGTGAGAAGCACAGTCGAGTAAGCAGTCCTGAAGGACGCCCGGAGCCCAGAGTGAAGAAATAAAGTTGGGAAAAAAAACTACTGCTGAAACTATGTGTCTAAAACCTGAATCAAAAGAGTGGTGCACTAGGAGTTTCAAGTATGGCCAAGGAAGTTTAATAAACACAGTGTAGTTGAATGCCTAACATCAGCAGATTGTCTTTATTTTTTTTCCTCCACCACAGGTGAGGTAGATGTCTCCCCCCAACCCCCAATTCAGCACCCAGACCATTCTGCCGTATCTCCAATGGCTCATAGAATGCCCCCAAGCCGGTGGCTCCAGGTGAGACACCAGGTTCAACCAGAAGCCCCAGTAGGGGCTTATATCTGGGGCGTCTTCAGGGAGGCAGTCTGGGGGCATCACAGAGCCTCTTGACAGGGGATTTTTCTTTTCCCCACTGGGCTGCACAGATGTGTCATTTTATTTATTTTTATTTAGTTTTTGTTTACCGGTAAAGTGCACTAGCCATAGCAATGACTATTTTAAGGCATGACCCATGAGCGCAGCTTGTGCACTCTGCCTCCATGGAGATGCACTAGTGCTTTGACTTCGTGCCTCTCCCCTCTTGCTGAGCCATGTGCACTACCATCTGGACTCCTCTAGATGGCAGCCAAGCAGCAAGGTGCAGAATCCCCCCTTCCTGAGGGAGAAGAGCAGTCCTGTGAACACTCAATCCTCTCTCCCCCGGCCGACCCCCGAGTCTGTTCTCGAAGACGAGTTGCCAGCATGAGATGAGGTAAGGTGCTCATGGTGTCGCAGCCCTCTACATCAACAGGCCAGCCTGTCAGCTGACTGTCTTAAAGTGCAGCTCTGTCTTTTCACACGTACTTTCATAAATGTTTCCTCTAATACAACTTACTATAGAGTAAATTTTTTTCATTTTCAATATTCCTTTCCGAGTCTTACTGCACATCTTGGTAGTTTCTCTAGAAAGTCTATATAAAAATCATCGCCTGTTCCTGCCTTCACAGTGCTCACCATGACTATGGACTGTGATGTCACACATGGCATTTGTGAGGTGAGCTGGGAGAATCACATACATTTTGAAAGACTCCATCAAACAGGTACTGCCTTTACTGCAATATTTAGTAGACCGACATTAGGGATAAGTAAAGAAGAATAACTAATAACTAGAATATGAAGTTAACAATGTAATTGTTGTAAATAACTAGAAAATAATAAAGTTAAAACATAATTGTTGTAAAACTAGTTGTTTTAAGCTTTTTATTAGAGTTGCTGTTTAAGATGTAAGAATCATAAGTATGTTTCTCATCCCAAAATGCAGATTGTATGATGTTTGACAAGAAGTGTATTACATGTAAAATGTGGAACTTTGAACATTTACAGTAAAAAGCATTTACAAACAAAAAACAAGATTTGGCTGGTGCCAACAAAGCTGGACTTGATTTTTTATTTTTGAAGCAGGCCTTACTGTCTCACTAGTCACATTGTTGTAAATGGCAGTTATATGGGGACCACATTCAGTGTAAGTTTTACAGATTTTTTTGCATACATTGCCTACAGAGAGGGCTTTAGTAGACTGGCACTGCTTTTCAGTAATGCTACTGTACCTACACTGTATGCAGTGGTTCAAGTGGTTCAAACACCCAGGCAGTTAGTTTCATTCTCCCAGCACCAAACTCACTTATAAGCCCCCACCCCCAATCCATATCACCATGTTTATTTTTTATTCTGTGATGGCCTGGTTAGACACTGGACCTGTCAGATAGTTGGGGGGGGGGGGCAGATTTTTTTATTCCCCGATGCACCAGGTTGGGCATCAGACCGGTCCGGTACTTAAAGGGAGGGAGACAGATCTTTTTGTTCCCTGACAGGCAGGGTTGGGCTGAGGATTTCTCAGGTTGTTGCGGGGGGAGGGGGATTTGTTTTTATTCTGATGTTCCAGGTCTGGCCATGGACTCATTGGGTACTTGGGCAGAGGAGGAGAAACAGTTTTTTTTGTTTATTATTCTATATTCTAACAGCTTTTGTTTTGCACTAGACCCATTAGGTAGTTGGGGAGGGGGCAGCTTTTTTTTTATTCCCTGATGAGCTGGTCGGGTACTGGACCCATCAGGTAGTTTGCTGAAAGGGGACAGGTTTTGTTTTATTCTCTAGTGGGTCAGGTTGGCAATGGATCATTCTGCTGTACAGCAGGCTGGGTTGTAATGTACATGGCAGTGGTAGGAGCAGTCCCAAGCTTCCTGTGCAGTGTTTCAGCCCCCACTGTGACCTGGGTGGATGGGCATGGGAAACAGTGTTTTATTACCGCCTATTCTGCATCCACTCACTGCTTTGCTGCTGCTCTTCTATCTCCGTTGGGCCAGGTTGGGCAAGGGACCCATCAGGTTGTTGAAGGGAGGGACAGTTTTTTTCTTCCCTGTCGGGCCAGGTTGGGAACCTTAATTAAGCCCAATGCAGGCTGATGCACTCTGTATGAAGGACGATACTTGAAGCAGAGGCATTTTTGGTTAGGGACCCAGCTGAGGGTGGTCTACCTCGACGTTGGTAGCCGGGCAACTTCACAACAGGGCCCTGAGGTGAATACCAAGAGACCCCCACTTTTTTTGATATTAAATTAGTAAGTAACCAATCCAGGCATGAAAATGTTTGTTACATTTTTTTCTACACTTTGGGTTTTTAAATTAAACTAGTAAGTAGCCAATCTAGGCTGATCAATGTTCATTGTTACATTTACCTAAATGTTTTTATCTTTTGGGGAGAGGGGGTACACTGGCCCTTTTCTTTCATTGATGTTGGCCATATGCAGTAGCACCCCACTAGAAGCTCTCTTAATTATGTGAATGAACAAGGGTGAAGCAGCTACCCAAATGTTTTTATCTTTTTTGGTGGGGGAGGGGGGAGAGTACACTGACGTTTTTCTTTCAGGTACGGAACTGCTGGGAGGATGACAGTTTTTACCCTTGACCACTCCTCCAGTTTTCTCAGGTCTCTGCTCATCCTTTACACACACGCACCACCCAGAGTTTCTACCCTATTGCACATTTGGGTGCCATCTGCAAAGGGCAGACCTTTCCTTTCAGCTCCTCTGCAGTGTCGCTTGGAAGACATGAAATAGGATCAGTCCCAGTACTGATCCCTGAGGCACCCACTAGTCACCCTCCCTTCCTCGGAGTGAACTCTGTACCACCACCCTCTGTCACCTATCGCCTAACCAGTTTACCAACTTTGACCCAGTCCTAGCTACCCAGCTTGCTTACTAGTCTCCTATGTGGAACAGTGTTGAAAGACTTACTGAAGTTAGCCTTAAGCAGAGTCTGCCTGCATTTGCCACAGGAGGAACAAAAGAAGGCGTGTGTTTTGGAGACAACATAGGTGGGGTAAGTTGTGGTGAAACTTGTTTGAATTAGTGTATTTATTATTGAGTGAAGTATACATTTAAGAACAGCCGAGTAGCCCACATTTAGTGGCCATAAGACATGTGTCTAACCCTGTAGTTTGGGGGAAGGTTGCTAATTGTCTGGCCTGTGGCCTCAGCTAGTTGATAATTGACCTCTCACAGCCAATAGTGCACTGCCAGGTAGGAAACAGGTTCTGCATAAAAGCAGCCACTACCAGCGTATCCCACATGTTCCTGTCCAGCAAGTGAGTGGAGCAGCAAAGGAGTGGAACAGGTGATTGGAGTCATAGGTGTCGGCTGGCATCAGCAGAAGGAAGTGGAGAAGCGGGGACTGTGCCGGCCAACTAAGACAAGACACCTGTTCACTACTGTGTAACAGTCACTGCTGGGAAGGGCCGAAAGTCAAACATAGGCCAAAACTGAGAACAGGAGCAACACCAGTCTAGGGTAGGAGTATAAAAATATATAAACAAGACACAAGGAAACAAAAAAAAAAAGGCAAAAATGGAAACTCCCTATCAAGGGTAAGGGTACAAACATATTTCCAGGTAACACAGAGTAGAAATTGAGAATGCTGGGAGTGGTGTAGTATAGTGACTGTGGGGCCGCAGTTTTCACAGGCCTTCTGAAGACTGTAGTGCTTCCCCATCTGTACACACCTTTCTGGGTTGAGGGAGGAGGCCACTAGACTCCATGCCAAGTTGACTAGGATTCAGGGGACCTCTTCCCCCACTCGGGCCAGCAAGTCTGCCACCATTTCCTCAAAAGATGCCGGGGAGGAACAGCTGGACTATGGGCTCTGAAAGGGTGGGGTGGTGGGACAGAGTCACATTTCTGAACTGGTGTCACTATGTAATTGCTAGATTGCTCTGGTGGGACAGGACTGCCAGGAGGCACCTGCGGTAGTGACCAGGGAGGATTTGGGGGCCTTCTATAATGGAGATCTCAAGGAGAGTGGTAGAGAACCCCAGAAGAGGAGGAGGTAACTTCTTGTGGGGGACTCAACTGTCATAACTCTCAACTGTACCACATTACGAGGAACGTTCCTCATTTTACTTCACAAAAGCTCCCTGTTCCACATTGTGAGGACTTGTTCCACATTCAAAAGTCAACATTTTAAAGCAAAAATTCATAGTAAATGATGCAAAAAATATATTATTCAATTAATAACAGACTTTCTGAACATAAATGAAACATTTTAACAGTGTTTTGAGTTTCTTAGGTAAAGATTTGATTAAGTGTTCCACATTTTGCCCATTTGTTTCACATTTTGACAGGCAGTGTTCCACATTTAGGGGACAAAAGGTTGAGAGGTATGTCAACTGTGAGGGGGATGGATTTAGGAATAGAAAGGGGGGGGGACAAGCTAGGTGCCTAACCGGTGCCACCACCCAGAGGCAATGGGAACTGATCCTGAGGATTGCTAGGGCTGCAGGATGGGAGGGAAAGCTGGATGTTATTGTCTACCTGAGGATTAATGACCTGGCTAGGGACAGGCTTGGGATAGTGCAGCAGGAGTTCAGGGAGCCAGAGAGGTCTTAGACAGGTAGCTCGCTCAGTGACTTTCATTGAGATGCTGCCTGTCTACGACAGGTGACAGGAAAGGGATCTATACACCAGGAGCTTCAACTCATGGCTGAAGAAATGGTGCAGAAAGAAAGGGTCTGGCTGCATTGGAGACTGGGGACCCACCTGTGAGCATAAGGGCCTATACGGGAGTGATGACCTTCATTCATCCAGGAGGGGAACTGCAGTCCTCAGTGGATGGTTTAAATGTTACTTTGATGTCAGGCTTGCCTATGCAGCCTGTTCTGCAGTCGATGGAGGTTCCTTTGTCACAAGCCCTGTTGACAGCTTCGGCTGGTACACAGCAGGTACCTCATGAGCAGTGGCCCCTGGTGTCACCAGCAAGGTTCTCTAGTCTGTCATTGACAGGGACGCCAATGACAAGGAGGATTATGAAGAGGGAGGAGGGTTATGAAGAAGAACATTATGCTTCATGTTCTAGCTCTTCAGTAACTTCCTGTAGTGAGGATTCTGTGGTGTACTTCAAAGATCTCCTCCTGAAGACCCTACCTCCCAAGCCATGATGCAGCAAATGCAAACTGCGGGGTTTTGCTGTGAAAGAAGAGGATTCCACCAAAAAGGATTTTATGGCTTTTCTGGAGATCCCCTGTATTCTATTAATCATTGTACCTCCAGTTTACCCTGCATTGGATGATGCAACATTTGCTGCCTGATGCAAGCCAGTTACTATACCAGCAGTACCCAGAATGGCTGATGAGTAGTATTCTACTCCTGCTACCAAGCCATATTATGCCAATCAGCCAGAAACTGATTTTGTGGTCATAATGGCTGCCCATGACAGATCTGGAGCACAAAAGCATTTGAGTACCCTGCACTATGACAAGGAATCCAGGAGGGTTGATGTAATGGGCAAAGCAAACATATGTTACATAACCCACTGTGGGCAGTGTGGCCCACCATGCACCTATAATAAAACAGAAACTCTGGATGAGATCAATCTCCAAAACCTCAGTACAAACTATGCTACATATGGAGACATACAGACCCACTCACCGGGATGTGTTTTAATATATTTTATTGGTATTTTAAATTCTACCAAGTTCTAATCAACATTTCATAGTTATCGCACTACTTCCTCAGGGTCTCAGATATATCCATATAATGTATGTGAGAGGCTTATTATTAACTGAAATTAACCAGATTATAGCCTTGTTATGCCATCACTATGACGTCACACTGTGGTTAACCCTTCTTGATTATGTCATAGTGATGGCATAACAACACTGGCACCATTGCGCATGTGCATCCCTAGGTGTTACCCTTTTGTTTTGCCAACACGTTAACAATCTGATCAACTGAGAACACTATGAACAAAACTGACTTGCTGAGGTAAGATTTTCAAGAAAATTGAGTAATAGGTGGGAGCTGCTACTGTTTCTTGCCCCATACACTACAAAACATAATGACTGGGATTTGTTTAATAACCATGCTGAAACCACCTCTTGAGGTTGCCAGGACAACAATAAACCTCTCGAGCTGCACTCTCAAGGTTTACTATGTTGTCATGGCAACCTCTCGAGGCAATTACAGCATGGTTATTAACCAAATCCCAGTCATTATCCTCCATATAAATCATGTGTAATGGTAACTAGTATTAAAGAAAAAATGTATCTGGAAACATTCAGTTAATTTTACATATAAACTATTTTTTGGTAAAAACATGATAATTCACTTTATATTTATTTATTTACTGAAATGTTTCACCAGGAAGGCACACTGAGCAACAAGTTGCTCATCTCCAAAGCTACCTGGGGAGGGTACAATGAGAATGGAGCAGTAATACATGCATTCAAGCTACATAAGTCAACATTTACATCATATGCATAAGACATGTGAATATACAGTGTACCATACAATAAGGTGCATCGATAGAGGCAGGCAATTGCAAAGACAGGTGATATACACAGGTGATACATACAATCAAGTTACATAAGTCAACATTTACATACATTTGTATAAGACAGGGAATGAATATACAGTGTACCATACAATAAGGTGCATTGGTAGAGCAGGTATTTTG
Organism: Neoceratodus forsteri; assembly: GCA_016271365.2. Classification (NCBI taxonomy): domain Eukaryota; kingdom Metazoa; phylum Chordata; order Ceratodontiformes; family Ceratodontidae; genus Neoceratodus; species Neoceratodus forsteri. Next base: position 718,524,078 of record CM057455.1, read on the forward strand.
CATAAGACAGGCGAGATATACAGTGTACTGTACAATAAGGTGCATTGGTAGAGCAGGTATTTTGCATAAGACAGGTGACTATACAGTGTACCATACAATAAGGTACATTGGCAGAGCAGGTATTTTGCATAAGACAGGCGAGATATACAGTGTACTGTACAATAAGGTACATTGGTAGAGCAGGTATTTTGCATAAGACAGGTGACTATACAGTGCACCATACAATAAGGTACATTGGTAGAGCAGGTATTTTGCATAAGACAGGCAAGAGATACAGTGTACCATACAATAAGGTGCATCAATAGAGCAGGTATTTTGCATAAGACAGGCGAGATATACAGTGTACTGTACAAAAAGGTTAATGTGAGGGATCAAACATAAGCGCAAGGGGAGGAAGGGGGACGGGACAGGACAGACATGGACGGACATGGAACAGTTAGCAAAGATGGAGTTTAGCTATTATGAAAAAAGGAGGGAAAGACAGAGCAGGGAGAGGCAGCAAGTTGGAGATCATACAGAGAAGAGTAAAAAGGTGCAAAGTTCAAGAGGGATAGGTAGATCTAAGTGTGTGTAGGTAGAACAAAAAGTTAATCTGGGGACAAAGAAGTAAGTATTGAAGCACAGGTCCAAGGAGAAAAGGGTGAGTTGAGGAGGAAGGGAAGAGCCTAGTCTCTGCGGACACCTTCAGGATGCTGAGTGCCTACCTGTGAAAGGGATCTGGGTATTATGGTCAATGATAAACTAACTGCATCAGACCATTGTGTTAAAGTAACTTGTGTGGCAAATAATTTGTTAAAACAAATAAAATGGATGTTTGTGACTAGAACAGAAGAATGTATAATCCCTATATACTGAGCATATGTTAGACCACATCTTGATTACTGCTTATCCTTTTGGAACCCTCACCACAGAAAGGATATCGATCTGGTGGAGAGGACCCAGAGAAGGGTTACTGAATTGGTTCCCAAACTATCATCCATGGACTAGTAAAATAGACTCATGAAAACTGGTTTATTCTCACTTCAAACAAGGAGGTACAGAGGAGACCTTCTCCTTACTTATAAAATACTAAAATCAGAGTGTTTAATGGAACAATGTGGCCTAGAGTACTCAAACAGACGGCATGTAGCTAGACTTCACCAACAACAACTAGTTGTTGATTGGGCAAACACTGCCAAAAGAGATTCCTTTTTTCCAATGAGAGCAGCAAAAGCATGGAATAGTCTTCCAAATGATATCATTGAATCAAACTCCTTTAATACATTTAAAGCCAGATTAGATTACTGATTGAGAGATAACCAACAATAAGTCAAGTCCCACTAGTGTGGGGGACAATCACAATGGGCATATGCCTTCTTTTGTCCAAACACACTAAGTAAACTAAGTAAGGGGACTGAGAGGGCTAGAGTGAAAAGGGGGGAAGATGGCAGAGAGACTTTAGAGAGGGTAGGGACAGAGGACCCAAAATGAGGGTTAACATCTAGAGACACATAGTACCAACACAAAGGAACCCTTCAGGATGTTGAGAACCCTGCAAGGGGTGGGGAAGGCCAGTAGTGGTGAGTGAAGGTGGGAGAGAAAGGGAAGCCTATCCCAGAAAGATCCCTTCTGGATGCAGAGAACCCTACAAGTGGACTGAGAAGGCTACAGAGAATGGAAGGGGAGAGATGGGTGTAGGAATATGGGGAGGGTAGAGGAAGTGAGAGCTTAAAACTAGGAGAGGTTGGGGCCATGCCCATGGGACAACTTCAGGATGCTGGGAGTTATGAGTGCAGGGAGGGCCAGCCGGAGAAGGAGAAGGGGGAGAGAGAAGGAGTGTTGGGAGCTAAGAAGGAGGGGGTGTGGAGTTACAACAGGGAGGGTCAAGGTGTAAGTGCAGAGCAGGGGGAGGATTTATTGGAGTTTTAGGGGACGGAATTAAGGAGGGTTGTAGCAGGAACAGTTATGGGCAGTGTAGTTATGGAGGGCAGTGCTGATGGAGTAGAAGGAAGAAGAGTGGTGAATTTGAGGGGGGTGGGAGTTCCATAGTTTTGGTAAGCAATGGGAGTAACCAGACTAACCGATGAGGGTGGATCTCCGGGGGACAGCCAGTGTACGGTAGTCAGTAGATCCAAGGGAGAGGGAGGGTTGGTGAGTTAGGAATGAGGAGGAGAGGTAGGATGGGAGTTCACCCAACCAGTGCTTGGAGGTGAATTTAGTGCAGTGGGAGAGGCACCTATTTGTGAGAGAAGGGAAGGATAGGGCCTGATTAAGGTCACAGTGGTGGGTGTGAGAGGGAGCATCAAGGGCAAAGTGGCAGAAGGAGTTGAAGATGGTGACCAATCTGGTCAGGGAGGACTTAGGAGCAGCACCATAGACTACATCGCAGTAATCAAAAATGCAGAGGATCGTATTCTGGACAAGTTCACGCCTAGCCACAGGTGGGATGCAGCTACGGTTCCTGAACAGGACACCAAGCTTGGGGCGTTTTCTGGATGGTGTCAATATGTCCAGAGAAGTTAAGGTGTTGGTCTAGCCAGACACCAAGGTATCTGAAGGAGGATGTGTCCTCCAGTAAAGTCCCATTGAGGGTATGGAATGTGGGCAGGGAGGGAAGCCATGAGATTCTCTGCCTTGTGCTAAATATCATGGAGATAGTCTTCCTGGCATTGAGGAATAATTGGTGGTTAGCAAACCAGAGCTGAACTTTGTCGAAGTCTTGCTGTAAGCTGGATGTAATCTCGACTGGACATACAGGACTGTATCATCGGCATACATGTGTATGGCAGAGGAGGGGGAGCAGACAGATGGAAGGTCATTTAGGAAGATGGAGAATAATAAGGGCCCTAGCACTAAGCCCTGAGGGACACCAGTACTAATCGGGAGGGGAAGGGAAATGGCATCGAGATCTTAACAGACTGGGATCTGCCAGTAAGGTAGGCCTTGAACCAGTTAGTGGCTGAAGTAGACAGATCAACTGATGAGAGGGAGTGAAGAAGAAGAGAGTGGGAGACAGTGTTGAATGCCTTGGCAAGGTCAACAAAAATGGCTTGAGGTGATTTGGCCATTGTCCATGCCGTAAGGATAGAACCAATGAGCCAAGTAGGAGGTGGTGGTGAGTGGTTTTTCCTGAAACCAGACTGGTAAGGGTTGAAGAAGGAGGTGTTGGATAGAAATGAGGTAAGCTGGGAGAGGACAAGGTGTTCTTGTAGTTTAGCTAGGGTAGGGAGGAGAGAGATGGGGCGATAGTTGCCAGGGGATGAGGGGTCTCCGCCTTTGGGTAGAGGGAGGACCACAGCATGTTTCCATGGGTAGGAATTGAGGTGGTTGAGAATGAGAGATTTAGTATTAAGGAGAGAGGGTAGACAATGACCAGGGCTGAGAGAGAGAGAGAGGAGTATGATAAATTGTGTTTTACAGCCTGACCATGACACCTTGCTTAAAGACCCCTTGTATTCATCTTAAATTCCATTTTTATTATATTTTAACTTGCATACATTTCATATAGGTCATGCCCACCTTTCTGGTAGATTCAATATTCCCCCAATGTTATAGTGTTCTACTTAATATTCCAATCCTCTGTCTGTTTTTTTAAATAAAAAGAAAAATAAATATTCTGTTTTAAATTTCCAACTTAACATCTTTATAAACATTAAATTCCAAGTAAAGTTTTTGCACCTGTTATCTCACCTGTAACTGAGACACTGTCTCTTTAAATAGCCTGATTGTATGTAGTTGTTGAGCTGTTTCATCAAGTTTTTCTAATGTTATAAAGAAAACATACATTTTTAATTACTATTCTTTTATGTGTACACTGGAGTGCTATATCTGTATGTGGCTGGCTGCACTTACCATATGAAGTCTCTGACTTCTTTTACGGCCCACACCTATTGGTGTTAAAAATCCTGTTGTTAAATCATCAACATTTCATCTGGTAAAGTCCCTCTCTCATTTCGTCTTTTTACATTGCTTATCATAGATTCAAGCTCCATCAATTAACTGTCTTTTTGTTACATGGCTGTGGTTTATCTGGTTTCTTTTGCTAAAAGATACTTCATTCCTTAGTTACTGCATTTTATTTTCTTCACTCTTTGTTCAGCTGTACTGTTTGTTTTCTAAGTGCAACACTCCCCTACCCCAACTGATTGTTATGTTGTTAGTATTTCTAAATTTGTCCCATGGAACCAAATTTAGGTTTTACAACTGCAGAACTGGAAAAAATAGGATGAGGTAAGGAATAAATGCTCCCTTGATTTTCTTCTCCTGCAGTTGGAAGTACTGAATATAGAACTAGTAAATGTTAGTGGAGAAATTGAAATTATATGCGAATAATACAATAAAAAACTAGGGGTCAGATATTCAAAACTTAGGCCCGAGGCAAAACTAGCATTGCACGGTGTGCAAAATTAGCCCAGAACCATTTGTACGCTATATTCAAAGGAATAGCTCCAGGGCTAAATCAGTTGACTATAGCATGCCAATGAAGCCATGCAAACAGGGCTGAGAGTGCAGTGCAAAAATAGCCCGGCAAATAAGACAGTTCTGAATATAGCAACCAGGAAGGCCAAACTGTGACAGCAGCCCAATGCACACAGAGGTGGAGTAGGCAGAGTTGCATTAGGTGGCCATTGTGGGTGATAATAATGAAGGGGTGTACAACAATTGCAAACAACAGTGAAGGCCAAACACAGCAGAACAGTGCTATGGTTTTGACAGGTTTGCCCAGGGCTAACTCGTTTGCCCAGTGCTAAATTTAGCTATATTCAAAGCTCCTATACAAATGAGCCTACTTGGGCAATCTGTGGGCAAACAGCCACATTAACATCTCATTACGGCCTTCTTTGCATGCATTACCATGTAGATTGCCCAATGCTATTGCATGGTGCACACAGCTCCACCTGTATGTCAGACTGAAACTACAGGTCGGTAACTGCAGGCTGGGTGCACTCACAGCTCCACCTATATGTCAGACATGATAAACTATTTGGTAGCTGCAGACTGGGTTTGGACACAGAAGCACAGACTATTGTGACCCAGCGGACTAGCACCACAGGAGTGGGGGGTTGTGTTGCATGCCATAGACATATTGTTATTCTTGCTACAGTGTGTATCAGAATGTACAGTACCACAGTAGCTGGTATTGTGAGGACACAGCAATGCCTATAGTTTGTCAGGCAACAATGACTGCTGCTACCCACACAGTGATATGCACAGCTGGCAGATGTGTTCTGACAGTGGACACCACATTCATACTGTCCTGTGACCACATATGCTGCACTGGTGGCATGGGATTCCCATACTAACATACATGTGACTGGCCATGTGTGATGGAGAACCTGGACTGGTGTGTGGTATATGACCCGGTGGGGGCAGACACATGCCATCATACAGGCACACTGATGTGAGGGACATTCCTGTCACTGGCACATGTGCACTGTGTGAACAGCCCAGCCGTGTGGCAGCACCTACTTTGCGGTGCAGTCTGGCCCACATGTATACCCTTCCCTCAGTACTCTCCATTCCCCCAGTGCTGCATGTGTGTGCTGGATTATGGTGGTGTACTCCTATGGGGAGACTGGACATGTGTGCTGCATGGACACACTGACAAGGTGTCCACTGGGTGCTGGGGTACTCACAAATACCTGGCAGGGTTGGGACTGGTGCCAGATGATGGCGGCGTGTGCATTGCCATCTGTGTGCAGCATGTCTCTTCCACAGCATATGGAGTGGTCCAGGGTGGCCATCAGCCATCTTTGCCTCCTCATTGGCTGCAGTCATCAGGTGCACCATGATGCTGTTGTTGCTTACGGCCATGTTGCCTGTTACTGCTGTGTCCATGCCCCCTATCCTTGTTTTGCCAAGAGTTAAGACTCCTTTTTGGGTGGCCCACTGGCACAGCAGTTGGATTTCGGCTTGCGATGCCAACAACCTGGGTTTGGGAGTGGACCCAGGAGTCTTAAGGCAGGCTTGGGGGAGGGAGGCTTGAGCATCCAAGGGACTGCTCGGCTCCTCCAGGGAAAGGCAGAACATTGACCCGGGACTAACCTGACCTCTGACGGCGGCCAGAGGTAACACAGGCCTGATCTTGCATCAAGAGGGAAGATGTGATGGATGCCGGCGCAGGCCATGGCATCACTGCACGCCACGCTCTGGGGGTGTGTGTACACAAGAAAACTCCTCACAGTGCAACACCAGACAGGGGCCTGGCGATGGCCCCTCACCTGTCTGCACTTCGGACCACCTGAGGACCCCCACAAAGACTTGATTCCAGACATGATTTAGGGGGGGCTAAGGAGAGGGGCCACCTCCACCATGTCCCTACCTGGGGGGTCTAAACCAGTGCTCCATGGGGGGATCCTCGGTGAGCAGCAGTAGTGGGTCAGGCAGTTGGGCAACAGTGCTGGTGCAGAGGAGGGGGTAAAAACAGAAAGCAAAAAAAAAAAAAGACTACCTTTTTCTGGACGGTAATTTGCACCACAGAAAGTGTCATGCAAAGTTGCGCAAACACACTTTGCATGGTGCTAATGCTCTGAATATTAGCATTGCGCTTGTATTCATGTACACATCCCTTCTCTTTGCATGGTGCATACATATAGAATAATGTCTAGGGGAAATGTGGTTAATGAGGATTTTATGCACACCCAAGGTGTGTGATGCCCCAGAAACCCCGAGGGCTTTATCTGGGTATCACACACACCAAGGGTATGCATTAAGTCAGAGTTCCCAGCACACTTCCCCCTTTATTTTTTTATATTTACAGGTGGTTAGCGCTGTGCGAAGTGAGTTTGCATGATATAGAACTGTGGTTTACGGAACTCCGTAATTCACAAGTGTGAATTACAGAGTTTGCAAGGGTCTGCCTGCAGTGGTTGATTGACCCTAGCCAGTAAATATATTATCATTTTGCCCAGTGCTAATGCAGTTTACCTGCGCTATTTGGTCTTTTGAATATAGGGGACCTGCACAAGATTTTGCATATCTGGCCCCAGATCTAAAGGATTTTTTTAGAATTCCTTAACAAAATATAAAAAGCACTGGATGACTATGAAAATAATCTAATTGACCAAAAACTGAAGAATTCAGAAGGGATCTCAATGACTACAAAGAAGGGAAGGTGTATTGTTGGAACCATTTTTGACCATATAAGCAAAAATATAGATATGACCCTGACTCAGACAGTAACCTTTACAGCTCAGACAGCAGCCAGGAAAGCATTAACAGACAGTACAGCACCAAACCTTTTTTGGAAGGGGCAGATATAGGGGGAGATGAACACAATGAGGCAGAGGCCAAGGCAGAGGCCAGAGAGGTGGAGAATTAGCAAAAGACTACACAGAATGAACACCAGAAAGAGAACAAGGATCAGGCAATGAACAAGACTTAAGAAAGAAACAGACACAACAGGAGAATGGGTAGTAACGAGGAACCAACGGAGAGGGAATCCATAATATTTAACCACTCTAAGAGGGAATTAACAAATATAGAGAAAAAGATCTTAAACCTACTGTAGGACTGACTTTGTCCAAATGGGAAGTTAAATATATTCCATCTGAAAATGGATATACAGAAACTATATAGAAAACTAAGGCTGAAATACTTTATCGGTACAATTTAAGATGTCAGTGATCCAATGGAAAAAACAAAAAGACGCACGCTAGCTATAAACTTGGATTATAAATCCCACCAGGAGCCATCCCAGCTAACATTACAACATACATGAAACTAGTGGACAAAGAAATATTGAGATTAGATAAAAATCAGGAAGGCAGAAGAAAGAGATTTAATCTCTTGGCCCAAGAATTTGCTGCACTGAGAAATTTAGAGAATGATGACTCGATTATCATCAAGAAGGCTGATGGGGGGGGGGTAGTATTAATGGATAGTGACACATACAAAGCAGAATGCCTCAGACAGCTTAGAAACCAAGAAAACTACCAAAGATGTGACAGCAATCCAATGCGGGAGGTAAAAGACACTGTAAAAAGCCTTTTAGAGGAGGGACTTGAAAGAAATTACATTACTGACTGGGAGCTGAAAGCTATGAATAGACCATATCCCATCATGCCAGTATTCTATGTAATCCCCAAAGTACACAAAGATCTGGCAAATCCACCATGAAGACCAATTATAGCGGGCATAGATCTACCCTAGAAGCCTTGTCTGTATTCATAGACTGCCCACCTCAACCATTGGTCTCCACTAGTAAAGCATAGCTTAACGCCACTAAATGTACCTTATTATTACTCAACACTTTAAATGAAAAACAATTGATCACACACGACAGTATATTAGTCACTTTAGATGTCAAAAATCTTTACACCAGTATACCCCACAAAGAGAGCCTGAAAGCACTAACGGAGAAACTATTAGACAGTAATTTCACAGACAATCCTCCAAACCATTATCTACTTAAAATGACTGAACTGGAATTCACTAAAAATTGTATTAAGTTTGAAAATACCTGCTATTGGCAAAAACAAGGCACAGCAATGGGGTCCTCGATTGCACCAAGCTATGCCAGTACAGTATATTAATGGATCACTTCGAATGGAAATTTGTTTACAATGAGACAAACATTTGGCATAACAAAGTAGCATGTTGGAAAAGATACACAGATGATTGCCTATGTGTTTGGAATGGCACAGAAGTAGAACTAAAATAATTTTTTGTTTATCTTAACACAAGCACAGAATACCTCAAATTTGTGATGGATTACAGTAAAGAATCCATTCATTTCTTAGATTTAAATATATACAAGAATGGCACCATCTTGAAAAGTAAACTATATTGCAAACCAGCAGGAATGTGCTGTTACATGCCACAAGCTTTCACAGAACTAATATAATAATAATAATAAACTTTATTTTTATGGTGCCTTTCAAATACCAAAGCACCTAACAGATTTAAAATCACAAAACAAACATCTCAATGACATAGATTGTATAAAATCACTAATATCATCAAACAGTTAATCACTGAATGCTTGGTGCCATAGAAATGTTTTCAGAGCTTGCTTAAATCCCTCCATGGTCATGCACTCCTGTAATCAATGGGGTAGAGAATTCCAAAGGGTTGGGGCTGCATGCATAAATGCTCTGGCTCCAGAAGATTTCAAACACACCCTTGGAATCTCTAGCAACCCCTCGTCGACTGAGCGGAGCAATCACCCAGGGCAGTAGGGGACCAGGAGCTCTTTCCAGTAGTCTGGGCCCAGTCCACGTTGGACTTTAAAAGTCAGAAGACTGACTTTAAAGATGATCCGCCACTGTACTGGCAGCCAGTGCAGACCATGTAGTACTGGCAAAATGTGACAGGACCGGGACGATCCCATTAAAAGCCAGGCCACCTCGTTCTGCACTAGCTGCAGGCGATGGATTTCCACCCCCAGTAGCCCTAGGTAAAGGGAGTTAATAAAAACATCCCGTATGACCAAATGATAAGAATAAAATGAAATTTTACAAACCAGGAAGATTACATAGAGGCAGTTAATGAGCTGGAGGGACACTTTCTAGACAGAGGTTATAAAGGGGACACTTTGGAAATGGCTTGGAGCAGAAGTGATACTGTACCACATGACACATTGCTAAAACCAACAATCAAGAGTGACTCAGCAAAAGATAGGATTATAATATCTTCTGAGTATTCAGAATCATTCGGAATTATAAAATCTTTCAACAAACATTGGGATATTTTGCAACCTAATCCAACAGGAGAGAATGTGTTTAAAGAAAAAACGTTAACAACATCCAAAAAAGTCAAATCACTGGGGGACTGATTGTGCCATGCAGTTCATCAGAGCCCAGAAAAGAAATCTGAGATCTTTCAAGGAAGGACACAGATCACAGGGAATTATCTGTGTGGACGGTGTCAAAACTGCAGTAGTACACAGAAAACTCAAACTGTATACAATCCATACAGAAACGAACACATTGAAATCCAACAATTTATTACATGTCAAACAGAACAAGCGATTTATCTATTAAAATGCTCTTGTAATTTATGATATATTGGTAAGACTGCTAGGTGTTTGAAACTCCGGTTAATGAATATAGAAGTGATATAAGGAGAGGTGATATTACGTCAGTTGTAGCATGGTATTGTTCAGACAGTAGACACAATGTGTCAGCATTAAGATTTGTGGGACTGGAAAAGGTAGAAAATCTAAGTCAGGGAGGAGACCTGGAAAATATATTATTAACCTGTGCTGTGTCGCGGACTGATATATCAGGCCAAGGCAAGGCAATTTTATTTATAGGGTGCCCAATCCTGGAGACTCTGGGTGCCAAACATAAATAACATACAGCAGTAAATTAAAACATATGATACAACCTCATTACAATGATATCAGAATTAATATTTAGCAGTATTAAAAGGTTTCCAGAGGCCAATCTTCAAGGGACTGGTCAGAACTAAGGATGGCATCAGCAGTCAAAGGCCAGGCTGAAGAGGTGGGCCTTCAGCCTCCCCCTTAAACACCTAATTCGAGGGAGCCTCCCAGACTGCAGGTGGAAGCAAGTTCCACAGGGTCGGCCCAGAGACACTAAAAGCGTGATCTCCCGAGGTCTTGAGATGAACCCTGGGAATGTCCAGTAGGCCCCTCGAGGAGGAGTGGAGGGAACGAGCAGAGGACACCGGTGTCAGGAGCTCAGACAGATAACCAGAATTCCTATATGTTCTATTTCTGTTGGCAGCCTAAGGGTTAAGGAGGGAAGCCTATTTGATTGATCAGTTTCAAACACTAGACATTAGATATGGTCTAAATGAGGAAATTGTATGGACCGAATTTACAGAATAAAACCAGCAACTAATAAAATAGAGAAACTGTAGGACATTAAGAAAAAAAAAATAATAGAGTCCAATTGGGCATGTTTAACACCAAAAATTCCTGCTCTCCAGTAACAAATCCCCTACCCACGCCTTCTCTTAATCTGGAAGATGTTAAGTTAATTTCAGTAAATTTTCATTTTTAATGGATGAACTAATGGTAGTGAGCACAAGAAAACCAACAGGGTTCATTTTTTACAGAGTGACCACTTCCAATGCCTGGCTACTAGTGGTAGGTAGGAGATGGCCACCTTACAGACACACCTATGGGTGTTATCTGGGTTGGTCAGCACACAGGGCTTCACCAGTTGGTTAAGCACACCTGTCCCATTTCAGTCTTCCTAACCTTTTATCTCAGTTATTAATCGCAAACATATAGAAAGATCACAACAATGAAACTTGGGGAGTTGGACTTCTGGATACAATCATTGCAAGACCCTCCACTAGTGAATAAGCTCAGAAGAGGGGAACAAAGTTCCATTCATCTGCACTAGTTGGCTGTAGGCAATACAAAACATAAGAAACACCCTAAAAATCAGCTAAGTCCAACAAACTCAGCAGCAACAGCCTTCTCACTCCACCTGACCCCCGGATGCTCCAGACAGCTTGGATTCGCCCTCCTCGCCCCAGCAGAATAGGCTGCAGCAACAACCTCCTCACTCCACCCAACCCCTGGAGGCTCCAGACAGGGTTCAGATTCGCCCTTCCCACTCCAGCAGAATAGACTGCAGCAACAGCCTCCTCACTCCACTTGACTCCCCCAGAGACTCCAGACAGGGCCCGGATTCGCCCTTCCCACCCCAGAAGAATAAGCTGCAGCAACAGCCTCCTCACTCCACCCGACCACTGGAGGCTCCAGACAGGGCCCAGATTTGCCCTTCCTGCATCAAGCAGAATAGGCTGCAGCACCAGTCTCTTCACTCCACCCGACCCCTGGAGGCTCCAGACAGGGTCTGGATTCGCCATCCCCAAGCCAGCAGAGTAGACTGCAGTAATAGCCTCCTCACTCCACCTGACCCCCAGAAGTCCAGACACAGCCTGGATTTGCCCTCCCCGCCCCAGCAGAATAGGCTGCAGCAACAGCCTCCTCACTCCACCCAACCGCTGGAGGCTCCAGACAGGGCCTGGATTCGCCTCCCGCTGCAGCAGAATAGGCTGTAGCAACAGGTACAGCATTACAGCATTGTGGAGAGGCCATGTGGTCATCGGTGGACATGGTGTCCGAGCACCATTTTGAACTCATGAATCTCTGACTGCCGACTTGCATAGATAGTTTTTTTTTAAGTGTCTAGGCTGCCTGTATAGAGTTATGTGTCCTTCCAGTGCTGTTACCTTAAGAATCTGTATCTGTTTTCTAGCTAATCTGTACCTGCAATGCTAGCAATAGGATATGCTAAATGTATAATCAGAGCTCGTACCTGACTGTTTTTCATTCATTCTGCACACTGCTAGGGGTGGTGTGCTAGTTGTGCATGTCCAGAGTAAGGGCCCCCCCAAAACAGATCACATTACCTGTGTTCTTGCCTTCATATCTTGTTTGTTTCTGCTCCTCAGTCTCCTCACTCCACCTGACCCCTGGAGGCTCCAGACAGGGCCTGGATTTGCTCCCCACCCCAGCAGGATAGGCTGCAGCAACAGGTACAGCATTACAGCATTGTGGAGCGTATCACTCTGCCTCCTCCTCCTGCCCCAACCACCCTCCAACCCAAAGTTGGTCCTTCATTTATTGTGTTACTAATTGGCTGAATCAGCCCACTTTTGCACACCCACACTCTTGGATATTTGGTACTGCCCTCACCTTCTCTGTATACCCCTGATCTCCCTCACTTGGTGTTTCCCAGATTACAGAACTCCCTACAAAAAAAAAATTCAGACTCAGACTTCCCTGCTTAGGATTGTGAATCCTCTTTACAAAAGACTCCCCTCACCATGAGCTCTCCTAGCCGACTCATGTTTGTGTTCCTTGTCATGGCTGCTTTCAATCTGGTAGGATATGGTAGCTCAAAGATGTCCATTCCCCCCAGACACCACACACTTGATTGCAGATACAGTCCATCCACCCCAGGCACCAACACATTCCTTAGTGCTATCGGTAGCACACCTCCCCTCCCCATCTCCTTATTCACTCAAACCAATCCCTATACCCACCCACCTACTACTTACGCCTACCATGAACTTAGGTTTCCGCGAGTTGCTAAAAAGGTAACCCTGGAACACCTGCACATAAGATCACTAAATACCATCTTATAGCATGCCAATTAATTCTGCTACTCCTTCCTCTCTGGAAACATACATCCCAATCCCTGCCCTATCTCCCCTACTGAAACCGGCAGGGGTTACCTGAAGTGGCCCATGTGAACGCTTGAAGTCTCCTAGCTAAGTTGGAGGCACTCAAATTATGGGTATTCAACTCAAACTACGATATCCTAGCTGCAACAGAATCCTGACTCACCCCTAAGGTTACGGACAATGAGGTAAGCCTTGACTCATACACACTATTTTGACAAGATAGGGCCCATAAAAAAGGAGGGGGTTGCCTGCTATATTTAAAATCTCACCTTAAAGCTACCAGGCTTACCACCTCCCCAGTATCCACTGATGCTGAGTGTATGTATGGCCATAAACCTGGCCCTTAGAAAAGGGTGAAAAAACGTAATCATTGTAGCATACATTCCCACAATAGTGTCACACCAGGGCTTAACCATCTCCATGACGCTATCACTAACCTTAACCCCCACATAGAAACATAGACTTTGATGGCAGATAAAGACCTCTTGGCCCACCTAGTCTGCCCATTTCCTACCTATTGGATAAACTGCAGATCATAGTTAACCAATAGCCACTTCATGGTACCCCCACCAGAATTGTCTTATGTCTGTCCCATACATTCTTGAATTCCCCACTGTTTTGACCACACAACCTCCTCAGGAAGGCTGCTCCATGCATCCACCACTCTCTCTCTGAAAAGATACTTCTCACATTGCCCCTGAGCCGCCCTCCCTCTATCTTCAGATTGTGTCCCTTGTTCTTGTGCATCTCTTTTTCTGAAAGATGCTACCCTTTGGACTTTGTTGATTCCCTTGAGGTATTTGAACATTTCTATCATGTCCCCCCTTCCTCCTTTCCTCGAGGGTATACATATTAAGCTCCTTTAGTCTCTCTTTGTATGACTTCTGTTACAGACACTGCACCATTTTAATTGCCCTCCTCTGGACAGCCTCTATCCTGTCCATGTCCTTGCGGAGATGGGGTCTCCAGAACTGCACACAGTACTCCAGATGGGGTCTCACCAACTGTCTGTACAAAGAGATAACTTCTTGTTTTCTACTGGTGATGCCTCTCTCTGTACATCCCAGTATCCCCCAGCCCTCCTTACTGCCTTCTCACATTGCTTGCTTACCTTTAGGTCATCTGATATTTTTATTTATTTATTGAAATCTTGCATTAATACCTTTGTGCAACAGCTCTTTATATAGGTTCCATGTCAAAAGAAAAACATCATCATGATAACAATTACAATAACTGGTACATTGCAAGTGTCACCAGGCCTGAATACATCTAGGTAGAATATAGCAAAAGCCGTAGGTTCGCTGGAAAAATACAGATTAAAACTGAGGTGGGACTAGAAACATTGGGATAGGTAAAGGACAGAGACAAGGGGTTTTAAATGAATACACTCCAAACAGACAGCACAATTCATTTAAACACTTCATTGGCAAGCTTTTAAACTAGTCAAGGGGGGAGGCACTGATAAGTAGCAGGAGAATCCCAGCCTCTCCCTACAAAACAGGATACTAAATGAAAAAAAGACAGAGGTGGAAAGGTCAGTGGGGGATGCTGCAACAGAAGGTAAAGCCATCAAAAAATGGAGAGCAATGAGTACCAATGCCCGTAGTCTGGGTAACAAGCTTCCTGAATTAGTGGCCTTGATGGAGGAGGAACATCTGGATACCGTGGCAGTCACATAAACATGGTACATACAAAACCATGACTGGGATGTAAACATACCAGGATACACTATCTACAGGAGGGACAGGGAGGGTAAAAGAGGAGGAGGAGTAGCTCTTTACATAAGGGAAGGAATCAAAGCAACAGAACAAAAGGGTAAACAGGGAGGAGAAGAAGCACTGTGGGTAAATTTGGAGACAGGCAATGGTACCACAATCCACACAGGGTTAGAAGCAGACCTCTTCTCAGGGGAGAGAAATGGACAAGGAAATGATAGAAAGTATACTTAGAATGGCAGAAAAAGGGAGATATTGCTGATGGGTGATCTGAATATGCCAGATGTTAACTGGAGTGCAGTTGCAGCAGCCACTTCAAGAGTGGGGTTATTCTAGATGCCCTCACAGGGGCATGCCTTAGACAACTAGTATTGGAGCCCAGTCGAGAGGGAGCAATCTTAGACCTGGTTCTCTCAAATGGAGATGGAGAGAGGATCACAGATGTAGAGTGGTAGCCATCTGGGAACTAGCGACCATCGAACAGTATGGTTCACAATAAACACAGCAATAGAGTCAGCCATACAAAGGCAAAAGTACTGGACTTTAGAAGGGCTGACTTTGCCAAAATGGGTGAGTTCCTAAGGAATGCACTAGCAAATGGGAAAGAAGGAGGGGTGGAAGAACAATGGGGAATAATAAAAACTGCCATCACAGAGGTAACAAGCCTTTGTGGAAGCAAATAAACAAAACAAAATGATGTAAGAAACCACTATGGTTCTCAAAGGAAGTGGCAGTGAAGGTTCAAGAGAAAAAGAAAGCATTCAGGAAGTACAAGGAATCACAGAAGGAGCAGGACAGAGAGCTGTATCAGTTAAAGCAAAAGGAAGCTGGGAAGGCAGTCAGAACAGCAAAGGCCCAAACCGAGGAAAAGATAGCCAACCCAGTTAAGAAGGGGGATAAAACCTTTTATAGGTACATCAGGGAGTGAAGGAAGGCCAAGAGAGGGATAGTGAGGCTTAATAAAGGGAGGGAGGGTGGGCAGAGGGTGACTGTGAAAAGGCAGAGATACGAAACAAACATTTTTGCTCAGTATTTACAAATGAAGAGGGGGAGGTACCTAAAACAAACAGTACAAACACTCTGGATACAAAAGTTGATACCAGCCCATTTACAGAAAAAAGGGTTCTGAAAGAACTCTTAAAACTGAAGGTGGACAAAGCAATAGGGCCTGATGAGATTCATCCCAGAATTCTAAAAGAACTAAGGGTAGAACTAGTGACACCACTGACTACCCTCTTTAACAAATCATGGGAGGATGGGGTGGTACCCAAGGACTGGAGGAGGGCAGATGTGATTCCCCTTCACAAAAGTGGGAGCAAGGCAGAAGCAGGAAACTACAGACCTGTTAGTTTAATCTCAGTGATAGGGAAAATGATGGAATCACTTCTGAAGGAAAGAACTGTCGAGTATCTAGAGGCCAGAGGGGCATAGGACCCAAGGCAGCATGGATTCACAGTGGGAAGGTCATACCAGATGAATCTGGCTGTGGACATGGCCTACCTAGACTTTAGCAAGGCATTTGACACAGTCCCACACAAAAGATTAATATACAAGTTAGCCAGCCTGGGAGTGGGTCCCAAGACGACAGCCTGGGTAAAGAATTGGCTGGAGAATAGGACACAGAGGTAATAGTAAATGGAGTCCACTCTGAAGAAAGGGGGTTATTAGTGGGGTACCTGAGGGTTCAGTATTAGGACCGGTCCTCTTCAATGTCTTTATGTTTACATTGCAGAGGGACTGGAAGGAAAAGTATGTCTCTTTGCAGATGACACAAAGATCTGCAACAGAGTTGATGCACAGGGTGGGGTGGAAAGATGAGAAGGGACTTGGCAAGGTTAGAGGAATGGTCAAATGTATGGCAGCTTAGATTCAATGCTAAGAAGTGCAAGGTAATGCACCTGGGAAACAAAACCTAGGGAAGAGTACAGTGGGGGTGAGATACTAACAACAACAAAATGGAAAGGATCTGGGGTGGTCATATCAGATGACCTAAAGGTGGGCAAGCAATGTGAGAGGGCAGCAAGGAGGGCTGGGGATACTGGGATTCATAGGGAGAGGCATCACCAGTAGAAAACAGGAAGTTGTTATCCCTCTGTACAGACAGCTGGTGAGACCCCATCTGGAGTACTGCGTGCAGTTCTGGAGACCCAATTTCTGCAAAGACATAGACAGGATGGAAGCTGTCCAGAGGAGGGCAACTAAAATGGTGCAGGGTCTGCACCGGAAGACATATGAAGAGAGACTTAAGGCACTTAATATGTATAGCCTCGAGGAAAGGAGGGAGAGGGGGGACATGATAGAAACTTTCAAGTACCTCAAGGGAATCAACAAAGACCAAGAGGGTAGCATCTTTCAAAAAAAGAGGTGTGCAAGAATTTAAGGAAGTATTTTTTCACAGAGAGGGTCGTGGATGCGTGGAACAGCCTTCCAGAGGAGGTTGTGGAGTCAAAAACAGTGGTGGAATTCAAGCATGCATGGGACAGTCATAAGGCAATTCTAGGGGGTTGGGGTAGGAAGAAGTAGGCTGCTGGTTAACTAGGATCTGCAACTTATCCAGTAGGTAGGAAAATGGGTAGACTGGGTGGGCCAAGCAGTCCTTATCTCGTCAAATTTATGTTTCTGTGTTTCTAAACAACAGAGGCAGTGTACAAGGTATGCCTGACTCAGGTAATAGCTAGCTTACTAAGGGCAGGAAGGTAAGGCAGGTCAAAAGTGGAGGGGGGGGGAGGTGGACGAGGGAAGGGGAAGGAGGTGGGTGAGAGGGAAGGATGTGGGAGGAAAGGAATAGGTGGGGATAAGCGGGGGAGGGGTAGCAGAGAATAAGTGCTGAAGGGTGATGGTACAGTAGGGTAATGCGGGTAGAGTGTGAGACATAAGATGCATGTATGGAGCAGGGAGACAGTCTTAGTGGTAGCAGTCACAGGTAGCCTCAGCGACTAGGTGCTTTCGTAGCAAATGTTTGAAGGAACCCAGCGAGGTTGTATTTAATATATCAGATTGCAGCGAATTGCCTCAGTGTGGGGCTCTGTATGCGAAAGCACACTGTCCTAGCACAGTACGGCACCTTGGGGTTCTGAACATCTGACTGGAGGAGTTTCTTGTAGCTCGCTGGTTTAATGGAGGAGTCAGAAGGGCTTGGATGGCAGGTGGCATCATACCAAGGCTGACGGTTTTAGCAATAAGACAGGTTTGAAATCTGAGCCTGCTGTCAAATTGTAGCCAGTTGGCCTGGGAGTAAAGACCACATGTGTGGGTCATTCGGTCAACACTGGTGAGAAGATGGCAGGCTTTATTTAAGGCTGTTTTGATGTGCCGGAGGGCTGTGTCCGTAGCTGATCCATATATGATGATGCTGTAGTCAGCAAGTGACATAACAAAGCTGTGAATGGCAAGGTGCAAAGCATCTGGGGTCAGGTTGCGTTTGTGTTTGTAAAGTATACCTATTCTTCTGTTTATTGCCTCCGAGGTGTTTATGTGCTGGGTGTAGGACAAAGTAGAGTCAGTAGTTATATCCAGGTACTTAAATTGTTGGACTAGCTCTAGGTTGATCCTTGACATTGGTGATGGTGAGCGGAAAGTTTCTGTGCTTGTGTGTTTACTGGTGAACATCATAATTTTAGTTTTTTGTAGTTCAAGACAAGCTGATGGTCAGTAAACCATTTTTCAGCGGATGTGAAACCTTGCTGGAGCTGTTCCTAAAGTTGCTTTGGTTAGTGACTAGTGAAAATAACAGCATCATCTGCATAAAGAAGAATGTTGCCATTGCAAGAGTTTGGGAGCTTATTTACAAAGATACTAAATAATAGTGGGCCCAGGATGGCACCTTGTGGGACCCCAGAGCATACTGGCCTGCTTTCAGAGTGAGCATCTCCAATTTTCACTTGTTGTGACCAGTTGTTTAGGGAACTAGAGAACCAAACAGAGGTGTCTGGGGAAAGTCCGATGCTGGTGAGTTGTTCGACAAGGAGTGTGTGATTAACAGTATCAAAGCCCTTGATTAGGTCTATAAAAGTTGCCCCAACCAAGAGCCCTTGTTCCAGTGAGTTACGGATGAATCCTGTAAATTCTTGTAAGGCTGTGACAGTACTATGTCCATGCTGTTGGGTGCATTGTAGTTGATATAGTTCCAAGTATTCCATGAGTTGATCAGCCACAATGCGCCCAGGCCTTTAGAGAGTGGTGGGAGGATTGAAATTGGGCAATACTTTCAATAAGTGCATGGTCATCACCACCCTTATGCATTGGGGTGACCATGGCAGATTTCCAGCATTTCAGGAATTGTGAGGGGCTAAGAGACAGGTTGATTAACTTAGTGAGGGGTGCAAGAACTTCATCAAGTCCAAGGTTTGTGAATTTAAGATCTAGGGAGTCCCCACCTTGCCTTGATTTCCCAAGTACTTTCTGCAGGTATCGCCTTGCTTCACCTTCAGAGACAGTCTTGAAATAGAGTGGTGAGTGGTCATCTAGTGGGGTTTGGTTCATTTGATTTCCACCTGTTTGGGCACTGTTGAAATAGTCTGTTATGACAACCCCCTCCATGAAAAATTATCCTCAGTGACTAACTGTAATTGGCTAGCCGGTAACAGTAAAACCCACCGTGATATGATTGCTAACCTATACCTGACACAAGTCATATCCTTGACAACCTGAACAAACTATAAAACTGGGACCACACTTCTAGACTGGGTGCTAGTCAGCCACTCTGAAAGGATTCTCCATACAGAAATCCTTCCTGACTTTCTGAGTGACCACTCCCCAGTTGTATGCTGGTGGTTTGCATAGACACCTCCTGCAGCTCCCTCCCGCTCCAGAGCTTGGGTGTTCTGCTCCAATAAGGCCCCCTCAACTGCAAGCTATGCTACTCCAGATGGACTGGTCCTTCCTGCAGCACACTCAGGATGTGATGCTGCTTTAAACTACTTCATAAGGCACTTTAACATAATCTGTGACATAGTGGCACTCTATAAAACAATTACCAAAAAAAGGAACCTCACAACCGTGGTTTACACCAGACCTTATGTCACAAATAAGAACACGAGATAGAATCTGGTCCCAGTACCATGTGCGAGCTCGGCCAGAATACCCTCCCTCAAAAATGCAAGGAACTTAGAAACAGGGTATAAAACCTAGTCAGAACCACTAAGGCAAACTACCATAAAAAGAAACAGCTTTCCTCGCTCAAATCACCAAAAACACTATGAAGAGGCATCAAACTGCTTCCTCAGTCCATCCTCACTGATGGGTCACATACTGAGGGTGATATCAACATTGTGAATACTTTTAATAGAACATTTGGTGACCTCACTGCCTACATCTCTGCACACTCAAGCTGCCTTGTCAAGGACCACACCACCCAACGGAACAACTCATGCCCCAAATTCTGTCTTAAGAGATTAACATGAGCCGACACTTACAAATATCTTGCCAAGTTAAAAATAACTACACGAATGGGGCCGGATAATATCGATATGAAGCTCCTAAGTATGCTGTGTGTGAGGTTACATGGCCCCTACAGCTTATATTGAACTTGTCCCTCACTTCAGGGCAAGAGCCCAAACTCTGTAAAACAGGGCATGTAGAAACATAGCCTTTGACGGTAGATAAGGACCGCTTGGCCCACCCAGTCTGCCCATTTCCCTTCCTAACGAATAAGCTGCAGATCCTAGTTAACCAACAGCCTACTTTCTCCTACCCCGCTATAATTGTCTTATGTCTGTCCCATGCATTCTTGAATTCCCCCACTGTTTTTGACCCCATGACCTCCTCAGGGAGACTGTTCCATGCGTCCACCACCCCCTCTGTGAAAAAATACTTCCTCACGTTGCTCTGAGCCGTCCCCCCCCTCTACCTTCAGATTGTGCCCTCTTGTTCTTGCACATCTCTTTTTCTGAAAGATGCTACCCTCTTGGAGTTTGTTGATTCCCTTAAGGTACTTGAAAGTTTCTATCATGTCCCCCCTCTCCCTCCTTTCATTGTGGGTATACATAATAAGCTTCTTTAGTCTCTCTTTGTATGGTTTCTGGTGCAGGCCCTGCACCATTTTAGTTGCCCTCCTCTGGACTGCCTCCATCCTGTTTATGTCCTTGTGGAGATGGGGTCTCCAGAACTGCATGCAGTACTCCAGATTGGATCTCACCAACTGTCTTACAGAGGGATGACAACTTCCTGTTTCCTACTGGTGATGCCTTTCCCTGTGCATCCCAGTATCCCCCTAGCCCTCCTTACTGCCTTCTCACATTGCCTGCCTACCTTTAGGTCATCTGATGTGACTACCCCCAGGTCCCTTTCCATTTTTGTTGTTGTTAGTATCTCCCCCCCCCATTGTGTACTCTTCCCTGGGTTTTTGTTTCTGAGGTGCATTACTTTACATAGATACATAGACAGTGTCGGCAGATAAGGGCCTATGGCCCACCCAGTCTGCCCATTTGAGCTTGTAAGTTCAGTTTGTTTTCCTAGAAGTCTGTTGCACCTTACCCCTGACCTCCAGAATTCCTTTATGTCTATCCCATGCATTCTTAAATCCGTGATTGTTTCAGCCCCACCACTTCCTCTGGCAGGGTGTTCCACTTGTCCACCACCGTTCTGTGAAGAAATTCTTTCTCATGTTTCCTCTGAATCGTCCTCCCTCCAACTTCATCCCATGCCCTCTAGTCCTGGAACATCTTTTTCGCTTAAAAATAGTGTTTTCCTGCACCCTGTTCCTCCCTGTAAGATACTTGTATGTCTCTATCACATCCCCTCTCTCCCTCCTCTCCTCCAGGGAGTACATGTTCAGTTCCTTCAACCTGTCTTCATAGGACTTGTGATGCAATGCATGCACCATCTTTGTTGCCCTCCTCTGAACCTTCTCTACCCTGTCTTTGCACTTCTTTGCATTGAATCTAAGCTGCCATACTTCTGACCCTTCCTTCAACCTTGCCAAGTCCCTTCTCAGCCTTTCCACTCCCCTTGTGTATCAACCCTGTTGCAGATCTTTGTGTCATCTGCAAAGAGGCATACTTTTCCTTCTAGTCCCTCTGCAATGTCACTTATAATGACATTAAAGAGGACCAGCCCCAGTACTGAACCCTGCAGTACTCTGCTAGTCACCTCCTTTCTTCGGAGTGGACTCCGTTTACTATTACTCTCTGTGTCCTGTTGTCCAGCCAATTTTTTAACCAGGCTACCACCCTGGGACCCACTCCCAGGCTGGCTAACTTGTTTATTAATCTTTTGTGTGGGACTGTTTCAGATGCCTTGCTAAAGTCTAGGTAGGCCATGTCCACAGCCTGTCCCTAGCCTACTACTTCGGTCACCCAGTCAAAGAAATCTATTAGATTCGTCTGACATGAACTTTCCACTGTAAATCCATACTGCCTTGAGTCCTGTGCCCTGCTGACCTCTAGGTACTCAACTGTTCCTTCTTTCAGAAATGATTCTATGCCGGCCCAGTGCCGCTGAGGGTTGAGGCGCTGGATGCCACACCTCGCACCATGCCAGCAACCTGGGTTTGTTAATGAGCCCAGGTCATCGAGAGTCGGCAGGGAAGGACTAGGATTGAGCATCTGCCGACAGCTCTCCTAGTCCTGGGGCGGGCTGGGGAAGCACACTGCACTGTGAATGCTCTGGGGACACCTGGGGGTACTGCAGATGCAGGTGTTAGTAGAGGGGGAGTGTGGTGGATGTCTGCACATCAGTGCATGGATGTCATTGCATTTCCGTGCTCCACTGGGGGACCTCAATGGAGGAAAAATGGCTGGGCGCGACCGTGCAGCCTGATAGCTGCACCCTGCCTTGCTGGGAGGAGTCTCGTGGAATTACACTGGGGGGGTCCAGGGACGGTCCGGCTGTACAGGGTATGGGGAGGCCCTGCAGTGGACTAGTGATGGCCATGCTGGATCCCCCATCATGCGAGTGAGCCTGGTGCTCTCCCGGCAGGCAGGGCCGGCGGCTGGATGCCCCCACTGGTAAGTTGCCGCAGCAAGGCGGAAAAATTTGTGACATGATTAAAAAAAAGAAGTGATTCTATCATTTTCCCTACCACTGAGGTCAAACTAACAGGTCTGTAGTTTCCTGCCTCTGCCTTGCTCCCACTTTTGTGAAAGGGAATCCCATCTGCCTTCCTCCAGTCCTCAGGTACCACACCATCCTCTCATGATTTGTTAAAAATGGTAGTCAGCGATGCCACTAGTTCTCCCCTTAGTTCTTTTAGAATTCTGGGGTGAATCCTGTCAGGGCCCCATTGCCTTGTCCACCTTGAGTTTTAGAAGTTCTTTCAGGACCCTTTCTTCTGTGAATGTACTGGTATCAAACCCCCTATCCAGAGTGCTTCTATTGTTTCCCTCAGCTAGTGTCAAACAGGAGTTCAGCATGTTTGTGGTTAATTTGCGTCACCAGGTAAAGAAAAAGGTCCGGCTTCCCATTCAATGCACAGGGGAAAGGCGGGACCTCGCCCAACAACTAACACACCGAAATCTGACCAATGGAAAATCATGTACACAAATGCTCGCAGTCTGGGAAACAAGGTCCCAGACCTGCAGACAATAATGACAGAGGCTAAACTGGTCATAGTAGCCATTAGTGAGACATGGTTTACCAGTAACCACACTTGGGAGACTTCAGTACCTGGCTATGTACTGTTCAGAAGAGACTGAGGTGCAAAAAGGGGTGGTGGAATGGCCCTTTATGTCAATGAAAATATCAAAGCTACAGAAATTCAGAATACGCATAATGAGCCAGAAGAACTGTGGGTCACTCTGGAAACAGGAAATGGGACAGCCATATGAAATGGGGTTGTGTACATGCCTCCATACCAGGGGGAGAACATAGACTCACTACTGTTAGAAGATATACAAAACATGACAGCTAATGGGGAGATTCTGATAATGGGAGACTTCAACATGCCAGATACAGATTGGTCAATACCAGCATGGACATCTGCCAGAACTAGACATATGGTGGATTCCCTGCAGGGGGAGGGCCTCAAACAACTGGTACATCAACCCACAAGAGACAGGGCTATCCTAGATCTAGTACTGACTAACAAGGAAAGGATCACAGATCTCCAAGTAGAAGGTCACCTGGGGGCCAGTGGCCATCACATGGTATGGTTTAATGTGGCCACTAGAACAAAATCATCCCATTCCAAGGCAAAAATATGGGACTTCAGAGGAGCTGACTTTGATAAGATGGCCAACAGAGTTAAGCTAGCCCTGGTAAAGAAATACAGGTGAGGGGTTACAGGCAAAGTGGGAAAGCATTAAAGATGCAATACTTGAAGCAACATCCCATTGTGTTAGTGAGAAAAGGAAGTGCAAAACAAGAAGGAAACCACTTTGGTTCTCAAACACAATAGCAGAAAAGGTCAGAGCCAAAAGGTTGGCCTTCCGGAAATATAAGGGAATGCAGCAGGATGAAGATTGGGAGGCATACCAAACTTCCCTAAGGGAAGCAGGGAAGGCAGTAAGGCAGGCAAAGGCCCAAACCAAGGAAACACTAGCACGAACAGTAAAAGAAGGTGACAAGAATTTCTATAGATACATTAGTGAAAGGAGAAAGTCCAGAGGGGGTATTGCTAAGATCAAAGGGTTAAGGGGATGTGTGAGGAGGAGGACCATGTAAAAGCATCTATCCTAAATAGATACTTCTGCTCAGTATTTACTGAAGAGAAGGTAGGGCAGGACCCACAGCTCTGTACCATGGACACAGGGGGGAGGAAGATGTGCAGTAGTCCCTTCACAAAAGAAAGGGTCCTACAAGAGCTCGATAAGCTCAGGGTGGACAAGGCAATGGGACCTGATGGCATACATCCCAGGGTACTAAAGGATCTAAGGGTGGAACTAGCAGAGCCATTATCAGAACTGTTTAGTGAGTCTCTGAGCACAGGAGAGGTCTCAGAAAGAGTGGGAGAAGGGCTTATGTGATCCCACTTGCTAAGAGTGGTTGCAGGGAGGAGGCAGGGAACTACAGACCAGTCAGTTTTACCTCAGTAGTGGGCAAGATTATGGAGACACTCCTTAAGGAAAGGATAGTGCAACACCTGGAATCCATAGGAGCACAGGATCCAAGACAGCATGGGTTTACAAAAGGAAGGTCCTGTCAAACTAATCTCATAGATTTCTTTGACTGGGTAACCAGAGTGGTGGACCAAGGGGGGGGGGGGCAGTTGATGTTGCCTACCTTGACTTCGACAAAGCTTTCGAGACTGTTCCACATAGAAGATTGATTAATAAGCTGGGTAGGCTTGGGGTAGATCAGACATTGGTCAACTAGGTGGCAAACTGGTTGACTGGCAGAAAACAGAGAGTGGTGGTAAATGGTATACAGTCAAAAGAGATGCAAGTCACAAGTGGGGTACCTCAGGAATCAGTCCTGGGGCCAGTCCTCTTCAATATCTTTATCAGTGACATTGCAGATGGACTGGAGGGTAAGGTTTGTCTGTTTGCAGATGGCACCAAGATCTGCAGCAGAGTAGATGATCCAGATGGGGTGAGCAGAATGAGAAGAGATCTTGATAAACTAGCAAAATGTTCGGAAGAGTGGCAACTGGAGTTTAATACAAAGAAGTGCAAGATCATGCACATAGGGAAGAGAAACCCTGAAGCCACCTATAGGCTGGGAGGGGAGATGCTGGCAGTCACAAGGGAAGAAAGAGACTTGGGCATCATCATCACTGATGACCTGAAATCATCCAAGCAGACCTCTAAAGCAGTAAGTAAGGCTAGAGGGATGTTGGGGTGTATTAGTAGTGGTATCTCAAGTCAGAAGTGGGAGGTAATAATCCCTCTTTACAAGACACTGGTTAGGTCCCATCTGGAGTACTGCGTGCAGTACTGGAGGCCACACCTTCACAAGGACATTAACCAAATTGAGACAGTTCAGAGAAGGGTAACCAAAATGGTGCAGGGACTGCATCAGAAAACATATGAGGACAGATTAACTGAGCTCAATATGTATATCCTAGAGCAAAGGAGGGAGAGAGGTGATATGATTGAAACATTCAAACACCTTAAGGGCATTAACAATGTGAAAGAGTCTAACATGTTTCAATATAAGAAAAATAGCAGGACAAGAGGACACAGCATGAGATTAGAGGGAGGCCGATTAAAGGGTAATGTGAGGAAGTTCTTTTTCTCAGAATGGGTGGTGGATGCATGGAATGGCCTACCTCAGAAAGTGGTGGATATGAATACAGTGCAGAGCTTCAAACAGGCATGGGGCAGGCATAAGGGAGCAATACAGATGAGAATGAATAGATTGGCCATAGACAGAGCAAAGGCCTATGGCACATTCATAAGGTAGAAAAATAAATGGGCAGACTGGATGGGCCTTGCGGTCCTTATCAGCTGTCAACTTCTATGTTTCTATGTTTCTGTGTTTGGTTTAAGTACACCCCCTTCCTCTTCTTTTGTGAATACTGAACAAAAGTATTTGTTCAGTATCTCTGCTTTTTCACTGTCACCCTCTGCCCACCCCCTCCCCTTTATTAAGCCTCACTATCCCTCCCTTGGTCTTTGTTCACTCACTAATGTAACTATGAAAGGTTTCATCCCCCTTCTTAACTGAGTTGGCTATCTTTTCCTTGGTTTGGGCCTTTGCTATTCTGACTGCCTTCCCTGCTTCCTTCTGCTTTAACTGGAACAGTTATCTGTCCTGCTCCTTCTGTGATTCCTTATACTTTCTGAATGCAATCTTTTTCTCCCTAACCTTCCCCTCCACCTCTTTTGAGAACCATAGTGTTTTTTTTCCTTTGTTTTGTTTTATTTCACACAATGGCTTGTTGCCTCTATGATTGCAGTTTTGATTGTTCCACATTGTTCCTACTCCCCTCCTTCCTGCTCTTTTGGTAGCCCCTGTCCACAAAGGGGGGCCGGAGTGCCTTTGAACAACCCACTAACTACCGACCCATTTCTATTTTATCACTCCTCTGTAAAACACTGGAGAAAGTAGTAAATGAACAGCTCTCTCAATACTTGACAAAATATGACCTACTATCACCTGAACAACTTGATTTCCACAAAAACCACAATACATAACTGCACTAATAGAGTACTTTGATCATCTCTACTGCACCCTAGACAGAGGACATCTAGCTGGTTCCATATTCATAGATTTCACTAAGGCCTTTGACCTTATTACCCACAAACTACTCTGTCACAAATTAAACATACTTTGTCTATTATTTGATGCTACTTGCTGGCTAAAAACAATCTCACTGACCAAACACAAGCAGTCAAATGCAGGGAGACACTATCTGAGTACAGGCCTGTTACAGTTGGAGCCGCCCAAGGATCTATACTTGGTCTCCTTCTATTCTGCCTCTTTTTAAAGAACTCACTAATGCCAGTTCTTCCACAAAAATTCCCCTATATGCAGATGATGTGGTTATCACTGCTACACTCCATAGCCTCCCTTACATCCAACACAGCCTTCAAGCTGACTTCATAGCCATCGGTAACCGATCCATTCCTATTTTATCACAGCAGGTCCACCTTATAAATGAGCTTGCTCAATGGTGATCGCCTGGATAAATAAAGATTTGATTGATTGATTGATTGGTAAATGGTTCACCAACCATCTCCTCGCCTTGTACTCTAAGAAGACTAAATCAATCCTGTTCCACTCCAGATACAAAACCCTGACACCCTCCATGCTAAACATCACCTCTGAAGTGGCAGCTCCAATTGAACAAGTAACCAATTTTAAATATCTGGGAATCACCCTTGACCCGGGCCTGACATACTCAGATCATGTGGATACGCTCATTAGGACTGCTAACTCCAGACTCTGCTTGCTCTACAGGCATAAAAACGCATTTCTTCCCAAAATCAAGAAATAACTCGTCAGGAGTCAGATCCTCAGTCTAGTAAACTATGGACTGGTGGTCTACAGTGCAGTCAATAGCAAAACACTTGACAGAGTCTGGGGTTTAATGAATAGAGCCTGCCGCCTATCCCTTAACCAAAAATGCAATACTCATACATGCATGCTGTACTATAACATATGGTGGCTTAACCTTGACTCCTGCGTATTTAATACCATTTGGTTACAGGTAAAAAAGCCCTGCTAGGTCAGTTGTCCCCAGGTGCCCTATCCCTCCTTAGCCCCTTAGCCTCCGAGTACTCAACTGGGGGGCTCAGCCCAACTCCCTAAAGCTTCCTAGAAGGAAAACCTCTCTGGGCCAGTTTCGTTTCTTCTTCAGCTTCCCTAACATTTGTAACTCCCTCTCCCCATTTCTCAAAACCACTAGCTCGCTTGTCACTTTTAAGTCCCAGCTGCTAGCCTCACTCAACCCTCAACACCCAAGTAACTGCTATCTCTGATTTATTCAACTTCACAGAATTGATGTTTCTCTGGACTGCTTTGCTCTGTGGTGTCAGCTGTCTTATATGTAAGACACAAAGTATGGTCCTAATGCCAATCTGCACCCTGGATATCCAAGATCTAACTACTCAGCATTGTCACCCCTCATTGTAAATATGTATAATTCATTTTACCGTTTTCTTTACTGTATTAATGCTTCTCTATTATCTGACCCTTTGAAAATAGGCTCTGCATAAAGGATTTTGTGTAAAATAAATAAATAAATAAAATCCAAACTGAGCACGTGCAAAGAATAAAACTGTTCCAGGTTAGTTCCCATGGCAATGTCAATATATTTAAACAAGAACAGAACCAGCAGTCAGTTTCCACACCTGAGAGACTACAGAAGCTGAACAAGCATTAAACCTATATTTAAACACATCTTAAGTACACTACTAAAAGAAATGTTAAACTTTTGAAAACAAAAATGCAGTAAGAGAGATTGGAAGCTGAACTTAAAAATAAGAAAAATGGGTAAAAGAATGGGGAAACAAAAAGTTTAGAAATTCAAGCAACATAACAAACAGCTGGGGGAAGGGTGAAGAAAATAAAACACAGTAACTAAAGAATGAAGTATCTTTTAGCAAAAAAAAAAAAAGATAAACCACAGCCCTGTAACAACAAGACCGTATAGTAAATGAAGCTTGAATCTATGATAAGCAATGTAAAATGAAAGTGAGAGGGGGACTTTTAACGGATAAAATGCTAATGATTTAACAACAGGATTTTTAACATCAATAGGTGTGGGCCATAAAAGAAGTTGAAGACTTCATATGGTAAATACTGCCAGCCACATACATCTATAGCGTTCCAGTGTATACATAAAAGAATAATAATTAAAAATGTATGTTTTCTTTGTAATAGAAAAACCTAACGAAACATCTTAACAACTACATACGATCATGCCACTTAAAGAGATTATTTATTTTTTTATTTATTGAAATGTTTCACCAGGAAGACATTTAGTAAAATGTTTGGTAACCTGGAAAAGCACATTAAGTGGAGGCTCATTTCCAGGTGCGACCCAATGAATAACAACATACAGAAATGCAGGAACAATGCAGCTACAGAAGTTTAGACAAAGTCAAATAGCTGATGAAACTAAAATGGCAACAGACATGCTGAGGAATATTGTGCTCATTTCCAGATGTGTCCTGGGGGGAAGGGGTTACAACAGGTTACAAACAGTTTAGATACAATAGGTAAAAACAATAAGTGCTATATACAGATTTCAGAGTTAAATTTATAAAATTAAAGGAGAACTGTCTTGAATCTGCATGCCTATGTTTTCAGTAGAAACTGTGTTTCTAATACTGGTTCGCATTATGCATTTTGTTTCATCTTTACTGGCCTTTTAGTAAACATAGCGAGTGTTTCTGATGTACACTCTGCGGGTAAGTGCCATTTTGGAACTGTATGATGTTCATTATGTCCTTGATACAGAACTTAATGTAACCCCTTTGTTACCCGGGGTTACTAGAATCCCAGTAAGACCTAGTGGTAGGCAGGGAAGGCAGCTTGTGAAACTCCAGTTAAATGGGTTTAACACTGTCTCACTCTGTTCTCAGTCTCAGCTGAGACTGAGGGGATGACATCACCAATAGAACTTTCGCAGCTGCATAAACCACATTAGAATCTGCAGCAGAGGGAGTTAGATAGAACATTGGGAGTTTTCAAAGGGTAGTGTTCAGTGTTCAGTTTGTTTTCAGTAAGTGAAGGTGTGCTCAAGTGGTGGAGACCGCTGTTCGGATCTCAGTGCCCCCTCCCTCCGGGGGGGGGGGGATGTAAAGATCCCCATGCAGATTCCTGGGGCAATCCCCTTAATTCTGCCAAGAGGAAGAAAAAGCTGCCAGCTCAGTTCAGCAATTATTTTGACAGTTGGAAGATTTGTGATTCGCTTGTGGGGCACCTGCAACTAAAGGGTGAGTGTCTGCTCTAACATGAGAGGGCAACATTTTTGTAACCCCTCACCCCTGCCTTTTTTACCAAAATGACAGGTGGCATGCTGTTGAAGTTGACAGCAGTACCTGGTGGGGACCTGGGTTCAGGGAGGATGAGGTTACTCGGCACAGGGGGACCTAGGTTTGACTACTCTGCACAGGAACACCCAAGTAAATCCAAACACAGGAAGCAATAACTGCAATGTCCAGAACCAGGAATGGGATTCTTCAGTGTGGCTTTTATTCACATACTAGCTGAACAAAACAAAGCATAGACGGACCCCCATGGGGCTACATTTCCTGGTAATGCAGATTAGAGACTACAAAATGGTCCATTTGAGGAATGAACCCATTATACTGTTTTCAGGCTCTGGACCCACCAGCCATACAGCCCGGACTTGCACGCAGCTTGGGTATACAGCCCGACTGGCCCGCTCCCCGCGGCCACTTGATCCACGGTCCATTGGAAGAATGAACCAATTATCCTGTCGTGGCTCCCCACACCACTTAGAGTCTGCGACTCCTAGAGAGAATTCTTCCTTACTTGTTATGACTCCCCATCTCACAAAGAGAATTTTTCTTTGCACTTGTTGTGTCTCCCCACACCACTTAGAGTCCACGACTCCTAGAGAGATTTTCCCTTTTGCAACCCCATGTCTGGGTACTTCCCTCATCACTGGCCAAGTGCATGAGGCAAAGTAGCAACCACAGCAGAAATCCGTAGAGGTGGACCTGGTTACTAAAGATGGGGGGTTTGCACACCTCCAGCTCCCACAGCCCATACCCGGCCATTTCCCTGGGAAAACTGAACCATTTCTTTTCTGAGCTTCTAAATGTAGATTAAAGGGTAGATGATCTGGGTGCATCTGGGTTGCAGAAACTTGAAGAATGGTCAGGGGTTTGGCAGTTGAAATTCAATGCAAAGAAGTGCAAGATAATGCATATGGGGCACAAAAACCCTGGCACAATATATCAGTTGGGGGGTGAGGATATAGCATGCACCAAGCAGGAAAGGGATCTTGGGGTTATCATCTCTGATGACCTCAAGGCAGGGAAACAGTGTGACAAGGCAGCAGGTCAAAGCAAATAGGATGCTGGGATGTATAGGCAGGGGCATCACCAGCAGGAAAAGGGAGGTCATAATTCCGTATACAAGACACTAGTGAGGCCCCACCTGGAGTACAGTGTACAGTTCTGGAGACCATACCACGTAAGGACATAGACAGGGTAGAGAAGGTTCAGAGAGGGCAAATAAAGATGGTGCATGGATTGCATCACAAGTCCTCTGAAGACAGGTTGAAGGAACTGAACATGTACTCCCTGGAGAGAAGCGGAGAGAGGGATATGATAGAGACATACAAGTATCTCACAGGAAGGAACAGGGTGCAGGAAGACACTATTTTAGCGAAAAAGATGTTCCAGGACTAGAGGGCATGGGATGAAGTTGGAGGGAGGACGATTCAGAGGAAACGCGAGGAAGAATTTCTTCACAGAACGGGTGGTGGACGAGTGGAACACCCTGCCAGAGGAAGTGGTGAGGGCTGAGACAATCACGGGATTTAAGAATGCATGGGATAGACATAAAGGAATTCTGGAGGTCAGGGGTAAGGGGCAACAGACTTCTAGGAAAACATAAACTGAACTTACAAGCTCAAATGGGCAGACTGGGTGGGCCATAGGCCCTTATCTGCCGACACTGTTCTCCTTTAAGTGCTGAACCTCGGAATTACATTCAGTTAACGACCAGGCATGTCTCACAAGCATAGGGAGGTATAGTGAGGGGGGGGGGGAGTTAAAAACAAAATAAAAAAAAAGGATAGCTAGAGGGAGGGGATGAGGTGGTGGACCTGGAGGGGATGGCGAGAGTTTGGGGAGCAGTATTTCTTGGTATGCAAGAGATCAACGGCAGGAAGACAAGATTGGGTGCAGATTTCCAAGGGGTCAGCATCCATTTCTGTGAGTTAGGGGCAGTCGTAAGTAGGGGTTGTGTGTGAACGCACAAGGGTGGAAAGGACCTGGGATGATGGAGCATTATGAATGTTGCTAGGAAGGGAGTTCCAAAGCTTGGGCAAGTCATGGGAGAAGAAAGACTGTCCAGCATTGGTGGTCCAAGAGGGGATGGCGAGAGTCCAGGCAGCACTGCTTCTCAGAGTGCGAGAGGTTGGTGGTATTGAGATGGAGTCCGCTAGATATGAGGGGCATGTACTTAGCCAGAACTTGCCAGTAAAATTAGTGTAGTGAGCAAGACGGCGATCAGAGAGGGAGGGGAGTGCCAATGATTGGTATAAGGAAGAGTGGTAAGTGCATGGTGGGCAGCTAAGGGACAAATGACAGAAAGAGTGGAAGAGGGTATCCAGTCTGGGTTAGGTGGATTTGGGGGTGGCATCATAGACTACCTCACCATAGTCGAATGTTGGAAGTATCATTCTCAAAAGAATTATTCTGCAAGCCACTTGGGGGATGCAATCATGGTTCCGGTAAAGGGCACCCAACTTGTGGGGTAGTTTCTTATGGATTGCATCTACATGACAAGAAAAGTCAAGGTGCTTATCGAGCCTTACCCTAAGGTTATTGAAGGTGGTAGTATTTTCCAACAAGGTTCCATCAAGGGTGTGGAAGGTGGGGATGGAGGGGAGCCTAGATAGTCTCTGCCTTGTGCCAAAGGTCATGGAGACTGTCTTTCTGGCATTTAGGAACAGATGGTGAGGACATAGCCACTGCTGGACATTATCAAAGTCCAGCTGAAGAGTGGATGCCATTGATTGGGCGGAGGGACTGGAAGCATATAGTATGATATTATCTGCATACATGTGAATGAATGCAGATTGACAGACTGAAGGGAGATCATTCAGGAAAATGGAGCAGAGTTGGGCCAAGGACTGAGCCTTGAGGGACTCCTGTGTGGTTTGGGAGAGGTGGAGAGAGGGAGTCCCTAATCTTGACTGATTGTGACCTGCTTACTAGGTAGAATCTGAACCAGTTTGGGATGGGGGTAGACAACCCCGCCATTGATAGTGTGTCCAGTAGAATGGCATGAGAGACAGTGTTGAAAGCCTTAGCAAGGTCAACAAAGATGGTGGAAGTGATTAGTCCATGATCCATACCAGTATGGATGTAGTCAGTGAGCCGGAGGATGGAGGTGGATGTGGAGTCATTTTTTCAGAAGCAAGACTGGTAAGGGGTGAAAAAGGAGGAGGAGTCAGGGAAGGGAGAGAGCTGAGAGAGTACTATATGTTCTTGTAGCTTGGCTAGATTTGGCAGTAGGGAGATGGGACAGTAGTTGCCTGTTTTTGAGGGATCACCCCCTTTGTGGAGGGGGAGTGACAGTAGCCTACTTCCAGGATGCTGGGACAGGGGTAAGTTTAAATGAGAGATTTAGTAGGCCAGCAGTGGGTTGTGCAATGACAGGGGCAGACAGGTATAAGTTTTGTGTCAAGGTTGTCTGGACTTTTGTTTTTGGAAGGGTTTAGTGCCATGAGTGCCTTGAGTGCATCTAAGGTGGAGACATGGGAGAAATGGCAGTGAGGTTCAGGGGGCACTGGGGGTGTAGGTGAGGAAGGAGGTAGTGTGTGAAGCATTGAGAGAAGGGAAGAGGCGCATGAGGTAAAGCAGGTGTTAAATGATTCAGCTATTGATGGCGGGCGAGTTAGGGTGGAGTTCTCCACGATAATGGTTGGGGCAGGGGTGTAGGTAGGAGGGGAGAAGAAGGCATATACCAACTTCCAGAATTTTGACAGGTGATTTATATTAGACTGGAAGGTACTGGCAAAGTAGGCTGCTTTAGCTTGACATACTAATTTAGTACGTATATTTCAAAGTTGGTGGTATTTTTGATAGGCGGCGGAAGACGGTGACTGACTGAGATAGTGTCTCAGTTACAGGTGAGGTAACAGTTTAAAAAAAAATACTTGGAATTTAATGTTTATAAAGATGTTATGTTGAAAATTTAAAACAGAATATTTCTTTTTGTTTCAAGACAGATGATTGGAATATTAAGTAGAACAATATAACATTGGGGATTATTGAATCTACCAGAAAGGTGGGCATGACCTATATGAAATGTATGCAAGTTAAAATATATTAGGAATTTACAATGAACACAAGGGGTCTTTAAGCAAGGTATTATGGTCTGGATTTATGACCCATTATAGCATATTAAGTGAATTATCAATGTGTTTACCAAAAAAGAATTTATATGTAAAATGAACTGAATATTTCCAGATACATTTTTTCTTTATAGAGCTGCTGACATGAAACTGCTTACCATGCGATGTTGAGTCAGAAAACGGCAATGTGATGCAACCTTATTCTCAGATTTTGCTTAATCACAGTTAAAATATAAATATTTTACTAGATAATGTTGTCTGCCACGGACTGCATGTGCACAGCTTTCCATGACCTGATTGCACTCACTTCCTTTGCAGATCAATGTGATGACGTCAGCTTAGGAAGGGGAATCACGGTGGGAACTGTGAGTGCCTGCGGTGCTATTGTCGATGGCGGTACACTTGCGGTCGTGATGTTCTGCACATGTTCCGCGATGTATAGAATTTGAACTCCTGTTCTGTGGCAAATGATTTTGGTGGCCATATAATATTCAGATAATCTCTTAAATTGGAATATTGATCATTTCTGGCAGCCTGAGCAGAGGTAGTGTAACTGTCTGCTCATTCAGATCTGTCATCGCGAGCATGGTTTGACAGCTGTCATTACTGTATGCTGTGCTGTGTTACCCAGAAGTGTACAGGTGTCCTTGATAACATAATCCTTAATAATTGCCTGTTTTCACTGTTGAAAAATATTTTTCTGAGTTTATGCTAAGAGTCCACAGCAAAGCCAAGAAAGGTGGTGCACTACAGTATATTTCTTTATGCTTTGTATTGCTGTGTCTTTGCTGGATGGTGCTTCAAAGTTTTGAACCATACTGTAATATTCCCATTTGTACCATCTATTCTCTCGTTTCTGTCAGTGACACAGCAGTTTAAATTAGAAATAGTCCTCACACTGTTCCAAGTGACAGCCTGCATATATATATATTGGTTGGTACCTAGTTGAGTGAACCTCTGTCTGCACAGTGTTTGATTTTTTTATGTTCACTATCATAAAATCAGTCATTACTTACTGGCATTTACTGTCTAGTGAGTTCCTAAAGACACCTTGTGATTTATGCTGTTTTCACATTTCTGGTTCACTGAGTTCTTGCTATCTGGCATGTTACAGAGAATTATATTGATCTAAGTTTATTGGTACTTATGATATCATTGACACAGTGCTCCTGTTCATTCTCATCCTTTTACTTCAGTGGTGCTCATTTTTTCTTGGTCACATAAATTTACATTTAGGTATATATGTCTAAATTTAAAAACAGCAACATGGTTAACAGATGTGTTGCATATGAGTGCAGTAACACCCATAAAGACAGTGTAAGCCTCCATAAATTCCTCTGTCATCCAAGAATTCAGAAGTTATGGAATTATACTGTCCATCGGACCTGTTTGGACTGAAAAGGTGCATCAGACAGTAGTAGCCAATGTAGTGCTCATTTCACCAAGGACAGCTATGAAACACATTTTTTGTTAATGAAGCAATTTGGACTTAACAGTGTTCATGTATGTCTGCGTTTAAAGGATGATGCTTTCCCGAATAGTTTCACAAAGCCAGCTGTTCCTGGTAGATTGGGTGCAATTTCAAAATGTCCAAGAGTGTCCACAGCTGCAGCGAAGCATGAAAGGATTCAGATATGTTTTTCTGATTTCAAAAACATAATATGCACAGTTGTGATTAACACTGACAGTCAATATTTGTTTTATTTTCCAGAGCAGCAATTACTGGCATTCCTCTCAAACATCATTGACTTTCTTTTAATCTTCTCTGCATGTAGAACAACACACACACACACATGGAGACAGAGACACAGACACCAAGAAAGGAGTAATTGTTTATTACATGTCTCCCACGCTGTTTTTCAGTCTATGGTATTGGGGGTGTGGTGATTGAGTTTTGCCCTTCAGCCTCTGGACAGGAGCAGCCTAAATTTCTGTTATCTGTTACTATGTGCATATTACATGCACTGCTCATTCACCTACTTCCAGGGCCTTTTAGAGGAGCTGGTGAGCCATGGCTAATTCCTGGGCAGCAACGCAATGATGGGCTCAGGCCGAACAACATGGTGTGGTGTGGTATGCAGCTGCATGTCGTCCAAAGAGTAAGAACTTTTCCCGCTGCCCAGAATTCCTCTCAATATGCCTGTCTTCTTACTCGCACTCATTGTTTACCCAACTGTCTGTCCCATATCAGACTTTTTACGCTGTCTGTGGCTGGTGCACTTCCTCAACTGAGACAACAATGGTGGAATGTGGTGTATGTTTGTGGTTATTTTTAGTATCTGCTCCAGACACTCTGCTAGTCTTGCAATGTGCTGGTATATTGTATGGTAATTTGGCAGAATAGCACCCATATATCACTCTTTATCTGTATGGATCATTCTGCCTTCATGCGGCGTATACATTTCTGGAGAACCGTAGAAACTTCAGGGAGTGATTTCCTATCTGTCTGTACACCGAATGTCACGGTTGTCATGTTAGGGCAACAACACACACTGTGCAGCCATCTGCAATGGACATTGCCTTGACTTCAATGTCTGTGGGTTGAATATGGACATCACACACAAACACACACACACACACACACACACACACACACACACACACACAGCCCAGTGGAGTTTCTTGTAGTTCTGATCTCTGCTGTCTTATCTCTATCAGGAGCACTCTCTCTCTCTCCAAGCACTCCCTTCCCAGTCAATGTGCTACATCCATGATCAACCGGCCAGATTGGCGGCATAGCCAGGTGGTCTGGGGGGTCAGCAACCCCTCACTTTTGTAGCTGAAGTGTCAGATATTGAATTGAAAGTGCCTTGTGCTGAGATCGTCTATGCAATTTTGCTCCCCCATGTTTTGGTAGACTCCTCCGCCACTGACCTGCGGTGCTGGTTTGTCGTAGAAACAACCCAACAACTTGAAAATGACAGTGCAGGAGAGTGCACATCATTGCACTTCTTATGTATGGTGCAATCATTTAGTAATGGCATTTCTCGTTGTGCACAAATCATGTGATTAGCTTTGTTGTGCTTTGAAATTGCTGCATTGGGAATATTTATGTCCCCTATACAACAAGTGGTGGTATGCTCATGGATCTTACTCTGACATCTTTACAGTAACTGTGCTGACAATGTGCATTAATGCACTATCAGGTGATGGCACTCCACCAATCACCTCCCTCCAACTCCCTACCCGCGAGTGACATCTTATTATAGATCTTGTGAGTACTGAAAAGCAATAATTTTGCTGCCTTGACCAGCGCATTAGGCACAATTCTTCTGCAATTGCTGTCACATGCGCATAATAACCAACGTTGTTCATATTCCATGTCTTTCAATTACCACTGTGCGCTCAGTAGATTTAATAAGTTATATAATGGTTTGTGAACATCCGGTAACCTCACTGGTCAAAACACATCACATGGCCATGTGTATATCCTTCAAAAACTCCATGTTAAGAAAATTGATTTATAAAACTACATAATTAAGCACATTTCACATTTCGTGTACATATGCTTCCATTGTATAATCTCATTAAGGCACTACATTGTGTGGGTTATTTTGGCACTTTACGCGCTTCTTGTGTGCTTAAGTCACTGTGCAGTGACTCGTGACACACCACAAAAGTTGTGTGTAAATCATCCAGTAAAGAACACTATGTTGTGCCTTATTGGTTAAATAGACGGTTACTTTGTTAGGATCAAACCGTGGGGTTCCACCTTGGCGTTTGATGGTTTTTGCTTGCTTTAATTGGGATTTCAAGTATACTAAAAAAACAGATTATTACTTTTTTTTTGTATTATCTTGTTTATTCCCTCTGTCATGCTCTGGTGACCCCCACTCCTTCGGGCTCTGCAATTCCTTCCTAACCCCACTGACCTTACCCAAGCCTCTTTGACTACTCATATCGCAGCTGGTCCCCTGGGATATCCCAGATGTAACCCTTCGCTGGGTGGGTCCCTCTCCTCCGAGAGGGAAGGCACCGGGGGAGGACAGCCCAGCATACTCTCATAGGCCCCAGGGAAGCTGCTGAGGAGACAGAGGCTCTCAGAAGGCACTGGAGGTGTCGGGGGACAGAGAGCCATCATCCGGTGGCCACAGAGTGGTATTTCTGCTTTTCTAGGTTCCCCTGCATGCCACTTGTGTAGTGCCTCCAGTCTCCACTGGGGACCACTGCCGGGCGAGGCCATCCCCAAACCCACCCCAGGATAGGAGAGCAGTCCTACGGATGCTCGATCCTATCCTCCTCTTGCCGACCCCAGTAACCCGAGTCCATTCCTGAACCTGGGTCACCAGCATGGTTTGAGGTAAGGAGATTGTTACTTTAATTAAATCAGAATCTTTAAAATGTAAAACGCTAATGTTTTACGTACAGCCTCATTCATTTCTTACTTTTGGTTGAGGGCGCCAACACCCGTATGCAAAACATATAATTACAATGCAATGTTGGGAATTGGGAAATCAGATACCACTTTGGGAAGGATTTTCTACTGGTCCTGAGGACCACTTTATCCCTGTGAAAATAGATGTAGTCCACATCTGTGCACAAGGCTTGTACTGCGCTGATCCTTCTGGCTAAAGTAATAACCAGAAACAGTTTTCCAAGTGATATACTTCAAATCTGCAGTTGCCATGGGCTCGAATGGTGCATCCATGAGCTTGGCAATGCAGATATTCAGACTCCAGGCTGGGACCGGTTCCCTCAGGGTAGGGTGCAGAAGGTTGAGGCTTTTAAAGTATTTCCTGAAGACTGGATGAGAGACCATGGATCTCTCTTTACCAGCTGAAAGGTAAGCTGAGACTGGAGCCATATGGACCTTGAGGGTTGAAGGCTTCAGGCCTAAGGAAT
Source organism: Neoceratodus forsteri (assembly GCA_016271365.2). Classification (NCBI taxonomy): domain Eukaryota; kingdom Metazoa; phylum Chordata; order Ceratodontiformes; family Ceratodontidae; genus Neoceratodus; species Neoceratodus forsteri. The sequence continues at coordinate 718,563,114 of CM057455.1, forward strand.
GTAGGTGTGTCAGGTAATCCAGGAGAATAGCCAAATCAGCACCCTTACCTGCACACCATATGGAGAACCTCTTCCACTTAAAAGAATATGTTTTCTTAGTGGAAGGTTTCCTGGAACCCCTAAGCACTGTCAGCACCTGTTCTGACAGTTTAGGGTTAGCAAATTCTAAGTCCTCAAGAGCCAGGCCTTGAGTCTCAGTGATTTGAGGTTGGGGTACAGGATCCTGCCTTGAGAGGAGGTCAGCAGGTTATGCCTCCTGGACAAGTGAATTGGGGAAACTACTCACAGAGTCAGCAGAAGCGAGTACCAGTGTTGTCTCGCCCAATCTGGTGCCACCAGTATCACTGTTGCTGGTTGGGACCTCAATTTCAGCAGGGTCCTGAATATCACTGGAAAAGGAGGGAAGACAGACAGTAACTTCCCTGTCCAGTCCAGGGCCATCGCATCTAGGGGAAGTGTGCCCCTGAGTGGGGGCCTGCAACAGTACATTGGTAACTGGTGATTTTCTACAAAGGCAAAAAGATCCACCTCTGGAGTGCTCCACTTCCTTAAGATTATCTGAGTATTCAGGCACCACTCATGGTGGTCCTAACTTATCCTGCTGAGGGAATCAGCCAGTACATTGTCCTTCCCTGGAAGGTGTATGGCTGATAAGGATACTTTCATGGAGTATGCCAAGGACCACAGCCTCATTGCTTCTGTGCACAGTGGGGTTGACCTGGTTCCTCCCTGTTTGTTGATGTAGTACATAGTTGTGGTGTTGTCTGTTCTGAAGATGTGGGGCAAATGCCTGTAGAGCTAAATAAACTGCCCTGAGCTACAGCAGATTTATGTGCAACAGGGACTCTTGGGGAGACCATGTGCCACTTGCTGTGTGGTCCAACGTGTGCTCCCCAACTTAAAAGGGAGGCATCTGTTGTGAGAATTAAGGAAGTCTGTTCCTTTATGAAAAGTACACCTACCCAAAGGTTGTGCTCGTCCAGCCACCACTGCAGTGCCTGTAAAAGGCTGTGGGTGACTGGAACCAGTTTGGACAGTGAGTCTGTCCTTTGTGACCAGTACTGTCTTAGGTGAAACTGGATGTCTCTCATTTGAAATCTGGAACGTAGCACCACTGTGGTGGCAGCTGCCACGTGATCCAGCAGCCTGAGGAATTCTCTGGCTGGTTTGGGTTTTCCTGGCACAAATGAGTTTGCAATCTGCAGAATGATGTTGTTTACCCTGTCCTGTGGCAGAAAGGCTCTGCCTAGGCTGGTACCCAGTTCTGCTCCAATGAACTCCAGTACTTGAACTGGTACTTGCTGAGACTTCTGCTCGTCTATCAGAAAACCCAGGGATTCCAGAGTAGATTTTGCTGGTGCTAGGAAGTGCTGTGCATGCTGCAGAGATTGACCCACTACTAACCAGTCATCCAGGTAGGGAAAAACTGTTAACCGCTATCTTCTCTAAAACTCTACCACTACGGCCAGGCACTTTGTGAAGGCTCTTGGTGCAGAAGTTAGGCCAAATGGAAGTGCTGCGAACTGACAGTGGCCTGAGGCCAGCCTGAATCTCAAGTACTTTCTGTGAGACGGTCCGATAGGGATGTGAAAGTAAGCATCCCTTAGGTCTAGGAAGGCTAGCCAGTCTCCCCTTTGTAATATGGGAATGATTACCGAAAGAGTGACCATTTTGAATTTTGGCCTCAAAATGTGTCTGTTTAGCATTCTTAGATCCAGAATAGGTTGCCAATCCCCATTTTTCTTCCTTGTGAGGAAGTACCTGGAGTAAAAGCCTTTGCCCCTTTGGTTTAGGGGCACTGGCTCCACCGCTTTGATTGCCAGAAGATATTTTACCTCTGCTTCCAGTAAGATTCTGTCTGCAGATGTAACTGGAGCAAAAGTTCTTGTTCTCAGTTTGGGAAATGATCTGAAGCTGAGTGCCAGACCCTGTCTCACTACCTCCAGGGCCCACTTGTCTGTGGTGATGGTATGCCTAGCCTGGCGTTAGTGAGCCAGTCTGCCACCCAATGGTGGTTCTACAATAGGGCATGCGACCTGTACCAGCCTGTCAGAGGTTCTGTGCAGGCTGTGCCTGAATCTGAGGGGAAGGAGAAGCTCTTCTCATAGCTCTCCTGCCCTTTCCTCTGAAATAGCCTCTAGGCTGCTGTTGCAGCTGAGAGGCCTGTGCCTGGAAAAAAAGTTCTGGGATAAAGTCCCCTACCCCTGCCTCCCCTAGTCTGGGGTCTACAAGATGTAGAAGGTCTGTCCTTTGAGTTACTTCGATAGGTAGAATTGTATTCCTCTACCTTTTTCATATAGGCCTCAGTTTTATCACCAAACAATGTATTATTTTCAATAGGGAAATCCATTGCTTTGGCCTGGGTATTTGCGGTTAGGTTGGTGGCTCTGAGCCATGCAAATCTCCTAAGGGAGACAGCTAATGCCATTAGCCTGGCTGCAGTGTCACTGGTATCCACTGCCATTTGGAACTGGCATTTAATGGCATCAAGTGCAGCTCTTGCTGTGTCTTGCAGGTCCACTGCCACTTCACCTGGCACCTTGTCAGCCAGTGCTAAGACTGTATTTCAGAGTGCCTTCTGATATTGTACCCCATATGCCATGTAGTCGGCTTGCCTTACTATTAAAAAGGCAACCATGTAGCCATTCTTTCCTATGGCATCCATTTTTCGTGAATCTTTATCTGGAGGATGGGTAGCCAGGGGTATCCTGGCTTTGTCACAGGCAGCAGCCTGAATCACCCCTTCAGGGTCAGGGTGATTACACAAAAAAATCAGCTGTTGATCTGTCTAGCTGATGCTTTTTTATCTACCCCAGGGACAGAAGTTGGGGTTTGGAATATCTGCAATGCTGCCACTTTTAGGAACTTATGCATTGGAAGCAGAAGGCGTTTTGTAGGAGTTAGACCCATCATATTGAGGAACTCTGTGTCCTCCACATCTAAAGAGGAAGATTAAGGGTCTCTACCATGCTTTTTACAAAAGCATAGTGAGAGAAGTACTCTTCTGGACCCCAGAAGGAGATCCAAACTCCTGCTCTGGGGAAAACTCAGGATCTATCGGTTCCCCTTCAAAATCCTCGAGGTTCCAGAGGGGTAGGAACCGAAGCAGGAATCGGTGCAGCCATTGTAGGAACCGGGACTGCAGCCTGCAGGGCTTGTGAGACCTGCAAGGCCTTAGCAATGTCCTCAGCTGAGGGCATATTATGTTTGTCTGCTTGGCGCCCTTAGCCTTCTTAGCCGGAGGCGCAGCGACATGCTTTTCTTTGCATTTTTTCTTCAGTGGGACAGACTCAGCAACTGTCTCCACAGCCCTTTTTGACTTACCTTGTTCAGATTTCTCTGAACTCTTGTCAGTGTCCTTATCTTTGCCTCCATCCTTTTTAGGAATATAGGTAGATGCACTACTATCGGAAGCAGAAGCTATCTTCTCTAACTTTTTAGCCCTTTTTCTTAAAGTTTTAGGACAAAAAGTCTTGCAAATCTCACAATCAGCAAAAAATATGGCTGGTACCCAAACAGGAAATACAAAGGGAACGTCTGTCTGCTTTTGCTATAATCTGCCCACAAGACTCACAATATTTAAACCCAGTGGGTCCTGCAATTTTTTTAGGCTTGTCTAAATGGACCTCTGTCATTGAGTAAGACAGTAAAAAGCAATCACAAAACTTTTATTAACACTAGGAACCGGAGGTTTTAAAATTAAACAACGGCTAATAGTTTCCTGGAACCGAGCGCTGTTCGGTTCCCGAAAAGAAAAGGAACTGAAAAACTCTAAATTTAAACAAAATAAGTTGGTCAAAGGAACCAACCGCAAATACAAACTTTAAATAATAATACTAAGGTAAACCTCGCTAAAAGAGCTGGAACCCTCAGTTCCTGGAACCATGAGGGAACCGCTAACAAAACAAAAAAACAACTACAACTATCAAATAAACTAACTCCAAAGGCAGCAATTTAAAATTAAAATTAAAACAGGTACTTGTCTAACAGATAATTTATTCTGAAGACAGTTCAAAGAGAGCTCTCCAGGATGTCTTTACTAGGAAGGTGGAGTAAAGGTTTCAGGGATAGCCTGCTGCCGAGAGGTCATCTAAGGTGACCGTTCAGCATCTTCTGGGCCCACTCATTGACTGGTGGAGTTCCCTCGGCATCTCCTACTTCATGGTTGCCGTCGCAGTCTCATTTCGCCGGTGGAGTGCGTGGGGTTGGAAGTGGTGGGCTGCTACCCTGATTTGGGCAATAAAGATCCTGTTTTTGGATACCGCTGATCTGGTCAAGAAGATGGAAGAAGAAGAACTGGCACTCTGAGGAATGAGTGACTGGGGAGATGGAGCAGGTTTGCATAGTTATTTAACTTGAGTTAATATCATTTTAACAGCTGGTTTAAACTGAAGCACATCTTGGGAACCTGGTAGTGAGAGTACCAAGAACAGTTCCATTTTCTTTTTGTCTACTGAAAACACCCAGTGCTAGGTAGCGAGAGTACCTTAGTGCTGGTTGGTTGTTGGACCTTGCCGAAGAAGGTGAGAGCTCCTTAGGTGATTATTTGTACAAAAGCTTACTGCCTGCACACTTAATCTTTCAACAAGACTTTATAACAAAGACTAATAAATCTGGACTACATTCGTTGGTTATTAATCTGCCCATGAACTCTACTGATATTATCTATTATTTACGGGAAGGGAGGAGGAATTTTATTGTATGGGGGGGTGTATTTTATAATTGTTGTAAGTTATTGTACTATGTGAGTGTTTTGTTTGGGAGTGTGTGCTGAATTGTTGTGGGGTGTGTGTGGATGGGTGGTTGGGAGAGGGGTGGTTATTTTAAAGTTATTAATATTGTGTAAGTGGTCTGTTTGGGAGTGTGCATGTGAATTATTGTAGGGGGGTGTGTGGATGAGTGATTGTGTATTGTTAATTATTGCTAGCCCAGTAGTTTAATTGTGATGTGCTGGCTGAGGACATCAGTGGTCGGGGTCTCCATCCTTTTGACTGTCCCCCTTTGTCAGCTGATGTGTACAGGTGTTGTCGGGCACTTGGGATAGTCAGGTGGGGGAGAAAACGGGTGTCAACCAGGCCTGGTGGGGGTGTGGGCATGTTGGGCAGATTGGGGTGGTAGGGACGAAGACACCTGAGGTGAAATGGGTCCAGGAAAGGGGTGTCCTTGCCCGATTCCCATACCCAAGAGCTCCACATTAAGTGAGCAAGGCGCTGGTCTGCCTTTCATCTGCCTATCCTCTCAAGCGGTGTTGTGCACTGCCAGATCCATAAAAACAAGACAGCACTATTGCCGATCTTGTTGGTACAACTGATCTGGCCTGCATCACCTGAGACCTGGCTGGATGAGAATGCTGGCCCAGTATTTATCAGCAGTTCCAACTGTACTCCGTGATACACCACCCAAGAATGGATTGTACGGGCAGGGAAGTTGTCATTTGTTTGAAGACGGATATGGGCCTTGTAGCCATCCCGTGGAGAGGCCAGGTCCTTTAAATGTATCGTGGTTGCAGGTGTAGGTTGTAGGAACCTTCTCATTTACCATCCACCTGGTGGTGAGAAGGAATTCCTGCAGGAAGTCGCGCACTTCTTCATCGACCGGGTGATGGAATCCCCCAGATGGATAATTCTGGGGGATTTCAATGCCTGGGTCAGCGATGAACTCTCGTAATTTGGACAAGACTTCCTCCAAGTAATGAGCTCATTGGGCCCTACACAGGTAGTTTCCTCTGCAACTCATATTCACAGTCATTCCTTGGACCTGGTCATAATACTAGGGATGGAGATCACCGATTTGGTGCTGGAACCTGTCGGTTGGTCGAACATCATACTATAAGGTTTGAGGCACCCCCCCAATAGAACTGCCCCTACAGAGATGGTCTGGTACTGCCTTTTAAGGGGTTTGATCCTAGATGGTCTTATGGAGGTACTGGAACTATCAGGCTTGATGAGTGCATGAGAGGAGCTGTGGCAACTAGTACTAGTCTATAATAAGGCAGTGGCTTGGACCCTCGACTCCTTAGCTCCTGTCCGTGTTCGTCCCCTCTCACTTTGCCTGAAGTCCCCACGGTTTGATGGGACTTGGAAGGAGATGAGGCGAGGGGGTTGAAGGTTGGAACGGTGTTGGCGAAAATCCGGTCTGAAGGGTGACAAACTTAGATTGATGGTCCATTATAAAGACTATCAATTAGAAATCTCCTGTAAGAAGGCAGAGCTCCTGTCCAAGGAGATTGCCGTGGCAAGGAATCGACCAGCTCAGCTCTTCTGGACTGTTGATAGGTTGTGCAATCCCAATCTGTCTTTAGTCACAGGGAGCCTTTTCACAAGTTAGATGTGATAAGTTTGCTTGGTTCTTTGCTGATAAGATTGACAACATCAAGTAGGAATTCCAATCAATACACTCAAATGGGCTTTGCAGCAATGGGCAAGAGGTTGCAAGCCATCAGCCTGTCTGGTCTGACTTCGGCCAGTTGGCTATTATGGACATTGTGCAGGTCATACAGGGATTGCGCTTGACCTACTGTAGTTTGGATCCGGACCCAATACTGCTCCTAGTTGGGTGTGTTCAAGTCATCGGCCCGGTCCTTGCTAGGATAGTCCGATGCTCACTGGAGACAGGGGTGTTTCTGGACCCCCTAAAGGAGGTGGTAGTAATATCACTCCTGAAGAAATCTTCTCTAGATCTGGACTGCCTAGCAAACTACAGACCTGTCTCTAACCTGCCTTTTGTGGGCAAGGTTATTAAGAAGGTGGTGGTGGCACAACTGGATGATCATTTGACAACTCACGATGTCCATGATCCTCTCCAATCCAGTTTCAGAAAGAGGCACAGTACCGAGACCACCATTGTTCGGGTACTGAATGATCTCCTGATAGTGAGGAATCAAGCGAGTCATTTCATCTTAGTTCTTCTCAATCTCTCTGCAGCGTTGGACACTGGGGACCATGGGTGTTGCTGGAGCATCTGCAGATCCTCTGTGGACTGTCTAGTATGGTTTTCAGTTGGTTTAGATCATTCCTCACTGGCAGGAAGCAGAGAGTAGTGTCGGGGATTTATTTCTCAGCTTCTCTCTCTTTGTCATGTGGGGTTCCGCAGGGTTCCATCTTATCCCTCAGGTTGTTCACAGTGTATATGCTACCGTTGGGAGACATTATTAGGTGGTATGGGCTGAGTTTTCACTGCTATGCAGATAATACTCAGCTCTCCATGTCCTTTGTGTCTGAAGCGTGAGGCAGTCTTGGTCTTTAACAACTGCCTCTGAGACTGATGTTGGATAAGTGCCAATTGGCTGAGGTTGAACTCTGACAAGACCAAGTGCTTGGTAGTAGAGCCAGGTCACCAAGGCATGGGGTTGCAAGCAGGTCACCCATCTGGCCTTTGGCTCGGAAGTGACCAGCTACTTACCTCAAATCAGGTGTGAAATCTTGGTGTTGAGTTTGACAGCAGCCTGACATTAAAATCTCACATGTCTGCAGTCATAAAGACCTCATCCTACCATTTGAGGAACATTGCTCAGATTAAGCACCTGGATCCACCTGGCAATATTCCAACTTTGGTTCATGCCTTTATAACCTTGTGCCTCAATTACTGCAATGCCCTACCATCTAGGGCTACCAAGGATTGATATCCGCCGACTGCAGTTAGTGCAGAATGTGACAGCCAGGTTGTTGACAGGTTTATCAAGATCTTGCTATATCACTCCTGTGCTCCGCGATCTGCATTGGCTGCTGGTAGATTAGTAGATCGCCTTCAAGGTCGGGCTACGGACTCATAAAGCCCTACATGGACAGGGACCTAACTACTTTCAAGATCTTCTGCACCCCTACCTCCCACTCCGTTCTGCTGATGAGGGATTGCCAGAGGTTCCCAGGGCCCAATTAAAGACTTTGGGAGTGCACTTTGTGCCCGACCCTGTGGAACGCTTCTACCTTGTCAGATTACAGAGTGCCTGACTGCTGACAGTTTCAAATCTGAATTAAAAACATATTTGTTTAGCCAGGCATTTACAGATGAGGGTCAGCTTGTTGTTCCGCTAACTGATTGATATTTATTAAGATGTTTATATTGTGTTTTTATTTATTGATGTATGTATTAATCTTAATTTGTTTTAGGATGTAAAGCACTTCGTTTGATAGAATTTCGCATATAAATAAAAATTTGATCGACTGACTGCAGGTAAGCCAGAACCACAGACAACTCTTCCTGTAATGGGTATACTTTTGTGCGATGGGACTAGTTTATCCTAGACTGTCTGCCTTTCACGCTTCAGTTATTGTCAATATACAATATCTAACTGTTCTGCAGCCACTAACACATGCAGTTCATCTAATTTATTCCCTAGGCTCCTCGATTTGTATATATCACTCTCCATCCACCCTTCCTCTCTTTCTAGACTTCCTATATTTGCTGACTTTTGAAAGTGTTATGCTTATACCTTGTCCCCTGCCTGCTTCCCTTTTTTCCTGTACTGGGTAGAGATAACTATGCACTTTTAGCAATAAGGCATGACTAGAGTTAGATTAAGCCTGTTAATCACCCCTAGGGGTGTAATGACACAAGGCACAGCCAAGTACCATACTGCTCCTAGGGTGATTAACTGACTGTTAATCTAACTACTGGGAGTGCTCTATTGCTATTATAAAAAAATATTTCAAAAGAAAAGTGTTAAAAGTATACTTTTGAATTTTTTCTCATTTAGAGCGAGATTTTAATAAAACAGTTCTTCCTCCAACAGTGTAAGAATGCTGGTTCAAAATCAGAAAGCATCATTCTAGTCATTCAGCAGTGCTAGAGGATGGAATGCTGACAGGAAGAATCCATGTGCCATGGTGATCAGGCTGTGCATGACAATGCCACATGGATTAATGTAAGGTTGTTGGAATCCTAACAGCCAATCAGATTGCAGCATTTCTGAGACCCCTGTTATAATGTGTGTTAAATACAGGTTACTCACCTGTAACAGGAGTTCTAGGAGTGGTATATGTTGTTCATCCACACTTGTTGGCAGGTACCTTGCCGCTTTAAGATGTGCCGGAAAGTCCTGAAGCTGGCTTCTCCCACCCAACCAGGAGTTAAAACCCTCGGCTCCGCCCCATGACGCTAGATCTAGCCCACTGGAAGCCAGGCTGCGCAAAACCAGGGAGGTCGGGTGAGTCACGTGGATGAACACCTGTTACAGGTGAGAAACCTGTATTTCTAGGGATGTGGATATGTTGTTCAATCCACACTTGTTGGCAGACTCCTAGCAGTTCTCCAGGAGGAGGGAGGCAAGGCGTGCAACCCCTATACTTACTTGGGAAATAAGGACTGGAGAACCGAGGTCCCAAAACAAGCATCCCAACGTGACTCTAGGTCAATGTGGTAAAGGGAAATAAAGGTGTGTGCCGACTTCCAGGTAGCAGCCCTGCAGATTTCCTGGATAGGGACGTCCCTAGAAGCAGCCACCGAAGCAGCGGTATGGCGGTAGAATGAGCTCTTATCCCTTTGGGTGGCTCCATGCCCGCCAACCTATAGCAAAGATCTATGCAGGAGGTGACCCACCTGCTTATCGTCCGCTTGGCTGCAGGTCTGCCAAGTGCAGCTTCAGTGCAGGTGACAAACCTCTCACCGAACTTCAGCCATCCGCTCCTTATAATAAGCAAGCACTCTTCTAGGGTCCAGAGAATGGAGCCTATATTCGGCCTCCGAGGTGTGACTGGGGTAGAACACCAGCAGAAACAACACCTGATTCAGGTGAAACTCCAACACCACCTTCGGAAGGAATTTTGGGTGGGGGCGAAGGACAACCTTATCCTTGTGGGAGACCAGATGAAAAAATTACTCATCTTAGTAATGTTGTTTCTTCTAATGGAGTCTTGCTATATTATGACATATGCAGTGAGTCCCAACCTTCGAACTGCTCCGGAGGTGAAAGAGTTAACTTTCCATGCCAGGCATGGAACGCTGAGCTCGAGCTCGGTTAAAACTCTGTCTGTTGTTCTTCAAACTCAAACTGTCAGATCTTTACGAGCTAAACTCACTGAGGTCCTGTGTGGAAGCTGTAAACCCACACTAGCCAACTGGCTACTAACGTAGAATACATTTTTGGTCCCAAAACAAAGACTCAAGTCAGGAGACCCAAAAATGAAAACCACACACCAAGTCACCCCAAAAAAGGAGGGGTGAAAACAATAAGGTGGGTATCTACTAAGTGCTAACACTGCACTGCCCACCCACATCCCAAAAACAGAGGTTCTGAGAGGCAGGTAGGGGAGAGGTCATAATATAGCAAGAATCCATTAGAAGAAACAACATTACTAAGGTGAGTAATTTTTCTTCAAACAACATGAAGTCTTGCTATATTATGACATGCAGACTACAGCAGTACCTCCATGGAGGAGGGTCAGAACCTACTTAGGAAATAGGCTCTGAAGCACAGCTGTGTTAAACCGAGCATCACTCCTAGCCTGGATGTCCAGGGAGTAATGCTTGGTGAAAGTGTGTACTGTTTTCCAGGTAGCTGCTTGACATATCTCTAAAATAGGGATGTCCCTGGCAGCAGCCAGGGAAGCAGCTGTACCTCTGGTAGAGTGAGCCCTCAGGCCTGAGGGAGGAACCTTGCCCAGCTTTTCATAACAGAATTGGATACAAGAGACAATCCACCTGGCAATGGATCTTTTAGTGGCAGGTTTCCCTTTACCAACCTCACCATAAGTGAGGAACAGTTGGAGGAGTCAAACCTGTGACCCTTGGTACGCCTATGTAGTAACTAAGGGCTCTTCACATCTAAATCTGTGCAGCCTCCTCTCGCCAGAGGAGGAATGGTCAGTGAAGTACACTGGAAGGATATAGATTGATTAAGGTGGAAATCTGAAACCACCTTAGGCAAGAACTCCCTGTTAGTCCTGAGGACCACCTTATCTCTATGAAAGGAGATAAAATCAGGCTCCACTGACAAAGCTTGTAATTCACTTATGCGCCTCAAGAAGTGATGGCTACTAGAAACACAGTTTTCCAAGTCAAGTACTTAAGCTCTGCTGAAGACAAAGGCTCAAATGGGGTTGCATAGCTGAGCAATGCAAACATTAAGATCCCAGGCAGGAGCAGGGTCCCTGAATGGAGGGTTGGTGAAGCAACCCTTGAAAAACTTGGAGAATACAGGGTGAGCAGAGAAGAGGGCTTTCCTGCTGAAATCAAAGCAGAGACAGCTGCCAAATGCACTTTCAGGTAGCTGGCCTCAGCCCCAAAGTATTTAGATGGACCATAGTCCAGGACTGTGGGCAAATCAGCAGATTCTGGGAAATGTGCCTTCAGAGCACCATATGGAAAACCTTTCCCATTTAGAATTATAAGTAGCCCTGGTGGAAGGCTTCCTAGAAGCTTTCAAGATATCGAGTACACCTTGAGAAAGGTGTAGGTCAGCAAACTCTAACTCCTCAAGAGCCAGGCCTTGAGGTTGAGGGATTTGAGATTCGGATACCAAACTCTCCCCTGGGCACAGGTTAACAGATTGTGATTCCTGGGGAGACACAGGGGAAGGTGGACTGCTAAGGACAGAAGGAGTGGATAACAGGGCTGTCTGGCCCAATCTGGAGCAATCAGAATCATCTTGCAAGGTTGAGATCTGATTTTGACTAGCACCTTGAACAAGAGAGGAAAGGGGGAAAGGCATAGAGGAACTTCCTTCCCAATCGAGAAGGAAGGCATCCAGAGGGACTGAGCCCAACACTGGGGCCTACAACAAAAAGCGAAGTTGGTGATTGTCTGGGGCTGCAAAAAGATCTATCTGAGGGGTGCCCCACCCGGCAAATACTAACCCCAGTACTAGGGGATCCAGTGACCATTCGTGATGGCCCTGGGAAATCCTGCTGAGAGCATCTGCAAGGACATTGTCCTTGCCTGGAAGGTGAACTGCCATGAGGGAGGTATTCAGGGAATAAGCCAGAGACCACAACTTCATTGCCTCGGTGCACAAGGCCGAAGACCGAGTGCCCCCTTGCTTGTTGATGTACCACATTGTAGTGGTGTTGCCTGTTCTGACCTGTACAACTTTGTTCTGAACAGATGCAGAAAAAAACTGAAGTGCTAGAAAAACAGCTCTGAGTTCCAACAGACTGATGTGGAGCAGAGATTCCTGAGGGGACCACAATCCCTGGGTGGTGAGGTCGCCCATGTGAGCTCCCCATCCCAAGAGGGACGCATCTGTAGTAAGGGTCAAGGAGTGAGATTGAGGGATGAAAGGAACCCCCTGTCTCAGATTGCTCTGATCCTGCCACCACTGCAGGGCCTGGATCAGGTGCAGTTACTGGGATCAATTTGGTTAGAGGATCTCTCCTTGAGACCAGAAGGCTCTCAAATGGAACTGGATGTCCTCATCTGAAATCTTGCTCCTTGCACTACAGCTGTGGAAGCAGCCATGTGGCCAAGGAGCTGTAGAAAGTGCCTTGCTGGTCGAGAGACCTGCAGAGTGAAGGAGGACGCCAGAGCCACCAGGGCCTTACTCTTCTAGAGGAAGGAAAGCTCTGGCCTGCTTTGTGTCCAGTTCTGCGCCTATGAAGGTGAGTAGCTGAACAGGCTCTAGAACTGACTTTGGAAGATTGAGAAGAAACCTAGAGATGTAAGCAGCTGCTGGGTAACCTGAAGGTGTGATTTGACTTGGTCTGGAGACTGACCCACTATGAGCCAGTCGTCCAGGTAAGGAAAGATGGCAATCTTTTGCCTTCTTAAGTGAGCAACTGCTACTGCCAGGCATTTGGTGAATACCCTTGGGGCAGAGGTGAGGCTGAAGGGCATTGCTCTGAACTGGTAATGGCCTGAAGGCAGTTCGAATCTGAGGTACTTTCGGTGGGAGCTTCTGATGAGAACATGGAAGTAGGCATCCTTGAGGTCCAGGGCTGCTAGCCAGTCCCCTGGCCTTAGGGAGGGTAAATAATTCCCAGAGTCACCATTTTGAATTTTGGTTTTAAAAGGTGCTTGTTTAGATATCTTAGATCCAGGATGGGCCGCCATTCTCCTGTCTTTTTGGGGTAAGGAAGTACCTGAGTACAGTCCTTTGCCCTGGTGTAGGGAGAACCCTTTCTACAGCTCTGAGAGCCAGGAGGGTTGAGACTTCTGTTTCCAAAGCAAGAGCCTCTGATGGATTTGCAGGTGGAAAGGATCTGGTTCTCATCTTTGGAAATTTTTGAAGCTGAGAATTGTCCCTGGCTTACTACTTCCAGGACCCACTTGTCTGATGTTAAAGACTCACAGTCCTGGACCTAAGTAAGCCAGCCTGCCCCCACAAGTAATGGAGAATCGGCCCTGGGCATCCCATCAGGGTGCCTGTTTGCAGGGGCTTTAGGTTGAGGTGGGAGCAGGCCTGCTGCACTCCCGCCTGCCTCTCCTCTGAAGAACCCCCTCTGGGCATAAGCTGAAGAGGAGGCCTGGGCTTGGTGAAAGGCCTGCCCCTGCCCCTGGAAATCTGCCTCTGAGGAGTGGCTTGCCTCTCCTTGGCCTGTGCACTCCTATAAGTGGTCCTATACTCATCCATTTTCTTCATGTAATTCTCTGTCTGCTCCCCAAACAGAGAATTACCCACAACAGGAAAATCCATGGCCTTAGCCTGGGTATCCTGTGACAGGCTAGTACACCTGAGCCAAGCCATTCTACGAAAAGCCACAGATGTAGCCATGACTCTTGAAGATACATCATTAGAGTCCACTGCAGCATGGAATTGCACCTGGATGCCTCATACCATCAGCAGCCACCTGTTCCAGCTCCTTGGCATGCTGGCCAGGGACCTGTTTCGCTAAAGCCATAACAGTATCCCATCTGGATTTCTGGTATCTTGCAACATAGGCCATATAATTTGCCTGTCTGAGTCCCAAGGATGCTGCCATGTATTGTTTCTTTGCCATGGCATCAATCCTCCTGGAGTCCTTGTCAGGGGGTGTAAGCCAAGAGAATATTTGCCTTATCACAGGCTGCAGCCTGCACTACCCAACATGGCTGCATTGTTGTGAAAGGAACTCCGTATCAGAGCCTGACAATGTGTACCTCCTGTCCATCTTTTTATCCACAGGAGGTAAAGAATTAGAGCTTTTAAAATCTTTATTGTCTGTTTCCAAAAGATTTATGTAAAGGAATAGACAATCTCCTGGACTCTGGGATATCCATCATTTCCACATAGTCAGGCTCCTCCTGTTCATCCACAGCTTCTTCCAAAGGGAGCTGGAGGGTTTCAGCAACTTTTTATAAAACAGAAATGAGAAGGGGACTCAGAAAGCCTAGGGGAGACACTCCTGAAAGTCTGTCTGGGGAGATGTCCGGTTCAATGGGCACATCCAGACTTTCAAAATCACATTCACCTCTTCATAATCCCTCCCTCCTCCGGTTCATAAAATTCTTCTATATCATATTCTTGAACCGTGGAACCGACCAAACCGACCGCTTGCCTGATGGTGCCGGTTCGGACGGAACTGGGGAAAGCGACTGGACAATTTGGATCGCTTTATTATCTCTGCAGCGTGTTGGAGAAGGACATTTTGGCTCCACACCTGCTGATTTTCTAGTCCTCTTTGCTGAACTGGCTCCTCCGAGTCAGCTCTTCGTTAGCCGAGGAAGTATCGCCCTGGTCAGAGGGTACTCCCTCGGTTCGGTGCATCAACCGGCTGACCATCCGGTCAGCGGACTTTTGGCTTCTCGCTCCTGAGCCTACCAACTCTTTATCCAGGGTAGCTGCAGGAAATTCTTGCAAATCTGGCAGTCTGCATTGAGGTGGTCAAACCTCAGACAATAAACACATGTGGTGTGGGTCAGCCTTGGCAAAGGTTTCCCCAGACACTACAGTGCTGAAACCCAGTGGGCCCGGTTTTTCTTTTGGGTTTCTCAGACATAATGCCAGCCTAACCAAAAACTTGCCCTTTTCGGCAAATCGCCAAGCAAAGACACCCTTATCGGTTCCAACCGTGATCCGGGTCGTGGAAAAACCGTAATGAAATCCGCTTTTTTAGAACCGATAAGAACCAGGAACCGCACTCTAAATGTAATTTAATAAGTTTTAAACAACCTGATCGGTTCAAACCGAACCGATAACAACGTTTGCAAGTTCCACACAGAGAAATGTAAAACCTATCTATTACTTATGATACCACAGACAGAGCTTGAACCGACCGGCTGCGGTTAAAATATACAAATGTGGTTTAGAAAACTGAGAAATAACACTTTTTAAACCGACAAATGAACCGAGCAGTAGGAGGAATCTCCGGAGCGACTGTTCAGTGAGGCGGAGTAAAGAATCTGACAGTTTCAGTTTGAAGATCAACAGACAGAGTTTTTTCAACCGAGCTCGCGCTCAAGATTCCATGCCTGGCATGGAAGTTAACTCTTTCACCTCTGGAGCAGTTCTAAGGCTGGGACAAACTGCATATGTCATAATATAGCAAGACTTCATGTTGTTTGAAACACAGTCTTCCAAGTCAAGTACTTAAGCTCTGCTGAAGACAAAGGCTCAAAGGGGGGTTGCATGAGCTGAGCAATGCAAACATTAAGATCCCAGGCAGGGGCAGAGTCCCTGAATGGAGCGTTGGTGTGAAGCAATCCCTTAAAAACTTGGGAGAATACAGGATGAGCGGAAAGAGAAGAGGGTTTACCTGCTGAAATAAAGGCAGACACAGCTGCCAAATGTACTTTTAGGGTAGCTGGTCTCAGCCCCAAGGTATTTATATACTAACATACTAAAATGCCAGCAGAATAAGCCTAACGGTCTTTCTCGAGTCTGTTCTCGATTGGTCAGCTCTCACCCTGGGTGCTGGACCTTGCTGCCTCGCCTTCTCTGGCTTCTCCTTCCCAGTTCCGGATATTCTTGCTGCATTGGATTTTGCTTCCAGAACCCTTTTCCTGTACCTGTCCCAGCCCCTCTTGAACCCTTCCACCGTCTCTGCCTCCACCAGCCCCTAGGCAGTGCATTCCATGGCTCCAGCACCCTCTCAGTGAAGTAGCACCTCCTCCTTTCTCCCTGAATCTTCCCTCCAGTTTCCACCCATGCCCTCTAGTGGCCCTCCTCCTTCCTTCAAGCACCCTGACTGTTCCTCCCCTATTTACCCTCTTCATGTACTTGAAGACCTCTATCAAGTCCCCCTGATCCCTTCTCTCTTCCAATGTGCACATATTTAGCTCTTTGAGCCTCTCCTCATAGGTCCTGTTCCCCAAGCCCCAAATCATTTTGGTTGCCCTCCTCTGGACCCTCTCCAGGAGTTTAATGTCCCTCTTTAAGTGTGGCCTCCAAAACTGCACGCAGTATTCAAGGCGTGTCCTCACCAAGCAGTTATACAGAGGGAGCATCACTTCCTCCTTCTGGAGGTGATCCCCTAGCAATGCATCCCAGCATCCTGTTGGCCTTGGCTGCTGCCCTCCCACAAGTCTCCAGTTGTTCATTTTGACATCCACCACCACCCCAGTGAGCAGTATTTAAATGGACCATATAATCCAGGACTGTGGGTAAATCAGCAGATTCTGGGGAAATATGCTTCCCAGAGCACCATATGGAAAACCTCTTCCATTTGGAATTATAGGTAGCCTGGTGGAAGGTTTCCTAGAAGCCTTCAATATATCCATTACACCTTGGGAGAGGTGTAGATCAGCAAATTCTAACTCTTCAAGAGCCAGGCCTTGAGATTGAGAGATTTGAGGTTCGGGTACCAAACCTTCCCCTGAGCACAGGTTAACAGGTTGTAATTCCTGGGAAGACACAGGGGAAGATGGACTGCTAAGGACAGTAGGAGTGGATACCAGGGTTGTCTGGCCCAATCTGGAGCAATCAGGATCATCTTGCATGATTGAGATCTGATTTGACTAACACTTTGAACAGGAGAGGGAAGGGGAAAGCATAGAGAAACTTCCTTCCCAATTGAAAACTAAGGCATCCAGAGGACTGGAGCCCAACACTGGGGCCTGCAGCAAAAAGGGAAGTTGGTGATTGTCTGGGGCTGCAAAAAGATCTATCTGCGGGGTGCCCCATTTGGCAAATATTACCTCCAGGACCAGGGGATCCAGTGACCATTCGTGATGGCCCTGGGAAATCCTGCTGAGAGCATCTGCCATGACATTGTCCTTGCCTGGGAGGTGAACTGCCGTAAGGGAGGTGTTCAGGGAGTAAGCCAGAGACCACAACTTCATTGCTTCGGTGCACAAGGTGGTAGACCGAGTGCCTCCTTGCTTGTTGATGTACCACATTGTGGTGGTGTTGTCTGTTCTGACCTGTACAACTTTGTTCTGAACAGATTTGGAAAAAAACTTGAAGTGCTAGAAAAACTGCTCTGAGTTCCAACAGATTGATGTGGAGCAGAGATTCCCAAGGGGACCACAATCCCTGGGTAGTCAGGTCGCCCATGTGAGCTCCCCACCCCAAGAGGGATGCAGGAGTGAGACTGAGTGACAAAGGGAACCCCTTGTCTCAGATTGCTCTGATCCTGCCACCACTGTAGGGCTTGGATCAGGGTTCGAGTTACTGGGATCAATTTGGTTAGAGGGTCTTTCCTTTGAGACCAAAAGGCTCTCAAATGGAACTGGATGTCCCTCATTTGAAATCTTGCTCCCTGCACTACTGCTGTAGAAGCAGCCATGTGCCCCAGGAGCTGTAGAAAATGCCTTGCTGGTCGAGAGACCTGCAGGGTGAATGAGGAGGCCAGAGAGACCAGGGTCCTTGCCCTGTCCAAAGGAAGGAAGGCTCTGGCTTTCTCTGTGTTCAGCTCTGCGCCTATGAAGGTGTGGAGCTGGACAGGCTCTAGAACTGACTTTGAAAGATTCAGAAAGAAACCTAGAGAGGTGAGCAGTTGCTGAGTTATCTGTAGATGTAACTTGACTTGGTCTGGAGACTGGCCTACTATGAGCCAGTCATCCAGGTAAGGGAAGATGGCAATTTTTTGCCTTCTTAGGGAAGCAACTGCTACTGCCAGGCATTTTGTGAATACCCTTGGAGCAGAGGTGAGCCAAAGGGCATTGCTCTGAACTGGTAATGAACTCAGGGCAGCTCGAACCTGAGGCACTTTCGATGGGAGCTTCTGATGAGAATATGGAAGTAAGCATCCTTGAGGTCCAGGGACGCTAGCCAGTCCCCTGGCCTTAGAGAGGTAGAATAATTCCCAGAGTCACCATTTTGAATTTTAGTTTTAAAAGGTGCTTGTTTAGATATCTGAGATCCAGGATGGCCAGCCATTCTCCTGTCTTTTTGGGGTAAGGAAGTACCTGAGTACAATCCTTTGCCGTGGTGTAGGGTGGAACCTTTCCACAGCTCTGAGAGCCAGGAGGGAAGAGACCTCTGCCTCTAGGGCAAGTACCTCTGATGGATTTGCAGGTGGAAAGGATCTGGTTCTCATCTTTGGAAATTTTTGAAGCTGAGAACCAGTCCCTGGCTTACTACTTCCAGGACCCACTTGTCTGATGTCAGAGACTTCCAGTCCTGGACAAAGTAAGCCAGCCTGCCCCCTACAGGTAGTTGAGAATCAGCCCTGGCAACCCCATCAGGGTGCCTGCTTGGCAGGGGCTTTAGGCTGAGGGGTGGAAGCAGGCCTGCTTGTACCACGTCTGCCTCTCCCTCTAAAGAACCCCCTCTGGGCAATGGCAGAAGAGGAGGCCTGGGCTTGGTAAAAAGGCCTATGAAAAGGCCTGCCCCTGCCAAGCTGCCTTTGAGGAGTGGCCTGCCTTTCCTTGGCCTGTGCACTCCTATAGGTGGTCCTATACTCATCCATTTCCTCCATGTAATTCTCTGTCTGCTCCCCAAACAGAGAATTACCCACAACAGGAAAATCCATGGCCTTAGTCTGGGTATCCTGTGACAGGCTAGTACATCTGAGCCAAGCCATTCTGCGAAGTGCCACATATGTAGCAGAGTCCACTGCAGCATGGAATTGCACCTTGGATGCCTCAATACCATCAGCAGCCACCTGCTCCAGCTCCTTGGCAAGCTGGCCGGGGACCTGTTTTGCTAGAGCCATAACAGTATCCCATCTGGATTTCTGATATCTAGCAACATAAGCCATATAATTTGCCTGTCTGAGTCCCAAGGATGCTGCCACGTACTGTTTCTTTGCCATGGCACCAATCCTCCTGGAGTCCTTGTCAGCGGGGTGTGAAGCCAAGGAAATATTTGCCTTGTCACAGGCTGCAGCCTGCACTACCCCAACATGGCTGCATTGTTGTGTAAGGAACTCCGTATCAGAGCCTGACAATGTATACCTCCTGTCCATTCTCTTATCCACAGGAGGTATAGTGTGAGGAGTTTTTAGAATTTTTACTGTCTGTTTCCCAAAAGATTTATGCAAAGGAATAGACAGTCTCCTTGACTCTGGGATATCCATCATTTCCACATAGTCAGGCTCCTCTTGATCATCCACAGCTTCCTCCATAGGGAGCTGGAGGGTTTCAGCCACTTTTTTATAAAACATAAAATGAGAAGGGGACTCAGAAAGCCTAGGAGGAGACACTCCTGAAGGTCTGTCTGGGGAGATGTCTGGGTCAATGGTCACATCCAGACTTTCAAATCCACATTCACTCTCCTCATACTCCTCTTCCCCCTCCTCCGGTTCATAATTTTCCTCTAAATCATACTCTTGAACCGGTGGAACCGGCCGAACCGTACACTTACCTGATGGTGCCGGTTCGGTCGGAACTGGGGAAAGCGACTGGACAGTTTTAATCGCTTTGGCTATTTCTTCAGCGGTTGGAGAGGAAAGTTTTGGCTCCACACCAGCTGATTTCCTAGTCCTTTTTGCTGGAACTGGCTCCTCAGAGTCGGCTCTCCTTTTGCCTGAGGAAATCTCGCCCTGGTCAGAGGGCACTCCCTCCGGTTCGGTTGGAACCGAACCGGGCTGGCCATCCGGTTCAGCTGACTTTTTGGCCTCCCTTTCCCTGAGCCTACCAATTCTCTTTTCCAGGGTAGCTGCAGGAACATTTTTACAAATCTGGCAGTCTGCATTGAGGTGGTCAAACCCCAGACAATAAACACAGGTGGTGTGGAGGTCAGCCTTGGCAAAGACTTCCCCACAGACACTGCAGTGTTGAAACCCAGTGGGCCCGGTTTTTCTTTTGGGTTTCTCAGACATAATGCCAGCCTAACCAAACTTACCCGTTTATGGCTATCTGCCAGGTAAGACCCTCTTATCGGTTCCCAACCGTGTCACGGGTCATGGAAAAAACGTAATAAAATCCATTTTTTTGGAAGTTGTAACCAAATTTAAATATCTAGGTATCTGGATCGACAATAAATTATCTTTCAGTGACCACATCGAAGATGTCTCTAGAAGGTTAAAAGCAAGGTTAGGTTTCTTCTACAGAAATAGGCCCCTTTTCCTCCTTGAAACAAGCTTGTACAGGCCACTTTTCTCCCCCTACTCGACTATGGCGATGTAATCTATTCCTCCACCACTCTGGCAAATCTAAGTAAACTGGACATCCTTTATCACCGTGCGTTACGGTTCATTACCAACTCCCCTTACCGTTCGCACCACTGTGACTTATATGCAGCTGTTGGTTGGACATCCCTTACTACGAGACGCCTGCTCCATGCTGGGCTATGGACTCAAACTGCTCCTGCAGAAATTGCCAAGCTATCTCTCTTCCCTTATTAGTATCTCACATAGTGCATACTCATTAAGAAAATCTGACTTTATTATGCTTTGACATACCAAGGACGCGACTTCCTTTGGTAAACGTAAGGTGCATATGCCCTTCCCTCCATTTGGAACTAATTACAAACTGCATTGAAACTAACTAGCACAGTTTCAATAAACTTCTACAAATCGCTAAGTTCAGCCAAAATAAAAGACACCTGTAACTGTCATTAAGTCTCTTCCTTCCCATGTGTGCCATATTTATCCACTGGTAAGGTATAATTGATTTGTCATATTAACTGCTTTCCTTCCCTTCTACTCCTGGCTTTATCTTTGCTTACGCCCACTGCTACTCTATCAAATCTCTCCTCCTCTCATATCAGTTGTAGACTGTTGTTTGTTCTAGCTGCCAAAATATTGTATATTTGATTTGATTAAATCAAATCACACCAGTCATGTTTCATTTATCAGTATGACCTATAAGTCGCTTCCCTGTCTCATATCAATGTTTACCACCTGCGGTCACCCTGTGTGGTACCCTTGTATGTATATCCAGCCTGCATCATGTAACGTGTATTTCATGTATATACTGTGATTACCTATCTGTGTTTGTACTTTAAGTGTTTATGTCACAGGACCTCCTTGTGAATGAGCTTGCTCAATGGAGTTTTACTGCAATAAACTTGAACTTGAACTAGAACCGGTAACCACACTCTAAAAGACAGATTAATATATTTTAAACAACCTGATCGGTTCAAACCGAACCGATAAACCGTTTACAAGTTCCACACAGAATAGAAATCAATGTAAAACCTATCTAGTACTCACAATACTACAGACAGAGTCTGAACCAACCGGTTGCGGTTTAATTTCGGTCGAAAACCGAGAAAAACAATACTTTAACCGACAAAATGAACCGAGCAGAAGGAGAAATCTCCGGAGCGACTGTTCAGTGAGGCGGAGTAAAGAATCTGACGGTTTGAGTTTGAAGAACAACAGACAAGAGTTTTAACCGAGCTCGAGCTCAGCGTTCCATGCCTGACATGGAAAGTTAACTCTTTCACCTCTGGAGCAGTTCGAAGGTTGGGACTCACTGCATATGTCTTATATAGCAAGACTTCATGTTGTTTGAAAAGGAGACTCAATGGGAAGCACTTGGAGCTCTTCCATCCTTCTGGCTGACGTGAGAGCCACCAAGAAGGAAGTCTTCCATGACAGGTGGGAGATGTTGCACCTGTGCATTGGTTCAAATGGCTTGCCCATGAGCTTGGCCAATACCAGAAGTAGATCCCACGGAGGTGGAGGTTCTCGCACCGAAGGGGATATGTGATCTAAGCCTTTGGAAAAATGGCAGACCACCTTCTCCTGCGCCACTGACTGCTTGCTGGCCCGCGCTCGGTAAGCAGAGATGGCTGCCAGGTGCACCTTAAGGGTCATCGACAGAAGCCCTAGCTGAGAAAGGGACCACAGGTAGTCCAAAATGCTAGCCAACGGACAGGAAGAAGGGTCCAGCCCTTGCCCTGACACCAAATGGAGAATCTCTTCCATTTAAAGGCATAGCATTTTCTGGTCAACCTTTACGGGACGCCTCAACGACGCTTGAGGACCTCGGCCGGAAAGACACAAGGCCTGGAACTCTAGCCACCAGGAACTAGGCCATCAGGTGCAGGTATTGAAGGTCTGGATGGAGCACCTTCCACTTAATGACTGAGATCAGGTCCGGGAGGGCTGGAAGCCACCTCGGGAGCCTGGAGCTGAGGCTGAGGAGATCTGGATACCAGAACTGGCGAGGCCAGTCTGGGGCTACCAGAATCACCTGCGCCTTGTCCCTCTTCACCTTGACAGCACCTTGTGGATCAAGGGAAATGGAGGGAAGGCGTAGAAGAGGCCGGGGCCCATGGCCTCGAGAAGGCATCCCCCTGCAGTGAGCCCTGTGGAGGGGGGCGGGCATGAAACAGCCTCAGCTTCGTGTTCTCCTTGGAGGCGAGCAGGTCCACCTGAGGGGTGCCCCAATGGGAGAACAGGTCTTGAACTACCTCTGGCAGGAGAGACCACTCGTGAGATGCAGCGCCTATCCGGTTGAGGGCATTGGTCAGACTGTTCAAGGCTCCTGCCACATGGATGACCAGGAGATCTGCCTCCAGGCTGAACACGAGAGACCAAATGTGGAGAGCCTTGCACACAAGCAACGAGCATCCCGCCCTGACGGTTGAGATAGTACATGGTCGTAGGCGTTGTCCATCTGGACCTGAACCACTTAACCCGCATAAATGGAGCGAAGGGGTGAGGGCTAACCATACCACTGGAAGCTCCAGCAGGTTGATGTGGCATGGGGACTCCTGAGGGGACCAGAGGCGTGGTCCCTGAGCTCCCCAGATGGGCACCCCAAACCATCAAGGAGGCGTCAGTCATAAGAAGACCGCCGGCTCAGGGCGGATAAACAGGATACCCTCCTGCAGATGAACTGGGATGAGCCACCACTGCAGGCCGTCCCACATCTTCTGGGTCACAGTTACTGGCTGGTCCAGAGGACTGGAGCGCTGAGACCACTGGCGGGCCAGCCCCCATTGCAGGGGACGCATATGTCAGCTGGCCCAATGGACCATGCTGGTACAAGCTGCTATGAGACCCAGAAGGCGCAGGAAGTCACGGGCAGGGCGCAATTGCCCAACCCAAAATGATTGGGAAAAGGAGGAAAGGACCTTGGCCCTGTCCACCGGGAGCCGGGCTCAGACTCGAAGAAAGTCAAGCTCTGCCCCGATGAACTGAATCACCTGCGCTGGCACGAGTTCCAATTGGGCCTCGTTGATCGGGAGACCAAGTTGAGAGCACACCTGGAGAGCCAGATCTCTGGACCACTCCACCTCCAATCTGGAAGGGTCTGCTATCAGCCAGTCATCCAGGTAAGGGTAGACCCGGATCCCTTGGTGCCACAGGAATACTTTTACCACTGCCATGCATTTCGTAAAGACCCTGGGAGCTGGAGAAAGGCTGAAGGGCATGGCCTGGAACTCGTAAAGGGATCCCTCTGCTCTGAAGCGGAGGAATTGCCGATGTGACGGACAGATTGGGATGTGAAAGAACGCGTCCTGGAGATCCAGAGAACAAAACCACATGCCTAGTTCCAAGGATGGTATGATTTGAGCCAGACTGACCATCCTGAAGGTGCATGGCCTTAGGAACTTGTTCAGGTCGTGCAGCTCGAGAATGGGGTGTCAGCCCCCCATCCATTTTGGGACCAGGAAGTACCTGGACACAAACCCTGGGCTTGGAGGAGGATCCACCACCTTGCTGATCACCTCCTTTTGAAGAAGCAGAGCTATGTCAGCTCCACAAGCTGACAAAGAGGCTGCAGAACCGGTAGTCCCCCCGAGGGGAGACGGCTCGAAAGGGAGGGATCTGCTCGAATTTCACAGACAGACTCTGCCGACCACTTACAACACCCAACAGTCCATGGTTATAGCGGACCAGGTGGAAAGGAAGTGGCTGAGCCGTCCCCCCACAGGGGGACCCAGGGAAGGAGTGATGAGGTTGGGGGTGGCACCCCTCAACCCGTCACTGGGCAGGCTTGGAGGAAGGGCCAGCCAAAGAGCTGCCTGGGCCTTTCCCTTCAGGCTTCCTGTTGGAGGAAGTAGCAGGCTTGGCCTTGGGGCACCAAGTGTCAGCCTGCTGGCCCTGTTGCTGGTGCTGCTTGGCCGGTCGTGCCACAGGGGTGAAAGGGCTTACACTGTTGCTGGTGGCCTTTGTCCTTCTGGGCAGACGTGACCGAGTCCAAGGTGGCATTGGACTTCTCGATCCTCTGGAGGTGGCCCTCCACCCCGGGCCCGAACAAGTCGGTGCCCAAGAAGGGGACATCTGCCATCTTGTGCTGGGTATCTGCTGTGAAGGTAGAGATCCGCAGCCAGGCTCTGCAGCGCATGGCTAATGCGACCGCTACTGACCGGGCACAAGAGTCTCTGATGTCCAGAGCAGTCTGGAGCTGTTGCTTGGCCACCGCCCTTCCCTGATCCTGCACCTGTTTGATCGTCGTCTGAAGGTCAGCCGGGAGATGAGGAAGCACCTCATCCAGGGAGCCCAAAAGGGCGTGTGAAAAGTGTGCCATCAGCAGAGCAGAGCTAGCCGGTCGAAGGCCTAAGGAGGCGGCAGCATAAACTTTGCACCCGGAGTAGTCCAGCTTTTTGGACTCCTTGTCCGGGGACTTCTCTACGTTCCTGGCGTTTCCGGAGTGCTGGAAAATGCTACCGGTTACCAGCGCTCAGCCGAGGGGTGCTCTGAAAAAACAGAGAGGGAACCAGCTGGAACTGCGTACTTATGGGCCATCCTGGCCAAAGGAGCAGGACAGGAGGCAGGTCGCTGCCACAACTCCAAGGTCGTACCAACAATGGCCTCGACCACAGTAAAGGCCTCCATGGGAGAATCCCCTTGGTCCAAAATCTCCATGAGGGGATATCTGGCCCGTTTCTGCACAGGTTCAAGCTGCATCCCAGTAGACTCTGAGATGAGCTGAAGAATATCAAGGAACGGGGATGGGCTCTCATCCACCGACAGACCCTCGGAGGATTCCAGGTCAAGGGGCCTGGAATACAAGGAGTCGTCATCAGACTCCAAGGAGTCCGCGAACAGCTGATGAGTGCCTGAGCCACCCTCCACTTGCCGAGGTCGATCGGGGGTGAGGGTGACAGACAACCTGTGGGGCAAGCCCTGACCCGACCGAGAATCCTTGGTTGGTGCCCCAGTCTTTGGTTGCGGGGGCAGCGACGCCGCTTTCCGTGATGTCGGAACCAAGACCACTGACGTTGGCAGGACTTACCCGACACGGAAAAGGATCGAGACCGTCGGGGTCGTCGATGATGGGTCGAAGAAGGGGCGGGGGAAACCTGCTCATCCTCCGGTTCAAGGTACTTGACCGGGGACTTCGGCTCAGGAGGCCGAGCAAGTCCTTGGTAGGCACCTGAGGAACTGGTGAAAGAGAGTTGTTGGCCTCTCTAGTCAACAGCCAGTCTAACAGGTCAAGAAAAATCTCTACTGCATCTACGGGAGTCTCAGATGGCTGACCTGACAGGGACACCGAAAAGCCAGCGGCCTTGGTCGCAACCTCGACCAAGGTCAACAGGGGACGGTCCGGGGAGTGAGAACTCTCCCACTCCCACGAACGTCAATGGTGGGACTTACCTTTCGGTTCCTTCTTCTTAGACTGACTGAAGTGAGTCCCTGAGGGCCCCCCCTCCCTTGGTGGAGAGAGACTGACAAAGCTCCTGAAAGGAAGCAGTATAGGAGGAGCCCAAGGAGAGCGGGATAAACGCCAATGCCGAGGAAGATGAAGACGCGGCCTGGGCCTCCTCCTCCTCCTCGAGGCTGATTAACTGCTCCAGCTGCTCCGCAGAGCTCGTGCAGCCTGCCTTCGAATTTCACCAGTGGGAACTGTTTTCAGACACCCCAGTTGAGCCAGGCAGCGCCGGTCGCCAAGAACTGAAGCCGAAACGGACTTGCAAAGATCTCAGGCCTGCGGATCATGGTCAAGCCCAAGGCAGTAGACGCATGTGGCGTGCAGGTCGGTCCAAGACATCTTCTTCCTGCAAGGGCACCGACAGAAGCTGGGAGTAGATTTGGAATCCACTGCAGCCGCGAAGGAAAGAGAAGACTTAAGTCTCGTGAATTTTAACATGATTTTTGGTAAAACCGAAGGTTTAGGATCCAGACCTAGAGACGCGAGAGCGCTAAGGAGGGAACCCGAGCTTCCAAGCGGTAAGGAAGATCTGGCATCATGGGGCGGAGCTGAGGGTTTTACCACCCGGGTGGGTGGAAGGAGCCAGCTTAAAGACTTTCTGGCACATCTTAAAGTGGCAAATTACCTGCCAACAAGTGTGGATTGAACAACATATCCACATCCCTAACATGCTTGTTTCTGTGCTCTATAATTGCTCTTCCCTTTCCTAGTTTAAAAACTTGGTAAATGTTAATTCTAGCTTTTGTTCTAGTGCACTGTCTCTCCCCATCCTCCCACTGGTCAGGTACAGGTCAACCTTTGTGAACAGCCTGCTACTGCCCTAGAAGGATCCCCAGTCCCCTGAAAGGAAGAACCCCTCCACATCACACAATTTTCTCCACTGTCCTGCGCATGGCACCAGCAGCCCCTCCTAGAAGGTTACTGTACTTGCTACTAACCACAACTTACTACCTAGTTCCCAGAAGCTACCCTTAACCTCTTCTAAACTGCGATTCTCCAGGCAGTAGTAGCATCACTATAAGTAAATACATTTTATTAGTCATTCTGTCATGCTGCTTTAACCAGGTACATATAAACAAGTATTATCACTCTAGACCATGTTGATCTGACCGTATCCTTTTCAGATGACCTTTTCTGTGCTTTGTTCAAATTCATTATACCACCAGAAAGGATAAGATATTATTTTATTTTAAAGGGAGAGTGAATTAGCTGTGGAATAGCCTACCAGCACTTGTGGTAGGTGCAAGAACCATTAATGGCAACCTAATGAAGCTGTCTGGTGATATGTAGGGGTGTCTGGAGTGCTGGAGAAGATTTCTTAATAAATCAAGTTTGCCTTCAAACCTGCGTGGTGTGTGTGCCCTTGTTTGTTTTCTAATGGTACTTAACACAGCTGAGACCAAGTACAAGGCTTAACAGTTACTGTACATGGGGGAAAGCAGTAGGGCAGGGGGTGAGTAAAATAACCCCAACAAGACATTAGGTCCTGGGTAAAACAGGACAGACAGGATGAACCAATGGCCCTTTTCTGCTGACATTTTCTACATTCATAGATTGCATATTTGACATAATTTTTGTACTTGTAACAATTTACCCTTCATTATTATTACTACTACTTCATTATTATTACGGCTGCATGGGCGGAGCCATGTTGTTGTATTGCTATGAAGTAGGAGAGAGAAGCGACAGTGGAAGCACGTTACCTGATACCTCTCAGGCGTGCTTCCAGAGTGCTGCAGTCATGTCCACAGCGTTGGTTTTCCACTGCCGCCCCTCCATGGGCCGCACTTCGCCACTTCTGCAGTTGCAGGCAAACAAGAGAGACCACCATGAGGTCAGCCACATGCCAGACCATAGCTTGTTTACAGGACTGTTGGTATGAGATGTCGGGCCTCATCAAATTTCTCCCAAATGTGGGCACTGACTACCGCTGACTGCAGTGCATCTCGCATCTGCAAAGCTTAGTTCCCATCATCAAGTGCATACCCCTAAAGCAGGAAGTGCTGCAGGCTGTAGTCCCGAACCAGCCTGCTTAAAAATTTAATTTGCACCTTGGTTAACTAACTCCAATGGCTGCTGCTTAGCTGGTACCTCCTGCTGCAGGCAGACAGTATGGGTGTACAGAGCACCACACATGGGGAAAGGACATTTTGAACCCTCCCCCCAGCTTCTGTTTTCTTTCTAACTCATGGTACTGTTTCTTGACCTCCACTCTGGCGGCGATCCGCAGACAGCGGTTGGCAATTCTCTCTTGCGGATACTCCAACTCCACACTCGGGCCCTTCTCCTCTCCCTCCGCTCTTTCAGCGGGATTCATGGTGGTCTCAGCACTCACTGACTGCCTGTGCTACTAAAGGAAACATGAACGATCGGATACCAGATCTGCTGTCAGACCTCTCTTACTGCAGTTGCTAGGAGACGATGTTAGTAAATGGAATGCCACGCGATAATGACCCATAAAAAATGGCTATTGTTTGAGGGTGGGTGGGGATTTGACTAAGAGATCACAAAATCTTTAGTAGTTCTGTGCTACAGATGTACAGATCATGCAGAATTCGCATTTTGGAAACTTTTTTGTCTAAGTATGTATCTGTGCAAATTTTATGTGTAACTACTAGAAGGCGACAAAGGGACCTCTTTGTAAATGAGCTTCTACTCAACAGAGCTATTATCCCTGTTCATAGACTCTTTTATGAATAACATTTTAGAAAAAAAAAAAAAAACAACTCCATGGACCATTTAATTCAGCCATTGTGGTCCAATGGTTAAAGTACCAGCTTATTTATTTGAAATTTGGTAACTGGGAAAGACACACTGCACCAGGACTTGTTCTCAGGTGCAACCCGATGGAAAGGGAACAAAGGATTCATAACAACAATGAAATTAACAATGTACAATGATGCAATACATATGATCACACAAACTGTGAAGTAGTGCAGTCATTTAGCGAGTATAAAATACCAGATATTATAAATTAGTGCAGACCTTTGACAAAAAAATCAATTGGGAATAGGAGATGGGGTAAGAAAAAACAGTAGAATGTACAAAAAGGGCAAAAAAAAAAAAAAGCATCATCAGATAAACACCAAGTTATATGTCAAGTGCACAGAAGAGTACAAGTCGGAGCCTGATAAGGAAAATTACGGATTAAGAGCAGGAGGGAGAGAGAGAAAGTTTCTAACACAATTTAAAAGCTGTAAGGGGGGAGAGGCAGATGTAGGTTAGAAGACTGTTCCAAACAGGGCCGGCCCGGTGGCACTGAGGGTTGAGGAGCTGGATGCCACACCTCGCACCATGCCAGCAACCTGAGTTTGGGTTTGGGAGCGAGCTCGGGCCACCGGGTGACGGAAGGGCCGGGTGAGGATTGAGCGCCTGTAGGCTGCTCCCGCTGGGTGGGGGTTGGGATTGCCGGTGTGCCAGCAGTTCCTGGTAGTGACCAGGGGCGCTGCAGCATGCTTAGCTGTACATAATCAGCGTGCCCTGACACAGGCAGGGGTTGCTGTGCGACTAGCATCGGGGAAGTGCACACGTATGGGAGGGAAGAGAGATCGCCAGAACAAGGAAAAAGCCCGGTCTGCGGAGTAGGCGATGGCACCTGCCCCTGCCCCTATGCCCATCGCTGGGTCCATCCTACCTGGCCTTCCAGGTTCCACCACCCGGGTCCTCTTCCACGTTGGAGTCTGAATATGAAGTGCGCCCAAGAGGAGGGGGCGGCCCCACCCCGGAGGAGTTAAGCTGGGAGTGCCGACCATGGACAGAGGAGGAGGGAGAGAGGAGGCACAGATAGGAGGACTTCAGGCAGGACAGGAGCAGGCAGGATGCCTGAGAGAGGCCCCCCCAGATCGCGACCGGAGGGAAAAAGAAATCGGGGAAAAAAAAGATTGTTCCAAACTGATGGGAGATAGTACAAGAATACAGAAGTTCAACAGGTAATAACAGACAGACTGCAAAAGCCAGAGTAATAGAGGGAGTAGTAGGAGGTAGGTATACAGGGTAAGAGACAATAGGACAGCCAGAATTTAGAAAGAAAGGAAACACAATTAAGTAGCGATCAGGAGTCTCAGGATGACAGGGGGAGGATCTGAGTGATGAGTGAGAGGAGGGTAGAGAAGGGACCGTGGAACCATGTGACTGGATACCTCTCCGGCACGCTTCCTCAGCCCCCCCTCTCACCACACAACCCCCCCCCCCCAAACAGTTGCGGGTGAAACAAAAGAGGCCACCATGCCCAAAATGGCAGCTGTAAGCTTATTGCTCATGCGTGAGTACCATGCATGGGAACGTCTGTCCCAGTGGCCATCTTGGGCATGGCACAGGTATGGTGCCAGTTGCACTGGGACCTCTGAGTGCTTTTCACATGAACTCGCTGCTCTGAAGCAGCTGTGCTGGCTCTGACCAGAGACAGTTACTACTATCACCCTCTGCTACTAATCTTTCTCCTTTCCAGCTAACCTTAGTCTACAATGCTT
Source organism: Neoceratodus forsteri (assembly GCA_016271365.2). NCBI lineage: Eukaryota > Metazoa > Chordata > Ceratodontiformes > Ceratodontidae > Neoceratodus > Neoceratodus forsteri. Next base: position 718,593,371 of record CM057455.1, read on the forward strand.
GTGCTTGTCCTGCTGCTTGACTGAGATCAATGACTAATTGGCTGAACCTGAAAGAAGACGATTGAAGAGATGCCGGTGTGAGGTAAAAGGCAGCTGGACAGGGACATAAGTTATGATGGGCTTCATCACTTGTGGCACAACGAGCATCAGCTATGTGCAGCCTAGATGTTACCATGGATCAACTATGAAATACAGACAGGCTGCATCTCTGCCTTACCCAAGCTGCTGCTTTCACTACACTAGTTCAAGTGTTCATAATCACACAACTGGATATCTGCAACACACTGAACTTCTTATGGGGTTCCTAGAATCATTCCTGTCATGCCTGCAGCTACTGCTGAATTTTTACAGTTAGCCTTGCAACTCCTATGAGTTGCAGAGATCACATCACCTCTGTGTTGAGTGAGGATCAACACTGGCTGCTTGTTGTGTACTGGGAGGACTTCACAGGACTAACTGTGATACAAAGAGCTCCAGGTGCTGGGGCCCATACAATCTCTCTGACCTCCTGGTTCCCTACATTCCAACGCGTAACCCGAGGTCATAAAAGGAGTGCTGACTGGTGGAGCTGCCCTCTGGCCAGGGGCGTAGTTTGATTTTTTTACGGGGGGGGGGGCAAAGTAATAAAAAAGTCCTGGTTTTCGCATCCCCCCCACCCCCACCGAGATCACACACGTAATACTGCGACAAAATGATGCTGCACTGGCCGTATTATAATAGTGCCCTTATGTATGGAAAGTTTCCAATAACTGCATATAAAATGCCCAGCACTGTTCTTAAAGTCTGGTGGAGAGCACTCACCCTTGCCACGGAACCATTGAACAAAGCAGTCCTGACACACACATGGTCTTTTATGCAGTGTTTACTCTTCCATTTCATCAGAACAAGAACTGCAAGGACAGGCCACTAGACCAGAGAGTACCAGTGTGGCAGCCGGCCATCTGCACTGTTCTGTGGAGGAGGATGATGGAAGAGCCTTCCTTAAAGGAAGATAACTGCTATCCATCTGCACAAAATCTGCTGTAAAAGGGATGCAAAAAGCCTCTGCTTCTGTCAGCAGCAAATACAGCACAACTGCGAGCAGCATGGTCTGTGGCGAAAAAGCAAAACTGACAGTACTGTCTGCCAGTAACCAAGACGGTACCCACAGTGGTTCCCCAATCCCAATAACATACAACAGAAGAGAAGACTGTGTGCAAAAATAGTAAATACTAGAAATACCACCACCACCAGCTTCATCTGGTTCAATGTCAGTTGGCAACCATATGATCCCCCCTCCCCAGCCCTAAGGACAAGGGCAGGCTAAAAACTAACAGAATCATATTGTCCTAGTCCTCCATTCCCAGTCAACAGAAACAAGATAAAAACCGGTTGGTAGCCAGCACGGTCAGATACTATATATACACACAAGGTACAATTGAACCATTCTTTTCTGTTAAAAGATTGGGGGCATTGAACTCGCACTGAGGGACAACTGTGCTAAAATAATTAGGACTATAGTGCTGCACTTCAAATGCTAGATTAGGGATACATTTCTATTTACAAATTGCAACAGACCTGTCTCCACCACCGCACCAGCTAATTATCCACACAAGTAATGTGGGAGCAATCAAGAACTAGTACCGTAATAAAATATTTGCAAAACAAAACCCTGGGGTTGTAACTATAAATAGCCACACCAGCAGCCAGGCAGTGCAACTTCAAAACCACAGGAGAGGACACAGAAAATGGTGGCAGGAGTGAAGTCAGACATGCAGTCTGTCAATCTATCCTCCACCCCCATGTTACCCTTTCCAAGCTGCCTATCTGTCTTGGCTGCTTCCTTAAGTTATTTTTTTTAATTTTTTTTTCCATGAGAGACGGACACACTGAGCTGAAAGCTTTTTTTTTTTTTTAACAGATATGACCTGGGAGCACAGGGAAGTTAAGTGACTTGCTCAGGGTCACACAGTATGCAAGTGGGGGCTGTGGGATTCAAACCCAGATCTCCAGGTTTGCAGCTCAGAGCCTTAACCCACTGCACTGTACTGCCTCCCTCCAGTTAGTCCAGGAGGGGTCTCTCCTCCCCGGTTGACCCTCTGAACTACCAAAGTAAGCTACACATGAAAAGCTTTACTAGGTTAGGCGGCAAATAAAGTAAAGATTAGAGTCAGACAGTACATAATAAATCCAAGTCAGAGTGACTCCTCCAGTCGATGACCAGTCCTCCTACTGGAAAAAGGAGTTGAACCAAACGATCATGATGGCCAAATTTTGTTTTCCTTCCCACCAAATTAATTACCCCTCCCACAGTACCCATCCAATATACATACACAGAAAGTGTTTGCTTTGTGACAGTAAAACTTACAAAAGTGATTGATTAAAATAATTGCTTTGCTTGATGAGAAAAGATCACTAATACATAAATACTTTGTACATACACAACATGGCCTGTGCCTGTTACCGCGTCCCTTCCAAACTGAGAGAGAGAGAGAGATTTCGAGAGAATTATTAGTTTTGTTTATTTTTTTAGTCAGGAAGGAAACTGAAGACAGGAGTCCACAATCCACTCCTCTCCCAAAGGGAAGAGTGCTGATGTCTGCATCCCTTGCCAGCATCGACTACAGTTGCTCTTCTCCACCCTCATGTACTGCTTATTAAAACAACTCTAGGTAGGTGGAGTGCTGTGTATATACGTGACGTGTACTGATCAAGTGGAGTAGAAGATTTAAATTGTTGTAGCAGTGAACTGGGTGAGTAAATGGATCATGACTCCACACAGTGACCCAAAGACTCTGACCTACTGTACTTTCACGTTCCCCTTTATGCATGCAGTGACTTGAGGTGAGACCCACTCATGTCTAGATATCGGGCAGTCTCAACACAATTGACAGTGTGAGACCTGGTGCTGCCCTCCCCCTACCACCTCCACGAGGATGAACAGGGTCAGCTGCACTGACTACCATGTTTTTTTTGTGATGAAGAGTACTCCACCTTGAGTGTGCGACTGTGTTGCAGTGTGCTGATCCCTTGAAGGTGGTTTGGTGTTTTGAATGCCTGAGGTAGTGCGATTTCCTAATATGAAGTGGTGGCGGGTCTCTTGTGGGCCCTCCTCCTACACCCCGGCAATTGCCTGCCTCAACACGTATGCTGTTTGAGAGGGGTGCCTTTGCCCAACTAAGATAGTAGCCCCCCTCCCCCCCGCTCACAGTTTCAGTCTTGGAGCACTAGTAACTGGAATAGTATACCTCCTTTAACGCAAGGAATATCTCTCCTCTCCCCGACACAGGAATGTGTTTTTGCTGTCCTCATCTCTCTTCTCCCACAGACCCTGACCCCATACCTTCTGCCTCATGGTGGTGAACAAAGTAACTCTGACTTGCTGGAAGACAATCACCCAGGCTTCACAGACTGATAGGAAGCTTACTGCAGCACAGTGGAGCGCACCCTTGTAGTTCCACCTTCCCCTAATATTGTAAACCTTGGGGGTATTTGAGATTGTGAATCCAGATTCCCTCCCCCACAATGCCTACTCTTCATACACACTGCATGATCCCCCAGTTTTACTGCAGCTGGTATGAGTCATTTTCACTCAGGTGGCATGAACCAAGTCTGGATTCAAGAGATTTTCTACCCTCAGGGTAGGTATGCAAGGGGCCAAGGATTACCAATTTGGGACCTCCACCACCACTCAGGTCAAGTCCTGCCCCCAAGAATATGTTTCTTATTACCATAATTCTAGTGTTATAGTGTCTCCTTTTTATGGTTAAAAGTGTTATTAATGTTGCTATAACCTTGTTAATCTGGTTGATCGGTTCTCAAGAGATCAAATCTTGTCAGCCACCAGTTACACCTCTGTAGCTTTGCTGCTGAATTTGTGATGAGAGGGAAGGATGGTCAGAAGGATCTTCCGCTTTACTACTCACTGTAATGGTGTTAAGTGAGCGATGATGTATTATGTTCTAACAACAGCTTTCAGGTTCTAAAGCAATAAACCCTACATCGCTACACCCCTGCTCTGTGCCAGTTAAGATGTCAATAGTACCCCTCAAATGGGTAACCTGGCATTTGAAAGGTGTCTACTCCCCAGTTAAATGTTGAAAAATATTGAATCATCTCTACAGGTTGAGAGCAGGGATTGCTCTCCTACAGGAGTACCCATCTATCGCAATCTGAGACAGCTAAAGTCAAACTGAGCTGGGTCTCTGAAGTATTTGGCAGCACCTATAACACAAAGGGCAGAGTGGTTGCTGCCATGAGGCATAACAAGGTATTCTTTTTAGCAAGCTAGGTTAATTACACACCCAGAAGGGCGGTATGTAACTGTACAGGGAACACTTTACAGCAAAGCTGTCACCCACTGAAATTTGTATGGTCCTAACAAGATGGATTCAGTGTTCTACAATACACTGGCACAGAAACTGCAGACACACCTTAGAGGGCGGCTGATACTGGGGAGGATATGAACACAACAGTAGATGACTTCCTACTGACACACATTGATAGTTTACTCATGTCCTCAAGATGATGTGGGAGCTGCTGCCCGAATCAGACTACAGTTCAGGAGGCGTGCTCTCTGCTCTGGGCTGCCGTTGCCCAGGTTCTCCAACTCTGAGATACTCCGTCCTCACTCCCTTGGTCCTGTCGTGGTAGGTCAGTCCTGCTGCTGAGAGGTGTGGCACAGTCTGGCACCAACACTCCATCTTCCGAGATGGCTGCCTGTGGATGTGGTCCTTTCCTAACTCGAGTCCACCAGTCTGATGCTCTTTCCCGGTTCCTGCGCAGTCGCGACTCACGGGTGTGCCACTGTGTGTTGTGTTTGGGGCAAGCCTGGGAATCCATCCTGATGACGACAGTGACTTGAGAAAATGAAATCCTAAAAATACGGGGGGGATGGTGGACGTCCGACTGTCCAGTTGGACCAGCAGAGAGACGACCGACAATGAGCTCTTCAATGGAAAGCAAAGCATGGATGGCACGCACAGTATCACCCAGTTGCTTCAGCTCTTGAAGGTGCACGTGCACGACTGTGGCTGTAGTCAGTGCTCTGGCTGCTATTGGCTGGAAAATATACATGCAGCAGCCTTGCAGCCAATAGGGATCATGGAAATTCGGGAGTTGGGAAGAATATGTATTTTAAAAAATTAAAGTGGATCCTGCAGTCCGTCTGAGTCAGCCCCCCAACTGAAATTCTTCTCAGTTCGGTTCAGTTTCCAGATCCAGCCAAGAGCGACACAAAAAAAAAAAAAAACAGAAGGAAGGAACCAGCGATGAACTGGTGATAAAATATCCTGGTGTCCGTCCTCATTTCTCAGGGGCTTGCCCCCCTCCATAATCTCGCCACTGCCTCTGGCCTATGGATGACAAGTGTCGGGCATCTTCCATTGTTGTATTTTATTTAAGGAATGATCTCCCCAAAGCATTGTTAGAGGCTCGGGGCTCCCTCAGCGGACAAGTGTACATTACTCTTAAAACAGATTTACTCGTCTATATTTTTTATAATTGAACCTGTCGAAAATGTTACAATTTAACAACATGATTTGTATTGTAATAAGTAACAGAGGTGGATTCAGGAAGTTATTTTCAATAGAGTATGTTTATTCTGTGTTGACGGTACTGTTTTTATTGTGATGCACTCTGCTCTTTGGAAGAGCGCAACATAAATAAACATTGGTATATTATTATGATCAACTAAGATAATCTACTACATGCACCAGGCCACAAGCAGCCTCAATTCTCAGTGTAGGAATCCATAGTCACAACTGTCACTGGCTGCCCTGAGAACATACTATTTGCTGACAATGCAGGAATAAAACAAAAAGCAAAAAGTTAGAAATATATTGGTAATGAAAGGAAGTCAAACAAGTTAAAGAAGTAAACAAAAATACTGTACTTGGAGGAGAGCGGAAGGAGGAACTAAAAAAAAACAAATAGAAATGACCTAGCTACTGGAAATGAATATTGTCTCAATGAGGTGTTTCAAGTAACATTACTGAGGCTCTAATGTCCAAAAAAAAAAAAATGCCTATCAAATCTATATGACTGAATTTATAGGTTTGTTTATAACTGGTGGGTGATGATTCCATGGGCTTTAAATTCACAGATGCAGAAAGTACAGTTATGCAAGAACTTACCATAACAGTAGATCTTCAAGAGAGGTTCTTGCAGTAGGTACTAACTGATAGGACTAAGCCGCCAGGCACTAGGACCACACGGAAAACTTTAGCTAGCAGTGTCTGGCGGGGGACCGCCCACCCGACATCACATGAGCAACGTCAGTGTGGTGCTATATAGTGAACAGTCCCCACGCCTGCCCTCCAGTTCTCCTGCCAGAGACCTAGAAAGGTGGGACAGGAGAAAGGAGTGGGCTCCTGGAGCTATAAAGCTATGAAAGGAGAAGTAGCATAATAAACCCAGGGGGAAGGTGGGCGTGAAAGTAGTACCTACTGCAAGAGCCTCTCTTGAAGATTTACTGTTACGGTAAGTTCTTACGTAACTGTACTATCTTACTTCGAGAGGGCTCTTGCAGTAGGTACTAACCGCTAGGACTGAGTCCCAAGCAGTCAAATCAGACAAGTCTGAGACATGGAAGGTAGGAACTAATCTGCAGGAAACAGGGATGTTAAGGCAAGAGTACCTGAAGAACAGCTAGGCCAAACCCTGCTCTGCGCCTAGAAGCAATGTCCAAACTGCAGTGCTTAGTGAAGGTATGGACAGAACTCCAAGTGGCAGCCGCACAACTATCTGCAGCAGAGATGTTCCTGAAACAAGCAGTAGAGGCAGCCATACCTCTGGTTGAGTGCCCTTTCACTTCCCCTGGAAGTGGCTTGTTATACTACTGATAACAAAAGGTAATACAGTGTGCCAACCATCTGGACAAGCACTGTTTGGAAACTGCAACGCCCTGTCTTTTAGGCGCAAAAGAAACAAACAACTGATCAGTTTTACGGACCGACTTCATCCTGTTAGTGTAGTAACAGAGAATTCTATGTACATCCAGAGTATGTAGAATTGCCCCCGATTGGAATGCTCAGGGTAGTACAATGATAACCGAATGGTCTGATTTAAGGCTTACTCAAAATTCACCTTAGGCAAGAACTTAGGATTAATACACAGAGCCAACCGGTCTCTGTGAAAAATCAGATAAGGCTCCTTACACATCAGGGCCTGGAGCTCGGAAATCCTTCGAGCAGAAGTAATGGCAACTAAAAATAGCGCTTTCCATGAAAGACAGCAGATGTCACAACTCACAGCTAGTTCAAAGGGGGACTGCGTGAGTTTCTCCAAAATAAAGTTCAGGTCCCAGAGTGGAACAGGGCTCCTGACTGGGAGTGTCAGATGAAGAATCCTTTTTAGGAATGTCTTGGATACTTCCAATTGAGCCAGGGTTTTGCCAGCCAAAGGAATGTGGTAGGCAGAAATGGCAGATAAATGTACCTTCAGGGTTGAGTAGCTGAGTCCAAGGTCAGAGAGATGCAGCAGATACTCTAAGACCTGCGGAATGGGGCAAGAGAAGGGGTCCCACTCCTTAGACATGGCCCATATGGAAATCTCTTCCATTTCATTGCATAAGTGGATCTAGTAGACAGCTTTCTGGCCTCCACTAGTACGTGTGCCACTCCAGAGGATACTCCAAAGCGAGCAGTGGCTATGTCAGTAGGTGCCATGTATGCAGGTGAAGGGACTGAAGACCTGGAGGGACCAGGGTGTCCTGTTTCTGAGTTAAAAGATCTTGACAGATGGGCGGAGGAAATTGCAGTGACGTAAGAACTTACCGTAACAGTAGATCTTCGAGAGAGGTTCCTGCAGTAGGTCTTCACATATAGGACTGCGCCCCCTGGTGCCAGGTCCGCATGGCAAACTTGTAGATCGTAATCATCAGCCGGGACCGCCCCCCGACGTCGGGGTGGTGTGATGTCAGTCCGACTATAAAAGGGGCGATCGCCGGCCTGGTGGCGCTGAGGGTTGAGGCGCTGGACGCCACACCTCGCTCCATGCCGGCGACTCGGGTTCGGGAGTGAGTTCGGGCCACCAGGGGTTGGCTGGGGGGAAGACAGGCTGGAGCATCCAACGACAGCTCACCTTCTGCGAGGGAGGGAGGGTTCTCTATCCCGCCAAGCGGCGACCTCTGGCGGAGGCTGGGGGCGCGACAGCAAGTCAGGGTCCTAGGGGCTGGATTGGTTGAGGACGTAGGTCAGCAACCAATCAGCCTTGGGACTACAGGGAGGGACATCGCCGACGTTGGCATTTGTGCCTTGACGTACAGGGCCCGTGACATCCCACAGGGAGAAAAAGTGGAAATACCCCACTCGAGCCGGGAAGACGGAGCGCCAAGCCGGAATCTCTATGTGCCGGAGCCAAGCCTGCAGCCCTGCGGACCCTGACAAATGCAAGATTCGGGGTATCGCCCCCACCCTGACCCCGTCTGGGGGTATCCGCGGCAGGATGGAGGGACCTAGGGACTGACAGGTAAGGCTCGGCAGAGACCAGGCTTAATGGCGACTCCCGATTGTGCGGGTCCAGTGGGTAGTAGGTGGGGATAAATTGTAAGGAAACAAAATGTAAAATAAAAGGGCGATCCACCACTATCTTCCAGTTCTTTCCAATGGAGACCTATAGATAGGTAAGGAGAAAAACGGAGTGAAAACTCCTCAGACCCTTCTTCCACTCTAGTCCTGAAGGGCTAGATAGGATGGAAAATAAGGATAAGACATCCCAAAACTGCGGGAAGGAGGGTGAGAAACTAGACCTACTGCAGGAACCTCTCTCAAAGATCTACTGTTATGGTAAGTTCTTACGTAACTGCAATATCTTACTTCGAGAGGGTTCCTGCAGTAGGTCTTCACATATAGGACTGAATTCCAAGCAGTCCCAAAGAAAAGCAAAAACATAGGTGTATCCGGGAAGAGGAGAAGTCGCCATGAATAATCACAACAGGAGGCCTTGCAAGACCAAAGCCAGTTCTGCGCTGAGAGGCAATGTCCAGATTGTAATGCTTAGTGAAGGTGTGGACAGACGACCATGTGGCCGCAGTACAGATCTCTGCCGTGGACACATTCCTAAAAAAGGCAGTGGAGGTTGCCACACTATGGGTGGAGTGGCCTTTGACTGCCCCCGGAAGGGACTTCCTATATTTCGTATACAAAAAAATTGATGCAGTTGGCTAGCCATCTAGAGATGGTCTGCTTGGAAATAGCCTTGCCCTGACACTGAGGGCAAGGCCACGAACAGTTAGCTGAATTTCTAACCTCTTTAGTCCTGTTAGTATAGTACCTCAGGATCCGGTGCACATCAGGGTGTGCACAGAAGGGTGCCACCCCCAATTGGAATACTGTGGATAGTACACTGGTAGTTCCACGCTCTGCTTCAAAATGGTTTCCGAAACTACTTCGGGCAAAAAAGGATTAGTCCAAAGGACTACCCGGTCCTTATGAAAAATCAAATAAGGTTCTTTACAGACGAAGGCCTGTAATTCGGAAACCCTTTTGGCCAAAGTAACTGAGACTAAAAATAAGGTCTTCCAGGAAAGAAGTAAGTCGCAGGAAGAAGCTGGTTCAAATGGGGGCAAGGTCAGCTTCTCTAGCATGAAATTCAGATCCCAGGGAGGACAAGGATTCCAGATCGGAGGTTTCAAATGAAGAATGCCCTTCAAAAAAGTTTTGGCAACCTCCAGTTGAGCCAAGGTTTTGCCCTCCACTGGGAGGTGGTAGGCCAACACCGCAGAAAGGTGGACCTTAATGGAGGAATAGCTAAGGCCCGCCTCGGACAGGTGTGCGAGGTACTCAAGAACCTGGGAAGCCGAGCATGAAAATGGATCCCAGTTTCTTGCTTAGGCCCATATCGTGAATCTCTTCCACTTCATAGCGTAAGTAGGTCTGGTGGAGGGTTTTCTGGCCTCCACTAGAATATGCGCAATCTGTAACTATACCCCATAGCGAGAAATCGCTATGTCCACAGGTGCCACGCATGAAGGTGGAGAGACTGAAGGCTCCGATGCACCAGGGTGTTCTGCTCCTGAGTTAGAAGGTCATGGGAAATGGGCAGAGGAACCGGGGGTTCCAGTGCCAAGTGTTGCATCAGAGGGTACCAAATTTGGCATGGCCAAAGAGGGGCAATCAGGATCGCATGAGCCCCTTCCTGTTGAAGTTTCACAAGAACCTTCTCAATGAGAGGAAAGGGAAGAAAGACATACAGAAACCTCCCTGTCCATGAAACAGACAGCACGACTCACCAAAAAGCACCATGCCTGGGAACGAGCGAGCAGAAGACGGGTAGTTTTGCGTTGCACGGGGAGGCGAACAGATCTATCTCTGGCCAATCCCATCGAAGAAAGAGTTCTTCGACTACCTCTGACTTTAGCTTCCATTCGTGGGCCCTGGCCACTGATTGACTGAGACTGTCCGCCAGGACATTGAAGATGCCCAGAACGTGGACTGCTGTTAAGTAAAGGCTGTGCTGAATCGCCCAGTACCACACCCTCACTGCTTCTCTGCAAAGAGGATAGGACCGGGTTCCTCCCTGTTTGTTTAGGTATCAGACAGTGGATATGTTGTCCATCTGGACTAAGAGAGTTCCCAGAACCAGAAGCGACTGGAATGCCTGAAGCGTGTAAAGAACTGCCCTGGTCTCCAGAACACTGATGTGGAGCATCAGCTCCTGGTCGGACCAGGACCCTTGTGTCTTGTGAGTCCCCAGGTGGGCTCCCTAGCTCAGACCTGAGGTGTCCATGGTGAGAATTTGGATTGGAACTGCAGGATGGAAAGAAATTCCCTTCAATAGGTTTGAGAGATCTTGCCACCAGCGAAGATCTCTCTGAAGGCTGTTGGAGATCATGACTTTTTGGTTCATGTTGTCCGTCCTCTGGTCCCATTGGACTCAAAGAGACCATTGGGTGACCCTCATGTGAAACCTGGCCATGGGGACTGTTGAAATGGTGGCTGCCATCAGTCCCAATAGACGAAGCACCGAGTGTGCTGGGATCCATCAGACTTATGCCACGAGAGTGGCCTGAGAAGCTAAGGTCTCTGCCCGATCCTATGGCAGGAAAGCCTTGCCCTGAACTGTGTCTAGTACAGCTCCAATGAACTGGAGCCTCTGGGATGGTACTAAATGGGATTTGGGAAATTGACCGTTATGCCCAGGGAAGCAAACAAGCTCAGAGTGAAAGAGGGAAACTCTTTCAGGCTGGTAGGCGAGGGTGCTGCAAGGAGCCAGTCGTCCAGGTACAGGAAGACATAAATGCCCTGATGGCGTAAAAATGCCGCCACCACTGCTAGACATTTGGTGAACACTTTGGGGGCCAAAAGGAAGTGCTGTGAATTGGAAATGCTTCTCCATGAAGACAAAGCGGAGAAAACGGCAGTGGGCCGGGAGGATAGGAATATGCAGGTAAGCATCCTGCATGTCTAGGGAGCACAGCCATGAATTGGGGTGGAGCAGTGGAAGAAGCCCCTGAAGGGTCAACATACGAAACTTCTTGTACTCGACAAAGACGTTTAGTGTGCTGAGGTCCAGGATTGATCTCAGGTCGTCAGTTTTCTTCGGAACCAGGAAGAAGTGGGAGTAAAATACCCTTCCTATTTGGTTTGACAGGACTGGTTCTATGGCCCTCTTTAAAAAGAGCACCTGGATCTCTTGAGAGACTATGGGGACCTGATCCTAAGGATAGAAGGACCGTCCCGGCAGTTGAGGGGCTGGAATTTCGCTGAGTTCTATCGAGTGACCTCGCTGAATGAACTGAAGCACCCAAGTTTCTGCGATGACGAACCTTCAACCGTCCAGGTGGAGGCCAAACCTCCCTCCGACCGGTTCCTCCTGTGTTACTGGAGGGAGCGGAAGGAGGGGAAAGGAGTCAGGACACAGTGGGGAGGGGAGATTTTGACCTAGAGGCCTGTTTGGGAAATTTGGCCTGTGGGGTTTGAGCTCCAGATACAGGTGCGTGTTTCTTTGCTTAGCGCTTTGCCTGGGATTTGTTCCACCTTCTTTGGTGGTGAAAAGGCTGCTTTTTCTGGCCTGTCTTGTATAATGAACGGACATCCCGCAAGGAGCATTTGCTCTCCTGCAGCCCAATAATAATATCTTTAGTGTCACCGCCAAAGAGGACGGAACCCCTGATAGGGGCGTCCAGAAGAGAAGACTGCACATCCTGCACCAGTCCCGCAATATGAAGCCAGGAGAGGCGACGGAGGCAGATCCTTGTGGCTGCCGCTCTAGCCACCGAGTCGTAAGTCACCCAAAGGGCATGATGACACAAGGACTTCCCCATCCTAACTTTATCCAACAACTTCTTTCTCAGGGTTTCATCCTGAAACTCTTGGAGGTACCTTTCCAAATCCAAAAGAGAAGCTTTTTGAAAGGCTACCATGTGCAAGACATAATTAAGGGAGTGAATCGCGCAGGAGGAAGAAGAGTATATTTTACGCTCAAATTGGTCGAGTTGACGTGAGTCCTCATCAGAAGGTGAAGAACTCAAATATTTGGGCTGGGCTGAACGGTCGTGAGCGGCCGTGATGACCACTGAGTCAGCCTTAGGATGGGAGTAAAGATGAGATATCGCCTCCGGGGGGTAACAGGGGTAATAAGTGTGGTCAGCTTTGTGTGAGACCGCTGGTATGGAGGACAGCTGTTGCCAGACTGTGGTCACAAGATCCTCATGGGGTCCCATTCACGGAGGAACGGGGATAGGATTCAAGGTGGCCAGATCCAGGTGCTCCAGAAGGCGTTTTCTTTGCGGATCAACCTCTTTGGATGGCCATCTGCCAGAATTGAACGCAACAAATCTCCAAAAGATGAGTCCTCTGGAGGCGACTTTGTAGATTCTTTTGGAGGGACCTCTACAGGAGACCTAGGCTCCGACGCATCCATGTTGGAGTCGGTGTAAGAGGGCTCGGAGCCACTAGGCACGGAAGGGTCTGGTACCGTGGTGCCAACAGTAATAGAGGTCGATGCTCTGGCCCGAGGAGGCGGTGGAGAGGCGACCTTCGGGGTGGGTGCTTCCCGCACCGGCTGTCTTAACTCTGACAAAAGTTACGCTCTCGCCTCTTTCCACCAAAGAGGGATGGACTCGTGGTCCAGTACCGGAGGAGGGGGAGGCTGGTAACTCGGATACCCTGGGTACTGAGAATAGTGCCAGGATGGATAATACGAAGAGTACACGGGATAACCCAGCGTGGGGTGTCCTGGAGTAGGATATCCCGGCATCGGGAAGGATGACGTTGGATAACCCGTGCCTGGTAACCCGTCGTCGGGAGACCCGGTGATGGAGGCACCCGGCCCGGCGTCAGCTACTGAGTGACTGACGGGGGGCCGCCCGCAGGTAGGAGAGAGGGTTCAGGGACTAGGAACCCAGTCGAAGGACCTGCAGGGGGCGGTGCCATAGTGCCAGAAGGTGGCGTCGGATCCTGGAGCATGCCCAAAGAGCCAGAGGGTGGAGGCTCCATAACTGGATTCCCAGTCGGCAGCGGAACCTTGTCCAGCGACGGCGGAAGGCCTGGCGAGGGAGGGGAAACTCAAGTGGCCCCCAACGGCAGGTCCGAGTGCGATCTTGCCAAGGCAAAAAGTAAAGGATTGGGTGGTGAATCTTTGGGGTGAAGAACCCTGGGAGACGACAGGTCGACTTGTCCCTCACTCTGTCTGACGTCGGGGGCCAAACTGGAGAACGACGGGAGAGTGGATGGATCCGGACGGGTGTCGGAGGAGACCGAGTCCGAATCTGCAGATCAGGCTGGGCTAGAGATGGCTGGGAGGCTGCCGCTAGTCTGATCGACAGAGGCCGCATGCCCTTCGCTGGAGGCAAGGGGTGACTTATCGGCAGGACAAGGCGATGAAATTACCACCTCTAAAGAAGTTACCCCCGGCTGCCCGCTCACCTTGGCAGGAGGGGGAGAGGGGGCCTGGCCCAAGAAGCGGATGGGGCACCCGAAAAAGTACTCACAGTTGCAGACCTCTCGAGTGGTGATGGACTCTGGTCACTTTACTATTCTTCTTTTTCGGTGACAACCTTTCCCTGAGTTTTTGGAGCTCCTTTTCCATAGATGCTAAGCATCGGGTCAGAATATGGGTCTCGAGGGACCACTTGCATCTTGTTCTGGTCACCTGGTTGAAGGCCTGGCAGGTGGAACACTCCTGGACGTCGTGCTTTGAACCTAGGCAAAGGAGGCAGCGGGAATGGTCGTCCCCATGCGGGATTTGAGCGCCGCACTTAGGGCACTTTTTCTTCTGTCTAGAAGACATCAAATTGAAGAAAACTTTAAGAGAAATTTAAGAAGAGAAGGAAACTTTGACAAAATACAACACTGACAATGGATTGCTGTTCTGACATGAGCCGAACGTTACTGAGGCGACGGCGGGAAAGAACTGCAGAGCAGGGCCGGGACCATCCCTTTTATAGTCGGGCTGACGTCATGCCGCCTCAACATCGGGGGCAGTCCTCGTTGATGACTGCTATCTACAAGTTTGTCGTGGTAGACCTGGACGCCAGGGGGCGCAGTCCTATATGCGAAGACCTACTGCAGGAACCCTCTCGAAGAAAGATCTGGGGGTTCCATTGTCAGTTGTTAAAGCAGAGAACCAAATCTGACATGGTCAGTAGGGAGCAATCAGGATCGTATGTGCTCCTTCTGCCTGTAGTTTCAGTAATACCCTCTGTAGTAATGGGGAGGTAAGGTATATATGAATCTCCCTGTCCAGCATATAGACAGCACATCTTGCCAGAAAACACCATGTACTGGAACGAGCAAGCAGAAAGTTGGTAGCTTTGCGTTGAATGGTGATGCGAACAGATCAAGGTCTGGTCAACCCCAAATGGCGAATATTTTGTCCACCACAGACTGTCTCAGCTCCCGCTCATGGATTCTGGCTTGAGTGCAGCTCAGTGTGTCCACCAGGACGTTTTGAACACCAGGGACGTGCACTGCCATGAGGTGGAGATTGTGCTGAACTGCACAGGACCATACTTGCATCGCTTTGCGACAGAGTGGGTACAAGCGAGTGCCCCCTTGTTTATTTATGTACCAGATGATGCATATGTTGTCTGTCTGGATCATGAGTGATCCCGGCTGGAAGAGGTGATGGAAGGCCTGGAGGGCATACAGCACAGCTCTCATTTCCAGCACACTGATATGGTGTGTAAGTTCCCTCTGAGCACAAGAACCCTGGGTCTTGTGGGTTCCCAAATGGGCTCCCCAACCCAGTCCCAAAGCATCCGTCATCAGGGTCTGGGAGGGAGGAGGGGGCTGAAAAGGGACACCTCCTTGAAAGCTGTCCGGGTTCTGCCACCACAAGAGGTCCCGAACCATCGGGCTGGAGATCAGGATCATATGATACAGGTTGTCTGATCTCATTGTACTCTGAGAATCCACTGCGTGACCCACATATGGAGCCTGGTCAGATGTACAGTCGGGATGGTAGCTGCCATGAGACCTAGCAGGTGAAGGATCGCCCTTGTGGAGGTCAGCCTCTGGGAAGCCACCAGATGAGCTTGTTGATGGAGAGTTTCCGCTCTGTCTGGTGGGAGGAAGGCTCTCCCCTGGACTGTATCCAACACTGCCCCAATAAACTGTAGGCGTGAAGGGATAAGGTGGGATTTGGGATAACTGACTGAAATGCCCACCTGCTGGAAAAGGTCCAGGGTACTGGATAGGGATCTGATTAGGCTGTCCCTCGACAGAGCTAAAAGGAGCCAGTCGTCAAGGTAGGGGAACATATGAAAGCGTAATTCTGCTGCAACAATCACGGGATTTAAGAATGCAAGGGACAGACATAAAGGAATTCTGGAGGTCGAGGCAAGGGGCACAGACTTCTAGGAAAACATAAACTGAACTTACAAGCTCAAATGGGCAGACTGGGTGGGCCATAGGCCCTTATCTGCCGACACTGTCTATGTATCTAGCTACTGCTAGGCACTTTGTGACCACTCTGAGTGCTGACGACAGGCAAAAAGGGACAGCTTTGAATTGGAATTGTTCTCCCTGAAAAGAGAATCTGAGAAAGCAGCGGTGGGAAGGGAAAACTGGGATATGCAGGTATGCATCCTACATATCCAGAGCACAAAGTCAGTGTCCCTGATGTAACAAGGGAAGAAGACCCGGCAGTGATAGCATGCAGAACCTCTTGTGCTCTACAAAGAAGTTCAGACTGCTGAGGCCCAGTATTGGTCAGAGGTCTCCTGTTTCCCTGGGGACGAGAAAGAAGTTTGAGTAGTACTGTCTGCCCATCTGACTCTGGGGAACAGGTTCTGTAGCTGCTTTCTACAGCAGAGATTTGATTTCCTCTCTGACCAAGTAGATGTGACCTGGAGGATGCTCTGGTGGTCTCTCTAGAAACTCGACTGTGCGCCCTTTGGCTATGAGCTGAAGTACCTACGAGTCTGCTGTGACTGCCTCCCAACCCAGTGGATGGTTTGTGAACCTGCCTCCTACTGGTTCCCCTGATCTAGGTTTGGAGGTGGGAGGGGTCGAAGTGAGTCAGGACGTGGCGGGGAGGGTGGAGGGTGCAGTTCCTGAGGCTCTATGAGATTTAGCCGGGGAAGCCGTACCTGCCGAGGGTGCCCGTTTGTTCTAACTTCAGTTCTGCTGTCGTCGTTGCTGCCTATGAAAGGGCTGCTTAGGCTTCTTGGGAGGGCTTGTACGTGAACTGGACAGAGTGCAAGGCTTTGCCCTTGTCTTGTAGAGCAGTAATTAGTTTTTTTTATTTAAAATGTTATTATTTTGGAGCAATAAAAAGAGCAATTCATAATACCGTACATCACAATCAACTGGAAGAAGCGTAGTATATCAGCTGACTAATACAGCGTTGTCTATTTTACCAACCATGTTGCATAGTCAGTTATATCCATTTCATTATACAATCTAGGTATAGTACAATATCTTACAGTCTAAACAAGAATATCCGCAAACAGCCCCTACAATCCCCCCTCATGTTATGATATCCTCCTTATGTTCCATCACCCATAATAACTATTTATTCCAGAACCCCACAAATCTTTTCATTCTTAGATTAATACCCGCCGTAAGCTTTTCCATTAAATAAATCTGCTGAACTATGTCTTCCCAGTCCTTCTGAGATGGTATGCATTTCCCCTCCACCCCTCAACCCTGCTTCTTCTCTGCTCATACATCTTCAAGTTCTTCCCTTGCTCCTCCTCACCTTCCCTCTTCCACCCTCCACCCATTCGTTTATCTCATGCCATCTCTTTTGCACCTTCTTCCCCTCCTTTTCCCTACGTTTCTCACTCTTACCTCTCTCCCACCCATATTACTCTCTGCCTTGGGTTTTCGACAAGGCCTGCTAGGCTTTCGCCTCTCCTGACTGAACACCACCTGTTCTCCTTATACTATTAGTTTGTCTTCCTCCCCCTCATTTCACCAGCACTTCCCCTTCTCTCTGCACTCACCCCATTATCCTCCTTCCACCTCCCCATCCTCTCGTCTCTCTATCCCATTACCTCCTTTGCAACTCCGCTCCTTTCTTCTCCACCTCCTGTGCAACTCATCTCCTTCTCCCTCTTGTTTCTCCCATCCCCCACCTTAAACCCCATTACTTTCTCTCCTAGATTTTGACAAGGTCTCCTAGGCTGCCCTCTCTTCTAGCCCACTCTACTATTATATTGAGCAAAATTCAGTGCTATTTTGATTGCTTTTGATGTATTAATTTTTTTAAGCACATTCTTGATATCTGCTATTTACTTATCTATTGTTTACCTTGTTTTGTTTTTGCACTACTGACGTGGAACCTTTGTAAATGAGTTGTATTGCTCAAAGGTGTTGTAATCCAAGACTCAATAAATAAATAGCAGCCATCTTCTAGAAATGGCCTTTTTTGCTGCCAACAGATAGCCAGTAGTTTCTTTGTCTGACTATCCTTGATCTGCTCTGGAAACTGGAGTAGTATGGCACATTACGATGTGAGTATCCCCAAATCCGGAATCAGCTCAGTTAAAGCCTGTGTCAACACTTGCCAGAAAGGAGTCAGCAGTACACAACTCCAGAATATATGTGTGCGTGTGTAGCTAGGGTTTCCCCACATTCTCGCTAGCAAGCCATCCCACATACAGCATCAAATTTACCTGTGATTTGTGGAGTTCTAAAATATCTTGAGACACATTTCCAACCGTATTCTTTCCAACTATGTGACATTGTAATTTTATGTTGCATAATATATATGACCTGCCACTCCTCATCTGCGAGTTATATTCCTAGCTCTCCTTCCCATTCTGTGCTGGGTGTTCTGTATCGCCTGAGCTGTTTTGGGTTGGATAGCCTTATATAATTTAGATAATGGGCAGGATTCACAAAGAAAGCCAAAAATTCTGCAGCTGCCGGAAAAAAATCCTGCAGCACTGCAGAAACGCAGTTGCATGATATTCACATAGAAATTTTGAGCAGGTGTGGAATTTGCATTAAAATCTCCCCAGCTACGGAAATTGCAGACGTGTTGAAAACTCGCAACTGTGGATCCGCAGCTGCAGAAATAGCTTAGAAGGCACAGCAACAGTGAACTTAATTAGCTCGAACAGCAGACTTTAACAGGGCTGCCATAGAATGAAGCTGAAAGTACCCACAAAGAGACCAGCAACCAGTCACTCAACTGGGACCACTGCAGCACCACAGGTACCAGTAATACCATGGCACTACAGTGACCAACTGTCACTGCTGGTCCTCCCTCCCTGGTGTGTTCCTGTTGCCTGCAGGGGTAGCACTCACTGCAGGCTGGCCAGGCTCTACTGCCTGTGGGGCTCCGTCATGGGCTGCACTGTGTCTGGTGGTAGTTGCCTGTTGCCATATCATGGCAATGTGCGCTTTTGTTGCTGTTACAGCAGCCACAGTTATACTAGCTGGGATGCTAGCACCAGTGCCTCACCTCCACCTTAACTGATTCCAATTGCCGGAGCACTACTGCAGTTTGCTGAGGGAGAGTTACGCCTCATTCCACTGTGTGTAACATTTTTTCAGCACATGCGGAAAAAAACTGGCTGTGAATAGCCTTTCAGGGCTGTGCCTTACTTATCTACCTTTTTTCCTCAGGGACTTCGCGGCTGCACTTTTTCCACAGTCTTTGGTGTTGTTTCACGCAGCTGCGGAGGGTTTTGTGAATAGCACTCAGTGCAAGTTCCCCTTTGTTTCCATAGCTACAGCAGTTTTGGGGACTTAGGGAAGGTTTTGCACCTTCAGAAAGCTTTGTGAATCCAGCCCAATATGTTCTGGAAATGTGCTTCTCATTGAGGAAATAATTATTTGTATAAGTGGGCGTGCCTCTCCTACTTTCCATCACTGTCCTAGAGTCTGATTGATGGCAGCATTGTCTTAATTGTAAGTATCTAAAATGATCTTGGTGTCAATTGATATTTCTGTCTTCACTCTTGAAATGAGCAGCAGATTCCTTGTTCATACATTTGGTAATAATATTTAAATCCTAATTAATGCCATTACTTTAATGTACTATCTAGCCTAGCTCATACAAAGTTGGAGTCTCCTGATGGCCTCAAAAGGGACCTGGCTGATAAGTGTACTAATGGATTATATATAGTCTTATTCCATACCATGAGCATATGTCGGGTATATGTAGCTTCCAGGTCTTTTTCAAGCTGATGCATCTTTAAGGGCCCCCCAAATAGCTTTTTTCTACCATGTTCTGATGCTCGCCTATTTCCAGGTCTTTCCAGTGTATGTCTGATGTGGGGTCTAACCATTATAGAGCATGTGCTATGAGGGCTGCCTGAGAGTATTTTTCTAAGTCTGGAAGAGCAAGGCCTTCCCTTGCTTTGGGTAACTGTAGGGTCTTATAGACTTTTCTGGGTTTTTTTTTCCCCTTGCCATATGAACTTGGCTATCAGATTGTTCCATTGTTTGAACTCCTGTTTACTCAGTTTTAGTGGGATGTTCTGAAAATGGTAAAGTAATCTGGGTAACATATTCATTCTAATTACATAGATTTTTTTGTATTGGGGGAGGGCTAAATGAGACCAGTGTTGGAGGTCATCTCTGATCGTGGTAATCAGAGGGTTATAGTTCACCTCAGCTCGTACACCTGAGTTAGATTCGAGGCACCACGATCCCCAAGTATCTAAATCTGGTTCCATTCCAGCAGAACGGGAATCACCTGAGGGTATCTGGGAAGGGGTCATACATGAACTTCAGCACCTCTGTTTTATTTGTGTTTAGTTTGTATCCTGCCAAAATCTCAGCTAGAAGGTTGAATAATTTTGGGAGTGATGACTCGATCTGTCATATAGATCAGAAGATCATCTGCGTAAAAGGCCGCTTTGTGTTCCATATCTATATACTGGAATCCCTTAATTTGTGGCTCTTCTCTTATGGCCTGTGCATACAAGGCGAGTAATAATGGGGAGTGTGGACAACCCTGTTGAGTCCCCCTTTTTAATTGGAATCGTGTAGAAAAAGTGCCATTAACTTTAACTATGGCTTGTGGGAAGTGTAAAAATTATCATTAAAAGCTGATGGGAAGCCTCAAGTGTATATTTTAGGAACTGCCATGATACCCGATTGAATGCTTTTTGGGCATCCATACTAAGTAACAATAAGGGGCTGTTATACTTGAGGGATTTTTCTAATATATAAAGTGTGCGTTTTACACCGTTAGAGGTTAGGTTTGCCACTGCCTAATGAAGCCTGCTTGGTCTTTATTAATTATGTCTGGGAGGAATGTCTCCAGTCTCTTAGCTAATACAGCTGCACAGTATTTATAGTCCTGGTTTAGCACTGAGATTAGTCTGTACGAATCACAACTTGTAGAATCTTTATTTGGTTTTAATATTGTTTTGTTCGCATAGTGCCAGCTAGGGGGAGGTGTTGAGTCTCCTTTTTGAACAGCTTGGAAAAGAACCTCCAACATGGGGAGTAATTCCCTTTGTAATTTTTTGTAGAATTCCGAAGCGTAACCATCGGATCCTGGGCTTTTGCCTGGTTTGGAGTTTTTAATGCTAATGCGATCTCCTGGTGGGTAATGGGTTGTGTTAGCCATTGCTGCTGCTCTGTCGATAGCTGGGGCAAATTTAAGGTATTAAAAAACTTTAAATACTTTTCTTTTTCCGGTTCTGGATCTTAATCGTATAGCTTTGAGTAATAAATCCTAAACCCTTCTAGTATGTCTGTTGTTTTGTTTAAAAGTTTGGCATTCTCCAGGTGCCTAATTTTTGTTAGACTGGCCTGCCGTTGTTGGTGTCGAAGCCCATATGCCAGTGTTTTTGCTGCCCTGGCTCCCCCCCTCACAGTACTTCTGTTTAAGGTAAAGTAGTGCCTGTTCCATTTTCTGGGTTAATATATTCTGTATGTGAGCTTTCACTTTGTTTATTTGTGGGAGGATAGAACTGTCACCCTGTGCATGGGCCTTCTGGAAGAAGTCCAGCTCGTCTTTCAATTCTCTTAACTTTTGTCCTATCTTCCTTTTCTTATAGGTGGCATAGGAAATTATCTCCCCACTTAATGTAGCTTTCAAGGTATCCCAGGTTATACCAGATGCCACATCAGGGGATGCGTTTTCCTGAACAGTCCAGGGTATCCATTCTTTAATCTTTGTTAGGAATTGTGGATCTCTTAATAGCGTATTATTGAATCTCCATTGTCTGGGGGTGTATTCATCTGTTGTATGTAGCTCAATAAGAAGGGGAGCATGATCTGATAATAGTATGGGTTGAATAGAAATTGTGCAGGCCAGGTCCATATCTTCTGCAGACAATAGGAAGTAGTCTATGCGTGAATATGTGTGGTGAGCTCCTGAATAAAAAGTATATTGTCTGTTTGTGGGATATAGATGACACCACAGATCTATTAGACCTAGTTCTTTAATTAAATGTTTTCCATACCTCTCTCCAGCAGTGGCCTTTGAGGGGTGTGGATCTGTACTGTCTTTGCCTGCATCTAATAGCAAATTAAGGTCACCTCCAATTAACAATGTTCCCTGCTTAAACTCTACAATTTTATTAAATAGGAGTTGATGGGTGGTGGCGTCTGCACCTGGTGGGATAGAAATGCTACCTATTGTGAGTTGTTACCCTCCCCAAACTCCCCGAATCATCACTAAACATCCCTCTTTGTCCTGATAGGAGTCCTGTATCTCAAATGGTGAATTCTTGGGCAGCAAAACTGCTACCCCCTCTCCTTCTACCAGAAGTACAGGTACTGGCTGTTACTGAAAATTTTACCAGTTTCTGGGGCTCCACATGGGACACATGTGTTTCCTGCAATAAAATAACATACAGGCAATATTTTTTTAAGTTGTGATATAAATTTAGCCTGTTTAATTGGGCTACTGAGACCATTTACATTTTGGGACACTACCTTAATTGCATGTAAACGTGTCATTATTTTATCGTTTTTAGGGATGGCAACATGCCATTTCCTCCATATCCGTTCAGTTAGACAAGAACCTGATCCGACTCTAAAATAGCTTAGAATATTATAGCATCTATTCACTATATGTTTTATATTGCTCTGTAAGCTCCCAAATATCAACATAGGATTCAACCTATGTACAAAATTAAAGAACTGTCAATTTCAAGGGGAGATGCCTTACATAACAGACAGCTCCCAGTAACAACTATATACATAGGTAAGAAAGGGTAGTAGACCTCCATCATCAGCGAGGTTTCATCTCAAACTGATAAAGGTGAGAAACAGTCCCGTTGATCGTGGGCGATGTCATCCTTGTTAGGAGACGACCCTGGGGGTTAACAACCCCCCATAATTTGGAGGAGTTAAGAGGGCAAAACAGAAATGACCTAAGTAAAATAAAATACAGGTGTCGATAGGGGATGGAGGTGGGTTGGTTATAGAAGGTGCAGTTATTTCTGCCAGGAATTGCAGACTCCATAGTACCACTCATCACCCATGGCAGAATCGTTATGGGGTAAAGACCATCAGAATAAAATCCCAGTAGATTCTCAAGTCCGATTCATAGTCCTTCAGTTTGCTGCTTGTCCATCACATACTGATATATTTGCATCTGATTAGTCCCTCTGAGACAGCGCAAGAGAAAGAAGTGAAACACACAGTTCACCAGTCGTTCACTACCCTATATCACTTATATGCATCTCTACAGCTCCGGTAGTTACATATTCCACATCTAGTCCCAAGGAGTAATAAAATAAATCCCTCATACTTTTCCTGCCATCAATGTGGTTGTTCAATATCAATGAGCTCCCGGGCAGGTCCTGCATGCCCCCCATGAGAGAAGCGGCGAGACAGAACACATGGGAAGAAAGTCCCCCCTGCAAGAGGCCGCCACGCCCCCTGCCCCAACCCACAAGAGGGAAGTGCCATCTCACCAGCAAGTTTGTCCAAAGAGAACTCTTGCCCATGTCAGAGAGTCCCCAGAGTCTGGATAGATCTGGGACTGGATAAACCGTCCCTAGTGTTTGTCTTTAGTGTTTCCATCCCCCTACGGGGAGGGCAATGAGGCTCTAATTTTCTGGACTGAGGCCTACATTGCCATTAATCAGTTCTTAGTATCAGTAATCAGTATCAGTTCTGATTCAGGGGGGACACAGTGCCAGCTATTGTGAAAGTATAGGTCAGGGCCTCCGTGCAAGGGGCTGGTGTATCTTGATTGTGTGCACTATTTTACGGGTGGTATCCAATCTTCGTGTCAGGCCGTGGAGATCTGGCTTCCCATCACTCCTCTACCTTTGGTCCTCATATCTATTAATATTCATTTAGTTTTCTTTGAGGAGTCTGGGTGTATGGCCCATCCCAACCCCCTATTTAATGGGGACTAGGGCGCAATTAATCCCTCGAATTTGCACTCCTCAATCATCAAAGGCGCCCCTCCCCCTGCAGGCCAGGCGGTAGCGGTGCCCCCCCAGGCGCCGAGGCCAGGAGCAGCAGACAGGGCCCGACACCTCCCCCTAGGCGCCCCCCCAACCTGAGCGAGAGAGACCTGAATAACCCAACCAAGGAAAAGACTCACCACCATCTTTGTAAGAGGATATTTAGTCTTCTTCAGGTATCTTTGGCTGTAAATTGGCTCAGGAGTTGCTTAATATCATCGAGGGTTTCCAGCTGTGATCCTTGATCTGGAGCCTGTGGGAGCTGTCCAGAATAGCATGCAGTCCGAGAGAGTTGAGGAAGGGGAAATACATGTAGGTAACTCGTATCCCCTTTTTTGAAGGTCCTCCACTGCTTCAGTAACATAGAAACATAGAATCTGAAGGCAGATAAGGACTGCATGGCCCACCTAGTCTGCCCATACCTAACGGATAAGCTGCAGATCCTAGTTAAACAACCTACCTCCTCCTATCCCCCACTAGAATTGCCTTATGTCTGTCCCATGCATTCTTGAATGCTCCCACTGTTTTTGACTCTACAACTTCCTCAGGAAGGCTGTTCCATGCATCTACAACCCTCTCTATGAAGAAATACTTCCTCACATTACCTCTGAGCCATCCCCCCCCATCTTCAAATTGTGCCCCTTGTTCTTGCATATCTCTTTTTCTGAAAGATGCTACCCTCTTGGACTCTGCTGATTCCCTTGAGGTATTTGAAAGTTTCTATCATGTCCCCCCCTCCCTCCTTTCCTCGAGGCTATACATCTTAAGCTCCTTTAGTCTTTCTTTATATGTCTTCTGGTGCAGACCCTGCACAATTTTGGTTGCCCTCCTCTGGACAGCCTCCACCCTGTATATGTCTTTGCAGAAATGGGGTCTCCAGAACTGTACACAGTATTCCAGATGTGGTCTTACCAACTGTCTGTACAAAGGGATAACAGCTTCCTGTTTTCTACTGGTGATTCCTCTCCCTATGCATCCCAGTATCCCCCCCAGCTCTCCTTACTGCCTTCTCACATTGCTAGCCCACCTTTAGGTCATCTGATATGACTAACACCATGTCCCTTTCCATTTTTGTTGTCAGTATCTCACCCTCCATTGTGTACTCTTCCCCTGGGTTCTTGTTTGCCAGGTGCATTACTCTGCACTTCTTTGCGTTGAATCTAAGCTGCCATGCATTTGACCATTCCTCCAACCTTGCTAAGTCCCTTTTCATCCTTTCCACCCACCTTACATATCAACCCTGTTGCAGATCTTTGTGTGACCTGCAAATAGACATACTTTCCCTTCCAGTCCCTATGCAGTCACTTATAAAGACATTGAAAAGGACCGGCCCCAGTACTGAACCCTGTGGTACCCCACTAGTAATCCCCCTTTCTTCACTGTGGGCTCCACTTACTATTATCCGCTGTGTCCTGTTGTCCAGCCAGTGTTTTACCCAGGCTACCACCCTGGGACCCACTCCATGGCTGGCTAATTTGTTTATTAATCTTTTGTGTGGGACTCTGTCAAATGCCTTGCTAAAGTCTAGGTAGGCCATGTCCACAGCCCCTCCGTGGTCTATTACTTTGGTCACCCAGTCAAAGAAATCAATTAGATTTGTCTGACATGACCTTCCTGCTGTGAATTCATGCTGCCTTTGGTCCTGTGCCCCACTGGCCTCTAGGTACTCAACAATTCTTTCCTTCAGAAGTGATTCCATCATTTTCCCCTACCACTGAGGTCAAATTGACAGGTCTGCAGTTTCCTGCCTCTGTCTTGCTCCCAGTTTTGTGAAGGGGAATCACATCCGCCCTCCTCCAGTCCTCGGGTACCACACCATCCTCCCATGATTTATCAAAAAGGGTAGTCAGTGGTGTTACTAGTTCTTCCCTTAGTTCTTTTAGAATTCTTGGGTGAATCCCATCAGGCCCCATTGCTTTATCCACCTTCAGTTTTAAGAGATCTTTCAGAACCCTTTCTTCTGTTAAAGGACTAATATCAACCCCCTATCCAGAGTGCTTCTATTGACTGGATCAGGTATCTCCGCTGCTTTTCCACTGTGAATACTGAGCAGAAGTATTCGTTCAGTATCCCTGCTTTTTCACTGTCGCTCTCTGCCCAACCACCTTCCTCTTTATTCAGCCTCAGTATCCCTGCCTTAGTCTTTTTTGCTCTAATGTACCTCTACGAAGGTTTTATCCTCTTCTTAACCGAGTTGGCTATCTTTTCCTCAGTTTGGGCCTTTGCTATTCTGACTGCTTTCCCGGCTTCCTTCTGCTTTAACTGGTACAGTTCTCTGTCCTACTCCTTCTGTGTTTCCTTATACTTCCTGAATGCCATCTTTTTCTCCTTACCTACCCCGTCACTTCTTTTGAGAACACTGTTTCTTTCATTTTGATTTGTTTATTTGCTTCACACAAAGGCTTGTTGCCTCTGTGATAGCGGTTTTGATGTTTCCCCATTGTTGCTCCACCCCACCTTCTTGCCTGTTTGCTAGTGCTCTTCTGAGGCACTCTCCCATTTTGACAAAATCAGCCCTCCTGAAGTCCAGTACCTTCACTTTTGTATGGCTTGACTCTACAGCTAAGTTTATTGTGAACCACACTGCTTGGTGGTCGCTTGTTCCCAGGTGGCTACCCACTTCAAGATCGGAGATCTTCTCTTATCCCCATTTGAGAGTACCATGTCTAAGATTGCTCCCTCCCGAGTGGGTTCCAAAACTAGCTGTCTGAGGCATGCCCTGGTAGGGCATCGAGAATGGCCCTGCTCTTGGATGTGGCTGCAGCAAAGGTGCTCCAGTTAACATCTGGCATATTCAGGTCCCCCATCAGCAATATCTCCCCTTTCTCTGTCATCCCAAGGATGCCTTCTGTCATCTCCTTGTCCGTTTCCTCCCCCTGAAATAGGGGCTGTATACAACCCCTGTGCAGACTGTGATGCCATTTCCAGTCTCCAGCGTGACCCACAGAGCCTCCTCTCCTCCCCGTTTACCCTTTAGTTCTGTTGCTTTGATACCTTCCCTTACATAGACAGCTACTCCTCCTCCTGTTCTTCCCTCCCTGTCCCTCCTGTAGATTGTGTACCCTGGTATGTTGACATCCCAGTCTTGGTTCTCTGTGTACCATGTTTCTGTGACTGCCACGATATTCAGGTATCCCTATTCCATCAAGGCCACCATTTTGGGGAGCTTTTTACCTAGACTATGGGCACTAGTACTCATTACCCTCCATTTTTTATGGCTTCATTTCTTTTTGTCCCATCCCTGTCCTTACTGCCTTTGTCTTTTTCCTCCATTTACCCCTGCCCTTCTCCCTATCGACTGCTCTATCTTGGTGTTTACCTTACTACCATGCTAGGATTTCCCTTCTCCTTTTCAGTGCCTCCCCCCTTGGCTAGTTTAAATGCTTGCCAATGAAGCATTTAAATCTATCACTTAGGATCCTGGTTCCCCTCCTGGATAGATGCAGACCATCGTGCCTGTATAGGCTTGCATCCCTCCAGGTGGAGCCCCAGTCCCCAATGAAGCCAAATCCCTGAGCTCTGCGCCAGTTTTTCAAACAGTCATTAAATCCCATGGTGCAGAGTACCCTAGCCTCATCCATGCCATAGACAAGTAGCACTTCTGAGAAAGTTACCATGTGTGCTACTTGTCTAAGGCCCCTTCAGTAGCATTATTGTAGGTCTGCTGGCCGTTTGGAAATTGTATCTGCAGCAAAGAAGGGTAGGGAGTAAGGAACTTAAGTTTAAGTTGTCTCAGAACTGGGAACAAAGTGAGATATGCCCTCCAGCGCTGCATAGCAGTGGGGACATAATCATTGTCAAAATATATCCTGTTCGTGCAATAGAATGTTTTGCCCTGGGTCCAAGCTTTATGAAGTAGCATTTCTTTGGTGGAATAGCGCAAGAATCTAATAATTATAGAGCGTGGTCTTGCTGTGGATTGTGATGGTTTAGGTCCTAAGGCTCTGTGGGCCCTTTCGATCTCAAGTTGGTATTCTGGATCCAGGGATAGCGTGGTCTGTAGGAGAAAGTCTAGAAAATCCAGTATGTCCCTGCCTTCACTATCCTCAGGAATGCCATATAATGTCAGGTTCCTGCAGCGATGGCGATTCTCTGTGTCTTCCTGTCATCCACCCAGGGCGTGGCACATCTCTACTAGCTGGGTTAATGTGGCCTGTGTTTGGGTTGAGCTGTCCTTCTGCACTGCCGATGTTTCCTCGAGCTGGGCCACTCTTGTTTGTAGTATGGAGACATCCTGGCACATAGTTACATGTTCTGCCCGAAAGGACTGAAAATCTGCCTTAATATCTTGCAGGTCAGTCAGAATGTGGTCCAACCTGTCATTCATCAAGGTAAACTTTTTACCTTTGGATTTTGTGGCTTTGGTATTTGAAGAACGGGCCGCTTGTTGTGTGGTAATCGAGGTGCTGGAGTCGGACAAATCAAGGTTGGCTCCATCGTCGTCAACGGGTAATCCTTCAAAATGACTGGTACTCCCTTTTGCTCTGGTGTTGGCCATAGCTTTTCTTTTAGTTTCATCTTTGATTTGTGCTGAAGTAACGGCTGTTGGTCTGTTTAATTAGGTAATGGTGGAGCGGAGTGCTGGGATCAGGTGGCCATGTATAAGGAGGCAGCACCGGAAGTCATTGTAGATCAGTAATGATATCTTTGATATTCCCTCCAAAAAGGACAGGACCCGGAAAGGGGCATCCTGGATGGCAGATTGGACTTCAGGCACCAGACCGGAGATCCTCAGCAATGAGTGCCTTCGTAAACTGACAGCAGTAGCTGTACACCTTTCGGAGGCATCCACCACGTCATAGGTGGACCTCGATGTGTGCTGGTTAGCGGATCTAGCCAACCTCACCATACTGGTCATGTCTTCCTTAAGCTCGGGGTAAGGGAGTTTCTCCAGCTTGGTTTCTAGTTGACCCAGAATCAATTTCTGACAGACTACCATATGAACAATGTAATTCAGTGCTCTAATGGCTAAGGTGGCTGAAGAGTAGACTCTTTTCCCAAACGTATATAGTACCTTTGACTCCTTGTCCGGTGGAGAAGTACTGAGGTGTTTTGGCTTTGATGAACCATCATGGGCGGCACTAGTGATCACTGAATCTGCCTTAGGATGGATACTAAGGTGGTCCTTCCCTTCTGGCGTCTGACACATCCTGTCTGTCTTCCTTGCCACTCGTGCTTGGGAAGCAGGTTGTTTCCATGTTGTGGAGGCCAAATCCTCGTGAGGGCCTATCAACGGTGGGATGAGAGTTGGAGACTGATCAGCTAGTTCCAGATGCTCTGCAAGCCTCTGGCATTGGGGATCTTGTTCCTCCGTGTGCCAGTCGTAGGCTGCCTGGATCTTTCTGAGGAATTCCATAAAGAAAGGATCCTCAGGAGGGGACTCTGAGGAGTCCTTTGGTTTCAGCTCTTCCGGGGAAGGGAACTCATAAGCTCCTACTGAATGCCAAAAAGACCCAAGGGTATGTTGTTATCCCCAACGACCAAGTCCATAAACTCCCTTAAGCATGACAATATTCCCACTATCACCACCCTGCTTGGCGACTCACTTGACTATGTGACTAAGTTCAAGTACCTAGGTATGTGGATTGACAACAGACTTTCTTTTGCTGATCATATATATGAGCTCCCCAAAAAACTTAGAGGCTTGGACTTTTTTTTTTTTTTTTAAGAATCGAGCATCTGCTTACTCAGGATGCCAGAAAAAGCTTAGTTCAAACCACGTTCCTAGCTATCTTGCACTACGCAGACTTACCGTATGGCCAAGTCCCAAAAACTGCCCTATCTAAGCTGAACACCCTTTATCATAGGGCCTTACATTTCATCTCAGGTGCGGCATATAATACCCATCACTGTGTAGTCATTCCATGGTAGGATGGACCTCACTTACATTCAGGAGGCAAAGGAATGCTAAACTATGGACCTATAGATCTGTATTCAAGATGCTACCCTCCTGCATTTCTGACTGTCTGCCCTCCTGCACCTTACGAAACTATGCCTTGAGAAGCCATTCGTACATCTCACTAGCTGTGCCTAAAGTCTCTTCCCATTTTGGCAGAGCCTCCTTCAGCTATGTGATGCCCCAGCTGTGGAACAACATCCAGAAATTCATAAAATTGGTGCATCCTATTGGTTTTGTGGAATTCAAGTCACTCTATTCGAGATACTCCTTGGAGCACTGTCAATGCCCTCTCTGTTGCTAAACTGTAGCCATACACTGCTATTCTTACAGTCAACCCTCTACACTTTCTATCCTCTCATTAGAAAAAACACAAGTCATGTTACTGGATTCATCCTTGCTTTCTATTTGCTGCTGAGCCCCAGCTTGCACTGTCACTAGCATTAACTCTGCTCTACTAGAGCTATCAGTGTCTAAAATTACTGGTTCGGCACATTGATGCTGACTTGCTTACACCTCTCTGCTGTACTGTTTACTGGGATAAGGCTTCACCTTACAACTGGGCCTCATTGATTATCCTTGTACCTTGCTTTTATTGCTATGTGCTGTACTACTATGCCCATTTGTGCTACATGTTCTATTGTCCTACTGTATTATTTATTCTGTACCTTCCAGGCCCTTCTTGAAAATAAGCTTGCTCAATGGAGTTTCACCTAGCTAAATAAAGATTGGTTGATTGATTGATAATCTGATCCCGAATGGGCAGAGTTAGATTCAGATTCTGATGTCAGGCTTTTGTCGGGGGAGTACTGAGTCTGGGTAGAGGGATGTCCATAGGTCACGAGAGGCCCATGGGTCTCGAAAATTCTGTGGGTCGCTTCGGTTGAGGCAAAAACTCAGCAGACCTGTTTGACATCAAAGGTCTGGAGTCAGTCAGCGGAAGAGGTCTGTGCGTCAGCTCTCTGGTGACTGATGTAGGAGTAATCACAGGCTGATGTTTCTCAAGTTCCAATGTGAGCCGAGATTTTCCTTCGTCCCACCAGGAACGAAGCATCATCTGCAGGTCCACCTGGGTGGAGGTGGAGGCTGATGTCCATACCCTGGTGTGGGATAGCATGGCACCTGGTAATAAGGTGATGGGTATCCTGTCAGGAGATAGCCAGGCGATGGGCATTGAGGAATACCCGGCATCAGGTACCCCTGTGTCGGGTAACCCAGCGTGGATACTCAAATGGTAGTGTGGTGCCGGGCAGCTGGGTGTCGGATAGCTTGGTAGAGCAACCGAAAGGCCTGGCGAAGGCCCTGATGGAAGGGCTATTGGGTCTGGTGGAGGACCCGACAGTGGAGCGACGGAGCCCAGTGGTGGGCCCAACAGTGGGTCCAGTGGGCCTGAGAAGGAGGGCCTGACGGCCTATCTAAAGGGCCCAAAGGAACGGACGGTGTCAGGCCTAATGGTGACCCAGAGTGACCTGATGGACCCTGCTGGACCTGTGTTACCATTGTCGGGCCTGTCGACAGGACAGGTGTAGGGCGATCAGTCACTGGCAGCGAGATAGTGCCTGACGGAGGTCGCTCTCCCTCCTCCGGCTCCCACAGTACATGGGAATCCAGAGGGACCACCTCAAGAGGCAGGGGGGGAAATCCTGAAGGGGAGGGCCCTCTGGGTTAAGCTTTGGCTCAGGCGGCAGCTGATCCAGTTCCTTGACATCAGGCCTGTTGTCGGGGCCTGCCGGAGGATCTGGGGCTTGGCAAATGTCGGAGGGTCCGAAGTGCGACTTATCAGCCATGGTCGTAAGACTGTCGGAGGAACTGATGGTCAACTTACTGACCATGCTACTCACTGTAGACCCCGTAGTCTTGAAGGGTCTAAGGGTAGCTGGTGTCTCCTGTATCCTGGAGACTCCCATCAGAACCGAGATCAGTCTCAGTGGGGGGGAGGGGGGTGTGAATGGCTACTCTGCAGTGGCAGAAGCAGCCTTGGCTGGAGGGGCCCTCCTTGTCCGCAGCTCCAGGAGGGGGCCATCAACGTGATGATTCCCAGTCCCAATATCTCTCCTTGTCCCATTTCTTCTTGCGATGGCCCTCTGGGGAAGAGGACGAGTTCCTGAGTTTCTTCAGCTCCTTCCCATTGATGCCATTTTTTATCTCAATAAATGGGCTTCCAGGGTCTGCTGATGGCGTTTCCGTGTGGCCTGGTTTAAGTTCTGGCAGGCCTCACAGTCCTCGGTCTTGTGCTCTGGGCCCAGGCAGAGGGAGTGATTGCCTTTGTGAGGGAGCCGAGTTCCGCAGGAGTCACATTTGTTTTTATGTAAATCGGGAGGCGAAGACAACATACGTGATGCGAAAAAACACTTAATACTTTATGAAAAAAGATATAAACGAGTAGAAATACTCATCCAAGATGGCGTCGACAGAAGCAACGTTCTCTGCGAGCTCCAAACGTGTGCAGGTCGACAGTGGGAAAGAACTGGAGGGCAGGCGTGGGGACTGCTCACTATATAGCACCACATTGACGTCAGGTGAGCGATCCCCTGTCAGTCAGTGCTAGCTAAAGTTTTCCAGGTGGTCCTAGCACCAGGCGGCTCAGTCCTTCCGATTAGTACCTACTGCAAGTGCCCTCTCGAAGTAAGATCTGATATTTCAACTGCTTAGCGAGTATATATACACACACACACTCTCCAGTTTCTCTTTAGTAAGACATTTAACATTAGATACTTTTTTACTAAATAACATTCATTCTGTGACATTTGACCTACACAGAACTAGAGCTTCAAGGATGTTTTTTTATATCTCCAACTGTGTTTCTCATCTAATTATCTCCCTAATCTGTCACATTCATGTATATGTTTTTTGTTCTGGGTACTTAAAAGTGAGCGCTTTTTAAGAAACATACTAACATACTAAATAGCCAGCAGAATAGGCCTAACGGTCTTTTGTGTCTGCTCGTTTGGTCAGCCCCCACCCTGGGAGCTGACCTTGCTACCCCCCTCACCCTCTCTGGCTTCTCCCTTCCCAGTCCCGGATATTCACGCTGCACTGGATTTTGCTTCCAGAACCCTTCCCCTGTACCTGTCCCACCCTCTCTTGAACCCATCCACAGTCTCTGCCTCCACCAGCCCCCTGAGCAGCGTATTCCATGGCTCCACCCCTCTCTCAATGAAGTAGCACCTCCTCCTTTCTCCCCTGAATCTCTCCCCCTCCAGCTTCTACCCATGCCCTATAGTCACCCCCCCCTTCCTTCAAAGCACCCTGACTGCTCCTCCTATTTACCCCCTTCATGTACCTGAAGACTCTCTATCATGTCCCCCGGTCCTTCTCTCTTCCAATGTGTACATATTTAGCTCTTTGAGCCTCTCCCTATAGGTCCTGTCCCCAAGCCCCAAGTCATTTTGGTTGCCTCCTCTGGACCCTCTCCAGGAGTTCAATGTCCTTCTTTAAGTGTGGCCTCCAAACTGCATGCAGTACAGGTGCGGCCTCACCAAGCAGTTATACAGAGGGAGTATCACTTCCTCCTTCTGGAGGTGATCCCCAGCGATGCATCCTAGCATCCTGTTGGCCTTGGCTGCTGCCCTCCTACAAGTCTCCGAGTTGTTCATCTTGACATCCACCACCACCCCCAGGTCCCTCTCAGTCATCGAGACTTGTAGCATCCCCCCCCACCGGGTGTACACTTGGCCCGGGTTTCTGGTTCCTAGGTGCAGTACCTTGCATGTCCCTGAATTAAACTTCAGCTTCCACTTTCTAGACCACCTTTCCAGACCTCTCCTCCTCCCCGTCCACCACCACCCCCAGTTTTGAGTCATCCGCAAAGAGACTCCTCTCACTCCTGATACCCGTCCTTATGTCAGAGACACAGGCGTTGAACAGGAGGGGCCCAAAGACCGATCCCTACGGGACACCACTAGTGACCCTCCCTGGGAAAGAGACTATCCTGCCAACCATTACCCTCTGGGTCCGGTCCTGCAGCCAACTGCCTATCCATCTGATCATCTGGTTCCCCACCCCCATTTCTCCCAGCTTATCCAACAGGCCCCTTTGAGGAACAGAGTCAAATGCCTTGCTGAAGTCAAGAAAGAGGATGTCCACCGGTCTACCCAGGTCCAAGGCACTCGTCACCCAGTCATAGAACTCCACAAGGTTTGTCTGAAGCAGTTTCTCTGGGACAAATCCATGCTGTCCATTGTCCAGGCACCCTGACTTTTCCAGGTCCCCCTCAGCCTCTCCTTGACAATGCCTTCCATCACCTTGCCCACCACCGATGTCAGGCTGACGGGCCTGTAGTTCCCTGCCACCTCCCCTGATCCCCCCCTTGTGGATGGGCATTATTTGTGCCACCTTCCAGTCCTGGGGCACCCACCCTGTCCTCGGAGAGATGCTGAAAAGCTCCATCAGGGGTTTCACCAGGACATCCACCAGTTCCTTTAGCACTCTGGGATGTAATTTATCCGGCCCCGGTGCTTTCTCCATCTTAAGGAACCTGAGGGCTTCCCTCACTCTCTCTGCTGTGATTTCCACCTCCACTACCTCGTCCCGCTGCTTAGCCTTCCCCTCCTGCCAGTGATGCTCCCCTCCCAGACCCACCGATCGGTGAGGGTCCCCCTCCTCAGTTTCACCATCTCCTCCCATGTATGATGCAGCCCCAACATTTTCCTTGGTGAAAACTGAGGTGAAGTACTCATTTAGTACTTCAGCATGCTCCCCCGGACCTTGTGCCCATCCCTCCCCTGTTTTAATCCTGCTAATCTGCCCCATCACCCTTCATTTTTCCCCAATGTATCTAAAGAACCCCTTGTTCCCTCTCCTAATTTCCCTGGCCAGGTTCTGCTCCTTCCTTGCCTCAGCCACCCTCACCACCCTAGTGGCCCTTCTGGCCATCAGCTCGTACTCCCCTCGATCCCTTTCCTCCTTTTGCACTTGGTTGCCTATAGACACTTCTTCCCCCACCACCTCCTGAACCTCCCTGGTCCACCAGCAGGGTTTTCGGGCCCTACCGTATTTTCGTCTTACTCTTGCACAGGTGCTGGTAGCCACCTGCACCCACCCTTGATGATTTCCCACCTACTGTCAATGTCCATGTCTGGCCCAATCCCATCCAAATGCTCCTTAAGGATCCTTCCCGTTTCCTTGAAATCTGCCCCCCTGAAGTCAGTCACCTGCGTCTTTGTGCAGCCTTCTACCCCAACTAGGTCCAGGCAGAACCAGACCGTGGCATGGTCGCTCCCTGCCAACGGGTCCCTTACCTCCAGGCCCCTAATCTGGTCACTGTCTGCCAGGACCACATCCAGTACCCATGCCTCCCTAGTTGGTTCCCCCACCTGCTGAGTTAGGAAGGCATCCTGAAAGACATCCAACAACCTCTGTTCCCTGGCCACCAAGGATGTCATAGTCTCCCAGTCTGTTCCTGGCATGTTTAAGTCCCCCAACACCACCACCCTTCCCCTGCCCAATCTGCAGTGTCTCCCAGCATCTGTCAACACACTATCCTCCAGCTCCTCCGCCAGTGCAGGGGGTCTATACACCACTCCTGTTTTTACTCTCTTGCCCCCCCTTGTTATCAAGGTGACCCAAATCACCTCCACAGTTCCCTCCACCTCCTCTACGTCAATGCAGTTTTTGACTATTATTGCTACCCCTCCTCCCTGAACATGGTGTAATCCTCCAGGTTCAGGTCCCAGTCGTGCCCTGCGGTGGCCCAGGTCTCAGTGACCGCTGCCACATCCACTTCTCTCTCAGTTAGCATCGCCTGGAGCGCAGGCATTTTATTGCCCAAGCTCCTGGCATTTAGCAGAACTGCCTTCCAACCATTCCGTGTACTTCCATTTCCCCTGCTTACGTTCCCACGGGGATTCAGTCTTCCCCCGGTCAGCACCTTACCAGTCGGCCTTTCCCGCATTCCTCCAGCTCCTCAGGGGGGTGGAAACAAGAGTCCCTCCTTTATCAGACCCCCCCTCGACAGCCTTTTTCCCATCCTCCCCTTCACAAGTTTAAACCCCACCTTTCACCAATGAACCCCTGTATTTTCAACAAGGATTTCCTCCTCCAAATTGAGACGGAACCTATCTCTAGCATACAGCCCCTTATCCTCAAAGGTATCCCCCCAATCCCCATCAAACAATACCCTTTGGCCCCACACCACTCCCTGAGCCACTGGTTTATCTCCCTAATCTTCCTCTTGTGTTCCCCAATAGCCCTTGGCACCAGCAGGATTTCCAAGAAGGAAATTGTGCATCCTATGTTATGACAGACCCTGGCAAGCTCCCTGAACCTTGCCTGTATCTCTAGTTCACTATTTCCCTCAATGTCATTGGTACCCAGGTGGACCAGTATGTCTGGGGAACCTCCACAATCCTTTGCCAGCTGATATACCTCATGCTTGGCCCTGTGCACCATTAGTCCAGGGAAGCATTTTGTTCTAATCAGGCAGGCTTCCCCCTCCCTATCCCATTTGATACCCTTGATCCTGGAATCACCCAACAGGAGCACTCTGACCACCCCTTTTCCTTCATTTCCCCCCCTTCCATGTCCCTCATCCTTTCTACTGGCTCTTCCCCTCAGCCGGCTCTTTGCTCCTCCCCTAATCTGGGTGTCTCCTGCTGCCTCCTCTTTATTACCCTGGCCACCCCTCCCTCCGATTCTATGCCTCCTCCTCCTGAGTATCCTTTTGTACCCTGTTATACCCCTGGCCACTGCTCGCGAACTGGTCCTCCCCCATCTGCTAAACTTGCCTGGCTTGTCCTCCCTTCCTTCCTGTCTCCGTTCAGCCCCTCCTTGCCTGTTGTGCTCCCCTGGCATAAACCTTCAGCTGCCTTTACTGTATCTTCCTCGTACTTCCGGTCCCTCTCCTTGCCCTTTCCTCCCAACTGGTCCTTCTCCTTGCGCTTTCTTCCCTCTACCCCCCTCCTCCTGCTCTGATCCACCACTCCCCCCCATTTTCCCGCGCTCCAAGTTCTCCCCTGTTCTTCCTGCTATCCTGCCCTTGCCTCCTGCCCCCCACTCCCTTTCCATCTCTAACCGCCCCTGTCACAGCTACATCACACCCCTCATCCTCAAGCAGAAGAAGAAGAGAACTGAAGTGGTTACTGAGCTTAAGGTCCGAGCCACCTTTCCCCCTTGCTTCTTTCTGTCCAGCCCCAGCCATCTGCCTACTTCCCTGAGAATGTCCTCCCTTTGGCACCCCTCTGTGAAGGTCCCCAGGTACCTGCCTTCTTCCTTGGTAATGTCCTCCTTTTGGGCCCCCTCTGTCAGGGTCTCTATGCAACCCCAAAGTACTTTTCTGCACTCCTTTCCCTATGCCCCTGCCCACAATGCTTGGTGCAACCCTGCGGGAGAGCCTCTTCCCTGTTCCCCAACCATACCTCCCCCCTCCCTCCAGCTGTCTCCTAATCCCCTCAACCTCCTCCCTAAGCTGTGCCAGCTGGTAGCACACTGGGCAACCATCGAACTTCCAAGCCCAGTCCAGTATCATGGCCGCCCCACACCCTGTACACCCCACCACTCTCCCAAAGATGCCATCTCTAATGATGTGTGGTCCCATCCCCCTCCAAGTAGGATTCCTTGGGTGAACCACCAGGTTCCCCACTAGTCCAAAATACACCCCTACCCACTAATCAGGTCACCCACTAATCCTAGATACAGTCCCATAGTAAACAGGTACCCCCGTTACTAGGTGCAGTACTACACAGTAAACTTATGGGGGAAGTGTACAACTCCCTAAGCTCCTCTCTTCCAGCCCTTAAACCCAACCCCAGTGGCTAGAACTACATGAGCTGCACCTGGACGCCATTCCCTCCAATTGCAGGGCAGGTGTTCCCTATAAAGGAGCAGAGCTCTGGGAGGGAGGGGTGGGATCAGGCCTATACCAACTCTCACGAGAGTGCATCAACCCTGTGTCTGCCCCTCACTGCACCTCCAAGCACTACCAACTAAGAAAATCTTTCCAGTCTCCTAACTCTCCCAGCATCCAGTTAGAAGCTTCTTCCCCCTTCCCCTCTAGCTGAAGACTGACTGAGTTGGGAGTCCCACCTTACTTTCAAACAGCACTAACCCGCTGTAATATGATGCCTGCACTTACAGGCCAGATAGCAACTTTTAAACACACACACACAAATACCAAATAATCTGCTAGAAACGCACAGAAAACCAGCTATGAAAATCTTTCAAGTCTGCTTACTCTCCCAGCCTCCAGCTTTTAAACACACACACAAACAACAAATTGTCTACTGGAAACACACAGAAAACCAGCTAAGAAAATCTTTCAAGTCTCCTTACTCTCCCAGCATCCAGCTAGAAGCTTCTTCCCCCTTCCCCTCTAACTGAAGACCGACTAGCAGAGGGCCCAGGGATGGGTGGCACTGGAAGGCCTACAGGCAGAGAGAACAGCTCTCATCTCGAGGACACAGATGTGAAGTAAAGCCTTGAGTGCAGTCCATGTCCCCTGAGTTTAGTAAGGACCCAGATGAGTGCCCCAGCCCATCCCCAAGGCATTCCTGGTGAGGATCTGATGAGGGGAGGGTATGAGGAAAGGAACCCCTTTGAGCAGATGGCTGGGTTCCATCTACCACAGGAGAATCTTTCTCACCAGTGAAGAGACAAGAATTATCTGCTACAGATCGTTTTTCCGTTGATTCCACTGTACCCTCAAAGTCCACTGAGGGATGTGAATGTGCAGCATTGGCAGGAGCGGTGGCTATGGCTATAGCCATCAGGCCCAGCGGTCTGAGATATGTCTTGGCTGTGACATACTCGCTGTGATAGATTTCCTGGGCTTGCGTTATCAGGCGCACTGCCCTGTCTGGGGGCAGAAACTTAGGCTGTGTCCAATATAGCTCCTATGTACTAGACACGCTGGCTGAGAGTTAATACCGACTTGGACAGGTTGACTGTGATCCCCAAATGGCTGAACAACTGCAAGGTACGAACCAGGATCAAGGACAGTTGCTCTTTGGACTGAGCTTTGAGCAACCAGTCATCTAGAGAGGGAAAGACAGAAAGCCCCTCCTTTATAAGGGCCACTACCACTACCACTACAGCTAGGCATCTGGTGAAGACCCGATGTACCGAAGACAAGCCAAAAGGGAGGACTCTGAACTGGTAGTGGTCCCCTTGAAACAGGAACCTGAGATACTTCCTGTGTGAAAGGCAGATCTTGATATGCAGGTATGCCTCCTACATATCTAGGGAGCTGATCCAGTCTGTCTCCCGCAGCAAGGGTACCAGGCCTGGGAGGGTGACCATCCTGAACATTTTGTACTGGATATAGTACTTCAGGTTTTGTAAGTCCAGGATCGGCCTCAAGTCCCCTGTGGACTTGGGAATAAGGAAGAAATGGCAGTAGCCTCTGTGTTCCAGTGATTCCCAGAGATGGGTCCTATGGCCCTTTTTCACAGCAGCGTCCAGATCTCCTCCAACAACACGGGTAACGTGGCCTGGAGGGTAAGTGGAAGGTCTTAGAGGGAACTCTGGAGGCATCCCCACATATTCTAGAGCATGTTCTTGTTCTAAGAGTTGCGGCACCCAGGCGTTGGTTGTGATTTCCCACCACACATCCAGATGGAGGGAGAAATGACCTCCCCTCCCCAACATGTGCTGGGGAACTGGATGAAGGGGGTTGGGCAAGGAGTCAGGCTGAGGCTGATCCCATGGCCGGGTCCACTCCTCCATGCCTTGAGGACTTTCCCATGGTGGAGGAAGTGGTAGACAGGGCAGTAGCACTTTGCACTTGCTTGGCTGTCTGATGCCAGACCTAGGACAATGGGTGGCATGTCAAAAGGGCACCCTCTGCCCAGTCTTCTGGTGGGTGTGGTAAAGGGAATGAACAGACCGCAGAGTTCTCCCTGAGACCTGCAGGTTATTTAGAATATCCTGCACGTCTGCCGGAAGAGCTTGTAGCCCCTGAAGGGAGCATTAAGGATGGACTGTTGGACGTCAGAGGCAAAACTGGACAACCTGAACCAAGAGTACCTCCCCGAGCAAACTACGACTACGGGGGCATCATAGGCAGCCCGCAAGAGGTGCTTGCCCACATCTGCACCCATCTGGAGGGTCCTGAGCATCTCCTGTTTTTGAGGGCCCTCTGGAAGGGCATGGGCTGCAGACCAGGCCCCTTTCCAGAGGTCATTCTGGAAACTGAGCATATGGCTAATGTAACTGATAATCCTTATGGCCAGAGTGAAGAAGGCAAAAACCCTCTTGCCCATAAGGTCCAACTTCTGGGATTCCTTGTCCTTAGAAGAAAGCTGAGGTGCTAGGGCCAGTTAGAACTATCATGGGACGCACTGTTCATCACAGAATCTGCCTGTGGGGGCTCCGTGAAAAAGGGCTTCCCAGAGAGGGCCTCGTACAGCTTGTCTGCCTTTCTGGGCACGAGGGGGGATCAAGTTAGGCCTGTACCAAGCAGCTGGACCATTTTACATCAGACAAAGGTCCAGAAAGCCTCCCATTTTTTGTCTGCAATAATTACTAATACCTTTTCATTTCACAGTTCTTCGATTGGGAAATAAAGCCACCATTCTTTCTCATGAAACAGACTTCCTGAACTTCCCTCAGTGTTTGTAGAAGGTCATAATAGTCATAAGCTTCAGGGCTGAGTGCCAGTGGTTTGGAAAGGGGGTGGTCCCACTGACTACTGCAACCCAAAGGTGATGGATGTATAATGGAACTGCCAACAACTCACATTAATTCCATTTTAAGCTTGCTCACAATAATTTTAGCCATTTAGTTTGGGTTTTCAGTGGTGATGGCCATTTTTACTGCACCAAAAAATGCTGTTTCTGTGGCAGGACCATTTTTGGTGGCAGCTGCTACAACCACAGAATTGCATAAAACTTGGGGCCCTGGCCATGGTGGCATCCTCATATGCATTGACCATCGGAGGAATGATGAGGGGAGGAGAATCCGGCAGGTCCATTGAATCTGCCAGGTTCCTCTGAGTAATGTCCTGTTCCACAGCATCAAACCCCCTAGTTGACTGCAGTTGTTGCATCACTGCTATGAAGGAGGGGTCAGCCGGGGAATGTGGGATCTGTGGGGTATATTTGGAGGAGTCCTCCACTGCTGAGAAAACAGTACAGGTGCTAGAGGGGGTCTAGGCCCCAGCATCCTCATCCTCCTTGCCACATAGCAAGAAGTCAGGATAATGATCATCATTGTCCCCTGGCTCAGAAATAGGCACCAAAGAAATCGATGACCGTGAAGGGGGTGGTTACAATGACGCCTGCTGGGACAGTGCCGACCCTGGCCGAGAAGGCCCCGCCGGCGACGATTACCTCATGTAGGGCCTCTCTGTATAAAATCTCACACAGAGGAAAGAAGGGCCTGGATGTCGATGGTCACCGGTGATGACAGAGAGCCCTGTGGAAGCAATGGGGGGTAATGAGGCCTTGGCGTCGGCAGGGAAGGCCGAAGCAGCGATGAGACTGGGACAGGTGGAATAACCAGCTGAGAAACCTGCATCCCCAACATCGAAGGAACAGTCAGGGGTATCGGCTGAAGGGGCCTGAAGCCCAACAACACATGACCATCGCCCGCCACCCGCAGGTCGGGGGGTGCTTCAAGACTGCAGCACCTGTGGAGGCAGAGTGGAATTCAGCAGGGGTGGATGCATCAGTGGAGGTAAGGAAAACCCTGGCAAAGATGGGCCGGTGTCAGAAGAAGAACAACTGATGGGCCGTACTGTCAGAGTCCTCCCCCCCCCCCGAGGCAGAAAAGATGAGGGAGGGAGGCATTGGGAACCATCAGCGGGAAAAGGGGTAGGCCCACCAACAACAAACTAATGCCAGGTTGAATGGCCCCAGCTGGAAAGGCTGCCAAGGTCAACCCTGTAGCAGAGAGGGTGTGGGCAGCAGCAGGGATCACTGCTGGTGTGGTTGACAATCCCGTAATGGTCAGTGCTAAGCATGGCGACCGAAAACGTTCTGGGGAGGACTGGTCTTTCTCCCGGTGGCGGTGCTCCCCTGATATCTTGTCCCGAGCCTTAGTGGCATGTGAGCTTGAGGACGGGGTCAGGAAAGAGGAAGAGCTCCAAGCCTGAAGCTCCTTTTCCAAGGCAGCGGACCTTCTGTTCAATGAGGAAGGACTTTTAACTCTTTTTGGTGCCACCGCCACGTAACCTGACTGAATCTGTGGCAGATCTTACTGGCCTGGATGTTGTTGGTCGGTGCCGAGGCAGCGTACGCAGGCCTCGTGGTAGTCTTTATTGTAGATCTTCTGTCCACAGTTGCAGCTTAAATTAAATTATTCTATTCCAGTGGTTAAAATAAGCTCTGTCAGGTACGATGGGAAGAGTCTGGACATAATATAATAATATTCACTGGTTGGTGATTATTAAGACTCACTGGCAGAATCTCACAAACTCCATTATACACGTGTGAATAATGGCCCATGAATAACCAAGTTTGTTTTAGCATATTTCACTAAAATTCTAAAACTGCCTCCCAATGCCAGCTGTACTGTTTTAATGCACTCTGTCCTTGCGCTGCCAGATCACTCACGCTGCCTCACTGAGACCGCCAGCATGAATGACAAATGCCTTCACAAAAAAATGGAAAATAGGGCAGGACGTGCTTTTATTTCATTTTACATCTGTGAATATTATTTGCGTTTTATGTAAATGCCTGAGATGTCCTGCAGGTGTTGCCGAGCCATGGAGCATGCCTTCATGCAATTCGCACTATGAAACTTAGAAGCTGACGGCAGGAAAAAATATCTTCTGGCTCAGCCATGCAGTCATATGGTAGAACATAGACATGTCATTGCCTGGCATCTAGTGCTCCCTAACCCCACCACTGGTCTGATAGTGTAGATATACAGTGGCGTGAAAAAGTATTTGCCCCCTTCCTGATTTTCTCTATTATTGCATATTTGTCACACTGGATGTTTTCAGGTGTTTAGAGAAAATGTAATATTAGATAAAGGGAACCTGAGTGAACAAATAACACTTGTTTTTTTTTTTTATTTCACTTATTTAATGAAAAAAAGTTAACCAACACCAACTGGCACTGTGTGAAAAAGTAATTGCCCCCTTACACTTAATAACTGGTTACACCACATTTAGCTGCAATGACTGCAACCAAACACTTCCTATAATTCAATATCAGTCTTTCACATCGCTGTGGAGGAATTTTAACCCTCTTCTCTCATAGAACTGCTTTAATTCAGTAACATTTGGTAGGTTTTCGAGCATGAACTGCTCGTTTCAGGTCCTGCCACAGCATCTCTATTGGGTTTAAGTCTGGACTTTGACTAGGCTACTCCAAAACTTTAATTTTACTTCTTTTTAGCCATTCTGATGTGGACTTGCTTTTGTGTTTTGGATCATTGTCTTGCTGCATGACCCAACTACGCTTCAGCTTCAGCTGACG
This sequence comes from Neoceratodus forsteri, assembly GCA_016271365.2. Lineage (NCBI taxonomy): Eukaryota > Metazoa > Chordata > Ceratodontiformes > Ceratodontidae > Neoceratodus > Neoceratodus forsteri. Next base: position 718,636,386 of record CM057455.1, read on the forward strand.
GAAGGATGACTGGACATTCTCCTTAAGAATTTTCTGGTACAGAGCAGAATTCATGGTTCCTTTAATTATGGCAAGTCATCCAGGTCCTTAGGCAAGAAGCATCCCCACACCATCACACTACCACCACCATGTTTGACTGTTGGTATGGTGTTCTACTGTGGAATGCTGTGTTTGCTTTACGCGAGACATTATGGGATCCATGTTGTCCAAAAGTTCCACTTTGACTCATCTGTCCATAGAACATTTTCCCAAAAGGCTTGTGGATCATCCAGGTGCTTCTTGGCAAATGAGAGATGAGCATTTATGTTCTTCTTGGTTAGCAGTGGTTTCGCTTGCTACTCTCACATGAAGCCCATTTGTGCCCAGTCTCTTTCTGATTGTGGAGTCATGAACACTGACCTTAGCTGAGGCAAGAGAAGCCTGCAGTTCTTTGGATGTTGTTTATGATCCTTGAGACTTCTTGGATGATTTTACACTGCACCCTTGGAGTAATTTTGGCAGGCCGCCCACTCCTGGGAAGATTCACTACTGTTCCAAGTGTTCTCCATTTGGAGATAATGGCTCTCACTGTGGTTTGATGGAGTCCCAGAGACTTAGAAATAGCTTTGTAACCCTTTCCAGACTGATAGAGGGCAACAAATTTTTTTCTGATCTTTTCAGGAACTTCCTTTGATCATGGCACAATGTGCTTGTTGAATCTTTGTGCTGGCAACGTGACTCTGATGGTAAGGCCAAAATAAGTGAGGTTTATATTGAGCAGGGCTGGCTGTAATCAAGCATGGCTGTGTTCAATCAGCTGACTCTAATTATCCCTTTAATTGGGTTGATTTAACAAGGGGCAATTACTTTTTCACACAGTGCCAGTTAGTGTTGGTTAACTTTTTTCATTAAATAAATGAAATAAGTAAAAAAAAAAGTGTTATTTGTTCACTCAGGTTCCCTTTATCTAATATTATATTTTGTCTAAAGACCTGAAAACATCCAGTGTGACAAATATGCAATAATAGAGAAAATCAGGAAGGGGGCAAATACTTTTTCACGCCACTGTATCTAAAACTATTTTACTAGTTAAACAATAACTTTCATGGTTACTACAATACATTTTATCTACAGTTCAAAATTACTTTTGTAGTTCACTGTTCCACACACTTAGAAAAGTGTTAATTGAAAAAACAAATGAACCAGTTAATATAAAAAATAAAACATGGTGAAGTGTTTAAACTCGGATTTTATGCATACCCTCGGTGTGCATACAATCCTTGTTATACACACTTCCCCATGCATTATTCTATGTATCTAGGTAAGACATTTTGTCGAATGACTTTGACCTTTTCCAGTAAAGAAAAAGGCAAAGGCTGCCATTGTTGTAGGTCTTCAGCTATTTTTTTAGTGATAGGTTCGTAGGTCTGGAGCTCTGAAGTGTGAGAATCCTTTACCAATTGGATCCCTAGATATTTTATCCCATTTCTATTCTACTGAATTGAGAGGTACTGGTAAAATTTCTGATATCACAATGCTGCACTTTCGCTGCTTCAGAATTTTACTGTCTTCCTCAATGGCCCTCTGTATATTGAGCTCCTTTCTTTTTCCGATGTCACTCTTGCCTACATCCAGCACTACAATTGGTTCTTTGGCACCCTTTAACAAACCACCTATGTTACTTTTTATGTCTTATACCAGAGCCTGAGAGGTTGCTTACCACAGTTCATTTTTTCCTTTCACTGTGGACAGTTTTATTAGTGTATTTGAGTAGCGCATCCCCCATTACTACTATATTCCTGTTTGTGGCTTGTATTTGGTGAGCTATTGTTTCTTGTAGTTTGGGCTAAACAGGACACTTTCTATGTTGTTGTATCTGTATTTCCTGTTGTTAAAGCTGGTTTGGGCAATTTTTATGTTGTTGCTGTATTTGTGTTTCCTGTAATATGGGCTGGTTAAGGCCATTTGATTCCACCTCTGCCTCTCATGTGGCTACCTTATCTGTATCAATTTGCAGTGGACCCTCAGTTATTTTTATTTTTTTTTTATTTAGTTGTTTTACCAGGTATAGCACACTAAGCTGAAAGCTTTTTTACAGGAGCGACCTGGGAGCACAAGGAGGTTAAGTGACTTGCTCAGGGTCACACAGTATGCAAGTGGAAGCTGTGAGATTCAAACCCCAGGTCTGGTCTGCTGGATGTCACCAGATTTGTAGCTCAGAGCCTTAGTCCACTGCGCTATACTGCCTCCTAAAGTTAGATTTCCTTTATTCCCATCTGTTTTGTGCCATCCTTCCACAATCTGGAAGTCTTAAAGTCAATCAATCAATCAATCACTTTATTTAACCAGGCTTAAACACCATTGAGCAAGCTCATTTTCAAGGTTGTCCTGGGCATAAATACAAACAGTACACTTCTTAAGATTACAATTACAGTGGACAACGGTGCAAAAAAAAAAAAAGAAAAAACATTGTGAAGGTGCCGGTCACTATGGGCCTATACATACCGGTCAACATAATTAACACGCAAAGGTACATAATGATAAGCTTTACTGAAATGAGGAGAGACAACAATCCCATATAGTCTCCGCTGAGTAACAGCTCATACCTAAATGATAAAAATAAGGAGGTATTAAGGAATAGGGTAGAAACTGTAGGCAGCCAAAAGGGAGGCCAGAATAGGTAAAAGGTAGAGAATAGGCAGGGTCATCTTGGATTAAGGGAACTAGGCTTGTAGGTCCTAGGTTTCTGTTGTTAGGAATGTGGGTTGGATGAGATACTTAGGCGTAGGATTTGAGAGTGGCACCCGAGGCTTAGGGGTCATCGGCATCTGAAACAGTTGCATGATTCCTTCAGATAATCCGTTAATAGAGCTTTAAATGTGAAAATGCTTGGAAGTGAGGATAATTTTAATGAGCCTTGCATAGTGTTCCAAAGTGATGGAAGTGAGAAGTTGATTGCTGCTGAGCCAAGGGTAGTTTTCTACCTAGGAATCTGGAAGCAGATTAAGGAGAAGCGCCTCAGGCCATAGGAACCTTTAGCCCATTTGAAGATGTCCGAGATGTATGCAGGGAGGTTATCAGATAATGCTCTAAAAAACCAGAGGATAGCATTCCTTTTTCTTCTAGTTGAGAGTGAGGTCCATCCCGAAACCTGGTATAGACGACAGTGATGTGTACTACGGGGTAGATTTAAGATAAATCTTAAAGCCTGGTGGTAAAGGGTGTCCAGTTTGTTTAGCATCGTTGATGGTGTTGAAGTGGGCTGTACCTATTAACAGTGAGGGTATGATTTCCTCTTTCCTCCTTTTTTTTTATAACCACCTTGTACCAGGCACCACTCATTTCCCCATAACTCTATGTTCCCACCAGAGTCCTCTCCCTTGTTTCTTTTTCTTGTATCCATTATGTCTGGTATTTGTTTCATTTTATTTATACAGTGTGACTACTACCTTTTCCCTATGCTGGATCAATTTACTAGTACTATGCACATATTGTTCCATTTTCCTAATTTCTTTCAGGAATTCCAGTTTATTTTTGAGTCTATTTCTTCCTCCAACTTTTCAATGTACAAGCATCTTTCATATATAAAATCACTTAACATTTAAACCTTTCTTGCACATTCTACACTTTGTGCACTCCACCGAGTTCCCTTCTTGTTTGGCCCCATCTGCCATGTTATGCTTTCTTGTTATGCTCATTAAAGTTTTCTGGCCCCTATGACTTGTCTGCCCCGCTGACACCAGCAGACAAGCCTGATCATATGCCTAGGTCTGCCCGTGTCGCGGACGCTCACAGACGATCACTAGGCATATGACTCTTATCTTCACCAACCAGAAGTACCACGGGTGGGACTTCCGGTGCACGACAGTACACAGCCATGACCTAAAATCACTTTTCTGATATCACCCCCATTTTAAAGGGCTAGCTGTACCTGTTTTTGATGGTACTTAACCCTCCTCACATTCTATGGCTTGTTGCACAGTGACTGTTCCCCTCAGACTATTACCAGTCCTCCATCTACCCAGAATGCTACGCACTGCCCCACAGACAAAAGATAGGGGCAGACAGTCTTTCTGTAGATTTTGTATTTTTTAAAAAGACAATGATGTAGACGTGACACTCCAATGCACTCTACACACAACAAATGAAAATTCAAACACACGAAGATGACAGCAGATTAGACCAAATGGTCTATCATGTCTGCTCGTGTGCAGCTCATATTACAGTTGCCACTGCTTCCCCCTCCCCTTATCCCATCTGCGCCCGAACGTGTCCCCCTCTCAACTCTCTTACCGTTTTCCTTTCTCCTGACCTGAACCGTGCCCATATACCCGTCCATCCTTTCTTGAAGCTTCCCACCGAGTCCAAAGAAATCAGATCCTCTGGTAACTCATTCCAGGAAGACACCATCCTTTCTAAGAAGTAGTGTTTAATTAGTTCCCTTCTGTACTTTCCTTCTACCAGCTTCAGGCTGTGCCCTCTCATGGACCCTCCCCCTTTAACCTGAACAACCCCTCCATACTTACTCTATTGATCCCTTTCAACTATTTAAAAGATCTCTATCATATCCCCTCTGTCCCTTCTGTTCTGCAGGGAGCACAGGTTCAGCTCCCCAAGTCTCTCCTCTTAGGACCTTCCCCCATACCGTGGATCTTCTTGGTCGCCCTCATCTGAACTTGCTCCAGGAGCATGATGTCCCTCTTTAACTAAGGATGCCAGAACTGCACAGAGTACTCCAAGTGTGGTTTAACCAAGGAATTGTGCAATGGCAGAATAACCTCCTTCCTCCTTGAAGTGATCCTGCTGGCAAAGCACCCCACCATTCTGTTTGCCTTCACCGCCGCCCTCCTGCACTGCTCAGAGTGATTCATTTTGGCATCTTGTCACCACTCCCAGATCCTTTTCCACCATTGAGATCTTCACCTGACCCCCCCCCCCCAAGCTAATGGCTCTGGGTTCCAAGCCCCGAAATGCAGTATACTACACTTCCTAGCATTAAACCTCAGCTGCTATGAGACCATCGTTCCAGTGCATCTAGGTCTTCCTGGATACTCCCCCTCCCTTCCTCGCTGTCCACCACTGCTCCTAGTTTGGAGTCATCAACAAGCATATTTTACTCCTGACTCCCCCTGCAATGTCTGCTATTAATGCATTAAACAAAAGTGGACCCAGGAGAGACACTTGCGGAACCCCACTAATAACCCCTCTTGGTGCCGAAAGCTCCCCCCACCTGTTGCTGTCTATTACTCAGCCAGTTCCCAGTCCAACTGACCATCTTTATCCCTACCCCTAAGTTCCTCAGTTTACCTAATAGTCTCCTGTGCGGTACCAAGTCAAACGCCTTGCTGAAGTCCAGGTACAGTACATCAACCGGGCGGGTGCCCATCATCTAGGGATCTTGTCACCCAATCAAAACATTCAACCAGGTTTGTCTGACAAGATCTTTCTTGACAAACCTGTGTTGCTGGACATTGTGCAGGCCATGTACCTCCAGGAACTGGGTGAAGGGTGTTAATTGTCTGGCCTCTGACCTCAGCTATGTGATAACTGGAGGTGGGGCTTAGTCAGAGTTAAAGTAGCAAACAGAGGTTGATTTTCTCAGAAGAAACCAGAAGGAGAAGGAAGGAAACATATTCAATTCAGTGCTTTAGAGTAACTGGTAATTGCTATTTTTCTTTTAAACTTAGATTGTGGGCTTGTAGTGACACTATACTTTCTTTCTTTGCTATCTTTACTTATAATTGTTTTTGGGCTGTTGAAAATTTAAAACATAGTGGTGGTGTAATTCTGTGCTGTCTTTAATTGCTGCATTTTCCTCCCTCCCTCCCTCTTCCCCAACTCTTGATTATATGCCCTGATAAATCTGATTGACAGGAGCTAAACACAGGTATAGTAAGAGGTGAAGTAGGAGGGGCCTAAGGGGAAGGAGCCCACCCTCAGCACGACAAGTGTTTCACTCATTTATTTATTTATTGGTTCTTTTTCCTTAAAAAAAAAAATATCTGAGGATCAGTTACAGGATTTTTAGTACTGTAAATTAATAAAAGAGAACTAAGAGAGTTTCAGTAGCAGACAAGTTGTGGAATTGCAGTATAATGGGGAGTGGTGTAATGCAGTGGCTGTGGTGCAGCCATATTCAGGCAGACCTTCTGGACACTGAGGTGCTGCCCTATCTGCATGCATCTCTCTGGATCATGGGATGAGGTAACCAGACTCAGAGCGGAAGTAAACTGGGTCAGGAGTACCATCACCCCTATCCAGGGACCACCCAGTCCAATGCAGCTGCCTCAAAGGATGCCGAGAACGAGGAGCACTTGGATGACAGTGGCTCAGGGAGGGTTAGAGCAAACAGGCAGAGGCACATCCCAGATCCTATTCCTTCTCAAGAACTCATATGCCACACTGGCAAATGAGGACAACCAAATAGAGGTACCCAGAGAAGTGGAAGGAAAGGATGTGGAGGTTAGCCAAGGAGGTGACCTCAGTGGGGAAAGCAGTGGACCCCAGAGGAGGAGGAAGCGAATCCTGGTGGGGGACTCCATCGTAAGAGGGATCCAGCTAGGAACACAGGAGGGAGAGGACAGGGAGGTGAGGTGCCTACCAGGTGCCACGGCATGGAGGGATGGAAGGAAGATACTGGGGATCACTGGGAAGGCAAGACGGAGGGTGAGCTGGATGTCATTATCCACCTAGGTACTAATGACTTGGCAAATGGGGAGCCAAAGGAAGTTCAGGAAGAGTTTAGGAAACTGGGAGGGGTCTCAAGCAAGTAGCTACTTCTGTCACTTCTCAGAAGTACTACCTGTGAGAGGCAAGGGAGAGAATGAGTGCATGCACCAGGAACTTTAACTCATGGTTGAAGAACTGGTGCTGTGAGGAAGGGTTTGGATTCATTGGTGACTGGGGACCCACCTGGAGGGATGGAGGTTTGTTCAAGCCTGACGGCCTGCATCCATCCTGAGGGGAATCCAGCATTCAATGATAAGTTTAAATGCTACATTGACAAGCATTTAAACTAGCAAAGGGGTGGCAGGCCAGCAAGGAGGGTACCTACTTGCTCACCCCCACAGCTAGCAGTGGAACCAGTGAACCAGAGGAGGGCTATCTCTGCAAAGCAGTGTGCAAAAGATGGAGATTAGTGTCCAAAAGGTGGATAAGCAGAAAGGGCAAAATTCAGCAGAAGGGCAGACAGCAAGGAGAACCAGGGATAAATGACAACCAAGGAAGGGGCTGGAGTAGAACAGTGAAGCAGACTAGGAGGTCAAATCATGGAAAGCCATGTGTGCAAATGCCAGGAGCCTTAGCAACAAGATGGAAGATCTGGAGGCTGTCATGGTACAGTCAGACCTGGACATTGTGGCCATCACTGAAACCTGGTGTAATGATAACCATGACTGGGAGATGGCCATACCTGGCTACAACATATTCAGAAGAGACAGAGCAGGCAGGAAGGAGGAGGAGTGGCACTGTATGTAAAAATGACATAAGGGCCACAGAGATCCAGGAGGAACAAATGGGGAGAGATACTGTGGTTAAGCTAGAAAGGAAAATGGGGCCAGCCATCCGCACAGGTGTGGTCTATAGACCACCAGCCCAGGAGGAAGAAACAGATAGGAGTTGATGCTAGCCATCCAAAGGATGGCAGACAAGGTGAGGTAGTACTGGTTGGAGACTTCAATATTCCAGACGTGACTGGAGCATCCAGCAGCAGTATCAACTAGGAGCAGATTTATCCTGGACTCCTTCAGGGTGCCTTCCTCAAGCAACTGGTCATGGAACCAACTCGGCAGAAGGCAATACTGGACCTTGTGCTCACAAACAGGGACAGTGTGATGGGGGTACAGTGGGGAGCACCTGGGTAACAGTGACCACCAGTCATTGTGGTTTGAAATCACAGAAAGAGCAGAACCAAACCACACAAAAACACGTATCCTGGATTTTAGGGGCAGACTTTGGGAAAATGGGAAATACTTGAAAGAGGCATTAAGGGAATGGGACAGGAATCAGGGGTTGAGGAACAGTGGGCAGTATTTAAAATGGGGATTATAAGAACAACAGAATTATGCATTAAGCAGGTTAGCAAGAGGAAAAGGAAGAGGAGACCATTATGGTTTTCCAAAGAGGTAGCAGAGAAAGTGAAAGCCAAAAGATAGCATTCAGGCAATACAAAAGACACAGGCAGAAGGGGATAGGGAGAAGTACCAGGAGAAACAAAGGAGGCAGGGAAGTCAGTAAGGAAGCCAAAGCTCAGACAGAAGAACACATTGCAAAATCAGTGGTTAAAGGGGACAAAACCTTTTACAGGTACATAAGTGAAAAAGAAAGACAAAGGAGGGATTGTGAGACTGAAGGGGAGGATGGGAGTCGTGAGGATGACAACAGTAAAGCTGACATATTGAACAGGTATTTCGCTCAGTCTTTACTGAGGAAGAGGGGGTACAAGGGGTGAGAATGGTGCAGAAATGGACACAAGTCCCTTTACACGAGAAAGGGTCCTGAAGGAACTGGAAGTAATAGAGCTGACAAAGCAATGGGGCAGATGGGGTGCACCCCAGGGTCCTTAAAGAACTAAGAGAGGTGGTGGCTGAACCTCTGGCTATCCTGTTTAGCCAATCACTGGAAACAGGGGAGGTACCCAAAGACTGGAGGACAGCAGATGTAGTCCCCTTATACAAAAGCGGGAACAAAGAGGAAGCAGGGAACTACAGACCAGTCAGCCTCACCTCGGTAGTGGGAAAGATCATGGAAGCACTTCTGAAGGAGAGATTGGTGGAACATCTGGTTGTCAATGGACTACAGGACCCAAGGCAGCATGGTTTCACCAGGGGGAGGTCATGTCAGACCAATCTCATTGAATTTTTTGACTGGGTGACTAGGGAGGTGGATCAGGGAGGGCAGTGGACATGGCCTATTTGGACTTCAGCAAGGCCTTTGACACTGTGCCACATAGAAGACTATTACACAAACTGGGGAATATGGGTGTGGCAGGACAGTAGTGGTGGGTAGGTAACTGGCTGGGTGGCAGGACACAGAGGGTGGTGGTAAATGGCTGTCACCCACAGAGGGAAGAGTGACCAGCGGGCACCACAGGGATCAGTGCTGGGACCGGTCCTATTCAACATCTTCATCAGTGACATGCAGGGATCTAGAAGGCAGAATTTCACTGTTCGCTGATGACACAAAGCTCTGTAACAGAGTAGACACACCAGAGGGTGTAGACAGAATGAGAAGGGACCTGCAGAAACTTGAAGAATGGTCAAGGGTTTGGCAGTTGAAATTCAATGCAAAGAAGTGCAAGATAATGCATATGGGGCACAAAACCCTGGCACAATATATCAGTTGGGGGAGAGGATATAGCATGCACCAAGCAGGAAAGGATCTTGGGGTTGTCATCTCTGATGACCTCAAGGTAGGGAAACAATGTGACAAGGCATCAGGTAAAGCAAATAGGATGCTGGGATGTATAGGCAGGGGCATCACCAGCAGGAAAAGGGAGGTCATAATTCCGCTATACAAGACACTAGTGAGGCCCCACCTGGAGTACAGTGTACAGTTCTGGAGACCATACCTACGTAAGGACATAGACAGGGTAGAGAAGGTTCAGAGGAGGGCAACAAAGATGGTGCATGGATTGCATCACAAGTCCTATGAAGACAGGTTGAAGGAACTGAACATGTACTCCCTGGAGGAGAGGAGGGAGAGAGGGGATATGATAGAGACATACAAGTATCTTACAGGGAGAAACAGAGTGCAGGAAAACACTATTTTTAAGCGAAAAAGATGTTCCAGGACTAGAGGGCATGGGATGAAGTTGGAGGGAGGACGATTCAGAGGAAACATGAGAAAGAATTTCTTCACAGAACGGGTGGTGGACAAGTGGAACACCCTGCCAGAGGAAGTGGTGGGGGCTGAAACAATCACGGGATTTAAGAATGCATGGGATAGACATAAAGGAATTCTAGAGGTCAGGGGTAAGGGGAAACAGACTTCTAGGAAAACAAACTGAACTTATAAGCTCAAATGGGCAGACTGGGTGGGCCATAGGCCCTTATCTGCCGACACTATCTATGTATCTATGTAGGAACTCCACCAGCTTCTCTTTCAGGATGGTCTCCAGGTATTTCCCCACTACTGAGGTCAGACTGACTGGTCTGTAATTCCCCGGTTCATCCCAAGGACCACTCTTATGTAGGGGTATGACATGCACCATCCTCTAGTCTACAGGTACATATCCCGATTCAAGGGAGGAATTGACTAAATCTGTCAGTGGCACCGCCAAGACATCCACCAGCTACCTCAAGACTGTGGAGTGGATCCCATCTGGGCCTGGGGACTAGTCTGTCCTCAAGGCCTTAAGGGCCTCCACCACTCTGCTCACTTGGATCTCCTCATCTGTTAGGATCCCCCATCCTCAATCTCAGCCTTACCTCCCCCCTAAGGTGTGGGCCCCTCAAATTGCCTAGTAAATACTGAGTGGAAGTACTCATTTAGTACCTCAGCCTGCTCTACCACCCCCTCTGCCCACCCACCAACTTTTTTCAACTGGGGGATCTGCCCCCCCACATTTTATTTTCTCCTCTATGTATCAAAAAATTCCTTTTCCCAACTCCCTGATCCACCCTCAGCTCTTTGGAGGCCTTCGCTGATCTTACCACCCTAGTGACCTCCCTTGAGATCCTGTGGTATTTCCTGTCATGCTCCCCTCGGGTAGTTTTGTATTTCCGGAAGGTTACCCACTTCTGTATAACCTTCTCCTGCAGCTCCCTAGTCCACCAACAGGGTTTCCTGTACCTAGATTTCTTACAGTGGGTCTTGGTGCATGTTTTAGTGGCCTCTAACAGACCTGACTTCAAAATTTGCCCTTTACGTTCTGTATCCATATCCAGTCTAATTACCCCCACATGCTCTTTCAGGATGGCAGGAACCCCCCCCCCACCCAAAGTCCACAACCTTAGTGTCTGACTGATATTTGTCACCCCCAAGGGAGAACCATATAGTGCGGTGGTCACTCCCCACCAACGGGTCATCTACTATCACCTCTTATCTGGTTGCCATCTGCCAGAACCAGGTCCAAAATGTTTCCTTCTCTGATCAGCTCCTCCACCAGTTGAGACAGGAATTCATCCTGGAATGTGTCCAGTATCCTCTGTTGTTTTGCAGATGATGATGCTATAGTGCACCAGTCCACCCCTGGCATGTTGAAATCTCCCACCACAACTGTCCTGCCTCTCCCCCTACCACAGCTGGCTTTTAGATTGTCCACCAGCTCTCTATTGAGTTCCTCCGACTGAGTTGGTGGCCTATATACTACCCCAAGATTGACCGCCCTGCCCCAAGTGTCATGCAAGATGACCATAACACCTCCACATCCCCATCAGCTCCCTCCTCTCTGCTGCTTTCTATCCCTTCCCTTACAAAATACACTGTAGGCTAGCTCAAAATCACTAGTTGGCAGGGCTGCACCATCAATATCCCTTTCCCCTAGCTGCAGACCCTGGCTAGGCATCTGCCTCTTATCCTTGCCAACCGGAAGTGCCTCGGGTGGGACTTTCGGTTTGAGAGGGTACACAGACTTAATCTGAAATCAATTTTCTTATACTGCCCCTGTTCTAAAGGGCTAGCTATACCTGTTTTTTATAGGGAATTTAACCCTCCTCATGTTCTATGGCTTCCTGCACAGTGACAATTCCCCTCAGACTATTAGCAGCCCTCCACCTGCCAAGAATGCTACGTGCTCCCCACAGGCAAGAGATAAGGACAGTCTTTTTGTAGATTTTGTATTTTTTTTTTAAAGATAAGGATGTAGACACAAACATCAATGTACTTTACACACAAGAAATTAAATACACTCTAGGCTAGCTCAAAATCTCTGGCCAGTAGCGCTGCACCATCAACATATCTTTTCAGCTAGCTGCAGACCCTAGCTAAGCATCTGCCTCCTATCTTTGCCAAACAGAAGTGCCACAGGTGGGACTTCCGCTTCATTAGGGTACAGAGCCATGATCCAAAATCACTTTTCTGATACTGCGCCTGTTCTAAAGGGCTATCTGTACCTGTTTTTGAGGGTATTTATTCCTCCTCACATTCTATAGCTTGCTTCACAATGACAAGTACTAGTATTGGGAAGGAAGGGGAGCTCTTCTTAGCAGCTCCTGACCAGTACTGCTTTCTCTTTTCCTTGATTCATCAAGCCATGAATTTAACCCCAAAAGGTATAAGCGTATCAGAATATACAGTAGAATATACCTTTACATGAGAACAAGAGAGTATCTAAGAGTATACAAAAGTTCCCTTAAAACACCCATTGAACTTTGTCCAGCCACCATCTCCCCCAGAACTCACCTGCTTAAGATTTCTCAATGGTCTGCTCACAGTGGTGGGTTTGGGAGAGAGAAGGAGCCCCCCCCAGATCCTGTTCAGCAGCAGGTTCATGGGGAGATGGTGTGGGATGTGACAGGCAAGCAGGGCTTCCTTGCTGCACAGTCCTGCTTTTCCCATCTCAATGTTGGCATGTGTTTAATGGCCTGGGAAAGTGGCATGAAGACACTGCATGTATTCATATGCCCACAACTGGAACTCTGAGATGCATCCGCTTACTGTGCTGTCCAGTCTCTGCTGGTTGGCAGTCCAGTGGCAGCATGTGCTGTCCCCCCTCCCCAAAGGAGGCCAGCCATCTGTGGACATGCGATCCTCCATCCCCTGGCTGTCCCTCAAGCGACACTGATCCATTCCTGAACCTGAGTCACCAGTGTGGCAGGAGGTAAGGCGTCCAGCACCTTAGCCTTCCACAACGCAAGGCCAACCTTTTCCATACTGTATATTCTTAACTAAAACTCTAAAGTACTGTACATCTTCTCCCCTGCACTAGTTTTCAGTTACAATGTGATTTTACATATGGTGGAGGTAGATGAGAGTAGCGATCAGCAATACAATGCAGTTTAATAGTTTAGTAATGGGCCCTCCACCTGTGCTTAAAATAAAAAAAATAAAAAGCTGAGGTACTCTTCTTACAGGAGACTCATCTAAGTGCAACAGAGAGAGAGAGAGAGAGAGCGCGCGCTTGGGTAGGACAGGTCCATTACGCATCTTTCCTTGAGTATCAACATAGGACGGGGGTGGCAACATGGATCCACAAGGATTGTCCGTTTGAGGTAACAGACTCCCAACAAGATAACAGAGGGAGATATCTCCTACTGAAAGGATATTACAGATCTATTCCTTGCACACTTTTGAACATTTATGCCCCGAACCAGGACAAAGAAAATACCATTTTTTAAGAGAGGTAATATTGAAAGCAGTCCCTCCTCCAGGAGATCTCTTCATTATTGGGGGGGATTTTAATATGATCCTGAACCCACTCATGGACAGATCTGGGGTCTCTGCTGGACAACACTCCCAGGAAGTTAAGGGTTTGGGCAAACTAGTGAAAGCGCTAAGACTGGTGGAAGTTTGGCGTCATCTCAATCTTGGCGTAAGGGATAACAGCTGCTGATCTGCACCTCATCAAGTGTACTCTAGAATAGGCCTTGTGTTCATATCATCAGACTGGCTCCATAAAGTAGAGGTCGCTAACACAGACCACAGCACAGTAGCTATGAATTTATGGGCAACCCCACGAGTTAAAAACTCCACTTGGAGGCTTAATGTTTCTCTCTCCTAAATAGGGAAGAATACAAAGATTTAATCAAGGAATGCCTTAGGTAATACAGTGCCTTGAATCCCTCTTAGGACACCACCACTGCCGTGTGGTGGGATGGTCTTAAGGCACTGGTTACAGGTAAAACAATCAGCTATGCCTCTGACCTCAAAAAAGCCAAACCCAAACAGAGAGAGCAGGAACAGCTAGAAACTCGACTTTTCGACCTGGAAGCAGAATATAAAATTGTTCTGAACAAAGAGGTCTGTACACAGCTAGACGTATGTAGGGGCAAACTAAATAAGCTACTGGATGAAAGACATTGAGGGGCGCTGAGGTACTCAAGGCAAAGGTATTATGAAGCAGAAAACCGAGCAGGAAGACTTTTGGCTTGGCAGCTTCGGAAAGAGGTTGCAGGCAGGACGGTCCTCCCCCCATAAGGAAAAGCCCAGATTCCACCCAACATATTTCAGACCCCTTGAAGATAGTGCAGGAATTCTGTGAATTCTATAAAAGGCTCTATCTCTTCAGGAACCGACTGAGAACCACCGCAGCACACTTGATACTTTCTTCACAAAAGTTAGAGTCAACAAGCTTTCTCAGGAAGAAATGGAAAGCCTGCATGCCCCATAGCCCAGAATGAGATATGCAGTGGTGGACCTTAAAACCGGGTTGGCACTGGGCCCAGACAGACTGGTGGCTGAATTCTACAAGACCTCTGAGGAAGAGCATACATCCCTCTTAAGTGAAGTACTCAGAGGCATCCGAGAGGGAGATGGCCCCCCAAAGTTGGCAATACACTCAAATTTCAGTCATCCACAAACCAGGAAAGGACCCCATGCTCTGCAGTTCTTGTAGGCCATCTCCCTATTAAATGTCGACCAAAAAATATACACCTCAATTTTGGTGTGTAGACTCCAAGTCTGTGTGGGGCAGCTGGTTCACCCAGATCAAACTGGCTTCATGAGTTGGCGATTAATTCATGACAACATAAGATGCCTTCTCAATTTCACCTTGTGTCAACAGATCTCTCACGAGCCAGTGCTGACAATCTTTATGGATGTGGAGAAGGCCTTTGACTGAGTGGACTGGAGGTTCCTACACAGAACACTGGATGAGATGGGGATAGGGCCTAAGTTTAGGGAAAGTATCAGCACATTATATTACCTCCCCTCAGGCAACAGTCTGAGTCAATGGAGTCACCATGGAGCAGTTTCACCTAACTCAAGGGACTGGACAGGGTTGCCCCTTGTCCCCCCAATTTTGCTTTCTGTACTGAACCGCTACCAAATGCAGTTAGGGAAAATGACAATATCCAGGGTATGTGGTCTGGAGATAGACCCCACAAGATCTTCCTATATGCAGACAATGACTCTTTTCTTACATCCCCTCAAACCTCACTACCTGCTCTTCTTCAAGAGCTGGAAAGTTATGGGAACATCTCTGGGTATGAAATTAACCTGGACAAATCAGAGGTGATCAGGTTGGGGGGGGGGAGTGTCTTCCTAGATAAATCCTGGTGAACTTCCTCTTCAAGTGGGCCCCCGATAACACTGTCAGATACTTGGGCATTACAATTTCCCCAGGTCTCGCCTCTATCTTCAAATTCAATTATAAAAAACTATGGAAGGAAATCAGGGCAGACTTTTCCCACTGGGAGTTACTCTCCCTCTCCTTGGGAAAGAGGATAGACACCATTAAAATGAATGTCCTCCCCCAATTCCTATTTTTGTTCCAGGCTCTTCCCATTAAAATTCCAGAGTCCTTCTGGAAATGTGTGACTACCACCCTCATGACTTTTCTCTGGAAAAAAGGCAGGCGTAGAGTCTGCAGAAACACGCTGACCCAACCCTGTGAACGAGGGGGCTCAGCACTGCCCGATCTCAAATTTTATTATTTCTCATCTCAAATAGCTCCAGCCATTTCCTGGGTTAAGCAAAGAGGAGACATGGGTTGGTGAGAAACTGAGGCACACCAATCTAGATCCATCCCTCTCTTCACCCTCCCGCACACCCTCTTACTCCAGAGGTTTGGGAGGGACTTGGGAATCCATGGACCTGGCATACCCTTAAAATCTTGGTTAAGGTAAGACAGCTTATGCAGACTCCAGCTGAAGTAAGACCCCTCACCTCCATAATAGGTAATCCTAATTTTTTCCCACCGTGAACAGATCCTGGCTTCACCAGGTGGAATAGGCTTTCCCTGGTGCACTATCAATCCCTAATTCACACTAACACTATTCTGTCCTTCAGGGAACTCCAGGTAAGATATGCCCTGCCCCAGGCAGACTTCCACAGATACCTCTAGGCTAGATATTATCTACAGTCCAACCACTTGATACTGAAAATCAACAGAGATTTGACACTGCAGGAGAATTTCTTATACCGGGCTGTCAGTCTGGTTGGTAGGGGCAGACCAGTGGCAGGTGCATACAAGATGCTGCAGGGAAAAGGCTACCAAACCTTGTAGAACCTTTGGGCAATATAACAGGAAGTAGGAGTTCCTATTCCAGAGGAAAAATGGAGGCTAACCTGGGAAACGGGATGGAGAACTATGGCCTCACTGAGCTGGAAGGAGTTCAAATGGAAGTGCATGTCCGGGTTCTTCCACGCGCCCATGATTACAAAGCATTTTAAAAACGGTACTTCTGACCTGTACTGGCAGGGGTGTGGCCAGACTGGGACACACACACTTACATATTTTCTGGGCATGCCCAGGGATTGTGAACTTTTGGTCTAGGATCCATGAACAGCATAACAGAGTATTGGGGGTCCAGATCCTTTTTGATTTTAACACTATGATCCTAGGGATAAAGGTCACAGAGATTGGGAACCACAAACAACAGGTGTTGCTCCAGAACATAGAAGTTGATGGCAGATAAGGACCGCAAGGCCCATCCAGTCTGCCCATTTCTTTCTCTAACTTATGAATGTGCCATTGGCCTTCGCTCTGTCAATGGCCTATCTATTCATACTCATTTGTATTGCTCCCTTATGCCTGTCCCATACCTGTTTAAAGCCCTGCACTGTATTCATATCCACCACTTCCTGAGGTAGGCCGTTCCATGCATCCACCACCCTTTCTGTGAAAAAGAACTTCCTTATATTACCCCTTAATCGGCCTCCCCTCTAATCTCATGCTGTGTTCTCTTGTCCTGCTATTTTTCTTATATTGAAATATGTTAGACTCTTTCACCTTATTAATGCCCTTAAGGTGTTTGAATGTTTCGATCATTATCACCTCTCTCCCTCCTTTGCTCTAGGGTATAAATATTGAGCTCCATTAATCTGTCCTCCTATGTTTTCTGATGCAGTCCCTGCACCATTTTGGTTGCCCTTCTCTGGACTGCCTCAATTTGGTTAATGTCCTTGTGAAGCTGTGGCCTCCAGTACTGCACTCACTACTCCAGATGGGGCCTAACCAGTGTCTTGTAAAGAGGGATTATCTCCCTTTTACGACTTGTGATACCCCTACTAATACACCCCAACATCCCCCTAGCCTTACCTACTGCTTTAGTGGTCTGCTTGGATGATTTCAGGTCATTGGTGATGATGATGCCCAAGTCTCTTTCTTCCCTTGTGACTGCCAGCAACTCCCCTCCCAGTCTACAGGTGGCTTCAGGGTTTCTCTTCCCTATGTGCATGATCTTGTGCTTCATTGCGTTAAACCCTAGTTGCCACTCTTCCGACCATTTTGCCAGTGTAACCAGATCTCTTCTCATTCTGCCCCCCCCCCCCAATCTGGATCATCTACTCCGCTGCAGATCTTGGTGCCCTCTGCAAACAGACAAACCTTACCCTCCAGTCCATCTGCAATGTCACTGATGAAGATATTGAAGAGGACTGTCCCCAGGACTGATCCCCGAGGTACCCACTTGTGACTTGCATCTCTTCTGACTGTATACCGTTTACCACCACTCTCTGTTTTCTGCCCGTCAACCAGTTTGCCACACAGTTGACCAACTTCTGACCGACCCCGAGCCTACCTAGCTTATTAATCAATATTCTACGAGGAACAGTATTGCTAAAGTCAAGGTAGGCGACATCAACTGATCCCCCCCCCCGGTACACCACTCTGGTTACCCAGTCAAAGAAATCTGTGAGATTAGTATGACAGGACCTTCCTGTTGTAAAACCATGCTGTCTTGGATCCTGGGCTCCTATGGATTCCAGGTGTTGCTCTATCCTTTCCTTAAGGAGTGCCTCCATAATCTTGCCCACTACTGAGGCAAGACTGACTGGTCTGTAGTTCCTTTGTTTAGCAGTGCAGAAAGAGATAACAGCCAACTGGCTGCAACTGTCCCCTCCATCTTTTGAATCCTGGATTTCAAGGGACACAAATATCAAAAGAATGGTGGGGTTGACAACAAAATTAAGACTCACCGCAGAGAAGCACATGGAGCTGTGGTCTAGATGGGACTTAGCAATCAATCCAGATGTTGTACATACTGGAAAGAGGGAGGGGCACTTAGACACTTATATCCCAAAAAGGGAGGAAGTAAATCCAGATGAACACCATCAAGGTGGATAGAGTACTTCCAGCCATCTTTGTTTACAAGAATATCAGTTCGTACACTACACGACTCTCAGCCTAATTAATGTCATTACATTAAAAGTAATAGTACCCGCCTTATTTGTGACTCACACCGAGTCTGAATTCTTGTTCATTATGTTCTTACTGTTTCCGTTTCTGGAGTGTTATGTTGGACGTAGCAAAGTCATAAATTATGAATGATTCATGAACTGATAAACAAGCTTTCAATCTATGTTACATAGAAATATAGCACCTTAGGAGAGGTTAGACTAAGTAATGGATTCATCTTTGTCTATCATCCCCTAAGGGAGACACATTACTGTATGCAGAGCAAAACATTTTAAGTGTAATGCCTTGCAATGTATTGTCCTGTCCACAATAAAACTAAGTTTTAAACAACAACAAAAAAAGAAAAAAGGAAAGAGTAACAGGACCAGGGGCCATGCGATGAAGTGGTGTGTGTATGTGTGGGAGTTTGTGATGTGAGGAAGTATTGCTTCAAAGATTGGTAGAAGCCTGGAACAGGCTGCCAGCAAAAGTGATGGAGGCGAAAACTGTGGGACCTCCAAGCATGCGTGGGACAGACATAAGGGACCATTAGTAAATAGGCAGGTGGGGGAACTTCGTTGGAGACCAGTTAAGGTGTGCAAAGACAGACTAGACAGGGAATAATTGGGCAGACCATGTGGGCCAAGCAGTCCTTTGCGGCTGTTTCTATGTTCTATGCAGCACAATGTGGACATGGTGATTAACAAGTGCCCACTCCCAATTCTCACTGCAGGACTTTCAGGATACAAAGGGAATCATGCACAGGCAGCTGGTGGCCCTTAATGTCAGGAACCCAGGTCCTCAGCCAGTGGTGGAGCCACTGGGCATCACACCCTTTCACAGAGCTGAGGATGCTTACAGGGATATAATATCTTCCCGTTTCCAGCCTCATCCCGGGGGTGGGGGAGGATTTGGGTAGACAGGAAATACCTGACTGATACTGGACAATGTTAATGCATTTACCTTTTTCTTGTCTAGAGTGCACTTTTTTGTTGTTTTAACAACTAAGCGTAGCCATCTTATTTACAATGAAAATGTACTGTTTCGCCAAAATTGGAAGAATAAAGGTCTCAGCTTCCCCAAATCACATCTGAATCTGGAAATTTGCTGTTAAGAAACTAGTGTGTAACCTATTAAAACATCTATTAGTTGCTGTACTTCAATCATTATTACTCTGTCTGGCAAGCCTAGAGAGGTGAGGTGTGACCGAGTGACTCATGGCCTGTACAGAATCCTCTCTGCAGTCCCTTAGTTGTTAACCCAGTCAACCAGGTGTTCCCCTTTGTTTTATCCTGCAACCCAGTTTCTTCCCGATGACAGAGAAAGTTCATCTGTGCATGAACTGCCTTTTATGACTAATGTAGAGTGTTACAGTAATATGTTTTTAGAGTTCCTTAGAGTTGAGTACTCCAGATAATAGTATTGGAAAGACTGCATAATTTGCTAATTGTAAAGTATAGACCACTTGTAAAGTGGAGCTGTTACAGCCACTGGATTATTCACTACTGCAGTGCCCTTTACCTAGGGCTACCTGGGGTTGATATCTGCTGCTTACAGCTGGTGCATAACGCAGCAGCCAGGCTACCGACTGGCACTTCCAGGGCCAGCTATATTATGCCTGTGCTCCGTGAACTGCATTGGCTACCAGTACAATGGCGGATCACCTTCAAGATCAGATTACTGACCTATAAAACCCTACACAAACAGGGATCCCATTATCTGCAAGATCTCCTACGCCCTTACTGCCCCCTCCGTCCACCGACGAGGGATTACCAGGGTTCAGTTAAAGACATCTGGGGCCCATCATTTGCTTTTGCGGCCCCTACCATGTGGAATTCTCAACCTCATCGGGTACCTGAGTGCCTGGTCATGGTCATTGAGAGTTTTAAGATCGAATTGAACACTTATCTATTCAGTCTGGCATATCCTGCATTTTAAGTTATTTATTATTGCTGCTGTGTTATGGTATGAAACTTATTCGCGGATGGAGTGGTTTTAATTAATTGTTTTACAAGAGACTGTGTCAATTTTTATGTACAGGTGCCTTGATCTTGGGAAAGGCACCTTTTTTATAAATAAATACTGATTGATTGATTTAGACCCATACTACAGAGTTCACTGATATTTGTTACTAAATTGAAACGGAGTGATCTACAGTATAACCACCTTCTCTGAATCAAAATCTGCTGTCTTGATCCATACACTGCGTTTGTACTTCTGTCTGTGTGTCAATACTAATATAATGAGTCTGTCCTTCTATTTGTAAATGACGATGCCACTGTAATGTACTTAATCTCAGGACAACTTTGAAAATAGGCCCATGGTAGTCCTACAGTTCTTATACGGTCTAAAAAATAAAGACGTCTACTTATCTTGTAGTTCGTTTGGTGAGCTACCAAGACAGCATAGACTCTAAAAACCAATGCAAGCGTTAGCCCTATGAGTTGGGGGTACTTACCAGCACTAGCCCTATGAGGTGAGGGGGACCTACCACGATAAAGGACATTATTCCTAAACATGCTGTACTGTATGATTAACTAAAAAAAAAAAAAAAAAAAAAATGTTTTGACTCATGATGTATAGGTCAAATTAACTGACTCAGTAAGCTGTTTTTAATGGTAGATACTACCTGTTTTTTTCTACCGGCCCAAAATATAGCTACCCAATTTTAGAACTTTAAATCAACACCTGTAACACAGTAGGCATTTACTAAGCTAGCTCATTAAAGGGGGGGGGGGGTGTCACTTGACTAGTTTGGCAGTCACTACTGAAAATTATGAGTCACCGTAAGTCTGCAGAATTCAACTGATAATTATCAAAACAAAAACGTATGACACATCAAAGAGACACCCTACAATTGAATAAATTACTACTCTACCCACCCATTTACACTTAGGTAGATTACTAAATCATAAGTAAGTATTTTTCCACTAAAGTATATAAAATAGGTACTGCATGGCAGCAAAATGAAGACATTCTTGAATCATCAGTGTACTGTTAGTATTTCTGGAAGGAGAATTCTGTTACATTCATCCACCGAATAACCTCCTGAAATTATGAGGCAGGCAAACAGTGCAAAACATTTTCTTTTTTGCTCCTCCTGGGCACCCTGCAGTCCGACTCCTTCAGGCTCTCTTATGCTGTGCTCGCCCCCTCTCCCTGCTGGACCCAACACTCACTGCCATACCTACCTCCAGGCTCCCCTGAGATCTCTGACACCCCTCGTGGTCTGGCTTATCTCTGCCCCCCCCCCGTCCCCGGTGGCTACAGAGGAAGAAGCACCTCTAACATGTGTTGTCAGTTGGAGGGGTAGGCATGGTATACTGGGTGCTCAGGTGGGGTGAGTGTGTGTGGGCTTGCTGTTGGCTATCATTTGGTGCTGTGGGGTGGCCATTTCCATTTTCTCCCTTCCCTCCACCCCCCACATCAGGGCTGCACATCTGCAGTGTCCTGGGAAGGATGCATGTCTGCAGCATCCTGGAAAGGATGCACGGCACCATGTGGTTAAGTCACCCACATCACCAAATGCACCTCCACCAGCCCACCACCAACAGCTGCTCGATTGTGATACAAACCGTACCCTCCTTCCCAGAGAACAGAGCGTCCATGTGGATGCTCTTTACCCTCTACGCTGGTCTCCGCTCCAGTCACCCCAGATCTGGGCTGTGAACTCAGGTTGTCAGCAAGCCAAGCAGGATCCCCACCACTCTGCGCCACAGAGCTGGCCCGTGCAATACATTTTAATACAATTATTCATCTACAAATTTAAAATGTGGGCTGCTCTACAAGCTATAGATATAACTGTAAAGTGTACTCAACACCTCAATGGAACGCAATTAGTTCTTACGGTTAGTGCTTACTAGCTTCATCTTACATATTTGGAAACAAACATTATCTTTTTTTTTTTTCTCTTATATTCAGATTTTTCTCCCAGCAGGATGACTCCGGCAGGCTCTCAGCCCTGTCCCTGCTACCCCTGCCTGGCAACCACCCATCCAACCGATCACCCCTGAGTCCAGAACTGGGGCAGAGATCAGCTGGCGATACGGAAGCAGGCAGGCAGAGCATCACAAAGCCGGAGCCTTTCCTTTTTGTTCCCGTTCCCCACTCTGGGAAGTACATGTAGATGTGTGTGGAGGCACATGCACACCATGGAGTCCCGCAGCCCTCCCTTCCACTGTCCTCCACCAGGTGGCAGTCATTCAGAGAAGCATGCAGGTCCCCCCTGGGAAAGGAGAGCAGTTATCGGGCACTCAATCCTTTCCCTCCCTGGCTGAACCACAGCAACCCAAGCTTGAACCAAACACGGGTCACCGATGTGGCAGGAGGTAAGGTGCAAATAGTGCCTCAGCCCTCCACACCACTGGGCTGGCAATTAACATTATCTTTAAGGTAGCTTTATGCTACAGCATTTCCCAGAGTTCCCCTACTTGTAATAAAATCTAGAGACAATACATTACTACACAGTTCTAGGTTTTAACTTCTGTTGCTTAAACAGTAGCTAATGCTATCTATACAAGCAAACATCATCACTAGAAGCAAACTACTGTTACTGGAAAACAGACATCTTTTATATGTAATCCACCTGTCAAAAAGAACAGTTACTTAAGTACTTACCATAACAGTAGATCTTCGAAGGGATCTCAGTCATCAGCTCACATTGTAGGAACTTCACCATCGGTGAAGCAGGATCCACATGGAAGATTTTCAGCAGTATAACTGGGGCATCCCACGCCAATGTCATCAACCCTATAAAGGCGTAAGCAGCCCTGCTCCCTCGTCAGTTCTTTTTCCAGAGACAAAGGGAGCATAGCTCCAGCCATGGGGGAGGACCAAGAAGAGAGAGAGAGAGGGGTGCCCAGGCCTGAATGAGAGGCTGGATACACCAGACAGCCAGTTCCAGTAGAGAACCCCAAGAAGGGGGATGGTGGGAGTGAAGACAGACCTGATAACTGAAATCCCCTCAAAGATCTACTATTAAGGTAAGTTCTTACATAACTATTCTATCTTCTTCAGGGGTATCCCAGTCATCAGGTCACACCGTAAGAATGAGTCCCAAGCAGTTACAGATGCAGTTAGACAGTCTGGGAGGAAGGCCAACCCTAAACTTAAGACAGGAGGCCCTGCAGCACAGCCCTGCGAAATCCTGTACGGGCTCTTGAGGCAATGTCCAGACTGTAGTACTTGGTGAAAGTATGGACGGTACTTCAGGTGGCAGCTGCAGAAATGTCAATAGCTAAGACGCCACAATAACAATCCACAGAGGAAGCTATGCCTCTGGTGGAATGAGCTTTAACTGCTCCAGCAATTCTTTGCCATACCTGTAGCAGAACACAATACAATTAGCCAACCATTTAGATAAATATTGTTTAGAAACCTAAATGCCTTCTCTACTTGGGGTGAAACAAACAAAAAACTGCTTTGACTTTTTACATTCTTTGGTTCGGAGTAGGTAATACTTCAAAGCTGTGCGCACATCTAATGTATGGAGCAGTGCTTCCCCTGGGTTGGCATGCTCTAGAAAATAAACAGGAAGGTGGACAGATTGGCTGAGGATAAACTCAGATGCCACCTTAGGGAGAAACTTAGGGTATGTGAATATTAGTGACTGCCGTTTACTCTTTAGATTCTTTATGTGAGCTGAGTGTAGGCTATCACACTCTGTATTATACATGTTGGGGTTGTACATTTATACCTTTTATATCTGAGCAGTTTCCTAGCTCCTAATCACTCAAGTTGTAACCAGATGGAAGATTCGGGCAGCTCCTGTTGGGCCCTGAAATCTATATAAATGTTAATCTTTTGTGTTCTAAATGTATTATACAGTATAATGCTAATAGCCTGACTAAACACCTATGTTACAGCGGTAAAGTCCATTCTCGTTATATACCTTAAGGGTACTGATTATAGAAATATGCATGAACTCTCATTTCCTCTGGTAGGAAGAAGAGACTGGTTTCACCTTACCCATTATGGGTTTGTTTTTTCTTTTATACATTCATGGAGCTCTTGGTCGCAACAGCACAGCAGCTATACTGTTAGCATTGGTTTATTGGCTATTAAAGCCCATAAGGGTACCCTCCAAAGATGTATCAAATTGATGATGTACATTTATTTTTTTTATCTGCATGTATTAAGAGGGGTGGCACCCGCATTGGCACTGGTATCATTAATCCTCACGTACTTCATCTGGCTATACTTTTGTATGTTTTATTGTTAACCCAATGAACACAAAATTTGAAAAAGGAAAAAAAAAAAACAAACTTGGGGTTTGTGCGCACAGACACCCTGTCTTTGTGAAAAATCAAATGAGGATCCTCGCACCAGAGGGCCTGAAGCTCGGAAATTCTTTGAGCAGAAGTAATAGCAACCAAAAATAATGCTTTCCAGGAAAGAAAGTGTAGCTCGCAAGTTGCGGCTGGCTCAGAAGGAGACAGGGTCAATTTCTCTAAAACAAAATTCAAATCTCAAGCCGGTACAGGAGAACGGTTTGAGGGTTTCAGATGTAGGATGCCCCTCAAAAAATTATGGGAAACATCCAGCTGAGCTATGGTGTGATCATCCACTGGCTCATGAAAAGCCAAGATAGTCGAAAGGTGCACCTTGTGGAAGGAGTAGTGGAGACCCGTGTACGGCAGCAATAACAGGAAGTCCAGAATCTGGTTCACCGAACAAGTGAAAGGGTCAAGATTATGCTTGCCAGTCCAGATGGCAAACCTCTTCTACTTCATGGCTTAGTTGGTTTCGAGTGGAGGGTTTCCAAGCAGCCACTAGGACATCCACTACCCCATTGGAAAACTAAAATCTTGCAATGGCTACATTCTCAGGAGCCAAGCGGCTGGGGTGGATCAGGGTCCCCTGAGTCTGCGTCAGCAGGTTCCTGCAGAGAGGGAGAGGGATCGGAGGTCCCTCTGCTAGTTGCTGTAGTAATGGAAACCATATCTGACGAGGTCAGAATGGAGCTACCAGAATCATGTTGGCCCCCTCCATCTGCAGTTTGATTAGCACCCTCTGAATCAGAGGAAAGGGAGGGAAGGCATAAAGGAACCTTCTGCTCCAGGAGAGGGACAATGCATCTTGCCAGAAAACTCCAGGCCCTAGATCGAGCGAGCAAAAACCGGGCAGTTTTGCACTGAGTGGGGACGCAATAAGGTCCAACTCTGAACGACCCCATCTGCCAAATAGATCTTGTACGATGGATCAGAGAGTTCCCCACTTGTGCATGCAGGACTGCATCCAGCTGAGGCTGTCTGACAGAGTGTTTAGAACTCCTGGGACATGAACTGCCAAGAGAGTTAGACCATGGTCTAACTCCCAGTACCACACTCTCATGGCTTCCCTGCACAGGGGATAAGAATGTGTCCTCCCCGCTTGTTGATGTAATAAATGACACTGAGGTTGTCAAACTGAATCAACAGCTGACCTGGAAGGAGATGGTTCTGGATGGCCTGAATAGCATATAGAACCACCCGCATCTCCAGGACATTGATATGCAGGGAGGTTTTGATCTGGGACCAAGAGCCCAAAGTTTGAAATGGACCCGGATGAGCCACCCCCCCCAGCCCAAACTGGAAGCATCTACGGTGAGAATTTGCTTGGGGGGAAGGGTCTGGAATGGGATCCCTTTCAGCAGATTCAAGAGATCCACCCACCACTAGAGCACTTCGTGGACTGGGGAGGAGACCAGCACTAACTGATCTAGTTTGTCCATGCGCTGGTCCCATTGTACTCAGAGTGTCCACTGGAGGATGCGAATGTGGAACCTGACCAGTGGAACAGTGGGGCTACGTCCTGCCAAAAAGTATGTTCTTGTGGTTCCCTAGTCCATGATGCCAGTGTGCATCAGTTACAGCTTTAGTACCTCTTGGTGTGCTTCTCTGCCTGGGCCCCAGCAATGGGTAGCACTGGCTCCCTCTGGTGCGGGTCTCAGGAGGCTCAGGGTCTCTGACTGGGGAACGTGGGAGCCTGTCAGAGGTCCGCCTTCAAGGGCCTCCTGATGGCTTCTGCACAATCTGTTCCAGGTATCCTGTAATGGTGGAGAAGTTGAAGATAAGATTCCCGATCTGGTGGGAGCTTACAACATAAAAGAGTCTGTGTATGTGTGGGAAACCAGAGCAGTTGGCACCTAAGGACTTGTACATAAATGTGATTACTGCTGAATAGTATGACTGTTTGATTTTTCTGCATGATTACCGAGCCTAAAAGGGAGCTGCATGTCGGGGCTCTAGCCGCAGGCTTTTTGCTACTTCATGCTGTGTGTGCACCAGCCTGTAAATATATTGCTGAAGCCTTAGCAAAGAAGCTGAAATCTGAACAGTCATGCCCTGCATCTGTGTATTTACCAAAAAGGGCACTTTGTTAAAACTGCAATCGAAACTGCTAATGCAACAGAATGAAGTTATGAGATTTACAGTTCAAATTGTGCCAGGCCGAGGACTTCCAGTGATGTCACGGACCCGATGCAAGCCTAATCCGTGAAGCTCTGAACCAGGCAAGCCTAAAAAAACCCCCAAAACCAGAGAAAAACGAAACAAAAATGTCAAAAAGCTCAGGGGGTCAACTCCAGAATTTAAATAGAGGCAGATCCCAGCAAGACTCCAGGATGAACAGTAAAGATGCAGCTAGATTGAAGTCAGGCCCTCCCAGCAGGTCGTCCTCACCACAGGGCCAACGGAGTCCAGAATACGACACAGACAGAGAGTCTGAACAGTTGTCGTGCTCCAGATTCGAGACGCTACTACATGAAATAACTGAATCAAGGAAAGAAAATAAGCAGGAGTTCTGAGCGGTTCAGCTGCAATTATCGGCTTTCGACACCTGTGTAAATCAGATAGAGGAGAGACTCTCGGATGCGGAGGACACAACAACGGAAATGACTAAGATCATTCAAACTCTAATACAACAATCGGAAAGCTTAAAAGCTAATGTCTGGATTTAGAAGGTTGCTCCCGAAGAGACAATTTAAGGCTGTACGGCCTCCCAGTGAACTCAGAAGTAGCCCCCATGTCCACTTTATTAGAAAATTTACTGAAGGACGTGCTCGATCTCTCTCCCACCATGGCATTCTACATTGAGAGGGCACATTGGACACTCCAGGCAAAGCCAACTGACCCTGCAGCACGCCTGAGATCTATAATCTATAATATTTAAACTGAACTCGTACTCTGCCAAAGAAGAAATACTACGACGAGCATGGGCAAAAAAGGACACAAGATATCTAACTCACAGGTTATATCTTGATCACAACTATCCAACTGAAATACAAGCGGAGAGAATCAAGTACATGCCCATTCTGAGAGCGCTTAGAGAAAAATCAATACGCTTTCACACTCTTTACCCTGCACGATTGAGGGTGTTTTGGGACGACGAGATGAAGATCTATACCACCGCAGACGAAGCTCTGGATGCCCTGGGGAAACGTAACATCGTAGTCAAAGAGAGAAGGAACCAAGAGTTGGGAACCTTCTAACCAGCAAGCAGTTAACAGGAAAGTATGGGGAACCAGAAAAGAGATGCACACAGAGTTGTCACGCAGCATCCAGAAGCTCCTCGAGAAGAAGCCAGTTTATCGAGAGTCTCCTCCCTGAAACAATCGCTGCCACAGGGAGTTTCAAATTTAGCACCGAGAGAACTCTTTTCTCCGACTCAAATGTGGATTTGGTTATACTCTTTGCCGTGGAACCGCAGGATGAGTACAAGAGTTAATTTTATGTAGGATTTGGAAAATGCAGTCTAAAAAAACGGAAACCTGACTACGGGACTCTCTTGTTTATAACAAACTGTACCGAACATTAAAACGGTGACTCTATTAAGGGAGGGAGGGCTTTTCGTTTATGTTCTTTGTTTCCCTCCTCCTCTGAAGCTGTAAACAACGAATTAATAAGCTCAGAAGGGTACGGGTAAGGAGGAGGGTTGGAAGCCTGAAGTAGTGCTACTAAGTCTCCGCGAGCTAACCTATGGGGGGGGTGTGTGTGTATTAAGATGAGAGCATATTTAAAGTTACTGTTTAGGGGGATTGATATAGTATTGATACAGTTATTGCCTGAGGGCTTTCTCCCCTTTCCCTCAACCCCCCT
The DNA here is from genome assembly GCA_016271365.2 of Neoceratodus forsteri. Classification (NCBI taxonomy): domain Eukaryota; kingdom Metazoa; phylum Chordata; order Ceratodontiformes; family Ceratodontidae; genus Neoceratodus; species Neoceratodus forsteri. Next base: position 718,664,658 of record CM057455.1, read on the forward strand.
CGACAGAAGTTAGAAGAGATTTCAACTAGAGCACCAAGACAATTCCTGAAGATGTACAACTAAACTGAAGGGCCTAGATGTACGAATAATTTATCCCAGGGGAAAATAGACCTCTCGCATTGAGAGGGAGCGAAGATGGGAGTCACGACAAGATACCTGGGTCGGGGCTCCTCAATGGATTAAATATAGCCTTTTCAAAGGCCTTTATAGCCTGCCTGGCGAGAGCTTGTCGATGGCTCTAAACTAAAGCCTCCTTTTGGGAGACCCAACACGACTAGCGTGGCTCGGGGGTCCTCCGGAAACGGTAGGGTAAATATCTCCCCCGTTCTCCTATAAATAGGAGTACAAAGGGGCTAGTAAAATTGAATAGCCCCCAACCTTGGAAGTACACTTGTTGCAAGTTTACTGTTGAAATGTTACAAAAGTTTTGTGTTAACTGTAAATATTTGTTTGAGTTTGGCAATGCAGGGCAATCGAGAATGGCAGGCAACAGAGGTGTAAATACAAAAGTAATGGAACAGAGGAAAATTGGGGTAGCCACCATGGGGGAAAGCTGTAAAAAGGGAGGTAAAACAAACCAGAGAGATGCCTCTAAATTGGTGAAATGATGCAAAATTGGGCTGTATGCACGTATAATGTGCATGGTTTTATGAACCCCATCAAAAGGACAAAGATACTTCAGTCAATGAGGCGTCAAGGGGCAAGTATTCTATTGCTACAGAAGACCCACCTCTCATAAGCTGAACACAAAAAATTTGAGAAACTAGATTTCTCCCAGGTGGTTGCCTCATCATATAAAGGGGGAAGGCGTAGGGGAACAGCTGTGTTGATAAGAAAGGGTACCCCCTTTGAAACCACAGATAAAGTGGTCAACAAGGAGGGTGGGTATGTATTTGTCAAGGGTTTACTGGAAGGTCAGCAACTAACACTTGCATCAATATATATGCCCTCGGCCTCGGAATTCTCAACCTACCGAAACTTTTTCACAAAACTAGCAGGATGGGTGGAGGGTAGATTGATCTGTGGGGGTGATTTCAACCTCGATATAATGGGGGGAGCGGTAGTTCCACCCAAGGTAGAGCAGGTAAGCTAGGTAGAAAGGTTCAAAAGCTGATGCAGGAGCTGGGTTTTGAAGACACCTGGAGGCACTTACGGGGGCTGGGACGTCGACACACGTTCTACTCGCAGGCACACGATTCATATTCCTGCCTGGATTATTTGATAACGCAGAAGGAACAACTAGGTTCCATCCAGCAGATCTGGCTGGGAGACTTCGTTCTTTCAGACCACACGCCTATTTTTTGTAAGATACAATCCCTAACACCTAAAAAAAGAATGTTTTGGAGACTTAACCTATCATTACTTAGGGGTAAGGAGACGCAGGAAGAGATTAACAATACAATAATTCAGGCAGTACTGGATAACGATTTGCAGGGAACATCAACATCAATATTATGGGACACAATTAAGGCAATAGTGAGTGGGGGGAAATTATTGCAATTTCCTCACACAAGAAAAAACAGAGGAAGGAAATGAGGCTCTCATTAGAAAACAAAATAGGAATACTGGAGGAGGAACAAAAGATTAAGCACTGTAAAACCCGAACCCGGGAATTAGGTGCTCTTAAAAAACAGCTCAACACTATCCTAGATTATGCAGTAGAGCAAAAATTGATGTTTTTTCGTCATAGATGCTACGACGGGGCCCCTAGGTTTACGAGAATGGTTGCAGCCCAGTTAAGAGCCCGTAAGGCAAAATCCACTACTGTAAAAATTAAACACATGGTCTCAAATGACCTTAAAACTACCACCAAGGCCATTTCAGAGGCCTTCCGGGACTACTATTCTGCTCTCTATTCAGAGGAAACAGACCCTTCCGTGGGGGAAATTAGGGATTTCCTGTCAACCCTTAAGCTTCCTGCCCTATCGCAAGAACAAGGGGAAAATTTGATAGTCCCAATCTTACCCAGTGAAATTGCGGCTACGGTAGGGGGTCTAAAAACAGGCAAGTGTGCAGGAACCGACGGGCTCCCTGGAGAGTTGTATAAGACCTTTACCAAAACACTAACTCCTCTACTCACAAGGGTGTTTACCTCTGTGACTTCCTGGAATGGTGAGATCCCCCTTCCTGGAATGAGGTGATAATTTTGGTCATACCCAAGGGGGGCAAGGACCCAACATGTTGTTCCTCATGCCGCCCCATCTCTATTTTAAATACAGATTATAAGATACTGGCCACGATACTGTCCAAGCGCCTAGTTAAATATGCCCCAATCTTAATAAACATGGACCAATGTGGTTTCATCCCGGGACGCCAAGCTCAGGACAATGTGAGGCGCACAGTCTATATCATGGAACAGATTAACGAGCAACAAATTCCAGCAATTTTGCTGGGACTCGATGCAGAGAAAGCCTTTAACAAGGTGACATGGAAATATTTAAAAGAGGTCCTGCTCGAGTTTAACTTCCCCACCCCATTAGTAGACACCATCTTCAAATTTTACAAAAGCCCAACTGGCTATATGCGGGCAAACGGCCACATCTCAGAAAGATTCAGTTTGCTACGAGGGACTAGACAGGGGTGCCCCCTCTCCCCACTCTTGTTCGCTTATTATATAGAGCCCTTGGCCCAGAGCTTGAGGCAAACACCGGAACTGCAGGGTGTCCTGGTTGGGGGATCGGAACAGAAACTGGCCCTATTTACGGATGACATCTTACTGTATGTCACCAACCCGGAAATATCGTTGAAGGCACTATTTACAATAATCAGGTGATTTACAAGTCTGTCGGAATTCACCCTCAACGTGGGTAAATCAGAAGCTCTGGCTTTTAACTTCACACCGACTCCATCGAGTAACAAGCAATTCCCAATTAAGTGGGATAAAGAAAGCATAAGATACCTGGGGATTCAAATCCCTAGAAACTTGGGGGAACTGTCGGTTCAAGACTATGATCCATTGGTTCATAATATAAGACAGGACTTGAGGAGGTGGTCCATGCTTCCCACGACACTCTACGCTAGGAACCTAACCCTAAAAATTAACATACTCCCAAGATTCCTGTACTTATTTCAATGCGTCCCATGTACCCTTACCTCCAAGGAACTCTTATCTTGGCAGAAACTACTAAATAGTTACCTATGGAACTTCAAGAGACCTAGAGTAGGCTTCTTGAAGCTAACTCTTCCTAAAGATTGAGGAGGGCTAGCTCTCCCTTCACTTCTTGAATATTGGATGGTTTCACAAATGAGGTTAGCACTATTATGGGGTAATAAAACCTACCAGGCAAGGTGGAGGCAGATAGACTTGGAGAGAGTAACGTCGATCCCTCTCCCGGGATGCCTATTCTCTCCCCCGCATCTCAGAGTGATATCTCAAACAGTCCCTCCCGCGTCAGTGGCCATCCTGAGGGGATGGCAAATGGGTAAGAAACATAAAACGTTTTAACAGCATTGCTGGAAATACAAATGGTTTATCTTAAACCAAGCATTTAACAATCAATGGTGTAAAAACCAAATTAAAAAAGGGCTTGAGGCTCCATGGCAACTTCTGAGGGGAACTGGTATCTTGAGTTTTGAAGAGGCCCAGATAAAATTTGGGTGGACAGAAAAGGATAGGTTATTTTTCTATCAAATAAAAGACTATATCTTAAAGCAGTTAAGGCAGCAGGAAAAGAATACTTTTGTACTAGAGGAGGACCCCCCATTTGTGCAAATATGGACATCGCAATACAGTGAGAAAGCCATAACAGTCATATATAAATCCTTCATACATCGGGTCATGTATGCAATGACTTCAGTGCAAACAAAATGGGAGCAGGAGCTTAACCATCCAATAACAGCTAGAGAACGGGATAAGATCTGGAGAGGTACCTGGGCGACCTCTTCCTCTCCGATGTGGGGGGAATTTGTCTAGAAGGTGCGGGTGAGGTACTTCATGGTTCCCTCAGTTATGGCTTTGGGTGGGCCGGGGGGTCCCTCCCGGTGCTGGAGGGAGTGTGGAGAGAAGTGTGCCTCACATAAACATATATTTCTGGAATGTCCTGTGATAGGGGGCGTCTGGCACCAGGTCACAGAACATATAAAAGGGATCTTAGATATACAAGACAAGATTGAACCCCTTAACTTGATTCTGGGAGTCCCGCCGTTAGGGCTTAGAGATAGAGCCCAAAGATACCTATGGGCAATATTATTGGGATCAGCTTACAAATCAATAACTAGAAAATGGCTCCAAGCAATCACTCCTCAGATTAAAGAATGGAAAACAATAATCCTTCATATCCAGCAAAATGAACAGATTTCCATGGGCCTTCAGGATTGAACAGAAGCCTTTATAACAAGGTGGGCGAGGTGGGAGCTTTACCATGAAAAGGTGCTTTAGTACCCTTCAAGAAAGGGAAAACTATAGGGGTAATTGTAAGCTGAGGGATAATGAGTAGAAAGAGTTATATCTTAGCTGTACTCTGGAATGAAATGGCAAAAATGTACCCCTAGCTACCTTGTAACTTTTAATGGTAAAGAAGCAACAAACAGACTACAAGAGATGACCCTGCACATAGTTGTTAATGATTGCCAAAACTATGTTATGGTTAATGTGTTATACCAAGTATTTAAAAATGGTGAAATACAAAAAAGGAAAATTTTTGTATTGAACTGTTAATGTAAACAAGATGGACAAAAGAAGTTATGCAATAAAGCAAGTATAAAAAAAAAGTATTAAAAATTGTGCCAGGCCAACCTCAAGCTATAATGTGGAGACCTATCACATACAGTGTGGTACATCAAATCTTTTTGTTGACCAACAAAGTTGGTTCCGTTATACCAACAGCCAGAGGGACTAAGAACGAGATGGAGAAGAACATAACTGGGCCCTCAGAACCACTATCTAGTCTGACTCTTGAACCATATTAATGGTATGGTAGAGGCATAAGTCAGTGAGCACAGGCAAACCTGGAGAAGTTATAAAATTCACAAGTACCATTTAATAAAATTAAAAATAGCACAGGATAGCTCTTCATACAGGCAGTTCAAACAAAGTCGACATCTGAGTCTCTTTAAAATCTCCCTCTCTCTATAACTCAACAGAAACATTGCTCTCTTTTTTTGTAAGATGTTTTTTTTCCTGACAGTTTAAATTCTGCATCCTATTGGTGTAAATCAATCTCCTGTTTCTCACGAAATGTCTCAGAACTTTATAAATTTATTTCCTGAGGCTACCATGCAGGTGCAACACAACAGAACATTCTGTCCCACAGCTGGTCTCCTGTTGACAATTTTGTACACAAGCTTGTTTTCCAGATTGATATCTTTTCTAATAAACCCAAACAGCTTTCTGCATTCATTTCAACAATATAACTATATAGATTTGCAGACCAAGGGATCACAGTTTCGCATAAAGATATATATATATATATAAATATAAATCACTGCAAAAAACTTTGTTAATGCACCATTAGGGTTGAAGCATTAAAAGTAGTGAAATAAGACATTAGGGTTCCCAAGCCCAAGATCCCACTCCCACTGTGCATACAGAAACAGGCATGAGGGGAACTTAGGATTCTGAACCCTAAGACCCTACCCCACCCTCAGTTTCCAACCCTAAGACCCCACCCCCACCCTGCATGCAGGAACAGGTGTGTCGGGTGTGCCTTGGCATTTCGAACCCTAATGCTCACCCCATTCCAAGTTTAAGTAAGCTAAGATGTGTACAGAATAAGAGAATGGGGTGAGCATTAGGGTTCGAAACACCAAGGCACACCCATCATACCTGTTCCTGCATGCAGGGTGGGGTCTTAGGGTTGGGAACCCTAAGCTTCCCTCATGCCTGTTCCTGCATGCACAGTGGGAGTGGGATCTTAGGCTTGGAAACCCTAAGGTTGTATTTCCCTACTTTTGATGCTTCAACCCTAATGGTGCATTAACAACATTTTTTGCAATGAATTTCCTTACTTTTTCAGAAAGTTTATTTGTATCCTTATTTGCCTGTGGGAGTGCAGGGCCCACACCCTACATAACTGTCCTTGAGTTACAGTAGGAGCGCAAGGCCCTTCAGGCCCTGTACTCCCATACTCCGTGATGTTCCTTACTTTAGTGTGGCAGCACAGGGTCCTCTGGACCCTACGCACCCACCCCTCCGTAGATGCATTACTAAATTATCAGCATTGCCATCTTATCCCAGCACACGTACCTGGTAGAGAAAATTTTCAAATGTCCACCAAAACATAATTTTGCACAACTGCAATGCCATGTTGCACCACAGATACAAAAAACACATTTTGGACAGGATTTAAAAAATGACAGGTGTCACATATATGAGGTCCGGTAATAAGAAGGTTATGTTGAAAATTTCAGGTTAAAATATTTAAAATTTCCAAATATGCAAGCAAGACGACCGAAATCGCAATGAATGGTCATAACTTTTACATTTATTTTGTCTCCTAATTGACGCCACCTCATAAACCCTGTAGGTGAAACTATTCAAATCTGTGGCAAAATGCCATTCCACGCCACAGGTGCGAAAACGAATTTTGGGCAGGACGTGAAAAATGAGAGCTGTACTGTTCATGAGGTGGTATGAAAAAATGGCTATGCTGAAAATTTGGAGTGAAAATATTAAAACTTGGCAATGTTACACATATGCGTAGAAAAATTTCAACAAGCGCATGTAACTCAGCAATTTTTATGAACTGTTTCACCAAATTTTCAACATGGGCTTTTTTGGGACCCCACTTTATGAACAGTTGCACTGTCATTTCATTAATCGGTCCTGAAAGGTGTTTTTGTGCGACCGTGAAATCAGCTTCTGAGCCCGAGTAACAAAATGACAGTGACAGTGTTCATGAGGTGGAGTTCCAAAAAGCCCATGTTGAAAATTTGGTGCAAAAATACCAAAAAATTGCAGATTCAAGATAAGTTCAAAACGACACTTAAATACATTCTTTTTTTTTACTTGCACTTTATACTCCCCCTGCTCCCTGAGCCCCCCACCATCAGGAGTCACCTATGGTGTCTGCCCCTTATTCTCTCCACCTACCTGGAGCCTGTGGGTGTTCCCCCATGGAGCCTTAGTTCCACCCCCCCCCGGTGGGGACAAGGTAGGGTCTGTACACCCCAAGCTTCTGGTTTCATCGTGTCAATGCAGCAGGACATGCAGGAAAGAGATGTGGGGTCTGCACCGGGCGCTCCATCTTCCCGGTGCTCAGGGAGCTGATTTTTCACTGTTCTTTGGGGGCGTGACGTGCACCCAGACATCAAGGCAGTAACGCCAACATCTGCCACACCCCAACCCCTCAGAGTGGCTTCGGTGCTTGCTGTGCCTCTGGTCTCCACCAGAGGCCAGTCAAGCGCTGAGCCTAGTTCCCCCCTCCCTCCCTGGAGAAGGCGAACGGTCCTCGGATGCTTGAGCCTCCTCCCAATGGCCAACCCTCCATCTTCCCGGGCATGTTCCCAAACCCGCAAGATGACGGCGGATGACCTCCGGTACTAAGTATAGGACGGGGGGGAGGTGCTCAATGGGAGGGTAGGGATGGGGAAAAGGGATGGACGGGACGATAAGCAGGGCCTCTACTTTTCTGCGGCACAGTGGGACCAAATTCTGCGGCAAGACTACCATTTGCCGGACAACTTCTGCGGCGGTGGTTTGTAATTTCTGCGGAAGTTCTGCGGCACTAACAAACTACCACATCACAGTGGCTGCTTGTCATCCTGACTTCACTTTCTTGGCAGTTTTTATAGCAATCAGGCTGGTGGAAAGCACAGTAACACCAGTTCAAAAAATAACAGAATTATAAAAATAATTTTATGCCTAAAAAGGCAAAACAAATGTCTCTCCCTTAAGGTCCTAGCCTGTTAAATAAATGACATATGCAGAGGGGATCTTATGTGATAAATACGGTATTTCTATATGCATGCTCTCTGTCCCACTAATGAGGTTTCCACTGTCTATCACTTATATATTTGTATGTGCTTTCTACACCACTCATGAGGTTCCCACTGTGTATCACTTACAATATATATTTATATGCAATCTGTAACATACATACATATACATGTGTGTGTGTATGTGGTGAGAGAGACAGAGATTGTGTGTGTATGTGTGTGTGTGTGTATATACATATATACTGTATATATATATATTTTTTTTTAATTTCCATGAACTTGCATCCTCATTCATACAAGTCCCATTAGAAATGGAATACAGGAGTTATTGCAAAACTCATTTTTGATGTCAACTTGCTTTCCCTGACACACTGCATAACACCATCAGGCCATGATATGCATGTGAACCAATTGTGAGATAGAGCTCTCCAGACCAGCACAATGTGTCCACCATGTGACAGAACACTGCACCATACCTTCCCAGGCTCTGAGCAATGATGTGTTCCACCAATCCTTGTGCTGCCCAGCCAGCTTCCAGAGCTAATCTCTGAACCCTAGTTGCCGGCACGGAAACACAGCATTCTACCATCTGGCCCAACAGCTGTCCCTGCACACAACATTTCTCCATAACTTTTAGGTGATTCTATCAACCAATGACAATATGTAATCAAAAACCCCTGGCAAAAATGCGTACAGTGCAATTATTTATTTAACAGGTCTATTCTTTCAACAGGTCTGCACATTATTATATTCCACTTTTCTGGGCATAATTACTTCATTTTTCTTAAAAATTACAGTTAAATTCATTTTACCAGTTATTCATTTCAGATGGCATCTCTATACCTTAAAGGCACAAACAGGTTTGTACAATGTGAGGTATGGACTTAACAGGTCTGTGCTATTGACAAGGTTTTGTTTAAGTTGGCCCTAGTGCAATAATGTAAGACTGAAAATTGTATTAGTATGTAGTGCAGGTTGATTAAATATCACCATGCCTGATGTGCTGTGCCACCGTCTCTGGCAGTGGGAGCTGTGGTAGATAAGTGACTGTTCATTTCTGTTGCAGATTGCAGCCATTTCATTAGCTAATGTATGATGTTATAGCAGTGATAACATCACATTCTGAGCATACAGGGGGTTTAGGATATAAAAAGAGGGGAAGGGAACCAGATTCTATGGAAAAACAGAAATATTAATAAAAACTCAATAAGAAGAGTGAATTCTGTGGCACCGCAGAAGTTCTACGGTAGATTGCAAGTTCTGCACAGAATTCTGCGGCCCAGAATTCTAGGGGCCTTGACGATAAGGGACAGTTTTCTTTTATTCAGGACAAAAAAAAAAAGATGTCTGGGACCATTTTCTTTTTTACAGGTTTTAAAACAGAAATTTGCAACAAAGATTTTGGGATACTGGGAGTGGGCTCCCCAGTGTCCGACCCTGCAAGGGATCAGGGCGCTAAATGATTTCTTGGGACACTAGGAGTGGGCTCCCCAGTGTCCCACACTGCTGGGATGGGGTTTAAATATGTCTGGGGACACAGGGAGTGGGTTCCCCAGTGTCCCACACTGTGGGGGAGAAACACTGGGATAACTTTGGCAATTTACAATATCTTGACTCCACATTTTCAACATACCCATTTTTTCACACCATCTCATGAACAGTACAGCTGTCATTTTTCACATCCTGTCTGAAATGTGTTTTTGAACCTGTGGCGCAGAATGACATTTCAGCACAGATTTGAGCATTTTCAATTATGGGGTTTATGAGGTGGAGTCATAAGAAGGATATGTTGAAAGTTTGGGGTCAAAATATTAAAAAACAAAAAATGTATTGAGTAACATTGTTTGCAAGGATGTCTGGTGCACCTCTGGGGAACATGCTGCCTTACCGTGCCAGTCAGCTGAATTCAGGTGTGAACTCAGTAAGCCGGATTACTGACACAAGGCTGATGAGGAAGGTGCTGTAGCATGCAGCACCAGTCACCCCCTGGGTAAGGATGGTGCAGTGTTTTGGTGCAGACTCCACACTCTGTGGAGGGTCAGGGAACCTCACTCACAAGGTATTAGCATGCGTGTTGGGGTCTGCTGGGACCATGCACTGCATCAGGATTGTCTTTAATATTGCATTTTGCTCATTTTGCACAGGTCCCTATTGAGAATACAGTTCCACTATCACAAAAAGAAAGGAAATTCGTTGCAAAAAACTACCTTAATGCAGAGATTAGGGTTGTAAGAACGCAAAGTGTACAAAGACAGGAAATTAAAAAACATGAGGGATTTGGGTCTCCGGAGTATTGGCGAATCAGTGGTGGGGTCTGTCTTAGGGTTGTCAACCCTAATGCCAACCCTCCCAGACCACAGCCTCCTGTCTGAAGCACAAGATACAGCTCCAACCTAGTGCCTCATAGTGATACAGTAAGGGCCTGTACATATTTGGCCTCATCTTATCCAGGGTAGGGGTGGGCATTAGGGTTAGCAACCCCAAGTAAGATCCCACCACTGATTCGCCAATACTGTGGAGACCCAAACCCCTAATATTTTTTCATTTCCTGTCCTTGTACGCTTTGCATTTTTACAACCACAATCTCTGCATTAACGTAGTTTCTTGCAACTATATTTACAAAATGGAGATGATGTCATCCTCCAAATCCAAACTTCTGATTGTATAAAACACATCACATGACCGTGCGTATATCAGAGCATGATCACACACCTCAGGATGGTTTATCTATTACACACACACATATATATATATATATATATATATATACACACACACATTTTTTTTTTTTTTTAACCACAGAGAAGCAAAGGAAGAAAGAAAGACTAGAAATAGCAAGTAAAGAGCCAGCCCGGTGGTGCTGAGGGTTGAGGCGCTGGACGCCACACCTTGCGCCATGCCAGCGACCCGGGTTCGGGAACGAGCCCGGGCCATCGGGGGTTGGCAGGGGAGGGAGAGGATTGAGCGTCCGGAGGACAGCTCTCCTCTCCCGGAAGGGTGGGGCGGGGTGCCAGCTCGGCACTTGTCTGGCCTCTGGCGGAAGCCGGAGGCACAACAAGCACATGAGCACACAGAAAGGGCTGGGAGTGAGGACATCGACGGGGACGCCTTGACATTTGGGCGTAGCCACTCCCTTAGAACAAGGGAAAACACACACACACCGGAGCACCGAGGGGAAGGAGCGCTGGGTATGGGCCCTCATGACTACTGCCTGCCTGACCTCCGGAGGGACCCAACAAAGTTGATTGATCGAGGTGTGGGCTCACCTTGTACCCACCTGGGAGACATAGCCACGGTTCCATGGGGGTCTACTGGGGTTCCAGATAAGGCAGTAGTGAGGTGATACCCTTAGCGACTCTGACCAAGCGGGGCTCCGGTGTAGAGAGGACTGAGATAAAAATACAATATCAAAAAAAAAGAAATAGCAAGTAAAGGAAGTGAGATAACAACAGAAACTGTGGGACCATCGGAGTAGCCAATTTTAAGGTACCACAAGAACATTTGATTGTGCAATTAGACAGATAAATGGACAGAATAGGAGAGGACAACTCTCTTTCTACCCATCTCTCTCTCGTCACTCCTGCTTACTCTATTTATCATAAGTTATTTTTATTTGACATTCTGCATTTTTGTAATGTATTTGTCCTTAAGCATCCATTGTACTTTTGTTTCAATGCCGCTCTCTCAAGCTTTTTCATAGTTTTTATTCCCTTCCACTTGTACATGGCAATTGTCACCCTGTAATTATTTGCAAATACCTTTGCTTGTTTGTCTCTTCAGTCCCTCGGTCGCACCGGAAATGAGCTTCGTTAGGAAGGAAGGAAGGAAGCAAGGATGGGTCTGTCTCCAGAACACATTGTTAATGACCTAAGTGGATAACTGGTCTTCATGGATGCATAAATTTGCAGACTGCTTTAGCACTTTAATATATGCTTAAGTAAGTTTTTGTAACTCTTTTTAAAATAATTTTATTGCACTGACCCTTTCTTAATCAGTTGAACTTGCAGTACTTGAAATGGGTATTTAGATTTGCATTTTTTATACAGTATAAAAGAACATCAGTAGGAGGCCATATTTATGCATTGAAAAAGCTCTACACGGCCGGCCCAGTGGCATGGAGGGCTGATGCATCATGCCTTACCTCGTGCCACGCCGGCGACCCGTGTTCGCTGTGCAAGCGGTTTGCTGGGGGTCAGCCGGGGTGGGAGAGGACTGAGCTTCCAGAGAACAGCTCTCCTCTCCTGTGGAGGGGTGGGACTGAAGATCAGTGCATGCCTGGCTCCTAGTGGCAGCTGGAGGCTAGCACACCGATCCCACAAGACGGGGGTGGAGGAGACAAAAGGAGATGCCTGGCATGCTGTGTGTGGAAGTGCACAGCTCGGCCACTGGCATTATTGCAAGCTAAGTCCCGCACTTGGGGATCTGGAGAAACAGGAGGCAGAAAACACCATGGACTGGCAGGATGACTCCGGCCCTCCACAGCTGCCGCACCCGGCCAGCTGGCACCTGAAGCCAGAGGCGAGTACCAGTGGACGCTGGGATGACAGGGCTGGGGGGGGGGCTGTGAGGAGAATAAAGAAAAAAAATATATATAAAAGCTCCACACAAGAAACCTTGGCACCTAATGGTGTTGCTGCTGCTTGTAAGTGCTATCATATTTATACGCTATATGCAACATAATAACAGCACTTTATGCACTGAATTTAGTGTCTTTAGACTGGTAGTGCTGCACTGTGTGCTCAGATGTTTTGCTGCTGCGATGTAATTTTGTGTGTGGACCTGTCATATTCACGACTAGTGTTGGCAAAGTGAAGCTGAGCAGTTCAGGCACACAAAGGACATAAGAAGAAACTTTTACAAGGTTGGGGTTCCTGTCAACACTACCGTAGCTAGAGAAAACTTTAAGAAAGAATTTGGACAGTTGAAGTTCTGGGAAGAAAAATACAAATTAGATTTTAATAACAAGTGTAAAGTAATGCATTTCGGTATGGGAAAAAAAAAATCAGAGAACAAAATATCATCTAAATGGCAGAGAACTTAAGGAAACCAGTGGGGAAAAAGGATATGGGAGTTATGGTCTCTGAGGACCTTAAATTTGATCGGCAGTGCACTGATATTGTAAAGAACTACTATGAGCTACTGGGGGTGCACTGGAAGACATATTAGTAGCGGGGACAGAAGGGTTATTAAGTCACTGCTTGGAGTGCCGGTGAGGCCAGAGTTGGAATACTGTGGACAGTTCAGGGCACCGCAAAATGAGGGTGGAATAAGGATGTTGGAAGGAGTCCAAAGGAAAACCACATAAATGGCAATGAGTATGAGGGGCTTGAATTATGACAAAGGGAAGCCTGTAGTCCCTGAACAGAGAAGGTTAAAAGGAGATATATGTTCCTGATGCATAGAGCTACTAGGAATATAGACCTATGGGAGTGTAGGGGTCTGCAACTGAAAGACAGACAATATGATGGCGGGGGCACGGTATTCAGCTGACAGGTGAACTATTTAAAACCAATAAAAGGAGATTCTACATGAAACAGAAAGCTGTAACTATGTTGAATAGTCTCTCAAGGGAAGTTGTAAATTTCAGGACTATGGATTCCTTTAAGGATAAATTAGATACATTTTTAAGGGAAAACAGTATTTTAGGCCATGGCCATTGAGAAATGGCTAGCTAACAAATAAGCCTGAAGCCTTCTATAGCTCATAGTTTTCCAATGATCCTCCGATAAGGTACAGGTAGTGTGATCAAAGCCAGTTCTTGCAGAGGTGCTTCAGCAGGCACTTTGGCGTGCCGTGCCTCTGGGGCAGTAGGAAATTCCAAGCCTGGGAACTGTACAATGCACGGGGGTGGCTCCCAGAGAGACAGTCCATCAAAAATACTCCTTGACATGGAAGAAGCCTCCAAAGTTATTGCCCATTACACAGGGCAAGGTGGTGGAGTCAGCATATGGTGGGGTTTTGTTACATATACAACACAAAAAATTTATTACAGATCCTTTCCTGAGCAATCGGGTGTGAATTTAACAGTATTCTGAAGTGTTTGGTATACCGGATTTCGTGCTGGAATACCAACATCCTGTGTGTGGTAATTGGATTGGATTACCAAACTCTCTTCCACTACACTGCCAGCTGCTACTGCTACAATACAGAAAAACCCATCCCCCCACCAGTCCCAATTTACCTCCCACCTCCATCACTATAAAATGTATTAAAAATCATGTTCCAATACAGTGCAATCATTCTGATCTCTGTCTCATTGAAGGGCCCAAATGCCAGTATTTAGGCTTAGTACTGCTTTGCATATGAAGGAGAGAGGAGTTGGAGTACTAACAGATCCACATTGAGAGAAACAGGATTTTTCTCACTTGCAACTGGTCGGAAGGGATATGCTAGGTTCAGGAGGTGGCAATTGGATCCTGGAGTCAGGGCGACTGGCACCTTCCCCTCTGGACTGAATCTCTGGATCCTGATCCATGAATTACCACTGGAAGACATCACCTGTTGGAGATTTTCCCTCTGGGTGGTTCAGCCTGATGGTGTCCATGGAGTATCTCATCCTTGTGCCCTAGGGGGCATATAAGCAGGGAAAGAAGGAACAGAATGCACTCATATCATATCACCATGCCAGTGTCTGTGCCGTACCACCCTTTGAGACTGGAGTATTAAAGGAATTCCTTTAATGTCCCTCACTGCTCTACCTCAACCGGTCAGTCCACTTTCTCAGTATGGCTGCTTTCTCTCTGGGAATCTCTTCCTTTCTTCCTCCTCCCGTAGGCTTGCTCTCCCTTACCTTGCCCTTAAACCCCTGCTTAAGTTCCACTTCTCAATGCATGCTCCTGACCTCACCTCTTGAGCATCTTGACAGCACGCCACACTCGGGAGGAGGGGGGAGCTCACAGGGAACAAAAACGGGGAGAAAAAAACCTTTGGCCCCAGATAGGCGATGTACCCACAGTGCCTGGCCGCTGCACACCGAACACTGGACCTCCGCCTCTGCCCCTTCGATCTCCTCGCAGACCTTAGGGCAGGTGGGGTCCCTCAGGGAGAAAGTAATGTCCTTGAAGAAGGCAGGGTCACAGTGGGCGGTAGAGAGGCAAGGCGAGTTCGGGGCCTGAGAGAGTTCTGGGTCTCCGGAGGTGATAAACAGAACTGTGTTAAAAAAAAAAATCCACCAAAAGATACTATGAAGTGCAGAAAACAGTCCTGTATAATAAGTACTACAAAAACTCTTAATAAAACTAATTACAGATATTATAAAAAGTTACTAGTTCAAAAGGTATGCAAAATAGTTATATCCAAAAATTCTTAGCAAAGGAAAACATAACTATCTAAATGCCTATAATTGAATTCATATTAATGACTGTAAATAGATTATTCAAATTATACATCAATCTTAGGCAAACAATGAATAGCATACGTAAATGTAAAAAATAACAGTTGCATAAGAACTTACTGGAACAGGAGATCTTCAAGGGGATCTCGGTCACCAGGTCACACTGTAGGAACTTCACCGCTGATGAAGCAGAATCCATATGGAAGATTTTCCACCAGTACAACTGTGGCCACCCATGCCGAGGTCACCTGCTGACATCATCAACCCTATAAAGGCATAAGTGCCCTGCTCCCGCCTCAGTTCTTTTCCCTGGAGACTAAGGGAGCAAACTCTTGCCATGGGAGACCGAGGGGAGAGAGGTGCCCAGGCCTAAGTAAGAGGCTGGATACACCAGCTAGCCAGTCTGAGGCACTGACCCAAGCAGGGGGATGGTGGGCGGGAAGGCAGGCCTGATGACTGAGATCCCGTCGAAGATCTACTGTTACAGTAAGTTCTTAAATACTGTAACTGTTCTATCTTCTTTGGGGGGTATCGCACTCATCGGGTCACACCCTAGTAACGAGTTCCAAGCAGTTACAAGTGTTGCAATATAGTCTGGGAAGGTGGCCAACCGAGGCCTAGGACAGGAGACCCTGCAGAACAGCCTGGCCAAAGTCTGCTCAGGCTCTAGAAGCAATGTCCAGACTACAGTGCTTGGTGAAAGAATGGATGGTACTTCTAGGTGGAAGTGGTGCAAATGTCAGTGGCTGAGACCCCCTTGAAACAGGCTACAGAGGCAGCCAGGCCTCTTGTGGAGAGGACTTTCACCGCCCCTGGCAACTCCTTGCCATGCTTGTTGTAGCAGAACAAAATGCAACTGGCCAACCATTTAGACAAACATTGTTTAGAAACGTTAGCGCCCTCTCTTCCTTGGGCAAAAGAAACAAAAAACTGCTTTGACTTCCTACAGTCCTTTGTTCACAGCAGGCAATATTTCAGAATTCTGCGCACATCTAAAGTATGGAGCAGTGCTTCCCCTGGATTGGCATGCTCTGGGAAATAAACAGGTAGGCGGATAGATTGGTTCAAGCTAAATTCAAATACCACCTTAAGAAGATACTTAGGATTTGTGCGCAAAGACACCCTGTCTTTGTGAAAAATCAAATAGGACTCCTTACACCAAAGAGCCTGAAGCTCAGAAATCCTTCAAGCAGAATTAACAGCCACCAAAAATAACGCTTTCCACGAGAGAAAGCGTAGCTTGCAAGTCATGGATGGCTGAAACAGAGACAGGGTCAATTTCTCCAAAACAAATTTTAAATCCCAAGTCGGGACAGGGGTACAGATTGGACGTTTCAGGTGCAGGATGCCCCTAAGAAATGTATGGGACACATCCAGAAGCCACAGTACGATCATCCACTGACTCGGGACAGGCAGAGACAGCTGAGAGGTGCACCTTGAGGGAGGAGTATTGGAGGCCTGAGTCCGACAGTGATAACAGGTAGTCCAGAATCTGGCTTGCCGGACAGGTGAAAGGGTCCAGATGATGATTGGCAGACCAGATGGGAAACCTCTTCCACTTCATGGCATACGTGGCTCAAGTGTAGAGCTTCCGAGCTGCCATGGGGATGCCTGCTACCTTCTGAGACACTTCAAACTGGGCAACTGCTATGTACTCAGGAGCTAGGCATGCAGATGAAGGGACCTGAGGTTCAGATGGACCAGGGTCCCCCTGAGTCTATGTCAGCAGACCTCTGCAGAGGGGCAAAGGCACCAGAGGTTTCTCTGCTTACTTTTGCAGTAATGGAAACCATATCTGTCATGGCCAGTAAGTTGTGACCAGGATCATGCTGGCCCTTTCCATCTGCAGCTTGATTAGCACCCTCTGTATTAGAGGGAATAGAGGGAAGGCGTAAAGGAAACTCCCACTCCAGGAGAGAGACAATGCATCTCACCAGAAAACTCCAGGCCCTGGATCTAGCAAGCAAACATTGGGTGGTTCTCTGTTGAGTGGGGGTGCAAAAAGGTTCAACTCTGGATGACCCCATCTGTCGGAAGAGATCTTCTGCGATGGATGACAGAAGTTCCCATTCGTGTAACCTGGAATGAGTATGGCTGAGGTTGTACTCCAGGTGTTCAGCATGCCTGGGACATGGACTGCCAGAGTTCCAGGCTGTGGTCCAGTGCCCAGTACCAGACCCTCATGGCTTCCCTGCAAAGGGCAGACGAATGCATCCCTCCCCTGCTCGTTGATGTAATAGACCAATAGATCACACTGAGATTCTCCGACTGAATCAACAACTGACCCAGAGAGAGAAGAGGCTCTGGAAGGCCTGCAGGGCATACAGAACCGCCCTCATCTCAAGGATGTTTATGTGGAGAGAAGTCTCAATCTGGGAACAAGTACCCTGGGTCTGGAAGGAACCCAGGTGTGCCCCCCCCAGCCCAAGCCAGAGGCATCCGTAGTGAGAATCTGATGGTAGGTAGGTAGAATTTTATTTTTATACATGTCATTTGGACAAAATCCAGTTTACTAGACAGACCTGTGTAATTCCTTACCTAAATACATACAATAAAGTTCCACATTTAAAGACTAACAAATAGATACAAAGGACAACAAAGTATAACTAAAATACATCCTTATAAATTATTCTAAAAGGAAATCTTATCAATTTCCACAACACAACTAAAGATGTTCAACACTCACAAATATGAATATTTAACTCCTTTATGGTTTGAATAAATGAAGAGTGACTTGTAGTTTCCCTTACATCTACAGGGAGAAGATTCCAAAAACTAGCAGCTTGATAGATCAAAGTCCTGTCCCCATATTTATTTTGAAATTTTCCTACAGATATTTTAAGTGAACTGATCTAGTTAATAACCTTTTAGTGTAATGTTTCACAGGAAACAGTAATAATGAAATTGGATGGTTCACTGATAAATGTTTCATTTTATGAATTAAAGTTAACCATTGGCACTAATAATTTATCTCCAAAGGCAACCAGTTCACTTTATTCAACAGTGAACAATGATGAGTCCGATAATTCCCCTTTAATACATATCTAGCCACACGATAGTAAGTTTTATCTAGCTTGGTCAAAAGTGCTTTATTGGTTTTCCTATATATCAGTTCACCATATCTTAACACTGGAATAATTAACTGATCAGCCAACTTTTTCCTATCTATTGTTGTGAAACATTCAGTACTTCTTCTTAGTGCTCCCACCCTTTTATTAACTTTTTTTTACCAGTTCTGTAATATGACTAGAAAAGGACATATGCTCATCAAATATAACCCCCAGATAACTATAGTCCTTAACCTGTTCTAATGTGAGTTTCCTGTATAAACACAGAGTTTATGATGGGGAGATGAGATTAGGAAAGGGACCCCTCTACAGAGGTTCTGGGGATTCATTACCCATTGGAGCACGTTGCGGACTGGAGAAGAGACCAGCACAAGCTGTTCCAGGGCATCCGTGTGCTGGTCCCACATTACCCAGAGGGTCCACTGGATCACCTGCATGAGCACTCTGGACAGGGGGAATGTGGCAATAAGGCCTAGAAGCCACAAGCAGACCCTCACGGAAATGAAATGGCTCTGTGCAACCACCTGAGCCTGCGAGATGAGGCCCTCCACTCTGTCTGAAAGCAGGAAAGCTCTGCCTTGTACAGAGTTCAGAACTGCCCCTATATACTGTAGCCATTGGGATGGGATAAAAACGGACTCAAGCAGGTTGACAGTGATGCCAAGGGAGTTGAACTGGAGGGTCCTCTCCAGGGTACGGAGAAGTTGATCCCTGGATGGGGCTTTGAGAAGCCAGTTGTCCAGACAGGGGAAGATGTACAGGCCCTCTTGCTGGAGAGCAGCAGCCATGGCTGCTAAGCATTTGGTAAAAACCCGCGGCGCAGAGGATTTTGATTTGATTTTTATTTGTATATGGGTAAGCACAGTGGGATACAATCCCTTTTACAGGTACGACCCGTGGTCAATCAAATACATACAAAGACTACATCAGACAAGGTTATACTTAATACAGAACATAGTAATAGGAATAGAAATTCCACATCGAAGTAAAATTACAATTAAACGTAAGTTTAAAAAATCCTAATACAGTTTAAACTGTTATATAGATCTGTGTCACAAGGACCGTGGCTCCATAGCTAATATATACATTCAGACAGTATCAATCTAGAAAACAGCTGCACTTAGACAAATTCATAGAGTGTGTTTTCAAAGCTGCTGTAAACAACCCATGCCTCTAATATGTACTGGAATTTTGTTCCATATTGTTGGTGCATAGAATGCAAACAATCGCTGTCCTCTTGAAGTATGCATAAATGGGATTCTTAACATAGCTGGGTACCCTGATAATCTAGTATGTAATTTAGAACTAGAAATCTCAAGTTGTTTTTTTTAGTTTTAAAGGTACCCCTTTTTTGTTGTGTTTTATAAATAAATGTAGACATTACATACTTATGGTAATATTCAGCTGATACCCATCCAAGATTTTCCGATGTAGTACAGTGATGCACATTGTTAGATGTTAATAAATCAGATCTTCCAATTTTGTGCAATAGTACCAATTTCCGCCTTATAGTGCTATAAGGAGCATTGTCCACCACTATGGAAGCACAGTTCAAAATGGGCAGCAAACATTGATTAGCAATTGCCAAACGCGCCTCATCTGTCAGGAAGCTGAGCAGCCTGTATGGTAAAGCAATTTTGGAATGAATTTTAGATATAATAGCAAGTATATGTGACTCATATGTTAATGTGGGGTTTAAAACTACCCCCAAATACATAAAGCTATTTACATTTTCATACAAAACCCTATCTAACGACTCAACTTGTAAACTTGAACCAATAGCTTTTAACTTGACAGGAGTACCAAATACCATTTTTTTTTTGCTTATTTAATACTAATTTGTTATTTATCAACCAATTTTGCATAGCTTTAAGTTCCTTGGTCAGAGTTATATTAAGCTCTGATAGTACTCCCCATGGCAGAAGACAACAGCGTCGTCTGCATACATAACCACATGTGTGTCTTAACAGATGAAATAACAGAATCAATGAAAAAAAAAAAAAAAATTTGGTCCCAGTGTGGAGCCCTATGGGACTCCACACTTGACCAAGGTCTTATCAGATAAACTACTTCCAATCTTTACCATCTGAAACCTATTTGAAAGATAATTTGATACCGAAAGCAATGTTGGTGTCCCCACCCCAATATACTTGAGTCTCTCGACTAGGAGGAAATGGTCGACCAAATCGAATGCCTTGGTCAAGTCCACGAACGCGGCCCCAGTCAGGCACCCCTCTCCATACCTTCATAGACCATGCTCGTGAACTCGACCAAGGCACTCTCAACACCCCCCTCCATCTTGAAACCATGCTGACATTGTGATAATAGACCATATGTTTCTATATAGTCAGATAATTGCCCAAAAACAATCTTTTCCTGCAATTTAGATAGAGCCGACAGAACAGAGGTTAGTTTGTCTTTTATAAATTCACTAATTGAACATGCCTTATGGATTGGTATTACATATCTATATTTCCAAAAGTCAGGTACTTCTCCCAAACAGGAGGACAGGTTAAAGATCAAACTGACAGGATATGCTAGCTCTACTGAAGCTAAATGTAACAATGTGTCTGTCTTAAGTTGTTTCAAGAGTTTATACACCTCTGAGTGTGTAACTGCCTTTATGTAAAATTTTGGATTGTCCATACAGCCCCCTGCGTTATCACTGACTAAGCCAGGTTTATATTGTGTTCTATAATGATCAAGGTCTGTAAATAGTGTATTAAATTAATTTGCTACTATCAAAGGATCTGTTAACTTTTCACTGACCTTATTCATGTGAAACTTTGATTCATACAGAGGATCTATCATGTTATTAATGGTTTTCCAAAATTTAGCACTGTTTGTCAATCCCGCTGTCTGCTGTTGCCTCAGATATTGAGCCAAAGGGTAAGACTCTGAATTGGTAATGTTCACCCTGAAAATGAAACTGGAGCAACCGCCTGTGCAGTGAACACACTGAAATGTGCATGTAAGCGTCCTGCATGTCAAGGGAGCACAACCAGTTAAGATAAGAACACACTTGCACACCAGAGCCAGGAGTTTGATAGCTCTAGTGAAGTTTAAAACAGACAAAGTTTTTTGAATGAAGATTTTTATTTTTTATTTTCTGACTTTAAATTAGTCAAGTACTGGAGTTCTCAGCAAAGTGGAGGAAATCTCTGAAAGACCAGGTGCCCTGGTGCATCACCATGTAAGGCTTTATCAAGGGGCCCCTGGCAGGACACTTTTTGAAAAGACGGGTGCCGTCTACTCCTGGGCTGGGTACGGTGGAGCAAATGGACGGACTTAATAGCCCTGCCAGAGACCTGTAACTCATTAATGATGTCCTGGACATCAGGCCTGAAGAGCTCTGAGCCACTGAAGGGGGCACTGAGCACCTTCTGCTAGACATCAGCAATGAAACCCGATAGCCTGAGCCAGGCATGCATACAAAGGTAAATGCCAGTGGCAGCAGTCTTGGCAACAGTGTCAGGCATGTTGTATAGGTCCTGGAGGAGGTGTTTACTAATGTCCTTGGCAGCCTGGAGGGACTAAACGACCTCCTGCTTCTGGGAACATTCTGGGAGGGCCTGAGCAGCCACCCTGCCCTTCGTCCAGATTGTATTCTGGTATTTGACCATATGAGAAAAATAATTAGCAATCCAAAGTCCTAGAGTGGAGGACGCATAGGCCCTCTTGCCACAAAGGTCGATCATTCTGGATTCCATATCCGTGGGAGGGGAAGGAAACTAAGGTGCCTGGGCTCCTTGGAACTGTCATGCACTGCTTTGATGACCACAGAATCGGTCTCAGGCTGGGCAACATAATAGAGCGGGGCATGATAGAGCTCATCGGCCCTCCGGGCCATGGCAGGAACCATATAAGGGTGGTGCCATGCCACAGTGATGGCATTCCTCCGATCTGGCAGAATGGGAGGAATGACCTTGGGGGAAGATTCTGGGATCTCCAAAAAAATCCACCAAACTCTCTCGTGGTGGCATCCTCTTCCTCAGTGTGGAAGCCCATGGCTGTAGACAGCTGCTTCATAACACTGAAGAAGTTAGGGTCTTTAGAAGGGGACTTGGGGGGAGGGGTGTGCTTAACCGAGTCCTCGCTCACTGAAGAAGCAGTGGACCTGTCTGAGGAAAGAGGTTCCACCTGCTGACAGCTAAAGGGGAGGTTCTGATAATGGGAGACTTCAACATGCCGGATACAGATTGGTCAATACCAGCAGGAACATCTGCCAGAACTAGACTCATAGTGGATTCCCTGCAGGAGGAGGGCCTCAAACAACTGGTACAGCAACCCACAAGAGACAGGGCTATCCTAGATCTAGTACTGACTAACAAAGAAGGGATCACAGATCTCCAGGTAGAAGGTCACCTGGGAGCCAGTGACCATCACATGGTATGGTTCAATTTGGCTACTACATCTAAATCATCCCATTCCAAGGCAAAAATATGGGACTTCAGAGGAGCTGACTTTGATAAGATGGCCAACAGAGTTAAGCTAGCCCTGGCAAAAAGAAACACAGGTGAGGGGGTACAGGCAAAGTGGGCAAGCATTAAGGATGCAATACTTGACGCAACATCCCATTGTATTAGACAGAAAAGGAAGTGCAAAAGAAGAAGGAAACCACTTTGGTTCTCAAATACAGTAGCAGAAAAGGTCAGAGCCAAAAGGCTGGCCTTCAGGAAATATAAGGGAACACAGCGGGATGAAGATAGGGAGGCATACCAAACTGCCCTAAGGGAAGCAGGTAAGGCAGGCAAAGTCCCAAACTGAGGAAACACTAGCACGAACAGTAAAAGAAGGTGACAAGACTTTCTATAGATACATTAGTGAAAGGAGAAAGTCCAGAGGGGTATTGCTGCTTAATGGAGAAAAGGAGCATGAGAGGAGGACCCTGTAAAGGCATCTATCCTAAATAGATACTTTTGCTCAGTATTTACTGAAGAGAAGGTAGGCAGGGCCCACAGCTCAGCATCATGGACACAGGGGAGGGAGGTGAGCACTACTCCCTTCACAAAAGAGGGGTCCTACAAGAGCTTGACTAGCTCAGGGTGGATAAGGCAATGGGACCTGATGGCATACATCCCAGGGTACTTAAGGAGCTAAAGGAGGAACTAGCAGAGCCATTAGCAGAATTGTTTAGTGAGTCTCTGAGCACAGGAGAGGTCCCAGAAGACTGGAGAAGGGTCATGTGATCCCGCCTCACAAGAGTGGTAGCAGGGAGGAGGCGGGGAACTACAGACCGTCAGTCTTACCTCAGTAGTGGCAAGATTATGGAGGCACCTTAAGGAAAGGATAGTGCAACACCTAGAATCCATAGGGCACAGGATCCAAGACAGCATGGGTTTACAAAAGGAAGGTCCTGTCAAACTAATCTCATAGATTTCTTTGACTGGGTAACCAGAGTGGTAGACCAAGGGGGAGCAGTTGATGTCGCCTACCTTGACTTCAGCAAAGCTTTTGACACTGTTCCACATAGAAGATTGATAAATAAGCTGGGTAGGCTCGGGGTGGGGCAGAAGTTGGTCAACTGGGTGGCAAACTGGTTGACGGGCAGAAAACAGAGAGTGGTGGTAAATGGTATACAGTCAGAAGAGATGCAAGTCACAAGTGGGGTACCTCAGGGATCAGTCCTGGGGCCAGTCCTCTTCAACATCTTCATTAGTGACCTTGCAGATGGACTAGAGGGTAAGGCTTGTCTGTTTGCAGATGACACCAAGATCTGCAACAGAGTAGATGATCCAGATGGGGTGGGCAGAATGAGAAGAGATCTAGTTACACTGGCAAAATGGTCGGAAGAGTGGCAACTAGGGTTTAATGCAATGAAGCACAAGATCATGCACATAGGGAAGAGAAACCCTGAAGCCACCTGTAGACTGGGAGGGGAGTTGCTGGCAGTCACAAGGGAAGAAAGAGACTTGGGCATCATCATCACTGATGACCTGAAATCATCCAAGCAGACCACTAAAGCAGTGGGTAAGGCTAGGGGGATGTTGGGGTGTATTAGTAGGGGTATCACAAGTCGTAAGAGGGAGATAATCCCTCTTTACAAGACACTGGTTAGGCCCCATCTGGAGTACTGCGAGCAGTATTGGAGGCCACACCTTCACAAGGACATTAACCAAATTGAGGCAGTCCAGAGAAGGGCAACCAAAATGGTGCAGGACTGCATCAGAAGACATATGAGGACAGATCAACGGAGCTCAATATGTATACCCTTGAGCAAAGGAGGGAGAGAGGTGATATGATCGAGGCATTCAAATACCTTAAGGGCATAAACAAGGTGAAAGAGTCTAACATGTTTCAATATAAGAAAAATAGCAGGACAAGAGGACACAGCATGAGATTAGAGGGAGGCCGATTAAGGGGGAATGTGAGGAAATTCTTTTTCACAGAAAGGGTGGTGGATGCATGGAATGGCTTACCACAAGAAGTGGTGGCTATGAATACAGTGCAGGGCTTCAAACAGGCATGGGATAGGCATAAGGGAGCAATACAAATGACTATGAATAGATAGGCCACTGACAGAGCAAAGGCCAATGGCACATTTATAAGGTAGAAAAAAGAAATGGGCAGACTGGATGGGCCTTGCGGTCCTTATCTGCCGTCAACTTCTATGTTTCTA
Source organism: Neoceratodus forsteri (assembly GCA_016271365.2). Taxonomy (NCBI): domain Eukaryota; kingdom Metazoa; phylum Chordata; order Ceratodontiformes; family Ceratodontidae; genus Neoceratodus; species Neoceratodus forsteri. The sequence goes on from CM057455.1 coordinate 718,689,553, forward strand.
TGCTCCTCTTTCTCAGGGAGAATAAGGTCAGGGTAATACTCCTCTTTGACGCTGACCCTTTCCAACTCATGGTTCGACAAACAAGGCACTGATGGCCCATTGAGGGGAGCAGGCTGATAAGGCCAAACTTGCATCAATGACGAAGTGATCGACGACACAGGGGACGCAGGTCTGTGTGCACCTAACTGGTACACCAAAGCCGTGGTCAACTGGGTCAAAATAGTATTCAGGTTGATGGCACATAAGGGCTGCACTGACGGCAGAGGGGTTGTCAGGACAGGGTGCAACAAACCACCCAATGGGCCCTGACAGCCTGAAGACCCTGGCATCTGAGGGCCTGGGGAAGTATTGGGCAGCAACCGAGGGGCTTGAGTCGACAACACGAGGGTTGATAATTAAGGGGCCGACGACCCGAGGGTCGATGGCTGGCCTCCTTGAGAAGTGGGAGGAGGTGCTGTCGGTAGGGTCTGGCAGAAGCAGAGGCCTGGACAGTAGAAGGCGCGAGGGCAGCTGCCACCAACAGAGTACCCCCAGACGAAGATGAAGAAGCAGTCAGGGAATAGGAGCACCACCAGTGGGAGCAGACCCAATCTCGGTCCTTTTTTGTGACTGTTCTCCAAGGACTTGTCTCAGGCCTTAGAGGCCTGGGAGTTCAACGAACCCACCAGTGACTGGGAAGGAGGGACCCTGAAGGACCCTTGCCCAGAAGTGACTATCTGCTGTTCCATGAGAAATTTCTTCAAAGCCTTCCTGCATCACCTAAGGGTTGCTAAATTAAATTCCTGGCAAAGCTCACAGTGGGAGAAATCATGGTCAGGCCCAAGACAGCAGACACAGAAGTTGAAGTTGTCCGAAGAAGCAATCTTCTTTCCACAGCGACAGTGACAGAAGAGAGATGTGGAAGGACCAACTCTCAACATAAATGAGGTAAAAGAATCTCTTGTAAAAAGTGATTCTCAAAACAAAAGAAAACAGTAGGCAAAAATAGCACAAACTGTGATAAAGCTTCTTCGGAGACCCATGCGAGTGGAGTGGACGGTGGGGAGGAACTGAGGAGTCACTCACGCCTTTATAGGGTTGATGACGTTGGCAGGTGACGTCGGCATGGGTGGCCTCAGTTGTACTGATGGAAAATCTTCCATGTGGATCTTGCTTCACCAACGGTGAAGTTCCTACAGTGTGATCTGATGAATGCGATACCTCTGAAGATCTACTGCTGCTTATTGACCTGAAAGGTAGAAACCCCAGTTGTGATACTAATACCAGCGCTGCAATCACCCCATGGAGGTCCATGGACAAATGCGAGGGGGGGACTGGAGAAAGCCTGACAGAGTCAGAAGAGATAGGAATAAAAGAGAGAAACGTAGACTTTATCAGCAGTAAAGGACCTCCTGGCCCACACAGTCTGTTCAGATGGTCCTTGCCTAGTCCGTCTCTGTAACTGCTCTTCAGTGACCCCCCCACCCATTTCCAAATATTCCCTGCATGCTTGAAGCCCTATATTGTTTTTGATTCCACCACTTTTGCTGGTGTCCATTTCAGGCATCAACCACCATTCAGTAAAGCAGTACTTCCTCAGCTTCCTCCTAAACTGCCCCTCCCCTCACCACTTCATTGCATGTCTTCTGGTTTTGGTGCTCTCATTCATTTGAAAGAGACTTCCCTCCTACAGCCTGTTCACCCTCGTGAGGCACCTGTAAGTCTCTATCTTGTCCCCTCTCACTCTCCTGTCTTCCAGGGTGTACATGTTGAGATCCTGCAGTCTCTCTTCATAAGGTTTTGGTGCAACCCCTGCACCATTTGTTACCCTCCTCTGGACTGCCTCCACCTTTGCTATTCCCATCTTAAGGTGTGGCCTTCAAAAATGAACACAATACTCCAGGTGGGGTCTCACCAGCGAGCAAAACAGCGGCAACACCACCTACCTCCTCCTGCTGGAGACACCTCTCCCTAGGCATCCCAGCATGTCACTGGCCCAACCCTCTGCTTTGTCACACTGTCCTGCCACTTTGGGGTCATAAGATGTAATACCCTCAGGGTCCCTTTCCTGCTTAGTGACTGACAGTACTAGTACCCCCCCCCCCAATCCAATACTCAGTTCTTGGGTTCCTATGCCCCATGTGTATAATTTTGCATGTTTTGGTATTTAACCCCAACTGGAATGCTCATGACCACACCTCAAGTTTTCCCTAGATTCCTTTGCATTCTTTCCACCCCTTCCTTACTGTCCACACTATTACAGATTTTGGCATCACTGGCAAAAATGCATAGCCTCCCTTTCAGTTCTTCTGCAATGTCACTTATGAAGACACTGAAGAGGATCAGTTCAGGTACTGAGCCCTATAGTACCTCACTAGCCACTCTCCCATCATTAGAGTGAGTGTTGTTAACCACTACCCTGTCACGTATCTGTTAACCGTCTGTAACCCAATTCACTACTTGAGATCCCACCCCTACGCTGCTCAATTTCTCAGTAAGTCTTCTGTCCATCCTTTACAGCTCATGAGCAACTGGTCATCATTCTGGAGCTGAGACCATAAGCCTCTGCTTACGAACATACAAACTAGCTGGCAGAAAAGGCTCACAGGTCTGTCAAGTCTGCAGCTCGCAGTTTAATATCACTGCAGTTGCCCCCCCATCCCCTCCCCCGGGCCTATCCCCCATTATGTTCTTGTCTGTACTTACCCTGACTCTATCCCATCCCCACTTAAAGCTATCCACCATCCTTAGTTCGATTAACTCCTCCAGCAGTGCATTCCATCCTGCCACTACTCTCTCTGTGAAGTAGTGTTTCCTCATCTCCCTCCTAAACCTCCTCCCTTCCAACTTCAGACTGCACCCCATAGTGACCCTTCCCCCCTTTAATCAGAACAATCCTCCCATTCTGACTTTGTTTATGCCTTTCAAGTGTAACCCCCCTGACGGGGGCTTACCTGTTAAACCCCCGAAAAGACTAATTTTCCCCTGGGGTTTTGGTCCACCCACATTCTTTTTTGGACTGGGTGCCATTTTTTTTTCTTGTTTCCTCTGGTCCCCTCCTGCTGGCCCCCGCAGGGTTTTTTAGAGAGTAGATGGGCCAGAAGAGCTGGTTTGCAGAACCAGCAGTTTTGGAATTGGCACTTTGGTACCGGCGAGGTCCGCGCATGTGCAGTAGTGCATTTTCATCCGGCCATTTCGACGGTTACTAGGCCATCTCCCCAGTGGTCCCAGTCTAAGGGCAGGTAAAAAAAGGGACTGGGACCGGTGGCAGGACCGGAGAGGTAGCAGGGAAGCGACAATCATAGTTTTTGAAAGCGCCAATTGTGCTGTAGCATTTGGGAGCTGCCTCATGAATATTAATGATGCAGTGTCCTTTTGAAGAGGGGAAAAGGTTTTCGGCACTAGCGACAGGTAGCACAATAAATAAATTAAATGATTATTAAAGAGGTTTGAAAGAAAAAGGGGAAAGCTGCTAGTCTGCAGGAAAGCAAATAAATACCAGGGTCACACAGACTGCAGCCAGTGACTGGAGTTGGGACACAGTTTAAACTGTAAAGCGACTGTGTGTGCTGCCTAGGGGCTATGTGAAACGGCAGCAGTGACTGGCTAGGGGCACAAAATAACATGGATTAACAAGACTGCAATCACTTTAAAGGGCACAGAGGTGGCTACTTGTGTGTGGAAAATATTTGTAAAAAAGCAAAGGGTTTGGCTGCAGGGACACTGGTAATCTAGGCATTATATAAACTGTGGACACTGTTTACTTCAGCCACCATATTGTAGCAGTCACATGTCACCACCAAGCCAGGATAATCAGCGAGGATTCTGGGGCTTGTGAAAGGACTGTTGGGAAAAAATACCAGGGAATGTTTAGGCACCTTTTTCTGCACCAATGAGGTCTCTAGGGAGCCTCACACGTATTAATTTTTCTTGAGGACAGTGGCTCCAGCCAAATGGGGAGCTGCCAAAGAGCTCCCAAACGACATGAACTTTTGGACTTTGAGTCAGTTCGGTGGGAGCCCCTCCAGAAGGGGGGAGGGGCTCTTGCCCCGGGAGAGAATGGGGCTGCAGGATGGGCCTGGCTGGGGGCTGCCAGCAAGTTGTCCCCCAGGGCAGGTAGTGCCTGACCCACGAGGAAAAGAGAAAGAAAAAACATGGGAAAAAAGGGTTTATTGAGAAGCAGCTTTAAAGCGAAAGGAGAAAAGCTGCAGGAAGATGGAATCTGTGTTGTTTAAAGTTGCACCACAACAGTGAGATACAGGCAGCTTGGATGACAAAGGAAAAAGCTGCTGGTTACAAGAATCTGCATTGAACTGAAAATGCACCAGAACGGTGGGAAGAGGAGAAAAGAGGTTGTGTCCTGAACCTGGAAAAAGGACAAAGATAGTGTCTTGATCCTGGAAAAAGACAGAATACAGAGGAATAATGAAATCTTGATTTAGTAGTTGCCGTATTGGTCCTTGCAAGAATAGATCCAGAAGCAAATGATTTGATACCTTTTAATGGACCAACATAGATGTAACAACAAGAACAAAGTGCTCTAGCTTTCGGACCAACCAGTCCTTCTTCAGAAGCTCATGGCAGTTGTTTAGAAAATACAATACTTATAACAGCTAGATAATGCAGAGAAAAACAGAAAAAATCCCCATTGGTTTAAAATTCTCATTTAAAAAAAAAAACAGAAGATGATGTCAGAGAGTTAAACAGTACAATACTGCCCTCAGTCGAATGAACCTTGGGTTAAGATGTGCTTGGTGCAACAAACATAAAGATCCTACTACACATAAATTTAATTGACATAAGATAACACTGCTGAAGCAGATAACTCCCAAATCAAGCCATGAGTGTCACAGTCAGTATAAGGATGTGATTACTGAAAGGCAACACCCACCCAGCTTAAAGACAAACTAAAATAGTTATAGGGCTCATGAAATTACAATGTATGCATTAAAGACAAGAATACCAGTAAAGTTGTCTAAAAACATCAGTGCACACTGTGTGATGTAAACCTAGCTAGACATGTCACCCAGCTGTATTCTCAAGCTAAATAAAAGGCCCAAGAAATTACAAAACCTCAGGACTATATAAATGATAATATAAATATAAATTGATAATATTAGTGTTAAACAAAAACTCTAGTAGAGGAACCTCAAAGAATTCAGACCATGCATCCTGATATGTACTGATGTCAATATATACTGAGAATGAGCAACTACATGTACCACAAGTGTCTAGGGAATCTGAAAAGAGATAAAAAGTAATTTATCTCCTCCAGCTCATACAAACAGTACAACCTAACCCACCCACATCACAATAAAGTGGGTGGGAGATATATAACTAAACGAGATGTTGTCTCTCTCTCTTCCCCTTTCTTCTCTCTCTCTGTCCCCACAGACACAGACACACACATATACACACACACACACACACTCTCAATCTCTCTCCTAGTGAACCTATATTAACTTCAGTCACTGTAATTGTTCCCTCAAAGGAATACAACTTGTAATGAAATTCTGAGTAAATTACTACAATATTAGCCTAATGTAAAAGATATGTGCAGGACCCCAACAAATGAGATCACACATCCCAATATGTACAGAGTTACAAAATTATATATAACAGTATAAGATAACACTGCTGTATGTACACTAGCAGGCTGGGTAAACTGAATATGGTGCAATGGAATCAATCCCCCCACACACACAGGCAAAGATAAAAGTAGGAGGAAATTTGTTGTGTGTGAAATGAAAATAGTAACACATTATACCTCCATATAGCTAAATAGAGACTTACCTCAATGTGACAGCAAGCCCCACATCTATTATATCACATACCTCACAGCACATACCCACACACATACATACACACACGCATCCACATCTCACACATGCTGAAGTCCTATAATATGTCAGCTTGAAGAAGAAAAGGTCTGTGGATGTTAATTTCTGTAGTGTCCCATAAAGCCAATATCCAAGTTCATCCCATCTGCTACCATATTGAGATGTAAATAAGTTTAATCTCAAAAGCTCGTCTCTGTTGTGTGTTTTGAGATTTCCTTTTAAGACCATTACTGTCATATCTGAGACTGAGTGGTCAGGCTGGGAGAAGTGATGCCCCACTGGTTTTCAGTCTTCCTTGCTGTAATAGTATGCCTGTGTGAGTTCATCCTAGTGCTGGAGCTGTTGGCGTGTCTCCTACATAACCTGTTTGTGGACATCTCTTGCACTGAATGAAATAAACAACATATCGTGACATGCATGTATAACTCCATGCACCTGGAATTGTCTGTTTTGTGATGTAACCACACAGTCTGAGGTAGAAATTAGCCCACAAGTCTTGCAGGGCGTTGACTGCAGGGTCGTGCCATTGTGTGACATGGTATTCTGTTCCGTGAAAGTTTGCTCCTAATAATTAGGCTGGATAAATTTGGCGGTTGTTTAAAAGATAGTAGTGGGAGTTCCTTAAAAATACAATTAAGGGTGTCATCCTCACTAAATATTGGGTGGAGATCTTTAATAATCTTACGCAGACGTTCAAGGTCTGGATGATATGTGACTACCAAGGGTATTCTTTCTGTAGCTGTCTTTTCTTTATATTGAAGTAGTTGTTGTCTTGGTACTTATGCTGTCTGCTCTGTTATCCTGTCAATTTCCTGGAAGAGTGTCCCTGCTCCATAAAGGTGTTTTTCAACATAGCCAAATGTATCTCTGTCATCCTCATTTGAACAAATACGTTGACAACGAAGTGCTTGACTGTATATGACAGATTTTTTGTATGATTAGGGTGGTTACTTTTCCTGTGCAGGTACCTCTGTCTGTCTGTTGGCTTCCTGTAAATACATGTATGTAAGGTTCCATCCTTAATGATGACTGTGGTGTCAGAAAGTTAACTGGTGGTAGAGTACTCCAAGGTAAGCTTTATAGTAGGGTGGAGATTGTTAAGTTTGTGATGAAAATCTTTGAGTGCATCTGTGCCTTCCGTCCAGATGAAAACAAATCATCAATGTAACGGAAATAAGCCAGTGGTTTGTGGGGATACTGCCTTAAAAAATCCTCCTCCAAGTCAGCCATAAAGAGGTTAGCATACTGTGGAGCCATTTTGGTGCCCATTGCTGTTCCCATAGTTTGAACATAATGTTTACCACTGAAGTTGAAGTTGTTATGTGTCAAAATTAACTTCTCTGACATCATCTTCTGTTTTTTTTTTTTTTTTTTTAAATGAGTATTTTAAACCAATGGGGATTTTTTTCTGTTTTTCTCTGCATTATCTAGCTGTTATAAGTATTGTATTTTCTAATTTCTAAACAACTGCCATGAGCTTCTGAAGAAGGACTGGTTGGTCCAAAAGCTAGAGCACTTTGTTCTTGTTGTTACATCTATGTTGGTCCATTAAAAGGTATCAAATCATTTGCTTCTAGAGGAATAATGAGAAACAAGAGAATAAATGTGCTGAGAAGAGAAAAGAAAGAGTGAGCCTCTTCGATTCAGAGAATTGCTATGCACCTGTATGGTGAGAAAAGGGACTCTGAGTGCAGGAGTTAAGTGTAAGCGAGAGCGTAAAAGTGGCTGTGTTAAAGCTGAGAGACTGTGAAAGCAGAAGGATGGACAGGGGTTCAGGTACCTGTTGTCTGCTCCGGAGATGCAATGAGAAAAAGAGACTGTTACGGCAGATCCTGAATCCTCAGACTCTGAACAGCTCCCTGGAGCCTGATGTTCAAGAAAAGAAACAGATTGCTTTGGCTACATACCGTGGCAGGAAAGAGAGAGTAGAACAGAAGAGAATGTGCGGAATGTTTCTGCTGACACCCAGGGCCAGGTGGGGAACTCACTAACCCCCATTAAGTGGGGTCTGCCGCTGCAGGGGATCATGGGTCTTGTACCCAAGTGTTAGGGCGCTCTGATTGGAGGGAGTCAGGCCATGGGGCCACTCCTGGGTCTGGGTTCTCTGCAGTTGGCAGGCCTTGTGCATGTGCCCTGTAATGGGCTGAAGGGCACAAGCTTCCACTGTTCACCCTACTTATTGTAAATCTCCTGGGTCACACCTGAAAATAGTCATGTTTTGGCTAATGGCACTTACCCAGTATACAAAAACTAAATAAATAAATACAGCTGCAAGATCTGCAAGCATGAGGAAGAAAAGAGCAAGCAGCAGCCTCTGTGTCCCCTGTTCCAAGCATCGAGCCTGGTTCTGCCTATGTTTCCATTAATCCCCCAGGACTTCAGCGAACTATGCCATCCAAGGACTAATTCTGCAGAACTGTGAGTAAAAAGCAGGGACTGCCCTTCACCTGGGGACTGTAAATAGTTTAAGCATGCACACCAGGGCTGGAGACAGAGCCAAGGTTTAAACAAAAGAAAAGATTGTAAAAGGTTTAAATTTAAATCCTTTAAGCGCACCAACGCCAGCTACCAGCTGCACCTCGGGCCCACAACTTAAAATCTGGATACCCAGGTACAGGACTTTGGGGTTTCAACCAGACTGGGACCTGCAGGGCTGGGTTTGGGCACACCTGCAGCAGTAAGCTAGCCGAATAGATCTGGTGGCTGCATGGAATGAAATGTGGGGTTTGAATCAAAAGGGAAACGTGATTTTGGGAAATGCCAATCTTTAAAATGAAAAGGAAAGTGTCTGCTTAAACTCTATTCCACTTACCACATCCTAACCCTCCCCTTGTAAATAAAAACAGGTTCCTCACCTGTAACAGTAGTTCTAGGAGTGGTATGTATTGTTCATATACAGGTCTTGGCATGTCCCTTTCCCCTTTCTCACCGGAAGGTCATCAAGCTGGCTCCTCCAACTCACCCGGGTGTTATAACCTATGGCTCCGCCCCATGACACCAGATCTTAGCCCACTGGAAGCCAGGTTTGTGCGTCGCAGCCGGGGAGGTCGGGTGGGTCAGTGTGGATGAACAACATATACCACTCCTAGAAAGGTCAGTTATGCAAAGACTTTTGTCATAACAGTAGATCTTCTAGGATTGTTTCTTGCAGTAAGTCATTACTTCTGGGAGTTCCCGATAGGTGGCGCTCTAGCACGGCAGTCTCTTCTAGCAGTCTCCACACCAGGGACCACCCACACGACCTCAATGTGCTTATAAAAGTGGGTGGTCCCTGGTAATCTCCATTCCCTGCTGGTTTCAGCTCGTGAAAGCGAGGGACCGAGGGGGACCAAAGTACCAAAGCCTCCCAACTCTACATCATTTTCTCTGTCACAGAATGGCAGGGGGACGGAGGAAGGGAAGCTACTTATGGCAAGAGACATTCCTAGAAGATCTACTGTTACAACAAAAGTCTTTGCGTAACTGAGCTATCGTCCATGGAATGGTCTCTTGCAGCAAGTCATTACTTCTGGGAGATTCCCAAGCAGTTACGTGGCAGTGGGGTGGCCGGATATGGCATTCTGCCATATATATAGTGTGGTCCTAGGACCGATGGGTGCTGAAAGCAGTATTTCGGCATATAAAGATAATTTTGTGTTCTATCCTGTAAGTACTCCATTATAGCATTTGTTATAGGGTTATGGCTGAAAGATAAGCCAGACTGGCTATTACTGGGCATCGTCAGATGAGTTAAACAGATGTAGACTCGATCAGGGTATGACATATCAAAATACTGTGAGAATTCAGAAAAGTTTCAGCCATATAATGGAGTGATAGGTAGGTCTCAGTAGCATGCACTGGAAGAGACAGTATATGTCAAAGCCTATTGGGTTCTGAGCTTTGAACAGTAACTCAAATAATACAATGTTACTATTTAGTAGTGCTACAATGTAGCAAGTTAATACAGCTCTTTTGCCTTTTCTGTCAAGTCAATTGAAAATGTATCCATTTATAAATAAGCTACACAAGTAGCAACAATGATGCGAAATGAAATAATGCATCTATTTCATACTGGAATCTAGTGGCTCTTAAGAGTCAGTAGTATTGTAGTCAATATTGTACTCGTTTTAGGGTAAAGACGTGTTGTCAGTTCCCTCGTGTCTTAGTAATCTCATTTGCAAGGGGGTCACAAGTATGTTAGGGCCTGCAGCCTTGTTAGGTGTAAACCTGAAATGTTAGTATGTTTATAATATATATGTACTCACCATTATTTCAGTGGCCTTTATCTATGACCAGGCGAAAACTGCATGTAGCAGCAGCAATTTAGTAAGAATATTATGGTCCATATTATAATATTATCGGGATATATCGATTGTTTCTCGGCATGTGAGTAGTAGTAGGCTCTGTTTGTGGGAGGGACACAAGGGTCCGGCACACAACAGGTCTAGAGGCAACCCCATGGAATGACCGTAATGGCCTGTAACAGTGATACCTCAAAAAGTGGCTAGATGTATAAAGCCTCATGGGAAAGGCCTCAGTATAATATGAATCGAAGCCCCAGAAAAGGTCTCCGAGGCCTAGAAGAGGAGACCGGGGCATAGTCTGAAGTTTTTTTAATGAGAGGAAGAGGCACCTGGCCATCCTGAGGGGCGGCCACGGGTCAGTTTATATGTGTTCCTTGTCATTCGTTCTCTGCCTCTAAAGTTATCTCTTTGGTTATAGTAATTTCTAGTTTTGTATGAAGAATTATACTGAGGGCATGGTTTGTAGTACATATATTGTACTGTTTTTAGTTGTCTTCCTGAGGATTGTAGGTTGTCCAGTATTGTTTGTGCCCCTGGGCCAAAGAGATTATCACTCCAAAAAGGGTCATGAGCCACTTTTTGTTGAACATCAGGTGCTAGCCCTGAGAGTCAGAGCCATGCCTGATAGCATATAAGAACATCGACTGCAGAGGCTCTAGCTGAGGCATCGGCAACGTCATATCCTAAACTTAATAAATGTCGAGAGAGGGAAGTAGGTGTGTTTATTATTGATGTGAGTTGCTCTTTTTTCAGGGGATGTAGGTAGTTTACTTATAATGTCCCCAGCAGAGGTGCCCACCGTTACACTGGTATTTCAGCATATGTTCCATGTAGTTAAGTATTCTAATATTTAATGCGTTTAGGGCAAACACTTTCTTCCCCATATAATCGAAATGTTTAGAGTCTTTTTCGGGAGGTACTGTACTTGTATGTTTAGGTTTGCCAGTGCGGTGGTGAGAGGCTGCAATAACCACAGAATCCGCAGTGGGAATATTTGTTAAATATTGATAATCAAGGGGAGCTTGATAAAGCCTATGCGCTTTTCTAGGTAACTCCTGTGCCTCTATGAGTTGACTCTATGCTTCAGTAATCACATTTCTGAACACTGGTATAAAAGGAGGGGACTGCCTGGATAGGTTCTTCCGGGACGTCAAGATATTCAGCCAGATCTTTACTTAATTTATCTTGTTCTGTTGTGGAAACCCCATTGTTTTTTGTATTTGTAACATCATTTCTGGGAATGAGGGGTCATCCGGTGGGGAAATGACCTTTGGTGGTTGTCACTGTTCTTCATCCCAGTATGATGGTACAGAATATGGGGACTCATACCCTCTTGTAGTAGGGGAACCATCATAATTTGTGTCTTTGGAATGTTCCGAAATTATATGAGAATCTGACAAATATTCCTCAGAATATTTATGAGGAGGCAGAAATGGTGCGTTCTGGCTCTGTGCGTTGCTGTTTTGATGGAGGCAGAGACACAGTCTGTGATTGAGGGCTTTTACTGGAGTGGGTGTATAGTCAAACCCCTCAGAATTCAACACTTTATTTACGATTTCTTCTATGTTTGGCACTTGTGAGGATGGAACTGCCATGTAATCGGGTTCTGAGCCCGGTGTGCATGGCGTTGGGGGATCAATTTGTGCCTCCCGATAAAGTGATCCAGTACGTCTTTGAAGTTCTTGTTCACCATGGACTGGTGTTTGAGCACCATGCATGAGTGCAAATGAGGCTGGTTTGCCTCTGCGTTCCGTAGCATATGATCCTTTATTTTGTGGTGATGCAGCCCCATAAGTATCTTTTGATACTGTTTTATAAAATTCTTCATGGAATTTCATGGTTATATGTTTATGAGGATCTTCCATAAATGTATTATATGCTGGTAAAGGTGCTGTTCTGTGATGCAGGGGCTGCTCCGTCGATAGTGGGATCAGGCCCGTCGATGGAAGAGGAATAAAAGCATGACTCCATCAACATTGTAATGCGTCTTATTGATGATGGATAAATGAATGCATGCTCCATCAACGATGGAATACACCTCATCGATGATGGAGGAGTCAGTGCATGCTTCGTCGACGATGGAACAGTAGGTACATACTCCACTGACAATGGAAAGTGCATCGTCGACGATGAGAAGGCAAATGTGTGCTCCGTCGATGGTGGAGATTTTGGAGCATGTCCCGTCGACGGGGGAGGTAGCCCCGTTGATGATGAAGCATGTAGAGTGTGCTCCGTTGATGGAGGGGGTGTTTTCATTGATGAGGATGTCTTGTGGCCCCTCTCGCCGAGGGGAGGTGCCCGTCGATGACTAATGCAGCAGGATCTCCTCTGGCCAACAGTGCATGGTTTCATCGACGGGGAGTTGAGGAATGACGTCCCGTCGATGATAAACGTTCCTTTCTACATGAAGCTGAACTTCTATATTCTTTTGATGAAGAAGTGCCTCCCATCGACGGGAGGGGGATATGGCCCATCGAAGAAGAATGTTTTCTTGATGATACATGCTTAAGAGATATGACCATTGAAGGCTGGTCAGGCAGAACTTTAGGTGAAGGTATTTCCTTCCTTATTTTGCTTCCTGAAGAGGACTCTGAAGTTTAGAGCCCTTTGATCGAGTACCCTGAGTCTGTAACAGGGAAACATCCATTGTAAAGCTCTTGGTCGAACACAGGAATATGGTGCTGTGTATGAAGCCCAGGTACCCCAAGCTATGGGTTCAATCCATGTCGTAGACTGCTGGCAGAAGTGTAAGCTGCTGTCAGAACTGAAGCCAGTGGGAAAATGAATGGAGACTACCAAGGACCATCCATTTTTATGGGCACAGCCCAGGAAGTGAGGTCGTGTGGGTGGTCCCTGGTGTGGAGACTGCTAGAAGAGAATGCCATGCTAGAGCGCCACTTATCGGGAACTCCCAGAAGTAATAACTTACTGCAAGAGACCATTCCATGGAAGATCTACTGTTACAGGTGAGTAACCTGTTTTTCTAGGGATGTGGATATGTTGTTGTTCATCCACACTTCTTGGCAGACTCCTAGCAGTACCCCGGGAGGAGGGAGGCAAGGCACACATCCCCTACTTAGGGAACAGAGACTAGAGAACTGAGGCCCCAACCAGCATCCCGGCGTGACTCAAGGTCGATGTGGTAGTGGGTGATGAAGGTGTTCACTGTCTTCCAGGTAGCAGCCCGGCAGATTTCCTGGATAGGGATGTACCTGGAAGCAGCCACCAATGCAGCAGTATGGCGGGTGGAATGAGCCCTTAGCCCTATGGGAGGCTCCCTACCCGCCAACCTATAGAAGAGATCAATGCAAGATGTAAACCATCTGCTACATCGCTCGCTTTGCTGCAGGTCTGCCAGAAGTGGCTTCAGCGTAGGTAACAAACAGCTGGTGAACCTATCCCCGAATTTCTGCCGTTCTCTCCTTGTAATAGGAGAGAGTTCATCTCGGGTACAAAGTATGGAGCCTGTACTTGGCATCCAAGGTGTAGTTCGGGTAGAACACAGGTAGAGTCAATACCTGAATAAGGTGAAACTCTGACACCACCTTCGGGAGGAATTTCAGGTGGGGGCACAGGACAACCTTGTCCCTGTGGAAGACCAGGTAAGAAGACTCCACCGAAAGCTCCTCGAGCTCCCCAGTCCTTTTGGCTGATGTGAGAGCCACCAAGAAGGTGGTCTTCCATGGCAAGTGGGATATCTCACACTTGTGCATTGGTTTGAATGGCTTTCCCAGGAGTTTTGCCGAGATCAGCAGTAAATCCCACGGAGGTGGAGGTTCACGCACCAGACAGGATATGTGATCTAGGCCCTTGAAAAAGCACCAGACTACCTTCTCCGGTGCCACCGTCTGCTGACCGGCCACCTGGTAAGCAGATATATATATATATATTTTTTTAGTCTTTGGTAACCGGGTAAGGCACACTAAGCACAAGTGCCTGTTTTCAGGGGCGACCTGGGAGCACTGGGTGGTTAAGTGACTTTCTCAGAGTCACATAGTATGCAAGTGGAGGTTGTGAGAATCAAACCCAGGTCTGGTCTGCTGGATGTACCAAGCTCATTCACACCTCATTACTCTAACCTCTAGGCTGCCAGGTGCACCTTAAGGGTCGAAGACCGAAGACCCCCCCTTTGGACAGAGACCAAAGGTAGCCTAAAATGCTGGCCACAGGATAGGCCAGAGGGTCCAGGCCCTTGCCCTGACACCAAATGGAAAATCTTTTCCATTTGAAGGCGCAGCACTTTCTGGTCGACTCCTTCCTGAATGCTTCCACTACTGTGAGTACATCTTCAGAAAGTCCCAAACTCTGGAACTCTAGCTGTTCAGGTACCAGGTTGTCAGGTGCTGGAACTGAAGGTCTGGATGGAATACGTTCCCCTGACTGACTGAAATCAGGTCCGAGCATCCTGGAAGATGCCTCGGGAGCCTGTTGCTGAGGCTGAGGTGATCTGGATACCAGAACTGGCAGGGCCAGTCTGGGGCTACCAGGATCACCTGTGCCCTGTCCTTCCTCACCTTGAGAAGCACCTTGTGGATCAAGTGAAATGGAGGGAAGGCGTTAGAAGAGGCCAGGGGTCCATGGCCTTGAGAAGGCATCCACCTGCAGTGAGCCCCACTGAGGGGGGCAGGCAAAAGACAGCCTGAACTTGGTGTTTTCCCTGGAGGCAAACAGGTCCACCATCGGTTCGCCCCAGTGGGAGAACAGGCTGTAAGCTACCTCTGGATGGAGAGTCCACTCATGGGATATCTCGCCTCCATGGCTGAGAGTATCCACAAGTTGGTTTGAGGCTCCTGCCACATTGATGGCTAGGAGATCTACCTCAGGTCAGCTCACGAGTGTCCAGATGCAGAGCGCTTCCCTGCACAGCAGCCAGGAGTGCATGCTGCCCTGTTTGTTGAGGTAGTACGTGGTTGTGGTATTGTCTGTCTGGACTTGAACCACTTGACCCCGAAGCTGCTGAGCAAATAGTGACAATGCTAGTCTCACTGCTCTGAGCTCCAACAAGTTGATATGATAATGGGATTCTTCATGGGTCCAGAACCCATGGGCCCTGTTCCCCATGTGGGCTCCCCAGACCATAACAGAGGCATTGGTCATGAGAACAACCGCCGGCTCGGGGCAGACAAATGGGATCCCTTAATGCAGATGGTCTAGGATGGTCCACCACTGGAAAGCGTCCCACATCCTCTGGGTCACAGTGATCAGCTGGTTAAAGTGACCATGACGCTGAGTTCACTGGGCGGCCAGCTCCTACTGAAGGGGGTGCATATGCCACTGGGCCCATCGGACCACAGTGGTGCAGGCCGCCATGTACCCCAGAAGGCGCAGAAAGTCCTGGGCAGGGCGCAAGTGCCCAACCAGAAATGATTAGGCAATAGAGGAGAAAACCTCCACCCTGTCTGCTAGGAGCCATTCTCAGGCTCGGCAAGAGTTGAGCTCTGCCCCAATGAAGCATATCACCTGTGAAGGCAAGAGCTCTGACTTGGCCTCGTTGATCAGGTGGCCAAGTTGAGAGCAGGTTTGGAGGGCCAGGTCCCTGTACCTCTCCACCTCTTGCTGGGTGGAACCTGCTAAGAGTCAATCATCGAGGTAAGGGTATACCCTGACCCCTCAATGCCTGAGATGGGCTGCCACCACTGCAATGCATTTGGTGAAGACCCATGGGGCCAATGACAGGTCGAATGGCATGGATCGGAACTTGTATAGGGTTCCCTTTGCTCTGAAGTGGAGAAAACACTGGTGAGATGAATGGATCGGGACGTGAAAAAACGCATCCTGGAGATCCAGTGAGCAGAACCACATATTTTGCTCCAGGGGTGGTATGATCTGGGACAGAGGTACCATCCTGAAGGTGCATGGCCTGAGAAACTGACTCAGGTCATGCAGATCTAGAAAGGGGTGCCAGCCCCCCATCAGCTTCGGGACCAGAAAGTACCTGGAAACAAACCCTGGGATGACTGGAGGATCTGCCACTCGAACCATTGCCTCCTTCAGGAGGAGTTGGGCTATGTCGTCTCTCAGAGCCGATTGAGAGGGCTGATACTCTCTCCTCCCATGGAGCGTGGGCTCGACAGGAATGGTACTGCTTGAACTCTAGAGGCAGACCCTGGCTGACCACTTCTAAGACCCACCTGTCCATGGTAACAGCAGACCAGGTGGAAAGAAAGTGATGCAGCCGGACCCCCATGGGAGGACTCAGAGCTGGCATGATGGGAATAGGGGTGGCAGTCCCTATCCCATCAGTGGGTAGGCTTGGAGGAAGAGGGTCCAGATTGGAACCCACCTGAACCCCAACCTCCCTGTCTACAGGCCGCTGTTGCTGCCCACCCTGGAAGGAGGGCTGCTTGGCCACACAGGGTGCCAAAAGAAACTGCTGTTTCTTGGAGCCAGGGCACCCTTTGAGCAGAGTAGCAGAGTCCAAGGTGGCACTGGACTGCTCGATTCGCTGAAGCTGACCATCCACACCTGGGCCGAACAGATCAGTACTCAGGAAAGGAACATCAGTGAGTTTGTGCTGGGTATCTGCTGTAAAGGTGGAAAGCTTCAGCCAAGCCCTGCGGCACATGGCAACCATGGCTTCCACCGAACAGGCACAAGAGTCCCTGAGGTCCAAGGCCGTCTGAAGTTGCTTCTCAGAACGGCTCGGCCCTGGTCTCAGACCTGCTTGACCGTAGTCTGAAGGTCCGTGAGGAGGTGTGGGTGAACTTCGTCTAAGGAGCCCAGGAGGGCATTGGAGAAGTGCACCATGATGACGGCTGAGCTTGCCTGTCGGAGCCCTAGAGAGGAGGCTGCATAGACCTTCCTGGTAGAGTGGTCCAGTTTTTTGGACTCCTTTTCTGGAGCTCTGTCAGAGTCAGCAGAGCTGCCTGTGCATCTGAACACAGAAGCAGTCACTAATCCCTCCACCGAGGGATATTCCATGAACCCTGAGAGGGACCCAATGGGCACTGCATACTTGCAGGCCATCCTGGCAAACGGTGCTGGGTGGGTGGCAGGATGCTGCCAGAGCTCTAAAGCCGGGCCTACAATGGCCTCAACCACTGGGAAGGATTCCGAAGGGGTATCCCCTCTTTTAAGAATATCTGTAAGAGGGTACTCTGCCTGTTTCTGGACAGGTTCCAGGGGCATCCCCATTGATTCGGAGATAAGGCAGAGAATTCCCAAAAATGATGATGGGCCCTGCTCCGTCGAGAGACTACCCACCAACTCATCATCCAGCAGATGAGAGTGGAGGTTGTTGTCGAATTACTCCGAGGTATCAGGATAAATCGGTCGGCCACCGAGGTCCCCAGCTACACACCTGGGGTGGTCTGGCGTGAGGGTGACCGATAACCTGCGAGGAAGACCCGGAACCATCAGAGATTCTTTCATAAGAGCCCCTCCCAAAGGCTGTTTAGGTGGTGGCTCCACCACTATCAGTGGAGAGCCCGATTTTGGCTAAACCGGGGCAGGTTTTACTGGCTCAGCAGGTGGAGGAACCGATTTTACCAGTTCCAATGGAGTCTGCTTCGGCCTAGGAGGCGAAAGCCAAGTATTGGCCGGTGTGGAAACCAAAGAAGACTTCTACCCGGGCAGAATGAGCTGTTGCCACATTAGCTCTTCATAGCATCAATGGAGTTTCCTCCGAAGCCTCTCCTAATCCGAGGAGGATGAAGATGAACAGTGGTGCCACCTCTTTTTAGAGCGCTTATGCGCCTTCCTCGGCCTGTCTCTCAAGGGGGTCCGGGATCTTGACCTCGATTGGACTGGCCAAGCATGTCATTTGGAAGACACTGGGGGAACCGGTGATTTTCCCAGATCAGGGACCGGTTCCTCGATGGGAGTGCCAGCAAGCTGAGTTTCCTCATCAGGAAAAAGCAGGACTGGGGTCCTGGTAAGTGAGTTGTCGGCCTCGTCAGGCAACAACAGATTGACAGGGTTGAGAGTGATTTCCACCGTGTCATCGATTGAGACCTCAGTTGGTTGACCAGTCGGCAAGGCCGAGAAGCCGTCGGCTGACAGCAGTCTCGACAGTCGAGACTGGAATTCCTGTGACCGAGATCACTCGATCCTGAACGCTCGCCCCGAGACCAAGAATCTTCAGCTCCTTGTCCTTTACAGGACTGGGAGGTATGCAAGCCTGAAGGACCCTCGCCCTTGGTGGGGAGAGATAGGCATACCTCCTGAAAGGAGCCGAGAATGTGGAGCCCAGGTTGAGTGGAATGAAAACTGTCTGAGAGGATAACTCTGTGGCCCATGCCGCCTCTTCCTCGAAGACCTGTATCTGTTCTAATTGCTCAGTGGACCCCCGCAGCCACGGAGACCACCCACCGGGCCTCTGGATTTCACTGGTGGATTTGGTTTCTCGGGCCTGCCTAACTTGAGCCGTGTGAGACGATCATTGAGGATATTCAGGTGAAATGTGAGACACATCTCGCATACCTGGGTGTCATGGCCGACACCCAAGCAGTAGACACACACTGTATGTGGGTTTGTATGCAACATTTTCTGGCCACACGTGCACTGGTGAAGACCGGGGGAAGATTTATCTTCCATAATCAAATAGCAAAAGTCACAATCACTAGCTCAAATGAGCTTAATCTTTAGAGGAATCGGAGCCAGGGTCTACAAAATGCGGTAGTGGAGAGGAGGCAACATGAATCTTCCAGCAGAAAGGAAGATTTGGTGTTATGGGTGCAGCTGAAAGTTATATCACTCTGTGTAAGAGAGAGTCATTTTGAAGACCTTCTGCTTAGGATAAAAGAGGAAAGGGACATGCCAAGAAGTGTGGATGAACAACATATTCACGTCCCTAGAAATTGTGATGTTATTGCTTTGCAGCATAACTGACTCAAAATCCTAATTTTAGTGAGCATGTTATTGGCTGAAATGGGAAATGTAAATGGTTTAACTGAATGTGGGGAGGTTCAAATCCTGGTAAGTCCATGTCTGGGGTAACTGTTAACGAGGTGGATTGGTACAACATTCCAGGGGGCTGTACTAATAAAGACCAGACCCACTAATATGTACTCTGGGTGGAGGCACCGCCATTTTATTTGCATCTTTGGGAAAGGACCTCCATGTTACAGCTTATGGGAACCCAGGCCCCTTAACCTGTATCCTACGTAACAGGCAGGTGTAGTGGCCCTCTCCAGGATGGTGCTGGAGAAGGGCTACACAAGTATTTAAAGATCTTTATCATGTCCCCCTTTCCCTTCTATCATCCAGTGAGTATATGTTGAGCTCCCACAATCTTTCCTCATAAGGCATCTCCGCTTGTCCCATGATCATTTTTATTGCCCTACGCTGCACCCCCTCCAGCAATCTCACATCCTTCTTGAAGTATTTCACACCCACATCGACACCCTAACATCCGCCACCAACACACAGCTTGGCATCCTATTCCGCCATAAAAGCTGCCTTCCCCCAAATGCTTTCTCCGGCTAAGCGGTTACATCGTCCGTTCTGTCCCTTGCGGGCCTGGTCGTTACCGGTACGCCAGTGCTGCGAGCACCACTGCAAAACAAAATTCACCTAACCCTGAATAAAGCGTGCAGATTAATTACTGGTGCCCCAGACTCACACACCTGTCAGCTATGCGTCCGATGCTAACCTGCTTACCCTGGATGAACGGCTTCGATACCAGACCTGTCTCCTCACCAAAACCTACTCGGCTCTCTGGGGTAACAGCATCCATCCACCAGAGCCCTCCCACCATTGCAACACGGTCTTCCTACAAGACCACTCTAAAGGTCCCCAGAACAAGAACCAGCCGTGGCCAGAGGTCCTTCAGCTATAGAGCCCCAACCTGGTTTAACCTCTCCTGCCACCATCACCAATGCCATCACCATCTCCACATTCAAAACCGCATTGAACCACATCATCAGCACACGTAACTGCTCCTGTCTCTGAACATAGCCTCCACCTCTTTATTTCTCTCCTGACAATGCCCCCGGCAGCTCTCCACCCAACCATCCCTCCACCACTTCCATGTCCACCATGCCTAGGTTTAACCTGGCCAGTGCCAGCTGTTTCAATGTTTATCTACCAGAATTGCTCACTTGATACCAACTTGTTTAATACCTACTATCGATTACATGTACCCTGTACCCAATTGTATCTGTCTGACCACTAATGTGAATGCACCTCTGTGGTGAATGCCTACTGATTTTTGGCAAATCTTTGCTATGTAACTGAAAACGCAATGTGCTGTCTTTTATGTGACGTATACCTTTGTAAACGAGCCTCTGGCTCAAAGGTTGTAAACTGATTCTTAAATAAATAAATAAATAAATAAATAAATAAATAAGTATACGCACCAGTACTGCACAAAGTACTCGAAGTGCGGCCTCACCAGTGATCTATACAAGTGCAGGATGATCTCCTCTTTTCTGGAGGTGATACCCCTGGCAATGCATTCCAGCATCCGATTTGCCTTTGCTGCCACCCTCCTACACTGTACCGATACCTTCATGTCCCCTGTGACTAGTACCACCAGGTCCCTCTCCTCCCCTGAAGCTGCTACATGCACTTCCCCCAGTCAGTAGCTGGTCCCGGGATTTCTGGCTCAGAGGTGCATGACCTTGCACTTCTTAGCATTAAACCCCAACTGCCACTCCTTTGACCAGTGTTCAAGTTTAGCTAGATCCTCCCCAAGTGCCTGCCTCCCATCCTCACTGTCCACTTTTGCACAAATCTTTGTGTCATCAGTGAACATGATCGGCTTGCGACATCAAAGTCAGCTGCTGTGGAAATGACTGTGATGTCACCAGCAGGGCATCATGACTTCAGTCACTGTATAAATCTTAACTGTTAGACAAACTCTAAGGGATGGTTTCACAGAAATATCTTAAGTAAGAAAAAAGAATTGCTTGGAATTCAATGTTTGGGGGTGAACTACAATGCAACTAATTTCTGCCGATGCCAACAGTAATTTTGTGTGTTGGTAACCCGATGCCCTCTTTATAATGAAAGGTGCAGCAATATCTCGTAGATATGTCAGCCCAGTAGTGCTACCACTCAGTATGCCGGCAACCAGCCAGAGAGGTAGGATCAAGTGTCCCAAGGACAGTTCTCCTCCCAGGGGGGAGGGGGACTGCATCCTGCTTCTTGACTGAAATCTCGCCATGGCCAGGTCACAGCAGAGAGAGTTCACATCAAAGGGGAGGGGCAGCTGCTGCAAGCACGCATGCCGCCACAAGCGTATATACATGTTACTGCATGCTGGTACCCTGAGGGGAGAAAACAAAAGAGAAAAAGCCTCAGGTTTGCTGGGAATGATACAGGAAGCCCCGGAGGTCATCCACAACTGACAGAGCAGGCCACCAATCACAACTGTTATCCTGGTTAAAGGTACATTGTCAACCCCCATAAGTTACAATTAGTGTCTCCATGTTTCTTAATGTAATGCAATGTATATCTTGATACAAAAGGTTGCTGTGTTATTTTTTTCTGTAAAGGAATGGTCATAGTCAAATGAGATGGTGAAATTCAACTTACAGGTAGTCCGGTGTTATCATACAGGTACTGGAGTTTTGTTTATATTTCTGTAACACAGTCTGGCTGCACATGGTATAGAGCTGTCTGCGTGCGTGATGCCAATGCGTTTATTGGCGTCAGGGGCAAGAGTAGTATGGGATCACGTTTCTCAGTGTCAGTGGAAAGAGTAGTATGAGCATATATATCCGCTCGCTAAGCAGAGTACATGTCAAGATGTCCTGGCACAACGCGCTCCTAGAGAAAACCAGGAAAAGGCTCCATGACTGGCCGGATGACGGTTGCCGGTCCCCCGCTGCCACGAAGTCCTGGACAGTCCGGACTGACCCAGGCCAAGTAGTTGCACTGGCTGCCCCCACCGGTGCTTTCTCCACCGGGGGTGGGTGCCATCTGATGATGGGAAACATTGGGTTACCCAGAGGGCTGCAATGTAGGGTGGTGGATGGCAGTGGGGAAGGAGTGCCGGGCGGGTGCAGCTAGGTGACTAGAAGTAGTGACCAGTCTGGGAGCACAGGAGGCGCAAAAGAAAAAGAAAAGAAAAATAATGAAATATTTCACTGAGGCATCTATTCTGACCACAGAGGACGTTGTGTCAGAGTGACTTAGCACAGTTCAGTCAGGGTCTGTAAAACTGCAAATCATAGAAAGAGTTATTTCTTTGTATGATTTGCAGTTTTGCGGATTCTGACTGAACTGTGCTAAGTTGTTCTGACACGTCGGCAGTCAGAGTAGATGCCTCGGTGAAATATTTCTGACAGGTACTCTGCTTAGCGAGCAGGTATATATGCTCATACTACTCTTGCCACTGACATGGAGAAATGCAGTTCCATACTACTCTTGTCCCTGACACTGAGAAATGCATTGGGATCGCGCACGTAGATAGCTCTGTACCGTGTCCAGCCGGACTGTGTCACAGAAAAAGAAACAAAAAGTACAGTTACGCAAGAACTTACCGTAACAGTAGACCTTCGTGAGAGGCTCTTGCAGTAGGTATTCACAGATAGGACTAAGCCACCAGGTGTCAGGACCCCACGGAAAACTTCTAGCTAACAGTCTCTGGTGGGGGACTGCGACCATGTCAGGTGACCGGCATCATACGTCGGTATAAAGGGGTGGTCCCCCATGCCCGCCTTCCAGTTCTTTCCTGCCAAAGAAGGCAAGATGAGAGAGAAGAGGATGTATCCCCAAGGAAAGGAAGAAAAGAGACTTAGGGGGATGGAGGGTGGGAAGGTAACACCTACTGCAAGAGCCTCTCTCGAAGATCTATTATTACGGTAAGTTCTTATGTAACTGTACTATCTTACTTCGACAGGGCTTGAATGCCAAGCAGTCTGGAACAAGAAAAAAAACGGGAGGAGGACTGTCATCCACAATATAACCTCAGGGCCGAGCAGGTCTCAAGAAAGGAGGCCCTGCAGAACAGCCAACCCGAAGCCTGCTCTAAGGAGAGAGGCAATGTCCAAACTGTAGTGTTTCATGAAGGTATGGACCGAAGTCCAGGTTGCGGCTGTGCAGATGTCTGCCGCGGACACATTCCTGAAACAAGCAGCAGAGGCAGCTACTCCCCTGGTGGAGGACCTTGATCTGAAGGGTCTTCTTTGTACTTGTCATAACAGAAAGTGATACAACTGGCCAACTATTTGGAAAGGCACTGCTTGGAAACAGCATTGCCTTCCCTTTTGTGAGCGAAAGAGACAAAAAGCTGATCAGTTTTCCTGAGATCCTTAGTCCGACTGGTGTAGTATCTCGGGATTCTGTGAACATCCAGGGTATGTAAGAGGTACTCCTCTTGATTGGAGTGTTGTGTAAAGAAAGACGGTAACTCAATGGATTGATTCAGCATAGATTCAGCTACCACCTTAGCAAGAAATTTAGGGTTGGTGCATAGAGCCACACATTCCTTATGGAAAATCAAATATGGGGTTTTAAACATCAAGGCTTGAAGCTCGGAAATGTGCTGAGCTGAAGTGATGGCCACTAGGAAGAGAGTCTTCCAAGAAAGGAACTTTAAGTCTGCTTCCGCTGCCGCTCGAAAGGAGGCACTGTGAGCTTCTCTAGGATAAAATTCAAGTCCCTTGGAGGGGCAGAATTGTGGATGGGGGTCTCAGGTGGAGAACCCCTTTAAGAAAAGTCTTAGAGACTTCCAACTGAGCAAAAGTCCTGTCTCCAAAGGGAATGTGGTAGGCTGAAATAGCTGCCATCTGGACTTTTAAAGAGGAATGGCTGAGACCCAGGTCGAAGAGGTGATGCACGTAATCCTGGATTTTGTTGGCTGGGCACAAGAAAGGCTCTAAGTCTATAGACTATGCCCAGACAGAAAACCGTTTCCATTTCACAGCGTAGGTGAACCTGGTGGAAGGCTTCCTGGCCTCCACAAAAATGTCTGCTACTAAGGGAGAGACTCCGAAGTGGACTTTGGCTACATCTGCAGGAGCCACGCATGAAGATGGAGGGATTTGAGGCCTGTTTGAACAAGGGTCCCCTGATCCTGGGTCAACCAGTGCTGTGACTGAGGAAGAGGAGGTTCCTCTGAAAACTGTTGCAGAAGAGAGAGAACCAAACTTGCCTGGGCCAAAAGGGGGTGATGAGAATCATTCAAGCCCCTTCTGATCTGAGTTTATTCAGGACCCTCGGAATTAAAAGAATGGGAGGGAAGGCATAAATGAATCTGTCCCTCCAACAGAGAGACAGAGCGTCCTGCCAGAAAACGTCTCACCCTGGAGCGAGCAAGCAAAAGGCAGGAAGTTTTGCATTTTGGGGGGAGGGGAAGTGTTCTACCTGAGGTGTCCCCCACTGCCGAAAGATGTCGTTTATGACCTGTTGGTCTAACTCCCATTCATGAGCCTTGGCTGAGGATCGAATGAGTTCATCTGCCAGGGTGTTTTCCACACCCGGAACGTGAACTATGGTCAGGTGAAGGTCGTGCTGTGCTGCTCAATACCATACTCTCATCGCCTCCCGGCACAGGGGATAGGAACGTGTTCCTCCCTGTTTGTTGAGGTACCAGACTACACACATGTTGTCTGATTGGATGAGAAGATGACCGGGAAGAACAGCCTGTAGGGCATATAGGACTGCCCTCAGTTCTAGCACATTTATGTGCAGTTTCTGCTTGAACAGGGACCAGCTGCCCTGAGTCCTGTGAGACCCTAGGTGGGCAACCCAGCCCTCCCGAGGCATCTGTTGTCAACATCTAGGAAGGAGGAGTGATGCAGAACAGAACTCCTAGGCACAGGTTCTCCTGAACCATCCACCAGTGCAAGTCCCTGATCATGGGATCTGACACTAGCAACTCTTAGTCTAGATTGTCCGTGGTTTGGTCCCATTGTGACCGAAGCGTCCACTGAGAGATCCTCATATGGAGCTGAGTGAACGGAACTATCGGAATGGCAGCCGCCATGAGCCCGAGGAGGCAGAGGACTGACCTGGCTCCGACCCGTCTGCAACCGGACAGAAGACTAGCCTGATTCTGAAGGGTCTCGACCCTGTCCGGAGGCAAAAAGGCTTTGCCTGTGGTCGTGTCCAGTATCACCCCTATAAATTGGAGGCATTGGCAAGGGACCAAGTGAGACTTGCCCCGGTTGGTGGTAATACCCAAGCTGGTAAAAACCTGCAGGGAGAAGGAGTGCAGGAGTTCTTCCCTGAATGGGGCCACCAGGAGCCAGTCATCCAGGTTTGGAAAGACCTGCATGCCCTGAGTATGCAGATGGGCCGCTACCACCGACAGGTACTTGGTAAATACTCAGGGAGCCGAGGAAAGACCAAATGGGAGGGCCTTGAACTAGTAGTGGTCCCCCTGAAAGCAAAAACGGAGGTATTTGTGGTGAGAAGGGCATATGGGGATATGCAGGTATGCATCCTGCATATCCAGAGCACGTAGCCACTGTCCCGGCTGGAATAACGGTAGAAGGCTCTGCAAGGAGAGCATTCTGAAACGTTTGTATTCCACGAACATGTTCAGGGAGCTGAGGTCTAGGATTGGCATCAAGTCTCCTGTCTTCTTTGGAACTAGAAAGAAATGGTAATGGTAACCCATCCCCCAAAGATGAGTGGGGACTGGCTCTATCGCGGCCTTTGACAGAAGGGATAGGATTTCTTCTAGAAGCAGAGGAAGATGTTGCAGGGAGTAATAAGACTGAGGGGGTGGTTTTCAAGGAGGTTTCTGTAGAAACTCTATCGAGTGTCCAGCAGATTTTAGCTGGAGCACCCAAGCGTCCGATGTTATCCTCTCCCAACCCGGGAGATGGGAGGAGAATCTCCCCCCTACCGGTTCCTCTGGAATGGCCAAAGGCCGAGGGAGAGGCAGGGAGTCAGGAGGGCCCCGATGTTTGTTGGCACGCTTTCCTTGGTTGGGCTTTTGTTTTTGTCAGATTTGATGATGAAAAGGACATCGCTGCCCCTGAGGGGGCCTGTACAAAGTCTGGACCAACTTTAGTGCAGTGCCCTTCTCCTGCAGTTCAGTTATGATGTCCTTGACATCACCCCTTAACAGCATCGAACCCCCAAAGGAAGCATCCTGTATAGTGGACTGTACTTCAAGGACCAATCCTGACACACGGAATCAGGCATGATGCTGTAGGCCTACGCCGAAAGCCGAGCTCCTGCCAGCTGTGTCCACCGCATCGTAGGTGGCACGACGCATGTGCCTACAGGCTGAATGAGCAGAACGGACCAGGTCTCCCAGTTCCTGCTTAGTTTGTGAATCAGGCAGGGAGTCCAGCTTGGATTTCACCTGGCTAAGGATGGATTTCTGGAAATCCCCCATGTGACCAACGTAGTTGAGGGCCCTGATACCTAGGGTCGAAGAGGAGTAACTCTTCTTCCCATACTGATCCAGAAGTCGGGATTCCTTGTCAGGCGTGGACAAGCTCAGATATCTGGGGTTGGCGGAGTGGCCGTGGGCGGTGCTAATCACAACTGAATCCGCATTAGGGTGAAGACTAAGGAAGCCTTTACCCTTCGGAGCCTGGTATAGTCTATCCGCCTTCCTCAGAAGGGGGGGCTAGTGCGCATGGTTGTTTCCAAATAGTGGAAACAAGATTGGTGTGAGGCTCTATCCAGGGAGGAATCAGTGTGGGAGCGGTCTCGGGCAGATCCAGATGAGCAGTGAGCTTCTTACACTGTGGGTCTGGCTGCACTGATTGCCACTGACATGTCTCTTGGATCTTCCTCAAGAGCTCCAGAAAAGAAGGGTCCTCCAGAGGGGACTTCAGAGCATCCCTTGGCCTTGGGCGTTCTGGAGTATGGGGCTCATCTCCATGACCAGAGTGGTCGGATTCAGAATCTGAGTCAGATGTCTCCGAGGTAGAAGAAGACAACTCCGGAATGACCCCCCTGGGGAACCCCCGGCGGTGCGTGACCTCCCACCCCGGGTGCCAGAAGGTTCTCCTCTGGCGCCGGGTAAGGGGAGGAGTCTCCCATCTCCAAAGTAGGGGGTCCGCGAGGACCTACGTCGAAGATCATCGACCTCCTTGGTAGCTGAGCCTTGGCCTCAGCCCACCAGGAGGCCAAGGTCTCCTTCAGATCCGCTGGCAGCTGCAGAGTGGGAGACAGAAGTGGAGGAGGAGGAGGAGGGCTTGTATATGGGTAGCGTGGGTACCTGTAATAAGAGTATCCGTAGCCCGAGGGCAGCGTGGGGGCAGTGGACCGATGGGGGATTGGGCACCCCCATTGGCCATACCGATTTTAGCTTATGTTGGGGTGGGCCCCAGCGTGGCACCTAGAAGCCTGTGTTTTTTTTTGTTTTTTTTTTGTGGGGTACAGTGGAGTCAATGGAGGATTAGGCACCCCTGTTGGCCATAAGGACTTTTTGCCACGCTGGGGTGGGCTCCCAACGTGGCACCTAGAAGTCCTTTGGGGGGGCAGTGGAGCCGACGGGGGATTGGGCACCTCCGTCAGTCATACAGTGTGCGGGGGTGGAGGGGAGCGCATGAGCATGCTGGGGTGGGCGACAAACTGTCTATGACAGTTCAGATGCAGTGCTGATGCACATGTAGTCAATTTGCATACTGCCGATGGCAGTATGCAAGTTGCCTGCACATTACCACCGCTCTTTGTGGCGGTGTTTTCCTCAGAACTGTACGCCACTGCATCTGACGGCTGTCATAGACAGCTCGGACACTCATTGGCGCGGTGCAGCCATGCCTGCAAAAGGGAGCAGGGCATTGGAAGTGGGGAAGGCACACCTACAAAAACTCGTATGGTGACACTATGTTTCTTGCACATACGTGCAAGCAAACGTAAAAAGCAGCAGTTCTGAATCCACAGAGTAACCTTCAGATGGAAGCTTAGACTTCGCTGAAAAATGCTGTTTACAGTTTCTACTTATCAAATGAGGCTGTTTTTCAAAGTTCATTGTACTGGGAATTATGATAAAGTAAGCACTTGTGCAATACATTCCTCCAGAACCTGCTTGCAACTAAAGAATGTGACCATCATTAGCAAAACATGCATTGAGCAATGAAGTCTGTCACCATCATATGAAAACACCATTGGGAAATATACTCTGTATTTTTCTGCAAGGAGCTAATCAGAAATCTTGACCCCTTATCTTGGGCATTTTGGATTTCGACACAAAAAAATGTTATTTCACACCACTTAATGTTACTGATCAGCACACAGGGTCATTAGGCAATTGCCATATATTCGGCATTTAAGCCAGGACAACCATGACTGTAGCTAACTTTGAACTTCCCTGTTATTCTTTAGAATGAAATCGGGTCTCTTTTTATACTTGAGAACAAAAGACAGCGGCTGCACTCTGTCCAGCACACAATGTTACTATGAAGGAAAGATCCAGGGAGTCTGTAGTGCTTCACAAATGAAGATTTATTGCAAAACCTGACAGGTAGTAAACACAGCCCAATCCTCAATACTAAAAATCAATGGACCAGGTACTCCAGCGTTTCATTTAGTGGAGCCTGACGAGGCTTCACTGAGAGACATCTGGCCCACTGATAGTAACACACTGCATGCTGGGTAGAGTGCAGCTGCTCTCGTGTGTTCTGGATTGTTTGGTGGTAAGGGGCAGCTCCCAGTGGCAGTATCAATGACGATCTCCTGGAAAGTGCATCCAAATTTTGGTTCGACTCTTTCTGCATTCAGTGACAAATACAACTGTAAGATGCCCAACTGCCATCTGCTATTACAGGATCAAAGACTGCGTATTTGAATTTAGGTTTGACTACGTTTAGTTATCTGGCTAAAAAGTTCAGATGACAATGAACAAATGCAATATGGTTTTAGGCTTCCAGTGTAAATGCTGAAATACTGGTGGTGGTGGTGATCATTTAGTCTATAGTGTTGTTGCTGTATATGAGAAAAAAGCAGACTGTACATAGCGCCATCTAATAGTGACAGCAATACGGCCATCTAGTGGTCACACTTGGGACAACAAGCATGAAAGTAAATGGAGCACTCTAACCACCCAGCTATGGGCATTGTCTTTAGCTGAATGGTTAGAGCTGCAGCCTTTGGAACTTAGGGTCCCTGTTTTGACTGCCAGCGAGATCTGGAGGTTTGTATGCCCAAATAAATAGGGGGCAGACATAAAGAACAGTTATGTAAACATTTCTGATTGCAGGCTGGTTTTGGATTGCTATACAAAGACTCACTCCTGCAGGTAGGTTGCTGCTTTAAAGCAGAGTCTGTGTGTTTTGCTCACAGACAGAAACTGAAGAGGTGTTTTGAGACAACATGAGTGGGGTAAGTTGTGGGGAAATTGTTGAAATAGAATCTTTATTATTGTTTGTTGGGTAAATTGAGACCAGCCACAGTTGCCCACATATAAGTGCCATAATAAAAAGTTGTGTCTTGCCCTGTAGTTTGGGGACTGGGTGAGAAGAACTGTTTGGCCTGGAACCAGAGCTAGGTGATAACTGGAGGAGGGGCTGAGTAAGTCACATTTCTGACTGCAGGTTGGTTTTGGATTGCTATATACAGTATACACTCACTCGCAACACCCAACTGGGGCTGTTCTCAAGTGAGCCAATCAGCCATTGCCTATTTACAAAAGGAAGCATCCATCAAGAGGACCGCCAAGCTGCTGACTTCCGCACGAAGGACAATGCAAAGGACAACAACACAGGGGAGTCTGCCAGAAAGGACAACACAGGGAAGTCTGTCAGGAGGGAGTCAGCCAGTGGCCGTACACTCTGCCCCACAAACCATGAGTAGGTAAAAGGGATAAGCAGGTGTCTACAGCCAGAAGGCATCAGGTAGGAAAAAGGTGCATCACCCTATACAGGGCTAAGGTACACTAGAGGTTCAAAACTTACAAAAACCTAGGGGTCATTGAAACTCCCTACATACGGTATGGTAATAAAGGGAATTTTAAAGGAATAAAATAACCAAGAAAGCAGGTAGGACAGGATGATGGGAGTAGTGGAGTGCAGTGGCTATGGGGCGGCAGACTTCAGGGAGACTTTCTGGAGGCTGCATTGCTGCCCTATTTACGTGCATCTCTCTGGGCTGAAGGAGGATGTTGCTAGACTCAAGGCTGAGTTGGCTTGGGTTTGGTAGACCTTCTCCCCCATCCAGGGACTACCTAGTCCACCGCCATTACCTCAGAGCTTGCCAAGGAGGAGGAGAGTCTTGACAACAGTGGGCTCGGGGAGGGTTAGGGTGGTGGTGCGTAGGCACATCCCACACCCAATTTTATTGCAAAACTCCTATGCTGCACTGGCAGAGTGAGAACGTGCCACAGAGGCACCCAAAATAGTGACTGGGGTGGATGTGGGGGCCCTCCATAATGGAGAGCCCAAGGGGATGGCAGAGGACCCCAGAGCAGGAGGAAGCAAATTCTGGTGGGGGACTCCATAGTGAGGGAGACAGAGTTGGGGACATGTAAGGATGAGGAGAGGGAAGACTGGTGCCTTTCCAGCACCATGGCTTGCAGGGATGGAAAGAAGATCCAAAGGATTGCTGGGGCAGCATAAAGGAGGGACAGCTAGATGTTATTGTCCATCAGGGGACTAATGCCCTGGGTAGGGATGAGCCAACAATAGTTCAGGAGGAGTTCAGGGAATTGGGGAAGGGTCTTAGGCAGGTGGCACAATCCGAGACCTTCTCGAAGTGCAACCTGTCTACGACAGGGGGAGGACAGGATTCTCCACACCAGGAACTTAAATGCACGGCTGAAGGAATGGTGCAGAGAGGAGGGTTTTGGCTTCATTGGGGACTAGGGCCTCATTGGCCAGCATTTAAACTAGCCAAGGGGGAAGGCAGAAAGATGAAGGGAGACATAAACTGCCCCCTCCATAGGCAAATGAGGTCAGTAATGGAATCCTGAGGGCTAAACCCCAAATGAACCATATAACACAGGAATGCAGGGGATAGAAGACAAGAGTGATAATGAGATAGATAGTGGAGGAAACGGGGGCAAATGGGGAACATAAGGAGGGGGTGGCAGCACAATCTGGAGAGCCATGTGTGCAAATGCTCGAAGTCTAGGCAACAAGATTGCAGACCTAGAGGCCACCATGGCAGATACAGACCTGGATATGGTTGCAATTGCCAAGTCCTGGTGCAATGAAAACCAGGATTGGGATATGGCCATACCAGGGTATACTCTATTCAGAAAAGACAGGTTAGGTAAAAAAGGCAGAGGAGTGGCTGTTTATGATAGGGACAAAATAAAATCCACGAAAATACAGGGAGAGCTGGGAGGAGCTGAGGTACTGTAGGTTGCCCTGGAAACACGCAAGAGGGCCACTATTTGCACATGAGTGATCTACAGACCTCCAGCACAGGAGGGAGAGGTGGATAAGGACATGATAGAAGCCATCCAAAAGATGACACACAAGGGGGAGGTGTTGCTGGTAGGGGACTTCAATCTACCAGACATGGATTGGAGCCTACTGGCTGCAGCAACAATCAGAAGTAGGGACATCCTGGACTCCCTGCAAGGGGCGTTCCTCAGGCAACTAGTTAAGAAGCCCACTCATGGGTGGGGGTAAGGGAGTGATACTGGACCTGGTACTGACAAATGGGGACAGTGCTGCTGATGTCACTGTGGGTGACAACCTGGGGTCCACAATCAGCATACAGTGTGGTTCAACATAAGGACTGGGCCAGAACTGAGCCACACTAAGACCAGGGTCCTGAACTTCAGAAGGGACGTTTTCAGGAAAATGGGAGAATGCCTCAATGACGCACTGGCAGGGATAGAGGATCTGGGCGGGAATCGAGGAACTGTAGGTAAAAATAAAGAGGGGCACTGAAAAAGCAACAAATCTCTGTGTCAGGCAGGTTAACAAGGGCAAGTGAAACAAGCATTTGTCAATGCCGAATGTTGTCTTGCTGGCACTGGCATTGGTACTGCCAGAATTAGAGATGCATTATAGGTATGGCAGTGAAGTACTGAAGTGACGCCAACCCCACCCTCACCTTGCAGAGACCGACAGGCATTGGGATGTACCTTTGGGTCATCAGCTATAATGCTCATGCCATTTTACCTCACCCTACCCTGTAGACACTGACAAGTGTCGTGGTGTGCTTTGGGGTCTTTGGGCGTTATACTTATCCCATTCCATGAGGAAATATGCTGAGGTGGGTGCAGTATAGGAGAATGGGGTGAACCTTGTGGCCGAACACTGCAAGACACACCACAATGTGTGTCACTGGCTGCAGGATGAGGATGGGGGTGGAATAGGGAGCATTACAGCTGATGATCCCAAGTCACACCCCTGACACCTGTCAGTCTGCACAGGGTGGGGTGTTACAGTTGGAAACCCTAATGCCGTAGGCGTGTGTTGGTATTTTCACTCCAAATTTGCAACATGGGCTTTTTGTGACCCACCTCATGAAGAGCGGCACTATCAGTTTGTAAGCTGAAAGATGGTTTTGCACAGCGGCTATGCCATTTGGCAACACAGGTCCGAAAACACATTTTGGGCACTATGTAAAAAATGAGAACTGTATTGTTCATAAGGAGGTGTAAAAAAATGGCAACGTTGAAAATCTGGAGTGAAACTATGAAAAATTGGCAAAGTCACGAGCATGCATAGAAACTGTGCAACACACGTCCTTAGCCCAATTATTTTGGGGATTTTTTTAACCACATTTTCAACATAGGCATTTTTGGACCTCCCCCCATGAACAGTGGCACTGTGATTTTGTTAATTTGTCCCAAAAGTTGATTTCCCACAGCGACCACGCCATTGTGTACCACAGGTGCGAAAACACATTTTGGGCAGGATGTGAAAAACGACAGCTGTACTGTTCATAAGGAGGTGTGAAAAAATGCCAGTGTTGAAAATGTGGCATGAAAATATTGCAAATTTGCGAAGTTACAAGGGTGCGTGGGAAATGCGCAACACACGCTTGTAACACAGTCATTTTATAGGCTTTCGTTACCAAATTTTCAACACAGGCATTTTAGGACCTCTGCTCATGAATATTGTCACCATCATTTCCTCAAACTGTCCCGAAAACTGATTTCACGCAGCAACCGCGCAATTTTGTGCCGCACGCGCAAAAACACATTTCGGACAAGATATGTAAAATGACAGCTATACTGTTCATAAGGAGATGGAAAAATGTCAAATTGGAAAATCTGGAGTGAAAATATTACAAATTCACTAAGTTACGAGTGTGCGTGGAAACGCATGCTCGTAAAACAGCCATTTTTGATTTTTCCATCGTAACTCATAACATAGGCTTTTGAGAGTCCCCTCATGAACAGTGGCACTGTCGTTTTGTTAATCAGTCCTGAAAGGTGATTCCACGCAGTGTCTGCGAAATCACCTTTCGGGACTGAATAATGCCATGACAGTGACTGAATTCATGAGGAGGGGGTTTCAATAACCCCATGTTGAAAATTGTGTGTCAAAATTCCCAAAAATGTCCGAGATATGCACCAAAGTTGAAAAAACCCTATTTATGCCATTATACAGCTTACCAGCATTTCTTCAGTTCGCGGCCGGCTTTGAAGAGTGCAGACATGTTCCTGGTCCACCGAAGATCGTCATGCTGGACTCCGGAGGTAATTATGGGGTGAGGGGGTGTGGGTAGGCAGAGTGCACAGAGGGTGGGCGGGTTCATGCAGTGGGCAGGGGAGACGCGATGGACTGTTTTCTGTTTTACAGGTGAAAAAACAGTGAACATGCGGTTTTTTTCTTTCTTTCAGGTATATTTGCACGCTGGGGTGGGCTCCCCAGCGTGCCACCTGATGTTTTGGGGAGGGACTGTAGCCAATGAGGAATGGGCACCCCGTTGGCACACCTGAAGGGGGCAAGGCCAAGGGGGATTGGGGCACCCTCGGCACAGAACAGACTGGGGACATTATGCCGATGGGGGTGGGCTTCCCGTCAGCAAAATAAACAGGAAGGGGACTGTAGCCGGCGGGGTTGGACCCCCGTCGGCAAAGAAAGACTGTTTTGGGAGGCGCATGATGTCGGGGGACTGGGCACCCCAGTGAGATCATTTGCCGACAGGTAGTGGGCTCCCCATCGGCAAATAGAAGTGGGTCGGGCATGCGACAGGGAGATTGGGTACCCTGAGTTGGGTGGCAGCAATCAGTGCCCGCCATGTTTACGCCGGAAGGCATAAAGATTGTGCCGCTGCAATGAGAAGCTTGCTTCTCATTGCAGCGACCTTTCTTAGATCTGGTGGCCACATTACGAATTGCTGGTGTGGCGCCTGCATGCTAGCTGATTGGGAATGAGGACGACCTACCGATGCGTCCCCGCATCTTCGCCTACAGCACTGCAGACCTCCAAATCTGCTACTACTGCAATATGCTGACCCATGCGCAAGCGTGAGCCAACATAAAAAGAGACTGCTATGGTTCTCTAAAGATGTAGCAGAAAAAGTAAGAGCAAAAAAACTAGCATTTAGAAAGTACAAAAAGAAACAGAAGGAAGGAGATAAAGAAAACTACTGCAAGGAGGAGGACCAAAAGAAGGTAGACATATTGAACAAATACTTTTGTTCAGTATTTACAGAAGAAGGGTTAGGCGACAGGCCAAAGATAAGGAATAAGGGCATAAATGGTAGGGAGGTGGACACCAGTCCTTTTACAGAGGAGAAAGTCCTAAGTTACTAGCACAACCAAGACCTGGCTAGATGGAAATGCTGCTCCTGTTTTGGATTCTGTTGTTCCGGCTGGGTTCTCGGTGATTCATTGCCCGAGAGTGGACCGGAGGAGCGGGAAGGGGGGTTGCAGTCTGTTTTAGACAAGATCGGTACTTCAGGGAGGTGCCAGTTGGTCATACCAGCTCCTTTGAGTGCATAGTGGGAGCAGGTGTAGGTTACAGGACCCTTCTTGTCTACTGTCCACCAGGGGATGGAAGGGAATTCCTGAAGGAGGTTGTGGACTTCATTGCCGATATGGTATTGGAGTCTCCCAGATGGTTAATTCTGGGAGACTTCAATGCCTGGGTTGACGATGAACTCTCACCATTTGGTCAACACCTCCTCCAATTGATGGACTCATTGGGCCTGTCACGGGTTATTACCTCTGCAACCCATGGGGAGGGGGCACACACTGGACTTGGTGTTCCATCTGGGGATGGAGATATCCGATGTGGAGGTGGAGCCAGTCGGATGGTCTGACCATCACGCCCTGAGGTTTAGATTTGTGGCCCCCTGAAATAGGCCTACCCCTAGGGAGTTAGTACAGTTCTGTCCTTTAAGAGGGGTTACCTCAGAAGGCCTAATGATGGAGCTGGACTTCTCGGGTCTTCCAAGGGATAGCATGGATCCAGGACCTCTGGTTCTAGCCTATAATAGGGCTATGGTAGAGATCCTGGATGTCATTGCTCCAATTCGTGTTCGTCCCTGCACTCTTCATTTGGGGGCTCCCTGGTTTGATGGGGAGGTCCATGAGTTGAAGAGGAAGGGACGAAGATTGGAAAGACGCTGTCGGGAAACTCAACTGGAGGTGGATAGACTTGGATTATTAGAACATTATAAGCTCTACCAATCAGCAATTTCCCATAAGAAGGCAGAGTTCCTGTCCAGGGAAATTGCTGCAGCAAAGAACAGACCATCCCACCTCTTCCGGACTGTGGACAGACTGTGCAATCCAGTCTGTCTTCAGTCTGGTAGAGCGTTATCACAGGTACAGTGTGAGGAATTTGCAAAATTCTTTGCTGACAAGGTATCCACCATTACGGATGAGATTCGCCAGCGCCCTTCCATTGGACCTTGCACTGGTCAATCGGGTGGTACTAATACCCAGCTGTCCTGGTCCACCTTTAGCCTAGCGGCAGTAATAAATATGGTGAGGATCATCCAGACTCTGCGACCTACCTACGTAAGTTGGATCCAGGCCCTACTCACCTGGTGGTGGGGTGTGTAGATGTTATCGGCCCAGTCCTGGCTGGGATAATGGTGGTGTCATTAGAGAGAGAGAGAGAGAGATCTTTCCGGATCCCTTAAAGGAGGCAGTAGTATGCCCCCTTTTGAAAAAACCCTCTCCTGACCCCGACTGCTCAGAAAATTACAGACCGGTCTGTAACCTCCCCTTTGTAGGGAAGGTTATTGAGAAGGTGGTCGCTCTGCAACTGGAGGATCATTTATCTAGCCACAATATCTACGACCCTCTCCAATCTGGCTTCAAGAAAAGGCATAGTACAGAGACGGCTCTTGTTCGGGTATTGAATGATCTCCTGATGGCAAGAGATTGGAGGACCCATTCCATCTTGGTTCCCCCGGATCTCTCAGCAGCATTTGACACTGTGGATCATGGGGTACTGCTCGACCGCCTCCGTTTTTTCTGTGGTCTGAGGGGAGCAGTCCACAGTTGGTTTTGACCTTTTCTGGAGGGCAGATCTCAGAGAGTGGTGTCCGGGATTTATACCTCAGCCCCTCACTGACTGCCCTGTGGGGTACTGCAGGGGTCAATGCTGTCCCCTATGTTATTCGCGGTGTATATGCTTCCACTGGGGGACATTATAAGGCGGTATGAGCTGAGTTTTCATTGTTATGCTGATGATTCTCAGTTCTACCTATCTTTTATACCTGAAAGGGAGTCTGATTCCATCACAGCATTTAATAACTGCCTCCTGGAGATTCAGGATTGGATGACTGCTAGTTGGCTTAGGTTGAACTCAGAGAAAACCGAAGTATTGGTTGTGGACCCAGGAGGGAGGACAATAGGGGCTTGGACTGGGAAACCCTCAGGTTTATATCTTGGGGGAGCCCCGCTTCTGGCCTCGGGCCAAGTGCGTAACCTAAGTGTGATATCTGACGAAGGCCTGACCATGACAGCGCAGGTGTCGGCCGTAGTCAAATCTGCCTTTCTCCATCTGAATAACATTGCCCGGGTGAAACACTTGGTCCCACCTGAAGATCTTCCCACCCTGGTCCACACCTTTGTCACCAGCCGTTTTGATTACTGCAATGCCCTCTATCTAGGGCTGCTGGGGATGGATATCCGCCGCTTGCAGCTTGTGCAGAACGCAACGGCCAGGTTGTTGATGGGAGTTTCAAGATCTAGCCATATGACACCTGTGCTGCGTGAGCTGCACTTGCTGTCAATACAGTGGCAGATCATCTTCAAGGTTGCATTGCCGACCTTTAAGGTCCTACATGATTTGGGACCTCACTACCTGAAAGAATGCTTGGTGCCTTACTGTCCTGCCCATTCTCTTCGCTCCTCTGATGAGGGATTGCTAGAGGTACCCAGGGTACGTTTAAAAACGGTTGGAGGTAGACCTTTTGCCTTTATGGCACCGACCCTGTTGAATTCTCTACCTCGTCAGATATAAGACTGCCTGAATGCGGAAAGTTTTAAAAAAACAGCTAAAGACCTTCCTCTTTACCCAAGCATTCACTGGGACATAATAAGTGGGTGTTATTTATGACTACTGTATTTATTGTTTTAAAGTGTTTTTGAACTATTTTAAAAGTGCCCTCAGCTTGGGAAAGGTGCTTGAAAGAAATAAAATTTTACTTACTTTATACTTACAATTAAAAGTAGACAAGGCAATGGGACCTGATGAGGTGCACCCCAGGACACTGAGGGAGCTCAAAGAGGTCTGGCTGCACCTCTGACAACTTATCATTAAAAAACAGGAGAGGTTCCAAGGGACTGGAGGAGGCAGATGTGGTCCTACTTCACAAATGCCTGAACAGGGAGGAGGCAGGAAATTACTGACCTGTCAGCCTGACTGTCGTAGTGGGCAAAGTAACAGAAACACTACTGAAGGAAAGCATAGTGGAATACCTGGTAACCAGTGGATTACAGGATCCAAGGCAGCATGTTTCACAGGGGGGGAGGTCTTGCCAGACAGACCTGATTGAGTTCTTCGACTGGGTGACAAGGGTAGTAGATCAGGGAGGAGCAACAGATGTGGCCTACCTAGATTTCAGTGAGGCCTTCGACACTGTTCCACACAGAAGACTGGTGAACAAGCTGGCCTGTCTGGGAGTGGGTCAAAAAGTTATAAAATGGGTAAGAAGTTGGTTAAGCTAGGGGAGTCTGATGGTGGTGGTAAATGGTGTCCACTCTGGAGAAGGGAAGGTGACCAGCGGGGTGCCTCTGGGCTCAGTAGTAGGCCTGGTCCTCTTCAATGTCTTTATTAGTGACACTGAGGAAGGGCTAGAAGGGAAAGTATGCCTATTTGTGGATGACACAAAAATCTGCATCAGAGTAGACACACCAGGGGTAGTGGAAAAAATGAGGGATGATTTGAAAAAGTTGGAAGAATGGTCAAGGGTTTGGCAGCTGGGTTTCAATGCAAAAAAGTGCAAAATCATGCAGTTGGGGCACAGAAACTTGGGGGCTGCATACCAATTGGGAGGGGAGGTACTGGCAACCACGAAACAAGAAAGGGACCTGGGGGTAATCATTCCTGATGACCTGAAGGTAATCAAGTAGTGTGATAAGGCAGTGGGAAAGGCTAGCAGGATGCCTGGGTACATAGGGAGGGTATCACCAGAAGGAAGGAGGAGGTAATATTACCCCTGTACATATCACTGATTAGACCTCACCTCGAGTACTGTGTCCAGTTCTGGAAGCCCCACTTCCAGCAGGACATTGATAAGGTTGAGCCGGTACAAAAGAGGACTACCAGAATGGTGGTGCAGGGCCTACATCAAAAACCCTACAAGGAGAGACTCAAGGAACTGAATATGTACTCTCTAGAGGAGAGGAGGGAAAGGGGAGAATATGATAGAAACATTCAAATACCTAACAGGTATTAAGGTACAGCATTTTCCATAGAAAAAGAAGCTCGAGGACAAGGAGTCATGGTATAAAAGTGTGTGTGGTGGGGGGGGGGCTCAGAGGAAACGTGAGGAAATACTTCTTCAGGGAAAGGGTACTGGATGCCTGGAACAGCCTTCCAGTGGAGGTGGTGGGTGGCAAAACAGTGACATGATTCAAACATGCATGGGACAGATACATGGGGACTTTGGTAGTAAGGCAAGGGGAGGAGATGATCGGAGATCAAGTAGGGTCTGCAGTGGCACAGTTAGCAGGGAAAACTGGGCAGACAAGGCGCGCCAAGAGGTCCTTATCTGCCAACAACTTTTATGTTTCTGTGTACTTACCGTAACAGCAGATCTTCGAAAGACTCTTTTCTTAAGCCACACCTCTAAAACTATACCCACATCAGTGCAAGGACCACACAGAAACTTCTGCAAGCCGGGGCCACCTACGACGATGTCATGCATTGATGTCTGCATAAATGTGGGTGGCCCCATCTCTCCTCTGCTCCCCATCGGAGAAAGGGCTCGAAGGACTCTTCTTGGGGAACCAGGAGATTATATCAGTGCCTCTGACGTTAGGTAGATACAGGCACTGAAGAAAGCAATCGTGCAAATTTCCAAGGCAGTACAGAATTCCATATTCCCCTACAGCTGATAAAAGTGGGAAGGAGGGAGGGCTGGCATGACCTAAGGGACGAGATTCTCTCTTAGGTCTACTGTTAAGGTAAGTATGTAACTGTTACATCTTCTTGAAGGATATCTCTTCCTTTAGGCCCCATCTTTGGAACAAGTCCCAAGCAGTCCCAAAAGCTAACTGAGAGGTTGATGCAGTCTGTTCATGACAGTAAACCCTGTAAGACAGCAAGGACAGAGCCTGCCGGTCTACAAGAAACAATGCCCTGACTGTAATGTTTAATGAAGTCATGGACACTGCTCTGGGTGGCTGAAGCACAGATGTCAGCCGTGAAGACATTCCTGAAGCAAGCAACAGTTGTGGCCATGCCCCTTCTGGAATGGCTATGAACTGCACCAGGAAGTTCTTTACCGTCCTGTAACTTCCTATAACAGAACGTAATACAATGTGCTAGCCATTAAGACAAGCACTGTTTCGAAACAGGCACACCCTCTTTCTCACGGGTGAATAAAACAAAAAGCTGTGAGGACTTTCTACAGTCCTTGGTACATGCCAAACAGTATCTCAGGATTCTATGTACATCTAAAGTATGGAGCAACGCTTCACCTTGACTGGCATGCTCTGGATAATAAAGTGGAAGATGGTTTGGTTTAATGTGTTCTCAGACTCCACTTTGGCAAAAACTTAGGGCTAGTGTGTAAAGACACTCTGCCTTTGTGAAAAATCACATAAGGAGGCTCACACATTAGAGACTGCAGCTCTGAAATCCTTCATGCCGAAGTGATGGCAACTAAAAATAACGCTTCCCATGAAAGGAACGGTACACCGCAACTCGCAGCTGGCTCAAAACCTTGCCCAGGACCACCTTGAAAATGAGCTTGCTCAATGGTGTTTATGCCTGGTTAAATAAAGAGACTGATTGATTGAAAAGGAGCTAACATAAGTTTCTCAAGCACATAATTTAGGTCCCATGGGGGCTGGATTGAGAATGGGAGGTTTATATGCAGAATGCCTCTCAAAAAGGCACGGGAGACGGGAGACTTCCAGCTGGGGGTACTGTCTGCCCATCAGTAGAGACACGGAAAGCTGATACATCTGGCAGATGTACCCTCAGTGAAATACTGCAAACTGGAGTCATGAGTGTGACGGCAAGTAATCTAACCACGGAACCGGTTAGAATATTGTGACTAGAAGATACTTGATCCTAGTAGATGTTTAACTTTAACAGCAACAGGGGTAGATTAGCAAATGCTAGTAACCGCTACCCCTGTGGCTGTAAAGGCAAGGGAAGAAGAGGAGAAGTAGAAGTGTGCAGAGGCTTGCCAAGCTGCTTCCGTGGTGGACAGAGCTAAGGCACAAGCAGCTTGGCCAGTATGGCTTGGGAGGCCAGGGTTCTATTCCCGGTCTCCTGACTCCTGCAGCTTTACTTTTCCCCTCACCCTAAGTGTGTTTTTTTTTTTTAAGTGAAGAAACAGATATACCTCCCCAATGTTCTACTCCTCCCTGTGTCCCCCCCCAACCCGAGTTAGTTATATTAACTGTAGGTGGTGCGGGGGTAGAGCTCCCCACAAAAATGAAGTGAACAGCCTGTTATTTTTTAATGGTAGCAGTCGTCGGTGGCACTGTTTTGTGTTACAGCGTTTGTACTTGGTGCTGTTCTTGACACCGCTGTTCAAACCTAGTGCCATCTAACACCACACTGACTGGACAGGTGAATGTGTCCATATTCTTGGAAGTGGCACACAAAATGAAATGCTTCCACTTCAGTGAGTATGTATGTCAGGTGGAAGATTTTCTAGCCGCAACCAGTACATCAGCAACTTTTGGTGACACACCAAATCATGCTATGGCTGAGTCTTCAGCAGCCATGCATGCAGATGCAGGGATACGAGGTTCGGGTGAAGCAGAACCCCCTTCTCCTTGACAACAGACCTCTGCACAGAGGTAAGGGCACTGAAGGCTCCGCTGCTGGTTGTTGCAGCAGCAGATACCATATGTGTCGTGGTCACAGATGACAGTCAGTGACACTCTCTGTATTAATGGAATGTGAGGAAATGCATATAGAAACCTCCTTCTTCAAGACAGGGACGATGCATCTGATCAAAAAACTCCAGGCCCTGGAGCGAGCGAGAAGAAACGTGGCAATTTTGCGTTGTGTGGGGATGCAAAAATGTCCAATGCTGGACAACCCCATCTTGTGAAGAGGTCATCTACCACACAGGTCAGCAGTTCCCTTTTGTGTATCTTGTACTGTGACCTGCTTAGCCAATCTGCTAAGACATTTTGGACTCCTGGGAGATGTATGGCTGAAAACTCCAAGCCGTGTTCTAGCACCCAGTGCCACATTCTTATTGCTTCCTGACACATGGGATAGGAATGAGTTCCTCCTTGTTTGTTTATGCAACGTATAACACTAACGTTGTCCGTCTGGACCAGCAGATGTCCTGGGGTCATATGCGCCTGGAAAACCTGAAGACTGTATTGAACTGCTCTAATCTCCAGGACATTTACGGACAATTTGACTTCCAGCGGATCCTGATGCATCTGATGTAAGCATCTGGGTAGGATTTAGAATTAGGAATGGAATGTCCCTCAAGAGGATGCCACAGTCAATCCACCATGCAAGTGTTTTGTGTAGATGGGATGTTACAAGCATCTGTTGTTCCATGCTGTCTGTCAATTGGTCCCATTGCACTGGTCCACTGTGCTATCCGCATATGCAAGTGCCCAGGGCCCTCCCCACCAATTTACCTGAGCTTTGTCTTTGTTTTTTTAACTAACGGCCCACTTTTTTTTGCTCTTTTTTAGCCACAAGCCCAAATCGGGCTTTCCACTTCAGCCGAGTGGCCCCGGCACGGATACCTGCTTGCGGTCGGACCTCTGCATCCAGCCCGCCACCCCCGACCAAGGAAAGCAGGTACGATCGGTCAGCTCCTAGCCTGGAGCTGGCAGGCTTCAATCCCCGTAATTGGACTGGCTGCTGGGGACTGTGGCCGCTTCCCGATTGGCCGCTGCAGATCCCCATTGAGAAAGCAAGCGCTCAAGGCGCCTTTTTCAAATCACAGCTCGGCCACTGCCTTGCTCTACTACTCTCTGGACAGTTTTTTTCACCCACCCACCGTCCCCTCCCTCCTTTATTAAATATATTTCCCCAGGGATCCCCCGCCCCCTGAGGCCTCATACTAGTCAATTACAGCAACTTCCTAAAGGGGCTCTCCTTTCCTACAACTTCTTAAAGGGGCAGTCCCTCTCTCATGCTCAGATTTAACAAACACTGCTGACTGCCTTATCTCAATTTATTTATTTGTTGAAATGTTTCACCAGGAAAGTTACACTGAGCAACAGTATGCTCGTCACACGGTATGTCCTGGGGGGAAAGGGTAGTGGGATTACAGATTCACAAGCACAAATACACAAACAGTGGGTAACATTATAAGTACAATTTACAGTACAGAGTTGGAGCACAGTTACATGATACAAAAACATCATATCCATTGATTTAATTACCTTAGGAAAGTTAGCATAACATGGGCTAGTCTAGGCTGGGAGTAATTAACCTGATGGGATGGGAGATAGGGGAGGCAGAAATAAGTGCTAGAATAAAGTGCTTAGTGAGGTGACAGGGGAGGAGAGGGAGTGAGTCAAGCTAGTAGTAGAGGAGAAATATAAATTCGGTAGCTCGAGACAATTGCCTGGGGGAGTTAGCTGCATTCATAGTTGGTGATTAGGTAGTCTGTTAGGGACATGGAGAGTGAGCCAGCAGAGGAGGAGTGGCGAATTTGTGTTGGCAGCTGATTCCATAGTTTAGGGAGGTGGTGGAAGAAGGCCATTTGACCAGAAGTCGAGCTCCTGCAAGGAACAGTCAGTGTCCGCAAGTCACCAGATCTAAGGGAGTAGAGGGAGAGGTGGACAGGGAGGTGGAGATGTAGGAGGAGAGAGAACCTAGCCAGAATTTAGAGACGGATTTGGCAGCATGGAGCGTGTGTCTGTTAGTAAGGGTGGGAAAATTCAGAGAGCGGTAGAGTGTACAGTGGTGAGTCAGGGTAGGATCATCAAGAGCAAATAGGCAGAAAGAGTTAAAGAGGGAGTCCAGTCTGGTTAGGGTGGACTAGGGGGCAGCACTGTAGACTATGTCATAGTTGTCAAATATGAGTAATATCATTTTCAGTACTAATTCACGCCTAGCCATAAGCGGGATGCAGCTACGGTTTCTGTAGAAGGCACCAAGTTTGGGCCGAAGTTTTTTCAGAATGGCATCAATGTATACTGAGAAGCTGAGACACCGGTCAAGCCAAACACCGAGGTATCTAAAGGAGGAGGTGCCCTCGAGAACAGTCCCATCCAGGGTATGGAAGGTGGGCTGGGAGGTGAGCCTAGCCAGTCTCTGTCTAGTGCCGAAGGCCATAGAGACTCTCTGTTAGGCATTTAGGAAGAGCTGATGGTCTCTAAGCCAGAGTTGGACACTTATGAAGTCGAATTGAAGTCTGGTAGTGACATCAGAGACAGATTTGCCAGTTGTGTAGATTACAGTGTCATCCGCGTACATATGTATGCTGGACGTCGAACAAATCTGAGGGAGGTCATTTAGAAAGAGAGAAGAAGAGCGGCCCAGGCACAGATCCCTGGGGAACCCCAGTGGTTATGGGCAGGGGAGCGGAGATAACATCGGTAATGCGAACCGACTGCGACCTGCCTCACAGGTATGCATTAAACCAATCTGTGGCAGAAGGGGAGAGCACAGCTGAAGTGAGACTGCTCAGTAGATGAGGGTGTGAGACCGTATCGAAGCCTTCGGTCAGAT
Organism: Neoceratodus forsteri; assembly: GCA_016271365.2. Lineage (NCBI taxonomy): Eukaryota > Metazoa > Chordata > Ceratodontiformes > Ceratodontidae > Neoceratodus > Neoceratodus forsteri. The sequence continues at coordinate 718,733,722 of CM057455.1, forward strand.
CGATAAGATGGCTGAGGTTATCTGGCCATTGTCCATGCCCGCGGAGATGGAGTCGGTCAGCCTTAGCAGGGATGTGGCAGTGGAGTGATATTTCCTAAAGCCAGATTGGAAAGGAGTGAAGAAAGCAGTCAGTGAGGAATGAGGACAGTTGTTCAAGAACTAGATATTCTTGAAGCTTAGCTAAAGTAGGAAGGAGAGAGATAGGATGGTAGTTACTAGGGCAAGAGAGGGCACTACCCTTAGGAAGTGGGAGCATGACAGCGTGCTTCCAGGCTGATGGGACAGTAGCAGAAGCAAAGGACAGGTTTAGTAGGAGAGATATAGGGTAGGCGATAGCAGGAGCAGACAGGGAGAGGAAAGTACAGTTACGTAAGAACTTACCGTAACAGTAGATCTTCGAGAGAGGCTCTTGCAGTAGGTAATTACATATAGGACTGACGTTGGCCGGCGGCAGGATCCCACGGAAAAATTTCTAGCTAGCAGTCCCTGGCGGGGACGGCCCCCATGTCAGGTGACTGGCGTCATACGATGTCGGTATAAAGGGGCGGTCCCAGGCGCCCGCCTTCCAGTTCTTTCCGTCACAGGCCCGGGCGAGAGAGAAGCAGACATTTCCTCAATGGAAAGGAGCTGAAAAAGCCTAGGCGGATGGAGGCGGGGAGGTAGCCACCCTGCAAGAGCCTCTCGAAGATCTACTGTTACGGTAAGTTCTACGTAACTGTACTATCTTACTCGAGAGGCTCTTGCAGTAGGTAATATATGGACAGAATCCCAAGCAGTCTGGAACAAATGAAAGGCACCGAGAGGAGGAACTACTCCAAAAGTAGCCAATAATCTAGCAGGTCTCAAGAAGGAGGCCTTGCAAGACAGCTAACCCAAAGCCTGCTCTCTACGAGAGGCAATGTCCAAACTGTAATGTTTAGTAAAGGTATGGACTGAAGTCCAAGTGTGCGCACAGATGTCTGCCGAGACACGTTCTTGAAACAAGCCGCAGAGGCTGCTACTCCACGAGTGGAGTGACCTCTGACTTGACCCGGTAGGGTCTTGTTGTACTTGTCATAACAGAAAGTGATGCAATGGGCCAACCATTTTGATAGGCATTGCTTAGAGACAGCATTGCCTTCTCTTTTGTGAGCAAAAGAGACAAACAACTGATCAATCTTTCTGAGATCATTCGTCCTATGTTGTAGTATCTCAGGATCCTGTGAACATCCATGGTATGGAGCAGGTATTCTCCTTGATTGGAGTACTGCGTGAAGAGGCAGGTAATTCAATAGACTGATTCAAGGTAGATTCCGCTACCACCTTCGGGAGAAACTTAGGATTCGTGCGAAGAGCTACTCGTTCTTTGTGAAAAAATCAGATAAAGGTTTTTGCACATCAGGCCTGAAGCTCGGAAATTCTGCGAGCAGAAGTAATGGCCACCAAGAAGAGCATCTTCCACGATAAAAACTTCAAGTCTGCGGAAGCCGCAGGCTCAAAAGGAGGAAGGGTAAGTTTCTCAAGGACAAAGTTCAAGTCCCATGGGGGAGCTGGAATCCGGACAGGGGGCCTGAGATGAAGGACCCCTCTGAGGAAAGTTTTGGATACCTCCAGCTGGGCAAATGCCTTGTCAGTGAAAGAGACATGGTAGGCTGAAATAGCCACCATATGGACTTTCAAAGAGGAGTGACTGAGACCCAGGTCAAAAAGATGACACATGTACTCAAGCAGAATGGTCACAGGGCAGGAAAAGGGTTCCACATTCCTGGCCGCAGCCCAGATAGAAAATCTTTTCCATTTCATGGCGTAGGTGGACGTAGTGGAGTGTTTTCTAGCCTCCACCAGAATCTCGGCCACCTTAGGAGAAACGCCAAAACGAGATTGAGCTAGGTCTGCAGGAGCCATGCATGAAGCTGAAGGGACTTGAGTCCCGAATGGACCAGGGTCCCCTGATCCTGGGTCAGTAATCCTGGAGATAAAGGAAGAGGAAGAGGAGGAACCTCTGAGTATTGTTGTAGAAGAGAAAACCAGATTTGCCTGGGCCAGAAAGGAGCGATCAGAATCATTCTCGCTCCTTCTAAAGCCAGCTTCTGTAACACACAAGGTACCAGAGGAACTGGGAAAAGCATAAGAGATCTGTCCTTCCACCTTAGAGATGAGGCGTCGTTCAGAAAGCGTCTACGCTCTGGAGCAAGTGAGCAAAGATTGCAAGCTGCGTTTTGGGAGGAAGCGAACAGGTCTATCTGAGGTCCCCAAATCTGGAAGATGCTTTTTAGAACTTTTTCGTCCAATTCCCACTCGTGTGGTAGAGCCGATGAGCGACTTAGTCTGTCTGCCAGGACATTGTCAACTCCCGGAACATGGATCGCCATGAGGTGAAGGTTGTGAAGCGTTGCCCAATCCCAGACCCTCATCGCCTCCCTGCACAGCGGGTAGGACCAAGTCCCTCCCTGCTTGTTGATGTACCACACCATGCACATGTTGTCCGTTTGGACAGCTAGGTGACCGGGAAGGATGAATTGGTGAAAGGCTTGGAGAGCATACAGCACTGCTCGAAGCTCGAGCACGTTGATATGGAGAACTATCTCCATCTTTGACCATAGGCCCTGGGTTCGGTGAGGACCCAGATGGGCTCCCAACCTTCGCCTGGAGCGTCCGTGGTCAGAGTCTGATCGAGGGGAAGAAAAGGGCCCCGGAACAGGTTCTCTGAACCATTCACCATTTCAAGTCTCTTACCATTGGCAAGGAGATCAGAACTAGATGATCTAGATCGTCTACCCGTTGATCCCACTGAGATCTGAGAGTCCACTGAGAGATTCTCATGTGGGCCTTGGAACACGTCAGGATGGCGCCGCCATAAGCCCCAGTAGCCGAAGCACTGACCTCATGAGACCCTCCTGCGTTCCGATGAAGGAAATCTGTGACTGGAGGAGGCCCCCTGTCCGGAGGCAGAAAGGCCTTGCACAATGATGTGTCGAGAATGGCCCCGATGAACTGGAGCCTCTGTGAAGGCTCCAGGTGAGACTTGGAATGGTTGATGGTAATACCCAGGCCAGTGAAAACCTGCTGGGTGAGGGAGAGAAAATGCAGGAATTCCTCCCCGGATGAGGCCGCCAGGAGCCAGTCGTCCAGGTAGGGAAAAACCTGAGCTCCCAAAGAACGCAGGTGGGCCGCTACCACCGCCAGGCATTTGATAAAGACTCGGGGGGCCGAGGAAAGACCAAATGGGAGTGCCCGGAATTGGTAGTGGACCCCTGGAACGCAAACCTGAGGTACTTTCGGTGCGAGGGGTGAATGGGGATGTGCAGGTACGCATCCTGCATATCTAGTGCACAAAGCCATTGGCCCGGCCGAAGCAGGGGCAAAAGGGTTTGAAGGGAAAGCATCCTGAACCTCTTGTATTCCACATATAGGTTCAGAAAGCTGAGATTGAGAATAGGTCTGAGATCTCCTGTCTTCTTTGGTACAAGGAAGAAGTGGGAATAGTAACCCGTCCCATAGAGGTGAGGGGGGACGGGTTCTATAGCCTGTTTTGCAAGGAGCACTGAGATTTCTTCCCTGACCAAAGGAAGATGCTCCCTTGAGTAAGCGGAGTTCAGAGGGGGTTGACGCAGAGGTTTCTGTAGAAACTCTATGGAGTGCCCCTCTGCTATGATCTGAAGCACCCATGAATCCGATGTTATCCTCTCCCAACCCGGAAGGTAGAGGGAGAACCTCCCTCCTACCGGTTCCTCCGGCTGCGGAGGCGGTGGGAGAGGAAGGAGTCAGGTGGTGTGAGGCAGCGCCACAGCTGGGGCACCATTGCTTTTGGGTGGCGGGGCCTAGCAGCTGTGGGGGCCCGGCGTTATAGCCCGCCTTCCCTGAGGTTTCGCTTGAGGCGGCTGCATCTCGCGAAAGGGGCGGCACTGTGGGGGATGGGGACGGTACACTGAATCAACAGATTTAAGGCCATCCCTTCTCCTGCAAATCAGTGATGATGTCCTTGACATCCTGCAACACAGAACCCCTGAAAGGTGCTTCTTGGATCGCTGACTGCACCTCGGAACCAGACCCTGACACGGAGCCATGCATGGCGCCGAAGACTGATGGCAAAGGCAGAACTCTCTGCCGGTGTCCACTGCATCGTAGAGTGGTCCTCAAAATATGACGACTGGCGAGCGACCAGAGCGGACCAGGTTGGCAACTCCTGTGACTTGGGAGTCAGGCAAAGTCGATCTTAGATTCCGCCTGGGTAAGGCGGCCTTCTGGTAATCCCCATATGTGCTCACGTAGTTCAGGGCCCTAATCCCCAGTGTGGAAGAAGCGTAGATCTTCCTTCATACTGATCCAGGCGAGATTCCTTATCCGGGAGATGAGCTCAAGTGTTTTGGGTGTGCTGACCAGCCGTGAGCGGCGCTAATCACAACCGAGTCTGCACGGGGGTGAGAGTCTAAAAAGTCTACACCCTCTGGAGCCTGGTATAGCCTGTTCGACTTCCTGGGAAGTGGGGCAAAGCCGACAGTTGCTTCAAATCATTGGAAACAAGATGGCGTGAGGCTCGATCCAGGGTGGCACTAGGGTAGGAGCCGTGAGGTAAGTCCAGATGTTCGTGAGTTTAACCCGTTGAGGATCTGGCTCTAAGGAGTGCCACTGATGGACCTCCTGGATCTTCCTGAGCAACTCCGTGAAGGAAGGATCCTCCGGAGGAGACTTCGGAGGAGTCCTCGGCCGGGGCTTGGACGGAGAGCGTGGCTCGTCGTCTTTCTCGGAACATCCATCGGAAGCCTCCGAGGAGTCAGAGAGAGAGAAGAGGAAGAATCTGAAGCAGAGTAAGACTCCCCTAACTTGACTAGGGGGAGGAACAGGTTCCTTGAGGGAATCCCAGAGCAGTGTCCTGCCCTCCTGGATCCAGTGAAGCCTGGGAATCCGGAGGAGGAGAGGGAGTGTGCCGTCTGGGGCGTACGGGGAGCTGGGGTGGCACCGTCGCCGTAAGGCGACTCTCGACTTCCTTGGTGAGCTGAGCCTTGGCCTCAGCCCACCAGGAGCAGAGTCTCCTGAAGATCCACCGGCAGCCTAGTGGGTGGTGGAGGAGGAGGAGGGTGATAGGTGTACGGAGGAAATCCGTAGGGGGAGTATCCGTAACCCGGCTGTGGGTATACCGGAGCCGGGTACTGTGGCATCGGGTACTGCGGCGAAGGAGTTGGCACCGGGTACTGCGGCGCAGGATACTGCGGACCTGGGAAAACTGGCGTCGGATATGACGGCAGATGCCCAGGCACTGGAGGAGCTGCCGGAGCAGACGGCCCAGCGGGTACTCCAGAGCGGATCAGTCGGGATAGGCCCGTGGGGTGGAGGGCCCGATGGAAGAAATATCCCTCGCCCGGCGGAGGGGTGTCGGAACCCAGCGTCGTCGGGGCGGCGTCGGAGAGCAGGGGCGGTGTCAGGAAGCCGGTGTCAGATCCGGCTCTTCAGGAAGAGATCGGACAGTAGCCAAGTCCGAGCCTTGTCCGGGGCGGAGGAAAAATCCAGGGTCGGACAGGGGGACTCGAGGCTCCCCTGGCAGCAAAGCTGCAGGGAGCCTGGTAGGACAGGCGGCAGGGTCTGCCGTGAGCTCCGAGGCCCGGCGCATGTCGGAGGAGCGGCGTATGGCTTATGGGCGAATCGGCGGGCGCCAGAAGGCGGCGTCTGACTTCGAGGTCCCTCGTCGGGCCGGGCCGAGTATGGGAGGAGGCCGGTCCGAGGGGACACTGCCGTGTGCCGCCCGAAGGTCGGCGTCTTAGTGGCCTTCTCGGCGTGCGTCGGGAGGCCGACTTCGGCAAGGAGGTGCCCACCAGTAGGCGCAGGCCACGGTGGTACTGGGGCTAGAGTTTCCTTTGCCGGAGACACCGGGGGCTCGAACAGGAACCCGGCAGGCGGGCGGCGCCTCCTCAAGCCTTGGAGGCGTCGAGGCGATCCCAGAGATGTTACCTTGCTTGCGCTGACTCCAGCCGAGTCGCAGAGGAGGAGGCCTTCTCCCGGTGCCTTTCCTTGTCCCGCTTCTTATGCCCTTCAGGGGAGGTCGACGCCTGCCGAAGTTTCTTCAACTCCTTCTCCATCGCGGACAGCTTCTTTTTGAGGAGATGGGCTTCGAGGGACTGCTGGCGTCGTCTGCGGGTGGCCGCGTTGAATCGAAGGCAGTGCGGACACTTGTCGACCGAGTGGTCGGGGCCTAAGCAGAAAAGGCAGAGGGAGTGACCATCTCTGTGAGGCAGTTGGGCGCCGCACGAGTCGCACTGATTCTTTGAAGGGAACGACATAAACCGACGTTCACCTGACGAAAGAAGAATAAAATTCTATACTGAAAAATTGTTGGAGAAAAACCGGCGAGTAAAAGGACTGGCGATAAGAACTTAACGCTGACTCTTGCGAGCTGACAGCGGAAAGAACTGGAAGGCGGGTGTCCGGGACCGTCCTTTATACGGCGTCGTGTGGCGCGGTCACCTGACGATGAGGCGGTCCCGCCAGGAACTGCTAGCTAGAAATTTTTCCGTGGGGTCCTGCCGCCGGCCGGCGTCAATCCTATATGTAATTACCTACTGCAAGAGCCCTCTCGAAGTAAGATCTTAGGGTCCAGGCCACCTGGAAAGGAGCCTTAAGCAGGGTTGATGGACAGCAGTGCTTGCAGGGCTGCAGCTGTGCAGATAGGACAGAAGGAGAAAGGGGTAGTAGATGAAGTAGCTGTATAAGATGGGGGAGAGGGGTGGGGTTAGTAGTTGTAGGGATTGGAGAAGGAGAGGGAAAGGGAGACGTAGAAGAAGATGATGAGGGGATCGGAGGAGGAGTGCGAAGGGGAAAGGATACCTGGGTGGTAGTGGAGGAGGGAGCAGGAGAGGGGTTGGCTACTGAAGTTGGGTGGGGAAGTGGTAACTGAGTGGGCGCCGGAGGTGCTGCCAGGAGCACCATGGCACAGGTCAAGAAGTGGGCATTAAAGCACTCAGCAACAGCCATAGGTTCAGAGATAGGTTCACACGCTCTTTCCTACAACCTCTCACTACCAGTGCCTTACCACTGCTCTACCCCTGGGCATAGATTCTTCCACCACACTCAGCTTTGTACCCCACTTCCCTATTCCCTCACTGATTACTGTCCTGTCACCTTCCCTCTTTCTTGCCACCAGCATGGAGTGCCCCAAGCGGTTCCACCCCCCTACTTACTCTCAGTCCTTGTTTTCCCCTCTGATCAACTCCCCTCACCCTGCCCCTCCCCACCAGTTTGCCCCAAATCCTTCTCCACCCTCCCTCATTTCACTCACTCACTCTCCCCTTGTCCCACATCTCATCGCCTCCCCAACTTTCCTCATCCCCCAACTTGTGCATCCAAATCCATCCCTGCCCCTTCCCATGCGAGCCCCTTCATCAGCCTTTGCCTATTCCATGAGTTCTCTCCTTCCTACTACAGCCATATCCTTTTCACCCACCACTACACCAGGCTACACTCCACCAAGCTGTCTTCGCTTGCGAACTGCAGAATTTAAGGCTCCTCCTCCTACTCCTTATCTCAGGCTCCGTTCACCTCAACCCCGGCCCCATACCCACTACCAATTTCACCCCTCACTCCTCCCCCAAACCCACTAAACAGCTCTTTGCTCAACTTAACATGCAAAGCCTTTTGGCAAAAAAAACCTTAATCAAGTCCTGGGTGATGGCTAATGCTTTTGATGTCATTGCCCTCGCCGAAACCTGGCTGAAGGACATCTCCCCCAGTGAAATCCTCCTTGAAGGTTACTCAGTCTTTAGAAAAGACAGGATGGTGAAGCGTGGGGGAGGCTGCTTCATCTGGGTTGCCAATAACCTCCTTGCCACCGAATTCGACCCCCCACTACACACCTCCTCCCTCGAGACCATCTCTATTAACCTCCTCCTTGGAGCAGATAAAATGGTCAGTCAGCATGGTGTACCCTGCCACCCTCCTCCTCATCCCATGATTTTGACTGCTCTCCCCACAGGAAGGGATTGGATTGTCCTTGGGGATTTCAACCTAAACTGGCTGTCCCCTCACTGTGACTCCACCAAGGAATCTATACTTGGTCTTGGCCTACACCTGCTGATCACTGAACCTACCAGAACCAACTGCAAAACTGGTTCTCAGTCTCTCATCGATTGGGTCCTGGTCTCACACCCCTCCCATGTCACCACCTCCGGAGTTCTTCCCAACTCAGTCAGTGACTAATGTGCTGTATTCTGCTGATGGTCCACAAAAACACCACCCTGCCCACACAAATTCATCCAAACCAGGCAATTGAAGAAGCTGGATGCCTCCGAGTTTTCCAAAGCCGCACTAGCCCAAGACTGGTCCCTCACTGAAAACATTTTTGACATTTACAAAGTGCTTGAAGTCTTCAGCAATAAGTTCCTTGCCCTCTGCGACTGTTTCATCCTGCTTAAAAAAATCTGGGTTAAGGGTTCTAGCCAAGAATGGGTCACCCCCGAACTTCACAAACTAATGAGGAATAGGGACCGAGCCTGGAAGTTATACAGAAAACACAAACCACCCCCCCCCCCAACTACTCCAAGACTTCAAAATCCTCAGGAACAGGTGCAAATCTTCCACAAGATCTGCTAAATCCTCCTTCATCCTGGAAAAACAATGTGCTGCCCAGGGGAACCCTAGGAGGACCTGGAACATTCTTAACAACCTTATTGGTAGGGGAATTTCCGAAGATCATATTTGTCTTACCTCCGAAGGGACAACTACGACCAAGCCAAGTGAAACAGCCTCCCTTTTCAATAAATACTTTGGTGACCTTGACCAGTTCAAGCCCAGCTCCACTCTTACCTCGTTTACCCCTGCATACCTCCCAGTCAGCCACCCTAAGTTCCATTTCAGGTACCTAACCTTTGGTGAAGTGGTCAAGTTAATCAAAACAAATGACCCAAGACCATCCAAGGGTGCCAACAACATTGACTTCAGAGTTCTCTGTCTTGCCTGTGACTCCCAGACCATCCCTCTTACTAACATCCTCAACCACTCCCTCTGCATGGGGTCCTTCCCGGAAGCTTGGAAGTGCGCCATTATTAAACCTCTTCACAAATCTAGTTCCAAGGATCTAGTATCCAACTACCATCCCATCTCTCTCCTTGTCCCTCTCTCCAAAATTTTAGAGAAAGTGGTCCACAGGCAAACCTCGGAACTCCTCTCCAAAAGAACCTGCTCACAGAGGCCTAGCATGGGTTCCGTGCTCAATACAATACTGAAACTGCCCTCATCAAGTTCACCCACTCCATAGACAAAGCTAACAATGAAAGTCTCTATACCGGTGCTGCATTCGTAGACCTCACCAAAGCCTTCAACCTCGCTGATCATTAAGTCCTCCTCCGTACCCTGGCTGGCCTCCATTTCTCACCTGAGGTCTGCCTCTGGTTCAAGGATTACCTAACAGGCAGATCCCATCGCACCATTATTGCTGGTATCCTCTCTGAATCTTGCCCCATCGATTATGGCGTCCCCCAAGGGTCCATCCTGGACCCTCTTCTCGTCTCTCTGGTCGTTAATTCCCTGCCTGACATTTGCACCACCTCAGAACTCATTCTCTATGCTGATGATGCAGTCCTTTTCTGTCAGGACAAAAACTCCAACACTCTCATTAGCAAACTCCAATTTGATTTCAGCAGACTTCACACCTGGTTCACGTTCAAAGGTCTTGTACTCAACTCCAAGAAAACTAAGTTCATGGTTTTCTCCAGCCTCCGCAAACCTCTTGGCTTTGACCTTTCCCTCTATGACAACCTTGGTAACACCACTGAAAGAGTCAGTGAATTCAAATACCTTGACTTACTCCTGGATAGCCACCTCAATTTCGATGCTCACACTAGCCTCATAATCAAAAAAGCCCACCAATGACTTGGTATCCTCCTCAGAACCAAGCATTTCCTTAACAGGGAATTCAAATCCCTCTTAGCCTCCAGCTTCCTCCTTCCTGTCTTTGACTATGGTTCACTTGTCTCCCTCCCCCGCCTCTCCATCAAAAATTTCTCCAGACTTGGAAGCTCCTACCACAATGCTATCCGCTTTGCCTCTGGTCTCCCTAAACTCATACACCACTGTGACCTTTATAAGCTCACCAGTCACCCTTCCCTTGAGGCCTGCCTCAACTGCAAGATGGCTACCTTCTTCTTCAAACTCTCCCGTGGACTGCTCCTGGATTGCCTCACTTCTCTCTTCCAGACAGCCGCCACCACCAGGACCATTAGACTGTCCTCCACTCTCTCTTTCACTGTTCCTTTCTGCCAGACCACTCAAGGCCAGAAAACACTCTCTTTTATGGGACCCAAGCTCTTCAACTCTCTCCCTCTGGAACTAAAACTCTGCCCCTCCACAAATGCCTTCAAACACAATATCAGGAGACATTTCTCTCCCACCTGCACCTGCTTGGAGCCCTAATCTGGCTCCCATTCTGCATTTTTTTCCCCTCATTCTCTGGTTATCCACCTCAGGCACATACCCTCTCTTTCTAGCACTTATAGTATTGTTAATCCACCTAGGCTAGTTTTTAGATTGCACTTAAATTTTTTTGTTTCCCCACTGTTATATTATATTATTGTTAAACCCTTACTGAATGCTTAATGTCATCTTGTATTTGTTAATTCACCAAGGCTAGTTCATGGTTTGCCCTTTAGTCTATATTATCCTAAATTTATGTACCATTTTATTAACCCTCGCTGTTAGTTAACTGTTTAAGCCTATGTCATGTCTCATGATTGTTGTAAGTAACTGGATGCTTGTGTAAACGGGCAGCAATGCTCACATGCCTTTCCAGTATAATCAATAAAAATGAAATAAAAAGATAAGTGAGCCACTGGCACTGGCACAATGGTTGCTGTTGTGAGTCCCAGCAGGCACAGGAATGTTCTGGCTGAGAAATACTGACTGCTGTACACCAGCTACGCTTGAGCCATGAGACATTCTGCCCTGTTCTGTGTCAAGGACTGCACCTATATACTGCAGCCTCTGGCAAGGTGTTAGTACTGATTTTGGTGCATTCACTGCAACTCTCAGGTCTTTGGACAACTGCTTTTAGTGGGAGAGTATGTTCAAGCTGACTCCTGAATCTGGCTTCTGTCTCCGTGACAGGTGCTCACACTACAGAGATAAAAATTAGTAGTTTCCAGTGCTTGGTTTAACAGAAGACACCAATATAGAATTTCATATAACTGTTATTTACCAGGACACACATAAATATCATGCTGTTTACTTTCTTTCAGATCAGCTACAGTACAAAGCCTACAGCTGCAGGCACAGGCGTACATGCTTTCAGCTGAGCGTGCTGGGACTGGTGCATCATGGGAGCAATCTTCCTACAGCAATGGAAAGGCAGGGCTCTGAAAAAAAAAAAAAAGATTTTACAGGCACGGAAGGACATTTTCTACAGCTGTTTTCCATGGGGACTAACAGAGGACCAGGAGCACTAGTACTAGGGTATGTACACTGTTACTGGGGACTACAGTAAAGTGTACAGTGTGCACTTAGATGTATGGGAACTGCCACATATATGTCCACGCTCTCACTAGGTGGTGAAGCATGGACATCATCATGGAAGCCAGATTTGCTGCACAGAAGGCCTGAAACAAGTACAAATGGCGCTGTGCTTCGGGGGGTGTTAATGGTTGTAAAATCTATATTTAGGGGCACTAGCACCACTATTCTTCACCATGTGTTAACAGATGACCATGCAAGGCTCACATACTTACAATGTGAGGCTGCATGGTACACATTCCCTTTAAATCTGGGTTTCTTGGAATCCATTGTAAATCTGGAGACAGAGTAGAGGAAACCGTAAGAAAAGTAAATATAACTCTGAAAAACCTTGAAATAACGGTTTGGCAATGGCACAGAGAAAATTCTAAGCGAAGCATGAAGGAGCTGACCTGTTCTTCTAGCGGAAAGAAAGATCTGACATCACATGGCAGAGCCGGGGAAAATATCCACCCAGGTGGTTGCATGAATTTAGCTTAAAGATGTCTGGCCAATTATCACTTTCCAGTGGACTGCCACAGTGTGCATAAGTGAACCATAACCATGTCCCTAGAAAGACAAGGAAGAACCCCCCCCCCCCGCATGACAACCAATCTGCCTGATCAGGGTACATACCTATTTGCAGGGTATATCCCAGGGCTGACAAGAGGGGGAGAGGGTAGAAACCCAAATAAAAAAATCAATACAGCCATCTAGATGTGATCCATGGGATAGCAAACACAACAAAGGCACTTTCTGCCTCCCACCTAGTGGGAATTTTCATTTAGCTGAATGATTAAAATTGTTGCCTTTAGGACTCCGAGGCCAGGAGGTATGTCTGTCCAAGCAGAGAGGGACAAACATTAACAGATGTTAAATTTCAATTTGTTTTCACTAATTATAAACCTGTTTATTTTTTTAAATTTGCAGCTTTTCTATTTACATAGAAAGTCTGGTGTGTTTGGGTGGTCAGAAGAAGACACTTGATTTCCTTGGAACGGTGCTTACATCCTGTGCTTCTACATGCTGCTACCTCATAGCCATTCTCAAAACAAGAATCATCAAGGCTGTTGCCCACTATTAAGCCAAGAGATGGAGAAAAGTAATTAAGTAAAAGCAGCTTGGGGGAAAAAAAACTCACTGGTCAGAACAGCTGTAAAGGGGACACTTATTCATTGGCCAGAACATTTTGCAAGGACGTTAGCAAGCTAGCAAACAGCATCAATAGCAGCCAAGCTGTAAGAAACGGCATACTGCATTTCCACAGATGACAGAAGGTCATATAGAGCAGTGGCACAATAACTGACAAGCACATTCACCCAATGTGCTCCCTGCAACGAACTCCAAGGTGCACAAATATTCATTCTGGCTAGCTGACTACACAGTGTAAGCTAAAAAGGGGGTGTTCACTGTATCCAAATATAAAGAATAAAGAAGTTTAACTCCCCCATGTCAGAGCCACAAAGCCCTAGTGTTTCCCCTAAAATATTTATGGAAGTACCTGTCCCTATGCTTTTCCTTTTGAGTGTCATCCTCCCCTCAAGTTAAAAGGGGAAGTAAGTTTGCTGGGTCCCTCAAACTCTGGAAGCTCAGGAAAAGATCTTTCAAACAAGATACTGCACTTACCTGTAGGGGTCAAAAGTCCAGAGACATAAATAGCACATCTCAATCATGGGCAGACTAGATGGGCCGTAGGCCCTTATCTGCCATGAACACTTATGTATGTATCTATGTATCATATCTAAATTAAACCAAGGAAGCAGACATTTCATGGACTCTTGGGGCAGAATGTGATGTCGTGGAGGGGGAAACTGTATGTTGTTAAGGGATTAAAATACAATGGCAAGAATAAATGGCATTTTTATATTTTTTCTTAGGAAAAAAAAAAAGCTTCTAACTGGCAGCTTGGTTTTGAATCATTTTTAAGCTGTATAGCTGCTTTAACTGTACTAGAATTCCTAGAACCAAATTTGTTAAGGCTTTCTTGAAAAATTAAACTATATTTATCTTTCAGTGCCTCATCTGGCTTTGATTACTAAAATAAATGTGCTCCAGTGTTCAATAGTATTACACAAGAGAATTCATAAGAATGAATCGTATTTAGAGTTCCTAGAAAATGAAGCAACTGCATCAAGCAGCCTGTCCAATGTCAGACTCTGGGCTCTAACAGTACTTGTAGTTAATGACTCATGTACTGAGTCACTCTGCTGCTATTTTTTGCTTTTCAAGTGCTGCCAGGCACTGTGTTAATATTCAACTCACTGCAAATTTAGCAACTCATGAAGACAACAGTTTCCATAGCAGCCCCTACTGAATGTTTATGCTATAAATGTACAACAAACCAAGGGAGAAATTTAGCTGGGCAGAACTAGAGAGAAAATACATACATCTCACTACTTCCTTTTTTGCATAATGGCAAATGAAAGGATGGTTAAGAGTAAAAAGCTTAGCTAACATTTTATTACAGGGGCATGTTAATGGTCTTTCAGTTAAATTTACAAATACTGTCCTACTGCATGTTAAAAACCTGATTTTTGTACCTTAATTCCACCCTGGATGGAATTAACTGAAATTTGGCGTTCACGTTCTCAGTATCAGGTAATTACTGGTTAGCGGTTTAAAAGTTTTAGAAGGTTCTGTTGTGAAAAAATATATTTAAGGCCTTTTTTGCTCTTTGAATGCACAAAAACATCTGTAAGTTCAAACTGGAGACTTTTCAGGTTAGTTAGAGTTTGGACCAAAGATTATTCTTTGACAGGTGGCTTTACTAATAATTTAATCATTTTTAAATAAATAAAAAAATAAATAAAATGCCATTTTCACGAATGTGTAGTTTATTTCTTCATGGAGTTTTTTAAGGGGTACAGTATTTCTCACGACAACAGCATTTTCTGTTTTTGTGTGGTAAAACTTCCATTTTTATCACTCTTAGCAGTCATAAAAGTGGGTAGAAAAAGAAAAACAGCGCATCAGAAACAAAATTCTTGGAGCTGTAGTCTGAAACTTGTGTGACTGACAGAGCGGAGAGTAAGTAGTGGTTGATTCCGCAAGTTTGTTTTACATAAAACAGTTTTTAAATTACGAAGGAAGTTACGCTGTTCTGTGTTATGAAAACAGGGCCTGTTTCATGATTCAAAAACCTGTTTTCGAACTTGCAAAACCATTTTTTTGAGACACACATTCTGCTTTTGTGACCATATAAAACGAGAAACAATCTATATGGCTTTGCAGGGCCATGTGCAAAGCAAGCTACAGGTCTGAGGCAATGTGTATGATGATGTAGCTGCTTTACAAGTAACCTGCAGACCCACTCGCTAAGTCCAGTACAGGTCAAGGCCCACTAGCTAAGTCCACTACAGGTCTGGTGCAAAGCATGTGACAGTGCAGCTGCTTTGTGAGTCACCCGCAGGGTCACTCATGAAGTCTAGTACAGTTCTAACACAATGTGTTTCATGATATAGCTATTTTATAAGAGGCCACTCAGGAAGTGATCTACAGGTCTGGTGCATTAAGCATTACTACGCAGTGTTCATCATGGGGGTGTAAGAAAGGCAGCAGCTGCAGGTGCCCCTAGTACACAGACATATTTTTTTTAAAAGCAAGGAAATAAACTGTCAAAAAGCTATGTTAATGCGTGTGTTAGGGTTAAGCACAAACATAAAAAGTAAGGAAATGCATTAGGGTTAAAGAGCAACTAACACCATCTGGCCAAAGTGCTACATTGCAGAATTAGAATAAGCACATCCACAGTAAATCTCATACCAAAAACTAGATTTCTACATTACTTCATTTTAAAGTTATGAGCTACTTTGTAACCCTGATTTCACTACCTGTTCAAAAAAGCCTGTTTCAATGAAGAGTTGTTGGTCATGTCATCTACGGGACTCACAGTCTAGTACTCCCTGTCAGCAAGCTTGTAGGACCTGTTTCTCCAAAGCTGTTAAGATCATGTGCAATGGTTTTCACAAGTAAAAATGAAAATTACATACCTACCGTAATTCTTGATTCTTCTATGTATCTTCACCATTCATCACTACTGGGTACTGCGCTGGAGCTAGGCCCCCACGGGAGATTTATTTTTTTCTTTCTTATGGACTGAGTCAATGCAGGGATGGTGCTGCCCTCGAGGCCGATGTTCCACATGGCGCTTATGGGTTGTCAGCTATCTGTTGTCGACTCTGCCCTAGCCTCAGTTCTGAGACGCCGGAAAGTGTAAGAAAAGGGATGGAGGGGTGGGTCAAGGGATAGATAAAAGGAAAGGATATAAAAAACCAAAAAGGAGAAATAAACGATAGAGAGGACAGAAAGGAGCAGACTAGATTTAGTGGATTGGGGTAAAGGGGGCCCCAATCTCTGGAAGAGGAAGTAGTGATGGAAGAGAGAAAGAAGAGGAAAAGGGGGGGGGGAGGAGAGGACTGCAACCCTGGCAAGTCAGACCTGAACTCCTAGTATCTGAGCAAGTTGATGGCAGACAAGAATTGCCTGGACCACCCAGTCTTGTCTATTTAAAGAGAAGCTGCCAAGGAGGCAAAGCCTGTAGTTGAAAAGCAGCAGTAGCCCCACAGGAGCCAAAAACCTTTAGGGAGAAGTAGTGTCAGGTAGACAAGGGCGCATCACTCCCCTTCTCCCCTCTCCAAATAAGGGGAGAACCCCTAAAAGGATAAGGAGGCATTAGTCCAAAGGGACATCCAAAATAAGGAGGAAAAAAAAGGTTTGAGAAGGGGGGCCCATCCGTCCCTCCACCTGCACTCCAGATTAAGAGAGTGGAGAGAAGCCAAAGGCAAACGAGAGAGAGGAAGGATCCCAACCCACCCCAAAAAAACCCTTACAGGAAGTAACTCCTCCCTGTGTGTCTCCAGGGTCCCCTGCCTCCTGACCACAAGGAAGGAGAGAGAGGTTGGAACAACAGGGAGACACACAGGGAGGGGGCCAGGTCTGAGGCCCCAGGGGAAGGGGGCGGATTTAGTGATGAATGGTGAGAATACAGAAGCTCAAGAATTACGGTAGGTATGTAATTTTCATATCTTATCTGTGTCAATCTTCACCATTCATCATTACTGGGTGAGTACCAAGCCCCCCGAAGGGGGCCCAATATTTCCCTAAGGGACTAAGTCCCTTAGCCTCCAGTGGGAGAGACACCAGAGGGGAAAACTCTTACAGGCCCGGGGAGGCCTGAGACTGGTCTGGGTGAGACGGGGAACCCCCAGTGGGAGAGGGAAGGCGTCCCGAAAGCCACCATCTCACCCAGCAGGAGAAAAGGTGGGTTCTCTGGTAAGCGGAGGAAATCACCCTACGCTGGGCCATGGGTGACAACCGGGAAAAATGAAGCCATGCTGTCCGCCTAATGCAGATCACTGTCCCTATAACTCTGGAGGCTACCTCGCTGGTGTCATAAGACGCCCTTGCTTGGTGCTTTGCCAGCTCCAGGCCCTGAGCAGAGAGGGCGATGGCTTGCCTGGTGTCCTCCGTATCGGGCATTAAGGCTAAGAGCTGTCCTAGCCTGGACCACAAGAACCTGTCATAGGAAGCATAGTGGGCCTGATATGCAGCTATAGAAAGAAGGATCTGTGCCAAACAGAAGGTCCTTCTCCCCCAGAAATAGAAATCCGTAGAGTCTGAGTCTAGTGGTTGGTCACGGTGCGGGCTGCGAGGCCCAGAGGGGGTGTCCACGCATGTCAAACTCGAAGGGGGATGAGGCAAGGTATCTGGAGACCTGGGAGGGGCACAATACACGTGGCGTGAGGGTCCCTCAGGGCTGGAACCAGTGGAGAAGGGCTAGCTGCCAAAGTCGATGTGAGCTGCGCACCACCAGGCTGGCCACACTGTACTCACCTAAGAAGGTGCGCGTCACATGCTCGGGACTGCTCACAGGGGACGGGGTGTGATGGAGCTCGTCCAGCATCCTCGCGAGGAAGCTCTGATATGAAGAAAGATCAGACGCTGGGGAGAGGTGGACAGATGATTCCTCTCCCTCTGAGAGGAGGATGAGGAGGCTAACGAGCTCAGAGATTCAGGGTTTGGCTGCACGGAAGCATGGTGGGACACCTGCTTGTCCAAGGCACTAAGGTATGTAGGGAAATGTGCAGCCGAACCTTTGAACTGTTCCCAGGTAAGAGGTCCCATCAGACTGGGAATACCTGGGACAGCCGGGGATGGAGGCAGAGGCATGGGGGCCAAGCTCCTAGCAGGAGGAGAACGGCCTCTGTCAGGGCAGGGGGGCCTAGAGGAAGCTCCCAACGGGGAAGGAGACCCGGAAGTCCCAGCAGCTAACAGCCATTCAACCAGGTCGGAATGGTCAGAGCTGTGCCCATGGGAAGGAATCCCCCCGTGAGGTGACTGGGACCGCGGGAGTCCAGAAGGACGGCTCCTAACCTCCAAAGTTGAGGTCCCTCTCAAGGAGCATTCCAGGGAAGGCCGAGGGTCTGCACTACAGCTCCTCCCAGAACCTGGATGGGTCCCAGTGAGGACGCGCTGTGCCAAACCCGAACCCCTCGATCCTTCAGACTCCAAGAGAGCCCTCTCCCTCATAGCCACTAGCCTAGGCAACTGACAACCCATGGTGAACTCTGCAGAATCCACCCAGGGTACAGAACCTTCCCCTTCTTGGGGTGCCCTGGGCTGTCCCAAACTCGGACTGTCCACACACACCAAGGAAGGGGGTGACCCAGCTGAAGGAGAAGACGCGCTAGTAGCCTCGGGTTGCACGTCAGTGGCCACATGGACCACTGCCGGCTGGTCAGTCCCACTGACCCCAGAACCGGCCAGCAATATCCGACCCAGAGAGGGAGGCTGAGTGGGGGCTGAGGTGCTAGACACCGAGAGATCAGAAGATTCCTAAGAATCCAGAAGCCAATCCGGATCAGAGCCAGAGTCCCCCTCCGAGGAGGTGGACCCAGAGGCCTGATGCCAGGTGACTCCCTAATCTGTACCAGTTCCTGGACCATGAGCTGGACCACCCTCGGCCCTGGCACCGGAGCCAAGCATGGCACTGCACTCCCCCAGTGCCGCAAATGGCACTGGAGTCGAAGATGGCACTGGCCACGGTGCCACCCCCTGCCCTGGTGCCGCAAATGGCACCGGAGTCAGATGCAGCGCTGATCCCAGTCCCGGCGCTGCACACAGCACCGAGACCAGAAACAGCCCCAGAAACAACATCAGCACCTCCCATGGCACCGCCGACATCCCTGGTGCTGCAAACGGCAGGAGCGAAAACTACGCCGAGGGACAGCCCAGCATCAGCCACAGTGCCACCTGGGCCTCCGATGCCGCAAACAGCACCGGAGCCAAGGGCAGCACTACCAGACAATGCTGAGGACGGTGCCGGCTTGGACCCAGAGGCCCCAGGACATGACATCAGGAGAGTCTCCACCTCCAAAGAGGTGACTGCCAGAGCGGTGCCCTCCGCCCGCCCCCCAAGAGGGGCAGACTGGGCCTCCTGCACTGCCGAAGGAGCCCTGCCATGGCAAAGCTGGAAGAGGCGGAGGCCCCCTTCTCCCCGGGCCATACAGGACTGGGAGGGGACCCGGAGGAAGGGTCAAGAGTCCTGACCTTGGCCCGACTGCGAACTCACCCCCCCAAAAGTCATCGGCGCATGTCTGACTTTAAACATGCACATCTCAAGCACTCGATGGTCCATCAAGAAGCTGGCGCAGTTGTCCACATCGTGGGCCGGGCTGAGGCAGGAAAGGCAATGGTCATGCTGGTCTGTCACGGAATAAAGGCGGCCACAGAGGCACCAACGCATTGGTGGCTGCCCCGCTTTCGATGACATCTTTCCCCCAGGATGAGACATGACCACATGGTAAAACAACAGAAAACCATACTCGAGGCTGCTTAGAAATAACTGAAACGGTCTTACCGGCACCAGGAGTGACGTCGAGCAGGGTGAAACAGAACCGAGAACTAACTGGTGAAACTAGGCCATGAAACACCAACTACACACTAGCTTGAAGTCTCCACATGAGGTCTACACTCGACGGCGGGAGAAGAAGAACTGAGGCTAGGGCGGAGTCAATGACAGATAACTGCCAACGTGCGAGTGCCACGTGGAACGTCGACCTCGAGGGACCGGCGCCGTCCCTGCGTTGACTCCGCCCATAAGAAAGAAAAAAAAAAAAGGAAGTCTCCCATGGGTCCTAGTTCAGGCACAGTACCCAGTAGTGATGAATGGTGAAGATCGACACAGATAAGATCAGGCAGCACCAGTCAGTAAATACTGCTTTAAAAACTATGTGTGTTTCAGGTTTTGTAACAAAGCTGACAATATTTTGTTTGGGTCCTTTTTTCCAGGGTTGCTGGATGCTGGGTCATACTCATACCACACTGCTGTGAGGTTTGCAGACTGAATAAGTGTCTGATGTGGCGAAAGGCTGAGGTCATTCACACCTATCATTCAACTGAGGTGATTTCTAAGAAAAGCACTTTAAAACAATTATTCCATCTCCTTATATGTGGGGGGTGGAAGAGGCCATGCTGTTTTGAAACCTTATCAACAGTTTCTAATTTAGACAGCACACTTTTTTCTCGTCAGGCTTTTTTAACCTACATTCAGGCTCATCTTTGTTCTACTCTAAATTAAAACAAGCATTTGTCAATGCCGAATGTTGCTTGCTTATATGTGCTGTTTAGGTATTTGGAAGTGACAGTTTCATGCCTTCCTCCCAAGACATCCACTGTGTCTTTCCATTCAGTGTTCACAGAAGAGTGGGAGGGCCAAGGGCCACAGCAGTACAGCAGTTGCCAAGGGGGTGAAGAGGTGGACAAAAGTCCATTCAAAGGCAAAAGAGTCCTGCAGGAGCTCACTAAATTGAAGGTGGACAAAGCGATGGAACCAGATGGCATATGCCCAAGGATATTAACGGAACTGCGAAGGGAGATAGCAGTACCTCTGGCAGCCATGTTCACTGAGTCATTCAACATTGAGTGAATTGGAGGAGGGCACATGTGGTCCCTCTACATAAGTCCGGCAGCAGGGAGAAGGCAGGGAACAATAGGCCGTTCAGCCTCACCTCAGTAGTGGGGAAGATCATGGAGACATTGCTCAAAGAAAGGATTGTGGGGCATCTAGATGCCATCAGAGCCCAGGACCATAGGCAACATGAATTCACAGTGGGGACATCATGTCAGATAAATCTGGTTGATTTCTTTGACTGGGTGGCAATGGAAGTGAATCAGGGTGGGGCAGTGAACAACGCTTACCTTGATTTCAGCAAAGCCTTTGACACCATCCCATACAGGAGGCTGATAAACTAGCTGAGCATGGGGGAAAGGGTGGTAAACTGGGTTAGAAACTGGCTAACAGACAGGAGGCAGAGAGTGGTGGTAAATGGTGTGCAGTCTAGGGAGAGGGGGCAACCAGTGGGGTGCTGCAGGGATCGGTCCTGGGGCCAGTTCTGTTCAATGTTTTCATTAGTAATATTGCAGAACGTCTGAAGAGAATTTTTTCACCAAATTTTCAACATAGCCATTTTAAGATCTCTGCTCATGAACAGTGTCACTGATTTTCTTAATCTGTCCCAAACATTGATTGCACACACCGAATGCGCCATCTTATTTATTTAGTTTTTGTTGACCGGGTAAGTGCACTAGACAAATCCTGCCTATTTTCAGGCACGATCCGGGGGAGGGGGATACAGATGAATGCCAACTAACCTTGAACCAGATTAAGCTGTTGGTGGTATTTTTAGTGAATGAGGGAAATTTGGCCAGGACACCGGGGAAATTCCCCTACTCTTTTCGATAAGTGCCATGGGATCTTTAACATCCACCTGAACTACCACCAATCCAGGCAGATTGGACCTCGGTTTAACGTCTCATCCGAAAGACAGCACCTCACAAAATGCAGCACCCCTCTCATGCTGCACTACAGTGTCAGTATTGGGATATTAACCCAAGTGCCAGATGTGGGAACTGAACCCACAGCCCTCTGATCTCCTAGCCTCAGAGGTGAGTGTGCTACCTACTGAGCCACTGACACTGGTTGTGCACTACATGCACGGAAACACATTTTGGGCGACATGTGAAAAATGACAGCTGTACTGCTTATAAGGAGGTGTGGTAAAATGGCAATGTTGAAAATCTGGAGTGCAAATATTAAAAATTTGCGAACTTGCGAGCATGTGTAGGAACTGTGCAACACACGCTCGTAAAACAGTCATTTTTAGTAATTTTTTAACCAAATTTTCAACATAGACTTTTTGAGAGCCCACCTTATGAACACTGGCAGTGTCATTTCGTTAATCAGTCCCGAAAGGTGATTTCACACAGTGACCGCAAAATCACCCTTCGGGCCCGATTAACGCCATGACAGTGCAAGAATTTATGAGGAGGGGTCACAAAAGCCCCATGTTGAAAATTTGGGCCCAAAATTCTCAAAAATGCCTGAGGTATGCAACAAAGTTGAAAAAAAAACCCTATCTATCCCATTATACAGCTTACCGGCATTTCCTCAGTTCACGATCGGCTTTGAAAAGTGCAGACGTGTTCCCGGTCCACCGAAGATACCGTCGCGCCCGAGCTCAGGAGGTAAGTATGGGGGCGGGGGAGGGTGTGGGAGGCAGGGGTGCGTGAGTGGGTGAGTGCGGGTTGTGGGAGGGGCAGGGAGAAGCGCCGGGACAGTTTTGTATTTACAGGTTTTTTTGTAATAAAGGCGATGAGGATGTTTACCACGCTGGGGTGGGCTCCCAGCATGGCAGCCGGAAGGCTGTTGGGGGGCTGGAGCCGACGGAATGGGCACCCTCGTCGGCCATAACATAATTTTGCCACACCAGTGGGCTCTCTATGTGGCACCTGGATGCTTTGGGGCGCAGCTGACGGGATTGGGCACTTTCGGCCGTATGAAACATTTTGCCACGCTTGGGGTGGGCTCTCAGCGTGGCACCTGGATGCTTTTAAGGTGGAGCCGACGGGGGATTGAGCACCCCTGCTCGCCACAGCAGTGTGTGTGTGTGGGGAAGGCGCATGAGCACGCAGTGTGTGTGTGTGTGTGTGGGGGGGGGGAGCTCTGCTCACTGAAGCGGAGCTCTCCCTTTCAGCTGTACGACCACTGCATTTTCAACTGCTGTCGTAGACAGCTGCAGCAGTGATTGGGGAACTGGGGCCGCGCCTGCAAACACACTGACTGCATTGGAAGATGGGTGCCACACCTCCGAAAACTCGGATGATGGCACTATGTTTCTTGCACATGCGTGCAAGCAACATAATGATCATTTTACCAGAGCTAACACTTCCACCCCTAGTAAGAATTAACACATATAAGGCCCATATTAAAAGATATTGTAAAGCAAACACTGACAAACAGCAGTGATATTACCAATAGTAATACTAGCGGCAACACAAACTCCTAACAGGTACAGCAGAGTAGCACTCCAAATGGCTTCAGCAGCCTAAAGGCATGCTAACTCAACATCCAGCAACCCTGGAGAAATGGACCACACCAAAAAGTAATTAAAGATCATGTGCAAAGCCGTCTTATGGAAAGTTACCAAAATCCGTAATAAAGTTAAATCCCTCACCTATATGAGTTGTGTTGTGTTATTGTCTGCTAGATTCCATATCCATCCAGTTTTATATATTTAGTGAATGATTTTATGTTTTGTTCCGCCCCTCATGCACGAGCTCTCCTCAACTTGCTAAGCATCACCCCCACTGCCGAGATGTCATTGCCGAGTGGCGCTTAATTTAAATCGGCTTCCGCTGTGGACACTCTTCTTATGTGATTGCTGCCTCAGCTTGGTTAGCCAACTGCACACAATATCATCTGACAAGGAGACCGACATCAACAGCATTTGGGGGTCAGCATGCATTCAGCTGTACTCCTATGAGCCTCTGGCCAGCCAGCTACCAACTCTATCTGATGTGGAGGTATCCGACAGCAGCCAGAGTGCCGATGAGAAGTCTGGCTCCGAGCTGAATGTGGCTGATTTTTTTTTATGTTCTTTCATTTCTTGTGCTTGTGTCTGTGAATCTGACCAGGAATTTATTGTCAGCTGTGTCCCTACAGACAATAACCATGTTCACCTTATGTGCCCCAACTGAAGGAGGGCTGTGCTTTTTCTGTGAAGCCCCTTGATACTAAAATGCCGCATCTGTTGTTTTCCCTGCGCATTTTCACTTTGTACTGGTAAATGGCAGTGGCAACACACCTCAACATTGGTTTAGGGCACGTGTAACCTATGGTAGTCTCCACATTTATTCACAATGATACAGCAATTGTCTTACTGGACTGCGGGTCAGCTCTGGGGCCACCCACCTAACCTATGTTGTTGCAAATGTGAAAATGGGCACAGCTCGATACAGTAAAATTGCCTTCCCTAAGGCCGTGTGGTCACCCCTACATTATGATCTGGTGCTGGTGCCTTCTGTGCACCTTTTTCTACCTGACATGCTCGTCCTCTGGATGCATTGGTCTTTGATTCATTGTTTCCTCCGGTCTCTGCCCGAAGTACTCTTTTTTAATTTTCCCTGCTGAAACCCTTCCTGCGTGTTCTTTTACTAAAAACCCCTGTATCTTGGCCCAAGTTTGCACTGGCTGATCAAGCCATGAATATATGCTGCTGTCTCACCGTAATATGTGACCCCTCCATCCAGGAAACAATGGCAAACTGCCTTTAGGTGTTTCTCCAGTGTTATTACTTGCCTGACACTTACACTGCATGCTCTGTTCATAGCCCTGAGTTGTGCAGTGGAGAAAACTGTAACTTGCCCCATTTCATTATTTCACTCAAACATGTAGTGTTTCCCACCCCCCAAAACATGTCCATTTGTGGCCAGTATTCCTGCTGCCATTTTAGCTGATGGTTGCCCACTGGCCACATCACAAACAAGTCAACTGGGAGTATGTACTGCGATCAACTTATGAGGCAGCACTCATTCAGCGTACGGGTTGGCAGTCTGCTGTTGTTACTTGAACTGTATATTTTGGTCATAGATGCCACCAGCACTTTTTGCTGCTATTCGTGTTGTTCATTCATCCCCGAATAGTTGTAGTGGCCCACGGTCAGAGCACAGGCACAAAAACAAGGCAATCGGTCATCATAATGAGAATATGCAGTGCTGTAACACATACAATGCCATTTTATGTAAACCCTTTCATTATATATATGTTATCTCTTGCTTTTAGAGACACATATTGGCGACCAACTGCAGTGATTGTGTGCCTGTGCTGTGTCCCTATCCCACTTGCAATGCAGTATCCCCTCCATATACCAATGAGTGTGGAACAAAGTCTATTGCCATGAGCAAATATACGCTGTCAATTGGTTTGTGCTGGCACCGAGCCTTGTAGACCCAATAAATGTCGCCAAAACACCCCCCCCCAAAAAAAAAACAGAATTATTCCTGTGCCTCCAAACACTACGTGTCAGTGCATAGTGTTGGGGGTCCGTGTCTTGTGCAAGAAGCCTTCTTGATGTGTGCCCCACTGGGTTGGACTGTCGCTAGCCATACAGATGTAGGTGTTACAACTGGGATCCCGCTAAAGATGGCATCCATTCATGCCTTATTCCAACCGTCTGCATCACAGTGGCATCAGGTCCAGTGGGGCAAATGCAGCATATGCATCTCCATCTTGGACTGACATATGTATGGCATAGCTGACTCGCTGTGCATATTTTTTTATATATTTCTTTCTGTACGTATGATGTAATTATTCTTGTGGCTGTCTCCTGTCATGTCCTTCCTAGTGTGCACGTGCACTGATCTGAAGGGGTGGTCCATTAGCCTCTTATCCTCACCTAGGCTATCAGAGCAGAACCAATACACAAGTGTGTTATGCAGAACAGGGTATAGTGGTGTCCAGATGTGGCGATCATCTTATTTGACTGGACTATGTGTTTATGTCACGCTTGCCAATGACACCTTTTTCCTGGTGTTTGTGGTTGTCTTTCGCCCAGGATAAATGGCAGTGGGCCATGGACAGAGAACAGGCACAAAATAACAGTGATCTGTCAGCACAATACTATGTAATCTGCTAAAACATAAAAAGGAAATGGTCCAGTACCTTGGCAAAATACATGGGGATAAAAAAAAAAAAAAACACACAACAAACCATATCACAAAGAACAAAGTTTTCTAAATCGTCCTGTTCTGTGTGAAAGCAATAAATCTCAGAGATATAGCTGCACAGTACCTGTTGCTTATCATGCACTGACTTTCTCAGCACTAGGCACAGCCGTCATGTCAAGTGCATTTATTGCAATGACACAGAACATGACTTTTATAAGCCATTTGTTTCCATGTTGATTTGTTTCTTTATTTACATGCACATCGCCATCAAGTTGGAATGTTTCTTTCTCGGTTTGTGCAGGCTGCAGAGTGTGGCATTATCTAACGGTGCCTGACTGACGTTCATTGCGCCTGTTCTCTGTCCACAGCCCATCAGCAAAAGGACAAATAGCTACAACAGCAGTAAGGTGTTGGTGGCTGTGGCATTTTTCACAGAAAGACACAGTGCAGTAAGATGATCGCCACAGCACCCTTCTAGCCTTTCATGCTAGGAGCCATTGGCAAATCGCTGGGGGTATTTATTTATATATATCTTTCTGTATGTATTATGTAATTATTCTTGTGGCTGTCCGCTGTAATGTTCAGGTTTCCTAGTGTGCACATGTAATGGGTTGAAGGGGTGGTCCATTAACCTCTTACCCTCACGTAACCCAGTGGAGTACAACCAGTACACAAGTATGTTATGGAGGACAGGCTAGTGTTGTCCAGATTTGGCAATCTTCTTATTTAACTGGACTGTATTTTTGTCACACTTGCCACCGACACCTTTTTGCAGGTGCCTGTGGTTGTCTTTCGCACAGGATCTATGGCAGTGGGCCACGGACAGAGAACAGGTACAAAATAACGGTGATCTGTCGGCATAATACTATGTAATTTGCAATCTTCCAAAACATAGAAAGGAAATGGTCCAGCACCATGGCAAATGCTTGGCAAAAAAAAGGAATCGACAAACCATAACACAAGGAACATGGTTTTCTAACCAGCTTCCTGTTATGTGTGACAGCAATAAATGCCCAAGATATACTGCAGGTGTGCACTACCTGTTTCTTTTTCATCCACTGACCATCTCAGCACTAGGCACAACCGTCATGATTTCATATGCATTTACTGCAGTCACACCGAACATGACTTTTTTTTTTTATAAGCCATTTATTTCCATGGTTTATCTATTTATGGATCATGTCGCTTTGTTTCTTTATTTACATGCACTTTGCCATCGAGCTGGACTGGTGCTTTTTTGTTTTCTGCAAGCTGCAGATTGCGGCATTATCCAATGGTGCCTGACTGCCATTCATGTGCGCCTGTTCTCTGTACACAGCCCACCGGCAGAAGGTCAGATTGTTACAACTGCAATAAGGTGTCGGTGGCTGTGGCATTTTCTGCAGAAAAACACAGTGCAGTAAGATGATCGCCACATCACCCTTCTGACAGGCAACATTTCATGCTAGTTGTGACTTCAGCGCTACTGCTCGCTGCCACATTTCAAAATTCACCATCAAGTTTGCTGATTATGCCATGATCTCCCTATCTAGTCTAAAGACCAGCCACTGAGCCTATGGTATCCTCAAGCATTCCTCCAGCAACTGATCATTACATGCCATTTGCCAGTGCTTCTGAATACAGTTTTGTTCACCCCCTTTCACTACTGCATGTAGTGAATACTTTCCTTCTCTGTATGCCATGCCAGTATAGTTTCATGTTTATTTGACAGGCACATATTTATGAGCAATATCCTGACCCAGGCATCAGAAATCAAGGTATCATGGCTGTTATTATTTGCTCAGAATCGGCACACTCAACCAATGTTGGGGCAGACGTGCAACGTTGCAATACACTTCAGCTGCCCTCTCTAATACCATGCGTGCCCCCTAAATTTATATCTGGTGTTTGCGGCATCATTCTATGCACAGTTGACGACTTGACATGCTCGTCCTATGTCCACATTGGTGTGCCACTCATTGTTTCCCCGTTGGGCACTGCATGTGCTTAGTATATTTTTTTTTGGGGAGGGGGACACTGACTTTTCTCTATGGTAAAAAGCCGTGATTCCCTGCCCTACTGTGCACTGTCTGATTACGGCGTGAACTGATGCTGCTGGCTCACCGCAATATAAGTGCCCCCTCAAACCTGGGAGACAGTTTTGGTTTACTCCAGAACGATTACTTTGTGGAGACTTCACTATCACACTGTTTGTTTCCACATTTTGTGCACTGGAGAAAACTCTAACTTGCGCCCTTGCAGTATTCCCCTAAAACATGTAATCGTTCTACGGTTGCGGCCAGTATTCCTCCCGACATTTCATCCAATGCCTACCCACTTCCCACATCGCAGGGAGCCATGATTTTGTACTTGTGCTCCCCTGGAATAGGTGAGGGTGACAGTGTAATGGACGGCACCAGCAACCAATTTTATATGTGAACAGTAGAAAGACTGGCCATGACCGGGGACTGTCACAAGAATAATATCATAATTAATAAAGAAATACATATGCCTGTGAGTTGATCACTGCCTAGAAGACTAGGTTGGATAAACGAAAACTAAAAATAAAACAAATTACAATGTTTGTAGCTGTTTGTTCATTCAGGAAAAGCTGTGACATTTTGTCTGTTGCTCTCTTTGCTGTAGCTGATGCGCAGGCAACAGATAGCAGACACACAGCGACGTACTTTTTATGTTTCATTTTTTGTGAGTGTGAAATAAATCATTCATCATGGGGCACAGGAGCAGGGATCAGAGTCAAGGACCACAACAACATTAATGGCATATGTGAAGACTATGATGAGTGAACATGACAGGACTGGAGTAGATCATAAATGCTATGTTTTGCAACCACAATTGGTCCGTGTAACAAAGTATGAAGACGACACTGTTTCACAGGTTAGACAACAGTAAAGCAACTGGCAATTGATGACACCGTCCCAAAATGTGTGCATCCCATTACAGTATGTATAATTCATGGGATTATAGCAAGCTGTCTTTGGCTCAGCACTCCCCAATGAAGTCAGCGTGGAACACGTCCAACTGGAAAGCACAGTGTTAGCATGCAGCTTCAGAGGCCAAAACAGAACCTGAAGAAAAATGAAATTTCACTAAAACTACTGGCACAAAGTAAGTGAAAATGATACAATTACCTATCGCTGACACAAGGATGAGATTAGCTATGCTTAGCGCCCAAACTAAAACCACTGCACATGATCTTTAAACAATACAATTTTGTCAACTTTGTTACAAAACCTGAAACACACAGGTTTTTATAGCAATGTTTTGTGCATGCTGCTGCCTGTTTTTCTTTTGACAACTATTTCACATGATCTTTACAACTCTGGAGAAACAGGTCCTATAAGCCTGCTGACAGGGAGTACTAGGACTGTGAGTCCCCCTTGGTGACATCACCAGCAGCTCTTCACTGAAACAGGCTGTTTTGAACAGGTAGTGAAGAAAAAATTACTCACCTTAGTAATGTTGTTTCTTCTAATGGAGTCTTGCTATATTATGACAATTGCAGTTTGTCCCACCATTAGAACTGCTCCGGAGGTGGAAGAGTTAACTCCCATTCTAAGAATGGAACTTGGAGCGCGAGCTCGGTTAGAGAAGCTCTGTCTGGGTTATTTCAAACCCAAACTGTCAGATCTTTATGAGCAAAACTCACTAAGGTCTGTGTGGAAGCTGTAACCTACACTAGCCAACTGGCTACCTGACTATTAACACATATTCCTGGTCCCAACACAAAGACTCAAGTCAGGGGACCAGAAGTAATAATATAATATAAGCAATAATATAAGATAAAATAAAAACACCACACCCCAAAACCCCAAGAAGGGGTGGAAAACATATAATGGGCATAACTAGCGCCCACACTAGGCTGCCCACCCCATACCCAAGTAGAAGTTCTGAGAGGGGCAGGCTGGGGGATAATATAGCAAGACTCCATTAGAAGAAACAACATTACTAAGGTGAGTAATTTTTTCTTCAAACAACATGAAGTCTTGCTATATTATGACAATTGCAGACTACACAGCAGTACCTCCATGGAGGAGGGACAGAACCTACTTAGGGAATAGGCTCTGAAGCACAGCTGTGCCAAACCGAGCATCTCTCCTGGCCTGGACATCCAGGGAGTAATGCTTGGTGAAAGTGTGTACCGTTTTCCAGGTAGCTGCTTGACATATCTCTAAGATAGGGATGTCTCTGGCAGCAGCTAGAGACGCGGCTGTACCTCTGGTAGAATGAGCCCTCAGGCCAGAGGGGGGAACTTTCCCCAGTTTCTGATAACAAAATTGGATACAAGAGACAATCCACCTGGCAACTGATCTCTTAGTGGCAGGTCTCCCTTTTCCAACCTCACCATAAGTGAGAAAAAGTTGGAGGGATTCGAACCTGTGACCCTTGGTACGTTCTATATAGTAACTTAAGGCCCTCTTAACATCTAAACTGTGCAATCTCCTCTCGCCAGAGGAGGAATGTTCAGTGAAAAACACTGGAAGGGAGATAGATTGATTAAGATGGAAATCTGAAACCACCTTAGGCAAAAACTTCCTGTTAGTCCTGAGGACTACCTTTATCCCTGTGGAAAGAAATAAAGTCAGTTTCTACTGACAAGGCTTGCAACTCACTTATGCGCCTGGCAGAAGTGATAGCCACTAGGAAAACAGTTTTCCAAGTTAAGTACTTAAGCTCTGCAGAAGACAGAGGTTCAAAAGGGGGTTGCATTAACTGGGCAATGCAAACATTAAGGTCCCAGGCAGGGGCTGGATCCCTAAAAGGTGGATTAGTATGAAGTAATCCTTTAAAAAACTTGGAAAATACAGGGTGAGCGGAAAGAGAGTAGGGCTTTCCTGCTGACACAAAAGCAGAGACAGCTGCCAAATGTACTTTCAGGGTAGCTGGTCTCAGGCCCAAAGAATTAAGATGGACCACATAGTCCAAAACAATGGGCAAATCAGCAGATTCCGGGGAAATATGTTTCCCAGAACACCAAATGGAAAACCTTTTCCACTTAGAATTATAAGTAGCCCTAGTGGAAGGCTTCCTAGAAGCCTTTAGGATTTCAAGAACACCCTGAGAAAGGTGTAGGTCAGCAAATTCTAACACCTCAAGAGCCAGGCCTTGAGGTTTAGGGATTTGAGGTTCGGATACCAAACTCTCCCCTGGGCACAGGTTAACAGGTTCTAGGAGAAAGGCATCCAGGGGGACTGAGCCCAACACTGGGGGCCTGCAACAGAACAGTGGAAGTTGGTGATTGTCTGGGTCAGCAAAAAGATCTATCTGAGGGGTGCCCCATCTGGCAAAAACTATCCCCAGTACTTGAGGATCCAGAGACCATTCGTGATGGCCCTGGGAAATCCTGCTGAGAGCATCTGCTAGGACATTGTCCTTTCCTGGAAGGTGAACTGCTATGAGGGAAGTGTCCATGGAATAGGCCAGAGACCACAACTTCATTGCCTCGGTGCACAAGGCCGAAGACCGAGTGCCCCCCTGCTTGCTGATGTACCACATTGTTGTGGTGTTGTCTGTTCTGACTTGTACCACTTTGTTCTGAACAGACGCAGAAAACACTTGAAGTGCTAAAAAGACAGCTCTGAGTTCCAGCAAATTGATGTGGAGCAGAGATTCCTGAGGGGACCACACTCCCTGAGTGGAGAGGTCACCCATGTGGGCTCCCCACCCCAGGAGGGAAGCATCCGTAGTGAGGGTCAAGGAGTGAGACAGAGGAATGAAGGGGACCCCCAGTCTTAAATTGCTCTGATCCTGCCACCACTGGAGGGCCTGGATCAGGGTTCGGGTCACTGGGACCAACTTGGAAAGGGGGTCTCTTCTCCGAGACCAAAAGGCTCTCAAGTGAAACTGAATGTCCCTCATCTGAAATCTTGCTCCTTGCACTACAGCTGTGGACGCAGCCATGTGTCCCAGGAGCTGCAAAAGTGTCTTGCTGGTCGAGAGACCTGCAGAGTGAAGGAGGAGGCCAGAGCCACCAAGTTCCTTACCCTCTCTAAGGGTAGGAAGGCTCTGGCCTGCTTTGTGTCCAATTCTGCACCTATGAAGGTGAGCACCTGAACTGGTTCCAGAACTGACTTTGGAAGATTGAGCAAGAAGCCCAGGGAGGTGAGCAGCTGCTGGGTAACTTGCAGGTGAGATTTTACCTGTTCTGGGGACTGGCCTACAATGAGCCAGTCGTCCAGATAGGGAAAGACAGCAATCCTTTGCCTTCTTAAATGAGCAACTGCTACTGCCAGACATTTTGTGAATACCCTTGGGGCAGAGGTGAGGCCAAAGGGCATTGCTCTGAACTGGTAGTGACCTGAGGACAGCTCGAATCTGAGGTACTTTCGGTGGGAGCTTCTGATTAGGACGTGAAAATAGGCATCTTTGAGGTCCAGGGAGGCTAGCCAGTCCCCTGGCCTTAGAGAGGGTAAAATCATTGCCAGAGTTACCATTCTGAACTTTG
Source organism: Neoceratodus forsteri (assembly GCA_016271365.2). Taxonomy (NCBI): domain Eukaryota; kingdom Metazoa; phylum Chordata; order Ceratodontiformes; family Ceratodontidae; genus Neoceratodus; species Neoceratodus forsteri. Next base: position 718,765,619 of record CM057455.1, read on the forward strand.
GTTTCAACAGGTGTTTGTTCAGATATCTAAGGTCTAAAATGGGCCGCCATTCTCCTGTCTTTTGGGGGTAAGGAAATATCTGGAGTACAGACCCTTGCCCTGGTGTAGGGGAGAAACCCTTTCTACAGCTCTGAGAGCCAGGAGGGTTGAGACTTCTGTTTCTAAAGTAAAGGTCTCTAAAGAGTTTGCAGGTGGGAAAGATCTGATTCTCATCTTTGGGAACTTTTGAGCTGAGAACTGACCTGGCTTACTACTTCCAGGACCCACTTGTCTGAAGTTAGAGACACCCAGTTCTGAACAAAGTAAGCCAACCTGCTCCCTACAGGTAAAGGAGAATCGGCCCTGGGCACCCCATCAGGGTGTCTGTTTGGCAGGTGCTTTAGGCTGAGGGGTGGCAGCAGGCCTGCCCACACCTCGTCTGCCTCTCCCTCTGAAGAACCCCCTCTGAGCAAAAGCAGAGGAGGCCTGGGTTTGGTAAAAAGGCCTGTGAAAAGGCCTACCTCTACCCCTGGGGGTCTGCCTCTGAGGAGTGACTTGCCGCTCCTTAGCCTGAGAACTCTTATAGGTAGTCTTATATTCATCCATTTTCTTCATATAATTCTCTGTCTGCTCCCCAAACAGAGAATTTCCAACCACAGGAAAATCCATAGCCTTAGTCTGGGTATCCTGTGACAAGCTAATACACCTGAGCCAGGCCAACCTACGAAAAGCTACAGACGTAGCCATGACTCTAGAGGATACATCATTAAAATCCACAGCAGCATGAAACTGCACCTTAGATGCCTTAGGGAGGGTATAGGGTGTGAAATGAGTCTCTTCGCGGATGACTCCAAGATGGGAGCAGTAGTTGAGGGAGAAGAGGGGAGGGTGGCCCTGCAAGGGGACCTGGACACCCTGGAAAGCTGGGCTCAAACATGGAAATTAAATTTCAATATCACCAAGTGCAAGGTGTTGCATCTTGGTCGGGGAAACCTTAAACACAGGTACACCCTGGGAGGGGAGGCGCTGGAGGCCTCAATAGGGAAAAAAGACCTAGGGGTCATGGTGGATACATGTATGAATAACTCTGAGGCAGTGCAGGAGGCAGCTAGCAAGGCAAACAGGATGTTGGGATGCATCGTAAGGGGGATCACCTCTAGGAGCAAGGAAGTGATTCTGCCGCTGTACAATGGACTGGTTAGACCACACCTTGAGTACTGTGTACAGTACTGGCGACCACACTTGAAGAGGGACATACAGCTCCTGGAGAGGGTACAGAGGAGGGCAACAAAGATGATACGAGGGCTAGGGGATTTGACTTATGCCTGTTTTCACTGGAGGAGAGGAGAGACAGGGGGGACATGATTGAGGTCTTCAAGTACCTCAAGGGAATAAATAGGGTAAACATGGAGGGGATCTTTAGACTAAAGCAGGGAGGTATCACCAGAGGGCATGGTTTGAAGTTGGAAGGTGGAAGGGTGAGGGGGGAAAAGAGGAGGAGGTTTTTCACCGAGAGGGTGGTGGACCCTTGGAATGCACTGCCTGGTGAGCTGGTTCAGAGATCCACAGTGGAGGGCTTCAAGAGAGGGTGGGACAGACACAGAAAGTGGATGTATCAGATGATGGCCTGTCCCGGGGGGGTGGGGATGGATGATAGGGGTTTCTGGAGAACAAGGGATGGGAGGGTCTTGGCACCCAACTAAGGATCTAGGTTCGAGCAGACTCGATAGACCATAAGGCCTAATCTGCTGGCAAATAGTATGTTAGTATGCCTCAATGCCATCAGCAGCCACCTGTTCCAGCTCATTAGCAAGCTGGCCAGAGGCCTGTTTGGCCAAAGCCATGACAGTGTCCCATCTAGATTTTTGATACCTTGCTACATAAGCCATGTAATTTGCTTGCCTGAGTCCCAAGGATGCTGCCATGTATTGTTTTTTAGCCATGGCATCAATCTTCCTGGAATCCTTGTCAGGAGGATGTGAAGCCAAGGGAATATTAGCTTTATCACAGGCTGCAGCCTGAACCACATCAACGTGACTGCATTGCTGTGAAAGGAATTCTGTATCAGGACCTGACAGAGTGTACCTCCTGTCCATCTTTTTGTCCACAGGAGGCACAGAATTAGGAGTTTTTAAAATTTTTATTGTTTGTTTCCTAAATGATTTATGCAAGGGAATAGACAACCTCCTAGACTCTGGAATATCCATCATTTCTACAAAATCAGGTTCCTCTTGCTCATCCACAGCTTCCTCCAATGGGAGCTGGAGGGTTTCAGCAACTTTTTTGTAAAACATAAAGTGAGAGGGGGACTCAGAAAGTGAAGGGGGAGATTCAAAAGGTCTGTCTGGGGAGATGTCCGGTTCAATGGGCACACCAGACTTCCCTCCAAGTCACATTCATACTGTTCATAATCATCCTCCCCTCCTCTGGTTCATAAAACTCTTCAACATCATATTCCTGAACCGTGGAACCGACCTTTTACCAGACAGTGGAGGTTCGACGGAACCGGAGAAAGTGACTGGACAATCTGAATAGCTCTTGCTATCTCTGCAGCAGTTGGAGAAGAATTTTGGGCTCCACACCTGCTGATTTTCTTGCTTTTACTGGAACTGGCCCTCCGAGCCAGCTTACGCTTGCCGAGGAAGTCTCGCCTCTGGTCAGAGGGACTCCTTGCGTTCGGTTGGACACCAAACTGGCTGGCCATCCGCACAGCGGACTTTGGCCTCTCGCTCCCAAGCCTGCCAACTCTTATCCAGGGTGGCTGCAGGAAATTTTACAAATCTGGCAGTCTGAATTGAGGTGGTCAAACCCCAGACAATATACACATGTGGTGTGTGGGTCAGCCTTGGCAAAGACTTCCCCACAGACACGACAGTGTTGAAACCCAGTGGGCCCGGTTTTTCTTTTGGGTTTCTCAGACATAATGCCAGCCTAACCAAAAACTTGCCCTTTTAAGCGGCAGTGCCAGGCAAGACACCCTTATCGGTTCCTAACCGTGTCACGGGTCTTGGAAAAAAACGTAATGAAATCCGTTTTTTTTAGAACCGATAAGAACTGGAACCGCACTCTAAAACCTTCAATTGCAAGTTTTAAATAAGCTGATCGGTTCAAAACCGAACCGATAACATTTACAAGTTCCACACAGAAAATAAACTGTAATTACTTACGATACCACAGACAGAGCTTGAACCGATCGGTTTTATGGTTAAAATAATAATATTCTCGGTTGATTTGAACCGAGAAAACACTGTTTAAACCGAGAAATGAACCGAGCAGTAGGAGAAATCTCCGGAGCGACTGTTCAGTGAGGCGGAGTAAAGAATCTGACAGTTTGGGTTTGAAATAACCCAGACAGAGCTTCTCTAACCGAGCTCGCGCTCCAAGTTCCATTCTTAGAATGGGAGTTAACTCTTTCACCTCCGGAGCAGTTCTATTGGTGGGACAAACTGCAATTGTCATAATATAGCAAGACTTCATGTTGTTTGAAATACAGGTTACAAATGGCTAATAACTTTAAAATGAAGTAATACAGAAATCTAGTTTTTGGTATGAGATTTACTGGGGGGTATGCTTATTCAGATTCTGCAATGTAGCACTTTTCGCGTCAGTGGCTGTGGTGCGGTGTTCCTTAAGGTTTTAACAATCATGCAACACAATGTTGGCATGACCCTTATATCGGCACTGTCTTGCCAGACAAAGTAAAATAGTGACATGGCAATGCTTGTATATAGGAAGCCCATATTAGAGTAATGGAAAAAAAGGCACTGCATGATTGTGCAAACCCTAAGGAACACAGATAACTGACTTAAAGTGATTTTGTTATGTTTGCCATAGCAAATGGGAGTAGTAACCCATAGGAGTTGTGATCAATCTCCTACGATTCAAACTGCCAAAAAGTGCTATTTTCCATGAAAAAAATGCTTTTATTTCTGTTCTCTGATTCATTTGCATAACCCTGCCCCTTTTTTTCTCAGCGCTGCAACGCCCAACCGTGACAACATGCAAGGGAAACAAAGTTTTTAAGCGCTGTGTTGAAACAGAGACCTCTGTTGGTCAGTCTTGGTACTGCAGATATCCTTTTTCTTTCACAATTTTGAACTCATAGCAGAAGTTGGACACCAAAAAAAAAGAAAAGTAGTCTGAACCATAATTTACAATCCTGAACTACTTATAGTCATTCAGGCCCTATAACGTAAACATAGAGAAGTATCATTACGCTCCCACATTCTGACAGGACTGCCACTTCAGACCTGTCACTTCACCAGTAGGCAGTAAAAGTCAAAAAACATCTACACAGACTGGCAAATTATCTTTTTGGCCTATCTGCATCACAAAAACAGTTATCCAGAAACTTTTCTACAGATTGTACTGGTGTCTGTATCCACAATGCCTTGCTCTCTCTTTCTGTATGTATATATATATATATATATATATATATATATATATATATATATAAACACACACAAATACATAGATGTTGACAGCAGATAAAGGCCTACGGCCCACCTAGTCTGCCCATGCTTAGCTTCTTCAAGATTCTCTAGAACTAGGTTATATGTCTACATACTGTATTAGGTGCTATTCTGCAGTCCCCACTACCAAAATAAGGGACTGCACCTCTGAGTAACGAACATTTAAGTCAACTTTATAATTTACCCAGAATTCCTTGTTTCTGTATGTAAAACATTGACAGTTCCCTTGCATGACATCATTCTGGGGGTGTGGTACACACAGAAAACTGGAGGGCATGCAGAAACAAAAACATAAAAAAAATGACTAGAACAGATTTTTTTTAACAAAACAAATTGCAGCTTCAGCATCTGAAGCATGGGTGGCAATACCATACTATGCGAAACAGGCATTTGCGGAATGTGACTAAATCACTTTAAATGGCAAACCTAATGCAAATAGTGTTCCATTTATTTGAGCATTAAAAATGGATTGGAAATTTCCTACTTCCAGATTGGCTAAGTAAGTACCAAGACCCATATGTTAATCCCCCTGAAATTAACAGGCTTGAACAAATTCAGGCAGTGGGATTTGGAATTTGGGCAAATCACACCAAAAATCCATGACCCACTTCATTCATCCAGGATTGCCATCACAAACATGGCTGCCACCCTTACTCAATTACCTTCAACAAGGCTTTAAACAGCAAAACTTCCTTGAAATTTTAAAAATAAATAATGAAACATTCTTCTCTTTCATGATCCCCTCCCTTACACATAAACAAATTTAACAAAAAAAAAAAACTATTCATAATTTTAATTTCTGGTGTTTCTTTGGTGACCATGAGCAATCCCCATCCTATTCTTGCCAGGGCAATATCTACTGCTTACTCTGACACAGATAAGACTCGGATTTGGCTCCAGGTAAGGCTTTCTAGTGTATGTGAGAGGGTGAAAATTAGACCTGTGTTTTACTAGTTACTATTAAACAACTGAAAATACCTATTTTTAATTTTAAAAAGTTGGCATTTTTTGTAATTGTGTCTCAGATGATCCCTTCTGCAAGTACAATAAGACACTCCGGGCCATTGATTGTCTGGGAGTAATACACTTCCAGGTGCTGAAAGCACAAGCTCCTCATGCCTCACTAACAACTCTTGGTGTGCACTGACTGCAGACAAACAATGCCTCGTTGTGTCTTAAGGCTTACATAATGAACAGGCAGCTGTGATTAACAAGCCTGTTAGGCACTTGTAAATTATGACATAATTCTTAGCCAAAATTGTTTATTTCTAAACACTCCATTTAACATTATAACCATAAGAGAGAGATGGTAACAGCACATATAAACAAATAACCATTGCTTTCTGGTGACATCACAGAATAAGAGCTTCGCTCTAATGGTGCAAGATGTCTCAAGAAACTTAAAGATCAATGGCAATCATTTTACACATTGTTAAAAAAAGCCTGAATTCAAGTCCCAGTGTCATGAGTTGTGTTTCATGAAAATGTCATGCTATTTGGTTTTGTGGTTTACTTTACATCAGCATTTGTTAACTTGTTCTGCACTATGAATTAGCTGAAAATCTATCACTGTGTTCTTCAAGAAAAGCTGATCATTTTAGTTTCATTGCTGAATCAAAGTGGTATGCATTTCACAAATCAGCTTGTCTGTATCACAGCTGTGAGTTCTGTCCCACCAAAACTTTGTGTTTTGTTTTCTAGCTATACAGCACTGGGTTGTTTATTTAGTAAATATAAAATAAATCTAAAGTTTGTTAATTCATAGAAGTAGTTTGTCTTTGATGTAGCCTCAATAAATAGGTTCATGTAAGAACAATATTTTTCCTCTCAGATTGACAAATAGGTGCCTGCCACACTCTGCTATTTCAGGCACATGTACTATATGAACTCACAAATTTCAGTTGTTCTTACATGAATCGATTTATTAAGGCTACATCAATGACAAACTACTTGTATGAATTAACAAACATTAGATTTATTTTATATCTATTAAATAAACAAACCAGTGTTCTATAGCTAGAAAAAAAAACAAGAGTTTTGATTGGACAGAACTCACAGCTGTGATACAGACAAGCTGATTTCTCAAATGCATACCACTTCAATTCATTGATTAGCTTTTTAGAAAAACAAAATAATAGATTTTCAGCTAATTCATCTGAACACATACCAGAGACTGAGTTAGTAAAAACCCTGGACAGCAAACAATTAATTCTACATACTGCTCTAATTAGGAAGTTTACAGCTCTTCAGTCAAGCAGGGACTTGCACTGCTGCAGCAGTAGCTTAGTCCAATATTACGTCATCACGCTCCAAGGCTCTGTCAGAAGAACAGAAACAGCCTGACTGTTTTTAGTTAGTGCAGAACAAGTTAACAAATGCTGATGTAAAGAAAACCACAAAACCAAACAGCATGACATTTTCATGAAACACAACTCATGACATGAATTCAGGCTGTTTTTAACAATGTGTAAAATGGTTGGCATTGATCTTTAAAGAGTGCTAATAGATTTGCTATTTAAAGCTGCCTGCTTGCTATTTCTTTATATGCAAGATGGTTTTTCAGGTTGAGTGCCATTTATTATAGATCATTTCCTTGTTTCATCAGTGTTTTCTAAAAGTTGTTCTTCACGTTGAATCGTGTACAACAATTTAGAATGCTGAGAGTGAGAAGCCATGCGACCAGCAGTAACACACGGATACTGAAACAAAACAGAGAAAATGGAACAAAAAAGCTGTTCTTTACCATGCTGTGCTGCACTCTGCTGATTCTATAAAACTGTAAACAATGACAACCACAACATTGATGTTTCTCAAACAAGAACATCTTCTATTATAACAAAAAAAGTCCTGTCTCAAGCTGGGCTGGTGGCGCAGAGGGTTGAGGTGCTAGATGCTACACCTCGTGCCACGCTGGCGACCTGGGGTCGGGAATGACTTAGGGTTGCCGGGGGTCAGGAGGGAAGGGAGTGTTTGTCATCCTGCTCCGTGATTGCCCCTGGTGGAAGTCAGGTGGCGTTGTTGGAATAAGGGAGGCACAGGAGTGTGGATACGTGGTGTGCGTGTGCCTCCACACGTATATGCTCACACTGCAGGGGAGGAAGGAGGAACAGAGAAAACGGAAAAAGAGGGAGACCACAGGCTGAGTGAAGCCCTGTCAAGCCAACCAGCGTCCCGCTCCACTGCTGGATCGCCTGATCAACCCCTATCTGGATTGTTGTACTGGGTCAGGGGAGGAGGACCCTCCCCTTCTCGGCCCCGCCACGGTGGGAAATCCGTGGGGGATATCGGGGGCTCAGTGATACCAGGGGAAGCGGAGCGGTGGATGGTTACAGGTGGAAAGCAGGGGCCGAGGGTCCTCCCAGAGGTCCCCGAGGAGGGGAGAAAAAGAAGAAAAAATAAATAAACTGTCTCAGACACCTGCTCTCCCAGCCTGTGCTAACAGCATGTATAAGGTTTGTGGATTTTGCACCTTCTGTGTCTGAGGCTGTATTATTAAACTGCAAATGTTTGGACATTTTATTTTTTGTCATTGCCTTTTTTAGTGGCGGGTAGTGCGGGCTTGTTCTGAGTTTTACATGTACTGCTGTTTGATAAGCACACCCAGGTGTGGGGCGGCTGGATAGAAAGTATTGGTTTGAATAACATGTAGTGCACCTGAGCTTTGCTGTCATGCTACCTGACCTCAAAGTACCCATTTGGTATCTGAACCAGCTTGTTCTTAACAGTTGGGGTTTAATTATACGTATTATTTACAAGCAAGACCCCGATTTTTCTGCAGCAACTTGGGTCTAAATTCTGCAGCAAGACCCCCTGTTGCCACAGAACTTCTGCTGCAATAGTTTCCTATTTCTGCGGAAATTCTGCGGGCGCAGTTGGGGGCTTCGGTAGCAGTCAGCAACCCCGTCCCCAAGGACCCAGGTGCGGGAGAAATGTTAGCTTTTGAGCTGGGCCTACAAATCAGATAAGGTTGCCAATTAACTCCTGAGTTCTTAAAGTAAAAAATCCACCCTCTCCATCTCAGCTCCATCACCCTCCCCACCCCAGCCTGAGAGTCCGCAGGGGCCACCAAATTTGAATGAGTAATATTTTTAGCAGCTACCACACTACACAGTAATCCTCATCCTTATAGTTTTACCAGTAGGCTAGAATGTCAGTTTCTCATTCCAGTAGTGCTTTGTGCAGCTGTGCTCAAAGCATTTCTGGGACATGAAAACAGAATTCAGGCCCGGCCGTGAAATCAGAAGGATAAGGACTGCATCACAGTATGGGACCTGATAAAAATATTTCTACTTCAAATAAAGGGATTCAAGGATGTTTTCAGGATGGGGTAGGGAGGGTGGTGGGGATGAGCTGGATGGGGGGGGGGGGGCGGTATACCCATTTTGATTTTTAAGGTAAAGCCCTAGCAGACAAACCTAAAGTCAGAGGCTGTTCCAAAATGCTTTTCAGGTTTTTGTTTTTAAATTCAACAGAATTCCAAAAAGTGTTCTGTGGAATTTAATATAAACTATAGAATAGTTTTCTGGTGTTTATATGATCCATGGAATAACCGCAGTTTATATGATCCCTGGAATAATTTTCGTTGGTCAGAGTCAACGTAAACTGCAGATTTGTTTTACTCACAGTTTATACAGAATCTTCATTTTTTTTTAATTTATTATGTGTTATCATCTCATCCGTCAGCCCCCAGTCCGATCCACACATACACACAGCCCCACCACACACCCTGGGACTTGTCTCACTCCCAAACACCTCCGACCTATCTCCCTCCCCAATGACGGAGACTGAACAGAAGCAAGAGCCCAGTCGGTGGCGTAGGATCTGCAACATGGGGGCAGACTTCATCATGTGGTGTTGGAACCTCCATTTCTCCCCTGGACGCATGTTGTGCAGTGACATCAGTGCAGCATGCAAAGCATCTGACATGCCTCCCAAACACAGTCTGTCCCGGCTGTCATACCCCAGGCTACCATGAGGCTTTCCCCGAACATCGGCGGCCCCCCCCCACCCTACATGGACTAGGAGAGCAGTCCACAGGATGCTCGATCCTCCTCCCCCTCATCCGGCCTTCCAACTTCCCAGGCTCATTTCCAAACCCAGGTCGTCAGCGTCACGATCGGTACTGCTGTGCTGGCAGCCCAGCTAAATACTGACTCTTCAGTATCAACTGTGGAATAACATTCTGCATTTCATGTAAACCGTGGATTATTATTCCGCAGTTCATGTGAACCGCGGAATAATATTCCACAGTTCATGTAAACCATGGAATAATGTTACGCGGATTTTCTGAGGTTTGCATTAAATTATGCGGAACATTCTGAAGTCAGAGAATCATGGAAAAATTGGGGCCTTGTTTACAAGCAACAGGGCAAATAATTGCTGAGCGTGTCTTCTGGGAGAAAGGTTGTTTTGGTGACAATGCAGCATTAGTGACAGCTTGTGGGAGGCGTGAACAGTGTCATTTAGAAGACACAGGTAGGTGGCATACAGAGGAAATATGAACATCCTAAAAACTTGTTATTCACACAAGTAAGGTCACAAATACCCATTAGGTATTTGTGGCATAGTATCATGAATAAGTTTTAAAACCATTGGCTGCGTGTGAAGAACATACACTAGTTGCACTGTAGTTTGTTCCAAATGGATCAGGGTTTCTACACTGTTACTCATTTTCATTAGAGGGCACTGATGATGTCATACATAAGAATCCAAATGGCTTGTACTGAAAATTCTTTTAAAAGTATAAGTCAAAACATGAATTGCATTGCCAATAAATATACGCAGGGAGGCACATATTTTTGTCTTTTTTTTTTAAACCAGTTTCATTCATTTCTCATTTACAGGGACAATCTAAAAATACCTCACCTGGCAAATGCTCGCCTCCCTTCTCCCCACCTAAATGTTACCATTTTGTAGCACTGTGATGCGCACTAATAAAAACAAGGTAATCTAGAAGTACTTTTTCAGCAATGCATTATTTAAGTAATAATATATGTCAGGGTCTGTGTCAAGCTCAATTGAAGCACACCCAAGGTGCACTGTGTGGCAAGTGTCTTCAATCACCTGAGAGGAGGTACATCGATTCAGCTTGATATACACCCTAGAGTTTGGTATCGCACTTCTTAAGTGAGTTCTTGATTTTGAGGGGAAGGGGCGCTGTGGTGTCCGAGCATAGAGAAAGCTTGAAAGCAGAGCTCTGCATCAAGAAATCTTTAAACTGCCTTATTATCGAGTTTCTTTTGGGACATTTTTACAACTTCTACTAGGGAAAGCATACTGAATAGACTAGGGAAGGCAAAATCAGCACAGCTGGCACAGGAGCTGAAAAAACAGCAGTCAAAGACAAGGGCAGCTGGTCCCAGCACCCAATCGATGCCACACGACGGAGCTGCAGACACAGAACAGGAGGAAACACTGCAGTTCCCTAGGAAGTAAAATACGCCAGCTCCTAGTATTAGTCACTGAAATGAATAATATATCCAATTCACTCATCTCCAGAATGATGACTGTGGAAAACTCAGTGGACACTATCACAGCTGAGGCAGAAGATGTTAAAAGGCAATCGGAGTGTTATAGTGCAGCCTTGGCCCAATGTGCTAATGAATCAAAACTAACACACAGTAGCCTGGAAATATTGGAGAACCAGGTTCACTCTATGAACGTGCACTTTTTGGGCATACCGGAGGATGACCACTTGGCATTATTCCTAAAAGAATGGGTAAATGAACACTTAAAAGAGCAATCTGGGGGTGCAGAATGGCCTATCCTGAAAGATTATAGACTGCACCCTTCTGGCAGGCAAGATGGTGACGTACCTTATGCAGTTTAGCCTGTACTGGATTCCATGGCGACCACAGATAAGCTGCTCCAGCTAGCCAGAAGGCATCACTCACTGTTCCTCAACAGAAACATAATCCACAGAAACATGATCCTGGCGTTTCTTGACATTTCATAAAATAATTTTGGAGTCCAGATCGTGCTTCATGAATTGGAGATACCAATGCACTGCTATTCCCTGCCAAGCTTCATACAGTCTACCAGGGCAAAGTTTTTATTTTTACAGACCCATCAGATGCCAGAAGTGCATGGCAGGCCTCCAGCAAACACACCAATGGCAGGAGAGGGAACGGAGTAGGTTGTGCATTACAGAAAGAGTAAGTTGCGTCTTGAGTCCCAGGTTTCCAGTTGCCTTAGTGGCACAGCTGGTAACGCAACCAGAACAGTATTCCAGGCAGCCTGGGATATTGCATTCTCCGCTGTTGCTCCATAGCTATGGACTTCCATACTGGCTGATCTACGTTTGCGTCAGACTGTGATTTCCTTCAAAAACGAATACCACAACCACTTCCTCAAGTCATCAGTATGTTCCTGTGCCTAGCTTACTTATTTGATTTGGTTGTGTGTTATATTTATTTATTTAGGAAATCAGAATTACAACCCGTTGAGTCATAGACTCTTTTCCAAAGGCTCCATGTCAGAATAAAACATAGACATTCACACAGTACATACACAGAGTAAATGTGGGTGAGCAATCATACAGAGTATAAGTAGAATGAGCATGGGTCAATGCCTATACATTTGGCAGCTAAAACAGTGCACAGCTATCAACATATTTACCTAATGAGTGGTTAAGACCTATACAATTGGTAGCTAAAGCAATGCATGATATGAGTTGGTAGTAAGCCACCTCAGGGAGGCCTTGTCTTATACATAATACAATGTATTCATAGTCCAGTGCAACTATGTGGTAACCAAGGGAGGTGAGGAGCCTGTAGGCTAGAAATAGTGAGGGCTTTCCACTGCCTGGCAAAGTATTAGCCTGGCAAGGTATTATTGTAAGTTCCTCAAGTATGTCTGCTCTCTTCGCTACACTCGGTTATCGCATGTCTAGATATTTAAGCCATTTATGTCAAGTATACTGCTCATATGTTTGCCAGCATCTCCAGTGTCATGTATTCTGTATATATAGTCTGATTATCTTTTATAAATGCCTTTTGTTGTGTATGTCATGGCAAATTTGGACTACCAACAGTACTTTCAAACTTTTAAAGAACTAGCCATGCGTCCTTGGGCTACAGTTCCATGGCACATCTAGTATGTTATATGTTTAGTACATCAGTTTTAGATTTGTCCTCCAGCTTGGACTTAATTACGCAATACGTTGATAGCTTGTGTAGTGCAGCACAATTGCTATGGATGTACTAGGCTTCCTAATCGTGTATAATGCTTTGTTTTATCAATGAAAATGAAAAAAATATTAAGTATAAAAAATTAGTTCTTGATAAATGTATGATGCAAATATTACACAACATTTGGCTTGTGCCAACAAGCACTTTCTTTTTATGGCACTGTTGTTATACAGGGCAAGAATATGATTAGTTTATTGTATTCACCCAAAACCATCTGAGGCCGAGCACGGCCTTACTCATCCTGGCCACTGAGTCACCTGGTGCAGTAGAAGAATTTGCTTAAGATTTCCACTAGTGTGCTAAGATCATTCTCATTCTCTCTCCCATCTCTTTATTCATTATTCTGTGCCACTCTTTCTCCCTCACTATTCCCCCTTTCTCATTTATTCTATACCAGTCTTTTCTTCCTTAGTATCCCTCGCTTTCTCTCCTCATTTTGTCTCCCTATTTTCTCTCCATTATTCTGTGCTCTGTTTTGCTCTGCCCCTCTCTCCCCCTCATTTTTCTCTCCATTTTGTGCTCAGTTTTGCTCTCCCTTTCTCCCCATTCTCTTTTTCTCCATTATTCTGTGCTTAGTTTTGCTCTTACGCTCAGTCCTTCTCAGTTTCCATTATTCTGTACTGTCATGCTCTCTCCCTCTCTCTCCCTATTATTCTGTGCTTAGTTACATGGGGGTGGGGGCAGGGGAGAGTTGACTGCCCAGAGGAAGGGGATCTGGGACTTCTGGAGGGACTGAAGGAGAGAATCTAACCTATGATGGAATGCGAGCCAGCGCTACAAGTGTATGTCAGGCTAAACGTCTTCTCCGGTTCTTCGTCGGCTTTTTTTTAGTGATAATTTCAAAAATAATTTTGATAGCCGAGTTCGAAGGGAAGTTTTATCAACCAGAACCTTTGAGCTCTCACAGGATCCCATTTTTAAGTTAGGCTGTCAACATTAACTAGGCATTTTTAGTCAATTATAGAAACCGATATCTCACAGTCTGGAGCAGAATTTAACCAAAATGCGGGCCGCCTGCACAAAGCCATACAATAATAAAAAACAGCAATCGGTGGATGAATCTATACTGGAACAAGTAAATAATGCAGCCAGTAAGGATGACATTGCCCAATTAAAAGAAATGTCGTCAGATATGAAAATGGACATTTCAGAGATAAAGGTCTGTACAAATACATTATCAAAAAATACAGAGGGGCTCTCAGGCTGGATTGACATCAATGAAAATTGACTCTTGTGTTACGTAATTCCTGGGTCGCCCCTGAAAAAGGGACCTCCGGGGCTCAGTCGGCTTACTCGGTCACCAAAATTTAATAAATAAATAAATAAAATAAAATATTGGAACTCTCTAATTCAGTAACTTATTTGGAGCAGTTGACACAAAAACAGAGCTCACAAATAGCTTTTCTACAAGAAAAAGTCGACCTTGAAAATAGGGGTCGTCGCAATAATATACAAATACCTGGGGTACCAGAGGGTTTAGAAGGCCCAAACGTGTTACAGTTTTTACAGTCTTTCCTCCCAGAAATTCTTGGTCATCAGTGGCCATGGCCACTAGAAACTGAAAGGGCTCACAGGTCACTGGGTTCACGACAAAAAGATGGGAAACCCAGACCAATCATTGCATATATGTTGCGTTTCACAGTTAAGGATGAGATTTTGTTTTTGACAAGGAGACATAAAAAACTGAGCTGGAGGGGGGAACACATATCTATCCACCCAAAAGGATTTCTCTACAGAAATCATGAATAAATGAAAGTTGTTTTGGGAAGTGAAACATTTATTACAGAAATATGGAGTCAACTATTATTTTAAGTACCCAGCAACTTTGATAATTCATCAATGGGATGGGCGAACTGTCAAATGTAACTCAGTGTCTGAGGCATGGAATTTTATTATAGACTTTCAAAATTCAAAGGCATTTAAAGAACGAACTGCCGGTTACAATCTCCCCAGTTCAAAACCAACGCGAGGGCATGACAACACCAGTCGCGCACATTCAGCTCCTCGAGCAGGGTCCCCCGCTGAACATTCCACCTATCATGATAGGAAGAGAGCTAGTAAAGAATTCTAAGGAGGCCTACACCTGCAACCCACAACTCCACGATCCGATGCTTCTGTTGCCAACATACAGGATTTCCCCCCAAGCTTACCTACAATAAACAGGAAATCCAGAGCTTCACTACGTCCTTCCAACATTCCAAGGCCTGCTGCAGTTGCATCTAACCCCAGGAAAAGAAGTAGGAGCAGGGACAGTATACAATCCAACTCGTCGAGAATAACACTGGAACCGGAAAAGGGAAATGACTCTGACGTCACTCAAATTGGGTCCGGCAAGGATTTGAGTTCTCAGGCATCTTTGGCCACAAAAGGAACCAACTATAGCAAAGGGAACTGTCTATACACGGGACTTCCTGCAGAGTCACTTCCTCCTTTGCCGAACAAGACCCTGATTTAGCCAGTGTGAGAAGTGAGGATCCTGTTTAACGCTGAACTGAGATTCGCATCGTGGCTGAAAGTAATGAAGGTTTTGGCCCGAATTTCTAAGGTACAGTTTGGTGTCATGGTATCTGAATGGAAGGAAAACGAGAGTAACACTCAAATGGATGTGCTAGCAGGCTGCCAAATGGAGGGCTTGCTATGGGCCTAAATACCTTCAAGGTTTCATTAAAAGGGCAAGAGTCACTTTTACTGGCACATTAATAGGTGATGGAAATAAGGTATAATGTGGAAAGTTATTAGTAAGGGTAAACACTTAAAATTAGATACTAATGATGAATGTTTATATTTTGAAGGACTCGGAGGGATCTGCAATCCTACCCCCCCCCCACGAGTGGTCCCCATACACCCACCCCTTTTAAAAATTAAAAGAGGGAAAAAAAAAGCTTTTTCTCTCTCCCCAAGGTAGATGTTAATGTTGTCAGATGTTCTGTATGTATGCTGCATGAGGGGAGATGTCAATGGAAATACTTAACTCCACCAGTTGATAGCTGGAAATGAAGGAGAACATGGAATAAGGATAACACGTTCATTTGGCCTCTTTTGGGTACACCTAGCTGGAGTCTCATTTATTCTCTAGATGGGATTTAATATTTCATGAAGGCTCAGACCTTGAATATTTTGGGCTCTTATTAGCTGGAGTCTGGTATGCTATAAATTATATAAAAAATTAATCATTGTGCACATCAAGAGAGTATGTTGAAATTGTCTTTTATGTGGTGCTAATGGTTGTGGAATCTTATTACCTTGGTTTTTTTTTTTCTCTCTATCTCTCCCTCCTTTCCTAGCAGGTGCCCTAGACTCCGACATTCATCATTCTATATTTAAACTTGGTAATGACTTTCACATCATACACCATATGCTTTATAAATCTTCCCTTTTGTTCTGTATTATTGATATTATTATGCTATTAGTGGCTGACTGGAACTGAAGAAATGTTACATTTGTCCACACTACTAGCAGTGCTTGGATCACCTTGGACTAATGTAGGTCTGGTGGACTTGGAGCACGAACAGTGACTTGCATCTCACTGCTATATAGACAATAATTTCAGACTTACTATAAGCTGGTGTTCACTTATTCATTGTTATTTAAATTCATTAGCTTAAGCGAATTGTGTTGCATTATTGTATTAACTTTTTAGATCTTACAGTACTAGAATTAATAGAAATACCTCTTATCTATCTTTACCAAAGTAAGGGAAATAAGGGTGGTATTATTGTCTTTTAGTGATTTTTAATTAACAGAATAGACACTTTTGCCATAGTCCTTCTTTATATTATAGTAGTAAGTACAGTGCTAGCTGTTAATAACCATGCACACATATATAGATAGTATTGGTTACTGCAGATAGAGCTGCGTAAATACTAGTTTTCTCAATTTTCTATTTCTCTAGATTACTACACCTCTATAAAATTATTGTCATCTGTACAGATAATATAGAGGAACTACCTTAGAAATTTTATAGATCTAAGTGCAGGTAATTCTTAGATAATTCGGTGTATCAATCTAAAAGTTCTTTCATTCTGACTTCACTTACAAACATGACAAACTACAAACTTGTGTCTTGGAATGTTAAAGGTCTCAGAAATCCTATTAAGAGAAAGAAAGAAAGTCCTGGCATATTTGAATAGAAATAAGGTAGACATAGCTCTTATACAAGAAACTCATTTGCTACAAGAAGAAGCAGAAAAACTTAAAAACGCTCCTGGGTAGGTCAAGTGGAATATAGTTGTCTTAGTTCTAAACAATGTGGAACTTCCATTCTGATACAAAAAGGGGTGAATTTCATTAAACACTCATATGTGTTAGATCAGAATGGAAGATTCCAAATTTTAGCAGGTACTCTGAATGGGCGTAATGTGATCGTTTTTAATATCTATGCACCCAATTGTAGCCAAGATATTTTCTTTAGTCAACTTTATATAGATCTCATTAAATTTCCAGGTCATGAGATAATTCTTGGTGGTGATTTTAACTTGCCCTTAGATCCAATCTTAGGTCTTCAACCAAAGTAATACAGTTAGAGACTAAGGCAAGGACATCCTTCAAGAAAATTCTCGGCGATCTATCTCTAACAAACAGCTGGCATCTGGTCCAGCCCACAGATAGGGACTACACCTTTTATTCAAATAGGCATCAGTCATACAGTAGAATTGACTATTTGTTCCTGTAGAGTAAATTAATAAACTATATTAATGGGTCAGAAATAGGCAACATATACATTTCAGACTAGGCTCTAACAAGCATTGTTGTTGATTGGGGAAATAAGGGAGAGAAGGCACATAGATGGAGAATGAATACCCACCTGTTACAAGACAAGAAATTTATAGCACTTTCAGAAATTAAAACCAAAGATTACTTTAAGAACAATGACAACGGTGATGTTTCAAAGGATACCCTATGGGAGGCTTATAAAGCAGTTATTAGAGGACAGATTATTTCATATGCATCACAGAAACAAAGAGAAAGAGAGAAGGAGGTTAGAGACAAAGAGGAGATGCTTAGGGAATTAGAGGCCCTTTTAAAAGCAAGTAAAACACAGGTGAACTACTGCGAGAGATAGCCTGTCTCAAATATACTGTAGTATAAACTCTATACAGCAAAAGCAGAATATGCCTTATTTAGAATAAAACAATCCTATTGGGAAGCAGGGGAAAAACCTGGTAAACTGTTAGCAGCCAGGCTTAAAAAAATGCAACAACAGAATATAATACCGGGTATTCAGACTAAATCAGGCAAAGCAGTAACTAGCAATAATGAAATTAATAAGGAATTTTTTCCTTTTTATCAAAACATATATACTGGGTCAGAGGAGAGTAATATTGAATGGATAGACTCTTTTTTAAGAAACTAAGCCTATCCTCCCTTACAGACCAAGACTGAACAGAGTTGGACAGAGACATTACACAAGAGGAGGCTGAATGGGCCTTTAATTCTTCACCTGCTGGTAAAACTCCTGGACCGGATGGTCTTCCGGGTGAATTTTATAAAACCTTGTCTCCCATTTTAACCCTAATATTTCATGATATTCTGCAAAATCTATAGGACGAGAACTCCCTCACTAACACTATGCAAGAAGCATTCATAGCCCTTATTCACAAAAAAGGCAAAGATCCTCTTGATTGTTCCAGCTACAGGCCCATTTCTCCACTAAACTCTGATTATAAAATTCTACGTAAAATATTAGCAAGGAGAGTACAAAATATTATTATTAAACTGATTGGGAAGGAATAGATTGGTTTCATTCAAGGTGGGTCAGGATCAGACTGTATGCGAAGGCTTTTTAATTTACTATGGGTAGCAAACAAAAGGATGGATCCTTATGTAGTACTATCCCTGGATATTTATAAAGCATTTGATTCTCTTCATTGGAACTATTTAGTTAAATCCTTAGAAACATTCGGATTTGGAGAGAATTTTCTCTCGTGGATCGCTATGCTGTACAGAAAATCTACTGCCCAAATTATCACTAATGGGGTCCTGTCTTCGCCTTTTAACCTGCAATGTGGGTCACGTCAAGGATGTCCTTTATCCCCCTATCTGTTTATTATAGCATTTGAACCACTCATTCGGGCCATTAACAAAGAAAAAAGTATACAAGGTATTAAATTAGGGAGAATGGAACATAAGACTATAGCTTTTGCAGATGACCTGCTTCTAACATTAACTAGGCCAGTTAGTTCATGCAAAGCTTTATATAACCTGTTAGATGGATATGCTGAAATTTCAGGACTAGAAATTAATTGGAATAAAACTCAAGTTTTGCACAAACATCTTTCCCCCATTATTAGAAGAGATCTGGAGAAAATTATAGATTCCAGTTGGTTCAGAAACTCAATTGTATACTTGGGACTTAATGTATCCACTAATCTGACTTCTATGGTGGAACTGAATTATACTTCTTTTTTAAAGGGGGCTGCTGTTGATCTGGCTAGATGGTCTAAACTCAATTTATCTTTGTGGGGGAAGGTTAATGCGGTTAAAATGATATTGGCTCCAACATTGTTCTATCTCTTTCAAAACAACCCAATGTAATTAGGAAAAGGTTTTTTTAAAACACTTGAGAAATACATGAGTGAACTGCTACGGAATGGATCACCACCTAGACTGGGGGTAAACAAATTAAGAGCTCCCAAAGAACTAGGGGGATTAGCTTTACCGTGGTGGGAAAGGTGCCATTTAGCCTTTGCACTAAAACAGACGCTACCTCATTTGGTTAATACGCCACAACAATCCTTGGATACTCCCTTGTGGTTGCAAATGGAGTGCTTCTTATTAGGATCAAATGTCCTTATAGATTACTTATTCCTAAACAAACCAATCAGTTGGATGGATAATCCATGCTTGCCTTTTTCTATTTATACATTAAAGTGGGTTAATAATATTATAAATACTGATAGAAAACTCCTTGACATAATGCCTCTTTGGCTTAATCCCCTCTTGGCATATCATAAGAAAACTTTAAATAATGAAAGATGGAGTAAGGCAGGCGTTAATAGAGTGAGAGATGTGATTAATAAGGAAACTGGTTATTTACTTCCCTTTACAGAGATACAAAATAAATATGGGATTCATAAGTCGCAATTTTATCAATATTTACAACTAAGGAACATACTTGACAAAATATCCCTGGTCCATAATTATCATTGGGAAAAGAATGTGGAATGGGAACAGATAGTTAAGTTGGGTACCATCAGGAGGAATGCAGGTTTCATTTACAAGCTCTTAACATCTACTTTTTCTTCAGCACTAATGACTCATGCAAAAGAGCTCTGGGAAAATGAATTGGGTACAACCATCAGTTTGGAAGAATGGGAGGGTACGTGGAAAAAGGCTTGTCAAAGTCAAAAGGAGCTTCAAGGTAGGCTAATTCAGTTCAGTATTTTGCATGGCTTTTATTATTCTCCATTTAAACTATATAACAGTGGCTTGGAGAGTAATGCTGACTGTTGGCGTTGTAATCACCCAAATGCTGGTCTCTCCTTTATTTTGGGATTGCACATCTATTCAAGATATTTGGAAACAGGTGCATAAGATATGTTGTGACCTAACAAATACATCTTTTATCTTGTCACCCAAAATCTATTTATTAGGATGTTTTCCTGATAACTGTGAGCTAGGTACACTGGAAAGTAGTTGGATATGTATGGCATCACTGACTCTAAAAAGAATGCTATTAAGAAACTGAAAATACCCAAAAATACCAATGTTAAAAGATTGGTATGACAATATGGCCATTCTAGCTAATAATGAGTGTATAAGTTACAGTATCCATAATAAACTAGACAGTCTATAAAATATGGACACCCTTTTTAGACAAATTGAGTTAGGGACTCATTTTATAGAGCAGTTATTTCATATATGCGACTTACTCTATTTAAAGACCATAGGAATAAACGGTTTTGGTTTCAGTTGCATGGTGTTAGTTACAAGGGTGTGTATGATATGCATACTTTCTTTTAAATATGTCAGAATTTTATTTGGTTTCTTATTTTATATAATTTCATCTATGTAATTTCGCATAGCACCGTAAAATGATCATGTTAACTAACCGTTGTTTTTCTGGAAAACAATAAAATCTATAATGGGAAAAAAAAAAGAATCTAACCTACTGGGTATTGGGGGAAAAACAGTATGGAAAACATTAAAAATGGCATTTTATGCTATCCGACAGTTGAACTACAGAAATTAGTGAGTAAAATTACATAATTAGGATGTTGCTGTGCAGAAGGATCATTGAACGGGCATCAATGTAAAATGCTGAGAAGTATAACCCCATGGTATGTCTGAACAAAATATCTACTTAACATGCATCTGTCAGTGCCGAATGTTGGCTTGCTGGCACTGGCATTGGTAGTGCAGGAGTTTGAGAGATGCATAATAGGACTGGCAGTGAAGTAGTGAACTGATGCCCACTCCAGCCCCATGCAGAGAGTGACAGGCATTGGGGTGTGCCTTTGGGTCCTTGGCCAACAGCTCATACCATTTCACCTCACCTCCACCCGCAGAGACCGACAAATTGCCCTGTATTGGTGAAGTTCTTGGTCTACGCACCCCATTCCATAAAGAAACACACGAACATGTGTGCAGTGTAGAAGAATGGGGTGAACATTGAGGCCGAGGTGTCCAAGGCACACCTTGACACCTGTCACTGGCTGCAGGGTGGGGGGTGGAATGGAGTGAGCATTACAGCCGACAATGCCAAGTCACACCCCTGATGCCTGTCAGTCTGCACAGAGTGGGGTATTAAGGTTGGAAACCCTAATGCCCAGGGCATTTGTTGGTATTATCATTCCAAATTTTCAACATGGGCCGTTTGTGTCCCCTCCTCATGAATAGTGAGTTCATTTGCGGAAAGGTAATTTTGTACAGCAACTGTGCATTTTGGCGCCACAGGTGCGAAAACAGATTTCGGGCAGGATGTGAAAAAAGACAGCTGCAGTGTTCATGAGGAGGTGTAAAAAAATGGCATTATTGAAATTATGGAGTGAAAACATGAAAAATTGGTCACATCACGAGCGTGCGTAGAAACTGCGCAATGCATGCCCGTAACACAATTATTTTGGGAATTTGTTTAACCAAATTTTCAACATAGTCATTCTGGGAACTCCAGTCATTAACAGTGTCACTGTGATTTTGTAAATCTGGTCTGAACATTGATTTCCCACAGCGACCGCACCATTGTGTGACATGTGCAAAAACCCATTTCAGGCAGGATGTGAAAAATGACAGCTGTACTGTTCATAAGGAGGTGTACAAAAATGACAATGGTGAAAATCTGGAGTGAAAATATGAAAAATTGGTGACATCACAAGCATGTATAGAAACTGCAATGCATGCCCAGAACGCAATTATTTTGGGTATTTTTTTACCAATTTTTCAACATAGGCATTTTAGGACCTCCACTCATGAACAGTGTCACTGTGATTTTGTTATGGTGTCCTAAACATTGATTTCGCTTTGGCGACACGGCGCCATTAATAGCCATATACAAAAACATATTTTGTGCGGGATCACGAAAAAGCGACAGCTGTACTGTTCATAAGGAGGTGTTATGTGAAAAAAGGGCATGTTGAAAATCTGGGTGAAAAATAATAAAATTGTCAAAGTTCGAGCATGCATTGAAACTGAGCAATGCATCGTTAAATATCAGTCATTTTTGGAATTTCTCCACCAAATTTGCAAGATAGGGTTTTTGGGGCCCACCTAATGAACAGTGGCATTGTCATTTCATTAATCAGCCCCAAAAGATGATTTCGCGCAGTGACCGTGAAATGATCTTTTGGGGCCGAGTAATGAGACGACAGTGCATGTGTTCATGAGGTGGGGTCCCCAGCACCCCATGTTAAAAATTTAGAGACAGAATTCAAAAAAATGGCTGAAATATCCAGCTAATTTGAAAAAAAAAAAACATTTATGCCATTATACAGCTTACCAGCATTTCTTCAGTTCGCAGTCGGCTTTGAAGAGTCTAGATGTGTTCCTGGTACACAGAAGATCGTTGCGCTGGGCTATGGAGGTAAGTATGGAGTGAGGGGAGTGTGGGGAGGTGAGGCGTGCAGAGGGTGGTTGTGGGTTGGGGAGGGACCCCATGGCGAGGACTGTTTTCTTTCAGGTAATTTAAAAAAAGACAAAAAGCTGAACACTGAGGACAGTTTCTTTTTTACAGGTGTATGAAAACTGTTGGCACACTGGGGTGGGCTCCCAGTGTGCCCCATGACTTTGGGGGGGGTGATGTTGGCCACACTGGGGTGGGCTCCCAGTGTGGCACAGAATGGGGGCGGACAGAACATGACGACGACGGTCAGCTTTGATTACAGGGAGGCACACTGGGATGGGTTCCCAGTGTACCACACAATCTTGGGGGGTATTTAGCATGCCGACAGGGGGATTAGGCAACCCTGAAGTCGGCTTTGTAGGCAGTGTGCGGCAGGCAGCAGCAGCCACAGCCGCCATGTTTATTGAAATACTTCACCATGAAAAGCACATCGGGAGGCGTGTTATTGTGCCACTGCATGACAAGCTTGTCTCTCATTGCAGCAGCACTTTCTTTACAAGTTTTGACCACTTTACATAATTCTTGTGTGAGCGCCTGCACGCTGGCTTACTGGGGAATGAGGGACGCACCTACTAAAACATGCCCTGCTTTCGCCCACACTGATGCACCTCTGAAATCTGCTACTACCGCAAGATGCCAACATAAAAATGGGAAGGGGGAGTTAAGATTGATACAATAGATGGTATTCCTCACCCCCAATATTGTTTCATATAAATCACTTGGGATATAAAAGAAATCTAAGGAACTATTCTGGGGGTGGAAGTAGTGATACTTTTGAGTTGCACCAAGACTTTCTGATCAGGGGAGGGTCAGATTATTTATTTATTTATTTTTTACAGGTAATCTTTTTATTGAGACTTTAGAGATGTACAGCAAACATATATAAGACAACTCAGGTGGGTAACAAAGAGTACACGGTTATACAATCAGGCTATGTACAATCTTATCTTGGACTACAACCATAGGGGTTACACATCTTGTTACATCAGGTATCTTGGCAAAGAAATTCACATTTCATGCACTGTTGGGAGAGGAGGTATTCCACTGGGAGCAGTATCAGTAGCAGGTATCCTTTCTGTCCCATCAAAACATCAAGATCTATTAGCTGGACAGTACTACGTAGCACTCCTTCACTGAGGTTTCTGTAGGTCTTTACTATGCAAGTTGCCTGGCAAGTTGATCTTATTCTGAATATATCTTAAAAATAGGGACCATCTATCCAGGAAATTCTGACTACTGTGGGATACATAATGTGACATTCTGGTAAAATTAGCAATTTTTTCTATAGCTAATATCCCTTCTCTAAATTTTGGGACCTCAGTACTGCGCCACCTTTTCAGTATACTTCTCTTGACTTCTATTATGGCTTGTAGAAGCCATAGGCACTGAGAAGAGCTCATTAGCAGGCCTTCTGGTACCAGCCCAAGGAGTAGCATGACTGGAGATGCTGAAATATGACACCCCATAATTTCCAAGCAGCATGCAGTTATTCAGGTCCATAGGGTACGAATGTCAGCGCATTGCCACAGTATGTGTAAGAGGTCTTCCTCTGGCTTCCCACATCTCCAGCAGTCATCCTGTGGCAGCAACCCCATGGCCTTTAGCTGTACTGGAGCATGCTACCAGAGATGTTGTATCTTATTTTGGATCAATAGGCTTCGGAGGTCCCCACACCCCCTGTGGGCCTGGGTCCAGTATGCACTCCACTCTGCTTCAGAGATGGACATCTGCAGCATCTTTTACCATTTTGGTTTAGCTGGGAGTGAGGAGTCTGGGGTGCTCGCTCTCATGGTTCTGTAAATGTGGCCTGCTATACCTCTTGGTGAGTGCATCGACTTCTTAATAGGGAGTGACCTATTGGGAGTGTCTCAGCTGAAGGTATTTCCAGAAGTGAGCTTTAGGTAGGTGGTAGCTAGATTGCAGGGAGGAGGAAAAGGAGTCCAATACCTGCCCATCTTCAGTAAGAACATCCTTGAGAGTGTGTATTTGGTTGGCAACTCAGTTCTCCCAAACAAAAGGCTTGTGGTCAGTACACCAGAGTGGGGGTTGTTCCGGAAACAGGTATGAATCCTGGGATTGAGGCAGAGGCTGGTAATATGACCTGTTCTCTGCCAAGCATGATGTGCCACTTTAATCATCAACCAAGATGGGAAGGGCTTAGGTAGGGGGGCATTCAGGTAAGACATGAGGTTTACACCTTTTAGTACACTTGTCCCAATGTCTATCCATGCAGGGCCATTCCTGCCTAGGTCCTGGAACAGACCACAGGTTCTAGCAGTTGCAAAAGCATATGCATAATATTGAAAATGTGGCAAGCACCAGCATCCCTTGTTCCATGGCGCCCTTAGTTTTGCCCTGCTGAATCCTGGAGTATTGTCACCCCATATGACTCTCCCTATCATAGCATCCAACATCTGAAACCATTTCCTTGGCACTTCGATTGGGAGGTGGGACAGTAGATAAAATACCCTCGGGGCGACCATCATTTTGATTGCCGCTATTTTCCTGGGCATGGAAAGATTTAAATAGGATAACCTATCCATTTTTTTGCAAGTCTCTAAGCTAAGGGCCAACATTTTTGCTACCAAGTTATGAACCTCCCAGGAGACTCTTATTCCCAAATACTGGACTTCCCCTTTGGCCCACTATAGGCCTGTGTCCACCATTAGGTTGGGAGTGGTGAGGTCATTTAGGAGGAGTATGTCCGTTTTGCTTACATTTATATGGAGAACTGAAATATTGACAAATTCATGCAGCAAGGCCAGTATGTGGGGACCACTAGTCTGTAGGTCACTGGTTAGAAAAAGGCAGTCATCTGTGTACAATTTTGTGTGATAATATTTATCTACTACTGATATTACTGCCATATTAGGATGTTCCTGTATTGCTCGTGCTAGTGGCTATTGCTAAAATAAAGTGGTGTGGGGACAGAGGGCACCCTTCCCTGGATCCCCTGATTAATTGAAATAGGTCCAATAAGGTATTGTTAGTAATCAGCCTTGACATGGGGCCATTGTACAATGTTTTAACCTTTGTTTGTTTTTAATTTTGAAATGGCCTTGTGGTAGATGGAAACAGTCAGAACCTTGATATTGCTGATGAGAACAGCCAATAAAGAAAATGACTGAAAATAGTGGTGCATCATTGTTACCAGCAAAATATAAACTGCCAACGATAAATGGAAATTACGTTCTTACTGTAATTATTGATCTTCTGCTAATAGCTTGGCAGAAGACACCAGGAGAAAGGACTGCTGTGTGACTGAACTTCTCTACTGGGACTATATTGCCCTCCACCCTCCCACCCAAAGCTAGTTCTATTTTTATAGGCACAGGATTTGACTGACAACAGGAACTTCCTGTTTAGGGGCAGGAAGTGAGTGATCACAGAACCACCAAGGACCCACCATCCTAGAAGGGCAAGAGTAGCTCTCCGGCCCCCTCTAGCTGCTGGAGGTCTGCCTCTGAACAAGTAAGTGGTCTACAGGAATATAGGATATTCTTGTCTCAGAACAGGACAATCAGGAGCTTAAAGGGCACACAGGCAGAAAGTAAGGAGAGAGAAAAAACAGAGGAAAGAGTAAGGATTGCAAACAGTTAAGGGGCTAGAAATAAGACATGACTGGAGTGGTGCAATGCAGTGGCTGTGAGCAGCAGTCTTCCGGGAGATGTTCTGGAGAATCGGTGTTGTCCCATCTGCAGGCACCTCTCTGGGCTGAGGAGGAGGTTGCTCATCTCCAGGCTGAGTTAGCCAGGATTTGTGGGACCTCCTCTTCCATCCAGGGACCACCAGTGCCACTGCTGTTGCCTCAAGGTTGCCAAGAAGAGGAGCGGCTGGACCACAGTGGGCTCAGGGAGGGTGAGGGTGGTGGAACAGAGCACATCCTCAGTTGTATCTCACAATTCCTATGCCATTCTGGCAAAGTGTGGTTCCTCTATGGAGGCACCTACAGTGGAGACCAAGGAGGATGCTGGGAACCTCCAAAAAGGAGACCCACAGGAGGGTGGCAGGGGACCCTGCAGAGGAAGAAAACAACTCCTGGTGGGGGACTCCACTGTTAGGAAGGTAGAACTGGGCAAGGAAGGGGAGAGGAAGGTAAGGTGCCTGCCTGGCGCCATGGCTTGGAGCGACAGGGAGCGAATCCTCAGGATTGCTGGAGCAGCTGCACAGGGGAGGGAGCCGGATGTCATTGTCCACCTAGGGACAAATGACCTGGCTAAGAAAGGGATTAGAGAAGTGCAGGAAGAGTTTGTGAAATTGGGAAGGGGCCTTAGTCAAGTAGCACACACGGTAACCTTCTCGGCGGTGCTACCCATCTATGGCATAGGAGAGGCTAGGGTGTTCTGTACCATGGGATTCAATCAGTGGTTGAAAAACTGGTGTGGAGCTCAGGGATTTGGCTTCATTGGGGACTGGGGGTCTACCTGGGTGATGCAAGCCTATACTGGCATGATGGGCTGCATCTGTCCGGGAGGGAACCAGGATCCTAGGTGATAGGTTTAAATGCTTCATTGGCAAGCTTTTAAACTAGCCAGGGAGGCACTGGAAAGGGCAGGAAAATCCTAGCCCCCAAACAATCACAGTAGTAAGTGTGGCAAACACCAACATGGAGGTGTCAATAGGGAGAAGGGCAGTGGTAAATGGAGAAAGTGACAAAGGCAAGAAGGACAGGGATGGGGCAAAGGGTAAGGCCATCAGGAAATGGAGGTAATGAGTACCAATGCCCGTGTCTGGGCAACAAGCTCCCTGAGCTGGTGGCCTTAATGGAAGAGGATGCCTGGATATCGTAGCAGTCACAGAAACATGGTACACAGAGGAACCATGACTGGGATGTTAACATACCAGGTACACATAACCTACAGGAGAGACAGGCAGGGGAGAGGGGGAGGAGTAGCTCTCTGTGTAAAGGAAGGGATAAAAGCAACTGAACAAAAGAGTAAACAGGGAGGAGAGGAGGCACTGTGGGTCACCTTGGAGACTGGAAAGGGCACCACAATCCGCACAGGGGTTGTGTACAGACCCCCATGTCAGGGGGAAGGAACGGACAAGGATATGATGGAAGGCATTCTTAGAATGGCAGAGAAAGGGGAGATACTGTTGATGGGAGACCTGAATATGTCAGATGTTAACTGGAGCACATTTGCTGCAGCCACATCCAAGAGCAGGGCCATTCTTGATGCCCTACAGGTGGCAGGCATTAGACCGCTTGTTTCGGAACCCACTCGTGAGGGAGCAATCTTAGACCTCGTACTCTCAAACGGGGGCAGTGAGAGGATCTCAGATCTAGAAGTGGGTTGCCATCTGGGGACAAGTGACCATCAAACAGTGTGGTTCACGTTAAACTCAGCTACAGAGTCAAGCCATACAAAAGTGAGGGTACTGGACTTTAGGAGGGCTGACTTTGCAAGATGGGAGAGTGCATCAGAAAAGCACTAGCAAACAGGCTAGAAGGAGGCGGAGCAACAATGGGGAATTATCAAAACTGCCATCACAGAGGCAACAAGCCTTTGTGTGAAGCAAATAAACAAATCAAAATGAAAGAAAAGCCACTATGGTTCTCAAGAGAGGTGGCTGTGAAAGTCAGGAAGAAAAGATAGCATTCGGAAGTATAAGGAAACACAGAAGGAGCAGGACAGAGAGCTGTACCAGTTAAGGCAGAAAGAAGCAGGGAGGGAAGTCAGAATAGCAAAGGCCCAAACTGAGGAAAAGATAGCCAACTCAGTTAAGAAGGGGGATAAAACCTTTTATAGGTACATCAGCGAGCGTAGAAAGACAAAGGGAGGGATAGTGAGGCTGAATAGAATGAACGGTGGGTGGGCAGAGGGGGACAGTGAAAAAGCAGGAATACTGAATGAATATTTCTGCTCAGTATTCACAAAAGAGGAGGGGGAAGTGCCTAATCCAATTAACAGAAGCACTCTTGATAGGGGGGTCGATCCCAGTCCTTTCACAGAAGAAAGGGTTCTGCAAGAACTCCTAAAACTGAAGGTGGACAAAGCAATGGGTCCTGATGGAATTCACCCCAGAATTCTAAAAGAATTAAGGAAGGAACTAGTGAAACCACTGGCTACTCTTTTTAATAAATCATGGGAGGATGGTGTGGTACCCGAGGACTGGAGGAAGGCGATGTGATTCTCCTTCACAAAAGTGGGACCAAGACAGAGGCAGGAAATACAGACCTGTCAGTCTGACCTCTGTGGTAGGGAAAGTGATGGAGTCACTTCTGAAGGAAAGAATAGTTGAGTACCTAGAGGTCAGTGGAGCACAGGATCCAAGGCAGCATGGTTTCATGGCGGAAGGTCATGTCAGACAAATCTAATAGATTTCTTTGACTGGGTGACCAAAGTAGTAGACCAGGGAGGGGCTGTGGACATGGCCTACCTAGACTTTAGCAAGGCATTTGACACAGTCCCACACAAAAGATTATTAGTCAAATTAACCAGCCTGGGAGTGGGACCCAGGGTGGTAGCCTGTAAAACATTGGCTGGACAACAGGACACAGAAGGTAATTGTAAATGGAGTCCACTCTGAAGAAAGGGCGGTTACTAGTGGGTACCGCAGGGTTCAGATTGGGTCCAGTCCTTTTAATGTCTTCATCAGTGACATTGCAGAGGGACTGGAAGGAAAGTATGCCTTTTGCAGATGACACAAAGATCTGCAACAGGGTTGATACACAAGGAGGCGTGGAAAGGATGAAAAGGGACTTGGCAAGGTTGGAGGAATGGTCAGATGTATGGCAGCTAGGATTCAATGCAAAAAGTGCAAAATAATGCACCTGGGAAACAAGAACCCAGGGAAGAATACACAGTGGGTGGGAGGTAGTAACAACAACAAAACAGGAAAGGGACCTGGGGTAATCATATCAGATGACCTTAAGGTTAGCAAGCAATGTGAGAAGGCAGTAGGGAGGGCTGGGGTATACTGGGATGTATAGGGAGAGGCATCAGCAGCAGAAAACAGGAAGTTGTTATCCTCTGTACAGACAGTTGGTGAGACCCCATCTGGAATACTGTGTCCAGTTCCTGGAGACCCCATCTCCGCAAGGACATAGACAGGATAGAGGCAGTCCAGAGGAGGGCAACTAAAATGGTGCAGGGTCTGCAAGAGAAGCCGTATGAGGAGAGACTAAAGGAGCTTAATATGTATACCCTTGAGGAAAGAAGGAGAGGGGGGACATGATAGAAACTTTCAAGTACCTCAAGGAATCAACAAAGTCCAAGAGGGTAGCATCTTTCAGAAAAAGAGACTTGCAAGAACAAGGGGACACAATTTAAAGATAGAAGGAGGCGGTTCAGGGCAATGTGAGGAAGTATTATTTCACAGAGAGGGTAGTGGATGCATGGAACAGCCTTCCTGAGGAAGTTGTGGGGTCTAAAACTGTGGGAGAATTCAAGAATGCATGGGACAGACATAAGGCAATTCTTGTGGGGGCAGGAAGATATAGGCTGTTGGTTAACTAGGATCTGCGGCCTATCCTGTAGGTAGGGAAATGAGCAGACTAGATGGGCCTAGCGGTCCTTATCTGCCGTCAAAGTCTATGTTTCTTGTACAGTCTCCATCACTCATTCACACTAGTGGGATAGCGCTGGAAGCGCTAGGACCAAGCGGGAGCCTAACGTTTTCAGAAGGGTCGGTGCCGAGAGAGGACCACGCATGCGCAGCACCGCGAGACTAGCTCGCGCCTGTGTAGGCTATCTCAGCATCAACCCTCCAACCGCCTCAGTACCTTTTCGACCGAGGAGGTGCAGCGTAACTAATGAGATTAACTCATCCTGAGTTCTGGGCCTGAGAGGGCCCAGATGGCCTTTGCAAGAAAGGCCAAAGAGTAACGTCCTCACAGACTGAATCATAGGAACGTGAAGACCAGGAAAGAAAATGAGTGAACCCAGGGGATGGTGGGTGTGCATATGAATGAGTGATGGAGACTGTCCAAGAAGATCAATAACTACGGTAAGTACGTAATTTCCATATCTTCCTGGACTAAGTCTCCATCACTCATTCACACTAGTGGGAGAGTACCAAGCTAAAACCAACAACCCTGAGTAGGGTGGTAGGAGATAGGGTTCATTCAGAAAGGACAGCCAAGGACTGTCCTGTTAATAAAAAGAGCTGTCATGTAAGAGCATCTAGAACATAGTGCCTACAAGATAAGCGTCCGAGTTGTAACTCGTCACCTTACCGACAACTGCAATGGGCATAAAATGAAAGTCTGCCAGGCAGCTGCAACCACTCTAGGAGAGCGGCAAGAACCTGGCCTCACAATTTGATCTAGGACCAAAATTAACAGTGTCAAAGACATGTACTAATGTAACATAAAGGGACCTCAGGAACTGAAAGAGTTGGAGGTAAAGTCTACTGGTTCAGGGTACACCAGAAAGTGCAGATGGAAACCCCCACTATCCAGAATGGTTGACCTGTAAACAACAGGTCCAGAAGTACTTGAACCCCTGACTTGGTGAGCAGGGGGGCCCAGGTTGGGTTAGCCCATCAAGAAGAATGGTCTACACTTAGTCACAGGATCTTCCTGATGGAAGGCCAAGCACGACTTAGAAGCCTCTCGTGGTGGTCTAGTAAAACCAGATCCTACCCACTGCATATTCCAAGAGGAATAATCCTGCCCCTGTGTGTACAACTGTAGCAGCACTCTCTGAACTCAGGGAAGAAAGGAAAAAGGTGTACAGGAGGACATGTCCACTGCGGAAAAAAGCATTCTGACAGAAAAAAAACAGGGGCTGGATTTCTAAGGTCAATAGAGGCAGATGTGCATCGAGGAGGGACACAGCAGGACCAAGTTAGGGCTAACCCATTTGTTAAAGTGACTGAAAGAGGCAGTGACTCAATGTGGTGAGGCACTACCCACTCTGGCTTTCCTGAAAGGAGCAGGAAAGGATTCTAGTTTGTTTGCTGAAAAATAAACATCACCACTCCCTCTCGCACTTGAAGAGGATAGCTTCGTGAGTGACTGGCATGGACCAGAGTGCAGGAACCGAAGGTGTGAATATTTAAGAAGCTTCCTCAGAAAAAGGGACCTACTTGACCATCCATCAAGAAGGAGAAAATCGCCTTTTAAATTAAGCAAGCAAGGAAGCAGGAACCTGAGTTCCGACTTGGTGGAGAGTCACTTCTGCTGCTGTAAGGCTCTGTCCAAAAGAAGAAAGCCTGATAAAAAGAAAAGGAATTAACAGACTGGGCAGTCGCCTAGGTCTAGGAAATAGTCTCTGAATGAAAAAAATCTCTCAGAGAAAGAGCTGACCCATATCGTCGCCGGATCGGACTCCCCGCAGGGGAAGAAGAAATCATGTACTCTTTACTGTATCCTGGAGACGAGTGCCTCAGGGGCAGAGAAGGAATCTGACCAGATCCAAAAAAAATAAAAGGGGTAATTTCGGCTAGGCCCTGTGCTGTCTGAGGGGCCTTCAGGCTGCTATTTTGAGGATTGTCTTGATACAAAAAGATGAAGATGTTTTCCATCTGAGTGCGGAAAGAGCCTGAGCGTCCATACTGAAATCATGACCGGACTAACAATCACAGCTGGAGAGAAGTTAACCACCTGTGCCGAAGAAGCCACCGAAGAGGCAATATCACAAGGGGGTTATATACCCCAATCAAAGGAGCGGAAGAGTCAGAGCGGCTCCCGACCATTAAATTAAAATGTTTCACAGAGTGTAACTGTCTTGATGATTGAAAAAGTCTAGACGCAGAAGAGTATGGTCCATGGACGCAGTGTGAAATACTATAGTGGACCCCATTACTGAGGAATTACTGAAAGGATTTTCCATCACGGACTCTAATGATAGAAAGGACGTGTCCTCTAGTATATTAAATGAGCCGTCTGCTGTGTTACTGACCAGAAGGACAGAGAAAGACCCATCTAGATGCACTTCTACCCCAGAAGAACCTCGAAGAGAGGTCTAGGTCAGAGCCACTAGAGACTCCGCCATCAGGAAAGATGTCGAGGAGCTTGGTACCACGTAGGGAGAAGAGAAAGTGTTGAGCAGAATGAGATTCCGCTGGCAGAACGGTACAGCAGAGTTCCATAGCAGAAAACCGCTGGATGACAATAGATCTCACATAGACCACCACTCACTGAAATGTGTGGAAAAAATAATCCGCAGAACAGGAGTTCATTCTGCGATCAACATCCCGCCACAAGTTCTGTGAAAAGGAGTCCGAAAGGAAAAATGTGTCACTAATTCTGCCATACAGCACCCACTAGCACCCGTGAGGCATCAGCACCACTGGTGGCACAGGAGGGCACCAAGCAGTGCCTATGCCAACCTGGGTGATGCCCGGGGGCAGCCACGGCAGTATCCGCAGGTACTCCCGGCACCCATGTAGCAATGGCACACGAGGGCACCTCCAATGCCCACGGCACCAATGGCACAATGGCACCCATGTCAAGAATGGCACCCATGGCACCTGAGGAAACCAGTGGCATCCATGGACACCTGCATTGCCACCCGCGGCACCCACGGGTGCCATCCCCAGTACCCAAGGCACCAGTGGCACCCATGGCACCTGAAGCATCCTTGGAACCCATGGGCACTCACAGCGTCACCTGTGGCACCCACAGGTGCTCCTGGTGCCACCTGCTGCACTCCGCGGGTGCCCAGCCGCGCCAAGAGGAGCATGGTGCGCCCAGTGGTGCACGGCACCACCCGACGCCGCCGACAACCAGTGGCAGCAAAGAGAGCACCCACGGCACCACACAGAGTGATGGAGCTGACCCATGGCGCCGACTAAGGCACGGCGCCGACCAAGACACTGAGCCATGGCGCCGACCGAGGCCCAGAGGCTCGGCGCCGCCCAGCTAAGGCTCTGAGGCACGGCGCCGACCAAGGCACCAAGCCACGGTGCCGAACCACAGCACCAAAGGAAAATGCCAATGGAAATCCTGAGATGGGGAGAAGGAAAAAGGGGGTGCCCGTGCCAGCCCCTGCATGGAAAACGGAGAGGGGGGTAGGCATGATGGCAAAGACACCCATAGGGCACCTCGCCATATGTGATCCAATCGACCCGGCTCTGGTCCAATGGCTCTGAGGCCCTGAGGTCCTGAAATCACGCACAGAGCCAGGAAAACTGGAAAGTCGAACCCCCCTGCTCCATACGAGCGACCCAGAGGTGAAACTGCCAACTGGAGCTCCAGTGAGAACAGAGATGGAGCTCGGAGTCGAGAAAGCAGCCGTTAGGAGCGGGGCCAAGAGGAACCCACCAAAGTCAGTTCGGGCCCATCGCCCCTCCCAACGAACATTCCTCGTGCAGACATACCAACGGGCAACCTCGAACGGCACGGATTCTTCTTCCCCGAATGAGGAAGAGGAGTTCGAGGTCAAGCGGAGCCGGATCACCAGAACCATTAGATTTGTGCTTCGGAGGACCCCCCCCCCGAGCACAGGATTGTCCATAGTGAGACCCCCCCCCGGTTAATTAAGGGTGGTAGACCAGACACAGCCCTCTGCCATAAAACTTTCAACGAAGTCCTCCTACCATCACCGCTACCGTCTAAGGACAACTCCGTTGATGGCAGGAAAGAATTTCTTTTTTCTTCATAATCTTCTTCTTGTTCAGAAATAAATAAATTACTACTTTAAAATATTAAAATATTAAGAGCTGTTGTCGATAACGAAAACTTCGACTCTGGCAGAATGACGGCGTCGACATCCAATCACATTCTACGAGGAGAAAAGGAACTGAGGCAGCTGGAGGTCGGCGCCGAGATAGCCTTCACACAGGCGCGAGCTAGTCTCGCCGTGCCGCAGTACGCATGGTCCTCTCGCGCCAACCCTTCTGAAAACTTTAAGCTCCCGCTTGGTCCTAGTGCCTCTAGCGCTATCCCACTAGTGTGAATGAGTGATGGAGACTTAGTCCAGGAAGATCTTGTACTGTATCAGCCTGAGAGCTGTGGATAAATAATTATACATTGATAACTGGGAAAAATCAAATGCAGTGGATATTCTGCGTTCTTATAACTGGATAATTTATGTTGACCATGTGTTTGTCACTGCTGTAAATTAAACTGGTTAGTTAAAATGATTATTGAAAGGGGAATTTTTTTCCCCTCACTGTCCCCAGCATAGCTTAGCCCTCGACAATCCTGGTCCGCTCACCCCCCCTCGACTTACTTCAGCTAACGATCTGCCTAGGCTTATCCCCCGAGCAGGGTTGATGAGAAAGCCAACCCCAACGGACACTCATCCAGATTACCGATGGGTTTGGCTTCTGCCAGCAGGGCTCCCTTGGCTTGAATCCAGGGTGGCATCGTGGGGTGATGTTGTCCCCAACGGAAGACAGTCTTGATTGCAGCTGAGGGGTTGTAGTGGGCAAAATGGAACTGGAACACAGGGCGTCATCAGCAGAGCAAGCAATGATGTAAGTGCACTACATGTGATGTCCGTCATGCCTCTCGACGCACTCAGTGTCTGTCACCGCCCCTCCAGCCTCTGCCAGGGGTCGCCCATGCACCGATCGCTAGCCCACCCTCCCCAGAGGAGGACAGCAGTCCTAGAATGTTCAATCATCCTCCTTCCCCCACCAGCCCTCCAACTCCTTTGGTCCGTGTCCTAACTCATGGTGTCGTACTCAGAAGCACTACCACTGTGCCGGTGGGCCAGCAAAAGTGGAATTTTTATCAAGTCAACCTCCCACAGACCAGCAGCTCTGGCTAATGAAATAAATGATCAAGAAGCAACATGCAGCTCTAAACACTTAAGAGTCTTTGACTCAGCTTGGGCTTTACAAACTGGGTCAGACAACATGGAAACTGTAACAAAAAAAAAGTGACCTCACGTTTATGAGAAGCTGCCTTACAAACAGAAGGCAGCAACTCAACAGATAAGTCTATAGTTTGAAACTAATATGTTTTTAAAGTGTGTTTACTAGAACTAAACCTTAGTGCCACCTCTTGGAATGCAACTACCCCTCTAAGTTTCTAGACTGGAAACTCTTTAATTTCTATCTAAAAGATTTCATCATAATTAAAAGCAAATTATATGCCCCACAGGGTATACAGAGAAAGGGATAATCCTATTACCCTCAAGTCTGGATTCTGCTTCATTTTCCATAGATTCTGAATAGAATTCACTGGGTTGTGGTCTTTCATCAGTTAATGCTGTGCTTCATGGAAATAAATGGAAAACGCTAAGCGCAGTCTAGTTCCACCCCACTCCCCCCAGTATTTCTGAACAAAGTATGCAGACAGTGTTTTGTTTTTTGGTTTGGCCTTTCCTTCCCCTATTCTGTGCTGAGACTCAGTCCCTGCCCAGCACGCCACCCCCTTATGCCCAGGCTTACCCCCCCTTGGGCAGGGCTGCCAGGCGGGCACCCCCTCCCAACAGTCATTGGTATATGCCCTGGTTTATCCCCCGGGGGGGCCATGGCAGCGAGACCCCCCAAAAGACACTGGTGGCAGTGGGGATGGTGGCCGGGCACGGCCATGTGTGGGAGGGCCAAATTTCTTGATATGCTGCATTTCCCTGGAGATGGGATGTGCAATGATGGCTGGCATCTGTCTCACCTCTAATCTCATCTGGCACCAATTGTTGTGGGTCCTCAGCCACTCAATCCTTCTCTGTCTGGCTGGCCCTCTGACTCCCAGGTCTGTTTCCAAATCAGGGATG
Source organism: Neoceratodus forsteri (assembly GCA_016271365.2). Classification (NCBI taxonomy): domain Eukaryota; kingdom Metazoa; phylum Chordata; order Ceratodontiformes; family Ceratodontidae; genus Neoceratodus; species Neoceratodus forsteri. The sequence continues at coordinate 718,801,932 of CM057455.1, forward strand.
TTGGTGTCACACGCAGGCACCTGGCCACTATGCCGGCGGCCCGGCTGCAGGCAGCGTTTAAAATTAGAGATTCTCACCCCAAGAATCTAGAGTGAATCTTTTTGGGGGGGATTTTAATGAAACTGGTTGGTTAATTAGTGATCTTAATCTTTAGGTTATTGGCATAACTAACAAAACTGACTGTAATAATATACTTATTAAAGTTGATAACTGGGAGAAGCACACTGAGCCAAGGCTCGATTCCACGTAAGAAGAGAACAATACATACATAAATGAGAAGCAGGCAGATTAACAGTGTGCCACAGGCAGGTTACAATAAGCCTAAGTAAACGATAAGTACAATATAACAGTGATATTATAGTGAGGCAGGCAGGTTACATATTTGCCTGTGGAGGTATCAGTCAATATTAGCAAAGTATGGCAAAAAGTACAATTAAGAGATAAAAGAAAGTCAGCTAATGTATACAACCAAGCTAGAGAACAGTAGACAACTTGAAAAATAACAATTTAAAATAACCAATTTGAAATGAAAACAGGAGAAAAAACAAGGAACAGAAACAGGGTAGACACAAGGTGAGGCAAAAGCGTAAGGCAATAATGGTTCTGAATTTACAGTTGATTGGTTACTTGCTACCAATATGTCTAAAAAATAAGATCTAGTAGATCACCAGATGTACTTAGGGATCACTGTCTGATATTTTGCTACGAGCGTATGAAGGGCACAAGGGCTCCACCTATTATAGTGAATTCTAGGAACAATAAATCAATACACTGGCATACTGTGTGACCCTGAGCAAGTCACTTAACTTCCCTGTGTTCCCAGGTTGCACCTGTAAACAAGCTTTCGTCTTAGTGTGTCTCACCTGGTTACACAATTGTAAACGTCCTGGCATTTAATGTTATCAGTTTGGCTTTTAAAGGTTTCATGACTGTTTCTTCTGATGTTCGTAACAGATATGCCCCAGTTAGAGCAACAAGAATATAAAGCAACAAAACAATGAATTACATCTGGTTTACTGAAAATAATGAGGGGCGGGTGGGGGGTGTGCTTTTGAAACAATATACTGCAGGAATTCAGGACACCTTAATCCTCTACATCATACATTGGCTCACAACTGTAAAAACATTGTTCAACATGCAGAGACTGCCTTTTGTTTCCAAGTCAAAGCAAAGACATCTGCATACTAATACTTGGAAATCTTGGGCCACATTTAATGAATTGCTGGGAGGTAGGAAAAGGGGGAATGTACAGTGGCAGCCAACCTAATCTTCCAATTCTACTAGAAAAAATGTTGCTACATGGGTACTGCAAAACAACACTTCCCTTTATGGCAGTTTTATTCAAAGTACCTCATTAGGTGAAGTGTTACTGTTCTGCACCACTGGAGGGGGCTTAAGACATCGAATCAGTTGAAGGAAATGGGCAGGACAACTTGATACCACCGGGGGCGGGCGTTAAGATGATATCAGCAAGGAGCATCTTTGTGATTGGGGACTCAATAATTAGGGGAGCAGAGAGAGTGGTGGGCGAGGGAGGAAAGGGGAATGAAATGGTCAGATGCCTTTCTGGAGCAGCAGCCATCCAGGATATTGAAAGAATAGAGAGGATGGCATGGACAGCATTGAGGAGGTGCTGGTACACTTGAATACCAACCATCAGATGAACCAGCCTGTGGAGGCAGTGAAGTGGTACTTTAAGAGAATGGGGAATAGACTGAAGATGCACTCACTTCCCTGTGCTTTTCTGAGGTCCTCCCTGTGTTGCATAGGGGAACAGGAATGCTAGAGTTAGGAAAGAAGAGACTGAGGAGTTTAATGGGTGGCTGAACAGATGTCAGGAGGGGTACCACTTAATGAGGAACTGGTGGGAGGGTCTGAGACAGGAGGCTCTTCAAGGGTGATGGCCTTCACCTGACGAGAGAGAGGGGCAGAAGTTTGACATCTACACTGGACATTTAAACTGACTGTGGAGAAACACAGGCTAGGAGAACCACTGAGAAGGGAGAGGCTACAGTGGACTAGTAGCAGCAAGATGGGTTCATTGGGAAGAGGTCAATGAGTACAGGCTGACAAAGTCTATATTCAGCATGAAAAATAAAAAAAATTGAGACTAGGGAAGAAAAAGGAAGAAGGAATATGAAAACGCAAGAGTGGCTCAGGAGAAAGATGAAAAGCAGACTGTCTTAATGCCAGGAGTCTGGAAAATAAAATTAGCGAGCTCCAGGCAATGGTGGCAGACACTAAGATGGACCTAACACTCATCACAGAAATTTGGATTGCAGAGAATAATGACTGGGACTTGACAAGATAGTCCTGATTCTAGCTGGATAGTCCTCTTGGTGCACTAAAAGGTCTAATATCAGTTTGGCACCATCACCACCAACTTCAGTGGTCAACTGGATTCAAACTAAAAGAAGCTGGTGTCTGTGATCCAGTTTTATTAATGACTAAATCTGGAAACAGTGTTTTGTTTGTTTGTTTGTTTTGTATTGCAGAAGAGTGACTAGGGTTTCAAGACCTACAGTATCAGGAAAGGCTTATATAGATTCTTAGTACATATATCCAGATTACAGAATAACAATAAGGGCTTTTTTGAGATGACGGTTACAGGCACACTAGCTATTAACCCATTAGGAGTTTTTCCAGGTTTTAACCATTTTTGTGAAGCAGCAGCTTATATTAGGAGTGTGACTGGGCTTCCTTGCTGAATCACGCTGTTCTTGGCTCAGAATAAAGTTTGTTTTTACTTTAGCTTGCTTTGGATCGTTTAAAAGCAGCAGAGGTGGTGGGTGCAAGAACCACTGGTAGTTTCAAACATGGCTGGGACTGAGTAAAGGGCTTAATTTTTACATGGGGGGAAAAGGTGAGGTCAATCACCCTGACTAGACATTAGGTCCTGAGGTAGGATAGGGTAAATGCAGGGCAGACTAGATGGAGCAAAGGTATTTTTCTATTGACATTTTCGATGTTTCTATGACTGTCCCAGACTACACCATGTTTAGACAAGATAGAGAAAAAGACAAAGGAGGAGGACAACCCTATAAGTCAGGGAAGGCACAGAGACAGTGGAGGACAAAAACATCAGGGGAGCTAATGGGGGAGCAGAATCACTGTGGGTGCAGCTCAAGGCATCCTCAGGCAAGAAATTACAGACGGGGTGATTTACAGACATCCAGGGCAAGGGAAAAAGAGAGGTAGGAGCAAGGGGCAGAACTAGAAGGGGTGGGGGTGGCAAAGAGGGAGGTGGTGGTGGTGGGAGATCTCAACCTGCCAGATATTGATTATGTAATTCTAGTGACCAGCTGCAACAGAAGTCAGGCCTTGTTGGATACACAGGCTAAGGAACCCACTAGATAGGCTGTCATTCTTGATATGGCACTCACCAACTCATAAGTGCTAGGAGGAGTGAGGGTAGGAGAAGCCACTAGGGTCCAGCGATCATATCTCCATATGGTTTGCACTGGCCATTGGGGTAAGACAGCCCCCATCGGAGGCTGAAATCCTAGATTTCAGAAGGGCAGAATTCAACTGGATGAGGGGATCCTAGACAAGGAAGTCTGAGTGAACAGCATCAGGGATGCGGAGGAAAGATGTGGGGCAATCAAGGGGGCCATTCTCGAGGCAACAAAGTTTTGCACGAGAATAGTCATCAAACGAAACAGGTAAAAGAGATCAATATGTTTCTATGGAAAGGTCAGTGAAGCAGTGAGAGCCAAAAACAAGGCCTCTGCCAGGTACACGGAAAAACAAAGGAATAACTGGGAGAGTACCAAGTAAGAACAAGGGAAACCAAGAGGGTGGTCAGGCAGGGCTTGACAAATTGTAAAATTAGGTACATGTTCACGGACAAGTAGCTTGCCCAAAAATTGTAGTCCCGGTGCTTGGGTTGGTAGGCCAGGTAAAAAATGGGATATTTTTAACTGGAATGTATAAAAATACAGAAAACAGACTTATGTTAGTATAGTATCAGTTATTTAGTGTGGACGATAAGAAAAATACTGATATGAATGAATATGTGTGTTTTTTTCGGTCAGCATGCAGAGGAGTATGACAGAAGTAGCAGCAGCAGCAAGTGTAGCAGCAGCACAGGGAGAAGCACATCCCACAAACATCACAAATTAATGAAAGCAGTCAGTGTAAAGAGAAGAATCCGCAGGCAGCAGACAGCACAGCTGCATCAGCACAGCATCCGCATCAAGAAAAGTTATAGGAGCTTGCTCCAGCCGGAGCATTAGCATTATCTACACTAGTGCCAGGGACATTTTCCTGGGAATCAGCAGAAGCATGACTGGGACCATGAACATGGCGTGTGCCAGGACCAGATAGTAGCCAGCGGTTGATAGCATGATCAGGATCAAAACTTTCTAACGCAGGACCTTCAACTGCTACATGCAGAGACTGGAGTGTGATATCAGACAAACTTGTTCTTATTTTTGTTTTTATAAGATTTTGAATGGAGAATACTCTTGCAGATTTAGCAGAAGACACACACATAGCCAGTAATATTTCTATTAGGTCAAGGATCTGAGCAAGCTGGGCCAGTCTCTCTCGTAGTATTCGTGAATACACTTGCAGATATGGCTTATCGACTGTAGACTTAAGCATTGCTCTTAATGCAGCGTATTCCCTTTTTATACTGCTTATCTGATCAGAAAAAAAGTTGTGAAAAGTAGTCTAGCAAATCAGTTAAATCAGCTGTGCCAAATTAATGAGTTCTTCTCTGATAGATTTAAATTTTTTAAATCTAAACAACTGAACCATTTTAGAGGCTCCTCAGAGAAATTCCGAAAACGCTGGTCAATGTAAGATACTGCTGTACCTATTACATTGTGCAACTGTGTATCACTTGTGAAATTTACTTCTGGACAGTAGCCCTTGAAGGTAAAAGGAACAATCTTGTCCTCACTGCCACGTTTTGAAATGAGATAGTTCATGCATTTCTCTGCAGAATTATATTGGTTTAGAAAGGATGTCATAAACTTTCCAGGTTTTCTTTTTAGCTCCATCAACTGGAGTAAGCATGTCTCGACAAGTTGGGGGACTTCTAATATTGGCAGGTCATCCTTTTGAAATTCTAGTGATGTCAAGGTGTTTTCTACTTTTTGAACAAAGGGATTTTTTTTTTCATGACATCGAGAACTGCCAACTCCAGTTTATGGGCTATGCAATGCATGGGTATTACAATGGGGACATGTTCTCTGATTTTTGCTATGGCCCAGGCTTTCTCACATTGTTAAGGTCCACAAACAAAAGATCGAGAGACTTCAGTGCAGAGCTTATTGCTTTAAAAACGCTCTGCATGAGAATGTTCTAGCGGTACAGCTTTAATTAACACAGAAGTAACCTTTTTTTGTGCCATTAACAAAACGAAGGAATACATTTTCCCACTGTACTATACTTGCATCTGTACTGCCATCTGCAAGAATGGTAACAAATGTTGTATTTCTGACAGTCTGGATTTGTGTTTTAGACATGCCAGCTGATATTGCATTACAGAAGTCTCTGGCTTTCTTGCCATTAACATAATTGCAACCAAGTTTAACCCCATTTTTTTCCTGCAATGTGCAAATGCCACTCCATATCAGAGAAAGGATGTACATTTTTAGCCAAGGAATATGCAGTGTTAAATAAATGCCTCATTTTATTTTTTGTGGATTCCATTTGTAAAAATGCGTGATGTATCGCTGTTTCAGATATAGTAACACTGACTGCTCATTGACCAGTTTCGTGACAATGCTGGTTCTGACAAATCATATGTGGATATGATTTCTCAAGGGCTCTAACTGACTCAATTCTAAAATGATTTGAACCAGTGACAAAGACGGTTTTTTTTTTTTTGGAATAAGCAGGAGTTGCAAGTGAAGGATATTTCTCACACAGTGAGCAGTACATCACACATTTTTTATCACTGTATCTTAACCATGTAAAGTGAGTTAGACAGTGATGCCGAAACATTCAAGCCCTTTTCTCCACGTGTTTTTTATCTTTGCTTTTTTTCTCAGTGTTAAAGCTCATTGTTTCCTCACCTAAACTTAAAGCTCACTTTAGCTGTGCTGAACTTGATGGCGTTGACACTGTGACCAGAGACATGCTGCTGTCATTCTCAGTTGCTTCAGAAATTGGTAAGGGCATAGAAACATATTGCTCAGCAGTTGTGTCTAAAAACACAGATCCAGACTGAGAAAAATGATTATTTGGGTTGTTTTCCTGATTACGGCGTGGGACTAGTGGGGGCAGAGCCAGGCTAGTCTGTGACTGTTCTGGCACTTTACTTTTTGTTCCTGCTGAAGAAGATGAGTTTGATGTAAAATAGAGTTGTTTGCTTTTGCTTATTTCTTTGCATTTTTACTTGCTATTGTGAAATACTGTACACAATGAAATTCTATTTTATGATATCAATGTGTGTGTTATGCAATTTTTTGGTTAATTAACCTGTTGTGGTTATGCTTACAACACTTCAAGAGGGCATGACAAACAGTTGAGGGGTGGGGATAGCAGTAGGACTCTGGACACTTACTACTGTGGGTGTGTACTTGGTATTACTAGTAGCGTAGGAGGTAGATGAAGTACTGTAGCACTGCTAGACAGGTAGTCAGTATACATGTTTTTGCTTTCCCCCTTCCAGCAAAGTAGCTAGGTTATTTCTATTGAGTCCTTAGTTGTTCCCCAAGTTCCTCTCCACACTAAGAGCAGGTTCGGTCTCACAGCCACAGTGCCACACACACCCCTCCACCAGTGTAACTAGGATAGGTTTATAATATTTATTTTTTTCTGTATATCAGAAAATACTCTCTCACTTTTTGAATAGTTCATTTCAAGTCCTCAGTTGTTCACCAATTTCCTCTACCCTGTCTCAGAGCAGGTTTGATCTCACAGACACACACACACACCTCCGCCAATGTAGCTAGGGTAGTAGGGTTAGGTTTATTTATTTTTTCTGTATCTCAAAAAATGCTTTTTCACTTTTCGAATTATTATTTTAAGTCCTCAGTTGTTCCCCAAGTTCCTCTACCCTGCCTCAGAGGCAGAGCAGGTTTGTCTCACAGCCACACACACACAAACCTCCACCAACATAGCTAGGATAGGTTTATTTTTTTCCCAGAAATGCTTTTTCACTTTGACTCAGGGTATGAAATTCAGAAAAAATATTACCTGCCAAGTGGGACACCCAAGTCCAACAAATACATGCCCAAAAACTGATTTACGTGACCCCAATTTTTTTAACACAGTGTTTCTCTTTTATCGTCAGCGTTAGTATAACCATTGCTATTAGACCTCCCAGTAGTCCCATTTCTTTTTCCAGAGCCACAAGATTTTGTACGGAGCCATCTTTTGCCATTTTCCCATTTTTGGTGGAGATAGAGAAATAGTGGTTGAAACCCTGGGCAAATATCGCTAGTTTTATTTTCACTTTGTCAACATTTTTCAGTAATCACACATATGAACAACTGAGTGTGGTCTGAGTATTTTAGGGAGGTAGTAGGCAGCGGAGTCTTTAGTGTTATACTGTCCTTCCTCTGCCCCCCGCAGTCACTTCCCCTCCTTATGCCTTAAACAGATTTTGGAATATTTTGATTTTCTGCTCCACTGCCCCACCAAGTCCTAAAATGGACTTATAGATCTGCCCCTGCCCTACCACAGCCAAGTTCACTCTTCCCTATATAGCCCTTAAAAAGGATTTCAAAAAGAATACTTAGATTTTCATTCCTTATTCCTTAAAAGGGTTGGGGATATTTGTATTGTTTGCTCTGCTGCCCCCACAAAGTCCTTAAAGGGGCTTATTTATCTGCCTCCTGCCTCAGCCAGGTTCACTCTCCCCTCCTAACCTTTACTGCAGTTTTAAAAGGCCTGTACTGTGAAAAAACATCCCTTTCTGATTTCTGTTGTTCAAACACTGCTGGTGCTGCCGATCACGCCTCCAGCTACCACGATCTGTGTTTCTGGTGCAAGCACCAGCTCACATGGGGATGGGATCCAGCAGTTGGCACAGACAGCAATCCATGACAACACCGACAGAGCATCATTATGTGACTGTGGCTGCGATCCCATTAGCACACACATTATGCATTTCTTTGGTCGCATAACAATTGCACTTGGGAGAAGGGGGAGGACTGGAGCGACAACTGCAGTTCATTCTTGGCTGAGAAAGTGTGTTGGGGGGGGGGAGATGAGCCTGACTGCCTGAGGAGACAAAAAGGTCAGCTACAGCTAGGTGCCCCAAAGGGCAGGCAGCTATGGGACTTGGGTGTCCCCAATCAAAAATGCCTGCCCTGGGGCACCTAAAGTATAGGAATTTCGCACCCTGCTTTTAATAGTTTATTTCAAGTCCTCAGCTGTTCCCCAAGTTCCTCTACCCTCTCTCAGAGTAGGTTTGGTCTCACAGCCACACACACACCCCTCCTCCAAACAATGAAGCTAGGGTTAGGTTTATTAATATATTTATTTTCTGTATCTCAAAAAAATGCTTTTTCACTTTTTTTTTTTTTTTACTTTCTATTTCTGCTCCTCCCTCCCGCAGTACTCCAGTACTCCACTCCCTTCAGGAGACGCCTGTGGCCTTTCTAGTCCCCACCTCCTACTTGTATCCCAGGGCAGTCCGTCCTCCATGTAGCTGTGGCTTGCCCCCCCAGGTGGGATAAGGTGGGGGGGCTTGTACCCTGAATTTCTGAGTTTTGTCAGGATGCCATCACCACGGCAGGTAAGGGCATTGGGGATCGGGGCCTGGTGCTCCGCCTACCTGGGAGTGCCACGGGTGTTTTTCCCTGTTTGTGCGTGATGTGCACCCTGACGTCAAGGCGCAGAGCGCTGCCATCCATCACGCAGGTCCCTTTCTGATGGCTGGGCTTGCTGTTCCTTGGGCCTCCGCCTGAGGTCATCCAGACGCCGAGTCCTCGATCCCCCCTCCCCCCGGAGAAAGTGAGCAGTCCCTGGGATGCTCAAGCCTCCTCCTGGCCGGCCCTCCAGCTCCAAGGCTTGTTCCCAAACCCTGGTCACTGGCATTGCAAGCGGCAGCACTACCGCTGTGTCGGTGGGCCGGCTGCTTTTTCACTTTTTGAATAGTCTATTTCAAGTACTCAGTTGTTCCGCAAGTTCCTCTACCCTGTCTCAGAGGCAGAACAGGTCTGATTTTGTTGCTAGGGTTAGGTTTGTTTGTTTGTTTATTTATGGGATTAGGATTTATTATTATTAATTAAAAAAGTCCTTAGTTTTTCTTTGTTTCTGCAGTTCTTCGTTAACAATATTCTCTGCCTTCCCCAGGACCACACAAACACTTCCCCAGACCCTACTTAGATAGGAAAAGTGAACTTTTATCCTTATCTTACTTCAGTAACTTTTTTATGTTAATAATGAACAGAACAAAGATAGGTAACAGGTTTATAGGTTAATGTTCCTCTGAGTTCCCTACACCTCCCCAGCTGGCCAGCAGTAAGTCCATACGATGATCTATCACAGCACACAGTCACAGCACCCTGATTTCAGTGTGCTTGCCAAAAAAATAAACTCCCTATTTTTTTAATCCAAACTTTTGTATTTCTGTTGTTTTTCTGACCCCCAGACAAGAGTCTTTCTTTCCGTTCTCCTCTTTCCTCACCACACAAGGATCTTGCACATCTCCCCCTTCCCCCAGTCTTCAGTCTCATATACTAAATCTATGCCTTTTTTCTAATAAAGTAGCAAATAGTAGTAGTAGTAGTAATAGTAGGCTGCAATGATATATTTTTGAAATGAAAATTGATTATGCAGCCACCCAATTATGAGCTACCAAATTCGTCCACCACAGCACAGAGTTGAGGAGCAGACAGAAATGCCTCTCTCCTCTGGAAGTGTCAGTAGCGAAATGGCGCTTCTCTCAATGTATGTGAGCTACTGACACTCCCAGCTCCGCCCCAAAAGATGCGTTGCCCAACAGCCAAGACTGACAGGCTGTCTACCAGCTTCTATATGCAGACTAGCCTGTCAGTCTGACTAAGTTCTACCAATCATGATCGCTGCTTGCTGCGACTGCGTGCGCATTCCAGACTGGAGTTGGAGAAGTGCTTGACTCAACTGCCCGCCTCGCGCCCGTAACAGTTGAGAGAGGGCGTTCACAAGGCAGGCTGCCACCACATGACTGTAACTGTGCCCATCAGGTGACTGGTGCTGGTCGATGGGAGAAAACGGTGGCGGCGCTATGCCATCTAGTGGCTGGACAGGGACAGGCATGAAAAAAGCACACAAGTAATTTCTTTTTTGGTAGTCCATGGGGACAAGCAGTGCAAGACAGAATGCTTGACAGAATGCCAATCCCCAATTATAAAGTGCTTGTCCCAGACGTCTAGCTACGGGATCTGTCAAGCCCTGTGGTCAGAGAAGCAAAGGCAGACACAGAGCTGTGTACTGTGGGGGGGGCCAAAGGAAAATAGTTCTTTAGCTATAACAGGGAGAAAAGAAAGAAAAGAGTAGGAATTGTTAGGCTAACAGAAAAAGGTAGGGTGATTGAGAAGGATGGGCAGAAAGCAGCTGTGTTTAATGACTACTTTTGCTCTGTATTCACAAGGGAAGACACCGGGCCTCTGCTACAGAGAGGCATTAAGGTGGGTGTAAGAGAATCTCTGAGATGAGGCAGCGGGTATTCACCAGTGAAGGATTCAGAAAGGGCTAGCAATCCTAAAGATAAATAAGTCCCTGGGGCCATGTGAGATGCATCTGAAGGTGCTCAATGAACTGGTAATAGAACTAACTGAACTCCCAGGTAAGACTGTTCAGCAGTTCAATTCAAATAGGGGCAGTTCCGAAAAACTGGAGGATAGTGGACATAGACCCACTCCATGGGGGGAATGGAGCAACAGGTAACTACAGACTTGTCAGTCTTACCTCAACTGTGGGTAAACTGATGGAGACATTAGTCAAAGAGACTTTGTGGACTGAGAGTAGGCTGTTGGTTAACTAGGATCTGCAGCTTATCCGTTAGGTAGGGAAATGGGCAGACTAGGTGGCCAAGTGGTCCTTATCTGCCATCAATTTCTATGTTTCTATGGACTACCTGGAGAGCAGTGAACTCCAGGACAGTAAACAGCATCGGTCTGCTGCAAGGAGTTCTTGTCAGACCAACCTAATACTATTTTTTCACTGGTAACAAGGGTAGTGGATAAGGGACATGCTATGGATTTACGCTACTTCAGTTTCAGCAAGGCTTTTGACCAGGTGCCTCACAGAAGCTTGCTGAAGAAGTTAGAGAATCTGCGAGCAACAAAGGACACAGATGGGTGAGAAACTGGTTAGAATAAGACCACAGATGACTGCGGTTAACCGAGTCAAATCAGAAGAAAGGGGAGGTCACCGGTGGGCTGCCACAAGGATCAGTCCAGGGCGCAGTCCTTTTCAATATGTTCATCAGCAACATGGGAGAAGGAAATCAGGGCAAGACACATCTCTTCGTAGATGACATGAAGCTCTGTGGTAGGGAAGACAGTGAGGAAAAAGTTATGGAGATACAGAGAGACTTCCAAAGGCTAGAGAGGTGGTCAAAGGTTTGGCAGCTGAAATTCTATGCCAAAAAGTGCAAGGTGATGCACAAGAGGAACAAGAAAGCCAGGACAGAATACTGGATTGGGGTGGGGGGAGGGGGTGTTAAGCTGGGCATGACCTATGAGGAAAGACACCTAGGGGTCATAACCGGTGACTCCCTGAAACAACAAGCCAGTGTAACAAGGCCTACAGTAAGGCAAACAGGACACTGGGGTGTACAGCAAGGAAGTATTATTACCTCTTTTATAGATCATTGCAGAGGCCCCACCTGGATTACTGTGCCCAGTTAGTTCTGGAGTCCTCACCAAAGGAAAGTTAAGGACAAGCTGGAGACATTGTAACGTAGGGTGACAAAAATGATTCAGTGCCAGAAGGGCAGATCTTACACGGATTGGCTCAAGGCCTAGAGGCCAAATGACAAAGGTGAGCTATGACAGAGACCTTCAAGTTCCTGGTAGGAATGGAAAGGGTAAACTGCAAGGAACTATTTAGAATAAGTAGTGGATCAAGAGCACTTGGGCATGAGTGGAAACCGACAGGGTAGGGTCAAGAGGGAAGTGAGAAAGTTTTATTTTACAAGAAGGGTGGTGGAGCCGTGGAACATCTGCCAGATGATGTGGTGGGCGCCAAAACTATTAATAGTTTCAAACAAGGCTGGGACAGAGTTAGGGTTGCCAGCTTTGAATGAAGCAAAAAACGGATCCTAAGCTCCACCTCTAGCCCCACCCCTTTTCATGACTCATGCATTGGTTCCTCCTAGAAAGCAATTTGTTTTACCAATAAAAGACAAGGCTTAAAGCAACAGTTCAACACACATGTTAAGATACTGTACTGTATCTGTTAAAGTTACTTTACTAGATTCTTCCTAGTTATTTATTTACTTATGCATTTATTTTTTTATTGACATTGGTTTACCAGATAAACATACAGAGATAAAAGAAAACTCATTTACAGATATGAAAATGTTTACCAGCAAATGAAAGTGGAAGACAACTGGCTCTGTTACTGTTACAAAAGGTGGGGGCAGCTTTGGTGCTGTGCCAGTTTAAGATGCCGTGGAAATGATTAGGTTAAATAAGTGCTAATGGTGTTAATGGCCATACTTTACACCTCCCAGTGTGACTGCTTTCACAAACAAAGGGCTATACTGACAACAGAACTTGTTTGTAACCTGGACATGCAGCTGAAACAATGCATGATACAACAAAATCTGTTTCAAAAGTATGTGAGCACTCAAAATGGCTCAAAAACCTGACCAGCACAGAGCAAAACCGGATTACCTGATAGGGACCCTGAAAACCTGATCACCAGGTAAAAAACCTGACAGGTGGCAACCCTAGACAGAGTGAAGGGCTTGGTGATTGCTCAGGGTGGTAGTGCTACTGCGGGAAGCATGGGGGTGGATAGTGTTGGTTAGAACCCTATATGGACAATAGTTCCTGGGTTTGTTAGGGTTTTATGGACAGACTGGATGGGTCAATGGTCTTTTTCTGCCATCACTTTCTATATTTCTATGTTATTTTATTGCGCTGCCTAGGCACAACAAGGTAACATTTCGGCTTGTGTGGTATCTTGAATGATAATAAACTAAGAGGAAAGTGCTGCAAGTGGAGTTAGTGTGCACAGTACCAAGCTCCATGTTTCATCTATTTAAAACCACTTGTGTAGACTCTCAAATCAGGGACTAAAGACCCTTATATATATTCCCAATTAAATGGAGTCAACAAACGCCCTGAAGGGCAACCAGAAATATTTGTAGAATTATCAGGGATGGAGCCTTGTAAACGAGATCTGTTAGGTGTTTTACACAGAAGGTATGTCCTAACTTGTAAATATCTGCAGTGCCCCCTCCTCGTCAGGCTACATTTTTTCTGTAATTTCTTGAAAGGGAGAACTCCCTGTGTATCCAGAAATTGAGATATATATGTTAATCCTAACTGCCTCCGACATAAGAAGCTATGATCTATAGGGAAGGAATAAAGAGAGACTCTGAGGCAAGGACCCGGCAAAAATATGCTACTTGCCCAAATTCTAGAGTAGCAAGGAACTTCGTCCACGGTCTCAGTGTCTCTGCTGTGAACTGTGTGAAATGGGCCAAATGAAGATCAGTAACTGAGTGAGAAAACAGGATTTTGCCAGTATCAAGTAGATTATCTAGCACAAATTATATCTGCTTCCAGGTGGCATCACAATATGGAGCAAGTCAAATAAACATTATTCTGAGACAGACTACCAGTGAGTACTGACCCAAATTTATATACGGATGCTCATTTTTTCCCATAGTTTCAGCATTTACTTATTTAGAAAGTTTTAACCAAGAATGGCCTACTGAGCTGAATACAACCTGTTTCCAGAGGCATTCTGGGAGAAACATTAATTCACCCAAACCCCTTAATATCATCGATGTGACATTACGATCTGACAATACAATCGAGCTGACGTCACATCCATGACTGAACATGAATGAAATTACTTATGTCCAGTGCAAGTCTGCTATTACTGTAACCAGATTTTTCAGTAAATGCAGAGTCGTACTCAACATAAGAAAATGTAAGTACTCTTTTTTATTTTAAAAACACACTCAGATGCAGGGCAACCCACTGGCCCAACAGGCAGTGTGCTACTCTCCCAAGCTGAGGACCTGGATTGGGAGCAGATTCAAGTGCTAACACGGGTGTCTACAGTGGCTCTGCCAGGGCCCCCAGCATGAGGAGAGACGGCACAAGGTTTAGCCACCAAAGAGACCCCTGCATGGAGTGCGCCTTCCCAGGAGAATGCTGGGTGCATGCACAGCTGCCAGAAGGCCTCTGCCCATGCCATATAAGGTGGTAGAACTCTGCCCATGCTATATAAGGTGGTAGAACCTCTGCCCATGCTATATAAGGTGGTAGAACCTCTGCCCATGCCATATAAGGTGGTAGAACCTCTGCCCATGCCATATAAGGTGGTAGAACCTCTGCCCATGCCATATAAGGTGGTAGAACCTCTGCCCATGCCATGTAAGGTGGTAGAACCTCTGCCCATGCCATGTAAGGTGGTAGAACCTCTGCTCATGCCATATAAGGTGGTAGAACCTCTGTCCACGCCATATAAGGTTGTAGAACCTCTGCTCATGCCATATAAGGTGGTAGAAGGAGAGGGGGATAGAAAATAACAGTGTGGGCTGAGCCGTCAAAACAGTGACCAGCGGCATTCCCAGGCCCTTCCCCTTGTGGATCCTCGCTGGCACCAACGGTGAGGAGACCACAGGAGAGGGTTGGGAGGTCACTAGCACCAAGCCCCACCAGGACAAGCAGGCAGTGGCACATGCTTGGATCCATAAATTCCAAAAAATCATAAATAGGGAGCAAAGTTTTACTTGACTGGAATTCCTTCTCGAGGTTCAGGAGAGATGATAACACCACCTTCGCATTTCATTTCATTTTCATTTATTGATTTATCTGGTAGACGTAGTGAGCAAAAAATGCCCATTTTCACATGCGATCAGAACATTAAAAAAAAAAACAATAACACATAAATGAAAAAATAAATAATTTAGACATAACGATCACAGTCAAAGTTAAACAATCTAAATTTAAACATAGAAACAGAAGTACTAGAAGTAACACTGGGGTAATTTTCTATCAAAATGAGTTCCTTTAAAAGATACAGATTTTTGTTTATTTATTTATACATCAGTTTACAACCTTTGAGCCAGAGGTTCGTTTCCACAGGTACCTCGTCACAAAGAGGACAAAACACAGTACAACATTTAGTTACATCATTGTAGATAACAGCATTTTTTTTTTTTTACATCATAGCGGGCAACAGTTTAGGCAGATATATGCAGTAATTACTTTGTTTACAATAACAGGGTAACAGGTTAGGTATTGACAGGTTATTACAGTTATTCGGATAAGATTGAGAGGTAAGCATACATTGGTTAAGCAGACAATTAGTCTTGAGCAGGGACTGCTAGGTTAGTAAAAACAGGTGGCTTTGGGACAGGGTAGGTGATAGGTTGGGGAGGCGAGCCACTCTGGGAGTTTTGTCAGTTGTTGATTGTGAAGCTACTCAGAGAGTTTTGTCGGGTACAATGAGCTTGAACACCTACGGCCGGGGACAAGCACAGCTATGCATGTTAAATAGCTGACTTCGAAGTGCGGTTTTGAAGCTGGAGATTGTACAGGTATCGGTGATGGAGCTGGGGAGAGTACTGTATCAGGTGGGGGCTCTGTAATAGAAGGACCGTTGACCATGTGTGATCCTGGTTCTTGGGATAGACAGAGTGGCCTTGGAGGAGCTACGAGTTAGGACTAAGGGTTGAGCTAGGTGGATAGAGGCTGTCAGACCGGGAGGGGATAGTCCAAGGAGTGTTTTTTTAGTTAGGAGGCAGGTTTGGTATCTGAGCCGTTCGTCCAGATTGAGCAGCTTAGCAAAGTCATATGACTGGCAGGTATGGGTTAATCTGGTGGCTCCCGTGATTAACCTACAGGCCTTGTTCAAGGTGTGTCGAATTTTATTGAGGGCGGTCGTATCCGCAGCACCATAGACAGGCAGGCCATAGTCCACAAGGGACATGATTGAGGAGGTGACTACTAGTCGGAGGGCATCGGGGGGGAGGTAATGCTTGTAGCGATAAACGATACCTAGCCGTGTATTTGTAGCTGAGGCTAGAGTATCAATGTGGTCGTGGAAAGTGAAGGCAGAGTCAAAGGAGACCCCGAGGTACTTGTACAGGTGGACTTGCTCGAGAGGAAGCTTAGAGCCAGGGAGGATACGGAGAGGGAAATTACTGAGTTTGTTTTGGGGATGGGCAAAGAGCATGGATTTGGTATTTTTAGATTGACTACAAGTGTGTGCTCTGTGAACCAGGCTTCAGCATCATTGAAGGCTAGTTGCAAGGTGTCTTGAAGGAGATGGGGTTTCGTGGGTGGCAAAGATGACGGCATCATCTGCGTACAGCAGGATTTTACCCGTGCAAGCTCTGGGCATGGTATTGAGGTACAGTGAGAAGAGAAGTGGACCTAGGATGGAACCCTGGGGGACTCCGGATCGGATGGGACATGTATTGGAGAGGGTCCCATTAATTTTAACACGCTGAGAGCGGTCCGACAAGTAGCTGGAGCACCAGGAGACCGGGCCGGCGGCAAAGCTGGTGCGGTTGAGGGCATCCAACAGGAGGGGGTGGGAGACAGTGTCGAAAGCCTTTGAGAGGTCAATAAACACTGCCCCTGCTAGTGAGCCCGAGTCTAGGGAGGAGTGAAGAAAATTTGAGAACTCAATAAGGGCAGTGCTGGTACTGTGACCTGCACAGAATCCATGCTGTTCATGGCAGAGGATGTTGTATTTGGTCAGGTAATCTGTGATTTGGGTAGCCACCAGTTTTTCAAGGGCTTTGGAGAGGGGTGGAAGGATGGAGATAGGCCGGTAGTTCCTGGCTGAGGACCTGTCACCTCCTTTGTGTATGGGCATGACTGTGGCTGTTTTCCAGCCTGAAGGGAATTGCCCCAGGCAGAGGGACTTGTTGAGCAGGATAGTTAGGGGGGCAAGGACCTGATCCAGGACCTGGCGGAGGATACTGGGGTCCAGGGAGTCACTGCCAATATTATTGCTCTTAAGAGCTTGAAGCAGGTGTGGTCTAGCCTCCTGGGAAGTCACCTTGCGTAAGTGGAAGCTAGGATATTGAAAGTCAGGGGCGGGTAGGGTTGAAGGAGGGTCAAAGAAGTCTCTGGGGAGGACCGAACTAAGGTCTGTGAATGATGTGTTGAGGAAGTTGGCTATGTGGACAGGGTCAGTGGAGACAGAGACTTCAATGGTGATCTGAGAGGGGGGGAGAAGAGCGCGTGCTCCCATTTAGTTGCTTAATGTTGTCCCAAAACGTTCTGCCGCTCCCCCAGGAGGAGGTAAGCACTGCCTGACAGTGATCGGCTTTTGCTTTCCTGATGGCCCATGTGCATTTGTTTCTAGCGGCATTGTAGGCCTGTCTGTCCGCAGCACGGCCTGTTTCAGTGGCCAGGTGCCACAGGTTATCCCTGTGTTTGAGTAGTTGCAGCAGGGACAGGGTAATCCAGGGGGCATTACGAACTTTGGTCCGGACTGCTGTCATGGAGCGAAAGCATCGCAGGCATTGTTGAAGGTTTGGGTGAAGAAGGTAAGTGAGTCAACATCAGGGGCATAGTATGGAGACCAGTTAATTTGGGCAAGATGTAGCTTAAGGCCTTTTAGGCCGCCTGGTCTGAGGCGCCGACGAAGAGTGGGATGAGCCGTGGGTTTGGGAGTAGGGGTGGCCCAGTGGAAAATGATAGGAGAGTGGTCACTAATAGAGTCTGGAAGGACCTGGGTATCATGGATTTGTAGAGGGCGGCTGGTGATGACCACATCTGGCAGTGTGCTGGTACCTTTCTTTTGTGTTAATTCTGGTGGGTTGGGAGACTGGTTGGGACATGTCAATGGCTGCGAAAGAGTCACGAGTGGTATTGACGGATGAGCTGAGCCAGTTAACATTCAGGTCACCCACAAGGACTTGGTCAGCTGTGTGAGGTAGGGCTGAAAGATAATCAGTTAGCGAAGCCAGTGCCAAAGTTTGTTTTTTTTGGGGAATGTAAGCAGCAGTGAGATAAAGTGGACCCCTGGAGGGGTCGGGAGTCAGTTTGAGGGTTAGGGCCTGCGCCCTATGGGCGAGAACAGGGGCAGGGAGTGTCAGTCCAGTGAGAGATTCCCTGGTGTATATCGACAAACCCCCCCCCTTCTACCTACACGATCCTCCCTGTAGAGGGAGTACCCTGGAATAGTGACAAACGAGTCTGGCGTGGATTTTGATAGCCAGGTTTCCACCACCGCGATGACATCTGGCCTATGTGAGGTGACCCAACATTGGAGGGAATCTAGTTTTTTCATCAGGCTGCATATATTCATAGACGCAATGCAGAGCCTGGGTGACCCTGTAGGAGGGTTTGAGGGAGCTGGGCCAGGGTTCAGATGAATATTGCCTGTCAGAAGTAGTAGTATAACCACAGCCCTGGCCAGGGACGGTAGAGGTGAGCTTTGATAAGTATGCCGTGGTGGAGGGGTGCTTTGGGCACACGGGTGGGCAGGGTTTCCAGGCTGTGAACGGAGGAGGTAAGTCTCAAGTGGGCGCCTGAGGAAGTAGGGAGTAGGGGAGGACTGGGGAAGGGTGTTGATGACTGGGGCAGACGATGGAGTAGGTGTGGCAGGGCTAGCTCCAGAAAAATAGCAGGATCAGATGCCATTGTGCCAGGGGGGGTATTAGGTTGGTGAGACAATGGTGCCAGGGTGAGGATGAAAGGGAGGCATTGTAATAAGAGGGCTAACATATTGCTTGTGGTTGCAGCTGGGTGGTAGGTTGAAGTTGTTTTTGTGTCACTCAGCAAGTGTGGATGCCACTTTGGAATAGTGGTAGTGACACGGACTCTGGTGGCCAGGGTACCAGGTTCAAGACCAACTCAGGGCAGTTGGACACAGGACCTAGGTAAGAGCCGTGCTCCATGTTCTGAGGCCAGGACACAGGGTATGTTTGGGACCAAAATGGGGTGTTTAATAGCGACTCCTAGTGGCCACTCAAGAAAAGGCTCAGCCGTGATGGCAGGAGGTCCAGGCAGGATTTAGTACAGCATCAGGTGTGGGAGGGGGAGCGGACAGAGCCTCTGTGGTCAGGAAGATAGGAAGAGGGATAGGTAGTTGGAGAAATTCAGGATAGGTGGTTAACCAGGATGGGCTTGGGGGTGGACGGGAGGGAGTCCAGGAATAGGCTAGTTTAGGATCAGGTGGAGAGGGCTGGGAGAGAAGGGAAGAGGACAGGTAGTTAGAGGGTCCAAGGATAACAGGGGGAGGCTTTCTGAAACTAGAAGAGCTAGAGGCAGTAACAAAGGGTCCCTCTGGTGGCTGGCAGGTATAACCTGCAAAGGGGAAAAAGGGGACTTAGTATTTCAAGCAGCAGGAAGTGATGTCATCAGGCAGGGACTATAAACAAAGGGACGACGGTGGGTGGCTGGGGCAGTCGACGGGCTAACCCCCCTCACAGGTGCTGGTAAAGGTTGTTTAAATTACCTCTGGTAGCACCACCACCCATGAGTTCGGCTCCAGGAGGGAGCTCGCAGACAGCGGGCTGCTTCTTAGCCAATGGGGAGCAGTGGCCTATACTGAATGGAGAAACAAAGGATCCTCATTAGTATGCAGCGGGAGACCGGCGGTCGTGATCACAAGCAGCGCAAGTGTCCCGATACAGGCAAGAAACAGACCCATGCACATCAAGATACTGTGGCTTCTAGCCAGGTAAAATAAAGTAAGCACTGCTAACAGACACTGTTTCAGAATGGAGCTAGACAGTAATACTGTACAGAAGGGCACACATTAGCGACTACACCCCGCAAGCTGCAATCCTAGCCTGGAATGCTAATGCAGTACAAATGCAGGCTCAATCCAGTGTTCCCCTAACAGAATACAGGCAGCCAGTAACACCGAAGGAAAAAACAAAATAAAACATTAAGTTGCGTTTAGAAACCCCCCTCACGGGTGCTGGTAGACATCGGTGTATGTAACAGGAGAATAAAAACATTTAACAGCATTAATAGTTATCACCAGAACTTCCTGACTGAATTATAGCCTTGTAATACGGTTCCCTATTATTCTATTTGTTTTGAGATGACATTTAAAAAGTGAAGTACAGTCAATTTTATAACAGTAATTCAGAAAGACTATAAACTGCATACTCCTCTGCTTTAGGGGACTGACTTTACACTGTCAGATGTCCTTTTATCAAAAATGCTATAATTACAGTGAAAGAGTTTTAAGAGCTCTGCACACACTGTCTCTAAGAAGAATGTGAACAATTTCCTACATCATTTAAAAATGATTTTAATTTTCACCTGGACAGACAGCACCTCAATATTGCCTCCCCTCCCTCTAAAGCTGTATTACAGTGTCAGTACTGGGTATTAGCCCAAGTTACTGGTGTGGAACAAGAACCCACAACCTTCCAATCTTTCAGAAATACAGGTGAGTGTGCAACTTACTGGGCCACTGACACTGCTAAAGGTTGCTGACTATTCAGTAACAAGACTGCAGTGGTGTCATTGACGTCTTCACGGGGGGGGGGGGCATTTTAAACTGTGATGTGATGTGGATGCAGCCATTAATTTAGAGGACAGGAAGGGTGATGTAATGATAACATTGCCTTTCCAGCCAGAACTGTGTGCAGTGAAGCAGGGGAGTACAAACTGAGCCAACTGACAGTGAACCTGCTCAATCATGAGGAAAAGCAAGGGATTCTAGCATTAAACTCAGCCAAAAATAAAATCCATTGTTTCTTCCAATTTAATAGAATCCAGAACAGCAGAAGCAATCGGTTTTCATCTGCTTCACTGCACACTGTTAGGACTGGTAAGGTAGTGACATCACACTTGCCTATACGTATTTAGCTTTACGCACTGCAACTCTTGTGTACAGCTCATTTTGTACTGTTCTTTTGCCATCCGCTTTAGACACTGTAACAGCTGTGATGTGGCTGCACCCAATTAGTAATTTTGTTTAAGTGCCAGATGATTTAAGAGCAGACCATCATCGTCATCCTTGCTTGTTACCAGGGGTAATTTATTTTTTTATGATTATTATTAAAAACTTCTTCTGATCAGGTAGTTAAAACTTTCGAGTTTAGTTAGTATTAATTCTGATCTAATTCAGAGCTATACGGGGACAATATTATTATTTATCCTCTGTACAAGTTAATTTCTGGACCACAGGAGGGAGACACAAGGGCAACTGTCCAAACCAAAATTAGAACCAAACAAGTATTTTTTGTTTTGTTTAAACAAAAGTAATCTAATCCAATTAAAAAAAAAAAAAAACATAGCAAATATACTGTGAAATAACTGAATGAACATATTTACAGTTTCATGACCAGTGTCATGATCAGACACTTGTACTTTTAGTGTCACCATGTTAAACGTTGTGAATAAATAAAATAGATTAATCCAAAACATTTCAGTACATAAATCTCCTTCCAGATAAGCAGTGATTTAGACACAGACTTTACAGTTCTTCGCCACCATGCTGGTTATGTACCTCCTCCCCCATAACTTGTATCATCACACTCAGAGGCCAGTTTATTTTAGGTAGGAGCTGTTGAGGTCATCTCAATTAGGTTTATTAATGTAGAATACTGTGCTGGCTTCATGCTTTCGGTTATTAAGTAGCCACTTTACTGATGTAGTGATCAGACTACCCGATAGTTAGTTTAAAATATCAGTGCATGATAGTGGTGAAAAATCTGACCTTTTCTTAAATTCCATTTGAGATTGTCCCTTATTTCCATACTTGTATGGTACCCTCCTTTCCTAAGTTTGAGTCCACTTTAGCATTTTGTTTATAAACCCCTAATTTGGTGGTTACAGTATGGTACAGTCTAGTAGCAAGCTAAAAGACAAAATATACACACACATATTTCCTCCCTGAGGTACACTGGTTCTAAGCCACATCCTACTTAAAAGGAGTAACGCATACATTATGAACACTGTCAAACTCTAGCTCCACTTTTTTTTACATTTGAAATAATAAAAGGAGCGATCCTTTTAATGTGATTCGGAGCAGGTTTTCATCAGTATTCTCAGCTGTTTTTGTCAACCTGTTGTCCCACAGAGTCAGGAAGCAGTTATCAGTTGCATGCTACTTCATTAAAGTTACATGACAATAAAGGTGGGTAAGCAACGTGAGAAGTCAGTAAGGAGAGCCAGAGGGATACTGGGATGCACAGGGAGGGGCATTACAAGTAGAAAAAGGGAAGTGGTTATCCCTCTATACAGACAGTTGGTGAGACCCCATCTGGAGTACTGCGTATAGTTTTGGAGACCTCATCTACGCAAGGACATAGACAGGATGGAAGCAGTCCAGAGGACGGCAACTAAAATGGTGCAGGGTCTACATCAGAAACCATATGAAGAGAGACTGAGAGAGCTCAATATGTATTCCCTTGATGAAAGGAGGGACAGGGGGGACATGATAGAAATGTTTAAGTACTTCAAGGGAATCAACAAAGTCCAGGAGGGTAGCATCTTTCAGAAAAAGAGATGTGTAAGAACAAGGGGGCACAATTTAAAGTTAGCGGGGGGACGGCTCAGGGGTAATGTGAGGAAATTCTTTTTCACGGAGAGAGTGGTGAACACATGGAACCGCCTTCCTGGAGAGGTTGTGGGGTCTAAATCAGTGGGGGAATTCAAACATGCATGGGACAGACATAAGGCAATTTTAGGTGGGGGGTTGCAGGAAGTAGGCTGTTGGTTAACTAGAATCTGCAGCTTATCCAATAGGTAGGGAAATGGGCAGACTGGGTGGGCCAAGTGGTTCTTATCTGCCGTCAAAGTCTATGTTTCTATGCAAGTGATATTAAACAATGGGCGAACACTGAGGGATTCATGTGACATCAAAGACCCATGAGACTGAAGGCTGAGTAGTAGTTTAATGTTACATAAACTCCAAGGGTCTCTGCCATGCCATTCTGCCCAGCAGCATGTTCATTATTTTTCATAATACAATGATTTACAAACATATGAAGAAGCCAGCAGAAGAAGGTCAACTGGTCTATCTAGACTGTTCATACTGCAGGGTCCTCACCTTGAGCTACTGACCCCTACCTCACTCCTCCCATCTTTTCCATCCTCCCCACCCATGACCCTTACCTTTACTCTATGTCTATCCCAGCCTCTCTTGAAGCTGCCCACCATCTTCAATGAGATCACTTCTTCCAGTAGCACATTCCAACACGCTACCACCCTCTCCATGAAGAAGTGCTTCCTGACCTCCCCCTAAGTCTCCCCACCCCAGCTTAAGACTGTGTTCCCTCCTGTTATGGCTACTACTTAGCTTAAAGAAAACCTCCTTATCCACCGTACTTATTTATCCCTTTCAAGTACTTGGTCATTCCACAATGCCTTAAGTGGTCTACACATGACGTAAAATTTCAATGTGTATAAAACTGACACATTTCTTTCATAGAGTAAAGAATACATGCAACAAATTTGAAAACTGTTTTTCCACAGAAGCAATCAAAACTTAAAAAAAAAACACATTTTTTTCTTTTTTTACATTTTTAATGTACTCAGTCCACATAAGTAAGTACTGGATAATGAACTTGTGAAACAAGATTACAGTTTGAATAAACAGTTGATGTTTTTTTAATATTTTTCCCCTGAATGGTATTTTGAAGGCACTGGTAGTTTATGTTTTGCACATGAAGTGCTGTTAGGTGAATACGCATTTTGATTAGCTGGAGAGAGGAGATCGCAGACAGCTGCTGTATACCTGTCAATGTTCTTGAAAAGTTGCTCTGCATGGTTATCAAAGCAGAGTAACTTTTTAAAACCACTTTAAAGAGCTAGAGAATTGGACCGATTTTCATTTTTATGTTTATGTTTGCTTGCACGCATGTACAAGAAACATAGTGCCATCATTCGAGTTTTTGTAGGTGTGGCACCCTGTCTTCCAATTCAGTCAGTGTGTTTGCAGGCGCGGCCACAGTTCACCAACGAATGTTGCAGATGTCTATGACAGCAGTTGAAAATGCAGTGGCGTACAGTTGAAAGGGAGAGATCGCTTCAGTGAACAGCGATAAGACAGTGTTGATTAGCATACTGCCAGCAATCCTGCTTGTATACGTCTCTGCTTTCTCTTCCTGGAACATAAATTCAGTTTGAAGTGAACTTTTCCTAGGACTATATTTCCGGGAGGAGGCAAGTGACTAAAATGACACCCTTGGAATGTTTCCAAAAAAAATATCTGATTGCCATCCTTGGAATGTTGA
The DNA here is from genome assembly GCA_016271365.2 of Neoceratodus forsteri. Lineage (NCBI taxonomy): Eukaryota > Metazoa > Chordata > Ceratodontiformes > Ceratodontidae > Neoceratodus > Neoceratodus forsteri. The sequence continues at coordinate 718,826,233 of CM057455.1, forward strand.
GTCAGAGTCCAGGGTAGGAGCAGTATTGACAAAAGCAGGAAAACAGAACCCCAAAGAGACTGAAAAAGTAGATGGAGTCGTCGTCTGTTGGCACACCTGATCAGTATTGTAATAATATTCCCCAACCCTCTGAGTGTCTCTGAATAGTGCTACCCACCGCCCGCCTACACACAGAATGACTGACGGGGGTGCCCAATCCCCCATCGGCTCCGCGGTCCCTCCCAGCGTGGCATAAGTGAGAATGGTGATGGGGGTGCCCAATCCCCGTCAGCTCAATTAACCCCCCCAAAAGAAACAAACTTCCAGCTGCCATGCTGGGAGTCCACCCCCAGCGTGGCACACGTCTGTATCTGTATGGCCGACGGGGGTGCTCAATCCCCCGTTGGCTCCACTGACCCCCCCCCAAAAATCTTCCAGCTGCGATGCTGGGAGCCCACCCCAGCGTGGCACGAGTCCTGCGTCGTCTTCCTAAAAAGAAAACAAACACCTGAAAAGAAAAAAAACGGTTCCTCGTTGATTGTCTTGCCCCCCAACCTGCGTCCACCCTATGTGCATCCACCTCCTAACACCCCCACCTCACCCCATATTTACCTCCGGAGGCTGGTGAGATGATCTTCGGTGGACCGGGAACACGTCTGCAGTCTTCAGAGCCGACTGTGAACTGAAGAAATGCTGGTAAGCTGTATAATGGAATAAATAGGGTTTTTTCAACTTTGATGCATATCTCAGGCATTTTTTGGAATTTTGGCACCAAATTTTCAACATGGGGTTTTTGGGACCTCTCCTCATGAATTCTGGCACTGTCATGGCGTTAATCAGCCCTAAAAGGTGATTTTGCAGTCCCTGCGCGGAACCACCTTTCGGGACCGATTTACAAAACAACAGTGTCACAGTTCATGAAGTAGGCCCCCAAAAACCCTAAGTTAAAAATTTGTTGAAAAAATTCCTAAAAATGACTGCTTTATGAGTGTGCGTTGCACAGTTCCTACGCATGCTCATAAGTTCGCGAATGTTTAATATTTTCACTCCAGATTTTCAACATTGCCATTTTACCACACCTCCTTATGAGTAGTACAGCTGTCATTTTTCACATCTTGCCCAAAATGTGTTTCCGCGCATGTAGCGTACAATGGCACAGTCAGAGTGCGAAATCAATGTTCAGGACAGATTAAGAAACTCACAGTGACACTGCTCATGAGCAGAGGTTTTAAAATGGCTATGTTAAAAATTTGGTGACAAAAGTCCATAAAATGACTGTGTTACGAGCGAGCATTGCACAGTTTCCACGTAACCTCATAAGTTCATGAATCTGTAATATTTTCATTTCAGATTTTCACCACTGCCATTTTTCCACACTTCCTTATGAACAGTACAGCTGTCATTTTTCACACCATGGCCGAAATGCTTTTTCGCACTTCCAGTGCAGAAATGCGTGGTCGCTGTGGGAAAGCACTGCTCGGGACAGATTAAGAAAATCACAGTGACACTGTTCATGAGCGAGGGTCCCAAAATGCCTGTGTTGACAATCTGCTGTAAAAAATCCCCAAACTAATTACATTACGGGTGTACGTTGCACAGTTTCTACGCACAGTCGTGACTTCACCAGTTTTTTTTTTTATATTTTCACTGCAGATTTTCAACATTGCCATTTTTTTACACCTCCCCATGAATAGTGCAGCTGTCATTTTTCACATCCTGTTCGAAATGTGTTTTCGCACCTGTGGTGCCAAATGTCCTAGTCGCTGTGTAAAATCAGCTTTCGGCTAACAAACTGATAATGCCACTGTTCATGAGGTCGGGGGCACAAAAAAAACATGTTCAAAATTTGGAGTGAAAATACCAACGAACGCCTGAGGCGTTAGGGTTTCCAACCGTAACGCCCCACCCTATAGAGACTGACAGGCATCAGGGTTGTGACTTGGTATTGTCGCCTGCAATGCTCATACCATTCCACCCCCACCCACACCCTGTAGCCAGTGAGAGGCATCGAGGTGTGCCTTGGACCCTTCGGCCCCAAAGTTCACCCCATTCTCCTATACAGCACCCATCTCACCGTATTTCCTGATGAAATGAGGTGAACATAAGGGCCAAAGACCCCAAGGCACACCATGACATTTGGTGTCTGCAGGGTAGGGTGTGGTGAAAAGGGCGTGGCCGTTATGCCTGACGACCCAAAGGCACACCCCAATGCCTTTCAGTATCTGCAGGGTGGTGGTGGGGTTGGTTTCAGTTCAATACTTTGCTGCCATTCCTATTATGCAGCTCTGTAACTCCTACACTATCAATGCCAATGCCAGCAAGCAAACATTCGGCATGGACAAATGCTTGTTTTTTGTTGTTTAAAATAGGTTCTAGATTGTTGGTTTCCTGTACAAGTGTGAACAAGAGAACTTATGTCATTTTTTTTGTATTTTGGCAGTCTGCCTTTTTTCCAGTTCGTATAGTATGTGCAGCGCCTTTGTCAGCGGTGCTGATCAGAAGGTGACACACGGTGGGGGCATGGCTCTGCTTATATGGAATTGTACATTTGTACAACACTGTACCTGAAAGACCTTGTTTTATACTGGCCTATAAAACATTTTGTGGGTATGTGTGAAAGCACTGAAGAGCTAATGTACAATGATGATGGTACCGTTAGTCTCCTTCACTATCTGGCCTCCCGAAGTGCAAATCCCTGACAGAGTTCTACCTTTCAAGTGCTTCCACACTCTTGGTATATATCTGGCCCATCCAGTTATCCCATTAAAATAACACCTTCACCACCTTGGTCACCCATCCTGTACACTGTCCGAGCCAGGCTGCCCTGGTTTCACCTATGGCCTCCATTGTCCTGATCTGATTTCCATGTCAGCGCACCTTTCTTAGGCTTGCACATGAAACTGGCAATCTTTCAAAGCCACCTGCTGAACCAGCAACAGCCACAGACATACAGCTTCCAACATTTTTCCATCCCAGCTCTTTCTTTTCTTTCAGTGACCATTTCATTGCGAATTGCAATACCAAAATACTGAATACATATGGCCGCAGCAACACAACCCCGTAAAACATATTGTTATAGCCCACCACCCAGAGCAGACTGTCCTGACATTCACATACCACCACAAGTTTGCACAGTTTGTTTGACTAGAAAGAAACTACGCTTTACCCATTCAAATGTCAAATTTCAACTTTCCTTACTTTTGGCCGCCAGTGCCGCATGGTTGCCGTACTACACCTCCGATCTCTGCCTTTTTTGACACTCTTTAGCCGGAGAGCAGACCCATGAGGCTGGATTCAAGTCCCCGCTCTCTGCCGCTAAAGCCGTCAGATCATGCCTTTTTCAAAACTCTAACCCTGTCAACTTGCCGCTCCCATACCCGTCTTTGGGACCAAGTGGCTGGTTGATTGTCTATGCTTTCTAGCCGCTAATCTGTAATTTTTGCCGAGTCACTTATGTACTGTTGTAATGTCCCTGCCAGGACAGTCCTGACCGAACGCTGCTAGTATGCCTGGCCACAGAACCAAGAGACCGGCTGCTTGTCCCTACCTCCAACCGCGAAAGCCGTAACTTGCTGCCACAGTCCAGGCATGGACATACCAAGTATAGCCTCAGAGGTCCCCGATAGGTCCGCTTCTCAGAGGCTGCCGGCCATGTTTCGTGTCCAAGCAGGAGTTCCATGAGCCCGGCTGCATGACAGTACCATGAGCCACTGAATACGTAAAGCGTCTGTGCTCAGAGCTGGAGACAGTGGTTCTCTCAGCTTAGTCCTAAACATGCTCTCTCGGATCCTCAGCCCCCCCCTCCATCATGTCCCCCCCACTTCCTTCCTTCCTTCCTTACACCATGTCTGCCTGGCACCAGTACCTGTTTTTTCCTGCTATCTACCACTGTAGAACAATGTTATATTCGTTGTACTTTTGACCTGTAACCCTGCTTCATTGTCTATGCAACTGTACCGTTTTGTTATCTTCACTATGTTTTGTTCCTGTATCTCCCGGGTCGTGCCTGAAAATAGTCACCTGTTGGCTAGTGTACTTACCCAGTAAACAAAAATTAAATAAAAATAAAAAAAATCCATATTCCATACAAACATCTTTTACAAACCAATGGAGCACTCTCATGATTCAGCCCAACCAATTCACAGACCTTCACAGCAACTCACCCAGTGAACACATTCTGGTCTGACACCTTTAGTATCTTGGTCACTCTTCACAGATACGCAGTGTCCACATAGATGCTGTTAACCATAACATTTATATCATGTTGATGATCTCACTTATCCCTGCTGATCAGCCATAACAAAATAAAATTAAAAAAAACTTCCCACATAAATACTTAAAGTGACAGACGGACCAGAACTGGGTGAGTTGCTGCGAAGCTCAGCAAACCCGTGGCTGGCCAAACCAAATCACGAGAGCACTCTGTTACAGTTTGCAAAAAGCATCCATATGAAGTACAAATTTGACATTAGAATAAGAACAGCCCAATCTCTCTGCAGTCAAGCCATGCAAACTCAAGACAATGTGTTAATGTCAGGACAGTCTGCTCTGGGCAGCAAAATGAACGTACATTTCTAAAGCTGTATTGCTGCAACTACAGGACCCAGAGCCTTAACACAGCAACTTGCCATGAAAGAAACAATGAATGAAAAAAAAAATAAAAAGGAAAACGCTGGAAGCTGTACAACTGTCGCCACCACCAGCCCAGCATGCAGTTTCAAAGGACCACAAATTTCACATGCAAGCCTACACAAACATGAGGACATGGAACGCAGATAAAACCAAAAAAAAAAAAAAACAAAGCCATAAATGAAACCAATACAACCTGACCAAAACAACACATAGGACAAGTGAACAAAGCCATGAAAATGTAATTCCAACAAAACAAGTCCCCCTCCCAACCCTGGGACAAGCCCAATGTAATGTACACATGCAAGACTGAACCACTCGTCCACAAGTCCAACTGACTTTACTGACGGAAATAAAAGCAGCCAATTGATGCTGTTCCTCCTACTACTGCCAGCAACAACCACATGAAAACAATGAAAACGGACCACAGAAGTGCATGAAAACACCCCACAACAGAGATCTACCATAAATCCATACCCCAACAAGATCAGCAAACAAGGGAGACCAACTGTACCACAGTCACAGTACAGTAGCTCAAATACCAGTCTGTTAAAAATCCTGTCAGTCTGGTGTCCAGCAGGGCGGTTCAGCTTCCTCCCACGCGGCTGCCATTTCAGAAATATTTGATAACCCTAGCAGCTTATCACCCACTACCCAGGTAGACTTTCCCCTAGTCTGCCTGTGGGCCACACTTTTCCCTTATATCTGTCCCACCCAAGACTAAATCCAGTCACAGACTTCTGGTGGTGGTTGATTGAAACAAAACTTTCACATACAAATCTGTAACTTTATCTTTTAACTGTAACTTTTAATTCTACCAGTAATATATTTCATTCTCTTCATCTCCCCCTGTGCGTGTCTTTAACGTATGCCTCCTGTTATTTGAAGCCATGCTGTGACTCCATTCTGTGTCTATAAATCTATCTGAACCCATTCAGCGCTGCCATCTTACTAACATACTAAAATGCCAGCAGAATAGGCCTAACGGTCTTTCGTGTCTGCTCGTTTGGTCAGTCCCCAGCCTGGGTGCTGACCTTGCTGTCCCTCTCGCCTTCTCTGGCTTCTCCCTTCCCAGTTCCGGATATTCTTGCTGCATTGGATTTTGCTTCCAGAACCCTTCCCCTGTACCTGTCCCAGCCCCTCTTGAACCCCTCCACTGTCTCTGCCTCCACTAGCCCCTCATAGGCAGTGCATTCCATGGCTCCACCACCTCCCAGTGAAGTAGCACCTCCTCCTTTCTCCCCTGAATCTTCCCTCCAGCTTCCACCCATGCCCTCTAGTGGCCCCTTCCTCCTTCCTTCGAAGCACCCCGACTGTTCCTCCCCTATTTACCCTCTTCATGTACCTGAAGACCTCTATCATGTCCCCCCGGTCCCTTCTCTCTTCCAATGTGTACATATTTAGCTCTTCGAGCCTCTCCTCATAGGTCCTGTCCCCCAAGCCCCAAATCATTTTGGTTGCCCTCCTCTGGACCCTCTCCAGGAGGTTAATGTCCCTCTAAGTGTGGCCTCCAAAACTGCACGCAGTACTCAAGGTGCGGCTCACCAAGCAGTTATACAGAGGAGTATCACTTCCCTCCTTCTGGAGGTGATCCCCCTAGCGATGCATCCCAGCATCCTGTTGGCCTTGGCTGTTGCCCTCCTACAAGTCTCAGAGTTGTTCATCTTGACATCCACCACCACCCCCAGGTCCCTCTCAGCCATCGAGACTTGTAGCATCCCCCCCCCCCAGGGAACTTCAAACTGCACTACGAGTATGTATGTACAGCCTTTATGTCAGTACATAAGAAACATTAAATATGTTCCGTCAGTCAGTTTACTAAAGTTGTGCAGAAGGGCAGCTCAGGTGTAAGCATATTGGCTTCAGCAAGCTATGATACTGGAATGTTCTAGATTAAATGCCCTGTAACATATGGTAGTATTTATAACATGCAAGGTACAAATAAAAAAATGAATTACATAAGTATAAATGCATAAAACCTGCAGCATGCATGAGAGAAAAAGTGAAACAGCAATAAATAGCTGCAAAAATAGTGACAACAGTTTATGTGCATGAACAATAAACTGTAAGACACAAATAATAAATTACCACAAATTAAAGAGGAACTTTCACAATGGTCCAAAAACTTACAGCTTATAGTCATTATATGCAGCGCTAGACCTGAAAAGGTGTCTGCATTGTTATTTTTGGCCAAGGTTTACTCTGCGTTCCATAATTTGGATTTGTTTTTGAGCCCTGCTGCACTTGCCTTTGCTGTTCAGCTAGCTCCTGATGACATCACTGCAGGGTAGAGGAATGACTCACATTGTGCAGTACCATACAGTTGCAACAATGTTGCAAGGGAAACCTACCAGTATTCAGTGTACATACTGTGTTTCCTCTTCCCCAAGACACCCTGCTAGCAATGCATTATGCCAAAACTCAAATTCCTTGTAAGTATGTTTTTTTTTGTAAAATTGACTCTGCCCTATAGTGATGTCAGCAGTACAACCCTGGGCCCACAGCAACACCAGGTTTGCTACAGTATAGAAGCTCTGGTACACCCTGCAGTTTTTAACAGCTCAGAATGCAAAAACTAACTGCAGCAGACAGTAATGAAATACAATTCCAGAATCAATGCTAAAAAGGGTAATTTATGCATGAAAGTCAAAAGGACTGGGGAAGTTCCTCTTTAGGCATGTGCAAAGATGCCTGAGCTACAAGGCTATAAGCTAAATAAAAGTCAGAAGTATAAAACTGAAAAATGTGATTGTAGTGTTGGAGAAAACGGACATGGCTAGCTGCAGGTGTATGCTCATGAGTAGTGAGCTAAGAGGAGTGGTTTGAGAAAATAGAGATAAGAGATGATGGGGAGAGACTGTTCCCCAATATTGTGAAGCAGACAGAGAAAGCAGGCAGTTTGGTACAGAGTTCCAGGGGCATGTATGGTACTTTAAGTTTATCAGATGAACAAAGGGAATAAGAAGACAGGATGGAGGGGAAGATGGCAAAGGAGAGGCACTGAGTGGGAACAGTGTCCGGTCAGTAGTCAGTAAGGAGGGACAGTGCAAGAGGTACCAGATCTCTAGCATCTGTGGAGGGAAGACAGATATTTGCATAGACAAAGACAGCAGTTATTGTTGAGTGATGAAGCACTGAGAGGAAGTGGAAGAAGGAGTGTCAAAGGGGCTATTGTGGATATGGCCAATGTGGCACTCACTGGCATAGCTTTTGGAGCTGCCCTGTCATAACTGACTTTTGGGAACAACTGCATGATACCGTTTTAAATATAACTGGGATTTCTGTCCCCTTAACTTTTGGAGATTGGATCCTTGGCATCCCCACTGTGTTGCACCAGACCAGAGAGGTGAGAAAGGTTTTACTGACCTTAATTGTGGTAGCCTTGAAATGTATCACTTCACATTGGCAACAACCAACACCACCTACACTAGAGGAACAGGTAAGAAGGGTTAAAGAGGTAGTTCTTATGAAGACCCTGACAATAAAACCCTGTCTTCAAACCAAGAAACACAATGAGAGATGGAGGAGTGGGAGGCATGGTTGCGTGGGGGGAGGTGGGGCAAAATGGGGGCTTTCAATCAGACTTAGGGTGGGGGTCATCTGACAAATCTGTGGCTGGGGCGGGAGTAGGAGCACTGCCCCACCACCGGCTTTAGCACACAGGGGAGGGGGGGGGCCCTGCTTTGGGGCAGGTGGAGAAAACACAGGTTACTCACCTGTAACAGTAGTTCTAGGAGTGATATATGTTGTTCGTCTACACTTGTTGGCATGTCCCTTTCCCTTTAAATCTTGCTGGATGGTCTAAAAGCTGGCTTCTCCCACCCAACTGGGTGGTACAGGCCTCAGCTCCGCGCAGTGACGCCAGATCTTGCCTGCTGGAAACAGAGGTTGTTTGTTGAAGCCAGGGAGGTCAGGTAGGTCAGTGTGAATGAACAACATATACCGCTCCTAGAACTACTGTTACAGGTGAGTAACCTATGTTTCTAGGGATGTGGATATGTTGTTTTTATCCACGCTTATTAGCAGACTCCTAGCAGTTCTCCGGGAGGAGGGAGGTAAGGTGCACACCCCCTACTTGGGAAACAGAGATTGGAGAACTGAGGCCCCAAAACCAGCATCCTAGTGTGACTCTAGGTCAACGTGGTAACGGGTAATGAAGATGTTTGCTGACTTCCAGGTAGCAGCCCTGCAGATATCCTGGATAGGGACGTCCCTAGAAGCAGCCACCGACGCAGTAGTATGGTGGGTAGAATGAGCTCTTATCCCTCTGGGAGGCTCCTTGCCCACCAACCTATAGCAGAGATCAATGCAGGATGTAATCCATTTGCCAGTCATCCGCTTTGCTGCAGGCATGCCAGGTGTGGCTTCAGCATAGGTGACAAACAGCTGGTGAACTTGTCCCCAAACCTCAGCTATTCACTCCTTATAATAGGAGTGCACTTATCTCAGGTCCAAAGTATGGAGCCTGTATTCGGCCTCTGAGGTGTAATTTGGGTAGTACACTGGCAGAGTCATCACCTGATTCAGGTGAAACTCCAATATCACCTTCCAAAGGAGTTTTGGGTGGGGGCGCAGGACAACCTTGTCCCTGTGGAAGACCAGACAGGGAGACACAACAGAGAGCACCTGTAGTTCTCCAGTCCTTCTGGCTGACGTGACAGCCACCAAAGAAGGTGGCCTTCCACGACAGATGTGACATCTCACACCTGTGTATCGGTTTGAATGGCTTGCCCATGAGCTTTGCCAAAACCAGCAGTAAATCCCATGAAGGCGGAGCTTCATGCACCGGAGGGGAAATGTGGTAGAGGCCTTTAAAGAAACGCCAGACCACCTTTTCCTGTCCACTGTCTGCTGACCAACCCGCGCCTGGTAAGCAGAGATGGCTGCTAGGTGCACCTTAAGGGTCATAGACCGAAGACCTCCTTTGGAGAGGGACCAAAGTAGTCGAGGATGCTAGCCACCGGACAGGATGAAGTGTCCAGGCCCTTGCCCTGACACCAAATGGAGAATCTCTTCCATTTTAAGGCACAGCACCTCCCGGTCGACTCCTTCTTAGATGCCTCAAAAACACTGAGTACACTGTTGGAGAGACCGAAAGCCTGGAACTCTAGCCGCTCAGGAACCAGGGTGTCAGGTGTAGGGACTGAAGGTCATTATGGAATACCTTCCCCTGATGGACAGAGAGCAGGTCCAGGCGTACTGGAAGACGCCTCAGGAGCCTGGTGCTGAGGCTGAGGAGATTTGGATACCAGAACTGGTGGAGCCAGTCTGGGGCTGCCAGGATCATCCCTGCCTTGTCCCTCCTGACCTTGAGAAGCACCTTGTGGACCAGGGGAAGTGGAGGGAAGGCATAGAAGAGGCATGGGATCCATGGCCTTGAGAAGGAAACCCCCTGCAGTGAGCCCTGCTGAGGGGGGCTGGCATAAAACAGCCTCAGCTTGGTGTTCTCCCTGGAGGACAAAAAGGTTCACCTGAGGGGGTGCCCCACTGGGAGAACAGGCTGTGAGCTACCTCCAGATGGACAGACCGCCCGTGGGATGCCTCGCCCACACGGCTGAAGGCGTCCGACAAAACTGATTCGAGGCTCCTGACACATGGATGGCTAGGAGGCCTGCCTGCAGTTGGCTCATGAGGGTCCAGATGCGGAGTGCTTCCCTGCACAGAGGCTAGGAGTGCATGCCACACTGTTTGCTTGAGGTAGTACATGGTCATGGTGTTGTCTGTCTGGAATTGAACCACTTGACCCCGAAGGAACGGGGTGAATGCAGCCAGCGCCAGCTGAACTGTTCGGAGCTCCAGCAGGTTGATATGGCATCGGGATTCCTCGGGGTCCAAAGCCATGGACTCTGTGATTGCCCATGTGGGCACCCTAGCCAGTGAGAGAGGTGTCGGTCGTGAGGACGACTGTTGGCTCAGGGTGGAGAAACGGGATCCTTCCCTGCAGATGTTCCAGGATGGTCCACCACTGGAGAGCGTCTGACATCTTCTGGGGTCACAGTAACCAGCTGGCTGAGATGACTGCGTCACTGAGACCTCTGGCTGGCCAGCTCCCACTGATAGGGGACGCATATTCAAAAGTCCCAGGAAGTCCCAGGCAGGGTGCAAATGCCCAACCAGAAATGATTGGGCAAAGGAGGAGAGAACCTCTGCCCTGTCCGCCAAGAGCCTGGCTCTGGCTCGGCAAGTCAAGCTCTGCCCCAATGAAGCAAATCACCTGCGAGGGCATGAGTTCCGACTTGGCCTCGTTGACTAGGAGGCCAAGGCTGAGGCAGGTGTGGAGGGCCAGACCCCTGGACATCATCTGCAGTCTGGAAGGACCCGCTATTAGCCAATCATCGAGATAACAGTACACTCTGACCCCTCGACACTGAAGATAGGCCGCCACCACTGCTATGCATTTGGTGAAGAGCCTGGGGGCCGATGACAGGCCGAATGGCATGGCTTGGAACTCGTAGAGGGTTCCCTCCACCCTGAAGTGGAGGAACCTTCAGTAGGATGGACGGCTCAGGACGTGACAAAATGTGTCCTGAAGATCCAGTGAGCAGAACCACATGTTCTGCTTGAGGGATGGTATGATCTGGGACAGAGTTACCATCCGAAAGGTGTGTGACTCGATTCAGGTCATGTAGATCCAGAATGGGGCACCAGCCCCCTATCTGTTTCGGGACCAGAAGTACCTGGCAATGACCCCTGGGTTGACCAGTGGGTCCGCAACTCTGACCACTACCTCCTTGTGGAGGAGTTGGGCGATGTCGTTTCTGAGAGCCAACAGAGTGTGGGCAGATATCTTTTCCTCCCCTGGGGTGCGGGCTTGGCTTGGAGAGTACTGCTCAAATTCCAGAGGCAGACCCTGGCCGACCACCTCCAGAACCCACCTGTCAATTGTAATAGTGACCAGGCAGAAATGAAGTAGTGAGCTGGCCCCCATGGGAGGACCCAGAGTGGTCGTGGTGAGTATGGGGAGGCCAACGCCCCATCCCGTCACTGTGCAGGCTTGGAGGATGGAGAGCTGGCAGCGGGGCCATCGGAACTTCTACCTCTAGGCTTACTGTTCGCCGAAGTCCTGGACTTGGGCAGAGGGTGCCAAGACTGGGCCTGCTACTGCTGCCTAGTTTGATACTGAGGCTGCTTGGCCGCAGGGGCACAAGGCTGAAAAGGCATCTTCTTCTGTAATTTTTTAGAAAGCCTGAATGGTGGCAAGTTCATTTATGAACCTTGGTCTTCCAGAACTTGACCTTAAACTATGAAACTATGAAGTAACGGAGTCCAAGGTGGTGTTGGACTTCTCGATACGTTGAAGGTGACCATCGACTCCTGGACCGAACAAGTCGGTACACAAGAAGGGAACGCCTGCCAGTTTGTGCTGGGTGTCTGCTGTGAAGGTCGAGATCCTCAGCCAGGCCCTGCGGCGCATGGCAACTGCAGCCGCTATCAATCGGTCACAAGAATCCCCAATATCCAAGGCTGTCTGGAGTTGCTGTTTAGCAACAGCCTGGCCCTGATCACAGACCTGCTTGACCATGGCCTGAAGGTTCGCAGGGAGATGAAGAAGCACCTCATCCAGGGAGCCCAGGAGGGCATGGGAGAAGTGTGCCATAACAACAGCTGAACTCGCCTGTTGGAGACCGAGTGAGGAAGCAGCATAGATCTTTCTGGCTGTATGGTCCAGTTTTTTGGACTCTTTATTCAGAGGTCTATCCATGTCTCCTGAATTGCCCGAGCGCCAGAACACAAATTCAGTCACCAATTCCTCGGCCAAGGGATGCTGTGTAAACCCAGAAGGGGTGCCAATGGGAACCGTGTATTTGCAGGCCATACATGCAGAAGGTAGACTATACGAGCAGAAGATGCAGGGCACGAGGCTGGGTGCTGCCAAAGCTCCAGGGCTGGATCAACTATGGCCTCAGCCACTGGAAGGCCTCAGATGGGAATACCCTTTCCTGAGGATATCAGTCAAGGGGTATTCGGCCTGTTTTTTCATGGGCTCCAACGGCATCCCCACTGATTCGGAGATGAGACTGAGGATGCCCAGGAAAGACGTGGGACCCTCCTCTGCCAACAGACTCATCGAATTGTCGTCACAGGGACATGAGTGAAGGTCCGAATCCTCGGGCCCTAAGTCTGGGTAAAGCGGCCGACCACCTGAGTCGCTCTCAACCCGCCACGGACGGTTGGGAGTGGGGGTGACTGACAGTCTGCGTGGGAGACCCGGAGGGAGGTTGCTTAGGTGGTGGCTCCACCAAGATAGGTGGAGAGGCCAGCTTCAGCCGAGCCAGAAGGGTCTTCACTTGCTCTGTGGGTGGAGGAACGGTGTCAATCAGCTCTGGAGAGGTCGGCCTAGAGGGCGATAGCCAGGTGATGGCCGGAGTGGAAGCCAGGGTTGACTTCGGACCAGCAATCATTAGCTGTTGCCACGAGATCCTCATAGCAATGACGCAACTTGCATCGAAGCCTCTCCTCACCTGAGGAGGATGAGGCCGAATGACAGTGTCACCTCTTCTTGGCGTGCTACTTGTAGGATTTCCTTGGCCTGTCTTTCAAGAGGGTCCAAGACCTAGATGACAACTATCAGGGGGACCGATGGGGCTTCTCAGAAGGAGTCGGGGAGAACCGCGGCTCCTCCAGGTCAGGGACTGTGACCAAGGGGGGAGCACCAGCAAGCTGGGTCTCCTCGTCAGTCAGTAGGACCGGGGTCCTAAATAAGGAATTTTCAGCCTCATCAGGTAACAACGGGTCGACAGGGTCGATTATGATTTTGATCTGGTCATTGTCCCACGTCTGAGCCAGCTGGCCTGATGGAGGTACCGTGAAGCCAGTGGCCGAGGCTGCAATTTTGACCAAAGTCGAGATAGAAGACTCCAGTGACTGAAATCTCTCTCTCTCTCTCTCTCTGTCCTAAGAGCATCAATGTGAAGGTTCTTCTCTCTGCCCTCTGTCCTTTTCATGGGACCAGGAAGTGTGCAAACCCAACGGGCCCTCCCCTTTCATAGGGAGAGACTGGCACATCTCTTTGAAGGAACCGGAGACAGAGGTGCCCAATTTGAGCAGAACAAAAACTGACAATGAGGATGGCTGTTCAGCGGCATGAGCTGCCTCCTCCTCGAAGGCTTTCTTCTGCTGTAGTTGGTTGGTGGATCCTGCAGTCGCAGAGACCATATGACGGGCATCCTTAGATTTGATCGATGGGTACCGTTTTTCCGGTCGTCCCAAGTTGTAGACATGCGGGGCAACTGTCCAGCACCTGTGGATGAAAGGCATGGCAGAGGTCACAGGTCTGAGGGTCATGTGCATGGCCCAGGCAGTAGATGCATGTGGAATGCGGATTGTTGCAGGACATTGTGTGTCCACAAAGACACCGGTGGAACCCAGGCGAGGACTTGTCCTCCATCGCAGTTGCGATCATGAACTGTCATGGAGAAACTCGAATGAGTTTTAATTTCAGTAATTTAGCCGAAGTTTTGAATGCCAGGGCCTACTCAGTGTGGAGCAGTAAGAAGGAAACCTGAATCTTCCAAGCGGAAAGGAAGATCTGTTGGGAGGAGACAGCTTTTAGACCATTTGGAAGATTTAAAGGGAAAGGGACATGCCAACAAGTGTGGATAAGAACAACATATCCACATCCCTAGCAGTAGCTTTTCCTGCACTGGAAGGGCACATGAGTATTTACAGGACCGGGGAAGGGGATGGCAGCTCAGTCAAAAGTTTGGACCAGTCTAGGTCCTAATTTGTTGTTTTGCCTATACAGTTGTCTCTGTATACATTCAGTGAAAATTAATTGCTTGGATACTACTACTAGATCAATCCTATTATGGTGGACAGAACTTTTTCAGCATGTAATAGTTGAGTTAGTCCTCTAGTGCAGGAAATATCATCTGTATGATTGCAAGTCATATCGCCTAGTAATAGTCACAGGCTGACTGCCAGACTTTTTTCTTTCCTCCTTTTCAGGGTGTTTTTTCTTTTCTCTTTTTCCCTTTTGCTTATTCATTTAAGCGGAGCAGACAGACCCCCTTGGGGAGTTACAGTTGAATTTTAAAACTACACTAGGCCAGTTTGTTTATGTGTCGGACTAGAGGCCTGTTGCTGAATGCATTTATTCTATTGTATGATAAAATGATGCATCATTTTACGTAATAAAGCCGAGTTTTTAAAAAAAAAAAAGGGGGCCACCGTGTACTTTGAGGCAGAGCTGTAGACCCCATGGGAGAAAGGTGTAAATGCTGATGAAGGTAAGGACTAGGACTGGGGGCAGGTGAGCAGGAGGCAGTACTGCAGACAGGGGAGAAAAGAATAATAAAATATAGTGGAGTTAAACAGGGTTCTGGTTGGGTCCATTATTGTTATCTTTCAGGTATCCTTAAAGACAGTGGTAAGGTCAAAGAACTGCAAAACACCAAATGTCACCTTGTTCAAGATGGGGTGAGAACAGATGCAGGTAACTGCAGACTTCTTAAGTGACTTGAAAGAAGGTGTTAGTAGGATGTTGATGTTTGCTGAACACGCTAAAACAGAAAACCAAGTGGGCAATGCGGGGGAGGTGATGCTCTTCTGGGAGACAGGCTAACGTTAGAGGTGTGGGCCAAGAAAATGGAGCTCAGATTAAATGTGGACTTCCAACAGACAATACCTGGGATGAGAAAATCTGTAGCGTATACATTCTGTTTATTAATGTTTATAAGGGCTGCAGGGACCCACATCATTGATGCATAGGCAGCCCATTGGGACACAAAGTGCACTGCATCCCCAGAACATGCTGTAAGAGCTTTAGGAGGTAAGAGCAGCCAATGGACAAAAAGACGATAGCCAGCGTTTTAGTTCAACACACCTGTAGTTCATTTAAGGGGCCCAGTACCCCGGTGTCTACCCACAATTACCGAGAGCTCTGTTGCTATAACGGTGGACAACACAATTAAGGAAAAGGATTCTGGTAGTACTTGTAGATAATAGGCTGACACCAGGTAGACAACGCACTGCAGCAGCACAAAGAGTAGATACAATGTTGGGATGCATGAGGAAGGTGTTATGGAACAGGTCAGGGAGATAAGCCTCCCCTCTTCAAGACCTTAGCTAGTCCCTACTGAGAGATCATCAAGTCCAGTTCTGTTCACCACAGTACAGAAAAGATATGTAAGAAGCTGAGTGATCCACCACACGGCCACCAAGCTGACAGGGCTTAGGAGCAAGTTATTGGGGAAATCTGGAGAAACTTGACTTATGCAGCCTACCGCAGAATGAGAGAGGACATGCCCATGGTGTTCTGAATACTAATGTAGCTAGACAGGGTGAAATATACATAGATGTTTGTGAGGATGAATGTTAGTAGAACTGGAAGGGTTACGGTGCTGGAGAAGGGGAAGAATTACTTCAAATACAAGGGTGATAATGTGAAACAGTCTACTTGTTAAAATTACTGAAGCAAACACTGTTCAGGCTTTCTAAGCAAAGCTAAGCAGACGCCTGAGAGAGAATGGTAGAGTTCAGCCACTGCCATGTGGCATGAAGGTAGACAAAATGGATCTAATGTTCTTTCCATGATCACAACACTATGTTATCTTAACTTAGGGGAAACCGAATGATTGGCATTACAGAGAGAGAGTATGTGGAGGAAGCAGCTGAGAACAGCTGAGATATGCAAGTAGAAAACCAAACCAGATTTCAGAGATGAGTGATATACCACGAGAAAGCCATCTACTTTCAAGTGGTTTAGAGTATAGGGAACAGAGGCTGGTGCAGTGTCCCTGACAACAGCAGCAGAAATAGTGGATGAGAGAGTACAGTCTGTCCAGGGTGGCCTCAGTCTATACAACACATCCCCTTACTGAACAACCAGGAGGCTCATTTACACAACAATATGATGGCTGGCAGGAAGGGAGATAAATAACACAAGAAATACTTATCACGACAGTTTTCAGCACAGACATTATATCGGGAGGAACTGGCATGTGAACTAGAAACCCTGGCATACTGGTAGATAAACTGTCCTGCCAGTACAAAATGCTGTTATGCTATCAGCAAGCCTAGTACACCATCAGAAAAGCCAGCATGTTGGTATGCATGTCAGTGCATGCGCCAGAACACTAGTGTTTATGCTGGTGACAGAATCCCCTAGATCTACACTAAGAAACAGAGATGAGGTTAATCTTTATTATATAATGGGGTCTGAGAATGGAGGATTCTGATTGGCCGACTGGAACCTTTCTGACGTGGTAAATTCTGGTATTACCCCAAGCAAAAGGTGCCAGTCAGCCGCATCTAGAATCGCCCTTTTTTTAAATCAACCTGATCCCCAAAAACCATAGCCGGTTTTAGGCACCAGCAAACCCTGCAGTTGCTGGGGGCCCCTGCTCATGGGGCCCCCAACTAGAGAAGTTTACCTTATTCAATTTTAAAAAATTTCTTATCTTAATACATTTTTAAAACATCAGTAAACGACTGTGCAGATCCTTCTGGTTATGTCATGAAATACTTCAACAAGCTACGATCCAGTCAGTATCAGGTGGCTAGGCAGCAATGGATAGGATGGGAAGAACAGCCCCAAGAACGGACACTGCTGTGTTCTCCTAAAAATTTTTTATAATACTACTGGTTATACTAAAGCTTCATATAGAAACAAAGATATATAACATTTGCCGGCAGACAACTACTGCTTGGCCCATCTAGTCTGCCCATTTTTTCCCTGCCTATAGTATCACCACAGATAAAATGTTGCACTTATGGGCTACAGTAAAACACATGAGCTAAAGGTGGGCCAAATAGAGGGGCCCCATGACTTCACTAATTCTGCTGGGAGCCCTCCAAACCCTAAAGCCGACCCTGCCAAAAACACTAAGTGAAAACCGGCCATACTGGTCCTCCACTAAGCCGAGACAAAAACAAAACACGATTTTTAAATTCACACTGCAGCTTCCAATTCATAAACGCTGAATAGCTCACACTGACTTTGAGCTCCGATCACACAATTCACATAGTACACCACTTGAAATGCAGTAAATAACACATACCTCTGAAATGAACTTTGGGGACAAAGTAAGACCAGAGTTTTGTGTTACGAGACCGCGGCTTTCTAATCTCTTCCTGCCTGCTACAGACTGTTGCTGCATGACAAGCCACCTTGCCTCAGCTCCGTAACTAAGACATTTTCGACGGATCCCTCTCATTCTCACTGTGTTTTTAAATAAGTGAAATCTACCAGAAACCCCCTATTTAAAACAAAATCACTTTTACCTCAATGGTCACCGAGTCCTTCTCGATGCTGCATGCTCACTCCCCAGTAAGCAGCGACACAAAAATGTAAGCTGGAACAGACTGTTTATTTTTCTACCTCACAGACCCCAACATTCAGAAATACACCTTGTGCACCATAAAATTTATTTTTTTAAATGCATCCTCCATAAGGAGTGAAACAGAGCACCAGCATCAGCTCTCCACAAGTTTGCCACTATGGGCTTCATTTCATGTTACCTACAACACCAGTAGCTCACAGCTGCATAACCTAATAAATTAATGTCACGATCCCATTAACTACAGAATTAAAATAAAAACATCAGTCTACTAAAAAGAAAAATCTTTTCCAAAAGTAACTCAGCTGTAGGATTGGTGGGGGGGGGTGAGAATCAAAACAAGTCAAACCTTACACACTCTGCCTGCAACCATATGGGACTGAGGAATTATTCTACCTAGCAACTGGGAGCAATTTCATTCTGGTGGAACAATCATTTCAATAAAAATGATTTACAATAGTAAAAAATATTATTTTTTGTTTTATTTTTTATTATGAACAGTGAAGGGGGACATTGTATAATCGCAAGAAACCACTCCAGGGCACGAGTTATGCTGGGATTTACCCACTTCCGGTGTGGTTTTGATCACTCACAGGTCTGGTTAAATCTCAGCATATCCCACACCCTGTTGTGGTTTATTGCTTAACTATTCCTCAGCTGCAAGCGGAATGGATGACGAAAGCTCTGAATCAGAGCCTTTTTTAGAGGAGGGGGAACAAAACAGCAATCCACCACATGGGAGACTACCGGTTAGAGCCCACGGCAGCAACAGGTGTCATCTGCAGACGAATACACAGAGGGAGAAGAGGCAGGGGCAAGAAGGAGACAAATAAACAAACCACAGTAGAGGAACAATTACAGGAGAGAGGGTGGGCCAGAGCACAGGGAAATACAGGTTACTCACCTGTAACAGGAGTTCTAGGAATGGTATATGTTGTTCATCCACACTTAATGGCAGGTTCCTTGCCGCTTTAAATCTTGCCGGAAGGTCTTCAAGCTGGCTCCTCCCACCCACCCGGGTGGTAAAACTCTCGGCTCCGCCCCATGATGCCAGATCTGGCCATGCGGAAGCCAGGTTACGCTACCGCCGGGAGATTATGGATTGTGGATGAACAACTTATACCATTCCTAGAACTCCTGTTACAGGTGAGTAACCTGCATTTCTAGGGACATGGATATGTTGTTCAATCCACACTTACTGGCAGACTCCTAGCAGTTCTCTGGGAGGAGGGAGGCAAGGCGTGTCTCTACTTAGGGATAAGGACTGGAGAACCGAGGTCCCAAAACCAGCATCCCGGCGTGACTCAAGGTCGATGTGGTAATGGGTAATGAAGGTGTCGGCTGACTTCCAGGTAGCAGCCCTGCACATTTCCTGGATAGGGACGTCCCTGGAAGCAGCCACCAAGCAGCGTATGGCAGGTAGAATGAGCTCTTATCCCTCTGGGAGGCTCCATGCCCGCCAACCTATAGCAGAGATCTATGCAGGAGGTGACCCACTTGCCTATCGTGCCTGCTTGGCTGCAGGTCTGCCAGGTGCAGCTTCAGTGTAGGTGACAAATAGCTGGCGAACCTCTCCCGAACTTCAGCCATCCGCCCTTATAATAAGAGAGCGCCTCTAGGGTCCAGAGTATGGAGCCTATATTCGGCCTCCGAGGTGTGACTGGGGTAGAACACCGGCAGAGTCAAGACCTGGTTAAGGTGAAATTCCGACACCACCTTCGGAAGGAATTTCGGGTGGGGGCGCAGGACAACCTTGTTCCTGTGGAAGACCAGATAAGGAGACTCGATGGAAAGCGCCTGGAGCTCTCCCATTCCTCTGGCTGATGTGATAGCCTCCAAGAAGGCGGTCTTCCACGACAGGTGAGAGGTGTCACACCTGTGCATCGGTCCGAATGGCTTGCCCATGAGCTTAGCCAATACCAGCTGTAGATCCCATGGAGGTGAAGGTTCTTGCACCGGAGGGGATATGTGATCAAGGCCTTTGAAAAAATGCCCGTCCACCTTCTCCTGCACCACCGACTGCTTTCCGTCCCGCGCCTGGTAGGCAGAGATGGCTGCCAGGTGCATCTTAAGGGTCGTCGACCGAAGCCCTAGCTGAGAAAGGGACCACAGGTGGTCCAGAATGCTGGCCAAGGAACAGGAGAAAGGGTCCAGCCCCTTATCCTGACACCAAATGGAGAATCTCTTCCATTTGAAGGCATAACATTTTCTTGTCGACTCCTTACAAGATGCCTCAACAATGCTGAGGACCTCGTTGGAAATACCCAAGGCCTGGAACTCTAGCCACTCAGGATCCAGGCCGTCAGGTGCAGGGATTGAAGATCCGGGTGGAATACCTTCCCCTGGTTGATTGAGATCAGGTCCGGGTGGGCGGGAAGCCGTCCGGAGCCTGGAGCTGAGACTGAGAAGATCTGGATACCAGAACTGACGGGGCCAGTCTGGGGCTACCAGAATCACCTGCGCCTTGTCCCTCCTCACCTTGGGCAGCACCACGTGGATCAAGGGAAATGGGGGAAAGGTGTAGAAGAGGCCTGGGGTCCACGGCCTCGAGAAGGCATCCCCCTGCAGCGAGCCCTGCTGAGGGGGGCAGGCAGGAAACAGCCTCAGCTTCGCATTCTCTCTGGAGGCAAACAGGTCCACCTGAGGTGTGCCCCAGTGGGAGAACAGATCGTGTACTACCTCCGGCAGGAGAGACCACTCGTGAGATGCAGCACTTATCTGGCTTAGGGCATCGGCTAGAGTGTTGGAGGCTCCTGCCACATGAATGGCTAGGAGATCCACCTCCAGTCTGCCCACGAGAGACCAAGTGCGGTGAGCTTCCTAGCACAGAGGCAAGGAGCGTGTCTCGCCCTGGTGGTTTAGGTAGTGCATGGTCGTGGTGTTGTCCATCTGGACCTGGACCACTTGACCTCGCTCAAACGGAGTGAAGGCAGTGAGGGCTAGTCGGACTGCTTGAAGCTCCAGCAGGCTGATGTGGCATTGAGACTCCTGGGGGGACCAGAGGCCGTGTGCTCTGAGCTCCCCCTGATGGTCACCCCAACCCATCAGAGAGGTGACAGTCGTGAGAGTGACCGTCGGCTCTGGGCGGACAAACAGGATACCCTCATGCAGATGAGCGGGAACAATCTACCACTGGAGAGCGTTCCCCATCTCCTGGGTCACCATCACTGGCTGGTCCAGAGGACTGGAGTGCTGTGACCATTGACGAGCCAGTCCCCATTGTAGGGGACGCATGTACCAGTGGGCCCAACGGACCACGTTGGTGCAGGCCTCCATGAGGCCCAGGAGGCACAGGAAGTCCCCGTCAGGGCGCAATTGCCCAACCAGAAATGATTGGGCAAAGGAGGAAAGAACTTCGGCCCTGTCCACCAGGAGCCATGCTCTGGCTCGAAGAGAGTCGAACTCTGCCCCAATTAATTGAATCACCTGCATTGGCACAAGTTCCGATTTGGCCTCGTTGATGAAGAGGCCAATCTGAGAGCAGACCTGGAGGGCCAGATCCATGGACCGCTCCACCTCCGACTTGGAGGAGGCTGCAATCAGCCAGTCGTCCAGGTAAGGGTACACCCGGACCCTTCGGCGCCGCAGGAATGCTGTCACCACTGCCATACATTTGGTGAAGACCCTGGGAGCTGGAGAGAGGCTGAAGGGCATGGCCTGGAACTCATAAAGGGATTCTTCCTCTCTGAAGCAGAGGAATTGCTGGTGTGACGGATGGATTGGGACGTGAAAGAACGCATCCTGAAGGTCCAGAGAACAGAACCACATGCCTCGTTCCAAGGATGGGATGATCTGAGCCATAGTGACAATCCTGAAGGTCTGAGACCTTAGGAACTTGTTCAGGTCGTGGAGGTCTAGAATGGGGCATGAGCCCCCCCATCCGTTTTGGGACCAGGAAGTACCTGTACACAAACCCTGGGTCTGAAGGAGGGTCCGCCACCTCCCTGATTACCTCCTTCTGGAGGAGCAGGGCAATGTCGGCTCGACAGGCCAACAGAGAGGCTGCGGACCCCGTAGCCCCCCATGGGGCGATGGCTCGATAGGGTGGGGACTGCTCGAATTCCAGCGGCAGACCCTTTCCTACTGCTTCCAACACCCAGCGGTCTGTGGTGATAATGGACCAGGCGGAAATGAAGTGGCAGAGCCGTCCCCCCCCACAGGAGGAACCCGGGGAGGAGGGATGAGGTTGAGGGCGACACCCCTTCAACCTGTCACTGGGCAGGCTTGGAGAAAGGACCAGCCAAGGAGCCTCCTGGACCTTTCCCTCCTGGCTTCCTGTTAGAGGAAGCAGCAGGCTTGGCTTTGGGGTGCCGAGTACAAGCCTGCTGGCCCTGGTGCTGGTGTTGCTGGGCCGGATGTGCCGCAGAGGCTGAAGGATGAAAGCGCCTACGGTGCTGCTGCTGGCGGCCTTTGTCCTTCTGGGCAGATGTGACCGAGTCCAAGGTGGGATTGGACTTCTCGATCCGTTGGAGGTGACCCTCCACCCCGGGTCTGAACGAGTCGGTACCCAGGAAGGGGACGTCTGCCAGCTTGTGCAGGGTATCCGCCGTGAAGGTGGAGATCCGCAGCCAAGCTCTGTGGCGCATGACCACTGCGGCCGCTACTGACCTGGCACACAAATCAGCGATGTCCAGGATGGTCTGGAGCTGCTGTTTGACCAATGCCCTTCCCTGATCCTGCACCTGCTTGACCGTGGTTTGGAGGTCAGCCGGGAGATGAGGAATCATATCATCCAGGGAGCCCAAAAGGGCGTGTGAAAAGTGTACCATCAGGACAGCTGAGCTGGCCTGACGAAAGCCTAGGGAGAAAGTGGAATAAACTTTCCGCCCAGAGTAGTCCATCTTCTTGGACTCCTTATCGGGAGGCTTGTCCACATCCCGAGCATTCCCGGAATGCTGGAGAATGCTATCGGTTACAAGCCCCTCCGCAGAGGGGTGCTCCAAGAAACCGGAGAGTAAACCGGTGGGGACAGCATACTTCCGAGCCATCCTGGCTGAAGGTGCTGGACAAGAAGCTGGCCGCTGCCATAGCTCCAGGGCCGGGCCAACAATGGCTTCGGCCACTGGGAAGGCCTCCGTGGGGGAATCCCCTCGGTCCAGTATCTCCATGAGGGGATACTTGGCCCCCTTTGAAACGTGTTTGAGCTTCATCCCAGTGGATTCTGAGATGAGCCGAAGCATTCCCAAAAACGAGGATGGGCTCTCGTCCACTGACTGACCCCCGGTGGACTCCAAGTCAAGCGGCCTGGAGAACAAGGAGTTGTCATCATCATCATCAGACTCAGAGGAGTCTGCGAACAGCTGCCGAGTGCCTGAGCCACCCTCTACCTGCCATGGTTGATTGGGAGTGAGGGTGACTGACAACTGATGGGGCAAGCCCTGACCTGACCAAGAATCCTTGGACGAGGCCCCAAATTTAGGTTGTGGAGGCGGGGGTTCCACCACGATGGGTGGCGCAGCCGGTTTCAGCCGAACAACCGGTGCCAGCTTTGGCTCCTCGACCACCTGCGGTTGTTTCGCTGCTCCGTGACAGCCACTTAATGGCTGGGGAAGACGACGAAGTTGGCCTATTCCCGGTCAAAAGGAGCTGCTGCCACATTAGCTCCTCGAAGCGCTGACGCAATTTGCACCAGAGCCTATCCTCTGAAGAGGACGAAGACGAGGATGAAAGGCGCTGCCGCTTGCCACGGTGCTGAGACCGAGACCTCCAATGTCGGCAGGATCGGCTGGACTGAGAAGAGGTCCGAGACCGAGACCCTCTGTGTTTCCAAGGGTGGGTCTGAGAGGGGGCGAGGGAAACCCGCTCCTCCCTCGGTTCAGGGGCCTTAACCAGGGACTCTGGCACAGGAGGCACAGGCAAGTCCTCTGTTTCCACCGGGGGAACCGGTGAAGAAGGGTTGTCGGCTTCTCCAATCGACAGACCGTCCGACGGGTCGAGAAAAATCTCGACGGCGTCGACGGGTGTTTCGGCCAGCTGACTGACGGGGACACCATGAAGCCAGCGGCCTTAGCCGCAACCTTGACTGAAGTCTAGTGTTGACTCTCCGGGGAAGGGAACCTCTCCCGCTCCCACGAATGTCGATGGTGGGACTTACCCTTGGGGTCCTCCTTTTTGGACCGAGAGGAGTGTCCCGAAGGGCCTTTTCCCTTGGTGGAGAGGGATTGGCAAAGCTCTTTGAAAGAAGCTGTGTAGGAGGATTCCAAGGAGAGCGGGATAAATGCAGCGACCGAGGATGATGAAGATGCAGCCTGAGAAGTCTCCTCCTCGAGGGCGATGATCTGCTCTAGCTGTTCAGCCGAGCCCGCCGCTGGACACCACCCAATGGGCCTCCTTTGACTTGACCGAAAGATAACGTTTCTCGGGTCAGCCCCACCAGCAATCGGGCAGCGCGCGTCTCCAAGACTGAAGCCGAAAAGGATTTGCGAGCTCACAAGCCTCGTGAGTCATGGCTGAATCCAAGGCGATAAACCCGACGCAGATCTGTCCGACATCTTCGATCCACAGGGCCACTGACAAACCGGGAGTCGATATGCCACCGCAGCTGCGAGGGAAGATACAGACCGAAATCTTGTAAACGAAGTAAGTTTCGATTAACCAAAGAGTGTGAATCCAGCCTAAAACACAGAGCACTAAGGAGGGAACCTGAGCTTCAAAGCGGTAAGGAAGATCTGGCATCATGGGGCGGAGCCGAGAGTTTTACCACCCAGGTGGGTGGGAGGAGCCAGCTTGAAGACCTCCCAGCAAGATTTAAAGCGGCAAGGAAGTGTGGATTGAACAACATATCCATGTCCCTAGAAACAACTATTATTAACGGTAATAAACCCATCAACTCAACAACTGACAGAAACTGAAGATAAAGTTCTGTCTAAAGGTTTGTCTTTTGTTCCTACTAATTGCATTAACAGATTTAATGCTATTATTGATCTACATAAAATATGTCATCAAGAGTCTGCGATCCTACTTTAATAAAACTAGTAGGCAAAATGAAGCTACAGATGATAATGACATTGAAAATACGGATGACTGGAGTCAAAAGGATACAAACAGCCAAAATAATAATATCCTACCAAGCCTTTGGAAAGTCTAACTTCTGCCCCACAGAAGTCTTTCAACAAAAACGTGAAAAAGACTTGCAAAAAGTAATAGACAATCCTAAACCAGCCGACACAGACAGCAGCATGGTCATAATGGATATCCCAGGTTATGAAAAGGAAGTGTTACGAAAGCTGGGCAACAAAGAATTTTACCAGAAACTGGACAGTGACCCAATAAAGGAATACGAAACAGTTGTGGAGATGGAAAATTGCAAGGGGCTATCAGAATGGGTAGATAGATGGGGTAACAAGATTTTTTAACAGCTGAATTTCCCATCAAATCCATGATATATGTTCTGCCCAAGGTCCACAAATCATTAACAAATCAACCTGGAAGTCCAATCATCAGTAGCACTGGGTCTTTGACAGAGCCACTTTTGAAATTTGTGGACACCTTTTTTGGAGATTTTGTTAAGCAGATCATCCTACATTAAGGCCACAGGAGATAATTTACCTGTCCTAGAGAATATTAAAATCCCTGAATACACATTGTTGGCAACAGTGGATATAGAGTCCCTACACTCTAATATCCCACACCAACAAGGATTAGAAGATCTTGCTTACTATATGAGTAAAAAGAGGGGGAGGGATCAATGCCACCCAGTGAGCTTCTGATTAATTTTTTCAGGCTATAGCTGCTTTTCTTTCAAGGGTAAAAATTTCCTCCAAGTTAAGGGAACGGCAATGGTGGTGACTTTCACTCCCAAATTCGCCAATACGTTAAAGGCAAATGGAAGGATGAGTATGTAACCTAGATGCAAATCACTTCTTTTCACAACTCGAGTTGTGGAGACGTCGTATTTATGATGCAGAGATCATGTGGCGTGGGACAGCACTAGCCTGCAGGCCTTTGCAGAATTTACTAGTCACAAGTAAAGAAAATCTAAGATTCAGCCTTAAATGGATATCAAAATCATAGCTGATAAATCACATGGTGTGGAAACAAATATATTCTGGAAGCCAACAGACTGGAACACCATTCTTTTGACCAGCATTTGTCACCCGTAACACATGATCAAGAACATCCCTAAAGGACAGTTCCACAGATCAAAAAGAAACTGCAGTACACACCAGTTCTTTACTGAGCAGGCAGCAGAACTTGAGAAAAGATTTTCTGAAAGAGGATACTGCAGTGAAGATGCTAGAAAGGCCAGGGAAAGTGTGGAACATGTACCTAGGTCTGAATCTCTAACAGAAAGGGCAAGACCAAATGAAAACATAATGGGTAACATTAATTTTGTAACCATATACTTGCCCTTTGCAGATGATATTCTGAATATGATCATAGTAAACTGGCACATTCTTGAGACGTACCCATTTGTGGAAAATATGAGTACAACCTTGCCAAGGGCTGTGTACAGAGGAGCGGGAGACCACCTTTTCATAGTAACCAACCACAAATACTGGAGAGGGCTACCACCTGGCTACGACCACCACTGAAGGGGTCATTTACATGTGGTAGATGCAAATCCAGAAAGGCTGTCCTGAAAAATGAAAGAAGTCTTAAATCCAGAAATTGCAAGATGACAGAACTCAGAACTTTGGTTACGAGTGAAACGGAGAAAGTGATATATATGGCTATTTGTAAGTGTGGGCAAGACCAAGCAACAATTCAGAATTTGCATTAGTGACATGTCAGGGCAATCAGAGATGGGGACAGGGAGTATGCCACAGCATCAGACATAGCAATGAGCAGGGATAAAGAAAATCATGGGTTCCATTTTGTGGGTTTAGAGAGAGTACCAGCAAATCACAGAGGTGGAAGATCACAATAAAAAAAGAATGCTTTTGGATTTATTTAACTGGAGGTTGCTCCTGGCCAGGATTAAACCGGGAGTTGGATTTGACTCCATTCTTGAAGGAATATTAGGCACTGTGAGTTTTACTATGCTAGTACTAGGTTCATATATTTTACCAGTTCACTGCTGATATTAAATTATGTTTTTATTTCCCTTATTGAGGTTTCCCATCCTTTCCTTTCTCCCCAAACCCCCCACCTCCACCTCTAACCAATTCTGGAAGTCCAGATGATATCAGCCCCGACGACTCTAGTATACATTAAAAATTTAACAAGAAAACATAAGGGCAATAAAAGCATTTAGTAGATAAGTAATTAAGGAATACTATATATGTTCTTTTGCAGATAATTTCAGCACTTGATGAGAACCACCAAATTAGATAAGACTGATAAATGTCCAAAGACTGCCAAGATGGTATGAAAGGAGCAAAGTTTTTAAACTCTGTTACTTGCAATACTTTGCATGATTTTGCACCTGCTTTTCTCAGCACTTTATTATCATGCTTTGCATTAATATGTACTGGGAGGACTTCGTGTGTTTGTTTTATGTCAGGTTGGTCTACTGGTCCCCGTTTTTTAACTGCGCTAATTTATGCTAATTAATTATTTGAATACAGAGCACCGATCCCATTTTGAACCTTTAAATACTGTAATGTTTTAGGTGGTGGCACCTTTGAAAAAGCATAAAGATGACTACGCGAAATGTTGGGTATACCTGATGTGACCTGCCAGCATGTCCTTGTACACGCTTCTCTACAATAAAATTGCCTTTTTGCACCAAGCCTGCCCTGAATGAATACTGCCCAGATGGGGGAAAGGAACAAAGGTGCGGTGTGGGATGACATCACAGAGGACCTGTCAGTTCGGAGGGGTATCAGTTTTTTTGTATGTACTGTGACTATTGTAACTGTGCACCCCCACCATGGTGCGGCTGCTTCCTGTTCCAAATTGTTACAATCTCTACTGTGAGACATTCATTTAAATCTGAATCAAGGAGGGCAAGCAGTTTGCTGAGCTAAACTCTAGAATATTTTAACTTTTTACAAAGAACCTATATAGGACACCAATACAGACTACAGGAGTTGGTTCTATTAAAGTACATTTCTATGTGCATTTAAATACCCATCAAGGCAGCACAGAGACCTTAAGTTGTATGTAGATGTGCAAAAGGGGGGCATAGGAAGGCACTGGGAGGAAGAGGAAAACTACAGATGGGAAGGGTGGGAGGGAGTCTGTGGTAAAGAGGACGTTTTCTATGACTGCAGTATATGTTGTTTGTTACTGCAGCAGTTCTAAACAACATGCAGAGATGTGCCTGAATTTGAGCAATGCCCAAGTAGATTAAGCAGGAACTGTCAATACTTGGTCTATTTCACAATAGCTGAATGACAAACATCTCAAAGCTACAGGTCAGCAAGAATTACAAGTACAGAAAGAGACATGACTAATATAACAAATGAAACAATACTTTGAAGAGATGCAGTATAAGAGTGTTAGCACTAGCAGAAACTTACTGACCTAAGCGCATCTGATTAAGAGAAGAACTACTGTATCTTGAGTAATAGTAATGTATCCCCTCACCAACCTACTTCACATCTGCAAACCAGCCTTGGTTCCATGACCTATCCTCAATTAACAGTTTGTAAAAGAATAAATACCTAGTTAGCCATGCATTATAGACAAGTCATTGGGGTACACAATGTACAAGTACACAGTGTGGGGGTTAGTTAATAACAACAACAAAAATCAAAAGAGACCTAGGAGTAATTATATCAGATGACCTAAAGGTGGGCAAGCAATGTAAGAAGGCAGTAAGGAGGGCTGGGGGGATGCATGGGGAGAGGCATGAACAGTAGAAAACAGGAAGTTGTTATCCCTCTGTACAGACAAGGAGACAGACCCCATCTGGAGTACTGCATGCAATTCAGGAGACCCCATCTCCACAAAGACATAGACAGAGTGGAGGCTGTTCAGAGGAGGGCAACCAAAATGGTGCAGAGCCTGCACCAGAAGACATACGAGGAGAGACTAAAGCAGCTTAATATGTATACCCTTGAGGAAAGGAGGGAGAGGGGGGACATGATAGAAACTGTCAAGTATCCCTCAAGGGAATTAACAAAGTACAAGAGGGTAGTATCTTTCAGAAGAAAAGATGTGCAAGATCAAGGGGGCACAATTTAAAGATAGAGTGGGGACGGCTCAGAGGTAATGTTAGAAAGTATTTTATTCACAGAGAGGGTTGTGGATGCATGGAACAGCCTTCCTGAAGAGGTTATGGAGTCAGGAACAGTGGGAGAATTCAAGAATGCATGGGACAGGCCTAAGGCAATTCTAGTGGGGGGCAGGAGGAAGTAAGCTGTTGATTAACTAGAATCTGCAGCTTATCCATCAGGTAGGGAAATGGGCAGACTAGGTGGGCCAGGCGGTCCTTATCTGCCATCACATTCTATTTTTCTATTGTACATCCTATACATGTTGAAAATGTGTATAATATGAAAACAAAGACCGCTACATACAGGCGGCATGATCCATAGTCACAAGGTGTGGTGGTGGAGGAATAAGGTGATGCACAAGTAGTTCCCCTTCCAACATCACAAATTATGGCAATTCACCAAGGTGGCAATATGTGGGTAGGGGGCAAAGTTTCATTTTGCAACTGGATATTCCAGATGTTATGTGGTGCAAACAGAATTTGTCCCCCTAACATGGTGGAATGGAACTAGCACAGGGGTCAGTTCATGGCAGTGGCATGGTGCTACGCAATGCACATTACCCTGCCCTAGCAGAGTTACTACCACAGTCATCCCCACCCCCAATGGTACCTTATGTCCCACTCCATGTTCTTAATTTTCAGTTCCACACCAGGCCACCTTAGTGGTTCAGTGGCCTTTAGATTGCAAAAGTAAGATTAGATTTGCTCCTGTGTGTCCAGTGGATGCCTCATCCCTAGCCTGTCCCACAGAATTCATTTGGCACCGCAGCATTTGTTCAGTCTTGCAAGCCAAGCACCCCCTGTAGAACTGCTTCCAACAGTAGGACCTGCATCAGCGGTCACTGTGGCTTGCACCCAGAGGTGAAAGAGACTGTGAGATGCTGTGAACAGCCAGCAGCTCAGTTGCATTCTGGTTCCCTCATTATCTTGGCTACCCCCCCATCCCTTTCCCTTTGCTGGTGTGGTGCTCACTGTGCCAGTGCAAGAAAAGTCATGTGTCCCCTTTGTGTATAGAGCAAAGGTGTACTAAGTTGAACTATGGTGCAAAGAGGCCCCTGCGACCATGCTACACAGATGATTTGTAACTGTGTATGGGCCAGGGCCCCTGAATTTGTTTCCTGATTCAGAAGCCTCAGCACATCAGAGATGCATTCAACTACACATAACACGAAGAACTAATTTTATCTCAACAGTTATCGAGATGTAGAAAACTAATGAAGGAGAAAGGAGGCAGTATAGCGCAGTGGTCTAAGGCTCTGAGCTGCAAATCTGATGACATCCAGACCTGGGTTTGAATCCCACAGCTTCCACTTGCATACTGTGTGACCCTGAGCAAGTCATTTAACCTCCTTGTGCTCCCAGGTCGCTCCTGTAAAAAAGCTTCCAGCTTAGTGTGCTATACCTGGTTAAACAACTAAATAAATAAATAAATAAAAAATAAAGGAAATGTATAGGTATTTCACTATGTTACGAAAAGTAATTCAGAACTTTCCAGTTTCTTCATTATCTATTATTAATTACACTGATCCAATTAGCATTTCTTACTATATTTACTTTACATTTACAGGAACAAATCCCTTTTTATCACTGAAGCCAGGCTATGATTGGTACAGATAACTCTCATCAACTCCATGACTATGCTGATATGCTGAATTGAGGCAGTATAGCGTAGTGGTTTAAGGCTCTGAGCTGCAAATCTGGTGACATCCAGCAGACCAGACCTGGGTTTGAATCCCACAGCTTCCACTTGCATACTGTGTGACCCTGGGCAAGTCACTTAACTTCCCTGTACTCCCAGGTTGCACCTGTAAAAAAGCTTTCAGCTTAGTGTGTCTCACCTGGTTAAACAACTAAATAAAATAAAAAAAAAATACGTTGTAAGGTCAATGCGCAGACTCCCTGCTGCACCAGTTGGACACCCTCTAACATAGAGCGATATGATTAATTTCTAATGTCCATCGTCGCACACATCACTGCGACCTATGTGCCTCCTTGGGCTGGACTTCATTATCTACTCTCTCACCTGGCTCTACAAAAGCTCTTCTGCTAAAGCTCCCCAGTCTCCCGCTCCGAAGGAATGGCTATGTGCCCTGCTCTCCTGGCCGCTTGGAATAAAGCCCAATCTAACCTCAAACTTCAAAACCTAATTCCCCTAGACAGCTTCAAAAAACTGGTTGACAGCGAATTAGGTGACTCCTGTGCATGTCACTAAGTGTCAGACACCTCAACCCTCACTACTTACATAAGTAACACTCTCTTCTCCAGTTCTCCTTCCTATTACCATCATCCTTACTGACCTACCGTTCCCCACTTCCAGCATCACCCTCAAGTACCTTGCCCTTGCCTACCTACCCACCCCCAGCTACAATCACTTTACTCTTCCCTTCCTTGCTAACTGCCTCCCTTCTCAGACTGTAATCAGATAACATGTCAAATACCCTCTGTTGCTCCATGGTGTAATCTTGTATAATACAAATTGTGTTGTCTGGCTGCCCAGTGTTTTACCATGCATTATCTTCATTGTTCCAACTTATTTAGAGTAGTATTTGTATATATTATGTATTATTTATATTGTATATGTTGTGTGTATATGATTGTCTGTTCAGGACCTCCTTGTAAATGAGTCTGCTCAATGGAGTATTTTTTCTGCCAATAAACTTGAACTATTTATATCCCAACCTGTTTTGTTCTTGAATACAACACATTTCATGTCTAAATCTGTCAGCATGTTTTTATTTTCATGTATTTTTTAGAATCTGACCAATGATGACAAATCCCAGATTCCCATGAAACCTCACCTAAAACCTCATGTGACCGAGAGAACCACGTGTACTCTAAGAATGTTTTTTTCTTTCAGTACACATGCAAAAAGTGTTGCTTGTGCTTCAGGTATATGGCTTGAGCAAAAATACGATAACTGTAGAACTACATAGAAACACAGAATTTGATGGCAGATAAGGACCGCCTGGCCCACACAGTCTGCCCATTTCCCTACCTAATGGATACGCTGCAGATCCTAGTTAACCAGCAGCCTACTTCTTTCTACCCTCACCCCCTAGAATTGCCTTATGATTGTCCCATGCATTCTTAAATTCAACCACTGTTTTTGACTCCACAACCTCCTCCGTAAGGCCATTACATGCATCCACAACCCTCTCTGTGAAAAAATACTTCCTTACATTACCTCTGAGCCACCCCCCCCCATCTTCAAATTGTGCCCCCTTGTTCTTGCACACCTCTTTTTTTGAAAGATGCTACCCTCTTGGACTTTGTTGATTCCCTTGAGGTACATGAAAGTTTCTATCATGTCCCCCCTCTCCCTCGAGGCTATACATATTAAGCTCCTTTAGTCTCTCTTCATATGTCTTCCGGTACAGACCCTGCACCATTTTAGTTGCCCTCTTCTGGACTGCTTCCATCCTGTCTATGTCCTTGCGGAGATTGGGTCTCCAGAACTGCACACAGTACTCCAGATGGGGTCTCACCAGCTGTCTGTACAGAGGGATAACAACTTCCTGTTTTCTACTGGTGACGCCTCTCCCTATGCATCCCAGTATCCCCCAGCCCTCCTTACTGCCCTCTCACATTTGCTCCACCTTAAAGTCATCTGATATGACTACCCCAGGTCCCTTTCCATTTTTGTTGTTGTTAGTATCTCACCCCCATTGTGTACTCTTTCCTGAGTTTTTGTTTCCTAGGTGCATTACCTGTACTTCTTAGCATTGAATCTAAGCTGCCACACATTTGACCATTCCTCTAACCTTGCCAAGTCCCTTCTCATGCTTTCCACTCCACCTTGTGCATCAACTCTGTTGCAGATCTTTGTGTCATCTGCAAAGAGACATATTTTTCCTTCCAGTCCCTCTGCAATGTCGCTTATAAAGACACTGAAGAGGACCGGTCCTAATACTGAACCCTGCGGTACCCCACTAGTAACCCCCCGTTCTTCAGAGTGGATGCCATTTACTATTACCCTCTGTGTCCTATTCTCCAGCCAATTCTTTACCCAGGCTATCATCTTGGGACCCACTCCTAGACTGGCTAACTTGTATATTAATCTTTTGTGTGGGACTATGTCAAATGCCTTGCTAAAGTCTAGGTAGGCCATGTCCACAGCCCCTCCCTGATCTACTACTTTGGTCACCCAGTCAAAGAAATCTATTAGATTCATCTGGCATGACCTTCCCCTGTGAATCCATGCTGCCTTGGGTCCTGTGCCCTCTGGCCTCTAGGTACTGACAATTCTTTCCTTCTGAAGTGATTCCATCATTTTCCTATCACTGAGGTTAAACTAACAGGTCTGTAGTTTCCTGCTTCTGCCCTGCTCCCACTTTTGTGAAGGGGAATCACATCTGCCCTCCTCCAGTCCTCAGGTACCACCCCATCCTCCCATGATTTGTTAAAGAGGGTAGTCAGTGGTGTCACTAGTTCTACCCTTAGTTCTTTTAGAATTCTGGGATGAATCCCATCAGGCCCCATTGCTTTGTCCACCTTCAGTTTTAAGAGTTCTTTCAGAACCCTTTCTTCTGTAAATGGGCTGGTATCAACTTCTGTATCCAGAGTGCTTCTATTGTTTGTTTTAGATACCTCCCCCTCTTCATTTGTAAATACTGAGCAAAAATATTTGCTTAGTATCTCTGCCTTTTCACCGTCACCCTCTGCCCCCCCCCCCTTTATTAAGCCTCACTATCCCTTCCTTGGTCTTCCTTCGCTCCCTGATGAACCTAAAAAAGGTTTTATCCCCCTTCTTAACTGAGTTGGCTATCTTTTCCTCGGTTCGGGCCTTTGCTGTTCTGACTGCCTTCCCAGCTACAATCCTCTGTCATGCTCCTTTTGCGATTCCTTGTACTTTCTGAATGCTTTCTTTTTCTCTTGAACCTTCACTGTCACCTCCTTTAAGAACCATAGTGGTTTCTTACATCGTTTTGTTTTATTTGCTTCACACAAAGGCTTGTTACCTCTGTGATGGCAGTTTTTATTATTCCCCATTGTTCTTCCACCCCTCCTTCCTGCCCATTTGCTAGTGCGTTCCTTAGGCACTCACCCATTTTGGCAAAGTCAGCCCTCCAAACAATATTAGTTTTTTGCGTGGCGGGTGTGTTGAGAATAACACTGATTACTCACTACAGATTCAGCACCTAAGAGGAAGACTAAATATTGATCAAGTCAACTGTACTGTTATATTGTGGGGTGAATGTGCATTTAGTGTACATGAAATCAGTAGTTCAGGATTTCTTTTATTTTATATGTGACCCAGGCTCAATTTATACTGCACACATAAGTTGCTCACATGAGCTCTTTACACCACCCATTCATATCAATGTGCCTTTCATAATAAGGTGATAGATCTGTATTTGGAAAACAAAATGCCGTAAGTACAGAAGACCAGCTACAAGGGAACAATGATTTCATAGGAAAAATGTTTTTATAACAGGGAAAACATATTATAATATGTACTATCTTGCAATTCCACATGAAAGGCTCCCAACACCACAATGCTTTATTTTATTAGGATTAGGTTAAGTGGATTGGAAATTGGCTTTCAGGTCGCACTCAGTGGGTAGTGGTCAGAGGGGAGGTCTTGTCTC
The DNA here is from genome assembly GCA_016271365.2 of Neoceratodus forsteri. Lineage (NCBI taxonomy): Eukaryota > Metazoa > Chordata > Ceratodontiformes > Ceratodontidae > Neoceratodus > Neoceratodus forsteri. The sequence goes on from CM057455.1 coordinate 718,860,813, forward strand.
CTAGGGAGGTCATAAGTGGGGTCCCACAGGGATCAGTCCTGGGGCCACTCCTTTTATAACGCCTATATCTCCGATATCAGGAAAGGTATCAGGTGTGAAATGAGTCTCTTTGTGAACAACTCTAAGCTGGGGGCGGTGGTGGAGGGGAAGAGGGAAGACTGGCCCTGTAAGAGGACCTGTATACTCTGGATAGGTGGTCCTGCACCTGGAACTTGAAATTTAACTCCTCCAAGTGCAAGGTGTTACACCTAGGGCGGTAAAACCCCAACTATGTGTACACCCTGGGGGGGGTGAGTTGCAGGCCATGGCATGGGAAACAGACCTAGGAGTCTTGGTGGATGTTAACATGAATAATTCAGAGGAGGGCTGTGGTAAGGGCAAATAGGATGCTGGGATGTATCACTAGGGGGATTACATCAAGGAACAGGGAGGTGACTTTGCCACTGTATAACAGCCTGGTTAGACCACATCTTGACTACTGTGTGCAGTTCTGGAGGCCGCACCTAAGGAGGGACATCCAACTCCTGGAGAGGGTTCAGAGGAGAGCAACCAGAATGATCCGGGGCCTGAGGGATATGTCATATGGGGAAAGACTAGGGGAGCTCAGCCTGTTCTCGCTGGAGGAGAGGAGGGACTAGGGGGACATGATTGAGGTCTTCAAGTACCTCAGGGGAGTAAATAAGGTAAGCCGAGATAGGATATTTCGACTGAAGGAGGGTGGAATCACTTGAGAACACAGTTGGAAGACTGAGGATGGTAGGATTGGGGGGAAAGAAGGAGGAGGAGGTACTTCACCGAGAGAATGGTGGAACTGTGGAATGCACTGCCCGGGGAGCTGGTACAGGCAGCTACGGTGGAGGGATTCAAGAGAGGGTGGGACAGGTGTAGGCAAGGGGCGAAGCAGAGACTGGTTTGCCTGGGGGGGGAGCAGGACTGGGGGATGGAGTAACAGTGGAAGGAGACAGATAGAGGGCTATGGTACTCAATCAGGGTGAAGAAGCACAAGCAGATTTGATAGACCAATAGGCCTACTCTGCTGGCATCTAGTATGTTAGTACGTTAGATACACTTGCAGAATTGAAATCACAACGTTCCAGTGATGATAACAAGAGACGCTGTGATGATATACACAGAGGGAGTTGTAGAGAATATGATTTATCACTTGGAGAATGTCAGTCCATGACTTGGATTTGTGTACAAATCGGGAGCGAGAGAGAGAGCACACTTGCCCTTCGGAAATAGATGGGAAGGAGTCACTGAGGTACTGTACTATGCACAATGATATAGCAAAGGGGACAGGTGGGTTAAAAATGCTGATTAAGCCTTAACAAGTTACTACTGAACACAACCAAAACTCAGGATGTACTTTTCAGTTCTTTCCCGAACTAAAGAGCTGTCTGACCCCCTTTTCTTTCTCATGTACTGATGGTACCCTCCTTTCCTCAATATCCTCCATCAAAGACATACAGTACATGGCTTAAACATCATATCATGGTGCACAGGCAGCAGATGATACACTGACAGTCAGTATAATTTCTCAGCAAGACTGTGACTGCTTTCGCATGTGAGCTCTATGCTACCCATTATAGCGTGCAACTGTTAAACGTATCGAACTGGTAGACTGAAGGAAAAAAAAAAAAAGACACTTCAAATTAAGTGTCCTGTGTCAGAAACAGAGTGTGGTATAAAAGATGGGTCTAATAACATAATATTCAGCATCCATGGCTGCCAGGTTTCCTTAAATTTAGCAGAATGATCATGGATTGATCATCCACCCACTGTTTCAGCATGGGAGGTGCCTTCATTAACCACAACCAGGTTTTAGCTTTACAGGCTGTTACTGATGCCGTATTAAAACAGTATTTTAATGTTTCCCCGAATTTTGGATCCCCTTGGGGGGGTATAAAGAAGTTCAAAACTGGCAAAGATGGAGAACGTCTGAGTAGAGTTGTTGCATATATGAGACCCTACCTCCGACCAACAGAAGAAGGTGAGTTTTTGACAGGTCCAGAAAATCTGTCCATTGTCCACCTTATGTTCTTCACATCTCCTCCAGCAGTCCCTCACAGTTGTCTCATGCAGGATGCCTGCACACCCAGGACCCACAGGTACTGGTTATAGGATTTCCATGAGAATTCTCTCCAAAAGGGTGGATAACATGATTTGTACTGTCAGTACAGAAAATTTAGACCATTCTTCATAGCTGATTTGGACTGAAGGTGCTTATTCCACTTGTCCAATATTAACTGGGTATCCATATTACCTAGCTTCAACAGCCTTTTATAGAAAAGTTTCCAAGTAAACGACTCCATCTATTCGCTATGATAGCCTTCTTCAACATAGTGTAGATCTGCCCTGGGAGATCTGGCAATTTTGCTCCGTCTCTACCAAAAGTAGGAACAAATTTACAACTGTCAAACAAATGTTCTTGATTCGTTAGACTATATTTAGTCTGGAGATTTCCAAAGGGAAGAACCACATTAACATCTAGAAATTGAAAAATATGTCCCAGTCCTACTTGTCTCCACCTGCGAAAGGTGTGGTTGATACTGGAGGAGGTAGAATTTATGTCAAGCCATATTTTGGCACAAAAACTGCAGTTTGAAATTTAGGGGTAGTGCCAAGTTTCCTCCAAAGTTGCCACGTACTTGCCATACTGGTCATACAGTAAAATCCATCAACAGAGGATGCATCAAAGGGTATACAAAGATGTACTTGAAGACATCATGAAGATCACTCAAATGAAATTCTGTATGCTTCCAGTATGGCCTGGGAAAAAGTGAAAGCCAGTAATAAAGAACCATTAGATGTAAGGCTATGGTATATTTTATATGTGGTAGACTGAGCCCACCTTTCTAACGTGGGAGTTGCAAGGCTGAGACTCATATCCTCAGGGGTTTTTCATTCCAAATACACCCTGAAATCAACCTGTTCCATGACTGGAAATAAAACTGGGCAGGTATTAAAGGCAAGGTCTGTAAAAAATACAATAACCAGGATAGCATATTCATCCGAACTATGACCACTCTAGCAAACAGGCCGAGAGGCAATCAGGTCCAGACAAATAGAGGTAATGGAGTCCAGAGAGATCTGTTGTCACTTGTATAATAGGTTCTAGATTTAATAATTCCAAATGTTATAGGTTGTGGGGAAGGAGAACCCCTAAATATTTAACTGCTGACTTATTCCATTTAAACTGATACTTGGATCTAAGCTCAGCCCCAGAATCATAATAAAACCGTAAGCCTTCTGTTTTTTTGTATATTTAACTTAAATGCTACTACAACCTCAAAATTAATTAGCTCTTCCCATAAAGCTGGGAGTGGTTACTCTGTGGATAACTAAGCAGTCAACATATCACCTGCATAATGTGTAAGTTTAAACTCTACTCTGCCTACAGGTATGCACTCTATCTCACCATTCCTGCTGATTATTTCTACTGATGGTTCTATGCATGAGGCAAACAATATCAGGGGCAGAGGGCATCCCTGTCCTGTCCCCTTCTCCAGATGCACAGGTTGGGACAAAGATACATTTATAGGAATCCAGGCTTGTGTAACCTGATATAAATTTTGCAATATAATATATATGTTTTCTGAATGTCTTCTAACCTCCGATCCCGCTACACCCTAAACTACCTCCCTACACTTACGCACCCCCCTCTCTCGTATGCCTATATCAGTTTGTATCTTCAATCCCTGCAACTTTTGAAAGTCTTCTACTCCGATGACATGGCTTAATTTTGCTGCATTATAATTCTCTGTATAATCTGTGTCTGTGTACTCCACTATTTGTAAAGATATTTTAGGATTTTTCATTGTATCTAACCTAGCTACTATGTCTAGCCATACTGTTTCTTGTGTTAAGTAACCCTGGACTGTGTAAACCAATTCCAATGTTTTTTTATTGTCTTTTTTATGAACTTTCGATGTGGAAGCTTTGTAAAAGAGCCTATGTCTCAAAGGTTTTAATTCTGAATTCCCAATAAATATAAATGGTGCCGGGAACAGAAAGTTCAAGGGTGTCCCATAGAAATGGCCAGGAAATCCTGTCAAATGCCTTCTCCGCATCTCACTTGATCACCACAGTCAGCAAGGTCCTCTTTACAACATATTCCAATAACAAAAGGGTCTGCCAAATGTTACCAAAAGTCTATCTGGCTTGTATAAACTCTGACTGATCTATGCTAATGTTTGTTAGGAGTATGGGACCCAAACTGCAGCTAGCACTTTGGGTGTGGGTGGCTGTTTGTGTTTGTCTGTGTCTGTAGCTTAATTTTTTGGGATTTACAAGATTTTCAGCTTGGAGTAACTACACCATTCTTGCTCACTACATTTGTGAAGGTCTCCTGGACTGGATTTCTGCAAAGCATCGCCACAAGGTATTTGCATTTTCAGTTTAAAATCAACTTTTTGGAAACTATCCCAAGCAAAACAGAAGTCAAGCAACTAGATCTGACAAACTCCAGTGACTCTGGGTCCTGCTCAAATCCACAATTTCGTCTGGCTTGCTCCTAAGGGATCTATTTGTGGGCTTTTAAACAACCTCTTTAAATAACAAAGAAAGCACAAGGACAAATGAATTTCACATCCTGCACTTGTACCTGAGTAGGTGTGCCCCAGGCTATCAATGTAATGGGACTGGGAGTGCATGCCTGCAAGGTCTTGCACAGCCAAAGCCTCTTGTCAATATCTGCCTAGCTGTGACCCTGGGTGACCTCTGTCATAAGTTGTACCAATAGCCCAAGTGGCACAGAAAGAAACTGAACTGTGCATTCCTGTGTTTGTTAGCTGTGTCTACAGTGGGGAAGCGGGTCACTGTCGGTGACCAGAGAAAGGAGAGTGGAGAGCTGCGTGGAGCTGTGGCTGCAGTCGGCAGCAGGGTCGAGGTTGGTGATCTGAGGAGGGACAGCTGAGCTGTTTGGAGCTGAACTAGCAAGGGGCACTGGTGGCAGTCCGGCGACTGAAGCAGGGACGGACGGCCGGCCAACTGCAGACAGTGGTGGAGGATCAGGCCAATCAGGGAGAGAGGTGCCAAGGTGGTAGGCTTTAAAATTAGCCACCCAGACCGATAGAAGGACTGAAAGTGGGAGCAAGGAGCATCCTGAGCTAAAGAAATCACTGTGAGGAGCTGGTCTGCAGCAAAGGAACTGGGTTCTACATTTCTCCACAGGGGACTTGGACTTCAGCCTCGGTGGATATGGGAAATTGACACAGACACTAAGAAATCCTTCACAAAAGAGCTGAAATTGAGGTGAAATGAACTGGGTCGAGACTACTGACACTGGAGGTGCTGGAAACTTGATCTTGGACTCCTGACACTGGAGGTGCTGGGGATTTGGACTTGAACGTGGTGGCTATGGTTATTAATTCTTGATGCCTATGGTTTGAACATGCTTTATTTTTCCTAAAAAGTCTTGACTGTGGGTTGGGGCTGAGAAGGGAGTGAGGGTCGGGGCCCAAAAAATACAAAAATACATAAGGGTGATTTTAGGACTGTAACTAAGTATCACGGAAGAAACGGTAGGGCAGCACAGAGGGAGGGGCGACCAAGGAAGGGGGATCTTTGGCAGGGTGGTGGGGTGCAATGGCTGTGGAATGGCAATGATCCTAAATTGGGCTTGGAGGATGGGGGCTGTATGATGTGTAAGCAGCTCACTCAGCTGAGAGAGGAAGTGGTGGGGCTAAGGTGGGGTTAAATTGGGGGGCTGGGAAATGGGGGAGAGACCAGGACGGTATAAGCCAAGGAACGAGTGGGAAGGGCTGAGTTGATTCACTGGAGGAGCAGATACACTGTTCCGGAAGTTAAAGGCTTGGGAGGGAGAGGACGGAAGGGGATCCAGAGGGGATAGACCAGAGGTGGTAACAGACAACAGCAAGTTCAGATTTGGGACAGTAACGCCCGAGACAGGAGGAAAGATGTTAGTGGGAACTGACAGCAGGAAGTCTAGAGGCATAAAAATTATGCCTGTGGCTAGAGAAAAAGGGGGTCAGTCAGTGATCAGGAGGAATGGAAGACAGTAGGCTCGGGAAAAGGCAGACAGATGCCCAGTATGAAGGACAACACAGGCATAGGTGAAATGGGCCAGAGGGTGGAAGTAACAAATTGTTTTACCCTCCTAGGTATACTAGTCGAGGACATTGGAGAGGAAGGGGTCCAGCAGGGGCCATCAGAGAAGGGGGATACAGAGTGGCTGGGGAACGTGGGTGGAAAGATCTCAGGTGCAGTGGAAGGGGGGGAGGAGGGGGCAGGCACATCGCATGCAGGAGAAGGGGCGGAGGAGGGGGACGGGCACATTAGGGACACACTAAAAGGTGGCACTAGGGCAACTGTGGCATAAGAAAAGGGGACAGAAGGAAACATTGGAAGAGCTGGAGTTGAGCTCCTGGGAGGCTGAAAATGAACTGGAGGAAACCCTGCAGGGTAGGAGCTGCAGTAGGAGCCTGGGGCATGCGCCGGGCAGGGTGCAGGAGAGGGGAAATATGCAAACAGGGCAGGTGTAAGGAGGAAGACTTCCCCATGTGGGGTATGGTGCTCAAACCCTTCTGAAAAGATGGGCAGGACAGGAAAAGTTGGAGGGGGATCAAGCACAGTTGGCACAATCTCGCAGAGCGATCATGCAGACAAGGGAAGGCCAGGAGCATTTTGGGGGGGGGGGGTGTCAGGTGAAATTGGATCATGTTCAAGCAGTGAAGCAGGAGGGGTATGCAGGGATGAAGGAAGCCAGGCAGAAGTACAAGGGATGAAGAGGTACAGGAGTGGGGAGTCTGATGAGAGGCTAAAGGGAGAGGGTGAACAGGTACAGATGCTGGGTGTGAGTAAAACTCATGATAAGCTAGGTGATGGGGAACAAAAGATGAGCAGGGGCAGAAATCAAGTCAGGATGCAACATGAGGAGGAGTCCAAAGGGAGCCAAACCCCACGACACAAAGCTAGAGTACAAAAGGACACCCAGGAAGCAGGGGGCAGTAGAGTGGCACTCTTGGGGGACTCAATAATTAAGGGGCTAAAATGGGGAAGGAAGGGCGCAAAAAACAATGCAGTATGGGTACAGTGCATGCCAGGGAGGACGGCGCTGGAGGTGAGGCATCATATTCCTTCCTGGGGTAAGCAGCAGGATGAAAAGACACATCTGGTGTTTCACCTGGGCACAAATGACTTGGAAGGGAACAGTCTGATGAAGGTACAGGCACGGTTCGAGGAATTTGCTAGGTTCTGTAGGAGCAACACTGTTTTTCCTTCTGTTTCCTTCTCTGAGGTGTTGCCAGTACCAAGAGCAAGCACACCCAGAAAGGAGAAGATAAGGGCATTCAACAACTGGTTACAAGGTTGGTGCAGTCGGATGGGGTTTGGCTGGATAAGTGACTGGAGCTCTACATGGGAGGAATAGGGGCTGTATGCTCAAGACAGGCTGCACCTGAGCTCTTCAGGGGCAGCTGCACTAAACAGTAAACTGGGGAACTTCATGGCAAGGAAGTTCAATTTAAACTAAATAAGGGGGGTGGCTAAGGACAGGGTCAGCCTTACGTGAGGCGCAGCAGAGAGGCTATCAGCCCCCCCCCAAGTCACAACACTCACCAAGGAAACATTGGCAGCAGGGAAGGACGGGATGGGGCTACATGTTGGAGGGCTTTGGTTGCAAATGCCAGGAGCCTGGGGAACAAAATGGGAGAACTGGAGGCCACCATGATGGAGGAGAACCTAGACATTGTAGCAGTGAGTGAGACTTGGTGGAATGAACGCTATGCCTGGGAGACGGTGATCCCAGGGTATCGGTTGTTTAGGAAAGATTGGGAGGGGAACGGGGGAGAGGGGTGGCATTATATATCAGGGAAGGGACTGGGGCCATGGAAGGGCAGGATGAGGAGGGGGAAACAGAGATAATGTGGGTCACCCTAGACAGGGGACAGGTGGAAAACCTGTGTGTTGGAGTAGTCTATAGGCCTCCTATGCAGGGGGAGGAAGGAGATAGACACTTTGTAGAATCAGTAGCAAGGATGGCACGGAAAGGAGAAATTGTGCTAGTTGGGGACTTAAACCTTCCGGACATCAACTGGGAGGCTCAGACAGCAATCTCCGCAAGGAGCAGGGGCATCTTAGAGGCTCTTCAGGGCATGTTCCTGCAACAAAGGGTCAGTCAGCCCACTACAGGTGTAAACCTGTTGGATGTGGTCCTCACAAATGGGGACAGTGTGGAGGAGGTGGAAGTGGGGGAAGACCTTGGCACCAGTGACCACAGGGCTGTCAGGTTCAGGGTGAGAGCGGGCAGGGAGAGTGTTAGGACAAGAACCAAGGTAATGGACTTCAAAAAGGCTGACTTTCATGGAATGAGGAAGATAGTTGGGGAAGAAATGTTGAGGATAGGAGATGTGCAGGGGGTGGAGGAATTATGGGCAGCCATCAAGAGAGGGATATTTAAAGTCATGGACTCATGTATAAGAAGGGTAAGAAAGAACAGAAGACAGGTAGGCCCAGATAGAAAAGACCTCTATGGTTCACTAGAGAGGTGGCGTTAGGGGTCAAGGAGAAGACAAGAGCACTCAAGAGGTACAGGAGGACACAAAAGGATGAGGACAGGGAAACCTACAGGGGAAAAAAGAAAGGAGGCTGGGCAAAAGATAAGGAGGGCTAAGGAGGCCACTGAGGAGAGGATAGCGAAGCAGGCAAGGAGGGAGGACAAAACCTTCTTTAGGTACGCTGGAGAAAGGAGGAGGGCAAAGCATGGGATTGGAAGGATAAGGGAGAAAAGTGGAACAATACTGGAAGGGGACTATGAAAAAGCAGAGGCATTAAACAGCTATTTCGCCTCAATCTTCATGGAGGAAAGGGAGGGTAGGGGACCAGGAAGGGGTGGGGAGGGTGACAGCCACAGGCAGGTGGCTGTGGCAGAATTCACTGCTGAAGGAGTAAGGGAACAGCTGGGTAGACTTAGGGTAGACAAGGCAATGGGGCCTGATGGAATACACCCCAGGGTTCTCAAGGAGGTGAAGGATGAACTGGCGCCATATCGAGCAAGGCTGTTTAACTTGTCCTTGGTCACAGGGGTGGTGCCAATGGACTGGAATAGGGCAGAGGTGGTCGCACTACATAAGGGGGTGGGCGGAAGTAAAAATTACTCACCTTAGTAATGTTGTTTCTTCTAATGGAGTCTTGCTATATTATGACAGTAGCAGTTTGTCCCACCACTAGAACTGCTCCGGAGGTGAAATGGTTAATACCATTCCAAAATAGAACTTTGAGCACGAGCTCTAAGAAGCAGCTCTATCTGTGTAATTTCAAACCTGAACTGTCAGATCTTTACGAGCAAAACTCACTAAGGTCTGTGTGGAAGCTGTAACCTACACTAGCCAAATGGCTACCTAAATATTAATAACCATTGCTGGTCCCAACACCCAAGACTCAAGTCAGGGGACCAGAACTACTAACACAATTCTAACAACATGAGAATAAAACAACAGTATAATAAAACACACACACCCCAAACTCCCAAAAGGGAGAAATGCTAAAAGGGTATAAATAGTGCCACACTAAGTTGCCCGCACCCCACCCAAGTAGAAGTTCTGAGAGGGGCAGGTTGGTGGGGTCATATAAAGAAGACTCATTAGAAGAAACAACATTACTAAGGTGAGTAATTTTTCTTCAAACAACATGAAGTCTTGCTATATTATGACAGTAGCAGACTACACAGCAGTACCTCCATGGAGGAGGGCAGAACCTACTTAGGGAATAGGCTCTGAAGAACAGCTGTGCCAAACCGAGCATCTCTCCTGGCCTGGACATCCAGGGAGTAATGCTTGGTAAAAGTGTGTACCATTTTCCAAGTAGCAGACTGGCATATCTCTAATATAGAGGGATGTCTCTGGCAGCAGCTAGAGACGCAGCTGTACCCCTGGTAGAATGGGCCCTCAAGCCAGAGGGGGGATCTCTGCCCAGTTTCTGATAACAAAATTGGATACAAGAGACAATCCACCTGGCAACTGATCTCTTAGTGGCAGGTTTGCCTTTCCCAACTTCACCATAGGTAAGGAAAAGTTGGAGGATTCAACCTGTGACCTTTGGTACGCTCTATATAGTAACTAAGAGCTCTCTTAACATCCAGGCTGTACAACCTCCTCTCACCAGAAGAGGACTGATCAGTGAAAAATACTGGAAGGGAGATAGATTGGTTAAGATGGAAATCTGAAACCACCTTAGGTAAAAACTTCCTATTAGTCCTAAGGACTACCTTATCCCTGTGGAAAGAAATAAAGTCAGTTTCCACTGACAAGGCTTGCAACTCACTTATGCATCTAGCAGAAGTGATAGCCACCAGAAAACAGTTTTCCAAGTTAGATACTTAAGCTCTGCAGAAAACAGAGGTTCAAAAGGGGTTGCATTAACTGGGCAATACAAACATTAAGGTCCAGGCAGGGGCCGGTTCTCAAAGGGTGGATTAGTATGGAGTAATCCCTTAAAAACTTGGAAAAACAGGGTGAGTGGAAAGAAGGGATGACTTTCCTGCTGACACAAAAGCAGATACAGCTGCCAAATGGACTCTCAGGGTAGCTGGTCTGAGACCCAAGGAATTAAGATGGACCATGTAATCTAATACAATGGGCAAATCAGCAGATTCTGGGGAAATATTTCTCCCAGCACACCAAATGGAAAACCTTTTCCATTTAGAACTATAAGTAGCCCTAGAGGAAGGCTTTCTGGAAGCCTTTAGGATTTCAAGAACACCTTGAGAGAGGTGTAAATCAGCAACTCTAACTCCTCAAGAGCCAGGCCTTGAGGTTGAGGGATTGAGGTCCGGATACCAAACCCTTCCCTGGGCACAAGTTAACAGGTTGTGAATCCTGGGGAGGCAAAGGGAAGATGGATTGTCAGTGACAGAAGGAGTGGGTACCAGGGCTGCCTGACCCATCCGGGCAATCAGAATCACCCTGCAAGGTTGAGATCTGATTTTGACTAATACTTTGAATAGAGAGGGAAGGAGGAAAGCATAAAGAAACTTCCCTCCCAATCCAGGAGAAGGGCATCCAGGGGACTGAGCCCAACACTGGAGGCCTGCAACAGAACAGAGGAAGTTTGTGATTGTCTGGGGCTGCAAAAGATCTATCTGAGGGTGCCCCATCTGGCAAAGACTATCCCCAGCACTTGAGGATCCAGGGACCATTGTGATGGCCCTGGGAAATCCTGCTGAGAGCATCCGCTAGGACATTGTCCTTCCCTGAAGATGAACTGCTATGAGGGAAGTGTTCAGGAATAGGCCAGAGACCACAACTTATTGCCTCGGTGCACAAGGCCAAGACCGAGTGCCCCCTGTTTGTTGATGTACCACATTGTTGTGGTGTTGTCTGTTCTGACTTGTATCACCTTGTTGTGGACAGATGCAGAAAATGCTTGAAGAGCTAAAAGACAGTTCTGAGTTCCAGCAAATTGATGTGGAGCAGAGATTCCTGGGGACCACACTCCCTGAGTGGAAAGGTCGCCCATGTGGGCTCCCAACCCAGAAGGGAAGCATCTGTAGTGAGAGTCAAATAGAGCAGGGGGAATGAAGGGACCCCAATCTTAAATTGCTCTGATCCTGCCACCACTGGAGGGCCTGGATCAAGGTCTGAGTCACTGGGACCAACTTGAAAGGGGGTCTTCTCTGAGACCAAAAGGTTCTCAAGTGAAACTGAATGTCTCATCTGAAATCTTGCTCCTGCACAACAGCTGTGGATGCAGCCATGTGTCCCAGGAGCTGCAGAAAGTGTCTTGCTGGTCGAGAGACCTGCAGGGTGAAGGAGGAGGCCAGAGTCACTAAATTGGCCACCCTTTCTAAGGGAAGAAAAGCTTGGCAGCCTTGTGTCCAACTCTGCCCTATAAAGGTGAGTACCTGGACTGGTTCCAGAACCGACTTTGGTAGATTTAGCAGAAAGCCCAGGGAGGTGAGAAGCTGCTGGGTAACTTGCAGGTGAGATTTTACCTGTTCTGGGAACTGGCCTACAATGAGCCAATCGTCTAGATAGGGAAAAACAGCAATCCTTTGCCTCCTTAAGTGAGCCACTGCCACTGCTAGACACTTTGTGAATACCCTTGGGGCAGAGGTAAGGCCGAAGGGCATTGCTCTGAACTGGTAATGACCTGAGGGTAGTTCGAATCTGAGGTACTTTCGATGGGAGCTTCTGATTAGGACGTGAAATAGGCATCATCTTGAGGTCCAGGGAGGCTAACCAGTCCCCTGGCCTTAGGGAGGGTAAAATCATTGCCAGAGTTACCATTTTGAACTTTGGTTCAAAAGATGCTTGTTCAGATATCTGAGGTCTAATATGGGCCGCCATTCTCCTGTCTTTTGGGGTAAGGAAGTATCTGGAATACAGACCCCTGCCCTGGTGCAGGGGAGGAACCTTCCACTGCTCTGAGAGCCAACAGGGTTGAGACCTCTGCTTCCAGAGCAAAGGTCTCTGAAGCACTTGCAGGTAAAAGTCTGGTTCTCAACTTGAAAAACTTTTTGAAGTTGAGAACCAGACCCTGGCTTACTACTTCCAGAACCCACTTGTCTGAGGTTAAAAGAAGCTCCAGTTCTGACTGAAGTAAGCCAGCCTGCCCCCTACCGGTAAAGGAGACCGGCCCTGGGCACCCCATCAGGGTGCCTGCTTAGCAGGAGCTTTAGGCTGAGGGGTGGAGCAGGCCTGCCCACCCCTCGCCTGCCTCTCTTCTGAAGAAGCCCTCTGAGCATAGGCAGAGGCCTGAGTCTGGTAAAAGGCTCTGTGAAAAGGCCTCCCCTACCCCTGGGGGTATGCCTCTGAGGAGTGGCTTGCTGCCCTTAGCTTGGGCACTTTTGTAAGTAGTCCTATATTCATCCATCTTTTTCATGTAATTCTCTGTCTGCTCCCAAACAGAGAATTTCCCACCACAGGAAACCCATAGCCTTAGTCTGGGTATCCTGTGACAGACTAGTACACCTGAGCCAGGACAACCTGTTTAAAGCTACAGATGTGGCCATGACCCTAGAGGAAACATCATTAACATCCACAGCAGCATGAAACTGTACCTTAGAAGCCTCAATGCCATCAGCAGCCACCTGTTCTAGTTCGCTAGCCAGCTGGCCATGGGCTTGCTTGGCTAATTCCATAACAGTATCCCATCTAGATTTCTGATACCTAGCTACATAAGCCATATAATTTGCTTGCCTGAGTCCCAGAGAGGCTGCCATATACTGTTTTCCAAGAATGGCATCAATCTTCCTGGAATCTTTGTCAGGAGGATGTGAAGCCAGGGGATATTAGCTTTATCACAGGCTGCAGCCTGAACTACCCTAACATGACTGCATTGCTGAGAAAGGAATTCTGTATCAGGACCTGACAATGTGTACCTTCTGTCCATCTTTTTATCTACAGGAGGCACAGAATTAGGAGCTTTAAAATTTTATTGTTTGCTTCCTAAAAGACTTATGCAAAGGAATAGACAATCTCCTAGACTCTGGAATATCCATCATTTCTACAAAATCAGGCTCCTCTTGCTCATCCACAGCTTCTTCCAAGGGAAGCTGGAGGGTTTCAGCAACTTTTTTGTAAAACATAAAATGAGATGGGGACTCCGATAGCATAGGGGGAGATTCTAGAGGTCTGTCTGGGGAAATGTCCGGTTCAATGGGCACACCCAGACCTTCCCAGCCACATTCATACTGTTCATAATCATCCTCCCCCTCCTCTGGTTCATAAAATTCCTCAACATCATATTCCTGAACCACTGGAACCGGACGAACCGACCTTTTGCCAGATAGTGGCGGTTCGGACGAACCTGAGACGTGACTGGACAATTTGTATGGCTTTTGCTATCTCTGCAGCAGTTGGAGAAGGGTTTTGACTCCAACCTGCTGACTTTCTTGTTTTCTTTACTGGAATTGGTTCCTCAGAACCAGCTTTTCTTTGCCGAGAAGTCTGCAGCCCTGGTCGAAGGGCACTCCCTCAGTTCGGTTGGCACGGTGCCGGGCTGGCCATCCGGTCAGCGACTTTTTACCCTCGCTCCTGAGCCTGCCCAATCTCTTTTCCAGGGTGGCTGCAGGGAAATTCTTACATATCAGACAGTCTGACTGGAGGTGGTCAAACCCCAGACAATAGACACATGGTGTGTGGGTCAGCCTTGGCAAAGACTTCCCATAGACATCACAGTGTTGAAACCCAGTGGGCCGGGTTTTTCTTTTGGGTTTCTCAGACATAATGCCAGCCTAACCAGAAAAACTTGCCCTTTAAACGGCAGTGCCAGGCAAGACACCCTTATCGGTTCCTAACCGTGTCACGGGTATTGGAAAACACCGTAATAAAATCCGTTTTTTTTAGAACCGATAAGAACCAGGTACCGCACTCTAAAATGTTAAACTTTAAAGTTAATAAGTTTTAAACCCAGCTGATCGGTTCAAAACCGAACCGATAAACTTACAAGTTCCACACAGACAAAACCTTTAATTTACTTACGATTACCACAGACAGAGCTTGAACCAAACGGTTTTACGGTTAAAATAAAACTATTCTCGGTTGAATCGAACTGAGAAAACACTGTTTAAACCGAGAAATGAACCGAGCAGTAGGAGAAATCTCCGGAGCGACTGTTCACTGAGGCGGAGTAAAGAATCTGACAGTTCAGGTTTGAAATTACACAGATAGAGCTGCTTCTTAGAGCTCGTGCTCAAAGTTCTATTTTGGAATGGTATTAACCATTTCACCTCCGGAGCAGTTCTAGTGGTGGGACAAACTGCTACTGTCATAATATAGCAAGACTTCATGTTGTTTGAAGGATGAGGTCAAAAACTACCATCTTATTAGTCTTACCTCGGTGGTGGGGAAGGTAATGGAAACTCTACTTATGATCAGGTTGACAGAATACTTGGGAGATGAATGGCATGCAGGATGACAAGCAGCATGGCTTCACCAAGGGAAGGTCCTGTTAGACTAACCAGATAAAAGTTTTTCGATGGAGTGACACAGATAGTGGACCAGGGAGGAGCAGTGGACGTGGTCTATCTGGATTTGAATAAGGCCTTCGACATCGTTCTGCATGGTGGAATGGTACATAAGCTGGACAGACTAGGGGTGGACAACAGGATCACCAGGTGGGTGGAAAACTGGTTGAAGGGAAGGAGTCAGACAGTGGTGGTAAATGGGACATATTCCAGGGAACGGGCAGTGACCAGTGGGGTGCCACATGGGTCAGTGCTAGGACCAATACTCTTTAACATCTATGTTAGTGACCTAGCAGAGGGTCTGGAGGGATGGGTGTGCAATTTCGCAAATGATACAAAAGTCTGCAATAGGATGGATTCACCTAGTGGGGTGCAAGCCATGAGGCGGGACCTGGAGAGGCTGCAGAGGTGGTCTGACACCTGGAAACTGAAGTTTAATACACAAAAGTGCTCACTGATGCACCTGGGGAGGAAGAATAGGAGGGAAACTTACTCCCTTGGGGGGTTGGTGATTAAGGTGAAGGAAACAGAAAGGGACCTGGGGATTATGGTATCACATAACCTCAAGGTGGGCAGTCAGAGTAGCAGGGCAGTGGGAAAGGCAAATGGAATGTTGGCCTGCACTGCGAGGGGTTTTAATAGCAGTAAGAGGGAGGTGCTAATGCCATTATACAGAACCAGGGTTAGGCCGCATCTGGAGTATGGGGTACAGTTCTGGATGCCTCACCTATGAAGAGATGTTGAGCTGATGGAGAGGGTGCAGTGAAGGGCAACCAAAATGGTACAAGGGATGCAGAATGTACCCTATGAGAGAAGATTGAAAGGGCTGAATTTGTACCCTCTGGAGACTAGGAGGGAGAGGGGGGACATGATTGAGACCTTTAAGTATCTGAAGGGGAATAAATAAGGTAGAGGGTAACAGCTTGTTCAAATTGAAGAAGGCAGTGAACACGAGGGGACACAGCCTCAAACTGGAAGGTGGGCAATACAAAGATAATGTCAGGAGGTAGATTTTCATGGAGAGGGTGGTGGAGGCCCGGAACAAGCTGCCAAGGAGGTAGTGGCAGCTGAAACGGTGGAGGGGTTCAAGAGGGCTTAGGATAGATTTAAGGGGTTGGGAAATGAGGGGGGGAAGCATGACAGAAGGGGGGAGGGCAGACTAGATGGGCCGTGGTGCCTTTTTCTGCCGTCACATTTCTGTTTGTATCTGTGTAAACTAGAAGCCCACACTGCCATGTAAATCTTATAATCAGCATTCAGGATGGAAACTGGCATATGAGGGCTGGACGGGGTCTTTTCCTGGTTTAGGGATGGCTGATATCGTGGCTCAGTTCCATGACGGGGGATGGGGTCTGGCCATCTTGTATTGTATGAAACATTCTGGCCAGCAGCGGGTGAAGAAGGGGAGAAAAGGATTTACAAAACTCTACTACAACTCTATCTGGCCTAGGACTCTCGCGGTCTTAGCTGCTTTAACAGCTTCTAAAATTTCTGCTTCCAATATTGGTGCAAGGAATGAAACTTTCCGTTCCTCCTGGAAGGCTGGAATTTAGTAAGATAGTGGGAAGGAGTAACTTCCGTATGAAGAAGACAGCAGAAGAAAGCTATTTGGCCTATCTAGTCTGCTCGTATTGCAGGGTCCACAGCTTGAGCTACTGTCCCTGCCCCCCTCCTCACTCCTCCCATCCTCCCTACCCATTTATTTTATCAGTTCTCGGATTACAGTACCTTTGAGCCAGAGGCTCTTTTACAGAGGTTCCACATCAGACAACTATAAAACAAACAGCACCGAATGTTGCATACCCAAGTAAAGAATTATCATACAGTAAATATAAAAATAGTGAATAATGTATGGGGTGGTGTGTGTAAAATTGAGTTTTACACAACCACCCCATATTTTATTTTGTATAACTGCTGGCATGCGTTTTTTCACCTCAGCAACTGTACAAAATAAACTAAGCTAAGAGATTGTTCAAGCAGCCGTGGACCAGTCTGGATTCTGCAAGGTCCGCGGTCTGCCAAGTCACAGTGCTCGACTTGTTTGGGCCAAAAAGCAGTGGAGATTTTTTTTTTTTAAATGTCTCTATTTGTATTTATTTTAATAGTTAAACTTACCACCGAGCAGCAACTAAAATGGCCTCTTCAAGAGGTGAGGAGACCCTCTGGCACAAGCTGCATTTCCGATAGAGAAACTCGGCGAAGTTTCAAAAGTTTCCGTTTTATTTTCCATTTTTTTCTTTCAGGGTCAGTGGAGAAAATTACTTTTCTTTTGTTGAAGTCTGCAGCCATACAGAATTTCCCCGGGGAATACGCAGAGCAAAGGAAGACTGGCAGTTGCCGGTTGTGTATGTACTGACATGTGCGCGCTCCAAGGGAAACCCAGCATGTGTTTGCCATTATAACCAGCTGGTTATAACAGAAAATTACAACTGGGTTTCCCTATGGGAAAAAGCGCAAACCACTAATTATAACACTATAATGAACAAGTCATAAGGGAGATTATTATAGCAGTATTATGTTTGCAAAAACAGTTATTGTCATAAGTGCATTAGCAGATAAAAACAGTCACTAGACTCTACCGGATACACTGAAGGACATTGGCTATGACCAGGTGGCCCAAAACTGGTTTAGCGAATATTTAATCGGCAGGACACAATTAGTTTCCTTGGGCTCTTCTACATCACAGCTCGAGTCCATCAAGTTGGGGTCCCTCACGGATCAGTATTAGGACTGATATTATTTAATATGTACATGAATGGAGTCGGACCCCTCATTAAGGGGGTGAGGCATCACATGAAAGCCGATGATCCAGTATGCAGAAAGTACATCTATTTCTGAAATTCAGGAAACACTTCAAAGCAATTCTGATGCCCTGCAGGAGTTCCTTAGATCCCGTAATTTAATATTAAATAATAGGAAATCACAAGTTATGACTTTTGGGAGTAAACAGGTTGTTAATTCATCTGTTCTTCAAATTAAAACATATAATAATCACCACATACTAGAACAAGTGATTTCTTACAAGTACTTAGGAGTATGGTTAGATGCACAGATGAAATGGGATATACATATAGACGGCCTGATTAAAAAATTACACTTCAGGCTGGGGGCCTTGTACAGGATGAGAAATTGTGTTCCATTTAATGCTGGAAAAAACATAGTTAACACCATGATAATCCCACTATTCGATTATGGAGATGTGGTCTACGCAGGGGCCTCCAGGGCAGAAGAACAAATTACTCACCTTAGTAATTATGTTTCTTCTAGTGGAGTCTTGCTGTATTCTGACTATTGCAGTTAGGTCCTGCCTTTCAACTGCCCCGGAGAACAAAGGGTTAACTTTTCTATGCCTTGCATAGAATGTTCATCACGAGCTCGGCTGAAGCCTCTGCCTGTTGTTATTCGAAACTGCAACCGTCAGATCTTTTCGAGCAAAAACTCACTAGGTGTTCTGTGTGGAACTGTAAAATTTTTACTAGCCAACTGGCATATATATAGACTCAAGTCAGGAAACCCAAAAACAAAAACACATCCAAAAAACGACATTCCACCCAAAGAAAAAGAGGGTATAAAATGGACACCCCTAGGGTGCCAACACTGCTCCTGCCCACCCACATCCCAAAAACTAGGTTCTGAGAGGGGAGGCGGGGGGGTCAGAATACAGCAAGACTCCACTAGAAGAAACATAATTACTAAGGCAAGTATTTTTTCTTCAAACAACATGAAGTCTTGCTGTATTCTGACTATTGCAGACTACCAAGCAGTACCTCCATGGAGGAGGGACAGAACCTACTTTGGAAATAGGCTCTGAAGTACTGCTGTGCCAAACCAAGCATCACTCCTAGCCTGGATATCCAGAGAGTAATGCTTGGTGAAAGTATGGAATGTTTTCCAGGTGGCTGCTTGACACATTTCTAAGAGAGGAATATCCCTGGCAGCAGTCAGGGAAGCAGCTGTACCTCTAGTAGAGTGAGCCTCAGGCCTGAGGATGGGTTCTACCCAGTTTTTCATAGCAGAATTGTATACAAGAAACAATCCACCTGGCAATAGATCTCTTAGTGGCAGGTTTGCCCTTACCAACTTCTCCATAAGTGAGGAACAACTGGAGGGATTCAAACCTGTGACCCTTGGTACGCTCTATATAGTAGCTAAGGGCTCTTTTAACATCCAAACTGTGTAACCTCCTCTCTCCCGAGGAAGAATGATCAGTGAAGAAAACAGGGAGAGATAGACTGGTTGAGGTGGAAATCTGAAACCACTTTAGGCAAGAACTTTCTGTTAGTTCTAAGGACCACTTTTATCTCTGCAAAAAAAGATGAAACCAGATTCCACTGACAGGGCTTGCAATTCACTGATACGTCTGGCAGAAGTAATGGCTACCAAAAACACAGTTTTCCAAGTCAAGTACTTAAGCTCTGCTGAGGACAAAGGCTCAAAAGGGGGTTGCATAAGCTGAGCAATGCAAACATTAAGGTCTCAAGCAGGAGTAGGATCCCTAAAGGGGGGGATTGGTGTGAAGCAATCCCTTGAAAAACTTACAGAATACAGGATGGGATGACAGAGAGGAAGACTTGCCTACAGACAGGAAAGCAGAAACAGCTGCCAAGTGTACCTTGAGGGTAGCTGGTCTGAGACCTAGGCCATTAAAATGGACCATATAATCCAGAACCATAGGCAATTCAGCAGAGTCTGGAGAAGTATTCTACTTAGAACACCAAGTGCTGAATCTTTTCCATTTGGAGTTGTAAGTCTTTCTGGTGGAAGGCTTTCGAGAAGCCTTAAGGATATCCAGAACCTCTTGGGAAAGATGCAGATCTGCAAATTCTAACTCTTCAAGAGCCAAGCCTTAAGATTGAGAGACTGAAGATTCGGGTACCAAATCCTCCCCTGAGAGGATGTTAACAGGTTGTAATTCCTGGGAAGAGACAGGGGAAGATGGACTGCTAGGGACAGCAACAAGGGATACACCATGGCTGTCTGGCCCAGTCTGGAGCAATCAGAATCACTTTGCATGGTTGTGACCCTACCTTGACTAACACTTTGAACAGGAGAGGGAAGGGGGGAAAAGCATACAGAAATTTCCCTTCCCAGTTCAGAATCAGAGCATCCAGGGGGGCTGAGCCCAAGACTGGGGGTCTGCAACAAAAGAGAGGAAGTTGGTGATTGTCTGGGGCTGCAAAAAGATCCATCTGTGGAGTGCCCCATCTTGAGAAAATCACTTTCAACACCAGAGGATCTAGGGCCCATTCATGATGACCCTGGGATAGTCAGCTCAGTGCATCTGCTAGGATATTGTCCTTCCCTGGGAGGTGAACTGCTATCAGAGAGGTTTGCAGGGAATAGGCCAGAGACCACAACTTCATTGCTTCTGTGCACAAGGCCGTAGACAGAGTGCCTCCTTGCTTGTTGATGTACCACATGGTGGTGGTGTTGTCTGTTCTGACCTGAACCACCTTGTTCTGTACAGATTTGGAAAAAGCTAATAGTGCCAGAAACACTGCTCTGAGTTCCAAGAGATTGATGTGAAGAAGAGATTCCTGAGGCGACCACAGTCCTTGGGTGGTAAGATCCCTCAAATGGGCTCCCCAGCTCATCAGGGAAGCTTCTGTGGTGAGGATCACTGAATGAGACTGAGTGACAAATGGAACCCCTTGTCTCAAATTGTCCTGATCCTGCCACCATTGTAAGGCTTGGATCAGGGTTTGAGTCACTGGAATTAGTTTGGTAAGGGAATCCTTTCTTTGGGACCAAAAAGCTCTTGAGTGGAACTGAATGTCCCTCATTTGGAATCTTGCCCCCTGGACCACTGCTGTGGAAGCTGCCATGTGGCCCAGTAGCTGAAGGAAATGCCTTGCTGGTCGAGACACCTGAAAGCTGAATGAAAGGCCAGTTCCATGAGGGTCCTTGCCCTTTCCAGGGTAAGGAAGGCCCTTGCTTTTACCGTATCCAGTTTTGCACCTATGACGTTGAGGAGCTGCACTGGTTCGAGAATTGACTTTGGTAGGTTGAGAAGGAATTCTAAAGAAGTGAGCACTTGCTGGGTCACTTGCAGGTGTGACTTGACTTGGTCTGGAGACTGACCTACTATGAGCCAGTCGTCCAAGTATGGGAAAATGGAAATCCTTTGTCTTCGGAGGAAGGCAACAAATACTGCCAGGCACTTTGCGAAGACCCTTGGGGCTGATGTTAGGCAAAAGGGCATTGCTCTGAACTGATAGTGGCCTGAGGGCAACTCGAACCTGAGGTACTTTCTGTGGCAGCACCTGATGTGAATGTGAAAGTAGGCACCTTTGAGGTCCAGGGAGGCTAGCCAGTCCCCTGGCTTTAGAGAGGGAAGGATAATTCCCAGAGTTACCATTTTGAACTTTAGCTTTAAAAGATGTCTGTTCAGATATCTTAGGTCAAAGATGGATCACCACTCTCCTGTCTTTTTGGGGGTTAGGAAGTACCTGGAGTACAATCCTTTGCCACAGTGTAGGGTGGAAACTCTCTCCATAGCTCTGAGAGCTAGGAGAGAAAAAACCTCTGCCTCTAGGGCAAGGGTCTCTGAGAGATTTGCAGGTGGAAAAGATCTGGCTCTCATCTTGGGAAATTTTATGAAGCTGAGAACCAGTCCCTGGCTTACTACTTCCAGGACCCACTTGTCTGATGTAAGAGACATCCAGTCCTGGACAAAGTAAGCCAGCCTGCCCCCTACTGGTATAGGAGAATCGACCCGGGCAGACCCATCAGGGTGTCTGCTTGGCAGGGGCTTTAGGCTGAGGGGTAGATGCAGGCCTGCTCATCCCCCTTCTGCCTCTCCCTCTAAAGAACCCCCTCTGCGAAAAAGAAGAAGAAGAGGCCTGAGCTTGGTAAAAAGGCATTTGGAAAGGCCTGCCCCTCCCCATGGACTGCTGCCTTTGAGGAGTTGCTTGCCTTTGTTTGGCCTGAGCACTCCTGTAAGTGGTCCTGTATTCATCCATTTTCTTCATGTAATTCTCTGTCTGCTCCCCAAACAGAGAATTACCAACTTCAGGAAAATCCATGGCCTTAGCCTGTGTATCCTGTGAGAGGCTAGTACATCTGAGCCAAGCCATTCTCAGAAGAGCCACAGATGTAGCCATGGCTCTTTAAGATACATAATTGGAGTCTACAGCAGCATGAAACTGTACTTTCGATGCCTCAATCTCATCTGCAGCCACCTGCTCCAGCTTCTTGGCAAGCTGGGTAGGAGCCTGTTTAGCCAGTGCCAGTACAGCGTCCCACCTGGACTTCTCATACCTGGCTGCATAGGCCATATAATTAGCCTGCCTGAGACCCAAAGATGCTGCCATGTACTGCTTCTTTGCCATGGCATCAATCTTCCTGGAGTACTTGTCTGGGGGGTGTGATGCCAAGGGAATGTTTGCATTATCACAGGCGGCAGCCTGTACAACCCCAACATGGCTGCACTGCTGAAAAAGGAACTCCATATCTGAGCCTGAGAGAGTGTACCTCTTGTCCATTCTTCTGTCCACAGGAGATATAGAATTGGGAGACGCAAGAATTTTTTGTGTCTGTTTCCCAAAAGATTTGTGGAGGGGAACAGACAAGTCTCCTGGACTCTGGGATGCCCATCATCTCAACATAATTAGGCTCTTCCTGATCCTCTACTGCCTCCTCCACAGGAAGCTGGAGGGTATCAGCCACCGTTCTGTAGAACATGTAGTGTGAAGAGGACTCGGAAAGCCTAGGAGGAGAAACACCTGAAGGTCTGTCTGGGGAGATGTCCAGGTCAATAGGCACATCCAGACTTTCACCATCACCATAATCATCCTCATACTCTCCCTCCTTCTCAAACTCCAGTTCATAAAATTCTTCCAAGGTATAATCTGGAACCAGGGGAACCGACCAAACCGAGCCCCTGCCAGATGGTGCCAGTTTGGTCGGAACCGATCGAAGCGATTCCATAATCCTAATCACTTTGGCTATCTCACTGGCGGTCGGAGCATGAGATTCTGGGTCCGAACCGGTCGATTTGTCTTTTCTTTTTCTTTTTGTCGGAACCAATTCCTTGGAATCGCCTCTTCTTTTGCCTGAAGAAGTATCGCCCTGGTCAGAGGGCACTCCTGGTTCGGTCGGAACCGAACCGGGCTGGCCATCCAGGTCAGCGGACTTCTCGGCCTCCCTGTCCCTCAGTCTACCTAATCTCTTTTCCAGGGCAGATTTGGGAAAATTCTTGCAAATTTGGCAGTCTGTATCGAGGTGGTCAAACCCCAGACAATAAACACAGGTGGTGTGGGGATCAGCCTTAGCAAAGACCTCCCCACACACACTGCAGTGTTGAAACCCAGTAGGCCCTTTTTTTTTCTTGTGTTTCTCAGACATGGCCAACCTAACCAAACTTACCCTTTTTGACAGTCCACCAGGCAAGACTCCCCTATTGGTTCCTGACCGTGTCACGGGTCTTGGAAAAAAACGAATTTAAAACCCGTTTTTTTCAGAACCGACACGGACCGGTAACCACACACTAAAGTAAAGTACAAGTTTTACCTCAAAATGATCGGTTCAGCTGAACCGATCCACAGTTTACAAGTTCCACAAAGAAAACAGAATAAAAACCTATCTAGGACTCATGGTACCACAGAGATACTTGAACTGACTATGTGGAAACAACAATTTGGTAGAAACTGACCGAAAACCGACATTTTAACAGACTTTTGAACCGAGCAGCAGGAGAAATCTCCGGAGCAATTGTTCACAGAGGCGGAGTAAAGTATCTGATGGTTGCAGTTCGAATAACAACAGGCAAAGGCTTCAACCGAGCTTATGATGAACATTCTATGCAAGGCATAGAAAAGTTAACCCTTTGTTCTCCGGGGCAGTTGAAAGGCAGAACCTAACTGTAATAGTCAGAATACAGCAAGACTTCATGTTGTTTGAACTAGATCAGCCGAATGTAATTTTAAACAGGTTTGCCAGGTTCGCCTTGGATGCTCCATGGCTGACTCATCATTCTAAATTGTGTACGCCCCTGAATTGGATTAATCTTACGGGGCGCAGACACCTACACACAATGCATCTGATCTATAAAAACCTGAAGAAAAAGACTCCAGTGTATCTAGACAACATGTTAGAAATACGTACCTTTAGGGTAGATTTGCGGACAGCTCAACATTTAGAACTTGTGATTCCTAAAATGAGAACAGCTAGGGGGAAACTCTACTGTAGCTGTCCGTGGACCCAGAATCTGGAATAGACTGCCAGATGAATTGAGATCGAAGGTAATTGTACCATGGAACAGGATCAAAAAGTGGTTGCTCCACAGCCGTCATGGAGAGTTGAGGCGCTGGATGCCACACCTCACACCACGCCATCAACCCGGGTTCGGGAACGGACTCGGGGCATCGGGCTCGGCTGGGAAAAGGAGGACTGAGCGTCCTATGGACTGCTCTCCCTCTTCGTGGAGAGACGGTGGGAAGGATTGCTGAGACACTGGCTCCAGATGGTGGCTGGGGGCATGTGCTGGCTCTGGCATCAAACTGTGGGCTGGCGTGGGCAGGCGTCGGGCATACTGCGGACAATCGCATGCGCAGGAATGTCCATGGCACCACTGCACGCTCGCACCAAGGGGGGAGATAAAGGAACAAAACAATCCTCTGGTGCGGTGACAGCAGACTATATCGGCGCTGCGGCAGACCCACTTAAGTCAGCTCCCCCTTCAGCCTCCAGGTTTCCACAGTGCACGGGATAACTCCCCACTGTAAAGCAACCTGGGATGGCAAGGTGGAAAAGAGTCTGAGCTCTGACTGGGTCCAGGGCAGCAGCTGAGGCAAGGAAGTCTGAATATGGGGAACCATAGGAACACCCCCACAGCCGAGGAGGTAAAAAGAGAAAAAAAAAAAAAAAAAAAATGGTTGCTCCAAGAATCTGCACAATCAAAAAGCTGCAGCTGGTATCCCTTTTTCTATCCCAATGACTATTTATTTCCATGCTTGTAAGTGACTGTAAATGGCCATGCCTGTTTATGTAAAGTGTGCATCTTGTATGCTATGTATTTATTGAAACTTTTTTTTTTTTTAATTGTATGAATGTGGGCCCCACTGTAAATGAGCAACTGCTCAACTGGGCTATGCTTTTCCTTGGAATGTTCTAAGGAATAAACTTTTACAAACAAACAATTTTCGATAGTGCAATAGCAGATAAGAAAAAAATTACTCACCTTAGTAACTATATTTCTTCTAATGGAGTCTTGCTGTATTCTGACAATATGCAGTTAGCTCCAGCCTTTGAACTGCCCCGGAGTGTAGAGGGTTACTTTTCTATGAAGTGGATAGAATGTTGAGCTCGAGCTCGGTTGAGGTCTCTGTCTGCAGCACTCTGAAACCCAACCGCCAGATTCTCATGAACAACCACTCACTGACTAACTATGTGGAAATTGTAAAATTTTTAACTAGCCAAATGGCAACAGAAAGTTTTGTATTCCCAAAGGAACACTCAAGTCAGGAAACTCAAAACTAAAACCTATCCAAAATAAAAGCTTATAATACAAAGCACCCAGATAAAGCGGAGGGTGTGCTTGAAGCACCCCCTGGGGTGCAACACTGCGCCTGCCCATCCACTTCCCAAAAACAGGTTCTGAGAGGGGAGGCAGAGAGGGTGGTCAGAATACAGCAAGACTCCATTAGAAGAAATATAATTACTAAGGTGAGTAATTTTTTCTTCAAACAGCATGACGTCTTGCTGTATTCTGACAATCTGCAGACTACCAAGCAGTACCTCCACGGAGTAGGGACAGAACCTACTTTGGGAATAGGCTCTGAAGTACTGCTGTGCCAAACCGAGCATCACTCCTAGCCTGGATGTCCAGAGAGTAATGCTTGGTAAAGGTATGGACTGTTTTCCAGGTGGCTGCTTGACAAATTTCTAACAGAGGGATATCCCTGGCAGCAGCTGAACCTCTTGTGGAATGAACCCTCAGGCCTGAGGGTGGAATTTTTCCCAGTTTCTCATAGCAGAATTGTGTACAGGAAACAATCCACATGGCAACAGTTCTCTTGGTGGCAGGTTTGCCCTTTCCCACTTCTCCATAAGTGAGAAACAACTGGAGGGAATCAAACCTTTGACCCTTGGTACGCTCTATCTGGTAGCTAAGGGCTCTTTTAACATCTAAACTGTGTAGCCTCCTCTCCCCTGAGGAAGAATGATCAGTGAAGAAAACAGGGAGAGACACAGACTGATTCAAATGGAAGTCTGAAACCACTTTGAGCAAGAACCTCCTATTGGTTCTAAGGATCACTTTATCTCTATGAAAAGAGATAAAATCAGGTTCCACTGACAGGGCTTGCAATTTATTGATATGTCTGGCAGAGGTAATAGCTACCAAAAACACAGTTTTCCAAGTCAACTACTTAAGCTCTGCTGAGGACATAGGCTCAAAAGGGGGTTGCATAAGTTGAGCAATGCAAACATTTAAGTCCCAGGCAGGGGCAGTATCCTTAAAGGGAGGACTGGTATGAAGCAGTCCCTTGAAAAATTTACAGAATACAGGGTGAGATGACAGTGAGGAAGGCTTTCCCACTGACAGGAAAGCAGAGACAGCTGACAAGTGCACCATGAGAGTAGCTGGTCTGAGGCCTAGGCCATTAAGATGGACCATATAGTCCAGAACTGTAGGCAATTCAGCAGTGTCTGGAGATATATGCTTCTTGGAATACCAAATGCTGAATCTTTTCCATTTGGAGTTGTAAGTCTTTCTGGTGGCAGGCTTTTGAGAGGCTTTGACAATAATCAGAACCCCTTGGGACAGATGCAAATCTGCATACTCTAACTCTTCAAGAGCCATGCCTTGAGATTGAGAGACCGAAGATTGGGGTACCAGATCCTCCCCTGAGAGGAGGTTAGCAGGTTATAATTCCTGGGATGAGACAGGGGAAGATGGATTGCTAGGGACAGTATGAGGGGGTACCAGGGCTGCCTGGCACAATCTGGAGCAATCAGAATCACTTTGCAGGGTTGTGACCTTACCTTGATCAGAACCTTGAACAATAGAGCAAAGGGAGGGAAGGCATAGATAAATGTCCCTTCCCAGTTCAACGCCAGAGCATCCAGAGGGCCTGAGCCCAAGACTAGGGGTCTGCAACAAAACAGAAGAAGTTGGTGATTGTCTGGGGCTGTAAAGAGATCTATCTCTGGAGTGTCCCATCTTGAAAAAATCACTTTCAACACCAGAGGGGTCCAGGGACCATTCGTGACGGCCCTGGGAGATCCTGCTCAGTGCACCTGCTAGCACACTGTCCTTCCCTGGAAGGTGGACTGCTATCAAAGAGATCTGCAGATAATAAGCCAGGGGCCACAATTTCATGGCTTCCGTGCACAAGGCCGTGGATTGAGTGCCTCCCTGCTTGTTGATGTACCACATGGTGGTGGTGTTGTCTGTTCTGCACTGAGTGAGAGAAAGCCAGCAGGGCCAGAGAAACTGCCCTGAGTTCCAGGAGAATGATATGAAGAAGGGATTCCTGAGGGGACCACAGTCCCTGGGCTGTGACAGCCCCCAGATGGGCTCGCCACCCCAAAAGGGAAGCATCCGTGGTAAGGACCACCGAATGAGGCTGAGCGACAAATGGGGCCCCTTGCCTTAAATTTTCCTGATCCTGCCACCATTGAAGAGCTTGGATCAGTGTCCGAGTCACTGGAATCAGTTTAGTAAGAGGATCCTTCCTTTGGGACCAAAAGGCCCTCAGATGGAACTGAATGTCCCTCATCTGGAATCTTGCCCCTTGGACCACTGCTGTAGAAGCTGCCATGTGGCCCAAGAGCTGAAGGAAGTGCCATGCTGGTCGGGACACCTGAAGGCTGAAGGAAGAAGCCAGTGCTATAAGAATTCTTGCCCTTTCCAGGGGAAGAAAGGCTCTTGCTTTGACAGTATCTAGCTCTGTCCCTATAAAGGTAAGAAGCTGCACCGGTTTGAGAACTGACTTGGGGAGGTTGAGAAGAAATCCCAGGGAAGTGAGCACTTCCTGAGTCACTTGCAGGTCTGACTTGACTTGGTCTGGAGACTGACCCACTATGAGCCAGTCATCAAGAAATGGAAATCTTTTGCCTTCTTAGAAAGGCAACTACTGCTAGGCACTTTGTGAAAACCCTTGGAGCTGATGTTAGACCAAAGGGCATTGCTTTGAATTGATAATGACCTGAAGGCAACTTGAACTTGAGGTACTTTCTGTGGGAGCACCTGATGGGGATGTGAAAGTAGGCATCTTGGAGGTCCAGGGAGGCTAGCCACTCCCATGGCCTTAGGGAGGGAAGAATTATTCCCAGAATCACCATCTTGAACCTTGGTTTTAAAAGATGTTTGTTCAGGTATCTTAGATCTAGGATGGGTCGCCACTCCGGTCTTTTTTGGGGTAAGAAAGTACCTGGAGTACAGACCTTTGCCCTGATGTAGGGTAGGAACTCTCTCTGTGGCTCTTAAGGCCAGAAGAAATGAAACCTCTGGCTCTAGGGCAAGGGTTTCTGAGACACTTGCAAGTGGAAAAGATCTGGCTCTCATCTTCGGAAATTTTTTGAAGCTGAGAACCAGTCCCTGGCTTACTACTTCCAGGACCCACTTGTCTGAAGTAACAGACATCCAGTCCTGGACAAAGTAAGCCAGCCTGCCCCCTACAGGGATAGAAGAGTCGACCCGGGCAGACTCATCAGGGTGTCTGCTTGGCAAGGCCTTAGGATGAGGAGTGGATGCAGCCCTGCCCATCCCGCTTCTGCCTCTCCCTCTGAGAAGAGGCCTGTGCTTGGTAGAAAGGCCTATGAAAAGGCCTGCCCCTAGATTGCTGCCTTTGAGGAGTTGCCTGCCTGTCCTTGGCCTGTGCACTCCTATAAGTGGTCCAATATTCCTCCATCTTTTTCATGTAATTCTCTGTCTGCTCCCCAAACAGAGAATTACCTTCCACAGGGAAATCCATGGCTTTAGCCTGGGTGTCCTGTGAGAGGCTAGTACAACTGAGCCAAGCCATTCTCCGAAGAGCCACAGATGCAGCCATGACTCTTGATGACACATCACTGGAGTCCACAGCAGCATGTAACTGTACCTTAGATGCCTCAATCCCATCAGCAGCCAGCTTCTCCAGCTCCTTGGCCAGCTTGGGGGGGGGGGCTGTTTAGCCAATGCCAGTACAGTGTCCCACCTGGACTTCTGGTACCTGGCTGTATAGGCCATATAATTAGCCTGCCTGAGTCCCAAAAAGGATGCCATGTACTGTTTCTTTGCCAAGGCATCCATGCTCCTGGAGTCTTTATCGGGGGGCAAGAGAACATTAGCCCTGTCACAGGCTGCAGCCTGCACAACCCCAACATGGCTGCATTGTTGACAGAATACCTGTTGTCCATTCTTTTATTAACAGGAGGTACAGAATTTGGAGACTTTAACATTTTTTTGTGTCTATTTCCCAAAATATTTGTGTAGGGGAATAGACAGCCTCCTGGAGTCTGGGATGTCCATCATTTCAACAAAATCAGGCTCCTCTTGATCCTCTATAGCCTCATCCATAGGGAGCTGGAGTATTGCAGCCACTTTTCTGTAGAACAGATAGTGGGGAAGGGACTCAGAGAGTCTAGGAGGGGAAACACCAGAAGGGCTGTGGGCACATCCAGACTTTCTGCTCCATCAAACTTATCATCTTGCTCATAATCCCCCTCCTCCTCAAATTCCGGTTCATAAAAATCTTCAGGGGCATAATCCTGAACCGGAGGAACCGACCGAACCAAACCCCTAGCTAAGGGAGCTGGATCGGACGGAACCGGGCGAAGCGATCCAGCAATCCGAATCGCGTGGGCAATCTCATCAGCGGTTGGAACATGAAACTCCGGATCCAAACCGGCTGATTTTTCTTTACGTTTCCTCTTTGTAGGAACTGATCCCTGAGGATCGGCTCTCCTCTTGCCCGAAGAAGTATTGCCCTGGTCAGAGGGCACTCCTTCTGGTTCGGTCGGAACCGAACCGGGCTGACCATCCGGGTCAGCGGACTTCTCGGCCTCCTTTTCCTTAACTCTACCTAATCTTTTTTCCAGGGTAGACTTAGGAAAGTTTTTACATGTTTGGCAGTCTGTATCGAGGTGGTCAAACCCCAGACAATAAACATAGGTGGTATGGGGATCGGCCTAAGCAAAGACCTACCCACATTCACTGCAGTGTTGAAACCCAGTGGGCCCGGTTTTTTTTCTTGGGTTTCTCAGACATGACCAACCTAACCAAACTTACCCTTTTTTTTTGAACCACCAGGCAAGACTCCCTTATCGGTTTCTAACCGTGTTATGGGTATTGGAAAAAAACATTAAAACACGTTTTTAAAAAAAACAAAAAAACAATAAAAACCAGTAACCACACACTAAAGGGAAACACACAGAATTCAAATATGTTGGATGGGTTCAGCCGAACCGATCGAGAAAAGTTGTTTACAATTTCCACAAATAACCCAGAACTACTACCGAAAGTGCTTACTGTACTGCAGACAGAGCCCTGAACCGTAATACTACAGGAGTTAAGCGGAAAAACCGACACTTTAACTGACTTTGAACCAAGCAGAAGGAGAGTGCTGCAGACAGAGACCTCAACCGAACTCGAGCTCAGCGTTCTATGCACTGCACAGAAAATTAACCCTCTACACTCCAGGGCAGTTCAAAGGCTGGAGCTAACTGCAGATTGTCAGAAAACAGCAAGAGTTCATGTTGATTGAATACAATGTTGATACCCTAGCCCTGAGTTAAGTGTTTAGGAGGAAGAGATGCAGTAAGCGGTGGGAGCTAGGTGGTAGTAGAGTGTGGAGCCAAATATAGTATAAATGGGGAGAGATTAAATAAGGTGCAGTTAGGAGAGAATTAGGAGGGAAGGAAATCAAAGGGGTTGTGGGGGTCCTATGGGGGAGTGTAAGGGAGGTGTGTATGAGAAACTGAGGGTGACACCAAGAGAGGCATAGCTGTGGTGAGAGAGGGCGAGGAGGTAACAGGAATGAGAAGGGTGGAGGGGGTTCCCAGATAGTGACTGAGGAGGAGGAGGAGGTGAAAAGGGCTAAGGAGAGCTACTTACAATTTCAAGGATTGGATAATAGCATGATTGTTGGGACTAGTACCCACAGTCACACTTACTGTTTGATGCTAGAAAAGCTCGACATTTTGATTGGAAGGGGACACGTTTTAATTCATTTAGTATATCGCCATTGAGTGAGTTTAGCCAGAGCGGTACTCGGTACTCATAGGAACATTGGCCTTGTGTGGTCCGATGGAACAGGATTTTTAGGTGCTGGCTATCTGACACCCTGGTGCGCCTGGTATTGTTGGCCATACTGAGGAGATTCTGCACCCCAGGAGGAGTTGGGCCTAGTGTGGATTTCTCAGCGAGGAGGCATTTTTGGTACTGTATACGGCAATCCAGGTTAAGCCATCCTGATTGTGCATACAGCTCACATGTGTGTAAGGCAATGTGCTCTGAGCACCAACCTACAGGCCTTGTTGAGGGTAGTTTTTATCCTTTTTAGGGCTGAGTCTGTTGCAGCACCATAGACCACTAGTCCATATTCAATTACAGACAACACGGAGTTTGTCACCGCAAATTTTAGTGCATCGTTTGTGAGGCACTGTTTATTTCTGTAGCACAGGCCCAGTTTGGCGATTGTGGATTTAGCCACGAGGTCTATGTGTTGTGCATATGAGAGGGAACTGTTCAATGTTACCCCTAGATATTTAAAACTGTGTACCATCTCTAGGGGTGTATTTAGGTTGTTGAGTATGTTTAGGGGGTAGGATCTGTGTCTATTACGAGTAGAGGCAAAAAACAGAGTTTTAGTCTTTTTGTAGTTTAGCAGTAGTTTAGAGTGTAGGAACCATTCTTCAGTTGCGGTGAAATTAACCTGCATCTGATTTTCTAGTGCTGGGGGATCTGAGTAGCTTGAATACAGTACTGCATCATCAGCGTATAGTAGGACCTTGTCTTGTATAGCTAGTGGTAGGCGATTGAGAAATAAAACTAAATAGTAGTGGGCCCGGGATGGAGCCTTGGGGTACCCTATAGTTATATTCCAATTTTCATAAAGAACATCCAGAATTTTCACCTTTAGGACTCTCCCAGTGAGGTAAATCCTAAACCATGACACCGATTCTGGGGACAGTCCCGTGATGGATAGTTGGTACAGAGTAGCTTGTGGTTTACTGTGTCCAAAGCCTTGGTGAGGTCAATGTATGTAGCCCCCACCAAGAGCCTCCTGTCAAGTGCTTCATGGATAAACTCAGTAAATTCCACTAGGGCTGTAGTACTGCTATGCTGCTTACAGAACCCATGTTGTTGTGGGCACTGCAGCTGATATTTGTCAAGGCAGTCAGTTATTTGAAAGGAAACAATACATTCCAGGGCTTTTGATAACGGGGGTAGAATTGAGATCAGTTGATAATTTGAGCAATTTGTTCTGCCCCCGCTTTTGAAAACTGGAGTTACCATTGCAACTTTCCAGAGTCAGGGGAATTTGCGGATATTAGTGATAGATTTAAGATTCTAGTTGGGGGCGGAGAATATTGAGGGCGAGCGCAAGGAATTTAAGGTCAAGTGTGTCGCTACTGTATCTTGATTTTGCAAGAACTTGTGATAGATACTTTTTGGCCTCTGGGTGGCTATTCTGAGGTGTGGGGGGTAAACTTGGTTGGGTATCAGAATTGTGAGTAAGATTGTAGTCGCTCGAGGGTTGGAGGAAACCCGGTGGCAGTACACTGCTGAGGTCAATGAAGGCCTTACTGAACGAGTGCTGGTAATGACATTTGGGTCCTGAGTAGAAATTTCCTCCAAATTTAACATGGTGGGGGGTGTCTTATTGGGTGTGCTGGACAGAGACTTAATATTATCACAGAATCTTTGGCTGTCTCCCAGGAGATCGTCAGCTCATTTTTGAAATGTTCACTTTTGGCCTTTCGAATTGCCCAGGTGCACTTGTTACATGCTGATTTATAGTTCAGCATGTCCGCTTGAGAGCTCATGTTTTTTGCTTTGTACCACAGATTGTCTACTTTTCACTTGTTCAGGGAGTTGGGGAGAGATCCAGGTTTTACAGGATCCCTACATTTTGCCTGTAGTGTAACAGACACAGATATCGCAGGCTTCATTAAATTTGTAGATGAAACTTTCAAGAGCTGCGTCCACATCTGTTGCGGTGTCTAAGAAGCCCCAGTCTTGTTGGCTGAGATGTGCTATGCGCGCACTCAGTTTTCCTTTTTTCAGTATTCTAGTAGTGATTGTTTTTCCAGGTACATTCTGGGATTTGACCAATTAAAGTATAGGGGAATGATCACTGATAGAGTCTGGGAGGACAAATGGGTGGGTTATTCTCTCAGGACGGTTAGTGACTAGCTAGTCTATCAACGTGCTTGTCTTGGTACAGTAGTTAATACGAGTGGGTGAGTCTACTAATTGTGCTATAATCAGGGAGGATAAGGCATCTCTATGTAGTCCAGCTTCATGGGATAACCAGTTGATGTTGAAATCACCAATCATTATGAGCTACGTGTTTTGGCAGATCTTAGCAAGATAGTCGAGGACCACCTTGAAATCGCGGGCATGTTCCTTAGGAGGTATATAGACAGATACCAGTGATAGTGCTTTGCCTTTTGTGCTAATAGTATCTTTATTGCCAGCAATTGTGTGCTACAGTTGGTAGTTATTGACGGAAGCACTTGTCCCTGGAGGTGCTTTTTTATATACACAATGCCATCCACCTCCTCTCTTGCCAAGCCTATCTAGCCTAAAGGAGGTGTAACCTGGTAATTGGAAGGCCGTGTCCATCACCCTAGGTGTAAGCCAGGTTTCGACTACTGAGAGTATACCTACACAGCAACAGAGTCAAGCCATACAAAGGCAAAAGTACTGGACTTCAGGAGGGCTGACTTTGCCAAAATGGGTGAGTGCCTCAGGAAAGCACTAGCAAATGGGCAGGAAGGAGGGGTGGAAGAACAATGGGGAACAATAAAAACTGCCATCACAGAGGTAACAAGCCTTTGTGTGAAGCAAATAAACAAAACAAAACGATGTAAGAAACCACTATGGTTCTCAAAGGAGGTGGCAGTGAAGGTTCAAGAGAAAAGGAAAACATTCAGAAAGTACAAGGAATCACAGAAGGAGCAGGACAGAGAATTGTATCAGTTAAAGCAAAAGGAAGCTGGGAAGGCAGTCAGAACAGCAAAGGCCCGAACTGAGGAAAAGATAGCCAACTCAGTTAAGAAGGGGGATAAAACCTTTTTTAGGTACATCAGGGAGCAAAGGAAGATTAAGGGAGGGATAGTGAGGTTTAATAAAAAGGCGGAGATACTAAACAAATATTTTTGCTCAGTATTTACAAATGAAGAGGGGGAAGTACCTAAAACAAACAATAGAAACACTCTGGATACAGAAGTTGATACCAGCCCATTTACAGAAGAGAGAGTTCCGAAAGAACTCTTAAAACTGAAGGTGGACAAAGAAATGGGGCCTGATGGGATTCATCCCAGAATTCTAAAAGAACTAAGGGTAGAACTAGTGACACCACTGACTACCCTCTTTAACAAATCATGGGAGCATGGAGTGGTACCTGAGGACTGGAGGAGGGCAGATGTGATTCCCCTTCACAAAAGTGGGAGCAGGGCAGAAGCAGGAAACTACAGGCTTGTTAGTTTAACCTCAGTGATAGGGAAAATGATTGAATCAATTCTGAAGGAAAGAAGTACCTAGAGGCCAGAGGGGCACAGGACCCAAGGCAGCATGGATTCACAGTGGGAAGGTCATGCCAGACAAATCTAACAGATTTCTTTGACTGGGTGACCAAAGTAGTTTATCAGGGAGGGGCTGTGGACATGGCCTACCTAGACTTTAGCAAGGCATTTGACTCTGTCCCACACAAAAGATTAATATACAAGTTAGCCAGCCTGGGAGTAGATCCCAAGATGATAGCCTGGGTAAAGAATTGGCTGGAGAATAGGACAGAGAGAGTAATAGTAAATGGAGTCCACTCTGAAGAAAGGGGGTTACTAGTGGGTGCCTGAGGGTTCAGATAGACTAGTCCTTCAATGTCTTGTGTTTACATTGCAGAGGGACTGAAGGAAAGTATGTCTCTTTGCAGATGACACAAAGATCTGCAACAGAGTTCATGCACAAGGTGGGTGGAAAGGATGAGAAGGGACTTGGCAAAGTTAGAGGAATGGTCAAATGTATGGCAGCTTAGATTTAATGCTAAGAAGTGCAAGGTAATGCACCTGGGAAACAAAAACCCAGGGGAAGAGTACACAATGGGGGGTGAAATACTAACAACAACAAAAATGGAAAGGGACCTGGGGGTAGTCATATCAGATGACTTAAATTTGGGCAAGCAATGTGAGAGGGCAGGGGGGAGAGTGGGATGCATAGGGAGAGGCATCACCAGTAGAGAAGAGGAAGTTGTTATCCCTCTGTACAGACAGCTGGTGAGAACCCATCTGGAGTACTGTGTGCAGTTCTGGAGACCCAATCTCCGCAAGGACATAGACAAGATGGAAGCTGTCCAGAGGAGGGCAACTAAAATGGTGCAGCGACTGCACCAGAAGACATATGAAGAAAGACTAAAGGAGCTTAATATGTATAGCCTCGAGGAAAGGAGGGAGAGGGGGACATGATAGAAACTTTCAAGCACGTCAAGGGAATCAACAAAGTCCAAGAGGGTAGCATCTTTCAAAAAAGAGGTGCACAAGAACAAGGGCCAAATTTGAAGATGAAGGGCTCAGAGGTAATGTAAGGAAGTATTTTTTCACAGAGGGTTGTGGATGCACGGAACAGCCTCGGAGGAGGTTGTGAGTCAAAACAGTGGCTGAATTCAAGCATGCATGGGACAGCCATAAGGCAATTCTAGGGGGTGGGGGTAGAAAGAAGTAGGCTGCTGGGTAACTAGGATCTGCAGCTTATCCATTAGGTAGGGAAATGGGCAGACTGGGTGGGCCAGGCGGTCCTTATCTGCTGTCAAATTCTATGTTTCTATATCAGGCTGATGATGGGTAACCCATACTTACAGCGAGTCAAGTTTTGCCAGGAAGCTGCATATATTAATGGAGGCTATGGTTAGTCCGCTGTGCTTTTTATGTGGATTCATTACATATGACATAGGGCTAGGGTTTGGATGCATATTCCCTGAGAGTAGAAAAAGTAGCCAGGCCAGTCTGACAGCCTGCCACTTTAGGTGCTTTAATGTCTGTGTTTGGCTACATGTTTTTGATTTATTATATTGTGTTTTAGCACAGGTAAGGATAATGGTAAAGATTGGAGGGGGGAGAGGATACGCAAGTTTGTCCAAAACCAGAGCAAAACTGCGTGGTTGAGGTTTATTGCTAAATATTTGTCAATCAATCAATCAAACTTTTATTTATATAGCGCCTTTCAAAATCAAGGCGCTGCACAAAACATTCATAACAAACATAAAAACAGCATTTAAAATCCAATACATAAACATTTAAAGAGTCGGTGTTAATCAGGTTCACTGTAACTGGCAGGCCTATCAGCTAACTTCCTCGATAAAGGCCAAGCTAAACAATCATGTCTTTGTGCTGTCTTGAAACTTGTGACGGTCAGGAACTCTCTTATCCGAAGGAGGTAGAGAATTTGGCTATGGTAATGTGAGGCAAAAGAACAGGCCCCAGATATCTTCAAGTGCACCCTGGGAATCTCTAGCAATCCCTCATCAGTAGATCGGAGTGGATGGGAGGGGCAGTAGGGAAAGAGGAGATCCTGCAGATAATGAGGTCCCTGTTCATGTAGGGCTTTATAAGTCAGCAAGCTGACCTTAAAGGGGATCTGACACTGTACTGGCAGCCAGTTCAGTCCATGTAGCACAGGCGTAATATGACTGGCCCTTGAAGTACCACTCAAAAGCCTGGCTGCTGCATACTGCACCAGCTGCAAGCGATGGATTTCAACCTCCGGTATCCCTAGGTAGAGGGCACTGCAGTACTCAAGGAGGGAGGTCACGAAAGCATGGACCAATGTTGGAAGGTCATCTGGAAGAACCAGGTGTTTCAAAGGTGGAAGCAGTTTTGGGGCTTTGACCGCGTAATACAGTTTCATTACTTATATTAAAACCAAACTGTTGGAGCTCTTCACCGGGACAGGTGCAAGCATTAGCCACATAGATACTAGGCAACTGACTCTTAACAGGATCATTGTGGAAGTGTAGGGGGATAATTTTCAGGAAGGAAATTCCAGGGTTGGAAGTAGTACCAGTGTTGTCTGCAGTCCCTGGGCTAGGGATCTTTAGTACTTATTTGAGAGAGAGGAAGGTTATGTGCTTAGAACGAGAAGCTCGGGTATCCGGGCTTTAAGACTGGATTGAGACCTTGTCTAGTAGCCAATAGGAGGGGGAAGATGGTTGAGGGAGGAGCTTTAGAGTATTTAATTGAGGTCAGGGGTGGGGGTGGGAGAAAAAAAATCAAGAGAGGAGCACAACAGAGCCGAGGAGCAGGATCCCTGCTATTAGGTAGCAGCAGGGACTGAGCTAGAGTTCCAGGGCAAGCTTTGAGACTCAGCCAATGGCAGCTCACAGTCCCGGAAGCAGACCAATTGGAAGCTCCATGTCCACATGTATAGCCAACTGGGAAAGGAGCCAGCACCAGGTTCAAGCCAGTGCTGTGGCAGAGTGAGAAGCGTACCTTGTCTTTGGTGGTGGCGGTCAGACAGAGAGGGGACAGTGGCAAGTGAACACTGCATCCTGAGGAGAAGGACACAGCCACTTATGGCTGGAGAACCCGTTCAGGGCCTCCTGCTGGAAAAGAGCACATGGGGAGGTAGAATTAGCTTAGTAGAGGGCAGAAATATGTGGGTGGGGGTCAGACAGGGTGTGGAGAAAGGCTAGTAGCAGGGGTACAAAAACTAAGAGATTAGTAAGATCAGGGGAGGGCACAAGGAAGCAAGTTGGAGGGTGAAAGAGAGAGAGACAGACAGACTCGGACCCAGGAGGCCCAGAAAAAGATGCAAAGAGTTTAAAAACTGCTTAACAACTCTAAGTGTCCCAACTTTACTAATCAGTTAAACAAAAGGGCTATAATTCACTTCTGCAGTTTTTAACATTTTAAATGCTAACAAACAGGGAAAATCAGCTTGCATACAGTTAGAATCAGCATATAAAACATTAAAAATCAAGAGAGGGATAGAACAGAGCTGAGCAGCAATACACGTGCTATAATGTAGCAGCAAGGACCGAGCCAGAGTTCTAGGGCAGGCATTGAGACTCAGCCAATAGCAGCACAGAGTCCTGTGAGTGGACCAATTTGAAGTTCTGTGTCCATGAGCCTAGCCAGTCGGGAAAGGAGCCAGCACCAGGGTTCAAGCTGGCGCCATGGCAGAGTGAGAGGTGAACCTTGTCTTAGGGGGTGGAGGTCAGGCAGAGAGGGGACAGCGGCAAATGAACACCGTGTCCCGAAGAGGGGGGGGGGGCACAGCCGCTTCTGGCTGGAGCACCCGTTCAGGGGTTTCTTGTCTTTGGTGGTGGTGTTCAGGTAAAGAGGGGATGGCGGCAAGTGAACACCATATTCCGAGGAGGAGGGCACAGCTGCTTCTGGCTGGAACACCCGTTCAGGGGCTCCTTGTTTTTGGTGGTGGCGGTCAGGCAGAGAGGGAATAGCGGCAAGTGAACGCTGCATCCTGAGGAGGAGGAGGGCACAGCCACTTCTGGCTGGAGCATCTGTTCGGGGGCTCCTTGTTTTTGGTGGTGGGGGTCAGGCAGAGAGGGGACAGCAGCAAGTGAACCCCACATCCTGAGGAGGGAACAGACGCTTCTGACTGGAGTGCCATTTAGGGGATCCTGCTGGAAACATCCCATGATCCTTACCTTCCCCATATGCCTATCCAAGCCTCTCTTGGAGCTGCCCACTGTCTTCAATGAGATCAGATTCTGCATGCCATTAATATTAAAAGATAACAGTTTTACTGTGGGTGATTGCCATCCACTAAAAGAAGGGATGGGAGCCAACAGTAAATGCACTCCCTACTGGGGGAAGATTCTACCCCCTACCTTTGTTAAAAAAAATGACCCATCAGTGACCACTGTAGTATAAGAGCACAAAAAAATAATACAACTACTTAAACTCAAACTGCATATAGTCAACATGAGAAAAACACACAGCCAAAGATGCTAATAACTCTACTGTACTTCCTAGACTGCTGCGCCACTAGAGAAGTCAGACAAATCTGATTGCAAAGAGGGAAGGTGCAGCTACTGTGGACCCTCAGCACAGGAACTCCTGCAAGGTATAGAGTAGCCACAGAGTACATGAATACATCACCTTCACCAATCGCTGTAACGATATAGTGGCACAGAATGCTATGGGGGAGACAAGTACATACTTTAAAAAAATAAACCCAGAAAGCCAGGGTGGAACCAGAATATGTCTCCAAGCAGCCATCCATCTTAACCAAGAATATCTACAGTATAATCTGTTTATTAACAGCAGACTACTATGTTTGTCAGTCCCTGAACAGGCCACCTTAAATTGCTGTTTAATCAGTATCTGGACCCTGTTAGGAGAGAGAGAGAGAGAGAGAGATGAGTTAAGAAAAGGTCCACTTAACAATGTGTTTTGACTCCTAGCAGGTCTTAGTCCCTGACACAGCTTCAACTCTTTAGTGCATGAAATTAAGAGGAGGAAAAGAAACATATACAAGTATGGTGGTGGAGTCAGTGAAAGGTGACAGCCCAGCCCTGGCATGCCCCCACCCAGAGCTGCATCAATACTGCTGGGAGCAGACAAGACCCCTTGATGTGTGACCATCTAAAATATAAAATCCAGCAGAGCACATAAGATGGCCCAAGAAGTACAGAGCCCAAGCCAGCCCTAAATATATATTAGGCACTGCTTACAGAAAGGAACGCCCCCACAGCAAGGCCTATTATGGATGCACAGCACAGGTGGGTGTTTAAGATAGGTTTAGGGAGCTGGGGTGGTGTACTGAAGACAAAACAGAGCTCTACTCTCAGTGTCAGCTGAAGCAGTCTGGGCAGTAAATCCCTACTTTAGAATCCCCACTGTGGCTGCCTAAGTAAGACCACCTCTAAACATTAGCTTCGGACTCCCTAGCAGAATTGGTAATTCTCAGGACCACCCAATAAGCTCAACTCCTCCCCATACCACTGGAGTAAAGTACGATATGGTATGCAACTGCTATCCACCAGCCTCATGAGCCTTCTGACCGGTCACACCCACAGCTTATGTCCGTCTTACAGGGTTGGGTAGGACCCTGTCCCATTTCCTATGCAGAGAGAATTAAAGGCAAGAATCCAGTCTGTCCTCTCCTGTTCTACCAGTTGTCTCTCTCTTGACTATCTGCGCAATCAAATTTTCCTTGTGATACCTAGGAACTGGCCACTCTGACGTTCCCACAATTTCCACCCTTATCTCCCTTCCTTCACTTGGTGTTTCTATTCTTTCTTTCTCCCCTTGCTTCTTTTTGGTTAAAAAAAAAGTCAATCTCTATGTGAAATTGGGATTCCTTGGTTTGCAAATGTATGTATTATTGAAATGTTTGCAGAAGGCTATTTGGGTTTATCTGGAACACAAGGGGTTAACCTTGAGCTGTATTTTTATCTCCACAAGCTTGTTTGCAGAATTATTAACAGGAAACTAGCTCTAGGACAGGATGTCTTAACTGGTTGCACCTGTTAAGAAGACTAATGTACTCTTCAGGCTGCTCACAGGAAAACAACTGACAAAGTCAGCCGTGCTGGAACTATCGGGTTTATCGAGTGAATGCATGAGTCCAGATGGTCTTGTACTGGCTTATAATAAGGTGGTGGGAGACGCTCTGGACTCAATAACTCCTGTTTGTGTTCGCCCACTCACTCTGTGCCCAAGGACCCCTTGATTTGATGGGTCCTTGAAGGAGCTGAGGAGGGTGGGTTGAAGGCTAGAGAGAGCTTGGGCGGAAATCCAGTCTTGATGCTGACAGGCTTAGATTGATGAAACATTATAAGGTCTATAAATCAGCAGTCACCCATAAGAAGATAGAATTCCTGTCTGGGAAAATTGCTGCTGCATGGAATCGACCAGCTCAGCTCTTTTGGACTGTGGACAGACTGTGCAATCCAGTCTGTCTTCAGTCTGGAAAAGGTTTTTCACAAATAAAGTGTGATGAACTTGCTCGATTTTTTTTCAGATAAGGTTGCCAGCATCAGGTCGGGGATCGGCCCAACTCCCTCTATGAGGGATTGTGGAGATCGGCGGGAGGTTGCGTGCACCCATTCTGCCTGGTCTGACTTAGGCTGGCTGGAATTCTTGGACATTGTGAGGATTGTCCAGACCTTGCGACCAACCAGCTGTAGTTTGGATCCGGGCCCTATGCCATTATCGGTACATTACGTAGATGTCATCTGTTCACTCCTTGCTGAAACTGTCTGGTGTTCCTTGGAAAAGGGATTTTCCCTGATCCCCTCAAGGAGGCGGTCATTCAACCACTCCTTAAAAAACCTTCCTTGGATCTAGACTGTCTAGCAAACTACAGACCTGTCTCTAATCTACCGTTTGTGGGTAAGGTTATTGAGAAGATGGTTGCGTTGCAGCTGGATGACCATTTTACAACCTTCAATGTCGTTGATGCTCTCCAATCTGGGTTTAGAAAGAGACATAGCACTAAACCTGCCCTTGTTCGGGTGTTAAATGATCGCCTAATTGTGAGAGATCGAAAGGCTCGTACTATCTTAGTCCTTCTTGATCTCTCGGCGGCATATGACACTGTAGACCATGGTCTGCTTTTGGAGTGCCTGCGGCATTTCTGTGGGCTGTCTGCTACAGTCCTAAGCTGGTTTCGATCCTTCCTCATGGGCAAGTCACAGAGTGTTGTCACTGGAATTTATTCCTCTGATGCCATTCCCCTGTTCTGTGGGGTGCCGAAGGGCTCCATATTGGCACCCATGTTGTTTTCAGTGTACAAGCTGCCATTGGGTGATATCATTAGGCAATACAGTTTGGGTTTTCACTGTTATGCAGATGATACCCAATTGTACATGTCCTTTATGCCTGGACAGGATGATGTGGTCTCTGTGCTTAATAACTGTCTAACCGAGATCAAGAAGTTAAATCCAGACAAGACTGAGGTGTTGGTTGTGGACCCGGGTTGTCTGGAGGTGGGTCTTGGAGCCGGGCATCCTTCGGGTTTATGGCTTGATGGTGTCCAGCTCATGACCTCAGACCGGGTGTGTAACCTGGGTGTTATTTTCGACAGTGGTTTGACCCTGAAATCTCAGGTGTCTGTTGTCGTTAAATCTTCCTTTAACCATCTAAGGAATATCGCCCAGGTGAAACACCTGGTTCCCCTGGCTGACCTTCCTACACTGGTCCACGCCTTCGTAATCACCCGCCTTGATTACTGCAATGCCCTCCACCTAGGACTTCCGGGGGTTGATATCCACTGCTTACAGCTGGTGCAGCCAGGCTTTTGACTGGTACATCTAGGACTACTCATATTACGCCTGTGCTGCGCGAACTGCACTGGCTGCCAGCATAGTGGCGGATCACTTTTAAGGTCAGTTTGCTGACCTATAAAGCCCTACATGAGCAGAGACCCCGATATCTTCAAGAGTTCCTTATTCCCTACTGCCTTCACCACTCACTCTGATCCGCCGATGAGGGATTGCTAGAGATTCCCAGGGTTCAGTTAAAAACATCTGGGGTATGTGCTTTCTCTTATGCTGCACCCACCCTGTGGAATTCTCTATCTCGTTGGTTAAGAAAATACTCGACCGTCATGAGTTTTAAATCTGAACCTAAAACTTATTTGTTTTATCAAGCTTTCTCTGTATGTTCCTAAATTTTTATTCTTGTTTATATTGTATTTTATTGTACAGCACCTTG
This sequence comes from Neoceratodus forsteri, assembly GCA_016271365.2. Lineage (NCBI taxonomy): Eukaryota > Metazoa > Chordata > Ceratodontiformes > Ceratodontidae > Neoceratodus > Neoceratodus forsteri. The sequence goes on from CM057455.1 coordinate 718,903,564, forward strand.
ATAATTTGAAAGGTGCTTAAGAAATAAATTTTATCTCACCTTACATTCTGTGGAACACAGGTGGTATAATTTACAAGAACAGGATGTAGGAATGCAGAATTTCATTGCTAGGAAAAAACATCTTATAAAAAAAGGAGCGATGTTTTGTTACGAGATAGAGGGAGCTGGGATTTTAAAGACAGACTCTGAGACGAAGGACTGCTGTTTTTTTCAACTGCCTGCATCAACAGCTGTCCTGCACAATTTTTGTTGTTACTGATAATAATAAAACACTACTTGCGATTTTATAACTTCTCCTGCTTTGCCTGTGCTACCTGACCTTTGCCTCGACAGCAGCCTCCCAGGATACAGTTCAGTTCTATCCATCTGTATAATCTCAAGATCCACCTTAACAATCAAGCTGCCATAATGAAAGGGGGAAAAAAATCTGCTGAGAGATAGCAAGGGAGCCCAAAGGAGTTACTTTTGTTCCGCATTCATATCCTCCTCTAGGCTAGCTACTGTAGGTGTTCTGTCAAAATCTCCCCTACCCTGCCACTGTCAGCCTTTCTGAAATCTAGCACAATTTTCTTAAGGGTTGATTAGATAAAATAAGAACATTCAGAAGGCTTATTGAGACACCTTGCATACTGGCAAGCTCATGCACTGCAGTGCCATGAGGAAGAGGTGATAGCTGACAGCAGCCAGCAACTGAACAAGTGCTAGGGGGGAAAAAAAAAAGTTTCTTCTGAAAAATAAAAATCACAGTTGATTGTCTGAACTTAGTTATTAAGAAGGGGAGCAGGGAGACTCTGGCTGGAGTTTTATAGTGTCTCTCTGATTCTGGGGTGAGGCATGTCTTACTTAGCCTTGGTGTTCCCCCGCTCTCTGCCTGAACTACTGGTCCATGGCTCCATCCTCACTGACTTGGGGGGGGCATGTCTCTAACTCAGTGTTTCCCACTTCAGTGCCTGAACTACTTGGCCATAGTGCCTCACTGATTGGGGAAGGGGGTAATGTCTCAGACACTGGGCTCCCCATCGTTGTGCCTTAACTGCTAGGCTATACTGCCTCACTAAATGCTGCCTCACTAACTGTAGGGTAGAGTTCAATTTCACATTTTGTGTTTCCCAGCTCTGCTCCTGAACTACCATGCCATTTCCCCAGCTCTGCGCCTGAACTACTAGGCCACAGTTCCTCACTTTTTTGGGGGGAAGGTCACATCTCAGACTCTGTGTTCCCCATCTCTATGCTCGAGACTACTAGACCACAGGGCCTAACTGATTTTAGGGGGGGGAGTTCATGTCTTGCAAAGGCTGTTCCCTAGCTTTGCAGCTAAAATACTAGGCCACAGTGGCTCAGTGATTGGGGGAGGGAGGTGTCAGGTCTCAAACTCTGTGTTCCCCAGTTCTGTAACACACTGAACAGGTCACACAGAAAAATGGAGGTGGTTGGGGGATTTTTCACATCTTTGTCTCCAGATCTCTCCCCTCTGCGCTCCACTGGCTAGGCCGTACTGTCACTGAGATAGGTTTAAAAAATATTAGAAGTGTACAAAAGTGAGACCAAAAACATGGATTCAGAAGATATGGAACATGTGCCCACTTCCTGCAGTACTGCCGAAACTGGCAAATGTAAAAATCTTCCCAGAAAAGAAATTCAGGAAAGTAAATGACTGCTGTGGATATAATTAATGCAACTGTTAAAAAAAATCAAACAACAAAACCAGAAAAAGAAAAGACTGTTGTGGAATCTTCTGATGAAAGTGGCCCATCACTGCCTGCCCCTAAACAGGGCTGCTTCAGCTCACCTATGGTCGGCCGGCACCCAGCCAGCCACCGACCAAGACCAGGACACCCGCCTGCAGCTCCTTGGAAGTGCCCCCCCCCATCCAAGCACTCTGCCTTGGCACCGCTGCCTGCCCCTGAACAGGGCTGCTTCAGCTCACCCACGGTCGGCTGACACCCAGCCAGCCACCGACCAAGACCAGGACACCCACCTGCAGTTCCTTGGAAGCTGCCTGCCCCTGAACAGGGCTGCTTCAGCTCACCCACGGTCGGCTGGCACCCAGCCAGCCACCAACCAAGACCAGGACACCCGCCTGCAGCTCCTTGGAAGCACCCCCCCCCATCCAAGCACCCTGCCTTGGCGCCGCTGCCTGCCCTTGAACAGGGCTGCTTCAGCTCACCCACGGTCGGCCGGCACCCAGCCAGCCACCGACCAAGACCAGGACACCCGCCTGCAGCTCCTTGGAAGCTGCCTGCCCCTGAACAGGGCTGCTTCAGCTCACCCACGGTCGGCCAGCACCCAGCCAGCCACCGACCAAGACCAGGACACCCGCCTGCAGCTCCTTGGAAGGAACGGGACAGCGCAGCCAATCGGAACACAGGTGCTTCCAGCAAACCCACTCTGATTGGCCAGGACTTTTCCCCTGCTATAGACACCTGACACTTTGTTAGATTTTCGATAGAACTAAGCACATTTCAACTGTGTTATTAGAAGTTTTTCAACTGTATTAGCTGGATTGTAATTTCTACTACTGTTTTAAAGTGCTTACACCTCTTCTGTCTGACTGCTCTTCCTGCAGCGCACCCCCCCCCCATCCAAACACTCTGCCTTGGCACTGATAAGTCTAACTACTTTTTTGGCTAGTTTTCCATTAGTAGGTTATACAGACCTGCCACTAGAGGGATTCTTGGTCTTCTACATAACTCCCTGTACTCATTCGTGGGCAATATGGCCTGCATTATCATTCTACTTCTTTCCCGGTGCTGCTATAAAGGGTGGTTGTAGTTGAGGTTCCCCTAAGCTTCACTCAACAGGCTGACAACTTCCTTAAAACTGCCTGTGCGACAGCTCTGCAGCTGAAAACAGGAAGCCCTCAGTGTCTGCCATCCACCCTTCAGACTCAAGTCAGATAGACGCTGAGCACCCTATTATTACCTACGCTGCGCTGTCATACCGATAGATACTGATAGAATCCTCTGCAGAGAGCCAGCACGCCTGGGCACCCTTGATTGGTGCTGCACTGCCATAGGGGGATTGTGATTGGTACGCCTGCTTGCCTGCTTTGCTCTGATTGGGGCACCTTCTCTATAGCTTGTTACAGTGTTCCCTTCTTAATTCTGACTTCTCAGCTCTCGCTCTGACCTGAAATTTTCTTCCACCCCCACCAACCCCCTCTCCCAGGCCTCCTTTAAATACACTCATGATCCACCTCCTATATCATATTACTGCTTCATTGGCCTAGTTTCGACTGCTGCCAACCTATGATTGGTACCTGAGTGTGGCCAATAAGACTGCCGTGTGTGAATATCTCTTGAGCCCCACCACTAACTAAGCTGCTCCTGCTCTCCTTGTTCCCCTTTCTGCTGTATTTTCTCATCTAGGTTTTAAGTGAGTACCTAGGTGGGCAAATTACTTGCCCTAGAAAATATTGCACTAATACAAATCACGAGACCACTCAATCTGGGACCATGGCTCTCCTTATTGTGTTTTATTGCTCCTAAGGTGCAGAGTTTTCAGCAATACAGTGCAATTCGAGTACCTCAATGCAATTCAGTTCTCAATGTACCTTATCAATACCTAATGTTATAAGGGTCTACCTGCAGACACTATGTCATTCTCCTCTCCCTTTAGCCTATTCCCCTGGTTAGCCTACACCCCTTGCTACTGTCCTCACCTATGTCTACTCAAGCACTTACATTGATCACGATCAACTTGTCATTACAGTGGTGCCGCCTCTTGCGCAGCACGATATGGGTTGCTGCGAAGAAATAAAAAAGCAGTCTCCATTCTTATAAGCTCCTTAAAGAAACTTATACTTCTGCCTCTTCTCTGCTCAGGAAATGTGGAGCTCAACCCTGGCCCCCCCCCAACTTACCTCGCCTATCGATTTTGCTGAGGCTACAGGTCAACATTTTAAGCCTGCCTAAAAAACTTGTACAGCTGCAAGCCTGGGCTGCACACGTTAACCCTGATCTTATCATAATTACTGAGTCGTGGTTAAAAAAGACGAACACTGATCAACAAATATCACTGCAAGGCTACAATTTATTTAGAGCAGATAGAGAGTCTAAAGGCGGGAGTGTGGTTATCTATGCCAAATCTAAGTACTTGGTCACCAATATTAGTTGCAAATCTCTAGCCAAGGAATTTGAGTTAGTTACGCTGAGCCTTCATCTCCCCTCCTCGGAATGTATCACTATCCTAGGTGGCTATAGACCCCCGTCTGGTGGTGATGAAGTCCTTAATCTTTTGAAATCCATGTTCGTAGATGCAAAAACTGAAACAATATTTCTAGGGGATCTAAATATGGACTGGCTGTCACCTAAATCACACAGCCTCAAATCCCTTTGTAACAAACTAGGTCTTGGGCAATTTGTCAGTGAACCTACTAGGAACAACACTCTAAATACCGCCAACAGTTCCATTCTAGATGTGGTACTAACCACCCATCCACACAAAATATCTCATTCGGCAGTGTTTCACAACGACATGAGCGATCATGGAATTGTTGCTTGCATAAGATCTCAAATTAAGGCCCGCCCAAACCTATCTTTATAACAAAAGATCCTTTTGCAAATTCAGTGCAGTAAACTTCCTATCTGACCTGAAGCATGATCAGATGGCAAGATCTCTACCTAGCCAAAGATGTCAACAAGGCAGCTTACATCCTTAATGACAAACTCACTACAATAATAAATAAGCATGCCCCTTTCATCAAAGTAAGGGTACGGAACAATTCCAACCCTGGTTCACCTCGGATCTCAAAGGCAGCCTTACAGCTCGAGATAAGCTCTGGGCTAAAGCTAGACATTCCAAAGAATCTTTGGATTGGCAGGTCTTTAGAACAGCCAGGAATAACTGTGTGAAAAACTTCACTCTGCTAAAGCTAACTATTATATTTCTCTCTCGAACAAGCTAAAGGTAACCTCATAAAATATGGAAGACTGTCAAAGCTTATAGAAGGACCCCATGGCCCCTCTGTCCCAACAAAGATAGTTGCAAGTGGCAAGATTGTGGAAAACAAGTCCCTAATCCTGGAGAACTTAACTCCCACTTTGCCACAGCTGGATTAACTTTGACTTGTCACCTTATGCTGGTGCTGCGGTGAGCCAGCATACCCTCCCGCCACATCTAGTCCTGCACCCAGCCCCTTCCAACTGCGTGAGATAACTTATAAAGAAGTAGAAGATTCTCTTCTTAACTTAGACACCAAAAAAAGCGCAGGGGACGATGGCTTGGAACCCTTTTTCCTAAGGTCAGGCTACGCCCATCTCACTGCCCCAATTCTCCACATCTTCAATCTTTCCATTACATCTGCTACTGTGCCATCCTGCTGGAAATCAGCACATATCCTCCCTCTATTTAAATCTGGTGACCCATGCGATGTAACAACTATAGGCCTATCTCCATATTGCCTATCCTTTCTAAAGTTCTCGAAAAACTGATCCATATTCAGTCAAAATCTCACTTGGAAACCTTCTCTCTCATTCACCCAGCTCAATCTGGCTTCCAGGCTAATCACAGCACAATCACTGCACTAGCAAAAGTAACCAATGATTGGATCTCTGCTATAGATGCTAAGAAGGTAACTGGTGCAGTCTTTTTGGACCTCAGCAAAGCTTTTGGATACTGTTGATCACAAACTATTAGTCAATTGCCTTGCAAAGTTGGGTGCCACATACCATACCACCCAGTGGTTCTCTAGCTACCTAACTGGAAGATTCCAAAAAGTAAAGGCGCAAGGCTTTTTTTCTGCTGCCTTGCCAGTTGCAAGAGGAGTCCCCCAAGGATCCATCTTAAGCCCTATCTTATTTTCTTTGTACATTAATGACTTAGATGCTAACATATCTACGTCCAATCTACACTTTTTTGCAGATGATACTGTGTTGTATACTTCTGGCTCATTGTTATCTGAAGTCAAATGAGTGCTTCAAGCGGACTTCGCACAACTTGAGCATAATCTAATAAAGACAAAGCTTCTGCTCAATGCTAAGAAGACTAAAGCGATGATATTCTCCCGCAGTGCTGTCACAGGCCCCCCCAATACCCTTGCCCAAGACTTCATTGTCACCATGCTAAACGAGCCTCTGGAAGTTGTAACCAAATTTAAATATCTGGGTATCTGGATCGACAATAAATTATCTTTCAATGACCATGTCGAAGATGTCTCTAGAAGGTTAAAAGCAAGGTTAGGTTTCTTCTACAGAAATAGGTCCCTTTTCCCCCCGTGAAACTCGAAACAAGCTTGTACAGGCCACTTTTCTCCCCCTACTCGACTATGGCGATGTAAACTATTCCTCCACCACTCTTGCAAATCTAAGTAAACTGGACATCCTTTATCACCGTGCGTTACGGTTCATTACCAACTCCCCTTACCGTTCGCACCACTGTGACTTATATGCAGCTGTTGGTTGGACATCCTTACTACTGAGCGCCTGCTCCATGCTGGGCTATGGACTCTTAAACTGCTCCTGCAGAAATTGCCAAGCTATCTCTCTTCCCTTATTAGTATCTCACACAGTGCATACTCGTTAAGAAAATCTGACTTTATTATGCTTAACATACCAAGGACGCAGACTTCCTTTGGTAAACGTGCTATTGCATATGCCCTTCCCTCCATTTGGAACCAATTACAAACCGTACTGAAACTAACTAGCACAGTTTCAATAAACTTCTACAAATCGCTAAGTTCAGCCAAAATAAAAGACACCTGTAACTGTCATTAAGTCTCTTCCTTCCCCATGTGTGCCATATTTATCCACTGGTAAGGTATAATTGATTTGTCATATTAATTGCTTTCCCTTCCCCTTCTACTCCTGGCTTTATCTATGCTTACGCTCCACTGCTACTCTATCAAATCACTCCTCCCCCCCCATATCAGCTGTAGTCTGTTGTTTGTTCTAGCTGCCAAAATATATGTATTGCACACACCAGTCATCATGTTTCATTTATCAGTATGCAACCTGTAAGTCGCTTCCCTGTTTCATATCAATGTTTACCACCTGCGGTCACCCTATGCGGTACCCTTGTATGTATATCCAGCCTGTATCATGTAACGTGCATTTCATGTATATACTGTTATTACCTATCTGTGTTTGTACTTTAAGTGTTGATGTCACAGGACCTCTTTGTGAATGATCTTGCTCAATGGAGTTTTCCTGCAATAAACTTGAACTTGAACTAATGGCAGAAAAATAAGAGATAACATAAAAACAAGTAGCTAAAAACAGAGCCAGAAAGTCAATGATTAAGGAAAAAGTACTGTTTAGAATGACTAGACGTGACACTCCACAACATGCCACTCATGCATATCCGGCTCTTTCATCAGAAAGCATTGCCTCTGATGAACAGGTTGTACAAGGTATATCAGAGTTATTCCCATCTCAAGTTGATGAACATGAATATTATATTGATGAGGTAGAGGATGCCACCTGGGTACCTGAACCCAGAAAGAAAACAAACACATACAGCAAGCACTGCTTCCAGCCAGTAGTGGGGAAATATCTAAATACTAGAATCCTACTAGTTCTTCTGGGGACAGCTGCAGTGTGTACAAACTGGGGTTAAAAACACCAGCCGCCAAAACTGCTGCTGTTCCTGGTATGACAACCAAACATTTTACCTCGGTTGTGTGGAACTATTTTCATATAAACCTCCAAAAAACATATATTTTGATGTCTGTACCTTTTGTTGCAGCTAAGTTCTGTACAAGCACATCCAACAACAGGGCAGCAGTTTGAAGAAAATCAAAAATATTTGATGTAAATCATACAGAGTATAGGGAAAGTGAAGAAACAGAGATACAGGGTAGAAAAAAAAACAATGAACTTCTCTTACGAAAGTGTATGGAAAAGCTACAGCCCTTCCATTGCAATCTAGTGGCTTTTGCCCCCTTCAGAAACTAAACAGATGGCAGGTATGTTTTGGCTGGCTTGCTTTGGAGCACCCACTGCAGGTGCTCATTGAGCACCAGCGGGTGCATGACCTGGTACCAGGCACTGCGCTCCACGCCATGGGCAATGCCCAAGCAGTATATACAGGCATTGTGTTCCTCAGTCACAGACACTGGGTACCAGAATACCACGCACCTCTTGAACCATGGTGTCTTTCTGTTCCATGTCAAAGATGGATGATGGATTAGGAAGTTGACAGTGAGGAGATAGAAATACAATGAAAGCTGAAAGTAAAGGTGTGATGTTTTTCAGTTCAGGGTTGGGCTTCATGGCCCGGTACCTGAACACAGCTATAATCCATCTGAGTTAAAATGGTAAATTTTAATAGTGTCCTGTAAGGGAGGGAAGGGATCGTAACTCTGGCTGCCAGACAGCCGAGCCCTTTCACCTTCCAGTCCACTGAATATGCCACCATGCACAGACATTTTGTAATATACTACCAGGAAGAGCGCGGGGCATGCCCCATTTAATTTTATGGGGGATACTTTCAAACCATTATTATGCAGCTTTGAGCTACCTTTGATAAAGATGAAAGCCACCGCTCAACTAATATTAGTTGAGGGGTGGCTTTCATTTGCATCAAAGGTAGCTCAAAGTTGCATAGTAATGGTTTGAAAGTATCCCCATGGAAATCAATGGAGCACACCCCACGCTCTCCCTGGTATGATGTCATAAAATGTCTGTGCTAGGTGGCATGTTAAGTGGACTGGGAAGTGGAAGGGCTTGGCTGGCCGGCAGTTCAGCCAGAGTTATGATCCCTTCCCTCCCTTACAGGACACTATTAAAATTTATAATTTTACCACTGGATGCCACACTTCGCGCCACGCCACCGACCCGGGTTCAGGAATGAGCCAGGGATCGCAGGGGGTCGGCTGGGGGGGGGGAGAGAGAGTGAGCGTCTGGAGGACTGCTCTCTTCCCGAGGGAGGGTGTGGGATGCGCTCACTCATGGAGCGACCTCTGGCGGCGGCTGGAGGATCGCCAACTGAGAAAGCACGGCGTATGCCATGGGTTGGTGGAGCTACAGCACTATGTTGCCTTGCTGGCTGGGCTCCGCTGTGGGGGGGAACCAAAAAGAGAGAAAACCCCCAACCCCGGAGACAGATGAAGGCACCTCGACCTTCCATAGCCCACACTCCCAACTCCAGGCTATCTCCTCTCCACTGCCAGACTCGTGTGCCGGGCACTCTGCCCTATAAGATACAGCGCCCTGGGTGGATAGGGCAGCCCTACCTCTGGAGGGTTCAGACCCGGAGGTGGTGCTTGGTGACATGAGGGGAAAGGAGGGGTCATGGAGGGAGGTAGAGGCTGGGAGCTCCCGAGGTCGCTGGAAGGAGTTCTCCAGGGTTGGAGATAAATAAAGTTTATAAAAAAAAATGATAATTTTAACTCAGATGGACTATCGGGCTGTAGTGGGCTGTGAAGCCAAACCCTGCATCTCACATCTTTACTTGAAGCAAAACTAAGCGAAAAATAGTTGAAGCCTGAAAACTAGCAGAATACTAATTCATTAGCAGAAACTGTGAAGGAGGAGACCTGTTCATGCTAGTAGAAGAAAAGATCTGAGAGCACAGGGGGCAGAGCTGGAGGACCACGTGTCTGCGTGCTGGGAAGAATCAAGCTTGTTGACTGTTTCAGTGACTAATGCATGCTCAGTTCAAGACTGCCTAAATATGGTTAGTGAACAGAAACTAGGCAGTCACAAGTTTAATTTCATTCCCTGAATCAAGTTCAGGCCCCTTCCCCTTCCCGCCATCTCCAGTATGGTCTATGACGAAAACCTAAATCTGTACACAATATTCCATTTGTGAACTGACCAATGACTTTTACACTGTCATCATTGTTGCTTCAGTATTCAATGCACCTTGATGTAACCCTGCAACTTCTATCTGCCTTAAGCTCCTTGTGCCTCAGTACTCCCGTCTGTAGATATGGGTAGAAACAGGACCCCACTGAAGTTGAGATGTTAAAGGGGAACAGTCATCACAAAGGGCACTACCTAGACTTTAGCAAGGCATTTGAGACAGTTTCACACAAAAGATTAATAGTCAAATTAACCAGCCTGGGAATGGGTCCCAGGGTGGTAGCCTGGGTAAAACACTGGCTGGACAAAAGGACACAGAAGGTAATTGTAAATGGAGTCCACTCTGAAGAAAGAGGGGTTACTAGTGGGGTACCGCAGGGTTCAGTATTGGGTCCAGTCCTTTTTAATGTCTTCATCAGTGACATTGCAGAGGGACTGGAAGGAAAAGTATGCCTCTTTGCAGATGACACAAAGATCTGCAACAGGGTTGATACACAAGGAGGCATGGAAAGGATGAAAAGGGACTTGGCAAGCTTGGAGGAATGGTCAGAAGTATGGCAGCTAGGATTCAGTGCAAAGATGTGCAAAATAATGCACCTGGGAAACAAGAACCAAGGGGAAGAATACACAATGAGGGGGTGAAGTAGTAACAACAACAAAAAAGGAAAGGGACCTAGGGGTAATCATATCAGGTGACCTTAAGTTTAGCAAGCAATGTGAGAAGGCAGTAGGGAGGGCTGGGGGTATACTGGGATGCAGAGGGACAGGCATCAGCAGCAGAAAACAGGAAGCTGTTATCCCTCTGTACAGACAGTTGGTAAGACCCCATCTGGAGTACTGTGTCCAGTTCTGGAGACCCCATCTCTGCAAGAACATAGACAGGATAGAGGCAGTCCAGAGGAGGGCAACTAAAATGGTGCAGGGTCTGTAAGAGAAGCCGTTATGAGGACAGACTAAAGGAGCTTAATATATATACCCTTGAGGAAAGAAGGGAGAGGTGGGACATGATAGAAACTTTTAAGTACCTCAGAGAAATCAACAAAGTCCAAGAGGGTAGCATCTTTCAGAAAAAGAGACGTGCAAGAACAAGGGGACACAATTTAAAGATAGAGTGGGGGAGGTTCAGGGGCAATGTGAGGAATTATTATTTCACAGAGAGGGTAGTGGATACATGGAACAGCCTTCCTGAGGAGGTTGTGGGGTCTAAAACTGTGGGAGAATTCAAGAATGCATGAGACAGACATAAGGCAATTCTTGTGGGGGTAGGAAGAAATAGGCTGTTGGTTAACTAGGATCTGCGGTCTATCCTGTAGGTAGGGAAATGGGCAGACTAGATGGGCCAAGCGGTCCTTATCTGCCGTCAAAGTCTATGTTTCTATGTTACACTTAAGTATGGGCTGTTCCAATGTGCACGTTATGTGCAAAAACATTTTGGTTTGCTTTCTGTTTACTGTAGTATAGTAGACTGTATTAGACTAATTTTATTTACTTATAGGCTGACATCTTGTTATTATAAATCCCAGAATCCCCTGCAGCTGACATCATAGCAGTAGGCAGCAGTGAGAGATTCAATGGCCTGCAGTGCATGTTAGAGCTTTTATGATCTCTGATCAGATGTTTTGAGATTCTGCTTTTCTGCAGGGGCTAAGGGTATCCGGTTAAAATCGCGCATCCGAAAATGTGCAAGTCATTAACGCACTGCCATTTCAGCACGTACTTTAAAAGCGCTGGCACAGAACAGCGCATGTACAATAACAGCGTTAGATACCCACTTGTATCAGCTGAAGGGCTATAAAAACACTCACCCTCCATATTGCATGCTCAGTATTTCAAGTGTTGTTTCTGCACCTCTTCTTCTACCCCCCCCACCAATCCTCTGGATCAACGCTCACTACTGCAGCTTCCCCAGAGAACCAACGCTCTTCCCTTGCTCCTGCAGCTGCTCAATGTGTCTCAGAGCCACACCTGCAACTGAGAACACACTTCTACCTGGCTCAGCCTGTCTGGTCCGTGGCTCTTTCAGCAGCCTCACAGAGCACTCTGTTCCTCACAGGCTCGGTCTCTCTGTGGCATTTTCTTGCTTCTGCAGCCACATGGAGCTATCCACAAGGCCACACTCCACACTTGGGGGCTCAACAAGCATTAAAAAATTAAAAAAATTGAAATAAAATGTAACTATAGCTCCATAGTAGGGCTTCTGTTGGTGCATTAACACTGGAGCTGCAGAATTCTTAGGCTGGGTGAGAGGAACTGACCACTCAACTCAATTCATTCTTTCTGTAATCTTTCCTTCTCCCACTGTCAGACAGAAAAATTCTCAACCAGGAATTCTAGCAGAACCATGATTGGTGACTACTGTATATTAATGTCAAGAACATCTTCAGCCAGGCTTATATACCACATGTATTTTATCTTGCCGCTGTTTTAAGCACTCGCTATTTTCTGCACTCACGGTTAAGAACTAGTGCTAAAATGTAAGCACTGCATTGCATTATACTTTTTTGGTTGTGCTATTTTGACAGTGACCCGGGGCTAAGTACAGTCCTCTGTTACTGTATTTAGCCCTAGCAGGACCAACAAACAAAAGATCATACGAACATACAAACATGCCAGCAGATAAAGGTGTTATGGTCTATCTAGTCAGCTTGAGTGTGCGGTTCCCTATGTGTTTACACAGAGAACTGACCCCCTCCCAGTTTCCCTCCTGACCTTCCTAAGCTTCTCCTTCTTCCCCCCATGTGGTCCCCTATCTACCTGAAACTTTCCCCTTCTCCCTGTCCCATCCCCTCTTGAAGGTTTTTACCATTTTAAGGGGTACCACCTCCTCTGGCAGATCATTGCACTTGGTCACCATCCTCTCGGGTGGTGCTCAGGGCTGATACAGACCCAACATGCACTATGGACTATGGAATCTCTCTCTGCTGCCTACTGCTCTGATGTCAGCTGCAGGGTGGGAGAAACATAAGGACCTAAATATGTGCACCCGAGAAGAGAGGTGGGAGGGGGGATATGACAGAGACTTTTAAATACCTCACAGGATAAATAAAGTATATGAGGGAAGTACTTTTCAGAAAAAAGGTGCTCAAGGACAAGAGGGCATGATAAGAAGCTGGGAGGGGGGTATATTTAGGAGAGATGTAAGGAAGTACTTCTTTGTAGAAAGAGTGGTAGATTCCTGGAACAGTCTTCCTGCAGAGGTGGTGGGGGCAAAAACAGTGGTGGGATTCAAGAATGGGTGGGTGAAAAGGCCAGAGATCAAGTAGAATCTGCAATGATACTATAGGCAGGGAAAAATGGCCAGACTAGGTGGGCCAAGTAGTCCTTATCTGCTGACACATTCCATGTTTCTATGCAGGAGATTCTGGGATTTGTAATAACAAAAGATGTCAGCTTACAAGTAAGAAAAATTAGTTGGATGCAATCTGCTATACCACAGTAAAAAAGAAAGTAAACCAAAATACTTTTGCACATAAAGTATACACTGGGACCAGCCTCACACTTAAGTGTGGTGCCCTTGGGGATGATTGTTCCCCTTTAAATCTCAGCTGGGCTTGTTCTGGGTATTAAAAAGTACAATAAGTTCTGTTAATTAAAGAATTATTTAATCAGCAAAGGGCAACATGCAACTCAGCTTCCATGATCATGATTCATGGCACATTTATCCCAATACAAACAACCAAATAGCTCTCATGTAAACAAAGTAACAGCATGATCTACTTGTGCCAGTTTACCTTTTATTAAAACTATCTTTGTGTTTGAACGGGTGACACAAAGTGATTTTCATGTAGCTATAGCAGGAAAATATTTCTTGCTGCAGTGATTCCAGTCGTATGTGAATACCACAAGGAAGTAGAAATTTAAGTATATCTCTATGCACTGGGGGTAAAAGCATGCAAGAAAAGTTTGAGAGCCACAATAACTTTATTTTTTTTAAAGTAGAATTTTTGACCTGGAACGGTACACTGAGCTGAAGCTAATCTCTTAAATTCGACCAGGGAGTACTCCTTTGAGAAAGACTCGGAGGAGAAACGTTAGGATTTTGTTGTACTTTCATCTGCTTGCATAACATTTGCACTTTATTTTTCACTGCCTGCAAAAACAAAGAAGAATTAGGAGCTATCCTGCCTGTTGTCTGTGGAAAAGTGTGGTGAGTGCCATGACTCAGTGTCTGCTGATGTGTTTATTTTTGTCAAGTGGCACCGAACACCCGCAGCAGCTCTGTTTGTTTTGGAGTACAGGGAGTGTTAAATGACTTGCTCCGGGTCACAGAGTACGTACGTGATGGTTGTGGAATTCAAACCCAGGTCTGCTGGGCATCAAGTCTCATAGCTCAGTGCTCTAACCACCAGGTTATGCTGCTTTGCAGTTGCCTCCCAAATGTGACACAAGAGGTAGTTGCAATCAAAATCTGCTCCCTCCTGAACATCTATAGAGGGTAATGTGCACTCCAAACAGCTGTGCATCATGGGAACACTGTTATTGATTTACATTAAATATTATTCAGATGGCCTCAGATAAACAGTCTCCTTACAAAACGTTAAAAACTTTACTTGTTCACATACTATACTGTACTACTACAGCAGATTCAGGGCCAGATATTCAAACTGCGCTATTTTGTGGCACAAGCCCTTGCGCTGCACAAAATAGTTGCGCAAGGGTGTGGTCAGAGCGATATTCAAAGGAGTTGCGCCCTTGTGCAACTCCTTTGAATATCACCCCGCCACAGCCATCAGCGCATGGTGCAGTGGGACTTGGCGCCACTGCAAGTGGTCAGAGTGGTGTATCCAACTTGCGTGGCGCAGCACCATTGCGCCTACGCGCAAATTTCCTCGATATTCAAAAGGTGACATGCAAATGGGGCCATAATTCATGAAGTGCAGGGGGCCATTTGCATCTGATTATAGCCCCATTTGCATGCCATTAGCATGCAGGTGCGCCCGATCGAGGACTGCGCCTGGCGCCCCTGCCCAAACAACAGCCTTCGAGGACTAGCACCACAGCCCGATTACGGGCTGCATTGAATTAAAACAACCCCCGAATACATCCCTGGTGGTCCAGTGGACCGAAAAGCCCAATCATGGAGCTGTATTAGTTTAAACAACCCCCGAATACATCCCTGGTGGTCCAGTGGACCGAAAAAGCCCAGGTGCGGGCTGTATTAGTTTAAAACCCCCCTCCTCCGAATACATCCCTGGTGGTCCAGTGGACCGAAAAACCCGATCGCGGGCTGTATTAGTTTAAAACAACCCCCTCCTCCCGAATACATCCCTGGTGGTCCAGTGGATAATCCCGATCGCGGGATGTACAAAGTAAACGAACCCCCTGAACATAGCCCCTGGTGGTCCAGTGGATAATCCTGATCGTGGAATGTACAAAGGTAACGAACCCCCCAAACACAGCCTGGTGACCTAGTGTCCCTCACCCCACCCACCCAGGAAGCCCCACCACCCCGCTTCTCCCTGCAGCGCGGCGGGCAGTAGTATCCACCCGGCTGCCGCTTCGGGCCGCTTCGCTGGACTGATTGCTCGAATGCAGCCCATTGGTGCAGAGTAAGAGCTGGTCGGGCATGTAGTCTATACAGTACAAGATGTCTCAGCTTTGTGAATGAATGAATTCATTCACAAATCTGGACTGCCTTGTACGGTATGGGCTGCACGCCCACTGGCCCCTGCTCTGCACTACTGGGCGGCAGTCTCTACCGGGCAGTCAGTCGGGCGGGGCGGCAGGCGGTGGGATGCTGCCGCCGCCGGGCCGCGGGGAGGAGAGCAGGGTGGTGGGCTTCGTGGTGGGTGGACACTAGGTCACCAGGGCTGTATCTCGGGGTTCGCTACTTTGTACATCCCGCGATAGGGATTATCCACTGACCACCAGGGCTATGTTCGGGGTTCGTTTACTTTGTACATCCCGCGATCGGGATTATCCACTGGACCACCAGGGATGTATTCGGGGGTGTTTTAACTAATACAGCCCGTGATCGGGCTTTTCGTCCACTGGACCACCAGGATGTATTCAGGAGGGGGTTGTTTAATTAATGCAGCCCGCGATCGGGCTGGTGGGGGTGGCGGGGGATTTACACGCTTCCACCCATGATTGGGCCATGGGGAGCACAGGGAGGGGTTGAGGCCAGCCACAGGTGGCAGCTGCTGTGTTGCGCCTCGCAATGCAGCAGCTCACCTGTGGGTGGCCCCCGACGTGAGCCTTTTTTTTGGCCTCAAAGTTGTGCAGGCTAGGTTGGGGTTGCGCCAGACAACCTCTGCACAGCCCGTTGAATATCGGGTTGTGCAGTTTATGCATGGTTCCTCCCCCTCCAGTTCAGCATGCATTCATTTGCATTGCGCTATTGCTCAGCCTATTTTCAGTGGCGCAACTGCCTCCTGCTGAATATCTCAGAATGGAGCAAGTTTGGACTTGCGCATGGCGCAACCCTTTTGAATATCTGGCCCTCAGTACTTTGTTCAAAAGGGGAAACTCCGGTGCTGTGTCCCAACATCCAAATCCTATGGTTTCAAGCTCAATAAAAATAATGATTGCGGAGTTTTACTACAATAAATTTTCTTAGAGCCTTTCATTTGCATATCTCATATGTATTAATGTATGTACTGTTGTGTCTTTATATGTGAAACTCAACGTTCTGTCTTCTGCTGGTAATTAAGAATACAGCACGCTCAACCATGGCTCATCCACTGAGTTTTAATCACATTTCTTTAACACTTCATTCATTCTGTAGTGGCACTACTAAAGTACGGCCAATATCAGAAAAGTACAGTTACGTAAGAACTTACTGTAATGGCAGATCTTTGAGAGGAGCTCTTGCAGCAGGTTACACCATAAGGACTGAAGCCGGCAGGCACCAGGATCCCACAGAAACTTCTAGCTAGCAGTATATAAAGTACCTAGAGGCCAGAGGGGCACAGGACCCAAGGCAGCATTGATTCACAGCAGGAAGGTCATGCCAGATGACTCTAATAGATTTCTTTGACTGGGTGACCAAAGTAGTGGATCAGGAAGGGGCTGTGGACATGGCCTACCTAGACTTTAGCAAGGCATTTGACACAGTCTCGCACAAAAGATTAATATACAAGTTAGCCAGCCTGGGAGTGGGTCCCAAGATGACAGCCTGGGAAAGAATTGGCTGGAGAATAGGACACAGGGGGTAATAGTAAATGGAGTCCACTCTGAAGAAAGGGGGGTTACTAGTGGGGTACTGCAGGGTTCAGTATTAGGACCGGTCCTCTTCAATGTCTTTATAAGTGACATTGCAGAGGGTCTGGAAGGAAAAGCATGTTTATCTGCAGATGAGACAAAGATCTGCAACACAGCTGATGCACATGGTGGGGTGGAAAGGATGAGAAGGAACTTGGCAAGGTTAGAGAAATGGTCAAATGTATGGCAACTTAGATTTAATGCTAAGAAGTGCAAGGTAATGCACCTGGGAAACAAAAACCCAGGGGAAGAGTACACAATGGAGGGTGAGATACTAACAACAACAAAAATGGAAAGAGACCTGGGGGTAGTCATAGCAGATGACTTAAAGGTAGGGAAGCAATGCGAGAGGACAGTAAGGAGGGCTGGGGGGATACTGGGATGCACAGGGAGAGGCATCACCAGTAGAAAACAGGAAGTTGTTATCCCTCTGCACAGACAGCTGGTGAGACCCCATCTGGAGTACAGTGTGCAGTTCTGGAGACCCAATCTCTGCAAGGACATAGACAAGATGGAAGCTGTCCAGAGAAGGGCAACTAAAATGGTGCAGGGTCTGCACCAGAAGACATATGGAGAGAGACTAAAGGAGCTTGATATGTTTAGCCTCGAGGAAAGGAGGGAGGGGGGGACATGACAGAAACTTTCAAGTACCTCAAGGGAATCAACTAAGTCCAATAGGGTAGCATCTTTCAAAAAAGAGGTGTGAAAGAACAAGGGGCACAATTTGAAGATGGGGGCTCAGGGTAATGTGGAAGGTATTTTTCACACAGAGGTTGTGGATGCATGGAACGGCCTCCGGAGGAGGCTGTGGAGTCAAAAACAGTGGTTGAATTCAAGAATGCATGGGACAGTCATAAGGCAATTCTAGGGGTTGGGGTAGAAAGAACTAGGCTGCTGGTTAACTAGGATCTGCAGCTTATCCATTAGGTAGGGAAATCGGCAGACTGGGTGGCCCAAGCGGTCCTTATCTGCCATCAAATTCTATGTTTCTATGGAGGATTAATTCTTGACTTCGGCACGCACCCAGCATCAGCCAATAGTACATAAGGGGTGGTCCCCCAGCCCTACCTCAGTTCTCCCGCCAGAGACCCTGGCAAAGTCAAAAATGGAGAACCAAAGAGGTTCCTCTGAAACAAGGAAAGGAATCAACCATGAAGAAACAAATACCAGGGGAAGGTGGAAGGGAAAGCAGCACCTGCTGCAAGAGCCTCTCTAGAAGATATTGCAGTTACGTAAGAACTTATGGTAACAGTAGATCTTCGAGAGAGGTTCCTGCAGTAGGTCTTCACCTATAGGACTGCGCCCCCTGGTGTCAGGTCTGCATGGCAAACTTGTAGATAGCAATCATCAGCTGGGACCGCCGCCGATGTCAGAGGGGTAGTGACGTCAGCCCGACTATAAAAGACGCGGTCCCGCGCCCGCTCTCCAGTTCTTGTCCAACGAAGACCTATAGCTAGGTAAGGAGAAAAAATGAAGTGAACGTTCCTCAGACCCTGCTTCCGCTCTAGTTCCGAAGGGCTAGATAGGCTGGAAAATAAGGATAAAACATCCAAAAACTGGTGGAAGGAGGGAGGGAAACTAGACCTACTGCAGGAACCTCTCTTGAAGATCTACTGTTACTGTAAGTTCTTATGTAACTGCAATATCTTACTTCGAGAGGGTTCCTGCAGTAGGTCTTCACATATAGGACTGAATACCAAGCAGTCCCAAAGAAAAGTAAGGCATAGGTACATCCGGGAGGAGGAGAAGTCGCCATGGGGAATCACGACAGAAGGCCTTGCAGGACCGCAAGACCAAAGCCAGTTCTGCGCTGAGAGGCAATGTCAAGACTGTAATGCTTAGTGAAGGTGTGAACAGACAACCAAGTGGCCGCAGCACAGAACTCTGCCGTGGACACTTTCCTAAAAAAGGCAGTAGAGGTCGCCACACTACGGGTGGAGTGGCCTCTGACTGCCCCTGGAAGGGACTTCCCATATTTCGTGTGCGAAAAATGGATGCAGTTAGCAAGCCACTGGGAGATGGTCTGCTTGGAAATAGCCTTGCCCTGGCACTGAGGGGCAAAAGCTACGAACAGTTGGCTAGATTTCCTAACCTTTTTAGTCCTGTTCATGTAGTACCTCAGGATCCGGTGCATGTCAAGGGTGTGCAGCAGGTGTTCTCCCCTGTTGGAATACTGTGGATAGTACACTGGCAATTCCACGCTCTGGTTCAAGGTGGTTTCTAAAACTACTTCGGGCAAAAAGGAAGGGTTAGTCCAAAGAACTACTCGGTCCTTATGAAAAATCAAATAAGGTTCTTTACAGACAAAGGCCTGTAATTCAGAGACCCTTCTTGCTGAAGTAACAGTGACTAAAAATAAGGTCTTCCAAGAAAGGAAGCGTAGGTCGCAAGAAGAAGCTGGTTCAAACGGTGGTAAGGACAGCTTCTCGAGCATGAAATTCAGGTCCCAGGGAGGACAAGGATTCCAGATCGGAGGTTTCAAATGAAGGATGCCTTTCAAAAAGGTTTTAGCAACCTCCAGTTGAGCCAAGGTTTTGCCCTCTACCGGGAGATGGTAGGCTGACACCGCAGAGAGTTGGACCTTAATGGAGGAATAGCTAAGGCCCGCCTCACACAGGTGTGTGAGGTACTCTAGAACCTGCAAAGCCGAGCAGGAAAATGGATCCCAGCTCCTTTCTTGGGTCCATATCATGAATCTCTTCCACTTCGTAGCATAAGTGGATCTAGTGGAGGGTTTTCTGGCCTCCACTAGAATGTGCGCAACCTGCGAAGAGACCCCATAGTGAGAAATCGCTATGTCCACAGGTGCCACGCATGAAGATGGAGAGATTGAAGGCTCGGATGCACCAGGGTGCCCTGCTCCTGAGTCAGAAGGTTGTGGGAAAATGGGCAGAGGTTCCAGTGCCAAGTGTTGCAGAAGAAGGAACCAAATTTGGCGTGGCCAAAGAGGAGCAATCAGGACTGCGTGAACCCCCTCTTGATGAAGTTTCACCAGGACCTTTTGAATGAGAGGAAAGGGAGTAAAGACATACAGAAACCTCCCTGTCCACGAAAGAGACAGCGTGTCTTGCCAAAAAGCACCATGCCCGGGAACGAGCGAGCAGAAGACGGGTTGTTTTGCGTTGTATGGGGAGGCGAACAGATCCATCTCTGGCTGACCCCATCGAAGAAAGAGATCTTCGACTACCTCTGACTTTAGCTCCCACTCGTGGGCCAGGCCTGGCCACTGATCGACTGAGACTGTCCACCAGGACACTGGTGACACCCAGAACATGAACTGCTATCAGATAAAGGCTGTGCTGAATCGCCCAGTACCACACCCTCACGGCTTCTCGGCAAAGAGGGAATGACCGGGTTCCTCCCTATTTGTTTATGTACCAGACAGTAGACATGTTGTCCATCTGTACTAACAGAGATCCCGGAACAAGCAGCGACTGGAATGCCTGAAGCGCGTAAAGAACCGCCCTGGTCTCCAGAACATTGATGTGGAGCATCAGCTCCTGGTTGAACCAAGACCCTTGTGTCTTGTGAGACCCCAGATGAGCTCCCCAGCCCAGATCTGAGGCATCTGTAGTGAGAATCTGAGTCGGAACTACAGGAAGGAAAGGAATTCCCTCTGATAAGTTCGAGAGATCCTGCCACCAGCGAAGATTTCTTTGAAGACTGTTGGAGATCATGACTTTTTGGTTCATGTCGTCCGTCCTCTGGACTCGAAGAGACCACTGGGTGACCCTCATGTGAAGCCTGGCCATTGGGACTGTCGAAATGGCGGCCACCATCAGTCCCAATAAATGAAGCACCGAGTGTGCTGGGATCCATTGGGCCTGTGCCACGAGAGTGGCTTGAGAAGCTAGCGTCTCAGCCCAGTCCGATGGCAGGAAAGCCTTGCCCTGAACTGTGTCTAGTACAGCTCCAATGAACTGGAGCCTCTAGGAGGGTACTAACTGGGACTTGGGAAAATTGACCGCAATGCCCAGTGAAGCAAACAAGCTCAGAGTGAAAGAGAGAGAGAGACTCTTTTAGGCTAATAAGAGAGGGTGCTGAGAGGAGCCAGTCGTCCAGGTATGGGAAGACATAAATGCCCTGGCGGCACAGAAAGGCTGACACCACCGCTAGGCATTTGGTGAACACTCGGGGGTCGAATTCAGGCCAAATAGGAGTGCTCTGAATTGGAAATGCTTCTCCAGGAAAACAAAGTGGAGAAAGCGGCAGTGGGCCAGGAGGATAGGGATATGCAGGTAAGCATCCTGCATGTCCAGGGAGCACAGCCAAGAATTGTGGTGGAGCAGGGGGAGGAGCTCCTGAAGGGTCAACATACAAAACTTCTTGTACTCAACGAAGATGTTTAGTGTGCTGAGGTCCAAGATCGGTCTCAGGTTGCCCATTTTCTTTGGAATCAGGAAGAAGTGGGAGTAGAATCCCCTTCCTATTTGGTTTAATGGGATGGGCTCTATGGCCTTCTTTAGAAGAAGTGCCTGGATCTCCTGAGAGACTATGGGGACCTGATCCCAGGGATAGAAAGACCGTCCTGGCGGTTGAGGGGCTGGAATTTCACTGAATTCTATCGAGTGACCTCGCTGAATGAGCTGAAGCACCCAATTTTCTGCGGTGACAGACCTCCAACTTGCCAGGTGAAGGTCGAACCTCCCTCTGACCGGTTCCTCCTGAGGTACTGGAGGTAGCAGAAGGAGGGAAAAGGAGTCAGAATGCCGAGGGAAGGGGAGCTTTTGTCCTAGAGGTCTGTTTTTGAAATTTGTTCTGTGGGGTTTGAGCTCTAGAGCCAGGTGCACCCTCCTTTGCCTGATGCTTAGCCTGCTATTTGCTCCACCTTCTTTGGTGGCGAAAACGCTGCTTTTTCTGGCCCGTCTTGTATAAGGAACAGACATTCTGTAAAGAGCGTCTGCTCTCCTGCAGCCCAGTAATGATGTCTTTAGCGTCGCAGCCAAAGAGGGCGGAAACCCTAAAAGGGGCGTCCAACAGAGAGGACTGCACGTCCTGCTCAAGTCCCTCTATACAGAGCCAGGAGAGGCGTCAGAGGCAGATCCCCGTGGCCACCGCTCTAACCACTGAATCCACTGAGTCGTAAGTAGCCCGAAGGGTGTAGCGACACGAGGGTTTCCCCATCAGCACTTTTTCCAAGAGCTTCTTCCTCAGGGTTTCATCTTGAACGTCCTGGAGGTCCCTTTCTAAATCCAAAAGAGAAGCTTTTTGAAAGGTGACCATGTACGAGACATAATTAAGGGAACGTATTGCACAAGATGAAGAAGAGTAAATTTTGCGCCCAAATTGGTCGAATTGACATGAGTCCTTGTCAGGAGGCGAAGAACTCAGATGTTTGGGCTGGGCTGAATGGTTGTGAGCAGCCGTGATGATCAATGAGTCAGCCTTGGGATGGGAATTCAAATGAGATCTCCCTTCCAAGGGATAACAGGTGCAGTCAGCTTTACATGAGAACACTGGAATGGAGGATGGTTGCTGCTAGACTGTGGTCACAAGGTTCTCGTGTGGTCCCATCCATGGTGGAATGGGAATAGGGTCCAAGGTGGCCAGATCCAGGTGCTCCGCAAGACGTTTTCTTTGAGGATCAACTTCTTTGGACAGCCAACCACCAGCTGCCTGAATAGAATGCAACAGTTCTCCGAAAGAAGGATCCTCTGGAGGTGACTTTGGGGAGTCTTTTGGAGGGACCTCTACAGGAGATCTAGGATCCAACGTATCCGAGTCGGCGTCAGTGTCAGAAGAGTCGGAGCCACTAGGAACAGAAGGGTCTGGTTCTGTAATGCCTACCGAGGTAGATGTAGTGGCTCTAGCCCGAGGAGGTAGTGGAGAGGCCACCCTGGTGGAGGGTGTCTCCCTCACCAGCTGCCTTAACTCTGACACAAGCTGCGCTCTAGCCTCTTTCCACCACAGAGGGACGGACTCATGGTCCGGTACTGAAGGAGGAGGAGGAGAGGGAGGTGGCTGATAACTCGGATATCCAGGATAATGAGGATAATACCAGAATGGATAATACAACGAGTACCCTGGGTAACCCGGCGTGGGATGCCCTGGAGTAGGATAACCCGGAGTTGGGAATGACAACGTCGGATAGCCTGGCGTCTGAGGCACCTGGCCCGGCGTTGGATATTGAATGACCGACGGAGGGCAGCCCGCAAGCGGGAGAGAGGGTTCCTGGACTATGAACCCAGTAGAAGGCCCCACAGGGGGAGGGGCCGTGGTGTCAGAAGGTGACGCTGGGTCTGGGAGCGCGCCCGAAGTACTCGGGGGTGGGGTGGGGTGGAGGCTCCATGCCCGAATCCTCTGTCGGCAGCGGAATAAAATCCAGCGACGGAGGAAGGCCTGGTGAGGGGGGAGAAACATGAGGGGCCCCCGATGGCAGGTCTGAACGCGACTTTGCTAAAGCAAACAGCAAAGGATCAGGTGGCGAGTCTCTAGGATGGAGGATCCTGGGAGACGACGGGTCAACAAGCCCCTCACCCTGTCCGACATCGGGGGCCAAACTGGAGCCCGACGGGAGAGTGGACGGATCTTTGCAGGCGTTGGAGGAGCTGGCGTCCGAAGGTACAGATCCGGCCAGGCTAGAGATGGCTTGAAGGCCGTCGCTAGTCTGATGGGTGGAGGCCGTGTGTCCTTCGCCAGAGGTGAGGGTGACTTATTGGCAGGATCAGTCGACAAAATTAGCACCTCCAAAGAGGCAACCCCCGGCTGACTGCTCACCTCGGCAGGAGGGGGAGAGAAGGCCTGGCCCAAAGAAGCGGATGGGGCACCCCAAAAAGTACTCACAGTTGCAGGCCTCTCCGGCGGCGAAGGACTCCTGTCCCGATGCTTTCCCTTACTTTTCTTCTTCCTCGGGGCTGGCGACAACTACCTTTCCCTGAGTTTTTGGAGCTCCTTTTCCATAGACGCCAAGCGTCAGGTCAATAGATTGGCCTTGAGAGACCCCATGCACCTGGTTCTGGTCACCTGGTTGAAGGCCTGGCAGATGGAACACTCCTGGACGTCGTGCTTCGAACCATGGCAAAGAAGGCAGTGGGAGTGGTCGTCCCCGTGCGGGATTTGAGCGCCGCACTCAGAGCACTTTTTCTTCTGTCTAGAAGACATCAAATTGAAGAAAATTTTGTGGAAATACTATTGCAAGAGGGGAAGAAACTTTGACAAATATAACGCGGACGTTAGATTGCTGTTCTGACACGAGCCGAATGTGACTGAAGTGACGGCGGGAAAGAACTGGAGAACGGGTGCGGGACTGCCCCTTTTATAGTCGGGCTGACGTCACTATGCCCTGAAGTCAGGGGTGGTCCCCGCTGATGACTGCTATCTACAAGTTTGCCGTGCGGACCTGACGCCAGGGGGGCACAGTCCTATATGTGAAGACCTACTGCAGGAACCCTCTCGAAGTAAGATCTACTGTTATGGTAAGTTCTTACGTAACCGTACTAGCTCACTTCAAGTGGGAGCTCTTGCAACAGGTTACACCATAAGGACTGAGTCCCAAACAGTGAAAGGACCAACCCCCTTAGGTCAGTAGGAGGAAAACGTTGGCTGGAAAACTCATGAGAGCAGGCCCTAAAGAACCGCGAGCCCGAAGCCTGCTCTGTGATGAGAGGCAATGTCCAAACTGTAATGCCAAATGAAAGTGTGCACAGAACTCCAAGTGGCTGCTTTACAAATATCAGCAGCAGACATATTCTTAATGGAGGCAAGGAAGCAGCCATACCTCTGGTAGAATGGCCTTAAACTGGTCCCAGCAAAAGCTTGTCATACTTTTAACAACAATAAATAATACAGTTAACTAGTCATTTGAACAAAGTCTGCTTAGTAACTGGAGCCCCTTCTGTCCTCGGGGTGAAAGAAACAAACAACTGTTCTCACTTACAGATAGCACGGGTATGATCCAAGTAGTAACGAAGTACCTGGTGAACACCCAGAGTATGAAGCACAGCCTCCCCTCAATTAGAATACTCTGGCTAGTAAACTGGAAGATGAATGTCCTGATTCAGGCTAAACTCGGACACCACCTTAGGCAAAAACTTAGGATTTGTCTGCAAGGACACACTGTCCTTGTGGAAAACAAAATAAGGTTCTTTGCACATCAGAGCCTGGAGCTCAGAAATCATTCAAGCAGAAGTAATGGCAGTTAAGAATAATGCTTTCCATGACAGAAAGCGTAGCTCGCAACTTGTGGCAGGTTTGAAGGGAGGCAGCATATGTTTTTCCAAAGGAAATGAAAGATCCCAAGGGGGGACAGGGTCCCTAATGGGAGGTTTGAGGTGTAGAATACCCCACAAAAAGTGCAGAAAAGATCCAGCTGGGCAAGGGTTTTGCCTTCTACAGGTGCATAGTATGCAGAAACAGCAGATAATTGCACCTTAATAGAGGAATAACTCAATGCTGAATCTGTTAGAGAAAGGAGGTACCCCGAAACAGAGTTCACAGGACATGTGAACAGATCAAAATGGCGGGCAGAAACCCAAAGGCAGAACTGCTTCTACTTCACTGAGTAAGTAGCTCTGGTGGAAGGCTTTCTAGCAGCTAGCAAGACTTCTGCCACTCTGGGGAAAACTTCAAACCGAGCAACTGCTAAGTCTGCAGGTGCCACGCATGCAGGTGCAATGATCTGAGGTCCAGATGGACCAGCGTACCCTGCTCCTTGGAGAGCAAGCCTGAGCTCAGGGGCAGGGGGATTGGGGGTTCCACTGCCAGCTGCTGAAGTAGAGGGAACCAAATCTAACATGGCCAGTAAGGAGCTACAGTGCAGCCCGCATATAAGGACATCATGTTTGCCAAGGGAAAATATTCTTATAAGTGGGCTTACATTAACTCCAATGTTACCGCTGATCGCTAGGTGGTGCCTACCCCCACTGTATGAGGCATTGCAAAATAAGATGAAACAGACCAAGTTAGATGGTAGAAAAAAAACTTTACTGTGTGCAAATCCATTATTTTAATAAATACAGTGCTGTACTGCTTTGGTTAAAAAAAAAAACGTGTAAAAAACGCATTTAAAACACTTTTAAGCATTTTTTAAAAAAGGACACCTACTGAAATGTCCAGACAGTCCAGCAAATAACTTTATCATCCCTGCATTTTTGCAAAATAATCTGTTATCCTTTGCAGTTTGTGACTGGACAGGGACAGTTCATCTAGAAAGGAGTCGAGCTGATGAAAGGCTGTTCGCTCACTATGTTACTTAAAAGATGTACAGTCTAATTTTGTCCATACAAAGCATTAACTCACAGACAGAAGGGGGCTTGATAGTCTGCTGCTCCGCCTCTTGATTGCTCTCATCTACCTGTTGGATGTCATGGCATATGTCGTCCTCCGTCATAACACCAACACACTCTAACCCTTCATCAATGGTTACATACTCCTCAAATTTCTCAGGAGTCAAAACCGTAGGACTGCTGACTTCGAGGAAGAGTCGGGTTGTTGTAGCCAGCACCCACTTCCACAGGCTTGGGGACATTCACACTGAAGCCGGCCTTTTGGAAACAGTGGGTGATTGTGTCAGCAGTCACTTGTCTCCAAGCCGCATATAATATTATGATGGAGTCCAAGATGTTAATTTCCTTAGTGAGCTCACTGGCTTTAGCAGCTCTGCCAGCATCAATGGAAACAAGCAGCTTTTCAACAATTTTTTTTCAGTAAAGCTGCTTCAGATTTCTGATGACTCCCTGATTCATAGGCTAGATCAGGGAGGTCATATTCGGGAAGAGAAACACAAGCCTTATGTGGCTAAAGTTAGCGCTGGGTGTGCAATACAATTATCAAGAATGAGCAAATTTTCTTACACTTTCTGCGCAGCTTGACATTCCACCTTGTTGCCCATTCCATGAATTTGCCCAGTCATCCACAAATTGCACCTGCAGGGCATCCACACTTATGCCTTGGAAGCACCATGGCTTCTTAAGCCTTTCCAATGACCAAGAGGGGCATTTTGTCAGTGCCTGTCATGTTTGCACACACAATGTCAGATAGCCTTTCCTTTGCCTTTTTCCCACCAGACATTGGATCACTATGGAAAGCAAGTGTCCCATCTGGAATGGCTCAGAAATAAATTCCAGTTTCATCCCAGTTATAGATTAGCTCAGGAGAGAATTCAGATAGCAGGTGAGGGAGGATGCTTTCAGACCAGTTGCCAGCACCAGCTAAGTCAGCATCCTGCTTTTCTCCATAGCAACATTTAAAGTGAATGTTATGTCACTCTTTCCAGCGACATAGCCAGCCGTTTGTTGTGATAAACTGGACACCAAGTCCATCAGCGAGTCTCTGTGCTTTTGTTAACAGCAGTGGTCCACTTATAGGAGCATCAGCATTCTTGCAGGCACTGAACCACCAAAGCAAGGCAAGCTACACCACTTCATCTTTACCTGGATGTTTTCCTTTAATCTCGGTGTTAAACCCACGCTGATAGAGTACAACGTCTCTTTGTTGGCAAGGATTTTAGAAATCGTGCACACACATGTTGAATTCTTTGGCAATGTCACATCGCTTAGTGCCCGGAACACCAAGGGACTCTATGATTAGGATTTTTTGGGTGAGGGTCAATGCAATAAGCTTGTTCTTCTCCATGGCAGTCTGCTTTAAGAGAAATTATGACTGCCTGCATTTATGTTACCCACAGTGTTTGCCACGAAAGAATGTTTTCACAATTGCTTGATTAGCCTGAAATCAAATGTGAGGTTAACTAGGAGATAGACGAGACATAGAGGACCGATAGCAGGCTTAACGACTGAATGATAGGGGCTACAGTTAGATGTTAATGTGTGCACTTACAATCCTGTAAGAGGCAGGTGCCCTCACTGTTTGCCACTAAGGCCCTTTCCACACTACGCCGGAAAACACTGAAACGGTTGGAAAATGGTACAGAATGAATCCGGTACAGTGTGTCCATACCATGTGTGCACATGGTGTCAAACCGCTCAGCCTGTCCACACTGCCAAAGGTACCAGAACTGTGTCCAATCTGTGTAGCGCTGGGCACATCCCAGCATGCAGTACTGTAACGTGCACCAATCCCTGCCCCGGTATACCCTCCCCAGCACAATGGCACCACCAAGACCCACGCATACCACAGTGCAATGCCACGGTTATGGGTGCAGCCGCTGCGGGCCATATCCCGTGCAGCAGGACGTCCAGTACGTCTGGCCTGTGGGAAGCTATGGGCACCACTCCTCTGCATCAGGCACTGTGTAACGCTGCCACAAGATGCCTGGCACGTATGTATGGTGGACCTACCAAGTGGTGGCTATGGCCAGCGCCCCACGACTGCCTGGGTGAGCAAGCTAGGACTGCCGGAGCGATCAGATGTGGACCCGCCCCATGTCCCCAGTGCAATACACACATTGTCGCCTACAGGCGATAGGACCAGTACCTGGTGTTGGGACCCGCTGCATCGAGGGGGTGCCCGTACACGCTCTCTGAGAGTGCTGCCCCAATACAAGTGGCATGCATCAAACCGCCAGGATATACGGGACCCCTTAGCCGTTGGAGTGTGGGGACCTATGGATTCAGGAGTAGCCATTCCAGGCCAGGTCGCAAACTGGGTGTGTTCTGTGGCATGGCGGCCGGTGGGTGGCCGTTGTCACGGCATGCCCTCTGACGTACTCCAGGCCCCCCGAGGACAGGTGTCCCAGCTGACGGAATGCCTGCAATGTGTTCTCCGTGACTGTTCCCTAGGCCCTGCCTGTGACCTGGACGAGCTGCCGTGGTGGCTGCGGCCTGGGTGGCTGCCACCATGGACCCAGTGACTGGAGGAAGTTGGTGGGATCTAGCTGAACTCTGCTGTGGATACCTGTCCAGTGCTCAAAGGAGTATGGCACCAATCAAGGGTATCCACCGGACGGACTACCATGACTGTGACTACGGGACAGTTGTGCGGGATTAATGTCCGTGGGGCGTAGGACAGGACAGCTGTCCTCTTCCCACCCATTACAACCCCTTGGCATTGGCAGTGTGCGTGCCATGACAGGTAGCAGCTCAGGATAATGGGGGCATCCTGGAGCTGGGTGGGGATGTGGTTGTGGGGTGTGGAAGCCGTAGACTCGGCAACGACTGTCTGGTGCCTCTATGTGGTGTGGGGCCCACCGGCACACGTCTGCCAATGCCCCATGCCCTGCACTGGGTCACGCTCCACACCGCTGGGAGGTGGCAGCATGGTGCCACTGCATGGCATGCTGGTATACTGGCAGACTGGGGGGGGGCGGTGGCTCCATGGTGGTCCTTTTAAACAGCGCTCTGTAACATTACGGCACTGCATCCGTTACAGTAACCGTTGTTGAAATCACCTGCTAACAGGTTTCAATAACGGCTACTGTAACGTTACCAGAGTAAATGCTTGCCGTTACGGTAACATGGGTACTCCATAACGCTACAGGAGCGTCGCGTAGTGGACAGGGCCTAAATGTCGGCAATTAAGATCAAAGCACTGCTGCACTGGGCTTAAAAAGTGTAGTTAAAGTGCTGCCAAAGGTGAGAAGCAACTTAAGAGGTGTGAAGGTATATTCCTAGGTCCTCACAGAGTGCACTGCTTTAAAAAAAGAATGTTCTTATAACTGATCCAGATGTTCTTAAAAATGGGCTTTGCTCCCATAGAAAATAATGGAATGAGATTGGTACATGAGGCAAATGTGATTATACCCGGGTTGTTCTTATATCTGATGTTCTTATAAGTTGGCTGCACTATATTAGGATCATTCCTGCCCCCTGTGACTGCAACTTCAGGGGGACTCTCAGCAGCAATGGGAAGGGAGGGAAGGCGTACAGAAACCTCCCTGTCAGCCGGCCTGGTGGCACTGAGGGTTGAGGCGCTGGACGCAACACCTCGCTCCACGCCGGCGACCCGGGTTCGGAAGCAAGCCTCGGCCGCAGGGGTTGGCCGGGGGGAGATAGGCTGGAGCGTCTGACGACGGCTCGCCTTCTCCGGGGGAGGGAGGGTTCACTACTCCGACCTCTGGCAGAGGCTGAGGGCGCGACAGCAAGTCGGGGTCCTAGGGGCTGGATTGGGTGAGGATGTAGGTCAGCAACCAATCAGCCTCAGGGACTATAGGGAGGGGGGGGAGGAACGTTGCCGACGTCAGCGTTCACGCCTTGATGTACAGGGCCCACGACGTCCCAGAGGGAAGAAAATTGGAAATAGCCCCACTGGAGCCGAGAAGATGGAGCGCCAAGCCGGGGTTTCTATGTGCCAGAGCCAAGCCTGCAGCCCCAGACCCTGACACTTGCACAATTCGGGGGATTGCCCCCACCCTGACCCACCCGAGGGGTTTCCATGGCAGAATGGAGGGATCTGGGACTGACAGTTAAGGCTCCGGTAGCGACCAGGCTTAATGGGCGACACCCGATGATGCGGGTCCAGTGGGTAGTAGGGGGAGATAAATTGTGGGAGAAAAAAAAAAAAAAGAAACCTCCCTGTACAAGAGAGGGACAATGTGTCTCGCCAGAAAACACCAAGCCCTGGATCAGGCGAGCAAAAAATTGGGCAGTTTGGCATTGAGTTGGGATGTAATGAGGGTCAACTCAGGCCAGCCCCACCTGTCGAATAGCTCTTTAGCCATGGAAAGATGGGAGTTCCCAGTCATGTACCCTGGACTGAGACCAGCTTAAGCTGTCAGCCAAGGTGGATAGCAGTGAGTTCCAGATGATGCTCAATGGTCCAGTACCAGAATCTCATGGCTTCCCTGCAAAGGGGATAAGAGTAAGTCCCCCCCCCCGCTTGTTTATGTAGAAGACCACTAACATGTTGTCTGTCTGAATAAGTAGAGGACCGGGAAGCAGATTCATCTGGAAAGCCTGGAGGACATAAAGGATCATCTGCATCTCCAGAATACTGATATGGAGATGTACTGTCTGGGGAGACCAGGTACCTTGTGTCTGATGGTCTGCCAGATGAGCACCCCCAACACCAGACCTGATGCATCCGTAGTCAGGATCTGAGAGGGAGAGACCTGCCAAAAGGGGACCCCTAAGGATAGATTGGAGGGTCCAACCACCAGGCCAGAGTTTCACGCACTGGAGTGGAGACTGTCACCAGCTGCTCCAACTCATCTAAGTATTGATCCCATTGGGCTTGCAAGGTCCACTGGGGAACCCTCATGTGTAAGCATGCCAGAGGGACTGCTGCAATGGCCGTTGCCATGTGTCCTAACAATCACAGGAATATCCTGACTAGGACCTGGCTGGTCGAGGAAACGAGGCAAGCCTGTTCCTGGAGACACTCCTCTCTGTCTGGGGGCAGAAAGGCCGTGCCAATGGCTGTGTCCAGAACTGCCCCGATATACTGCTGCCTTTCGCTGGACCACGGAGAGGATTTCAGGAGGTTGAGGGTTATGCCTAAATCCCGAAACAAAATAAAGGTGTCCACCATGGTGCTGTGCGGCCGAACCCTGGACAGGGCAACTAGTAGCCAATCATCCGGATAGAGAAAGACATAATGACCCTGTCTCCTGCAGCCACCACCACAACAGCCAGGCATGTTGTAAAGACTCAAGGAGATGAGGACAGGCCAAATGGCAAGGCACAGAATTGGTAACGGTTGCCCTGAAAGTGGAATCGAAGGAACCTCCAAAGGGTTGAAAGACCAGTATGTGGAGGTACGCGTCTTGCATATCCAGGGAGCACAGCCAGTCCCCTTGATGAAGAAGGGAGCAGGCCTGGAAGGGTGACCATCCTGAAATGTTTGTACTCTCTGTACTTGTTCATGTGGCTGAGATCCAGGATGGGTTGTAGGTCCTCTGCCTTTTTCGGGACCAGGAAAAAGTGGGAATAAAATCTCTTTCCTCTCTGGGTTGGAGGAACCGGCTCTATGGTCCGTTTCAGCAAAAGCGTCTGGATCTCTTCCTGGATAAGGGAGAGGTGTGACGGACAATAATGGGAGTATATAGGAGGATTGTCTGGAGGTATCTCTGTGAACTTCAGGATATCTCCCTTGCCCATCAAATGAAGAACCCACTGATCCATTGTGATTTTTTGCTATCCCCTAGATAGAGAGAAAAGTGACCCCCTACTGCTTCCCCCTGGGATTCTGCTGGATGAGGGGGATCGGGTAAGGAGTCAGGCCAAGGAACCAAGAACAGGCAGAGAGGCCTGAGAGGTTTTAGGGGCTCTGGGACATGACTCTCCTGAGGTCTGGACAGAGGCCTTATGCTTAAATGCTCCTTGATTTTGTTGGCCTCGGGACTGTTGACCAGATGACCTCCAAAATGGGTGGTGACGATTTTGCTTCTGATTAAATCTATGCATGGTGTGTACAGATCTGACAGCCTTGCCCGACTTCTGAAGATTAGGGATGATCTTCTCGGAGTCCTCACCAAAAAGGACAGAGCCTTTGAAAGGGGTGTCCAAGATTTTAGCTTGAACATCCAGGGTAAATCCTGAGACCCAGAACCAAGAATACTGGTGAAGGCAAATTCCTGAGGCACCTACCCTAGCTGCTGCGTCTGCCCTGTCTTAAGATGAACGTAAAATATAGGTACCAATATCCGAGCCTGATTTTAAAATGTGAAGCAGCTCAGCCTTCTGGGGACCATCCTGTTGAGTCTGAACCAGCTCCACAACCCTTTTCCCACAGGACGTTCTGGTAATGAACCACGTGGGCCAAGACATTTAAGGAATGGATGGAACAGGCAGCCAAGGCATACATCTTTCTGCCAAGTTGGTCTACCTGCTTGGAGTCCTTGTCTAGAGGCTGGGTACTCAAATGACATGGTCTCTTGGACCAGTCATGAGCTATCGTGATGTCCACAGAGTCTGTAGCTGGCTGCTCCCCAAAACAGGGTTCATCCCTGGGAGTGTTGTAAAGGATATCAGCTTTTTTGGAAACTGCAAGGGTGGAAGACGGGCGTTTCCATGCTGACTTAGTGATGTTCATAAAAGTGTCCACCAGAGGAGGAACTACCATGGGCCTTACGTCCTTCTGGCAGAGAAAGACAGCCAACTGCCATCTTTCAGGGTCCAAATCCGTGGTATCCTAGCCCATATTCGACTGGATGTGCCACACAACCTCCATAAAGGTCGGGTCATCTTGGGGTGTCCTAGGTGTGTCCTTCGGGTTGGCTGGAGAGAGGGACAACTTCGAGTCAGATGACCTCAAAGAGGAGGAGGAAGAGGAGCTATGGCCCAACTCCCCTGAGGAGGAAGACCTCGAGGTCGAAAGCTGGTGACGACCGCCACGAGACCGACGTCTGTGTCTGTCCGAGGATCTGGAGGATGAGCGGCTATGCTTCTGCCTGTAACACTTTCAGCGACCCCTGCCCTGCCATTCAGCTGTGGGGTAGGCTCCTTGGGTTGCAGAGAAGGCTTCCGAGGAGAAGCTGGAGTCGGGACCCCTGAAGGAGTAGGAGCCTTAGGGAGGGTGCTGGTTGTGGAAGCAAGTCACCCTTCACCGTGTTCCACCAAGAGGATTCTGCAGATTATGAGGGTGGACTGGCGCTGGTTTAGGGATGTTAGACGGTCCTGGTGTCGGTCCCTGTGGAGGCAGCAACCCAAGCGTTGGATCCTGTGGATTCAGTTTAGCCGGAGACAGTTTAATGGACATCAGGTTATCTGGCCCTGGCAGGTGTCATCAGGCATGATGGCAGACCCTCTGGCATCGGGTCCATAGCAGTGGTTAGCTCCACTGGTGATGCAGGACGATCTAGCGATGACAGAATAGGAGTCACCAGGAGCGATGCTGGGGTGGCCGGCGTCGACTGAACTGGCGTGGACCGACGTTGGTCGGGAGAAGCTGCTGAAGCCATTCTGTAAGACACCTGTTTAGAGTAGTTAACTTGTGAATGGGGTAGAGGCGTCACTCTGCCGGAGGCTGTCGCATGGCCCTGTCGCCGCTGACAAGTGTCAGCCCTGGAGCCCAAGGCCGACTTAGCAGACACCGTAGCCAGGCGGACAACAGGCAAAGACCCATCACCCAGAGAAGACCCCGCCGAGCCACCTGACTGCTGATCCAAAGGCTTATGAAAGGGCTGAAGCAGCAGGGGCTGGGAAGTGGAGGACAGAGTCCCCAACCCCGGGGAGCCACTGCCCAAAGTCTGAATAAGGGCAGATGGCTTCAACACGGGAAGCCCAGAAGGAGAGAGGACTGCCGCAGGAATGAGTCCAACCTCCCACGGGAGGAGGACCCAGAGCTGGTCGACTTCAGAGTGAGGAGACCAGAAACGGGAGGAAGACTTTTCCTTATGCTTCTCCTAGTGTTTATGTTTTCCATTCAACTTTTTCTCCTGATGGGATAGCGAAGAGGTGGAGGCCCCAGAAAACAGAGAGGACGACAAACTTTTTCACTGGATTTATTCCTCCATCGCTGCAACCTGCTTCTCTAGCAAGAAAGTTTTAAGGGCCTTCTGGTTCTCTGGTTGAACTTCAGGCAGTGATCACAGGCCTCAGAGTTGTGGTCCAGGCCTAGGCAGAAGCGGGAGAGAGAGTGGTCGTCCTTCAATGGGATCTGCTTGCCGCAAGAACACTCGGACCACTGCTGATCCACTTAAGAAATCGGAGAAGAAGACATACAGAAAAAAAAGAGACTTTCTGAAATTTAACAAGAAAATAAAAAAGCACGGTTAAATGCGAAAATATGGCAGTTGACTGTAGAAGGCATCCGTGGAGCTGATGCGCACAGGTCGACAGCGGGAAAAGAACTGAGGTACAGCTGGGGGATCCCCCCAATATAGTATTAGCCAATGCTAAGGGCGGGCCAACGTCAAGGGGCGGTCCCCCACTGTATGCGTCTAGCTAGAAGTTTTCTGTGGAGTCCTGGCATCTGCCTGCTTCAGTCCTTGTAGTGCAACCTGCTGCAAGATCTCCCCCTTGAAGTGAGATCAAACACTATCCAGTGCGCCCCCCCCCCAATACAGCGTAAGGGAGCCTACAAATCATTCTAAAATTATTCTGTTTTCTTATTCACTATTTCTTCATTCCATGATTTTAAAGAGGAATTTTTGGTTTCATAAATCAACAAGTGTTGTGACTTAGCCTTACCACCAATGACGAGGTGATTCCCCTCCTAGCTCAGGTACCTACTGTTAATTTTAACATGCCAATATCAGTTAGAATCCCATTTTGTTTCTCTAACTTGTGTGAATATTACTCACTGGCTTCCTCATTTAATCAGAGTGTGGCCCTGGGAACCTTGTAACCTTATAAAAACTAGATGATCCATCTTCTCTGGCTATCACAGAAACATACATGATGCTGGCAGAAATGGGCGTTGCGGCCCAACAAGTCTGCTCAGCCCTATCTAATAGTGACTGTGAGGGCCCTAGTGGCCCTTCACTCCTCCATAGACCCGTCTCCATTTGTCACCATCTTTACCAGGTCTTATGTCTGTCCAACCCATGTTTAAAACCCCCTGATTCTGCACAGACTACCTCCCTTGGTAGTCTATTCCTCTACTGCCCTCTTTGTGAAAAAATATTTTCTGACATCCCTCTTTAATCTCCTACCCTCCAGCTTCACTGAGTTTCCCCTGGTAATTGTGTTCCCACTCTCTGCTCTCTATTCATCATGTGGAAGTATTTGTATATCACAATCCTGTCCCCCCCCCTTGCTTCCATTAAGTACATGTTGACAGCTTTCAACCGTTCCATATAAATTTGTTCCTAATGACCTGTGGGACAAAATTAAATAAATAAATGAACTGCAAAATATAGCTGAGTTTCATAGAGCTAGGATATTATATTTTTAACATACTGTACATAGATCACTGACTTCTTAGCCAAACCTGTGAGTTTTGGGCATGTGTAAATATTTTCTTGTATGATAAAGAGGAAAACTATGGTATCATTAATAAGATATGCAAAATGTGCAAGCATGGTATCTCTTGATAACATACCAACAGGGCTTAGTTGCCAAAGTAGAACACTGCAGCCTGTTGTGTTTATCAAGCTCTATAATGTTCTCCTTGCTATTAAAAAAAAAAAATCAATCCTCATGCACAAGTGTTGCACAACAAGTTCTACATTCCAATCACTGAACTACTACCAGGGACACAAATTCCACCCTCATAGATGCCTCATCAGTAGGGATAGCCGTAGCTGCAGTATGGCATTGGAAAGCTTCTCACGAAGAACACATAGTGACTCATTCGCCTTGGGGCTGCAGCAGTTTGGCAGGAATTTTTTTTTTTTTCAAACCAGGAATCATGGGTAATTATCTCTCTCTCTCTCTCTCTCTCTCTCTATGGGGAATACAAATGGAATGCTCAAATGGGCTCCTCGGTTCCATTAGCCACAACACGGAGACAATGTTTCTTTGCATGTACCTGGAAATTTGCAATATCCCACACCAAAACAATAAATACACTGTCATTTGGAAACAAAACACCACTAAACAACTGTTAACCCATCACAAGAACATAAAGATCAAAGCAGATTTGACCTTAGCTTAGATCAGTTAAAAATGTGTGCTACGATCCCAATGGCTACTTACATGTGGTTGCAGTCAACATTAACCCTACAGCAGTAAAACTAAGGGGCATAATAAAATTATTCAAAAGACACGCAGCACAGGGTGAGTTCTTACTCATTTTGCATTCACTGGACTTAACTGTGTGCTAGAATTAAACTGCATCTTATTTGTTTAGAATCTATGGAGGGTCTCTGTGGCTCTGCGAGTGGGGCGAGGCAGGCTCTGCTTAGGTGTGTCAGGAGGGGAAGGGAGAAACCTCGCGTGGTGGTGCATGTAGGCACCAATGACCTGGCGGAGAGTCAGGTGGAGTTGGTTAAGGAGAGATCTGAAGAAGAACTAGGGAAGTTGTGCATGGAGGTTGGGTGTTCGGTGGTCTTCTCAGAAGTGTTTCCAGTACCCAGGGCGACCAGGGTGAGGAAGGACAGGACTGTGGAGTTAAATTCTTGGCTGGTGGAGTGGTGTCACTCAAATGGCTATGGTATGGTGGGGGATTGGGGGGAACATATGGGTCAACAGTGAACTATATGCAGCAGACAGGTTGCACTGAGTAGGGCTAGGCAGGGGGTCTTGAAGCAGAAGCTGAAGGAATACATAGCTTCCATGGGGCTTTTAAACTAGGAAAGGGGGAGGAGAGTGTGCAGGGTCACCAGGTAGGGGATCTGGACGAGCCGACCCCCACAAAACAGAAAGGATGGTAAGAAGAGGGTGCTGCGAGGGGAAAGTCAGGAAGAGGGGGCGTGAGGCAAGGAGGAGGAGGGAGCTAAGTGGAGGTAAGTCTCCCTGAATACGAGGAGCCTGGTTAAAAAAGTAGCCGAGCTACAGGCTCCCCTAAGCATAGCGGTCATCATGGAGACATGGGCCAGTTAACATCAGGATTGGGATCTGACGACTCCTGGGTACAGGGTGTTTAGGAAGGACAGAGGAGTGGGGAAGGGAGGAGGGGTGGCGATTTATGTGAAGGACGGGATTAGATGCACAAGGGATGAGGGAAGGGTGGAGGCACTGTGGATGCAGTTCCTGGACCCAAGAGGTAGGAAACTGAGGCTAGGGGTGGTGTATAGACCATCAACACAGTGCAAGGAGTTGGATAGAGTGTTGGCGGATCAGATTCGATGGATATGTAGTAAGGGGAGCGTGGTGATCGTCAGGGACCTCAATCTACCTAAGATGGACTGGGGAACCCAAACCACCTCTAGCACCAGGGAACAGGTACTTCTGGATGCGTTCCACGATAGCCACCTGGTGAAGTTGGTTGGTGAACCAGCCAGGCTGGGTAACATATTGGACCTGGTACTATCAAATGGGGAAATGGTGAGGGAGCTACAGGTGGAGGACCCACTAGCTGGGAGTGACTACTTTTCAGTGTGGTTCGGGCTCAGCATGAACAGGAAGGCTGTGGGGTCAGCAACAAAGGTTGTGGACTTCTGATGGGCGAACTTCGGGAGGATGAAGGAAATACTGAGAGGGCACCTTGGGGGGATTAGGTCGGAGATGGGTGCACATCAGAATTAGGACATCATAAAGGCTGGCCTGAGAGAGGCTACTGTAATGTGCTCTAGGTCTCTGAGCAAGACGTCCAGGACCAAGGTGCCATGCTGGATGACCAGGAGTGTTTTGGAGGGGGTGAGGGCCAAGACAGCGGCTTTTAGGAGAATGAAAAGAACTGGGAGGGATGAGGACAGGGAGCTGTACGCAAAAAGATCCAAGGAAGTAACCAAGTTAGTAAGACAGGCCAAGGCCACCAAGGAACTGAGGCTGGCTCGGGGCATAAGGGAGGGGGAGAAGGAATTCTATAGATATGTGAGGGAAACAAAAGAACTGTAGAGACCGGATAGTCCAGATCAGGAAGGGCAAAGGGTGGGTAGAGAAGGAGGAGGTACTGAATGACTACTGCTCTGTGTTCACGCAGGAGGTAGGAGTTCCACTACCCCTATGGACTGGAAGGTGGGGACGGGGGGGAAGATGACTGACGAGGATTCTAGAAAACAGGTATTGGATGGTCTGAAGGCACTTAGGGTGGATAAGGCACCAGGTCCTGATGGCATTCACCCTAGGGTGTTGAGGAATATGGCGGAGGTGTTGGTCGGGCCGCTGACAGACCTGTTCAACACCTCCCTGGACACGGGGTGCGTAATGCTGGACTGGAGATTGGCTCATGTGGTGCCTATCCACAAGAGCGGCCCAAAGGACGAGCCGGGTAACTACAGACCTGTCAGTCTCACTTCTATAGTGGGTAAAACTGATGGAAGCGATTCTGAAGGACAGACTGGGAACCTTCCTAGAGGTCAGTGATCTCCAGGATGGGCAGCAGCAGCATGGGTTCATCTCAGGGAGATCATGCCAGACCAACCTAATAGAATACTATGACTGGGTCACAAGGAAGTTGGACAAGGGCTATGTGGTGGATGTCCTGTATTTGGATTTCAGCAAGGCCCTTGATTTGGTCCCTCATGGGCGAGTGGGGGTAAAGCTGAAACATGTAAGGGTGGGGGCCAAGAAGGATAACTGGATTAGGAATTGGCTAGTAGATAAGACTGCAGCAGGTGGTTGTCTGGGGGGAACTCCTCTCCCAAACCAGTGACCAGCATTGTGCCACAGGGCTCTGTGCTGGGGCCGGTGTTGTTTGGACTGTTCATATCGGGTACTGCACACGAGGTTGGAAGCAGGATCGGTCTGTTCACGGACGACACCAAAATGGGAGCTGAGAAGCTACAGGGGGATCTAACCAGACTTGAGGAGTGGCCAGCGAGGTGGCAATTGGGTTCTAATGTAAAGAAGTGCAAAGTTATGTACTTCGGGGCAAAGAACCAGAGGAGAATATTGGTTGGGTGTGGTGCAGTTAGGGGTCACTGAGGAGGAGAAGGATCTGGGGGATCATAGTAATGGGGAGCATGAACTCTGCTCAGTGTAGGAGAGCTACTGCTAGGGCCAGTAAGATGCTGGGGTGCATTGCACAGGGATTCTCGTCCAGGAACAAGGAGGTGATCATGCCCCTGTACAGGTCCTTGGCCAGGCCACAGCTGGAGTACTGTGTGCAGTATTGGCATCCATATCTGAGGAAGGATATCAAGCTGCTCAAGGCGGTGCAGCATAGAGCAACAAAAATGTTACAGGGGATGGAAGGTAGAACCTACGAAGAAAGACTGAGTCAGTTGAGTCTGTTCACCCTGCAGGAGAGAAGGGATCGGGGGGACATGATTGAAACTTTCAAATACTTACGGGGATCAACAAATCAGACACAGAGGGGCTGTTTAAACTGAGAAAGGGATGGGACAAGAGGGGGCATGGGCTAAGATTGGAGGTGGGCAGGTTCAGGAGGGAGATGAGGAGGCATTATATCACTGAGAGGGTGGTGTCAAAATGGAATGCTCTATCAGAGAAGGTGGTGGCATGTTGGACAGTGGGGAGTTTCAAAAGTGCATGGGACAGGGCAGGGGGGCTGTGTAAAAGACGCTGAACAGTTTCAGGAGGAGAACAGAGGGTTGGAGGGAGGGGCAGCTGCAATATAAAGGTGCTAGCTGCGCATACGAGCAGACCTGATAGACCATGAGGCCTGTTTCTGCTGGCAAATTTTCATATATTCATAACTGGGCCTTGAGCTCTAGTGTCCTGCCCAAGTAGGAGTTGGGAACTCTGTGGCCCTATTCAGGCCATCTCTTCTGGTTCCCAGCAGAGATGAAGGTGGAGATAGCCCCACAGCCCAAACTGAGCCAAAGCAGGGGCTGGGGGAAACTGTTGCGGACCCTTCGGTGAAGAAAGGAGGTCACCAGTGCCTCAAGCTCTTTTCTTCTGACTTCCCTGTCAAATTGGGGGGGGGGGGTAAATCTGTAAAATAAAATGTGGATTATCTGCCTTGTTCTCACTTTTAAATAGCTAATACGTCTGCCGCTCTGCAGGGCTCAGATCCTTTGGGGAATGGGAAGTAGCAGCAGGTGGCATGGCAGATGGCAGGGAGGCTAGGAACAGGAGGGTAAATAAATATACAGGGATGCCCTTGTAGAAACTGGAACCAGGACAGAGATCCTCAGTGTCTAGTTCCAATTCCCAGTGCTCTGCCAAA
The DNA here is from genome assembly GCA_016271365.2 of Neoceratodus forsteri. NCBI lineage: Eukaryota > Metazoa > Chordata > Ceratodontiformes > Ceratodontidae > Neoceratodus > Neoceratodus forsteri. The sequence goes on from CM057455.1 coordinate 718,943,964, forward strand.
TGTCAACAGGCAGGCAGTAGACATGCCAGCTGAGCTGATTCTGATCCTCCTTTTTGGGTTGTTCTCTGAAATGCAAGGTCACTGAGGACTACAACTGCAGTGATAGAGGGACTCATCACATCAGGCCCTTTGTTAAAGACATCGATACCAATTGGATACTCTATGGTGCACTGCCCAAGGCTTCAGTGAGGGGTGGGGCAGGGTAGTCATCTGTTTTGAACATGTATTGGGACTCACTTTGTAACACATGGGAGGGTTAGCCAGGTGCAGGGTACAGGATCATCCTCATGTATCAGAATACAGGCCATCGGGTTAAATTTCTGCAGGAACTGGCAGCCTTCAATGTTGACCTAGTGCTGTATGCCCCTAGACTCCTTTTGCTAGGGTATTTTAATGCCTGGGCAAAAGATTAAGCCTCACCCCCTGGTCAGCAGATTCCTCTGGTTGATGTCATCACTGCGCCTTGCACTGGCAGTTACCTGCAGCACCCACCATCACGGTCATGCCTTGGACCTGGTCTTCTTATTGGGTCTTGATGTTAGCAAGGTCAAGGCTGACTGGGTCATTTGGTCGGATCATCATGCCATGTTGTTTCTTTGCAGGATCCCCTGTATTAATGCCTCTCTGGTAGAGATGGTCCAGTACCATCCTATATACCATGTAGAGCCTTAAACTCCTGGCAGGACTGAGCATTCCAGGCCTTATGACAGCATATTCTCAGGGAGTTGAGAAGGCTGTGGAGTGCTACACTATGGCTCTCATAGCCGCCTTGCACTCCCTGGAACCTTATTGTGCTTGGCCCTTGATATCTTACCACAGCTCACAATAGTACTGTGATGGCTGGCCCCTGGATGCAGCAGTTAGATTACAGCTTGTGGCACCGGTGACCAGGGTTTGGGAGTGGACCCAGATCACTGGAGGGGTGGCCAGGGGGAGGAGGATTGAGCACCCATGGGGCACTCTCCTCCGGGGAGGGAGTGCTGCCACTCCTGCTGCAATACCGCCACCTGGGTGCACACGGGTGGCAGTGCAGTAGGAGAGCACCCAGCAGGAGGGTTGAGCGTCAGTTGGGGCCGGAGAGACGCACATTGCTGCGCGCACCATCTCCTTGTCCCTCCGTGACCACTGACGCTCACAGGGAGGACCAAAGGAAACTAAGGAAAATGCCCTGTCGCCGAGCCTGGCTCCCAGATCCTGCGGTGGCCAAGAGTGGTGTCCCAAGACAGGCAGGAAGGCCCGACAAAACTGGGGATTGGGGGAGTTGCCTCTCCCTTCCCCACACGGGGGGATATACTGAGGTAGGATGGTGGCTGATGACAGCTGGAGCACCCGGGATCGGCTGCGCCATGGGGATCCTGCGGAGGCCAGGTAAGGGGATGTTGAAAAAGGGGGCACCAAAAGGCATTAATAATTAAAAAAAAAAAAAAAAGCCAATAGTACTGTAATGAGCTGAAGCAACTGAAGACTAAGGGATGGAAGCTGCAGCATCAGTGATGGAGGTCCCACTCAGAGAAGGGAAAACTGGCACTAAGGAGAGTATCAGCAGGCAATTACCTTAAAAGAGACAGAGTTCCTGCAGGAAAGAATCGAGTGTCTCAACTCTTTCTCACTGTAGGCAGGTTGCTAACACCCCCCCCGAAGCAAGTTTTTTCTGCAGAAAAGTGCAAAGGTCTTCAACCAATACTTTGTTGACAAGGTGTTCTCTATTGAGACGGTGATCTCAAGTGACCTGCCATGTTCCAGTAAGTACCTGGCCATCACTAGGCTCAGATCGTCTGCCATCCTGGGTAGAGTTTAGCCCAATTCTGGATGAGAAGGAGCATCGGTTGGTCTCTGGGTTGAGCACTACCCCCTGTATCCTGAACCCTGGGCCTACCTGGCTGCTTACTGACTGATAGGAATCCCTGGGGCCACTTTTCACCAAGATAGTCAGGTGCTCCTAAAAGGAGGGGGCCAGTCCCACAGATTTAAAAAGGGCTGTAGTGAAACCCTTCTTTAAGAAGCTGTTTTTGGCCTCTGACAGTCTTGTGAATTACAGACCTGTCTCGAACCTTCCTTTTCTGGGGAAGTTTATCGGGAAGGTGGCGATGCAATTTGAGGCTCACCTGGAACAATTTGACACCAATGTGCCTATCTAGTCAGGATTTAGGCACCGCCACAGCGTGGAGATGACTCTCATCAAGGTGTTCCATGATCTCCTCAATGCAAAAGACAGAGGGGTACCAATCCATCTTGGTCCATCAAGATCTCTCATCAGCGTCTGACATGGTGGATCATGGGGTGCTGTTGGATCACCTATGACACTATCAGGAGGAGCTCACTGGCACGGTTCTGAGCTGATCCAAGTCCTGCCTCACTGTGAGGGAACACCACGTGGCCCTAGGTAATCACATCTCTGGAAAGTACAGTTACGTAAGAACTTACCGTAACAGTAGATCTTCGAGAGAGGCTCTTGCATGAGGTAATTACATATAGGACTGACGCCGGCAGGTGGCAGGACCCCATGGAAATATTTATAGCTAGCAGTCCCTGACAAGGGACCACCCCCACGTCAGGTGACCGGCGTCAGGAGATGTCGGTATAAAGGGATGGTCCCAGACACCCGCCTTCCAGTTCTTTCCCACCACAGGCCAAAAGAGGCCGGACGAGAGAGAAGCAGATGTTTCCCTCAATGGAAAAGGAGCTGAAAAAGCCTAGGGGGATGGAGGGCGGGAAGGTATAACCCACTGCAAGAGCCTCTCTCGAAGATCTACTGTTACGGTAAGTTCTTACGTAACTGTACTATCTTACTTAGAGAGGGCTCTTGCAGTAGGTAATTACATATAGGACTGAATCGAATCCCAAGCAGTCTGGAACAAAGAGAGGCACCGGGAGGAGGAAAACTACTCCAAAAAGCAGTTCTGGTTGTACAAGTCTCAAGATAGGAGGCCTTGCAAAACAGCCAGCCCGAAGCCTGCTCTATGGTGAGAGGCAACATCTAAACTATAGTGTTTAGTAAAGGTATGGATGGAAGTCCAGGTGGCGGCAGCGCAGATGTCTGCCGCAGACACATTCTTGAAACAAGCCGCTGAGGTAGCTACTCCTCTTGTGGAGTGGCCTCTGACTTGACCCAGGAGGGTCTTGTTGTATTTGTCATAACAGAAAGTGATGCAATGAGCCAACCACTTAGACAGGCATTGCTTGGAAACAGCATTGCCTTCCCTTTTGTGAGCAAAAGAGACGAACAGTTGATCATTCTTTCTGAGATCCTTCGTCCTGTTGGTGTAGTATCTCAGAATCCAGTGAACATCCATAGTATGGAATAAATACTCCCCTTGATTAGAGTACTGCGTAAAAAAGGCAGGTAACTCTATGGACTGATTTAGAGTAGACTCAGCTACTACTTTAGGGAGAAACTTAGGATTTGTGTGAAGAGCAACACGTTCCTTGTGAAAAATCAAGTACAGGATTTTACACATCAGGGCCTGGAGCTCGGAAATTCTCAGAGCAGAAGTAATGGCCACCAAGAAGAGAGTCTTCCATGAAAGGAACATCAAATCCGCAGAAGCTGCAGGTTCGAAGGGAGGGAGAGTAAGTTTCTCGAGAACAAAATTCAAGTCCCAAGGGGAAGCAGGAGTACGGATGGGGGGCCTCAGATGGAGGACCCCTCTGAGAAAGGTCTTAGAGACCTCCAGTTGAGCGAAAGCTTTGTCTGTGAAGGGAACATGATAGGTCGAGATGGCCGCCATGTGTACCTTTAGAGAAGAATGGCTGAGACCCAGGTCAAACAGATGATGTAGATACTCCAGCAGAAGTCCCGCTGAACAGGAGAAGGGTTCCACGTTCTTGGAAGCGGCCCAGATAGTGAATCTTTTCCACTTCATGGCATAAGTGGATCTGATGGAGGGTTTTCTGGCCTCCACCAAAATCTCCGCCACTTTGGGAGACACTCCAAAATGGGATTGGGCTAAGTCTGCAGGAGCCATACATGCAGTTGAAGGGATTTGAGGCCTGGATGGACCAGGGTCCCCTGATCCTGGGTCAACAGACTGCGAGATAGAGGAAGAGGAGGATCCTCTGAGTATTGTTGCAGAAGAGAGAACCAAACTTGCCTGGGCCAGAAAGGAGCGATCAGAATCATTTGCACTCCTTCTGAAGCTAGTTTCTGCAAGACTTGTGGGATAAGTGGAATTGGGGGAAAGGCATAGACGAATCTGTCCTTCCAGTCTAGAGACAGAACGTCGCTCCAAAAAGCGCCTCACTCTGGAACGAGCGAGCAGAAGACGGGAAGTTTTGCATTATGGGGGGATGCGAACAGGTCGACCTGTGGTGTTCCCCAAAGTTGGAAGATATTGTCTAGGACCCCTTGGTCCAGTTCCCACTTGTGAGTCAGAGCAGAAGATTGACTTAGCTTGTCTGCTAGGGTGTAGTCGACTCCCGGAACATGAATTGCCGTGAGGTGAAGGTCGTGTTGTGTTGCCCAATCCCAAACCCTCATTGCCTCCCTGCAAAGAGGGTAGGACCGAGTCCCTCCCTGTTTGTTGATGTACCACACCACGCACATGTTGTCCGTCTCGATGGCTAGGTGGCCGGGAAGGATGTACTGGTGAAGGGCTTGGAGAGTGTACAACACTGCCCGAAGCTCGAGCACACTGATGTGGAGAGCTTGTTCAAGCTTGGACCAGGAGCCCTGGGTCCGATGAGGGCCTAGATGGGCTCCCCAACCTTCGCCTGAGGCGTCTGTGGTTAGAGTCTGGGAGGGGGGAGGATGAAAGAAAGGAACTCCCCGAAATAGGTTCTCTCGAACCATCCACCATTGCAAGTCTCGAAGCATCGGCGAGGAGATCAGAACTGGGTGATCTAGGTCGTCCACTAGCTGATCCCATTGAGAGCGTAGAGTCCACTGAGAAATCCTCATGTGGAGTCAAGCACGAGGTACCGTCGGGATAGCAGCCACCATGAGCCCGAGAAGGCGAAGGACAGACCTCGCAGAGACCATCCTGTGGTTGTACAACAGACTTATTTGGGTCTGAAGGGTGGACGCCCTGTCCGGAGGCAGGAAGGCCTTGCCTGTGGTCGTATTGAGAATCGGCCCAATAAACTGTAGCCTCTGGGATGGGTCCAGATGAGACTTAGAATGGTTGATGGTAATACCCAGGCAGGCAAAAACCTGCTGGGTAAGGGAGAGGTAACGCAGGAGTTCCTCCCTGGACGAGGCCACCAGGAGCCAGTCGTCCAGGTACGGGAAAACCTGCACTCCCCTGGTACACAGGTGGGCCGCCACCACTGCCAGGCATTTGGTAAACACTGGGGCCGAGAAAAGACCTAACGGGAGCGCCTTGAACTGGTAGTGGTCCCCCTGGAATGCAAAACGGCGTATTTATGAGAGATGGTGAATGGGAATGTGCAGATAAGCATCCTGCATATCCAGAACACAAAGCCATTGACCCGGCTGGAGGAGGGGCAGAAGGCTATGCAAAGAGAGCATCCTGAACCTTTTGTATTCTACGTAAAGATTCAGGGAACTGAGATCCAAAATTGGTCTGAGATCTCCTGTCTTCTTTGGGACCAGGAAGAAATGGGAATAGTAACCTGTCCCTCGCAGATGAAGGGGAACAGGCTCTATTGCTTGTTTCAGAAGGAGAGCCGAAATTTCCTCCTGGACCAAGAGAAGATGTTCCCCTGAATACAACACCTTCAGATGGGGGTGGCGGGGTGGTTTCTGAAGAAACTCTATCGAGTGTCCTTCTGCTATGAGCTGGAGCACCCAAGAATCTGTGGTTATCATCTCCCATTCCAGAAGGTGAAGGGAAAACCTCCCTCCGACCGGTTCCTCCGGAGGCAGTGGGAGAGAAAAGGAGTCAGGTGGTGTGGGGCTGCGCCGCAGCTGAAGCACCCGCTGCTTTTTTGGGCGGGGGGGGGGCTTGGCAGCTGTGGGGGCCGCCTTCCCTGGGGTTTCGCCTTTGGCCGATTCCGTCTACGAAAGGGATGGCGCTGCTGCTGATGGGGATGGTACATGGAATCAACTAACTTCAGTGCCATCCCCTTCTCTTGCAAATCGGTGATGATGTCCTTGACATCACCCCCTAAAAGCACCGACCCCTGGAAGGGTGCTTCCTGGATAGCAGATTGCACCTCCGGGACCAACCCTGACACACGGAGCCAAGCATGACGCTGTAGGCCTACAGCGTCCACTGCATCGTATGTCACATGTAGCATGTGTTGACTGGCCGAACGAGCAGAGTGGACAAGATCAGCCAACTCCTGCTTGAATTGGGAGTCAGGAAAGGAGTCCAGTTTGGCTTCCGCCTGAGTCAGAATGGCCTTCTGGTAGTCCCCCATATGGTCGACATAGTTCAGGGCCCTGATCCCCAGCGTGGAGGAAGCGTAAATCTTTCTCCCATACTGGTCCAGAAGGCGTGATTCCTTATCAGGTGACGAGCTAAGATGTTTGGGGTTCGCCGACTGGCCGTGAGCGGCACTAATCACAACCGACTCGGCACGAGGGTGACAATCCAGAAAATCAACACCCACTGGAGCCTGATATAGCCTGTTCGACTTCCTAGGAAGTGGGGCTAAGGCCGACGGCTGTTTCCATATTGTGGTAATGAGGTCGGCGTGCGGCTCTGTCCAGGGTGGCACCAAGGTAGGAGCTGTCACGGGCAGATCCAGATGTTCAGCGAGTTTCAGATGCTGAGGATCTGGTTCCAGGGAGTGCCACTGATGAACATCCTGGATTTTCCTAAGCAACTCCATAAAAGAAGGATCCTCCAGAGGAGACTTCGGAGGAGTCCTTGGCCTGGGCTTCGACGGAGAGCGTGGCTCGTTGTCTCTCTTGGAGCAACCGTCGGAAGAATCCGAGGAGTCCGGGGGTGAAAAGGAGGATGAAGAGGAGAAAGACTCCCTTTTCCGACCCGGGGGAGGAATGGACCCCTTGGAAGTCCCCGGGGAAGCATGTCCTGCCCTTCTCTGGATCCAGACGGAAGAACCCTAGAGTCCGACGGTGGTGAGGGAGTGTGCTGCCTCGGACGTACGGGAACCTGAGACGGCACCGTCGCCGGAAGGCGACTCTCAACCTCTTTGGTGAGCTGAGCCTTGGCCTCAGCCCACCAGGAGGCCAGAGTCTACTGCAGGTCCACCGGCGGCCACGAGGACGGTGTAGGAGGAGGAGGAGGTGGGGGATAAGGACACGGATTGTAACCGTATGGAGCGTATCCAAAACCCGGCTGTGGGTAGCCCGGCATCGGGTACTGTGGTGTTGAGTACTGCGGCATCGGGAAGCCTGGCATTGGGTACTGTGGTGCTGGATATTGCGGTCCCGGGTACACCGGCGTCGGATACGACGGAGGGTACCCGGGAGCCGGGGGGGGGCTGCTGGAGCAGACGGCCTGGCCAGTGGCCTCACGGGCGGGTCCATAGTGGAGGGCCCGGAGGGCCCGATGGGGCGGATGTCTCCCGGAGTCGGTAGGGCCGATGGCGGAGGCCCTGGCGTGGGAGGTACCAACGCGTCGGAGGGGCGGCGTCCGGGGCCGGCGTCAGGTCCGGTGCACCAGGTGGAGGAAGGACTGATGGAGCAGAAGATCCCAGCCGCCGGGGATGGAGGGGACAAGTCCGGGGGTCGAGTTAGGGAGACTCGGGTTCCCCAGACGGCAGCGAAGGCTGCGGGGAACTGGGTACGACGGACGTAGGGGGGTCCGTCATCGGTTCTTTCGCCAGCCGGACGTCGGAGGAGCCGACATTAGGCTTAGGGGTGAGGAGCCGGCGTCTGACTTATGAGAGCCATCACTGGAGGCGGGCCGAGTAGAGTGATTGGCCTGGTCCGGTGGAGTGGAGGCCGCGCACTGCCCCAGAGGGTTGGGCGTCTTACCGGCCCTCTCCGGGTGGACGCTGGAGGAGCCAACGCCCGGCTTACCAGAGTCGCCCACAATGGTAGGCCGCGAGCCTGCGGCCGAACCAGGGGCGGAGGCCTCCAACTGCCCGGAGGCGCCCGCAAGGCCCGAGCGCGAGCCAGATGGGCGGGCCGACGCCCCCTCGGAAACCTCTGAGGCGGCCGTCGAGGAGCGATCCCTGAGGGATGTTAACTGCGCCCAGCGACTCCCGAGGGAGACGCGGTGGAGGAGCTTTTGTCCCGTGCCTCCTTCTCCTTCCGATGGCCTTCGGGAAGTGGACGCCTGCCTCAGTTTTTGAGCTCTTCTCCATAGAACTCATTTTCTTCTTCAGAATATGGGCTTCCAGGATTGCTGCCGTTTTCCGGTAGCCACGTGAAACTGAGGCAGTGCTGGCACTTCTCAACCAGGTGATCGGGCCTAGGCAGAACAGGCACAGGAGTGGCCGTCCTTGGCAGTATGTTAGGCGCTGCGATCGCATTTATTCTTGTGCTCGGAGGGTGTAGGGGACGACATACACTGACGATTGTACTGACGTTAGTCGAAAAAACAATTATTTTCAGTAAAAAAACGACAAAGGTAGGGCTGACGAAGCACAAACTTTTCCACGAGGTGCTGCACAAGCTAACGGCGGGAAAGAACTGGAAGGCGGGCGTCCGGGACCGCCCCTTTATACCGACATCTCCTGACGACGGTCACCTGACGTGGGGACGGTCCCTCGCCAGGGACTGCTAGCTAGAAATTTTTCCGTGGGGTCCTGCCGCCTGCCGGCGTCGGTCCTGTATGTAATTACCTACTGCAAGAGCCCTCTCGAAGTAACATCTGCTGTTCTCGACTGTGGAGTGCCTCATGGCTCTTTCGCTATGTACATGCTGCCACCTGGAGAGATCATAAGGTGGTATGGTGCGGAGATTCAGTGCTATGCAGATGATGCTCAACTATACCTGTCTTGTGCACCTATTCAAAATAATGTGGACTCGGTGTTGGAGCAGTGTCTTCTGGAAATCAATGACTGCATGGCCTCCAACTAGCTAAGCCTCGACCCTGTTACGACAGAGTCACGACTGCTGAACCTGAGAAATGTAGATGCTGCAGTGCCATCAGGGTGGGACAAATTAGGTAGCCAGGTGGCCAATGGCCTCTAAACAAACTGATAAGGTTATTAGATTTTTGAAAGTTACCAGTCAATTGGCTATCTGCCCAGGAAAGGCTTTTTGAGCCCTAAAAACTGTTGGCTACTAGATTTTGAAAGCTGGTGGTCAAACTGACCACCAGGTCACAAACTGATGTACACAGAAACATATAAGTTGATGGCAGATAAGGACCGCAAGGCCCATCCAGTCTGCCCATTTTTTTTTACCTTATAAATGTGCCACAGGCCTTTACTCTGTCAATGGCCTATCTATTCATACTCATCTGTATTGCTCCCTTATGCCTATCCCATGCCTGTTTGAAGCTCTGCACTGTATCCATATACACCACTTCCTGAGGTAGGCCATTCCATGCAGCCACCACCCTTTATGTGAAAAAGAACTTCCTCACGTTACCCCTTAATCGGCCTCCCTCTAATCTCATGCTGTGTCCTCTTGTCCTGCTGTTTTTCATATATTGAAACATGTTAGACTCTCTCACATTGTTAATGCCCTTAAGATGTTTGAATGTTTCGATCATATCACCTCTCTCCCTCCTTTGCTCTAGGGTATACAAATTGAGCTCTGTTAATCTGTCCTCATATGTTTTCTGATGCAGTCCCTGCACTATTTTGGTTGCCCTTCTCTGGACTGCCTCCATTTTGCTAATGTCCTTGTGAAGGTGCGGCCTCCAGTACTGCACACAGTACTCCAGATGAGGACTAACCAGTGTCTTGTAAAGAGGGATTATTACCTCCCTCTTACGACTTGTGATACCCCTACTAATACACCCCAACATCCCTCTAGCCTTACCTACTGCTTTAGTGGTCTGCTTGGATGATTTCAGATCATCTGTGATGATGATACCCAATTATCTTTTTTCCCTTGTGATTGCCAGACACTCCTCTCCCAACCTATAGGTGGCTTCAGGGTTTCTCTTCCCTATGTGCATGATCTTGCACTTCTTTGCGTTAAACTCCAGTTGCCACTCTTTCGACCATTTTACCAGTTTATCCAGATCTCTTCTCATTCTGCCCACCCCATCTGGATCATCTACCCTGCTGCAGATCTTGGTGTCATCTGCAAACAGACAAACCTTGCCCTCCAGTCCATCTGCACTATCACTGATGAAGATATTGAAGAGGACTGGCCCCAGGACTGATCCCTGAGGTACCCCACTTGTGACTTGCATCTCTTCTGACTGTACACCATTTACCACCACTCTCTATCTTCTGTTCGCCAACCAGTTTGCCACCCAGTTGAACAACTTTTGACCCACCCCGAGCCTACCCAGCTTATTAATCAATCTATGTGGAACAGTATCGAAAGATTTGCTGAAGTCAAGGTAGGTGACATCAACTGCACCCCCCTTAGTCCACCACTCTGGTTACCCAGTCAAAGAAATCTATGAGATTAGTTTGATAGGACCTTCCTGTTGTAAACCCATGCTGTCTTGGATTCTGTGCTCCTACAGATTCCAGGTGCTGCACTATCCTTTCCTTAAGGAGTGACCCCATAATCTTGCCCACTACTGAGGTAAGACTGAAAGGTCTGTAGTTCCCTGCCACCACTCTTGTGGAGCGGATCACATGAGCCCTTCTCCAGTCTTCTGGGACCTCTCCTGTGCTCAGAGACTCACTAAACAGTTCTACTAATGGCTCTGCTAGTTCCACCCATAGCTCCTTTAGTACCCTGGGATGTATGCCATCAGGTCCCATTGCCTCGACCACCCTGAGCTTAGCAAGCTCTTGTAGGACCCTTTCTTTTGTGAAGGGACTAGTGAACACCTCCCTCCCCCGTGTCCATGGTGCTGCACTGTGGGCCCTGCCCTACCTTCTCCTTAGTAAATACTGAGCAGAAGTATCTATTCCCCTGCCGAAAAAAGGAGAACCACGGACGAAAGAATCAAGGAGGTAAGAGCACACACAATAAACCAACAACAAATGATAAAAAGTCACAAAAATATAACCACCACCTATAATAATTTCACAGAAGATATACCCTGTAAAAAACCCTTTGCAACAGAGAAAAATAAAGCTGTAACAGAAGATATACCTTGCAAAAAAACAATTTGAATCAGAAGATTACAGCAGTAATCTGTAAGCACAAACTTGTAGGCACACCCTGTAATAATGCAGCAGAAAGTATACCCTGCAACAACAATTTGAATCGGAGAGAAATAAAGCAGTAAAATGTTAGCAACAACCAGTAACAACCCCTGTGAGTACAAAAGAAAATAACACATAGTAAATCTGCCTAGCCAAAAGAAGCCTTACTCGTTTTCCCTGCTCTAAAAAGGTTCCTTGCTCTAAAAAGGTTCCTTGCTCTGACCTTACAAGCAACCTAGAAGAAAAGAGCTCAGGTGACGCTAGGTGCCTTTGCCAGCAAACCTAGTCTTCCACCTGTGTCCCACACTGACTGCCATACTTAAATGGTGGTACATTTCGAGCTGGAGATGTGGTGAGGAACCTGGGAGTCACAGTGGACTGCAAGTGGACACTGGAAAACAAGGTGTCCGCTGTATCTACAGTAGCAGTTTTCATCTGCAAAATATCACCCAGATCAAATCGCATCTTGCACCCAGGGACCTGTTGATAACAATCCATGCCTTTGTTACATGAAGACTTGATTACTGCAATGCTTTTTACTTAGGATTATCTGGAGATCTGATGCATCGCCTGCAGTTGGTCAAGAATGCAGCAACCTGACTGCTGATTAAAGCACCTCGTAAGAAGCACATCATTTAGGTTCTGTGCAATTTAAACTGGCTGCCAGTTTGGTGGCGCATCAGTATCAAGATTTGCTTGTTAACATACAAGGCCCTACACGGTCTGGATTCTGATTACCTAATACAGCTCCTGTCTGCATACACCCCTTCTCTGCTCCACTAATGTGGGCCTGTTAGCAGTACTCCAATCCCATATAAAGTTGGGCGGCGACAGAGCTTTTGGGATGCCTATACTACCCCTGTGGACTTCTCTGCCTCCCAGTGTTCATTCTGGCCACACACTGCAGGCCTTTAAGGGTGCTTTAAAAAACCACCTATTTGAAAATGTCTCCCATTTAGTTTATTATACACATATTTTTTGTCCATTTATTTAATAATACTGCACTTTTATATGTTGTTCCTTTTTCCTTGTACTGTGCCAAAAGCCTACTGGAAAGAGTGCCTTAGAAATAAATACTGCCTTGCACAAGGGAAGTCATTCAATTAAATTTTATTTTTACCTGGATAACACCACTGAGACAGCTCATTTGCGAGGTGGTCCTAGAAGGACTAACATACTTAGGAGGTACATTGAATTAATCACAATGGCAGATTCAACAACAGTGGTAACAAAACCAGTGGTACAAAACAAGTAATGTGCAAGTACATCTTACTTAGGTTACATACACAGAAATTAGGGCAGCAGATACAAAAGCACTGCTGACTGTACAAGGGATACAAGACAGGTAATGTGTAGGTACAACTCAAAATAATTACAGGAAGGAAACTAACACTAAAAAGAGCGGGAGAACAGGAAGAGTTGCTGGAATGAGGTGTAAGAGTATGGGGAAGGGGAAGGGGCAATGAGAGAGCAACAGACAAACAGGAGAAATAGTGGAAGGGTAAAAGGATAAGCAAAATTGGGAAAATGAAGGTGCAGAGAATAGGGAGCAAGAAGAAGGTATTTAGGATTAGTTTAAGAAGCAGGTTAGGAAAAGAGGAATATACTATGGGATCCCTCCACTGGAGAAGAAAAGAAGAACAGGTAGAGTATGGAACAAACACCACCAAGGAAGCAATAAGTGCAGGAGAGCCTCTTTAGGAGATGGGCCCGATATTTTGCAAAGCAAGTGCACTTGTCCTTTGTCTGCAAAGCGAGTTTAAGCAGACAATTGAAGGTACACATCCCAAAAATACGCGCAGTTTTAGTGTTTTTTGTAAGGAGTTCCACAGAGTGGGTAGTGCATATCCCACGGATGCGGATCCAAAATGGGTTCTTATCTTAGGGGTGTCAAATGTAATATAGGAGAGTTTTCTGAGGGAATACCTGCAAGGGGAGCATTTAAAAAGGTTGCAGATGTAAGGGGGAAGTTTCAGCGTGACGGCTCTATATACCCAGAGGGATGCATTGCACCACTTCCTAGTATTGACAGAGGGTCAATTAATGTAGATAAAGGGAACAGTGGTGGGTGCCAAAAGGTGCATTTAGGATAAATCTCAAGGCTCTGTGATAGAGCGTGTCTAGAGTACTGAGGACTGTTTTAAGGCACTGGCTGTACAGGAAATCTGCATAGTCAGGGGGAGGAAGGCTGACTGGACCAATCTTACTTTGGCTTCATAAGTATGTAGGTGATTGAGTCCAAGTCTATGGCGTAGTTTTGTAGCTAGTTCCTCGATATACTCCTTGTTTCAAGACCCCTATATCTGATATGGGCCAAGGTGAGCAGCCCAGCTGGAACCCAAAGCATCCATGGTGAGAATCTGTACAGGAACTGGTTCAAGAAATGGAGCACCCTTTAACAGGTTTTCATGATCCATCCACCACTGCAATGTCCAGCGAAGCAGGGATGTGACAAGGACCATATGATCCAGCTTGTCCATTAGCTGATCCCACTGGACTCTGAGCATTCATTGAGGTGCCAGCGTTACTGCTACAGTGGCCACAGTCATAAGCCCCAGGAGACCTAACACTGCTCTTGCAGAGACATAGTGACTCCTGTATATCAAGTGTGCCCAGGCAATCAAATTTTCTGTCTTGTCTTGTTGCAGGAAAGTACCACCTTTCTCTGTGTCTATGATTGGCCCTATATACTACAGTCTTTGGCAAGGAATCATTACCAATATTGGCACATTTATTGTGACCCCGAACCTTCGATCCAACACAGGATGTTCTCTCTTTCTCTCCCTCTCTCTTCCATACCATGTTTCTGAAATAATAACTGGACATCTTCCTTCAGAAAGGGCAAGTGGCCTAAAGGATAACAGGAAGGAAGCAAAGGATGATCTGGATGAGTTTCTAGCAGCTCCAGAGCATGCCACCTTACAATTATCTCCAGTATCCACTCATCTGTTGTGATCTCCCTCCACTGTTTGAGATGAAGGAACAGTCGGTCCCTCACAACCACCCCTGAAGGTAACAGTGGAGTTGGAGGTGTCTCTGGAAGAGAATCGTGCAGATCCGGTGGTGGCAGTGCCATCGGTACTGCCTGTTTTGAGTGCTTTTGTATGTGCACCTAGAGGGAAAGGTCCCAGCAAAGGGCCAACTCCTCTGCCGCAGCCTTGCTGACAATACACGTGTCCATCTCTGTCAGCAGACTGACAAAAGAATCCCCTCCACATCCTGGCAGGAGTTGAATATAGGAATCTGACTGACCTTAGAGTCATTTTTGATGTCCAAAGACCTCTTAGGGCTTTTTCAGCATCATAACCAATTGTATCCCTCTAAAAGGGGCATTTAGAACTGCATGCTGCACATCATTTGCAAAACCAGCAGTCCTGAGCCAAGAATATGTCCTTACACAAATGCAAGAAGCATCAGCCCTGGCAGTGGCAGCGACATCATGGGTTGAGTGGAGAAAATGTTTGCCAACCTCAGTATTAGATGTTAAGGTTTTAAGTAACTCATTCTTGACAGAGCCCTCAGGCAAAGCATGTGCTGCAGCTTTCACAGCTTTTCACAGGCTGTTTTAATATCTGATCATATGGGCCTGGTAATTTGCAATTCTAAGGCCTAGTGAGGCAAAGGCACATGTACGCGTGCCCATCACATCCTTTCACCAAGATTCTTTATCAGGTGGCAAAGTACTCAAGTGTCTAGGTGCTTTAGACCTACCAGGAGCAGACATTATGACTACAGAGTCAGTTTCTGGCTGAACAGCATAATAATGTTTAGCAGAAAGGCTGGATAATGCTTATCAGCCTTTCTGGGTACTACAGGCAGTGAATCTGGTCTGTACCATGCAGCAAAGGTAGCATCCTTTAATGCAGGATATACAGGTGGAATTATAATGGAGGGGGAAACTGGGCACCTCCAAAAATTTCATAAGCTTTCTTTCAGTGGAGTCTTCCTCCTCCTCCACAACAAAGCCCATGGCAGTTTGCATTTGCTGCATCATGGCTTGAAAAGTAGGATCCTCAGGAGAAGACCACAGGGTATATACCACCAGATCCTCACTGCAGGATAACAGCTAGAACTAAATCAAGGTGTCATGTACTGTTCTCCCTCATATTCCTTCTCCAAATCCTCCTCTAATACCATGAGGTCAGGATTATATTCTGCCTTGTCGTTGATGTCCCTGTTGATGACAGGAGCCAAAGGGGGCACTGGTGATGCCAGTGGCTGCTGAGAAGAAGGATTCTGTGATGTGCTGGTAGCAAGCATTGATGACATTTGAATGTTCTGAGGCTCTGTCGACAGGATAACTGCCTGCATACGTGAGCCAGGCAGAATGAGTTGCATCATCTCTGAAAGCAACGCCAGCACAAATTGAGAGCTGATGACGCCCTGGCCAGGGCCATGACTACTAGTGTCAATGACAGACTGATGGGCACTGTACCATCCATAGTACTGTAGGTACCTAAGCCAGACCTGGACCTTGGTGTCTCACTGATGGTCTGGGAGAGGGGGCTGTAGTCAATGCTGCCTAAGTGGTCGATGACGCCTTAGAATAATCTTGCCTCACTGGTGACTGGGGCCTCGCTGGAGAAGTAGACTTCTCTTTATCTTTATGTTTATGCTTATGGCCAGAAGATGAGGTGGGCCGTGATGCAGACCGCTCCCTGTCCTTCGACTTTGGCAGTAGCTTCTCAACTGATGGCGAGGCTGCAACATATTTGGGGATATTTGAGGACCGAGGCAGTATAGCCTACAGGTTAGAGTAACAAGCTATGAATGAGCTTGATGCATCCAGCAGACCTGGGTTTGAGTCCCACAACCTCCACTTGCATACTGTGTGACTCTGAGCAAGTCACTTAACCTCCTTGGTCACCCCTGAAAACAGGTACTTGTGCCTAGTGAGCAGCACTCGGTTACCAAATTAATAAATACAGGTTACTCACCTGTAACAGGAGTTCTAGGAATGGTATATGTTGTTCATCCACACTGTCCGGCAGGTTCCTTGCCGCTTTAAATCTTGCCGGAAGGTCTTCAAGCTGGCTCCTCCCACCCACCCGAGTGGTAAAACTCTCGGCTCCGCCCCATGACGCCAGATCTAGCCCGCTGGAAGCCAGGTTGTGCATCAAAGCCAGGAGGAGGTCGGGTGGATGAACAACATATACCATTCCTAGAACTCCTGTTACAGGTGAGTAACCTGTATTTCTAGGGACATGGATATGTTGTTCATCCACACTGTCTGGCAGACTCCTAGCAGTTCTCCAGGAGGAGGGAGGCAAGACACCCCTACTTAGGAACAGAGACTGGAGAACCGAGGTCCCAAACCAGCATCCCGCGTGACTCAAGGTCGATGTGGTATGGGTGATGAAGGTGGTGCTGACTTCCAGGTAGCAGTCCTGCACATTTCTGGATAGGGACGCCTTGAAGCAGCCACCGGTGCAGTGGTATGGTGGGTAGAATGAGCTCATCCCTGGGAGGCTCCATGCCCACCAACCTATAGCAGAGATCTATGCAGGAGGTGACCCACCTGCCTATCGTCCGCTTGGCTGCAGGTCTGCCAGGTGCGGCTTCAGTGTAGGTGACAAACAGCTGGCGAACCTCTCCCCGAACTTCAGCCGTCCGCTCCTTGTAGTAAGCGAGCGCTCTTCTATGGTCCAAAGTATGGAACCTATATTTGGCCTCCGAGGTGCAACTGGGGTAGAACACAAGTAGAGTCGATACCTGGTTAGGGTGCAACTCCGACACCACCTTCGGAAGGAATTTCGGGTGGGGGCGCAGGACAACCTTGTCCCTGTGGAAGACCAGATAGGGAGACTCAATGGAAAGTACCTGGAGCTCTCCCATCCTTCTGGCTGACGTGATAGCCACCAAGAAGGCGGTCTTCCATGACAGGTGTGAGATATCACACCTGTGCATCGGTTCGAATGGCTTGCCCATGAGCTTAGCCAATACAAGCAGTAGATCCCATGGAGGTGGAGGTTCTCGCACTGGAGGAAATATGTGATCATGGCCTTTGAAAAAGCGCCCGACCACCTTCTCCTGCGCCATCGACTGCTTCCCGGCCCGCGCCCAGTAAGCAGAGATGACTGCCAGGTGCATCTTAAGGGTCGTCGACCGAAGCCCTAGCTGAGAAAGGGACCACAGGTAGTCCAGAATGCTTGCCAAGGAACAAGAGGAAGGGTCCAGGCCCTTGCCCTGACACCAAATGAAGAATCTCTTCCATTTGAAGGTGTAGCATTTTCTGGTCTACTCCCTACGGGATGCCTCAACGACGTTGAGGACCTTGTCGGAAAGACCCAAGGCCTGGAACTCTAGCCGCTCAGGAACCAGGCCGTCAGGTGCAGGGATTGAAGGTCCGGATGGAATACTTTCCCCTGTTTGACTGAAATCAGGTCCAGGCAGGCTGGAAGCCGCCTTGGGAGCCTGGAGCTGAGACTGAGGAGATCTGGATACCAGAACTGGCGGGGCCAGTCTGGGGCTACCAGAATCACCTGCGCCTTGTCCCTCCTCGCCTTGAGAAGCACCTGGTGGATCAAGGGAAATGGGGGAAATGCGTAGAAGAGACCCGGGGTCCACGGCCTTGAGAAGGCATCCCCCTGCAGCGAGCCCTGCTGAGGGGAGCGGGCATGAAACAGTCTCAGCTACGCATTCTCCCTGGAGGCAAACAGGTCCACCTGAGGTGTGCCCCAGTGGGAGAACAGGTCTTGTACTATCTCCGGCAGGAGAGACCACTCGTGGGACGCAGCCCCTATCCGGCTTAGGGCATCGGCCAGGGTGTTGGAGGCTCCTGCCACATGGATGACAAGGAGATCTGCCTCCAGGCTGCGCACGAGTGACCAAATGCAGAGAGCTTCCCTGCACAGAGGCATGGAGCACGTCCTGCCCTGGCAGTTTAGGTAGTACATGGTCGTGGTATTGTCCGTCTGGATCTGAACCACTTGACCCCGTAGAAACGGGGCAAAGGCGGTGAAGGCTAGATGAACCGCTTGAAGCTCCAGCAGGTTGATGTGGCATCGGGACTCCTGAGGGGACCAGAGGCCATGCGCTCTGTGCTCCCCCAGATGGGCACCCCAATCCATCAGAGAGGCATTGGTCGATAGAGAGACTGTCGGCTCGGGGCGGACAAACAGGATGCCCCCCTGCAGATGTGCTGGAATGGTCCACCACTGGAGAGCGTTCCACATCCCCTGGGTCACTGTCACTAGCTGATCCAGCGGATCGAAGTGCTGTGACCATTGGCTGGCCAGCCCCCATTGAAGAGGACGCATGTACCAACAGGCCCAATGGACCATGCTGATGCAGGCCGCCATGAGGCCCAGGAGGTGCAGGAAGTCCCGGACAGGTCGCAACTGCCCAACCTGAAATGATTGGGCAAAGGAGGAAAGAACCTCGGCCCTGTCCACCGGGAGCCGTGCTCTGGCTCGTAGAGAGTCGATCTCTGCCCCAATGAATTGGATCATCTGCTTTGGCACGAGTTTCGACTTGGCCTCATTGATGAGGAGGCCAACCTGAGAGCAAACCTCGAGGGCCAGATTTCTGGACTGCTTCACCTCCGTTCTGGAGGGGGCTGCAATCAGCCAGTCGTCCAGGTAGGGGTACACCTGGACCCTTCGGCACCGCAGGAATGCTGTCACCACTGCCATGCACTTGGTGAAGACCCTGGGAGCTAGAGAAAGGCCGAAGGGCATGGCCCGGAACTCGTAGAGGGATCCCTCTGCCCTGAAGTGGAGGAATCTCTGGTGGGATGGACGGATTGGGACATGAATAGAACCACACGCCTCGTTCCAAGGATGGGATTATCTGAGCCAGAGTGACCATCCTGAAGGTCCAAGACCTTAGGAACCTGTTCAGGTCATGCTGGTCGAGAATGGGGCGCCAGCCCCCCCGTCCGTTTTGGGACCAGGAAGTATCTGGACACAAACCTTGGGTCTGGAGGAGGATCCGCCACCTTCCTGATCACCTCCTGTTCGAGGAGCAGGGCAATATTGGCTCGGCAGTCTGACAGATAGGCTGCAGACCCCGAAGCCCCCCGAGGGGCAACGGCTCGGAAGGGCGGGGCCTGCTCGAACTACAGGGGCAGGCCCTTTGCTACCACCTCCAACACCCAGCGGTCCGTGGTGATAGCGGACCAGGCGGAAAGGAAGTGGCAGAGCCATCCCCCCATGGGGGAAACCCAGGGGGGAGTGACGAGGCTGGGGGCGACACCCCTCAACCTGTCACTGGGCAGGCTTGGAGGAGAGACCGGCCGAGGGACCTCCTGGGCCTTTTCCTCCCTGCTTTTGGGGTGCCAAGCGCAAGCCTGCTGGCCCTGGTGTTGGTGCTGTTGGGCCGGACGTGCCGCAGGCGCAGAAGGGTGAAAGGACTTATGTTGTTGTTGTCGATAGCCCTTGTCCTTCTGGGTGGAGGTAACCGAGTCCAGAGTAGCATTGGACTTTTCGATCTGCTGGAGGTGACCTTCCACTCCAGGGCCGAAGAGTTCGGTCCCCAAGGAAGATGACACCTGCCAGTTTATGCTGGGTATCCGCTGTGAAGGTGGATATCCTCAGCCATACTCTGCTGTGCATGGCCACTGTGGCCGCAACTGATCTGGCATAGGAGTCTCCAATGTCCAGAGCCGTTTGGAGCTGCTGTTTTGCCACTGCCCTTCCCTGGTCCCGTACCTGCCTGACCGTGGTCTGTAGGTCGGCCGGGAGATGAGGGATCACCTCATCCAGGCAGCCCATGAGGGCGTGGGAGAAGTGTGCCATCAGCACGGCCAAGCTGGCCTGACGGAGGGCTAGGGAGGACGCAGCATACTCCTTGCGCCCGGCATAGTCCAGCTTTTTGGACTCCTTGTCAGGGGGCTTATCCACA
Organism: Neoceratodus forsteri; assembly: GCA_016271365.2. Taxonomy (NCBI): domain Eukaryota; kingdom Metazoa; phylum Chordata; order Ceratodontiformes; family Ceratodontidae; genus Neoceratodus; species Neoceratodus forsteri. The sequence goes on from CM057455.1 coordinate 718,963,911, forward strand.
TCCCTAGCGTTCCTGGAATGCCGGAAAACGCTATCGGTGACCAACCCCTCGGTGGAGGGGTGTTCCGAAAAACTGGACAAAGAGCCGGTAGGGACTGCATACTTCCTGGCCATCCTGGCCGAAGGCGCAGGACAGGATGCAGGCTGCTGCCAGAGCTCCAAGGCTGGGCCAACAATGGCTTCAGCCACCGGAAAGGCCTCAGTGGGTGAATCCCCTCGGTCCAGTATCTCCGTTAGGGGATACTTGGCCTGCCTGGATATGGGCTCGAGCTGCATCTCGGTGGACACCGAGATGAGCCGAAGCAGACTCATACAGGACGATGGACTTTCGTCCATCGACTGGCCCCCGAAGGACTCCAGGTTAATGGGCCTGGAGAACAGGGAGGAGTCATCGTCGGACTCCGAGGAGTCCGCGAAGAGCTGCCTGGGGCCTGAGCCACCCTCCACCTGCTGAGGACGGTCGGGAGTGAGGGTGACCGACAACCTGTGGGGCAGGCCCTGACCTGACCAAGAATCCTTGGTCGGCACCCCTGATTTCGGTTGTGGAGGCAGAGGTTCCACCACAATTGGTGGGGCAGCTTGTTTCACCCGAACAACTGGCCCAGGCTTGGGCACCTCGATTACAGCAAGGGGTTGTTTCGGCCGTTCGGTGACAGCCACTTGATGGCTGGGGAAGGCGACGGCATCTGCTTGTTCCCGGACAGAAGTAACTGCTGCCACATCAGGTCCTCACAGCATAGACGCAATTTGCGCCGAAGCCTCTCCTCTTCCGAGGAGGAAGACGAGGACGAGCGGCGGCGCCACTTACTTCGGTGCAGAGACCGCCGATGTCGGCGGGATCGGCTGGACCTAGACGATGTCCAAGACCGACACCGAGATCCTCGGTGTTTCCGAGGACGGGTCTGGGAAGGGGCAGGGGACACCTGCTCTTCCCTCAGCTCGGAAGCCTTGACCGGGGACTCCGGCACAGGAGGCGCAGGCAAGTCCTCGGTCTCCACCGGGGGAACCGGTGAAGAAGGGTTGTCGGTTTCACTAGTCAACAGCCCGTCCGACAGGTCAAGAAAAATCTCGAACGGGTCGACGGGTGTCTCGGCCGGCTGGCCTGACGGGGACACCGTGAAGCCAGCAGCCTTAGCCGCAACCTCAACCAAAGTCGACTGTCCAGGGAAGGGGACCTCTCCAACTCCCACGAACACCAATGGTGGGACTTACCTTTCAAGTCCTTCTTTTTGGACAGAGAAGAATGTCCCGGTGGCCCCTCTCCCTTCGTGGAAAGGGATTGGCAAAGATCCTTAAAAGAAGCTGAGTAGGATGAGCCCAAAGAGAGCCGGATAAATGCCGCAACCGAGGAAGAGGATGATGCGGCCTGTGCCGCCTCCTCCTCGAGGGCGATCATCTGCTTGAGTTGCTCAGCTGAGCCAACCCGCCCGCTGGTCGCCCAATGGGCCTCCTTTGACTTCACCGGCGGATAGGCTTTGGGGGCCTAAGCTGTAACTGGCAGCGATCTTCCAGGATGTTGGCTGAAAACGAACAGCATAACTCACAGGCCTGCAGGTCATGTTCTAAGCCGAGGCAGTAGACGCCCGCGGAGTGCGGATCCATCCTGGACATTTTCTGCCCACATGGGCACCGCCGAAATCTGGGAGTCGATTTGTCCATCACAGCCGCGAGGGAGTAATTTGACCGAAGTCTTGAAAATTTGAGAATAAGTTTCGGGCAAACCGAAGAATTTGGATCCAGTCTATATGCAGAGCGTTAAGGAGGGAACCTGAGCTTCCAAGCGGTAAGGAAGATCTGGCATCATTGGGCGGAGCCAGGAGTTTTACCACCCAGGTGGGTGGGAGGAGCCAGCTTGAAGACCTTCCGGCAAGATTTAAAGCGGCAAGGAACCTGCCGGACAGTGTGGATGAACAACATATCCATGTCCCTAGAAATAAAAAATATTTTGGGCCCTGTTCCTTCTCCATGGCTGTTAAAGTTTTAATGAGGAGGACATTTTCTAGATCTTTCTTGTGGCGTCATCTTCTAGCCTGGTTGAAGCTCTGGCAAATCTCTCAAATCCACACATTGTGAGATAGGCCCAAACAGTACACACAGAAGTTGCGTGTGTCTTCTCTGCACTCACAATACTGAAATAAAGGGTCTTCTGAGTTTGGCAGCATGCAGAGACAACGAAGTAAACTATTAGCTAAAGTAAAAAGAATAAACAGCAAAGGCTAGTTGATAATGTTTCCTTCAGCAGATCTGATGAGGCTGATCAACAGTATAAAAAGAAATGAGAAGTCATGGGACCGCCCATGTTTACACAGACGCATGGCATGGATGTGGGCGGCCCCCAGCTACCAAAAGTCTCCATGTGGTCTTAGTGCCTGGCAGCCGTAATTCCAAAGGTGTGGACTAAATGATGAGATATCCTCGAAGATCAGGTTTATTCTTCCTTCACTCCATAACACAAACTATTGAGGAACTATGGGTACAAGTGAATCCCCAAAACAGTGAGAAACCTGTTTTATGTGTATGCAAATCTGTCTTGTGATGAAAACTACGACTTTTTGCAAAAGCTGAAGGACACAGATCTAGGTAGCAGGGTAACTATTATGGGAGATTTCAACCTTCCCAATATCTGTTGGAAAACCCTTACAGCCTCGACTCAATACGAAAATAACATAACAGACTTCTTGTTTACCAACAAGCTATAGCAGCACGTTCAAGACAATAACAGAGGAAGATCTGGTAATTACTAACCTAGGAGATGATATACTGCAATGTAATGTCAAGGGTTTGATAGTGATCACAACATGTCTTAGTTTACATTAACAACAAGCTGGGAACCTATCGTAGGTAAAACCAAGGTGAGATGTTATACCAAAGCCAACTTTAAGGATATCCGAAACTATATGGGAAACTGGGACTGGAGGAAGAACTTTATAGGTAGGTCCCTGGAATCCAAATGGGACTTATTGTATTCTAAACTTCATTACTGCATCGTAATTTTTGTCCCACAGAAATTAAAATACAATAAAAAGGGAAAAACTGCCATATGGTTTAACAGAAAATTAAAAAAGATAAGACAGAAGAAAAATGCTTATGCTAACTGTAAGAGAAACCCATCCCCTGTAACATGGCTGGCTTACAAAGAAGTAGAAAGAAAGTGCAAGAAAGTCATTAAAGATGCTGAAAAAATTATGAGTTACGACTAGCCTCTGATATTAAGGACAAAAAAAATCATTCTGTAGCTATGTTTGCACTAAAAAAGGGCACACCAAGACTGGACGAGTTACTACAGGTAACACAACTATTAAGGGTGGCCCTGATTTGGCCAAAGTTTTTAATAGTCACTTCACAAGTATGTACTAGCCTAAAGATACAAACTGTGTAAATACATCTGTGGGCAGTAACAAACACATTGAGAACTCAAGATGGAGGTCAAACAAAGGTTACTAAAATTAAAGCCTGATGAGTTACCAGGTCCTGATGAGCTCCACCCAATACTTCTAAAGGAACTGGCTGAAGAGTTATCAAGGCCACTAGCAAACGTTTTATCAAGCTCATTATCTGAGGGTAGAGTTGTACACAAGTGGAAAGTTGCTACAGTTATTCCCACACATAAAAAGGGCCCACAAAGAGATCACAAAAAAACAGGTTACTCACCTGTAACAGTAGTTCTAGGAATGGTATGTGATGTTCCTCTACACTTCTGGCAGTATCCTTTCCCCTTTTAGACTTGCCAGAACCTCTTCAAGCTGACTCCTCCCATCAACCTGGGTGGTAACTCCTTGGCACCATCCCGTGATGTCAGATCTTTCCCGCTGGAAGCAACTTCAGTGTGCCACTTGACAGGGGAGGTCAGGTGAGTCAGTGTGGATGATCATATATCACTCCTAGAAAGTACAGTTACGCAAGACCATACTGTAACAGTAGATCTTTGAGGAGTGTCTCTTGCAGCAGGTAATACACTTGAGTCGTTGCCAGAGGTCACTGTGGCACACGGCAGCTTTTCTAGCAGTCTTTTCCAGGGGCTGCCCACACGTGACATCAGCCTCCTGTTTCCTATCCAAGTGTGGGTGGTCCCTGGTATCCTCAGTTTCCCCTACCAAATTCAGCTCGCTAAGCGAGGACCAAGGGGAAGCTGAGATACCACAGGTGTCCCAACCCATAAGTCACTGGACCAGAATTTGTCTTCCTGAAGGAGGAGGGGAACGGAGGGTAGGATTGTACCTGCTGCAAGAGACACTCCTCAAAGCTCTATTGTTACGGTAAAGTCTTACGTAACTGTACTATCTTCCATGGAGTGGTCTCTTGCAGCACGTAATACACTTGGGATGAATCCCAAGCAGTAAACCCAAGAAGGGTGGTCATTAAGACAGTAGGCAGTGTAGGACAGCTCGGCCAAAGGCCGTCCTATGGTGTGAAGCAATGTCTAAGTTGTAATATTTTGTGAAAGTATGAATCGTGGACCAGGTAGCTGCATTGCAGATATCCATGATAGAGGCCTCTTTAAAGCATGCCGCAGTGGTGGCCATAGCTCTGGTAGAATGGGCTTGGACAGGCCTGGGTAATGGCTTGTTGTATTTTGAATAACAAAATGTTATACAGTGTGCTAACCTATTGGAGAGGGCCCGTTTAGTGACTGGGAGACCTTCCTCGTGTAGGCGAAGGTAATAAAAATTTGAGAAGTCTTCCTAATTGATTTAGTTTGATTAGTATAGTATCATAATATACGATGGACATGTACAGTATGTCACCTCGATTGGAGTGTTCAGGATAATATACTGTATCTGGACTTCAGTAAGGCATTCGACTCAGTGCCACATGGAAGGGTGGGAAGGAAGTTAGTAGGCACAGGGCCGGGTGCAAAGCTGGTGAGAGGGGTAGGAAACTGGCTGCAGGGAAGGCAACAGAGGGTGGTGGTGGGTGGGAAGCTCTCACACCCAAGGGCAGTGACGAGCGGTGTTCCACAGGGCTCAGTGTTGGGACCAGTGTTGTTTGGGATGTTCATTGCAGACATATCATGGGACATCAAGAGCAAGATCAGTCTGTTTGCTGATGATACCAAGGTAGGCACGGTGGTGGATGACCTAGGGGGATGGCAGGGTTGCAGGATGATCTGGCAAAGCTTGAAACCTGGTCAGACACCTGGCAACTGGGCTTTAATGCCAAAAAGTGCAAGCTGCTGCATTTTGGGATGAAGAACCCAAGGAGGAGTTACCAGCTAGGGGGAGTGCAGCTGGCCCAGACAGAGGAGGAGAAGGATCTGGGTGTGCTCATTACAGGGTCAATGAACAACTCGGCACAATGTAGTAAGGCAGCTGCAACGGCCAACAAAATGCTGGGTTGTATTGCAAGGGGTATATCCTCGAGGAGGTAGGAGTGATTCTGCCACTGTATAGGTCATTAGTTAGAACACACCTGGAGTACTGCGGTAGTACTGGCGTCAGATCTGAAGAGGGACATTAAGTTACTGGAGAGGGTGCAGCGCAGAGTGACAAAGATGATCAAGGGGCTGGGGGACTTATCATACGAGAGGAGGTTGAAGGAGTTGAACATGTACTCACTGGAGTAGAGGAGAGACAGGGGTGACATGATTGAAACCTTTAAATACATGAAAGGAATAAACAAGATGGGTACAGAGGAGCTGTTCAAAGTAAGGGAGGGGAGGGCCACCAGGGTCCATGATATGAGACTGGAGCGAGGAAGGTTCAGGAGGGAGATGAGGAGACACTTTTTTACAGAGAGGGTGGTGGCTGGGTGGAATGCGTTACCTGCTGAAGTGGTATGCAGTAGAACAGTGGACTGCTTCAAACGAGGATGGGACAGGACAAGGGGGCAGGTTAATGAAGGGGAAGGGTGGAAGGGAGGGGCAGCTGCAGAATAAAGGGTGCTAGCTGCACATTCGAGCAGACTTGATAGACCTCTAGGCCTTTATCTGCTGGCAAATTTCGTATGTTCATAGTAACTCCAGGGACTGATTTAAGGTGTGTTCTGACACTGCCTTAGGTAGGAAGGAGGGGTTGGTACGAACTGCTGCCCTGTCTTTATGAAAAATCAAGTAAGGTTCTCTACACAGGAGGGTATGGAGCTCGGAAATATGCCAAGCTGAAGTGACAGCCTCTAAGAATAGTGTTTTCCAAGAAAGAAAACAGAGGTCACAAGTGGCCGCTGGTTCAAAGGGCTCAAGAGTTAATTTCTCTATTAGAAAATTGAGATCCCACGGAGGAGATGATCTTCTGATAGGTCGCTTGATATGTAACATTGCTCTTAGAAACATTTTGGCTAGATGATGTTGATACAGTAATCTGACATCTAGAGGTTCGTGGAAGGCTGGAATAGAGGCCAAATGGACTCTGATGGAGGAATAGCTTAATCCTGTCTCGGCAATTGAGGCCAGGTAATCCAAGACTTTCATCAGTGGACAGGAACAGGGATCTAATGATCGGGAAGCAGCCCAGATGGAAAAGCATTTCCATTTGGCATTATGTGTTTCCCTGGTCGCTGGTTTACGTGAGGCCAGTAATATTATATATTGGCAACAAGGGAGGACACTTGTAAAACTGCTATGAAAGCATCCTCAGGAGCCAAGCGTGAAGGTGTAGTGACTTCAGGTTGGGATGTAGAAGGGTCCATTGATTCTGAGTCAAGAGATCTAGTCTGATTGGCAACGGAATGGGTTCCTTCACTGAGAACTGCTGAAGCAGGGGGAACCACACCTGCCGAGGCCACAGAGGGGCTACGAGAATCATGGTAGCAGGTTCGAGTTGTAGTTTCAGTAGAGTCCATTGTAGGAGTAGGACGGGGTGGGGGGGAGAGCATATAAGAAGAGTCCTGTCCACGCTTGGGACAGGGCATCTATAGACCGTCCCTTTTTGGTCAGGATAATGGAACAGTATCTGGGGAGATGGTCATTGGCTGGGGAGGCAAACAGATCCAGTTGTGGGGTCCCCCACAGATGAAAGATTTTCTGAAGCACTTCGTGATGAAGTGTCCATTCATGTGCGGACGACTGGTGACTGAGAAGGTCAGCCAGGAGGTTGTAACGTCCTGGTAGACGGATATCTGTCAGTACGAGGTGTTGCCAAATGGCCTCCTGCCAGACTGCAAGCATCTCTTTGCATAGAGTACAGGACTTCATACCTCTTTGTTTGTTGAGGCAGAATACTGCTGCGGCGTTGTTTGACCAAATCAGCAATGGTCCTGGAGATAAGTGAGGTTGGAAAGCCTGAAGGGCTAAACGAACTGCCCCCAGCTCCAAGAGACTTTTGTGGGGATGAGAGATAGCATTGGTCCACTTGCCTTGCATCCCGTAAGGACCAAGGTGCGCACCCCACCCTTCCAGGGATGCATCCGTGGTCAATGTCTGGTGGGGTGGAGGTGGCATTGAAAGGCATCCTGATAGGTTGATACTGAAGGTCCACCATACTATACTAGGGCGGACCGCAATGTAGGAGTGGCTCTCATTTTGTCTTTGAAATTTCCTGTTCGTTGCGACCACTGGTTCTGGAGAATCAACTGGACTGGTTTCATATGAAGATGGGTGAAAGCTACCGTAGGGATGGTCACGGCCATGTGACCTAGGAGACATAGCATTCATCTGGCTGTGTCAACTTTCTGGGCTTGTATCTGCAATGCCAGAGACAGGAGCTTGTCTTGTCTGTCGGCCAGGAGGTAGGCCCTGGCAGAGACAGTGTCTAAGACCGCTCCTATATATTGGAGTGCCTGTGTAGTGGTCGGATTGGACTTCGGCCAATGGACCATAATATCTAGAGCTTGGAACAGAGTTAGGGTTGCTTCTAGGGAGAAAAGCAGCAAGGCTTTGGACTCTGCCTTGATGAGCCAGTTGTCCAGATATGGGAAGACAAAGTGCCCGTCCCGTCGCAGGGCTGCTGCCACTACAGCTAGGTACTTGGTGAACACACTCAGGACTGATGAGAGGCCAAACGGGAGTGCCTGAAATTGGAAGTGTTGACCCAACAGGTGGAAACGAAGAAACCTGTGGTGGGCAGGATGGATAGGTATATGTAGGTACACATCCTTCATATCTAGGGCACATAACCAATCCCCTTGTTTCAATATTGGCATGATGGAGTTTAGGGTGACCATGCAGAATCTTTTGTACTGGACGCATAGGTTCAATTGTCTGAGGGCCACTTCTGGTCTGAGATCTCCAGTTCGTTTGGGTACTAGGAAAATGTGGGAGTAAAATCCCTTTTGGTGTACCGTAGGGGGTACTGGGCAAACGGCCTTCTTGGTTAGAAGAGCCTGTAATTCCTCCTGGAGAACTGGAATATGGTCGGTTGGGCAATGGGCCGGAAGTGGGGGGATGGGGGAGAGGTCTGGAAAGTAGCTCCAGAGGGCAAAATGACTATCCACAGCTTCCGAGGCTTGGGTGAGGAAGCTTGGACAGAGACACAGTTGGTCACTGGGAGGCGGGCTGACCAGCTCCACTAGGAGGGTGGGAGCGGGAGCCCTTGGCAGCAGATGTGTTGGTTCTGGTAGACTAGGAACAACCTCAGAATCTGCCCCATTTAAGCCTCTGTACTTTCCATCTCTTTTGGAATAAAACGAGGATTGAAGACGGTAGGATGGCTGGGAAGTATGGTACGTGTACTGTATTTTAGGGTTCTTCCTGAAGCCTGGAGATCATCTATCAGTGTTTGGGTACCTGGCCCAAATAGTTTGAATCCATTAAAGGGGGCACTGACCACTGTATGCTGTACATCAGGTGTGAAGTCTGAGACGTGAAGCTAAGCAGGGCAACGCAAGGTAATGCCGGTTGCTGACATGCGGGCCAAAGTATCGACCGCATCATATCCTGAATGAAGTAGGTGTCAGGAAATGGAGTTGCCAGTAGATGTTGTAGCCAATAATTGTTCCCGCTCCTGTGAAGGACGGAGTTTATTGACAAATTCAATGGCAGAGAACCACAGTGTATGCTGGAATTTGACCATATGTCCCAAATAATTTAGGATTCTGAGATGCATGGTACTTGCTTCGAAGACCTTTTTCCCCAGATAGTCTATTCTATGGGAATCTTTATCCGGAGGTAAGGAGCTCATGTGTTTCGGTCGTTTAGTATGATCATGAGTGCCAGCAATCACCACTGAATCTGCTTTGGGAGTGGTGGATAAAAAGGGGTGATCCAGAGGAGCTTGGTAGAGGCGATCCTCCTTTCGGGGAACAGCCGTAACACAGGAAGGCTAATTCCAGGCTGCAAACATAGCATTTTGGTATGTTTGGATTAGTGGGGGTACCACTAAGACCGGATCCTCTGGTAACTCTAGATGGTCTGCCATATCCTTACATTGTCTGTCATGTCCGGTAGTACAGAATCCCATGACTTTCTGAATTTGGACCACGATCTCATGGAAGGATGGGTCATATGGAAGAGAGGCAGCCGTGTGCCTGGATAAATCCTTGTTTAATGAGATCTTCAGTAGGGGAGACTGGGGCTGGAAATCCATATCCTGGAATTCCTCATCTTCCAAATCTCCGGTAAAGTCTACCGAAAATTCAGGCTCGTCTGATAGGTAGTCATCTACATATGAGGGAGGTGACCAGAGTGGTAAAGGGTCTCTGTCACCCTGAAATCATTTTGGCAGAGGAGTAGTGGAGCGGGATGGGTGGATCAGCTCTACTGGATCAGAGGACTGAGCATGCTGCATGGCACGCAAGACCTGCTGTACTACTTGAAGTAATGTCCAGAAGAGAAGTGTGTGTGTGTGTGGGGGGGGTTCTGGGAAACCAAGGGGATGGTGGAGGGGACTAGATGTGTAGCCTGAGCAAGTCTTGCCCCTGGGCGGTAAAGTCCAGGGTCCCGTTCCCTGTCCACCTGGCTAGTATAAGTACCCACCTGTGAGGGTGGAGGGGCAGTATGCATAGCAAAATGCAGTAGGTTGCCCCAGTGTATGGAACCGCCAGGGAAACTGCATTATGCAGTGAAAACGACATCCCCGTCGACGGGAGAGGAGCCCCCATTGATGGAACCCATAAAGGGTTCATCATAGACTGCTGTCAATGCACTGGAAAGCACCATTGATGAGAGGGAATAAACTCCTGTCGATGAAGAGGCAGTCTGAGAGCGCATCATCGATGGTGGGGCACCTGTAACGGTGGCCATCGACGAGTGCTTAGGCACAGAGGTTGAGGATGGCTTCTCCTCCTTTTTGTGCTGCTTATGAGAATCAATGGAAGGGGAGCTCTCGGGACAAGCCCCCTGATTCTCTACATACCTCTCAACCTCATGCCTCACAAATCAGGGGCAAGGCTTAAAAAAATCAGGAACAAAGGACCAAAATCAGGGACACATCTTCAAAACTGGTGATATCCACTCAGGAAGGTGGTAGAATATGGGGCTTAGTGTAAAATGTATTTTCTAAGGAACAACAAGTCTGTAGCTTTAATGTTTGACATTATTTTGTGCTTACAACCCCCACTGTTTGGTCACAGAGACACAATTTTTAGGAGGGACAGAGTAAAATTTTGAGGCAAAATCAGGGACATCCCTGAAAATCAGGGACAGTTGAGAGGTATGATACTCCATTAGAGAATTTCTGCTCCATTAAATGTTTTTTGATTTCCTGCAGCCATCGTCAATGGGTTGCCTGGCTGAAATCCTGGCAATGTATGCAGGAAGTGGTGTCGTGTGTGGGTCCCAGACACTTTACACAATGGTGTGGTTGTCAAAGCGGTAGATTTTCCTACTGCAATGGCAGGAACGAAATAGCACTATCTTGCTTGAAGATTCTTTGGACATTTGTTGATTGCTCATATTCTCGTCGATGACAGCTGTTCCGAAGTTGCTCTAGCTGCTGCGTGTGAGCTGAAGACAGCGGGAAAATGAACTGAGGATACCAGGGACAGCCCACACTTATATAGGAAACACAAAGCTGATGTCATGTGTGGGTGCCCCTGGAAAAGACTACTAGAAGAGCTGCTGTATGCCACAGCGATCTCTGGCGATGACCCAAGTGTATTACCTGCTGCAAGAGACCACTCTGTGTCAGATCTACTCTTACAGGTGAGTTACCTGATTTTTCTAGGTACGTGGATATGATGTTCAATCTACACTTCTGGCAGACTCCTAGCAGTTCTCCTGGGAGAAGGGGGCAAGGTGCACACCCCCTACTTATGGAAGAGAGATTGGAGAACTGAGGCCCAAAAACCAGCATTCCAGCGTGACTCAAGGTCGATATGGTAGTGGGAAATAAAGGTGTGTGCTGACTTCCAAGTAGTAGCCCTGCAGATTTTCTAGATAGGGATTTCCCTAGAAGCAGCCACCAAGGCAGCAGTATAATGGGTGGAATGAGTACTTAGCCCAACGGAGGCTCCCTACCTGCCAACTTATTGCAGAGGTCAATGCAGGATATGATCCACCTGCCAATCGTCCACTTAGCTGCCAGTCTGCCAGGTGCAGCTTCAGCATAGGTGACAAAAAGCTGGCGAACCTCTTCCTGAACTCCAGCCATGCGCTCTCTGTAACAGGCTAACGCTCGCCGTAGGTCCAATGTATGCAGCCTGTGCTCGGCCTCCGAAGTGTGGCTGGTGAAGTACACTGGGACATTAATCACCTGGTTAAGGTGAAAATCTGACACAACCTTCGGGAGGAACTTTGGGTTGGGGAGAAGGACAACCATGTCCCTGTAGAAGACCAAATAAGGAGACTCCACCAAAAGCGCCTGGAGCAAACTGATCCTTCTGGCTGACGTGATAACCACCAGGAAGGTAATCTTCCACAATAGGCAAGACATTTCACACCTGTGCATCGGTTTGAATGATTTGGCCATGAGCTTTGCCAACATCAGCAGCAAGTCCCAAGGTGGTTGTTCACCCACCGGAGGGGAAATGTGGTCAAGACCTTTAAAGAAGCACCAGACCACTTTTTCCTGTGCCACTGACTGCTGACTGGTAGGCATAGATGACTGCCGGGTGCACCTTAAGGGTCATTGGCTGAAGGCCCAACTGGGAGAGGGACAAAAGGTAGGCAAGTATGTTAGCCACTGGGCAAGATAAGGGGTCCAGTCTCTTGCCTGGAGCCAAATGGAGAACCTCTTCCGTTTGAAGGCACAGCATTTCCTGGTCGACTCCTTCCAAGAAGCTCTGACTATGCTGAGAACATCTTCGGAGAGACCCAAAGCCTGGAACTCTAGCCACTCAGGAACCAGACTGTCAGGAGCAGGGATTGAAGGTCCAGGTGGAGTACTTTCCCCTGATTGATGGAGAGCAGGTCCAGGTGTAGAAGGAGATGCCTCAGGAGCCTACTGCTGAGGCTGAGGAGATTGGGGTACTAGAATTGGCGTGGCCAGTCCGGAGCCACCAGGATCACCAGTGCCTTTCCCCTTCTTGCCTTGAGCAACACCCTGTGGATCAAGGGAAATGGAGGGAAGGCATAGAAGAGGCCTGGGGTCCAGGGCCTCGAGAAGGCATCCCCCAGCAGCATTCCCTGCTGAGGGGGGGTGGGCACAGTACAACCTCAGCTTTGTGTTCTCCCTGGAGGCAAAAAGGTCCACTAAAGGGGTGCCTCAACGGGAGAATAGACTGTGCACTACTTCTGGATGGAGAGACCACTTGTGAGACACCTTGTCCTCAACTGCTGAGAGCATCTGCCAACTGGCTGGAGACACCAGCCACATGGATGGCCAGGAGATCGGCCTCCAAGCTGCGCACGAGGGTCCACACACAGAGAGCTTCCCTGCACAGAGGGAGTGCGTCCTGCCCTACTTGTTGAGGTAGTACATGGTTGTGGTGTTGTCCAGGGAGAAGGATGGAGCAGTGCCTTCAGGAGGGAAAAGAGGAGCGGGGGAGGAGGGGAACACAGATGTAGCGACAGAGGAGGATAGAGTGAGTGAGGGGCTGCTGGCACTGAATGTGGGCTAATCACCAGGCCCAGGTGGAGTACATCCAAGGGTAATAAAGGTACTGGCTGAGGAGATGGCAGGGCCACTGGCAGACCTATTTAACAGTTCGCTAGAGATAGGCATAGTATCGCAGGACTGGAGAACAGCACATGTAGTGCCGCTTCGCAAAACCGGTCCCAAGGATGACCCAGGGAATTACAGACCAGTCAGTCTGACCACCATTGTGGGCAATCTCATGGAGACCATACTAAAGGAGAGGTTGGTGAAATATCTAGAGGAGCATGGTCTCCAGGATGCGAGGCAGCATGGGTTCATTGGGGGGAGATAGTGTCAAACAAATCTGACTTCGACTAAGTTACTAAGACAGTAGACATGGGCCAAGCGGTAGACATCCTCTATCTTGATTTCAGCAAGGCCTTTGACTCTGTGCCCCACAAAAGGTTGATCAGGAAGTTGGTGGCTCTCAAGGTTGAGGAAAAGATGGCCAGATGGGTGGAAAACTGGCTGAAGGACAGAACCCAGAGGGTGGTTGTGAGGGGGAAGAGTTATTTGGCACAAAACAGGTAACCAGTGGGGTTTTGTAGGGCTCGGTGCTGGGGCCGGTGTTGTTCAATGTCTTCATCAATGACATTGGAGATGGCATTAAGGGCAAAATGTGCCTATTCGCAGATGACACCAAACTCTGTGGGAGATTGGACACAGCTGAAGGGATATAGGACCTATGGGAAGATCTGGAAAAGCTAGGGAGGTGGTATAGGATATGGCAGCTTGGCTTCAATGCTAAGAAATGCAAAGTTATGCATATTAGAGCCAAAAATCCTAGGACAGAGTACTACCTGGATGGAGACCGAGTATCTGCATCAGAGGAAGAGAAGGACTTGGGAGTGATGATCACTAGTGACCTGAAGCACGCCACACAGTGCAAGAAAGCAGCAGCAAAGGCAAACAAGATGCTGGGATGCATATCTAGGAGGATCAGTAGTAGGAGAGAGGAGGTTATACTGCCCTTGTACAGGTCACTGGTAAGGCCCATCTAGAGTATGGAGTTCAGTACTGGTGCCCACACCTCAAAAAGGACAACCTGCTGGAGAAGGTCCAGAGGAGGGCTACAAAGATGATAGCCAGTCAGCAGGGTAAGGCATGTTAGGAGAGGTTGAGGGCACTGAACATGTACTCCCTGGAAGACAGGAGAGAGAGGGGACATGATTGGGACCTTCAAGTACTTGAAAAGGATAAATACGGTTTATAAGCAGTCTCTCTTTAAGCTGTGTGGCAACCATAACACGAGGAGGCACAGTCTTAAGCTGGAGGGTGGGAGGTTTAGAAGGGGGGTCAGGAAGCACTTCTTCACAGAGAGGGTGGTGGACACTTGGATAGTGCTGCCAGAAAAGGTAATCTCGTTGAAGACATAGGGGAAGCTTTAAGAAAGGCTGGGATAGGCATAGAGGAAAGGTAAGGATCATGGGTAGGGAGGATGAGAGGAGTTGAAGACAGTGAGCAGCTTTAAGAGAGGTTGGGACAGGCATAGGGGGAGGGTAAGGGTCATGGGTAGGGAGAATGGGAGGAGTCGGAAGGGAGGGCAGGGACATTAGCTGAAGCTATGGACCCTGCAATATGAGCAGACTTGATAGACTAAATGGCCTTCTTCTGTTGGCTTCTTCGTGTGTTTGTATGTCTGGCTGTGGACCATCTGACCCTGAATATGTGCAGCAAAAGCAGTCACCACCAGCTGAACTGCCCGAAGTTCTAGCAGGTTGATGTGGCACAGGGATTCCTCTGGGGTCCAGAGCCCGTGGACTCTGTGCTCCCCCAGGTGGGCACCCCATCCCATGAGAAAGGTGTTGGTCATCAGGATGACCGTCAGCTCTGGGCAGACAAATGGGATACTTTCCTGCAGATATTCTGGGACCAGCCACCACTGGAGGGCATCCCATATCAGCTGAGTCACAGTGACCGGCTGGTCGAAATGGCTCTTGCAAGGAGACCTTTGGCATGCCAGCTCCTGCTGCAGAGCACATGCATTCTCTGGCGGGCCCAACGGACCACGCTGGTACAGGCTGCCATGTATTCCAAGAGGTGCAGGAAGTCCCAAGCAAGGCACAACTGCCCAACCCAAAATGACTGGGCAAAGGAGGAGACAGCATCAGTCCTGTCCGCTGGGAGCTGAACCCTGGCTCTACAAGAGTCGAGCTCTGCCCTGATGAAACTGATCACCTGCAAGAGCATGAGTTCTGACTTGGCCTCGTTGAAGAGGAGGCCAAGAGAGATGCAGGTCTGGAGGGCTAGGTCCCTGGACCGCTCCACCTCCTGCCTGGAGGGACCCGCAATCAGTCAGTCATCCAGATAGGGGTAAACCCAGACCTCTCGGTGCATCTGGTAGGCTACCACCACTGCAATGCACTTGGTAAAGACCCTGGGGGCCGAGGACAGGTCGAATGGTATGGCCTGGAACTCCTAGAGGATCCCTTATGCCTGGAACTGGAGGAACTGGCAGTGGGATGGTCAGATTGGGACATGAAAGAATGCGTCCTGAAGATCCAGAGAGCAGAATCACATGTTTTGCTCAAGAGATGGTATGATCTGAGACAGACTGACCATCCTGAAGGTGTGTGGCCTGAATAACATGTTCAGGTCGTGCAGATCTAAGATGGTGCACCAGTCCCCCCCCCCCCCAATCTGTTTTGGCAACAGTAAGTACCTCGAGACAAACCCTCGGTGTTCCAGAGGTTCCGAGACAGGAGCCATGACCTCCTTGCGGAGCAGCTGGGTTATGTCATCCCAAAGGGCTGACAGGATGTTGATGGACACTATGCCTTCCCATGGGGTGCTGGCTCTGCTGGGCGAGTACGCCTCAAACTCTTGAGGCAAATCCTGACCAACCATCTTGAGGACCCACCTGTCCTTGGTAACAGCGGACCGTAAAGATAGAGATGCGCAGCCAAGCCTGGCGGCGCACCCCAACTGCCACAGCCACAGACCGGGAACAAGAATTGCCAATGTCCATGGCAGTTTCGAACTGCTATTTTGCTACCGCTTGACCTTGGCCCCTGACCTGTTTGATGGTAGTCTGCAGATTTGCGGGGAGATGGGGATTCACCTCGTCCAGAGAACCCATCAGGGCATGTGAAAAATGGGCCATTAGGAGGGCCAAGCTCACTTGCCGAAGGCTGAGGGAGGAGGCAGCATACACCTTCTTGGCCTCCTTATCGAGGTTTTGTCAACATCCCCACGTTGCTGGTGTGCTGAAACATGGAGTCAGCCACAAGACCCTCAGCTGAGGGGTGTTCCATGAATCCTGACAGGGAACTGGTAGGGACTGCATACTTGTGGGCCATCCAGGCCAACAGCACAGGGCAGGAGGCCAGGTGCTGCCACAGTTCCAGGGCAGGACCGATGATAGCATCCTGAACCAGGGAGGCTTCCACGGGGGTCTCGCCCTGGTTGAGGATTTCGGTCAGCTGGTACCGTTCCTGATTCTAAATGGACTCCAACTGGAGACCTGTAGATTCAGAAATAAGACAGAGAAGGTCCACAAAGGACACGGACCCATGATCCATCGAGAGGTGCCCAGCCGCCTCCACATCCATCGGTCAGGAGTGTAAGGAGGACCCCTCCAATTCCGAAAAATTGTGGAAGCCTCTGGTCGACCACCTGAGTCTCCACTCACCCTGCGCAAGCAGTCCGGAGTGACGGTGACCAACAGCAGATGGGGAAAACCCTTGCCCGGATGAGCGTCTTGGTCAGAGTGCCGGACGTTGGCTGCTTAGGTGGCAGCTCCACTGGGATCGGCGGAAAGGCTGAACCAGCACCGGGGCCATACAAATTGGCTCCTGCTGAGGTTGGGTCCACTGCAGATCCGGAAGCGGCAGCCAAGGAAAAGCCGGGTTGGGTGCTGGAATCAGCTTCACCTGGGTAAACCAAAGCTGCTGCCACATGAGATCCTCATAGCACCAATGCAGCTTGCACTGGTGCTTCTCCTCGCCCGAAGAGGACGAAGAAGGAAGAATACACTTATTCATGCACCGAGAGCGAGAGTGTTGGGACTGATGTGGGCAGCCTGAGTCAGGGCTCTGAGAGCAGGACCTCAACCTCTAGGGGTGACCGACAGCGGGACTCAGAGTGGGCCGGAGAAAGCCAAGGCCTCTCTTGGTCTGGATGCTCCAGGTTGAGAGGGGGTGAAATAGTGGTGTGGTCCATCCCGCCCTGAAAAAGGGTAGGACTGGAGACCTGGAGAGGAAGGTATCAACCTCCTCAGCAGACAATGGGTCGACCAGTTCAAAAAAGATCTCTAGGGAGTCACTCTGAGTCTTGACCAACTGGCCTGATGGGGAGACAGTGCGGTCAGTGGCTAGAGCAGAAGCACCAATTGCAGCCGGCAACTGTAGCAAAGCGTGGGAATTGAAGGCTCAAGAACACTCCCAATCCCACTATGAGACCATTTCTTGGTCTCTTTGTCTTTCTCTTTTTTAGATTTAGTGACCGATGGACCCTGCCCATGGGTGGTACAGGCCTGGCACAATTCCTTAAATGCCCCAGTAAAGAGGCACCTAAGGAGAGCGGCAAAAAGGCCAAAGTCAAGGAAGCCTGTGCTGCGATCTGAGCCACGGCCTCCTCAAATGCCGCGAGTTATTCGTCAGAACCCACGGCCGCGGAGACCACCCGATGGGCATTCTTGGATTTTACGGGTGGGTGCCAATCAACTGGACATCCAAGGAGCAAGCAGGCTAAGCAATCCTCCAAGGTGGAGGGATGGAAAGTGCGGCAAAGGCTGCAAGCCTGGGTATTGTGTTTGTGGCCCACGCAGTATATGCATGAGATGTGCTGATCTGTTCGGGACACCTTCTGCCCGCAATCTCATTTCCAAAACCCTGGAGCGGACTTTACATCGTCCATTTCGGCAGCGAGAAGTAGAATTCCTGAAGATAAGGTTTGTTATCAAAAGCAGAAGAAATAAAGCAATCCTCCAAGGTGGAGGGCACACAGAGCTCCATCGGGAGCTAGGGATACTGCAGAGAGCCTTAATAGGCCTCTGGATCCCCTCACTTCGCCTCTCAAACTTCACCGGGCACACAGAACTCCATCGGGACCTAGAGATACTGCAGATAGCCTTAATAGGCCTCTGGATCCCCCCCCACCTCTACCTCACAAACTTCACTGAGCACACAGAGCTCCATCGGGAGCTAGGGATACTGCAGAGAGCCTTACCAGGCCTCTGGATCCTCCTCTCCGCCTCACAAACTTCACCGCGCACAGAGAGCTCCATCGGAAGCTAAGGATACTACAGAGAGCCTTAATAGGTATGGTTGTCCTCCCTGCTGGCTTCATTTGTGTGGGGTGTTGGGACATTTAAATTTAATGCCCCCACACAGCGACTGATTATTTTTCTGCATTGGAACATCCTGGGCATCTCACCACAATTTGATTGCCGTTTGAACTGTACTTTAAGACTCTCTCCGGGTAAGACTAGCTGGAATTACACTCGCTGCCTGTACCTTAACTGCTACAGAATTAACTGTGTTACTTAGCTGTGCTAGCCAGGTAGGGTTGTAAATCTAGTAGTGTTAGCATCTCAGTCAGTGCATTTGAGAAGTACTTGTTTGTTTTCCTACCTGTTTCAAGGAGGTTTCTGGCATTCTATCGCCATCTTGCTAGCCAGACCTTGTGCATGCGCACTAGGCACTCTGTCCCAATATCCAGCACAACACTTGGCGCATGCGCAGTAGGGGTCTAGGTTCTGGTATACCCTCCCGCTGCACACTAATGCTCCCCTTTGTTCTCCCCTTCATATAGGCCTCTGCCCCCCCCCACCACAAACTTCACCGGGCACACAGAGCTCCAGCGGGAGCTAAGGATACTGCAGAGAGCCTTAACAGGCCACTGGATAGCCCCTTCCGCCTCACAAACTTCACCAGGCACACAGAGCTCCATCGCGAGCTAGGGATACTGCAGAGAGCATTAAAAGGTAAGGCTGTCCTCCCAGCTGGCTTCATTTGTGTGGGGTGTTAGCCCATCGACACACTGTGCACGTCGACTGCCCCACCCACCTCAGACACCCTCCCACCCACGCCCCTCAATTTATTTACTTATCTTGTCACATGACTTCCTGTGATGTCCTGTAACCTTCTGAAACTAAATCCCCACTTTCTCATTTGCAGCTTATATTCCTCAGCCACCAGAAGGAGCTCCTTCCCCCTGTCTTTGGCAACCTCTCTATATCTCCCTTGTCTCTACTACTTGCAGGCACTCTTGTCCACACAACTACTCCACTGCCAAGTCTCCTGCCTAGTGCCTCCCTGCTCCTCTCCTCACCTCCCCACATCACCCTACTCTGCTCCCTTTTTTCCTCAACCTCTCCACCACCTACCCCTCTCAGTTCCTCCCCTTGCCTTTTTACGTACCCAGAGCAGCCACTTGGAGTCGCTATTTCACCTCCCTCTGAGCACCTTTTCCAACCTCTCATTGCCCACTAGCCAGGCCCACCAGCCTCTATACCAAGGCCCCACAACACCCCCCTCCCGGGGTTGGAACCTGGTACCCTTGACACCAAAGGCAGCAGCACTACCACTACTCCACAGCGGCAGTCACCCTCACTGAAGGTCAGTTATCCCCCCTATACCTCCAATAGGAAATAGCAAAGGGCACCACGGCTAGCACACTCAGCCTACTCATGGTTACCTTTCTCGCTCAGCCCATGTCCCATCCTGCTCCCCTGCCCTCCACCCTGAGTCCCACCCCCCTCTACCACCCCACAGCAGCCAACCCTCCCACCCTGGAAACCCCTATTACTCCACGGCACCCACCACCAATCAATACTTCCCTTCCCCAGGACACCTTGGGCCCACCCTTCCTTGCCATACCTTCCCTCCGTTCCCTATCCATCTCCTGCACCTCCACTATTAGGACCTAGCATCGGTACCTGGCTAAGGATCCTAGTCGCCACAGTCCGCTCATCAGATTAACTGCTCTACTCCTTCTGCTCTCCGGGAACATACACCCCAACTCCAGGCCATTGTCAACTAGCCACCCCACACCCCGCACTGGAACTGGCCTCTGCATTGCATCTATGAATATTTGCAGCCTCCTAAAAAAATCTGCCGCTCTCCAGTGCTGAGTTGTACAACACCGACCTGATATTATAGCACTAGTCGAGATCTGGCACTCCAAAAAATTCCCGACTCTGTTATCTCCTTCCCTGGCTACACTCATCCTTAAGGGGCCCTCTTTTTCTCACAGTCTCTTACATACCACCGAGAGACCAGGGACCAGCTGTCCACTCCCTCATTGATTACCTCACCACACTCCCACACAAGGCGGAGCAGCTCATCCTAGGTGATCTTAATGTCAATTGGCCCCTGGGTACCACCTGCCTCCCATATCAGGGACTCCTTCGCCGCCCTAGATATGATCCAACTAGTTACCCTGCCTACTAGATTTAACCGGTCAAGTGGCTCCAGTACCCTCCTAGATATAATTCTGTCGAGCTGCCCTCATAAAATCAGGGATATTAATGTACTACCCGACTCTCTTAGTGACCACTCTCCTGTCCTCTGTCACTGGTCATCCCCCGCACCGAAACCAGTGTCCCGGGTCACCTCGCGCTGGCGCTTTCACCCTGGGGGTCTCAGAAAGCTAAAAATGCACCTAGCCCAGCTTGACTGGTCCCCAATCCTACTCGCAGCAGATATTGACTCTGCCCTAGCCTATTTCTCCAGTGCCTTCAGCAAGGCCTGTGACTTTTTCACACCCCTGACCAGAATCAGTACAAAAAAACAAAACGCCTCATGGATCTCTCCCATCCCTTATCCAAAAACTGAAACAAAGAGATAATCTCTGGCATATTGTTGTCAAGACAGGCAAACTGGCTAACAGACAAGCCTATAATGCAGCACGTAATAAGTGCACCTGGGCTATAAGGCAGGCTAAGGCTGAATATTATCAAACCACCCTTGCATCCACTTGGGGCTCATCCCATGCCTTCTGGGACAATATGAAAGAGCTCATCGGAAAGACCTGCTCCCCCCCCACCATCACAGCTTTCCACAGATGGTACCGTCATTACTGATCCTCCCCGCATAGCTGAGTGCCTCAATATGGCTTTCTCAGATCTCAGCTCTGTCCTCCCCAACTACTTTTTCGACCCTATCCCCGCCTCCACCCTCCCCACCCTGGATTACCCCCTTTTCTACCTGCATGCCATATCCCCCCTTGAAGCCAGGCCTCATCTGCAAAAAGCCCTAGCTAGCAACCACCCCAGCTGTGATCCCTTGGACTCCAGGATCCTCCGATTAGTCTTGGATAATGTACTAGCCCCTCTCGCCGACCTATTACACAGGTCACTATGTCTTGCTCAGTTTTCAAGTGCTTGGAAAATTGCAGAAATCAACACAATCCATAAGAGTGGAGATAGAACCTCCCCTAACAATTTCAGGCCTATCTCCATTCTCTCCCCACTCTCCAAAGCACTAGAAAAATAGTGGCCAGTCAGCTCTCTGAGTACCTGGCAAAATACGACCCGATATGTCCGGAAACAACATGGATTCCGCTCTGAACACAGCACCACTACAGCCCTCCTGGAGTTCTCCCAGCACCTCCACTCTGCTCACGTTGCGGGTGCAGTGTTCATTGACGTCTCCAAGGCCTCTGACACTGTCTGTCACCCCCTCTTACCTGCCTCTCTCCACCAACTTAGCTTCTCCCCTGGCCCCCTTACTTGGTTCACCAGTTACCTCTTTACCAGATCCCAGTGTGTGAAAGTAAACGGCACCCTGTCCAATACCCTGCCCGATCGCTCTGGGTTCCCCCAGGGTTCCATCCTGGGCCCCATTCTGTTCAGCCTCTTTCTCAACACTCTCCCCCGCTCCTACTTGGGCAATATGCTCCTCTATGCTGATGATTCAGTCCTCTTTGCCTCCCACCCTGACCCTGCATCACTACAGGAGTCCCTGCAACATACCTTCAACCAAGCCGAAAAGTGGTTCCTTGACCACTGGCTGGTCATTAACCTCAAGAAAACCAAATCCATGCTTTTTTCTCATCACCAGAATAAGGCCAAAAATGCCCCCTTCTGCATTCTCCCCAGCAATCCACACCCTCTCGCGCAGGTGTCATCCTACAAATACCTGGGCGTCACCTTCGACTCGGCTCTTACCTTCCACACCCACATCAATACCCTGTCCTCAGCTACAAATTCTCGGATTGGCCGTCACTATCGACATAGAGATTGCCTCCCCCAAACTGCCCTCTGACTAGCCATCAACTCCTCCGTCCTGTCCTTAGTGGACTATGGCCTACCCATCCACGTCGCGGCCGACAATACCGCCCTCACCAAAATCCAGACCTCGATAAACAAGGCCTGCAGGCTCCTGACCGGCGCATCCCACCACACGCATACTTGCCTGCTCTATTCCACTGCCAGCCTGCTCACCTTTGAGGACTGCCTGCGCTACCAAACCTGCTTACTTGACAAAATCCCTGCTAGGACTCCCCAGTGGTCACAGCGTCTCTGCAGCGTGCATCCCCATCTGTTGCCACCCGCAGCTCAGTTAAGGCTACCTTTCAGGTGCCCTGTACCAAGACCCCTTTAGCCCAAAGGTCCTTCCACTACCGTGCCCCCACATGGTTCAACTCCCTCCCGCCCTCTGTCACTAATTTTACTAAAATTGTTCCTTTCAAAGTCACTCTCTGTAATCTCCTCTTTGACGCCCAAAGCTGTATTTGCCCCTAATTAATTTAATGGTGGGGTCCCTCCCATCTGGCCCATAGCCTTGACAATGTCCGTTGGACTGCTATTCTCCCCCTCGCCCATTTTTCTCCACCCCTGTTCCCCCAACCTTTCCTCATAGGTATTCCTCCCTGGTATGTCCAAGGTTGTACCTTCTATTATTTTAATACTTTATATGATTGTAACTTACTGTATGCAACTTTATCTGTAAACCACTGTTTTACATGTGTTTTTATTATCTGTATTGCACCTGTATGTTACCACTGTTGTACCTCACACTGTAACCACGTCTACCCTCACTGCAACGAGGTGCCTTTGTAAATGAGTACACGACTCAAAGATTGTAAATCTGACTTTCAAATAAATAAATAAAGCAAAGGACCTCCTCAGAGTGGGAGCAGTAAGGAGGGAACCTTCTTCTTCCAGCGGGGAGGAAGATCTGACGTTACGGGGCGGTGCCGAAGGACTTACCACCCAGGTATGTAGGATAAGCCAACTTGAAGACGTTCCTGCAAGTCTTAAAGAGGAAACGACACTGTCAGAAGTGTGGATCGAACATCATATCCACGTCCCTAGAAAGTACAGGCCTATTAGCCTTACCTCCATTGTGGGGCCAATAACGGAGGTGTTTGTAAAGGAGGAAATAGTTAACAGTATAACACAGGAGGGTCTGGATGATATATATCAACATGGTTTTAGGTCAGCAGGTCTTGTTTAACTATTAATCTGCTAAACTTCTTCAAGCCTATCAGTAAAGCACTGGATGCTGGTCTCCCTGTTGACATTCTCTTCCTTGACTTTGCCAAAGCGTTTGACATAATGCCACATATACCTCTGATTAAGGAATTCTGTGGTATGAATTTAGATTCAAATATCATAAATTAGGTGACTTCATGGTTGGATGGCAGGAAGCAGAGGGTCACTGTTGCAGGACACTTGTCAACCTGGGCTGAAGTGACAAGTGACGTACCTCAAGGCTCAGTCTTGGGACTGACCCTTTTTACTGTTTATATTGCATCCTTGCACGTCAAATAGTTTTTGGAACTGTAAGTTAGCTTATGATGTAAAGGTAGGAGTGTAACCCCTAGATGGCGCTATCCCAGGGGCTACTACCCCTGCCTGATTTGCCACTAACAGGTTGAGGGGCCTGGATCCAATGGCGGGTGCCTCCACCCAGAGGTCAGGGTTTGCAATAGTTAAACTAACTTGGTCACAGCCCTCTGGGACACTGCAACCCCCCTTTCTTCCCACTAGTAGTGGCCCACACAATATATCAGAATTACCTTCACAGTATACACTTACCCCAGGTCTGGTTCTCGCACTGGGACCTCCTAGAAATGAGATACAGTGCAACAATCACAGTAACAGTACTTTAACATAGACAAATACCTCAGGCAGTATAACTTGCTGAAACAAGCAGCTCTGATTTATTTAGGGGATATAACAAGGACAGGGGAAATCAGGTTAATTAGCTTATCACTTTAATAATCATACCTATGGCTCTGTGCACAGACCTATCCCTATCAGTTACTGTCCCTGGGTACCCAAGCCCTAGTGGCTAGTCCAAACCGTGGCAGCTGGTAGGGGCCCTTTCACACAGAGAAAAGGAGAATTAAACAGTCAGCAGACAGTAATTCCATTTGGATTTAATGTGGCAATTCAACAGGGAGCGACCCTGAATTAGTACTCACGACCTCCAAATAAGATAGGGTCCTTCAATGTCAGCAGGGCTCACTTGAGGTGCACAAACCTCTTCACACATCCATATAAAAGAAAGCACTATACCAGGCAGGCTGCATCTGTATCCCGATCGCAATTACTGCACAATACCCGGGAGAACACACAGCAGATTCAGTTCCTGACAGACCGAGTGTAATTTTCAGCAATTCCTCCAGTCTTCTACAGGGTGAGCCTGGTTTCTACTCTTCAGAGATCCTTTGATTCTTTTCACAGGACGGATCAGTCCTAACAAGCTGCAGACCAGAACCTGGGCCTTACACACTTTTTGACTAAACTGCACACTGAAAAAGCACAGGGCTCCTTCCTTCTTCACTGCCAAAGCTCAACTGAAACTCCAACCGACAAAACGGCACTTCCTTTGAGTTCCTCCCAGTTCTTGACTGGATTGGCTGTCACCACAATAGACTGCTGCTGTTGGTCCAAAAGCACTGAAGTCTAAACTACATCTCCCAGAGTCACTGCCCATACAATCCTCTTGTGGCTGGCTCAGATTATGAGTCCAAGTTCTGATTCGTCCAAGGCACCATTTTAGAGCTAGCTTCCCAAGACACTGATTGGTCCAGTTCAGCAGTTCAAAACTAGAATGGGGAACTAGCAGACACAGTTCTGACTGCAAAGAAAGCAGGTTAGACAAACTGTAATTTCATTATTACTCTAAATAATTTCTGGCAAACAGTTACATCTTTCAGATAGGTTCCTTTGCACTCCTAGTGACTGCAAAATGAAGTGATTGGCAGCAGCTCGAGTGGTACTCAGAGAAGCACACAGTCCCCCATACAAACTAATTATGTCTGCAAGCAGACAGCTCTTAAAGAGACAGTACCAGAGGCTCTAAAAACACTCACTGATAAATGGCTTAAATGCCAAACACCATTCAGGCTTGGAGCATTCAAGCAAGCTCCTGGAAGTCTTTTGGGAACCCCCATTTGCAGGGGGGTTACACCTTCCTGGTCTGGGAAAGCTTGACGTCCGCTCAACAGTACCCATAAGTTTCAACTGCAACCATATACATTTGCATTAGGCTCGCACATGTAATCATCAGTCAATATATCATTTTACCAAGAACACATTTCTGAAACATTGCAGTACGTCACTCTTTACACAGTATTACATACACATTGCACCATAACTCAAGTTATTACCTCTTGTACATGAAACCTGAAGAGAGGGGGCCCTTCCCTATCAGTTACCTTGGGGCTGGATGGGGCAAGGGCACCATACTTAGAGGGCAACACAAGTAACTTGGAGTTAGCACTGATGCTCAGTTTGGGCAATGAGCTCGGGGACACATACACTCCTTTATGGACAACATTGAGAGGCAAGTCCACAGGCCTCCCAAGTGAATCATAACTGAGGTGCACCACAGGCTTTACAGCTCGACCAGTCTTTCTAGGGGGAACTGTTATAGTCTCTGCACTCTGAGCCTCATTTTCAGCATTGTCCTCACTGTCAGGAGTCTCCATGGGGTAGAGAGGCTAGAACTTGGGGCACTTTAGCTCCAGGAGTTACAGTTTGAGTCCACAACATTTGGCTCGATGGAGAGCTTTGGACACTGGCAGTGGACTGTCAGGGCACTCAAAATACTCTTCTTGTTCGGGTGTATCACCAGTCTGCCCAATCTATCATTTTCCTCCCTGAAAGCTCAAACAGTTCAACCATGCACAATGATTCCATTTCATCTGATCTGATGCTTTGCACTTCACTTTCTGGGAGCATTGGCTCCAGGGATGAAGCTGGGGCTTAGACAGTCCAGAAGGCCCAGCTTCATCTCTAGTATTGACTAGGGATTGCCTCAAACAATTGACTCAGTTCGTGAAGAAGGATAGTATTCAAAGTCACTCTCACTTTCTTCCGATATGGACTGACAGTCATGCTCAACTGGGACTTGTGGAGGGAACACTTTAACTTTGCTTCTGTAGGTGCAGACTTTCTTGATCTTTTCTTAGCAGCAGCTCTAGTCACTGGTCCAGAGGGGCATCTTCTAGGGGCTCAGACTCAATTAAGATTTGTCCAATGGGCAGTAAATGATTTCTATGCATTGTTTTTACATCTTTTGAATTATTCAGGCCTTACTTTGTACACTGGCAGATCATCTAGTTTGCCCACTACAATGTGAGGGAGATGGTGCCATCTGTCAGCAATCTTGTGCTTGCCATGCAGTCCCAGATTTCTTAGCAATACCCGATTCCTCCTGGAGTTCCTGTGCTTTCACCTTTTTATCATACCTTTCTTTGTTGGCCAGATTTCTTTTGGCAGCCATGGTTTGAGCCAGTTGGTACGTATGAGTTAGCTGGGCCTTTAACTTTTGCACATACTGTAAATAGTTGTCAGCTTGAACCCCATCAGGAGAGACCCAAAACACACATCTACTGGTAGTCGAGCTTCTCTTCCAAACATCAGGCTGTAGGGGAGAATCAGTGGCATCACTTTGGTGCAGTTATAAGCATGTACCAGGGTGCTAATTTGTTGGCTCCATCTAGGCTTGTCCTTTGGGTGCAGGGTGCCTAGCATATCTAGCAAAGTGCGTTGAAACGTTCAGGCTGTGGGTCCCCTGGGGTGGTAAGGAGTGGTTCTGGACTTTCGCACTCCCCACAGAGAAAGCATCTCTTTGATCAGACGACTCTCAAAGTCTCTCCCTTGATCAGAATGGATTCTTTGTGGAGCCCATAGTGAACAAAAAGTTTTCTACAAGTACTTTGGCCACAGTGGATGCTTTCTGGTCTTTGGTGGGAAAGCTTGGGCATATCTCGTGAAATGGTCAGTGACCACCAGCACATTACTGATATTTCTTTGATCTGACTCCAAACTCAGAAAATCAATACAGACCAGCTCCATGGGTGCACTGGTGGTGATGTTAACAAGGGGCAGCCCTCTGGGGCAAAACTTTCCTCTGTAAGCAGCGACTACAAGTTCGAATGTGTTGCTCCACATCAGCCCCATCTTAGGCCAATAGAATCTGGATCTCACCAAGTCAAGTGTTCTGTCTATACCAAGGTGCCCCATGTGGTTGTGCAAGGACCTCAGTACTGAGTCTCGAAGGCAGTGGGCAGCACTAGTTGTTGTTTGTCTACTTGTCCCCTCTGTCTACTGTTTCTCTGTATAACAGTTTATTGATCAGTTTCAACTTAGGACCTTCTTTGTATAACAGTGCAGTTCTCAAATCAGTGGAGCGTAATTTGGACACATCTTTTCCTGCATAGAGGGCTTCTAAAGCTGCTTTGATCATGGGATCGCGGGATTGAGCCAGACTATACTGTCATTGTCCAGCTGAGGCAGTGCACCAATGTCTATTGCAGAAAAGTGGCAATAAGCAGCAGGTATGCAATTCTCAGAGGCTCCCAAGCAATCCACCATGCAGTCCACTGCGTCAGTGGACATTTGTTCCTCCCTGTCAAACTTCCGGCAGAGTGCCGAATGTCAGGTTCTGCCAATTGGACCCAATCATTCTGGGGAACAGGCCTCCGGGAGAGCATCAGCATCTATGTGGTTCAGACCTGCTCGGTATTCGAGAGCATAGTCATATGTAGATAATGCAGAAAGCCACCTATGGCCAGTGGCATCCAACTTAGCTGAGGTCTGCACATAGGTCAAAGGATTATTGTCAGTTTTACTAGTATTTTAGCCCCATACAAGTACTCATGGAATTGGTCAACAATAGCCCACTTCAAAGCTAGGAACTCTAACTTATGTACAGGATAGTTCTTTTCGGATGGGGTCAGGCTTCTACTGGCAAAGGCCACTGGTCTCAGGCCATTCTCGTGCTCTTGGTACAACACAGCCCCCAACCTTGCAAGCTAGCATCAGTGTGCAGGACGTAAGGTTTTCTTGGATCGGCATAGGCCAGCACTGGAGCATGGGTAAGTTGATATATGATCTCATGAAAAGCAGTCTCACAATCAGGAGTCCAGCGGGCCCCAAATACTCACTCGGATGAAAATACACTTTTCAGTCTTGAGGACGCTGACTTTTGGTATTTTTGTGGGTTGGGGATACCCTTGAGTAAGGTTAAGTAAAGGCGGATCACTCTTGAATAGTCCTTGATGAAGCGCCGATAATAACCACAGAATCCCAGGAATCTTTGCAGTTCTTTAGATTTTTGGGCTGTGGCCAGGTGGTCAAGGCCTCAACTTTACTTGGTCGGTCTCTATTCCCTCGGTGGATACTATGTGTCCCACATACTTTACTGATGTTTGAAAGAATTGACACTTATCAATGGACAGTTTAAGGCCAAAGTCCTCCAGTCGGTCCAATACCTTAAATAATCTGCTCATGTTCCTCCAGTGAGCTGCCACACACAATAACATCATCTAGGTATACCAGGCACTCTAGTAAGTTCATGTCCCCACTGCACGCTCCATCAATCGTTGAAAAGTGGCTGGGGCACCTGAAATCCTTTGAGGCATCCTCATGAATTCATAGAAGCCAAGCGACAGATAAAGGCCGCCTTCTCACGGTCCTCTGGGGCCATCGGGATCTGGTAGTACCCACTCAGGAGATCCAGCACAGAGAACCACTTGCTCCCGCTTAGGCAGTCCAAAGCATCCTGAATGCGGGCATTGTGTACTGATCAGGGATAGTCCGCCGGTTTAAGGTCGATAATCCACACACATCCTTACTGTTCCATTCTTTTCCTCACTACCACAATGGGGAAGCATAAGGCTTCTGGATTCTTGTATTACACCAGCAGCTAACATCTCTTGCAGATGCGTCTCACATCATCTATGTCAGCAGGTGCCAGGCCGAGACCTCTCACGAAATGGTCTTTCGTCATGCAGCCGGATATTGTGCTCAGCTCCTTGCACGCATCCTACATCCCATTCCTTTAAAGAAAACACCTGGTCTCTCTGGGCAAGCTACTCACTGATCCTCACTTTCCATTCAGCTGGCAGCGGGGAGTCGCCGAAATCAAACAAGTCAGGCGTTACTCTGTCATTCTTCCTTGAACTCTTGCTGCTGGGTAGCACTGCAGTGTCTGCACAATGCACATTAGCCAGGATGCAACCTCTGTTTACTCGAATGTCTCTTTCAGACACATTATGAACTTGGACCATTACCCTTCTGGCATAAGCATGGGCTCTAGCGGGCAAAATACTAGGCTTGACCAGCAGTCCCTCTGGCAATTTTCCATCGCCTGGTGCATCCAACATTAATATTTTATTCTTAACATCCTTTCTGATACGGACCTCTCCTGTAAGGTACACTGGGCATTTGCGCCAGGATCAGAGAGACTGGATCCTTCTTCCATACAATTCCCACCGGGTTCCTCTGGTTCTGTTTTTCAGCATCTCTCTGTGCCTCATAGGCCTTCTTAATTAAAGCCGGAACTCTTAAAGCTCTACTAGTCTTTGACCCCTGTTTTTCATAACACAACTGTGCCAGCCTTCCAACATATGAGCATTTGTTCCAATCAACAAAGGGACACCATCATACAGTCCAGTGGGGGACACACTAAGGCTAGGGTCTCTACTTGTTCGGCCACTCCAGCCACGGAGGTGGGGGAAAGACAGCCAAATTCGATATACCCGAATAGGGTAGGCCTTCACTTAACCCCATACATGCAGTCCTTCTAATGGTTGTAAGGCACGTCCTGACAAATGCTTCTGATACCAATCCTGGAACATAATTGTCACTTGGGAGCCACTGTCTAATACAGCTCTTGTAGACACTCCATTCACCTTTACAGTGGTCTCCATGGAGGACCCACTATTCTGGACCAGTCTGGAGAGCGGTGAGTGGGGGCCTGGGCAACTGACCTTGCCACAAAGGATGATGTGATTAGCATTTTGGTGCCCTCACTGGGATCATTCGTGGCACCTCTTAACCACTGATTTCTTCTCCAAGCTCTCCTTGTAGCCTATATGCAACTTTGTCAGTGTCTTTTGGGACTGGCATTCCTTTCATGTGCCCATCTTTCCCACAATTATAGCAAAACATACTTTCTGGAGTTTGAGCTGGCGAGGCGCCACACTGGGAGCCAGGGCGGGGTATTACTAACTGGAAACCTGGTGCCATCTCTGTCTGCGGCGTGATAAGCATTTGGAGACATCTCGTCAGTTTCTCCACTTCCATGGTCAAGGAATTGAGTTTGGAGCTGTTATCAGCAGGAGATACATGGGTGGTACCCCACCCCATAGCAGATGCAGTCGGATATAGGTCAGGGCCATACTTGCAGGCGTGGCCTTCATAAAGGACTGTTTTGAATTCCGGATCTCTCTCAACAGTTCGCCCCATTGTGGCATATCTTTTCCTTGTCAGAGCACTCATTGACTGTCAACCTCTGCCCTGAACTTCACTTGATGGGTCACCCTCAGTCACTCGGTCGTGAGCCACAGCTGTTGGTGCAGGTACCTCCCGAGGTCGCCTTTTCTCAACTCCTCGAATTTCTCTCATTAACTCATCATAGGAGGGTGGGATTCCAGTCGATTTGCCAGGCGAATTGAAGCAACAGCAGTTCTGAGAAGGGGGCAGACTTAAGGATTCTGTCCAGTCTCGCTCGATCCAGTTCAATCGCTGGCAAACTACCCTTTCTGAGGCATTCTTGCAACAATTTTTCCAGCCGAGAGACATACACAGACAACAACTCCCTTGGTACTGTTGTGCATTTCTTACTCTCCACCATAGGTCCTCATCAGAATCTGGGCTCATACACATTCTCTAAGGCCTCAAGATAGGCCTGTGCAGTCGCCCAGGGTTACTGGCCCGCTTAGCACGGATGGTAGCCAGGCAGGACCCTCGGAGGCTCTCATCAACCCTCTTTCGCCGCTCCCGAGCATTGCCATTCTAGCACTTGGGGCAACATAGTTCATCCAGGTCTCCCAGTCATCCTCCCCTTGGGGTGGGAGGTGCCAGAGAAGATCCTCAACCTCGTAAGAGTCGTGACTAATGGCAGGTGCAGAAATAGGAGTCTGCATTGGTTCAGCCACCATTACGGGCACTGGAGCAGGAGAGGGTGTTGGGGAGGAACACCCCAGGTGGAAGAATAGTTTCTTCAAGTCCTCCACAGTTTTCCCTCTCCAGCAACCATTCAGCAAATTTCTCCTCAAAGTTTCAGATAGTGGTGGGGCTGATTCCCGGTCTTTACTGTCCTTAGTTATCACTCTCCAAGCAGTGAGGGCTCCTCTGGGGTAATGGTCTGTGGCACTTTGGAGCTATCTATGGGATCCTTAAACTCTACTAGGGCCAGGAAAGTGTGGGTGAGCAGATTAGCATGCCGACCCACCACCACAGGGTTTTGTAAACCTTCCACCTTGGAAAGTACTCCTGCACAGTGTCCGTGATGATACCCAGGGGATGTCCAGGATAAGCATAGCATTTTGGGGGTCGATCTCCTCCCCAGTACACCACTCCACCAGCCGCGCACAGCCACTTCTGTCGGGGTACCCATTTTTTCTAACAGTGGTTCGTAGAATATGGCCACTAGAGGACACACAATCCCAGCGGTGCCTCCAAGATGTAACCCCTAGATGGCGCTATCCCAGGGCTACTACCCCTGCCTGATTTGCCACTAACAGGTTGAGGGCCTGGATCCAATGGCGGGTGCCTCCACCCAGAGGTCAGGGTTTGCAATAGTTAAACTAACTTGGTCACAGCCCTCTGGGACACTGCAACCCCCTTTCTTCCCACTAGTGGCCCACACAATATATCAGAATTACCTTCACAGTATACACTTACCCCAGGTCTGGTTCCGCACTGGGACCTCCCAGAAATGAGATACAGTGCAACAATCACAGTACAGTACTTTAACATAGACAAATACCTCAGGCAGTATAACTTTGCTGAAACAAGCAGCTCTGATTTATTTAGGGGATATAACAAGGACAGGGGAAATCAGGTTAATTAGCTTATCACTTTAATAATCTATTTATGGCTCTGTGCACAGGCCTATCCCTATCAGTTACTGTCCCTGGGTACCCAAGCCCTAGTGGCTAGTCCAAACGGTGGCAGCTGGTAGGGGCCCTTTCACACAGAGAAAAGGAGAAATTAAACAGTCAGCAGTACAGTAATTCCATTTGGATTTAATGTGGCAATTCAACAGGGAGCGACCCTGAATTAGTACTCACGACCTCCAAATAAGATAGGGTCCTTCAATGTCAGCAGGGCTCACTTGAGGTGCACAAACCTCTTCACATCCATATAAAAAAAGCACTATACCAGGCAGGCTGCATCTGTATCCCGATCGCAATTACTGCACAATACCCGGAGAACACACAGCAGATTCAGTTCCTGACAGACCGAGTGTAATTTTCAGCAATTCCTCCAGTCTTCTACAGGGTGAGCCTGGTTTCTACTCTTCAGAGATCCTTTGATTCTTTTCACAGGACGGATTCAGTCCTAACAAGCTGCAGACCAGAACTCTGGGCCTTACACACGTTTTTGACTAAAACCGCGACACTGAAAAAGCACAGGGCTCCTTCCTTCTTCACTGCCAAAGCTCAACTGAAACTCCAACCGACAAAACCGAGCACTTCCTTTGAGTTCCTCCAGTCCTTGACTGGATTGGCTGTCACTCACAATAGACTGCTGCTGTTGGTCCAAAAAGGCACTGAAGTCTAAACTACATCTCCCAGAGTCACTGCCCATACAATCCTCTTGTGGCTGGCTCAGATTATGAGTCCAAGTTCTGATTCGTCCAAGGCACCATTTTAGAGCTAGCTTCCCCACACTGATTGGTCCAGTTCAGCAGTTCAAAACTAGAATGGGAACTAGCAGACACAGTTCTGACTGCAAAGAAAGCAGGTTAGACAAACTGTAATTTCATTATTACTCTAAATAATTTCTGGCAAACAGTTACATCTTTCAGATAGGTTCCCTTTGCACTCCTAGTGACTGCAAAATGAAGTGAATTGGCAGCAGCTCGAGTGGTACTCAGAGAAGCACACAGTCCCCCCATACAAACTAATTATGTCTGCAAGCAGACAGCTCTTAAAGAGACAGTACCAGAGGCTCTAAAAACACTCACTGATAAATGGCTTAAATGCCAAACACCATTCAGGCTTGGAGCATTCAAGCAAGCTCCTGGAAGTCTTTTGGGAACCCCATTTGCAGGGGGGTTACAGGAGCAATTGTTGATAATGATAAATCCACAGAACATTTTCAAAATGAAATAAACAACATAGATCTGTGGGCCAAAAATCACAAGCTAGCACAGATAAGTGCAAATTGATACATACTGGCGGGAGGAACAAGAAGGCGTCGTACTTCCTACATGGGAAAAGGACAGTGGAGACTAACTGTGAAAGGGATCCTGGGGTTATTTCTGACAGGCTGTCGCATAGAGAACATAGACAGAGAAGCAGTTAGTAAGTATAATAAGATCATGGGCTGTATCCTAAGGAATGTTAGAAGCAGAGATAGAGAGGTCCTGTTGACCCTGTACAAATCCTTGGCTTGACCGCATTTAGAATATCATGTACAGTTTTGGGCCCCTCACACTAAATACAGCATCAAAATGTCTTAGAGAACTCAGAGGAAAGCTGCAAAAAAATATCAGGCAGCTATCAAACAGATCCTATGGTGATAGGTTATTGTACTTAGGTCTGTACTCCCTTGAATACAGGTGACTGGGGGGAATCTAGGTTTAGTATATAGAGCTATGCATGACTCGAACCTTTTCGAATGTGTGGATCTAGTTAGAAATAAATCAGGAAGAGAAAATAGGTCTCACTGCTATCAGTTGAAGGGTGACTTCTACAGAACAACAAACTGGGGTGCATGGTTTAATCAGAGAGCTGTCAGCACCTGCAATATTCTACCCATGGAGACAGTTTTAAGTAAATTGCTGAATTCCTTTAAGGCATCTCTGGATAAGTAAACAGGCAATAGGAAGTTTGAATTTTTAGGTTAAATATGGGCGAGTCACAGGGCCCACGGCTACAGACTCGTACACTGCTATGATCCTATGATCTGTCACAGACAAAAATAACATGATTTGTCTAGTCAAATGCATTGAAACTGTCTTGGTATAAATTTACATTTGCATATATATGCACGTACTTACACAGTAGGAATGTAGGTGTGTTCTGAAAAAAAAAGCAGCTGTATCCAGGGAAATTATTATTAAAACATGTTTATGTAGCAACTACAGTGTAACATAACTTAATTTGAATAACAGTAGGAAAAATATGTGTAGTGTTCACAGGTAACCTTGTGCAAAGCTTGCCTGAATCGGCACACTTGTCTCCTGTAAGGCTCATAATTTTATACGCAGCTCTGTTGTGTGCATTGTTTTTCTTCTGTTAAACCTTGTGTAATGTAGCTGTATAACCACTTCTGGGTGAACTCAGATATGTAACAAGTGACTGCTAAACAAACAATGTTGTCTACCAGCTGATGAAAATTGTGTAGTTTTTTGCTATGCTATAGTAGGCAAAATATTAGCTGGTGCTATCTTCAAAATACAATATCAAGCTTATTGTACAATGTAGTTACATTACCCTTTCTTATACATGTACGCCATTTGCCAGCTTCAAATCGTACTTTATCATGAACCACATTTCTTTAAGCAATTCAGATCTGGTTAGTATAGTTCCTTAGTCAAATTATATCTAGAATGTACACATTTCTTAAAAATCACAACTTATGTCTGTTCTTGCAAATAACCCAGCTCCCCCAGTTCTTCTCACAGGTTTCCTTCATCATGCTATGGTATAAGGGACAGAAGGAGGCAAAAGTTACCTATGTGAATGTCTCCCTGTTGTCGCAGTTCCTACTACTCCCTTTTCCTCTTTCTTAGCTTAAACAAATAGGTCCCTCTTACAGTACCCATAGTATTTAGCATCACCACCACACTTGACTAGTGGTTTGTGGCACGAGTCCCAATTTTCTGATGTCCAGCTTAGTTGCATCTGTACCTCTGCATGCAGTCCAACTGGAGAGAGTACGCCACCATGATTACCAATACTCCACTACTCCATCTCCAGTCTAACTGCAACACTGATGTAAGAGCACAGTCTGGCTACACGGAGCACTGCAACGGGAGTGGGATAAAATCAAATGGAACAGACTGAATGTGGAGAGTTTGTACCTAACACGATAGGTTAGAAATGAGCCCATACCTGCCGTATTCTACCCTACACACTTATTCCCCTCAATCAGCAGATTTTGCATGATGCACACTTGTTTTTGTCCCAATGCAGTGTTTAGTGCGGCCAAGTCACTCTCTGACATCAGCGCTGGAGTGGTATTAGGGGTGAGGCAGAACAGCATTGGTAATAATGGTGAAGTTCACTCTTTGATCAGCGTTTACATAAAAGTAAATATTTTAAGTTTGTTGGGCACCAGAAAATTGGGACCAATGCCAGGAACTGCTTGTTGGGAGTGACTTGTATGGAGCCTGAATGCTACAGGTATGAGCTGAGCTTATCCCTTTCATTTGTTACTCTACTCCAACCTTGCAACAGCTGGTCAGTGACTAGATTATACTGCAGTCCCTTTGGCAGTAGTTCCAGCACTCATACAGAAACCTACCAAGGCTCACCAGAATATGCCACAAAATGGCAGTTTGCAATAGGTTCGTTCGTAAGTGAAGTGGTTCCCATTTTTTTTTTCCATTTTCAAATTCTCATCATACGCATTTTCTGAACCACTGGTTTCCCTCAGCAGATTTACTACATGAAGCCAAATGACAGAGAAGCCCTGTCCCCCTTCTTAAAGAGCAGCACCAGGAGCTCATCCCCAGTCCCACTAAACACTCCCCAACCTCCTTGAAGCAAAAGTACAGCACAGCATACCTCTCAACTGTCACACATTACGAGGTACGTCACTCATTTTCCCCTCAGAAATTCTTTGTCCCACATGGGGAAGGTGATACTCCACATTTCCCACCGAGACTTTAAAGCAGAAATTCACAATACTCTTATTATGTTCCATTATCAGCAAACATTAAGAACATTAGTGCACTGACAGCCGTAGTGCTCTGAGCTTTCAGTGCCATGTTTGATGATATGTCACACATTCTGGTCATTTGTCACACATCTTGTCACACATTTCGGTGAAGAAAGGTTTAAGAGGTATGCAGTACAGGGAGCACATCCCTGGTAAAGTCTTGCCTCCTACCTAGCAAACCAATCAGTGTACATGTAACAAACATAGCAGCAAGCAGTATGGAGGCTGGGGGAGGAGACTTGGTCCAGTACCTTTCCACTCTCTCCAGCATGCATGCTCCGTGTGTGGCTGCAGTTGGCATCTAGTTGCAGCACTTTCCTGGTCCCCCTCACAGGAGCTACAACAAAGTGCTGTCAGAGGGCTGGTGCTGGGCTACCAGAAGCCAAAGTAGCCACCTGGAGAACTCTGCAGCATCTCTCTGAATAGTGGGGACTGTGGAGCAGATGTGGAATCCCAAACTACATGAGTTAAGGGGGCACAGGGATGAAAGGGGGTTAGAGAGCACTAGTGTTGGGCAGACAGAGGCACAGAATCTGAGAAAGGGAGCACGGAGACAGGAGGCCCAAGTGAAGCACACAGAATATGACAGAAATGCACTCAGGAAGGTGGTGGTCACAACATGGGATCAACAGAAGTTGGCTGATCATCGATGCAGTGCCTTGTGTTAGGCAAAGGGGGATGGGGCGGGAGAACATTTTGGATCTAAAACTGGGAGACTGTCCCTACTCGTCAGAGGCAGCTGAGTTATTGCAGTACAGTAGTCCATAAGCAGATTACAGGAATCCAAAACACATCTGTTTCACTATTTTAAAAAGTTACAGTCAGAGCACTCTAGGTTCAATTTTTTTTTTTGATGTTAATTAAAAAACTAAAAACTGTTCAGCTAATGGTCAACCAACAGCAAGCCTTAAAATTAAGAGCTGAACATGAGTGGCTTTTGATGGAAGCCTTTTGAGTGCCAACGTCTTGGTTTCTTCTCCAGCCTGAACAGACTGCTGTACTCTTATGAACTCAGATGCCAGGACAGATGCTTGAAGAACTTTTTCCTCCAAAGTTAGCAAACCAATATGCATGAGTCAACAGCACAGAGTTTTAATACTCAATTTACCACCATAGAAGCTTGCCTAGTTTAAAGAGCTAGTAGCACAAAAAATAACAAGCAGAAAATGTTGGTAATTTTTATGTTTGCTTGCGCATGCGCAAGAAATATTTCGGCACAGCTTAGGAGAGAAGCGGGGATTTGGAGGTGCGGCACTGTGGGGGTCAATGGCCCCAGTGCTTTTTGAGGCTTAGCCCGCTTTCCCTCATGCGATGGCATGCTGCTGACACTAGTTCAGCTAGCGTGCCATCACCTTGAAACGTTTTCACCTCTGCAATCAGAGGCCGCCTCATCATTGCAGCATCAGCCATTCCATTGCAATGAGGGAGCGACCAGTCACTGCAGGGCGGTACCTTGCCATCTGCATGCCCCCGACCCAGTTTATTTCCCGACGGGGAACAGAGTCCCCATCAGCATAATGTTCCTACCCCCAAGTTTCTGTTGTATGCTGAGGGGGTACCCAATCCCCCTCAGCATCATGTACCCCCCCAACAGTCTTTCTTTGCCGACGGAGCTCCCAATCCCCGTTGGGTTCAGTCTCTCCTTCCCAGTACAATTTTCCAAAGGGAAGCCCACTCCCCATTGGCATAATGTCCCCTCCCAATTTGTGATCTGCCGAGGAGGTGCCCAATCCCCGTCGGTCAACAGCCTCCACTGTGTGCCAAATATCCCTGAAAAACACAAAAACCCCACCCCGAATGGTGTTTTTAACCCTGTAAAACAGAAAACGGTCCCTCGTTGAGACCCTGGCCCTCCCCAACCCGCGCCCACCCTCTGCACACCCTGCCTCCCCAATCCCTCCCTCACCCCATACTTACCTCTGGAGCCCAGCGCGACACTCTTCGGTGGATCGGGAACACGTCTGCACTCTTCAAAGCCAAACGCGAATTGAAGAAATGCCGGTAAGCTGTATAATGGCATAAATAGGATTTTTTTCAACCTTGGTGCATATCTCAGGAATTCTGGGGAATTTTGGCACCAAATTTTCAACAGGGGGTTATTGGGACCGCTCCTCATGAATTCAGCCACTGTCATGGTATTATTCGGTCCCGAAAGGTGATTTCACGGTCACTGTGCGGAATCACTTTTGGGACCAATTAATGAAACGACAGTGCCAGTGTTCAAGAGGTGGGCTCTCAAAAAGCCTATGTTGCAAATTTGGTGAAAAAAATCCAAAAAATGACTGTTTTACAAGCATGCGTTGAGCAGTTTCCACACACGCTCATAACTTCGGGAATCTGTAATTTTTTCACTCCAGATTTTCAACATTGGCATTTTTCCACACCTCCTTATGAACAGTACAGCTGTCATTTTACGAATCCTGGTCGAAATGTGTTTTCGCACTTCCGGCGCAGAATTGCGCGGTCGCTGTCGGAAATCAGTTTTCAGGATAGAGTAAGAAAATGAAGTTATATTGTTCATGAGCAGAGGTCCTAAAATGCCTATGTTGAAAATGTGGTGATGAAAGTCCATAAAATGACTGTGTTACAAGTGTGCGTTGCGCAGTTTCCACGCACTCTTGTAACTTTGCATATTTGTAATATTTTCAAGTCAGATTTTCAGCACTGGCATTTTTCATACTTCCTTATGAACAGCACAGCTGTCATTTTTCACATCCTGGCCAAAATGTGTTTTCGCACTTCCAGTGCATAATAGCGCGGTCGCTGTGGGAAATCAGTGTTTGGGACAGATTAAGATCGAGCGAGTGAGAGAGGGGGAGTGAGCAAGTTCAACCGAGCTCTGTCGGGACAGCTGTGAACTTCTTTGTGGGCAGAAAAAGGCGCCAAAGCAGGTAGGAGCCAGTACAAAAGGGCAGCCTGCACCGGCGGGAGAAACAGAACGAGCGAGTGAAAGAGGGGGAGTGAGCGAGCTCAACAAAGTTCTGTTGGGACTGCTGCGGATTTCTTTGTGGGCAGAAAAAGGCGCCAACGCAGGCAGGAGCTCAGTAAAAAAGGGCAGCCTGCAGCGCCAGGAGAAAGAGAACAAGCGAGTGAGAGAGGGAAAGTGAGCGAGCTCAACAGAGCTCTGTCAGGACTGCTGCGGATTTCTTTGTGGGCAGAAAAAGGCGTTAACGCAGGCAAGAGCCCAGTATAAAAGGGCAGCCTCCAGCACCGGAAGTAATAGAACAAGTGAATGAGAGAGGGGGAGTGAGCGAGCTCAATGGAGTTCTGTCGGGACTGTTGCAGATTTCTTAGTGGGCAGAAAAAGGTGGGAACACAGGCAGGAGCCCAGTACAAAAGGGCAGCCTGCAGCGCCGGGAGAAACAGAACGAGCGAGTGGGGGGGGGGGTGAGCGAGCTCAACAGAGCTCTGCTGGGACTTTAGAGTTGCCCACCGTCCCGCCCCCAGGGTCCTCTGTGGTCCTATATTACAGCAGGGTCGCTGGGGTGGAGACAAAGTAATGATTGGCTACTTAGAGGATTGCTGTAATAATATAGATTTAGTTGTTCTGTTTATTTCTCTAACTGAGCTAAGTACTGAGCTATACTGTTATGATTGCTGTAATAATACATATTTATTTGTTCTGTTTATTTCTCTAACTGAGCTGAGTAATACTTGGGACGCAATAGGATTTCTAACTGGTTTAAGTGAAACTATATGAGAGCAGAAAACAAAAAGTATGGTAACTGAGGGGTGACAAACGGACAAGGAGGCTTTAGGATTGCTACAGTAATACAATAGCTAACGGATGAGACTTGAGACTGAATTACCCCAGTCAGCAAGGGGCCAGTAGGGGGACTAGTGTGGGGGAGAACAGGAATTTGAGTAAATAGGGGCCTAACAGTTGTAGTAGGGTACAGAACCTGGGAGTAAGAGCCTGTAACATAAGATGGGGGCCAAAATGGGGCAGGTGCCACATGTCAATAGGGCAGGCATCTTTGGAAGGGTGGTGGGGTGTACAGGGTGTGGGTCTGCCAAGATCCTGGACTGGGCTTGGAGGATTGGGGGGGGGGGGTTGTATGGTCTGTAGATGACAGACTAGTTTGAGGGAGGAACTGTGGAGGGTAGGGAGGAGTCTAAGTGGCAGGGCAGATGAGTACAGTAGGCATCCTGGCTGGGGGGGATGGCAAGGGGGAACAAGGAAGAACAACTAGGGACTGAAACCAACCCTAGTATCAGAGGCACTAGCAGAAAAGAGAGGAGAAGGGAGGGGGTGACCAAGCCAATGGGGAGGCCTCCTGTTGTGGGAGGAAGAGACCACGAGGAGTACCAGGGGAGAGAGCAGATGGCTGCGGGTAGGGAGGGACCAGGGATGGCACAGAGGGGAACAAGTAGCAGGGGGAAACCGATAGGGGGAAGAGCTGTAGGAGGGATACCTACTAGGAATAGATTCAAGCCTCTGCTATGGAAGAGAGAGAGGGGGAGCAGGAACATACTAAAGGGGGCATCAGAGGGATGGCAACAGCTAGGGGAAGAGATAGCGAGGACGAAAGGGTAGAATGGGGGCTAGTAAGGAAGGAGGAGGTGGTGGCTGGAGGAGAGAAGGCTACGGGAAGGGAGAAGGATGGGAGGGGCATCACTATCAGGTAGAAGGGAATGGAGGCTCTAAATCGACAACAGTGGGGATAGAAGACGGGTTGGAAATCAGCAGGAGAGGAGAGGACGGGAGGTCGACATGGAAGCCCAGTAGGAAGTAGTCAGGCTGGGAAACGGTTCAAGGAGGATGGGAAGAATAAGGCAGAGAAAAGGGGTGAGGCGGAAGTAGGGGGTACAGAAGTCACAGAAGGTGCAGCTGGTGGGGAAAAGGGGTAAGGAAGAAAGAGTACTGGAGTGCTGGAAGGAGCATTAGAAGGGAAAGGGGCAAAGGGATGGGGGTACTTGTCCTAGGGGATTCTATACTGAAAGGGTTGAGATGGGGCAGAAGGGGGGAAAGGCACAGCCGTATTTGGGTTGAAGCTATCCCCAGGTTGACTGCAGGAGGGGCAGGGCAGGCACTGCTCAAGTGTGCAGTGAGGGGGAAGAAACCTCATTTACTGTTGCATGTAGGTACAAACGACTTGGCAGGGGAGACTGTGGAAGTAGTGAGGGGGAGGTTCGAGTAGTTGGTCAGGCAGTGTGAGAGGGTGGGGGAGTTGGTGGCATTCTCTGAGGTACTCCCGGTACCATGTGCAAGCATGGGGAGGAAGGGGAGGATTAAGGAGTTCAATGAGTAGCTGAGGGATTGGTGCCACACCAAAAAGTATGGGTTAGTGACTAACTGGGGTAGGGTCTGGGGAAATAGTGACTTGTATGCAGGGCACAGGGTACACTTGAGCAGGAAGGTGAGGGGAGTATTAAAGGTAGGATTAGAGGGGTATATCTCTACTAAGGTGGATTTAAACTAGTTTTGGGGGGGGGCCAAAAGACTGAGGTTAGTAGAAAGGTCCGGACAGAGAAGCCTAATAAGCTCACTCCCCTAGGTATAGGTAAAGGCATACACGAAGTAACCCTGGGAGGGGGCGGGCAGAGTGGTCTGAGTGTAATACAGAAGGCACCACTACCCGGTAAGAATAAGGAGGAGAACGGGTGCGGACTACCAGGAGGACGGACACAGGCCAAGGAGGAGAAGAGTGAGGAGAAGGAGGGGTAAAGGTGGAAGGTGGTATCTCTCAACGCAAGAAGCCTGGGGGACAAAACTGCAGAGCTTCAGGCACTCCTTTCAGAGGGGAAGGTGGACACTGCTGCAGTGACAGAGACTTGGGCCACAGAGTACCATGATTGGGGCTTGCAATCCCGGAAATACAATAGGCACCAGGGGGTTGGGGGGGGGGCGGTTTGCACTCTATGTGAGGGAAGGGATTAAATGCATAAGTGACGAGGGAGAAGAGGAGAGGACAGAGGCACTTTGGGTGCAGCTCCTGGACTTCAAAGGCAGAAAGCTGAGACTGGGAGTGTGACACTTAGACAGCTGGTTCTGATAACTCTATGATTTTTGTAATATAAAAATGTAATTGGATTGTCTGTCATGAAAAATCCTGTGCCTGGGATGACACCCCCCCGCCGGTGTCAGTTCAAAAGACAGGATATATGTTAAACAGCAGATCTCTGAATGCAATTTACTTGCCAGTTTGCTTTGAAGCCAGGAACTAATATATCCATTTTATGACGAACTCAAGAAAGTCATTTAATTGCACCTGGTGTCATAAAAAGTCCTTTGATGTGTTTGAGAAAAGGAACTGCTCATGGATCAAAGGGACTAAGAAATTACATTCTTAATTTAAAGTGTCATCATTTGGACAATGGGTCTTGCTGGAGTCACAGAATTCAATACCTTAATGGGACTTTCTGTTTTGTGTGTCTGTATATATATATATATATATATATATACACACACACACACATATATATATTTATATATATCCTGAAAGGGAGGAGCTAGATGATGACATCATGAAGAGGGATGAAACATAGCAATTTTAAACTGTAGCCTGTATTCCATTGATACACAATCATATACTTGGACTGAGAAAAGGAACATCTAAGAGCACTGAAAGATTATAAGAAATACCTTAGATAAATAAATCTAATGGTTGGTAGGAATTTTGCACTTTTAAACCTGTTTTGTTTTTAAGATTGTATGCGTTGGGGATATTTTGTTCTGTATTTACTGTTTACCTATTTTTATCTATCTTAAAGTAAAGATATATATTTTAAAACAGAAACTGCCTGGTGTGCCTTGAAACTTCTTTTTTTTTGTAAGTGAAGCTTAGATGGTTAAAGTTGACACTGTGCTTAAGCTTATTGGGATACCAAATTGGGAAACAGGTAAGAGTTTCTCTAAGGTCTTGCACAGAGTTTTAAGGATTCATTGTGTAATACCTGGTTGGTTGCCCGTAGGCGGAAGATATCTGGCATTTCCCCAAAGAGCAGATTATCTGAGCCTGACAATTGGGTATGCTAGGAAGAATTTAACAGTTTGAATCCCTCCAGAACTTGAGACCAAAGTTGATTCAAACCCACAAAACAGACAGGAGGGTTACCCTGATCTGTTAACTGTTCACAATACTACGCTCAGAGGTTGGCATTTTGGGAGTAGAGGGCTGACCTGCTGAGTGGGGTTGTGACAGGGATTGGTGTACAGACCACCAGCCCAATCTGGGGAACTGGATGGGGAGTTGGCAGAGCAGATAGAGAGGGTGTGTAGAAGGGGGAGTGTGGTGATTGTGGGGGATTTTAACCTACCACGGGTTGACTGGAGCACCCCAGTCACTAGCCATACCGGGGAGCAGGTGCTCCTTGATGTATTCCAACATGGCCTTCTGATGCAATTGGTAAGTGGGCCTACAATGCTTGGTAGCACTCTGGACCTAGTACTAGCAAATGGGGAGGCATTAAGGGTGGAGGACCCACTAGCAGGTAGCGACCACGAAACAGTGTGACTCGTTGTCGCGTTGGGCAGGGAGACAGGAGGCACAGGCACTAAGGTGGTGGACTTTATTAGGGTGGACTCTGGGAAGGGGGGCGCGCAATACTGCAAGGGAGACTCCAGGATATAAGGCCGGGGATGGATGCAGAACAAAAGTGGGGAGTCTTAAAGACTGGGCTAACAGAGGCCAAAGTAGCCTGCACCAGGGCCAGGAGTAAGAAGAGCAGAGACAAGAAACCATGCTGGCTGAACAAGGAAGTGCTACAAGGGGTGAGGACAAAGACGGCTGCATACTGGAAGTACAGGAGAACAGGGAAGGGAGGATAAGGAGGCTTTTGGGAAGTGGTCAAGGGAGGTTACCAGGAGGGTCAAAAAAGCTAAGGCCTCCAGCCAATTAAGTTCCACACAGGGCATAAAGGGAGGGGAAAAGGGCTTTTTTTTAGGTATGTCAGGGAAAAGAGGAAGTGCAAGGAACATACTTTGAGGATAAAGCGGGAAGGGGATTGGGTGGAAAGGGGGAGGAGCAAGTGGAAATTCTAAATGAGTACTTCTGCTCTGTTTTCACTAAGGAGAGGGATGGCCCACTACCAGAATGGGCTGGGGGGGGGAGGAGGTGATGGACAAAATGATCACAGGAAGTAGGGTGCTAGAGGGGCTGATGGCAGTAAGGGTGGACAAGTCACCAAGTCCCAATGCCATCCACCCCAGGGTGCTGAGGGAGACAGCGGAGCTCTTAGCTGAGCCGCTGGCAGATCTGTTCAACACCTCCCTGGAAACGGGGTGTGTGCCCCAGGACTGGTGGGTGGCCTATGTGGTGCCCAT
Source organism: Neoceratodus forsteri (assembly GCA_016271365.2). Taxonomy (NCBI): domain Eukaryota; kingdom Metazoa; phylum Chordata; order Ceratodontiformes; family Ceratodontidae; genus Neoceratodus; species Neoceratodus forsteri. Next base: position 719,008,371 of record CM057455.1, read on the forward strand.
ACACAAGAGTGGGCCTAGGGAGGAGCCAGGAAATTAGTGACCAGTAAGTCTCACGTCCATAGTGGGTAAGCTTATGGAGGCGATACTGAAGGACAGCTGGTGGCATTCCTAGACAGTAATAAACTCCAAGATGGGCGGCAACATGGTTCATCTCAGGGAGGTCTTGTCAAACCAACCTAATAGAGTATTGTGACTGGGTGACAAGGGGGTTGGACAGGGGCCATGCGGTACATGTCCTGTACCTGGACTTCAGTAAGGCCTTTGATACAGTGCCTCATGGGAGATTGGGGAAGGGGAAGCTGACGGCAGTGGGGGTGGGAAAATGGATAGAGAACTGGTTACAGGAGAGGGTGCAGAGGGTGGTGGTGGTGGGGGGGGACCTCTCGGCACCCAGAGCAGTGACAAGCGGGGTGCCGCAGGGGTCAGTGCTGGGCCCGGTGCTATTTGGGCTCTTTATCTACGATATAGCACATGAAGTGGGGAGCAGGGTTAGTCTGTTCACAGATTATACCAAATTGGGGGCAGTGGTGGACGAAGAGGATGCATGGGAAAAACTGCAGGGGGGACCTAACCAAACTAGAGACATGGTCGGTGGAGTGGCAGCTAGGATTCAACGCAAAGAAGTGTAAGGTGATGCACTTCAGGGCTAAGAACCAGAAGAGACTCTATTGGTTGGGGATCAGAGAGGAGGAGAAGGATCTAGGGGTGTTGGTAACTGGGAGCATGAACAACTCAGCCCACTGCATGAGAGCAGCAGCGAAGGCAAACAGGATGCTGGGGTGCATCGCAAGGGGGTTCTCATCCAGACACAGGGATGTGATCCTACCTCTCTACAGATCATTGGTCAGACCGTACGTAGAGTACTATGTGCAATATTGGAGGCCATACCTGAAGAGAGTTATAAAGTTACTGGAGGGGCTGCAAAGGAGGGCAACAAAAATGTTAAAGGGGATGGAAGGAAAGCAACATGAAGTTAGGCTTGAGGAGCTGAACATGTACACACTGGAGGAGAGGGATGGAGGGATATGATTGAAATTAATAAATACCTGAGGGGGTAAATAAACCTAGCACTGAAGGGGTGTTTAAACTGAGGAGTGGAAGAGAGATGGGGCACAGACTAAGGTTGGAAGGGGGATCTTTCAAGAGGGAAATGAGGAGGCACTACTTCTCTGAGAGAGTGGTCTCTAGTTGGAATGCACTGCCAGAGGGGGTGGTAACATGTAGGACAGTCAATAGCTTTAAGGAGTGGGGTAAAGCAAGAGAAAAAGTCGGGGGGGGGCAGGGGCTGGGCAAGCGGGAGAGGAATGGGGGGAGGAGGCTGCGGCAGCTGCAATCTAGGGTGCTAACTGCACACTCGGGCAGACTTACATAGACCGACTGGTGTGTTCTGCTGGCAGATTCGTATGTTCATATGTATGTTCGTATGTAAAATCACAGTGACTCTGTTCATAAGCAGAGGTCCTAAAATGCCTATGTTGAAAATCTGGTGACAAATGTCCATAAAATGACTGTGTTACAAGTGTGCATTCTGCAGTTTTCACGTACCCTCGTAACTTCGCAAATTTGTAGCATTTTCACTCCAGATTTTCAACACTGGCATTTTTTCAGACCTCCTTATGAACAGTACAGCTGTCATTTTTCACATCATGCCCCAAATAGAAGAAGAAGCCAGAAGGGGAAGGAAGGAAACATATTCAATTCAGTGCTTTAGAGTAACTGGTAATTGCTATTTTTCTTTTAAACTTAGATTGTGGGCTTGTAGTGACACTATACTTTCTTTGTTGTCTTTACTTATAATTGTTTTTGGGCTGTTGAAAATTTAAAACATAGTGGTGGTGTAATTCTGTGCTGTCTTTAATTGCTGCAAATTTTCGCCCCCCTCCCTTCCCCAACACTTAATTATATGCCCTGATAAATCTGATTGACAGGAGCTAAACACAGTGTATAGTAAGAGATGAAGTAGGATGGGCATAAGGGAAAGTAGCCCACCAGCACGACAAGTGTTTTGACTATTTATTTATTTATTGGTTTCTTTTCTAAAAAAAAAAATTATCTGAGGATCAGTGACAGGATTTTAGTACAGTAAATTAATAAAAGAGAACCAGGAGAGCTCAATAGCAGACAAGTTGTGGAATTGCAGTATAATGTGGGGAGTGGTAATGCAGTGGCTGTGGGGCAGCCATATTCAGGCAGACCTTCTGGACACTGAGGTGCTGCCCTATCTGCATGCATCTCTCTGGACTGCGGGATGAGGTAGCCAGACTCAGAGTGGAAGTAAACTGGGTCAGGAGTACCATCACCCCTATCCAGGGACCACCCAGTCCAATGCAGCTGCCTCAAAGGATGCCAAGAACGAGGAGCACTTGGATGACAGTGGGCTCAGGGAGGGTTAGAGCAGTCAGGCAGAGCACATCCCAGATCCTATTCCACTCAAGAACCTCATATGCCACACTGGCAAACGAGGACAACCAAATAGAGGTACTAGAGTAGTGGAAGGAAAGGATGTGGAGGTTAGCCAAGGAGGTGACCCCAGTGGGAAAGCAGTGGACCCCAGAGGAGGAGGAAGCAAATCCTGGTGGGGACTCCATCAAGAGGGATCCAGCTAGGAACACAGGAGGGGAGGACAGGGAGGTGAGGTGTCACCAGGTGCCACGCATGGAGGGATGGAAGGAAGATCCTGGGGATCACTGGGAAGGCAAGGCAGGGAGGTGAGCTGGATGTCATTATCCACCTAGGTACTAATGACTTGGCAAATGGGAGCCAAAGGAAGTTCAGGAAGAGTTTAGGAAACTGGGAGGGTCTCAAGCAAGTAGCTACTTCTGTCACTTTCTCAGAAGTACTACCTGTGAGAGCAAGGGAGAACAGGAGTGCATGCACCAGGAACTTTAACTCACGGTTGAAGAACTGGTGCTGTGAGGAAGGGTTTGGGTTCATTGGTGACTGGGGACCCACCTGGAGGATGGAGGTTTGTTCAAGCCTGACGGTCGCATCCATCCTGAGGAGGAACCCAAGCACTCAATGATAAGTTTAAATGCTACATGACAAGCATTTAAACTAGCAAAGGGGGTGGCAGGCCAGCAAGGAGGGTACCTACTTGCTCACCCCCACAGCCAGCAGTGGAACCAGTGAACCAGAGGAGTGGCTATCTCTGCAAGGCAGTGTGCAAAAGATGGAGATTAGTGCCCAAGAGGTGGATAGAGCAAAGGGCAAAATTCAGCAGAAGGGCAGACAGCAAGGAGAACCAGGGATAAATGACAACCAAGGAAGGGGCTGGAGTAGAACAGTGAAGCAGTCTAGGAGGTCAAATCATGGGAAGCCATGTGCAAATGCCAGGAGCCCTAGCAACAAGATGGAAGATCTGGAGGCTGTCATGGTACAGCAGACCTGGACATTGTGGCCATCACTGAAACCTGGTGTAATGATAACATGACTGGGAGATGGCCATACCTGGCTAGCAACATATTCAGAAGAGACAGAGCAGGCAGGGAGGAGGAGTGGTACTGTATGTGAAAAATGACATAAGGGCCACAGAGATCCAGGAGGAACAAATGGGGAGAGATACTGTGGGTTGAGCTGAAAGGAAAATGGGGACAGCCATCCACCAGGTGTGTGGTCTATAGACCACCAGCCCAGGAGGAAGAAACAGATAGGAGTTGATGCTAGCCATCCAAAGGATGGCAGACAAGGGTGAGGAGTAGTACTGGTTGGAGACTTCAATATTCCAGACGTGGACTGGAGCATCCCAGCAGCAGTATCAACTAGGAGCAGATTTATCCTGACTCTTCAGGGTGCCTTCTCCCAAACTGGTCATGGAACCAACTCGGCAGAAGGCAATACTGGACCTTGTGCTCACAAACAGAGACAGTGTGGTGGGGTAACAGTGGGGAGTACCTGGGTAACAGTGACCACCAGTCATTGTGGTTTGAAATCACAGAAAGAGCATAACCAAACCACACAAAAACACGATCCTGGATTTTAGGGGGACTTTGGGAAAATGGGGAGATACTTGAAAGAGGCATTAAGGGAATGGGACAGGAATCAGGGGTTGAGGAACAGTGGGCAGTATTTAAAATGGGATTATAAGAACAACAGAATTATGCATTAAGCAGGTTAGCAAGAGGAAAAGGAAGAGGAGACCATTATGGTTTTCCAAAGAGGTAGCAAAGAAAGTGAAAGCCAAAAAGATTGCATTCAGGCAATACAAAAGACACAGGCAGAAGGGGATAGGGAGAAGTACCAGGAGAAGCAAAGGGAGGCAGGGAAGTCAGTAAGGGAAGCCAAAGCTCAGACAGAAGAACACATTGCAAAATCAGTGGGTAAAGGGGACAAAACCTTTACAGGTACATAAGGAAAAGAAAGACAAAGGAGGGATAGTGAGACTGAAGGGGAGGATGGGAGCCGGTGGAGGATGACAACATTAAAGCTGACATATTGAACAGGTATTTCTGCTCAGTCTCTTACTGAGGAAGAGGGGGTAATGGTCTGAAGGAGTACAAGGGGTGAGAATGGTGCAGAAATGGACACAAGTCCCTTTACACGAGAAAGGGTCCTGAAGGAACTGGAAGTACTAAGAGTTGATAAAGCAATGGGGCCAGGCAGGTGCACCCAGGGTCCTTAAAGAACTAAGAGAGGTGGTGGCTGAACTTCTGGCTATCCTGTTTAGCCGATCACTGGAAACAGGGAGGTACCCAAAGACTGGAGGACAGCAGATGTAGTCCCCTTTATATAAAAGTGGGAACAAAGAGGAAACAGGGAACCACAGACCAGTCAGCCTCACCTCGGTAGTGGGAAGATCATGGAAGCACTACTGAAGGAGAGATTGTAGAACATCTGGTTGTCAATGGACTACAGGACCCAAGGCAGCATGGTTTCACCAGGGGAGGTCATGTCAGACCAACCTCGCTGAATTTTGACTGGGTGACTAGGGAGGTGGATCAGGGAGGCAGTGGACATGGCCTATCTGGACTTCAGCAAGGCCTTTGACACTGTGCCACAGAAGACTATTATACAAACTGGGGAATATGGGTGTGGCAGGACAGTAGTGGTGGGTGGTAACTGGCTGGGTGGCAGGACACAGAGGGTGGTAGTAAATGGCTGTCACTCCACAGAGGGAAGAGTGACCAGTGGGGTACCACAGGATCAGTGCTGGACCGGTCCTATTCAACATCTTCATCAGTGACATTGCGCAGGATCTAGAAGGCAGAATTTCACTGTTCGCTGATGACACAAAGCTCTGTAACAGAGTAGACACACCAGAGGGTGTAGACAGAATGAGAAGTGACCTCAGAAACTTGAAGAATGGTCAGGGGTTTGGCAGTTGAAATTCAATGCAAAGAAGTGCAAGATAATGCATATGGGGCACAAAAACCCTGGCACAATATATCAGTTGGGGGGTGAGGATATAGCATGCACCAAGCAGGAAAGGGATCTTGCGGTTATCATCTCTGATGACCTCAAGGTAGGGAAACAGTGTGACAAGGCAGCAGGTAAAGCAAATAGGATGCTGGGATGTATAGGCAGGGGCATCACCAGCAGGAAAAGGGAGGTCATAATTCTGCCATACAAGACACTAGTGAGGCCCCACCTGGAGTACAGTGCAGTGTACAGTTCTGGAGACCATACTCACGTAAGGACATAGACAGGGTAGAGAAGGTTCAGAGGAGGGCAACAAAGATGGTGCATGGATTGCATCACAAGTCCTATGAAGACAGGTTGAAGGAACTGAACATGTACTCCCTGGAGGAGAGGAGGGAGAGAGGGATATGATAGAGACATACAAGTATCTTACAGGAGGAACAGGGTGCAGGAAAACACTATTTTTAGCGAAAAGATGTTCCAGGACTAGAGGGCATGGGATGAAGTTGAGGGAGGACGATTCAGAGGAAACATGAGAAAGAATTTCTTCACAGAACGGTGGTGGACAAGTGGAACACCCTGCCAGAGGAAGTGGTGGGGGGCTGAAACAATCACGGGATTTAAGAATGCATGGGATAGACATAAAGGAATTCTAGAGGTCAGGGGTAAGGGGAAACAGACTTCTAGGAAAACAAACTGAACTTACTAGCTCAAATGGACAGACTGGGTGGGCCATAGGCCCTTATCTGCCGACACTGTCTATGTATCTATGTAAATATGAGTTTACACATCTGGAGCAGAATAGTGCAGCTGCTGTGGGAAATCAATATTCGGGACAGATTAAGAAAATCAAAGTGACAGTCTTCATGAGCAGAGGTCACAAAATGCCTATGTTGAAAATTTGGTGAAATAATTCCACTAAATGACTGTTACACGCACGCACTGCGCAGTTTCCACGCACGCTCAGAAGTTTGAGCATTTTTAATATTTTCACTACAGATTTTCAACATTGCCATCTCTTCACACCGCCCTATGAATGGTACAGCTGTCATTCTTCACATCCTGCCCGATCTGTGTTTTCATACATCTGGCGCACAATGGCACGGTCACAGTGGAAACTCAAAGTTCGGGACACATTGACAAAATCACAGTGCCACTGTTCATGAGAAGAGGTCCCAAATACTTTCATGAGGAGGAGGTCACAAAACGGCCATGTTGAAAGTCTGTAGTGCAAATACCAACAAACGCCCGGGGCATTAGGGTTTCTAACCATAACGTCCCACCCAGTACATACTGACAGGCATCGGGGGTGTGTGCCTTTTGATTGCAGCCTGTAATGCTCATGCCATTCCACCCCCACCCCACCACCCTGCAGCCAGTGGCAGGCATCGAGGTGTGCCTTGGACTCTTCGGCCGCAGAGTTCACCCCATTCTCCTATACTGCACCCATTTCATCACATGTCTTTATGGAGTGGAGTGACTGTAAAACCGAACACTCCAAGGCACACCTCAACATGTGTTGGTGTCTGCTGGATAGGGTGAAGTGAAATGGCACGAACGTTATGGGCGACAACCCAAACGCATACCCCAGTGCCTGTCCATCTCTGCAGGGTGAGGGTGGGGTTGGCTTCAAGTTCAATACTTCACTGCCATTCCTATTCTGCATCTCTCTAACACCTGCATTTCCAATGCTAATACCAGCAAGCAAACATTCGGCATTGACAAATGCTTGTTAAAAGTAGTTGCTTATTACTTGTTTATTGCAGAAGTGTGTTTCATTTTCTATGTGTTCATTAGATGGTTTTCTACCTAAAAGTATTAGCTGTGATGTAAAAAGCAATGCTTTATCTGGAAGAAGACATATCTAGTTCTGTTCCTCCCACTACTTTAACAGCAAATAGCCTCACTCATTGTTACTTCATAAACACTGCTGCCTGATTGGTACTTACGTTTCTCAAGTTGCCAATCAAGCAGCAGGAGACTGGCTCTTCTTGGTGGCTAGTGATGTCAGTGAGGTCACAATGCTGATGATGTATAGAGGTAGTAACAACTATGTCACCCTACAGGTAGAGTATCATTACATATAAACACACACACAACCTAATACTGTCAGGTAGAAAATCTTCAAATTAGCCAAACGGAAAAGAAAAAAATACTTCACGCATAAATAAAAAGTGACAGCGGACTACTGCTGAAAGTTACTGCTCCAGGCAGTACACTAGGCCTTTTAAGAACAGCACTCCACATTGCAGTACAACACCTATAGACTTCTAGCACAGGAGGAAGATGAAACAGTTTTATTTGCCAGTGTACTGGTGCAGGTATGATTGTAATACCTATTTTTTTTGTCTTACTTTTGTGTGAATTCCACTGTTTGGTTATTTCATTTTTTAGTCACGACTGTTCCACTAGTTTTTTCATGGGGGGGGGGGGCTCTTACTACACCTTATTCTGTTTGACATCAATGTATGCTGTAATACTTATTTCTGTTCTTTTTGTTTTCTTTTCCTTTTTTATGATTTTGTATGAGGTAATACATTTTGTATATTTTGGTTCTGTTTCTGAATAAAAAATTCCCCTACTTTCTTATACCCATTCCATCTTTGTCTCTCTGCAAATGGCGAAGTGAGCAGAGAGCTTCGATATCCCATGGACCTTTCTGGAAAAAAATAAAGGATACCCTTGTGTGCTAGTCAGTGTTGTGCATCTCGAAAGGCTTTGTAGTTTTCTAGGACTGTGTGTGGCTGCCTTAGTGTTCCTTAAAGGATATAGTAAACTTTAATTTCTACATTCGTTTTATCCCATGTTTCAATCATTCAGCCATAATCTATCTTCTGATATGGCTTGGCCGCTTTTTCCTTCCAAAAGGTTTACTGCTGTTTTTTTTTTGTTTTTGTTTTTTAATACTGTTCGAGAATATTTAGCATTCTGCCTCTTTATTTACACTGTTTCTAGGTTTTCCAAACATACTCTAATGCCAGTTTACACTGTTCTATAATGAGTTGGTGCACAGCAGTAGGAATGGACCAAGTAATGCTTCTAGCTTCAGTTGACTCCTGAATGTTGTATTCCTTATACTGCCTTGTACATCTTCTTCCCTTATAAGGTGTGCTCTGTTTATTCAAGTATGCAGTAACTTATGTATGACTCTAGAGCTCTTGAAAATCGATTCTTGCCTAAAGGATTTTCTGTGCAATAAAAACTGAAAGCCCTGGCATGAGCCCGCGACTGGAGCATAGCATGGCACTGAAGCATGTTTTCACAGAAACCTAGAATACGACGTCAGAAAAAGGCCCACTGGCCCATCCAGTGTGCTCTAGCCTGCTTATTAATCTTGCAAAGGCCCAAATGACCATCCTTCTTCCTCGCCCCAACCCATTTCCACCTTCTCCTGTTTGTATCAGGCCCTTCTGCCTGTCCCACCCATGTCTGAATCCACTCACTGTTTCTGACATAGACCACCTTCTCTTGCAGTTTGTTCCACTTGTTCATCACTCTTTCTGTGAAAATAAACTTGTGAACATGCCTCCTGAGCCTTTCCCCAGCCAGCGTTAGTGGATTTTCCCTTGTGAACATGTCTGTACAAAGGGTGAACAATTCATTGCATTTTACACCATTAATCCCATGGAGACATTTGCACTTTTCCATCATGTCCCCTCTTCTTTACTTGCCTACAAAGTTTACTATGTTAAGGCCCTTCTTTCTTTCCTCGTATGCTTCCTACCCCAGCCTCTCACTATTTCCAAAGCTATGACGTGGTAATTGTGATGTTTTTCCTCTCTTTAACACCTCCCCCAACCCAAGTTTCCAGTTCACAGACGCCCATCACAATCTCCCATATGAGGACTCCCTGTGGTCTAGTGGACCTCCTTCCCCAGTTGTCTTTAGCAGTTGTGGTCCAGCAGTGTAAACAGTCAAACCACTGAGCACCTGAGGAGCAATAAAAAAGTCAGGAACCAGATTTGCTGTACATTAAGCTTTAATGTAGATGCCCCCTGGTGCAGACTCTGTTAGAGCTGAAGCACCAGGGCATATTACTTTTTTTGGGTTGCAGATTGTTTGCAGCCAGGAATATTTGTGTACTTTGCATGGGAACTGTGATCTATTTTCTACACTCTGATTTTTTTTTCACTTTGCTGTGACTTGCTACCAGATACTGTGTTGTATGCACTACATTTAAGCAATAATGCATGACAGGGTGTGTGTCATGCTTAGATAACGTCACGCCTCGGGTGGATGGGCACAAAGCTGAAGGCCGAGTGCATCCAACACCCGAGAAGTGATGTTATCCAAGCATGACACACACCCTAGAGTGCATTATTGCTTATATACAATGGCCTGTTTTATACAGAAAAAATAAATAAAAAATACATTTCTAAAATAATTTTTGTGTTCATTTTTTATGTGTGGAAGCATAAAAGAAAAAAGTTCCTCTTTTGTGTTTGTCTAATAGGTGGTGCTGTTGTGTACAGTCACTGAATGTGTGCGCCACCCTGTGAGTGCAGATCTTTGCGTCTGTGTTGCTTGTGTCTCTCTCTTCATTTTGATTTTGTGTTCCCCTCCTCCCCACAAGTCAAGCCGGTGGCCCCGAGACTGATTAATCAAAACTGAGCAAGAGACTGAAATGGAGTGCACTGGTCAGTTAAGTGCAGCGTGTGAGGAATGTTCCCAGCAGGCTGCCGTGTGGTGACTGGGCACAGGACGGCTTTCACTTTCTTTTTACTGGCCAGAGTGCCAGTATGTGAAGCCGACTGTAGTAAGAGGGTTTTTTTTTTTTTTGTCTGTCCCTTGGACTGGGAAAATGGGGTTGGGGGGAGCGCTCACCTATCAGCCATAAGAGCCAGACACGGAAGTGGCTTACACTGCCACTGCTCATCAATGGGGGAGATTTTTAAATTCTGTTTTGTTTTATTCTCAGAGATGGGTGGGGAGGGCGCCACAGTCCTTTGTGTTAAATACTGTAGTCGAGGGAGGAAGGGGGGTGTGTGAATGAGTGAGAAACTACATCTGCTTATATCTCAGCAGGGACTGGGAGCACATGGTCAAACTGGAAGCAGATGAAGCTACTCAAAAAAGAAATTTGGGAAAAAAAGATGTTTTGGTTTATATGTAATGCCGGTAGGTTTACATTACCATTATTGTGTTGGCGTGTGAAAGGATGGGAGAAAGCTGGTGTACTTCAGTGGGGAATGTGACAGAGAATGATTTACAGGATCTGTATGATAGTATGAGGCAGGAATCGTGATCGGCTTCTGATGGGTTTCTTTTCTGTTTATGCTGTCGTGTTGTTGCCAATCCTTGATACAGTGATGCTGTATGGGATAACATCACTGCTGAAGGATGACACCGACCAATCAGAGCCAAGCATTCTTTATTGCCATTGTGTAATAAAGTTTTATATACAGAAAATCTGGTTCTTGACTTTATTATTGCTCCTCGCATGCTCAATGGTTTGACTGTTTGCTTTTATGTGTGGGGGCTGGCTACCTCTTCACTGAGCACCGTCTGTGCACTGGTGGAACTACAGCACCCAGCCTTTTTGCAGTTGGTCCAACAGTGTCCCTTCTCTAACTGTGGCATCCTGTTATGCCTGGTGGTCCCATAAACACAGTGGGGTCTTTTGGTGTAAGATGCACCTTCCTGCAGTTTTGCATCTCAGTTTCACTAGGGAAGGATGCAGCAGAGTTCAGCTATGTGAAGGCCACCACAGCTACGTGAATAGCCATGCAGGCCATTTACATGGCCATCCCCACCTCCTTTACTGATCACCTGCGATAACCTTCGCAGGCACACGGGCAGGGGTGCAACCTTGATCATGGCTCAGTGAGGGATGCAAGTGACAGCTACTGCAGCGTGGTTAATGCAACTATTTTGTGTCAGCTACAGCGGCACAAATCAGGCCCTATGTCCAAGAAACGCTGGAACAAATTGGTATAATCAATGCTCCAGATAAGGCGAGTACTGGCCTATTTTACTCGCCAGTTTTTTTTTTGTTTTGTTTTTTTAACTTTTGTATTTATGCTTCTCCTAACTGCCCCAACTCTCCACTCATTCAGACTGCCTCTATCTGCGTGTGATGCTACTCCTCATCTGGGTTTGCCCCTAGAGTACCAAGTCCACTAACCTAGGTGCCCGGATAACCCCCGGGTAGGGTGAGGAGGCATTCCTTGGCTACATACCCCTCCAGAACTCCATGCTGCGACATGTGATTATGCAGCGGAGTCTGCCGACGAGCCTGAGGATCCACACAGAGAGGAGTCATCACCTAGGAGAGAGAAGGTGTTTTTCCCTGTTCATTCCCGACGCCGGCGTGCAATGAGGACCAAGGAGCCTGAAGGCACAATGAGACATGCCTCCCACTCCACCCCACTGCCGACGTCCGCCCTATCCCGATACTGCTACTCCCTCCTACCGCACCTTTACTCGGGCTTCCCTAGGTGTTGGCACTGCAGCGGGAGTGTGCAGGTAACCCCCCCAGAGAAGGAGAGCAGCTGTTGGGCGCTCAATCCTTCTCCGCCCCAGCCGACCCCCAACGGCCTGTGCTTGTTCCCACACACGGGTCACTGGCATGGTGCGAGGTAAGGCGTCCAGCACCTCAGCGCCACTGGGCCAGCATCAATTTTTAATACTCTTGAAATTTTTTGGGGGTGAGTATCCATACACATCCCAAGTTTGGAAATGCTCCATAAATACTTCAAAAAGCTATTTTTCTAAGTTTAAGGCACTTTTACTCATCAAATTATATTTTACTTACCTTATGTCAAACAATTGTGAGTACTGTACATTACTCTTGAATGTCAAGGTAATATGAAGCACTGGTTATAACCAGTAAGTGATAAGCCTCTCAAGAAAAAGGTAATGGTCATTTTATGAATCCCATAAAATCAACCCAAACCTGTCACAATAGTGGTTATAACTGAATGGAAAATACAAGAGTGTGTTTAAAGATGGTTTCAATTGTTGTACTGTTTGTTTGCATATAGTTCTTGCACTGCCTATGTCTAACTCATTGATTTGTGAAGTACCTGGAGACAGAATTTTTTTTAGAGGCGCTTTATCGAATCAAATTGTATTCTACAGTTATTAAAGGCACAGGGCATTTATCAAAAAAGGAAAAGGCTGTACTATTAGAGCCAAACTCATCAGCCCATATCTGTATTAAGCCCTTTAAAGGGGAGTTTGTTCTTGGCATGCCTCTCTTCTCCCCCCCCCCTTCATCTTTGCCAATTCCTTACCCCCTGCAGGGTTCTTAGCATCCTGAAGGGGTGTTATTTTCGGCATGTCTCTCCCCCCTTTGCAGGGTTCACAGCATCCTGAAGGGGTGTTGTCTCTCTTCCCTCCCGAGTCTCAGTATTCTGATGGTGTGCTGTCCTCGGCATGTCTCCAATTTGAGCCGGGTCCTATTCCCCTTGCAGGGTTTACAGCATCCTGAAGGGGCATTGCTTCTCGGATGTCTCTCCTACCTCCCTTACCCACAACCCTCCCCATTGCTTCCCTGCCCTCTAATAGGCAACCTATGCACTTAGCCAACCCTGTATATAGTCCCCTCCTAGCACTTTACAGTGTACCCCTGCTGTTAGTCTACACCTCGCCCTCCTTGTTAGTACTTCATGTTTTGCTCAGGGTGGTGTTGTTGTCCTGTATGGTATATCAATACGTGCTGTCTTGCCTCCCCACCTGGCTGGGATTGCTTTGCCTTGTACTGTGGGGTACACTTTATGCATATCTTTATGCATGTTTGTGTATACTTGCCTGTATTTTAGCCTGTGTATTAGCCTTGTTTTTATTTGGCTTGGACATTTTTTTTTTTTTTTTTTACTTACTCCACCCTCTTATGTAACCCTTCCCCCAGGACACTTCTGGAAACGAGTTGTTTACAGCTCATGTTGTCTTTCCTGGTGAAACCTTTTCAAATAAAATAAATAAATAAAAGGGAAACTGGATAATAAAAAAACAGCATCAAGGAACCCCTTCCCCCATTACAACAGACGATGGCAAAGAAAGAACTGTATACGGCCTACCACCTGTGAAATTTAGTTTCTTAGTGCCTCTGTGATAATACTGTCCTCTCATCACAGGCACCATGTTATTCAGCAGCGACGTCATGCTCTATCCCAATGAAGAGTAAAGCCCCAATTTTATGGTGCTCCTATATGCCTGCCTTACAGAACCAGACAGGGGGCAAACAGCCCAGGGAGACTGGAGGTGGGTGCTGGCAAAGAGAGGGGAGCCCAGTGGGCAGCAGGGGATGCCTGCGAGTCCCAAAGAAGTGTAATGGGACTCAGGGAAGGAAGGAAGGAAGAGGGAACTAGTCTGAGACTACATGCTTGGTCATTCAGTTTTTATTGTTCAGTTACATATTCCTTACAATATTTATACATTACATTAATAAGGATATGATTAGAATACAATAAACTTTGGAATACAGCTGAAATGATAATACAGAATTGTTCTAAAAAAAGAATTAAATATTTATTCTCCTCCCTGGAATGTCACAAGACATCCCAGCATTGCAGTAGACATAAACATGGTAAGAAGCACTAAATCCAAATGCATAAATCCAGACAGCTGCACTGTTTCCATAACAACCAAACAATTACTAATACCAAGATCAGTGTGAAGATATCCAGAAATGGTGAAAAGAGAACCCCAAACTAGCACCCGCTTATCCCCAGAATACCTCACTAGGACCAAGTACAGTTCACACCCTGCAATAAAGTTGCCCTGTACTGGACTGAGAAACCAAGCGATTGGGCAATACCTTATGTGCCTGGAGGTAGGTTATCCAGTAGGCGCCTCACTTCCATCAGGAAATAACAGACTTAACTGGGCCAGAGTACTTATATTTCCCTTAACAAGGAATAACTTTACAAAAATGCTACTGTTGGTGACCGAGAACCCGATTCTTTAGAAAAGTCACCCCAGAGATGGCACCCATCTACTTGCATGACACGTATCAGTTTCTGGACCTGTTCCCACTAGCTCTCCGTAACACCCACTGCTCCAGGCACCACCACACAGACAGCCCAGTTAAGCTATTGATAACTGGTTCACAAGCCCTACTCAATGGAAATCTAACCCCATCTGGGGCCTCTTCACCGACCCTAGCATACATACTCAATTTAACTTAAAAGTCAAGGAACCGTAACAAATGCTTAATTAGGACCCAGCATTTCTATCTATTTACCTATTTAGTAAACTGATGCCTAAGTCACCTAACACAGAACTAATCTAAACCTAGTTTGGCAGGTAACAACATAATGGGCACGGCACTGGCAGTGTTCACAGACCACATCAGTAAAGAGATGGACAACAGAACGCTTACTGGTGCTGTGTTCGTGGACCATTCAAAAGCCTTTGACCTGGTGAACTATCAGGTGCTGCTCATGAGGCTGGGGAGCATTGGACAGGCTGAATCCCAACGCTAATGGGCTGCCAGTTACCTGTCGCACCATCCGCTGGGGGTGAGCTGTAGGGGGTATGATGTCAAACATCACATTAATGGAAAAGGGCATCCCCCGGGGTTCTATCCTGGGGCCACTTTTGTTTTCATTATTCATTGATTCTTTTCCATCTGCACTACTGAATACTCACATATTGATGTATGCAGATGACATAATACTGTACCACAGCTCCCCCTCAGTGGATGTGCTGAACAGGACACTGGGTGTTGATTTTTCTATTTTGGATGACTGGCTATTGAGATATAAACTCCTACTTAATAGCGGGAAGACAAAATGCATGGTCTTTGAGTCGAGACCAAAAATTGCTAAATGTTCTCCATCAGTTATTGTGAATAACTCCAGTGACCAGCTTGAACAGGTGGATAGTTTGAAATATTTGGGAATATTACTGGATCCATACTTAAGTTTTTCATTACATATAAAATCTATCTGTCGTCAGGTCAATAATAAAATTGGGGTATTGTTTAAACTTCAAAATAATTTAATGTTACCTGCCAGGACTGCTCTTGGTAAAAGTATTCTCTTATCAACTTTGAGTTATAACTCTTTCTTGCTTACACAAATATCAAAAGCTGATTTATTTCTCCTAAATACTACTTTTAATGCAATATGTAGGTTTGTGTTAAGGTCATCATGTCGAACTCACCATTGCACTTTATACAAATCATTGAGATGGTTACCACCTAAACTTAGTTGTGAATACAATTTAAATTGTTTAACTGGTAAAGTACTTGCCAGGGTACAGATTCCCCACTTTTTTCTTTGTTTGAAATAATAAAAAGAAAAAAAAGGTGTTCGAACTTTAAGATCAAACAATAATTTTTCACTTGTTGGCCCTAAAGTGTCGACCTGTATGGGTGGGCAAGCCTTGTCAGCGTGTGCTGCTAGTACCTGGAATTCCTTACCAAATTTTTCTCATGAAGATGTCAGTCATGCAACTTTTAAACTGCACCTTAAGACATATTTTTGTAAGCAACTTTTTTGTAAGTGTTCATTGTAAGTGTTCTGTGTAAGCTGTGTTTTGATATGTTTCTTTTATAGGTACTCAAACCTGAATTGTACCATCTTTGGCTATTATTAGCCCCAGGTCGTGTATGAAAAAGGGCCTTGGCTCATTACACTTACCTAGTTAACAAAAGTTTAAATAAATAAAATAAACAACATGTAACCAAAGAAGGAAGCATAATCAGTGTGGCCATTATGTAAAGAAAGCACAAACAACAGTAATAAATTGGTAATTGGTAATAAATGAAGTCCTTCACATTTGACCGTAAACATATTAACCATAAAATAATCTCATGAAGTTGGCTGAAAGATTTTAAAAACCTCTACCAGTCATTTAAAGTAGTTTAAAAATCAGTTCTTTCATTGTTGCATTATGCTTCAAATATTTTCAATCAGGTAACTTACCACTGAAGTTAGCCATACTCCCAAATCTCACATCCATTTAGTTCCTAATCACAATAAAAGTCTGAGACAGGGTCAGTCCCTGCCACTTTAGTTATGGACCCATTTACTTTCTCTCCTTGGTTGCAACCACTATATTTCTCTACTATGGCTATCCCTGTTTTTCTGTATGGAGGCAGGCCACCTCCTTACAATCCCCCCAAATTCCTCTTTGTTATTTCACTGTATTCTTCTGGGTCCTTGAGTAAACATGGGTATTTTAGTATGGCAGACTAACTGCCCTAATAAATGAGACATCTGTAAGCAGCATCCCCTTTGTGTTTTGTATCCTGTGCTGTGCTTGCCTGAATTCAAGAAAGAAGGCTAGGCTTATGAACTATTAAGTGCCTTAGGTATAAATACATTGTTGTGTTTATCATGCCTAGAGTTATTAAATATTGAGGTTGTTTTCCTCATACCCCCCGCTGTGGTAAAAGAGAGAGCCCTGCTAAAATAAGTAATAGTCCTGGGTTTTGAATCCAGTGTAGGATCCTTCTGAGAGCGCTTCTGTGGTGCCGCTGCTGACTGTTCGCATATTGCAAGGTATTGCGTGACCGTGCGCACACATTGTGTAGCTAAGCACCGCTTATGCCATAAAATGTTTTTTTTTAATTGGAAACCTCGTCTGAGGTGGCACGTTTACAGCAGAAAATCGCTGAACTGTGCAGTCCTGTTCCTCATTGGGCAGCTGCTCGAAGTTTCCCCAGTCTGAGAGTGAAAATATCAGCCGACGACTTGACACTGCTCCGGGGACTCTCTTTTCTTGTAGCTATGGAAACCTTTTTTTTTTTTTTTTTTTTTATTAGAGAAGCCTCTAAGAACATTTATCTTCCTGCATTTCTTATGAAATAATAGTGCTAGCACATAATACTAAATGAAAGAGGCTGTGTTCAGAGAGTAGCCCTGCAAACTTAGTTTGTTTGCTGGTTTTCCTATCTAGGTAGACAAGCAGGATTGGCCCTTAAAAACATTACACAAAGAGGCATAACAATGCCATATATGGCTCTGTTTCTCTGTTTAGTTGGTGTTGGAGCCCCTTGCAGCCATAAGAGTTCTGTTCCCTGGGAAGCCTCACAGTGTACTGAGGGCTACTATAGGGAGATAGCGGCCCCTTGTGGCCTATTCTTATAGCACCTGCCTGTCAATCATTGTCAGGGGAACAAGCTGGTAAATGCAAAGTCTTCAGCAATGGTTATTTCCTACTCTTTGAACAAACTACAGTTTGTGCTTGTCATGCATTCCTTTGTTGGGTTTTCATAATATTGTTTTGAAGGCTATAAAATAAATGTTTTAGTAGTGATTATGCTAAGTCACCTGACTCAGGTAAGTGTGTACTTAAGCACTACCTGAGCAGGCACCAGACAGATGGGATCAGTTTCTCCTGACCAGAGGGGAAAGAGGTTCTAAGCTTCAGAATCTTCTTGTTTTCACTGTTTATTTGAAGAACTTATTTTTTTCTTTATGTTATTTTGTTTATGGTGCTTGGAAAGTGTGTATGAAGAAATAAACATCCCACAAAGCAAAAGTGGGTTGCACCTTACTTTCTGTCTCATTGTGTCCATCTGTAGAACCCACACCGTAACAAGGTCAGGAGAACTCAAACATGACCATTAACTTCATATCAGAATAGGTTATCTTCAGTAGTACTGTGGTTGTTTTCCCCATAGTTTTATAATAGCCAGCCATACTTCGGGTTACCAGGACCTAGTTTCACACTTACCAAAAAAAAAAGCTCCCTGGGCATAACAGACATTCAGAATCTTTTTCCCATGCCCCCCACAATATCAGAAGGGCTCCTGTTCACCGGTCCCACTAACTGTGTATGGGCAGACATCACAAATTCCTCCACTACCTCCTCTCCTTTTCCATTTTCGACTATTTCTGATCTTCACTGTAGGCCACATAACCTATAACTTGTCTAATAGTTGGGTTATAGCTTCTAAAGCCACCTGGTATAGATCGGTTAGGGGCAACCAATGCTCATGACTAAAGAGGATTTGAATATTTCCAGCATTTTTTTCAAATATAAGCACCAGCATGAAGATGAACCCCATTAGACACCAGTGCAGAGAAAGACTCGAGTTTGTGTTTCTGTAGATGCTGCCTGTTGTGTGCTTCATTTCCCTTTTTGAAAATATTCTCCATTTTAGTCCTGAAAGAGTCAGTGTTATCCTAGAATTTTTGCTGTAGGCAGTCCCCTTCCATGTTCCTGCCCTGTCCCAGCAAAACCTTGTCACCATTCACAATGCAATTTTTGGCTGGCTCAACAGTGCAATCTAATTTTGGTATTTAGTTTTTATCAATTACATTCCAAGTTACAGTCCCTGTTCTTAATTATTCGTCCAGTGGACTGCTCTCCTCCAAGGGGCGGAGCTTAAGTGTTAAGCCTGGCCACTGGCAGTGGCTGCGGCTAAGGTGCAGGGACAGAGCGGCAGTAGTCCAACGCACCATGCACAGGAGCGTGTGTGGTGCCATCATTGATGCCACTGCATGCTGCTTATATGGGGAGGGATAGAACAAGGGGAAAAAAAAAACAGTAGCACGATGACTTCATACCACCCGTGAGGCCATGCACTTGATCAGGCACTGCCGTGGAACTGGATCAGTTTCACAGTGGGGGTTGACTGTTCTCTCCATTGCCCTCACTGGGGGCTGGAGAAATATGCTGGCAGGGTAAGTCCTGGGGATGTCGGGGTGACAGGGCTTGGGGTGGTCAGCATGATGGGAGCTGACCAGTGCTCAGGGGAAAAACAGCGCTAATGGCACACAAAAGAAAAAATTTAGGTAGCAAATGTACATTTTGTTTTTACACAAGACATTCATGTTAAAATAAAACAGATTTGCTCTGTGATAAAAGCAGTTTTGTGTGAATAATCCATGCTAGTGCCTATGGCCAACCTCTTTTCTTGACCTTTTCTTTCCATTTTATCTTGCCATTTCTACTGAAGCTCTACCCATGCCTTTGCCAGGACAGCCATCATAAAGTTTTTCCAGGGGGCGCAGCATTGAGGTGTACACGGCATGAATGTATGGTGTAACAACTTTGTGGCTCCTAATGCAAGGCAGCAGGTAAGAAAGAACAGTTATGTACTCACCGTAACAGTACATCTTCGGGACAATCTTTTTCATCAGGTCACACCCATGGAACTATTCCGCATCAGTGCCTGGACCCCATGGGAACTTTTGCCAGCAGTCCACCAGAGGACCGCCCACTACATCACATGTAACGCCCATATAAGGCGTGGATGAACCCCTCTCTCTCTCTCTCTCCTCACTTCCCCTGCCGAAGATTCTTTTTTTTTCAATTTAATATACTTTATTTAACATTCAATAAGTACAGAACATATCACAACAGTAACAATCATAAACAAATGACAACCATAGAACCAAAGACAAACAAAACAATGAGAATAAACACGATACCCCCCTCCCCCCACTCAACCCCCTCCATTCCCATAGGCCCCAGAACACAAATGCTATCTAAGACTTAAAGTATAAAAGATAGGCACGGTCCTGAGAAAATAATTAGGAAAAAGGGAGCAGGCAGAACCAACTACCGCCATCCCAATCTCAGCCAACTATGAATGCCCTGAGATGGTGAGCAAAGCAAGGAGTGGCGACCATCGCATCATAAATTTATCCAGCCTGTCCTGCCGGTGAGCAATATGTCTCTCGGTTTCAAGGGCCTGTAAAATCTCAGCATGTCACTCCCTAAAGGAGTGTGTAGTATCATCCAACCAATGTTGAACTATTACCAATTTGTCCATAACTGAAATCAAGGACATATATACCCTATGAGGACCAAATAACTCAGCCGGATGATAACCCACCAGGCAAATCTGCGGTGTAAAAAAGTTATCCATGCCCAAATAGGGGTCTATTCTTTTTTTTTTTTCTCGAATTCTATTTTTTCACCCCTACCTCCAAACTCTCTCCAGCGACCTCCTGGATCTGCAGCCTCTACCTCCCCACGTGGCTCAGCTACCCATTAGCTCCTCTCTGGCACCAGGCAGCCCTCTGCTCTACCCTCCGGGGAAGGGCCGCCCCGGCCCAGGGCACTCTTTCTTTATAGTATTGAGACACCGGGCTGGAGAGGGCGGGCACAACTTAGGGAGCAGAGTCCATTTCTGGGACTGTGGGCTACGGAGGGCGGCGCCTTTGCCTATTGGCAGTGAGGGGGAAGGTTTATGTGTTTACGCCCCTGTGGAGCCCGGCTGCCAAGGCAATGTACTGCCGCAGCTCCACCCCCTGGCATACGCCACAATGCTACTTTTAGCCACTTCCAGCCTCTGCCAGAGGTCGTTCCTTGAGCGGTCGTCTCCCCAACCCTTCCCGGGAAGAGAGAGCAGTCCTCTGGACGCTCAATCTCTTCCCTCCCCACCAACCCCCGGCTGCCCAGGTCCATTTCCAAACTCTGGTTGCCGGCATGGCGTGAGGTGTGGGGTCCAGCGCCTCAACCCTCAGCGCCACCGGGCCGACCAAATAAGGGTCTAAGGAGTACAAATAGTGTCCCAGAAGGGCACTTTCTTGGGGCAATCCCACAAAAAGTGCCTCAGACTCCCTTCCATCAACCCACATCGAGAGCAGGATGGAGAGCTAATTCTGCCCATTCTATACAGTTGCAAAGGAGTAAAGTAGAGATTATGCAATATACGGAACTGTACAAGTCTGTAACGATTTTGTTTGATAAATTTGTAGTAGCTGCGTCAGATCATCTGCCAAGTCTTTTCACCTAGGCCTAGACCCAACTCCCGCTGCCAACCTGCCGAAGATTCTGCTTGGAGATCTTAAACTAGGGAACCACCCCACAGCACCCCACCCCACAGTAGGTGACAGAGGGTGCTGGGGCCACAGATATGGAGAAAGCAGCATAATAAAAAAATAAAGAAAAGTGTAAGGCAGATGGAGGAAGGGCCGGCATGACCGGATAAAAGAGATTTTCTTAAAGATATACAATGGTGAGTATGCAACTGTTCTTTTTCAAGGATAAATCTTTCATCAGGTCATACCTATGGAACGAGCTCCTAGCAGTATCCGAAAACCCATCAGAATGGGAGGAGGAGGAGCAAGAAGATGCACTGTGGTAGGCCCCTGTGCTTGAAAGCGGCCGCACTTGATCCCCTTGCTGTGGAATAGCCAAACTGTCAATTCTGACAGGTTTAGATAGGTTTGCATAGGACGACCGAACCAAAGGCAAACAAGGAAACTGGCCTGTAAGCCCAGTAGAGTGTGAATGACCCCTTAAAGGAGAGACGCAAAAGAATCACAAAGTACTCTACTATACGTTCTATGATGGGTGGAAAACACGGAGCTAACTTTTCAGAAAGGTACGTCGGAAGGCTCCCTAATAGTTTGTCTTCCATATGCTCAGTAAAACATACACACATATATATCTATATATTTATGCAGTAGGGGTGAGCTGAAAAATCATTATATAAATTCACTTATGTTGACAGCCGTTGAATTTTTTTTTTTTATCCACACAGTACACCTGTCATGCAAATTCATCTAAACAGTGAACACGTCACACCCCACCATTCAGCCGGACTACTTCTACAACAGTAATCAATATAATGGATTGCACCTGCCTATAACTCGTCCCTAACAAATCTACAAACCTTCTCCTTGGGCCAACTTATTTTTAGCAACGTTAAACTATGTTCAAATACAATGTCACAGTTTTATCTTGCTTAAAATAAACCGCAAATACTGTATTTGTTTCTGCATATGTTCCAATAAATACAGAGATAATACAGATTTCTCACCTTGTAATTCAGTGGTTTGAGAATCCTGCAAGAAAACGTAATCCAAAGAGTGCTTAAAGTCAAAAAAAAAAAAGTCAAAAACCATGAAATAAAACAAAAAAGCCATAACATAACTCAAAAATACATATCCAAACGTTATGGCGCTTCAAAGTCAAATTCCAACAAAATCCACAAAAGGAAACAAAAAAAGGTATATAAAGTCTCCAAGGAAACACCACTAAAAAAAATCCAAAAGATGGGACTCTTCAACGTCCTAATCCAAAGTATTCATGACAAGAAGATGTCGACAAAAAAATAAAAAAAATCATAATAATAAAAAAAATTCCCCGACTACCAACTCTCCATCCTGGATACATCACAGACTAGATCCTGGTCTACCTTAAAGATGAAAAGATACTCCTTCGACCACTCTTCCCCACAAAAAAAAAAACAATTCCAACGAAGAAACCTTGATCCAGATGACGATCAAAAATTCCATGACTATCTGGCTTCAGCACTCCAGAGGCTGACTCCATACACAGGGTCTCTAATCACCTCTAACTCAGAAGTAGGCCACACATGCCCAAGAAGATCGTCACTCTTCGGCAGCTCCCGCACAACTAACTCAGTAACTGTGCCATAACACGAAATCCTACCTAATGACCTGCATCAGCCAATCAATGCTCACCCTCCACAAAGACCTCATGATGGAACTACGCCTATACCAGCGAATCCACATGAACTATTATCACAAACAGCCAATTAGAATCTACAAACTGAGCCCATTCATAAAAAACCCAAGAAAACCATGGAAGATTAACGCCCATTAACAAAACATACCCTCAACTAAAGGTCATTTATAAATGCACCAACCTGAATCCAGCAAAATAAAAACACAACAAAACGTGACCCTACTGCATAAATAGAAACACAGAAGTTGTTAGCAGAAGGAGATCGCCAGGTCCATCAAGTCTGCCCAGTGTTTTAGCCTATTCTACCCCTCTAGCTGCCCTTTGGTGCAAGGGATCCCTTGTGTCTGTCCCATGCTTTTTTGGATCGCACCACTGTGTCAACCCCCACCACATCTGGGGGAAGGTTATTCCAGGCATCCACCACCCTTTCTGTGAAGAAAAAGTTCCTGGTGTTGGTAGAGAATCTCCCTCTTTGCTGCCTTAGATCATCTCCCCTGGTTCTGCTGCATTTTTTGAGTTGAAAAAGTTCCTGTGTTTGTACTTTTGTTCATTCCTTTAATGTTTTTGAATGTCTTGATCATGTCTCCCCCCCCCCCCATTCCAGGGAGTACATGTTCGGTTCGATCAATCTTTCTCCACAGGACCTCTTGTGCGATCCCTGAATCATCTTGGTTGCTCTTCTCTGTACTGTCTCCACTCAGTCAATGTCCTTTTTAAGGTGAGGCCTCCAGAACCGGACACTGTACTCCAGGTGAGGCCTGACCAGTGATCTGTACAGCAGTAGGACCACCTCTCTCCTCCTGCTTGTGATTCCCCTCCCAATGCATCCCAGCATTCCACTGGCCTTTAATGCTGCCTTCTCGCACTGTTTTCCCACTTTCAAGTTGTCTGAGATTATGATTCCCAGATCACGCTCCTGAGCGGAGGAAGCTAGTCTTTCCCCTCCCAAGTGATATACCTTGTGTGGATTTTTTTTCCTATGTGCATGACTTTGCACTTCTTGGCGTTGAACTTCAGCTGCCATGCTCCAGATCATTCCTTCAGTTTCTTGAGGTCAGCTTCCATCTTGCTCACTCCTTCCGGGGTGTTGACCCTGCTACATATTTTGGTGTCATCTGCAAACAGACACACCTTTCCCTCTAGTCCGTCTGCGATATCCGCTATAAAAACATTGAAGAGCAGAAGCCCCAGTACTGAGCCCTGGTGCACGCTGCTGGTCATCCTACCTTCTGATGATAGTACTCCATTTACCTGCACTCTCTGGGTTCTGCCCTGTAGCCAATTTTGTACCCATCTAACTACTTCCGGTCCAGCCCCCATGTGGTCTAACTTCTTTACCAGCTTTCTGTGTGGGACCGAGTCGAAGGCCTTGCTAAAGTCCAGGTAGACCACATCCACCGCTCTGCCTTCATCCACAACTTTTGTAACGCAGTTATAAAACTCTAGCAGATTTGTCTGACATGACCGTCCCACTGTGAAACTGTGCTCTTTGGGGTCCTGTTGGCCGCTAGCTTTGAGGAATGCTATGATCCTCTGTTTGAGTAGTGTCTCCATTAAGTTCCCCCTTACAGATGTGAGGCTTACTGGGCTGTCATTTCAAGACAATTCCCTGTTAACTGATTTGTGTAGAAGGACCACTGTTGCCCTCTTCCAGTCTTCGGGCACCACACCACTCTTTAAGGATTTGATGAATAGTTTTGCCAGTGGGGCTGCCAATTCCGACCCCAGTTCTTTTAAGATTCTAAGATGCATCTCATCCAGCCCCATTGCCTTGTCAACCTTAAGTTTATTCAGCACTTCCAGTACTTCTGTTTCCATGAAGAGGCTAGTATCGACTCCTGGTCCAGGGGTGTTGCGTTTAGTTAGTGCTGGGCCATCCTCTGGGTCCTCCTCAGTAAACACCGAGCAGAAGTACTTGTTTAGGATTTCTTCTTTCGCTGGGTCATATTCTGTTGTTTTCCCTTCCTCAGTAGCACTCTTTGCTATCCCCCTTTAGTCTTCCTTCTTTCTCTAATTTATCTAAAGAAGGATTTGTTGCCTCGCTTTGTCCCTTCTGTTATTTTAGCTTCTGTCTGGGCTTTTGCCTGTTTTATTCTTTTGCTGGCTTCTCTCATTTTATCCTTGTAAAGTTCCCAGTGTTCTTCTGTTTGAGTTTCTTGGTATAACTTAAATGCCTTTTTTTTCCTTTACTACGGTAGTCAATTCTGTGGAAAACCATAGAGGATTTCTTTTTCTTTTAGCCTTGCTGACCCTCCTAGTATACTGGTCTGTGGCAGTCTTAATTGCTTTCTTTAGTACCCTCCATGCGACATCAACCTCCTCCTCTTCTGCATCAATTAAGTAGTTTCTTATGCTGGTTCTCATTGCTTAGAAATTGGCTTTTTTTAAATCTAACACCTTTATTTTAGAATGGCAGAAGTCCTCTGTTATATTTACAGTGAAGCTAATCGTACGATGGTCGCTGTTTCTGATATGGCACCCCACGTGATTTCCTTTATCCTCTCAGTGTTTGTGAAGACCAGGTCTAGAATGGCATCCCCCCTTGTTGGAGATTTTACAAGCTGACCCAGCCCTGCGGCGACAATAAGAAGTCCCTGCTTCTTTTTGTTGCTGCCATTTGTGTGTTACAGTTTATATCTGAGAGGCTGAAGTCCCCCACCAGTATCACCTCACCTCTATCAGTCATTTTATGCATTTCCTTTATGAGATCTTCGTCTCCTTGATTTGGAGGCCTGTAAACTACGTCAATAAATCGAATACGTGATGGCCGGTCGTTGAATATCAATGACCAGCCAGATCATGTATCCCCTATTATATATATATCTTCTTGTGTGGTGTGCATATATTCTTGTGCAGTTCTTTTCTCTTTCTACTTTGGGCTGCCCGCTCCCTCTCCCTGGGCTGAGGTACAGATATGGCACACTGATGAGTCCAAATGAGGATGAAACACGTGTCTGTGTCTGTTGTTCTCAGCCTTTGTTGATTGTATTGTGAGGCCTTTTGGCACCATGCAATTCTGCTTAAAGTTGAGCCAGTCCAAATTAATTTGTGGGCCTTTGCATATGCTTCCCATGATGCTCTGCATTATTGGGGTATGTGTAATTTGAGTTATCTTTAAAATTTGGCTGTATGACCAATATCCTCCAGGATAACCCATACCCCAGTCCCCAGTGCATTTGTTCTGGGGTTCTTTTGTAGTATATATATATGTGTGTGTGTGTGTGTATGTATGTATATGTATTTTTTATGGGGGGGCGGTGATTTGCTGCTTGCAAATATAAAGATGAAATATGTAAAGGTATTGTCCAACCCCTGGATGAAAAAGAAACCAGGTAGAAAAAAGTGATGCTTCCCTTGGCGTGCCATGTACTGAGGAAATGAAAGCAATAAGAATGACTCATACTAGAGTCTTCTAGTACAAAATAAAAAAGAAATGCCCTTATAAAAAGAACCAGATTTGTCTTGCTGTCTGTGGCAAGTCACTGCTAAGACAGTGTTAGGAAACAAAAAACTCCCAAGACAACACTCCAGATCCTGCCTGGACTTGGAGAGTCACAAAGTCCCACTCAAAAAGGGGTGGTCACTTTGTGTAACGACGACAAAAACATGTGATTCAGTCATTGCCTGAAAAGCTGTAATTCACTATGTCACAGTAATGAGCCAGGTATCAGAACCTCTGGGTATACTTAAGGAGAGAGGGTCAAAAGAGAAGCTGGCCTAAAAATAGGCCATGAAAAATACTATGTCTTGCATACTGGATAAGTACTGCTAGCTTAAGATGCCCAGCAGTTGTTGAGGGCCATGTAGCCTGCATGACTGGCGAGTGTCTGACAAAGACTCCACGTCCTGATGCTATAGTATGCCCAGCATCCCATCTTTACCAATCCCTGCATCAAGGGGAAACCTCAGTTATATCTTCATGAGGGGAAAAGGAAACAGAAGGATGAATCGAAAGCACTGATTAGTCCCATCAAAGTGATAGCCCATTGGCCAAAGGCCACTCTTGACACTGCCTATCCCAATATTCTGGGAAAAATAGCATACAGCTGTTCAAATGTAGCAAGGGTTGCCCAGCCCCTCATTATTTTAAAGGAGTCTGGAGCCCTCTTGTGAGGCCAATGAAGCCATAAGACCACAGGTAACCATGAGGCTGTGTCGAGGTTAAAAAGCCCAAGTGACCTGGAGGTAGAGCGGGGAAAGGAGGGAGGGGACATCCGTCCCTATAACTAGTGGGTATTGTCAGGGTCATGAAAGGTCAGAGCCCTGAGACTACCCTCTTCAGGACAATCTACTGCAGTCCATAAAGTGGCTGACGCTACAAGGAAACTGGGGTCTCTATTACAGTCCCCTTGGGCAAAGGCACAATAGTCATGGTAGGGTCTAGGTCCATTATAGGCATTCATAAAGGCACAGAAATCAGAAGTAGGCTGACCAGTGTGCTGTGGTGGCAGTAGGCAGGATGGCAAATCCTTTAATGCCTCTTCTCTTCTCTGCCAAATAACATCTGTTCTCTGAAAGGAGAGTTCAGTACAGTTCTCTGCACTGGCCCAGAAGTCCAGAAACCCTGAGCCAAGCAAGGCGTCTTAAACAAATGCCCACTGCTGCAGCCCTAGCTGAAACATATGAAGCATCATATACTAGTCTTACAAGATGTTTGCCCACCTGAGTAGCTGCCTCCAGGCTAGGTAAGAGGTCCTGTTTCACTATGCCCTCTGGTAATCCTTGGGCAGCAGCATATGCCTTGCACCACAAAATGTTTTGGTATTTCACCATATAGGCTCAATAGTTAGTGATTCTTAAGCCCAAAGAAGCAGATGCATATATACACTTACCCAGGATGTCTAACATTTTAAATTTCATGCCGGCAGGGCTAGAACTGAGGTGAGTGGGAGCCAGAGAACAGTGGTGCTCGGGTGTCAAAATTGCTGCATCCAACTCAGGTTGAGTGGCATAAGATGCCTTACTAGATGGTGGGAGATAAGTCCTGTCCACTTTCCTGGGAATGGGTGGGACCTCATTAGGCCAGTACCAGGCCGCATATGTTGCATCCTCCAAAACTGGGTAAGTAGAGTATAACCCCAGGAGGGGCCTCCAAGAAGTCAAACAGATCTTGTTTCAAGGAGACTTTCTCCTCCTCCAAGAAACCAATGGTCGCCTGCATGCCTTGCAGCATGGACATAAAGGTGTAGTCCTCTGAGGGCAACTGTGGAGTATAAACTACAGAGTCCTCACTACAGGAAGACAGAGAGGAGTCTGCTTCCATCTGATTGTGAGGTGCCCTGTATCCTTCATCTCGTCCCGGGGAGGGAGATATGCAGTCAAGTGTTGAGGTGTCCACCGGCAATGGCCCACAGCGGCTGCAGTAGCAACGACCGTGGTAAGGGAGGATACACCGTCCCCAACTTGGAAAGCATGTGCATCAATGGATGAAGTATGGGAAGCCTTCCCGATGATGAGACATAGGGTTGGCCACTTAGCTCTGGGAAGTTTTTATAGGACGTCAACGAGAGAAGTATAATAGCAGGTCAATTTTTGAGTGCCTTAGAATGATGAGCCTGAAAAGGCCCCACTGACATGCCCTGTTGATAATGCAATGACAGCAGAACAGCAACAAGGGTGATGGCTGTGGGTGTACTGTCGATGGGACCAGCCCAGTAGCTGGAATGACCAATACAAAAGGATCGTCAGAAAAAAGGGTTAATGGGAGACTCAGTCTTCAGCAACTGTAATTCTATAACACTGGTAGCCTCAGGATTAGCCTGGTTCTCACTCCAGCCTGACCTCATCTACCTAGGGGTATCAGCAGCAGGTTGACAGCTGCTTCCTGTCTAGGGAGTGTGACCCGTGGCATCAACGACTGCACAACCCCAAAAGGTCCGGTTTCATCTATGCCTGATCCCTACCTCCTAGAAATGGTGGTCTGGGGGCCGAGTGCTGCAGCATAGCAACACTTGTGCTAAGTGTTTCGTCGAGTGCAATCCTTGGTGTAGATGACAAGTAATCAACGAGGATGACTGCCCAGTCCCTTGGGATCCGGTTTTGTCTGCACTCGATCCCGTAGAAATGGTGGTCTGGGGGGCTGAGTGCTGTGGCACAGCAACACTTGTGCTATGTGTTTTGTCAACACCCAGTCCCGACCTCATGGAAATGGATGTCTAGGGGGGCTGATGATGGATCAGTCAATGGCACTGGTATAACCACCGACGGGGGCATGTGAGCCACTGTAGAGTTGACGGCAGAGCTCCGGCCAGACCCCACTGTAGATGACTGAGGAACAGTCAGGGTGGTTCCAGTCACCAGCATGAAAACCGGTGGTATCAGAGATAAAGTTAGAAGCACTGGTTCTTTTCGTAGCAGTGAATGGGACCTCTCTTGGGGACACTTCTCTTGTTGATGCTTGTGCTTTTTATGGCATTTCCCAGAGGATTTCTTATCCTGACTCTTCGACAGGTGTTTCTCGAAGCCAACTGTGGGGTCAGACAATGCCATCTGCTGTTGGAGCTGCTTCTTCATGGCTGTGAGTGCTTTCCGCACAAGGAAACTATTGAGGGATCCCTGCCTCTGTCACCTAGTCATGGAATTAAACCTGCAGCAAATGTCGCTGGCCTGAACACTGTGGTTGAGGCCTAGGCAACAGACGCAGGCACTATGTGCATCATCCTTAAAAATATGCTCCCTACTAGGCTGGCCTGCTGGCACAATGGTAACACTACCGCTCTGACTCCGAGGACCCAGGTTCAGGAATGAACCATGGCAGTTGGAGGGCAGGCCAGGGGGATGAGGATCGAGCATCCTATGGACTGCTCTCCTTGGGGGAAGACAGTCGCCGGTACCCAGGTGACCCCCGTGCGATAGCCAGGGGTATGACAGCCGGGACTGCCTCAGTATGGGAGGCGTGTCAGATGTTCAGTGTGCACGCCTCCCGGTGAGAAAATGGAAAAAGGAGGTTCCACTGCTACAGGATGATGGCCGCCCTCACTTTGCAGACCTCACACTGCCAACCAGACTCCTGCTCCTGTTGTACCATTCAATCTCCATTGGGGGAAGGGCCCTGCCTCTGTGGGGTAAGCCAAGGGTGTTCGGGAGTGGGGTAAGTCCCAGGGTGTGTGTCGGGCTGAGTGTGATTGGGCCGATGGGGGCCAGCAGACAAAGAGCTAAAGCATTCTAAATAATTAAAAAAAAAAAAAAATGCTCTCCATAACTGCATAAACAAAACAATATGGATGGTCCTTTCGGCAGCATAGAAAAAGCCAAGGAAGGGAAAGGGCCGAGAATCATTTTTAAGAAAAAGAATAATCTGGCACTGGAGAGAGGGAGCTGTCCACACCTTATATGGACGCTAAGAATGACGTCGTCATGGGAGGCCCCCTTGGTGGACTGCTATCAAACATTTCCATGGGGTTCTAGTGCTGATGCGGTATAGTTCCATAGGTGTGACCTGATGAAAGAGAGATCCCCAAAGAAGATCAGCAGATTATGATAGATGAAGAAATGCCCCATTTAGTCCCATTCTCAAATTCTATTTACTTTCCAAAACTAGCCAGAAGTGAGACCACGAGAATGGAGTGCAGTAAGATACTGAAGAAGAGGCAGTGAACTTGCCCACCTTATGGTGTGTGTATTACTGTCTTTTTTTGTAATCATCATGTATTTACTATAGCTTTTGAACTGAAGATTCAACTGTTTGTGGCATTAGCCAATTACTGTTTAAGTTACTTTGTTCTGGCTGTTTATACTTCAGCCAGCAGAAATGCATATTTCTTTTGCATAAGGTACACCACTTCCTTGCTGTTGGGCCTCCACATGCCTCTTTGTTGTTTGCAAGGTATCACATTTTGCACAACTGCTCATGTTTCACTTTCAGCAATAGGACATTTAATTTTTTGCTCACTTTAGTGTGCCATAATGTTTTGCTCTCACCTATATTTTTTCCCCTAGGATACATGTGGAAAGAAGCTGTTCTTGGCACAGCACGCTTTCCTGGTGAAAACTTCAAACAGTCTCATAACTGTTAGTAATGCCAATTGTATCTTTGTCCGGGATCCCCTTAAATATGAGGCATGAGATTAAATGGGGATATTCCATTGTGTACAATTTCTAAATAAATAACTAATTACACATTTTGCACACAATATTATTGCTATGTCTAACTTTTCCTTCCATCATTGTTTCTGCCGTCTGGGATAAGTAAGAAGTCACTCAGGCAGTACTAATGCAGCAGGGACTAGAATTCTCCACTGAGGGGAAGAAAGTTTATCAAGGGATGCTCAAGCCTTCTCTCGCCCCCCTGCTGCCACATTCCAGGACTGAGGTGTGAACCCAGAGCACTGGTACGGCAATTAGTAGCTTCTCTACTGATGTACTATATGGCCATCTGCTCACCTTTGTTTTTTGAGGGTAAGCTAAGGTATTCTGCCAAAGTAAAGGGGGCTTACAGGGATTGTTCTGAGAGAAGCTGTGTATTATGTAGTTAAAAAAAAGAATGCAATGAGTAGGGAATGAATCAGGATTACATGGGGTCAGTTCATTTCATTAGTGTGTTCGGTTTCTCTGATATTTTTATTGTTCACTGTCAAGTCCAAATGATGCCTTGGCGCCAATATTCATTCACAAATCAAAGGATACTAAGCAGATTTTAGCCTTGTCAGCAGGATGTTACTAGTCATCAATGTCTGGATAATCATCAGATCTCAACCTGTAACTGATTAGCCAACAAGCAGTAAACAGCTTGGTTTACCACATTTAAAAAGGCAATCCATTTTCAAGGCAGTAAGAAATGTCTACTAATTTAAGTGTTTTCACATGCTGTGCTTGCATAGGGCAGAGCAAAACTACTACTACCACTAGTAGTGGAACTGACACGCTTCTCAGCATTTTAAGAATTTTGTCTGACAAAGAAACATGGAATTTATAGACTTAGTTTACCACCCAGCAAAGAG
This sequence comes from Neoceratodus forsteri, assembly GCA_016271365.2. NCBI lineage: Eukaryota > Metazoa > Chordata > Ceratodontiformes > Ceratodontidae > Neoceratodus > Neoceratodus forsteri. The sequence goes on from CM057455.1 coordinate 719,040,011, forward strand.
AAGTGAAATAGCACAGGCACAAAAAGTATTTTAGTCTTTTTAGCTTCCGTCAGAATGTAGTAGTAGTAAATACCTTTATTTTTTTTACAGGATTATAATTATGACTGAAAGCCCTATTTACAAAGTTGTCCTTCAATGAGAGCTCTTTAACTTTCAGTATTTAAAACACTGTTCCTACTGAACTGCAGACCATCCCCCAAAATAAATAAATAATAATAAAAAAATTAGAGTAAAAATTTACAACAAAAAAGGCTGTGTAGAGTGTTCCGATTTTTGTGTGTGTAGTTCCACTGCATCCTTTCCTTTGTTTGCTGTTAGGGCTTTTTTGTAAATTTGCATGCTTGTTTAAAGGCCCTTGGGAATCATACTGCCAGTTATCTTTTATTACCTTTCCTTTTTCCACAATGCCTCCTGTCCCACGTGACTGTGATGTGTTGGAGACCAAGGATTCAGTGAGTGCTGACTTCAAGTGCCCTGTCTGTACTAGCACTGTGCTGTTAAGAGTCTGCTGCTCTGGCTTCAAATAAATAACTCTTTCTAATCCCATCATTTTGTTTTCTAGGTGTATGCTTAGATGTAGCAAGCAGGAGTGACTGTTTTGTTTTTGAAGCATTTCTTTTCATCAGACCAAACACAGCCATAAAAAGACACACACCACCCCAGCTTATCAGTACCACAATTAGTGAAGAATCTAGCCATTTCTTTAAAGACTAGCCCATTCAGTCATCCATCAGGATGTTTGTCAAAGTGTGAATGTAGCCATGATCAGTGCTCATTAAATTTTATTTACTTATTTGGATTCAGAAAATACCTTTGAGTCATACTCATTTACAAAGATTCCACGCCACAGAGATTAGATACAGACAGACATTACTAACGACTGAACAGTGATACAGTTTAGCCTTGTTACAAGGAACTGCAAAGGCTAACATTCAAATGCTAGGGTTACTTAGTACAGGTCTTACACAACACAGGTTAAACTCGGATATGAACCAAAGCTGGACAGACTCAGGTTAGGCTCAAAAGCAGGGAGGGGGGAGTCAGGTCAGTGGAGAAAGGAGGAGTGTAGAGGGAAGAGTTCAGTTGCAGTCACAGGGGTTTGATGTCAGGAGGTGGACCCTAAGGTGGGTTTTGAATGGGTCAAGTCTTAGTTCATTTACAAGAGAGGTGGGTAAGCAGCTCATCCATGAGGGGGCCCTGTAGCTAAAGGACCTTTGGAATTGGGAGGTACGGCAGGAGGGAACTGAGAGGAGATGCTTGTTTGAGCTACGGGTATGCTTAACCTTAACAGCTGGGTGGACTAAAGGCGAGGCGGGGGGGGGGGCAAGGGCAATTCTTTTAGCCATGAGGCAGGTGTGGAACCTGATTCTGTTGTTGAGATTAAGCCAGTTGGTAGCGATATAGAGTGAGCAGGTATGGGTGAGACAGTCACATCCCAGGACGAGGCAGCACGCTTTATTTAGGGAGAGATGGAGTCTAACTAGGGCTGAGGTGTTTGCTGTGCCATAGATAAGCAAGCCATAATCAAGCAGAGAGAGGAACGAGGATGAGACAGCAAGCCTGGGGGGCGTCTGGGGTAAGACAGTTTTTGAAGCGGTGCAACAGCCCCAACCTAACATTGCAGGCCTCAGATAGGTGGTGGATATGATGGTGTAAGTAAAGCGCTGGGTCCAGAGTGTTGCCCAGGCATTTAAAGTAGTCCACTTGCTCCAGAGGGGTCTGACTAGAAGTTAGTACTTGAGGGCAATGCTCCTTCTGGGTGTTCAGATGGTATGACAATAGCATAACTTTGTTTTTTTTATAGCTGAGAATAAGGCGCTGTGCAGAGAACCAGCTTTCAGCACAGCTAAAGGAGGACTGGAGGAAGCGGTGGAGTTGAATGGGGTCAGAGTTGGAGGAAAAGAGGACAGCATCATCCGCGTATAGTAACAGGATGCCGGGGCAGGACTTGGGGAGGGAGTTGAGGAAGAGGCTGAAAAGTAGAGGTCCAAGAATGGACCCCTGTGGGACACCAGAGAGGACAGGCAGTCTATTGGATAAGATGTTACCAATTTTGACCTGCTGGAACCGGTTCGAGAGGTAGTCAGAGAACCACCCCACAGCATCCCGAAAGAAATCCAAGGTGGTTAGTAGACGGGAGTGGTTGACGGTGTCAAATGCCTTTGTGAGGTCTATGAAGACAGCACCAGTGATATGACCCTTGTCCAGAGCAGAGTGGATGTGTGTGGTAAACTCAAGAAGGGCAGTGGTAGTACTGTGCCCTTTACGGAAACAGTGTTGCTGTTTGCAGAGTAGGTTGTATTTGTTGAGGTGATCAGTGAGCTGATCAGATACAATCCTCTCTAAAGCCTTGGAAAGGGGTGGGAGTATGGAGATGGGGCAGTAATTACCGGTAATGGATCGGTCCCCACTTTTAAATATGGGGGTAATGGAGGCAGATTTCCACCTAGAGGGGAATTCACCTTGACATAGGGAGCGGTTTAAAATGTGGGTAAGGGGGTAGAGTACCTCATGAAGGGTGAGCCGAAGAAGCTTCAAATCTAGGGAGTCACTACTATAGGAGGAGTGGTTTAGGGCTTTTTTAAGGTACGGCTCCGTAAACTTGGGAGTAATTCGGCGCAGGTAAAAGGGGAGGGGATGGGGGAGATGGAAGGTGGGTCAAAGAAATTAGGAGGGAGAACATGGTTGAGGTTTGTGAAGGTATTATTGAAGGCTGCAGCAATTCGGGCAGGGTCAGAGGTCAAAGACCCGTCGACCATGACTTGATTAGGAACTGGGTTAGGGTCTTTACCACAGATTTCCTTAATATTGTTCCAGAACTTTGCGCCCCTGAGCCCCAGGAGGAGGTTAAGGAGGATTTATAATACTTGTTCCAAGCCTCTCTGTACTTTTGCCTATTGAGCGGCAAGCCAGTCTACTTGGAGAGTTGCCATAATGAATCTCTAGTCCGCATCAAGGCTAAGAGGCGATCAGTGATCCAAGGCACCAGATTGCCTTTGACAATTCTTTTGGTAAGTGGGGCAAATTTGTTGCATATATTGTTGAAGGACAGGATGAAGAGGTCAAGGGCTCTATCGGGGTCAGGGGTGCAAGTTATGAAGGACCAGTCCATGGTGCTGAGGTGTGCGTTAAGAAGCCCAAGTTTACCAGTGCCAAGTTTACATTGCGCTATTAATTTGGGAGGAGATCTAGGAGCTTTGCATGCCCAGGAACAGAGAACTGGAGAGTGGTCACTAAGGGCATTTGGGAGAACAGTGCCACTAGTGATTTTGTGGGGACGATTGGTGAAAACGAGGTCTAAAAGGGGTACGGCCATCAAGAAATGGAGGGTAATGAGTACCAATGCCCGTAGTCTGGGCAACAAGCTCCCTGAACTGGTGGCCTTGATGGAAAGGGGATGCCTGGATATTGTAGCAGTCACAGAAACATGGTACAGAGAGAACCATGACTGGGATGTTAACATACCAGGGTACACAACCTACAGGAGCAACAGGGAGGGGAGAAGAGGGAGAGGGGAAGGGGGAGGAGGAGTAGCTCTATGTAAGGGAAGGGATAAAAGCAATGGAACAAAAGAGTGAACAGGGAGGAGAGGAGGCACTGTGGGTCACCTGAGAGACTGGAAATGGCACCACAGTCCACACAGGGGTTGTCTACCGACCCCAATATAAGGGGGAGGGAACAGACAAGGATATGATAGAAGGCATCCTTAGGATGGCAGAGAAAAACAGGTTACTCACCTGTAACAATAGTTCAAGGAGTGGTATATGTTGTTCGTCCACACTCTTTGGCATGTCCCCTTCCACTTTAAGATCAGCCGGAAGTCTTCAAGCTGGCTCCTCCCACCCATCCGGATGGTATATACCTCGACTCCGCCCCATGATGCCAAATCTGAGCCCGCTGGAAGCAGCTGTTGTGCATCCGCAGCCGGGGAGGTCGAGTGGGTCTGTGTAGATGAACAACATATACCACTCCTAGAACTACTGTTACAGGTGAGTAACCTGTTTTTCTAGGAGCATGGGTATGTTATTCATCCACATTCTTTGGCAGACTCCTAGCAGTTCTCCGGGAGAAGGGAGGCAAGGCGCACACCCCCTACTTAGGGAACAGAGATTGGAGAACTGAGGCCCCAAAACCAGCATCCCGGCGTGACTCAAGGTCGATGTGGTAGTGGGTAATGAAGGTGTTTGCTAACTTCCAGGTAGCAGCCTGACAGATTTCCTGGATAGGGATGTCCCTGGAAGTAGCCACCGATGCAGCCGTATGGTAGGTAGAATGAGCTCTTATCCCTCTGGGAGGCTCCTTGTCCGCCAACCAATAGCACAGACCTATGCATAATGTGATCCACCTTGCAATAGTCCGTTTTGCTGCAGGTCTGCCAGAAGCGGCTTCAGCATAAGTGACAAACAGCTGGCGAACTTCTCCCGGAATTTCTGCCGTCCTCTGCTTGTAATAGCAGAGGGCTCGCTATGGAGCCTATACTCGGCCTCCGAGGTGTAATTAGGGTACTACACCAGCAGGGTTAACAACTGGTTAAGGTGAAACTCTGACAGCACCTTCAGAAGGAATTTCGGGTGGGGGCGTAGAACAACCTTGTCCCTGTGGAAGACCAGATAAGGGGAGTCCATCGGAAGCCCCTGGTGCTCCCCTGTCCTTCTGGAAGACGTGATAGCCACCAGGAAGGCTGTCTTCCACAAGTGTGACAAGGTACACGTGTGCATTGGTTCGAATGGCTTGCCCATGAGCTTTGCCAATACCAGCAGAAGATCCCACGGATGTGGAGGTTCACGCACCGGAGGCGATATGTGATCCAGGCCTTTAAAAAAGCACCCAACCACTGTCTCCTGTGCCAACGTCAGCTGACCGGCCCACGCCAGGTAAGCAGAGATGGCTGCCAGGTGCACCCTAAGGGTCGATGACCAAAGACCCCGTTTGGACAGAGTCCAAAGGTAGTCGAGAATGTTAGCCACTGGACAGGACAGAGAGTACAGGCCCTTGCCCTGACACCAAATGGAAAACCTTTTCCATTTCAAGGCATAACATTTCCTGGTCGATTCCTTTCTGGATGCCTCCACTATGGTGTAAACATCTTCGGAAAGACCCAAAGCCTGGATCTCTAGCCACTCAGGTACCAGGCTGTGAGGTGCAGGGATTGAAGGTCCGGATGGAATACCTTCCCCTGATTGAGTGATATCAGGTCCGGGCATGCTGGAAGCCGCTCCAGGGGCCTGCAGCTGAGGCTGAGGAAATCTGGATACCAGAACTGGTGCGGCCAGTCTTTGGCTACCACGATCACCTTCGCCTTGTCCCTCCTCACCTTGAGGAGCACCTTGTGGATCTACGGAAATGGAGGGAAGGTGTAGAGGAGGCCTGGGGTCCAAGGCCTCGAGAAGGCATCCCTTGCATCGAGCCCTGCTGAGGGGGGCGGGCATTAAACAGCCCCAGCTTGGTGTTTTCCCTGGAGGCAAACAGGTCCACCATCGGTTTGACCCAGTGGGAGAACAGACTGTAAGCTACCTCTGGATGGAGAGACCACTCGTGAGATGTCTGGCATAAGCGGCTGAGAGCATCCGCCAGATGGTTTGAGGCTCCTGCCACATGGATGGCTAGGAGATCTGCCTCCAATCGGCTCACGATGGTCCAGATGCGGAGCACCTCCTTGCACAGCAGACAGGAGTGCATGCTGCCCTGTTTGTTGAGGTAGTACATGGTCATGGTATTGTCCGTCTGGACTTGAACCACTTGACCCTGGAGCTGAGCAGCGAACGCTGACAATGCCAGTCTGACTGCTATGAGCTCCAACAGGTTGATGGGGAATCAGGATTCCTCGGGGATCCAGAGCCCATGGGCCCTTTTGTCCCCCATGTGGGCTCCCCAGCCCATGACAGAGGCATCGGTCGTGAGGATGGCCACTGGCTCTGGGCAGACAAATGGGATCCCTTCCTGCAAAAGGTCTGGGGCAGTCCACCATTGGAGAGAGTCCCACATCTTCTGGGTCACAGTGATCAGCTGGTCGAAATGACCATGGTGCTGAGTCCACTGGGCAGCCAGCTCCCTTTGGAGGGGCGCATGTGCAACCGGGCCCAATGGACCACTGAGGTGCACGACGTCATGTAACCCAGAAGGTGCAGAAAATCCCGGGCAGGGCGCAATTGCCCAACCAGAAATGATTGGGTAAAGGAAGAAAGAACCTCCACTCTGTCTGTCGGAAGCCCAACTCTGGCTTGACAAGAGTCGAGCTCTGCCCTGATGAAACCCATCACCTGAGAAGGCACGCATTCCGACTTGGCCTTGTTGATCAGGAGGCCGAGCTGAGAGCAGATCTGGAGAGCCAGTTCCCTGGACCTCTCCACCCCCTGTTGGGTGAAACCTGCTAGGAGCCAATCATCTACGTAAGGATAAATCCTGACCCCCCCCCCCACCTGAGATGGGCCACCACCACTGCAATGCATTTGATGAAGGCCCGTGGGGACTACGACAGGCCAACCGGCATGGCTTGGAACCCATATGGAGTCCCTTCAACCCTGAAACGGAGGAACCACTGATGGGATGGACGAATTGGGACGTGAATGAACGTGTCCTGCAGATCCAGTGAACAGAACCACATGTTTCGCTTCCAAGGATGGTATGATCAGGGACCATCCGAAAGGTGCGTGACCTGACATATTGATTCAGGTCATGCAGATCTAGAATGGGGCACCAGCCCCCCGTCCACTTAAACACCAGGAAGTACCTGGAGACAAAGCCTGGGTCTGCTGGAGGATCCGCCACTGGAGCTACAGCCTCCTTGAGGAGGAGTTAAGCAATGTCGTCTCGGACAGCTGACTGAGTTTGAGTAGATACTCTCTCCTCCCGAAAGATGCGGGCTCGGCTTGGAGGGTAGTGCTCGAATTCCAGAGGCAGTCCCTAACCGACCACTTCGAGAACCTACCTGTCCAAAGTGACATTGGACCAGGCGGAAAGGAAGTGGAGGAGCCGGTTCTCCACGGGAGGACCCAGAGCTGAGGTGATGGTAGAGGGGGTTGACAGCCCCCGCCCCATCACTGAGCAGGCTTGGGGGACAAGGCTCCAGGACCTGAACCTTGGCCTCCTTTACGGGCCTGTTGGGGTCCGGGCTTGGGCTGGGGGCACCAAGCTTGAGCCTGCTGCATTTGCTGGTGCTGCTGTCCACCATGAAAGGAGGACTGCTGAGCCGCAGGGGAAGAATGCCAAAAAAGCTTCTTTTTCTTCTGCTGTTCTTGCCGAAGAACCCTTGGCAGAAGTAGCATTCAAGGTGGCAATGGACTGCTTAAGGTGCTGAAGGTGACCGGCCACTCCTGGACCAAACAGGTCGGTCCTTAGGAAGGACACATCAGCTAGTTTGTGCTGGGTATCCGCCGGGAAGAAAGAGAGCCTCGGCCAAGCCCTGCGATAAGAGGCAACTGCGGCAGCCATTGAGCGGGCACAAGAATCCCCAATGTCCAGGGCCAGCTGAAGCTGCTGTTTGGCAACAGCTTGGCCCTGATCCAGGACCTGCTTGACCATGGTCTGCATGTCCGTAGGGAGATGTGGGAGGACTTCATCCAGTGACCCTAGGAGGGCATGAGAGAAGTGTGCCATGATGACGGTCGAATTTGCCTGACGAAGGCCCAAGGAGGAAGCCGCACAGACCTTCCTGGCTGAATGGACCAAAAGCTTGGACTCTTTATCAGGAGGTCGGTCAGTGACAGCAGAACAGCCAGTATGCCTGAACACAGAGGCGGTCACCAGTCTCTCCAACAAAAGGTGCTCTGTGAACCGCGCAAGGGAGCCCATGGGCACCACATACTTGCGGGCCATGCGGGCAGATGGAGCTGGACAAGAGACAGGGTGCTGCCAAAGTTCCAGGGCCGGGCCAACAATAGCCTCAGCCAGAGGAAAAGCCTTCGTCAGGGTATCCCCTCTCTTTTACAGATGTCCATTAGTGGGTACTCCACCTTTTTCTGGATTGGCTCCAGGGGCATCCCTGTGGACTCAGAGATGAGGCGAAGAATGCCCTGAAAAGACGAGGGACCTTCCTCAGTTTCTAAGCCAACAGTTGATTCATCATCACCTGGATGAGAATGCAAGCCAGTGATGTTCGAATCCGAGGAATCCGGATATACTGGCCAACCACACAGGTCATCTTCGACTTGCTGAGGGCGGTCCGGGATGACCGTGACTGACAAATGCTGGGGAAGCCCGGTGTCTGGTCTAGCTTCCTTGGAAGGAGCCCTTCCAACAGGCTGCTTGGGTGGTGGTTCCACCACAATCGGTGGAGAGACCGTTTTGGGCCGAACTGGAGGTTTTACCAACTCTGTGGGCTGGGTAACCAACTTAATCAGCTCCGAAGGAGTTGGCTTTGGCCTAGCAGGCGAAAGTCAGGTAACGGCCAGTGTGGAAGCTGGAGCCGGCTTGTGACCAGTCAAAATCAGCTGTTGCCACATGAGGTCCTCGCAGCGCCGGAGTTTCCACTGGAGCCTCTCCTCATCTGAGGAGGGCAAGGACGACCGATGGCGTAGCCTCTTTTTAGAGCATTTATGGCTCTTCCTCGGCCTTTTGGTCGAGGGGGTCCAAGATCTCGATCGAGATTGGACAGGCCAACTCGGTCGCTCAGGAGACATCGGCGGGACCGGTGATTTCCCAGGATCAGGGACCACGTCTTTGATGGGAGTCCCAGCAGGCTGGGTCTTGTCATCTGGGAAGACCAAGTTAGGAGTTCGATCGAGGGAATCATCGACCGGAGTCGGCGATAACGGATCGATCGGATCGATGACGATCTCAACATCATCAATCGACAGTTCGGTCGACTGACCAGACGGCAAAGCCGAGAAGCCAGCGACTGAGGACGAGATCACATGTTCCTGGGATTGAGATCTCTCCCACTCCCAAGAACGTCTCCGTTGAGATGAAGATGATCCCGGATCCTTCTCCCGCTTACAGGATCAAGAGGCGTGCAAGCCCGCAGGTGCCTCTCCCTTGGTAGGGAGAGACTGGCACAACTCTCGGAAGGAACCCGAGAAGGTGGAGCCCAGGTTGAGTAGAACGAAGAAGCTCCAAGAAGACTCTGCAGCAGGAGCCACTTACTCCTCGAACGCTTGCATGCATTCCAATTGCTCGGCAGATCCCGCAGCCGTGGAAACTGCCCACCGAGCCTCCTTGGATTTCACCAGAGGGTTCCTTTACTCCGGTCTCCCCAGCTTCAAGCAAGCAAGATGGTCGTCGAGGATGCTGGGATGAAGGGCGAGACACATATTGCATTTCGAAGTGTCAGGGTCGAAACCGAGGCAATAGATGCACATGGAGTGGGGATCAGTGCGTGACATTTTCTAGCTGCAAGGGCACCGATGAAATCCGGGGGAAGACATGGCTTCCATAATCAAAGCGCTAAACTTGCGATCATTAATGCGAACCATGCAAATTTTCAGAACAACTGAAGGTTTGAAAGCCAGGGCCTACAAAATGCGTGAGCATGAAGGAGACAACCTGAATCTTCCAGCGGAAAGGAAAATATGGTGTCATGGAGCACAGCCGAGGTATATACCACCTGGGAGGGTGGGAGGAGCCAGCTTGAAGACTTCTGGCTGATCTTAAAGTGGAAGGGGACATGCCAAAGAGTGTGGATGAACAACATATCCACGCTCCCAGAAAGGGGAGATACTGTTGATGGGGACCTGAATATGCCAGATGTTAACTGGAGCACCTTTGCTGCAGCCACATGCAAGAGCAGGGCCATTTTTGATGCCCTACAGGTGGCATGCTTCAGACAGTTAGTTTTGGAACCCACTCATGAGGGAGCAATCATAGACCTCGCACTCTCTAATGGGGACAGTGAGAGGATCTCAGATATAGAAGTGGGTGTGGCACATGGACAGCTGGTTCTGATTTTAATATGATATTTTTTCTGCAATATAAAATATGTAAGGGAGTGTCTGTCAGGAGAAACTACTGTCTTGCTGAAATTGACACATTAACCCCGGATAAGTTCAAAGGACAGGACGTAGGTTAAACTACAGATATCTGAGGTGCAATTACCTTGTCAATTTGCTTTGAAGCCAGGAACTAAAATATCCATTTATGACATCCTCAGGGAAATCCTTTGATTTGCACTAGATGTCATGATATAAAGGGGCATATGTATGTGTTTCGTGTGTCTTCCAAGGAAGACAGCTAATTACATCAAAGAGACTTTGATGTCTGTGGGAAGCAGGTCTCAGACTAAATTGGGAAGACCAATATGCATTTGCTTGGGGTATCAAGTGAATTACATCTGTGTGAAGCAGATCACAGACTGGTTTGGGGGAAGTCACATGAAGAGAGGAGATTCATTGATGTCACCAATATTTTTTTAAATATCATATTAGGACATCCTGTGTTATAACATATAAATTTTAATACACCAAGACGGAGTTAGGTGACCTCAGAGAGAAGGCCGTCTCAAAACTGCTTTTAAGTATACTGAGCAGACCTTAGACAGAGTGAGACATTCATTTTCTGACTGAGCAAGAGGAACATCAAAGCACTGAAAGATTAAGAAAGTAAGGATATATTAGATAAGACCAGTCTGAGTTTATGAGTTGTAGGAATTTGCACTTTGAAACCTGTTTTGTTTTTAAGACTGTATGTGTTGGGATATCTTGTTCTGTATTTACTGTTTTCCTATTTTTATCTATTTTAAAGTAAAGATACAGGTTTTAAAATGAGAAACTGCCTGGTGTGCCTTGAAACTTCTTTTTTATAAGTGAAGCTTAGATGGTTACAGTTGACACTGTGCATGAGCTTATTGTGGTACCAAACTGGGAAACAGGTAAGAGTTCTCTAGGTCTTGCATAGCGTTCTAAGGGTTCATTTTGTAATACCTGGTCAGGTGCCCGTAGGCAAAGATATCTGGCCCCTTGAAGACAGAATTATCTGAGCCTGACAACTGGGTACGCTAACAAGAGGTTATCAGTTTGAATCCCTCCAGAAGTTGGGACAAAAGGTGACTCGAACCCACAAAACAGACAAGAGGGTTACCTTGTTCTGTTCACAATTCTACACTAAGAGGTTGGCACTTTGGGAGTAGAGCGCTGACCTGCTGAGTGGGGTTGTGACAGATTGGTTGGCAGTGGTGGCATATAAAGTTTGGTGGTATAAGCTTTATTGTTCAGTGTGTCAGCTTGAGACTGTTCAGCTCACTTGGAAAAAAGAAAGGCAGTGCTTTATTTCAAAAGGAAACAGAACTACATCCCTTGGCTTACATTCAGGTTCCTACCCATTTTATTTTTTTTTCTAAAGTGCCAGACAGAGTAGCAGTAGTCAGGGAAGGAGATGGCTTCTGACTACAGCAGGCACATTTTAGATTACTTAAAGCAGTTGTGCGGGGACAGAGGAGTCCCGTTCGATGTGACAGCCAAAAAGCAGAACCTCATAGATGCCCTAATGGTAGCAGATACCCAGAGCAGCGAGTCACGGACTGTGACTGGAAATGACCAAACCTCGAGTGTGGCAGGGCTAGCAGCCAGTGCAGTGTCCAGATCCAATGAGGAGGGCAACAGGGCCACTGTCAGTGAAGGGCCACCGCCACAGGGGAAGGTCACCAGTATCCGGAATCCAGAGGTACTCAGGCTGCAAATTGAGTTGCGCAGGATGGAGCTGTAGTTCCAGGAGAAGAGGGAGCAAGAGAAGCGAGAGGCGGACTGTGAGGCAGAGCGGGAGGCAGACTGTAAGGAGCATGAGTGCCAGCGAGCTGCAGAGGAGAAGAGAGAATGAGAACGCCGTGACGCTGAATGTGCAGAGCAGGAGCGCCAGAGGTAACACGAACTGGAGAAGATACGACTCCAACCAGCGGCACCAGAGCAGGTAAGTGTCTTGGGTTTAACTGAGACTGCAGGACTGGGTTACAAATTGAATTCCAAATTAATAGCCAAATTTAAAGAGGGGGAGGATATGGATGCCTTTTTAAATTCTTTTGAAAAAGTTTGTATTCAGGCTAAAATTCCTAGAGAGTCCTGGAGCTTCCAGCTATCCCCGCTACTTACTGGGAAAGCTCGGGATGCACTGGGTCAAATGGACAATGAGGACAACAATGATTACAGTAAGCTAAAAGCTGCACTGTTAAAAAAGTTTGAATTAACTGCTGAACCATACAGAGTTAAATTCCGTAAGCTCAGGAGAAGCCCTGATATGAGCTACGAGGTGCTAGCCACGAAACAACGCCAGTTTTTAAAACGTTAGTGGGAAGGAATTGAGGCAAACTCTGTTGATAAAATTGAAAATGTGATTTTATTAGAACAGTTTTATTGGGCATGCTCAGTCGAACTAAAAACCTGGCTAGAGGACCGAGATCCCAAAACAGTGCAAGAGCCTGCTGAACTCTTGGACCACTATGCCAAGAGCAGACCTGCTCTGAAAGCGAATGGGTTGGGCATGGCAGCGCAGAAAGGGAAAAGCCCACCTTCAGGACAGCTAAAACCCTCACTGCATCCACCGAAACCCCAGGTTTCAGAGAAAAGATTTATCTGAGAGAAGAAGTGAATGTTGGTTATGTAAAGAAACTGGGCATATTGCCAGCCAGTGTCCCAAAAAAGGACAGCAATAATACACAGAATGGCACCAGAAATAAGTGGGTTGTTTGTGTGTCCCTGGAAGCATGCCAGTGAACATGAGGGAACACATGCACCCAGTCATAGTAAATGGTGTGCAGATGCAGGGGTTAAGGGACACAAGGGCATCCCTGACCTTGGTAAAGGGGGATCTAGTACAGCCTGGTCAGCTTAAACCCAATAAATATGTTACTGTCCAAGGGTTCACTGGTGAAGAGAAAACATTGCCACTGGCCAGTGTTCTCGTGGACTGGGGTGAAACAGGGGAACTGTGCAACAGATGGCTGTAGCCAAAACATTAGCAGTGGATGTGATCCTGGGTAACAATCTCCAGCAGGGGATGGTATGTGCAGTTACCAGTAGCCAAGCAGCAAGGGAAAATTGTAGTTCCCTGAACCCCACAGAAAACATTGTGGAAACCACTGAGAGGCTGGTTCCCCAGGAAGCAGGGAGGGAAGTCAGAATAGCAAGGGCCCAAACTGAGGAAAAGACAGCCAACTCGGTTAAGAAAGGGGATCAGATCTTTTATAGGTACATTAGGGAGTGTAAAAAGACTAAGGGAGGGATAGTGAGGCTGAACAGAATGGATGGTGGGTGAGCAGAGAGGGACAGTGAAAAAGCAGGAACACTTAACAAATACTTCTGCTCAGTATTCACAAAAGAGGAGGAGGGGGAGGTGCCTAATCCAATTAACAGAAGCACTCTGGATAGGGGGTTCGATCCCAGTCCTTTCACAGAAGAAAGGGTTCTGAAAGAACTTCTAAAACTGAAGGTGGACAAAGCAATGGGGCCTGACGGAATTCACCCCAGAATCCTAAAAGAATTAAGGGGAGAACTAGTGACACCACTGACTACCCTTTTTAACACATCATGGGAGGATGGTGTGGTACCTGAGGACTGGGGGAAGGTGGATGTGATTCCCCTTCACAAAAGTGGGAGCAAGACAGAGGCAGTAAACTACAGACCTGTCAGTTTGACCTCTGTGGTAGGAAAAGTGATGGAATCACTTCTGAAGGAAGGAATTGTTGAGTACCTTGAGGCCAGTGGGGCACAGGACCCAATGCAGCATGGGTTCGCAGTGGGAAGGTCATTTTCAGATGAATCTAATTGATTTCTTTGACTGGGTGACCAAAGTAGTAGACCAGGGAGGGGCTGTGGACATGGCTTACCTAGACTTTAGCAAGGCATTTGACACAATTCAACACAAAAGATTAATAATCAAATTAACCAGCCTGGGAGTGGGTCCCAGGGTGGTAGCCTGGGTAAAACATTGGCTGGACAATAGGACACAGAAGGCAATTGTAAATGGAGTCCACTCTGAAGAAAGAGGGGTTACTAGTGGGGTACCGCAGGGTTCAGTACTGGGTCCAGTCCTTTTTAATGTCTTTATAAGTGACATTGCAGAGGGACCGGAAGGAAAAGTATGCCTCTTTGCAAATGACACAAAGATCTGCAACAGGATTGATACACAAAGAGGCATGGAAAGGATGAGAAGGGACTTGGCAAGGTTGGAGGAATGGTCAGAAGTAAGGAAGCTTGGATTCAGTGCAAAGAAGTGCAAAATAATGCACCTGGGAAACAAAATCCCAGGGGAAGATTACACAATGGCGGGAGGTAGCAACAACAACAAAAATGGAAAGGGACCTGGGGGTAACCATATCAGATTACCTTAAAGTTAGCAAACAATGTGAGAAAGCAGTAGGGAGGGCTGGGGGGATACTGGGATGTATAGGGAGAGGCATCACCAGCATAAAACAGGAAGTTGTTATCCCTCTGCACAGACAGTTGGTGAGACCCCATCTGGAGTACTGCGTCCAGTTCTGGAGACCCCATCTCCGCAAAGACTTAGACAGGATGGAGGTAGTCCAGAGGAGGGCAACAAAAATTGTGCAGGGTCTGCAAGAGAAGCCATACGAGGAGAGACTATAAGAGCTTAATATGTATACCCTTGAGGAAAGGAAGCGGGCGGGGGACATGATAGAAACTTTTAAGTACCTCAGTGGAATCAACAAAGTCCAAGAGGGTAGTATCTTTCAGAAAAACAGGTGTGCAAGAACAAGGGGACACAATTTGAAGATAGAGGAGGACGGCTCAGGGGCAATGTGAGGAAGTTTTTTTTCACAGAGAGGGTGGTGGACGCGTGGAACAGCCTTCCTGAGGAGGTTGTGGGGTCTAAAAGTGTGGGAGAATTCAAGAATGCATGGGACAGACATAAGGCAATTCTTATGGGGGGTAGGAAGAAATAGGCTGTTGGTTAACTAGGATCTGCAGCATATCCAGTAGGTGGGGAAATGGGCAGATTAGGTGGTCCAAGCAGTCCTTATCTGCCGTCTAAGTCTATGTTTCTATGTAACAGACAGGAAGACCCAGTACGCGGGTCAAGGTGGGTGGGGGATGTGACAATTTGGGATAGGGATAAACAAGAAGAGGCACTTAAAAGAACAGTTCTGCTGCAGACATGACACAAAATATGTTTACACACAGTCACTACGTTCTTACCTGAAGCCTGCTCTGGTCCAGTTTGATCTCCTGATGTGCATCACAAGTGCATTTGTCTACGTGGATCTAACCAAGGCTTTCAACACGGTCAGTCACGAGCTTCTACTTCATGTCCTCCCAAAACTAAATGTGGTCCCTGAGACTACGGCCTGGTTCAAGGATTACCTCTCAGGCCATGCACAGCAAGTCAGGATAAACACCACCCTCTCCACCCCCAAAACAGTTTGCTCTGGGGTCCCACAGGGGTCAATTCTGGGCCCACTGCTGTTCACCCTCTTTCTAAACTCCTCCCTAAGGCATGCAGCGGCCATTTGCTCCTTCACGCCGATGACTGTTCTGCTTTGGAAACACCACCCCGACCGCCTCCAACAGGCTCTTTCAAAGTCATTTCTGGGAACTAGAGACCTGGTTCACTGAACACCGCCTAATTACCAACTATAATAAAACTAAGTCCATGATTTTTGCGCACCGCCAAAGCCCTCATAGTCAGTCTGCTCTCCATATCAAGAACATACTAGGTGCCCCTCTGGAACACGTTACCAACTTCAAATACCTAGGTGTCACACTAGACACCTCCCTCTCCTACCAGAGGCATATCCAAATTCTCTCCTCCGCTATCAACACTAGAGTGGGCATCCTGTATAGGTTCAAGCACTGCTTACCCGCACAGGCCATGCAGCTTGCAGTCACCTCCTCCATCCTCTCCCTAGTGGACTACAGGATTACTATATACGACTCTGCAGAACCCACCTCGCTTAACAGTATAAACACTGCCTTTAATAAAGCCTGCCGCCTAGTCACAGGCTGTGATAGACTAACCCACACCTGTGATCTTTATGCTTTGACTGGTTGGCTAAATTTCCAACAAAGATTACAGTACCACACCTGCATCCTCGCAAAAAAGATACACCTTCACCTAGCCCCTGTCAGCCTTTTCCCCTTAATCAGTACAGCACCCCACAGATGCAATACAAGGCTTGCTGCAAGCTCTTCTTTTCTGGTCCCCCTATGTAGAACTTCCCTGGGGCAAAGATCCTTCCGCTACCGAGCCCCTCTCTGGCTCAATGCATTACCACACTCACTCTCACAGACCCACAGCATCTCTCTATTTAAAACAGGCCTCAAGGCTCATCTTCTTGAGAGAGCTAAATGTGACTGTGGCTAACATTGCCCACCCAGTTGTGTGCTCACCCACCCCCCCCCCACCCCATTCTTGGCTCAGGTCTCAAGGCCCCATGTATTTCACCAAACAAATCCCTGGCCTGGGACACCAAGATTGCTGCCTAATTGCCCTCACCGGTATATAAGTTTTGCCTGGACTGCTCCTCAGTTCAGTAACTGTAAATACTGCCTGTTTATGTATGTCCTCTACTGTATTTGTTTACCCTCCACTCCCTGTAACCGACGTGGAGCCTTTGCAAAAGAGTCTGTGACTCAAAGGTTTGTAATTCCGATTGTATTCCAATAAATTGAAAATTGAAAATTTACATGACCCTTCTTAGCGCCGATACAAGTCATGCTAAGCGGGGCCATGAGTTTAAGGGGTGGGTGTTCCATTCTTGCCCTCATCAGCCTAGTGCACCCAAAAGACTGCCTCTCAACATTTGAGCGAGCAGTGCAGCCTGTCTACGTGGCTGCTTACACTGCTCACTCAAGAACACATCCCCTACACTGCTGTGGCTCAGGGAGCAGCAAAGTGAGAGACTTACCACAATGGAGTAAGTGTCCACACTGCTACACTTGCACCACAGCAACCCAAGCACTTGGGTTGTTGTGATGCAGGTGTGGCAGTGTAAATGAGTCTTAAATCATCACTCACTGAATCAATTGTCTCTAATGCAGCACTGTCAAGTAGGTCAGCTGGAGTACAGCAGGATGTGGTCATGTGATTCAGACAGACCAATTGCCGCCTAGCAGGAAGTGACAGGAAGACTATAAAGGAAGTCACTCCTAATGCGTCCCTACACACGCTCGTGTCCCAGCTAGTGAGTGGGACAGCACAGGATTGGAACAGGTATAAGACTGGCATCTTAGGCAGTGGCAGACATCAGCAGGAGGAGGCTGAGAAGCAGAGGACTCTGCCAGTTGACTAAGGTAAGACACCTGTTCACTCCTGGGAGGGGCAGAAGGTAACAAGTAAGCCTAAACCGGGAACAGGAGCAATATCCTATCCAGGACAGGTATACAAAGAGGAATAACAAGCAGCAAAAAAAGTAAAACTGAAAACACCCCATCAGGGGAAAAGGGTACTCAATGAATGAGTGAAAACAAAAGGGCAGGCCAAAACTAGGAATAGGAGCACAAGCAGCACCCTGTCTAGGTTAGGTGTACAAAAGGGTATAACAAACAACAAAAGGGAAGAACTATAAACATCCCATCAAGGTATTTCCAAATAACACAGAGATTAGGAATTGAGAATGTTTGGAGTGGTGCAGTGCAGTCACTACAGGCAATAGTTTTCAGAGAAACCTTCTGGAGACTGAGATGCTGCCCCATCTACATGCACCTCTCTGGGTAGAAGGGGGAGGCTGCTAGACTCCTGGCTGAGTTGGCTAGGATTTGAAGGACCTTCTCCTCCACCAACGGGCCACAAGGGCTGCCACTGTTACCTCAGAAGATGCCAGAGAAAAGGAACAGCTGGACTATGGTAGGCTCTGGAAGGGTGGGGATGGTAGGCTCTGGAAGTGGGTGGTGGGTCGGAGGCATGTTCCTCAGTTGGTATCACTACAAAATTCCTATGCTGCACTGGCAGAGTGGGACTGTCAGGAGGAGGCACCCGTGGCTGTGGCCAGGGAAGATGTGGGGATCTTCCGTAGTGGAGATCCCAAAGACAGTGGGAGAGGATCCCAGAGGAGGAGGAGGAAGCAATTTTTGGTGGGGGACTCAACTGTCAAGTGGACAGACCTGGGAATAGGAAGGAGGGTGGAGAGGGAGGTCAGATGCCTATGTGGTGCCACAGTGCAGAATGGAAGTGGATCCTGGGGACTGCTAGGGAAGCAGAACAGAAAGAGAAGCTGGATGTCATTGTCCATCTGGGGAACAATGACCTGGCTATGGATGGGATGGAGATAGTACAGGGGGAGTTTATGGAGCTGGTGAGTGGACAAAGACAAGCAGCATGTTCAGTGACTTTCTCTAAGGTGCTGCCTGTCTGTGAGAGCAGGAAGGAGAAGGAGCTCCACAAAAGGAGCTTCAACTCATGGTTGAAGGAATGGTGCAGAGGGGAGGCATATTCAGCTACACTAGGGACTGGGAGTCCACTTGGATGGAAAAGGACTATACAGGGGTGATGGTCTGCATCTGTCCAGGAGTGGAGCTGCAGTCCTCAGTGAACAGTTTAAATGTTACTTTGAACAATTAAATTAGCTGAGGTTGGGGTGGCAGAATAAATCTGGGGATGTAGAAACTGCTCCCCACCCCCACAGGCTGAAGTAGAGAGCAGGGAAAACTCTAGGGGAGAGGACACCCCCTCCAGAGTACAAATTAATAATGGAAGCAGGGGGGACAGAAATGAAGGTGGATGGGATCAGGAGCATTAAAAAGAGGGGGGGAAGCAGGGGCAAAAAGGAAGAAAAGGGATTAAAAAGCCGAGTGCTGATTAAAACATGGAAGGCCATTTGTGTCAATGCTGAAAGTCTAGGAAATAAGATTCCGGACCTAGAGGCCATCACGACAGAAGCCAAACTGGATATTGTGGCCATTATCAAACCATGACTGGAACCTTGGCCATACCAGGCTATACCTTATTTAGGAAAGATAGGTTGGGAAGGAAGGTGGAGGGGTTACTTTATGTGAGGAAAGCATAAAAGCAATAGAGATACAGGGAATATGGAGTGAGGGCAGAGGTACCGTGGGTAAACCTGGAGATGGGGAATGTAGCCACAGTTCACACTAGCGTGATCTACAGATCTCAAACACAGGGGGAGGACCTAGATATGGTACTGGTGGAGGCCATTACCAAACTGGCAGAAAAGGGGCAGGTGCTGCTGGTGGGGGACTTCAATATGCTGAATGTAGATTGCAACCTCCCAGCTGCAGCTTCAGCTAGAAGCAGTGAAATCCAGGACTCCCTGCAGAGGGTGTTCAACGGGTAACTAGTCAGTGAACCCACTCATGATGGGGCACTACTGGACCTGGTACTCACTAACAGGGACAGTGTTATGGACATATGGGCTGGCAGTATAGCCTCGAGGTTAGAGGAACGAGGTATGAACGAGCTTGATACATCCAGCAGACCAGACCCGAGTTTGATTCTCACAACCTCCACTTGCATACTGTGCAACTCTGAGCAAGTCACTTAACCGTCCAGTGCTCCCAGGTCGCCCCTGAAAACAGGCACTTGTGCCTATTGGGCCTTACCCGGTTACCAAAGACTAAAATAAAAAATTAAAAAATAGATAAATAAGGTGAGAGAACACCTGGGGACCAGTGATCACCATACAGTGTGGTTCAATATAAGGACAGCTGCTGAATTGAACCACACAAGAGCGAGGGTCCTGGACTTCAGGAGGGCAGATTTTATAAAGATGGCTGAATGCCTCAGGGATGATCTGGCCAGGGTGGGGGGTGCAGAAACAGTGGGCAAAGCTACAACAGGGCATAGCTAAGGCGACAAACCTCTGCATCAAGCAAATGAGCAAAAGCAAGAGAAAAAGAGACTGCTATGGTTCTCGAAAGAGGCTGTTGAAGAATAAAGGCTTAAAGGGTTGCATTCAGAAGGTATAAGGAGATGCAAGGGAGGAAGACAGGGAGATGTATCAGGGAAAACAGAGGGGAAGCAGGGAAAGCAGTAAGTAGCACAAAGGCACAAACTGAGGAGAGAATAACCCAGGCAGTAACAAAAGGGGACAATACATTTTTTAAGTATGTAAGCAAAAAGAATACCACCAGGGAGGGATGGTAAGGTTAAAAAGGGAAGGTGACTGGGAAGAGGGAGACCAGAAAAAGGCAAACATCCTGAACAAATGCTTCTGCTCAGTAGTCACAGTGGAAGCAGAAGGGGAGAGACCACAAAAAAAAGTAACTGGAGCTATGGGGGGCGGGGGGGTGTACACTAGTCGTTTTTAGGAAGAGACAGACCTGAAGGGACTCACTAACCTGAAAGTGAAGAAAGCAATGGAGCCACATGGAGTACATTCAAGGGTACTGAGGGAGCTCAAGGAGGTACTGGCTGTACCTTCAACAGTCCTGTTTTAACAGCTCGCTGGAAGAGGGGAGTGTTTCCAAAAGACTGAAATAGGGCACATGTAGTCCCACTTCACAAAAGTGGTAGTGGGGAGGAGGTTGGCAATTATGAGATAGTCAACTTGACATCGTTGGTGGGAATGTTAAAGGAAACACTGTCAAAGGGAGGCTTCCGGTGATGTCAGCAACCTGAATGGCAGCATAAACTAGCGAGCCTCCCGACCCAACATATTATCGATAGGCATCTACAGTTTTTAAAAATGCATTCGCTGGCTAAAATGATGAGGTCGAAAGCAGGGTCGACCAGGAATACACAGACCCCGGCCCAAAAGCTACAACTCCTATTACAGGGAGAAAAAATGCCACGAACAACAGGGCCTACTGAAGAAGAAGACACTATGGCACTGGGACCGGGCCAGATGATGAATACCCGCAGCTAGTAGCCTCGATCATGCAGACAGCAAGAACAGTACAAAAAATAGACACCTCACTGACGGAATTAAGAGCCAACATAAGGAAAATCGAGCACAGAACAGATAAGCTGGAGCTGGGTTTTACAACAGTCATGGAGCAAGCGGACCGCCACGATCGTCTCTTACTGTTCTTGATGGCCAGGGAGAGGGAGCTATGAGCCAAGCTAGATAACATTGAAGGAAGGAGCAGGTGACAAAACCTCTGGATATATGGTATCCCTGAGGGAGCTGAGGAGGGAACCACAGATGCAATTACCTTCCTGCAAAAGATATTGAGGGAATCATTAAAATTACCTCCAGATTCTGACGTCTCCATGGACCGTGCGCATCGCTCCCTGACCCAGCGCCCCTCGGGTCCTGACTCTCGCCCAAGATCTTTCGTAGTGAGGATGACTAATTACAATTGGAAAGAAGAAATACTTAGGAGAGCGTGGAGGTTGAAGAAAATTATGTTTGGATCACACCACATTACAATAGATAATGATTACACTGCGGGGGTTCAGGAGGTGCGTCGTACCATGTGGCCTATTTTAAAGCAGCTCAGGTCCCGAAACTTAAAGGCACAGATGCTATTTCCCACGTGCCTTCGGGTGGAAACTAAACAAGGCACAAAAGTCTTCGAAGATTTACTGGAAGCCAAGAATTTTCTGGAGGAGACCGGAATATCAGTTCCTGGACTGGAGAAAGAGCGAATGGAGAAGCAGTTGCGGCATTCAGCCTGGTCGGTGGCGCGCAAAGGGCTGACCCGCCATTCCCAGCCGCACTCCACTAACCTACGAGCAAACATCACAGCACTGCTAAAGCCCTACGTTTCTGCGGCGCAGCTGGCCGGGATCGCCTCACAAGATGCCACAGTATCAGAGGCACAAGACCAGATGACAACCCCCCTGTCAAGCAGTACCTCCATAGACTGAGAGGGCAATCACAAGCTTTGTGGTTACACCATAATATGAACACTCGCTGTCGTGGCCTTACTGAATGGGACTTAATTGAAGGTAACAGCAGCAATGGATATGTAGTTGGACTCGGGTCTAAAACTAAGGGAGGTAAAGGGGTTGTGGCTGCAGGGGGGAGGCGGCCTAGAGAGGGCTGCTGCTGAGTTATGGGGGGTTCCGGGGCATGGGGGGGGGGATTCCTTTCCCTCCCACACATGTCCTGAACAGAGTTCTGAAGGGATGCCGGAAAGGATGTGGACATTTAAAGGACATAAGAATGCAATATAAATGAATGTAACAGCCTTGTTTCAAGCTGTAAAGGTTTAACAAAAAAAAGGGGGGGAAAAAAGTAAAAAACACGGGGGAGATCTGAAGACAACATGCTTGCAATGCTATAAATCGAATTAGGATACATAAGCATTCAGCTGGCAGGACATAGATTTTGTTGTCTTTCTCCTCTCTCCTTCTAGTACCTTAATTGGGCGGGGGTTAAAAGATGATTGCCTTAATGTTAAATGGATTGGAGAAAGGTGGACCTCTCTGAATTGAGTTAAGTAAGGGGTTGGGGGTGAGGAATGGCTCAGAAGATCAGGGTTTAAAATGACCACCTTTTGCTTACTGGCTCTGCTGACGTCAGTATTACCTCTGAGCCTTGGGTTGAGACCCAAAAGTGATGCTCTAAGGAGGTTTAGCCCACAACACCATACAGGGCAAAGTGTCCCAAATGAGACACGGATCGGTCCAACCGCATGGGGATGGACTGACCTAGGAAGTTTGGGTATCCAAGAAGGATACATCATAACCCCTCTGCAATATTTCCAACAGAAAAGAAGACTGCATAATAAAAGAGAGGCAGAGGGAGAGATATCTTGTAATTGTTTAAAGATGTTCATTTATAAGGTTCCGAAAGTTGCTGTTTATATGTTGATGGATTCTTGGTTACACATTGTTAAAAGGATAATATCCCCACTCGGGGGTGGGGGGGGGGAGAGGTAGAGTATTATACGTTTTTATTTATATTCAGGCTGGTTGGTGGTTGAGAACCAGCAAGTTTTTGTTATACAATAGACATAACGAATGGCACAGAGATTGTAGCAGACAAGTACATACTGACAGTAGAGTGAAGAAGGAGGGACAGAGAGCAATTTTAAAGCAGAGAGAGGATGAAATGAATGAAGAGGTGAAGGTTACATCTATTAAAAATACAAGGGGGAAGAGAACACTGAATAAGGCTGAAAATTTAAATTATGGCTAAAGTCAAATCTAAAATATTATCTTATAATGTCAATGGTATAAACCACCCTATTAAAAGAAAACAACTTCAAAAATTCCTAAGAAACCAGAAATGTGAGATACAATTCCTACAGGAGACACACCTATCCCCTAAAGAAGCTCTAAAGTTAAGAAGCAGGGAGTTTCCGACTATCTATCATGCATCCCTCACAAATGGGAGAAAGAGAGGTGTTGGGAAACTTTTGTCGGCCTGCCTCCCATTTGAGGAAGAAGAGGTAATAGTGGATGAAGGGGCACGGTATGTGCTGGTCGTGGGAAGGGTCCAAGATTTACAGGTCACTTTATTGAATGTGTATGCTCCCCTACGCTCACCTATAACTTTTTTTTGCAGAACTGTTCAAGCTACTGTCGGAAAGGGCAAAGGGAGTGGTAATTGCAGGGGGGGACGGGGACTGGAATGTTGTTATGAACAGATCCCTGGATACTACTTCAAGCATCCTGGCACCTAATGGGAGGATCTCCAAGCCGCTGAAAAGGCTCATGAGGGACATGGGTTTGATAGACATATGGAGGGAGAAGTACCCACTAGCGCGGGACTTCACGTACTATTCCCCAAGATACAAAATTTTCTCAATACTGAATATGTTTCTCACATATGGTAGGGACCTGTTGGTGTTTGAGTCTGTGGGTGGGCACCGAAAGTTTATCAGACCACCAGCCTATATATGCGGAAATTGATCTGCAGCTCCCTAAAAAGCCAACACAATGGAGGTTAAATGTTAGCCTGCTTAGGGATGAAAAGGTGAGAAAAGAGATTAGGGAGATAATAAAGCAGACCATTCAATTGAATGACGGCCCGGATACTACACCTCAAATTTTGTGAGATACGGTTAAAACAATGATCAGGGGGAGGCTGATTTCAATAGCCACATATAAAAAGAGGGAAAGGGGTAAACAAAGAGAACAGTTAACTACGGAACTTAGAGCCTTAGAAGGGCAACAGAAGTTAAAATTTTGTAGAAACAGAGAAAAGGAGATAAAGGAACTTAAGGTAAAACTTCAGAAACTGCAGTTATTAGAGACTGAAAAAGCCCTGTTATATACAAAGCAGTCCTAC
This sequence comes from Neoceratodus forsteri, assembly GCA_016271365.2. NCBI lineage: Eukaryota > Metazoa > Chordata > Ceratodontiformes > Ceratodontidae > Neoceratodus > Neoceratodus forsteri. Next base: position 719,064,030 of record CM057455.1, read on the forward strand.
TACGAGGGGGGACCAAGGGCCACTTGATTTTTAGCATACCGGCTGAAGCAACAGTCTGCCCGGGCACATGTTACAGGCCTCCGAAATCCGAACACAGGGCACATCTCATATAAATGGGAACAAATAGCAGATACGCTAGTTACATACTATAAACAACTGTATCACCCCCAACCAGACCCGTGCCCAGAGGAAGCCTGGAAATTTTTAGAAGCTTTAAAGTTTTCTAGGCTTACGGAGATCCAAAGGCAAACATTGGAACACCCAATCACCCAACAGGAGATCCTCAGTACAGTTGGGGATCTTAAAGTAGGTAAATGCCCGGGACCAGATGGGTTCGGAGGGGAATTATATAAAATGTTTGTAGCAGATATAGTCCCCATATTAAAAACTGTCTACAATCTGGTATGGTTGGAAGGCGAGGCGGTCCCTCCCTCATGGAACTCCACTACCACAACTGTGATTCCGAAAGAAGGTAAAGATCCGAAAGATTGCGGCTCGTATAGACCAATTTCACTTCTTAATGTAGATTATAAAATCTTCACGGCCATAATAGCCAAAAGACTCCAGTCCTTTCTTACAAACTTAATCCACCCAGATCAAACAGGTTTTATAGAGGGCAGGCAGGCCCCTGAAAGTGTCAGACAGACCATAAATATAATTGACACTATTAACAAAAAACATACTCCCACCTGCATCATGAGTCTAGACGCAGAAAAAATGTTTGACAAAGTCAATTGGAACTTCCTGTTTCTGGTACTCAGAAAAATGGGCTTCCCATCATTATTCTTGGAGGCGATCAAAGCCCTATATGCCTCTCCACAGGCTTTTGTGAGGGTAAACGGAGGCATCTCGCAGAGGTTCGATCTGGGAAGGGGCACCAGACAGGGTTGCCCACTGTCACCGCTCCTTTTTGATGTATATACAGAACCCCTAGCCCACGTGATACGGGAGGCAAGAGGTGAAGGGAGTGAAGATAGGAGGGGAAGAACATAAAATTTCTTTATACGCGGATGATGTCCTTTTATATATAACCAATCCGGACAGATCCATCCCCAAAATATGGTCCATAATTGATAAATTTAGTCAATACTCAGGGTATACATTAAATAAAAATAAAACAGAAGTTTTGAAATTCTCTTATAACCCTTCCCCTAATATAATGCAGCTACTAAACACGAACTGGAATAGGGGGAAAATAAAATACCTGGGCACCTAAATCCCTAAAAACCTTGCAACACTCTACTTGACTAATTTTGAACCAATAGTGGCCCAGATCAGGCAAGATATAAACGGTGGGAGGCTCTAAACCTACTTTTGTATTCAAGAATCCAGTCAGTTTCGATGAATATCCTCCCTAAATATTTGTATCTTTTTCAATGCCTTCCAATAAAAATACATAAGAATCAATTCCAAATATGGCAAAGGCTGCTTACAAAATACATCTGGAACAATAGGAGACCCAGAATTAAAAATGCAATACTGCAGAAAAGTAAAAAATATGGGGGTAGGAACGTCCCTAATTTGGAGGACTATTTCTTAGCCACCCAATTAAGATGGGCCCTCCTGTGGTCGGCTAAAGCATACACAGCCCGATCGAAAGTAATTGAGGAGGTCCTAATAGATGGGGTGCCCTTGGGGGTGAGAGCCATGACACCAGGAACCCTAATTAGAGATGGTAACACCTCTCTGATGTCAGTAAAAAAATACTTTGGGGTCCTTGAGACGTCTTTGGACCAAACACAGACTCGATGAAGAAATTTGGCCCTTAAGATGGATCGCTTGGGATCCAGAGTTCTCCCCAGCCAGACAGGACCTTACCTTTAAGAGATGGGGAAGAGTGGGCCTATACTCCCTAAGTCAGTTCTTGGATGGAAATACAGTCCTGGAATTTACCCAGATTAAAGAAAAAATCTCCCTAAAACAGGCAGATTACTTTAGGTACTTACAAATAAGAGCACATATACATAACTTGCAAACTCTTTTTAAATGAACCAAACCCTCGGTAAGATTGATGAACATTATGATTGAAATGATGAACTCAACATGAGTTAGAGGGCAGGTCTCCGCTATCTATGGAGCCCTGAGAGATAGGGGAGGGGGAGGAACTGCTCAGATTAAAAACAGATGGGAACTTGAGCTGGGAGAGAACTTAGCTGAAGAGGACTGGACCTCTGCCCTCACACAAGCCTTTAGTTTGAGTGGAAAACAAGAATGAGATTCTTTGTCACATCAGCGGTCCAATGCAAATGGGATAGGAATTGTACAGGGGGATGTGGAAGGGTTAAAGCAGATTACCTGCATATATTTTGGTCATGTCCGATTCTTACAAACTACTGAGCAGAAATTGAGCAGAAAATAAAACAGGTATTTTCTATTGAGTCCACCCGAGACCCCAGAAACTTGATACTGGGTGTGAAACCAGTGGAAATTAAGGGGGTGGACAAGACCTACCTGTGGAATGTTCCCTTCACATCGTCTCATAAAATCATAACCAGAAGATGGCTCTCACCATGTCCACCGGCTTATCAGGACTGGGTGTCCATTATAGGTAAAATTAAGGACATGGAGGAAGTCACCTATAGAATAAATTTGAGGCACAGAGTTTGTGAGGCGATGGACTCCATGGCTGATGATGCCGGAATTGGGGTGATTAGGTAGGAAGCTAAGTGAGGGATATAGGGTCACGAGAGCCTTACTAAAGAATATTGGGGAATTACAGTTAATATGTTTTTCTGTGTAAAACAAGGAGAAATTATTAGAGCGGAAAAAGTCCTAGTTGATGAAGTATGACTATGTATTAAGACATCTCTGATGTAAAATGTATGTACTCTTGCAGTTAAATGTGATGGAAATGACTGTTAATCACTGTATATCTGTGCCAAAATATGCAATAAACTTTAATTAAAAAAAAAAAAAAAGAAACACTGCCAAAGGAAAGGATCGTGGAATATCTTGAATTCAGTGGGCTACAAGATGTGAGACAGCATGTTTATTTTTTTTTTTTGGGGGGGTGACATGTGAAACAAATCTGATATGTTTCTTTGGGTGACAAGGTAATTAAATCAGGGTGGAGCAGAGGACGTGGCCTACCTATATTTCAGTAGGCCTTTCAACACCATTCCACATAGGAGACTAGCAAGCAAGCAGAGTAGCTTAGGAGTTGGTCCAAAGTTAGTAAACTTGGTAAGAAATTGGTTATGGAATAGGCAAGAGGGTGGTGGTAAAGTGAGTTCACTCCGAGGACGGGACAGTGATCAGTGGGGTGCCTCAGGGATCAGTGCTGGGACCAGTCCTCTAATGTCTTCATAAATGACATCACAGAGGAGCCAGAAGAAGGGACTGCCTCTCTGCGAATTATACCAAAATCCGCAACAGAGTGGACATTCGGGGTGGGAGGGGGTGAAAATAATAAGCAGAGACATGAGAAAACTCGAGAAGTGGTCAAGGGTATGGCAGCCGAGTTTCAATCTGAAAAAGTGCAAAATCATGCACTTAGGGCACAGAAAGCCAGGGACGGAGTACAAATCGGGTAGAGTGGTACTGATCTATGCCATGCAGGAAAAAGACCTGAGGATAATCATATCAGATGGCCAAGGCAGTGCAACAAGGCAGTTGGGAAGGCTAGTGGGATGCTGAAACATAGAATTTGATGGCAGATAAGAACCACTTGGGCCCACCTAGTCTGCCAATTTTCCTACCTACTGCATATACTACTGGCCCTAAATGATCTGCGGGGTTCTGGTGGGGTGCATAGGGAGGGGGGATAGGTTGAGGAGCACGGGGGGGTCAGTTGGGGAGCATAGGGAGGGGTATCACCAGCAGAAAGAGGAAGGTGGAGTTGCCCTTGTACAGCTCGCTGGTAAGATCTCACATTGAGTACTGCATTCAGTTCTTAAGACCACATCTCCGAAAGGACACAGACAGAGAGGCAGCAGTCCAAAGGAGGGCAACTAAAATGGTGCAGGTTCTGCACCAAAAGCCTTAGGAGAAAAGACCAAAGGACATCAATATGTACACTCAGGGAGGGGGGAGATAGGACAATAACCTTTAAATACCTTACGCAGATAAATAAGGTACAGTAGGAAAGCTTTTTTTAGAAAAAAAAGGAGCTCAAGAACATGGGGTTGAAGCGGGGGGCGGTAGATTCAGGAGAGATGTGAGGAAGTATTTGTTCACAGAGGAGTGATGAATTCCTGGAACAGCCTTCCACCAGAGGTGAGGTTCAAGAATGCATTAGCTAGGCATAAGGGTATATTAGTGGAAAGGAGGGGGAGGGAGGGAGAATGAGCCACAGATTGATTAGGGTCTACAGTGATATAGTACTTGGGGGGGGGGGAGATGGGCAGACTGTGTAGGCCAAGTGGCCCTTTTCTGTGGTCATATTCTATGTTTTTATGTCACTTGTGACAAGAGGCATAGTGGGAAAAGGAAAGGCAATTAAAAATACAGACATGGAGATGTCAGGGGCTATAAACCAAGTAGGTAAATTTAGGGGAAAAAAATCCTTGCAGCACACAAAGGAAAGAATGCTCTACTTCACACAAATCTAAACACTCTGCACAACATATGCTTTTGTAAATTTTTATTATAGTTCTTTAAGAACAAAAAAAAGTCTACATTGTATAAACTAAACACTGGAAAATAAAACTGCTGCAATTTTAACACAAATACTAAACAGAAAAAAAGAATCCGAAGGCGAACATCATCAGTCCTGAAGGCGGTCTCACTGATAGGACTAAAACTCATAAATGAAATATAAACAGGCTGCAAATGACAAAACCAAACCCAACTGAAAAATTGCTATAAACAACTTTACATGTTAACAGAAAGAAATTGGTGTCAATGACCCATTTCTGAAGAAATCGGGAGGGAGTGAACCAATAAAAATGAATGAGGCACACCAGCCTTGAAGTTACTGACTCGCATTACAACTTCCAAGTATCTTTCATTCCAGCCTAAAGGCTAAACAGAATGATGCAATTTTAAATGACCTGTAACAGTTGATGCTGTTAAAATGTAGAAGTAACTTCTTTTTATTTATTTGCTTTTGTTAACCAGGTAAGCATGCTAGACAGCCAAGTGCCTATTTTCAGGTGCAACCCGGGAGGATTACAATTGTACATACAAGAGCATCAGGCAGACGGGGTGCACACAAGAGCATCAGAAAATAGGTTACATCAAGAGGTGCATCATGATCATCAGAAAGGCCGGGTTCATACAAAATTATCAGGAACATTGACCAGAACGAGAGATAGAATAGCAAACTTAGTACAGGCATAGGGAGTTTAACAAAGGTACATTACACAACAGACATTTAGCTAGCCAGGTACATATAGGAGCATCAGGCTCATCGATTTCAACTACACTTCAGATGATGTACTTCTAAGGAAATGAGCTAAGTTACTGTGTGAAACAAGACCTAACCAAATCTGTCAAAATAAATGTACAAAACCGGCTTCCTTTTTTGATTTCAGCTTAAACTCAGTGACTTTTTGGCAGCGTTTGGAAAATAACTGGAGTGCAGATAATTAAAATAAAACACTTACCTTGTTTTCTCATTTCTTTCAACTGCTGCTTAAATTGTATAACTCTTTCATTCTTATGCAGCTCAGAGTCTGAGTTTTTGCTCTGCAAGGCAGTGAATCTTTCCTTCACTAAAGTTTTTAAATCTGGCATTTTCTCAGGCTGCTCATGTGCTACCTAAATGAAAGGAGTGAGGTTATGGGTGGTCATCATGATAATACTTTAAGCAAGCATTTTGTAAAAACCTACCGGATACTCTGGTCCCACATAGCAAACACAAAGTTAAAGCAGGATTGATGGATAAAAGTAAAACTCCTACTTTCCCAAATCAATTAAAAACACAGTACCATTCGTGCAGGGGCAGTAAGCCTGCCACTTTTCACGACACTAGTCTGGCTCCACCTGGAGTACTGTGTATTGTTCTGGGATTCTCCATAAAAAAAGAGACACTGATACAGTGAAGAGGGTGCAAAGCAAGGTCACCAAAGTGATCAGGGGTATGGAGGAAAAGAACTATTAGGAGAAACTGGAGGCAATTACCATAGTCACTCTGGGGAAAAGGAAGCTAAGGTGACTAATCTCAACCTTCTGCATACTCATGGGTATCAACAAGATTCAAAGGCCAGTTACGCAAGAACTTTCCTTGACAGTAGACGTTCGAGGGACTCTCCTCCAGTAAGCCACATCTGTGGAACAGAGATGCCACTGCCATCGGACCTATTAGCAACTTTTACCAAACAGGCTGCCCTCAATGAGGGGCATCGTTGGTGCCTACTTAGAGTGAGCGGCCCCAAACCTCTTCAGTTCTGCCGAGCTGCTAGAGATGAAATAATATCAGGGAAACTGATAAACAGCAGAGGCATTAACATCGATGGCCCACAAAGGTCGACAAAGACATAGCACACAGCACCCAGGACAAGGTAGGTAGGGCAGATACAAGGATGCTCAAACACCACAGTACATCCCACCAGGTAGAAAACAACAACAAAGAAGCCCAGCAAGGTACCACAGCAACAGGGGCCCTGGGAGTGAGGCAGATAGTGAGGAACTGACTAGGACATCCTGAAGGACGGCCAGGCTAGTCATGCGTGAAGGCAATGTCGACAACAAGCATGGGAACATAGTCCAACTCACGGCAAGGAACTGGACATAGAGCAGCAATGTCGATGAGGTGGGGCCAGATGATGACCAACAGCAAGGGAAACCCCAAAGAATACAGTCCAACAGAACAGCCAAAATGGTGACCATATAAAAACAGATGGTGACGCATTAAAGGGAACCATGGACCCAAATGCACCAGCAGGCAGCGAGGAACCAACTGAAACTTTCCAAAGGACAACTGGATCAGGCAGGGTTGAAGGCCACGCTAACAGGGAAACGTGTATACAACTGTGCACAGAGCAGGGGAATGGACACAGAACAGAAGCGTCGACAAGGCAAAGACAGACAATGACAAAAAAACAAGAGGAATACCTGAAGTCAAACAAGGAGACCTCAACACAAACAGCAAAATTGGGCACTGGGGCAAAGCCAGGTGCTGGAGCCGAAGGAAGCCACAGAACCATGAGAAAGCGGGGAGCCGGGCATACAAGACAGGACTGACCTAGATGGCCCAAAGGACTGCTGTACCAAGCAAGGCCTACAGCAAAGCCGACAGCACACTGAAAAGGGTTCAGGACAACCAATGCCGAAGGGCTGGAGCACAATGACAAGGGCAGTATACTGGTCATAGCAGGTACGGGAGCGCCTGAATCAAGCTCCAACCGCAGTATCACAACGGTCATGGAGGGGTCGCAGTTAGTGCCACCAAAGCGAATGCCAAACATGGACATACCGATGCTCAAGATCAAACCAGACCAAACTATGGCGAAAAAGAGGCAACCCAAACCAAACAGCAAAATGCCAACCGTACAAAGATGGAAGGCAACGGGCCAAAGGGAGCCACAGACCCAGGGCAAGCAGCGCAGAACCAATCGAGACACCCCAAAGGATGGTCGGACCAAGAGGAGTCAAAGGCAATGCCGATGACTGGAAATGGGAACACAGCCATGCATCGAGCAGGTGACATGACACAGAGCAGAGTGTCAATGAGGCAAAGCAAGTCGATGACACAACAGCAAGAGGAACACCTGAAGGAAAAGGCAACTTCAACCCAAACAGCAAAACCAGGGTAAAACCAGGTGCTGAAGGAAGCCATGGACCAATGAAGAGACAGGTAAGTGAGCATACAGGTGGAAATTGACCTAGACACCCAAATGATGGCCAGACCAAGCGAGGCCAACAGTAAAGTCCATGATGGAATAAGTGTGTGGCGATGGCGCCCTGAAAAAGGGTCCTGGACCACAAGCACTGATAGGATAGGTCCTGACGACAACAGCTGTAGGGTGGCCACAGCAGGTATGGCAGCACCCGAGCCAAGCCCTAACCTAGGAGTCTGAACGATGGCGGGTGTGTGTGTGCTATAGTCGACATCACCAAAGCAGACGAACAATGAAGCAGACCAAACAGCAAGTCAACAGTACCCTGAAAAGGGACCAGGACGAGCAGCAACAGACAGCCATAGCCCGTCGGGACCGTAGTAGGTACAGTACAGCCACAGCCGAGCCCTGTCCACGGCGTCAGAATGACAGGCGGGGGAGTCAGAAGGCAACGCCGCCAAAGCGGACATGTGGCAGGCCAAACAGCAAGCTGACAGCACTCTGAAAAGGGAGCGGGACCAAGCCAGAGCCCAATGACAACAGCTGCAAACTGTCCATAGTAGGTAAGGTAGTGCCTGAGCCAAGCCCTGATCTTGGTGTCTTAATGACAAGTCAGGGAGAGGGGGGCTTTAGTCGATGCTGCTGAAGCGGACACTGAACTGTGAAGTGGACCAAAACAGCAAGTCGACGGTGCCCTGAAAAGGGACTGGGACTACCAGTGTTGAAGAGTCAGAGACAGATGATAATGGCCGCCTGTCCGTCCATAGTAGATACGAACATATGAAACTGACAGTAGATACAGGCCTTATGGTCTATCTAGTCAGCTTCAGTGTGCATCACTCAGTCATTTAAACTGCAGCAGCCCCCCCTCCTGCTGTATTTCCTCCTACTTCCTTCTCCCCCTCCCCCAAAGTCCACCCTCAGTTTTGACCCTTCCTTTGATCCTGTCCCACCCCCTCTTAAAGCTGTCCACCGACCTCAATGATACCTCTGACTAGGGCTCCAGATAAGATCTTTTGGGATGAGTACTGTACTCCTCATTTTGAAGGTGAGGTGAGTAAAACCAAATTCAGATGTGTACAAATGTCTGGACAGAGTGGAGTGAGGAGTACATTTTTAAAAACAATGTAGTTTTTTTCTAGATAAGAATTTTCAGGTGCCAACAATGTTCCAGATAATGTCGGCAGGTGACAGTAATTTAGTCACCAGTTTTTTTTTTTTTTTGGCTACTTCTTTCCCGTAGCTGGCTGTCATCCGGAGGGAGAACTAAGCCCCGTCCCCTGGCGTCCACCATCTGGTGCTAACCCAAACTCCCAGGGCTTGTCCCACCTGGTGGGACTGGTGGGGTTCCCTAACACCCACCAGGGACTGGATTCAGAGGTCCAGCACTGTGGCTGTCCGGGAGCAGAGCCTCCGAGGCGCCCACCACCATTGTGCCGCGGCTCTCTTTTTCCTGGTTTTTCTCCCAGGAGCTGGGACTACAATAAGACGCCCACGGAGAGAAGTGCGCACACGTCCACATGTGCTCCTTCCTCGCATCTGCCCCAACTCCTCCTCCTACTGCAGCACGGCACCCTGTCCCCCAGCCTCCGCTAGGCAGCAGACAAGCGCCGACCACTGAAGACCCCCCTCCCCAGAGAAGGAGAGCAGTCTGACAGATGCTCAATCCTTCTCCTCCCCTGTCGACCCCCAGCGGCCTGTGCTCGTTCCCAAACACAGGTCGCTGGTGTAACATGAGGTAAAGTGACCAGCACCTCAGCGCCACCAGCCAGCATTACTCACCAGTTTTAAAATACAGTGAGTAAAACAAAACTGGGATGTGTAAGAGTGCTGTAAATCTGAAAAAAAAATACTCCTTTTGAATCACTAGTTATGTTATGAAGCACTATTCTATGGAGTGTGGAGCATTTATAAATGTTTATTTTTATTTATTTTATTGACTCTCAGAATGTTGGGTGAGTATTGGTACTCAATGAATAATTTTTCTGAAGCGTATTTCTAAAATGAGGTGAGCACAATAGGTCGGTATACACCTTATCTGGAGTCCTGCCTCTGGCAGAGCATTTCATCCTGAAACCACCCTTTCTGTGAAATAGAGCCTCCTCGTTTGCCTCCCAAATCTTCCTCCCTCCAGTTTCAGACTGTGTCCCCTTATTTTCCTCCCACCTTTTAATCTAAACATACCCAGGAATTAACTCTGTTCATGCCCTTTAAATACTTGAAGGTCTCGATCAAATCCCCTCTCTCCCTTCTATCCTCCAGGGAACACATGTTGAGCTCCCTCAGTCTCTCTCTCTCCTCATATTGTTCATCTCCCAATCAAAGGATTATTTTTGTTGCCCTTCACTGGACCCCTTTCACTAACTTGATTTCCCTTTTCAATTAGGGGCACCAGTACTGCATGCAGTACTCCATATGTGGCCTCACCAGGGACCTGTACAGAGGCAGAATGACTTCCTCCCTCCTAGAGGTTATTCCCCTTGTGATGCACCCCATCATTCTATTTGCCTTTGCTGCTGCCCTACTGCACTGCACTGAATGATTCATTTCCCGTTACTAGTACTCTCAGATCCTGTTCCTCCATTGAAGTGGGTAACTGCAGTCCCCCTACCAGTAACTATGCCCAGGATTTCTGGTCCCCAAGTGCATGACTTTACACTTTTTAGTGCTGAACCCTAGTTGCCATGTGTTCGACCAGCCCTCAAGTCTTGCTAAATCCTCCTGGAGTACTTTACCACCTTCCCCACCATCCACTTCTGCACAGATCTTTGTGTCATTTGCAAAGATGATGATCTTACTTTTTATCCCATCCAATATGTCGGCAATGCAAATGTTAAACAGCACCAAGCCCTGTGGGACCCCACTTGTTATAGCTCTGGGCTGAAAGCTCTCCTTTGATGACTACCCTCTGCTGCCTATCCCCGTAACCAGCTCTTAACCCACCCCACCAGTTTCCTCTGCACTCCTAGGTCACACATCTTGCTGGTCAGCCTTCCGTGAGGCACTGAGTCCAAGGCCTTGCTGAAGTCCAGGAAAAGGACATCTGCCGCATGGCCCTTATCCACTGCCTGTGTCACCCAACCAAAAATATCATCAGCTTTGTCTGACAGGATCTGTCCAAGACAAACCATGTTGCCTGACATCCTGGAGACCATTCCCCTCCAGAAATTTCACCAGCCTCTCCTTCAGGATAGTCTCCATTAGCTTTCCCACAATGGCTGTAAGGCTCACCGATCTTCAGTTCCCTGGTTCATCCCTGGGCCCACTCTTATGGAGGCACCACATGCCTCCAGATAAGGCAGCACTTAAGCCAAGCCCTGTTCTTGGTGTCTAAATGACAGTCGGGATTGTGGGGAGGGGGGTTGTAGTCCATGCTGCTGAAGCAGATGCCAAACAAATATGTACCTGGGCCCAACGGTGAAGCAAAACCAGACAGCCAGGAAAATGCCAAAGAAAGGCAACTCCAGTTCAGACAGGAACACCGGATGCCAGGACAAAGTCAGGCACTGGAATCGAAAGAGAAGCCAGCAGCAGGAAATCCTGAGCAGGACTGCAGACCGGGAGGGATCTAAGAGACCAGCAGACAGCTAACTGGCAACACTGACTTGTAACACTGAGAAGGCAGGAAGCATCATCGATGGCACAGCAGACAAAACCAATGGGAGACACTAGGGCAAAAGCCAACAGCAGCAAAGACAGAAGGAAGGCCATCACACCAGCACAGGTGTTGCAAGCCGAGGAGGGAGTAATTTGGTCCGGTGTGTAAGTCGCTGGAAAAGGAAGATCTGAGGAGGTTTGGGTCCAATCACTCTAAGTAGGCACTGACAATGCACGTCATTGTGGACAACCCAATTGGCAAAAGTTTCTGACAGGTCCGACACCAGTGGTGTGTGTGTTTCACAGGTGTGGCTTACTGAAGGGAGATTTCCCCGAAGGTCACACAGATACAGTATGTTTGACGTGGTGTGCTCCAGCAAGTCCTAAGGACAACCCCTGAAGCTCAGGGTTAGTAAATTCAGGGGTATTGTTAGGATGCACTTCTTCTAGAGGATGGTGAATCTGTAGAACAACCTACCAGCAGCGACAGCTGATCCGAAGACCGTTTGGGCATTCAAAGCAACCCTGGACACAGTTCTGGTTATCAAGGGAATCAAAACTGAGTAGCAGAGTATGTGGCTAACTCATATAAATTAGAACATTTTCACAGCACAGCATACGATTAACCCCTGGCTGCAAACGAAGTGTGTGTGTTGAGGGGGGGCATCTGATAGAGTTCCTTCCAACCTTAAATTACTAAGTTATTATACATTTTAATTTTAATTTTTTTGCCTAAAGGGACATTGTCAACCCTTTTTGTATCATATTATTTCTAGATGAAAACCCATATTTTATGATTGCTTACCTTCTCTGAAATTCGGTGGTGTTGCTTGTTTTATCTTTCTTCTTTCTTAGTAGGACGGAAATGCATGCTAATGGTGTAATTATACCAATGCTCATTTTGTTTAAAATCCTTGATCTACTGTTACTGCATATTTCCTGAACATTAGAAACAACCCCCTCCCCTAAACAGTACAGCCACTCACGATGCAATAGTCTCTTCTGCCACTGTATATTGAGTGTCTAGACAGTGTTGGGGTGTTCCCAAGTCCAAGAAAGATGCAGTGGTAGTTGATTAAGGACTTTTTAAACAAACATATTTTTTTTGTGATAAGATCAGGGTGGTGGGCAGTCTGTTTTTGATTTTTAAAAAGAAACGCGCATTTGTCAATGCTGAATGTTTTCTTGCCGATATTAGTATTGGATGTGTAGGAGTGAAGTACTGAACTTCACGCTGGAGGGGTATGGGAATAACCATGACACGGTGTGGGGTGGACTACTTGTCTACCAGTGAAAATTATTTTTTTGTTTTAAAAATAGAAAAGGAGGAAGGAGGATCACTAGCACCAGGGAGTTTTTGTCTTGTTTGTAACGGATGAACCAGCACTGGATGTGTGTGTGTTTTTGGGGGGGGGTACAACTGGAACCAAGGAATTATTTTTTTAAAGGGACAAAGAAGGTCAAAGGGTACTGGCACTGGAGAAAGTGGTACTTACATTTAGTCTACAGTGAGGCAACACCAAGATAACATGGGCAAGGCTTAGTGAAACAGGTACTGGCTGGAGTTGTTTTGGGAGATAGTGATGAAATCTTGACCCCCCCCCCATGATGAACTATTGACTTTCAGTAGTCATTTTGCCATCAGCCATTAGCCTCTGGCTAGTATAACTACTGTCAGTCAACAGTTCACCATGTGAGTTATGATTTTACCATTATATCCCTCGACTCCAGTCAATATTTTCATAAAGGAAACAAATCAGGTTATCAATCCAAATGTTACACCTACTCTCTAAACACTTATTTCCTAAATAACTGAAGTTTAACCAGATACACACAGTACTCAGTGGCTTACAGTAAATAAAATACTCCAGATTAGAATGCTTATGGTTACAAAAAGATCAATGGTTTGGGAGCAGTTACAGTTCTTAACAAGCATTTGTCAATGCCAAATGTTTGCTTGCTGGCATTGGCATTGGCAGTGTAGGAGTTACAGAGCTGCATAATAGGAATGGCAGTGAAGTACTGAACTGAAGCCAACCCCACCACTACCCTGCAGATACTGACAGGCACTGGGGTGTGCCTTTGGGTCTTCAGGCATAACGTCCGCACCCTACCCTGCAGACACCGACAAGTGTCACGGTGTGCCTTGGGGTCTTTGGCCCTTATATTCACCCCATTCCACCAGGAAATACGGTGAGATGGGTGCTGTATAGGAGAATGGGGTGAACTTTGGGGCTAAAGAGTCCAAGGCACACCTCGATGCCTCTCACTGGCTGCAGGGCGTGGGTGGGGGTGCAATGATATGAGCATTACAGGAGACAATCCCAAGTCACACCCCTGATGCCTGTCAGTCTCTACAGGGTGAGGCGTTATGGTCGGAAACCCTAACGCCTCAGGTGTTCGTTGGTATTATCACTCCTAATTTTCAGCATGGTTTTTTGACCCCCCACCTCATGAACAGTGGCAATATCAGTTCGTTAACTGAAAGCTGATTTTGCTCAACGACTACACCATTTGGCACCACAGGTGCGAAAACACATTTCGAACAGGATGTGAAAAATGACAGCTGTACTGTTCACGGGGAGGTGTAAAAAAATGGCAATGTTAAAAATCCGCGTGAAAATATTAAAAAACTGGTGAAGTCACGAGCATGCGTAGAAGCTGTGCAATGCACACCTGTAATGTAATTAGTTTGGGGATTTTTTACGGCAGATGGTCAACACAGGCATTTTGGGATTCGCATCATGAACAGTATCACTGTGATTTTTCTTAATCTGTCCCGAGCAGTGATTTCCACAGTGACCACGCATTTCGCGCTTGAAGTGCGAAACACATTTCGCCATGGTGTAAAAAATGACAGCTGTACTGTTCATAAGGAAGTGTGGAAAATGCCAGTGGTGAAAATCTGACTGAAAATATTACAAATTCATGAACTTACGAGGGTGCGTGAAACTGCGCAATGCTCACCAGAACACAGTCGCTTTATGGACTTTTGTCACCACATTTTAACATAGCCATTTTAAGACCTCTGCTCATGAACAGTGTCACTGTGATTTTCTTAATCTGTCCCAAACATTGATTTCGGACACCGACTGCGCCATTGTGCGCTACATGCGCGGAAACACATTTTGGGCAAGATATGAAAATGACAGCTGTACTGCTCATAAGGAGGTGTGGTGAAATGGCAATGTTGAAAATCTGGAGTGAAAATATTAAAATTCGCGAATTTATGAGCGCATAGGAACTGCGTAACGACGCCAGAATCAAGTCACTTTTGAATTTTTATCAAATTTTCAACATAGGGTTTTTGGGGCCCACTCATGAAATGTGACACTGTCGCTTCAGAACAGTCCCTAAAGGTGGTTCCACGAGTGACCGCCAAATCACCTTCGGGCCGATTAATGCAATGACAGTGCCAGAAATTATGAGGAGGGGTCCTAAAAACCCCATGTTGAAAATTTGGTGACAAAATTCCAAAATGCCTGAGATATGCATCAAAGTTGAAAAACCCTATTTATTCCATTACACAGCTTACCGACATTTCTTCAGTTCACGGGTCGGCTTTGAAGAGTGCAGACTTGTTCCTGGTCCACCAAGACGCCTCGCTAGCCTCGAGGTAAGTATGGGGTGAGGTGGGGTGTAGGGAGGTGGATGCGCAGAGGGTGGGCGGGTTGGGGGGCAAGACAATCAACAAGGGACCTTTTTCCTTTTCAGGTGTTTAGTTTTCTTTTAGGAAGATGACCGAGGACTCGTGCTAGGCTGGGGTGGGCTCCAGTGTGGCAGCTGGAAGATTTTTTGGGGGGCAGTGGAGCCGATGGGGGACTGGGCACCCTCACTGGCCATACAGACGTGTGCCACGCTGGGGTGGGCCCCAGCGTGGTAACTGGAAGTCTGTTTCTTTGGGGTTTAATTGAGCAAACAGGGATTGGGCACCCTGTTGCCATTCTCACTTATGCCACGCTGGGTGGGCCTCAGCGTGGCACCTAGAACCTGGGAGGGGGGCACGGAGCCGACGAGGATTGAGCACCCCTGCCAGCCATACTGTGTGTGGCGGGCGGGGGGCAGCGCCATTCAGAGACACCAGAGGGTTGGGGAATATTATTACAATACTGATCAGGTGTGCCAACAGACGACAACAGCGCTTACTTTTCAGTCTCTTTGGGGTTCTGTTTTCCTGCTTTTGTCAATGCCGCTCCTACCCTGAACTCTGACTCAACATTCCAAGGATGGCAATTAGATCTTTTTTTTTAAACATTCCAAGCTTGTCATTTTAGTCACTTGCCTCCTCCCAGAAAAATAGTCCTAGGAAAAGTTCACTTCAAACTGAATTTATGTTCCAGGAAGAGAAAGCAGAGACGTATACAAGCAGGATTGTCGGCAATATGCTAATCAGCACTATCTTATCGCTGCTCACTGAAGCGGTCTCTCCCTTTCAACTGTACGCCACTACATTTTCAACTGCTGTCATAGACAGCTGCATCATTCATTGGTGTACTGTGGCCGTGCCTGCAAACACACTGACTGAATTGGAAGACAGGGTGCCACACCTTCAAAAAGTTGGATGATGGCACTATGTTTCTTGCACATGCGTGCATGCAAACATAAAAACACTGTACACAAAATTGTACTGTTAGTATGCCTGCCTACACAGAGGGGCCGAACTGGGCAGGAACCCACAGGAACTCCGTTCCACCACTTGATGATTTCTTTCTCAAGTAAAATCCATAAATCAGCTCTTTCCTGGAACTGTATTAAAGTGGCACAAATAATGCTTTCATATCAACTAGAATAACTGGCATTTGATCAAATAGAAAACATTTTGAAGTGTGTTTCATGGGAAACACTGGGCATTTTGTGATTTCTGCATACTTAGATGGCAGGTTTGTGTTAAGATACTGTAGTTAAGTTGAGCAGTACATGTATTCTTCCTTCTGCAAAAACACAACACAAAACCCTGTATCATAGATCCATCAGATTTATTACTGACTTTCCCTCTAGCACCCATCATTGCTCTCTTCATATGGCAGTTAATTGGACATCACTACAACACAGAAGAAATAGGAATGCTGCAATCTGGATCTTCAAAGCTTTATCAGGCAAACTCCCCTCCTATATCACAGACTGTTTTACCCGAATTACTTCTAGGCCATACACCCTAAGGATCAGTAAACTCATCATGTTAAAGGTCCCCAATGCCTGTACCCGGTTTGGGAGGGCCGCTATCAGCTACTCCCTTGCAGTTACTTGGAACTCACTCCAAAAATCTATGAATCTCAATACCCTCTTACCCTTATCATCCTTCAAAAGATTATTCTTCACCATATTTCCAGAGTTCTGCAATTGCTTTCATAAGGCCCAATCTCCCATCCAACCTACATCCCCCCCTTCCGTATTCCATTATGTTAGTTCCCCTTCTATTATCCAGTCAGCTGCTATCTCTTATAAAAGCCATATAGGCTATTATTTGTATACTATGCCTGCTATATCTATTCTCTCCTTTTCCTACAGGTTAAGTGATTTTACTGTACATTGTATATATGTAAATTGTTGTAAACTCTCATTCTATGTCATTGTACTGTTGTTCATGTTTTTCTTGTCTATGTAAAAATACTTGTACTCTAATTTGTATGACCACTCAGGTCCATCTTGTAAATGAGCTACGCTCAATGATGTTCGCCTGACTAAATAAAGATTTTGATTGATTGATTGATTGATTGAAACCCATCCTCACAATAAGATATCACATCAACACAGTTCAGTACTTTTAGGGGATGCAAGTCAACAAGGTCTGCTGGCCCACATTTTGAGAATCATTCCAGTGATTTTGGAAGTCAAAAATATTTCTCATGTCCAAAAGCTGTAAGATAACACATTTTAGAAGCTCATATTTAAAACGATTAGTAATATATTCATTAAAAAAAAAAAACAAAAAAAAAAAACATTGTTGAGCTTGACTTCTATGCCCGAAAAAAAAAGGATGTTACCTTTTTCCATTTTTCTATTTGGGAATCAAATACTTTATTCCACTTTAGTTTGGAGGTTTCTACCAAAGTTAAATACAGTATTTCCAAATCGACCAAAACTGAAGCTCTGCCATTTCATGTCTTTACTGAGCGGTTATTCCTTTCAGTTTTACGTAGTTCTGCGTGCCTCCTGCAGGATGATTTTTAAGTTTTGCTACAATGCTGGTAGCAACAACATGCAGTTCATGCAAACCACAAACCTAAAGTTGTAGTTCATCGCGAATCCTCCTTACTCGGAACGTAAAGTGCACCACAACCCACGAACCCCCAAATCTGCTTGCGGTTACCAAAATCCAAACCCACTCACCACTTTACTGTATACAACGAGATGGACTGTATTTCTAGCCCAGCTCTAACACTCTGGGCTCCAATCAGAAAGCTGTGGCAGGGCACTGCTACACTGCTTTCCAAAACATTGAGCCAGGACTTACCTTAGCACTGCTGAGCGTCTGCTGGTTATGCTACCCTGCCCACCGCTCACCGCCACTAAGCTGATACAGTGACTTCCTCACCCACTGCCTGCCAGTCCAATGGTCAACACACCGCTGGCTTTCCTTTTGGAGTGCACTCCATCAGCTCACCAACATTGACGTCATGTTCCTCGAGCCACGGGCGTGCAGCGAGGGCTCGAATAAAGTTCTTTTTTTACTGCTGTACATCTAATGGCTTGGACTGGTTTCATAAGTAGCTTAACTTCTGCCGTTATTATAACAGTGTGTTAATTATGCCTTGACTGATGTGGAATTGGAATAATCCTCCATTTTCTCAGGATTCACTTGGTCAATAGAGAATTGCTCGAGATGTCAGGTTTCCATTCAAATCCAATAGTCAGTGCCTGCCAGTAGTCGTTAGCTCTTTTCCTGTTATGGCTAGTTATTTATTGAAGATACAATATTTAAAATAATAAAAAAAAAATCTACATGTACTGTTTCTGAAGTTTTACCATATGACCCAGGAAGCAGGGGTCAGAGGTAGGCCTGAGAGATGAGACGTGGTCCTAGCTAACAGTAAAAAAAAAAATGAGCTGTCTATGACAGCAGTTCAGATGCAGTGGTGATGTGTAGGTGGTAAATTACCTACACGTTACCACCGCTGATTATAGCAGTAGTTTACTTTCAACTGTACGCCACTGCATCTCCAGCTGCTTTAATAGTAGACAGCTCGATGTTCACTGGTGTGATGCTGACTGCAACAAGAGCAGGGCACTGGGCGGGGTGGCACACCTATGAAAACTCGTATGGTGGCACTATGTTTTTGGCACATGCGTGCAAGCAAACATAAAAAGGACTTAGAATCAAACTGCCAGCTACATCAGCAATCTCTACAGAAAGTGACTAATCATAACATACATTTTAAAGCTATTTCTAGGCCTAAGGGGGTTGACAGTGTCCTTTCAAACAGAAGTGAACTGAGTTTGGAAAAAAAAATTCAGTCACATCTGACGTAAAACAATGAATACACCTGTTACAAGCTTACAAGGCATGTATTATAGTTCTTCACACTTTTACAAACTGGCTGTGTAGTTAAAGTTTTTAGCTGGATGCCACTGAGCATGGAATACATGTATGCTGCAGCTGCTCTATTGTACTTTGCATGTATGACTTTATCCCTGTATTGCCACCACTGTCTTTTGCTGCTAATAAAGAGATTTTACAACAACAACAACAAGAAGCTTTTAGCTGGGGCTGCCTGAAGGCACAGTGGGTGGTGTGTCACACTTCCTTGCCGGTGACCCAGGAACGAGCCAGAGGCACAGGCAAGCGGCTGCTGAAAATCAAAGAGTGTGACTTCCAGTGACGTCATCCTTGTAATGGCTGCATAGAAAGTACGCTCCTCAGCGGCCATCCTAATCAAACTTCAAGTATGGGAACAAAAAGTAAAATTACCAGCAAACCAATGCAGGGAGTATCTGGCCTACAGGATGGGAAATCGGATAAGCAAAAAAACCTGAGGGACGAAAGGATGCTAAATGATGGGAGACCGATCCTAATGACTCAGAGGCCTCGGAAGCCTTGGGCTCAACTGCATCAGTGGACCGGGACACAGCATCGCCTACTGGAATGCTGAACAAAAAAGGGAAAAAACTAGATAGAATACTTACAGAGCTGAGAGCATTCCAGAATGATATTACAGACAAAGTGGACACAATTAATACTGAATTAACCATACTTTCTAAAAGATTCGATGAGGCCGATGATCAAATATCCATCACGGACAGAAGGGTAGACAGGCTGGAAGTAACAGTGCAGCAACTTCAGGCCACGTATGAAAAAATGCAGGACAGACAGGAAGATGCGGAAAGCCAAAAAAGAAGAAATAATATCAGGCTTTACTGCATTCCAGAAGAGGGTGAGGGACAGGACATGGACTCCTTCATACTAAGCTTTCTCAAACAAGCGCTGCAATTAGACATGGGAAAGCAAACAGACAGAGTGGGCACACCGGGCTCTGGGCCCTCGACCCACTGCACCCAACGCACATCCCAGATCCATCATTGTGAGGTTTTTAAATTACTAAGTAAAATAAGAGATCCTAACAAGAGCCTGGCAAATGAAAATAGTAAAACTAGGCCAAACCAGAGTCTTTTCGACAATGACTACCCACCCGTGACGATGAAGAAGAGAAACGGGCCTACATACCTTTGCTACAGATGCTACGTAAGCAATAATACCTGACAGGGTGGGCGGTATTGTGCTATTCAGACCGCCAGGGGCATAATGAGGCCAGAGGCGGAGGGCCTGATAGCCCTGAAGGTCTGGTATAGCAAAATACCGCCCACCCTGGACGGTATTATTGCACTTAGAAATGAGCATCTGTTCAAATTTTGATTAAGTAGTAAAATAAAGGAAATCAGTTTAAAAACAAATACAAAACACCTTTTTTTGTTAAAGTAGTCCCTCCATTTGGGTGCTGTTCCATCTGCTGTTGCCCCCCCCATACACACACAGAGATCACAGAGCTATTCTGTTCTACTGACCCTTCCCCACCACTTCATCCTGAAGAAAAGATGCAGTTTCTTGCATACTGTCCCCAACCAGAGAAACTGCTGTATTACTGTTGCTTTGGTGAAAGTATAAAGGAATTTGAATAGGGATTTGTGAGCCATCAGATGCGTGACCTTAATGGACCCAGAACTACCAGGAGAGATGGCAGCTATCTAAAGTACTTGTTTAAATTAGCAGTGTTTTTTTTTTTCATTTGCTGCGATAATTTGTGTGGATCCCTCCCCCGAATAAACTGTCAGCTACACATCGAAACTCGGGAGCTGAGCGGGAGAGATTATGCGAGGATGGTGATGTATGCCCTCCCTCCGCATGTCAACGAGACATCAGGATCGGATAGGGTGAGGTCTAGTGAGATCTCAACACAACAGCACTTCTTTAGTGCCTCAGAAAACAAAAAAAATCAGTTTGTTTTTGCTCCGTTGCGTGTGGTATAATTCTCGCGCTTAGATTCCGTGCTTCAGCGCAAGGTGAGACTGCGATGTACAGAGTTTTGGCTGTGCAGGCGAAGAGAAAGACGACACCATGGTAGCAGAAAATGAAGGTGTGTTTTTTTTTTTTTTTAATTTGATATGAAAGGCAGCAGGGGTACTGATTACACTTACAATTTTCTACGGAGAGCGGTTGTGGACTGGTGTGGGATGTCAGCTCTTGGTAAGCGAGAGAAAAAAATGGTGGATATTTTGAATAGGAAATGAGGGTTGTAGCCAGAGGGAACGTGGATGGAGGTAGGGGCTGTATGGCAGCAACATGCAGCAGAGGTTAAAAAAGACAAAACTGCCCACCTGCAAGCCACAGATGACATTCGCGGTTGTGAACTTTCAAAAAGCCAGGACACCTGAAGGGAAAAATAAAACACATCGGATGTCCAGAATTTAATGAAAGAATACTCTAAAATAGACTGTGTTTGTTAATATGACCTTTTCTCAAGTGTTTTTTTCTACTGTTTTTTGTCTACATCCTGTCCTTACCGTATGTCTGAAGGGGGCAGGGAATCCTCCTCAGCGAAAGCAGAAATGTCCTGGAGTGCTAGGCCTTCCCACATGGCGGGGACCTGATCTGCAGGTAAGTGGGGGTGGGGAAGAATGGGACACAATTAGCACAAAGGGGGTAGGAATTCAAGAATGGCGACCACGATGTGTGTTTTGGGGCTGTGTGCACTGCTTAGCTACTCCAGTAAAATCGTTGGAACATTGCGGGGATGGAGGTGGTGCACACGAGACAGGGCACACATGTGTAAAGGAAATTTCCTCAGGCGCAGCTCAGCAAAGTCCATCAGGATTCCAGACCAGCCAGTAAAGGTAAATCATGATGATATGTGGGCTCAGTTCTCGGTCTTGCGATAAACGCCTCCCTCCCACTCCTGGGATGCACCCGTCCCCCACCTTAATTTAATTTAGTACAGCCTGAGCAGGGTTTTAAATAATTGATTAGCAGTTTTTTCCTTGGGACAATGCTAACTGTACAGAAAGTATTTGTATAGGTTTTCTAGAAGTGTTATGTTTGTTAAACACAATGAGGCAAGTGCTATGCATTTTCACAATGTTTTAGCACTTTTATGAGCAAAACGCTAATCAATTTTTGGAGTTAAATAAAACCCTGCTGAGGGACTTAAAAGCGAAATAGAGGAAATAAATTTAAAGAGGACTCAGGCATAATGAGTACTAACATGATGGGGTAGTGGAGGTGGTGTGCTCTAGTGTTTCTTTCTGATGGAGAGAGAGGGTCTGGGAGTGCCGCATTTCTATTCACAGGGAGTACTCTTAGAGAACACTATGGGAGTTATCTCCGCACAAAACCAGACCCAACTGAAAACAGAAAGAAGAGTCTTTTGAGATACAGAGAGGGCCCCAGGAATTAACAGCTACCCCCCTCCTCAACTAAGCGTAAGTGCCTGATGATGATTGTACTTAACGGAATTTAGATAAAAGGTACTCCCCATTCAGTGAGTTATAAGCTCAAGAGTTTGACAGGGGTCTATGGAACTTTCAAATTGTATGCTGTAAATAAACCAGGCTCAAGTTAAATACAGTGATCCCCAAGGTGCCCTGGGCTTATGTATTTGTAACTGCAGGAGTCCCTCAAAACAGAGGCCAATATCCCTTGATCTGGGAGCCCCTGTTCCTCAAGTTGATGGTAGGAGGCGGAGAGACGCACTGAAGGGTTAGCCCATATATAGGGCTAAACAACAAAAAGTGAAAGGGGAATGGTTGTGTTCTCTATAGCCCCTGATTTAATGCCACATAGAGGAGGAGATGTGGATGGGCTGACAAACAGAGCTCCGCCCCACTCTGTCTTCCGGTAATTGAGACAATGGTTGAAAGAGAGATATAAATTCCCATCTCAGATTTCTCGTTAATAGATACACGAAAAAAGAAAATGACAGAAAGGAGTGGTCACTGAGTGAGGGCTTCCATTGTAAGGGCCATCAGATCTATCACCCACTAACATCTCTTAATCTAGCCCCCCCCCCCACATACCACACATACTCTACCATCTTAGAAATCACCCCAACCCACCCTCTTTTCTTCCTTGTCCCTTTCCTTCTTTACCCAGGGGCTAGTAATACTCCATAGGAGGCCGTGGTATGAGCTATCCCATTTTCCTCCTGACTCAGTTGGTCGCAGATTTCACCAAACCCCATTGAGTTCTAGGGCCCCTACCTTGGAAGACCACTGTTTACCTATGGGTATGGTTATTGTACATAGTTCAATGTGTTTTATTATATGTTTCAATGTTTTGGTGTTTATCTATGCAACAGGTGATACGACAAAAGATACATAGGGACTGGAGACAAATCTGGGTATCTAGGGAAGAAGAGATATTAAAAGGCACAGGTATTAGAACTAATGTAGAACCCGGACCGTGACACAGAAAAAACAAAAACGGGTAAACCAGATAATAACCCAGAATACCGCTGAGTTGAATAACAAATATAAGATGTTAAAATGACTGGTTCTGGGGTCAAGGTATATTCAGTTAATGTTAACTGATTTAACAAGCCAATAAAACCCTCTAAGGTAATGGCCACTATACTCAGGGAAACCTGATATAGTCTGCATTCAAGAGACACATTTGAGTCAATTGGAATCAGCGAAGCTTTCTAAGTATGGCTATGAAAAGATTTATTCATCTTCCTATAAACCAGGAAAACGTAGAGGGGTAGCACTTTTAATAGCTAGACATTTAATCTTTCAGGAGCTTAGGGTTCAGAGAGATAAGGAGGGCTGTGGAGTACTGGTGCAAGGAGATATAGATGGTATCCCAATCACAATAGCTAATGCATATATCCCACCAGGCTCCAGTACACCATACATTAAGCGACTGTTAAACATGGTGTTAGATAACGTGAGAGGCACATTGATCATGGCAGGGGACTATAATCTCCTCATGGATATGTCTAAAGACACCACAGCAGCGAGGCAACTCCAGTCCTCAGCTGCACATAAGTATTTCCATAGAATGACCGCCTCATTGGGGTGGAGGGATGCGTGGAGAGAATTACATCCTAATAAAAGAGAATATACAAATTTTTCCAATCCTCACCAAATGTACAACCGAATAGATTGTTTGTGCAACAGGAGGATTTAGACGGACTCTTCTCATGCAAGATAGGGCCTATATCTTTTTCGGACCATGCTCCAGTCATAATGGAAATGGACCTGGGTCTGCTCCAGAAAAGAACACAATGGAGAATGGACCAATTTTACTTGAAAAATCCAGAGTTTCTAGACATGGTACGAGATCACATAAAATAAATGCTCCTTGTAAATGACACCCCAGAAATACAACCTACAACATTATGGGACACAGTGAAGACAGTGCTCAGGAGACATTTAATAAGCTACGTGGCCCAGAAACATAAAGAAAGAAGAGCCTATAAAAAAGAATTGACAGAAACTCTTCTTTTTTTACAGCATCAGCACCAATTAGGCACACTTGCAGACTCTAAACAAATTGACCAGATAAAAAAGCATTTGGATAAAATAGCCATGCAACAGACAGAAAGAGCACTTATGTACCTCGGGCAAAGATTTTACGATGGAGGCCCTAGAGCAGCGAGGCTACTGGCCCATAGACTACGGTGACACTGCTTGAGAGCAACTATCACTCAAATCCAGCACCCAATAAATGGGCAGGCACAAAAAGGGATACAAAAAATAGCGAAAGCATTTGCTGATTATAAGAAACTGTATAGTGCAGCCCCTCTCCCCACAGTAAAGGCAATGTCAGCCTTTCTAACCCCATTAAAACTTCCAAAATTGGACACAGATGCACAGGAACAGCTTCAAGGTAATATTTCCAGTGAGGAGATGTGAGCAGCAATAGGGCGCCTTAACACTGATAAATGTCCAGGCCCGGACGGCTATTTTGCAGAATTTTATAAAAAAATTTACCTCAGAACTAGAACCCTTGCTTTCTAGCGGATCTAATTGGATAATGAAGGGTAAAACCTTCCCCCCTTCATGGAACTATGCAACTATATCAGTAATCCCAAAACCAGGAAAACCCGTAGACACATGTGAATCTTATAGACAGATATCTGTCTTTATTTATTAATATTAAATATTTATTAATATTAATATTAATATTGATTATAAGCTTTTCACCTCAATACTAGCAAAAAGATTAGCTACAATACTACCCCACATAATTCATCCAGACCAGACTGGTTTTATCAGATCAAGACAGACCATACATAGTGTTAAGAGATCTCTGTCTATCATACAGGAGGCATCTAGGACAGGGTCCCCCATATCGGCTCTCAGTCTTGACGCAGAAAAAGCCTTTGACAGGGTCTCCTGGACATTTCTAGAAGAGACCCTGTCTCACTTTGGCTTCCCAAATAAATTTAGAAACCTGGTAAAGTACAGTTACATAAGAACTTACCGTAACAGTAGATCTTCAAGAACAGCTCTTGCAGCAGGTTATACCATTAGGACTGAAGCCGGCAGGCGCCAGGACACCACGGAAATTTTCTAGCTAGCAGTATTCAGCGGGGACCACCTCTGACATCGGTCCCGCCCCCGACATCAGGCGTAGTTCAAAAGGAGGCGGTCCCCCATAATCCTCAGTTCTCCCGCCGGAGACTCCCGGCCGCTGGATGACATCAGAAGAGGAGACCGGGGATCCGCCATCAAATAGCAAACAAAGAGGCTGTAAATGCCTTATCCTAGGAGAAGGATGTTGTGACTATAACCTACCTCCAGCGGGGATGGTGGAAGGGAAAGTACCTGCTGCAAGAGCTGTTCTCGAAGATCTACTGTTACGGTAAATTCTTACGTAACTGCACTATCACTTGAGAAACAGCTCTTGCAACCGTCTCAATAGGACTGATTCCCAAGCAATACTGGAAATCACGCACCATCGAGGAGGAAAGGTAAAATCCTTGAAATACGTCGAGCCTAGGATTGAAGTCCCTGAAGGACTGCTAGACCAAAACCTGCTCTTCGCTTCAATGCGATATCCAGGCTATAATACCTGATGAAAGTGTGAACGGAGCTCCAGGTAGCTGCAGCACAAATAGCTGAGGTGGATACATTCTTCAAAGCTGCAAAAGAGGTAGCCACCCCTCTGGTGGAATGACCCTTAACCGTGCCCAGTAAGGGTTTGTTGCGCTTCTGGTAACAGAACGTAATACACTGGATGAGCCACCTGGACAGCGATTGCTTTGAAACAGGAGCTCCCATCATCCTGTGGGCAAAGGAGACAAAAAGCTGGTCCGATTTTCGGTGGTGTTTGGTTCTGGTCAGGTAGTATCTGAGACACCTATAAACATCTAAAGTGTGCAGAAGGGCTTCTCCTCGATTAGAGTACTTAGGGAAATACACTGGTAAATCGATATCCTGATTAAGGGTGAGTGCTGAGGCCACCTTAGGCAGAAATTTAGGATTAGTCCGAAGGGATACCCTGTCTTGGTGGAAAACCAAATAAGGTTCTTTGCACATAAGTGCATGTAGTTCAGAAATTCTTCTGGCCGAGGTAACGGCAACTAAAAACAACGTCTTCCAAGAAAGAAGGCGTAGCTCGCAATCCGCGGCTGGTTCAAAAGGTGGCAGTGTGAGCTGCTCCAGGTCAAAGGGTAGATCTCATGGTGGAATCAGATCCTTAATCGGAGGCCTAAGGTGGAGAACACCCCTCAGGAAGGCACGTGTCGTGTCCAATTGAGCTATAGTGCGTTGGCCTATAGGGACATGATAGGCTGAAATGGCACAAAGATGTACTTTAATCGAGGAGTAAGTCAATCCAGAGTGGAAAAGGGACAGCAGGTACTCCAATACCATCTTCTCAGGACAGTTCAAAGGTGATAAGCCGCACGCTTGAACCCATAAGCAAAACCTGCGCCATTTCATGGCGTAGGTCGCATGGGTAGCCGGTTTCCTGGCGGCAGTGAGAATGTCTGCCACCTCTCGCGAGACCCTGTGTCGCATCATGGCTATGTCTCTAGGAGCCAAGCATGCAGGTTCAGGGAACGTAGGTCCAGATGGACCAAAGAACCTGCCTCCTGAGACAGCAAGTGAGAGCTGATTGGCAACAGCGCTGGAGGTTCCCAGGATAGCTGATGCAAGAGAGGGAACCAGATCTGACTGGGCCAAAAGGGCGCGATCAGTATAAGCGTCGCTTGCTCCCTGCGAAGTTTTAGAAGGACCCTCTGGATCAACGGGAAAGGGGGAAAGGCATAGAGGAATCTGCCCGCCCAAGAGAGGGACAACGCGTCTTGCCAGAAAACACCAGGCCCTGGATCTAGCGAGCAAAAATTGGGCAGTTTTGCCTTGGATGGGGACGTGAAAAGGTCTAGTTCTGGAGTACCCCATCTGCGAAACAGATCCTCTGCTACCTCCTGAAATAGTTCCCATTTGTGGACTCTGGCCTGATAGCAGCTCAGGCTGTCTGTGATGACGTTGTCCACTCCCGGAACATGAACGACAATGAGGTTTGTGCTGTGTTGCAAGACCCAATCCCATACTCTCATGGCCTCCCTGCAAAGCAGGTAGGAATGGGTGCCTCCTTGTTTGTTGAGCTAATACATCACAGTGGAATTGTCTGTTTGTAACAGAAGTGTACCCGGTGGAATCTCCGACTGGAAGGCCTGCAGGGCGTAAAGGACTGCCCTCAATTCCAGAATATTTACGTGGAGATGAGACTCTTGGACTGTCCACAGGCCCTGAGACCGGACACCGTCGAGCTGTGCTCCCCAACCGAGCCCTGAGGCATCTGTGGAGAGTGTCGCAGTCGGGGTTGGTGCTATGAAGGAGACTCCTGCCGATAGATTCCTCGAATCTAGTCACATTGCCAATCTCGAATTACGGCCTTCGTGATCTGGATTGGATGCTGCAGATGGTCTTGCCTTTGGTCCCATTGGACCCTTAACATCCACTGGGTTACCCGCATGTGGAGACGGGCTAGTGGGACTGTTGCAATGGCCGCAGCCATGTGTCCGAGCAGGCAAAGGACCAGTCTGGCAGGAATGGTCTTCTTCGCCGAAATGTCCCTGATGAGGGATCTGATGTGTTCCGCTCTGTCCGGGGAGAGGAAAGCTTTCCCTTGGACAGTGTCCAGGACTGCACCTATGAATTGCTGAGTTTGGGACGGAACCAGGCGTGACTTCTCGTAACTGATGATAATGCCGGACGTCTTGAGACTGAGTGCAGTGAATGGCAGACATCAGGGCCTCCCGGGAGGGCGCCATGAGAAGCCAATCGTCCAGGTAGGGGAATACATAGTGGCCTTGTCTCCTCAGAGATGCGGCTACGACCGCCATGCACTTTGTGAACACCCGAGGTGCAGATGACAGCCCGAAGGTGAGAGCTCGGAACTGATAATGGTGACCCTGAAACTCTAAGTGCAAAAACTTCCTGTGCACCTGAACAATAGGAATATGCAGGTAGGCGTCCTGCATGTCTAGGGACACTAGAAAGGTGCCCTGCTTTAGCATGGGAATCAGACCTGGGAGGGTCACCATGCGGAAGCGTTTGTACAGGACCGAGTCGTTGAGGTCGCTGAGGTCCAGTATTGGACGGAGGTCCCCTGTTTTCTTTGGAACCAGAAAGAAGTGAGAATAATATCCTAGTCCCCTCTGGTTCCTTGGTACGTGCTCTATGGCTTCTTTTCCCAGAAGCTTGAGCACCTCCTGCTGGTATGAGCAGGGCATGCTGACCCGAGTAACAGGAGAGCAGGGAAGGTCTTGTAGGTGGGTAGTCTAGAAATTCTATGAAATG
Source organism: Neoceratodus forsteri (assembly GCA_016271365.2). Lineage (NCBI taxonomy): Eukaryota > Metazoa > Chordata > Ceratodontiformes > Ceratodontidae > Neoceratodus > Neoceratodus forsteri. The sequence goes on from CM057455.1 coordinate 719,092,592, forward strand.
GCCTTTCTTGACCAACTGGAGAACCCACCTGTCGGTGGTGATCGATTGCCACCCTAAAAAGTGGCGAGCGATGCAACCCCCGACCTTTCTTGCCTGTTGATCCAGAGGAGGGGCGGGGGCCGGGAAGGAGTCATGCTGTGGCAGCACTGGTCCCTGCGGGCTGGGCTGGCTTTGTGTAACGTTGGCCTCTGCCTGGGGACGACTTGGCCTGGGCTTTATGCAAAAAAGTGCCCCTTTGCTGCTGGCCGGAACATGGTTGCTGCCTTTGTTGCCGGCCGTGAAAACGGCTCTGTTTCCAACGAAAGGAACTAGGTCTGGATCTGTACATGGCCTGTACGGATCGGACTGCCTTCCCTGCGTCCTGGAGTTTGGTTATGACCTTCTCAGAGGATTCACCAAATAGTACCTCGCTGTATGGGACCTCTAGAATGTTCTTCTGTACATCCGGGGTGAAGCAGGAACAGACCAGGGGTGTCGCGGAGACAAGCATGCAAGCTGCAGCTCTGGCAGAAGGTCCCGCAGGAATCGTGTCTGACTCTGAGTACTTGGGTCCCCACATCTGACCCGGTCACCGGAGAAGGTTAAGGAGCTCTGCTTTCTGGTTGCCATCAGGAAGCTTTTCGACCAGGTCTTGGCCCTGTTCCCACAGGGTGTTCGGAAACTGTACCATATGGGTAAGGTAGTTCAGAGACCTGATGGCGCACATAGCAGCTGCGTACGTGCGCCTCCCCAGAGCATCCAATTGCTTGGATTCCTGGTCCGGTGGCTGAGTGCTCATATGCTGGGGCCTTTGAGACTGGTCATGTGAGGCCGTGATGACCAGGGAGTCTGCCAGTTGCTGTATGTCAACTGGTCGACCTCCTCGAGCCTTGTACAGGCGGTCAGCCTCTTTGGCACTGCGGGTGGAGGGAGGCGGAGCCCACGCAGCCTTGGTGGACTCGACTAAGGTGTCCACCAAGGGTGGGACTACCACAGGCTTTGGGTCTTTCTGCCAAGATAGCGGGCAAGGCATTGTCGTTCGGGGTCAAGGTCTTCAGCATCCAACCCCATGTTGTCCTGGATGTGCCTCATGATCTCAGCGAAAGAGGGATCATCCGGTGGAGACCTGGGGAGGTCATGTGGGTCAGGAGAGGAGATGCTGAGCGGAGAAGGAGATCTGGAGTAGTCAGAGCTGTCCGATCTGGAATCCTCCCCCGACGGGGTATACCAGCGTCGTCTGGGTCGTTTGGGGCTGGGAGACCCTGATGGAGATCTGAAGGGAGGCCTTCTCCTGTCTTTAGATCTGCCCCTAAGAGGTGGAGTCTGTTCCTTGGGGGTTGGTGGTCATCCTGCTGGCCCCTTAGGCAGAGGAGGGGGCGTAGGAGGTGAAGGAGTAGGAGGAGGAGGTTTTACGGGGACCACATACTTTCTGATGGTGTCCTACCAAAAAGTAAAGAGTTCCTTTACTTCTTCGATGTTCATACCCAACAACGGGCCTGGCGCTGGTGGTCTGTCAACAGGGTCGGGTGTCGGGTCTCTGGGTGTCTCCCGATCCAGGGAGGGTTCCCGTGGAAGCCCGGCATCCTCGGTGTCGCCCGCCTGGTCTTTGGGCAGTGGGGTGTCCTCCTCCATCGATTCCCTATGACCGGTGTCCGCCGGTGACGGGGGCGGTTTTCCGCTCCGGAGATGCTGACGCCTTCGGATCCGGCGAACGCCCAGCCGGTGACTGGTGTCTGGCTGGTGTCGTCGGCTCCTGTGAGTGCCTGGCTGATTTCTAATGTTTAGCCGACGTCGGGTCCGATGCCCTTTTCAGGGACGTCAGGTCCTTGGTCTTTCTGGGTGCAGGATCAGGACCTCTGGGCGGTTGGGAGACCGACCTGGAGTCGGTGTCCCGACGTCGGGTGGAAGAAGAGGACTTGTGATGCTCAGAAGACTTCGAAGAGGCCTTGGATGGGGGTGGAGGAAGCCGAGGGCCTCGATGTCTTGATCGGCTGGAGCGAGGAAGAGCCGCTTGAAGTCCGGACCTTAACCGAGGGGGGCTGTGACCGAGCCCTGGAGGAGAGCGGTCCAATCTGGAGCAGAGCTGCAGGAGTCGAGGCCGAGTTGGGGAACTGGACCTCACTTTCTCCCGGTGCTCGTTCCGGTGTTTATGGGCCTTAGAAGAAGATTCTCCCCTGGAGGAAGGTTCTTGGTTCATCCTTTTTAATTTCTCTTCGAGGAGATACGTCTGTAGTGCCTTCTGACGGCGGATCCTGGTGCGGCTATTGAACCCTTGGCAAAAAGTGCAGGCCTTGGTATCGTGGTCCGGGCCTAGGCAACGCACGCAGGAAGAGTGAGGATCCTTGAAAGGGATCTGTTTTCCACAGGCACACTTAGAAAGGTGACCCATCAAGCGATGGAGTTGGAGAGGACATCAGTTGTGCAAGGAAATTCACAGAAGGTCTCTGCAGTCGTCGTCGCTGGGTAGAGACCGAGGCCGATGCTGAGGTGACGATGGGAAAGAACTGAGGATTATGGGGGACCGCCTCCTTATGTACTATCGCTTGATGTCGGGACGGGACCGGCGTCGAGGCGGTCCCCGCTGAATACTGCTAGCTAGAACATTTCCGTGGGGTCCTGGCACCTGCCGGTTCAGTTCTAATGGTGTAACCTGCTGCAAGAGCTGTTTCTCGAAGTAAGATCACTCCTATACCAGAACCCAGTGGCGCAAGTACGTGCTAATGGCCATTTATCTTTACCCTTTTCACTAAAAAGGGGCACCAAACAGAGTTGTCCCCTCTCTCCCCTCCTCTTTGCCCTCTATATAGAACCCCTAGCAAAAGCCATCCAATCCCATCCAGAGCTGATGGGGCATACAGGACCAGTAGATAAAGAACACCGCATAGCACTGTATGCGGATGACATTATGCTATATTTAAAGAGCCACTGACGCCTCAAGAAGAACTTTGAGAAACATAATATTCTGACACAAAGCAGCTTATAGTTCTCATTAGCTCTGCATTTTTTACACCCATTATGTACTACTGAGGTCATATGCATGAAAACAGGATAGTTGCTCCTTGAGGGTTGATCAGCTCCTATTACTTCTTTCCAAACTGATGATATAATATTTGCTTATGACATCACAGTTGTTCCTAAAGCAACAGACTGTGATGTCACAGCAGAGCACTGTAATTTCAAGTAGGGAGCAAGCTAAAGAGGCAGATGAACTCTAGGAATAAAGATCTTGCTTCTGTGGGAATCCCTTCAGTAACAAATAACGGAGAGGGAAAAACCTATAGAAGATATATGAAATAAAAGCAGAATTGTGTCCACCTTTTATGTTTTCCAACATTTTACCAATGGCATCAGTTGCTCTTTAAAGGACCCAGAGTCCGACCTAGAAAGCATCTGGACAATAATTAGACAATACGGGAACCTTTTGGGCTACAAATCGAACAAAAGTAAAACAGAAGCTTTAGCCATGTACTATACCCCTAGTGGAGCAATTAAAACAAAATATCCCTTTAGATGGGGCCTTACACAAATTACGTACTTGGGCATAAAACTTACTGCAGCAGTCTCTCACAGTTATACGAGGCCAATTATGGTCCTCTGCAGACCCAAATGCAAAAAGACTGAGGTAAATGGTCGGTGTTGCCCCTGACACTAGGGAGAAGGATAGCAGCTATAAAGATGGTAGTGTTACCGAAATTCTTGTACTTATTTCAGAACCTGGCATTGCCCATTCCACAGAATGCTTGGAAGAGATGTAATAGAAGTATTTCATGCTTCCTGTGGCAGGGGCAAAGGCCAAGAATAGCATCAACAATATTAATTAGACCCAAGCCTCAAGGAGGCTTAGCACTCCCAGATCTACAGACATACTATGAAGCGGTACAGTTACAAGTGGTAATACACTGGATGAGAAATGCACCAGAACAACAATGTGTAACATTAGACAGGGAAACTTGCCCATAAGTCCAGCGGAGGCGAACTTGTTGCAATACCAATCCCTAAACCTGCTGCATAGTTGCAAATCAATTTCTATACACACACCTTTATAGACATGGAAAAAGTGGGTCAATTAGGGGAAACCTGAAACAACAAATGAGATGGTTGCTGCCCATACACATGCATGCAGAGTTTGCCGCATCCTCACTGGATTCAGGATATAAAACCTGGTTCCGCAGAGGCCTGTAAAGTCCAGAACTGGACAAAATATACCAGATAGGGTCTCACTAACTGTCTGTACAGAGGGCCAACAACTTCCTGTTTTCTACTGGTGATGCCTCTCCCTATACATCCCAGTATCCCCTCCCTACTGCCTTCTCACATTGCTTGCCCACCTTAAGGTCATCTGATATGATTACCCCCAGGTCCTTTCCATTTCTGTTGTTGTTACTACCCCCCCCCCCCATATTGTGTAATCTTTCCCTGGTTTTTTTTTGTTTGTTTCCCAGGTGCATTATTTTGCACTTCTTTGCATTGAAGCCAGCTGCCATACTTCTGACCATTCCTCCAACCTTGCCAAGTCCCTTTTCATCCTTTCCACCCCACCTTGTGTATCAACTCTGTTGCAGATCTTTGAGTCATCTGCAAAGAGGCATACTTTTCTTCCAGTCCCTTTGCAATGTCACTTATAAAGACATTAAAAGGACTGGACCTAGTACTGAACCCTCAGGTACCCTCTAGTAACCCCCTTCACTGTGGACTACATTTACTATTACCTGCTGTGTCCTGTTGTCCAGCCAATGTTTTACCCAGGCTACCACCGTGGGACCCACTCCCAGGCTGGCTAATTTGTTCATGAATCTTTTGTGCGGGACTGTGTCAAATGCCTTGCTCAAGTCTAGGTAGGCAATGTCCACAGCCCCTCCCTGCTTCCTTCTGCCTTAACTGGTACAGTTCTCTGTCCTGCTCCTTCTGTGTTTCCTTATACTTCCTAAATGCTATCTTTTTCTCCCTAACCTTCCCCGCCACCTCTTTTGAGAACCATAGTGGCTTTTTCTTTTGTTTTGATTGGTTTATTTGCTTCACACAAAGGCTTGTTGCCTCTGTGATGGCAGTTTTTATGTTTCCCCATTGTTGCTCCACCCCTCCTTCTAGCCTGTGTGCTAGTGCTTTTCTAAGGCACTCTCTCATCTTGCCAAAGTCAGTCCACCTGAAGTCCAGTACCCTCACTTTTGTATGGCTTGTCTCTATAGATGAGTTTATCATGAACCACACTGTTTGGTGGTCACTTGTTCCCAGATGGCTACCCACTTCTAGATCTGAGATCCTCTCACTGTCCCCATTTGAGAGTATGAGGTCTAAGATTGCTCCCTCACGAGTGGGTTCCAAAACTAGTTGTCTGACCCATGTCCCCTGTAGGGCATCGAGAATGGCCCTGCTCTTGGATGTGGCTGCACCAAAGGTGCTCCAGTTAACATCTGACATATTCAGGTCCCCAATCAACAGTATCGCCCCTTTTTCTGCCATCCTAAGGATGCCTTCTATCATATCCTTGTCCATTCCCTCCCCCTGAGATGGGGGTCTGCATACAACCCCTGTGCAGATTGTGGTGTCATTTCCAGTCTCTAAGGTGACCCACTGTGCCTCCTCTCCTCCCTGTTTACTCTATTGTTCTGTTGCTTTTATCCCTTTGCTTACATAGAGAGATACTCCTCCCCCTCTTCTCCCCTCCCTGTCTCTCCTGAAGGTTGTGTACCCTGGTATGTTATCATCCCAGTCATGGTTCTCTGTGTAGCATGTTTCTGTGACTGCTACGATAGCCAGGCATCCCTTTTCCATAAAGGCCACCAGTTCAGGGAGCTTGTTGCCCAGAATATCTCTCTCTCTCCAGGCATTCCCAGCTTCGACCGGCTAGGTTAGACTCGGGGTTTAGACGGTGGAAAAGACAAGGGATCATCACATTAGCACACATCCTAAAAGATGGGGTACCCCATACATTTGCAGAACTATGTGATTTATAACGGGTTGCAGCCCCATGACCAATTCTGCTACTTATAGATTCTTAACTTTGCTAAACAATTTTCTAGAACGGAACTGGAACAGGGCTCTCGGATGGGGATATATGATGTTATCTGACAGACACTAAAAGGGAGAGCCCCTTTAACTCATATGATTTCTTATACATATAAGGTAGTGATGGCCCTCCAGGGCAACTCTATATCTTATGTCAAACAAAACTGGGAGAAAAACTAAGGAATTGTTCTTTCAGAGCAAAGCTGGGATGCCCATCTTAAATTTCTATACTCGTATACAGCCTCCTACAGATGGAAAGAATTTAACTGGAAGTTAACCATAATATATTTTAGGACCCCTGCCATACAAGTTAAATATTTGCCAAACCCTGGAGCCTCATGTTTGGCAGGGGTCTTGAGGGTCTCCCACCTACAGTCATGTGTTTTGGAGCTGCACCGCTCTGGCCCCCTTTATGGCCACACAGCAGGTGGCTCTTGGGAAGCTTTTTATTTCCCAGCCCCAACTTACAGTGGAGATTCTTCTATTCTCCCAGTTACCACCAGGATTTCGGGACCTGACAACCAGGAGACTTATGGGTATGTGCCTCCTGACTGCCAAGATGGCAATTACTCATAGGTGGCTTTGAGCAGTAATCCCGACTATAGAAGAATGGAGGGACCTTGTGAATGAAGTCTATCATATGAAACGTTTAACAGCTCTGAGTCGCCATGTGACAGAAAAGTCTGAATTACGTTGGCACAGATGGGTTCTCTATATAACACAGTATAGGGCAGACTTTGTGCCATAGGAGTCACCTGGGGCAGGAGGGTGAGGTAACTTCAATGTACTGCAGCTCTTATCTTGGTAAGGGAATACCTAGAGACCAGATAGTTTGGTCTCCCAAAGAACTATGAAGCCAATACTAGATCCAATCAATGTACAGAGCAGTCTTTGGGCATCTTTGTTTTTTTCTTGTTCTGTGTAAAGTAATCCTGTGGTAAAAATCCCTTTTTATTTTATTATATATAAACTCAGGATAATCCTGTCAAAAACTTTTTAAAGTAATGACATCCATTAATTGATATCTGTTCTGCCCTGTGTATGTTGTGTATTTAAGTAATTTGTTGTCTCTTTTGTGCGACTGTTTATAAGATTTGTAAACTGAAAATATGATTAAATAAGTTTCAAAAAAAGAAAATATTTAGTGCGCTATTTTTATAACACCAGTACAAGTCCATAGTCTTACTGCAAATAGTACATATTGTTGGAGACAATGTGGAGAACCCTGGGCAACACATTTTCATATCATGTGGGACTGCCCACAGCTAATACCATTCAGAGAGGAAGTGGAAGGGGCAATGGGGTCATATCAGTCCTCAAATAAAGTTAACAAAGGAAATGTGGCGCTTCCACATATACCCCTAGAATATGAAAGACTCAGTAGAAAAGTACCTAATAGATATTTTTATGGGAGCTGCAAAGAAGTGTTTCACAAAAAAAAGGCTAACGAACAATGTTCCAGCATTAAAGGATTGGATCATTCTGGTGAACTTCATTTATCAAAACAACACTCTGACATACAGAGTGAGGGACCAGGGAGAAAAAGAGAGGAATAGATAGAATAGATGGTGTATGTATGCCATGACAGTGGACCCATCTTTTGGGCCCTAAGCATAAGGGAAACAATGAAAAGAAATAGTGAGAATTTACATGAAATATAAAATGATGAAATGTTTGAATACCCATGGTATAGAAGGATATAGACCCAAGGACATTGCAGTTACGTAAGAACTTACCGTAACAGTAGATCTTCGACAGAGGTTCCTGCATTAGGTCTTCACGTATAGGACTGCGCCCCCTGCCATCATGTTCCAACGGCACGAGCTTATGAATGTAATCATCAGCGAGGACCGTCCCGTCAGGTGACATGATGTCAGCCCGAATATAAAAGGGGTGGTCCGGCACCCACCCTCCAGTTCTTTTCCACTGGAGATCTAGAAAAGGTAAGTAGAAAAAAAGGAGTGAAGACTCCTAGAACTATGCTTTCTCTCTAGACCCAAGGGCTAGGCAGGATGAAAATGAAGGAAACGTTCCAGGAGTAGGGGGAAGGTGGGTGGGAAACTAGACCTACTGCAGGAACCTCTCAAAGATCTACTGTTATGGTAAGTTCTTATGTAACTGCAATATCTTACTTCAAGAGGGTTCCTGCAGTAGGTCTTCACATACAGGACTGAATAACAAGCAGTTCCAAAATAAATGATACGGAGGTACATCCAGGAGGAGGAGGAGACATCGCCAACTGCAAGTTACGACAGGAGGCCTTGCAGAACCGCAAGCCCAAAGCCAGTTCTGTGCCTAGAGGCTATGTCTAGACTGTAATGCTTAGTGAAGGTGTGGACAGACGACCACATGGCCGCTGCACAGATCTCTGCAGTGGACACATTCCTGAAAAAGTGGAGTGACCCTTAACCACCCCCGGAAGGGATTTCCCGTGTTTTTGGTAAGTGAAGTGGATGCAGTTAGCCAACCACCTAGAAATGGTCTGTTTGGAAATGGGCTTGCCCTGGCACTGGGGAGCAAAGACCACGAAGAGCTGATTCGTCTTGCGGACCTCTTTTGTCCGGTTAGTGTAATACCTCAGGATCCTGCGCACATCAACAGTGTGCAGGAGGTATTCCCCCGTTAGAATGCTGTGGATAATAGACCAGCAGTTCAACACTCTGATTGAGAGTGGTTTCTGAGACTACCTTTGGAAGAAACAAAGGGTTTGTCTGAGGGACTACTCTGTCCCTACGGAAAATCAAATAGGGTTCATTACAGATAAACGCCTGAAGTTCTGAAACCCTTCTGGCAGAAGTTACTGCAACTAAAAACAGAGTCTTCCAAGAAAGGAAGCGCAGTTCACAGCTAGAGGCTGGTTCAAAAGGAAGCAAGGTCAGCTTTTCTAACATAAAATTCAGGTCCCGGGGGGGGGACAGGGATTCCAGACTTGAGGTTTCAAGTGGAGGATGCCTTTCAAAAAAGTTTTGGCGACCTCCAGTTGAGCCAAAGGTTTTCCTCCACCGGGAGGTGGTAGGCTGACACCGCAGAGAGATGGACCTTAATAGAAGAATAGCGAAGGCCCATCTCTGATAAATGTGCAAGGTACTCTAACACCTGGGCAGTCGAACACAAAAAGGAATCCCAGCTCCTGGCTAGGGTCCAAATCGAGAATCTTTTCCACTTCATGGCGTAGGTGGATCTGGTAGATGGTTTTCTGGATTCCACCAGGATATGGGCAACCTATGAAGAAACACCATAGCGGGACGCTGCTATGTCCACAGGTGTCACGCATGAGAGTGAAGAGACTGAAGGCTTAGGTGCCCCAGTGTGCCCTGCTCCTGAGTCAGAAGGTCGTGGGATAATGGCAGGGGAACCAGAGGTTCTAGCACCAGATGTTGTAAGAGAGGGAACCAAATCTGGCGTGGCCAGAGGGGAGCGATCAGAATTAAATGTGCTCCTTCCTCCTGAAGTTTCACCAGAACCTTCTGAATGAGAGGAAAGAGAGGAAAAGTGTAAAGAAATCTCCCTGTCCGAGAGAGACAGTGCATCTCACCAAAAATCACCATGCCTGGGAACGAGCGAGCAAAAGTTGGGTAGTTTTGTGTTGAATGGGGAGGTGAACAGATCTATTTCTGGCCGACCCCATCGAAGAAAGAGATCTTCGACCACCTCTAGCTTTAACTCCCACTTGTGAGCCCTGGCAACTGATTGACTGAGACTGTCCGCCAGGATGATGCTTACGCCTGGAACGTGGACTGCTGTCAAGAAAAGGCTGTGCTGAATCACCCAGTACCAATCCCTGATTGCTTCTCTGCAGAGAGGGTATGAGCGAGTTCCTCCCTGTTTGTTGATGTACCAGACTGTGGACATGTCCATCTTGAATAGAAGGGACTGGAATGCTTGGAGGGTGTACAGAACTGCTCTGGTCTCCAGAACGTTGATATGGAGCAGAAGCTCCTGGTCAGACCAAGACCCTTGTGTCTTGTGAACCCCCAGGTGGGCTCCCTAGCCCAAGTCTGAGGCGTCCATGGTAAGTATCTGGGTAGGGATAGGGGAATAGAAAGGGGCTCCCTGTAACAAATTGGAAAGATCTTGCCATCAGTGAAGATCTCTCTGTAAGCTGTTGGAGATCATGACCTTCTGGTTCATGTCATCCATCCTCTGATCCCACTGGACTTGGAAAGACCACTGGGTGACCCTCATGTGAAGTCTGGCCAGGGGGACTGTGGAAATGGCCGCTGCCATCAGTCCCAAGAGACGAAGCACAGCATGTGGTGGGATACACGGAGCCTGGGCCATGAGAGTGGCTTGAGAAACTAGAGTCTTGTCTTGATCCGATGGCAGAAAATCCTTGCTCTGAACTGCGTCTAGTACTGCTCCAACGAATTGGAGCCATTGTGATGGTGCTAGCTGGGACTTGGGCAAATTGACCGTGATACCCAGAAGAGCAAACAAGCTCAGAGTGAAAGAAAGAGACTCTTTCAGGCTGTTCGGAGAGGGTGCAGCGAGGAGCCAGTCATCCAGGTACGGGAACACGTAAATGTCCTGTCGGCGAAGAAAAACCGCAACCACCGCTAAACAGTTGGTGAATACCTGGGGGGGCCAAGGAAAGGCCGAAGGGGAGTGCTCGGAACTGAAAATGGTTCTCCTGAAAAGTAAAATGGAGGAAGCGGTGGTGGGCCGGGTGGATAGGGATATGCAGGTAGGCATCTTGCATGTCCAGGGAGCACAGCCAAGAATTTGTTTGGAGCAGGGGAAGAAGCCCCTGAAGGGTCAGCATGTGAAACCTCTTGTACTCGATGAAGAGGTTGAGCATGCTGAGGTCCAGGATCAGTCTCAGACTGCCTGTCTTCTTTGGAACTAGGAAGAAGTGGGAGTAGAATCCCCTTCCTAGCTTGTTTTGAGGGACAGGTTCTATGGCCGCTTTTGACAGGAGGGCCTGAATCTCCTGGAAGACTATGGGAATCTGATCCCTTGGATAAAAAGACCGTCCCGGAGGATGAAGGTCAGGGATCTTGGAAAACTCTATCGAGTGACTTCGCTGGATGAGTTGTAACACCCATGATTCTGCGGTGATGAACTTTCACCCCTCAAGGTGGAGGCCCGAACCTCCCTCCTACCGGTTCCTCTGTGACTGCTGGGGTAGCGGAAGGAGGGGAAAGGAGTCAGGACACCGAGGGGAGGGGAGCTTTTTCCCCGGAGGCCGGTTTAGGGAACTTGGCCTGGAGGGGTTTGGGCTCCCGAACCAGAGGCTCGTCGCTTGCCCTGATGTTTACCCTGGTTTTTATTCCATCTCCTTTGGCGATGAAAAGGCTGCTTCTTCTGCCCCGTCCGGTACATTAAGCATATGTCTCGAAGGGAGCGTCTGCTCTCTTGCAGCCCGGTAATTATATCTTTGGCGTCGCCACCAAAAAGGACGGAACCCCTAAAAGGGGCGTCCAGAAGGGAGGACTGGACGTCTTGTGCCAGATCTGCAATCCTAAGCCAAGAAAGGAGACGGATACAGAGCCCTGTGGCTGCCCGCCCTAGCCACTGAGTTTACTGAGTCATATGTTGCACGTAAAGCATGACGACAAGAAGACTTGCCCATTCTGACTTTGTCCAGCAATTTGTTATGGAATGACTCATCCTGGACCTCCTGAAGGTCCCTCTCCAGCTCAGAGACAGAGCGGCCTTCTGGAATGCCACCATGTGTGAAACATAGTTGAGGGACCGGATGGCACAAGAGGAAGAGGAATAGATCTTCTTCAGCCAAACTGATCCAACTGCCGAGAGTCCTTGTCGGGAGGCGAGGAACTCAAATGCTTTGGTTGCACGGACTGGTCGTGAGCGGCAGTAATCACCATAGAGTCAGCTTTAGGATGAGTCATGAAATGTTGAATCCCTTCCGGGGGATAGTAGTTACGGTGAGCCTTTCTGGAGACAGCAGGGATCGAGGACGGCTGCTGCCAGATAGTAGTCACCAAATCCTCATGAGGACCCATCCGGGGGGGGGATGGGTAGAGGGTCTGTAGTGGCTAAATCCAAATGTTTCGCTAGTCTCTTACGCTGGGGATCCACTTCTTTGGATGGCCAGCCTCCTGCTGCCTGAATAGTGTGCAAAAGGTCCCCAAAGGAGGGATCCTCTGGAGGAGATTTTGGGGACTCTTTGGGTGGTTCCTCGACTGGGGACCGAGGGTCCGAAATTTCGGAGTCCGAGTCGGAAGGCTCAGAACCGCTGGGAAAGGAAGGTTCTATCCCAGATGAGCCGACTGGTAGAGCACCTGCTGCTTGGCCAGAGGGTATTGGTGGGGGAGGGGCCCTGGGAAGAGGGATGTCTCCCATTGACTGCCTGAGCTCCGTGATGAGCTGGGTCCTGGCATCCTGCCACCACGTGGGGATCATCTCCCGATCTGGCACTGAAGGTGGAGGAGGAGGGGGCTGGTAGCCCGGGTGTTGCCAAGAAGGGTATTGAAAGCCTGGCAATCCAGGAGTATAGCCGTAAGGGTTATACCAGGGTATCCCATCGTTGGTTATCCCGGCGACGGATATCCCGGCGTCAGAGGCACGTGACCTGGCGTTGGGTACTGAAGAGCCGACGGCGGGCCGCCCGGCTGCGGTGCCTGGGGGTCTGGCTATGGAAGACCGCCTGGAGGTTCGACTGAACCTACCGAGGGAGGTGCTAGAGGGCCACTGGGTGGCGTGGGATGCGGGAGGGCCCCCAAAGGTCCCGAGGAAGGGGCTCCATAATAGGATCCTTAGCCAGCGATGGACACTTGTCCGAAAGCGGCAGCAGACCTGGCGAAGGGGGTAATTCTGGGAGGGACCTCAATGAAAGGTCCAACAATGACCCTGTTGGCAGGGACAATGCAGGATTGGGTGGCGAATCCCTGGGGTGCAGGACCCAGAGGGATGCAGGATCTCTCGACAGCACACTCAGGCCAGCGTCGGGGGCCTCACGGGAGCTGGACGGGCGAGAAGGGTCCGGGCAGGCGACGGAGGATCTGCCGTCCGACTTATTGGACCTAACGGGGCTAGTGGCAGCGGAAAGGCCGCTGCTAGGCTTATTGGTCAATGCCGTACACCCGTTGACGGGGTCGAGGGATGACTTATCGGCGGTGCTTGGAGGAGACACAACTGAAACCTCCATGGAGGCTACCCCCAGCTGCCTGCTCACCTCAGCAGGAGGGCGAGAAGATGCTTGGCCCAGAGAGGTGGACGGGGTACCTGAAGGAGTACTCACAGTTTTTGGAACAGGCCTCCCGTGTGGCGATGGACTCCTGTCCTGGTGCTTCTCCTTGTCCTCCTTTTTTTCTGGGGGCCAGTGACGACGACCTTTCCCTCAATTCATGGAGCTCCTTTTCCATCGATGCCAGACGCTGGGTAAGGAGGTGGGCCTTGAGGGTCCGCTTGCGCCTGGTCCTAGTGGCTTGATTGAAGGCCTGGCAGATGGCACACTCATCTGAATTGTGCTTGGGGCCTAAGCACAAGAGGCAGCGGGAATGGTCGTCCCCATGCGGGATTTGGGCTCCGCACTTCGAGCACTTCTACTTTGTACAAGTCGACATACAATCAGTCGAATAAGTAAGGAAAAAAGTTGAGATTAAAGAAAAACCTTCGACTGACACGCGGGCATTAGATCGCTGTTCTAACTCATGAGCCGAACGAACTGAGGCAACGGCAGGAAAGAACTGGTGGGCGGGAGCGACCGCCTTTATAGTCAGGGCTGACGTCAGCGGTCCCCACTGATGATTGCTAACTACAAGTTTGCCGCTGGAACCTGACGCAGAAGCACGGTCCTATATGAAGACCTACTGCATGAACCTCTCAAGTAAGATAGCACAGTTACGTAAGAACTTACCCTAACAGTAGATCTTTGAAAGAGGCTCTTGCAGTAGGTAATTATATAGGACTGACGCCGCAGGCGGCAGGACCCAGAAAATTTCTAGCTAGCAGTCTCTGGCGAGGGACCGCCTCACGTTAGGTGACCGCGCCAGGAGACGCGGTATAAAGGGTGGTCCTCACGCCCGCCTTCCAGTTCTTTCCCGCCACAGGCCAAAAGAGGCCGGACGAGAGAAGCGGATATTTCCTCACTGGAAAAGGGCTGAAAAAGCTAGGGATGGAGGGCAGGAGGATACTATTCAAGAGCCTCTCGAAGATCTACTGTTACGGTAAGTTCTTACGTAACTGTACTACCTACTCTGAGAGGCTTTTGCAGTAGGTAATTATATAGGACTGAGTCCCAAGCAGTCTGGAACAAGAAGAAGCACATGGGAGGAGGAAAGCTACCGAGTAGATCCTCTAGCTGTGAAGGCCTTAAGAAAGGAGGCCTTGCAGAACAGCAAGCCCGAAGCCTGCTCTACGGCGAGAGGCAATATCCAAACTGTAGTGTTTTGTAAATGTGTGGACAGAAGTCCAAGTGGCGGCAGCACAGATGTCTGCCGCTGACACGTTCTTGAAACATGCCACCGAGGCAGCTACTCCTCTGGTGGAGTGTCCTCTTACTTGACCCAGGAGGGTCTTGTATTTGTCGTAACAGAAAGTGATGCAATGAGCCAACCATTTAGACAGGCATTGCTTAGAAACAGCATTGCCCTTCTCTTTTGGGTGCAAAAGAGACAAACAGTTGATCAGTCTTTCTGAGATCCTTTGTTCTGTTAGTGTAGTGTCTCAGAATCCGGTGAACATCCATAGTATGAAATAAATACTCCACTTGACTAGAGTACTGCGTAAAGAAAGCAGGTAACTCTATGGACTGGTTCAATGTAGATTCCGCTATCACCTTGGGGAGAAACTTAGGACTGGTGTGCAGAGCCACACGTTACTTGTGAAAAATCAAGTATGGAATTTTACACATCAGGGTCTGGAGCTCGGAAATCCTCCGAGCAGAGGTAACGGCCACTAGGAAGAGCGTCTTCCATGAAAAGAACTTCAAGTCTGTGGAAGCTGCTGGTTCAAAAGGGGCAGAGTAAGTTTCTCAAGAACAAAGTTCAAATCCCAAGGAGAAGCGGGGACTCAGACAGGGGGTCTCAGGTGAAGAACCCCTCTGAGGAAAGTCTTAGAGACTTCCAGTTGAGCAAACGTCCTGTCTGCAAAGGGAACATGATAGGCCGAAATGGCCGCCATGTGAACTTTCAGAGATGAGTGACTAAGACCCAGGTCAAAGAGATGGCGTAGGTAATCCAACAGCCGCCCAACCGAGCAGGAGAAAGGCTCGAAGTCTTTCGAAGCAGCCCAGATTGTGAACCTTTTCCACTTCATGGCATAGGTAGACCTAGTGGAGGGTTTCCTAGCCTCCACCAGAATCTCCGCCACCTGGGGAGAAACTCCAAAGCGGGCTTGAGCTATGTCTGCAGGAGCCATGCATGTAGCTGAAGGGACTTGAGACCTGGATGGACCAGGGTCCCCCGATCCTGGGTCAGCAAAATTCGTGGAAGAGGAAGAGATGGTTCCTCTGAGTATTGTTGCAGAAGAGGGAACCAAACTTGCCTGGGCCAGAAAGGAGCGATCAGAATCATTCGTGCCCCTTCTGAACAGAGTTTCTGCAAGACCCGCGGGATCAGATGAATCGGGGGGAAAGGCATAGACGAATCTGTCCTTCCAATCTAGAGACAGAGCGTCTCTCCAGAAAATGCCTCGCTCTTGAATGAGCGAGCAGAGGTCGGGAAGCTTTGCGTTTTGAGGGGAAGCAAACAGGTCGACCTGTGGTGTTCCCCAACGTAGGAAGATATCATCTAGGACCCCTTGATCTAGTTCCCACTTGTGAGCTAGAGCAGACGAGCGATTCAGCTTGTCTGCCAAGGTGTTCTCGACTCCCGGAACATGAATTACCGTAAGGTGAAGGTGGTGGTGTGCTGCCCAATCCTAAATTCTCATTGCTTCCCTGCAAAGAGGATAGGACAGAGTCCCTCCCTGTTTGTTGATGTACCATACCACACACATATTGTCCATCTGGATGGCTAGGTGGCCGGAAAGGAGATACAGATGAAGAGCTTGAAGAGCATAAAGTACCGCCCGAAGCTCGAGCACATTGATGTGAAGTGTTTGCTCGAGCTTGGACCAAGAGCCCTGGGTCCGATGAGGACCGAGATGGGCTCTCCAACCTTCGCCCGAGGCGTCTGTGGTCAGAGTCTCGGAGGGGGGAGGAAGGAAGAATGGAACTCCCCGAAGAAGGTTCTCTCGAACCATCCACCACTGCAAGTCTTGAACCATGGGAGAGGAGACTAGGACCAACTGGTCCAAGTCGTCCACCAACTGATCCCATTGGGAGCGTAGCGTCCACTGAGATACCCTCATGTGGAGCCGAGCACGAGGACTGTCGGGATAGCAGCCGCCATAAGCCCGAGGAGGCGAAGAACCGACCTTGTACTGACCCGCCTGCGACCGGACAACAGGCTTACCCGAGTCTGGAAAGTGGCTGCCCTGTCTGGTGGCAGGAAGGCCCTGCCCAGGGTCATGTCCAGTATTGCCCCGATAAACTGGAGCCTCTGGGATGAGATCAAGTGAGACTTGGAATGGTTGATGGTAATACCCAGACAGGCAAAAACCTGCTGGGTGAGGGAGAGGCAGTGCAGGAGTTCCTCCCTGGACAAAGCCGCCAGGAGTCAGTCGTCCAGGTACGGGAAAACCTGCACCCCCAGGTACGCAGGTAGGCCACCACCACCGCAAGGCATTTGGTAAATACTCGGGCAGCCGAGGAGAGGCCAAATGGAAGTGCCTTGAACTGCTAGTGGTCCCCCTGGAAAGCAAAACGGAGATATTTGTGGTGAGATGGGCGGATAGATATGTGCAGGTAAGCTTCCTGCATATCCAGAGCGCACAGCCACTGGCCCGAGCGGCGGAGGGGCAGAAGGCTCTGCAGTGAGAGCATCTTTAACCTCTTGTACTCCACGAATAGGTTCAGGGAACTGAGATCTAGAATAGGTCTTACATCTCCTGTCTTCTTCGGGACCAGGAAGAAGTGGGAATAGTAACCCGTTCCCTGCAGAGGAAGGGGGACAGGTTCTATCGCCTCTTTCAACAAAAGTACTGAAATCTCTTCCTGGACCAGAAGATGATTTTCCCGAGAATACGACGACCTTGGGGGAGGGTGACGAGGTGGCTTCTGTAGAAACTCTATTGAGTGTCCTTCTGCGATTAGCTGCAGCATCCATGAATCTGATGTTATCCTCTCCCGGCCCGGAAGGTGGAGGGAAAACCTCCCTCCTACCAATTCCTCTGGGAAGCCCGGAGGCTGTGGGAGAGGAAGGAGTCAGGTGGTGTGGAGCACCGCAGCTGAAGCTCCTGCTGCTTTTTGGGCGGGGGCTTGGCATGGGGGCCCACGCTTAGAGTGGCCCTCTTTCCCTGTGGTCTCGCTTTGGACGATTCCGTCTGCAGAAAGGGCGGCGCTGCGATTGATGTGGGATGATACATAGAGTCCACAGACTTTAGTGCCGTTCCCTTTTCCTGCAGGTCGGTGATGATGTCCTTGACATCACTCCCGAACAGCACCGAACCCCAGAAGGGCGCTTCCTGGATGGCGCACTGCACTTCTGGGACCAAACCTGACACTCTGAGCCGAGCATGACGCCGTAGGCCTACGGCGAAAGCTGAGCTTCTACCAGCAGTGTCCACTGCATCGTAGGTCGCACGAAGGATGTGCCGACTGGCCGAACGTGCACAGTGGACAAGGTCAGCCACTTCCTGCTTGACCTGAGAGTCCGGAAGGGAGTCCAATTTAGATTTCACCTCACTGAGAATCGCCTTCTGGTAATACCCCATGTGACTGACATAGTTCAGGTCCCTAATACCCAGAGTGGAAGAAGTGAAAATCTTCTTGCCACACTGGTCCAGAAGGCGGGATTCCTTGTCAGGTGGAGACGAGCTGAGGTGTTTTGGGTGAGCTGACCAGCCATGAGCGGTGCTAATCACAACCGAGTCAGCTCGAGGGTGGGAGTCTAAATAGTCCACACCCTCGGGAGCCTGGTATAGCCTGTTCGACTTACTGAGAAGTGGGGCTAAGGCCGACGGCTGTTTCCATATAATGGTGATAAGGTCAGCATGAGGCTCGATCCAGGGTGGCACCAAAGTGGGAGCTGTCACAGGCAGATCCAGATGCTTAGTGAGTTTTTTTACGCTGGGGGTCTGGCTCCAAGGATTGCCACTTATGGACTTCCTGGATCTTACATAGCAACTCCGTGAAGGAAGAGACTTCGGAGGAGTCCTTGGCCGGGGCTTGGACGGCCAACG
This sequence comes from Neoceratodus forsteri, assembly GCA_016271365.2. Lineage (NCBI taxonomy): Eukaryota > Metazoa > Chordata > Ceratodontiformes > Ceratodontidae > Neoceratodus > Neoceratodus forsteri. The sequence goes on from CM057455.1 coordinate 719,110,766, forward strand.
TGGCTCGTCGTCTTGCTCGGAACAACCAATGGAAGCGTCCGAGGAAGAAGAAGAAGATGAAGAAGTAGACTCCTTCTCCCAATGAGGGGGAGGAACTGACCCCTTGGGAAGCCCTTGGTGAAGCGTGTACTGCCCCTCTCTGGACCCAGAGGGTTTAGCCCTGGTGTCTGGAGGTGGGAAGGGAGTTTGTCATTGTGGACGTACGGGAACCGGCACCGGCACCATCATCGGAAGATGACTCTCCACCTCTCTGGTGAGCTGAGCCTTGGCCTCAGCCCACCAGGAGGCCAGAGTCTCCTGCAGATCCACCGGTGGCTGGGGGGCGGTGGAGGAGGAGGAGGAGGAGGGGGATACAGGTATGGACTATACCCATAAGGCGCGTATCCGTAACCCGACAGCGGGAAGCCCGGCGTCGGGTATTGAGGCGCCGGGTACTGCGGCGTCGGATAGGTCGGCACCAGGTACTGAGGCGTTGGATACTGAGGTGCTGGGTATGACAGCGTCGGATACGACGGGGTCGGGTACCTGGGAACCAGGGGAGCTGCCGGAGCAGACGGCCTGACCGGAGACCCCACGGGCGGATCTGGAGCAGAAGGCCCAGAGGGCGGAGGGCACGGCGTCGGGGCGGCATCCGGGAGCGGGATGTCGCCCGGAGTCGTCAATACTGGCGGTCGAGACGGCGGCTGAGGTGCCGGCGTCGGAGTTGGCGTCCGGGGAGCCGACGTCAGATCGGTCGGACCAGCGGGTGGACGGTCTGACGGAGGTGGAACAGGGACCTCAGCATCGCCCGGGGATGGAGGGGAGAAATCCTCGGGGTTGGACTGAGGAGACTCAGGGTCCCTGGAGGGCAGCGAAGGCTGCGGGGAGCCGGGGACGACGGACATGGGAGGGTCCAGCGTCGGCTCTTCCGCTGTGCGGACGTCAGGCGAACCGACGTGCGGCTTAGCAGTGGGATCCGGGCGGGCGCCGGAGGGGCCTGCGTCCAACTTAACGGATCCATCGCCGGAGGCAGGCCGCGAAGGAGGGGCGGCCTGGTCGGGTGGAATAGGGGCTGCGCGCCACCCCGAAGGGTCGGGCAACTTACCAACCTTCTCTGTGCGGACATCGGAGGAGCCGACACTCAGCTTATCGGAGCCGCTCGCACCAGTAGGCCGCGAAACCCGCGGCTTTACTGGGAGCGGAGGCCTCTAAAGCCCAGAGGTGCCCGAAGGGCCTGGCCATGACCAGATGGGTGGGCGATGCTGCCTTAGAAGCCTCTAAAGGCGGCCATCGTGGGAGCGGTCCTCTGGGGGACATTATTTAGCACGGCGACTCCCGAGAAAGTCTGTGGGTGAGAAGCCCATGTCCCGCAGCGCTTTATCATTTTCTGCGATGGCCTTCAGGGAAGTTGACGCCTGTCAAGCTTTTTCAATTCTTTCTCCATGGAGCTCATTTTCTTTTTCAAAATGTGGGCTTCCAGGGACTGCCGCCTTCTCCGGGTGGCGCGTTAAAACTAAGGCAGTGCTGGCACTTCTTTACTGGATGGTCGGGGCCCAGGCAAAAAAGGCACAGGGAATGGCCATCCTTATGCGGGAGTTGGGCGCCGCACGAGTCGCACTTGTTTTTGCGCTCGGAGGTTGTAGGGGATGACATACACCGACAAATACCTGACGGATGATAAGAAAAAATCGAAAATACTCGGTAAAAATACCGACGATAGAGCCTGACAAGCAAGGAACTTTACCGCGAGGCACTGGCATGAGCTAATGGCGGGAAAGAACTGGAAGGCAGGCATGAGGGACCACCCCTTTATACCGACGTCTCCTGACACCGGTCACCTGTCGTGGGGGAGGTCCCTCGCCAGAGACTGCTAGCTAGAAATGTTTCCATGGGGTCCTGCCGGCGTCAGTCCTATATGTAATTACCTACTGCAAGAGCCCTCTCGAAGTAAGATCTACAGTTTTCCCGTGGCCTAGTTACACCTGTCAAGTAAAGTTTTCTTATAAATACACCAATGTTTGACAATGTAAAGTTTAATGTGTGTTAAAGTACGTATGTAAGTTTTGTCTTTTGAAAAACTTAATAAAATCCGTTTACAAAAAAAAAAAAAGAGACAGAATCAAAGAGTGCTCTACCGATGGCAACATGTCCTCAATTGGATGAGTCAGCGCCGTGCTTCTGCAGCATCAGTCATATCCATGATCAGGAACAGGAAGGTTCATCAAACAGCCGCAGGGGAAGCTGTATGCCTGCGAGGCACAGAGGCCAGCATTACATGGAAGAAAAAAAAAAAGGCAACAGGATCTGACCTAATGATGGCTGCAAGCTGGCACACTCTGGCCTCACTCCATGCAGCCCCTCACATACCTCTGAACACTGACTGTGCCACTGAGGGGATAACTCCAACCCCCAAAGACCCCACATGAAATGGCAAGTGTTGGACAAAGCTGGGTAGTCACCAGTGGATTAGAGTAATGGTTACATGTGCCTGATCAAGGAGAAAGGGCCTGACTGAAAAGAAAATGCTTTTATGCAGTGTTAAAAACAAACAGGAGACTCATTAAGTGCAATATCTGAAAAAGACCATTTGAAAGAGACGGTCCAGCAGAAGCGAAAAACCTCTCCAGAAATTTAGGTCTGGAGTATGTTATACCATAATGGAACACTGTAGTAACATAACAATTTAAGTTCAGATGGGATTCTAGTTCCATCATGTCCACCCCCACATCATAAGCAAGGACCAACATGTGTGCTGTACAGTAATTTTAGGGAAGTTGCCACTCACCCTATTATTGGGAAGCACCCATAAACCTGAATGCTAGGGGCCCTGAGCCAAGGGCATATCAAAATCAGACACCTCCCAAGAGGTGAAACAGGTGCCAGGATGAGTATCAACACACATATAGGAGTTTTCCGTGAAGCGACAGCAGCAAAACTACTCAGAGAAACTACTGGAGCTAAAAAATCTTCTGAAGTTAAATGGAACACAGGAAACAGGGAAATCCTGTGAGGGACAGTGTAAAGAGTGGCTCAAGACGGCTCTGTGGTGCCAGGCAAAGGAGTTTGCCTTGCATGCTAGTGATCCGGGTTCGCACCTGAGAGTTGATACTGGCAGGAGGGTTCAGAGCATCTGAAGGGATGCTCTCCTCGAGGGGAAGAAGCGAGTGCATCGCCTATGAGGCAGCTCCCTAGTGGCTGCCTTGACGACACACCTTACAGCGTGGGTAACCACATACCGTGGGTGCATTCGGCTAGGACGCTGCAGGCATGCAGCACCAACAGGGAGGAGGGGTGGGTGGTGAGAAAATGGAAAAATAGCATCCTGATCGGCTGGATGACGGCCGCTGGGCCCCCTCCGCCACAGGGCCCTGGCAGAATGCCTCTAGGCTGCGCCTGTAGCCCCGTGCCCTGGAACCAAGATTTGAGTCCCAGTCTTCCGTCCCTGTCCCTGCCCAGGAGAGGGGATTCCCCTGGCGAAGGGATACGACCAGGCTGTCCAGGGATGCACAATTGGGGTCGGCAGTGGATGGCAGTAGGGGGGCTATCCTGGCCAATGGGAGGAGCAGCTCAAGTGACTCTAAATGGATCAGGAGGCCCTCCATGTCATCTAAATTCCTCATGGCTCCATGGTCTTCCAAAGGCAGACACTAAGGGTACCAATAAGCTATGGGAAAAAGGACATCTTGATGCCATTTCCTGTCATGCTGATACCTATGGTGCTGCCTCCTACAACTGATGATGCTGGATCTCAGGCAACATCTGTGTTGGCCTTTGTCCTTTTAACTGCATCGATGCTGATACTGTCACTTTGAGAGAGATCGCGATCTTGAGCTCAAAGAGAAGCTCAACAAAGATCTAGAATTTGAGCTGGCTGAGTGGCTGGGAGACTAGGGAGATATCAATTGCTGTCAAGGAATCAGTAAGACTCTGGATGCAACAGGCTCCAATGAAATAATGGGGCCACTGAGGAGTACAGGATCAAAGGATTCACCTCTACAGGACAAAGCAGTATCCCAGACCAGTGCTGCACCCTGGGTTCCTAGAGTCAAGTAATATGGGATCACTGGGCCCAAAAGATCCCACTTGGGAACTAACATACTGACCCCCCTGAATTCCAAGGATGAAGTGTCTGGCTCAAGCCCCTGCCTTGGCCCAAAGCCAAGGCAAGTGGTCCCCGACTGCAGCGATCACAGCACAGGAGGACAGACAAGATGACAGATTTAAGGGGCAATGTAATCACATATTCCTTTTGGGGAGCAGGACCACTACGGCTACCAGACTCGCAGTGCCTCATCCACAGAAAACTTTGATGCCCAAGAGAAGGAATGAAGAGACAGGATATAAGGAAGCTAGGTAGACACTGCTTCTAGGCTTTGACCTTGGGGTTCTAACAAGCCTATACACTGGCTCATAGTAGTAGTAGTAGTAGTAAAAGTTTACATTTTTATTCAGGATATAGCCATTAGGATGAGTCCTGTTTTCAAGACTGCCCAGCTTAATTTGATACAAAATTAAAACTGTTATATTAATAATCAACATACATTGGTGATTTAAGTACATCTTGTGATGACTAATATCATATTATTTAAAACACTCACAATAAGTAACAAGTTCTGAACATAGATTTGCTGTGAATTGATTCAGTGAAGTTGCGGTTTACATTTTAGGTGTAGTCCTTCCCCCAGACTGAACCCGGTGTGGTGAGAAACTGAACATGTCTTTGAGCCACACAATTACAACTGAAGGCCCATAATATCTGCACACTTATTTGGACAACTGGGTTTGATTCCTAATTTCAGTGCTTGCCTACCACCACTGTGCAACATCCAAGGGGCGCAAAAATATGCACGTTTTATCCCAAAGTTTTATCCTACACTGTGGCAGGCTCTAAAATAAAAAAAAAAATAAAAAAGTGTGCCCAAGTCCAGGGAATTATGTCGGTACAGAAGGAATTTCTTTTTCTCTTTGCTGGGTAGAATATCAGCGGTCTGGTTAAATTAATCAATAATCCATAACAAGGTGTGGGTTGTCGAGGGATTTACCCACGCTTTGTGTGGTTTGGTCACCAGATGTGGGTGGAGTGTGTTATTGTGAATGTACAATTGGTAGTTTGTAAAAAAAAATGTTTTTAAATATTAAACATCATACTGTTTTAAAAAGTGTGTTTGTTGTTGACCTTTATAGAAATATCCTTCCTCCCTAGATGAACAGTACTCTGTTGCTAGGTAGAATATGGAAGGAACTGCAGCACCCCCCCCCAAACATATTCTGGATTTTTTTGTTTATTCTGTTTTTATATTTTCTCTTTTTTTTCTGTTATAAGACAGCATGGTGTGAGTTGTGAGTGGCTCCAGTTATGGAGTATACAGACAGTACAGTGTGATCTGTGAGCGGCTCCTATAGGAGACAGAGTGTGGCTCTCCTAGTTTTCTGTTTGTTCTGTGGATGGGCTGCGGCTTCATGCTTCCTAGTGGCTAGTAGAGCTACATATACATTTTTAGTTATGTTTTTAATTGTGAGTGGGTACATTGAGGTAGGAGGTTCCGAGTGGAGCTGTAGCCTTAAAGGAGGGGTGCGAGAGAGAGAATGCACCACAGGAGAAAGAGTGTGCTGGTCTGTGTTAGTGGGCGGGTAGAAAGCAGTGGAGTGAAGGTGATCAGCAGTAATGTAGAAACCATTAGCAGTAAATCAGCAGCAAGAGTGACTATTTCTAAACATGAAACATTAGTTATTTGTGGATTGGGCCATAGATGAGAAATGCGGTCAATGATGGCAGCAGTTCTGAATTTCAACATTTTATAGAAATTCATTGTGCAGCATGTGTTGCTATCTACTGGAATGCTGTCCATATGCTGCTTTTTTTAATTAAAAAAATCTGTTTGTGTTTGCTAGCTTGTTGAATCGATGTGTTGCTCTCTGCCTCAAATGCTAGTCTGAAAGAAAATGAGCAGAGATCTGAAAGCAGGAGAGAGGGATAGGGAAGAGGAGACTAGATCAACATGTTGCTGTCTCCCGTGGTTTTCTGTTAATTTAAAAAAAAGCTAGCTTTTTTGTTAAACATATAATAAAAAACAAACAGAAGAGAGAGTTACACAATGGAGCTAAAAGCAGGAGGGAGGGACAAAGAAACACATACCTGATCAACGGGTATGGGCAGGGAGAAGCAGTGAGAGGATCTGGAGAGGTTTCAGCAGATTTGGAAGCGATGACTTTAGCCACTGGATGTGTGGAATTTAACCGATTTGTTTTTTTGATACGTTTGCGGTTGTAATTTTTATTGTTTTGGTGCTGGGAACAGACTTGAAGTGTGGTTTTACATGTTTGTTGTGTGCCAACAGACTTCTGGTTTGAGCAGTCAGGGAAAAAATGATGGCTGTAATGTTTTGAAAAAGTGTTGCACGTGTAGTGGTTTTGAGCATTTTTGTGAAGGGGTCAGCTGGTACATTATTCGTGGGTTATGGTGAGATTTAGTTATGGTCAGACGGCCATCTCAACAGATTTCTCCGACATGTTCAATCAACACATTTCCAGTTGTCTCAAAACACAGGGAGCATATTATTGGTGATTTTTAAGGGACATCTGGTTAATTTTGATTTTCTGCAGCTGACTGGTGGTGTGGTGTCATTTTGCCTGGGAAAACTACTGAACCTGTAAGTCATTTTTATGTTGGCTTGCGCGCTTCTGCAAGCAACATCTTGTGGTAGTACGGGTTTGGGGGGCGCAGCCGCTGTTGGGCGAATGCAGGGCACGCATCAGTAGGTGCGTCCCTCATTCCCCAATCAGCCTGCATGCCGGAGCCACACCATGCATGTATAATGGGGCGAGCACATCTAAGCAAAGGTCCGCTGCAATCCAAGCAAAGCTCGTCATACACAGCGGTCCTTTGCTTGCCGTGCTCGCTGCCATTATGAGCATGGTCGGCGAGCGGCTCAGGCCTGCCGACATCGGGGGTGCCCAGTCCTCCTGTTGGTAACCCCCGCTGTGTTAGTGTGCCAGCAGGGAGCCTCCCCGTCGGCATACCCCCAAATGTTGATGCTGAGGGGTTGCCCAATCCCTCGGCTCGTGGCCCTCCGCCTTTGTACACCAACGGTGAGCCCACTGCCCGCCGACATCACCCCCAATTGTTGAATGCCGAGGGGTGCCCAATCCCCGGCTGGCTCCTCCCCGCTTTGTTTGCCGATGGGGGAGCCCAATCCTCGCTGGCATGACCTCCCCCGTGTTGTGTGCCGCTGAGGGTGCCCAATCCTCGTAGGCTACTGACACCCCCCAAAAAAATAGTTAGGTGGCACGCTGGGAGCCCACCCAAGCGCATGCAAATGCCCTGCAACACGAAAACTGTCCCGCCGATGGTTTTCCTTTTTTTTTGTAAACAAAACCGCCCCTCGCAGTCTCGATGCCCTCCCCGCCACCCACTGTGCACTCCTGCCTCCTCTCAACCTCTATACTTACCTCCGGAGTCCGGCGCAACGCATCTTCCATGGACCGAACACGCTCTGCACTCTTCAAAGCCAGACGCGAACTGAGGAAATGCCGTAAGCTGTAAATGGAGTGAATAGGGTTTTTCAACTTTACTGCATATCTCAGGCATTTCTTGGACTTTACCACCAAATTTTCAACATGTGGCTTTTGGGGTCCCTCCTCAAGAATTTCTATCACTGTCATGGCGTGTAATCGGCCTCGAAAGGTGATTTCGGAGTCACTGCGCGAAATCACCTTTGGGCCCCATTAACGAAATGACAGTGCCAGTGTCATGAGTGGGTCCTCAAAAAGTATATGCTCCAAATTTGGGGAAAATCCAACAAATGCCTGTTTTATTTAGCAGCATGCGTAGCTGCTATGCAGGCCGTGCATTGCCAAGATTCTCAATATTTAACGCCAGATTAGCATTGGCATTTTTGTACACCTCCTTGTGAATAGTATAGCTGTCTATTTCACATCCTGCCCAAAATGTGTTTCCGCACTTCTGGTGCACAATAGCGCAGTCGCTATGGGAAATCAGTGTTTGGGCCACATTATGAAAATGACAGTGACACAGGTCATGAGCAGAGGTCCTAAAATGCCTATGTTGAAAATTTGGTGCTGATACTCCATAAAATGACTGTGTTATGAGCGTGCCTTGGCAGACTGCACGCATGCTCGTACCATCGTGCATTCGTGATATTTTCACTCTGGATTCTGAACCATTGCCATTTTTCCACACCTCTTGATGAATAGTACAGCCGCTATTTCACATACTCCTGCCCAAAATGTGTTTTCGCACTCGTGCAGTGAGAATAGCGTGACGCCAGTAAATCACTTCCTTGGGACACTTTGAGGAAATGACAGTGACACTGTACATAAGCAGAGGTGCTAAATGCTTATGTTGAAAATTTGGTACCAATGCCAATAAAATGGCAGTGTTGCAAGCATGCATTACATATTTCCCACGCACCCTGTAGGCTCCGCAATTTCAGATATTTGTATGCCATATTTTCAACACTGGCATTTTTTTTACACCTCCTTATGAACTGTGCAGCTGTCATTTTTCACATCCTGCCCAGCATGTTTTCCCACACTGCACTACCAAACACCCAAAGGGACACCCTAATGCCTGTCACTCTCTGTGGGGTGGGGGTGGGTTGGCATCAGTTCACTACTTGACTGCCATTCCTATGCTGCATCTCTCTAACTCCTGCACTCCCAATGGCAGCAAGCCAACATTCGGCATACACAAATGTTTGTTCTTGTAGAAAGTTTTTCACACATTGACTTATTCTGTTACTGCTCAATCTTTACTGGTATTTTTGTAAACTCAGCTGATATTTTTCATTTGCAAACAGTATCATTTTATGATGTAGTTTATGTCCCCTTGAACCAGTTATATAGTAAAACATGAATGTGTTGTAATAACAATCTGAGTTCTTAACAAAGGCATAAACTGCATCATACAATCTTACAATGGTTCTGACTGCCAGTGTGTAAATCAGAAATGCCCGCTGAATGTACGAAAATGTCAGTAAAAATGAACAATATGATCAACCCTGTGAAAGGAGGATCTGGGATAGGAACTAAAGGGAAGGATGTGGTGAGAGTTACAATCAACTGCTTTCCAAAGACTACATATTCAGTGGACCCCTATATCAGTGTGAATATGAGGAAGGAATCTGGTAAAAAAAATCACACTTGTAAAACCACCTTCCTCTACCTCTGCAATGCTGCTAGTAGACACTATCCTCATCATTTCTCTATTCACATGTACTGTAACAGCATCACACCAATCAGAAAACCTTCTCGGACTCCCAGTCCCTCAGGGAATCCACTGCAATCAGAATTATTTTCAGTTTCTTAAATGGACAGGCCTATTATCTCTGATCTTCCTTACCAGGACATCTCATCCTCATACTCCTTCATTCTATCAGCCCACACGTCTGCCTTTCTTCTTTTCAGGGCACAACCTTCAGTTACTCTGATCCTTCCATTTGGGAAAAGCCTTCACATAACTTTGTTTCTCAGCTTGCTTAATCATTGGCTCCACGAGGATACAAGGGGTTGCCCAACATTAGCTCACCTCCTGCTGGCCAACCAAAGAACAGCACTGCTGTGAACTGTAAAGGCAGTGACTCACCTGTCCTCCCAGCCAGAGGAAGGGTGCAGCCGTGACAACCATGCTCATCGGAGAAGGTGTGTGTGTGAGGTGGGGGCCAATCTGTAAGCAATAACCCATGACAGGGTGTGGGTTTACAGGCATTTAATGCACGCCTGTGGTGCGTTGAGGCATGAGGCCACAGGCCGAGAGTCCTCACAGCACCCCAGGCATGCATTAAAGGCCTATAAATCCACACCCTGGAGTGGGTTATTGCAGTTGTAACATGGGTTATGTCACAAACATGGAAAGAGCCACTAAAAGGGCTTTTTCTAGTATTAAAAGACCAAAAAAGGCACTGTTTCCTGCCACCCTGCAAAACAGTCCCTAACAAAACATGCACATTTCATTGTTGCTATGCACATAGAAATGTCACACATACACTAGTGTCATCCCCCCCCACCCAACAAATGCACTCCTGCTGTCTAACAGCTCTCTCTGGTGTGAACAAGGGAGTTTTTACTATTTTAGCACCACAGACATGACTGTTCCGTGAACGTGTCTCATTCTCTCCCAGGCTCAATGCAAAATGCAACCTGAACACTGATGCCGGTGAATCCGCTGTGCTGACTGTCCCGTGAAGGTGTCTCTCTCTGTCTCTCTCTCCCTGTTCCCTTGCAACATCCTAAGTGAACACTGATGCCAGGGACTCTGCTGCGCTGCTCACTGTCCTGTGAATGGAGCACCAAAAGACAGAGAGAGACAGAGCCCCGATCAGTGACACGGAGATAAAATAAACACCTTACACAAACAAAGGGAATGCAGCAGTAGCTGTTACTCTGTCTCTCTCTCTCTCTCTCTCTCCCCCCCTGTCTTGCTGTCTCTCTACTGCTCGCTTATTGTCACACTGCCTTTCTTGACAAAAGGGTTTCTGTAGCTGCGGCGAGCACTGCAGCAGCGATGATCCACACCGTAAACTTACAAGGAGAAAGGTCTACCAGCAGTGACACCCACAGGAATGCTGATCGTGCCCACAACTTTAAAGGCGGTAGTCAGATCCCCCAGCCGGAGAGGGTCATGGTGAGCAGCATGTAGAACACACACTGAACAGGATCACAGAACAGAGAGAGAAAAAAAGAATGCATTTCTCCATACTGTGGCTACTGTTACTCTGTGTCTGTCTGTCTGTCTTGCTCGCAGTCTGTCAGGGTGCCAGCAGCCACGTTCTTGCCAATGCACTACTACTTCTGTACATGTTGGGGTCATGATGAGAAAAAGAGAGACTCACACATAATTCACACTGACAGCACCGCACTTTTGCCGCTCTGTGTCGCACGCTATCTCTCGCTCCCCGTAGCTTACGGACAATGTCCTTGGGTGTGTGGTGCACATGGAGAATCGCGGCACCATTCCATCTCTTTCACTCCCATGCACGGCCAGAGAGGTTGCGAATGGCATGGAGACATGCTGCAGAAAGAATGTTAAAATGCCACTGTCCAGCCAGTCCCCGGAGGTCAGCGGAGGGGGTGGGGGGTAGACACTGCAGCACTGCTAGACTGTTGCTCCTACCTTGGAGCTGACTGTGTGTGGCTTATGAGAACTTGGGTGTAGAGCAGACAGCAACACTACTGTTACCACATGTCACTATTCAGTGGTACTGCTCCGGCTCGCTTAGAGACTTTTCAATATGGCTGACGTTCAGATTTCAATTCCCCTAAGAATAACGAGTGCCACAAAGCCCCGAGATACTGCTCCAGGGAGCATCACCCTGACTATGCATGTGTAGGAATTTAATGCACGGTCAGATGATGCTCTTGTCCCAACAGTATCGCTGCCTCCATATTATAAATAAATATATATATATATATATATATATCCTACAGTTAGGGTTGAGTAGGCACTTCAATGTTAAACTCAAAATGTTAAACTTTAATAACTTTGCAACCATTCAACAGATTTGCAAAGAAAATTGGTATGCACTGTCCTGTGGGGTAGATGATCTGATGTGGCAAGTTACGTTCCAGTCTCAGAGTTATGGTGAGGTAAAAAAACATGTTTTTGCTCATTGACTTTGCTGGGATTTTTCTTTGAACTTGCCTACAGCCCAGATGGTTTGTTTTTTGGTCTGAACTTTTTAGAGCAGAAAGGGACTAGCCCACAGACGTGTCTTTTACTATTCTGGCAAAAAAAGAATAAGCAGTTTTTAAGTTATTACAATTTAAAAATTTGAAAAAATTATTTCTGAGCATGCTCAGTAAGCACAATATAGCTGTATGAAACAAAGAAGGAATCCTGTTTCACGTGGCAGTCATCTTGTATTCAGTTTTGCCTGAAAAATTCTAATTTGGAAACCCCCCAAAATGACATTCTAGGGAGGAACCAACACATGTATCTTGCTTATTGGGATCCCCAGGTGCATTCTGCACTTTACTGCTCGGAAAATGCCTGTAAATGTGTGTTATTTTGCATTTAAATTCTTTGTTCATATCAGCATCATACGAAGTACGATCTTAGTTCGTATGACGAGACACGAACTAGGATCCTACTTCTTGAGTCATACCAAATAGGATCTTAGTTTGTATCTCGTCAAAGGAACTAAGATCCTACTTCATATGACTCCAATACAAACAAAGAATTTAAATGTGGATATCGCAGCCATTTTTTGGTATTTTCTCACCAAATTTTCAACATGGGCATTTTGGGACCCCACCTCATGAACACTGGCACTGTCATTTTGTTACTTGGTCCCGAAAGGTGATTTCATGGTTGCTGCACAGAATCACCTTTTGGGACTGAGTAACAAAATGACAGTGCCAGTATTCATCCAGTGGAGTTCCAAAAAGCCCATGTTAGAAATTTGGTGCAAAAATACAAAAAAAAGCCCGAATTACTTGCGGTCGTTGAAATTTTTGTATGTACCCTCGTAACTTCAGCAATTTTGTGTATTTTCACTCCAAATCTCCAACATTGCCATTTTTTCATACCACCTCATGAACAGTACAGCTGTCATTTTTCACATCCTGCCTGAAACGTGTTTTCGTAACTGTGGTGCACTCACTGCACGAAATCACCTTTCAGGAGTGATTAATAAAATGACAGTACCAGTGTTCATGAGGTGGTGTCTCAAAAAGGCCATGTTGAAAATCTGGTGAAAAAAATCTTAAAAGTGCCGGAGTTATGTGCGCCAGTTGAATTTATTCTACACACGCGGATGAGTTTGGTACTTTTTAATATTTTGCCACCAAATTTTCAACATAGCTATTTTTCCACACCACCTCATGAAAAGTACAGCTGTCATTTTTCATTTCCTGCCCGAAATGTGTTTTCGCACCTGTGATGCAGAATGGCGTTACAGTTTTGCATAATTACGTTTTGCCTTCCATTTCACAATTTATATGGGCCGGGGTACATGAGATGGGGTAATAAGATGGCTATGCTGATAATTTGGTCACTGCAGTTCACCACACCTACATACATATGCATACCTATATCTAAGGAGGGACTGGAGCGCAGGGTCCAAAGGACCCTGCACTCCCACAATAAAATAAGGATACTATAATAATGTCTCAAAAAGGAAGGAAATGCATTGCAAAAAAAACTCCATTAATGAATCAGTTAGGGTTGATATTACAGCAACAAAAGTCAGAAAATTCAGTGTTGGGGTCCCCAACCCTACCACCCCACTGCACCCCACCCCCCTCCACATACCAACAGGCGTTGGGGTGTGCCTTGGGGTCTCTGGGCCTAACTCTCACCCCATTCTACTATAGCATACCATCTGAACTTCCTTACACATAGAATGGGGTGAGAGTTAGGCCTGATGATCCCAAGGCACAACCCGATGCCTGTTGCTATGTGGAGGGTGGGGGGTTGCGGTGGGGTGGTAGGGTTGGGAACCGTAACACTGAATTTCCTAACTTTTGTTGCTGTAATATCTACCCTTACTGATGCATTAACAGAGATTTTTGTAATAAATATATATTATATATATTATACTGGTGCAGTAGTGCAAAGTTCCATGTCATACCCAAACTTGTAAACCTTAACTCTGGAACTGTTCAACGGATTTGCTCGAAATTTGGCATGCATAATCTCTAGGGGAAGGTCTCTTGACGTGCCAGATTTCATATGAATTGGTTTTGTGGTTTCTGAGATACAGAGTGTCAAACAATCCTAAATTTAACAGTTTTTTTTAAGTTTCTTTGTCCACCTGTATCTCAGAAACGGTTGTAGGTTTTGTTCTGAAATTTTCAGGGTAGAAAGCCTTTGGGTCACAAATGTGCCTTTTGAAAGTTTGGTGAAAAAAATATAAATCCGTTGAAAACTTATTAAAGTTTTAATTTCCCATTATTTTCTATGGGAAAATTTATACGTCAGGCATAAAAGTTATAATTTGCATAAGTTACATAACTTGTGCAAGAAACTGTTGTATTTTGCACAAAGCAAATTACATAACTTGTCCAAGATACTGTTGTATTGTGTGAAAATTACATAATTTACGCAAAATACAACAGTACCTTGTGCAAATTACAACTTTCATGCGTAACATGTCCCATCCTCCCTGGTGTCTACTGCCCCCCCCTCCTTATTTATTATTTCAATTAATCTGATACCAGATGCCCCACCAGTTCATCCTGCATAATGTCTTTTAATTGCCGACATCGGGGCGCCCAATCCCCGTGTCAGCACTAGAAGACCTCCCCCCCCAGCACTGTGGGACACTGGGGAGCCCACTCCCAGTTTCCTGTAACATTAACTTAATTATTGCCGACACTGGGGTGCCCAATCCCTGAGTTGGCATCTGAAGCCCCCCCAGTACTGTGAGATACTGGGCAGCCCACTCCCAGTGTCCTGTAAATTGCAGACATCAGGGTGCCCAATCCCTGAGTTGGCATTTGAAGCCCCCCCATCAGTACTGTGGGACACTGGGGAGCCCACTCCCAGTATTCTTAACTATTTCTTTATTTATAAGCTGAAAAGAAGAAACCCCCCTGAAGTATTTGTCTTATTTTACCTGAAAAAAAGAAAACGGTCCTTCATCGTCTCCCCGTCTTCTTCCCCCATCCCCACCCTCCTCTGCGCACCCACCTCCACACACACACACACACACACACCTTTACCTGATACCTACCTCTGGAGATTGGCGGCTTCGATGTTCTGTGGGGTGGGACATGTCTGCACTCTGCAAAGCCGACCCTCTAACTGAAAAAATCCAGGTAAGAGCTGTATAATGACAGTCAATGGTGGTTTCAACTTATGTTGATATCTTGGCCATTTTTCGAGATTTTTGCACCACATTTTCAACATGGGGTCATTTGGGACCCCACTTCATGAACACTGTCACTGTTTCATTAATCAGACCCATAAGGTGATTTCGTAGTCGCTGCACGGAATCACCTTTCAGGACCGATTAACGAAATGACAGTGCCAGTGTTCATGAGGTGGGGTCCCAAAAAGCCCATGTTGCAAATTTGGTGAAAATATTCCTAAAAATGGCTGTGTTACGAGCATGCATTGCGCATTTTCTGCGCAGGCACATAACTTTAGTAATTTACAATATTTTGACTCCAGATTTTCAGCATCCCAATTTTTTCACACTACTTCATGAATAGTACCTTCTGTCATTTGTCACATTCTGCCCAAAATGTGTTTTCACACCTGTGGCAAAGAACAGCTCACCTTTTGGGACTGATTACCAAAATTACAGTATCAGTGTTCATGAGGTGGGGTCCCAAAAAGCCCATGTTAAAAATTTGGTGACAAAATTCCTAAAAATTGGCGTGTTATGAGCATCCTTTGCGCAGTTTCTACGCAGGCACATAACTTTGGTAATTTACAGTATTTTGACTCCAGATTTTCAACATATCCATTTTTTAACCCCACCTCATGAGCAGTACTGCTGTCATTTCTCACATCCTGCCCAACATGTTTTTTGCACCTGTGGCAAAGAATGGAGCAGTAGCTGTGCAAAATCACCGTTTGGGACCGATTAATGAAATGATAGTAGCACTGTTCATGAGATGGGGTCCCAAAAAGTCCATGTTAAAAATTTGGTGAAAAACATCCTAAAAATGGCCCAGTTACGAGTGTTTGCTGAAATGTTTTACACACGGGCGTAACTTTGGTAATTTTTAATATTTTCACTCCAAATTTTCAACACAGCCATTTTTCATACCACCTCATGAATACTGGCCCTTAATAGGGATACAAATAAAGTATCTGAAAAAGTAAGGAAATTCACTGCAAAAAACTTCATTAATGCACCATTAGGGTTGAAGCCTAAAAAGTAGGGAAATGAGATCTTAGGGTTCCCAAGCCTAAGACCCCACCCTCGTCCTCCAACCCTAAGGCCTCACCTCCCCCCTGCATGCAGGAATAGGTGTGACAGGTGTGCATTTATTTATTTATTTATTTTATTTTGCTTTTGGTGACTGGGTAAGTGCACTAGGCAAACAATGCCTATTTTCAGGCACGACCCGGGAGAAAACAGTTTATAGACAGAACAATAAACATGTGACACAGCACATGAAACAGTACAAATGGGTAAAAGCAGTGTATAGTAAGTACATTGACATACTGAATGGTGAAGGATAAGATACCATGAATACAGAAGGAGAAAACAGGATTGGTATCAAAAGAAGAAAACAACATGGAAGGTAGTAAGTTACAGTGCAGTAAGTGCCGTAAAAGGTAGAGAGGGAGAGAGAAGGAGGAAAGAGGGGATGAAAGAGCATGGCAGGTAAAGATCATAAGTAGAGGAAGGGAAAAAAAGGGGGTAGATAGGATGAAGATAAGGGAGAGAGCAAGCATTAGTAAGGGTTCAAGGTGGGTTAAAACAAGTGCAGGGATGTAGAGTGTGAAGGTGTTCACGATGTAGTTTCTTGAAGATAGCATGGGTGTTTGTTTGTGGATGGAGAGGTAAAGTTCCAGTTTCGAGCAGTGTAGGAAAACGCCAAGTGCCCATTTTTGTTCTACATCTTGGCACACGAGAAGGGCTTTATCAGTAGATCTAATTCATGAATAGGAGGTTGAGTTTCCAGCACAGAAGAAAGGGATAGGGGAGACCTGTTCTGATGACAGAGTCAATTAATGATCCAAAGGTCTGAAGGCGGTAGGCGGACTGGACTGAGCCATTTTGGGTCCCGATAAAGGTGGCAGTGGTGCTTGAAGCGTGGTAAGGCAGCGCATAGCGACAAATGTTATTGTAAGTGATGTCCCATTTATGAATGGCAGATTTAGATGCAGAAAGGAAGATCAGCAGCCAATACTAGAGCCGGTAGAAGGAAACCTTGAGCCACTGCTAGTCTGGCTTGAGGGGTAAGTGCGTAGCTGGCACGAGTAGGCACTTCCTAGCTTAGCATTTACTGACTTACAAATAGTAGAGATATGAAGGTCAAGGTCAAGTGATTCGTCCAGGGTGACCACCAAGATATTTGAAAGATTTGGTAGAGGGTAGAGGAGAGCTGTCCGCACAGGAGATGATAAGGGGATAAGGATTAGTTTTGAGTCTGGCCTGGGAGCCAAACACCACTGAGTAAGATTTGCTAGAATTTAGAACAAGTTTATTATAAGTAAGCCAGGTTTGGATACTCGCGAAATCCAATGCAAGGGGATGGTGTAGGGAGATTGAAGTTTTCACACTATGATAGATAACCAGATCATCCGCGTAGCGCAGAGATGAACAATTCGGTATGACTGAAGGGATGTCATCAATGAAGATTGTGAAGAGTAGAGGACCAAGAATAGAGCCCTGTGGCACTCCAACGTGGATAGGTGCAGGATCCGAAGTAGCAGAGTTAAAGACCACGGTCTGTTGCCTGTCGGTCAGATAGCTCTCAAACCAAGTTATGGTATCTGGGGAGAAACCAAAGGACCGTAGTTTTGATAGAAGGAGAGAGTGGTTTACCAGATCAAAAGCTTTAGTTAGGTCAATAAAAACTGCTCCAGTCAAGAGGCCTAGGTCCATGGCTGAGTTAATGTCACTAGTCAGCTTTAGCAGGGCAGAGGTGGTACTATGGCCTTTACGAAAACCGTGTTGGGAACTGGAGAGGAGGTTATATTTTTGAAGGTATTCAATTGTTTGTGTGGCGACTAGTTTTTCCAAAATTTTGCTTAAGATAGAGAGTATAGCGATGGGACGATAGTTCTTTATTTCCTTTTGGTCTCCTTTCTTTGGAATAGGAGTGATTTTAGCAATTTTCCATATAGCTGGTACTATACATCGGCATAGGGACATATTAAAAATTGTGGTTACTGGGGAGGCTATAAAGGGGGCCCGCTGCTTTCAGCAGCCTTGGTTCAAGACCATCAGACCCTGGACTATTGTTGTCATTGATAGTAAGAAGTAGCTTTTCAACTTCTCTTTTATGAATGATCCGGAACCTGAAAGAGGGGTTTGAGGGTAGCGGTTTAATGTCACAAGAGGGCAGTGCAGTGCTAGCATTTTGGAAGGTGGACAGGTAGCTGGATAAATCTGAGAAAAGGTTATTAAAGGTATTGGGCTATGGTTAACGGGTTATTGCAGTGTATACCATTAAGTAACATACTATTTGTATGGGACTTTTGATTAGAGCCGATGATAGTTTTTATGGTAGTCCAGAATTTCTTAGAATCACCAGAGGCGTTTATTAGCAGGTTCCTACAGAAGGTACTTTTGGATAGACGGATGTTGTTTTTGCAGGCATTCCTCAATGAACGGTAATGGCAGTAGTCAGATTCCAACTTTGTGGACTTAAAAAGACTCCAGGCTTTGTCTCTGGCCCTAATCTGGGTTAGTAGATCTTTAGTAAGCCACTTTGTCTGAGTGCCACGAAAAGCGCCTGGTGATCCATGGAGCATGGATGTCTTGGAGACGACGGAATATTGTGAGGAAGCTGTCTAGGGCGGACTGGACATCCGATGCATTATGAATGGAGGACCAGTCAATCATGGAAAGGTCATTAATAAAGTGAAAAGGGTTAAAATTGGCAAGATTGCGAAAAGTTACAAGTCTTGGGGGCAGAGATGGTTTTTTGTATGAGCTCCACGTGCAATAGATCGGGGAGTGATCACTGATTACATCTGGTAAAGTACCTGCACAGCTAATGCTATCAGGGCGATTAGTAAGGATCCAGTTTATAAGCGTGCTAGACTGTGAGGGGGGGCCCTAATCCTGGTAGGGTCAAAGATCAACTGATGAAAATTATGACTTTGCACTAGGGTATGGAGGGCTTGATACGCTTTACTAGCCCAGTTGAGGTTTAGGTCACCTAATACTAGGACTTCGTTATGACCAGTGGTACTATCAATGAGTTGGAGAAGTTCTTCTAGGCCTTTTAACCCTCCTGCAGGGGGGTTATAGGCACAGATTAAATGCAATTTCTTTGAACCTAGTAGGAGCGTAGCATGGATAGCTTCACAAAGAGATAGGGCAGGAAGAACATTTTGGCCTAGCAGCGGGTGCTGTTTGTAGTAGATAGCAACCCCGCCCCCACGCTTGGCGGCGGTTCTATCTTGCCTGATAAGATTATAGTTGGGTAAGGCACACAAGTGGTTAGCAGTAGAGGGCTTTAACCAGGTTTCTGATAGGCATAGGATGTCAGGAAGATTCTGTGCCACCCATGCCTCAAGTTCCGGTAGATTACGAAGAAGGCTCCTAATATTCATGTGTGCAATCCGTAGTCCCTTTGAATCTGTCCAGGTCACATTATTTGGTGACTGGTTCGTTGTTATAGGTCCGGGATTCAGTTCAATGTCCCCAGATAGAAGTATTGCTAGGCGGAGGAAGTGCCATAGCTTATGATGAAAGGATAGAGTTAAGAGGGGAAATTTGCAACCTACAGGTTTATGGAGGGAGTAGGCTAAGGGGTAAGCTAGTTTGTGAGGAATAATAAGTGAGAAGGTGTCAAAGGGATAAAGAAAGGGTGTTAGAAACAAATTGTGCCTGGGATCAATGCCTAGGAAACAACCCAGTGATGATTTTTTAGTTCTGAAGGGGACTTGGACCAAACAATGGTTAAATAGGATTGTAATAAATAGAAAGGTTACAATGTATTTAATGTCCATATCGAGTATAAGCTTTAGCAGGATATTTAATGTCCGAGAAAGAGCTAAAAAAGGAGAACAGGTTGAAGGAATTAAAATTTTACTTATTACTTTAAAACAGTTATGATGCAGGATAAATCAGAACGCCCTCTAGTTGTAGACCAGTATAACCTGCAAATGGAAATCTGAGGAGATTGTAATTTTCAGCCCAAGGGGGCGTGTTAGAGGCATGGTTTAGAGGCGTGGCATAGCCCTACAAAGCCAGTGCCAGCCAAGGGTGGGTGGGGAGCGATCACCGGCGACTGCGGGGAAGACAGCACACAGGTCCTACAGTCCAGTACCGAGCGCCGTTGCAGGCCAGGGCTCTGCAGAGCGAGGGGGACGGCTCGTTGAGTCAGGGGAAGGCAGCGAAAGCCAGCAACTGCACTTCAATAAAATGTGCTTAGCCACGCTGCAACAGCGTTTAAGCTACAGCTTGGTGTGCTACCGTTCCGGAGAGCAGCTTTGAGAAGGCGCCAAATTTAAAGGCAGACAAAGGAGAAGAATGCTGTACAAGGTGTTCGGTTTCAGCTACAGTTACCTTCAGAGTGAGCGGCTCTCAGGATGCGTCGCGGGGAGCTCCAGGGCAAGATGCCTCCACCAACTAAGGAGAAAGAAAAGGTGAGTGAGGTCCTATAGGAGGCTATAATCATAGGCTAGAGCAAGTTGGAGGAGCTTAGAAGGGAGGAGAGAAGGGACAATGAGACAGAGTCAAGGAGGAGGAACAGAAAGAAGAGGCGGTAGCAGTACTTTACAACGGCAGTCTGAAACTTTTAACAGAACACATCTAATAGAACACTTCTCTACAGTATGCAGCACAGGCACTATAATGCAATTCAATTCACAACAAAAGTGTGCAGTTTAAATCAGCCTTTACAAATAAGCAGCTTAACTATGCAAAACTGTATCTAGATTAAATCAGCACTATCAAGTCCATTTTAGCCAGAGTAGGAGCATGTAGCATATAAAAAACGCCCTCCCTAACCGAGCACCCAGGTCCTACAATCCAGTACCGAGCGCCGTTGCAGGCCAGGGCTCTGCAGAGCGAGGGGGACGGCTCTCACCCCATTTCAAGTATAGAATAAAAGAATGGGGTGAAAATTAGGATTCGTAACCCCAAGGCACACCAGTCATACCTATTCCTGCACGCAGGGTGGAGGTAGAGCCTTAGGGCTGGAAGCAGTGTGTAGTGGTGTGGTGTTCAGGTTGGAAGCCGAGGGTGGTGGTGGGGTCTTAGGCTTGGGAACCCTAAGATTTCATTTCCCTACTTTTTAGGCTTCAACCTTAATGGTGCATTAATGTTTTTGCACTGAAGATATATATATATATATTTGGAGGGAGTGGCTCTGCACCTTGGGACAAGTGTGGTGGGGAGTGGGTTTAATTCAATATTTTAGCATGAACATTCACACCACTCACTTCAAGTTCCTGCCTACCAAGTCTCCTCTCACCCCGATTTCACTCAGTTTGTACAGCAGCAGCTTCTGTTTGACAACAAATGACTTCTTTCCCAGCATGGCTGCTCTGGTACCTAGACACCTGCCTGCTGTAAATGGGTTTTCTTTTGCCAAGAGGAGGGCAGTTGCAGACAGTTTGTCACCAGTAGGACTCCACACAGTCTCTGGAGTTCCACACTCGTGCCCACTGTGCTCCCATTGTACACTGCTCCTTTATTGCCAGGACAGAGGGCAGGAGGCAGCAGGCAGCTGGCAACTGAGGTAGTATTTCTATTACAATCTTGGGAGTCCCAGGCTTGAGGTTCAGAGTGTTCTCTGCTGAAAACTGCTACCTTTATTTCTGCTGAGCACAGACAGTGATAGTGCTGCCATTTCAGTGTAGGTGCACTGGGATACAAGGCCCTTTTACTGGCGTGACCCAGACACACAGTTGGAACAATCATACAGGGAAATTCCGAATTTTACAAAGACATACAGATCATCTACAAAAAACAAAAGAAACATTTACAAGTCGTACTATACAAGTGTTGCTCAAACATGCCTTTCAGATGCTTACAATGCTAGACTATCTTTCACTTCAAAGGACTGTATTCCTCACCTTTGATATTATGTATGAAAAAGCTCTTTGGCCCATATTTGTTCTGTACAGTGGTGTAACTAGAGCTACTGTGTCATCTGATCTTAACTCTATATATTCTTCTTGGCAATTTTACAATATCAGAGACTGTGCTCTCAGTACAGTGCCTCTACTAATTATTCTGTAAGCCCTCGGACTCTATACCAAGTCCCTTTTGTTTAAAGGCAGCCAATTCAAGTTTTGAAAACATTACAATGATGTTTTAATCATCTTGCTCTAAGTGCAAATCTCCAATTGACTCAGTATTGTACAGAGTCCTACATGTTGCCAAGACATTTGATGGAACAGTTCCCCAGACAATGCTGCCATAATCTAGTATGGGCAGTAAGCTACTTTGTGCAGTTGTTTTCCTGGTTTCATCAATCAAAAAATTTAGTACATACAGATATCCAAGCCTTTTATGCAGCTGAGAAGTAACGTAATTAGCATGCATTTCAAATGTCAGATTATAATCAATTAACACTCCTAAGTGTTTAAACACCTTAAATTATGTCTATGTCCTCATCCAAAGTTATTTCAACGCTGTCAATGTTATTTTTATATTTCTATAATGTGCAAACAAGCATTACTTTATTTTTTTCTATTTGCATTTCTCCCAGCCATAGTCTGCCGGGTGTATACCCTGGTCCCAAGGATGTACCCCGATCTGGCCTCTTGACCCCCATGGCTCACTCCAGGTCCCCACACCTGCCAGTGCACCCCATGGTTACTCCCCCTGCGACGGGGACCCCCCCAAGGGAAGGGCCATTCCCATCCCGCCAAGGCAGCTCGCTATGTGAGGCAGGATCCACAGTTGACAGGTGCTAGGACCCAGAGGAGCCATGACATAGGCGGAGCTATGGGTTTTCACTATGAAAGATTTAAGGCTCTTTCAGTTTTATTTGGTGGCAACATTTTCTACTTTATTAACATTTGAGTATTTTATGAACATTTTTATTTTTTTTTCTCAAGAAAAAAAGACAGCCTCACATTTGACTTAGAAACAGCATTCCAAACATGGCAAAGGTTAGGACTGAGATAATAATAAAAAAAAATCATAGCGTACAGCTTCGAGGTACCTTGAAAAGTAGCTTTGACAGGTATGACTAATATTTTTATTAGTTGTAGCTGAAATTAGCATTCTGGGAAAAACATTTAAAAGATTTTTAGATTCACTCCTGCTTTAAGTAAACAAACCCAGATATCACTACACTAATTCCAAAACTCCACTGCTCAAATGAACCATCTGAACAATCTCAACTGTGCTTGTCTACTCCACTATACAAACTGATGCAAAAATGGTTTGGTCATTACAACAAGCTAAAACTCTGTTTACTGTCTACAAATGACTATAAACACATCTAGTGGTTAAAAAGAAGTGAACCCTTTTTTTTTTTTTTTTTTTTACCATTTTTAAAAATGTTCTGTTTATGCCCCTTGCCCCCAACTCTGGTACTCCATCTCACATTGAGTAAAAACTTCTGAGAACCCTAAGGCACTTGACGGGGAATCAGAATCCTGTGCCTGCCCACCAGCCTGTCGAAACTCTGCAGCAGACTCCCACCCCTGCAACCCCAAAGTGGTCAAGAGACTGAATTTGCACATGGGGATACGGCGGAATCCAGACTCAGACCTTGACTGTGGTAGTGGGAAAAACAAAGCGTCATCACCTGCCAGGCCAGGACATGTTCTTTTCACACTTATCTGAAGCCTGCCCCTCCTGAAGACTTCCACCCAGAGACTACCATCAGCACCATACAACAACCCACTCTGCAAACTATGCTGCCGAAGCTCCTGGCCTCTCGTGGGCCACCAGAAGGCAGACAATCACAAAGTCTGTCAGACCACCTTACCCAGAGATGGAGAAAGTCCTCAGAGATGCTACGTCCACCTCATGCCAGCCCTCAAAGCCATTCTGGGCATGGGACGTAAACCTGAATTATCTGCTTCTAGAGCAGCAAAGCTGCCATTCTTGCTATAGGGCCAGAACCTTACTGTACTAATTTAAATGAAGAATTAAGTTTTGACAGATGCACAATACAGGTATATTCTGGAAAGGAAAAAGTACATTTCAAAATGTTTAGTACATAGAAAATGGGTAGCACAAAACTGAACAAATATTATATGCATGCAACATTTGATTTTTAACAATGCTTTAACTGTAAGTCCAATTTACCTTTCAGAAAGCAAAACAGTAGTAGATACAAAAAATGTAGGCCTAGATATTCCCAATATATCATTACGCAAGATCTTATGAAAGCAGTGTGCAAAATCTGAAGATGCAGAGTTGATCTGGGTGTTGACTAATTTATGCCAAATCTTTATGACTCATAGAGAAACCATACACAAATGACTCATAATTATAACAAAACATAACGCAACTGAGGATTATTTGACTGCTTGAAACCAAAAATGCAAACTAAAATCCTATGCTCTGGGAGCGTGAACTTTTCACAACTGAGGCTGAGAATGTAGTGAAAAAGAAGGAGTTGAGTCTCCAAGGGTAAACGGGGAGGAGTTCTATTCTTTATTGGCATGTTTCATCAGGGACAATATTTACAATTATGAAAATAACATTCCACCCAATTAAGGAGAGTGATACAGCCAAGAGAAAAACTAAGAAATGGCTGAGTCTTTAAGCCACGGATGGATGGTGCCTCAGTTCAGGTGGTGGAACATGATTCAGTGTGACGTGGTGCCTCCACCTATAGGGATCCCTTTGAAACAATTACTGCCAGGGGTGTCCCACAGGAAAACGTGTTATTCTCATCCATAGTGACAGGGACAAATATGTTACTCACCTATAACAGTAGTTCTAGGAGTAGTATATACTTCACATCCACTCATTAGCAGTTCCATTGGAAGTGCTGATTCTAAGGAACATCTTTAAGCCAACTTCCTCCCACCACCTGGGTGGTATATCCTCCAGCCCCGCAAGAAGATGTCAGATTTTGCACACTGGAAACAGGGATCCACGTGCAACTTGCCAGGAGAAGCCAAGTGGGTGATGTGTATGTGAACTACATACCAGTCCTAGAACTAACGGTTAGAGGTGAGTAACCTATTTTTCTAGGGGCGTGGATATACTATAGTTCACTATCCACACATTGGCAGACTTCCAGCAGTTCACTGAGAGGAGGGGGCAAGGCACATACCCCTTTTTGGTGAACAGAGACAAAAAGGTGTGGCAGCTGGGAGATTCAATGCGAAAAAGTGCAAGGTCATGCATCTAGGACACAGAAACCCAGGGGCAGAGTACACGATGGGGGAGTGGTGCTGATGATCATCAAGCAGAAAAGGGACCCTGGAGTAATCCTTTCTGACGACCTAAAGCTGGCCAAGCAGTGTGACAAGGCAGTGGGAAGAGCTAGTGAGATGCTATGGTGCATAGGGAGGAGTATCACCAGCAGAAAGAGGAAGGTAGATATACCGCTGTATAAAACATCAGTGAGAACTCGCCTGGAATAATGTGTTCAGTTCTGGAGATCACATCTGAAAGGAAATAGAGAGAACAGAGGCGGTCCAGAGGAGAGCAACTAAAATGGTGATGGCCCTGCATCATAAGCCCTATGAGGAGGGACTAAAAGATCTCAATATGTATATCTTAGAGGAAGGAAGGAGAGAGGGGATATGACAGAGACTTTCAAATACCTCATGAGTACAGAGTACAAGAAGAAAGCATTTTCCAAAAAAAAAAAAAAAAAAAATGCTCAAGAACAAGGGGACATGCTATGAAGCTGGAGGGGGGTATATTCAGGGGAAATATTAGAATGTACTTCTTCATTGAAAGAGTGGTGAATGACTGGAACAGCCTCCGAGCGGACGTGGTCAAAGCAAAAACTAATGGGTTTCAAAAACGCACTGGATAGGCATAAGGGAATTCTTTTAGTTGGGAACTGGGGGGGGGTTAAAGCTGGAGATCAAGTAGGGTCTGCGGCACTGCGGTAGGTAGGGAAAGTGGGCAGACTGGGTGGGCCAAGTGGTCTTTATCTGCCAGCAATTTCCATGTAATCTACTTAACAAGGCCTACAGCAAGGCTAACAGGATGCTGGGATGTATTGGGAAGGTATTGATTGCGAAGAAAATAGGTAATACTTCCCCTCTAGAGATCCCTAGTGAGGCTTCACCTGGAGTACTGCATCCAGTTCTGGAGTCCCACCTCAGAAAGGATAAGGATAGGCTGGAGACAGTGCAGCACAGAGTAACAAAAATGATTCAGGGCCAGCAGGGCAAATCCTATGAGGAGTGCCTCAAGGCGCTAAATATGTACTCAATACAGACCAAAATGGAGAGGGGGGATATGACAGAGAATTTCAAGTTCCTTAAAGTAATTAAAGTGAACTCCAAAGAACTATTTAGCCTGAATACCGACTCATGGTCACGTGGACATGAGTAGATATTAACAGGAGGGAGGTTCAGGAGGGATGTGAGGAAGTACTACTTTATGGAAAAGGTGGTGGAACCTTGGGACAGTCTATTGGCTGAGGTGACTGGGTGCAAAAACAGTCAGGGGATTCAAGTAGGTCTGGGACAGAATGACAGGAATAGTGGTTGCCTGGGGTGACAGAACCAAGAAGGAGAATGTGGAGAGGATGGGGAGGATTAGTACTCTGGAACAATAGTAGGTTCCAGGGATTATAAGGAACTTGGGCAGTCTGAATGGACCTCTGGTCTTTTTCTACCATCACTGTCTATGTTTCTATTACACATCGACTGGGTCAATGTGACTGGCTAGTCCAAGTGGCCTATGCTCTGAGACCACTGATGCCTCAACTCCCACAGAAGATGGCACATTTACCAGCTGGGCAAACGAACCATGCTGGTGAGAACGTCATGCACTTCAGCAGCCACAGGAAGTCCCGGGAAGGGCACAAGCACCCAACCTGAAATGATTGTGCAAAGGAGGTAAAATCCGGTGCCTAGTCCCCGAGGAGGCAGGCCTCAGCTTACAGAAGTGTAGCTCTGTCCCTATGGACTGGATCATCTGCAAGGGCATCAGTCAGGGCTTGGCCGGGTTGACCAACAGGCCCAAGTATCTGCAGGTCTGGAAGGTCAGATCCCTGGACCGCACCAAGGCCTCCCTGGATGGCCTAGCAATCAGCCAGTCATCAAGGTAGAGATAAACCCTGATGCCTCTGCACTGCAGGAAGGACGCCACCACCACTGCAATGTACTTGGTGAAGACCCTGGGCACATATGAGAGGCTGAAGGGCATGACTTGGAACTCACAGAAAACCCCTTCTGCATGGAATCAAAGGCACTGCCAGTGGAATGGGCAGACTTCGATGTGGAAGAATGCATCCTGGAGATCCAGTGAGCACAACCATATGCCCTGCTCCTGGGATAGTATTACCTGATTCAGAGGAACCATGAGGAATTTGTGCTTCTGCATAAACTGGTTGAAATCGTTCAGATCCAGTATGGAACACCCCCAAAAAACATCTGTCTCAGGACCATGAAGTATCTGGAGACACACCCCTGACTGCCAAGGTGTCTGGGACATGGGCTATAGCCACTTTTACAAGGAGCTGAGTGATGTCCTCTGTTAAGGTGGACAGTGTGTCCTGCAACACTGAGGACTCTCAAGGAGCATGGGCTCAGTAAGGTAGAAGACCCTTGAAATGTAGAGCCAACCTTTTTAGAATCCACTCGTCTATGGTAACGATAGACCAATGTGGCCATAATCAACAAAGCCGACCTCACAGGGAGCTGGGTCAGAGGCTGGACAGACAGAGGGTTGACTTCCCCCTGGTCCATCACTGAGCAGCTCTATAGGGGGCACCAGTCCCTGCAGCCAGATGGGTAGCACTTCTCCTACCCTCACCTCTTTTCAGCGCCTGGCCAGAGAACTTGGCCTTGGCACGCCTGGCTTGATATTGCCCCTGCTGGGGCTGTTGCTGTTGTAGCTGAAAGGACCAGAACTGAAAGGCCTTATTTTTAGATTTCTGGGCATTAGGATCCTTTTGGGGCAAAGTCACCAAGTCCAGGATGGAACCAGATTTCTCAGTCCTCATGAGATGTCCTTTTACCCCCTGGCCAACAAGGTCTGTGCCCAAGGAGGGGAAACTGGCCAGCTTGTGCTGAGTGTCTGCAGTAAAGGTGGACAACCTTGGCCAGGCCCTGTGATGCATCGTGACAGCCTCTGCCATGTCATGGGCACAGGAGTCACCCATGTCCAATGCCATCTGGAGCTCGTGCTTAGCCAGTGCTTGACCCTGGTCTCTAACCAACTTCACTGGCAGCTGCTTGTCAGCAGGGAGGTGAAGGACTTCTTCCAGCACTCCCATTAGGGAGTGACCAAACCTGGGCATCATCATGGCATACCTCACCTGATGGAGACCAAGAAGGGAAGCAGTGCAGACTTTCTTGGCTGCATGGTCAAGTTTTTTTTTTACTCCTTGTCGGGGGGCTTGTCCACAAACCCTTGGCCTCCAGTCTTCCAGAAGGCGAGTCCAAGACCATTCTCTCGGTTAAGGGATGGTCGAGAATAATCTAAAGGGACCCAGTAAGGACGGGTATACTCAGGACCATACGGAAAGAGGATGCCAGGCAGGATCCTGGAAGCTGCCAGAGCTCCAGGGCCAGTCTCAAGACAGCTTGAGCCATGGTAAAGGTGACCACCAGGGAACTGTCCTTGTCCAGGAATCAGAAAAGTGGTATTTAGCCAACTTCTGGACTGGCTCAAATGACACATTCATGGATTTCAACATCAGTTAGAGGAAGAGCCCCAAATGAACAACCAACAGAAAGATTAGTGCTGCACACGATGGTAAACTGCAGATGAGGGGCAGCTAACCCTAATTCAGAACAAGCAATGCAAAAACACCTGCACTCCTTTGAAACAGTATGAATACAGTGGTTCTCCCAAAAGTAACAAGTCAAATAATGAAGTTCAGGGCTTTTAAAAGCAAAAGTTTTATCAGACACAAACACCACTGGTAACAGCAACTTTGCAGACTGCAAAAGCTCACTCCCTCGCTTTGCTCCTTTGAGTTTCCTCCAGGAGTCTCCCTGAGGAAGTTCAAAGGAGCAAAGCGCAGGAGTGAGGTTTTTTTGCAGTCTATTTGTTTCAAAGGAGTGCAGGTGTTTTTACACTGCAAGAGCCCCAAATGACTTGGTCGAAGCTGTGTGTCCTTGATGACAACATGGACCACTCGTCTGAGTTGTACAAGGATGTGTCAAAAACGACCCAAGACCATTTGCTGCTCTGGACCACATAAGTATCCTGTGGCTGGGTGATTTCCACTGACAGCCAACCTGACAAGCCGGCTGCAGTACATGAGTCCTTGGTTGTGGCTCCCACCAAAGCCTGCAGCAGAGGCAGACCCATCTGCATGGGTGGAAAGGCAGATGCCAGAGACATGGCGTGGGCATCACTGGCAGCTAGAAATTGACCACAGGTCCAGGGGCAGAGCCCTACTCTCCCCGCAATGGTCCATTACTGCCAGAGGAGTTCCTTATAATGCTATTGCATCCTGCATCGGTGCCTCTCCTCACCCGAGGACGAAAAGGTTGAGGAATGTTGACAGCAGTGCATCCTAGTTGAGCGAGATCAAGAACAAAAATGACGTCCCGACCATTCCATTGACTGTCAACTCAAGGGCCCATGCCGAGAAGAAGCCACTGAAGAGCTGGTATAGACCACATATCGAGCTGCAGTGAAAAGCACCTGCTTCTGTGGCATGACCACCAGTACAGCTGGTCCCAAGTAGAGCTGGTCAGGGACACTGACCAGTACACATCCTCCTGAGAGAGGACTGGGAGAACTAGGGTCTTGGAGATCGACTCCTCGTCAGTCTCCTCCGATAACTGGTAGACAAGGTCAAAAAAGATCTCAGCATCCTGATGGCAAGTGTTGAGGTCAATAAGCTCGACGGGCGCATCGTGTAGCTGTCGACCGAGCCCTTGACTACATTCAACTCGACCACAGTTGAGTCTTCGACAAATGTTGAGTAGTTAGGGGAGTCGAAGGAAAGGGAGGACCATAATCTCTCCCAATTCCACAACTGGTGCAGGCAGCACTTGTGTTTCTTGCTGGTGGTGGACAGGGCTATCCCCATAGGCCTGGACATTCCCACACATCCACGACCTTGACCCAGCAGGGAGCAGCACTGAAGCCAATGAGGTGCCACCGAAGCAGCAGCTGCCACTGCTTCTTACATGGCCGCAAACTGAGCAGCCAACCATGCTGCAGTGGAGGCTGACATGCGGCCCTTCGGCAGGACTTTAGGATCCCTGTCAGCAGGCTGGCCAAGAAGAAGCCAAGCAGTGTGATCTTCCAACAAAGAAGAAGTACTGCCTGACACAGGCCACAGCCAGAGACATCGTGCACTGCCCATAAGCAGTAGGGGCAAGACATGTGGGTCCGTGTTCAACACCTTCTTTCGACACGTGACACAAAATTTGAAACCGCGAACTGGCTTTGTTTGCTCGGAGTCCATCATTCATTGATGAGGCAGAGACAGCGTGTAGGAGAGGAGAAGCAGTCAAGGAACAAGCTGAACATTCAAAAGTAAATTGAGTACATTGCCACTGGCACACTAGGTAGCCTACAATGCTAAAGACCTGCAAAGGAAGAGAGCAGACTCTTCCAGTGAAAAAGAAGATATGACACCACAGGGCAGAACTCGAAGATATACTGCCCAGGTGGCGGGAGAAGTTTAGCTTTAAGACATTCCAATGAATAAACACTTGCAGAGCAATTGCCAGTGTGTGGATAGTGAACTATATCCCCGCCCCTAGAACAGAAACATAGAAACATAGACTTTGACGGCAGATAAGGACCGCTAGGCCCATCTAGTCTGCCCATTTCCCTACCTACAGGATAGGCCGCAGATCCTATTTAACCAACAGCCTATATCTTCCTGCCCCCAACAAGAATTGCCTTATGTCTGTCCCATACATTCTTGAATTCTCCCACAGTTTTAGACTCCACAACTTCCTCAGGAAGGCTGTTCCATGCATCCACTACCCTCTCTGTGAAATAATACTTCCTCACATTGCCCCTGAACCGCCCTCCTTCTATCTTTAAATTGTGTCCCTTGTTCTTGCAAGTCTCTTTTTCTGAAAGATGCTACCCTCTTGGACTTTGTTGATTCCCTTGAGGTACTTGAAAGTTTCTATCATGTCCCCCCTCTCCCTTCTTTCCTCAAGGGTATACATATTAAGCTCCTTTAGTCTCTCCTCATACGGCTTCTCTTGCAGACCCTGCACCATTTTAGTTGCCCTCCTCTGGACTGCCTCAATCCTGTCTATGTCCTTGCGGAGATGGGGTCTCCAGAACTGGACACAGTATTCCAGATGGGGTCTCACCAACTGTCTGTACAGAGGGATAACAACTTCCTGTTTTCTGCTGCTGATGCCTCTCCCTATACATCCCAGTATACCCCCGGCCCTCCCTACTGCCTTCTCACATTGCTTGCTAACCTTAAGGTCATCTGATATGATTACCCCCAGGTCCCTTTCCTGTTTTGTTGTTGTTACTACCTCCCCACCCATTGTGTATTCTTCCCCTGGGTTCTTGTTTCCCAGGTGCATTATTTTGCACTTTTTTGCATTGAATCCTAGCTGCCATACGTCAGAACAGATATTATATTCCTTAATATCCCACAAACCAATCACAATAACACTGTGCAATGATAACCAGGGAGACAGTAAATGCAATACAAATAAGGAGAGATTTTTATAAGGGAGGAACAGGAATGCCAGAACAAGGTTCCTGAGCAGAAGTAGGATAAGGACGCTATTAACAGATGAGGACTTCTTGCTGCTGCTGTTCAGGGGTGGTGTGGGAGTCCCCTCTGCATGTGGGTACCCCATGCAACCCCGTCGGACTTGGACTCTGTGTCGCTGCGTGGGGTTGAGGTGCCGGTTCTCAGTCACTGACTGGGTGAACCTCCCCTGCGACCGCCTTTAAGTTTCTTTCCCCTGCTTTCCAGCAGGAGCTGAATGTACTGCCGAGTGATCGCTGGACAATCGTTTTGGACAAAAAAATATATATATATACTGATTTTTTTTTAATCGCAAAAATGCTCAGTTGATACCACTGTAGTCCTATACAGTGGTCCTCCTTTGCTTTTCAAGAATATGTGTCCTGTTGGGGAGAGACTAGGGGGATGTATATGCTCTATTTGGGTGTGATTAGAGGGAGTATAGACCCTGTTGGGGTGTGACAAGGGGGAAGTGTACCTCCTGTTATTGTGTATTGCTGCATTGGTGGACCCAGGGATTCAAGGGGAAAAGTTTCTGTGGTGCATGGCTTACTGCGTGGAACTTTGGGCTCGGGACTGTTTGGGCGCCAAAATTGAAATTCTTGTTTGCGACTGATTGGTGCTCTCGTGCCATGATGTAGCTGGATCAGAGCCTTATCTTCCAATAACGGAGCCCCGTGGCTCATAGAGGACTACTTGCTGCTGCTGTTCAGGGGTGGTGTGGGAGTCCCCTCTGCATGTGGGTACCCCCCTCCTGCAACCCCGTCGGACTTGGACTCTGTCTCTGCGTGGGGTTGAGGCGCCGATTCTCAGTCACTGACCGGGTGAACCTCCCGTGACCGCCTTTAGGTCTCTTTCCCCTGCTTTCCAGCAGGAGCTGAACGTACTGTCGCGTGATCGCTGGACAATCGTTTTGGACAAAAAAAAATATATATAAATCCTCAGTTCTGTTCTGTTACTTACTGTATTGCTGCATCGGTGGGCCTGGGGATTCAAGGAGAAAAGTTTCCGCCCACCCACTCCGTTTCTTCCTCCCCTTAAATGCTCTCTGGCCACGCCCCCTGCCTGATCAAGCTTAGAGGTGTAACTTATTTTCTGCCCTGGTTTAGTCTAGCTCTGGTTTTGGCTGCCTCGCTTCTCCTGCTCATAAATGGGGTGGTAGGCTGAGACTGCACTATCTGTAATTCACCCAACCCGATTCCCTGGTCCCTATTCCTGGTGGCGCTAATCCTGTTGTGTATCTTGTGGGGGGTTGATCTGTACGTATCTTACTGCCAGTTGCATGGTCCTGCTGTGCTGCTGTTGGTCCTGCATCCTAGAGGGGACCTTTTACTGCAGCCTATGCTGTTGGAGCTTATGGTATGACCTTTACTGTGGGGTTACTATGTGATTTACTCACTTCAGTCTCTTCTCAGGCCACAACTTAGATTATCTCACCAAGAGTGGTCTTGGCCTTTTCTCATTTTGTGGGCAGGGAACTGTTCATATAACTATTGCCTGCTTGATCTGCCTCGGCACCCTATTCTAGGCAAAATTGTTTAACGTTGTATGGTATGGTCCCTGCTACATAGCCACTGTTGAGGATCCACTCTTGTAACTCGATCCTCCTCTTTTGGTGGCTATTGCTGAGCTCTTATATAAGGGAGGGTGTTATACTGGCTGCAATCTACACTCTCACAAAAGGGGGAGTTATTCATTTACTGTGGTGGTGGTAGTGGCTGATGGTCATACACCTCCTAGTTGCCTTCTAGGTAGCTCGGGGGGGCCAGTTTTGTTAGTGCTTCTACTTCCCCAACCCGAGGTCCCCTCACTGCTGCCTGGCTCGACGCTTGGCTTGACACCGGTATGGGGGTCCTCGTGCCTCTCTTAAAGGGGGCTACACCCATCATACTCACTTGCTTCCTCACTGTTTGTCTGTTTACTGTACTATGCCTCCCTCTACCTACTGGTGGTGGCACCCCTCCTGTGGGGGGCCCCTGGATTGCCAACATCCAACATGAGGAGTTGGATTTCACCTTCTCCAACCTGATAGCCTGTGCTGGACAGCCTTCCCTGACAATCTGCTGTCTTGATCTCAGGTGCTTCCTGGATCTTGTCACTATAACCAGGCAATCTGGCCACAAGCCACCTGCCAGGGTTGCCCTTCCCCCCCCCAAAGACACCTCCTTTGGCTCTTATTGGTGACCCTTGCCCTGGCAGGAGACACTGAGCCCAACCCTGGCCCTCCCTATCAAGCCTCATCCTCGCCAGAGGGCTGGATGTCTCGCAAAGGGCTAAAAATTGCCCACCTAAATATCTGTAGTATCCTGCCCAACCAGAGTGAACTCCTTGCTTGGGTAACTCACCATAGGTCTGACATCCTTGGATTTACTGAAACCTGGCTGAAACCATCAATCCCGGACTCAGCATGTGCGCTTACTGGCTATGACCTTGTCAGGCTGGACCGGCAGGGAAAAAAGAGGGGGGGAGGCATTGGAAATACAAAGAAGCTACATATTATATGTACGTATAATCCCCCAATGAGGGGTACATCGGGATTGTCCTTCCACCTCGATTACGTTGGATTAATGGCTGGGGATAATGAGCTATTGATCCTGGGTGATCTCAACCTAAACTGGCTTGGTGGGAATATAAAATCGTATGAGCCCTTGCTTGCGGGTCTCTCACTGTCTCAACTCATCAAGGAACCAACTAGGTGGTCCACCACTGGAGGTTCGGGCTCCCTCCTGGACTGGGTTTTGTCCAACAGGCCCAAGAGGATTAGCTTGTCAGGTATCCTTCCTGACTCCATCTCTGACCACTCCCCAGTGTACTGTGTATGGAAGATCCCCTCCCTGAAAGTTCCTCATAAAATCATTCAGGTTAGGGATTTCTCCAAGTTCGACCTTGGCTCATTTCATGATGATCTTCTGCATACTGACTGGGCTGAGGTGTGGAATGCCCAGGACTCCTCCACAGCAGCGGGTCACTTTCTCAGTGCCTTTGGGGCCCTGCAGAATAAGCATGCCCCTCTCATCGGGAGGAGGGTTAGGGGGTCTGCTACCAAGGGGTTGCATGGGAGCCTTCTTGCCCTCATGAGGACCAGAGACAAGTGCTGGGCCAATTTTAAGGTCACGATGGACCAGGCCATATTCCAGCAGTACAGGAGGCTCAGAAATTAGTGTAAAAAAGCAATACGTACTGCCAAAAGTGAATTCTGCAAAGCTGCTCTACTGAATTCGGCTAAAGACCCCAGGAGTTTCTGGAGGAACATTAAAAACATTGTTAGTGGTTCATCCTCTTCTGAGGCTACCGACATACTCATTGATGGTGCTAGCTGCAACATTCCCCTTACCATTGCAAATGCATTGACAGTCGTGGCCAAAAATATTGGCGCCCTTGCACTTTTTCAGATAACTCACAATTTCCTCTAAACACAAGTTGAAATTAACAACAGTACAGTATTTGGTCTCCACAATTCTTTATTTCTCTGTTAATATTACAGAACCTTTGTTTTTGATTCAGAATTTAATATATCCTTTTAAATCAGGAAATGAAAAGAAATGGCATTGACAAAATTATTGACACCCTAGACTTAATATTTGGTAGCACAGCCTTTGGTCAAAATAACTGCAATCAACCGCTTCCTATAGCCATGGATGAGATTCCTACACCTCTCTACTGGCAGTTTGGCCCACTCTTCTTGTGCAAACTGCTCCAGTTCTCCCAGATTTGAAGGGTGCCTTCTCAGATTTTCAGATCTCTCCACAGGTTTTCAATGGGATTTAGATCTGGACTCATTGCTGGCCACTTCAGAATAGTCCAGCGTCTTGTCTTGAACCATTCCTGGGTGCTTTTTGAAGTGTGTTTGGGGTCATTGTCCTGCTGGAAGACCCATGACCTTCGATGGAAACCCAGCTTTGACACTGGGTTCAACATTGCGCCTCCAAAAATGGCCTGGTAATCTCCAGATTTCAGATGTCATGCACACGCTCAAGGTACCCAGTGCCAGAGGCAGCACAGCAACCCCAAAACATCACTGAACCTCCTCCATGTTTGACTGCAGGAAGGTGTTCTTTTCTTTGAAGGCTTCATTTTGTTTTCTGTAAACATAGAGATGATGTGCTTTACCAAAAGCTTTAATTTGTCTCATCTGTCCACAGGACATTCTCCCAGAAGGATTTTGCCTTGTTCAGGTGTGTTTTGGCAAACCCCAGTCTTATGTCTCTCTCTCAGCAGTGGGGTCCTCCTGGGCCTCCTACCATATAACCCCCTTTCATTGAGTTGGCGACGGATGGTGCGAGTTTAAACTGTCGTACCTTGTGTCTGAAGGTCAGCTTGAAACTGGCAGTTGATCGAGGTGCTTTCTCCACCTATTCAACAATCCTGTGCTGCAATCTTCGATCAGTTTTCTCTGCAGCCACGGCCCAGGGAGGTTGGCTACAGCGCGGGCCTTAAAACATCCTGATAACATTACGTGACGGTGGAAACAGGAACATCAAGGTCTCTGAGATTGATTTGTAGCCTTGAGATTGTCCATGCTTGGCTACAATCTTCTGTCTGACCTCCTCAGACAATTCCTTCTGGCTGTCTTTCTTTTCTCCATGCTCATTGCGGTACAAACAGTGACACAAAACAGGAGAATGAGTCCTTTTCTATTCAAACTGGTTGAATGAGTGATTTTATATTGCAGGCACCTGCAACTCACCACAGGTGAGTTCAATTCCAAAGTGAAGGAGAATCACCTGCTTGAAATCTAATTATTTCTAACTACTTCTAAAAGTGCCAATAATTTTGTCCGGGCCACTTAAGGATTTCTGTGTGGAATAAGCTAAGACTTAGTAAATTTTTCTGCTTTTTTGTGTTTTATTCCACTGCAAACCAAAGAGATACATATGTGGATACCAAAATATTTTTTAATTTCAACAATTTTCTGGAAGGAATGGTGCATTATTAGAAAAAACTGCAAGGGTGCCAATATTTTTGGCCACGACTGTAACTTACATTTCTCTGACTTGTCTGCATTTACCTCTCCATCCTCCTTGACTGGTTGTGATAGCTGCAACCCAGTCACTGCCCAATCACTGACCCCTGTCTCTCACCCGGTCCTCTACTTCAGGGCTGTGACGGCCCAAGAGATGCAGACATTGCTCTCTGGTCTCTCCCCATTCTCCAGTGCTGGCCATGATGGTATGGAACCTAAGCTCCTCCGCCTTGGCGCCTTTTAAATTGCCTCCCTGTTAGCTCATATTTTTAACGTGTCCCTAACAACTGGGATTATCCCAGACATATGGAAGGTATCCAGGGTGATCCCTGTGCTAAAGCAGGGCAACCCTAAAATCCTGGACAACTACCGTCCGATAGCCATATTGTCTGCGGTCAGTAAACTACTGGAGAAAGTGGTGTCTGGGCAACTCTCGGAGTATACTCAGCACCACGAGCTGCTGTCTCCTGCGCAGCATGGATTTTGGAAAGGGCATAGGACATCCTCTGCCCTAGTCTCTATCTCCACCGGAATCAGAACAGCTATGGACCAAGGTAAACTCTCTGGTGCTGTCTTCATAGAACTATCCAAGGCCTTTGACCTTGTGGACCATACCCTGCTTTGCTCTCAGCTTAGGTCCTTTGGCATGTCCCCCCCGATCCTTCTCTGGTTCTCCAACTACCTACATGGTAGACAGCAGCTGGTCAAATACAGCAAGGTGCTCTCGGGCACCACTACTGTATCCACAGGAGTCCCCCAAGGTTCAGTACTGGGGCTCCTGCTCTTCTCCATTTTTGTCAACGCCCTTCCCTCTTCCACTGTCCACTGCAGTACCACCCTGTATGCAGATATTCTGGTCATCCTTACTCACTCCCGGGACACTGGGGTCATTAACCGCCAATTGAGTGAGGATTTCAGGAACATGCAATCCTGGGTGTCGTATCCCTGGCTAGTTCTCAGCAAAAACTCAGGCCATGCTGTTTGGGTCCCCGGCCAAGATCAAGGCCTCCCCTGCTCCTCTGTGCATCACTGGAATTGATGGTGCTCCGGTCCTTGTCACTGGCACCTTCAAATACCTTGGAGAGACACTTGACCCTCAGCTGGACCTTGGGCATCACATCCAGAATGTCTGTAAAACTGCAAACTGGGTATGGCTTACAGAGCAAAGAGCAACCTTACCCCCGCTGCATGACTGGCGCTGGTTCGAGGTGTGTTCCTCCCCTCCCTCTGCTACGGGCTTCTTCTGTTTGCCCGCACCTCCAAAGCTCTCCTCTCAAGGTGGACAGTTTCCTACAACAATATTTGCCTTTTTGCACTTGCGGCCCCTCGACTCACCCATCACTGTGACCTGTACAGCAAGCTGAACTGGCTCTCCCCATCTAATTACTTAGACTTTGGCCTGGGGTGCTTCACAGGCAAGGTTCTTCACACTGGCACCCCCCCTGGGCTGGCGGAGCTCCTCATACCGGCTGCCTCCCCACACTATTCCCTTACGTCCCTGGGCCCTGTTGTCCTCAAGATACCTGCCACTCGCACCCAGATGGGTGACAGAGATTTTGCCTCATGTGCGCCCAGTTTGTGGAACTCTTTTCCTGTCCAGGTTCACTCCTCCCTCTCACAGGCTTGCCTTAGGTCCTCCCTTTGGAATCACCTTAAGCTCGCTTCAGTGTGTGGTTGTACCAAGCCTCCATAATATTCACCTGTCCCCTGGCACCGTTTCCCCTCCTCTCTTTTGGACTTGCCAGACCACTTGGGGTTTGGGTCAGTTTGTAACTGCCTCCGCCCGATGTTCTGGGTATGCTCTGACTGTGGCTCCACTTCTATGGGGTCTTGTAGTGTGCATAACTGTTTTTATTTGCACTTTAAACTGTATATATTGCACTGCTCGTATCTCTATGCATTTTGTACCACTGTACGTACCTATCTGAGCATGTAATGTTTTTCCTGACTCTGTTAATCTGATTGTATCTGTACTATGTTGTCCTATGTATCTGAATCGTACTTTCCTGTACTCTCCTGGGTCGTATCTGAAAATAGGAAAATGTCTTGTGTAGTGTACTTACCAGGTTAACAAAAGCTAAATAAATAAATAAAACCACCCTCCAAACACAAGTTGTATCCCCACAGTCCCAACAAAACCCTTTCCTAATGATGCACCAGTATCCAAAGTCCCTCTGGAATCTCCAGTGATCTCTACGTGTACACAATGGGTACAGAACAGAAGGACTGAAGGCCTGATGAGAATATGGTGAGGTACCATTTGCAGATATTACTCAATATGCAGATCCATGGCTGTAGGATCTATAGGGTGCCAGGAATCCACACTCCTTCATTTTCAGTTTCTCATGCAAGTGCCCTTTCTAACGTTGTCTGCAAAAGAGCAGTAGGCAGGCCAAAGACAATGCTTTCAAGCAGCAGCAGGCTGGCCACAAATCGCAATGTAATGGCTTTCTTTTCTCCCTCCCAGACCCTTTATCACACAAGTACTTAATAAAAACAATAACTCTCTTAACCTGTTTGCCACACCGATTAAAGGAAACACATGAGCCCTGGCCTGGCACCAGAACAGTTTAGCCCCCTATTAGGCCACACCATAACAGTGCTCAACAACCACCATTCGAGCCATCATCTTTTGTTTCTCCATTACTTTTCAGAAAAGGCTGGCTCTAAAGTCTTTAGGGCTACTGCCTCACTGGCATCAGTCATGCCTGTTTCACAGTTCACAAGGATCTGCAGGTATAAAGTCTGGTCACCAGATTTAGCCATCCTTGTTAAGTTGTCCTACTAGTGAAGCGGCGACTGCTCTTTACCTTCTTGTCCTGCATTACTGGAAGCCGCTTGAAGCCAGAAGCAGTCTTGGTTGCCTCCTACTGCCTCCTGAGTACACTGCTCATTCTATTTGAGATGCCACTCACATGCATCACTGGTTAAGCTTAACGCTCCACCGTGGCAATTTCTGTAAGTATGCCCTAATCAACTATTGTGGCAAAAACATGGACGAAACAAGAAGAACTGCAAGATCTGAGAAGATATTAATTTGGCCATTTTTAGTTTTAAGTGTAGTTCTTCAGTGCTAGCTTGCCTGAAAATGCTGGTTATGTGGTTCCTCATTCCAAGAAGTTACCCAGACGTTGTTTCATTAACTTTCATACACACAATTCATCCTCATAGTGTGCACTCTATGTAAAGTTGTGGGGAAAACATCCCAAGATCAAACAGAAAAAGACAGATGGAGAAAGAACTAGGAGACACTGCTGCCAAGATATGGAAAACAACTAAATAATTGATTTAAAAGCACAAAAATACCAGCTGCTGTTGTAACTGATGATAATGTTTCTTCAGAGAATAATCACCACACTACTGCTGCTATCCGTGGCACCAATACAGTAAGTGACAATGGAAATACTGCATCACTGTCAGAAGTGATAAGCTCTTTGGGTTAATATTCCGTCTTTCGGATGAGACGTTAAACTGAGGTCCCATCTGCCTGGATTGATGGTAGTTCAGGTGGATGTTAAAGATCCCATGGCACTTATCGAAAAGAGTAGGGGAATTTCCCCGGTGCCCTGGCCAAATTTCCCTCATTCACTAAAAAATACCACCAACAGCTTAATCTGGTTCACAGTCAGTTGGCATTCATCTATATCCCCCTCCCCCGGGTCATGCCTGAAAATAGGCAGGATTTGTCTAATGCACTTATCCGGTCAACAAAAACTAAATAAAATAAAAATAAATATGGTTTCACCTGCAGCTTCTACGCCAGTGTCTCTGGAGAGTGAGGTCTGCTCTAATATACTGTAGTAAACTATGCTATATACCATGAACAGCAAACAGGACCCAAAGCAGCATGGATTCACAGCAGGAAGGTCATGTCAGACGAATCTAATCAATTTCTTTGACTGGGTGACCAAAGTAATAGACCAGGGAGGGGCTGTGGATATGGCCTACCTAGACTTTAGCAAGGCATTTGACACAGTCCCACACAAAAGATTAATAATCAAGTTAGCCAGCCTGGGAGTGGGTCCCAGGGTGGTAGCCTGGGTAGCAAACAGGCTGCACAACAGGACACAGAAGGTAATAGTGAATGGAACACATTCTGAAGAAAGTGGGGTTACTAGTGAAGTACCTCAGGGCTCAGTACTGGGTCCAGTCCTCTTTAATGTCTTTATAGGTGACATTGTGGAGGGTCTGGAAGGAAAGGTATGCCTCTTTTCGGATGACACAAAGATCTGTAACAGAGTTGAAACACACGGGGGTGGAAATGAGAAGGGACTTGGCAAGGTTGGAGGAATGGTCAGACATGGCAACTTAGATTCAATGCAAAGAAGTGCAAGTAATGCACCTGGGAAATAAAATCCAGGAGAAGAGTACACAATAGCAGGGAGGTACTAATGACAACAATAATGGAAAGAGATCTGGGTGTAGTCATATCAGATGACCTAAAGGTGGATAAGCAATGTGAGAAGTCAGTAAGGAGAGCCAGGGGCTACTGGGATGCATAGGGAGGGCATCACAAGCAGAAAGGGAGTGGTTATCCCTCTATACAGACAGTTGGTGAGACCCCATCTGAAGTACTGCATGCAGTTTTGGAGACCTCATCTATGCAAGGACATAGACAGGATGGAAGCAGTCCAGAGGAGGGCAACTAAAATGGTGCAGGGTCTACATCAGAAACCATATGAAGAGAGACTGAGAGAGCTTGATATGTATACCCTTGATGAAAGGAGGGAGGACAGGGGGGACATGATAGAAACTTTTAAGTACCTCAAGGGAATCAACAAAGTCCAGGAGGGTAGCATCTTTCAGAAAAAGAGATGTGTAAGAACAAGGGGGCACAATTTAAAGTTAGAGGGGCGACTCAGGGGTAATGTGAGGAAATTCTTTTTCACGGAGAGAGTGGTGGACGCATGGAACCGCCTTCCTGGAGAGGTTGTGGGGTCTAAAACAGTGGGGGAATTCAAAGATGCATGGGACAGACATAAGGCAATTATAGTGGGGGGTTGCAGGAAGTAGGCTGCTGGTTAACTAGAATCTGCAGCTTATCCAATAGGTAGGGAAATGGGCAGACTGGGTGGGCCAAGTGGTCCTTATCTGCCGTCAAAGTCTATGTTTCTATGTAAAGGGCAACATTATGCCTGTTGCTGACAGGAACATCTCAGTATCAGCAGTGGTCCCAGTCGCTACTTTTGCCATTTCTGTGTATCTCCAGTATCTCCACTCTTGCTCTTCAGTTTGCTGCAACAAATACAACAGTTTTTTTTTTCAGCCTAATAAATGTTACCAAATCTTCTAGTAAGCAAGCAGTAGTATGCTGCAGTGGGAGGATTAAAATAACAACCTGTCAACCACAACTGCTTTAATTTTTGTGGGCTGGCTAATCCACTGGCCTTCAAAAGAATGTGTATTGTGCTAATACTGTAAAACAGCAGTGGAGATTAAGATAGTCATTGCGGTAAACTGATTTTTACACTGAATGGTTTTAGTGACTGGAAGAAAGCAACTGAAAAGTTTCGACAACAGGCAACATTACTCTAATTTCAATTAGTTGAGAAGCATACTGTAATGAAGAATATTAAGATGGACATTTCTGCTCAGCTGAATCAGCATCATGGTCAAGCAAAGCTCCAGGAACAGCTAAAGGCAAACCAGTTTCTGGTTTGGCAAGGACATGCAATCTGTGGTAAGGAGGAACAGGAAATCACCCTGAGACAGCAGCTGTTGTCTACAGCAAAGGATGTGCAGAACTACACAAATAATCAGAGTTCAGACATTGTGAAGGAGATCATGAAAGTAAAAATTCATCAAATGCTCGAGAACCTGCTGGAAGAAGAACACAATGAATGTAATGTATGCAGCCGTAGCTGATGAATAGAGTCATATTATCCAAAGGTTGATGACAGAATGCATATGGTGCATTTCCCAACATTTCCCTATGCGTGAACATTTCACGGAAAGGTGAACTGTGGGGAACTATTTAGCTTGACTACTAGTTGCCGTCATGTGAACATGAGTAGAAATGGACAGGAGGGACATGAGGAAGTATTATTTTACAGAAAGCGTGGTGGAGTAGTGGAACAGTCTACTAGCAGAAGTGGCAGGTGCTAAAACTATTGAAGGTTTCAGGCACAGTTGATAAGAATGAAGGATGTAGTGGTTGGATGGAGTGGCAGAAACTGGAAGGTGAACTGGGGTAAGATGGGAAGGGCTAGGACCCTAGAAGAACAATAGGTCACAGGGTTAAATAGGGAAATCTAGCACACCGTATGGACCACTTGTCTTTTTCTGCCATCAGCGGGTGCTCTGCAGCAAGCAGCCAAGGCCCTAAGCAGAGCCGGCCGTGCATCACCTCCCAGCCCACCCGCACAGACCTAGGACACTGCCCATCAGCGGGTGCTCTGTGGCAAGCAGCCCTGGCCTTGAGCAGAGCCAGCCGTGCATCACCTCCCAGCCCGTCCGCATAGACCCAGGAAACCGCCCATCAGCAGGTGCTCTTCGGCAAGAAACC
This sequence comes from Neoceratodus forsteri, assembly GCA_016271365.2. Lineage (NCBI taxonomy): Eukaryota > Metazoa > Chordata > Ceratodontiformes > Ceratodontidae > Neoceratodus > Neoceratodus forsteri. Next base: position 719,153,620 of record CM057455.1, read on the forward strand.
ACGGCCCTGAGCAGAGCCAGCCGTGCATCATCTCCCAGCCTGCCCGCACAGACTCAAGACACTGCCCATCAGCGGGCACTCTGCAGCAAGCGGCCACAGCCCTGAGCAGAGCCGGCCTTGCATCACCTCCCAGCCTGCCTGCACAGACTCAGGACACTGCCCATCAGCGGGCACTCTGCGGCAAGCGGCCACGGCCCTGAGCAGAGCCGGCCATGCATCACCTCCCAGCCCACATGCACAGACCCAGGTACGGCAAAGACTTTGGGAAGCCCGGCTCCTTGTCTAACTCCTGATTGGCTGCCTTAACCAGGACTCTGCTCTTCATTAACTGGTTTCATTCTTTACCCGCTCCTGACTGGGCCTGCCTTCTATTTCAGTTTTAGCACTCTGGCGCCCTGTTTCTGAGCTGCATTTTTGCTACTAAATTTTACTGTCTAGTAATTTTAGCTGCATTTTACTGTGTACTAATTTTAACTCCTATTGTCTTACTGCTTATGTGTAATTTTGCTTATCTTAACCTTAAGTATTTACTTGCTTAGTCTCCCCTCCAGCCTAGCACTCAACTCCCTTTCTGATTCCTACTTGCCACTCTGCTAGCCACAGCTCTCGCTACAAACCACACCTCGGCTTCCCCTTGCTAACCCCTTCTAGCGCTTTCATTTTCACTCCGCCAGCCGCAGCTCTCACTACGGAGAATGCTCTTGGCTTCCCCTGATTTACTGGCCATTTTTTTCCCCAACGTTACCTGCCTACCTACCTTCTCTCCCAACCCTCCCCTCTCACTTAATTACCCCTCTGCTTTTGCCTCTCTGCAGAAGTCCTGGCGCCATAGCCTTTGGAACCCCCCCCCCCAACTGCTATCCACCTCTAGCTTCATCCTCTCCCTCCTACCTTTCACACTCACTCCCTTTTCTTTTGTTCTAGCCCAGGCCCACCCCAATAAAGCCCCTAACCCTGCTCTGCTCCACTTAACTTTGACCCTCGCTCTCACTTTCTCTCCCTTCCAGGACACTGCCCATCAGCGGGAGCTCTGTGGCAAGCAGTCACGGCCCTGAGAAGACCCTGCTGTGCATCACCTCCCAGCCCACCCACACAAATCCAGGTATGGCAAAGACTTCGAGAAGCCCAGCTCCCTTGTCTAATTCTTGATTGACTGCCTTAACCAGGACTCAGTTCTTCATTGGCTGATTTCATTGTTCACCTGCTCCTGATTGGGCCTGCCTTATATTTGATTTTTAGCCACATTTTACTGCTAGTAAATTTTACTGTCTAGTAATTTGTTACGCCCACCCACCCTGGCCCCGACCTCTATTAAATACACTTTGTACCCCACAAGATACCATCCTCAAGCTCCCCTATCTCATCAGGTGGTCCCCGCCTACTTACTTCCCCTTAAAGTGAACTGCTCTATTCTGCTCTCTCTTTTATATGATTACATTGCCCAGCCTTCATACTTGTAACCGCTTTCCCTTCCTATTAGTCTGCAACCCCTACTTTCTCTACTTATTCACCCACCTCCTCTCTCTGCAATATTTATCTCCACCATCTTCTCCTCCCTACAGGCTTACAAGATGAATTACTCCTCCCTGACACAATCATACTTTTCATCCTTCTTAACTTGCTCACCTGCTACGGCACCACTCCTTGCTTGCATCATGCCTACAATTCCCCACACAGAGATGCACTCTCCAGCACATTCCCTTCTAATACACCTTTAATACTGAGTCACCTACACCCTCCCTGTCACTAGATTATATACCCACCACCCTCTCCTACAGTATCCTTATCTTTCAAAATTTCTCTCCTCAATCAGCAATACTCTATGTCAGAAACCCACTAAACGTAGACAGCACAAGATATCCAAGATCCTTGCCCTCTATCTGTCAAGGATTGCCCTGCTCCTCCTCCTCCTTTCTGTGAACGTACACCCCAACCCCGGTCTCCATGTACATCTAACCTTCCTCATAGCAAACAAGGGTATCTCACCATTGCCTCCATTAATATTTGCAGACTGTTACCCAAAATTGATGACCTCCAAGTCTGGGTCTCACAACATGCACCAGATATACTAGCCCTGAACGAAACCTGGCTCTCACCGAAGGTTCTGGACAATCCTATCTCCATCCCTGGCCGACTTAATCACGGTGGTAAATGAGGAGGTGGGTGTGCCATTTACTTGAGGGATACCCTCAAGGGCCAAGCCCTCCCTCTAACACCCCCTGTTAACAACTCACAAATGCTAGCCATCAAAATAATCCTTGGCCAACATGGGACATCCCTTACCATCATATCCGTTTATATTCTCCCTCGTGACTAGGTCTCCAGCTTTCAAATGGTCACTGAATACCTTGAAAGCCTCCCCCAATGCACCGAAACAGTGGTCAGGGGTGACTTTAATGTCAACTGGCTGGCCCCTGAAGCTGATCCGTATAAAGATGCTCTTGCAGCAATAGATGTCACCCAGACGGTATCCACTCCTACATGCATCAACTACAGCTGGCTCCAGCTCGCTCCTGGACTTAATTCTCACCACTCATCCCAACAGAATCTCAGGCACCCAAGTCCTACCCAATTCATTGAGTGATAACTCCCCAATTGTCTGCCACTGGTCTAATGGGACACCCAAATCGAAGGCCAAATTCTCATACCAGCGTCTACTAAAAAAAAAAAAAAAGGCAAGATCACATAATTCCTGGCCTCCTTCTCACAAACTGACTGGTCCCCCTAGACTCTATTAACTGCATTGATTCGGCCCTTAACTAATTCATCTTGCATCTTAATGAAGTGTGCGACAAGTCTGCCCCTCTGAAAAAGAAACAACTCAGGGGATACTCTAACCCCTGGATCACCCCTGCCCTACTATCTCTGATATGAGAGAGAGATAGCCTCTGGCACCGTGCAGTGGCCACTGGTCTCCATGCAGACCTACAGGACTACAAGGCTGCCAGAAACAAGTGTACCCAGGTGGTACGAAGAGCCAAACAAGAATACTACAGAGGCAAGCTTTCAAAATCCTGGGGAAATAGCAAACTTTTGTGGGAAAATATCAAATCTCTGACAGGGAAACCCAATAAATCCCCCCCACTTCCTTGCTTGTGGTGAACGACACTGTTATACAGGACCATAAGCTACTTGCAGACACCTTTAATGTTGCTTTTACCGATCTCTCCAGTATACTCCCTCCCGGACTATTTCAATGATTCTACCTTGCCTGTTAACACTGCAAACTCTGCTCCTCCCTCAAATTCTCCACCTTTCTACTTCAGGAGAGTGTCCCCCAGCGAAGCTAGAAAATACCTCCTAAAGGTATTGAGTAAATCCAGATATAGCAGCAATACACTGGATCTCAAACTTCTCTCCCCCTCACTTGATCTCGTCTTACCCCCCTCACCAAATTTCTAAATATCTCTCTTTCTCTCCAACAGTTCCCCCAACTATGGAAATCTGCTATCGTCACACCTATACACAAAAGTGGTGATGGGTCCCTTCACACCAATTACCGCCCCATCTCAATCCTTCCCCCACTTTCCAAAGCCTTAGAGTGCATTGTCGCTGACCAACTGTCAGAATACCTAGTAAAGTATAACATCCAGTTCCAGTAGCAGCATGGCTTTAGAAAAGCACATGGTACAACCAGTACCCTACTGGAACTCACTACCCACATTCAAAAGGCCTTGGACTCCGGTCACCTACTAGGTACGGTGTATGTAGAGCTAACCAAGGCCTTTGACACCGTTAATCATCAGCTCCTGCTGCACTCCCTCCTAGCCCTCGTCCTCTCTCATGTGGTCACTAATTGGTTTGAAAGTTACATTCTAGGAAGACATCAACAAATCAAGATTGGGGACTCACTCTCTGATTGCCTCCCTGTGCGCTCCTGGGTTCCCCAAGGTTCTATCCTTGGTCCGCTCCTTTTCAGCCTTTTCATCAACACTCTCCCAGCAGCATGCAACAACAATATGATCCTATACTCAGATGACACCGTCATCTTTTCCACTCACACTGACCCAGTCCTCCTATCCCATGACCTAAAGATGAATTTTATCCTCTCTGAATCGTGGTTTCACACACACAAATGCTGATGAACTACAAAAAAACTAAAGCAATGTTGTTTGCAAACACCCACAGTAAACATAAATCTACAAGCTCAACTATCCTGAACAAACTACACCTCCCACTCGAACAAGTACCAGAAATCAAATAGCTCGGGGTTACGCTCGACAGTCCACTCACCTACAGCACGCATGTTCGACTCATCTCCAAAGCCATTAATTTGAGGATAGGTATTCTTTACTGCCATCGCCTCTGCCTTAATAATGAGGCTATGCGCACAGCCATAACCAGTTCAGTTCTCTCCATAATCAACTGTGGACTAATCTTCTACGGGGCTACCACTGACACCACTCTAAAACGAATAAAAGTTGCACTTAATAAGTGCTGCCGTCTGTTGCCAGGTGCCAGGAAAAGAACACACACCTGTGAGCTTTATAAACCATCCAACTGGCTCCATCTTCAAGGGACAATAGCCAACCAAACCTGCTTCCTTGCTAAGAAAATCTGCCTCTGCCTTACCCCTCCATTAACACGCAATTTTATGTTGCCCACCCCCTTCATGCGATGCACATGTGGTGCCAACAAATCCTTTCTTGGTTCCTTTCTGCCATACATTGCAAGCCCAGCGCTCCTTTTATGCCACAGCCCCAACCTTGGTGAATGGATTACCTCCAGAGGTCTCCGGTGAGACAAAGTTAGGCCCTTTTAAATACCAGCACCTCGCTAATCTCAGCAGTTGCGACCTTACCCACTAGTATATCTTGGCTCTCCAAACCCCATTAAACCCCATGTCCTCCTCGCTACTCACCCCGCCCCTTTCCCTCCACCACTCCTCTCTTCTCTATTGGCTCACCTCAAACCTTTCCCTTCTAGTTTCCCACTCCCCTTCTCCCTCCTCCTCCTTCCCTTCCCCATTTCCCCCCTCCCTTGTTCTCCACTATAACCTCCTCTCACCCCTTTCTTTCCCTTCTCCGCCTTCCCTAGCCTTTGCCCACTACCTCCTTCCTGCATCCCTGCCCATTACCACCCACCCCATCCCTACCTCTCTTACACCTTACCTACACTCCTAACCTCCTTTCTCTTGCTTGTGTCCCCCACCACTACTTTTCCCACCTGCCCTCGGCCCCTCAGCACTTCTTCTACCCACCCTGCACTTTATGACAAAGTCTCACTTAAGATCACACCCGCCCAAGACACCCCTCCCTCCCCAACCCCTTACCTGTCAATTTTGTGTCTTGTTTCTACTGTCCCCATCGTGTCAACCACTCTGTTATCCTCAATGCTTGTTACTGCCTCATTATTGCTGCTATGCACCATTAATGTGTACTGATGGTTATTTCCACTGTGTGTCTCTGGTTAATATTGCTGTGTTACACTTTATTGTTATATGACGCGGAACCTTTGTAAATGGTTCAAAGCTATTTGTAATCCTAGCACTAAGTAAATAAAATAAATTGTCATCTATGTTTCAAAATAAAGGCCCTGTAGACCCCAGGAAGCTCTCAACTGCCCTGCACTCAGGTACAGTTACTTGCAATTTACTTGGATAGATGCTCTTTGGAGACAGAGAGATATATCTTTGCCAGCAAAAGCAGTTACGCTGCATACAAAAAATAAAAAAGTACTGCCACATTTTGCACAAAAAAAGAACAGTTATGCATGAACTTACCATAACAGTAGATCTTTAAGGGGATCTCAGTCATTAGGTTACACCATAGGAACCTTCGCCATCGGGGAAGGGGAATTCACACAGAAGATTTTCAGCATTACAACTGGGGCCACCCATGACGTTGACATCAGCAGCAACCCTATACAGGCGTGAGTGGCCCCACTCCCTCCTCAGTTCTTTCCCTCAGAGACAAAGGGAGCTAGACCCCCCCCACCCAGGGGGAACTTAGGAGAGGAACAGGTATCCAGACCTGATAAAAACAGGATACAGTAGATAGCCAGTTCCTAGACAGGCGTACAAAGAAGGGGATGGTGGAGTGAAATATACCTGATGACTGAGATTACCTCAAAGATACACTGCTATGGTAAGTTCTTACGTAACTGTTCTATCTTCATCGGGGGTATCTCAGTCATCAGATCACACCATAGAAATAAGTACCAAGCAGTCACAAGTGTAAACAGACAGTCTGGGAGGCTGGATCTTCATAAACTTAAGACAGAAGTCCTTGTAATACAGTCATGCCAAATTCTGCACGGGTTCTACAAGCAAGGTCCAGACTGTAATGCTTGGTGAAAGTGTGGACGGTACTCAGGTGGCAGCTGCAGAAATGTCAGCGACAGACACCCCTTTGAAACAAGCCACCCGAGGTAGCCATGCCTCTGGTGGAATGAGCTTCAACAGCACCAGGCAATTCTTTGCCGTACTTGTTGTAGCAGAACACAGTGCAATTTGCCAACCATTTGGATAAACACTGCCTAGAAACTGAGCGCCCTCTCTACTAGGGGTGAAGATACAGAACCCTGCTTTGACTCCTTAGTCTGAAGCAGTTAGTATTTCAATGTTCTGCGGACATCTAATCTATGAAGCAGTGCTTCCCCTGGATTGGCATACTCAGGAAAATACAAAGGAAGGTGGATAGACTGAGTGTGAACTCAGAGACCGCTTAGGCAAACACTTAGGATTTGTGTGCAAAGACACACTGTTTTTGTGAAAAATCAAACAAGGTTCCTTGCACCAGAGGGCTTGAAGCCCTGAAATTCTTCTAACAGAACTAAAAATAGCACTTTCCAAGAGAGAAAAGCGCAAATCACAGGTCGCAATTGGCTCAAAAGGAGACAGGGTCAACTTCTCCAAAATAAAATTCAAGTCTCAAGCCTGGACAGGGGAACGGATTGGGGGTTTCAGATGCGGATGACTCTAAGAAAAGTATGGCAGACTTCCAGCTGAGCAATCGTGGTGGTCACTCATGGGCTCATGAAAAGCAGAAATAGTCGAAAGGTAGACCCTTGAGTGAGGAATACTGGAGGCCTGAGTCAGACAAAGAGATCCAGTAGTCCAGGATATGACTCACCAAACAAGTGAATGGGTCCATGGCATATCTGGCATCCCAGATGGCAAACTGCTTCCACTTCACAGCATAAGTTGCACGACTCGAAGGCTTCCTGGAAGCCACAAGGACATCCGCTAACCTGTTAGGAGACCCCGAACCTGGAGATGGCTACGTTCTCATGAGCCAGGCATGCAGATGAAGGAACCTGAGGTTGGGATGGACCAGGGTCCCCTGATCCTGGGTCAGCAGATTCCTGCAAAGGGGAAGAGGGACCGGAGGTTCCTCTGCTGGCTGCTGAAGCAGAGGGAACCATATCTGGTTTCACACAGACACTCATGATGTGTAATATCTCTGCAGCAAGAGTGATGTAACCCTTTGTAACCTTGTAGAAATATGCCTCATCTTCTCCACAGCAAGACACAGTAGAAGGAAAAACGGTATATAAAAATATATATATATATATATATATCTGTGTCTTAGAACTTCTTTACAAGGGTACTTTACTAAAGTATAGTCTACCAACTGAAGACATGAGAGGACATGCATATAGTGGAGCAGAAAATATGAGTGGAACTGAAACCAGAATAAGAAATAAAAATCCACTGGCACTACACATCCATTGTTATTCCACGAAACTGGTGATGCAAAACTATGCAAAGAAGCATGGCCTTATGAGCCTTCTGGTTTTTCAGGGATGTACAGTGGAACCTGCCAGGATGCAACGCAGTATCTCAGGTTGCTGCATGACAAAAAGGATCAATTGCCATTAAAATGTCCTTGTTTCCTGTAGTAACTCTGCTGCAGTATGTGCTGCATCATGGCAGGCTCCACTGGAGGTATACTGATTCAAGCTTCACCAGAGAGATTGGCCATTTATGAAAGTATTGCAGTATGTGTCAGTGAAAACCCCTATATCACGACAGAAAATCTGCACTTCTTTGTCCAACATGATGGACAGCCAGAACAAACAACAGCAATGTTGTTCTCTGAAACTCTACTGCAGTTGTGGGGAAAAAAGGGTTTTGCAGATGTAAAAACTAAGGCCAATGGTTAGAAAAGTTTTGAAATTTTTAACATTTCTGGACTTATTTTTTCACACACCATTTTCAGTGTGTCAGAACAAGTGGAATGCACATAGCAAATGAAAATAATATTGACAGAAACTACAATGAGTATAACCTCCTTACACAGAATTTGCAAAAACAATGTAATAAATTTGACAGGATTAATGAACCCCTCAAAGAGATGCCAAACGGAATTTGTGGAAGAAGCCAAAGTTCTCAAACACTGGCATATCCCTGCAAGGCTATAGCGTGATATTGCCCCTCATAATCGTCATGAATCTGCAAAAGACTGGTATCAACAAATGTAAATATGAAGCCATTAATGCCTGTGTTGTTTAACTCAACCAACTCTTTTTGCTCTCCAAATATTGTTTATTCTTCTTCAGGGGCCACAGGCTAGGATGTCCTTCTGCTGCTTCCAAGCTAGCTTCCTCCTCTGCCTGAAACCTTGCTGCAACCACTCCCGGTACCCACACCCTCCCGCGACACATCACTGTGATGCCCCACCCACATCTTACCCTCCTGGGAGCAGGTATGCAATCAATCTCTTTGGCATTTCTTCTGCGCCGTCACCAGGTTCACCTGGGGCAGAGGTGAAAATGTGGGTTGCTCTGAGGAGTGATGCAGCCAGGGTCCAGCATTACAGTCAGTTGGAGGAGCACCATCTGCCTGACCTGTGCACTGTTTTCCTGTTTTCTCCCCATCCCCCAAGAAGCATGCATTGGGACTGGATGGCTGCGAGGCTAGAGGCAGCAAACCCGTGGGCACGCTCCTCTGGTCCCTCCTATCGTTCATGTAACCCCTGTACCACCACATCTGGTCACCCAGGCGGCAAGAAAGCAGTGGAACGTGAAACCCTTCCTCCCAGAGGAGAGCAGCATCCTGTGGGACGCTCGATCCTCCTCCCACAGCCCCAGCTCATTCCCGAATCCAGGTCATTGGCATCTTGAGTGGTAGCATTACTGCTGCACTAGTAGGCTGGCAAACTCAACCAAGGTTTTGACCAAGAAACTTCTGCGCTCCTGTCTATGGAGAACCTTGCTTTAAAAAAACCAACGCAACGCCATTTTAAGTTCCTTCCCAACAAATACAGTTATATGAAAACAAAGATTTGGACACTGACAAAGCACAACTCAACTTGCTCCCAGGGCTTATGTAGCAAGTTTGGTAGACATGAAGAAAGTCACTTCAGTCCACACCATTACCTATGCCTTAACGGAAAATGATGAGCAGCAGACACTGTATTCGAGGTACTTGTGAGTACAGCAACTGGGAGCAATCCTTCTCAACACAATGAAAGATAACATCTTAATTATGAAGCTACATGAATGAAGGAGAAGGGGGACAATCGCTTAATGCTTTTGAACATTCATAAAGAGAGAATAATACAGGATGGATTTGACACAAACTGCACAAGCTTTATTCAATGAAATGAAAGAAGACCTGTAGAGTATAGAGTTGGGCAAACATGTCAAAGTTCCCTTTATGAAGCAATTCCTGAAGTTCATCAACTTCAAGCACAAAGTGATAGCACTGCAAGTTTTCAGTAGGCGAAGGAATTTTTCCAAGAAAAGTCACAGTTTGTTTCGCAAAGTTGCCACTTTCTCATGACTTTGCAGAAACAGTGCCATTTTGTTTGAAAAACTCTGTGAAGTGACAAAGTTGTGCTAAAAATGTGAACTGCGAAGTTTTGCCAATTTGCAGTAATTTCCTGGTGAAGTTCAACTTCTCTGCATCACTACCTGCATAAAGCAGACTAGTTTGTGTGAATATGGATCGTCTGCTATACGTGGGTACCATCTTTAAAGTAACACTGAAAAACAAGCAGCTTCCTAGACATAAAACACTGATGCAGTAGTGATAGTTGTAATAGAATTTACTGTAATAGCTGTGTATTATAATCAGTGCATCATTATTAAGATTAGTGTGGACAGCATTTTAAATGTAATGGAAGTTAAATACGGCAGGGGCACTAGAGAGTCATACAAGTGGCAGGGCATGCTTAAGAACAGCTCCTGTGGCATGCTTTTGTAAATGACTAAAATAGTTAAAAATAGATTTTCTATTTTTATTATTGTACAGTTCGTTTGGGCTCCTCACATCAAGTTCTCCAATACAAAAATTGCTATGGGAAGGCCAAAGAGAGCAACAGGAAGCTCTAGTACAAAATCACACAAGCTCCCACAATGCAAAGCATCATGGGCTGCATGTGCTTGTGTGATTTTGTATTTTCTTGAAACTTGGCTTCCCAGCCAAATGCCCTTTGGGGTAACCCTTGCCTCAGTGTTTGCGCACAGAGGTTCTTTGTCTTTTAAATAGTTTTTTATTTTAATGGGTTCACCACAATATATCCAAGGCACACTGCCTGTAGGGTAGCTGGTCCATTCCACTGGGGTGTCAAACAGATGAGGCATACTGATGAGTCCTGGTAGGACGAAACACGTGTCTATGTCTTCTGTTAGCACCCTTTGCAAACTGTGTGAGAGGCCTTTGCACCATGCAATTCTGCTTAAAGTTGGACCAGCATATCATTCTGTGGTGATTTGCATATGCAGCCCATGATGCTTTGCATTGTGGGAGCTGTGTGATTTTGTATTTTCTTGAAACTTGGCTTCCCAGCCAAATGCCCTTTGGGGTAACCCTTGCCTCAGTGTTTGCGCACAGAGGTTCTTTGTCTTTATAATATACAGTACTGGAATTCTGCCCAATGATTTGTAAGTGTATTCATGCTACTACCATTGTACACTGTGACTCATTCAGAAATAAAGTCAATATGAAGTTAATGGTTCACTGTTACATTTTCCCCAACTGTAGGAGTTACCTTGTTGGCAGTGGTTATGCTTTACTGCTAATTTCTATTGTTAATTATGAACGGCGATTGTAAATGGAGCAACCTGATTGGTCAGAGGTTTCAAGCCGTGATGATATCGGGCTACATCATCACGGCCGAAAACCTCCGCCACCAGCCTGTCACCGCCAGCGCAATGTTCTCCACCGACCTCCACTAAAACTAACGGAAAAAACACATCCTCACAACTGCCCCCCATACACGCCGCCCAAAGCAGACGCTACTTATAAAACAACAACAAAAATCGCCTCCTTTCATTCTGGCAACTGCTTGACTGCAGAACGCCATACTGCTCGCCACTGCCACGCTGCCTCGCGCCAAACGGCAAAACATACAACCCGGCCTCACGCTTTTACCTTACCTTGTCGCTTTCCTCACAAGTACTGCACAACCGAGCTTCACCTCCTCAACAAAGAAAAAATTAACCGTCATGCGAGTAAACTAAACTTCCGGCGGGGGGCCACTACAACAATGAAGACGACAACAAAATCCTCCTGCAACAGCACCACCTACTGGCCAAAACATGAAATACACGAACTTTTTTTTTAAATGTCTACCTACACTCATATAAAACAATATTAAAATATTTAAGAACTTTACTTTTGCATTAAAGGCATAAAATATCAATTAATCCAGTTCATAATAGCAATAAGCACTCCAGGGTGTGGTAGATTTGGGATATCGTTACTGGTCGTTTGATCGCATCGCCCGCGGCCCTCGCGTCTAACCACCCGAGGCGTGACGATATCCCACGATATACCACACCCTGTCGCGGCATTATTGCTTAATTATACAATAGCACACAAAGTTGGCTCCTGATTGGCTATCTAGCAGGATTTACAATGTGTAAATCCTGCTAGTACCCAACAGGAAAAAGTGCCAGCTGCACCGCCGTGCCCTATACCCTCTCAAAATCCGTCCAACATCAAACCCGTGTGCCGCCATCTTCTATACCGTCGCTACTGACCGTGGTAAATTTAAAAAAACAAAAATGGAACGCTCTTTCCAAGTTATAGACGAGACGGAGCTTGATTAAATATTTTCTAACATTCTGAACAGCTTCCACAAAACAAGAACGCCTGAAAACTCTCCTCAGAACTTACCAGACACCTCAGCTTGAGTGATTCCAGCAGCCAGCCTCTGCAACTCCTCTCAGAACTGGCACCTATACATCACTATATCAATTGTTGTCCTAACAATTAATAAAACCTGTAATATAAATATTTAATTGAAAAAATCTCAATTGTATAACAGCAATATCCACGAGAGGGTGATGCCAGGATTTACTCATGGATGGTGTGTTGCTGGTCCCTCGGCTGTATCGGGACTGAACAACACCCCACCGTGGAAGCCCTGGCATCACCCACACCTTCTCATGGTATATTGCTTAGTTAAAGGGATCAAACATTCCTTCGCTAGATTGATTTGATGTTGCTGTCATCATTCATGTACACAATACTGCTTGTACATCTTACACTGTTTGACTTTTATTTTAAAAAATTAAGAATTACTGTATGTATATGTCTGTGTATATATATATAAAAATGGGTAGGAAAAATTACCTCTGCTGGTTGGTTGAAACACATCACATGACCGTGATATATCAGAGCATGACCGAACACCTGCACTTTTTACCCCTCTAAAACAATTTTGCTATTTCTTTTGTACTTTCTTTTATTGCATTAATAAAAAAGACATTACAACTTTTATCCTCATTCAAGAGGATTCAATCGAGTACAATATCGAAACATGGGATATCACTTTAAGCTAGCTCTCACATGTATATATAGCAGGAGCAGGGGAAAAACTAAATAATTGGCAGAAAACCACCAACTGTCCCAGTTAATGAGACAGTCCAATATGCCAGACGCTTCATGGCTAAGGTAATTGTCCATTTAGTAGGTAAAATGTCCAGGAGAGTTGAACTGCACTAGCCAGTAGTGCTGTAACCTTATAAAGGAAAAATAAATCAAAGGGAATTTTGGTCCCCATGCATTCCGCTATCTCCCGCTCCTCTCAGCTCACCAATACAAATATAAAATGTAGAAAAGATCTCAAAGTGCAATGAAAGCAGTCATAATGTACATGACAAGGAGCAATTAACAGTGAATAAATCCCTAGTCTTTATAGTTAATTAGAACTCATGCTGTGTAACTACAACAATGAGGAGGTAAAAAAATAGTTGCCTCTTCCCCCAAAATGCTTATTCAACCACATTGTCCCAGTCTCTAACTGTTAACTTTCAACTTTTAGTAGAATGAGTGGCACAATGAAAAGTCAGTACTCAGCCTTCTTCAGAGTCAGAGCTGGCCACCACATTATCCGCCCCCGGTTTAGTATTACATTCAGTTGCAGCTTTTTCGCCCCAGCGAACCGCATCCCTTGGGTCTGTAAATTGCCAACTCTGGCCTCCATAAGTAATTTGTAAGTGGGCTGGTAGTAGGAAAGAGTGTGCTATCCCCAACGACTGGAGCCTCTGCCTGACTGCGTCAAATTGTTTCCTCCTTGAACAAGTCTGGAAAGAGAGGTCAGGAAACAGCTTTATTTCCTGATCCTGGATCTCCAAGGGAGGCTGCTCAGGCCGCCCCAATAAGAATATCCCGGACCTCAGAACCCATCGTTTTCAAAATCACCGTTCTCGGTTGACTCACGTTTACAAGTCGTACCCTCAGGGTTGCTCGATACGCCTGTTGCAGAGCTGTCCACCCGAAGTCCTCCGGGATTACAAGATTTTCAACCAGCCATTGCTTCAAAAAAGACAAGAGGTTCACCCCTTCAGCACCTTCAGGTATACCAACTATTCGGACGTTCCCTGTCCGAATTGTGTTTTCCACTCCTTCCAAATGGTATCGGAGCTGCTGGTTCTCTTTCAACAAAGTGGTTGCGGTAGTCTGGGCTGCTAGGGATCGTGTATCCGCATCAGAGACAGTTGAAATTAGAGATGTTATTGCCGCATCATGGGCTTCCAGTTTAGTAAGTTTTTTCAAGTTTCAAATCCATTGCCCGTACCGATTACATCAACGCTTGCCATGGAGGGTCTTTTACTGCAGCAGGCCCTGCCGCGTGGTCTTGATCTGGGCTAGGTGGCGGAGGTTGTGATGCAGTGGTGGGCCTCAAATTTGCAGACAAGTGGGGCTGATTTTGCTTCGCTCACTCCATTTCTAGTTTAGTATCGTTAGAGAGCTGGGAGTCTGCAAATTGCACAGAGATCAATTTTGGTATGAAATTCAGAGAAAATTAGAAATTTTGGTAGGCAAAACAAGAGCAAGATGTGCAGAGCTGCAGAAGACATGTCCTGCCTGGAAGCCAGCTCTGCATGCCCCAATTTTGCCATTTTATAAGATAGACAACTCACTCTGGGGTGTACAATCGGCGCTCTGATATATTGGCCTTGGGTGGTTTATGCACTCGACCTGCAACCCGTGCATAACAACACACACCAAGGTGTGCGATATCACAGTGCTACTGCAATTCTTAGAGTGGGTTACTTATTACATAGGAAGGGGTGGGACCAGTGAGACCAGGGGCCCTGCTGAGTCTGGAGAAAGGGAGTGGCCACCACAGACAAGTTGGGGGGGCCAGCAGTACAGGGCGAAAAGGGGGAGGACATGGAGGTTGAAATCCCGGTAGAGAGAGAGAGAGTAAGGGAAGCCCTCAGGTCCCTTTGGACAGAGAAAGCACCTGGGCCAGATGAGATGCATCCCAGGGTGCTGAAGGAACTGGCAGATGTCCTGGCAGTCCCTCTAGTGGAGCTTTTCAACATCTCTCTGAGGACTGGGTAGATGCCCCAAGACTGCAGAGTGGCCCATGTCGTGCCAATCCACAAGGGAGGATCAAGAGAGGAGGTGGGAAATTACAGGCCCGTTAGCCTGACATCGGTGGTCGCAAGGGGTGATGGAGGGTATTGTTAAGGAAAGGCTGGGGGGTTACTGGAGCAAACTGGGTACTTGGATGATAGGAAGCATGACTTTGTTCCAGGAAGATCATGCCAGACAAACCTTGTTGAGTTCTATGACTGGGTGACGGCCCTGGACCAGGGTAGGCCAGTGGACATCCTCTTTCTGGACTTTAGCAGGCATTTGATCTGGAACCCACAGTGACCTGCTGGCTAAGCTGAAGAAAATGGGGGTAGGGAGACAGTTGTTAAGATGGACAGGAAATTGGCTCTCTGAGCATACTCAGAAGGTGGTGGTTGGAGGGTTAGCTTCATCCCCAAGGTGAGTTACTAGTGGGGTACCTCAGGGGTCAGTGCTGGGGCCACTCCTTTTCAACACCTATGTCTCAGACATCAGGAAGGGGATCAGGAGTGAGATGTGTCTCTTTGCAGATGACTCAAAGCTGGGTGCAGTGGTGGATGAGGAGGAGGGGAGGGTGGCCTTGCAGAAGGACCTGGAGGCTCTGAAAAGGTGGTCGGGAAAATGGAAACTAAAATTCAATGCAGGGAAGTGCAAGGTTCTGCACCTGGAAGTCAGAAATCCAGGCCAGAGGTATACCCTAGGAGGAGACATGATTCAAGTCACAGAGGGTGAGAGGGACCTGAGGGTAGTGGCAGATGTCAAAATGAACTCAGAGACCTGTAGGAGGGTAGCGGTAAGGGCAAATGGATGCTGGGATGCATCGCCAGAGGTGATTACCTCCAGACGGGCGGAAGTGATCCTTCGACTGTACAACTGCTTGGTTAGGCACACCTTGAGTACTGTGTGCAGTTTTGGAGACCACATTTAAAGAGGGACATTACACTCCTAGAGAGGGTCCATAAGAGGGCAGCCAAAATGATCCGGGGACAGGACCTATGAGGAGAGGCTCAAGGAGCTCGACATGTACACCCTGGAACAGAGGAGGGATGGGGGGGACATGATAGAGATCTTTAAGTACATGAAAGGGATCAATAAGGGAGGCACAGTCAGGGTGCTCCAAAGGAAGGAGGGTGGGGCAAGAGGTCACGGGTGTAAGCTGGAAGGGGACAGGCTCAGAGGGGAGAGGAGGAGATGTTATTTCACTAAAAGGGTGGTGGAGCCATGGAATGCACTGCCCAGGGAGCTGGTAGAGGTGGAGACTGTGGACGGGTTTAAGAGGGGATGGGACAGGTACAGGGGGCAGGTAAATCTGACCAGGCCCAATACAGGAGGAACATCTGGGACTGGGGACAGTATAACCCAAGGGAGGGGGAACACCAAATCGGCCCTCAGTGCGGTGCTGAAAATTGAGCAGACTCAGAGACCATTAGGCCTATTCTGTTGGCATTTTAGTATGTTAGTATATATATATATATATATATATATATATATATATATATATATATATATATCTATACATGTAGATAGATAGATATATATATATATATATATACACACACATTTATATATATATATAAACAGGGGATACATGATGGGCAGGAGTGTGATATGGTAAGATATTCTCACTCTTGCAGAGTGAGTATCCAGAGCTCACTCTGCAGGAGTGAGAATATTTTGCCGTATCACACGATCTGCACATTATGTGTGCGATTTATACAATAGGGTTCTCTTTGTTTTATTAGTGTACTTTTGTTTATCCGGTGTTATTTTGCTTTGATGCAGAAGTATTTTTGTTAGTTGTTTGGTTGGTATCATTCTGTTTTTTTTATGAATGTTTTGCTTCCTCAGTGCATGGTGTAGTATGTTGTTTTCATTGTGGATCGGTAGGTATTTTGTTTTGGTTGTTTCCATTAGGTAAATGCGTTTGGGTGGGAGTGGTTGAGTTGTTTTGGTTGGCTGGTTGCTGTTCATTTCTGACTGGTGTGTCTGGATGTGCATTTGGGTCGGTTGTTTCAGGTTTGATTTGTTCTCCGTCTCACTCAGTATGGAGTGTTTTTATATTGTTAGTAAGTGTTTTATTTCATTTGGGTACTGTTTTTTATGTTTTGCTTTATGCAACTTTTATTTATGTGGGACTGTACTTTATTTTTTCTTATGTAAGGGGAATTTCTTCTTCGCTGGTTTGGTTCACCGACTTTTGTCCAGTTTTCTTCACCAGTTACACACATGTGCTTTTCAGTAAGTGAATTTTCTCTTTAAGGTTAGTTTCTGTTGGTGTTCGTTTGCCCGTTACAGAGCTATGCTGCTCAACACGACTTTTTCGTGCTTACAGGTATGTTCTGTATACTGCTCACAGGTGGGGTTAATTTTGTTAACTGGAGGAATGTAGTGCACATATGGAGGCTTGTTCTAGGGACTGTACGGTAATGAAGGCCAGATGGTGATATTTAGTAATGACTGTGTGTATATCTGTAAGAATTAATCACAGTGCACACATCACTGATAATTTATACAATGGGGGTGAGTGATGTGTGTTTTCATTTATGTGTTATCAGCTCACACCTATATCAAACTATCTCTGCACTGTTCTTTCCACTCAGCGGCTTAGGCAGGTCACATGACGCCTGACTGCCTTGGATTAGCTCCACATCTTTCTAGATTTGGTGATGATCACTGGCCCATTCCCAGAAGCCTGTGGCAGCCTCCATGTCTCTCTAAAATGTCATTATATTTAAAACACATTTGTCACTAATTTATTTATTTATTTGAATTTGGGTAACCGGGTTAGACCACTGAGACAGTTGCAGTCCCTGTCCCTTTTTCAGGGTCAACCTGGAAGTGCAACACAATGTGAGTACAATACCGAGCAATTCCGCAATAAGACAGTTACAGTAACAAAAAGACATATCACAGTTAAAACAGACAGAGAAGCGAATTAAAATATCACAAAGCGTAGCATAGTACAGGCAATGTAGCATCATAATATAACATATAACAAGCATGGTATTAACAGTACAGTTATGCATATACCACAACAATGTCAAAAATGAGAACACAGCAGATACGAGCTAGGCATTTACAGAATAGTTATACATACACTATGGCAGTGCCAAAAAGAGGATACAGGCAGAAACGGTATAAGAGGTACTTTGGGACAGACAAGTGGCGGGTGTAACAAGGGTGGGAGCAGATGGCGGGGGGGGGACAGAGGCAAGAGATGGGCAGGAAGGGGCAGAGGTTTAAGGAGGGGGTGAGAGAAGGTCAGGTGTTAGCAGAACAGGAGCATGGTGCAGGTGCAGAGAGGGTGGAGAGCAGATTGGTTTGGAACTTAGGAAGAGAGGGACAAGACAGGATGGAGGGAGGAAGGGAGTTCCAGTCAGACGCTGCTGCAAAAGAGAAGGACTTAAAAGCAACAGCTAGTCGAAACTTAGGCCGAATGGGAAGGGGGAGGAAGGCGGATCGTAGGACTCGAGGGGCTTGTCTTAGGCGGATAATCTCACTGAGACAGGGAGGTGTAAATTTATGGACAAGCTTGTGCATGGCAGATTCTGGCCATGTCTAAAGTGCCAGTAGGCACCAAACAGCAAAACTGTGCCAGTTCCACGTGTCATCCATAATCATCAGGCAGCTTATGTTAGGACATCCAAGAACGACTCTGTGTATCTTGTTTCCAGTCAGTGGCATTGTTCACGGCACTCACCGCTGGCTCCATAACAGGGAAACAATCTCTCTTATTTTACAAATGCTCCCTTGGTGTGGGCAGTAGTGCCCAGTTCCAGTTCCATGTTCACAGCTTGGCAGTCACAATCATGACGTATGCTACGTATATGCCAAAGGAAAAAAATGACCCCATACAGCCCAGAGAACAATGACAATTTCCAGAATGGACAGAGACAAAAAAAATAAATAAAGTTTGATGTGACTGGCTGTCACAAAGCTTCTGGAGGTAGAGGATAAGGTGCTGGTCTGGGTTCACTCCCTGGCAGGGTGCATAAGATAAACCCCCAAATTGTGTGTGTGTGTGTGTGGGGGGGGTTGTTACACAGATAATAGCTCAGCGTTCATTTCCCACATGCCCTTTTCACTTGTTATACTATTGTCCCTCCTTTTCTGCATATCTCCTTGGATTTCTGTATTTAAAGGTATTTCTTTAAAGAGCCCCTATCATTACAAATGAAACTTAGGAAAACATGACTGCTTATGTGGTGTCCATGTAGCACATATGCTTCTGCTGTACTGTCAGGGTGTGCCTTCCACCAGATGAGATGTTAGAAACATAGAATGTATCAGCAGAAATAAAACGGTAGGCCCATCTAGTCTGCTCCATTTTCCCTACCTATTACTACACCCTGAACCCTATTCGGTCATGGGTGGCCCGCCCTCCTCCCTTACCTATACTTATTATACCCATGTGCCTAGCCCACACGTGTTTGAAAAGCTCCCCACTGGCTTCGCCCCTGCAACCTCTTCTGGCAGGCTGTTCCAGGCATCCACTACTCTTTCTGTGAAGAAGCATTTCCTTACTTCCCTGTTAACCCCACCCCCTCAAGTTTCATAACACAGCCATGTGTTCTGATATTCCTCCTCCTGTGAAAGGGACTCAGCCTTGCACCTTGTGCACCCATCTGAGGTACCTACAGGTCTCAAACATGTCCCTTCTTGCTCTCCTCTGCTCTCCTCTCCCCCAGGAAGCACATGTTGAGCTCCCTGTTAAACGGACGTCTCTTCTGTCCATCTCTGGAGCTGTCCTGCTGGGTCTCAAGATGTACGCTAAAGAACCCATGTCACTTTTCCCTTGCGTGTGGAATTCTCTGGATCTGACCAACCTCCCCTTCCCACAAAACTGGTTTGTGCAAATGTTCAAGTCTGTGTGGGTGTTAATGTGCAAAATAGCGACCACTATACATTAACAGTCCTTTAACTACCAGTCTCTTTCTTATTGCTTGTAAAGCATTTTGAGATACAAGTGTATGAAAAGCGCTACATAAATGCAGATTATTCTGCTTCTCTTTAATTTTCTCATATTCTCTGTATGTATCTGATCCTTTTTGAGTTTGTCGTGGTGCACAGGCGCAGATGAACTCGTTGCTATAAGGTGCTCTACAAAGGTGTGCCCAATGAAGAGCTCCATTTCTAGGGGCAGGTCAGCGGCAGGAATCAGTCTGCAGGCTGGCGATAACTCACTTTCAGCTGTTCGGGCTGAGATGGACAACTTTTCAAGGACGGAGCCGCATCAATAGTGGCGCGGCTCGGTCCTATGAAGTTGCATTCCTGCATTGCATTCCTGGTTGCACGCTCACACTGCTGTAGCTACAGCAGTGAGAACACGCTGAGCCCAGGCCTTCCGTGATGCCCCCTCGCAGTTAAAACAAGACAAAAATGATGGGGCGCCTAACTTCTGTCGGCATGCCCTCCCAGTTCATTTGCTGACAGATGAGCCCACTCCTGGCATAATGCCCTCCGCAATTTGTTGTGCAACTGTGCCAAAGTAGAATTAAACAAACCAACGGGGGTGCCCAATCTCCCTGTCGGTATGCCCCCACCCAGTTCATCTGCTGATGGGGAGTCCACCCCCAAGCATAATGCCACCCCCCCAAATTTGTTGTGTGCTAAGGGGGGTGCCCAATCTCCCTCAGCTCTTCCCTCCCCCCCACTCGGTATGTGCCGACAGGAGTGTGCCCAATACCCATCGGCTACAACCCCCAAAAAAAACACTAGATGGCACGCTGAGCCCACCCAGCGTAACAAGACCTGTAAGTAAGAAAACCTTCCCGCATGTGTTTACATTTTATTAAACCTGTAAACTAGAAACCGCCCTCGTTGAGTCTCTTGCCCCCTCCCCAATCCGCACTCCACCCACTGCACACCCCAACTCTCCATCCCACCCATACTTACCTCTGGAGCAAGGCGTGATGATCTTCGTGGACGGGAACACGCTCTGCACTCTTCAAAGCCGACTGCGAACTGAAGAAATGCCGTAAGCTGTATAATGGTATAAATGTTTTTTTTCAACTTTGGTGCATATCTTGGCCATTTTTGCGACTTTTGGCATCAAATTTTCAACATGGGGTTCTTGGAACCCCACCTCATGAATTCAGTCACTGTCATGTAGTTACTCGGTCCTGAAAGGTGATTTCGCGGTCACTGCATAGAATCAGGACCGCAAAACCGTGGGCTTTCAGGACCGATTAACGAAACAACAGTGTTACTGTTCATGAAGCGGTCTCCCAAAAAGCCTATTTTGAAAATTTGGTGACAAAATTCCAAAAAAATTACTGTGTTATGAGCATGCATTGCGCAGTTTCAACGCACACTTGTAACATTGCGAATATGTATTATGAATATGTATTATTTTCTCCCAGATTTTCAACACTGATATATTTTTTTTTTTTTTACACCTCCTCATGAACAGTACAGCTGTCATTTTCAACATCCTGGCGAAATGAGTTTTCGTGACTCCGCAGAATAGCGTGGTCGCTGTGGGAAATCAATGTTCAGGACAGATTATGAAAATCACAATGACACTGTTCATGAGCAGAGGTTTCAAAATACCTATGTTGAAAATTTGGTGACAAAAGTCCATATAATGACTGTGTTACGAGCATCCGTTGTGCAGTTTCCATGCACAAACGTAACTTCATGAATTTGTAATATTTTCACTCCAGATTTTCAACAGTGGCTTTTTTTTTTTACACCTCCTTATGAACAGTACAGCTGTTCATTTTTCACATCCTGGCCGAAATGTGTTTTTGCACATCTGGTGCAGAATGGCACAGTTGCTGTGAGAAATCAACGTTCGGGACAGATTAACAAAATCACAATGCCACATGAGCAGAGGTTCCAAATGCTTTCATGAGGTGGAGGTCACAAAAGGCCATGTTGAAAATTTGTAGTGCAAATACCAACAAACGCCCAGGGTGTTAAGGTTTCTAACCATAAAGTCCCGCCCCAAACCCATGGTGGGGCTCCAGTGCCTTATCGCTCTGAACC
The DNA here is from genome assembly GCA_016271365.2 of Neoceratodus forsteri. Classification (NCBI taxonomy): domain Eukaryota; kingdom Metazoa; phylum Chordata; order Ceratodontiformes; family Ceratodontidae; genus Neoceratodus; species Neoceratodus forsteri. The sequence goes on from CM057455.1 coordinate 719,175,371, forward strand.
AAGACACATCGTCACTCTTCAAAGCCAGATCACGAACTGAGGAAACAGGTATGCACTTCACCGTATTTCAACAGGAATGTGAACTTGGTGTATAACTTGTTCTTTTCTACTGGGAACTGTAGTCCCACCAGTCGGTGCATACCAACAGCAATCCCAACGATTTAACTCCGGCATTGACCAATGCTTGTTTCATAATAGCTCTGCACATTAACATGAAAATATAATCACTGTCTACAACAGCGTGAATAGTAATCCTGTACTTGGGTTGATGCGTATCGTTATAATGAAAAAAGGTTAGCTGTGTAAATACAATAAATACATATGAAATATAGGCTGAAATGTGTCTAAAAATTGTGTTTGTTAAGTTGCTCATGTGACATAAAAAAAAAAAGGATTCTTTCAGAACCAAAACTACCTTGGCTGGCTCCTTCTCCCTGGGCTGAGATGCAGATATGGCACATTGATGAGTCCAAATGAGGATAAAACATGTGTCTGTGTTTGCTGTTCTCAGCCTTTGTTGATTGTATTTGTGAGGCCTTAAATTTGAGCCAGTCCAAATTAATTCATGGGCATTTGCATAGGCTTCCCACAACGCTTTTCATTATTGGGATATGTGCAATTTGTGTTTACCTATCATTTAGATTATAACCTCCACCCATAACATCCTCTTATTGTCAAAAGCATAGATATTTGTCAACTTCTTCGACCAATAAATGGCATTTATCATGCCCTGCTATTCCTCCATAGTTGCAGGAAAACCTTTTTTGACTATTTTCTAGTGACTAATTTCTATGTCGTAAGAACCAGAGCAGAAAATACCTGAGACGGTTAATCTTGTGCAAAGTATTCACTGAAAAAACTGTCCGTTTGCCTAAAAATCTCCCCGATATCCTCCTCCAGCTCCTTTTAAGATTCCCCCAGTTTACTAGAATACATGCCCCACGTCTGTAGGGGGTCAGCTTTCTTCACAGCACAAGGAGGAAAAATATTTTAACCAGCATAAACTCAAAAGTTGAAAACGGGATATTTGTACCTTAGCATTCATCTGCTCCTGATACTTTTCCTCACTCAAGACATGATCTGCTGCTTGAGATTTCAAGAAGAATAAATACATACAGATGTATTCCAAAGGAGAACTCCAAATAACCTATAAGTCATTATTTTCTTTAGAACTGTCTTTCAAATACTGGCTTGCATTCTGCATACAGGGATGCAGATGCAGTATGAACGTTACAACACTGAACTGTGAACGTGGAGACCCAGCAGACCTGCGTTTATAACCCACAACCACTCCTTGAATACCGTGTGATTCTGAGTAAGTCACTTAATGTCCAGGTGCTCCTGGGTTGCACCTAGAAACAAGCTTCGGCTCAGTGTAGCCAAATTTTCAATAAATAAATATAGTGCTATACTGGTATTAATTTGTCTTTACTGGCTTTTTAGTAACTCAGTGGGTGTTTCATACTACTGGAAAGGACCATGTTAGAACTGCTGTATGACACAGTTTATGTCAACAATCTCTTACATCGTTGCTGCAATGCATCCATGTTCTACAACAGAACTTTGTGGCCCGAAACGGACATGAATGGCATAATATAAAGAAGATCTAAAATTTTACTTTTTCTATAGGTAAATGGTGTCTCTGAGATGTCTTGTCTCATCAAGAGTGTCAACTTGCGACATCTCTGCATTCAAGAACTGTGAAACAAAGCTGAGTAGTTCTAAAATGCAAACGTGTCTCAATATGAAGCTCTTGATTAGCCAAAGACATCTCAGAGACACTATTTAATCTTTATCAAGCATTTCTATTCAGTGTTCAGTTTTACTAATCGTTTCTATTTAACTGCACAAGCAACCATTTCTACTACTGTACATTTACGTGAACATTTCTTAACAGGCAGGCAGCAGAGTCAGAGGCAGCAAGTGGAGAGCTGAGCGGCGATTCAGTTTAGGTGTAAAAATATGGCATTATGTTTGACAAAATCAAATAAAAAAAATGTACATAGATTCTCCCTGGTTTACCACATACCAAGTTTAAATTTTGCGGTCGGCTGCTACAGTACAGCTAGAGGCCAAAGCTCTGTGCTGGTAGCGTATTTAGCAAGTTTACCTTTTAATGTAATTGGTCTTCATGAAGGTATGTTGTGCTTATAATGATTTTTTGACTCTTTGGCAGATTCACTGACTGTGCTTGCCTGTTACTTAGCTGCTCACTTTACAAGCCTGTTTGAGATATGTGGTGATCTCTTTTTTTTTTATACTTTATTTTTATTGTTATTGACATGTATTTGTACACAATTACATCCATATCTGAGCAAACCATACATGTTATATTTCCCAAAGAGAGACACGCTCATTAATCAAAGGATTTCTGTATCCCAAATATTTTGATACCTCATTAGGAGGAGTCCTAGGTTAAATACTAAAGACATATTCGTTATAAAGCTGTTAAAGGCAGCCCATGAGCAGTATGAATAATACAATTATCTAAAGGCCTATATTTGATTTCCAACAAGCCGTACCCTATGCGGGTTAATGGTATCATACTGTATATCTAAAGAAAATACATATCTTCCTAAAAAATGAACTATTAGGCAGCAAAATTTCTACTCTCTAACCATTCTGTGATAGAATAAGGAGATAGAGGAACATTTTTAAACTAGGAGTTATTTTAAACGTTCATGACACCCTCTAGAGGCTATAGAACTTCAGCTCTCATTTAAGTCTACTTTTCCCCTTGTAGATTGTGTCCTTAATTTAAAGTTCAAGTAAAAATTATAACAGGGGAAGGTGTCACTTAAAAATTTTACACGAGGGACCCAGTAATTCCAAAGTCACTCTGCAAATCAGATCTTGCAAGCAAAGAATTAGTGGTACTTTACTTTAATAAGTTCAGCCTTCTTCTGTTTCACCTCAAACCCCTCCTTCAGTGTCTGAGTCTTGCGAGGGACTTCTGCATCTCGTGGCAAATCGAGAGGCCCATTTAGCAGTCTCATTAGGGTCGGAGAAGACCCAGACTTTCCCAGCATGTACTATTCTGAGGCGAGCCGGAAAAACCACCGCATGGGTAATGGAGGCCTCTTGAAGTAGTTTCCTGGTATTATCGAATTTCTTTCAGCACATTCTGGTTGAGTAACTAATGTCCGGGAATAAGTACACAGGGTGATCTTCTTGAATTAGAGGACCCGCTTGTCTGGCCATCTTGAGTATTTTATCTCTGGTGCCCACAACTGTCAGTAGCTAAAAGGAGTGTGCGAGGGGTTTCAGGTCTTCCTGTACCCTCAAGGTGTAATATGGTAAGCTTTCTGCAGCCCCAGTTGGAGACTTTGACCCTCCGGTGCAATTTTATCTTGTAGTCAGTCTTGTAAAAACATGAGAGGGTGATCTCCCTCTGACCCTTTGGGCAACCCTAGGATCTGAATATGAGACGATCTGGCTTGGTTCTCTAGGGTCTCCAGCTGTGCTTGTAAATGTGTGTTTTCTTTAATCACCATGCAGTTGCAGCAGAAGGCGACTCAGTTCCCCTCTTTAAATCTGACATTTCTGTTTGTAATCCCTCCACGGTTTTCTCTACCAGGGACACTCTAGAACCTACCGCATCCATTTTGGTACTTAAATCTGATACCGATTTAATCAGTCGTTGTAAATTCAGGCCTATAGATGCCATATTTTCTTCGGGCTCAGAAGTCGTTTCTAAAGTCGATCGCGTGGTCTGTATAGTTCCTGAGGATTTCCCTCCAGTACCACCACCTATATCTTGCTTCGGGTTTCCCATTCTGGATTTTCGATACTCCTCTTTCCAATGAGATAAAAATATTACTCCTCTTTCCAATGAGATAAAAATATTCTTTCACTTCCAGCTCAAAACTGAGTATTTTAAGAATATTTATAAGAAAGTCAGAGAGCTGATGCAAATTGTTGCCGACAAGCTTGGGCTCCACAGCCCCGTGATCTCTTTTAATAATAAAAAAAAAAAAAAAAAAAAAGAGAGGAACAAAAACAAAACAAAACCAAAAAATTGATTGAATGCTGCCTCTGCGATGCCATCGCACATGACAACCTCTACATTGTGCAAGAAGTTTTCAGATGCGGTAGCCACCATGAATGCATTTTATGGGACACTGAATAAAATGCTTTATAAACCAGTGTGTAAACCAGAATCACTCACTGAGTTTACTAAAAGCTACTAAAGACACAAAAATAACAGAAGTGGAATGAGTACTTTAAGAAACAGCTTCTACAGGAAAAAATTAGTTAAAGGTTCAACCCAGTTTTCCTTCAGTATACACACCAGGCAGGATCCCTTTCCTACTGACAACATCTCGTGAGAGTTAAGTAGTCTTTCATGTTTTGACCATGTATGGGTTTCAGGACACATAGTTATGTTATAATGAAAGTTGAAAAGGTATTTTGCTTAAAAAAGGCAAACCTATCTAGAAATCAATTTTTGATTCCCTCCAATGCTGGGTCACACTGCATAAACCAGATGTCATAACACTGGTGGAAACTTGGCTATCAAAATCCACTCCAGTCTCCTTTGTCTCCTCCCAGGATACACCCTTTACCGGAGGATCGTGGAGGTAAGCGAGGGTGGCAGCTGTGCAATCTATACCAGGGACTCTCTCACTGGACAAGCACTCCTGCCCCTGCTCATATACGGGCGCAGGCCCTAACCTCAAACTGACTCCCGACTCTCCAGGGGCCCCTTTATCTCACCACTGCCTGCATTCCCCCAAAACACCAAACCCAGGGCGCTATTTAGGGTAGCCAGGGTTGCGTGTTGAGACCCCTATGATTTTTTTGCAACCCCTATGATGCCCACTGCAACCCCTAAGAACCCTAAAACAAGGTTTCCCTAGCATTTATTTATATAGATGTGGTTGTTGGGGAGTTTTACAACCCCTATGATTTTGCTGAAATGGGACTTTGCAACCCCTATGATTCTACTGAAATAATGCTACTGAGTATAACTGACCTCCTTCTGCTTGCTATCCTCCTCCCTATGCAGTTCATCATCCTTTGCTTTCCCCACCACTGTTGAAAATTGGGCCACTACTTCAGATCATCCTGATTGATAACCCTGAGGTCCCTTTCCTACGAGGTATATGCCATGACCTCTCCTCCTGTTTTGTACTTGGCTTGGTTTTTTGTCTGATGTGCATGACTTTGCACTTTTTGGCATTGAATCCCAGCTGTAAAATTCGGGACCACTTTTCTAGTCTTTCCAGGTCCCTGCTCACAGCCTCCGTTCTTCCATTATGTCCACACTATTGCAGATCTTGGTGACATCTGCAAATAGATAGACTATTCCTTCATGCTTCACCCTTCTGTCCCTATGAATGTATTGAAGAGAACAAGGCAAAGTACTGACTCATGACCCCCATCTCCCGAGACTTCCCTATTTAGTACAACCCTCTGGTTCTATTTCTTAACCAACTGAGGGATCACTGGTTAAGGATAGGTGGCAGAGGGTGATGGTAACTGGCATTCATTCTAATGAGAGAGAGTGACTAGTTGGGTGTTGCAGGGCTCACCATTGGGACCTGTCCTCTTCAATGTCTTCATAAGTCACATTGCAGAAGAACTGGGAGGGAAGGTATGCCTTTTTGAAGACGACATCAAAATCTGTAATAGGGAGGAGAGAATGAATAGGTACTTTGGGAAACTTGAGGAGTGGTCAGGCCCGGGGCATGGCAGCTGGCGAGAATTAACTGAATTGAACACTGAGTAAGCAATAAGATATGATGGGGTGTGTGTTAGACAGTTCTAATGCACGGCTATAGAGCATTGTGAGGTGCTGAAGCTGCAGGCCAAGTGCATTCAGTCTCCTAGAACTGTTCAACACACATCCCCAGAGTGGCTTATTGTGCTTATAAATGGGTCTGTGTATTCTACATAGGTTTCTAGTTTTAGCCATGCATTAGACACTTCTAATGCATGGCTAACAACCAGTAAAGTTCCTTGAACTCCTTTGCCCATTTTATAATGATTGATTTGATATGGGCCACAAACCAGTAGCACACCCCCTAGAAAAATGCAGGAATTTATAAGAAATGTGATTAAATCTGATGAATGAGCAGGAGTAGAGCTTGCTAACCCTCTGATATGATGATTAGCTGGGATTCAATGCTAAAACATGCAAAATCATGCACATGGGGCATAGAAATCCAGGAGTTGGTTATAAATGAGGGGTGGGGAAGTACTGACAGTCATTAACCTTACCCGGTTACCAAAGACTAAAATTTGAAAAAAATAAAATAAAATAAAATTAAGCAGGAAAGAGACCTTAGGGTTATCATATCTGATGACCTCAAATTGGCAGGGCAGTGTGACAAGGCAGTGGGCAAAGCTGATTGGATGATGCAGTGCATATGGAGAGGCATCACCAGCAGGAAGAGGGAGGTGATGTTGCCACTGTATCGGAACGCTCATGAGACCCCCACCTGGAGTACTATGTCTATTTCTGGAGGCCACATCTCAGAAAGACAGACACAAGGTAGAAGCAGTCCAGAGAAGGGCAACTAAAATGGTGCAGTGGTTACATTAAAAGCCCTATGAAGAGAGACTGAGGATCTCAACATATAACCCTACAAGAGAGGATGGAGAGGGAAATGATACAGACCTACAAGCACCTCATGGGGTGAAAAGGGTACTAGAGGGAGTCTATTTCAAATGAGGACACCAGGACAAGAGGGCATGCAATGAAGCTGGAATGGGGAAGTTTAAGAAGGATGTAAGAAAGTACTACTTCACGAAAAGAGTAGTAGATGCCTGGGATAGTCCACCAGCAGAGTTGGTGGGATCAAAAACAGTGTGAGAGGGGGCTTCAAACATGCATGGAATAGGCATAGGGGAATATTGATAAACAGGTTGGGGGGGTTGATGGACACCAGGCTGGGTCTGCAGAGACAGAATAACAGGTAAAATCTGGGTGGCCAGATGGCACTTTGTGCCGATAATTTCTGTTTCTATGTTTCAATTTACCACCTTTTTTTTTTTTTTGTCACCTACCACTAGGCCTCTTAACTTTTATAGCAACCTCTCATGTGGCATTGTGTAAAATACTTTAATGAAGTCCATATAGGCCACATTAATAGCTCAGTCCCTGCCCCCTTCCCTTGTCACCCAGCAAAAAATTCATCTGGCACTATAACTTCACCCTGGGAAACCCATGTTCTAAGAATTCTAGAATCATGCTGGCAGAAAAATACCATTTGACCCATTGAGTCTGCCCAAGATAGCCCCCCACCTCCCTTTTACCTCCCTCCCTTCGGCCCTCTCTCCCCTCCCCTTCCTAGTCTCATGTAGTTATCCCATGCTCTTTTGAATTTCTCCACTGTATCCATCTCCACCACCCACTCCGCGCAACTTGTTCCATGGCCATATAACCCTCTCTGAGAAATAATGCCCCTCACGTCTCCCCTTTAAATCTGCCCCTCCAGCTTAAATGCACGCCTCTGGTGGTTTTGTTTTCACTCAGTCTGAACCTGCTATCTCTCTTAATCTTATTTATTCCTTCATGTACTTGAAGGTTCCACCATGTCCCCCTCTCCGCCTCATTTCCAGTGTATAAAGTCCAAGGTCCTCAGTCTCTCTCCATATGGTCTCCCCTGCATCCCTGGATCCTCTTGGTCGCTCTTCTCTGTACACTTTCCATCCTATCCCTTGTCATCCTGCAAATGGTGCCTCTAGAAAGGAACTCCATACTCCAGGTGTGGTCTGACCAATGTTTTATAGTGGCATGATCACCTCCCTCCCTCCTCCTACTACTAGTAAGCCTTTCCCAATGAATGCCAACACTCTTGTTGCTTTTCCAGCTGCTCATTCACACTGACTCCTAGCTTTTAATGTGTCCATGATCCAAATCACAGGTTCTTTCTTGTTCTATGACCTGCAGTGCCCCCAATGCAGTAGGCTGCTCTTGGGTTATTCTGTCCTATGTGCATTATTTTGCACTTTTTACTTTGAGTTGCAATTGCTACTTTTCTGCCCACCTCCTGCCTGGCTAGATCCTGCCTCCTCCTCCCCGGGAGCATCCACCCTGTTATATATCTTCGTATCATCCACAAACACGCCTTTCCATTTAGACCCTCCGTTATGTCCCTCATGTACACATTAAATAGTATGGGCCCGACAACGGACCCCTGTGGCACCTCGCTCTGAACCCCTAGTTCCCTGGAGTGCTTCGCTCCCATTGACTACCACTCTCTGGATCCTCCCACCCACCCATCCTCCACCCACTTTGTAAGCCTAGCTCCCACCCAGACTGTTAAACTTGCTTACCAACCTTTATTTGGGACGAGTCAAGCGCTTCCTGAAATCCAGATAGGCCACATCCACTGCCTCCCCGATTGTATACTTCTGAAACCCCCTCAAAGAATTCAATCAGGTTGATCTGACAAGACCTGCCACCTATGAATCCATGTTGGTTGTCATCAATCAGACCCTGTAGGTACCCTACCAGTCTCTTCTTTCACTCTTTCAGCAGGGTCTCCATCAGTTTCTCCACCACCAAAGCTATTACAATAGGTGAACAGTTATTGCAGTAGCTGTTACTTTAGTATGATACAGTATATCATCCATACATCTTCTGCAGGACTTGACATTAAATATTTCACAGTGTCTTCTGTGTGTTGCATATGGAACTAAGGAATAAGCCAGTGAGCCCAGGGAACACGTGTCTGATCAGGTAAAGGAGCAGTTGGAGGTCATAGTGAATGATTACAGACAGTTGCGCAAGCAAACACGAAAGGTTTATGGTAACAGACTTGCGTCTTAAGCAACGCCACTTAGTCACGCCTCTTCCTGTCCATGCCTGAGTCACAGACATGCCCGAGCCAGAATAATAATAATATTAATAGTGCTGCAATGGAGAAGGAAACAATAACATCAGGACCGGTGTGTGAGGGGTGGAGTGCCCACGAAGAAAGAAACAGTGGTTGCAACAGTAAATATTCAAACATTGTTAACAACAAATATTACTAAATTATTAAAGTGCAATGCAGCATAGGACCTAGGGGGGTGTGGGAGCAGTGCGCCCACAGAAGAAACAGTGATAACAGTAGTTAGAAGATGTAGAATAACGCGTGACTTAAGCCATGTTTAATGTCTCAAGTACAAAGAAACAATGATAATAGGTAGAAATGTGTGTTTGCCTCACTGCCAGTCTATGTTGTGTGTATAGCGTGTCAGCTGTTTGTCACTCACTCAGCGCAGCTCTAAGAGACACATTACCAGGCAGTCTCTGAAAGCAGCGCAGCTGATGATCTAGCCATAATCCTTCACTATCTCCCAGTTGGATTCTCTCATTTAGTGATTTCAGGAAAACAACTGAAAAGAAGTTAGGCTACAGTTCTAAATGTCCTGGAAAAAAAATCCCAAACACGCTCCGAAGACAAACATGTGGAAATGGATTTAGTTGCAGCTTGGATCATCAATAAAGTCTCCTTTAACCTGCTAGTAATAAAATGTTTAGTACTGTTCTTTACAATGTGACCTAGTGCCAATGCTGCATAGCATTTTCTTATGTCACGGACTACAAAAGATTGAAAATAGTGAGGACTATCAGCTTAGTGCTATCTTGATAAAGTTGTTTTAATCAATAGTTTACATGTCCAGAAATAGCTCCAACACATTATGCAAGATTTGTATTGTATTTTAAGGGAAATGGGAAATTGTTTAATCAGGAACGGCACATTAAGTCGAAGCTTGTTTCCAGATGTGACCTGGAAACACAAGAAAGTTAAGTGACTTGCTCAGTATCATACAAGTGGGGTCTGTGAGATTCAAACCCTGGTCTCAAGGTTCTTTAGCTTAGTGCACTTAACCACTATGCTATACTGCTTCCTCATTTTAATGTGGAAACAAGCATAAGAAACCTAACTGGCTCTCAGAAGAAGTAGGGGATGAGGTGAGAGCCAGAGCCTTGTCCAGTTACAAGAAGAATCAAGGGAAGGAGGAGTTGGGGGGGTACTAGAGTAAGAGGAAGGAGACCAAGAAGGTGAGCAGAACTGCAAAGACAGATGCAGAGCTGAAAATTGTCAAGGGTATGAAGCAGAGGCATCATTTAGGGGCGCCAGAAGTACGCTGATTAAATCGCCTATGCTTTTTCATGACCTATGACACTGTTGCAAACTCTGTACTTTTGCTGCCTATGCTGGCTTCTGCCGCTCCTGGCTCACATTTTCCTTGCTCTAGCTTCTGTTTTTTTTTTTGTCTGATTAGTGGTCCATGGACCCTCCCCCCCCTCATTAATTCCCCTTGCTCCCGCTGGCATCCAGACTCCTTCCCTCCTGTCCCAGTCCCAACCAATTACGTGGTCTTGAAAAATGTTTCCCCCTTGCATTCATTACCTCATTAGATGGTGTGAGTGTGCTCCATTAGAGCGCCAATTCCATAACATTGCAGCTTCACACTTAATGTGTGAGTGACCCTTGAAGAGTGAGCGCGGTGCTGTAGTGTAGTGACAGTTTAGTTGTCCAGAAGGCAGTCACAGTCAGCTTGAGGAGGAACGGGTTCAACTTTTAATTTGGAGCTGCAGGGTCGGAAGGAGAGAGAGGACTGTCACCGGGAATCGGGTCAGGATGGAGACACAGTCTGGTCGGCACTGGTCCAGGCAGTGGGTCAGGAGCCAGAACTACATTTCTGCAGTCAGTCAGTCAGGTCAGTAGACAGCAGTGAAGCGAACCCTTATAGCAAGCAAGCAAGCTAACTTGCAACCTTATGTGTTGTAACATGGAGGAGCTTAGTGAAGAGGGCAGGACCACCATTTACTGATGGATGATACAAGTCAAATAAAGTCTTTGAAATGTAGGACTGAACTTGGTTAGAACAGCTCTTTCCTGCAAAGTTTCATGTATAATCATCAGAGACTGCTGATAACATAGAGAATAATAGACAGGCAACTGTGTGTTATGGATTTTTTTTTACACACCCAAGGTGTGTGATAACCCATAAACCTCGAGAGCGAAGCTCGAGAGGTTCATGAGGTAATCACACATCAAGGGTGTGTTAAAAAAAAATCCACATACACACAGTTGCTTATTTTTTATTTTTTATAATTGCTGGCAACCCCCTTTATAAAAAATGCAGAGTATCTGCTATTTACAAACACACACACACACACACACACACTCTCTCTCACACACACTGTCTCTCTCTCTCTCTCTCACACACACACGCTGTCTTTCACACACACACACACACACACTGTGTGTCTCTCTCTCTCTCTCTCTCTCACACACATACACACTTTCTCTTTCAGACTGACCTTTTTTTCAGCGACGGCATCTCCCGATCCGGAGACATGGCGGGATCAACCAGATAGTCCTTTTCTATTTAGAAGGTGGGATCAACCAGATAAAACATTTAAAAAATCAAATAGAGATGGGGAGGGTAGTAATTAAAAACGGCTCGTCGGCAAGCGAGAAAACGAGCCGCCATTTTTTTAAAGCTATTCAGCCCGCCCACTCACAGAGCGCGAACCAATGAAAAGACAGAATACAGATGAGTGACACACAAAGGAGACAGGTGGTTTTGCAAATGCCGTAATAACTCGTTTTTGAGTTATTACGGCATTTTAAGGTGCTTGAAAACCGTTTGTTAAAGGGGGTTGCCAGTAATTATTGTAAAATTACTCTCCAGTGTGGCTGCTATTGTTTTACACATATAAAAGTAACATTGAGGAGGGATTGCACTGCAGCCCCTTAATGTTGCTTTATATGTAAAGTAACAGTCACAGAACAGACCCCAATGGCACACCATTTATGACACCTCCCGCCAGAGAATTTGTCATTCATTACAATTCCTGCTCATCAACTAGTTCCCAATCAACCTAGTTAGCTTTTACTGCTTGTCCAAGGTCTCTCTCTAACTGCTGTATAAACCAGATCACAAATAGGAAAATATACCATTGACTGGCATGTAGTTGCCCAGGCATCACAGTCACATTAAAAGTCCTGCTCTTACTGTTTCATTTGCATGGTTGGTGGGGAGAACAACATTACAGTCAGAAACTTGAATTAAGGACTATAAACCTGGCTTGCATATGTGCACTGTGCTAGTTCTGGAGAGGTTTGCTACATGTTACTCTCCTTTCTCCACAAATAAATGCCCTTCTGCCCTAACAGATTTGTTAACAAAATTTCACACATCATCCACTGCTTTTGGGCCATATCACTTTGGATATAGTGGAGAACACTGGACCACCGCAACTAGCATAGCTAAAGTGAATACAGTGTTGCGTGCTTGTTGCGCTGTGCTGTAGCTGCGCTAGGCTACTTTTGTCATGTGTTTGGTGTTGACTTAGATTTTGTCAGTTTGTTTGAGTAGGGGGGCTCCACCCCGACGCACCCTATCTTTTTAACACGGGGGGTGTGGGAGTGAAGCACCCCAACTCAGATAAACTCAGAAGAAAATAACAGAAACATGTAACTGTAAAAAAAAAAAAAAAAAAGCTGTAAGGCAGACCTATGTGTCAAGACTTTATGCCACACAATGTACAACTGGTATGCTATGCTAATAGCATAGGACCGTGGTGGTCCAATGTTCTCCACTATCACCATACCTTCCACATCTCCCATCCCTTAAGCCTTTTTTTTTTTATTCACCCCTCTCAGCCCTGGACTCTCTCTGATGGGGCACACAGGTTACCTCCATCCTGCCACATGTGAGACTCAGTCCTGACACTCGGTGGGGCAACCCAACTTGCTCCAGGCATCCACACCTCACCAATGCCACTCTTCGTGAGGACATCCTTGGATCATGAGAGCTCCGAGGTCAGCCGGGCATACACGACTGCTGGGCATGGAGGGTAGCCCCAGACAGCATCATCGCATACCAAGGCTGGGCCATTTTCTCTTTTTCTGTTCCCCTTGGAGTGCAGCTGTTTACAAGGCAACCCTGTGCTGCAACTCTGCCCCATGCATCCGCTATGTCACCATGCTGGGCACCTCTGATCACCACCAGAGGCTGCTCCAGAAGGGATCACATCTCTCCAGTCCTCCCGGGAAGAGAGAGCAGTCCTATGGATGCTTGAGCTCTTCCCCCCCCGCCTACCCCCAGTGACCCAGGCTCGTTCCCGAACCCAGGTCACCAACGTGGCGTGAGGTGTAGCGTCCAGTGCCTCAACCCTCAGCGCCTCCAGGCCGGCTATCCCTTAAGCCTTTTGCTATGAGAAATGGCCACGCTCACTCTTTTGTGTGAGTACAGTAGGAACTGGAATGACCCAGTCCTTCAAATTCATTGCCCAATTTATTCCCTCACCCCGATCCTTGAATCTTGTTCTCAACAAATTCACTTATTGTTTCAGGCATTTTACTGTGGTGTTCACTGCATTTGTACTGAATCTGTCTTGCATTTGTGTTTACACTGCATTGTATGGTGTGGGCACTGGGTGGGTTGAACCTGCCTGCGAGGCCATAGTGGGATAGTATTGTTTCCAGGGGGAGAGTACTATACTTGTCACCTAGCCCACTTACCTTTCCCTGAGTGGAGGCAGTGAGAAACTGTATTATATAATTTATTTTCAAGTTTGGATAATGAACCTCAACAGGAATTTGATGACCCAGGCCACTTAAAGGGACACTGTCAACCCCATTTGGCCTCAAAGTGCCCCTAGTTAAAAAAAAACACATTTTATGATTGTTCTCATTCTATAGAGACTGCTGATGTATCTGGTTGCTTGATTCAGACTCATTTTTTCTTTTAAAAAGTAAACTGAGTGTCAACCAAATTGTTGTTACCCACCAAAACATGTTTGTTTACATTTCTTGACCAACTACAAGTGCAACTTTCCTGGACTCAGGAACATCTCCAACACTATCTAGCTACTCATTATACACTGGGAGTAGATGAGACCATTGTATCATGAGTGGCTGCACTGTTTGAGGTGTTTCTAATGTTCAGGAAGTATGCAATAGCTTATGTAAATAATTTGAAGCAAAACAAGGTTGTGTATAACTGTACATTCCTGTGCATTTCAGTTCTAATAAGCAAGGAAGCAGATTAAACCACCAGCAACATCAATGAATTTTAGAGAAGACAAGCAATCATAAATGTGGGTTTTTACCTGAAATAATATGATACAAAAAGATTGACAGTATCCCTTTAACATTATTGGAGTCTATAAAGCAGAGTAAGTGGTACCATGATGCAAAGGGGACCACAGTGTGATATAATATGTATCGATTAACAGAAATATAACAATACAAAAAATATTGAGGAAATTAAACGAGTGCAAAACAGGGACACCAAAATGATCAGAAGTATTGGGGAAAAAAGTTATGAGGAAAGGCTGGAGGCCTGTAACATGGTTATGCTCAGAACCTTTCACTTTTCAGCCACAAACCTCGCCTGTTCTGTGTACTTCCATGGTGCAGAACATGTTCCTTTAATGAGTTTCCTCAAGTGGTATATCGGTGGATACTAACATACCCAGAAGCTTGCAACTGTAGAGATATATTGGTCTGTATTTAAAATAGCCTGTCAATGATTCAGTGGTCAGGGGCACAGAGGAAATTCAAATCTATGCATCCAACATTTTAGCCATTTATTCCACATTAGATTGGCAGTTTGGTGATGGGTTTGCTTTGAGCATGTTGTATTTAATCAAGTGTTTACGCCAAGAAAGAAATTCTTCACAGCCACAGGTGACACTTGAAATGCACTGCTAACACTCACCAGTCAGATACCAGTCCAGCTTGCCTGCAATGTCTACAGCCAGGTTTGTTAGCTACCAGTCCAATATGCCACCGATCTCTCCAGTCAGCTACCAGTCCAGCTTGCCAGCAATGTCTCCACTCAGATACCAGTCCAGCTTGCCAGCAGTGTCTCCAGTCAGGTCAACCACCAATCCAGTTTGCCAACAGTTTCTCCAGTCAGCTACCAGTCCAGTGTGCCAGTAGCATCTACAGTCAGCTACCAGTTCAGTTTGCCTGCAGGATCTACAGTCAGCTACCAGTCTAGCTTCTCAGCAGTGTCTTCAGTGAGCTTCCAGTCCAGTTTGCCAGCAATGTCTCTTGTCAGATACTAGTCCAGCTTGCCAGCAGTGTCTCAAGTCAGGTCAGCTACCAGTCCAGTTTGCCAGCACTCTCCAGTTAGCTGCCAGTCCAGCTTGCCAGCAGTGTCTCCAGTCAGGTTGCTAGCTACCAAGTCTAGTTTGCCAGCAGTGTCTCCAGTCAGCCACCAGTCCAGCTTGTCAGCAGTGTCAACAGGCAGCTACCAGTGTGGCTTTCTAACAGTGTCTGCAGTCAGCAAGCCCAACGTGCCAGCAGTGTTTGCAGTCAGCTTTCAGTTCAGTTTTCCAGCAGTGACTACAGCCAGGTTGCTAGCTACCAGTCCAATTTGCCACCAGTCTCTTCATTCAGCTACCAGTCTAGTTTTCCAGCAGTGTCTCCAGTCAGTTACAGTCCAGCTTGCCTGCAGTGTCTCCAGTCAGCTACCAGTCCAGCTTGCCAGCAGTGTCTCGAGCCAGCCTCCAGTCCAGCTTGCCAGCAGTTTCTCCAGTCAGCTACCAGTCCAGCTTGCCAGCAATGTTTGCAGCCAGCTACCAGTCCAGCTTGCCTGCAGTGTCTCCAGTCAGCTACCAGCAGTGTGTCCAGTCAGGTCAGCTACCAGTCCAGCAGTGTGTCCAGTCAGGTCAGCTACCAGTCCAGTTTGCCAGCAGTGTCTCCAATCAGCTTGCCAGTAGTGTCTCCAATCAGCTACTAGTCCAGTTTGCCAGCAGTCTACAGCCCGGTGGCTAGTTACCAGTCAAGTTTGCCAGCAGTGTCTCCAGTCAGCTACTTGTCCAGTTTTCCAGCAGTGTTTCCAGTCAGCTACTTGTCCAGTTTGCCAGCAGTGTCTCCAGTCAGCTTGTAGCTTCCAGTCCAGTTTGCAGGCAGTGTCTCCAGTCAGCTTTCAGTCCAGTTTACAGGCAGTGTCTCCAGTCAGCTTTCAGTCCAGTTTGCAGACAGTGTCTCCAGTCAGCTTTCAGTCCAGTTTGCAGGCAGTGTCATCTCTATTCAGCTTCCAGGCTAGTTTACAAGACCCAAGCAAGGTAAGACATGTCACTAATAAATATTTCTAAGAGTAATGAAGGTAAACCCAACTTAATGGGGGGGGCGTCCAGTGAGCTGAGCATTAATGTTGAAAAAAAGAAATATCCAGGGACTTATGTACTTTATATAAGAATGGGCATTGCTATTGACTAGTCTTGGAACCCTTATGGTTTTGGTGAAATGCTATGGAGAGGGTGGCATGGGCAATATTCTGGACTATCGTGACTCTGTGGAGGGACAAGGGTGCAAATTACTGGGCATGGGGAGGAGGTAACAAGGTAGCAAAATTTGTTTCAAATGACCTCCAAAATGCACTGAATTTAAAACATTTTTTACGGGGGCCTAGGAGCCCCCTAGCCTACAGTTTCCCTTGCAACCCCTATGGTTTTTCTGAAATGACGCCCTTGACCAAACCCTGGCACTGGTTTCGTTAACAGATTATCTTACAACCCTACATCATAAAGCTGACCAAATCCTTGTGGGTGACCTGAACGTGAACTGGCTCAGCACATCCTCCTCCACCACCCCGGGACTCTTTCGCAGCTATAGATCTGACTCAACTCATTTCCCAACCCACCAGAGTAAACACAAAGAGAGGTACCAGCACCCTTCTAGATGTGGTCATCACCAACCACCCTAAACAAATCCATGATATCCAGGTCCTTCCTGACTCACTTAGTGACCACTCCCCTATCCTTTTCTGTTGGGCGACCTCCACACCCAAACCCACTGCCCATTCCACACTACATCGGTGCCTCAGACCAGGTGGACTAAAAAGCCTTAAGCAACTTCTTGCCCAAATTAACTGGTCACCCATACACTACGCCCCTGATATAGATAGTGCCCTACCCTTTTTTTCCCAAACCTTCAACAAAGCCTGTGACATTTTCGCACCCCTAATGGAAGTCCGAACCAAAGTACGTAATACACCCTGGGTTACCCCTACCCTGCTTCAACTGCTCAAGCACAGGGATAACCTATGGCACCTGGCCACAGAACAGGCCGGATGGTGGACAGACAGGCATACAACGCGGCAAGAAACAAATGCACCTGGGCCATCAGAAAAGCAAAGGCCAATCACTACCAGGCCACGCTCACCTCTCCTCCTAGGGGTGTGCAAGAACATTCTGGGACAACATTAAACAATTAAATGGAAGTGCGCGCCCCCCCCCCATCACCACAGACGGCTCTATCTCTACCGACCCAGCCTGCATAACCAACTTCCTCAACTCATCCTTCACGGACCTTAGTTCGGTCCTCCCTAGCAATTTCTTTGACCCTCCCTACCTGCCCCAGTCATCTGACGCCCTAGTTTCCACTTACGCAGGATAACCTGCCCAGGAAGTCAGACCCCACCTGATTAAAGCACTAAAGAGCAACAGTACTGGCAGCGACTCCCTGGACCCCAGTATCCTCCGTCGGGTGCTGGATCAGGTCCTTGCTCCACTCACTAGCCTTCTCAATAAATCCCTCTGCTTGGGGCAATTCCCTTCGGGCCTGGAAAACTGCCACAGTTACGCCCATACACAAAGGAGGTGACAGGTCCACAGCTGGGAACTACCGGCCTATCTCCATCCTCCCACACCTCTCCAAAGCCCTAGAAAAACTGGTGGCCACTCAAATTACTGATTACCTGACCAAACACAACATCCTCTGCCCAGAACAGCACGGTTTCCATGCAGGTCACAGTACCAGCACTGCCCTCATAGAGTTTTCAAATTTTCTACATTCCTCCCTGGACTCTGGCTCACTAGCCGGGGCAGTGTTCGTTGATCTCTCAAAGGCCTTCGACACTGTCTCCCACCCCCCCTCCTGCTGGATGCCCTCAGCCACACCGGCTTCGCCACTGGGCCGGTCTCCTGGTGCTCCAGCTACCTATCTGCCCACTCCCAGCGTGTTAAAATCAATGGGACCTTTTCCAAAGCATGTCCCATCTGCTCAGGTGTTCCCCAGGGTTCCATCCTGGGACCTCTACTCTTCTCGCTCTACCTCAACACCCTGCCCAATGCATGCACTGGTAAAATTCTGCTGTATGCAGATGATGCCGTCATCTTTGCCACCCACCGAAACCCCATCTCCCTACAGGACACCCTGCTACTATCCTTTAATGATGCTGAAACCTGGTTTAAAGAGCATAGACTTGTAATCGATCTAAAAAAACCCCAAAAACTATGCTCTTTGCCCATCCCCAAAACAAAGCCAGCAACTTCCCACTCCACATCCTCCCTAGTTCCAAACATCCACTCGAACAAGTCCGCTTGTACAAGTACCTCGGGGTTTCCTTTGACTCAGCCCTCACATACCATGACCACACTGATGCTCTTGCCTCAGCTACCAATGTGCGGCTAGGTATCCTATACCGCTACAAAAATTGCCTCCCCCCAACGCCCTCTGACTAGCGGTCACATCCTCAATAATGTCCCTTGTGGACTATGGCCTGCCAGTTTATGGTGCTGCGGACTCGACCGCCCTCAATAAAATCTGCCTCACCATGAATAAGGCCTGTAGGCTAATTACGGGGGCCCCCAGGCTAACACATACTTGCCAGCTATATGACATGGCAATGCTGCTTAACCTGGACGAACGACTCAGATACCAAACCTGCCTCATAACGAAAAAAACTCTTCTCGGGCTATCCCCGCCCGGCTTAACAGTTTCCATCCAACCAGCACAACCCTTAGTTCAAACTCGAACCTCCTGCAAGGCCACTCTACTGGTCCCTAGGTCCAGGACCACCCATGGACAAAGGTCCTTCTGTTACAGAGCTCCCTCCTGGTATAACACACTCCCTACTTCCATCTCTGACACCCCCACAATCTCCTGCTTCAAAACTGCACTTCGGAGCCAGCTATTTAACACGCATAGCTGCACTTGTCTCTAAGGTGACTTAGCTCACTATGCACCGACAAAGCTCTCTGAGTGGCTCCTCACCCCACCAATCACCAACCATGTCCCATAGCCCACTGAACTATTACCACCTGCTGTCTCTGCACGCTACCACGTGTATGTTTATGCCAATGTATGTTAATCTGTTTCTCCCTATCCTAATAACTGTAACAGCATGTGATTGCCAAACCTGTAACCTCAATGATGTAACAAAGAAATAAAAGCATGTGATTGCCAAATCTGTAACCTCAATGATGTAACAAAATGTTGTAATGTATTGTCCTCTATGTGACGAGGTACCTTTGGAAATGAGCTTCTGGCTCAAAGGTTGGAAACTGATGTACAAATAAACAAATAAATAAAAATATACCAACATAAACAAAATAAGTGGTGATATTTTGGCTAAATCGTCACCCTGGCTTGAGATACTATAAACCTATTTGCAATCCTAATGTGCAGCCAAACTAAATACAGTACATTCTGCCACTGCAATACCAGATCAAAGGCTGGGAACCACAACAATGTTTGAGAGAAATGACATGTAATGAGGCATCTGTGTGTGTCTCGCAATGCTGAATGGTACATAGGAAATATAGCTGCCCATACTAGTGAGTAAATATTTGAAGAGGGGTCCCATCTCCAGTAGAAGTCAGGCACAGCAGCATGCTTGCACGCACACATATTCAAGCAATCTTCTTTAAGGATATCTCCTGTATAGGATATATTGAACTGAAACTAATGATGCCAGGACATCATGGGAAAACTTATAAAGTACGCAGGCCCCCACATCATAGGTGCCTGGCCAATGTGCAGTGTCATATGAGCTACATGACATGGGCGTGTCCCTCTGTCTTCATTGTTTTGCTACCCACCATCAAGTTAACACTGGATACTGTGCGATTGCTGTTGATGGCATCTTGGTCATCAAAACGTCTGCCACTCAATGTTTTTTACCTTAGTAAATGCTGTCCTCACCATGTCCGCTGTCCTCAGATAACAGTATTTAGTTGTCTGTGTTTTTTGCCACTGTTTATTGTTATGTCGTCAGTGTGGTCACCAAACAAACCTCCCCTTTTTTGGTGTTCTAAGTGTAGTAAGGCCATTTCTAACATAAGTATGACCTCTGTATTATATGTCTAGGCCCAGACAATGATAGAAAGAACTACCCTAAGTGCCAGACGCTCATGGACAAGACAAGGAAAGAATGTGAGAGTAGCTAGATTTACACTATAACCAAAAAAAGTATGAGAGGCCTTGCAGCTGCCAGTAAGAGCTCCACATCAATTCTCCCACGGTCTTCAGGCACAGCCAGCCTTAGCACAGTGCAAGCTATGCAGCCACAAGGGACCCCAGGAG
The DNA here is from genome assembly GCA_016271365.2 of Neoceratodus forsteri. Taxonomy (NCBI): domain Eukaryota; kingdom Metazoa; phylum Chordata; order Ceratodontiformes; family Ceratodontidae; genus Neoceratodus; species Neoceratodus forsteri. The sequence goes on from CM057455.1 coordinate 719,195,650, forward strand.
TAGAGGGGCTCCAAATAACCTGCAGTTGACCTGGTGGCCTAATTTCTTCCTATTCTGATGAATCTCTGCAGTTTTCTCAAAATTTTACAGTTTATCTCTGTATCATCTCCATTGGAGATTACACTCTAATATAAGGAGAGTAAAAGACTTCTTAAACAAGAAAGCATGAGGGAATCACAGAGATTAGAATATTTTTGGGGGGCTCTTTACTCCTGATACAGGCCCCCCATAATAAGGTTTGCACAGGGTCCTAAGTACTGCAAAGGCTAGAGCTGACTTCAGGTAAGAAATGATTCTCCTAGACTGGCATGGTCTCCGGCTGTAACAAGTCATTGCTGGATGGTGCTGAGCGGTGACACTCCAAAGTAAAGTTGTCTAAGAGCTTGAGCAGATCAGGCAGTTTCGGATGTCACCCATGGCATCAATACGGAGGCCATCTGTGATACCCCTGATATCTGTACCGATGCCATTTGTCCCTAGGCAGTCCTAATACCAGTACTGATGCTATTTGTCCATAGGCAGTCCTGATACCAGTACCGATGCCATTTGTCCCTAGGCAGTCCTGATACCAGTGCCGATGCTATTTGTCCACAGGCAGTTCAATATGGTGTTGACCTTAGCATCTACTTCAGTGACCATGACTGTGTAGTAAGCACTGTTGGCTGGCCTGATTTGTGTTACTATTCAGGAACAGGTGAGATTGTACCTGTGGATCTTCCTGATATGGAAAATGAAAGGGGGGGGTGGTGATCCTTAGTGGAAACTATCTGGGTTCTCCATCTCTTCTGATAGTGTGTACTCAACAATTCATCCCACTGTCTATTTATTTTATTTATTACAGAGATCAGAATTACAACCCTTTGAGTCAGAGACTCCTTTACAAAGGCTCCACGTCATGGTGAGAATAATAACAAAGGAGGTAAAAATAACATACTAACAACAGTAGGGAAATGCATATTAACAGGGAGACCACTGAAAGCACTGTGAAATACACATTATACTGGTTACAGAAGAAAAGTTGTGACGGCAAGTTGCCCTGAGTCAAATATAATAAAATGGTGTGACAATTAAAAGGCAGTGTCAACAGAAACATTGAATATTTAGATAAGCACAATGAAATATCCAGGTGATACATTAAGTAAGGTGAACAGGGAGATTGGAGGGTCGGGGGGGATGGGAGTAGAAATGTTCAACCAGGGTGTTGTTCAGTGGCGATCACAATTGCTGGATATGCTGTCTTCCCCTGAGGACACCTTCGTTTGGGCACTGATCAAGTCCATCCAGGAGGTGCTCTACTTTTCGGTGAATATGGAGGATTTCTCAAAGAAAAAGCTCATGGACATCCTGGAGGACCCTGCTGCATCCTTGGTTCTGTCCCACTAGTGATTTTTTTCTTTGGAAGAGACTACAATGGGTTCATGGCACAGGTACCTTACCCGTGGTTTCCCATAAGGTTGATAAGTAATATTATACAATGGCAAGAAATAATCCTGGCTTCTGATTGGTCAGTTGGCCATCACAGCAGGGATGTTATCCTGGCATTACATCCCTGCTGATTGTTTGCTGCTGCTGCAGCATTATTCTTATCCATCTTCTCTTAAGAAACAAAAACATTTTTACACACTAACAAAAACATTCTTTAAAATGATTTTTTTTATTCTGTATAAAACAATAAGCCATTGTATAATAGGAATAATGCCCTCCAGGGTGGGCGTTATGCTGGGATAACATCCCTTGTCGGGTGTTGGACGCCCTCGGCCAGTGGCCTCAGGCCCAACCACCCAAGGTGGGATGTTATCGCAGCATAACACCCACCCTGTCAGGCATTATTCCTTTATTTTGACCCCCGAGATAAGTTCCATTTCACACATCCCGAGACTGACTATCGTGGTCATGGCTGCCTATTACAGATCTAAACTGCCCTAGCACATGAGCTCCCATCCCCAGACAAGGAGTCCTGCCAGTTGTACAGTATGGGGAAGCAGATTTTTACTTTGTCTTCTTTAGGCCTTCGTATTGCTAATTACCAGGCCTATCTGGTAAAGTAACAGAATACCTTGCGGAAATCCTTGGCACCCATTGTGGACTACCTGGCTCAACGATGAATTCAAGACAGAGGCTTGTAAGGCTAGGTTTCAAGGGCTGTTGGTTCCCGTCCCTTTTGCATCAGTTGTGGAGGTGGCAGTAGACTGCAGACATTTATGGGAGCCCCTTGTAAAGCTCCCAAGGGCACAACCAGAAGATGGCTTACAGCAGTCCGCTATCCCATCTGCCTCCTTCTGACTCCCTAACACAACAATCTTCACTACGGTCTGAAAAGCAGGTGGGGGAGATCAGAATACAGAGGTTACTCACCTGTAACCATAGTTCTAGGAGTGGTATATGGTTCACATCCACACAATGGAAGTTCTTCCTTAAGACTATATTCACCAGAATGTCTTTAAGCCAAGCTCCACCCACCACCCAGGTGGTATATCCCTTGGCTCTGCTCTGTGACGTCAGACCTTGCACACTGGAAGCAAGTATTCACCTCCCACTTGTCAGGCAAGGTCAGGTGGGTTGTGTGGATGTGAACCATACACCGCTCCTAGAAAGTACAGTTATGTAAGAACTTACTGTAACAGTAGATCTTTCGAGGACTGTCTCTTGCAGGAAGTCATTACTTATGGGAGCATCCACCAGATGGCGCTGTCATACGGCAGCTTCTTCCAGCAGTCTTCCGTGGGGGCTGCCCACACGACATCACTTCCTGTGGATGCGTATAAGAGTGGGTGGCCCCAGTACCCTCTGTTCACCATCGCCTTCGGCAAGCACGGCCTGGACTGAGGTAAACGAGGGCCAGAAAAACAGAGAACAGCGATCCCATCCAATGTCCTGAGTTGCAGATTTGAGGCAACAAGGCAGGGGGACGGAGGGCAGGGGCTTACTGCAAGAGACAGTCCTCGGAAGATCTACTGTTACGGTAAGTTCTTATGTAACTGTACTATCTTCTACGGGCTGATTTCTTGCAGTAAGTCATTACTTATGGGAGATTACCAAGCAGTAAAATCAAAATGGGAGGAAAGACAAGGCTGGAAACTGCATCAGAGGGCACGCCCGATGGTCGAGCCAGTGCAAAACCCAGCAGTCCATGATGCCAAAGCAGCTAACTTCACAGGATATATGTCAACTGCATCCACACCCGCTCTGGCAGATAGGCCAAAGGTGGGGAGGACAACATGTATGATATTTAGTAGAAATGTCAACTCAAACCTCTTCCATGAAGGCAGATAGGCCAACAGTTAGGCAAAGACAACTGGCATGAAATCGAACAGAAATGTCAACTCAAACCACACCCACTCAGGCAGATAGGTTCAAAGGTGGGTGAGGACAGCATGCAGGAGGCATGATGTAGGAAGAACTGTAGGTGGCCAGGCACAGTGATTCATCCTGACGAGGCAGCGGTCGACAGGCTCTGGCATAAAGTCAAATTCAGTAGAAAGACCAGTAGAGTGGATCAGAAAGCAGAAAGAGGAGCACCGGGGAAAAAACATCCTGTATGGTCAGAGGAAGGAACAACTGAAGGGCTCCAGCAGGGAGAGTAGCAGGAGTGCCAGTCAGATCAGCATGGAGGAGCGAAGCGTCCAGTCCAGGAGCAAGCCTCCAAGAAAATGTAAAGAGATCCCCAGGCACCTCCGAGGCCTGCAAGAGGAGGCAGGGGAAACCATGAAAAGCGGTTTAAGGCACAGAAGCGGGTCCCACCCCACGTGAGGGGCAGGCATGCTACGAAGGGGCAGACTGAGCCGCCCCTGGAGGCCTTACAGGATCTCGAGAGGCACCCCGTAGGGGGCTGGGCATGAGGCGGCCCACCCGCAGGGGCGTATGGGTGGGACCTGGGGGCATGACAGAGGTCCTGAACAGACCGGAGAGTATGCCCCGAAGCCTGAAGGGAATCCAGGATGGACTGAGCACCAGGTCCAAACAGCAGGTTCCCAGAAAAAGGGGCATTGGTGACCGACAGCTGGATGCTGGGTGGCAAACCCGAAACCTGCAGCCAGGCAAGACGCCAAAGGGCGACGCCGGTGGCTGAGAGGCAGGCCGATGCGTCAACCGCATCGAAGCACGCATGGAGCAGGTGATGGGAAAGGGAGGGCATGGCAGACAGCGACTGAGTTGATCAGGGCCACGAGGGGCAGGCTAAACGGAAGCAGGATGAGACCAAAATGAGGGGCGATGTGAAAATCGCAGGAATCAAAGGTGGGACAACCATGGCAGGCTCCTCGGGAACGTCGAGGTAGGCAGCCATGTCCCGACGAAAGGAGTCCTGATCCGCAGCAGGGAAGCCAAAAGCGTGCTGGATCTGCAGCATGAGCTCTGTGAAGGAGGGATCCGGGAGAGAGAGGAGGGATCGGGGGTTCAGGCGGGGCAGCCTCCAAAAAGGAGGACGCGGACGGAGGGGGGGGACCAAGGTCCCCATGGTCTGAGAGGTCCCCGCCAGGAACATCCCCCATGAAAGGATCCCTCATCGCGGAATCTCCATAAAGGGAGTCCACATAAATTGGGGGGGGGGGGGGAGACCAGGCAGGAAGCACCAGATCTGGGCGCAGGCATCCAGGCAGAGGGAATGGGGAACGGGACAAGACCGGACCCTGGCCCATGGACCGTAGGACCTCCAACGCAATGCAGGTGATGCCTGGCACTTGTGATGAGGGGAGGTCCAGAAACGGAGAGCACTCAAGGGCGGTGCTAGGAGGAGGGCGAGCCATCCCGTGAACCGCTGACCCCAAATAGCAGGGAAGGCACTCCGACCCTTGTGGTCTGGGACCGGCAAAGGGTAAGGGACTCACGGGTTGGAGTCGCGTCAAAGGCGCAAAAAGCGGACGGGGCCCCGAGGATGCAGGCACAAGGTGCCAGGACGGCGGGGGGAGGCAGGAGCAAAAGCCCCAAGCAGGGGTCCCCTTATCACCAAGTAGCATCCCTGTCAAGAAGGGAAGGAGGAGAGACTCCTCTGTCGATGGTGGAATCATCCCCGTCGATGAAAGACTGGAAACAAGCCTCTCCATCGACGGTGGAAGCTGTCCCGTTGATAAGGCATGCAAAACACGCCGTTCTGTCGATGGGAGAGGCGTCCCTGTCGACGAGGAGTGCCCCATCGATGGAGAATAAGCCTCCATTGATGACAGAACAGCAGAATCATGTCCCATCAACAGGAGAAGAGCTCCCATTGACGAGAAAGAGCAAACAACATGAGTCGTCGATGGGGGAAGCATACCGTCGATGAGGAGCGTGCAGTTGGCGGAAACATAGCCTGTCGACGGGAGATGTTTAGAGCGAGGCCGTGTCAAGATGAAACAAGCCCAGCAGGCATAGCAGATGGGGGGGGGGGGAGCAACTCGATGACGAGGAGCCACCGTCGATGGAGGAAGGCGGAGGGAATGTGAGGAGTGTGAATCCTGCTCCCTCCTATGCCTGGAACAAGTGCCCTTGACCGGGGAACCTTTAAGGCGGCCCCTCAAGGTCCGTTCTGGCCTGGCTGGATGATCAGCCATGAGCAAGCCGCAAGGCCCAGGGAGCAGCAGGGGTGCTGTGAGCAAGGAGGGCCAGGGGAACTGTGAGGAGCACAGGCCCGACCTAGTGGAAGTAGAAGAGCCAGGGCCTAGGAGTAGTACACATACCCAGGACCAGAGGCAGGAGCTGGGGGTGCAGCGAGTGGTGCACAGGCCCGGGTCCTGGACGTAGAAGAGCCAGGGCCTGGAAGTGTTCCACAGGCCTGGCAGAGACAAGCAAAATCAGGCTGGGCTGTTAACAGCAGCCCTAGTGAATCCCCAAACCCAGCAAGAGTGCCTGGGCCAGGGAGCAGCAGGTGTACCGGGAACTCTAATGGAACACTGGGCCTGCTGTATAAAAGAAGTCTGGGGGTAGTGTGAGTAGTTCACAGGCCCGGAACAGAAGGTAGAACAATCGGTTCAAGACCCAGGAGGTCAGGAGAGCTGACTGTGCGAGCTGAAGCCGGCAGGAAAATGAACAGAGGGTACTGGGGGCCACCCACTCTTATACACATCCACAGGAAGTGATGTGGTGTGGGCGGACCCCACGGAAGACTGCTGGAAGAAGCTGCTGTGTGAAAGCACCACCTGGTGGATACTCCCATAAGTAATGACTTACTGCAAGAGACCAGTCCATAGATCTACAATTACAGGTGAGTAAATACAGGTTACTCACCTGTAACAGGAGTTCTAGGAATGGTATATGTTGTTCATCCACACTTATTGGCAGGTATCCTTGCCGCTTTAAATCTTGCCGGAAGGTCTTCAAACTGGCTCCTCCCACCCACCCGGTGGTAAAACTCCTCGGCCCGCCCCATGACGCCAGATCTGGCCGCTGGAAGCTGAGGTTGTGCGTCGGCCGGAGGTCGAGAATGGTAGGTGGATGAACAAATATACCATTCCTAGAACTCCTGTTACAGGTGAGTAACCTGTATTTCTAGGGACATGGATATGTTGTTCATCCACACTTATTGGCAGACTCCTAGCAGTTCTCCGGGAGGAGGAGGCAAGAGCACACCCCAATACTTACTTGGGAAGAGAGACTGAGAACCGAGGCCCCAAAACCAGCATCCCAGCGTGACTCAAGGTCATGTGGTAATGGGTAATGAAGGTGTGTGCTGACTTCCAGGTAGCAGCCCTGCAGATTTCCTGGATAGGGACGTCCCTGGAAGCAGCCACCGATGCAGCAGTATGGCGGTAGAATGAGCTCTTATCCCTCTGGGAGGCTCCATGCCCACCAACTTATAGCAGAGATCTATGCAGGAGGTGACCCACCTGCTTATCATCCGCTTGGCTGCAGGTCTGCCAGGTGCGGCTTCAGCGTAGGTGACAAACAGCTGGAGAACCTCTCCCAATTTCAGCCATCGCCCTTATAATAAGCGCCTTCTAGGGTCCAAAGTATGGAGCCTATATTGACCTCGAGGTGTGATTGGGGTAGAACACCGCAGAGTCAACACCTGGTTAAGGTGAAACTCCGACACCACCTTCGGAAGGAATTTCGGTGGGGCGGCAGGACAACCTTGTCCCTGTGGAAGACCAGGTAAGGAGACTCGATGAGAGCGCCTGGAGCTCTCCCATCCTTCTGGCTGACGTGATAGCCACCAAGAAGGCGGTCTTCCACGACAGGTGAGAGAGCACACCTGTGCATAGGTTCGAATGGCTTGCCCATGAGCTTTGCCAGTACCAGCAGTAGATCCCACGGAGGTGGAGGTTCTCGCACCGGAGGGGAAATGTGATCAAGGCCTTTGAAAAAGCGCCAGACCACCTTCTCCTGCGCCACCGACTGCTTCCCGGCCCGCGCCCGGTAAGCAGAGATGGCTGCCAGGTGCACCTTAGGGTCGTCGACCTAAGCCCTTGATTAGAAAGGGACCATAGATAGTCCAAGATGCTTGCCAAGGAACAGGAGGAAGGGTCCAAGCACTTCCACACCAAATGGAGAATCTCTTCCATTTGAAGGCAAAGCATTTCTGGTCAACCTCACGGGACGCCTCAACTACATTGAGGACCTCGTCGGAAAGACCCAAGGCCTGGAACTCTAGCCGCTCAGGAACCAGGCCGTCAGGTGCAGGGATTGAAGGTCCGGATGGAACACCTTCCCCTGATTGACAGAAATCAGGTCCGGCGAGCTGGAAGCTGCCTCGGGAGCCTGGAGCTGAGGCTGAGGAGATCTGGGTACCAGAACTGGCGAGGCCAGTCTGGGGCTATCAGAATCACCTGCGCCTTGTCCCTCCTCGCTTGAGAAGCACCTTGTGGATCAAGGGAAATGGGGAAAGGCGCGAAGAGGCCCGGGTCCACTGCCTCGAGAAGGCATCCCCCTGCAGCGAGCCCTGCTGAGGGGGGCGGGCATGGAACAGCCTCAGCTTCGCGTTCTACCTGGAGGCAAACAGATCCACCTGAGGTGTGCCCCAATGGGAGAACAGATGCTGTACTACCTCCGGCAGGAGAGACCACTCGTGGGATGCAGCCCCTATCCGGCTTAGGGCATCGGCCAGGGTGTTGGAGGCCCTGCCACATGAATGGCTAGGAGATCCGCCTCCAGGCTGCGCCGCAGGTGACCAAATGCGAGAGCTTCCTTGCATAGAAGCATGGAGCGCGTCCCGCCCTGGCGGTTTAGATAGTACATGGTCGTGGTGTTGTCCGTCTGGACTCGGACCACTTGACCCCGGAGGAACGGAGCAAAGGCGGTGAGAGCTAGGCGGACCGCTCGGAGCTCCAGCAGGTTGATGTGGCATCGGGACTCCCGCAGGGACCAGAGGCCGTGAGCCCGGTGTTCCCCCAGATGGGCACCCCAACCCATCAGAGAGGCATCGGTCGATAGAGAGACCGTCGGCTCGGGGCGGACGAACGGGATGCCCTCCTGCAAATGACCTGGAACGATCCACCACTGGAGAGCGTTCCACATCCCCTGTGTCACCGACTCAAGCTGGTCCAAAGGATCGCAGCGTTGTGACCACTGACTGGCCAGTCCCCATTGAAGGGGACGCATGTTCCAGCAGGCCCAGTGGACCACGCTGGTGCAGGCCGCCATGAGACCCAGGAGGCGCAGGAAGTCCCGGGCAGGGCGCAATTGCCCAACCAGAAATGATTGGGCAAAGGAGGAAAGAACCTCGGCCCTGTCCGCCGGGAGCCGTGCTCTGGCTCGAAGAGAGTCGAGCTGCGCCCCGATGAACAGAATCACCTGCTTCGGCTCGAGTTCCGACTTGGCCTCGTTGATAAGGAGGCCCAGTTGAGAGCAGACCTGGAGGGCCAGATCTCTGGACCGCTCCACCTCCTGCCTGGAGGGAGCTGCTATCAGCCAGTCGTCCAGGTAAGGGTACACCCGGACCCCTCGGCGCCGCAGGAATGCTGTCACCACTGCCATGCATTTGGTGAAGACCCTGGGAGCTGGAGACAAGCCGAAGGGCATGGCTCGGAACTCGAAAAGGGATCCTTCCGCTCGGAAGTGAAGGAATCTCTGGTGAGACGGACGGATAGGGACGTGAAAAAACACGTCCTGCAAGTCCAGAGAGCAGAACCACACGCCGCGTTCCAAGGATGGTATTATCTGAGCCAGAGTGACCATCCTGAAGGTTCGAGACCTTAGGAACTTGTTTAGGTCGTGTAGGTCGAGAATGGGGCGCCAGCCCCCCGTCCGTTTCGGAACCAGGAAGTACCTGGACACAAACCCTGGGTCTGAGGGGGGGTCCGCTACCACCCTGATCACCTCCTTTCGGAGGAGGAGAGCGATGTCGGCTCGACGAGCCGACAGTGAGGCTACGGACCCCGAGGCCCCCCGAGGTGCGACGGCTCTGAAGGGTGGGGCCTGCTCGAATTCCAGAGGCAGGCCTTTTCCCACCACCTCCAGAACCCACCTGTCCGAGGTAATAACGGACCAGGCGGAAAGGAAGTGTCGGAGCCGTCCCCCCACGGGGGGAACCAGGGGTGAGGTGACGGGGGTGGGGGTGACACCCCTCAGCCCGTCACTGGGCAGGCTTAGGGAGGACCGTCGAGGGACCTCCTGGCTTTTCCTCCCTGCCTCCTGTTAGAGGAAGCCGCGGCTTTGGGTTTGGGATGCCAAGGCGAGCCTGCTGGCCCCTGACGTTGCTGGGCAGGCTGCGAGAGGCGCAGAAGACGAAAGGGCTAGGCTGTGGTTTGCGGCCTTGTCCTTCTGAGCGAAGAGACAGAGTCCAGTGTAGCATTGACTTCTCGATCCTCTGCAGGTGACCTTCCACCCCAGGGCCAAGAGGTCAGTCCCCAAAAGGGAACATCTGCCAACTTGTGCTGGGTATCCAAGTAAAGGTGGATATCCTCAGCCAAGCCACGACGAAGCCACTGCGGCCGCCACCGACCTGGCACATGAGTCCCCAATATCAAAGCAGTCTGGAGCTGCTGTTTGGCCACTGCCCTGCCCGGTCCGCACCTGCTTGACCGTAGTCTGCAGATCCGCGGGAAGATGAGGGATGACCTCATCCAGGGAGCCCAACAGGGCATGAGAAAAATGTGCCATGAGGACGGCCGAACTGGCCTGACGAAGGCCGAGAGAGGACGCAGCATAGACTTTTCGCCCGACATAATCCAATTTCTTGGATTCCTTGTCGGGAGGTTTATCCACATCCCTGGCGTTGCCGGCGCGCCGGAAAACGCTGTCGGTAACCAACCCCTCAGCAGAGGGGTGCTCCGAAAAACCGGACAGGGAACCGGTAGGGACCGCATACTTCCTGGCCATCCTGGCCGAAGGCGCAGGGCAGGAAGCAGGGCGCTGCCAAAGCTCCAAGGCCGGACCCACTATGGCCTCGGCCACCGGAAAGGCCTCAGTTGGAGAATCCCCTCGGTCCAGAATCTCCGTGAGGGGATACCTGGCCCGTTTGGAAACGGGTTCGAGCTTCATCCCGGTGGACTCTGAGATGAGCCGAAGCAGTCCTAGGAAGGACGACGGGCTATCGTCCATTGACTGTCCTCCTGAGGACTCCAAGTCCAGTAGCTTGGAGAAAAAGGAGGAATTATCCTCAGACTCGGACGAGTCCTCGAAGAGCTGCCTCTGGCCTGAGCCACCCTCTACCTGCCGAGGTCGGTCGGGAGTGAGGGTAACAGACAGCCTAAAGGGTAGACCCTTAGCCGACCGAGAATCCCTGGTCGGAGCCCCAAATAGTGGCTGTGGAGGCGGAGGTTCCACCGGAATCGGTGGAGCAGTTGGTTTTGGCCGAACAACCGGCCTGGGTACAGGCCTCGGTAAGTCGAGGGTTGTGTCGGCCGCCCGGTGACAGCCACTTAATGTCCGGGAAGGCGACTGCGTCGGCTTATTCCCGGTCAGGAGGAAGCTGTTGCCACATGAGGTCTCGTGATCTCGGCGTAACTCACGCCGCTTCCTCATCCTGAGGACGAGCGGCGACGCGCTTACTGCGGTGCCGAGACCGAGACCGCCGTATGACGGCGGGATCGGCTGGACCGCTGACGAGGTCCGAGACCGAGCCGAGCCTCGGCTTTTCCGAGGTCGGTGCGGGAAGGTCGCAGGAACCGCACTTCCTTGCTCGGAGGGTTCATCCGAGGCCCGAACCAGAGGCACAGGCAAGCCCACGGATCTCAACTCCCCCCGGGGGAACCGGGGAGAGGGGAGTCTCGGCTTCTATAGGCGACAACCCGTCCAACGGATCGAGAAAAATCTCGACTGCGTCGACGGGAGTCTCAGTCAACTGACCTGACGGGAACACCGTGAGACCAGTGGCCGAAGCCGAGCGGTCGACGACTCGGGGAGAGGGACCTTTCCCGCTCCCAAGAGCGTCGACGGAGGGATTTACCCTTGTCCTTCTTTTTGGACCGAGAAAAAGGTCCAGCAGACGTTGGCCCTTCTCCCTTAGTGGAGAGGGACAGACAAAGCTCCTTAAAGGAAGCTGAGAGGAAGAACCCAGAGAGGCGGGATAAATGCCGGCGCGAGGAAGATCGACCCGCGCCACCTCCTCTTCGAGGGCGATCATCTGCTCGAGCTGATCCACCGAGAATCGCCGCGCGGGACACCGCCGACCGGGCCTCCTTAGATTTCACGGAGGAACGCTTCTCGGGGCGGCCCAGTTGCAATCGGGCACGGTCTTCGAGGGCGTGGGCGAAAGGAAGAGCACAAAGTCGCAGTCCTGCGGGTCGTGCTCAAGGCCTAAACAGTAGACACACGTGGAGTGTGGATCCGTCCGAGACATCTTCTGACTGCAGGGGCACTCCAAAACCGAGTCGATTGTCCATCGCAGTCATGAGGATCGAAGACCGAAGTCTTTTTAGCAAAAACTTTCAAATTCGCAAAACGGAAGAAATAGGAACCAGTCTCAAACGCAGAGCGTTAAGGAGGGAACCTGAGCTTCCAAGCGGTAAGGAAGATCTGGCGTCATGGGGCGGAGCCGAGAGTTATACCACCCGGGTGGGTGGGAGGAGCCAGCTTGAAGACCTTCCGGCAAGATTTAAAGCGGCAAGGATACCTGCCAATAAGTGTGGATGAACAACATATCCATGTCCCTAGAATCTAATTTTCTACAGGCATGGCTATGGTTCATTTATCCACACAATGGAAGACTTCCAGCAGTTCTCTGGGAGTAGGGGGCAAGGCACACAACCCTGTTTGGCAGAGTATGAAGAACCGAGCTCCCAAATGCAGCATCCTGCCGAGACTCTAGGTTGATGCTGTAATGGGAGATAAACGTGTGTGCTGACCTACAGGTGGCAGCCCTGCAGACCTCCTGGCCAGGGATGTCCCAGAAGGCAGTCACCGAGGCAAGAGGTATGTCTGGTGGAATGGGCCCTGAACCCTACAGGAGGCTCCATACCACCCCATTTATAACAGACGTCCATGCAGGATGTAATCTACCTGCCAACTGTCCTCTTAGTTGCCTGTCTGCCAGGCAGCGAATGTACCAAAGAGTTCACGAATCTCACCCTGAACTCCAGCTGTACTCTCCACATAACAGGAGAGCACCTACTGCAGCTCCAAGGAATGGAGACTGCATTTGGCCTCTGAAGATGGGTTTGTAAAGCAGACTGGGAGGTTCGATACCTGGTTAAAGTGGAACCCCGAAACAACCTCTGGATGGAACTTCGGGTGGTGGTGAAGAACTACCTTGTCCCTGTGGAAGACCAGATAAAGCTCCACTGAGAGCACCTGGAGCTCACTAATTCTCCTAGCTGACATGATGGCCACCGGGAAGCCATCTTCCATGACAGGTTTGACAGCTCACACCTGTGCACAGGCTCAAAAGGTTTGCCCATGAGCACAACTAGAACCCACAACAAGTCCCAAGGTTGTGGAGATTCACGCACTGGCAGGGACAAGTGGTCAGGGCCTGTTAAAAAGCACCCTACCACCTTCTCCTGCACCACTGTTGGCATACCAGCTTGCATATGATATGCAGAGATGGCTGCCAGATGCACCTTAAGGGTTGTCTATTGCAGCCCCAGCTGAACAGGTGCCAGAGGTATTCCAAGATGCTAGCCACAGGGCAGGCAAGGAAATCAAGCTCCTCGCCCCGACACCAAATGGGAAACTTTTCCATTTAAAAGGAATAACAGTGGCAAGTCAACTCTTTTTGAGAGGCCTCTACAATGTGGAGCACATTCTCGGAAAGATCCAAAGTCTGGCACTCTAGCCACTTAGGAACCAGGTTGTGAGGTGCAGGGATTGAAGGTCCAGGTGCAGGACCTTCTCCTCTTGTTGGGTCAGCAGATTCAGCCAAAGAGGCAACCACGATGGGGGTCTGCTGCTTAGGCTGAGGAGATCTGGGTACCAAAACTGGCAGGGTCAGTCCACAGCTATCAGGATCATACATGCCTTGTCCTTCTGTACCTTGACCACCACCACCACCTTGTGGATCAGGGACAAAGGAGGAAAGGCATATATGAGGCTTCGAGTCCAGGGCCACGCAAAGGCATCCCCCACCACTGTCAGGGACTGGCCGGGGGGGGGGCATCTTAGAACAGCATCAGTTTTGTGTTCTCCCAGAAGGCAAACAGGTCCACCAGAAGGGTGCCACACAGGGAGAACAGGTGGCTCGCCACCTCCTAATGAGGGACCACTTGTGGGACATCTCGCACACCTGGCTGAGACTGTCTGCTCCTGCGACATGGACTGACAGGAGATCTGCACCCAGGTTGTGCATGAGGTTCCAGGTGCGGAGGGCCTCCCAACACAAAGGAAGGGAGTGCGTGCCACCTGCCTGTTCAGGTAGAACATGGTCGTGGTGTTGTCCATCTAGACTTGTACGACCTGACCCTGACTAGAGAAGCAAATTCTGTCCGAGCTAGCTGTACTGCATGAAGCTCAAGCAGGCTGATGTGGTGATGGGACTCCCTGGGTGACCAGAACCCATGGGTTCTGTGGTCCCCAGATGCGTTCCCACCCCACCAGAGGTGCATTCGTCATGAGAGTGACGGTCCGTTCTGAACAGATGAATGGGGCTCCTTCCTCCAGATGTTCGAGGGGTTAACCACCACTGGATGGCATCTCACATCGGCTGGGTTACTGACACTGATTGGTTCAGGTGTCCTAGGCATTGGGACCACTGACAGCCCAACTGCCACTGCAGGTGCTGCAACTGCCAGCGAGCCCAGTGGCCCACGCTGGTGGAATAGACCATGTACTCCAGAAGCCTCAGGAAGTTCCAGATAGCGTGCAAGTGCCCAACCTGAAATGATCTGGCAAAGGAGTTAAAATCCAATGTCCAGTCCGCAGGGGGGCGAGTCTTGGCCCGTAGGGAGTCTAGCTCTGCCCCGCTGAAATTAATCAGGTATAAGGGGATCAGTTCGGACTTGGCTGTGTTGACCAAGAGGCCCAAGTCTCTGCAGGTCTAGAGGGCTAGGTCCCTGGATCACTCTACTGCCTCTCTGGATGGCCCGGCTATCAGCCATTCATCCAGGCAGGGATGCACCCTGATGCCCTTGCACCACAGGAAGGCTGCCACCACTGCCATGCACTTGGTGAAGACCATGGGCACAGAGAAAAGGCCAAACAGCATGACCTGCAACCGACAGAACACCCCTTCAGTGTGGAAGTGGAGGTTCCATTAGTGGGACAGACAGACTGGGATGTGGAAGAATGAGTCCTGGAGATCCAGGAGCAGAACCACATGCCCTACTCCAGAGATGGCACGATCTGTTCAGTGTGACAATCCTGAACTACCTCTTCCTGATAAACTGGTTCATATCGTAAAAATCCAGTATGGGCGCCAGTGTCTCATCCTTTTTGGGACCAGAAGTATCTGGACTCATGCCTCTGACTTGCCAGGTGTCTGGAACATGGGCTATAGGTCCTCTTGCAAGGAGCTGATCAGCATCCTCCCCGAGGGTGGACAGTGTGTTCTGTGACACCAAGGACTACCTTGAAGCGTGGGATCATTAAGGCAGCAGAGCCTCAAAGTCGATAGGCAACTCGCTGCTGACCCCCTCGAGAACCCACCTGTCCACAGTAAGGATGGACCAGTGAGGCCAGAAGTGGAGAAGCCAACCCCCCCAACGGGAGCAGAGTTAGGGACTGGACAGGTGGGAGGATGACACTCCCCAAGCTGTCACTGGGCAGCTCTGGAGGGGGTGCCGGCTGCTGAGTCCAAATGGGGCACCATTTCCTCTACCCCCACATTTTTTGATCCCCTGACTGGAGAACTCGGCCTTAGTGTGCCAGGCTTTGAATTGCCCCTGCTTCCTGCACAGACTGCTGTGGCTGAAAGGACCAAAACGGAAAGGATTTTTCTTCTACTTTTGACCTTTCAGGTCCTTCTGGGACAAAGCCACGGAATCCAGAGTGGCACTGAACTACTGGTTCCTAGTGAGATGCCAATCCACCGCTGGACCAAAAAGGTCAGTGCCCAGGAAAGGAACACTGAACAACTTATGCGGAGTGTCTGTCGTGAAGGTGGAGATCCTCAGCCAGGCCCTATGACGCATCGCAACAGCCGCTGCCATGGCACAGGTCCAAGAATCAACAATGTCCAAGGCTGTCAGGAGCTGGTGTTTAGCCAGTACTTGACCTTGGTATCAGACAACCTTTACCGGGGAGCTGCTTATCAACAAGCAGTTGAGGAAGGATGGCATTGAGCATTCCCAGCAGGGACAGATCAAAGAAGGCCACCATCAGGGCGTAGCTCACCTGGCAGAGATCAAGAGAGGACGCAGCATAGACCCCATTTGTTACGTGGCCAAGCTTTTTCGATTTCTTTTTGGGGGGCTTGTCCATGTCCCCTGAATTACCAGATTTCTGGAAGACTGAGTCAGAGACCAGACCCTTGGCTGAGGGGTGGACCCAGAATCCGGACAAAAACCCAGTAGGGACCGCGTAATTGCAGACCATATGGGCCTAAGGGTGCTGGGCAGGATGCTGGATGCTGCCAAAGCTCCAGAGCCAGTCCCATAATGGCCTCAGGCATGAGAAAAGCAGTCAACCACACGGGTAAGGGGTACAGCCTTACCCGCCCCTGCCAAGGCCCACTGCCACCAGAGGAGCTCCTCGTCGTGCCACCGCATCCGCTGGCAGAACCTCTCACCATCAGAAGATGAAGATGAGAAACGTTGACAGTGACGCCTCCCTGTCAAGTGGGACTGAGAACTTGAGAAGCCTCTCGACCTTGACCACTGACCCGAGGACTGATATTAAGGAGATACAGCCAGAGGTGCCATATACACCACTTACACCAGTTTCAACTGCACAAGCTCCAGTGGAGGCTGATCCCAAGTGGTAATGGCCTGGGATACTGACTGGTCCATGTCCTCTTGAGTAACGACAGGGATAACCAGGGTCTTGGAGACTGACTCGTCGTCGACCCCCCTCAGACAACTGGTTGACAGGGTTAAGAAACATCCTGATCGCCTGGTGTTGAGGTCGGCAAGCCTCACGGGGGTACAGTGGAGCTAGCGACCTGCCCCTCAACCAACTGTGGCTCAGCCAAAGCCGAGGATTTGACCATCATCGAATGGCCAGGGAGTCAAGGGATCGGGAAGAGCACGATCTATCCTAGTCCCAGGACCGATCGCAATGTTTCTTTCTTTTATGCTTTTATGGGAACAGCTCTCCCTGAAGGTCTGGAGACCAGACACATGTCACAAAAACTTTGCAGTGAAGGACGCTCCAACGCTGGTCCCAGCCAGAAGCAGTACCAAGGCTGAAGCTGTGACCACTGTGGCCTTTGCCGCAGCAGAGGCAACCTTGCAACAATCACTGGCCTGCAATTTTAGGGTCTTGTTTGGCCAATTGGCTGAGAGGAAGATGAGCCTTATGGTCTTCAAGCGATGACAGTAGCATCATCTGGCA
The DNA here is from genome assembly GCA_016271365.2 of Neoceratodus forsteri. NCBI lineage: Eukaryota > Metazoa > Chordata > Ceratodontiformes > Ceratodontidae > Neoceratodus > Neoceratodus forsteri. The sequence continues at coordinate 719,212,426 of CM057455.1, forward strand.
AAGGCCACAACCCAACAGGTGCAGTCCCAAGGCAGTACAGCCACAGCACGTGTGGGTCCATCTGTGGCATCTTCTGCTGACATGTGACACACTGCTTGAAGCCAGAGTGGGCTTCACTTTCCTGTGCTCCATATTTCGATCAAGTGCTGAGCGCAGGACCAAGGAATATACTTTGGATCAAAGAGAGAGAGAGAGAGAAAAAGAAAATTACTGAGTTTGTAATGACACACTCAATAGGCCCTACAACGTGCAGAGCTGCGAAGCAGGAGACTGAACTCTTTCAGTGGAACGGACGATCTAATGTCATGGGGTGGAACCAAGGGATGGACAACCCGGTGGTGGCAGGACCTTTACTTACAGACATTCTGGTGAATCAGCTACTTAAGGAAGATCTGTCCTAGTGTGGATAAGTGAACAATATCCATGCCCCTAGAAATCTCCATTTCTACTAATGGCAGAGCATTACCTACAGTGCTTCCCAATAGGATGCAGCAATCCATGGTAAAGATATTACATTACTGCTTATGAAGTTGGGGGGGGGGGGCAAACATGATGGTCCTAGAGTCCCTTCTGACCTATGTTAATTTCCTGTGTAACAAACTGGAGTAACTGCTATTGGCTAACATTGTATTCCTGCAGTACCTTGCAAGATATCACTGGCAAAAACTATTATAACATTGCTTCATCCTGGCGGGTGGCATGGTGCTGTAGGATAAATGGGTTTTAGAAACAGGATGAGTTAAGCTTTGAAGTTTTCCACACTGTCTCCAGATGACTGTCAGACTCCAAGAAGACCTTTCAAGTACACCTGCTCATTCTGCAGCAAGAGATAAAGACTTTAATTTTCAGCAGGGCAAATTCAGAGTTCCCCCTTCCAAAAGGGGGTGGGGGTTCTACTTCAGGTAATTCCTGGTGCCCAAGAGCATTAGAAATGTTTATCAAACACTGGATCAGCAGGTTCTGAATGAGAACACAGTGTACAAAAAGTTCCACATTATTTTTATGTTTGTTTGCACGCATGTGCAAGAAACATAGTGCCACCATACGAGTTTTCGTAGGTGTGCCTCCCCCACTTCCAATGTCCTGCTCCCTTTTGCAGGTGCGGCTGTACCATGCCAATGAATGTCGGAGCTGTCTATGACAGCTCTTCAGATGCAGTGGCTTACAGTTGAAAGCAAAAAAACGCTGCAATCAGCGGTGGTAACATGTAGGTAATTTACATACTGCCATCAGCAGTATGCAAAGTGCCTACACTCTGCACTACATCTGTAGCTGTCATAGACAGCTCCGTTATCTACTCCCCCAAAATAGCATGCTGGGGCCCGCTCTGAGTGTGCTCATGGAGCCCCCCGCACACCATATGGCCGACAGGGTGCCCAATCCCTGTCGGTTCACTACCCCAACAGACTTTTGGTGCCACGCTGGGCTCCACTGTATGGTTGTATCCCCAAAACCAGAGTTCCCACATGCCACGCTGGGGCCGCTGAAGTCGTATGGCGGCGGGTGCCCAATCCCGTTGGCTCCCTGCCCCACCAAAAAAAACATCCAGCTGCCAAGCTGGAGCCCCTACAAGCGTGGCAAGAGTCCCACATAGTCCAAAGAAACATAAAAACCTGTAAAAAAAATATTTAAAAAAATGGTCCCTCATTGACTGTCTCGACCCCTCCCCCAACCTGCACCCACCCTCTGCGCACCCACCTCCCCACACCCATACTTACCTCCGGAGGCCGACACGATGATCTTCGGTGGACTGGGAACACGTCTGCACTCTTCAAAGCCGACCGCAAACTGAAGAAATGCCGGTAAGCTGTAGAATGCAATAAATGTTTTTTTTTCAACTTTGGTGCATATCTCGGCCATTTTTGGGAATGTTTTCACCAAAATTTCACCATGGGGTTCTTGGGGACCCACCTCACGAATTCAGTCACTGTCAGTTTGTTATTCGGTCCCAAAAGGTGATTTCGCAGTCACTGCGTGGAACCACCTTTCGGGACAGAGTAACGCAACAATAGTGTCACGGTTCATGAGGCAGGCCCCCAAAAACCCTGTGTTAAAAATTTGGTGAAAAAATTCCCCAAAATGACTGTTTTATGAGGGTGCATTGCGCAGTTCCTATGCGTGCTCGTAACTTTGAGAATTTTTAATATTTTCAGTCCAGATTTTCAACATTGCCATTTAACCACACCTTCTTATGAACAGTATAGATGTCATTTTTCATATCATGGCCAAAATGTGTTTTCGCACATTAGCGTGGTCAGTGTGCAAAATCTATGTTCGGGACACATTAAGAAAATCACAGTGACACTGGTCATGAGCAGATGTGGTAAAATGGCTATGTTGAAAATCTGGTGACAAAAGTCCATAAAATGACTCTGTCATGAGCGTGCACTACACAATTTCCACACATCCTCGTAAGTTCACGAATTTGTACTATTTTCAGTCCAGATTTTCAACACTGACATTTTTCCACACCTCCTTATGAACAGTACAGCTGTCACTTTTCACACCCTGGCCGAAATGTGTTTTCACACTTCCAGCTCAGAATAGCGCGGTCACTGTGGGAATTTAGTGTTCAGGATAGATTACGAAAATCACAGTGACACTGTTCATGAGCAGAGGTGCAAAAATGCCTATGTTGAAACTCTGCTGTAAAAAAATCCCCAAACTACTTACATTACGGGTGTACGTTGTGCAGCCCCTACGCACGCTCGTGACTTCACCAGTTTTTGTATATTTTCACTCCAGAATTTCAACAATGCCATTTTTTACACCTCCTCATGAATAGTACACCTGTCACTTTTCACATCCAGTTCGAAATGTGTTTTTGCACCTGTGGCGCCAAATGGCGTAGTCGCTCTGCAAAATCACCTTTCACGTAACAAACTGATAGTGTTACTGTTCATGCGGTGGGGTCACAAAAAAAATATGTGGAAAACGGAGTAAAAATACCAAGAAACTCGCCGGGTGTTAGGGTTTTCGACCATAACGCCCTACCTTGTAGGGACTGACAGGCGTCAGGGGTGTGACTTGGGATTGTCGACAGTAATGCTCATGCTATTTCACCCCAACCCCCGCTCTGCTGCCAGTGACAGGCATCGAGGTGCGCTTCTGTCCTTCTGCCCCCAGAGTTCACCCCATTCTCCTACACTGCGCCCATTTCAGCATATTTCCATATGGAATGAGGTGAATGTAAAGGCGAAACACCCCAAGGCACACCTCAACACTTGTCAGTATCTGAAGGGTAGGGTGAGGTGAAATGTCGTGACCGTCATGGTGACGACCCAAAAGCACACCCCAGTGCCTGTCCATCTCTGCAGAGTGAGGGTGGAGTTGATGTCAGTTCAATACTTCAATGCCATTCCTATACTGCATCTGTCTAACTCCTGCCCTTCCACTGCTAATGCCAGCAAGCAAACATTCGGCATTGACAAATGCTTGTTTTCCCTGAACTCTTCTTCATTTGTTGTCAGAAGAGGACAGGATGTGTGCCCTGGATATGCATGATGCTTAACAGTATATGAAGATTTACCAGCACAACCAGTGATTCCTGTGTGTTTGCCTGAAGGACCAGTATGTTCAAGTTCAGGGTGCTGCCTTTTGCACTAGCCTCAGAGCTGCATGTCTTTACCAAGTGTTTTGCCGCAGTGGCAGCTTTTCTAGCAGAGAAGTTTCATGTCTTCGCCTACCCGAACAACTGGCAACTGAGGATGTCCTCAAGGGATAAGATTATCCACACCCTACACCTTACAATGACTTTGCTGTAATAGCTGGGTGTAATAGTGAACAAAAAAAACCCGCTGATTCTGACTCACTGTCAGTATCTTCAGTACATAGGGTCAAGTTCTGGACATTACTTTTCCAAAGGCATTCCTTCCAGAGGACCCTTCATTGACACTGATGGAGCAGGTTTGCTTAGTGGGAAGCAGCAGACCACTATCAGCCAAGACAATGCTTTATCTGTTGGGGTTGCTGGTGGCAGCTATTTCTGTGGTGTCTCTGGCCTGTATGCACATGCAAATTCCTCACTGAACTCTTGTTCACTCTGGATCCTTCTGTAAGGTATGTGCTGCTCTCAAAGGGGCTCTCCTCTGGTGGTAGGACAGTTTGAATCTGCTGGTGGGGGGTCAGTTTGTGGTTCCTTCTCTGTGGGTGGGTTCTGACAAAGGATGCTTTCTATGAATCGGATGGGGGGTGCATTTACATTCTCTGCATATGCAGTGGGTCTGGTCGACTGTGGAATAATCCCATCACATACAGTAAATGATCTGGAAATAAAAGAAGATGTTTCTGTATGGTATCCAGGTCTTTGTCCAATATTTCAGTGATCAGCTTCTGTTGCTGTGGACAGACTTTCAGTGTGTGATGTTCTACTTCAACAACCTGGGGAAAATCATTTCTACCCACCGTGAAGGGAGACCCTTCGATTATGGGACTGGACAACCCAGCACAATATCCAGCTGTCTGCCACTTATCTGACAGGTGCACAGAATGTGCCTGATAAGATGCCCTATGGCATACCTGCATGAGTGGGAACTCTGGGGCAAGAGGCAGAGCTGCTGTTTACCAAGTAAGGTTGTCCAGAATTGGTCTTTTTTTGGCTGAACACTATGCAAAACTGTAGCCTTTCTGCTCGCTCGATCCAAGGCCAGGATTTTTTGGACAGCTGCATTGTCCCTTTCCTGTATGGTTCATTTTCTGTATACATTTCTCAATCCCAGTGCTTCAGTGGATACTTGTCAAACTCCGGAATGTGCCAGCCTCCATGATCCTGGTGGCCCCACTCTGACCCAGGATGATCAGATTCCCTCTACTGTGGGATTCTGCAGAGCAGCCTATATTCAAACAGTCTCTCAGGTTGAATTTGTTGATCTGACTTCAAGGGTGGAGCTCTTGCAGCAGGTAATATCATTAGGACTGAAGCCGGCAGGCGTCAGGACTCCAAGGAAAACTTGCAGCTAGCAGTCTGAGGCAGGGGACCGCCCCCAATGCCGGCTATGGCCGACGTCAGATGTGGTATATAGGGGGCGGTCCCCTGGTGCCATCTCAGTTCTTTTCCCACCATCGGCCCGTGTAGTTCGGTTCCTCGGACGCCTTCCTTAGCAGTTGACAGCCAACGAAAGACAAGTATTTTCATTCTTCAACATTTTCAACCATCGCCTCGTGTATGTCATCGCCTTCCCCACTGCGGCAAAAAGCAAAGTGTGCATGCGGGAAGCAGATCCTGGTCAAAGATGGCCACATGGCCTGCCTCCTTTGCCTATGCCCGGAACACCGGCCCGACACCTGCACACATTGCCAGAAGTTTAACCAGAAGACACGCGCCAGGAGGGACAACGCACTCAAGACCGTTCTATTCGAGAAGAACCTTGTAGCCATACAGTGAGGATCAGGAGCCAGCTCATCCTCTCCCGCCAGGGATTCCCCACCAAAAGATAAGTCATCGGGGGGAAGCATCACCACAGGGATAAGGATCGGGCCAGGTCTGAATCCCGCCCTAAGTCGCCAGCCAAGCAGGCCTCATCTTCCTCGACCTCCGGCCGGAGGTCTGGTTTTGTTCCAGCCCAGTTGTCTGAACCTTCCCGTACATCTAAGTCCGCTCCTGCCTTTTCACAGGGCAAACATCGGGAGTCTGCCACGTCGGGACACCAGACTTCCCTGGCCCATCAAACCTTCAGGGTTGACCCGGGAAAGCCTATCCAAGGCTCAGGACAGGCCCAGTTCTTCGGACAAACGCAAGCGTTCAAAAGAACCCTCAGGTAGGCAGTAGGCTGCCCGGGCTCGGACACCTCCCCCTCCTCCAGCTAAGGTGTGCCCTCCCCCAGATCAGCGCAAACCTAGCCAGTCACCTACTCCGTCGTCCTGCTCCCCAACGTCTGACATGGGGCGGTCGCCGGGTGAAGACCAACCATCCGCCCCTTCTCCGAGGGACCGGATGCCTGACAGGGCCACACCAGATGCTGGACCACAAGACGAAAGCACTACCGGTCATCGGCCCACTGACGCCGGGATCCCGGACCAGACGTCTGCCCCCAAGGAACCTGAACCTCAGACGCCCGTGCCTACAGACCTGACACCCGGCCCCTCAAACCCGGCGCCGGGCCCTACGGTCATCCCAGTAGCAGACATCAGGAGTCTCTTTACTACCTGGTGGAATACAGTAAAAGGGAATCTCCTGTATAGACCCCCCAGACACTGTCCCTACTCCGCCACCCATGGGTCCCCTCCCACCCCAGGGCCTCATGGGGTGAGGAGGTGACAACCATGTCCTGACCTAAGGGAAGAAAGAGCCTTGTCGTCTCATCTCCTTCTTCCCTCATATCTCATCCTCCTCAGATGAGGGAGGCGTTGAATCAGAGCCTTACTCAGATGGGGAATTTTGTCCTCCCTCCTCCCGGGACCTAAACATTCCTCGGTACCCCCGGATGACCCCTCTTTTTGGACGGCATGAGACACATCAGGCTAAATATGAGTGGGACACGGAGGACTTGGATCCAGAGCGCAAGTGCCTGGCCAAGTTCCTCGGGGAGAAGAAACCCAAATCTTTAGTTATTCCCCCGTTCGTGGAACCGTTCCAGGACGTGACCCACCTGACCTGGCATACACCATCCCCTGTACCCACAGTCTCTCGAAAGGCTGACAGACTTTATAAGCCTCCTAGGTCTGAACCTTTTCTAGCCGAACAACCAAAGGTCAACTCTTTGGTCCTCACGGCTGCTCACGGCAGAGGTTCCCAGCCAAAGCATTTGAGTTCCCAACCTCCGGATCCCATCTCTAAAATGTTAAGATGGTTGAGGCCGAAAAGCCTTCTCCTCAGCCACTGGAGCCATCAGGTCCTTGAACTTCATGGCCCACATGATTACCTATCAACAGCTGCTGTGGCAGAAGACAATAAACCTCGTCAACTCTATGCCAGACTCCGACTCGAAGCAGGAAGTATTGGCGTGTGCTCAATCGGGATTAGACATCAACAAGCACGGCCTCAGGTGTTCTTATGATGCTGTAGTTATGGCCTCCAGAGCAGCCAGCTTGGGGCTATGCATGATGCGGCAGTCATGGCTTAGGCTCACGGGCTTCCAGCAGGACTTGCAAGAGTCCTTCCTGGGATTCCCCCTTTCAGGGTCCCGTTTTGTTGGGCCCAGAAGTTGAAGAGATGATCAAGCAACTCCAGGAGTCAGGGAAAGCGGTGGCCGACGTGCACCGGATGTATAAATCCCAGCCTCAGGAACCTCGCCGACACCCTTTTCGTAAAGGACGAGGGCAGGGGACAGGGGAGCAAACAGTCCCACAGTAAGGGGTTCAAGAGGTGGGGTCACCCTGCCCCTCATTGTTCCCAGGGCCCCAAGTAGCCCAAAACTCCCAGGGCCCCACCACTCCCTCAGCCTGACTCCCTCTGACCCCCTCCTCCCCCTTCAAGGACAGGCAGAACGAGAAGGTAGGAGGATGGTTTGTCCTTTACCCACTCGAATGGTCCAGTATCACGGCAGACCAATGGGTGCCGGACACCATTCGAAAAGGGTACTCAATAGAGTTCATCTCTATCCGGCCAGACAACCCCCCAACTCTGGCCTGTTGTCCACCAGCACACAGTCTCCTTCTAGAAGCAGAGATCCAACAGCTCCTAGAAAAAAGGGCCATCCAAAAGGTCCCACAGGCCCAGAAGTAAAAGGGGTATTATTCCCGCTTCTTCCTTGTCCCGAAGAAAACGGGAGACCTTCGTTCCATTCAGGATTTAAGCCAGCTCAATCTCTCGGTAAAATACCAGAGATATCAGATGGTCACTCTGGCAGGGCTCTTCCCCTTGCTCCGTCAAGGGGACTGGCTGTGCTCCCTAGGTATACAAGATGCCTACATGCATATCAATGTCCTGAAGTCTCACAGAAGGTTTCTGCGCTTCAGCTTCCAGAACGAGCACTACCAATTCAGGGTACACCCCTTCGGCCTTTCATCCGCTCCCAGGGTCTTCACCAAGTGTCTAGCGGTGGCCCTCTGAAAGAGATGTCTCTTCGTCTACCCTTACCTGAATGATTGGCTCCTTTCTGCTCAGTCGGAGGAGGAGCTTCTAATCGCCTTACGAGAGACACGGGCTCTATTTTCCTCTCTGGGGATCACAGTAAACTGGCCAAAATCACATCCTTGGCTGACACAAAGGCTGCAATTCATAGGTGCTATTCTGGACACTGAGCAGGGGAGAGCTTTCCTGCCCCCAGACAGAGCAGACCGCCTTTGGGATCTGGCCAGCAGGCTCCAGAATGCCTCCTCTTCCCCCGCCTGGGTTGTTCAACTCCTAGGCCATATGGCAGCTGCCATAGCCACAGTACCCTTAGCCAGACTACATAAGCGGACCCTCCAATGGCATCTCAGGGTCCAGTGGGACCAATCGGTGGACGATCTGGATCCTCGAATCTGGATTTCTTGGGCGGTAAACCGCTCTCTCGAATAGAGGCTCCATCACGACAGTCTAGCGGGAGGGGAACTATTCCGGAGCCCCGCCCCTCTTCAGAATTTAACCACAGATGCCTCTCTGTCTGGTTGGGGGGCTCATTTAGGGGATCACAGGTGCCGGGGTCTTGGTCTGCCACAGAGAGCTCTCTGCATATAAATGTTCTGGAAATGAGAGCCATACTGAATGTGCTTATCGCTTTCAGAGACCAATTCTCGACTGGTCCTCTCCTGGTGCAGACAGACAACACACCGGTAGTCTTCCACATCAACAAGCATGGGGGAACTCATTCGTACTCCCTTTGCAGAGAGGCCATAAGACTGTGGGATCTGGCAGTAGAACACTGACTGGATCTCATCGCAGTTCATCTGCCAGAGGTCCAGAACGTTCTCGGCAACAGCCTCAGCCACGCTACCTCTCTGAATCACGAGTGGGAATTGCTCCAAGAAGTCGCAGACTACCTGTTCTGTCGCTGGGGCTGTCCAGAGTTGGACTTCTTTGCGCCCCCGTACAATGCCAAACTGCAAACTTTTTGCTTGCTCGCTCCAGGGCCTGGTGTTTTCTGGCGAGACGCATTGTCCCTCTCTTGGACAGGGAAGTTCCTGTACGCCTTCCCTCCTTTTCCCCTCATTCAGAGAGTACTGCTCAAGTTGCAGTCAGAGGGGGCCAGAATGATTCTGGTGGCCCCTCTATGGCCCCACCAGATCTGGTATCTGTTGCTCCAGCAACTGTCGCTGGAACCTCCAATACAGTTGCCACTCTCCACCCACTTGCTCTCACAAAAGCAGGGGACACTCATCCATCCTGCTCTTCACTCTCTTCACCTGCACAAGTGGCTCCTGCAATCCTAGTGGAAGAGAGGCTAGGAGTGTCAAGCAGGGTGTCTGAGATCTGGGATGCAGCGAGGAAGCCTACCACCAGGGCCACCTATGCTCTGAAATGGAAACGCTTCTGTCTTTGGGCTATGACCCGTGCCCTAGATCCCCTGGGTTGTCCGGCTAGGCACGTGCTAGAATATCTCCATCATCTTCTGGACTTAGGACTACGCTATTCATCCATTAAGGAGCACATGTGTGTGGTTTCTGCATATCATGATCCCTTCGGAGATAGAACACTGGCACAGCTCAGCATCTGTAAGACATTTTTAAGAGGGGTCTTACATATCAGTCCTCACAGGAGAGACATCATTCCTCCTTGGGATTTACTTTTCGTCCTAGAGAAGCTCACTCTTCCCCCCTTTGAGCCAGCAGCTTCCTGCGAGCTGCGCTTCCTCTCATGGAAGACCCTCCTTTTGGGAGCTATCACCTCCGCTCGAAGGGTTTCTGAGCTCCAGGCCCTGATGTGTGAGGAACCATACATAGTTTTCCACAGGGCCAAGTTGACCCTGCGCACGAACCCTAAGTTCTTGCCGAAAGTGGTGTCCATGCTGACTCTTAATCAGGACATTAACCTTCCGGTTTATTATCTGGAATTTGTCAATCAAGGTGAAGCGCTGTTGCGCACTGTGGATGTTTACAGGATTTTGAGGCATTACCTCCACAGAATCCGCTCCTCCAGAAAGTCGGACCAGTTGTTCATCTCATTCACCAAATGAATGCTAGGGGCTCCTGTTTTCAAACAGTCACTAGCCTGCTGGCTGGTGCAATGTATTACTTTCTGCTACCAGCATCATAACAAACCACTTCCGGGAACAGTCAGGGGCCACTCTACCAGAGCAGTGGCCTCTTCCTTTGCAGCACTCAAAAATGTCTCCTCTGCAGATATTTGTGCTGCAGCTACATTGAGTTCAGCCCACACTTTCGTCAGTATTACAGCTGGGACACTGCATCCAGAAGGAGAGCAGGCTTCGGACTAGCAGTCCTGCAGGGCCTTCTCTCTTAAGTGCCTTTTATCAGCTTCAGCTGTTTTCAGCATCTCTCCCTACCACCCTCTCAGACCTGGGTCTATCCTTGGTTACTGCTTGGGACTCAGTCCTAATGGTATTACCTGCTGCAAGAGCTCCACCCTTGAAGTCAGATAGTAGAGTTACGTAAGAACTTACCATAACAGTAGATCTTCGAGAGGAGCTCTTGCAGCAGGTGGCTTTCCCACCCTCCATCCTCCAGGACTGTAATTTGGTTTTTATGTCACCAGAACATGGTGAGGACTTCCTGCTCGGTTCTCCAGTTTGGTTTCTAGCCAGGTCTCCAGCGGGAGAACTGAGATGGCGTCAGGGGACTGCCCCTATATACGACATCTGATGTTGGGCGTAGCCAACATCAGGGGCGGTCCCCTGCCTCAGAATGCTAGCTGCAAGTTTTCTGTGGGGTCCTGACTCCTGCCGGCTTCAGTCCTAATGGTATTACCTGCTGCAAGAGCTCCTCTCGAAGATTTACTGTTACGATAAATTCTTACGTAACCGTACTTTTCATTCTCAGGGCCAGCTGGTGCATACATACCTTCCGTCACCACACCCATGTTTGGCTCTGGAGGATGTAGAGCTGGCCCAATATCATGTCTCTCCTGGTCTGTGTGATGTTCTTTAGCTGCCAGGGAATCCATCATCCAGGAAGACATATTCATTGAAATGGAACTGGTTCAGTCTCTGGTGTCGGATCAAAAGTACGGATCTGTTTCTCCTGTTCAAAATGTTTTGGAGTATCTGCTTCACCTCTGGGGTCTGCTTAGCAGCACTCTTCCATTGGGTTTCATCTGTCGGTTGACTCGTTATTTTATAATCAGGTTAATGGGGAATAAATTTCTAAGCTGAGTGTGTACCCCAGGTTCATGAAAGGAAGAAAGGCCCTATCTTTTGAAGGTAAAGGCTGCTCTGAAACAACTGAACTGGGAGCTGGGAAAGAAGCACAGTCTTGAACTGGGAACCTGGAGGAAAGCACAATCTTGCTCGAGTTCTGCGGGAAGGTGCGTCTTACTTTTAATTTTTATACTTGCTTTTGCTTGTTTGAATCAAGACAGGGTTTGCAATACTGCTCATCTATTTGTAGGTTGCTACTTTAAATCCTGAGGGATTGAAATACTACTGACATTTTTTTCCTGTGGACTGCTGGCTTGTTGTAGTTTGCTGGCATTTTCGTCACATTTTGCAACACACACTAAGTTTTCACTGGTGGCAGAGGATTTCTTTCATTTTAAGTCCTGAAGTTCAGTGGAGTTATTTGGTATTCAACCCAGTCAAAGCCTGAGGAGGGTCAAACTGGATTGCTCTGATTGCCTTCACACCACAGACCAGGTGAATTGACCAACCCTACCCTCCCCCGTCCCCACCCTCAACCGGCTCACCTAGTTTTCTGGGGTTCGGCAGGAAGGTGTGACAACTTCCTGCTCAGACACAAAACAGGGTGAGGAGTGCCACAGAAGGCAGTCAGGCAGTTTGGCATAAGCTGGGAGGATATTGTCTTGGGACTGATATCGTTTAATAAAAAAAGAAAAAAACGATAAAAAAACAACCTTGGTGGGTCCTGGTACATAGTCCCTAGGAAAAGGGTTACAGTACTAAGAGAAAGTGAGGTTCCCTAACAGCGACCTGGGCAGAAAGAGGCAGAGCAGGTAGGGATCATGTTGGGAGTGGTGCAGTGCAATGGATGTGGAGCAGCAGTCTTTAGAAGGATGTTCTGGGAACTGCGGTGCCACCCCATCTGCAGGCACCTCTCTGGGCTGAGGGCAGAGATTGCCAGCTTCCACGCTGAGTTGGCTAGGTTGCAGGGGATCTCCTCCTCCACCCAGGGGCCACCAAGTCTACACCCACTCCCTCAGAGGAGAACCAGCAAAAAAAGTGTGTGGACTACAGTGGGCTCAGGGAGGGTGAGGCAGGTGGATCAAAAGTGCATCCCCCACCCAGTGCAACTAAGAAACCCCTACACAGTTTTGGAGAAGTGGGAGGATCCCACTGTGACACCTGAAGTTGTGGCCTTGGTGGACGAGCAAGTTCTACAGAAGAGAACCCCACAGGCGGGTGGAAGAGGACTCCAAAGGAAGCCTAACCTTCTCCATGTGGGGAATTCCATAGTTAAGGGAGTGGAATTGGGGACAGGAACAGGGGAGGAAAAGGAGGTAAGGTGTCTACCAGGCAGCACAGCTTGGAGGGACGGGGAGAGGATCCAGGGAATTGCTAAAGCAGTAGCAGGGCAGGGGAAGCTTGATGTCTTTGTCCATCTGGGGACAAATGAACTGGCTGGAGACAAGGCAGGGATAGCAAGGGTGCAGGAGGAGTCCAGGAAGTTGTGGAGGGGGTCTTGCACAGGTAGCAAGCTATGTGGGTGCTGCCTGTCCATGGCAAGGGGGAGGCTAGGAGCCTCCACACCAAGGATTTCAACACTTGGCTGGAGAGCTTGTGCAGAGAAAAAGGTTTTGGCTTCACTGGGAACTGGGGACCCACCTGGAGGAATGTGACCCTGTACAAGGGGGACGGTCTACACCTGTCCAGTGAGGGGACTACTGTCCTCAGTGAACAGTTTACATGCTTCATTGGCAAGCATTTAAACTAGCAAGGGGGGTGGCAAAAGGATGAAGGGGGAACCAAACTGCTTATCCCCACAGAATAGGGAAGTCAACATGGAGGACCATAACGTTATGGTATCACCAGAGGAAATGAAACCCATAGAAGGGGAAACAGCGGAGGACAGGAGGAAGGGGGCTGAATACCGGAAAGACAAACAGAGAGGGCAAAAAGACAGCAGGGGGATGATAAAAAGACAAATAGCAGGACATGGAAGGCCATGTATACCAATGCCCGCAGCCTAGGGAATAAAATCCCAGACCTGGTGGCCTTGATAATGGAGGCTGACCTGGACATTGTACCTATTATTGAAATGTGTTATACTGGAAACTATTACTGGGATGTAGCAGTACCAGGTTATACTCTGTTTAAAAGAGACAGAGTGGGTAAAAAGAGAGGAGGGTGGCTCTTTATGTCAGGGAGGGTATTAGGGCAACTGAGGTACAGGGAATGCAGGGGGGAGTGGAGGTACTTTGCGTCACCCTTTAGATGGGCAACGGCACTGCTATTAGCACAGGCATGATATACAGACCTCCAGCAAGGGGGGGGGTGGGGAGGTGGACAGGGTTCTAGTGGAATCCAACCACATGATAGCAGCTAAAGGGGAGGTGCTGCTGGTAGGTGATTTCAGTCTGCCAGATGTGGATTGTAGCATCCCAGCTGCTGCCACAGCCAGGTGCAGGGACATCCTATACTCTACAAGGGGCAGGCCTCAGGCAGCTAGTGATAGAGCCCAGTAGGGAGGGTGCAACTTTGGACCTGGTACTCACCAATGCAGACAGAATTGAGGAAGTCAGGGTGGGCGAACACCTGGGATCCAATGATCATCGCACAGTGTGGTTCAGCATGAATACTGTGGCAGAGTCAAGCCACACAAAGATGATGGCCCTGGATTTCAGGAGGGCGGACTTTACTAACATGGGGATATGTCTCAAGCATGCCCTGGCAGGGACGGACAAAAGGGGGCGGGGGGAGTGGAGGAGCAGTGGGCCCATCTGAAAGGAGCCATAGTGGAGGTGACAAATCTCTGAATTAGGCAAGCAGACAAGGGTAAGAGAAAGACAAAGCCACTATGGTTCTCAAAGATAGTGACTGAGAAGGCAAGGGCAAAAAAGATGGCTTTCAGGAAATACAAGGAAACACAGCAAGAGGAGGACAGGGTAGTGCATCGGGATAAACAGAGGGAGGCAGGGAAAGCAGTCCAGAGCCCAAAGACGCAAATGGAGGAAAAAACAGCACAGGAGGTAAAGAAAAGAGACAAGACTTTTTACAATTACTTTAGTGAAAGGAGAAAAAATGGGTGGGATAGTAAGGCTTAAAGGGGAAGAAGGAGAGTGTGTGGAGGGGACCTGGAAAAAGCATCAGTACTGAACAAATATTTTTATTTTGTATTCGAAGAAGAAGAAGAAGAAGGTGATGAGGGACAACAGTTAAGCAACATGAACAAATAAGGGAGGGAGATGGACACCAGTCCATGTACAGAAGAGACAGTCCTAAAGGAACTCACAAAACTGAGAGTGGACAAGGCAATGGGACCAGATGGGAAACATCCTAGAATACTAAGGGAACTACGGAAGGTGCTGGCGCCACCACTGGCAGCACTGTTCAACAAGTCACTAGATACAGGAGTGGTTCCGGAGAACTAGAGGAGTGCAGATGTCCCTCTTCACAAAAGTGGGAGTAGGGAGGAGGCTGGAAACTATAGACCTCTCAGCCTCACCTCGATTGTGGGGAAGATTATGGAATCATTACTTATACAAAGGATCGTGGAACACCTTGAATCCAGGGGGAAGGTCATGTCAAACAAATCTAATTTATTTTTTTAACTGGGTGACTAAGGTCATGGATCAAGGGGAGCAGTGGATGTCGCCTACCTGGATTTCAGTAAGGCCTTCGATACCATTCCACATACTTTAGAAGACTTGTGAAAAAACTGGACAGCCTGGGAGTGAGTCATAAGGCGGTAAACTGGGATAGGAACTGGTTGAGTGATAGAAGACAGAGGGTCGTGGTAAATGGTGCTCTATCTGAGGAAAGGAGGTTGACCCTCAGAGTTGCCACAGGGATCAGTCCTGGGCTCATTCCTGTTTAATGTCTTCATAAGTGACATTGCGGAGCGGCTGGAGGGGAAGGTGTGCCTCTTTGTGGATAACACTAAGATCTGCAACAGGGTGGACACTCTGGGAGAGGTGGAAAAAATGAAGAGCGACCTAGATAAACTAGGGGAATGGTCCAGAGTGTGGCAGCTGGGATTTAATGCAAAAAAGTGCTGGCCAACTCCAGTGCGAGAGACCGAGAACTAATTTCTGATCTTTACCTAACAACACAGATGGTTGCCAGCAGCACCAGAACTATCTTAAGGGGACTAGTACCTTAATCGACTGGGTACTCACCATGCACCCAGAAAGACGTACCAATGTTCAGGTACTACCTGACACCTTGAGTAACCACTCACCCACCCAATATGAGTGGTCTGCTAAAAAGATTAAGCCCCCTCCTCGACTAGTACGAAATAGAGTACTCAAAGCCAGCTCCATGGTCAAGTTCAGGAACCATCTTGCAAACCATGACTGGAGTGTCCTAAATAAATGCCCTTTGG
The DNA here is from genome assembly GCA_016271365.2 of Neoceratodus forsteri. Taxonomy (NCBI): domain Eukaryota; kingdom Metazoa; phylum Chordata; order Ceratodontiformes; family Ceratodontidae; genus Neoceratodus; species Neoceratodus forsteri. The sequence continues at coordinate 719,227,960 of CM057455.1, forward strand.
TTGACACAGCCTTTCAACTCTTCCTCACTCTTTTTAATGCGTCAGTGGACAAATTCGCCCCTTATCGCAGGAAGAAGATAAAAGGTGGTAGCATGGACTGGGTCACCTCTCAACTACTCATCATGATGAGACAGCGTGATCTCCTCTGGCACTGTGCTAGGGCAACAAGGGTTACCACAGACATACAAATTTACAGAGCTGCCAGAAACAAATGTACCTGGGCAATACGACAGGCCAAAGCTGTGTTTCACAAGACACAGCAATCCCAGAGTTTGTGTGATGGGAAGAATTTCTGGGCCTCAATAAAGAACCTCCATGGGGCTGGCGACAGATCACTCCCCTCCATGCTTCAACATAAGGGGGAGATCATTATTAATGATGCTGCCATGACCAATGTATTCAACAAAGCCTTCTTGGACTATAGCGCGGTCCTTCCCCCGGAACCCACCACACCCCATGGCAGTATTCCACTACCCCCCTCTAAATGCTGCCCTAATTTCTACTGCAGACAAGTGACGGTGACCGAAGCCAGAAAGTACATTACCAGAGTCCTAGGGAAAACACGTATGGGAGGTGATGGCCTTGATATGAAACTGATCAACATCTCACTACCTGAGATTGTTATTCCCATAACCAAGCTGTTCAACCTATCACTCCGTATGTCCTCCTTCCCTTCTGTCTGGAAGTCCGCTCTGGTCACCCCAGTGTTAAAAGTGGGAGACAGAGCACTAGTAGCCAACTACAGACCAATATCAATTCTGTCCCCGCCATCCAAAGCGCTTGAGAGAATCATAGCCGACCAGATCACGGACCATCTGCTTAAATACAACCTCCTCTGCCCCCAGCAGCGCGGGTTCTGCCGATTGCACAGCACAAGCACAGCTCTAATTGATTTCACTGGCTATGTGCATGAGGCACTTGACCAGGGCAGCTTGGCTGGGGCATTCTTCATTGATTTGCCCAAGGCCTTTGACCTTGTCAATCACCAATTACTGCTCCTTAGGCTAAGTGCCCTAGGACTATCCCCAAATACAGTCAGATAGTTCTCCAGCTACCTGACTGGGCACTCCCAGCAAGTAAAAATCAATGGAGTCATATCTGAGAATTGCTAAGTCACAGTTAGGGTCCCCCAAGGGTCTATCCTGGGCCCTGTTCTATTCAGCCTCTTCGTGAATAATCTTCCGGCTGCCTGCCCAACCTTTGAGATACTGCTTTATGTAGACGACACAGTAATTTTCTCTCATAGTCACTGCCAAGAAACATTCACCAGGAACCTCCAGCACAACTTTAACCTGATTCAAAACTCGTTCACCGATAGTCTGCTGGTGCTCAACAACAAAAAGACTAAACTTATGCTCTTTTCGGGGCGCCAAAAGAGGCGGCTAACAAAGCCCTCTCAATTACTCACAACTCTCTCTCTCCATCCTTGAGCAGGTGTCCTCATTCCGGTATCTGGGAGTCACCACTGATGAATCCCTTTCCTTCGACAAGCATATATCCAGTCTCACCTCTGCTGCTAACAGGAAACTAGGTGCCCTCTAAAGGGTTCAGTTCTGCCTTACAACCAAGGCTAGGCTACAGGCTGTTAAGAGGTACAATTTTACCAATACTTGACTATGGAAACGTGGTATATGCTGCCTCCACAGACACCAGCCTTTGCAGAATACAGACCTCCCTTAAAAAAGATTTGTCCTCGGTGCTGATCGCCTTACACTTAAACTTTATTTGAAAAAACAGCCTTTATAATAAGACATATACAATAGATCAAATTTTTCAAAATGTAAACTTCTTTTTAACTATAAGTACAATTGAAGGTTTTATCTCTAGTTGAACATAGTAGATAAATTAATCTGTTATTTGTTTTCTTTAAGGTTGCTTTTGGCCCATAAAGTTTCCGTGGATCACCTGCCTCTACCATGTATCCCTTCCTCTCCTCCAGAGATATCCCCGGTGTCCAGTCTTCAACAAAGGCCACATGGACCCCTTATCTCCAGACTACCCCGGGTTCTCCAATCCTTTACCACAGGGCCTCTCAATAAAAATGATCCAAACCATAACAGACCAACTATCAAATAACTATATTCTAAAATAAATTAATCATAAACATGTATTCTTGTGTTATGTATCTATCCTTCGTTGTTTAATTCTATATAAATCACCATTTTCAAAACCAATAACTTTATAACCTTATCAATTTTGAAACTTCAAAAACTTAACAGCCAACAAGGACAGCCAAATGGGCATCTTTGTTAAGTTTTTTATATAGCCATGTCTTTCTCTCCCCTGAACCATTTAACTAGCCCCCCTCTAACCCCGCCCTTTATCCCTAGTACTAAAATGATTCCCCCGCTGTTCAGTTTCTAAGTTTTACTAATTCTTATGCTTGAAGGAGCTGCTCCAAGACTGGTATACCTTCCTTCTCCTCCCAATGATGAAAGAAAGGTAGCCATCTAGTGTTAAATTTATCTATAGTCAGTCTTAACCTGGCTGTGAGGGACTCCATTTCTCTAATTTGTCTGAGAATCCTGTATCAGTTGGGTATCTGTGGGGACTCCTTAACCAACCACTTTTGTGTAAGTGCTTTCAGGGCTGCTACTATAAGGATGTTAAAGAGATATTTTCCCATGTGTGACTTTATTTCTGATGGGGGGACTCCTAGTACCAGATTCTCAAACCCTAAAGGGGCATTTAAAGATAAAATTCTTGTTATTAAAGAAGATATTTCTGCCCAAAAAAAGGTTATTTTCGGGCATCCCCAAAAGGTATGATAGTGTGAGTCCCAGATCCCACAGGCCCTCCAGCATTTATTTGTTTTGGAGATGGCATAATGGTAGGATATGGTGGGTGTTTTAAAAAACTGGATATTTATTTTCCATCTAAATTCCCTCCAAGAGGGGGAATTAGTTGTTTTGTGAATACCTGACCATATTATCTGCCACGTGGGGTCCTGAATCGTGATATTTGCCTCCGCTTTCCACCTGTCCATTACCCCTTGAATTGCCAGAGTCCCTCTGTTTTCCATCAAGGTTTTATAGATCAAGGAGATATATAATTTGGTATCCCTTATTCTACTTTTTTGGTAGGTAAATTTAATCGGGCCTGCTGGATCCTGAGCTAATTCCACCAGTCCAATTGCATTTGTAATATAATGTATACATTGAGAATATCTATAAGAGTCTGTGTTTAAAAGACCGTATTCCACTTGAGCTTGGGCAAAGGTTTTTAATTTCCCTCCCTCCAGGAGTTCATTTATTTATTTAGATTTTGGTAACCGGGTAAACCCACTGAGACCTGAGGTCCCTTTTTCAGGGGCGACCCAGAATTAGTTACAGAGAAAACATATATTGGCAAGATTTACAGTAGTTACAATAGGTATTTACAGTAGTTATAATAGTTGATGGGGGTATTGGAGGCCTTTTAGGGCCCATCTAAAGAAGGTTGGATCTTTTTTTTTGAGTTGGAAATCCTGGCAGATGTAAAAAAGGAAGATACTGTCAAACCGGACAGATTATCTCCCAAAACTGTCTGGCTTGAAGCCATAGTGTTAAGGTGTGTCTGGTTAGGGTGTTCATAATTTTGTTTAAGTCCTTCGGGAGGGTTCTCCAGGGTAGTAAGTTAAGAGGGACCCAGGGACAATCTCTTTCCTCTATTTCTAACCAGCCATGTTTTATTCCTGGTGTCAGCATTTTCAGCACTGGTAGAAGCTGGGCTGCTTAGTAATATGTTGGAAAGTCTGGAAGTCCCATACCGCCCTCACTTTTCTCTTCCGTTAGGATATCCCATCTAATCCTAGGCCTTTTTCCGGCCCAGATAAAATCTGTTAGTTTTTTTTTTTTTTTTTTTTTTTTTAAGATCTCTCCAGTCCTTTGACAGGATTGGCAGGGGAAGGGTTGAAAACAGAAAGAGTAACCTAGGCAACACATTCATTTTGATCGCTTCTATTCGATTACTAAAAGAGAGGGTGAGCAAGCTCCACCTATGTAAATCTGCTGATATCTGCTGTCTAAGGGTTCCATAGTTTTGCTGGTACAGTGTTGTCAGGTTTGTAGGGATCTGTATCCCTAGATATCATACTTCAGTGTTTACCCATTTGAAAGGGACCAGATTTGCTAACTTTTGATCTCTTATACCTCTTATCAGCAGTACCTCCGATTTAGACATGTTTACTTTAAAGCCCGAGATTTCTCCAAACTCCGTGAGTAGATCTAGTAATTTGGGGACTGACGCCTGGGGATTACTCAAGTATATCAAAGTATCATCGGCATATAGGGATATTTTATGGGTGGTTTGTTGAATAGTTATACCTTCAATGTCCTCCCTCTGCCTAATAGCCTGGGCTAGTGGCCCCATGCTAATTGCAAAGAGCATGGGGGATAGTGGGCATCCTTGCCGTGCACCTCTAAATATTTTGAGGGGCTGGGACAGTGTACCATTAACTTTAACTTCTGCCTGCGGTTGTTCGTATCCAAGTTTTACCCAACTTAAAAAGTTGCCTCTGAAACCCATTTTCTACAGGACCTGGAAGAGGTACTCCCAATTCAACCTATCAAAGTCTTTCTCTGCATCTAAACAAACTGCAATTGCAGGATGTTGTGTAGTATGCTTTCCTTGTATAATATTCAGTAGCCTTCTGATATTATCAGTTAGATGACGACAGGGAATAAATCCTGTTTGGTCGAGGTGAATTAGTAATTCTATATATTTTTGGAGTCAAATTGAAAGTATTTTAGTAAATATTTTTTGGTCTTGGTTCAATAGAGCTATAGGCCTGTAAGATTCAATTTTTGTCTTCTCCTTTCCTGGTTTAGGTATTACCGTTATAAGGGATTGTGATCAACTTTCCGGGAATCTACCCTCCTCCAGAGCCCCATTGAAAACTTCTGCCAAAATGGGTGCTAGTATTGGGTTCAAAGTTTTATAAAATTCTCCACTAAGCCCATCTGGGCCTGGGGTCTTCCCCGAGGCCAAGTTCTTAACTGATTTTACTTCTTCCACCGATATTTGGCGATTTAAATCTCTGTTTACAGTTTCAGGGAGTGTGGGCAAGTTAATAGTCTCTAAAAAATCTCAGGTCATTTCCCGGGTATATTTTGTTTCTTGATTTGTCCGAATATAAGGTTTGGTAATATTTTTGGAATTGCCAAGCTATTTCTTTAGGGGATTCCCATCTTTTATTTAAGTCTTCATTATCTACAATAAAAGTAACATATCTTTCTGCCTGGGCTTTACGGAGTCGAAATGCTAGTAACTTTGAGGCATTGCCCCCCACCTAATGGTATTTTTGGTTCATAAAATGCAGGTATCCCTCTACCTTTTTATTTTCGAGTTCTTGTAGATTCTCTTTAGCCCTTTCTAATTCTTTTAGAGTTCTCTGGTCCGTGGGATTGACTTTATGTCTGCGTTCTAGGGAGTTTATTTCCATTAACAGTTTATTTTGGGTTAGGAATGCGAGCTTCTTCTGGGCAGAGGCAAAGCTTATTATTTCCCCCTCTAGTGACCACCTTAAGTGAGTCCCACTTTACAGATGTTGCTGTAGCTGGTGACTGATGGATCTCCACAAAGTCCTTCACCTTTTGTGTTAACTGATTTACAAATGGTTTGTTATTTAATAACGAAACATTTAACCTCCACAATGTTTGCTTATCTTTTGGGGGGAAGAGACAGGCATATTGAGACCGGGGAGTGGTCCGACAGGGTAACTGCATGTATCTGGGAGTCCAGCACCCCATGTAGATCAGTTGTATAAGTACAAAAGAGATCTGTACGAGAGTACGACCTTTGTGCATTTGAATAAAATGTGTAGTCCTTCTCTGTAGGGTGCTGGGCCCTCCAGACATCCGTCAGATCCATCTCCCCCCATCAGGGAGTTCAAGGATTTGGAAGCAGCTAGCTTTATCACTGTCTTTTTGGAGGATCTGTCTCTCTGGGGATGGGGGGCAACATTAAAATCGCCTCCTAGTATTAGTTGGCCCTGAGGGAGGAGAGCGATTTTTTGAAAGATCTTTCCGAAGAAATCCCCTTGTTGTGTATTTGGAGCGTAAATATTGACAAAATGTATTACTTTTCCCTGGACTCGAACTGAGGCTCCCACATATCTGCCCTGCAGGTCTCCCTCTGTGGATTCTACTGTTAAGTTCAGGCCTATTCGAATTAATATGGCTACCCCCGCTTTTTTGGATTCGGGATGGGATGCTGCTACCACCTGTCCCACCCACGCCCTTCTTAATTTTAGGTGTTCAGACATGGATAAATGTGTCTCCTGAAGAAAAACCACGTCCTCTCAGAGTCTCCGGAGTTCATGTAGTAACCTCGTTCTTCTGATCGGAGAATTGATCCCCTTAACGTTATAGGTACAAATTTTTAGGGATGCCATTATTGTAACTGAAGTCTAAGGGTTTATAACTATCTGACCTGCCTAACCATCATTGCACATCTGTAATAATATTTTGATAGCATATTATCTTCTTCTGAGGTGCATACATCTCCTTCTGCATTGGACTTACCCCTTTACAGCTGTCTTTAGAGGCTAACAAAGTAAACATAACTTTCACCTTTCCCCCACCTTTTTCAAAGAGAGGAAAAGAGGAAGAAGCAACAAGTAAAAGGAAAAAGAGAAACAGCTGAAAGAACCCCCCTAAACTGGGGGCTACCATTACATTAACTTTTGTCTTAACCAATATTAACCAGTAGTAAACAATAATATTGTCAAAATTTAAAATACAATCTTTCCGTTGCTCAAACACTGATAGAGAGTGAGAAGTCCTCCCTCTCATCAGTGGCTCGAGTCTTCTAACTTCCTAGGTGTATTCCCAGGGATCCGCCAACCCTGTGAGTGGGGGGAGCCTGGGTCCGCAAGTGGTTAGTAGTGTGTTAAACACTACTCGTCTCTAACCTACAGAGTAGGAGCACCGTTGTTTCTGCTCCCTCAATTTATTAATGTCCTCAGAGGATGGGATTCCGCTTACTCCCTTCCCCAAGACCCGTCCAACTTACCCATTATGCTGACATATTTGCATTCCCCCTTTTGCCTTCCCCTTCTTCCTCCCTCCACTCCTGACCTCCCCTTAATTAACCTGATGATCACCCAGGGGGTGGGAGCTCCCCGTTTACGTCGTACTTCAGTTTAGGACGGCTTAGAACTAGCTACTCAAACCAAAAAGGCAACAGATCTGATGGTAATAACCAAACGATAAAATGAATCAGGGATAATTTACATGAATGCAAAGAAGTCTTGGTTGTGGTCTGCTTCCAATAGCGTCAGAGGAGCAGCCCTGGAAGTGAATACCTTCCATTTCCCAGGTCTTATTATATTCATCTCGAACAGGTTGCCCCCCCCCCCCCACTCTTCCTATTCAGCCCATACCTCTCAACTGCTAGGAATTTTGCATAACGCTATAGAAACATAGACTTTGATGGCAGATAAGGACCGCTTGCCCACCTAGTCTGCCCATTTCCCTACCTACAGGATAGGCCGCAGATCCTAGTTAACCAACAGCCTATTTCTTCCTACCCCCCACAAGAACTGCCTTATGTCTGTCCCAAGCATTCTTGAATTCTCCCACAGTTTTAGACCCCACAACCTCCTCAGGAAGGCTGTTCCATGCATCCACTACCCTCTCTGTGAAAAAATACTTCCTCACATTGCCCGAACTGCTCCCCTCTATCTTTAAATTGTGTCCCCTTGTTCTTGCATGTCTCTTTTTCTGAAAGATGCTACCCTCTTGGACTTTGTTGATTCCGCTGAGGTACTTAAAAGTTTCTATCATGTCCCCCCTCTCCCTTCTTTCCTCAACGGTATACATATTAAGCTCCTTTAGTCTCTCCTCGTACGGCTTCTCTTGCAGAGCCTGCACCATTTTAGTTGCCCTCTTCTGGACTGCCTCTATCCTGTCTGTGTCCTTGCGGAGATGGGGTCTCCAGAACTGGACGCAGTGCTCCAGATGATTTTCACACTCAAATTTACCCTTGCTCTGCACAGGTTTACTGATGTTCCTCATAAAGTTAGAGCTAGTTCTGGACACACAAACTATTAAATCATTAAACTAAGCTGATAGAGACATTCATTATCACTAACTATATGAGGCCCACTATCTGTAAACGTATTATTTAAAATAAGAAAGTGCTACACATTCTGGCCCTCTGCTATGATTTTTGAAGGGCAGTGCTATGATTTTTAGTGCTAAGAGGTTGAGAGGTGTGATTCAGCCATTTTAATTTCTCCTGTCAAACCGTCAGAATGCTTCCGACACACCTAGGTTGTTCTCCTGCTTATATCAACATTGCCCCCCAGTCTTGCCCTCCTCTCCCTTCATCCTCCATTACAGCAGCCTTTCTATTTAACCTTAGGTGGTGCTGTAATCAAGGCAATATGCGAGGGTTTTGTCCGTTACTGGAAACAGCACCCATTTTTTGTGTCCCTCCTTCCACCTCATGCAGACTCCAAACATAATTCTATTCAAGTGCCCAAACAAGGGCCATGGGCTTTCAACCTATATAAAAGAAAAAGAAATAGGGAAGCAAGCAACACCAAGCATGTCCTGCAATCCCGATTGTCCCCATGACAGTCACAAAGGTCACCACACAAGTGAGGGGGGAACGCAGTCTTTCTGTTGCCTGTTATAAAACGCAAATAGAATTCAACTTATCTGGCTGAAGGGAGGACCAAGGCCTTCGGATGAAGTGGGTTACCCTGTTGCATATTTAGTCCTTCTCTTCCATGCGGGTTGTGTCAGCGGTATGGCGAGGTCCTGTCCTCTGGTTGCTTGCTGGCTTGACTCGTGGAGCTCTCCGAACGTTGTAGGATTTTAGTGGCGTCTCTCATCAGTTGCTTTGGTAGCACTCCCGGAAATGGTATTTTCTGTGTTTTACCCACGACTTGCCAGACATTTTTGGAGAGAGTTTGTTCTAGAGCACAAAGTCCTAAGTCTGGAAGGGACACTCTCCATTCTTGAAGTAATTGCTTAGACTCCAATAAATTATTAAATGTTTTTGGGCTTGAGTCCAGATGTAACCTCAGCTTGGCCGGGAACAGTAGCTGGTTTCTTCTCTTTGATCTCCTTTATCACCGCATGGACTTTCAGCCTTTCATTTTGGACAGCAGAAGAAAAATCTTGCTTGAAGAAGATGTTGTTATTTTGGAACTTTAAGTCTTTTGTTCTCCAGGCTTCCCTCAACACCATTTCTTTGCTCTGAAAAAGAGCCATCCTCACTATCCAGGAGCGAGGTCTCGCTGCAGGATTTGTGGGTTTTGGTACTAATGAGCGGTGAGCTCTATCCATCGTTGGGTCCAGATCGGAGGGAATTTCCAGCGTCAAGCGTAAGACTTGTTGCACAAAATCTATGGGGGTTGCATATCCATCCTCCTCGCCCTCTGGGATTCCGTGGATTCAGAAGTTATTCCATCGTGAGCGGTTCTCCATGTCTTCCAATCTGGTATGCGTTTCTCTTTCTCTTTGAAGCGAAAACAAGAGCACTCTTTGTTCGGCATCTTGGGAGTCTGTTAGTTCGGCAATCTTGGTTGAATTTTCAACAGTCCGAGCCTCCATATTTCTGACATCTTGCCATAAGTCAGCAAGATTAGACTCAATATTTTGAACTGTAGATAGAATCTTCTGTAGTGTTCGCTCTGTTTTTCTGGGAACTATGGGTTCTTCATCTTCCAGATCGATTGACGACTCTGAGGCTGCACGATCGTGGTGGGCCTGGACGGAAAATCCCCCTGCTTCCTCATCTAACGTTAATTGCTTTAGCTTTGTCTGCGAGGGGTTATTTCTTTGGTCTTTTGGTTTGTTACCTTTAATGGACACCTCTCTGACTTATGGCTGTGCCCGATTAGTTCGTAGAGTCCCTTTGGGGAATGGATTTTGCTTGATTTGTTAGACGGGTCTCAGAGCTCTTACTCTAAGCTCCCATTCACCCGATGACATTACCGGAAGTCCATACATGCGCTCTTTATATTAGGATGCAATGGCTCCCTCTCCAAGACCGGATCAAGCTGCATTCCTGCATCCTAGGAAAGAAAGCCCTCCTTGGTCTTGCACCTCCTTCGCTACAGGCCTTATTCCGACCAGCCCCTGCTGAGCATACCACTAGAAGTGTCGCTAAACATGCACTAGCTATGCCTTTTAGAAAAACAGCCTTGGGAAAGTGAGCCTTTGCGTTAAGGGCTCCCTCCTGGCTCAGTGCACTCCCTTTCTTTGCTAACAGCCACACAAGTCTTAGCCACTTCAAAACCGAACCAAGAAAATTCGTCATGCTCCCTGAGCAGTGCTTCTGCCATCTCTAGTCACCTATGGGCACTAGCTTCCCGAAAGCCTGGCCCGGCCCAGACTGCATGCTCTATTCCGTTGCCTATGCCCCTTCCCCTACTACCTCCGCTATTGTCTCTCCTGTCTCCCAACCCCCCCCACACTATTTACCTCCCTTAACCCTCTAACACAGTGCCCACAGCTAGCTAATCTGCTGGGTCTTGTCTCTCTCCCACCTTTCTTCTGTGGCACACACTAGTTAGACCCAGGCTCATTCCTAGTGCTGCTGCCACTACCTACTCACTACTATTCAGTTCCTGTACCTTTCTGACTTTGCACTTTTCCTCCTCAACACACGAACATAGGAAGAAGCCAGCAGAAGAAGGCCATTTGGTCTACCAAGTCTGCTCATATTGCTATTGTCTCTCCTGTCTCCCAACCCCCCCCACACTATTTACCTCCCTTAACCCTCTAACACAGTGCCCACAGCTAGCTAATCTGCTGGGTCTTGTCTCTCTCCCACCTTTCTTCTGTGGCACACACTAGTTAGACCCAGGCTCATTCCTAGTGCTGCTGCCACTACCTACTCACTACTATTCAGTTCCTGTACCTTTCTGACTTTGCACTTTTCCTCCTCAACACACGAACATAGGAAGAAGCCAGCAGAAGAAGGCCATTTGGTCTACCAAGTCTGCTCATATTGCAGGGTCCACAGCTTGAGCTAATGTCCCTGCCCTCCCTACCCACTCCACCCATCCTCCCTACCCATGATCCTTACCTTCCCCCATGCCTATCCCAGCCTTTCTTAAAGCTGCCCACTGTCTTCAACAAAATTACCTCTTCAGGCAGCGCATTCCAAGTGTCCACCACCCTCTCTGTGAAGAAGTGCTTCCTAACCTCCTTCCTAAACCTCCCACCCTCCAGCTTAAGACTGCGACCCCTCATGTTATGGTTGCCACTCAACTTAAAGAGACTCTCCTTATCAACCTTATTTATCCCTTTCAAGTACCTGAAGGTTCCAATCATGTCCTGCTCTCTCTCCTGTCTTCCAGGGAGTACATGTTTAGTGCCCTCAATCTCTCCTTGTATGCCTTACCCTGCTGACCAGCTATCATCTTTGTAGCCCTCCTCTGGACCTTCTCCAGTGGATTAAATTGCTTTTTGAGGTACGGGCGCCAGTACTGAACTCCATACTCTAAATGCGGCCTTACCAGTGACCTGCACAAGGGCAGTATAACCTCCTCTCTCCTACTACTGATCCCCCTAGATATGCATCCCAGCATCTTGTCTGCCTTTGCCGCTGCTTTCTTGCACTGCTTGGAGTGCTTCAGGTCACTAGTGATCATCACTGCCAGGTCCTTCTCCTCCTCTGATGCAGACACTCGGACTTCACCCAGGTAGTATGCTGTCCCGGGATTCTTGGCTCCAATATGCATAACTTTGCATTTCTTGGAATTGAAGTCAAGCTGCCAGATCCTGGACCACCTACCCAGCTTTTCCAGATCTTCCTGTAGGTCCTGTATCCCTTCAGCTATGTCCACTCTCCCACTGAGCTTGGTGTCATCCGCAAATAGGCACGTTTTGCCTTTAATGCCATCCCCATGGGTGAGATCCCTTATAATCTGGTGTTCTAAATTTTTGTGAACTCTGTAATACTGTTGACATTACTATGAAACTGTGTACTCTATGTATTTAATACTGTTTATTTTGACAATGCCTCACAGCTCCATATGTTCCCACCTGTCTTGTTTCCTCCTTCTTTTTATTGTATAGGATCCTTCATAAAGGAGCTTTTAGCTCAAAGGATGTACTTCTGACTTTTCTAATAAAATAAAAGTGCAAAATCATGCACTTGCAGTGCAAGAACCAGGAGGATTACATGATATGGAGTTTAGGCATAGGACAGATGGTCACCAAACAGGAAAGGGATTTGGGGGTAATCATATCTGATGACCTAAATGTGGCCAAACAATGTGCCAAGGCTGGGGAGAGCCAGTGGGATGCTGGGGTGCATAGGGAGAGGGATCGCCAGCAGAAGGAAGGAGGTGGTGATGCCACTGTACAGATCATTAGTGAGAACTCATTTGTAATACGGTGCCCAGTTCTGGAGGCCGCATCTCCGTAAGGATGTAGACAGGGTGGAGGCAGTTCAAAGAAAGGCAACAAAGATGGTGCAGGGCCTGCACCAAAAGTCATATGAGGAGAGACTGGGAGACCTCAATATGTATACCCTGGAGGAGAGAAGAGACAGGGGAGGTATGATAGAAACCTACAAATATCAAAGGTATAAATAGGGTACTGGAGGGGTAGCATCTTTCAGAAAAGGAGATGCTCAGGAACGAGGGGGCATGACATGAGGTTGGAAGGGGGTAGTGTAAGGAAGTATTTCTTCAGAGAAAGGGTGGTGGAATCATGGAATACATTCCCAGCGGAGGTGGTAGGGGCACGGGACAGGTATAGGGGGAACCCCAGCAATAGGAATGAGGAAGTAAAGCTGGAGATCAAGAAGGGTCTGCGGCTTTTACAGTAGGCAGGGAAAATGAGCAGACTAGATGGGCCTAGTGGTCTTTATCTGCTGTCAGTTTCTATGTTTCTGTTTCTATCCTCAATATGGTACTAAGAGTTCATTAGCTGTCCCAGTCAAGGATCTCACTCTGGTCCCTGGTGCACTAACCTAGGCTTTATTTGACCAAACAGACACTTGCAAACTCAGGTTACTCTCCTATAAGACTCTCTTCCTGGTGGTTATTACAGTACTACCACAGCCCACATCGTTCCTGAACTGCAAACATTGGCAGCTGACAGACTCTATCTGGTTGTTCACCAGGAGTGGCGTATTATTATACTCAGGATGCACCCTAAATTCAATTCAAAAGTAGTGTCTTAATTCACTTCAGATTAGTGCAGTAATCTACTGGTGTTTTTATTCCAAACAGTAAGAATCTGGAAAAACTGCTTCTGCATTCTTTGGATGTTCAAAGGGCTCTCCTCTCAGTTTTTACTATGACAAGCCTTCAGCAGTCAGATAGTTGAATCAGCTGTTCTTTTTATCTGCTCAGCAGACGCTAGAGAAGCCTGTTTCGAAACAGTGTCTCTTCTGGTAGATCTCTTGCAACACTTTCTGTTTTCAGAAGTCTGGCAAGGAAGTATGAGGTAGGATGGTGGGGCATACCACTAGGAGGACTGCGGCCTCAGTGTTCTATTTTCATTCAGTCTAGGCAACCAAGATCTGTAATGCTGATAACCAGAGTAAGACCCATGCATTCATGAAGCATTACAGGTTGGACTTAACTTTCCATAAGAACTCAGGTTTGTTCTGCCAGCTATCAAAGCAGCGGTACAGTTACCACTTGTAACACCGGTGACCCAGGTTCAGTAGCAAGTCAGGATTGTTAGTGGCTGACCGAGGGGAGTTAGGCTCAGCATCCCAGGGAACACTCCCTTCCTCTGGGGAAGGTAAGCAAAGTGTCTCACTGCAATACTGCCTCCTGGGTGACCACAGAGGGAGGTGAAGTTGGGATCATTCTAGAAAGGAGGAGGATGCAGCTGTCCATGATGCGTGTATGTATGCATGCAGTGCAGGTGCGCATGCTGATGTCCATGTCTGCAGCATCCTCCAAGGGCTGAGGAGAAAACTAAGGGACGACCCCAATGGAGCAGAATGATCTCTTTGTTGCAGTGCTTACAGCTCACTACTACTGACTCAGGCTAATTTCACGGACAACTGGTTGAGAAAAATCTGGAAAGGTTTTGTCCAGCACCAAAGACCCCATCGTTGGGGGGGGTTTAAGTTACAGGGTTTCTTAACAAAAAAAAAAGGAAAGTTTTTTGGTTTTTTTTTTGAAATACAGAAGCACCAATTACAAATCCCCCAGTAGTTGATCCCCAACTGCTCCTTGGATTACAGACTAATCAACAGAAAATGGAGACTGTCACACAGCAAAACCAAAAAGTCTGTGATGCACAGAAAAATTCCCCTGACACTGTTACTGCATGCCCCTACTGAATAAGAGGCTGACTATACAACAAAAACCCCACATAAATGATGAAACCTGACATATAAAACAGCAAAAACTACAAAACAGTCATTAACACTAGTAAGACAGTCTAAACTACTAATAAAGTACAGTTACGTAAGGACTTACCGTAATAGTAGATCTTTGAGAGGATCTCTTGTAGTAGGCCCTCACCAGTAGGGTTACGCTGTCAGGCGCCAGAACCATACAGAAACCTTTCTAGCCAGCAGTGTACCAGAGGGGGCTGCCCATCTCCAACATCAGTCTATCCTATATAATGCAGGTGACCCCCATGCTCTCCTCAGTTCTCCCACTGGAGACTATGAACAGAGTACCCTAAGGGGGAGTGGCCGAGAACTCCGAGGTAACCCTGTAACAAAGAGAAGTGAAAGCAGAAGGCTCGCTCCAATGGAAGGAAAAGAGACACAGGAGAAAAATAAAGGGAAAGCAGGGCCTGCTGCAAGAAATTCTCTCGAAGATCTACTGTTACGGTCAGTTCTTACGTAACAGTACTATCTTACTTCGAGGGTCACTCTTGCATCAGGCCATCACTGGCAGGACTGAATCCCAAGCAGTTCTGGTACCACAGATAGGCAGGCTGGGCAGTAGGCTAAAAAACAACAGCCTAAGAGAGGAGGCCTTGAAGGACAGCTAGACCGAAGCTGACTCGATGCCTAGAGGCAATGTCCAGACTAATGCTTGGTAAAGGTGTGGACAGTACTACAGGTGGCAGCAGTGCAAACGTCAGCAGCTGACACATTATGGAAGCAAGCCACTGAGGCAGTCATACCTCTTGTGGAATGGCCCTTAACCCCTTCAGGAAGTTCCTTGCTGTGCTTCTGGTAACAATAAACAATGCAATTTGCTAACCACTTAGACAAACACAGTTTGGTCACTAGGCACCCCCTTTCCTAGGGGCAAATGAAACAAACAAATGATGGAACTTCTCAGAGTCCTTAGTCCTGTGTGTATAGTACCTCAGAATTCTATGCATTTTTTTAAGTCGTTTAACCAGGAGTAGCACACTAAGCTGAAAGCTTTTTTACAGGTGCAACCTGAGAGCACAGGGAAGTTAAGTGACTTGCTCAGGGTCACACAGTATGCAAGTGGAAGCTGTGGGATTCAAACCAAGGTCTGGTCTGCTGGATGTCACCAGATTTGCAGCTCAGAGCTTTAAACCACTATGCTATACTGCCTCCCTATGCATATCTAAGGTAAGAAGCAATGCCTCCCCTTGACTGGAATGCTCTGGAAAATAAACAGGCAGGTGGACGAATTGATTCAAGGTAAACTCCAACACCACCTTAGGAAGAAACTTAGGATTTATATGCAAAGACACTCTGTTTTTGTGGAAAACTAAATAAGGCTCCTTACAAATGAGGGCCTGAAGTTCTGAAATCCTTCAAGTGGAAGTAATAGCAACTAAAAATAATGTTTTCTATGACAGAAAGCGTAGCTCGCAAGATGTAGCCCATTCAAAGGGAGGTAGCGTAAGCTTTTCCAACACAAAATTAAGGTCTCAAGTTGTGACAGGGTCCCTGATTGGGGGCTTCAAGTGCAAGATGCCCCACAAGAATGTGCAGAACACATTCAGTTGAGCCACTGAGCATCTATCCCCAGGTACATGATACAAGGAGATGACAGATATGTACCTTAATAGAGGAGTACCACAAACCTGAGCCTGAGAGGGACAGAAGATACTACAAAGCCTGATCCACTGGACAGGAGAAGGGATCCAACTGGTGCGATGCAGCCCAAAGAGCAAAGTGCTTCAATTTCATAGAGTAAGTGGCCCTGGTGGAGGGCTTCCTGGCTGATACTGGGACATCTGCTACTCTGGGAGAAGACTCCAAATCTTGCAATAGCTATGTCCTCAGGAGCCATTCAATGGAGATGGAGAGACTTGAGGTCTGGATGGACTGGAGTGCCCTGCTTCTAGCACAGTAAACCTGTGCACAGGGGCAGCAGAGGTTCCACTGCCAGCTACTGCAGCAAGGGGAACCAGATCTGTCGAGGCCAGAAGGGAGCAATGAGAATCATTGTAGCCCCCTCCATCTGGTGTTTGATCAGATCATTGTAGGACCAGGAAGGGTGGGAAGATATACAGAAACCTCCCTGTCCAGGAGAGGGACAGTGCGTCTCTCCAGAAAACTCCAGGCCCTGGATCTAGTGAACAGAAAAGCGGCAGTTTTGTGTTGTGTGGAGATGCAAAAAGGTCCAACTCAGGATGACCCCATCTGTCGAACAGATTTTTGAACATCGAAGTCAGAAGTTCCCATTTGTGAGCTCTTGACCACAAGTGACTTAGGCTGTCTGCCAGGGCGTTTTGGTCGCTGGAGACATGAACGGCCGAGAGTTCCAGGCTGTACTCAATGGCCCAATACCAAACTCTCATCAACTTTCTGCACAGTGGATAGGAATGAGTCCCCCCCGCTTATTTATGTAATAAACTACACACATGTTGTCCATCTGAGCTAAAAGCAGACCCGGGGAGAGCAGAGTCTGGAAGGCTTGTGGGGCATACAGGACTGCTTGCATCTCCTGGACACTGATGTGGAGATCCCTCTCAATCTTGGACCAAGTCCCTTGAGTTTGGTGGATCCCCATGTTGACTCCCTAACCAAGACCGGAGGAGTCTGTTGTAAGGATCTGCAGAGGAGGAGGTATAGAAAAGGGAACTCCCCAAAACAGGTTGCTGGGCTCCAGCCACTACAAAAGCACCTTCTTTACTGGACCCGACACCAGCACTGGTTGATCCAAGGCGTCCATGTGCTGGTCCCACTGGACTCGCAGAATCCACTGAGAGATTCTCATGTGCAGCCTGGCAAAGGGAACCATCATAATAGCTGCAGCTGTGAGGCCCAAAAGCCCTAAGAACTCCTTCACCTGAACATGACAGTTAGAGAAAAGAAGGCGGACCTGATCCATCAGGTGCTCCACTCTGTCAGAAGGTAAGAAGGCCTTGCCCTGAACCGTGTCCAGGACTGCCCCTCTGAAAAGGAGGCACTGGTGGGGGGGGGGTGAAACATTATTTGGGCAGACTGATGGTAATGTTCAAGGCCTGGAACAGGCTGCAGGTATTTGCAAGAGTTTGCAGCAGGCAGTCTCTGGATGGGGCTGCCAAAAGTCAGTCATCCAGGTAGGGAAAGATGTAAATCTCCTGTCACCTCAAGGCAGAGCCCCAAACTGGTAATGCTCTCCCATAAAATGGAAGTGAAGGAAGCACCCGTGGGAGGCAAAAACTTTCATGTGCAGGTAAGCATCCTGCATATCCAAAGAGCAGAGCCAGTCCCCCTGGTGAAGCAGGGACAGCAAACCCTGAAGAGTGACCATCTGGAAATGTTTGTACTCTATGTACAAGTTGAGACTGCTCAGATCTAGGGTGGGTCGAAGATCCCCTATCCTCTTGGGAACCAGGAAAAAGTGGGAGTAGAACCCTCTTCCCTGTTGGGAGTAGGAATGGGATCTATAGCCCTCTTTTGCAGCAAGGCTTGATGTTCTGCCTGTATGAGGGGAACATGACTTGAAGGATATGCGGACAGACCTGGATGCTTTTGTGAAGGCCACTCCAGAAACTCTAGAGTGTGGCTGTGCTCAGTGAGCTGCAGGGTTCAACGTTAACACTGTTTTACTAGCCCAAAACCTAGTGCAAACTGGCCAGAGCTAGTGCAGCTAACCCTCTACTTGTCTGTCTTAACTAGTGCAGATTTTCTATGACTGTTGATTAGACTCTAGTCCTTGTTCTAATCTCTCTCAGTGTTCCAGATGGCCTGGTGTGATTAACACCTCATTAAAAGCTCCAGTTATCTGGCAGTTCAAGAAGGAGATCCCACAGAAGGCTCAATGTGAATCATTATCACTCCACTGTTAGAACGTTCAGCAAGAATTTAGGGTTTGATCAAGGGTAACATAGAAACATAGACTTTGACGGCAGATAAGGACCGCTAGGCCCATCTAGTCTGCCCATTAAAAGGTAAAAGGAGTTAAGTCACTACCTTCCAGGTTTCTGAATGTGTCACTATCTCACAATTTGTCCCATATTATTAACACCAGTACTCCTCCTTTTCCTACATTTTGAGTGTCTGTATCCAACATTTCAGTGACAAAATGCTACAAGGCATACAGGGTCTGCTCTGCAGGTGGTGGGTTTTATCTCAGCCTCATCCATAGCTGCTCCGTTTTCCCCTTCAAAACTCTCAACTCTGCTTTCCCTGGACACCACTGCAGACCATACTCTGAAATGACCATCCACAGACCCATAGCTGTCATTACTAGCAAGTGTAGGGGCCTCTAGCTCTTCTAAATGGACCATGCCAGCCAATGCCATCCATAAAGTCCCACCCTTATCCTACCCAGGATATCCTTTCATCCTAAAAGGAAAGCTTTGGAACATTATGGTACAAAATACCTTAATAAACTACATAATTTAAAAGGTTAAAATAAGCATTCCTGGGGTGCACAGATCATCATATATAGAAACAGGGGTAGTACAGTATCATGCCTGTGTACTTTTTACCCTGGCCCGATGAAAGGAGAATGTTAAAAAAAATGTTATTGTTGGGGCATAGCATGTTAAAATCAACACCTTTAAAAATAAAAATATCATATAGTTTTCTGTTTCCCAAACCCTTTAGGTTTGTGTAACGCTCTCCTCAAAGAAATCCTAGATGCGCTCCTGGCTCATTTCACACTTTTAGGTTTGTGTAACCCCCTCCTCCAGGGAATCCTAGATGTGCTCCTGGCTCACTTGACACTTTATGAAAACTTCCAGAAGTGCCGGGCTCCAGTTGATCACAGGGTGGGGCTGAGTGTGTCTTTCTCTGCCTGACTCTGTTCATTGCCTTATGGGTGGTGGTGAGAGTGTGGTGAGGTACAAGATGATGCCAGTTATTCTGTGTGCAGAGCTAGGTCTGC
Organism: Neoceratodus forsteri; assembly: GCA_016271365.2. Taxonomy (NCBI): domain Eukaryota; kingdom Metazoa; phylum Chordata; order Ceratodontiformes; family Ceratodontidae; genus Neoceratodus; species Neoceratodus forsteri. The sequence continues at coordinate 719,247,137 of CM057455.1, forward strand.
TTGACTGAAAATTTGCTCCTGTGTTATCCTCTTGTTCGGGGGGTGCAGAAAAAGGAAGAGGGAAGGCCATGGTACAAAACAATGGGAGGCACACTGTGAGAGATGGCATTGCAGTGCCATCTTTTTTTCCTGCTGGGACCAGAAGCAATATGGGAGCAAGATAAATGTGCAATAATCAGAGTATTTTCTTAGCTTGCATTTTTTTCTGTATAAGTTATTAAAGTTTATCATTACAATTGGGAACTAGTGCAGCCATCTGCGGGCTAGTGCAATTTTGAATCTCGTCTTGCTGACTAGTGCAAAGAAAAGTTAAGGTTGACCCCTGATGAGCTGCAGTGCCCAGTTGCCTATAGCGACTTCCTTCTACTTGGAGAAATGACCCCCAACTACCGCCTCCTGAAGCCCTGCGGGGGGGGGGTAAGGAGTCAGGAGGTGGGGACAGTCCCTGGCTGGGCTGTGGTCGCACATCTAGCAGCCCAGGAAGGGGCTGGGGTAGGCGCAGGAAGGGCAGCACCTGCTTTGCATTTGCCCTGAGCCTTGGGAGGGGGGCGAGCCTGTCTACAGGAGAAGCGGCAAAAGGGGTCCTGTGACCCGATCTCAGCTGGGTGTGGTACATCAAGTGGACCAACTTCATGGACCAACTGAGGTCTCAAGAGATAATGTCTTGAAGATCTCCCCCAAACAATTTGGGACCCCGAAAGGAATCATCCATAATGCTGGATTAGACATCTAGAGCAAAGCTCAAGACTCCAAGACAGGCATGGCATCTCATGCTAATATCAGAGGTAGTCGCCCAGCCTGAAGCATCCATGGCATTGTAAGCCGTACAGAGGACGTGGGTGCCGAAGTCTGACCCCGTCTTCAAGGAATGAAAGGTTTGCTGCTTTGAAGGGTCATCCGGCATGTCCATGATCACCTCTTTAGTCTGGTCCCACAACAATATTGTACCATATACCGTAGGCCAAGTAGTTAAGGGGCAGATGGCAAGAGTGGCAAATGCAAAGCTATGCTTGCCCACCTGGTCCAGCTGTCATGATTCTCTGTCTGAAGGGAGGGCACTGAGGTGCTTCGGCCTCTTAGTGAGGTCGTGGGCTGCGTTACTAATGACAGAGTCCGTTTTTGGGTGCTCACAAAGCAGGATTTGTCAGCTAGAGCATGTTAAAGTCAGTGAGCCTTGTTAAGAGACCGCTGGAACAGTACGGGGATGGTACTATGCAGCTTTAGTAACATCTTCATAAGACTCAATGAATGGGAGGGACTATCGGGGACGGCGTCATGTTGACAAAGGTAGACTGCCAGGCAGCGACATTCCGAGTCCTGTCCTCAGTCTCCCACCCCATTGTGGCTTGTTTATGCCTCACAATAGCAATAAAATTGGAGCCATCAGGAGGCGATTTGGGGACATTACTGGGCACCTCTTCATCCCCCAGGAGTCTCAACAAAGGAGGAAGATTCCGAGCTAGCACCATCGTCGGTGTCATCATCCCCACTGTCGCCCTGCTGGAGATCGACTGGGCAAGCAGGGGTGCCCACGTCGGTAGGACTCTTGGAGTACAAGGAGCACTCGGGCCTGGGTGGGTCAGGGCTGGAGGTACAGGGTCCCGAGGAGGCCCTTGGGGGTGCATCTGGGATGACCCACCAGGAGAAGGGACCTGCAATTGCATTAAAGTCCACAGTGCTGAGATCAAGCCATGGTAGTTCACAGGTGCAGATGCCGTTCCCCCAGGAACTGGATAGTTACAGACTGGCTGGGGTCCACAGGTGCAGGGTAAGGGTAAGCCGGCGCCAGTCCTCCTGGCATTGGGTAGGGATAGGCCAGCATCGGACCCCCAGGAGTCACGGTCGGATACAAAGGCTGCGGTCCCACAGGGGGTGGAGGCGGTACAGGTGACAGTCCCCATGGTAGTGGCAGTGGGAGGACAGAAGCAGGCCCCACGGGCGTTGGTAGCAGGAGGGCCAACAAAGGCCCTGCTGGCTCAGGAGGCGGATCCACAGGCACCAGTGTAGGAGAGGCTGGAGCTGGAAAGGATGGCCCCACTGGCAAAGGCCGAGGGGAGACTGGGCCCAGAACTATTTGATCTCATTGGTCTAAATAAAATTACACATCACTATAAGGACACAAGATCACATAAATCAAGACTCATTGGAGAGATAAATAATGCTATTAAAAGGAGTCAGTGGTTTACTCAGAGAATTAACACTTGGAATAGACTACCAAGACATATTGTAAAGTGTGGAAGCATGTCAGAATTTAAAAGTAGTTTGGACATTTTTATGGGTGAAAATAAATTCTTATGATCCACCACTAGGAGTAAATAGTAGCAAGTTCATTTATGGACTTTGGTCTTTTGAACTTGACTCTAAACTATGAAACTATGGGCTCTGGAAGTCACCGGCGCCCTGCAGCAACTGCCCCTGCAAAAGAGGAGGAGGATCGATGGAGGCACCAGGAGTTAATACTGGCATCAGGGATGCAGGTTATGGGGTGGCAGATAGAGAACTGGCACCAGCAGCACCAGCCCCGGCAGGAGGAGCTCTGACTGAACCACTTGCTGAGGAGTCCGCAGAAAACAAGAGCTGAAAAAGCAGGGGCTGGGGGGCGAGATATGGAAGACCCTGCCCCAAGGAGCCGCCATCCATGACAGAGATCTAGGCATGCAGCAGGGCCACCGGAAGCCCTGAAGAGGTAAGAGGTACAGGGCTGAAGAGGTCAATCCCCTGAGGGAGGAAGACCCTGATGCAGTCAGTTTAGGAGCCTTGTGCAGAGACCACCAATGGGAAGCACACCTAGGGGTCCATCCCAGTTCATATTTCATGGATCCATTAGGACTTGTTAGTAGTTCACACTGTGTTAGCCGCTGCTTTCGGCATCTAAGTTATTTGCTTGCTATTGTACTGTATAACTCCTGTTATGATGCTGAATCTGCACTGTGTATTGTTGTGTTCAAATGTTGTACTTGTCCTGACCTTCCCCCTTCCCCCCAGGATGCATCTGGAATTGAGCGGTACTCCGCTCAGTACGCCTTCCTGGTGAAACTCTTACATAAATAAATAAATAAATATTCCGATGCTTGTCCTTCCCTAAAGATTTGTCCTTGGATTTGGATGCAGCTGAGTCTGAGGACTGGGCTGGGGAGGCAGAGGAGCTCTGGCCTGCAGCTCCTGTTCCATCAGGGTGACCTTCTGCTGGACGAGATGACTTTCCAGTGTCCTCAGGTGGTGTCTCCTGGTTGCCGGGTTAAACTTCTGGCAGACCTCGCAGGCTCACATGTCGTGGTCTGGGCCTAGGCAGAAAAGACAAACAGAGTGGCCATCCATGTCCGGGATCTGTTTGCCACAGCCACACTTAGTGGAGCGGTCGGAAGAAGAGGATGGTTGAGAAAACAAACGTGAAAAAGAACACAGAAAAATGTTTATGTTGAAACTAAAAAAAACCCAAAAAACAAGAAAGCGCAGAAAATATGTGAAAATAGCATTCGACTGTAGCTGCTGCGGAGTCTGTGGTCCAACGTGCATTGGTCGATAGCAGGAAAGAATGGAGGAGGGCATGGGAGGGTGCCCACCTTATACAGAATAGGCTGATGTCAGCCACTGACTTCGGAGGTGGGCGGAACCCTCTGGTATGCTGCTAACTAGAAAGGTTTCCATGTGGACCTGGCGCCTGACGGCTTAGTCCTACCAGTGATGGCCTGCTGCAAGAGATACCCTCTAAGTAAGATCTAACAAAATGCTGATGTCTGGAGATCGGACCCAGTGACAGAGTTTGGCATGGAGTGCCAATAAACCTTTAGATTAACATTCTGTCCCACAGCCAACTAGAGCAACCAAACCCTGGGAGCACTACGATCCAGATCCCCCAGGACCCAGGCCACTAACAGCATCTTGCAATGCTACAAAGGGCCCCCAAACAGCCTCAAAGTGGTAACAGTTCCCTGACGCTATGTAGGAGAGCTGCTTGTAATTACCAAGCTTATACATATTATCTTCCCACTTGCTGTATGAGGGGACATCTGTTGTTTGCCAATGCTTGAGTAGCAATCTTATGGCCTCTGTAACAGCCGCCATAAACCACATCTGAGAGGCTGCAGAGGGAGTCTCACAATGTTGCAGCCATGGGGGTTTCAATGAGGGTGGAGGCAGATCTCCTGAGATGGTGGACTGACAAAGCTGGGGCACAGTGTGGCACTGGAGGAAGGGTCCAAGGGCTGAGCGGGAGAAGGATCATAAAAAAAAAAAAAAAAAAATAGAATAGAAAATTTAAAAAAAGAATAACTTTGGTTTGGGCCTGACAGTGCTCCAAGGATACTCTCCAAGGATGCATGCTCCTCCTGTAGTCTGTTTTGTGAGGGTTTTCTATACTGCTTTGGACTTGTCCAACGTGTGTGGCACTATTGAGGAGCAAGTAACAAAAAAGATACTGTAAGTATGTTATTTATCAGGGACTCTAGATCTCTGAGTGAATCTCTTCTACACAGCCACATTATCCCTATCCTCCTTCCACCTGTACAAGAGCAGTGTTGCAGTTGGTCTTTTTCAGGTTGATGCTTGGCCTTTTTCCAGCTACAACCTCCTTGGCTGCAAGTAACTAATTGGATTGGTACCTCTGCTCACCATAACTTGTTTTCTCTGTCACTTTCTGTCTGGAATGGAGGCAGAGGGGTGCACCCAGGTCACATACTGTAGGTGGTGCCAGTGGGCATGATGCTGCATGTCGGCCATGCTCCGATGATGTGGGTGGCTCAATACATTGCAAGTTTTCCCAGAGGGTCCTGACATCAGTGCTTTCAATCCAATATATGTGGCCCTATGGACACGAATCTCTAACTGCTACAGTTACTGGTAAGTAACATATCTGTTCCATTCAGGGCTCCTCTGTTTCTGATGAGTATTCACAAGCTAAGGTCATAACCTCCAGCCTGCAGCCTCATGAATATGCCCACAGCAATACAATTATTACGTTATAATTACAATACCAAACAAAATTACTTTGAGCACACATTTTTTTCTGACAGTTATGCAACTGAGATCTGCTGGTGCCAACCTTTTTTTTCTGTGCTTGTGGCCTCCTTCCTTGTATGCAAAACTTCAAGCATTACAGCTTTATACTCTGAAATTTGATTCTGAAGGGTGGTCTTTGTTGCCAATGGGAATTTCTAACTGAACGGTAGAATGAATGTGTGTTACCTTGTCACCAGTATCTCATAGAAAAGATTAGTAACGTAACTTCCTCAGAGGATAATAAGAACTTAGGAAATAATCTCAAGGTTTATATGGGCAAGCACAAAGCCAAAGAATAAGCTACAAAACTGTGAGCGCAGAAAGAAAAAAATACTCATGATAGTAATCTTGTTTCTTCCAAGGGAATCTTACTGTATTCTAACTTATGCAGTATGGTCTTACCACAGGACTGCCCCAGAGCCGAAATGGTGACTAGAACCTATGCAAATGATGGAGTGCTTGACTCGAGCTCGGTTTTCATACCACTGTCCCTGGTAAACAGTTCTAAACCATCAGATTCTTATAAAGCATTCTCCAAAATTAGTCTAATTAAGCACTACTACTATTAACTAATCCTCCTTTTTTTTCAAATAAACATTTTTTGTCCCCGTAAAAATCTCAACTGGCAACACTAAAACTCAAGTCACAGACGCCCAAGAGAAAAAAACATACCCACAGGTTTGCAACACACTAGTACAGCTGGAGTACAGTGACCCCATGTTCATGTTCATAGAAGGGGAGGAAGGGAGGGTACTCAGAATACTTTATTTTTTTATTATTATTTATTTACTACTAGGATTACAAATACCTTTGAACCAAGGGTTCTTTTACAAAGGTTCCATGTCAGCAATGGGTGCAAGCAAAACAGTGGCAAGATACAATACAAAGTCAGGAGGTTAACATAGAAATAAGCAGAGGTAAGATACAATACTGGTCAGGAGGTTAACTTAGTAGCAAAAGACAGTACATGTGTATATACTAGCACAGTAGCAAATAGTCAGTGGCAAATAACAATGCACAATTAACAATATGGGCATATATAGCAAGACATAGACACAAATGAAAACCATCCTAGGGGTGACATAAGTGGAGCAAGGGGTGGGAGATAAGAGGGGAACGGGTGAGGAAAAGGGGAGTAGGCAGTCAAGGATTTGACACTGTCGTAAGTGCAAGAACAGAAAGATAAGTGCTAGGTAGTCTGGGGGTGCAGCAACAAGACATAGGGCAATAGGGAGGGGGTGGAATGGTAGGTGGGAGGTGAGAAGGGGTAGAATGGTAGGTGGGAGTGGGAGAGAGATGGGGAGTAGCAGAGGATGGAGGGGTAGAAAGAAGTGGGGAGGGTAGGAAGCGAGGAGAGAGGAGGAGGGAGAGGTGAAGCAAAGCCGCAAGCCTAGGCAGAGCAGTCACAACTGCTGAGGTCAGTGAGGTGCCGGTGGAGTTTACGTTTGAATGGGCCAAGCTTGTTTTCAGCTGCAATTTCAGGGGGAAGGTTGTTTAGCAGCAGGGGGGCCCTGGTGTGGAAAGCACGTTGAGCCTTTGATGGGACGGCAGAATGAAACGTTAAATGTTGGTTTGATGGAACTGTGTGTAAAATGTGCAGTGACTGTGGGCAACATTAAGGCACGAGTTGCAGGGGGTGTGAGGTTAAGGCAAATTTTCTTAGCCAGTAGGCAGGTCTGGTAGGTAAGTTTACTATTTATTTATTTGTACATCGGTTTACAACCTTTGAGCCAGAGGCTCATTTCCAAAGGTACCTCGTCACATTAAGGACAGACAAAAACAGATTTAGGTTACAGCATAAACACCTACTTACTTAAAGTTACACAGTATGGTTTCATACATTTATTCAATTTAGTAGCAATTACAATGAATACAGCTGAGCACATGCTGGTAATAACAGAGGTAAATATGCAATGGGGGAGAAGTGGGGGGTGAAGTGGAGTGGAGTGCCACCCAGTGGGCGTTGTCAAGTGTGGAGAGATTGAGGCCACATTTAGAGACAGGAGCAGCTGCGAGTGTTAAACAGTTAGCTCCAGCCGGCCGGTGGTGCTGAGGTTGAGCGCCGGGCGCCACCTCACCACGCCAGCAACCGGGTTGGGAAGCGAACTCCGGTTGCGGGGAACAGGAGGAGGATCGGCGTCCCAATGGATGCTCTCCCCTCCAGGGGTGGGATCCTGGGGTGCCGCGAGCACCCGACGCTCCAGGGCCGGCGCAAGCACGGGCACTGGGGCACAGGCGGCTCTACAAGAGCCGGAGAGGGAAGGACGTCTGTCTGGACATCAGTCCTGCGTGCCGACGTCCTCATGGGTAGAGGGACAACAAGGGAAGGAAAAAATGGAAAAACACCCTCTCAACCCTGGATGACGACAGGTCCCCCCGGGATCTCCTACCCATGGGCAAGACTCCAATGTGCAGGCACTCCGAGGGTGGAGAACGAGTGAAGGCAGGAGGGGGCTGGGCACTCTAGGGGCAGAAACCGTGGATGGGATCCACAAGGGGACTGACCAAGTCCGAAGGAGTAGGGTGAGAGGGCAGTAAGGCGGGATAAAAAGAGTAAATAAATAAATAAACAAATAAACAGTTGGCTCCGTAGGGCGGTTTTGAAGTTGGAGATTGTGGGGGCATTGGAGATTTAGATTGAGCCAGTTGGATTGCTTGTAGAGATCACAGGTATGCGTATGGTTCTCTGCGCCAGTGAGAAGTCTACAGCATTCGTTAAGGGCTGTCTTGACCCGTTTTACTGTGGTATCAATGGCAGCCACGTAGAAGACAAGTCCGTAATCAATGATGGGTAGGACTGAGGCAGTTATGGCTGCGTGCATAGCTACTTTGGTAAGACAGTGACGGTGGCGGTGAGAGGACCCCAATTCTTGAAACTGACCGATTCTGGAGATAAGTTAACATGCGAGCTGGAAAGACACTGTGCAATCAAGGGTAATACCAAGGTATTTAAACTCCTGCACTTGCTCAAGTGGCTGTTCAAGTTCATTATGTATGGTGAAGTTTATAGATCTGTATTTGCTGTGAGAGCTATGGAACAGCATGGACTTTGTTTTTTTGTAATTCATCAACAGCTTATGTTGGAGAAGCCAGGTTTAAACTAGGCTGAAGTTCGTCTGTAGCACCTTGGAGAGTGAGACGGGGTCAGTATGGGAGGAAAAGAGGACTGCATCAATGGCATAGAGTATTAAGTTATTATTGCAAACTGCAGGAAGAGTATTGATGAAAAGGATGAAAAGTAGAGGGCCAAGGATGGAACCCTGGGGTACACCAGAGAGGACAGGAAGGGCACTTGAGATAGAGTCAACGATTTTGACTTTTTGGCTCCTTGCCGAGAGGTAGCTTTCAAACCATTTGGCTGCATCATTAGATAGTCCAAGAGAGGAGAGTGAGTGAAGCAGGAGCTGGTGGTTCATGGTGTCAAATGTCTTAGTCAAATCAATGAACACCGCACCCAGTAGGTGGCCAGTGTCAACTGCCTTATGAATATGGCTGGTGAAGTCAAGCAGAGCGGTGGTAGTACTATGGGCTTTTCTAAAGCCATGTTGTTGCGGGCAGAGTAATTTATATTTGTTAAGGTGTTCAGACAACTGGTCAGCTACAATTCGTTCCAACGCCTTGGAGAGTGGTGGGAGGATAGAGACAGGGTGGTAGTTAGAGAGAAGAGATCTATCACCACTTCTGATTTCCAAAGCTGGGGGAATTGTTTATGAGACAGTGAAAGGTTCAGAAGTTTAGTGAGAGGTTGTAGGACAACGTCAAGGGAGGGAGAGAGAGAGAGGAGTTTGAGGTCAAGGGTATCACTGCCGAAACTAGCTTTGCTTAGCACTTTAAGATATCTTTTAGCTTCAGGCATGGATACCCTCGTAAAGTAGAATAGGCAGTAAGATTCTCTTGGAAGAAACAAGATTACTATGGTGAGTAATTGTTTCTTCAAACCCCAGGAAATCTTACTGTATTCTGACTTATGCAGACTACCGAAGCAGTACCTTTGGAGGTGGGCTAGAACCTACCCAGGAAACAGGCTCTGTAGGACTGCTGTGCCAAACCTGGCATCCCCTCAGCCTGGACATCCACACAATAATGCTTGGTGAAGGTATGTACCGTTTTTGAAGTAGCTGCTTTACATATATCAGTTAAGGGGAGATCTCTCGCAGCTGCTAAAGAGGCTGCTGTGCCCCTAATCGAATGGGTCTTGAGGCCTGCAGGTGGCTGCTTACCCACCTTGTTGTAGCAGAACTGAAGGCAAGCCACAACCCATCCAGCAATGGATCTTTTTGTGGCTGGTTTCCCTTCCCCCCCCCCCCATAGGTGGGGAAGAGCCAAGTTCGATCCTGTCTATGAGTCTTTGCAAGGTCAAGATAATAACAATAGCTGTTTTCACATCTAGGCTATGCAGTCTGCGTTCACCTGGAGAAGAGTGATCAGTGAAAAAGACAGGCAGTGTGATGGACTGGTTAAGGTGGAACTCAGATAACACCTTAGATAGGAATTTTCGATTAGTTCTCAGGACAACATTGTCTCTATGGACAGCAATGTAACCAGGCTCCATAGACAAGGCCTGAAGTTCACTGATCCTTCTGGCAGAAGTCATGGCCACTAAGAATACTGTTTTCCAATTCACATACTTGAGGTCTGCCAAAGACATGGGTTCAAAGGGACGCTGCATGAGCTGGGCAATGCAAATGTTGAGGTCCCACATACGGGTTGGTTCCCTATGTGGAGGATGCAAATGCAGCAGTCCCTTAAAAATGTTTCTAAATACTGGGTTAGAGGCTAGGGAAAACCTCTTACCTGCAGACAAATAAGCTGAGACAGCTGCCAGGTACACTCTCAAAGTAGAGGCCTTTAAGCCAAAAGAATGGAGATGTGCTAAATAATCCAGGACTACAGGTAAAGTGGCTTGGTTGTGAGCCAGGCCCTTGCCTTGGCACCAAATGGAGAATCTTTTCCACTTGGAAGAATAAGTCTTTCTAGTGGATGACTTTCTGGAAACCCTGAGTATTTCCATGACCCTTTCTGACAAATGCAAGTCTGCATATTCTAAGTCTTCAAGCACCAGGCCTTGAGCCTGAGGGATTGCAGGTTGGGGTACATGATCCTGCCCTGAGAGGAAGACAGTAGTTTGTGCCTCCTGGGCAAGCGGATTGGTTTGGTTACCGACATTGATAGAATCATGGAATATCAGGGCTGTCTGGCCCAGTCTGGGGTAATGAGAATCATTGTTGCTGGCTGGGCTCTGAGTTTGTTCAGCACTCTTAGCAGCAAGGGGAACGGAGGTAAAGCATAAAGAAACCTCCCTGTCCAATCCGGCAGAAGTGCATCCAGAGGGACTGTGCTCTTGATAGGGGGTCTGCAGCAGAACTGTGGTAGCTGATGATTGCCTGGAGCTGTAAACAAGTCCACTTCTGGAGTGCCCCATCTCCTGAAGACAGCTTCCAGGACCTGCTTGTTCACTGACCACTTGTGGTGGTTCTGGTTGATTCTGCTGCGAGCATCTGCCAGAACATTGCCCTTTCCTTGGAGATGGACAGCTGAGAGAGAAACCTCCAGGGAGTATGTCAAGGTCTAAAGCCTCTGTGCACAGTGGAATTGACCTTGTGCCCCCTTGTTTGTTTATGTAATACATGGTGGTTGTATTGTATGTTCTGACCTAAACCACCTTGCCCTTTACTAGACTGGTGAATGATTGGATACCCAGGAGTACTGCTCTGAGCTCCAGCAAGTTGATGTACAGGAGTGATTCCTGCTTTGTCCATGTGCTGTGTGATCCCCCAGATGTGCCCCCATTCCAGGAGGGATTCATCTGTGGTCAATACCAGTGAGGAGGCTTGCTGCAAGAATGGAATCCCTTGCCTGAGGTTGGCCTTGTCTTGCCACCACTGTAGAGCTTGAAGAAATGTCACTGTGACGGGCAATAGCTTTGACAGAGAATCTTTTTTTGAAGCCAATGAACTCTCAGGTGGAACTGAATGTCCCTCATTTGGAACCTGGCCCCTGATACAGTTGCTGTGGATACTGCCATGTGGCCTAGCAGTTGCAGAAAATGTCTTGCTGGCCTTGGGATGTATAGTTTGAAGGAGCAGGCTACCTGTATCACGTTGTCCACTCTGTCTTGACGAAGGAAAGCCCTTCCCTTTTTTGTGTCCAACTCTGCGCGTATGAATTTGAGTAGCTGAACTGGTTCCAGCACAGACATTTTTTGGTTCACCAGAAACCCCAATGAATGCAGGGTATCCTGCGTGAGTGCCAATGCCTCTCTCATTTGGTGATACGACTGATCTACTAGCAGTCAGTCGTCCAGATAGGGGAACACTGTTACCCCTTGTCTCCTTAGGTGTGCCACGACCACTGCTAGGCATTTTGTGAACACCCTTGGAGCAGAGGTTAGTCCGAAGAGCACTGCCCTGAATTGATAATGGCCTGATGGCAGTCTAAACCCGAGGTACTTTCTGTGTGACCGCCTTATAGGGATGTGAAAGCAGGCATCCTTTAGGTCTAGGGATGTTAGCCAGTCTCCCTGCCTTAGAATTGGTAGAACAGTAGTCAGAGTCACCATCCTGAATTTTGGTTTCGACAAATGTTTGTTTAGGTGTCTGAGATCCAAAATGGGTCACCACTCCCATTTTCTTTATTGTGAGGAAGTATCTTGAGTATAGGCCTTTTTCCCTCTGGTCTGGAGGGACTGGCTCTATAGCCTCTTGCAACAGAAGACTTGACACTTCCTTTTCCAGAAAGATTGTTTCTGATGGGGAGGATGGTTTGAAGGCCCTTGACCTCAGCCTTGGCATGAGCTTGAAGAAGAGTACAAGACCCTGGCCCACTACCTCCAGGGCCCACTTGTCTGTGGTGATATTTTCCCACTCCTGGAGGTAGTGGGCCAGCCTGCCCCCTATTGGTACTGGGGAGGAGACCCGGGCAGGCACCTCATGGTGTCTGCTTGGTCTGTGCCCCTGGCTGGACACTGGGGTTAGTACAGCCACTGCCTCTTCTGCCCCTGCCTCTAAAGTATCCCCTCTGCTGCTGGTACTGGGGAAAAGCGTGAAGCTGGAAGACTAGGTTTGCTGACCAAGGCACCTAGCTTCACCTGAGCTCTTTTCTTCTAGGTTGCTTGAAAGGACAGAGCAAAGACCCTTACCAGAGGAAGGGAAAGATTAAGGCTTCTTTTGGCTAGGTAGATTTACTGTATGTTATTTTTATTTTGTATTCACAGGGATTGTTACTGTTTGTTGCTAACATTTTATTGCTTCATTTTTCTCTGATTCAAATTGTTGTTGCTAGGTATACCTTCTGCTGCATTATTATAGAGTGTGCCTACAGGAGTGTGCTAACAGAATACTGGTGTAATCTTCTGATTCAAATTGTCTTTTGCAAGGTATATAGTACAGTTACGTAAGAACTCACTGTAACAGTAGATCTTCGAGAGAGGCTTTTGCAGTAGGTAATTACAAATAGGACTGAAGCCGGCAGGCGTCAGGACCCCACAGAAAAATTTCTAGCTAGCAGTCTCTGACGGGGGACTGCTCCCACATCAGGTGACCAACGTCATGCAACGTCAGTATAAAGGGGCGTTCCCCCACACCCGCCTTCTAGTTCTTTCCCGCCAAAGGCCCAAAAAAGGCAAGACGAGAGAGAATGGATATTTCCTTTCTGGAAAAGTAGATGAAAAAAGCTAAGGGGATGGGCCGAGGAAAGGTAGTATCTGCTAAGAGCCTCTCTCGAAGATCTACTGTTACGGTAAGTTCTTATGTAACTGGACTATCTTACTTCGAGAGGGTTCTTGCAGTAGGTAATTACAAATAGGACTGAGTCCCAAGCAGTCTGGAACAAGGAGAAGCACACGTGAGGAGGAAAACTATCCAAATTAGACCTTTTGGCTGTGGAGGTCTTAAGAAAGGAGACCTTGCAGAACAGCCAAACCGAAGCCAACTCTACGGCGAGAGGCAATGTCCAAACTGTAATGTTTCGTAAAGGTATGGACAGAAGTCCAAGTGGATGCGCAAATGTCAGCCGCAAACACATTCTTAAAACAAGCTGCAGAGGCAGCTACACCCCTAGTGGAGTGGCCCCTGACTTGACCCAGCAGGGTCTTGTGATACTTGTCATAGCAGACAGTGATACAATGAGCCAACCATTTAGATAGGCATTGCTTGGAGACAGCACTGCCTTCTCTTTTGCGAGCAAAAGAGATAAACAGTTGATCAGTCTTTCTGAGATCCTTCATCCTGGTGGTACAGTATCTCAGAATTCGGTGAACATCCAAAGTATGCAAGAGGTACTCCCCTTGACTGGAGTGTTACGCAAAGCAAGCAGGCAGTTCCACGGATTGATTCTGCGTAGATTCCACTACCACCTTAGGGAGAAACTTAGGGTTGGGACGCAGAGCCACACGTTCTTGTAGAAAATCAAATATGGGATTTTGCACATCAAGGCCTGAAGCTCGGAAATCCGTCAAGCAGAAGTAATGGCCACAAGGAAGAGAGTCTTCCAGGAAAGGAACTTCAGGTCTGCTGAGGCTGCCGGCTCGAAAGGAGGCAGGGTAAGCTTCTCAAGAATGAAATTCAGATCCCAAGGATGGGCAGGAATACGAATAGGGGGTCTCAAGTGGAGAACCCCTCTAAGAAAAGTCTTAGAGACTTCCAACTGCGTGAAAGTTCTGTCCCCAAAATGAACATAATAAGCGGAGAAGGCCGCCATGTGAACCTTTAGAGAAGAATGATTGAGACCCAGATCAAAGAGATGGCGCATGCAGTCCAGAAGCTTCCAGACAGAGCAAGAAAATGGCTCAAAATCTTTGGAAGAGGCTCAAACAGAGAATCTTTTCCATTTCATGGCATAGGTAGATCTAGTGGAGGGCTTTCTGACCTCCACCAGAATCTCAGCCACCAACGGAAAAACCCCGAATCAGGCTTGGGCAACGTCTCCGGGAGCCACGCATGCAAATGAAGGGATCTGAGATCTGGATGGACCAAGGTCCCCTGATCCTGGGTCAGCAAAAGTTGTGACAGAGGAAGAGGAAGAGGAGGTTCCTCTGAATACTGTTGCAGAAGAGAGTACCAGACTTGCCTGGGCCAGAAAGGCGTGATTACGATCATGCGAGCTACTTCTAAGCTGAGTTTGTGTAAGACCCTTGGAATCAATGGAATTGGGGAAGATATAAACAAATCTGCTTTCCAGTCTAGAGGCAGAGGCTCTCCAAAAATGCTAAGCCCTGGAGCGCGGAGCAAGCAGGGCGTGAGGATTTTGCGTTGTGAGGAAGTGTAAACAGGTTACCTGAGGTGTTCCCCAGCGTAGGAAGATATCGTCTGCTACCCCCTGATCCAGTTCCCACTCGTGAGCCGGGGCAGACAACCAACTGAGGTGGTCTGCCATCGTGTTATCGACCCCCTGGACATGAACTGCCATGAGGTGAAGGTTCTGTTGCACTGCCCAATCCCAAACTCGCATCGCCTCCCTGCACAGAGGGTAGAAATGAGTTCCTCCCTGTTTGTTGATGTCTGGGGCTAGGCAAAAGGGGCACTGGAAGTGTCCATCTTTGTGCGGGAGCTGGGCACTGCAGGAATTGCACTTGTTCTTGTGCTCGGATGGAGTAGGGGACGACATACACAGCAGCAGAAGGAACTGACGAAAAATTAGAATAACATTTGAGGAATTTAATGGTAAAAATACCGACGATAGACTGACGAAGCAGTGAACTTAACCGCGAGGCGCTAACACGAGCTAACAGCGGGAAAGAACTGGAAGGCGGGCGTGGGGGACCGCCCGTTTATACTGACGTCACATGATGTCGGTCACCTGACGTGGGGTTGATCCCCCGCCAGAGACTGCTAGCTAGACATTTTTCCATGGGGTCGTGACTACTGCCAGCTTCAGTCCTATTTGTAATTACCTACTGCAAGAGCCCTCTCGAAGTAAGATCTTCTGTTACTGCTTTATTTTTCTCAGTAGCAAAGTGTTTCTTACAGGGTATATCTTTTATGAAATTATTACAGGTGGTGCTTTACAGGTTTTAGTTTTAGCTATCATTAGGATAAGCTTTCAGGGCTACTGCATTTGTTGCTGGGTGATTGTTTCTGCTCTTACCTCCTTGTTTCTTTCGTCTGTGGTTCTTCTTTTTCAGTAGGGGAAGGGCCCAGCCACCCACCCCCATCCCCAACCACTCCACACTTCACTCCTTTATAGGATAGCACAGTCATGACATTTCCTGTGGCAAAGCAGGAAGGGGCGGATCAGTGGGGTATCCTCAAGGTGACCTCATTTACAGGGGCACTAGTAATTTAACTTGTTATGACAAGTTATACAAAAACAGACAAAACACAAAATCAAACTTTTGCTTTCATTTTCTTCCTTCTAATTACTCTGACCAGGTTATAAACCCAGCAACTTATCTGGAATGGATATCATTAACTGCAGGTACTGCGGAACACTTTTCAGAAGGGCAGTTTTACAGGATTTAGGACATTGTCCTACATGCTAGGCCATTGGAGATCTAAGGGCTCAGCTCCAGGCAGCATGGGCAGAGATTGTGTGCCTGAAATTACATATTCAAGAGAAAATATATTATAAGAACCACCTGCCATTTCCCCAACATCCAACAGAAGCACCTTGACCACAGAGGGTAGTTGGTTAAGGAGGTTGGCAGGTGGTTAGGAGGGACAAATTGGGTGTCCCATCACTCAGTGCTCTCCAACATATTACCTATACAAACCATATAAAAACTACAAACAGGTATCTGCCTCTATCTCTGAAATCAAACAAAGGGGCAGAGGACACTGCAGCACAGGAGCTAGCACAACAAACTCGCCCAAAACAGGAATCACAACAAAAACAGTAAAAAGCAAGTCCCAAAAACTTCTGATCATAGGAGACTCCATGATTCGGGGAGTTGATACATATCTATAGCCAGGGGTAATGGTCAGATGTCTCCCAGGTACATCAGCATGGAGAGACACTGACCGCATTGCTAAAATTGTTCAGGAAGCAGGAGAAAACATTGACGTCCTGGTACACATAGGGACGAACATCTCGCCAGCCGATCAGTTATGGAGACCAAGGAACACCTGACCAGGTTTACCGTGTGATTGCATGGATCCAGGGGGCCTGGTACTTGCCTATAATAAGGCGGTAGTAGGCACCCTGGATTCCACTGCTCCTGTTCGTGTTCGTCCTCTCACTCTTCGCCCCAGGTCTCTTTGGTTTGATGAGACTCTGAGGGAGCCGAGGAGAGTTGGACGAAGGCTAGAGAGGTGCTGGTGGAGGTCGGGCCTGGATTGTGACAAACTTAGTTTGATGGACCATTATGTGATCTATCAATCAGCAATCTCTTGTAAGAAGGCAGAATTCCTGTCCAGAGAGATTGCTGCTGCACAGAATCGACCAGCTCAGCTTTTCCGGACTGTGGACAGATTGTGCAGTCCAATCTGTCTTCAGCCTGGAAGTGCTTTTTCTCAAGAACGTTGTGAGGAGTTTGCTCAATTCTTTTCAGATAAGGTTGCCACAATCAGGTCTGATATTCGCTCGACCCTCCCTAATGGGAGCTGTGATGGTCGGCAGGAGAAGTCGGACACCCATTTTGTATGGTCTGACTTCAGACTTCCCACAATCAATGACATTGTGATGGACATCCAGTCATTGCGTCCGACAACCTGTAGTTTGGACCCAGGCCCTACACGTCTCCTAGTTGGCTATGTGGATAAACTTGGCCCAGTCCTTGCTGAGATAGTCTGGAGGTCCTAGGAGAGGGAATTTTTCCTAATCCCCCGAAGGAAGCTGTGGTTCAGTCCCTTCTTAAGAAGCCCTCCTTGGACCCAGATTGTCTGACTAACTACAAGCCTGTCTCTAACCTGCCCTTTGTGGGGAAGGTTATTGAGAAGGTGGTCGCGTCGCAGCTGGATGATCATTTGACCAGCCACAATGTCTATGATTCTCTCCATTCTGGATTTAGGAAGAGACATAGTACCGAGACAGCTCTTGTCCAGGTACTAAATGACATCCTAATAGCGAAAGATCGAAGGACCTGTTCTATCTTGATCCTTCTTGATCTCTCTGCAGCATTTGACACCGTGGACCATGATGTGCTATTGGAGCGCCTACGGCTTATCTGTGGGCTGTCTGGTACAGTCCTCAGTTGGTTTCGATCTTTCCTCGAGGGTAGGACTCAGAAGGTGGTGTCTGGGATTTTTTCCTCAACATCATTCTCCCTATCCTGCGGGGTGCCACAGGGCTCCATTTTGGCACCCATGTTGTTTGCGGTGTACATGCTGCCGTTGGGAGCAATTATTTGGCATTACGGCTTGGGTTTTCACTGCTATGCAGATGATACTCAGCTGTACATGTCCTTCGTGCCCGGCCAAGATGCTGCCATTTTGGTCTTTAACAACTGTCTCGCCGAAATCCAGGACTGGATGAATGTGAGTTGGCTGCGGTTGAATCCTGAGAAAACTGAGGTGTTGGTTGTGGACCCAGGTCGCCGGGAGGCAGTTTTGTTGGCGGGATCACCCTCAGGTTTGAGGCTTGGGGGTGTTCAGCTAACTACCTCAGACCAGGTGCGGAACCTGGGTATTGTGTTTGATGACTGTTTGACACTTAAATCTCAGGTGTTGGCAGTTGTCAAAGCCTCCTTTTACAATCTGAGGAATATCACCTGGGTGAAGCATCTGGTTCCTTCCGACGATCTTCCAACATTGATCCACGACTTCGTTACCTCCCGCCTCGACTACTGCAACTCCCTTTACCTTGGATTACCAGGGGTTGATATCCGCTGCTTGCAGCTAGTGCAGAATGCGGCAGCCAGGCTACTGACTGGTTCTTCTAGGATCAGCAGGTCTGTAACCGATGAGAAGTGGTTACATAAACAATAAAATACACTAAAAAACTAAACTAATAATAGTCAAAAAACAAGGCTCTTTAATCAGAGAACCCCGATAACTAAAACAACTAACCCGGTTCCCCCACGGTTATGCCGAACTACGACGAACTGGAAACTAAATGTAATTCAAGCAATAAACAATATTTACAGTAACAATGAGTACAGGCAATAAAAGAAACAGAAAATACTTAAATTAATTAAGGTTTTGTTCTTTCACGCGAAAGAGTAAGAAGACCACTCTGAGCGGAGAGAAAAATCTGAAGAGGTTAGAATACTACAGTTGGTAGAGGCAGTATTTGAAAGATGCTCACGTGCAAAGAATTCTGCTCATTTGCATGCATTCCATCTTTCTGGGCAGTCCAACCCTCTAGGCTTACTGCATAAAGTTATGAATATCCTGAGCATTACTTGGGTTAGAAGTTTGACGTCTGTGCAGAATATTTAAACTAGCAAATGGGAAGAGGGGTGCAGCATCCCATATGTCAAATGGGAAGAACACCCCTCCCCCCTCAGCTAGTGGTCAAACAGGAGTTCAGCATGTTTGTAGTTCATTTGCATCACCAGGTAAGAAAAAGGTCCAGCTCCCCATACGACGATCAGGGGAAATGCCAGACCTCGCCTAACAACTAACACACCGAAATCTGGCCAATGGAAAATCATGTACACAAATGCTCGCAGTTTGGGAAACAAGATCCCAGACCTGCAGAAAACAATGACGGAGGCTAAACTGGGCATAGTAGCAATTAGCGAGACGTGGTTTACCAGTAACCACACTTGGGAGACTTCAGTACCTGGCTATGTATTGTCCAGAAGAGACCGAGGTGCAAAAATGGGGGTGGGGGTTGAAGTGGCCCTGTATGTCAATGAAAGTATCAAAGCTACAGAAATTCAGAATACACATAAGGAGCCAGAAGAACTGTGGGTCACCCTGGAAACAGGAAATGGGACAGCCATACGAACTAGGGTTGTCTACAGGCCCCCCAGACCAGGGGAAGGACACAGACACATTACTGTTAGAAGATATACAAAACATGACAGCTAAAGGGGAGGTTCTGATAATGGGAGACTTCAACATGCCGGATACAGATTGGTCAATACCAGCAGGAACATCTGCCAGAACTAGACACATGGTGGATTTCTTGCAGGGAGAGGGCCTCAAACAACTGGTACAACAACCCACAAGAGACAGGGCTATCCTAGATCTAGTACTGACTAACAGGGACAGGATCACAGATCTCCAGGTAGAAGGTCACCTGGGGGCCAGTGACCATCATATTGTATGGTTCAATTTGGCCACTAGAACTAAATCATCCCATTCCAAGGCAAAAATATGGTACTTCAGAGGAGCTGACTTTGATAAGATGGCCAACAGAGTTAAGCTAGCCCCTGGTGAAAAGAAATACAGGCGAGGGGGTACAGGCAAAGTGGGCAAAAATTAAGGATGCAATACTTGAAGCAACATCCCACTGTGTTAGAGAGAAAAGGAAGTGCAAAAGAAGAAGGAAACCACTTTGGTTCTCAAAAACAGTAGCAGAAAAGGTCAGAGCCAAAAGGCTGGCCTTCAGGAAATATAAGGGAACGCAGCAGGATGAAGATAGGGAGGCATACCAAACTTCCCAAAGGGAAGCAGGGAAGGCAGTAGGGCAGGCAATGGCCAAAACCGGGGAAACACTAGCATAAACAGTAAAAGAAGGTGACAAGACTTTCTATAGATACATCAGTGAAAGGAGAAAGCCCAGAGGGGGTATTGCTAAGATCAAAAAAGATAAGGGGGCGTGTGAGGAGGAGGACCATGTAAAAGCATCTATCCGAAATAGATACTTCTGCTAAGTATTTACTGAGGAAAAGGTAGAGCAGGGCCCACAGCTCAGCACCATGGACACGGGGGGAGGAATGTGTGCACTAGTCCCTTCACAAAAGAAAGCATCCTACAAAAGCGCAATAAGCTCAGGGTGGACAAGGCAATGGGACCTGATGGCATACATCCCGGGGTACTAAAGGAGCTAAGGGTGGAACTAGCAGAGTCATTATCAGTACTGTTTAGTGAGTCTCTGAACACAGGATATATTCCAGAAGACTGGAGAAAGGCTCATGTGATCCCGCTCCACAAGAGTGGTAGCAGGGAGGAGGCGGGGAACTACAGACCAGTCAATCTTACCTCAGTAGTGGGCAAGATTATGGAGGCACTCCTTAAGGAAAGGATAGTGCAACACTTGGAATCCATCGGAGCACAGGATCCAAGACAGAATGGGTTTACAAAAGGAAGGTCCTGTCAAACTAATCTCATAGATTTCTTTGACTGGGTAACCAGAGTGGTGGACCAAGGGGGAGCAGTTGATGTCGCCTACCTTGACTTCAGCAAAGCTTTCAATACTGTTCCACATAAAAGATTGATTAATAAGCTGGTTAGGCTCAGGGTGGGTCAGAAGTTGGTCAACTGGGTGGCAAACTGGTTGAAGGGCAGAAAACAGAGAGTGGTGGTAAACAGTATACAGTCAGAAGAGATGCAAGTCACAAGTGGGTACCTCAGGGATCAGTTCTGGGGCCAGTCCTCTTCAATATCTTCATTAGTGACATTGCAGATGGACTGGAGGGTAAGGTTTGTCTGTTTGCAGATGACACCAAGATCTGTAACAGAGTAGATGATCCAGATGGGGTGGGCAGAATGAGAAGAGATCTGGATAAACTAGCAAAATGGTCAGAAGAGTGACAACTGGGTTTTAATGCAAAGAAGTGCAAGATAATGCACATAGGGAACAGAAACCTTAAGCCACCTATAGGCTGGGAGGGAAGTTGCTGGCAGTCACAAGGGAAGAAAGAGACTTGGGCATCATCATCACCGATGACCTGAAATCATCCAAGCAGACCACTAAAGCAGTAGGCAAGGCTAGGGGGATGTTGGGGTGTATTAGCAGGGGTATCACAAGTCAGAAGAGGGAGGTGGTAATCCCTCTTTACAGGACACTGGTTAGGCCCCATCTGGAGTACTGCATGCAGTACTGGAGGCCACACCTTCACAAGGACATTAACCAAATTGAGGCAGTCCAGAGAAGGGCAACCAAAATGGTGTCTAGACTGCATCAGAAAACATATGAGGACAGATTAACGGAGCTCAGTATGTACACCCTAGAGCAAAGGAGGGAGAGAGATGATATGATCAAAACATTCAAACACTTTAAGGTCATTAACAAGGTGAAAGAGTTTAACATGTTTCAATATAAGAAAAATAGCAGGATAAGAGGACACAGCATGAGATTAGAGGGAGGCCGATTAAGGGGTAATGTGAGGAGGTTCTTTTTCACAGAAAGGGTGGTGGATGCATGGAACGGCCTACCTCAGGAAGTGGTGGCTATAAATACAGTGCAGGGTTTCCAGGCATAAGGGAGCAATACAGAGGAGTATGATAGATAGGCCATTGGCAGAGCAAAGGCCAATGGCACATTTATAAAGTAGAAAAAGAAATGGGCAGACTGGATGGGCCTTGCGGCCCTTATCTGCCGTCAGCTTCTATGTTTCTATGTAAATGCCTATAATGAGCTCTGCCTCTGCCACCTCTGGTCTGGCGCTTCTGGGGGGTAGATGCTCTTTCTTTAGCTGCAGCACTCTTTTAGGCCAACTTATAGTCATCCATTTTCTTCATATATGCCTCTGTTTGTTCACCAAACAGAGACATAGGGTGACAAGGGAAGTCCATAGCTTTTGTTTGTTATCCTGGGTCAGGCTGGTAGTTCTGAGCCAGGCAAACCTCCTTAGGGACACTGATTCTGCCATCTGTCTGGATGCAGTATCATTTGAGTCCACTGCCATTCTGAACTGCATTTTTGCAGCTTCAATCTCTCTCTTTTCAGCCTCCTCTAGGTCAGCTGCCATGGGAGATGGAACTGATTTAGTTATTTCCATAACTGTGGACCAAAGGTTCTTCTGGTACCTGCCCACATATGACACGAAGGTAGCTTGCCTAATAGCCAGGGAAGATGCCAGGTACACTTTTTTGGCAATGGAGTCCACCCTCCTAGAATCTTTGTCCAGAGGGTGAGAGGCCAGGGGGATGCCAGCTTTGTCACAAGCTGAAGCGTGCACTACCCCCTCATGACTAGGGTGCCCAAAAAGAAACTCAGCACCACTTTTGGCAACCCAGTATTTCTTGTCTGCCTTTTTTTCTGTAGGGGGCACAAAAGTGGGTGTCTGCAAGACTTTAAGTGTCTATTTCTTGAGGGATTTATGGAGAGGCAGCAATAACCTCTTAGATGCTGGCACATCCATCATTTCCCTGTAATCTTCTTCCTCCTCATCGTCTGTGGATTCCTGGGCAGGGAGGTCAAGGGTCTGAGCTATTTGCTTCATAAAAGAAAAATATGAAGTGAAATCCTCAGTTCCCTTATCAGGGGAATCTGGTCTATGAGGGTCTGGGGATCTCTGGATCAATTGGTCCCCCAAAGTCCTCTTCATCATCTTCCTCTTCTTCTGCAAAGTGTTCCCCACTAAGGTCTGTTAAAACGGGGGCCTGGGTTAACCCAGGGGAATGAAGTTATCGGTTGCAGCTGCTTTCCAACTGGAACCGGGGCCTGCAGAGACTGTAAAATATGAATCGTGTTAGCGATATCTCCTGTAGAAGGAGCTGCTGGTTTCTTCGGTTGCTGTTCCTGATGCTTCTCTTTACATTTTTTCTTTCCCACAATGGCCGGTTCGTAGCCATGTCTGTGGTTCTTTTCTTAGTAGAAGAGCTATCGCCCCTTTCAGAGGGCAGCTCCTTCGGTTCGTTCTGAGGAGGAACCGATTTTTCAACGGCTGGGTCAGCAGCCTTTTCAGACGTTTTTTTCCTGCAGTCTCTTCAATCGTCTCTCGACTGTGGACTGAGGAAATTGTCAGCATATCTAAATCTGTATTGAGGTATTCAAACCCCAGACAGAAGACACAGACTAAATGTGGATCTGCCTTAGCAAAAGGTTCCCCACACTCAGTACAGTGCTGGAAACCTGTAGGTCCCGTTTTCTTCTTGGCTTTCTGTGACATATCCCAGAAGAAAACAACTAAATAATTCACCCTAAATTTAAACCTATACAACTTTTTTTTTTTTTGTCGGTTACGCTAACTGCTGGAAACCAGGAGTTACCCCGGTTAAAAGTCATTCAAAAAAAACAACTATACCCAAGTCAGTAAAATACAATTTAATTCATGTAACAAAATAAAGAAAAGTATGAGGGGAAAAACTAAAGGAGATCCCGGTTACCTCTCGGTTAACAACTGAAAGGAAAAAACAGTTACTTTCCCCTGAAAACCAAGGACAGTGCTCTAAATACCAAATAAAACAACTTTTTACTAGGTAAACTGAGAAAATAAAGAATTTCAAGCGATGAAAGTAGAGCTCTCCGGAGAAGTCTTACTGAGGCAAGCGGAGTAAAGAATCTGATGGTTTACAACTGTTTACCAGAGACAGTGGCTTAAAAAACGAGCTTGAACCTAGCATTCCATCATTTTTTTGCATAGGTTCTATTAACCATTTCAGCTCCAGGGCACTCATATGGGTGAGACCATACTGCATAAGTCAGAATACAGTAAGATTTCCTGGGGTTTGAAAAGAACATGTCCATTCAGTTTTAACAAAATTATTTCCAGGCCTCTCAGCTACATATATCGTTGTTGTTTTCTTTTTTTTTTTTTTAAATCAGTATTTCTTCGTCCTTGGTCTTTATGACCACCCCCATCTGGACTGGTTCCCCCCACCCCAGTCACCCAACTTCTCTGGGGCTTACCTGTTTCTGTAGTGTCCTCTTCCACAGGACATACCAGAGAGGCTTAGTCACTCGTGCAGGACCTGCGAAGGACCAGGCTGTCAAAGCACTGTGGTCAGTGTATTTTTCCTCCACGTTCATCCTTAGAGCCCCCACCTGCATGCAAAGACATCACTCTGCCTTCATGGAGACACCACTGATGTCTAGGCATGCGTTCCCCCGTCCCTTTTTGTGGTCCTACAGTGCTACCAACCAGATTCCTCAAGGTGGCAATTGACCCACAGCACATGCATTCCCCCCTCCCCAAGGCAGGAGAGCTGTCCCTGAGATGGCCAATCCTGCCTCTCTTCCCTGACCAGCCCCGAGTGACCTGCTTCAGTTTCCGAACCTGGGCAGCCAGTGTGGCAGGCAGTGAGAGAGCCAGTGCTTCAACCAGTCACACCACTGGGCCTGCATGGTTTCACATCTTTACTGTATAGGGCCTTACAAAAAAAAGAAAGCACCGTGACTGCATATGCAGGTCTGAAAGAACTGCACAGATTAGCTACCCAAGGGTAAAAGAGCAATTAAAATGGGGTTCTGGTTTAGCTCCTCTGTTATCTTTAGGACTCATTAAAAATAGGGATAGTGCCAAAGGACTAGAAAAAAGCTAGTATTGTCCCCCTATTAATTATTTCAAAAGTTTTACCAGGAAAACATACTGAGCTGCTAACAGCTTGTCTCCAGATGCATCCTGTGGGTGAAGTGAGCTGAACAGTACAATAAGGTGCTGAGACAAAAATACATACTGTAAACATCTGCAGCAGTAAACTTAATGCAAATAAAATGAGGTGCAAATGCACAAAACACTGCAGGTGAACAAGCTATATACTGAACAGGGAGCGTACAGAACAACAAGGTACCTAAGATTGAAAGATTAGGTAGAAAAAAAATCACCCATCTCCCTTCAGTAAAACCCTGGTCTCCATGGGTTGGTTCCTCTATAAGTGTGAAAGCTAGTACACTGAATCTTGAGACCATCTGAAATAATTCCTGGTTACATGAAAGACACTTTCTCTAAACTATATACTTGGAACATTACTTATGTTTAGTTATGTAATGTCACCAGGAAAGCTCTGCATAAGATGGTTTTGTAAACTTCCTTTCCTGGCCCCCCCCACATACACACTCATATAGTGGCTACGCTGAGACCACGTCTGTTGAGACAGTTAATGGAGGCACCGATACCCCGAAGATGTGTGATTTAATCTGGTTGTGAATTCATGACAAACTTAACAGCAACAGCAATCACCAGGGGGACGCTTCGGAGTGGCAAGATGGCAATAGCAAACTAGAACAGTTCTTTTATCTTACAACTATAAAGTGCTAAATACCTGGGAATTTGAGCATAGTGGTCTGTAAAAAGCTAACAGGGACCTGTCGGAAGCCCTTCAGCACACGATGGGGCCAAAGAAAGACAGTAAGAGAGCAACGCATAGCTTGG
Source organism: Neoceratodus forsteri (assembly GCA_016271365.2). Classification (NCBI taxonomy): domain Eukaryota; kingdom Metazoa; phylum Chordata; order Ceratodontiformes; family Ceratodontidae; genus Neoceratodus; species Neoceratodus forsteri. The sequence goes on from CM057455.1 coordinate 719,272,218, forward strand.
ATCCATTTCTATCCTTGGAGAGTTCTAATTCGGGATCTGGGCCCACACTGATCAATGAAACGCCAACGCCTGAGCTCCCGACCATGCAAATAATGGCCATCCTAACTAAAATCCAGGCGAATGGTGAGGAGACCAATAAGAGACTGGCGGCGGCGGAGTCCAAACTTTCAAACACCGATCATCTAATACAGGATAACACTGAGGCTATAAAATCACTGCAACACTTGCAAAGTAGGCAGGAGGAATGTAATGTGGCCTATGTCTGGGATTTATCTTTTTTAAAGTCCAAGGTGGAAAACCTAGAGAACGCACACAGGCAGGAGAATGTTTGGATCGTGGGTTTTCCACCTCGGTATGCTGAAGCCACGGAGATTCTTCCAGCGATCACCCAATTGATTTTTGAAGCCCTGCAGCTCTTGCCTAAGGACTCTGGAGTTAAAATACTAAAATCATTTGCGATTCCACAGCGATCTAGGCCACAAGGAGACCAGCAACACAGACCGATTACGGTGACTGCCACACTGTTGGTGCCAGAAGCACAGATCTCGCTTAGGCAGGCGGATAGATTGAGAGATCGTTTGGGAAGGCAGCTGCTTAAGGTTTTTCCCTGACCTATCGGCTCAAACGCAGGCCAGAAAAAAAGAGTTGCAGGTGAAAAAAAAAAGACCTTCCTGGACAGGGAATTGATGCTCATCTTAACTACCCAGCATGACTGCAGATCAGGCATAAGTCAAAGTCCCATGTCTTTCTGGACCCCGTTGCAGCAGCTCAGTTCTCTGAGAAACGTTTGGTAAAGTTAAACCCACCGGACTCCATGTCAGATGAAGAGGGGTGAAGTACTGATTTTTTCTGCTGGATTAATTTGTGCTTAGCTAGGGACTGAGGCCATGTTGCCTGGAAACTTCTGGACTTTAATGATCACTTACTTGTTCCTCGTATATTCCTGAGGTTGCTCTCTATAGTCTAAGTTGTTTTCAGGTTGTACGTTTAACATTGTGCTTGCAATTTTTCTACCAGCAGATGCTGTTACCTATTCAGATATTGACCTTGGTGGTTAATTATGCCTTACTGCTGCTCCATTTGATTGCTCTGTTATTATTATAACCTGTAATGATTAGCATTGTATGTGTTAATTAATGATGATTACATTCACCACTCAGTTTGTGAACATAAACTAATTCCTGATTTTCTATCCTGCACCCATAGGGCGGGTTGCCTTGCTCTGCCTAGACTATGAGTCCCTCAGGCAACTTAGCTTGAGCCCAGGCTATCGTGTTTCTACCCTGTCTTCTAGTGTTTTAGTCACTTCAGCCCACCACAATTCTTTAGTTCTACGAGAGGACTGGTATCCTGGCTACATAGATGTTTAAGCTTTATTTTGGGGTGAGAGTGATATTGCTCTACAGGGTAATTAGTTCATACTTAACTCCTTTTGTTAAATATTTGATAGCCTCTCATTGTGCATGGACTTTCAGTTCTATAAAGTAATACAGCCTTACTGCATTGTGCCTGTATGTACACTGTGGGGGTCTGCGTACCTCTTCTTTTCTTTTATGCTTATAACAGTTTGTGCTGTTTGATCATAACATTTTTTTATAAATATGAAGTTTGAAAAAAAAAAAAGAAAAGCAATCACCAGCGCAAACAGATGCTGGAACAAATGTGCTCTAGACCTGGTTGCCTTAATCATTTAGAGACTGTGCACCAGTTTTTTTTTTTTCGACCATGCCATGTGGCAGCACTTTCCCTCAGCCAGTTTCCTAAGCTCGTTCCTGAACTTGGGTCCCTGGCATGGAAGCAAGATCACTACCACTTGGGCCATCCAGAAGCCATTTTCAAAGTTTTGGGTCATATAGAAGCAAAACAAACAATGGTATGGATTTTATTATAAAAATGTGCTTCTCAAGTGGTCTAAGCATGTTAAAAAAAAAACTAATTTCACCTTATTAACCCCCAAATCTTCCCATGCTTTCATAAGACATGGGGAAAAATGAATACAAAACACACAGTAAAACAACAAAAGAGGCTCAGGTGATAGGGCTAAGGTGGGCATGAGCACAGAGACACAAACCTCCATTTTGAAACTGCTCCATAATATATGTTTGTGACATAGCAAACATGTATAATGGTCAGTCTACACGAGCTGCTCAGCTGTGTTTTAAAGTGGGCAGGAGAGCAGCTGCCATGCTGACAAATTCCTATCAAACACAGCTGAGTGAGCCACGGTTCTCTCCTGCGCATCAGTTCATCTCTCATAAATCATATAAAAAAACATTTTACCTTGTGAGTGATGAATTTCTGCGAAGGCATTTTCCTGTTATGCTGCCAGATTCTTACCTGGTTGCACAGTGAGAAAAACATACTTTTGAATCTGCAAATCGGCTTCTATTTCTGTTTTTGGGTTGATATCGGGGTGCTCTCAGTAAATTATATAGAACAATGGATGGGGCTAGTGTGAAACTCAGTTTTTTACACCCCTCGGTACTACTTTAATAAATCACTCAAGTTTAGCTCTCGAGGTATATTTAGTTGCACACTCCTCAGGGGTGTGCAAAAAACTCTTGTATCACATCAACCCATATCCAAAGGCTCCAAAATACAGTTTATAATACAAGGGGACTGTCACAACCTGTCCACACTCAGGACGCAATCTGCAACAGGCTGCCAATTTTCTCAGCCCTACACACCCGTAAGGGCACCTTAGTAGATGCCACCACTCAGAAGTGATTCTCTTACCTAGGGACTTTCTTGATCCATATCCCATTAGAGCCACTGCTCAAACAGTACAGTGCTCCTTTGGCTAAGGGCAAACGTACTTTCCCTGTCGCTCACTAATGAGAAAACACTTCACTTCTTAGAATATGGTAACTGTAGCTGTCTTCTCCCTCTTGAAGGCAGACAGTGAATGTGTAAATTCCAACAGTAAGCTATTTCCCAAAAGATTCAGTCACAGAGGCATGAAGTATATAAATTATTTACTACTTCATAATGTTCACACAATCTGCAGGATATCACGATTCACAAACACTATGAGAATTACAGGGTCACTACACAAATTAAGAAATGGTTTGCACGCAGCAGAAGAAAGACATAGAAAAACATTCCTATACTTCTGAACTCTTAGAATAGTGGAAAGATTTCCTACCACACAGGATAACTTTGTGAGCCGTGGCAGACTTCAACCTTAGATGGTGAAAGTATGAAGACCCAGCACTTACTGACTTACTATGTCATTCTACCATCATGGATTTGACACTTTCTTTGTCTCATGGGGTTGCCATCTCTATGCAAAGGTAACCTAAACCACAATCTTGGGTTTTGGGAATCAAAGATCCCTCTTATGGTTCTGAGCTATGTCTTCCCCAGAAGGGGGTGTCTGCATGGCCAGGAAAGGCTACTGACATTAAAAACCTTGGGTTCTTAAAGACGCTCCCTCATTAACTTGACCAGGGGTCCCATCGTTACAAGACAAAAGGATGGAAATTACCTACCAGGAACGCTAGTCTGCCTTTGGCAACAAGTTTAATCTCATTTCCCCAACACATCTCTGTCTTTTTAGCAGGTAGTGATAAAATAGGGAAAAAAAAGTACAAAAATTAAATAGTGAGTTGTTACAGGGATACGGAAGGAAAAATGGTGAGGGGTGTTAAACCAGCATACCTAATACATACAGAGACAAAACTGAGTCTAAGCAGAACAGCTAAAGTGCAAAAAGGTCAAGAGACAATAAACACAACTATTAAGGGAAACTCAGATCTTTGTGTAAATTCAAATTGCAAACCACCAGGAAAGGCATATCACAGCAAGTAGTATGTATTTAAAGGAGGGTAAGTCACATGTTCAGGGGCAGCAAGTTCCAAAGGACAAGGGTAACCACCATAGACACTCAGTCTTCAGCAGATTCAGGTCTCAACCATGGCACCATCAGCAGCCCCCAAACCTGAGAACCTCAATGCCCTGGCAAGATGGAAGGGTGACAGAAAATCACAGATATATTTGGACCCAACTCATTCAAGGCTCACCATCAGCTGATGGAGCAAAATGCAGACAGGCCAGGCTCCAGCTCAACACTATGGAAAAACCTAAAACACAGACTTACCCAAACCATACAGACTTGTGCCTCTCGGCTTTGGTATGCGGGCGCCATCGCTGAAGTTGGCTAGCCCCTGTACTGTATCCACCAAATACAACTGAGCAATGCACTCTTTTATTTATTTATTTATTTAAGAGAGATTTACCAGGAAGGCATACTGAGCAGAGTACCGCTCGATTCCAGATGCTCCCTGGGGAAGGGGATTACAAGAGTGCAGTACATAATACAAAAATCAGTACATACATAATTAGCAGATAAACAGTGGCCCAGTAGGATGGATGCAGAACTGAGATGCATGCGGTTGGTACAAAGAAAAATGAGTATGTCAGGCAGTGATGTAGTAGCATGGAAGAAATTTCACAATTACATAGTGTGATTAGATTACATACTATTTGGGTAGGCATGCGCATCTACAGCAGCAGCAGAAGGAGTCAGTGGCAGAAGGTACTGATTAAGAAATGGGGCCAGAATAGCAGATAAGAGACGTGCAGGGAATTCAGCGATGGGGAAAGCATGTGCGGTTGGTAGCAAAATGCGCTTTGAGGAGGGCATTACGTTGGGGAGTACTTGTAGTGAGTCTGATGTCGGCTGCCAGTGAGTTCCATAATTTGGGCAGTCTGGAACTAAAAGCTATCTGACCTGATCGGGTGGATCTGTGGGGAATGTGAAGGAGCCTGGCGTCAGTGCTCCTGAGATCGTAGGTAGGTGAGGGGGACGGCGGTTAGAGATGTTGATAGGTAGGAGGGCAGCGTGTGAGACCAGAACTTAGCAGTAATTGTAGCACAGTGCAGCAATCGCCGGTTTTGGAGTGACGGGAGGTCAAGGGACTGGTAGAGGTCGCAGTGATGGGTGTTGGGAGAGCGGTCCAAGGCGAACCAGCAAAAGGAGTTGAATATGGGGTTGAGCCTGGCTAAGGATGTATGGGGGCGGCACCGTAAATGACATCGCCGTAGTCCAAAATTGGGAGGATCATTTTTTGCACCATTGCTTGCCTGGTTGGTAGAGGGATGCAAAATTTGTTACGATGGAGAGCTCCCAGCATGGGATGTAATTTTTTTTTTTCAGTGCGTCTACATGTGCTGAGAAGTCAAGGTGCTGATCCAGCCAGACGCCGAGGTAGTGATATGTGGAGCAGGCCTCAAGCGGAGTCCTATCCAAGGTGTAGAATGTGCGCACGTCGGTAAGCCGGGTTAGTTTGGCTCGGGAGCCGAAGGTGAGGGAGACAGTTTTTTTGAGTTGAGGAATAGTTCGTTCTCAAGAAACCAGCGTTGGACGGAGTCAAAATCCTTCTGAAGGCAAGCTGATACGGTGGCTCCAGATGGGCCAGAGGCGAAAAGCACCGTATCGTCCGCATACATATGGATGCCAGATTGTGTGCAGACAGTAGGCAGATCGTTTAGGAAAATTGAGAAAAGCAGCGGACCGAGTACAGACCCTTGAGGTACGCCGCTGTGACAGGGAGGGAGGTGGATAGAGCCATACCGATGCGGACTGCTTGTGACCTGCCTGTTAGGTATGAGTGGAACCAGCTGAGTGCTGATGATGACAGACCAGTTTGGGCAAGTTTAGATAGCAACAGGGGGTGTGAGACCGTGTCGAAAGCTTTTGCCAGGTCAATAAAAATAGCTGCGGTTATGTCCCCTTTATCAGTGCCTGTAAGGATGGAGTTGGTGAGGCGAAGGAGGGATGTGGTGGTGGAGTGATTTTTCTGAACCCGGCCTGAAAAGGGGTGAAAAAGGAGATTGTATCTAGATAGTTGTGTAGCTGGGATAGAACAAGGTGCTCTTGAATTTTGGCTAGGATTGGGAGCAGAGATATAGGCCGATAGTTTGATGGGAAGGAGAGGTCCCTTCCCTTGGGGAGGGGAAAGATAGTGGCCTGTTTCCATTTTGTGGGGACAGCGCCTAAATTAAAAGACATGTTATAGAGCATGGTTAGGGGGTAGACTATGACCGGGGTGGAGAGCCGTAGCATTTTAGAGTCTAGTCCCGATGGACATTTTCCTTTGGATGCGTTTAGTGAGTGTAGAATTTTTTTAACACCTGGTCTGGGGTGACTGGGCGGAGCAAAAAGGAGGCTGGGGGGGTGCGTTAGGGAGATCAGGGGAACCTTGGGGAGAGCAAGAGGTGGAGGTGGGGTGGGAGGAGAGTAGGAGGCAGTAGCTATGGACAAAGGGCATTAAATTCGTGGCAACCAGAGAAGGGTCATTAATGATTTGCTCATGTAGGTTGAGAGAGTGGGGTGGGGGTTTGGTTGAGGTGAGGAGACGGATTTTATGGATTTCAGAATTGCAAGGGTGGGTGTGGTTTTATTAAAAGCCATTTTGAAGTAGTTTGATTTGGACTGCTGAATGAGTCTTGTGCAGGCATTACGAAGAGCCCGGTAATGTTCTTTGGCCGGTTGAGAACCTGCGGCCTTGAAAGATTTCCAGGCCCGGTCTCTGGCTCGGAGCTGTTCCATGAGTTTTGAAGTTACCCAGGGTAAGTGTGAGCCTCTTACTCTGGATCTCCTTAGCGGGGCATATATGTCCCAGATAGCAAGGAATTTAGAAGAGAAGTAGCTCAGGGCCTCATCCATGGTGGTGGCATTAAGGATGGGAGACCAGTCAGTGGTGGTGAGGACGAACAGGAGCGCAGGCAGATCCAGTGATTTGTAAGCTCTGCAGTGCAGCAGACGGGGTGGGGGAGCCGGGGGATGGAAGATTATACGCACTATGTAGATCATATGGTGGTCGCTAAGGGAGTCCGGTAGGAGGCCTGCTTTGAGTATCCTATGTGGGTGGGTAGTGAGAGCCCAGTCCAGCAGTGTGTTTTTATTTGATTTGTGGTTTAGGCGGGTGGGTTCCCCTATTTGCTGGTGCAAGTTTAGTGCGTTTATTTGACTGCGTGTTTTTGATGCTGCACTTCCCAGCCAGTTCTGACTGAAATCCCCAAGGATGTGGAGTTCACCGCCCTCTGTGAGGGCCCTCAGGTTACCAAGGTGTTTGAGGATGCTGGTTAGCGGTGTGTTCGGTGGACAATATGACCCAGATATGTATACTGGGATAGAGTGGGGCAGGGAGATTTTGATCAGGAGGGAATCTATGTTTATTAAGGCTGTTGGTGAGGTGATTACAGAAAACTGGAGATTTGAGGCGACATACATAGCAGTGCCGCCACCCTTCTTTCTCCCCTGCCTGTCTTGGCGGATTAGTGAGAAGTCAGGTATTGAGAATTCGTCCTCGGTGATGGGGCCAGCCATGACTTGTGATGATTACATGTCTGGGCGAAGAAGCAGGGACAGTTGTTTGGAGTGATAGCTATTTTATTTAGATGCTACATATATTAATGTGCACGATTTTGAGACCTTTAGGGAGGTGTGTCGGTGGTGCTGTTGGTTGGGCAGCAGTGGGTGCCTGTGACCAGGGTTTGTTCAACGCCCCTGCTATGAGCAGTAGGAATACCAGGGCGTGCCTTAATAGGCGCACTGAGCTTAATTGGTGCACCCTCGGGTGGGGCGATATGCGGGAGTTGAGTTTGCCTTAGGGGCTGAAAAGATTTGGAGGAATAGGGCGGGTGTTGCGGGCGTGGAAAGGGGGGAGGATAGAGGCCCCCAGGGTCCAGTTGTGCCCTGGTATAGGTAATGATTTACTGGAGCTGAAGAGGAGTGGGGTGTGGGGCTTGGGAGTTGGGGTGGGAGGTGACAGGGGTCAGGTAGGCTAGATTGTCTGAGGAGGGAGGAGGGAGGAGGATGAGGCTATGCAAAGCATAGTAAAAATTGCAGTGAGGAACTGCATTTTCTTTTATTTTTTAAGTGTAGAGGAGGGAAATGACAGTATGCCTGTAGCGGTGGCCATGCTAGTGGTGGAGAATATAAGGGACTAATGGGAAAGTGGGCTGATTGGTTCCAGAGCTCATAGGTGTGAGAGCAGCACCACTATATAAACACAGCCGACCAAGGGTGGTGGTGGGGTGGTGGGGAGCCTGCGCTAGCAGGCAGGGCAGAGCTCTTCTTCGGACAGGAAGCAGCTGCAGAAAGAAAAACTCCGGCTATCTGGCGAGTGAATTCCTCGGCGTGGTCCGGGGGTGGTCCTTCTCTCTGTGTGTGGGCTGTGGGGAGGGCTTGCGGACTCCTGCCCTCACAACCCGACCTCTGATTCTACAGAAAGAAGAAGAGGCTTTAAGTACAGGTAAGTGGCTAGTGGGCAGAGCGTGCTTACTAACAATACAAATCAATGCTTGGGGAAAAATCAGCCTCCCGTTTGAAGGAGAGTATGGCGCGGTAAAATCGCAAACCGGGGACCAGATTATTAAAATCGCTAAAACGAGGGAAAGCCCCTTGCTAGCAGTGGTCTGTAGTCTCGGAGATTTCTGCAGCTCCTCTGGGTACAGCACAGCTTCACCACTCGCAAGCAGTTACTACCCCTGGGCAAGTTGTGCATTTCAGTATCATTTAACAATTCCCTGGTTTAAACTCAGCCCAGTCTAACAGAACTCTCCCTTAAATACACACAAAAATTCTGCAGATATAGGTTGGAGGCAGGGAGCTGTGTAAATGCTCGATGCACACCAGCAGTTAAGGTTTAAGGCAGTGCTGTGACAAAAAGGCGCCAATTTTCAAAAGTGTGGCATGGTAGAGCTCTTCTTCGGACAGGGAAGCAGCTGCAGAAAGAAAACTCTGCTACCTGGTGAGTGAATTCCTGGCGTGGTCCGGGGAGGTCCTTCTCTGTGTGTGGGTTGTGGGAGGGCTTGGGAACTCCTGCTCGTGACCCAACCTCCGATTCTGGCAGTGAATTCCTCAAGCGTGGTCGGGGGTCTCCTCTCTGTGTGTGGGCTGTGGGAGGCTTGGGACTCCTGCCCTCGCGACCTGACCTCCGATTCTGGCAATTGAATTCTCGGCGTGGTCCGGGGGTCCCTTCTCTGTGTGTGGGCTGTGGGAGGGTTTGGGACTCCTGCCTCGCGACCCGACCTCCGATTCTGGCAAGTGAATTCCTCGGCATGGTCGGGGGTCCTTCTCTCTGTGTGTGGGCTGTGGGGAGGGCTTGGGGACTCCTGCCCTCGGACCCTGACCTCCGATTCTGGCAAGTGAATTCCTCGGCGTGGTCGGGGGGCCTTCTCTCTGTGTGTGGGCTGTGGGGAGGGCTTGGGGACTCCTGCCCTCGCGACGACCTCCCGGTTCTGGCAAGTGAATTCCTCGGCGTGGTCTTGGGGGGTCCTTCTCTCTGTGTGTGGGCTGTAGGGAGGCTTGGGACTCCTGCCCTCATGATTGACCTCTTAAAGAGACGCTTAGAAATTCACAGCTATTTTACTTGATTGCTTTGGGCAAGTGTCAGTACAAGTAGTTGTTGACTGCAAGGTGCTTCATCAAGCTCCAATGAGTGAAGCACTGGGACACCTTGCAGTCAACAACTGTTTGTACAGACACCTGCCCAAAAAGCTAATAAAGTAAGTAAATGGTTGTGAATTTCTAAGGGTCTCTTTTCAGAGTGCATTGCTCAGTTGTGTTTGGTATACAGACAACTTTGGACTTTCCTCGAAAAGCTTTTTAGAATTCAAAAAGTACTCACCGTAGTGTACTGAATGATATCAAACTTTGGCAAACAGCTACAATAGTTAGGCCCGGCAGGCAGCACAACAAGAAGGCAGGAAGAAAGCGACCAAGTAGCAGGAGAATGTGGAAGTGGGTGGCCTGACTACTGAGGCCGCAGATGGTGAAAAGCCCTCGAATACAGCCTTTTGAGGGCTATAAGAGACTTGGATACCAAAGTTGAGAACTTAAGTAACAAGTTCTCAGCGCTAGACAGCAAAGTTAATGCAACCTAGTCCAAAAAGCTACTGAAATTTGAGATATCAGCGGCAACTGCAGATACCAGACTGATGGCTGAAAACAAAGTCTTACGACCCTGGCAGAAACATCTCAAAAAAGCACAAGGATGGAAAACATTCGGATCTTGGGTATCATGAGTCAGCTGAAGGAGAGGACCTACTGGCATTCATAAAGCAGTTGATTCAACACACTTTAGGACTCCAACTCAGGAATCAAATCCTATAGGCCTACAGAATAACACCAAGGCACAGGACCAACACACCAGACCTACTGCATATTATTCTAACAGTGACTGCAGGAGTGCACATCTGAGACTGAATTCTAGGAGAAGCAAAATAGAAGGGACAGTGTTTGCTGGAGGACAGTACACAATTTTATTTCTTTCCTGCCCTGTGTTTTTCTACTAGACAATGTCGAAGAGTTTCGATGTGGTTCGGGGGGCGCATCTATGGAGGCTCTAATTTGCAGCAAGACTCAGCATCACACATGCAGGTAAAAACTATAGCTATACAGACCTGCGGGAGGCAGATAAATGTTCGGAAATCATCAAGACTGATTTTTTTGCGAAAGAACCCTGAAACTGTCCCTGAGGAGGAGGAGGAGGAGGAGGACTGAGTATCCCTCCTATCACGTTTATTAATCACTGCGCAGTCTGGAAAAGGGGTTAGCTGCCTTAATGTTGTTCATGTCTCGTTAGTTAGGGTGGACAGGGTAACGTCACGGGTTGCGGGCATACTTCTATAAAGTACAGTTACGTAAGAACTTACCATAACAGTAGATCTTCGAGAGGAGCTCTTGCAGCAGGCTACACCATAAGGGCTATGCCACCAGGCACTAGGACCCCACAGAAAAATCTTAGCTAGAAGTACCCAGTGGGGGCCCCCGATGTCGGACCACCTCCGACATCTCCAGTGTATAAAAGGGCAGTCCCGGCCACACCCAGTTCTCCTTGTGGAGACCGGCTAACGAACAGAGAACTGAGCGGAGTAGAATACCCGCCAAGGTAAGGAAAAAAGGAGAAAGGACCAGAGGGAAGGAGGGAGGGAATAACGCCTGCTGCAAGAGCTCCTCTCAAAAGATCTACGGTAGTTCTTAAATGAACTGTACTATCTTACTTCGAGTGGGAGCTCTTGCAGCAGGCTACACCATAAGGACTGAGTACCAAGCAGTACTATTTGGATCCCAAACAGATTGGGAGGTGGAAAGTTCAGTAGCGGGAGACTTCAAGACAAAAGGCCCTGAAGCACCGCCAGACCAAACCCAGCTCTCCAACGGGAAACGACGTCCAGGCTGTAGTGCTTCACAAAGGTGTGCACTGAGCCCCAAGTAGCTGCTGCACAGATATCTGCCACAGAAACATTCCGAAATGCTGCATAGGAGGCAGAAACACCCCTGGTGGAATGATCCTTAACCAAGCCCAGTAAGGGCTTGTTGTATTTGTTGTAGCAGAAGGTGATGCAATGGACCAGCCATCTGGACAGAATCTGTTTTGCCACAGGTGCCCCCAGGGTTCTCATGGCAAAAGAAACGAAAAGCTGGTTGGACTTTCTGAAAGTTCGAGTGTGCCTAATGTACCATATAAGCACTCCATGTACGTCCAGAGTGTGAAGAAGGGCCTCCCCTTGATTAGCATACTTCGGATAATAAACCACCAAAGTTTGATGTCCTGATTAAAGGCAAATTAGGACTACATAGGCGGAACTTGGGACTAGTCCTCAAGGACACACTGTCCTTGTGGAAAATTAATACGGCTCTTTAGCCATCAGAGCCTGAAGCTTGGAAATTCTCCAAGCAGAAGTAACGGCAACTAAAAATAATGCTTTCCATGACAGAAAGCATAGCTTGCAATCCGCGGCTGGCTCGAAGGGAGGCAACGTAAGTTTCTCTAACAAAAATAAACAATCCCAAGGAGGGATGAGATTCTTAATGGGAGCTTAAGATGAAGAATTCTCCTCAAAAATGTTCAGGCCAGATTTGTCTGGACAACATATATGCCATCCACTGGTGCATGACAGGCAGAGACTGCAGAAAGGTGCACCTTGATGGAAGAATAGTGGAGGCCCGTTTCTGATAGGGAGAGGAGGTACTCGAGAACAGCATTCAGAGGGCACAGGAGAGGGTCCAGACCCTGACTGGTGGCCCACAAGCAAAACTGCTTCCACTTCATGGCATAGGTAGCCCTAGTGGAAGGTTTCCTGGCTGCAACCAAGACCTCAACCACTCTGGAAGAAACTCCAAAACAAGAAGTGGCTATGTCTGCAGGTGCCAGGCATGCAGAAGTAGGGATCGGAGGTCCGTATGAATCAGCCTGCCCTGCTCTTGCAATAGTAAGCAGGAGGACAAGGGCAGGAGAATTGGGGGTTCCACCGTCAGCTGCTGCAGTAGTGGGAACCATATCTGATAAGGTCAAAGCGTAGCTACGAGGATCATCTCCGCTCCTTCTGCTTGGAGTTTGAGCAGAACTCTTTGCAGAAGAGGAAAGGGAGGGAAGGCATACAGAAACCTCCTGTCCAGCAGAGGGACAATGCATCTCACCAGAAAACAACAGGCCCGTGATTGAGTGAGCAGAAACTGGGCAGTTTTGCATTGCACGGGGACGCAAAGAGGTCAAGCTCTGGGTAACCCCATCTTTGGAAGAGGTCATCTGCTACAAACTGCGGGAGTTCCCATTCGTGAGACTGGCTTCAGCCATCGGCCAAAGCATTTTGGACTCCAGGAACATGAACTGCGGTGAGCAATAGGCCATGGTCTAGAGCCTAGAATCACGCTCTCATAGCCTCCTGACAGAGGGGGTAGGAGTGAGTTCCCTCCTGCTTGTTGATATAATAAATGACCGACATGATGTCTGGCTGCACTAACAGGGGACCTGGACGGAGGTCCAGGAGAAATGCTTGTAAAGCATACAGAACTGTCCTCATCTCTAGAATAGTGATATGGAGGATCAGTTCCAGAGGTGACTATGTACCCTGCATCTGACGATTTTGAAAATGAGACCCCCCAACCCAGGCCCAAGGCATCAGTTGTTAGAACCTGAGATGGAGCTTCTCTCTGAAAGGAGACTCCAAACTCCCAGATTCTGGGGGGAGAGTGACCAAGAGAGAGAGAGAGTCTGTACCACTGCTCTGGAGATCAAGACTGACTGGTCGAGATCGCCTTCCCTCTGATCCCATTGCACTCCGAGGATCCACTGAGGGATCCTCAAACAGGCGTGCTGAGGGAACGGTCACTATGGCTGCAGCCATATGGCCTAAGAGCTGGAGCATGGTCCAAGCTGGGACCTGGTGAGCAGCTGAAATTTTGTGGGCCAAAGAGCGTAGGCGTACTGCCCCACCTGGCGGGAGGAAGGCCTTCCCTTGTTCCATGTCCAGGATTGCCCCAATGTATTGTAGCCTCTGACATGGCCTCGGGAATGACTTGGCCATGTTTAGGGTAATCCCCAAGGAGCTGAACAGACTGAAGGTATCCTCTAGATTAGCCAGAAGCCAATCCCTTCTGGCGGCGGTCAGAAGCCAGTCATTGAGGTAGGGATAAATGAAGTGTCCCTGCCTCCTTAGGGCCACTGCCACTACCGTTAGGCGCCTCATGAAAACTTGCAGAGCTGAGGAAAGGCCAAAGGGCAAGGCCCGAAACTGAAAATGCCTTCCCTGAAAGGAGAACCTCAGGAAACTCCTGTGAGCTGGAATCACCAGAATACAGAGGTAGGCATCTTGCATGTCTAGGGAGCAAAGCCAGTCCCCTTGATGCAACATGGGAAGAATGCCTGGCAAGGTGACCATCCTGAACCTCTTGTACTCTATGTAACTGTTCAAGAGGCACAGATCCAGAATTGGGCACAGGTCCCCTGTCTTCTTGGGAACCAAGAAGAAATGGAAGTAGAACCCTTTCCCCCCACTGTGGGGCTGGAATGGGTTCTAGGGCCTTCTTGTCTAGTAGGAACTGTACCTCCAGTCGAATGAGCTCGGCATGGGAGGGGGAGTAAGTCATTTGGATTGGGGGATTGTCCGGGGGAATCTGCAGGAATTCCAAAGCGTGACCCCGCTCTATCAACTGGAGGACTCACACACTGGTAGTGATGGTGGTCCACCTGTCAAGGTAAAGCGAGAACTGACCACCTACTACCTCTCCCCTGGAGTTGGCAGGAGGTGGGGGTTGGGCAAGGAGTCGGGCGTTGGAGCCCGGGGTGGGCAGGGAAACATGGAAGGGTTTGATGTTCCGAGGTCCCTGTGCTCCACCAGGTTGAGAGGGAGCTTTGCGGTGACAGTTGCCTTTCTGTTGCTGTCCTTTGGGCTTCTGCTCTCCACCAGCGATGAAACTGATGCTGCCAACCTGGGGTCTAATCAGATCTGTACAACTGATGCACAGACTGAATGTACTTACCCGAGTCCTGGAGGTCAGAGATCATTTTTTTAATGTCTGGACCGAAAAGCATGGACCCATGGAACGGGGCATCCATGATGGCATCCTGAAGGTCCTGCCTAAATCCAGAAACTCAGAGCCAAGAGTAACTCCGCATACAAACCCCTGGCTGCTGTATCTGCCAAATCAAAGGAGGACCTTAAGATGTGCTTACCCACATCCAGGAGCTCTGTTTTGTTGTTGGAATTGGGCAGTCTTTTTGCAAGCTTGATGGCCTTGTTCCAGAGTGACTTCTGGTACTGCACCATGTGCACCAAGAAGTTGAGCGACTGAATGGTGCAGGTGGCTGAGGAATAAACCTTCCTGCCGAACTGATCCAGACATTTGGATTCTTGTCCAGCAGCTGGGAGCTCATGTACCGGGGCTGTCTGGTCCTGCCGTGGGCAGCCGTCAGCACGACTGAGTCTGCCTTGGGCTGTTCACCAAGGTACGGCTTGTTCGTCAGATTACGATACAGCCTGTCCACTTTCTTTGGGATAGCGGAGGCTGTCAAAGGGTGCCTCCAGGCTAGTCTAGTGGCATACTGAAAGGGTGCACCAAGGGTGGTACAACTAGGGTTTAGGTTCATTCATACCCAGGAAATGAGCCAGCCTTTTTCTCTCACTGGATCTAGATCCACAGTTTCCCACTGGTCTAAAAACTGGATGTGATGCATCACATCCAAGAATGTGGGATCATCCGGGGAAGAATGGGGCGAATCTCCCAGGGGGTCAGGGTTGTTGGGAGGAAAGGAAAACTCCCCTGAGGAGGTATAAGAGTCTGAGTAGGATGACCTCAAGGAAGATCTGGAGCAGGAATGCCGGTGTCACCTCCTGTGGTGCCTGGAGGACGATCTCGAACGACGTCCATGTCGGCTAGAAGACCAATCGTCTGACGGAGCATTCGTCTGAGCAGGAGACGTCTCCCTGAGGGAAGGTGACGACCGTGGAGGCCGCTACAGGGAGTCCATCAGGACAGGCTGAACCATGGGAACCGGGGACCTCTTGGGGATAATGTCTTTCTTGACCGTGTCCCACCAGGAACAGAAAAGGTTTTTGACATCCACCAGAGAGACCACGGCTGGAGCTGATGGGCCTGGCGTCTCCAACGTGTTGTCAGGCCCCTCAGGTGGTGGACCTGACGGCTTGTTGGGAGCTGAAGAACGCTCGGGTGACTTAGGCTTCGCCGGCGCCTGGTCCTAGGGTGGCGACAGGGCCAACAGCAAGTCAACTGGCTGACCCAGTGTCTGGCTGCCTGATGTCAAAGAGTCAGGCGTTGGGAAGGCAACTCCTTGGCTGCCAGCTGAGCACCTCCTGAAGGCAGCATAGGGGTGCAGGCAGCGGGGGAGACCCCGAAGGCGAGGATATCAAAGACGTCGGGGTCAAACACCGGAAGTCTGACACCCGATGCTTCGGAGAGTGGGCGCCAGGGTGAGACTCCCATTCCAAACGCTGCTTCCTGTCATCGGGTCCAGCCAGATGATCTGATGTGGAGGAAGAAGCCTTGGCCTGGTGAGGGGTGACAATGAGGCCGTCGCCCGCCCCTTGACTGGCTGATTCCTTGGACTTGGACCCGGAGGCATGGCTATAGGGCCTAAGACTAAGGGAGGGGGCTGAAGGCCCTTGCCCTGAAGAAACACCACCTGGCATATGCACCAATGCCAGGAGTTTCAAGGCCGGCAACCCGGAGGAGACTTGGGTTGATGGGGGGGGGCAGAGTCTGACCTCCCGCAGGAGGAAGGACTGGAGCTGGCCCTTTTCTTATGCGGAGACCTGGGAGTCTGAACAGGACCTGTCCTTCTCACGGTGATGGTGCTTTCCACTTGACTTTTTCTCCTTGGATTTGTGAGAAGTTCCCGACCCTGAAGAAGAGGGGGATCATAGGCCTGATAGGGTCTTTTGCATGGCAGCCAGCTGCTGTTCTAGAAGGTAGGTCTTCAACGTCTTCAGTCGATGGATGTGGGTCAGGTGGTTGAATCCTTGGCAGTGTGGGCAGGAATCGGCGTCATGGTCGGGCCCCAGGCAGATGAGGCAGGCTGAGTGACCATCTTGGGCCAGGATTTGCTTCCCACATGCGCACTTGGATTTCCGTCTCTGGCCTGGAGAAGATATACGCCAGTTACGCGGTAATGAAAAGAAAAGGAAACTTTTAAAAAGTTGCTTTGAAACAACAAGAAAATGGTCGACTGGTTAGCAGGGGGTGTCCATGGAGCCGATGTGAACATGTCGACAGCGAGAAAAGAACTGGGGTGAGGCTGGGGACCGACCCTTTTATACCACTGGCGGATGTCGGAGGTGGTCCAACGTCAAGGGGCGGTACCCGCTGGGCACTGCTAGCTGAGAATTTTCCATGGGGTCCTAGTGCCTGGCGGTATAGTCCTTACGGTGTGGTCTGCTGCAAGAGCTCCCACTCAAAGTAAGATCTCAGTTTACTCATTTCTTCTATGTGTAGGAACTGCTCATTAACTTCCATAGTCTTGACTGGCAAGTATTTTGGGTGTAAGGCTCATCTCTGCCCATGAGGCAGTCGAACGGGACAATAGGGCCTTGACTGTGTGGCAGAATGAAGTGTGCTATATGTGCACAGGAGCATGCTGCATGCACGCAGCAATGTTGGCCCTCCAGCACCGGCATCTCTAGCTCTGGTTTATACTGCATTCTTCAGGCAGCAGTTTTAATCCCAACACAACAAAATGTGTAAACAGTTTACAGTATTTGATTTCTGATACCACATCAAAGTGGTAGTTGTTCCCTCTCAAGTTCTACAGCTGTGTTCACAAACAATATGCTCCATTATGGGTGAACTGTTTATAGATTGTTTTGATGTTATATTCAATTTAATAATCCATACAATGATATTAACTGTGCTTTGTAGCACAACTAAGCGGAATACCTGGTTCTGGCACATCTAATATACCTTTAGGTTACTGGATTATCGATTAATGCATTTTTGTGGACACTACCTGATATTTAATGTGCCGGGGTACAATAGGAACTGTCTGGAACTTATTGAGCTTTTATTGTCCACAGTCCCTGCTGCAATGGCTGATTTAGGGCTTAAATTGGACTTTACAGTGTTTCTGTCTTAGAAGACATATAGATTTAGTCTTTGCCTTATTGGTCCTTGTAAGAACAGATCCAGAAGCAAATGATTTGATACCTTTTGTTCTTTTTGTTACATCTGTGTTGGTCCAATAAAACGTATCAAATCATTTGCTTCTGGATCTGCCTTAGGACTCACTATCATGAAAATAATTTATAAGGTCTTCAGTCCCATCGCCTTCAGTGCTACGCTACCCACTGCCATGGGAATCTGCTCTCCTCGGCCATCCCGAACAGACTGACTGGTCAGCTTCTGCTGTCCCCGCCTTCCCAGAACAGACTCAGCACGCCTCTTAAAAAGCACATCGCGGTTCGATGCTCTCCTTGTTTCACTTTTCCCGGTATCAAAATTACAACTGTAACCAAGTGATCTCCAAATGAGCTGGGGCTTTCAGCTTCACAGAGAGAACGAAGCAATGGAAGGGAGCTAAAAATAAACATACACAGGGGAACATAAAGATGGGGGTTGGAGACCACAAAAGAACAAGTGTTTTGTACAGGATGGAAGTAAGGTTTGGTGTCTGATCTACACAGTTACAACAGCTCCACCTACTGGCCGAAAAAAAATATTCAGGACACAAATGCATGGACTACTTCTTGAAGCGCAAGGTTACATACCACCTTCTAGAAATAAAACATTAAAAAAAATAAAATAAAACTTACACATCTAGTTTTTTTTTTGTTTGTTTTTTTTTTTACAGCCGAGCCATTTTATAATAGCAATAATGCATTCCAGGGTGTGGGCTGTGCTGCGATAACGTCACGCCTTGCCGTTGGTCGCACTCGGCCTTCGGCCTTGTGCCCAACCACACAAGGCGTGACGTTATCCCAGCACAACCCACACCCTGTTGTGCATTATTGCTTAATTCAAGGCTTTATATACATGGCAAAAAGAACCTTGTAGTTAACCTACCATTGTACTGGCAACCAGCTCAGAGCCCACAGCAGACAGGTAATATGTTCTGACCTCTGAACAGCAGTTAAAAACCTTACTGCAGCATTCTGGAATAACTGAAGATGGCAAAACAGATTACCAGGTAAGCCCCTGTAGAGCAGACCAGCCTCAAGGAGACTAATATCTTAACCAGTGTGAGCAGTTCTGCAGGATCAACAAAGGGGTGGGTCTGGCAATGTTTATAAGATGATGAAAGTAGCCACAGATGGCAGCTCACACCTGAGCTTCAAATTTCAGATGTCAGTTAAAGACTACTCCCAGACTACTTACTTCCATAACAGCCTCAAGTTTAACTCCATCAAGTGCAGGGAACTAGAGGCTACACCACAGTTTTCATATCTCCCAATCTGAATCAATTAGTAGAAGCTCTGTCATAAGTGCCAACCAGTTCGAGGTAATCCAAGAACCGATCTAACAACAGGAGCAAAGGACGACACATACAGCTGGGTGTCACCAGCACAGCACTGAAAGCACCTTAGGGTCTCCTCCAGTGGTAGCATGTACATCTCAAACAGCACAGGTGGAGGACAGAATCTTAAGGAACACCGCAGTCTAGCAGAAATGGGCATGTGTGTGTTAAAGGTAAGCCCTGAACACTAATGACTGTTTTCTGTGTCCTTACTGTCCCTCCTGCTCACTCCGATCCTCTGGTGAGGAACTGCTAAGAGATTCCCAGGGTATCCCTTAAAACATCGGGGGGGGGGGAGATCTTTTGCCTTTATGGCACCTACCCTGTGGAATTCTCTACCACACTAGATAAGAGAAAGCCAGATCGTAGAAGATGTTTAAAAATTGCTAAAGACATATTTATTTAACCAGGCATTCTCAGGAATGTACTGAGTATATATGAATGTGTTTTAATATGTTTTTTTATCTGTTTTATTATAAACTGTGAGTTTTAATGTATATTGTAAAGGCACTCTGAGCATTGGAAGGGCACCTCATACAAATAAAATTTTGATTTATTGATTGATATCCACATGGAAAGACCTGAAGCATTTAATTACAGTATCTGTCAGTCCCCCATGCTCCTTAAGTCTGTCATCCAATTCCTGATGTTCTAAAATGTGATGGATCCAAACAAAGCATCTTGAGCAAGAGTCTCAGCACTGTTCCCTTCAGAGACAGTGGCAAGTGAAACCTCACACAATGAAGCGATTACCATTTCCATCAGAACTAGCAGCAGTGTGTCTATCAAAGCCATGAGTAGTTAAGTTGGGACAGTGTCCACACTACAAGTGGTGCCACAAATGCCAGACACACCCTGGCAGATGTCCTTTTCATCCACCTAGTGGAAACACATCAAGTCAAGACAGTTCTGTCTCTCTCTCTCTCTCTCTCTCTCTCTAGACTGTGTCACTATTACTAATCGTCACAACAGTTAGGGTCCCGGATGCCAACAACCCTCTCCTTGAAGAACTGGTTCAACCACTTGCACCTGTCCCAGCACTGGAGATAGTCAGGATGGGATAAGTCTGTCTACCATACGGAAAAGTGCAATGGGACTGTTCCTCTCAGTTACAATCAAGCCAAACAGACTGCTCCCTGGTAGCTTTCTAAGTGGGCCACCAATGTAAGTCTGTACACATGAGCCAGGAATTTCCTCCACTTGTGCTTTAGTCTTCAAACTTACACCTTCAACATCCGAAGCTCAACAGAAAACTACAGCATGCTTCAGCAAGAAGTCCCAAGGGGGGAGTGGGGGACAGATTGGCACTGAGGAATCCAGTGCACTGGACAAACCCATATTTATAGGTTTCAAATACCGTAGTGCATCACCTAAGGGAAGCTTCGACAAGTTTAAAAGTATCAACCATGTCTATAAATCTCTCTGGATCCAGGTCTCATTTAGCACAGAAGTAGATAACTTCCACAGTCTACGATGGCATAATTGGGGCTCTACTACTGTGCTGGATGGCACAGTGATCTGACCGAATGACTGGCTCCACTGAGATGTTATCAATTTCCAAACTAGTCAAGAAAGTGAGGTTGAGTGTATTACCTCCCTCATGCATGGACACAGAAATCTCTTGTCTGAGCCTCTACTGTTCTGTGAGCTGTAAGTTTAACAGCATAATTATCCAAGACACTGTCAACCTAGAAATTAACGTTCCTGAGGACCTAACTGACTCAAAGACAAGGGGCGGAAAGCTGCTTCACAAACTCTGCAGAAAGTCTATCCTATTACATGGACAGAAGTAGACCACAACAATCCTGCAACTTCAACCAGTCAGGCCTTTGAGGGCCTTCCACTCAAATTACCCCACACTCTCAACTGGGGTCTCCATGCAACCTAGCATAGCTCTAAAACAGAAGGCCAGCCCTGTGTGCTTGCTCCACTCCAGTGTTGGGTAGTGCATAACAGAGAACTCCAGTGGAACTAATTCAACCAGGATAGGCCTTGAGGAGCTGTCAAAACTGGTCACAGTGATACACAGTAGGTCAGCATGTAAACCAGAGATAAATTGTCTAATGATGGAAACCTTACTCGTTACTGCCCAAGCAATGAATAATAATACCTAAACTGGAGGAACCTTGGCACTCTGCACACCCAGCACAAGCTGTTACCCACACTGCCAAGTGAGCAGATGAAGGTTAAGCTAGCTTTCTGCCTCTACCGATCAACTTAGCCACACTCCTCTTGCCCCTCACTCATGCCTGTCTCATGACCCCCTTCTTCCTGGCATTACAGGTGCTCCCCTCCCTAGATAACAAAAGCTCTGCAAAGTTGTCAAACAGCTCACTCCACTGGAAGGTGTCACTCTCTGAAGGGGCATAACCTTTTGAGCCACAATAGCAGATGCTGGATCCTACCTTTACACACCGTACAGTTACCCACAGTGCATCAACAAAAACAATGTAAAAAAACTCCCTCTCACTGTCGTAGTCCCAAGTATTCGAACCCAGAACTGTGAATGATAAAGGTGGCAATAGTCAACAGCAGTCCTGAGGCTCTAGTATCCAGAGAAGGATCCTGATGTTGATTTTGACTTCTTCTTTGAGTAAGCCAGATCCAAAAATGTTTTACCAGATTTATATTACAGATATCACTTTCTTGGCCTTTTTCCAGTGGGGCTTACGAGAATGTGAGCCATGTGGGTAATTACAGTGATTAGCACTTTGGAAGTTCAGTGTCTTTCTCAAGAAAAATTTAGACACTCTACACAAGGATAAAGAGGATGGAACTGGTCAACAATGACATTTCTTGTCTGTTTAAATGATAGATGCCATGGAGGAATGCTGGGGGGGGACGATGATAGTATTGGCTGTGTGGAGATGGTGATCAACTACAAGAATCACCCTTTGAGTGGATGAACTTTTGATTATGGTTCCAGGACAGATCCATAGAGTCATCACCAGAATCAGACTGGAAGTCATAATCTGAATTAACCCCTCCTGGAGTGGCCTAGAGGATGCCCAGTGGACAAAGTCTCCCTGTGAATGTATTGTAGCCACAGTTATCACCCTACAAGGCAGGACCTTGCCCAGCGGATGACTCCTGTCAGTCTGCTGATCTGGCTGAGTCGAAGGAGAGGGGCACTTCAGGCATCGACAGGATGCACCACTAATTAGTCTAACTGGTCAAGGGGGAGGTCCTGGCAATTAACCTGGCACTCACTCTATACCATAATGGTTTAGGTCACACTCTGTGCCCAAGAGAGTGAGAAATGTGCTCAATCACAGCCTATGGGACAGCAGTCATGAGTTGGGGGACTGCTCCCTCAGGAATAAAGAGGTGGACACCAAAGAGGCATGCTGGGCCTTGGATAAGCCAGCTCAAGCCTTTAGACCTACCCTTCGTCTCTGAAGGTTTGGATGATAGTGTTCACAGCATGTGCAGGTTTCAGCAGTTATTGACTAACAGAGTGTGCAGGTACTAACATAATTCTGGCAGCCTAGAAATACATAATTGAGGACATATAAAAACAAAAGTTATTAAGTTTGTGCTGTTTTACTTATCGTTTGCTTGGTTGTTTGGCAGCTTCCAGTACTCCCACAGACCTTCTACATACATCTATTATTACATCAGTGTTGCCACCACATTTGGTTTGAACCATGAAATACTGCTTACATTAACCACGTCTTAGAGAAGCTTATTCCAACTGTTCACAAGCCTGTCTGTAATGAAGTACTTTCTTCGGGCCCTGTGGCATGGAGGGCTGAGGCGTTGGGCACCTTGCCTCCTGTCACGCTAGCGACCCAGGTTTGGGAACGGATGAGGGTCGCCCGGAGGCCAGCCAGGGGAGGAAGGATGCTGCATCCCTAGGACAGCTCTCCTCCATCAGGAAAGGGAGGTGACTATGTGCTGCTCTTCATCTGCCACTTGGAGGTGTCTAGGTGGCAGCGCAAGACCAGACAGGGGTAGGGACCTCACATGCATAGCCATGGGGGCATCTCCTTGGAGGCAGAGCTCAATTCACAAGGGACGAGGGGGAAGAAAGGAGAACAGAGGCAATCTGGCTGCAGCTCATAGACTCAAGGGGTAGGAAACTGAGGTTTGGAGTGGTATACAGGCTGCCGTTCCAGTCTGAAGAGCTTGACAGGGAATTAGCAGGACAAATCAGAAAGGTATATAGAACAGGGAAGGTGATCATTGTGGGGGATTTCAACTTGCCGGGGGTTGACTAGAGCATTCAGGTCACCTCCGGTGCTAGGAAGCAAGTGCTCCTGGATGCGATCCAGGAGGGTCTCCTGACACAGTTGTTTAGTGTACCTACTAGGCTAAAGAACACTTTAGATCT
This sequence comes from Neoceratodus forsteri, assembly GCA_016271365.2. NCBI lineage: Eukaryota > Metazoa > Chordata > Ceratodontiformes > Ceratodontidae > Neoceratodus > Neoceratodus forsteri. The sequence continues at coordinate 719,295,309 of CM057455.1, forward strand.
GGTATTGTCGAATGGGGAAGCAGTAAGGGAACTAAAGGTGGAGGACCCACTGGCCGACATCGATCACCAAATGGTGTGGTTTAATATCACAATATGTGGGGAGCCAGACAGTTCAGTTACTCAGGTGGTAAACTTCAGGGGGGTAGACTTTGGGAGGATGCAGGAAGTACTAAAAGGGAAACTGGAGGGCATAAGGCAGGAGATGGACGTGGAGTAGACATGGAATATTAAATGGGTGATTACAGAGGCAACAGAAGCCTGCACCAAGACACAGAGTAAGAGGAGCAGAGCAAGAAAATCATGCTGGTTGAAAAGCGAGGTAGTGGAGGTGATGAGGGCAAAACGAGAGGCACACCAGAGGTATAGGAGGACGGGGAAGTTAGGATAGGTGGCCACTATTTGGGAGTGTTTCATGACTATTAATGTGCCCCAGGGTTTGGTGCTGGGCCTAACCCTTTTTAGTCTATTTATCAGTGATATATACACAACAATACAAGGAATAATATAACCAAGTTTGCAGACAATACAAAATTAGGAGGAGAGTCTGATACTTTGGAGAAGTATCATTCCTTGGTGGATGATATCAAAGAGCAGCTGACGCCTTCAAGAGAACTTTGACAAAACATAATATTTAGACACAGTCCAGCTTGTTTTTCAGATTAGCTCTGTATTCCACCTCCCCATTATTTATTACTGAGGTCATCTGCATGAAAACCGGATTTTTGCTCCTGAAGAGTTCATCTATTCCTGTTGCTGTCTCCCTACCTGAGGTCATAATGCACTGCTTGTGACATCACAGTTATTCCCATGGCAACAGACTGTGATGTCACAACAGAGGATTATGACATGAAGTAGGGAGGCAGCTACAGAGGCAGATGAACCCTGAGGGATAAAGATCATATATTCTTGCAAATGTTCTTACTAATAAATACTGTGGAGGGGGAATCTTTAGATTATATATGGAATGGAAGCTGAATTGTACCTGATTTTTATGTTTTTCAAAGTTTTTTTAAGGCGTCAGTAGCTCTTTGAATTATGAGCAAACAGCAATACCAATGGTGATTAATTGTGACAAGTGCACAGTGTTGCACTTCAGAAAAAAACAATCCACTCACCATTATACTTTAAACAATTGCCAGTTAAAATCTGTAAATAGGAGTGGTGATCTAGGTGTTTTAATAAATGAAAAATTCTCCTCATCCTCGCACTGTAAAAAGCTAATTCAAACTACAAATAGGTAATTACGAACTATAAAGGAATCATTTATATCAAGAAGTGAACACTGCATTTTGCCCCTGTACAGGATCCATATTAGGCCTAACTTAGACTATGGGTCCCCTTCCCTTAGGGGAGATATTTAAAATGGTGGAGGGGGTCCCAGAAGAGGGTCACCAAATTGATCCCACATCTGCATAATATGTCATATAATGAGAGATTGACTGAAGTGGGCTTGTGTAGCCTGGAAGAGAGGAGGACTAGGGGTGACATTCTCTTCCTACTCAAGTTGTTAAATAATGCAGATCTTACAGCCCAATGTGGTTATTACATTCTCTGATCTGTCTATTAATTTAAGAGCACATAATAAACTTAGAATCTTGAGAGTATTAATAAAAAGAGGGACAATTATTTTTCAATTAGGGCTTCTACGGCATGGAATTTGTTGCCTCAGGAGCTGGTAGACATTATATCATTTAACAGATTTCAACTGAAATTGGATATGTACTTAATATCTAGGTCTCACAAGACAAAATTCGCCCACTAGGGGTGGGAGACCGACTAGATGGGCACCTAGCCTTTTTCTGTCTAAATGTAACCAAGTAACTCTCCTGTCCTGAGGAGGAGGGGACATGGCGCCCAGTTCAAGCCTGGCCCCAAGCGATGGCTAGGGGCAAAGCAGCCAAGAATCAATATTCAGGGGACAAGGGGATTGGCGGCCGCTGACGTCCTTCACACGGGAGTGTGTGCGGGGTGTTATTGGGTGGCATTGCACACTCACTCCCTTAAGCGAGGAAAAAAGGCAGTTCCAGGTTCAGCTGGCCTTCTCCAGCCACTTGCAGGCCCTACTCAAAGTGAGTACATAGGCCACGCAGAGGAAGTGGGATTGTAAGTCCTGGTGGAAAGCAAGGGTGATGGGACTGGGGTGGCAGTGGGTGTTTGGCCGCACCAGCGATTGGTGAAGGAGAAAGAAATTAACTGCAAAAAAAAACAAAACAACAAAATGCACTAAATAAATGAATTAAAAAAAAAGTACTTTCTTATGTCTTTCCTTAAGTTTAGCCCCTCTAGTTAGAGGTTGTGGCCTCCTGGCGGATGTCTGCTCTTCTGTTGCGTCTACCATGTTATGTCCTTCAATGCCTCTAAATGTTTCTATCATGTCCCCTCCCAATATATCCTCCAAGGACAACATGTTTAAGCTCTCAAGGCTCTCCTGACATGCAGTCCCTTGCTGACCATGAATCATTTTTACTGCCCTCCATTTGATATTTTCCAGCCTCTCATTTTATAGGATGAGGGTTCCAAAACTGCACATGGTACTCCAGGTGTGGACTAACCAGTGACTTGTACAGTGGCAAAGTCACTTCCCCTTTGTAGCTAAAGAAGCCCCTTGTAATATACCCAAACATCATATTTGCCTTTCCATATGCTTTCTAACACCAAGATGAAGATTTCCTACTGTTTTGTTGTTATTATTACCCCCAGAGCCTTTTCTTCTATGGAGAGTTCCATGGTGACCACATTCATTTTATATTCCATCCACAGATTCTGGTTGCCAATATGCATTATCCTGCACTTGTTGACACTAAATGCCATTCTCCACACGACTGATGTTTACACCTTCCACAGTGTCTACTCTTCTACAGAGCTTCCTGTCATCTGCAAATAGACTCACCTTGCCATGCAATCCCACTCAAAACATACTGAACAGTACTGGTCCCAGCAGTGACTCTTGGGGCACTCCACTCATAGCCTTCTTGATTTCTGAGAATTTACCATTTAGGACAACTCTGTGTCCCATCAAATGATTGGTTACTTCCACCTAGTTTATTTCCTAGTCCTAGTTCCCTTACTTTTTGGACAAGTTATCTGTGAGGCACCAAATAGAAGATGTTGCTAAATACTCTAACCAAGCAAGGTTGCAAACTACAAATCTGACAAAACGATCAGAAGACTGATAGAAAATGCATTTTAGGGAAAAAAAAAAAGGCAACAATAAGATACCAAAGGAATCACATTTCCAGTGAACAGAAAGATATGGAGCATGGACGGGTGAGACAGTGAGAAGAAAAGAAGAAGCTGAAACATATAAAAGAACAGTTACGTACTAACCGTAACAGTAGATCAGGATAATCTCTCTCATTAGGCCACACCTATGGAACTATAAGCCACCAGGTGCTAGGACTACATGGAAACTTTTGCAAGCAGTCTACCAGGGGCCACCCACGATGAAGTCAGATGGCTGCTACATAAACATCAGTTCACTGCTGGAGATCATGCTCAGAGGACCTCTCTATAGGGAGCCAGGAGAGAACCTAGTGCTCTGTGAACTCAAATAAGGCACAGAGTTACAGGTAGACCATGTTGAAGATGAAGACAGTATAGCATGAGACCCATGGCCTGATGAAAGAGAATCTCTCGAAGATCTACTGTTACAGTAAGTATGTAACTGTTCTATCTTCTTTGAGGATATCTCTCATCAGGCCACACTTACAGAATGAGTACCAGGCAGTAGTGACGGTGAACAGTCTGGGTGGCTGGAGCCTACAGGCCTACGAACGTAGAAGCTGAAGCACAACTAGGAAAAAGCCACACATTTTTCGAGAAACAATGTCCAGACTGTAGTGTTTAGTGAAAGTGCAGACAGTACTCCTGGTGGCAGCTGCACAGATGTCTGCAGCAGACACATTTTTGAAACAAGCAAGAGAGGTGGCCATGCCTCATGTGGAATGACCATGAACCACCCCAGGAAGTTCCTTGCCGTATTTCCTGTATCAGAAAGTACAGTGGTCCCTTGTTACAGCTAACTGTTCTGGAGCCATCAATTTTGTTTGTTACAGCGAGGGTTCACTATAGATGAAATCCCCGAAAATACTGTAACAAGAAAAAAAACACTCACAATATGATCATAAGGTAGCACACAAAGTACTGTGTTTTCTTGAGAATGATCAGTATAAAAAGAGAGTCGAGAGAAGATATAAAAACAGTACCCGTGACACGCCAAATACAATGTGTGAAGTCAGTGGTGGCTGGTGTGGTGGCCATGAGACACTTTACATGTTTCTGCATACCCTGTGTTAATCGGAGTCGTGGAAGATTGGAAGACAAAGACACTAACGGCTTCAGCTGCATTTGTGCCAGATGTAAAAGATCCCAGCACCACAGTGCCCACTGATGTTCCTGCTTACTCCACAGCTGTTAATGTTGTGTCAGGCCAGACACACTCCATAGCCTCCCACACCAACCCTTATCGTGCTGATATGACTGCTTCCAGTGCTCAGCCAGCTCCTGACGCCACAACAGTAGCCACCACAGCCAACAATTCTGAAACTCTGTCCGACACAGGTATGCCCAATGATGCTCCCACATCAACTGAGCGCACAACTCCACACTCCAATGATATGTCTGCTCCATCATCAACCAGCATTCCCCACAGTTCCTAAAAAGACAAAATCATTTTTAGAACTAGAAATTATACAGATCAATAATTACACTATGCTGTATACTATTCCAAGGAATTTTCTATTGGGCAAGTAACTGCAGTGGATACTATGAAAAAATGGTACTCCATGAAGCATAGGAGTGCTTCTACCCGGCCATGGCAGCAGGACAATGACTGCGTGACAAGAAAAATAATTTTTCACAGATCAATACAGTTTTAGGAAGAAGAAGGCCCTGACGTTATTCAGTCTGAAGAAGATGATCTTTGAAAAGTTCAGAAAACTGCAATAGAGATGAAATTAAGGACACACTCAATGTGTACTGTACTGATCTCTTAATGTTAAGGTGGACTTTGGTGAAAATATATTCCTATTGCACAACATACTTTTTTTTGTAATTTATGTACATTGTTCCATCTGTAGGTATAGTTTAGTATATAGCTGTAGCTGATGCAAAGCAAAAAAAGTTTTTGTAAAATGTCATACTTTTTGGTAAATATGTAATTTTTTTTAGTCTGTAGTGTAGTTAAATAGTTTAGTTTGTACTCATAGTTGATGCAGTTGATGCATTAGAACAGAATCCTGTTTTTGTAAACTGAATACTTATTTGTATAACCCATTTTATCATAAACGATAAGCTTTCTGGAATATCAACAGCTGTTTCCTGTCTCTTACTGCATGTGCCTTGTTACATTGTAATATTAGGTTAAAGTCCTCTGTTACATGTGCATTTCCAGTATTATGTCCCCCGTTACACACACCACTTTGTGAATGCTTTTTTTCAGGACCATGTAAGAAAGTTATCACGCAACATAATACATTTTCATTAGGTGAGTTACAGCATACAGAAAAACCCCTTAAAATATTGGATAAATTAAGTATTTTAAAAAATGACACTGGGCAAGCACCTCATCCTTGTAGCTGCTTTTAAGGTTGAGCTGCCTGCCGACTACAGCGGCGAGACCGGGAGCCTGCTTTCTGCCACCCGCCCACTGCTCTCCAAGCACAGGCTTGCTGCCCACTTCGGGCAAGCACCTCATCCTTGTAGCTGCTTTTAAGCTTGAGCTGCCCGCTGACTACAGCGGCGAGACCAGGAGCCTGCCTGCTGCCACCCGCCCACTGCTCTCCAAGCACAGGCTTGCTGCCCACTTCGGGCAAGCACCTCATCCTTGTAGCTGCTTTTAAGCTTGAGCTGCCTGCTGACTACAGTGGCGAGACCAGGAGCCTGCCTGCTGCCACCCGCCCACTGCTCTCCAAGCATAGGCTTGCTGCCCACTTCGGGCAAGCACCTCATCCTTGTAGCTGCTTTTAAGCTTGAGCTGCCCGCTGACTACAGCGGCGAGACCAGGAGCCTGCCTGCTGCCACCCGCCCACTGCTCTCCAAGCACAGGCTTGCTGCCCACTTCGGGCAAGCACCTCATCATCATAGCTGCTTTTAAGCTTGAGCTGCCCGCCGACTACAGCGGCGAGACCGGGAGCCTGCCTGCTGCCACCCACCCACTGCTCTCCAAGCACAAGCTTGCTGCCCACTCCGGGCAAGCACCTCATCCTCGTAGCTGCTTTTAAGCTTGAGCTGGCCGCCGACTACAGCGGCGAGACCGGGAGCCTGCCTGCTGTCACCCACCCACTGCTGCTCTCCAAGAGCAGGTAATTGCCAAAGCCAGATCTTCAGCCCTCAGAGGCTGTTGCAGCAAAGATCCTGGATTGTTTTTCCGAATTCCTGGCGCCATCTGACTGCAGTGCCCCCATTGGCTGCTCACCATCTTGGTGAACTCCCTGAGTGGCTAGCTCTGGAATCCAGCGTGGCTGCTTTCCCAGGACTAATTGCAGGCCCGTACACAAATTCTGTAGTCTGTGCTGCCTGGCCCTCGCTACTAATGTGTGCACATAATATCAATTACAGCTAAACTGAAAACCGGGATTCCTACCGCTGATTTTTTGTTTGTTTAAGGACTGTTACTAGCCTGTATTTGCTCATTCTGGCAGAAAAAAAAAAAAGAGTAAAATACTGTCTGTTTGCTTTGTTTTAGCCTAGCTAGACCCCTTAATCTTCTCATTCTCTCCTTTGTGTGTCTCTTTGTGTGATTCTTTCGGCCTCCCCCACACCCCCTCCTCCACAAGTTCTTAAATACACCTAAACCACTCCCCCTTCTGTGCACCTCCTCCCATTGGCCATCTTGCCCTACACAAATTTAAAGCTGCAGAACACCTCCTAGAGTGCGGTCCTGCCGCGACAGAACCACATTTCTAACAGCCCCTGCCTCACCACTCCTCCTCTCCCCTTCATAAGGCTGACCACGCTTAATTCTCCTCCTACTACTTGCCGAGAACCTCCAGGGCCCCAGCTCATCTACCGCAAGAACCGCGGCCACTGGGCGGTCGGCAATCCTGAAGCCGATGCCCGAGACCACTTGCTGAGACTCCAGACCTAGAGAGGTACGGCAAAGCTGCAAACCAACCAGAGTGCGAGCGCCTTCTCCAGGCTTGCTCCGATTGGTCCTTCACTTCTTATTTTTTCTCTGTCTCCCGAGCTAAAAAGGCGCTGTTTTTTTTTTTTACTTATGCTTGCTAATGTATGCCTATTTTGTTAGAATCTGCCTGTAAACTGCCTAAAAAAAGCTGTAATACTTGCAAACTGCTCTTGCTAGACTGATTAAGTGAAACAGCCCTTTCCTTTGCCTCTGTAACTACCGCCCAGACTTCAGGGCGTCAAGGAAATCAACCCCTTTCATTTGTAAATTAGTTTTGTCACTGGGTAGCTCGACCATTGTCTGGGACCAGTACTAATTGGCATCACTTTCTCTTCCCCTTCAGCCGAGAACCCTCCAGGGCTCCCAGCTCATCCGCCACAAGAACCGCGGCTACCGGGTGGTCGGTGGTTCCGAAGCCACCACCTGAGACCACTTGCTTGGATTCCAGACCCAGAGAGGTATGGCAAAGCCGCAAATTTTACGCCCACCCAGCCCCCCTGACCATTATTATATAGACCTCCTTGCCCCGCCTCCTGCCTTGACTTTCCCATAAATCTATCCTCCTCGCCTCCCTAGGACGCCCACAGACATATAAATTTTGGCTGCCTAGGTTCAAGTGTCCCATCCCATTAACCCACTGCAGTCTCCCCTACCACTCATCTCAGATCAGATTTGTGACTTCTTATTACTGTCCCTAGTCACTGTGTCATAGTAAATTCTCCTTGCTCCCTACAAGTGGTTTCAGCGCCTACATTCCTTTGCTGACCTTGTGGTGTGTAGCCTTAGCTGGTGATACTTCTTAAATCAGGTTACGAGTTCTCGTAACTATCTCTAGTCGCTCGCTATGCCATAGAAACATCTCCTTGCTCCCTTCAAGTGGTATCGGCACCTATATCCCTTTTCAGACCCCGTGGCACGTAGCCTTACCTGGTGATACCTTGCCCAGATTAAGCACTTCACAACTGTTTCTTCTCTCTGACCCCAGACTTAACCATGGAACTTGCAATCTGGCTCTCACCTATTTCCGCCTTATGCACGCTACTCTTATTAGGGTACACGCCAGATGGAATTTACCCCAAAGAGGATTCGTATCCCCTACCACAAGAATGTCTACTCATGGAGTACCTATACAACTCGTGCTATCCCCCAAGTTGTCGTACCCACTTTCAGCTAAGTCTCCCTCTCGGACAGACACCGGCATCTTGTTACCTACGCAAGGAATGTTACCTACTCGGCCCAGTACTTGCATCTACTGGTGTCATATGGCTAGAGTCTTAGCATGTGTATCACTAGGACTGAACAGTACAAAGAATAGGTCCTTGCATTCCCACGCCAATACTTCCACTAGCCAAAGAAGTTTTAGTTCTTCCAAATTACCACTTATTGCCCTGAGGAAAGTTGTACTCCTCTCTGCTATGCTCAGGTAATGTTAAACTTAACCCTGGTCCTATATAAGCAATTCCTTCACCGTCCAAAGTCACGAAGTATAAAGGTATCAGCTTTATGCATGTTAATGTGTGTAGCCTCTTAAAGAAACTCACCTCAATACAGCCTTGGGCTATCCACACGGAGCCGGATGTACTTGTCATATCTGAATCCTGGCTTCGTCTATCCACGACAGACAAAGAGGTCAATATCCCCAACTATCTGTTATTCAGAACCGATAGACTAACCACAGGCGGTGGTGTAGCCATCTATGTTAAGGACAAGTTTACGGTCGCTACCCTCGACACTACATCAATTGCCAATGCCTTTGAATGCCTGTCCCTAAAAATCGAAATATCTACATCAGTGGCCCTCCGTGTCATAGGATGTTATAGACCCCCGTCCCCGGGGTCGCAGCTCCTGTCCCACCTATCATCTACTATGAGTACCGACACAATGGAAACAATTATACTAGGGGACCTTAACTATGACTGGCTGTCAAGCGCATCTCTTCCACTTAAATCCTTCTGTGACTCTAATGGGCTCACTCTACTTATTAATGAACCTACTCGTATCAATAAGAAAAACCCTACGAAAAGTACACTATTAGATGTATTTCTAGTAAGCAAACCCCATTTCTTCTCTCACGCTGGGATCTTTTCTGCCGATGTTAGTGACCATTGCTTTATTGCTGGCATAAGAACAGTCCCTAAACCAACAACCTCAGCAAAGTTCTCTACCAAAAGATCCAAATGGAATTTTGACCCGCTTGCATATATCAATGACCTGAAAGCTTCCCTACTTTGGCAGACCTTTTATTTAGCCAAATCAGTAGAAACAGCATATGCCATTTTCCACGAAACTGTATCCAGTGCTCTTATCACCCAGGCACCCTTAGTCAAAACCCGCATAAAGGCTAGAAAGTGCCATTGGTTTACAGCAGACATCAAGGCAGCACTATTAAAAGAGACAAGCTCTGGAAGCTAGCACGCAAATCCCACAAAGTCAAGACTGCATCTTTTCAGAACAGCCAGAAACCACTGTACAAAGCTAATTCGGGAAACCAAGTCCAACTTCTATCGCTCTGAACTCGACACTGCCCCCAACTGCCCTACCAAGTTCTCGTCCACAATAAAAGAACTTTCTGGTAATACCACAGGAAACACTCTACCCTCAAAAATTATTTCTGACAATGTAACTATCAACAATAAAGAGATACTACAAGCCTTCAACAGTCATTTTGCTACTGCAGGGCTAGCTTTTGATAACTCACCTGCATGCAACCTACGCTCCCAGCTTACCACGCAACCTTCAGAATCTAGTCACTCAGATGCAGTCTTTTCATTCTCTCCTGCCTCTCACTAAAAGAGGTCGAAGATCTCCTCCTCCTCCTCCAGTTGGACACTAGAAAAAGTGCTGGCGCTGACACCTTCGATCCATACTACCCAAAGACTCGCCTATCATGTCTTGGCCACCTATTGCGCAGAGATCTATTTAACTTGTCCCTTTCTCAAGGGACCCTCCCCAAACTGTGGAAGACCGCAGCATGTTATTCAGTTGTTTAAACTGAGACCCCTGTGATCTCAAACAACTACAGGCCCATCTCCCTTCTCCCGGTACTATCAAAACTTCTGGAAAAAATCGTGAATGCCCAGCTGAAATCTTTCATAGATGATACTAACCTGCTAAACCCAATGCAATCTGGTTTTAGAACTAAACATAGTACAATCAGGGCCCTGGCCAAGGTGACAAATGACTGGCAGTGCGGGCTAGAGAATAAAAAATTTGTCTGTGCCATTTTTCTAGACCCAAGTAAGGCCTTCGACACCGTCGACCACAGCCTCCTTCTTTCTTCATTAAAAGCTATTGGTCTAGATTCTACCTCCTTGCGTTGGTTCCACAACTACCTTTCTGATAGGCACCAACAGGTCAAGGTCAAGGTGAACTCTCCTCTCAAATCTGTTAAAAGAGGCATCCTGCAGGATCCATCCTAGGACCCATCCTGTTTGCCATCTACATTAACAATATAGATTCAGGCATCAATGAGGCAAAAATTCATCTGTTTGCAGATGATACAGTGATCTACCTAAGACGTACAGCTCCTGAAACTGCCTGTAGCGACCTGCAAGCTGACTTCAACATACTTCAATACCAGCTCCTTAGTAAAAAATTGCTACTTAATGCCAAAAAGACAAAGACGATGCTATTTTCACCTATTAACCATGCAGCCTACCCTACTCTACCCACCATCACCACCCTCCTAGGAGAAACCCTGGAATTTGTGCCGAAATTCAAATACCTGGGGGTCTGGCTAGACTTCAAACCTCCTTTTGCAGACCACCTGGAGGATTTGTTAAAAACTGAGGCAGAAACTAGGTCTCTTCTTCAGGTTAAACCACCTACTAACTACAGAGGCCAAGAGACAGCTAGTTCAGTCTACGTTCCTTTCCCTAATTGATTACGCCGACTTTATATATAGCCAATGTGCTACTTCATACCTTGGTAAATTGGACCTACTTTACCACAGAGCTCTGCGCTTCATCACTGGTCTCCCCTTCTCCACCCATCACTGCTCTTTATATGCGGCCGTAGGTTGGACCTCCCTACACTACACACAAAATAAAAATGCAGCTCTCTGGACATACAGACCTATCACTGGCAAACTTCCGCAGTACATTGTTGATTGCCTGACTCTCAATATGTCTGGAGCCTATGCCCAAGAAGCTGTTCACTGATTTCTCTGAAAGTGCCCAAAGCCTTAACGCGTTTTGGGAGAGCTGCCATAGGATTCATTCTACCGTCACTCTGGAATGTGCTACTGAAACTGAGGTCTCCTGTTAGTATTACCGTGTTTAAGTCCTTATACTCAAAATATATTACAGAAGCCTGCAACTGCTTCCAACGATCCTAGCACTGGAATGTGCTACAGAAATCACTGAAACTGAGGACTCCTGTTAGTCTCACTGTGTTTAAGACTTTATACTCAAAATACATTACAGAAGCCTGCAACTGCTTCCAATGATCCTAGCTTACTGTACTTACACCCCCCTTCCACATCCTCCCTGCTTTTCCCATCCTCTTTCCTTCTTGTATCAGAGCATAACTTGTCCCTGAGACACCTACTTATCTACCGCCCTAAATCTCACCCTCCCTCACCCACCTCTTCTTTGTATACCCAGAGCATCTCATTCCTTCGCTCCTAGTATTATCCCAGTTCCAGTCCCCCCCCACTGGCTGCCCACTTCTCCCGACACGTCTCCCCCTTGATACGCCTGGGTCTTTTTAAACAGACTATGTATGTCTCTTCACTTGTAGCATCTACTTCAACTAATTTCTTCACTGGACTATAATGCCTTTACCTTACAGGAATACTAAACCATGTATGTTGTTGTATCTGGTAAAATTTTTACTGACTTGCTACCCTATTGTTATGTATACCCTTACCGACTGTCTTTTACCTGAACCCAAATGTATTTTTACTTATCCTGTCTATTGCAGGCCTACGTGTACTGTTGTACTCTTGCATCTGCTGTCTATTTGTCTGTATATAAATGCATTGTTATTTGACTTGTGTAGTGCAAGTCCACCTTGGAAATGAGCTTGCTCAATGGTGTTCGCCTGGATAAATAAAGAATTTGATTGATTGATTGATGTCACAGTTTGGAAGCTCTTTTTCATGCAAGGTCCCTGTTGTGCTTGGGCAATCAGGCATTGTGCCCTGTCCAGGGGGCAGGAAGGCTGAACCCTGAGTGGTGTCCAAGACTGCTCTTATGTATTACAGTCATCAACAAGAGGTCAACACTGATCTGGGTATGCTGACAGTGACCCCTATAGCACCTAGCAGCTGCCTGGTTTGAGCTAATGTGTGCAGGAGCGGATCCCTGGAGTGGGCTTTCAAGAGCCAGCTGTCCAGGCAAGGGGAAAACACAAAGGCCTTCCCTGCGAAGGGCTGCTTCCACTAATGCCAAGCATTTGGTAAAGACCTGTGGCACAGAAGACAAGCAAAAGGGCAACACTCTGAATTGGTAATGTTTCCCTTGGAACAGGGACCTCAAATACTTTCTGTGAGGCTTCTAGATTTTGTTATGAAGGTAAGCATCCTTCATGTCTAGGGAACAGATCCAAGCCCCAGCCTGCAGCAGTGGAAGCAGGCCTTGCAGAGTGACCATTCTAAATGTTTTGTACTCTATGAAGAAGTTCAGCTCTCTTGAGATCCAGATTAGGCTGCAGGTCTCCAGTACACTTTGGAACCAGGAAGTACCGAGAATAAAATGGTAAGCCCCATGTGCCTTTGTTTGAAGGGCATGGGCTCTATGGCCTTCTTTTGAAGTAAAGTCTGAATTTCCTTCAGCAGCAGCAGAAGGTGTTCTAGAGGATAATGGATTATCACTGGTAGATCATCAGGAGGTGTGTGCAACAGTTCCAGAGCATGACTGCGTTCTATAATTTATAGAACCCAGGCATCTGTTGTCATCTCTTTCCACTGGTTTAAGTGGAGGGAGAGGCGACCCCTACAACCACCCCTGGAGATAACAGTTGTTGAGGGGTGTACAAGGAGTCAGACAAAACTGGTTGTGGTGGCTCCACCTGCGCCACCATCTCTAGGGGCTTGTGAATCGGCACCTAGGGTGGGCAAGGCTCCTGCTCTCCCTTGCCTCTACCCTGCTGTCTAGTCACTGGGTGGTGCCTGCCACCAGCAGGATGAAAAAGAACCCTGTGCCTGCCCCTTGACTGGGTATGGCAGAGGGAACACACTGACTTTAGGGTTCTGCCTGAGGCCTGAAGGGTGGAGAGAATGTCTTGGACATCAGAACCAAACAGCTTATGTCCTCTGAAAGGGGCACTGAGAATAGACTGTTGCAAGTCATTCACAAACCCCACCACCCTGAGCCATGAGTACCTCCTGAGGCAGATAACAGAGGCAGCAGCCAAGCCAGAAGCATCTGAGACATTATAAGCCGTGCGAAGCAGATGCTTGCCAACATCGGCCCCAGCAGTAACATCCTTAAAGCAGCAGTACTAGTTATCCAGCAAAAAATGCTGTCCTACCTTGTTAGCAATAATGTATTCTTGATAATCTGAGATTCTTCACTGGGGTATTTTAAATTCAATCAGCTATTTTTAAAACCATGTTTCATTACAACTTTTGTAATCTCCGTGGCTCTACAATAAAGATGGCAGCTCCCAGTAACTTTAACAAATCTTCTCCTCAGAGAGCACCCATAGTATTTATAATGCAAATATGTCACGGTGTTGCCAGCATGTTTTTGATGGCCAGCAGCAGAGTGCTATCCTGATTTGCTTACATTCATGATTGTTGACATGGTAAAAGAGCAAAAACTTTTAAGAATTTCAAAATCCTATATCTTGCCTCGGGAATGAAATAAAGCAAAAAGAAAATCAGATATATTGATGGTTTGGTTTGCCCTAACTGCCCACTAAGTTATTTCAATTACTGTTAACTAGCACTGCTGCTTTAAGAAGCTCTTCTCTGAGGGTGCCCTCTGGTAAGGCTTGTGCTGCTGCTTTGGCCTTTCTCCACAGGGTGTTCTGGTACTTTATCATTTGGGCCTGGTAGTTAGCAATACGAAGGCCTATTGAAGAGGAGGCAAAGGTCCTTTTGCTTAAAACGTCCAACCTCCTGGACTCTTTATCAGGAGGGAGGGCACTCAGGTGCCCTTGACCTATCATGAGCAGCATTAATGACCACAGAGTCTGCCTCAGAATGGATAGCAAACAAATGGCTTCCAAGAAGAGGCCACATACATTTTATCTACCTTCCTTGGTATACCTGGAATAACAGTTGGACTATACCAGGTAGCAAAGGCTGTATCCTCTAAAGTAGGGAAGTGAGGTGACACCACAATAGCAGGAGAGTCAGGCAGCTCCAGAAATCTATTCAATTCTTCTTCAGACTGTCCAGCCAACTACAGGCCTGTCTCTAACCTGCCTTTCGTGGGTAAGGTTACTGAGAAGGTGGCTGCGTTGCAACTGGACGATCACCTTGTGACCCACGATGTCTATGATGCTCCCCAGTCTGGATTTAGGAAGAGACACAACACTGAGACTGCACTTGTCCGAGTACTGAATGAGCTCCTAATAGCAAGAGATCGAAAGGCTCGTACCATCTTGGTCCTTCTTGATCTCTCTGCAGCGTTCGACACTGTGGACCATGGTGTACTTTTGGAGTGCCTGTAGCTTCTTTGTGGACTGTCGGGAACAGTCCTCGAATGATTCTGATCTTTCTTTGCGGACAGGTCTCAGAGGGTGGTCACTGGAATTTATTCCTCTGACGCCCTTCTCCTGTCCTGCGGGGTGCTGCAGGGCTCCATATTGGCACCCATGTTGTTTGCAGTGTATATACTGCCATTAGGAGATATCAACAGGTGATACGGTTTGAGTTTTCACTGCTATGCAGATGATACTTAACTGTATATATCCTTTCTACCTGGGCAGGTTGATGTAGTCTCTGTGTTTAATAACTGTCTCGCCGAGATCAAAGACTGGATGAGCACCAGCTGGTTGAGACTGAATCAGAACAAGACCGAAGTGTTGGTAGTGGACCCGGGTCATCCAGGGGTGGGTTTGCGGGCTGGGCAGGCATCAGGCTTATGGCTTGATGGCCTCTAGCTCACTGCCTCAGAATGGGTGCGTAACCTGGGTGTTATTTTTGATGATGGCCTGACCCTGAAATCTCAGGTGTTGGCCATTGTCAAATCCTCATTTTACCATCTGAGGAATATCGCCCGGGTGAAACACCTGACCACCCGCCTTCACTACTGCAATGCCCTCTACCTAGGGCTTTGTGGGGTTGATATCTGCCGCTTGCAGCTAGTGCAGAACGCAGCAGCCAGGCTTCTGACTGGTACATCTAGGGCCAGTCATATATTACACCTGTGCTGGGTGGACTGCACTGGCTGCCTGTTCAGTGGTAGATCACCTTTAAGGTTGACTTGCTGACCTTCAAAGCCCTACATGTACAGGGACCCAGCTACCTGCAAGATCTCCTGCTCCCTACTGCCCACCCCCGCCTCCGATCCGCTGATGAGAGATTGCTAGAGATTCCCAGGGTTCGTTTAAAAACATTGGGTGCCTGTGCCTTCTCTTTTGTGGCCCCTACCCTGTGGAACTCTCTACCTCATCAGTTAAGAGAATGCCTGACCGTCGAAAGATTTAAATCTGAGCTTAAAACATATCTTTTTAATCTAGCATTCCCAGATGAACTTTAAGTTAAACTGATGTATTTGCTATGTTTTAGTGTAATTTAAATTGTATATGTTGTATTTTAACTGTAAAGCACCTTGGTTTTGGAAAGGCGCTATATAAATAAAGATTTACTTACTTACTTCTTGGTAGTGTCCTGATCTTCTAGGTCAAATCAAAGCCCATGGCAGCCTGTAACTGTTGCATCATGGTGAGGAAGGTAGGATCCTCTGGTGGGGGTCCTAGAGTGTGGACCACCAAGTCCTCACTGCAAGTGGATATAGAGCTGGTGACCCTATCTCAGTGTAATCCTCAGCCTCTTCCTCTTCACCCTGCATTATTAAGTCAGGACTGTACTCGTAATCATTGTTGAGCGGGTCGATGGGCAGTAAAGAATGCACCGGCGGTGTCCTAGGAGGCGGCTGGGGCAAAGGTGTGCCTTAGGTCGTCGAGGTGGAATTATAGTAGGCCCCACTGACAGATGTCCTGGGATGGGGGGTAGGTAACAAGCATCTGATCATGTCAGTAAAGATGACAGTACCATGTGAATGTTGGTGCCTGTGTGGTCGATGGGTGCAACTAGAGGAATCGACAGGAGAGAGAGAGTTACAGATGTCAACAGTGACATAACAGCCATACTAGGTCTGGTAGTGCTAGAGCTAAACCCCGACCTTGGAGTCATAATGATGGTCGGGGAGGGGAGTGACGTCGCCATGGTAGTGGATGACAGTGCAGAGCAGGTCGTACCTGCTATGTGGAGGGGGCAACTTGGAAAGCACTAAGAAGGTTTTCTGCTTCTCCCTGTCCTGGTGCTTACATTTGTGGCTGCTTGACAATTTGTCTCGGAATTTAGACTGGGCTGACGACATGGTGGTGCTCTTCTGCTGGAGCTCCTTTTCCATCATGGCCACTTTCTTCTTGAGGAGATGCTTCTCGAGGGCCCCTTTACGGCGTCACCTGGTAGCAGAGCTGAAGTGCCAGCAGATAGGGCAGGTTTTCATGCTGTGGTCTGGGCCTAGGTAGCAGACACAGACTTTTCAGGCATTGCTGGTGTAAATCTTCTCACTGCAATCACAGTATTGAAAAAATGTCGATGGCTCCTTCAATGACATACAGGTCAATGAAAATGGCAGCACCACTGCCTTCCTCCTGCTAGAAATCCCTTTTCCAATGCACCCCAGCATCCTGCTAATCTTTCCCACTGCTCTCTCACACTGCCCAGCAACCTTGACGTCACTGGATATGATGACCGTTAGGTCTCTTTCTTGCTTGACAACTGTAACCTCCACTCCTCCCATCTTATACACAACCTCTGGGTTCTACAGTCCTAAGTGCATAAACTTACTTTTTGGCAGTGAAACCCAGCTGCTACCCCATAGACTATTCCTCTAGTTTTCTCAGATCCCATTACATTCTCTCCACCCCTTCCTGAGCATCAATCCTGTTGCAGATTTTTGTACCGTCTGCAAAGAGACATACCTTCCCCTTGACCTCCTCAGCAGTGTCGCTTATGCAGGCATTGAAGAGGACTGGTCCCAGCACCGAAAACTACAGCACTCCACTAGTCACTCTTCTATTGCCTGAGTGGCTACCATTTACCATCACAATTTGCCTCTTATCCCTTAACCAGTTTGATACCCAGCTTGTCATTTTGTCCCCACCCCAAGGCTGCTTAGTTTCTTAGTTTAGGAAGCAGTACAGTGCAGTGGGTTAAGGCTCTGAGCTGCAGATCTGGAGACCTGGGTTTGAATCCCACAGCCACCTACGTGCATACTGTGTGATCCTGAGCAAGTCACTTAACTTCCTAGTGCACCCAGGTCGCATCTGGAAACAAGCTCCGGCTTAGTGTGCTACTCCTGGTTAAACAATGTTCCCTTTCCCTTCTCCTTTCCCTCTTAACTCATGTCCTATTCAGCACAATGTCGAAAGCCTTACTGAAGTCCAGATAGGCCATGTCCACTGCTCTCCCTTGAGCCACCTTGTGACAGGATGGCCAGTTTTGAAAAGAAAAAGCTGACACAGAGAAGATGCAATAACCCTCCCCTTTTGGGTTTCTGCTTTCACTCTATCCTGTCTCCTTCTGCTTATTCAATCTATCCTAATTTTCTTGTCAGGGTGGCCAACCTGGCAATCCTCTACTTTGCCTTACTATCACTTTTGCTCTGGTATTAAAACAAAAGCTTGCATCTTGTTTAAGAATACAAAAGGGAGCTGTGTCACTTAAATAAAGCCATAATGTGAATAAAGGGTTGGGTTATGAAAGAAAGCCTTCATTTACAAGCCAGTTAGTAATTAAGGAGAGCTAAGGCTGTAGAATTGCTGTAAACAGTGAAATAAATGTTTCAGGCAACTCAAACAAAGTTCAGGTTGTAGGAAAATGCCATAGAACCTGTAGTGTTAAAGCACTTCCTTTAAAAAGGGAGTTGTAATTGTTGCAGCAAAGCCTTCTGTGTTCTAGAAGGCTGAGTTCCTCAATAGGGCGTTGGCTGAAAGTGCAGCAGCCTGCTAAGCTGTTTGCTGAAAGTGCTGCAGCCAGATAAACTGTTTGGAAGAAAATAAGTAAAAGGTCTAGAAATGTAAAACAAAGGATTTGGGAAAGAAATAAAGCATGTCTAAAGAACAGAGTACCATATTATGTGAAACAAAGCATAGATACTTCAGTAGTTTCATACTGTACTGTACGTATTTCCCTGTATGAACACAAAAGACTAACTTTTCATGGAGACAGATAGGGAGCGCGCCCCTCGTCTCCCAGTCCATGCAAAGGTTATAACCAGTTATTTGTTCCAAAACAAGTTGGTTTAACCATATACATTTGTAAAGAAAGGCTGTTTTTACCTAGAGGTCTGTCTCATGCTGTAAGGTCCTTCTATAGCGCAAGCTGCCCCTGAAATGGAAGGTTTTATAGATACGGGGAATGTGATGTCACAAAGGAGGAGGGGCGCTGGGAAAACCACACCCCCTTCCCTTTACTATATAAACCCTCCAAAAGGAGGCTTAGTCAGATTTGTTGTCACCAAGGTGAGAGAAGGATCTCACAGATAGGTTGGTCAGTAGGGTTCTGACCAAGGTGAGAGGAGGATCTCAGCAAGGAGGTAATGTGCTGTCTTTCACATTATCTGAGGAAGGAGAGAATACAGGAATTTCCTTATGGCATCTGAAGCAAGCAGTATATCCTGATGTCTGAACTGATGTGAAGAAATAACATCATTTTTTTTTTCTTTCTGTAAATATTGGATTATTCACTTTTGGTTTTGTGTTTTTCTAAAATAAAATGATTATCGCAGAAGTATGCGTTTTTTATGCATCATAATCTGATTGTACGATCTGTTTATTGGGACCCACACATTTACACACCTCCCTAGTAACCTTTAATTTTTTTCTCTCTTCTATTTATGCTCCCCTACCTTCAGGGTCTTCTCTCAGGGTCTCTTCAGCAGCCACCGTACACAACCACCCGCCTGAACTGAGCTTCTCTGGGCTACATTGGGTATGCGAGGTCTGGGCACTCCCCCCACCAAGGAGTGACCCCAGACCCCAAGGAGAACCTGAGAGTCGGCCGGCATTGGGCGTGAGGTCAGACAGACTACCTCAGATCGCCGTCACCTCACCCGAAGGAAGGGGGATTTTTTCTGTAGTTTCTCCCCTGAGCACGGACGTGCAAGAACGTCCCGCCCAGTGTGCGCGTGTTCCTTCACGCACCCAGAAAACGTCCGCCATGCTCCAATCCCCAAGCATCTGCTTGCCATGCACTGCAGTGCCCTAGTCTCCACCAGGGGGTACCGGTGCAGCGGACAATCCCCAAACCCTCCCTAGGACCAGGAGAGCTGTCTACAGATGCTCAATCCTAGTCCTCCCCTGCCAAACCCCGGCAACCCGAGCTCGCTCCTGAACCCTGGTCACCGGCGTGGCGCGAGGTGTGACGTCCAGTGTCTCAACCCTCAGTGCCACCAGGCTGGCCCTAGTAACTTTATGAGATTAGTTTGACATGACCTCTCCCCTGTGAAACTGTGCTGCTGGTGGTCCTGCAGCCCTTTTGCCTCTAGGTGCTCCACAAGTCTCTTCTTCAGTAGTGTCTCCATTAACTTCCCCACTAGTGATGTGTGAATGGCCTGAAGTTGTTAGCATCCTCCCTACTGTTGCTTTTGTGCAGAAGGACCATATCAACCTTCCTCCAGTCCCTGGAACTTCCACCATCTCTACTGAAGTGCTAAAAAGTGCTGCCAGAGGGACAGTCAGCACCGTGCTCAGTTCCTTTAGGACCCTTGGATGAATCCCATCCGGTCCCATCACCTTATTCTACTTTAAAGAGCTACTGACGCCACAAAGAAAACTTTGAAAAGCATGCTAATTAGATACAATTCAGCTTGCATTCCATATATATTTCTCTTCCCCATTATGTTACTGAGTAAACTTGCATGAATACATTATCTTTATTCCTCAGAGTTCATCTTCCTTTATAGCCAACTTCCTACTTCAAGTCATAATCCTCTGTTCTGACATCACAGCTTGTTGCCATGGGAGTAACTGTGATGTCACAAGTAGTGCATTATGACCTCATTATGACCTCAGGAAGGGAGAAAGCAACAGGAATAGATGAACTCTTCAGGAGCAAAGATCCTGTTTTAATGCAAATGACCTCAGTAAAAAATATGTGGAGGAGGAGGAGGAGGAATAATACAGAACTAACGAGAAATTCAAGCTGAACTGTCTCTAAATATTATATTTTGTTGAAGTTATCCTGAAGGTGTCAGCTGCTCTTTAAGGCTCCCAATCCCTTCCAAACCCTCTCCACTGAGAATGGACTTGTGTCCACTCCTCCCTCTCCTCGGCGCTTACTGCAGCATGCTGGTCCGTGCCCCCCCCCCAACCACTACCGTGAAGGCTAAGCAGATGTAATAGTTTAGTTTCTGTTTTCGCTAGTTTCCTGTGTGCAGTCTCCCGGCCCTCCTGATTCTCATTATCCTTCCCCCGTCTTCCTCTTTCCCCCATATACCTGAAGAAGGTCTTGCTCCCTTTTTTGATCTCCTTAGCTATCCTGTCCTCTGTCGATGCTCTTTTAAGTTATACAGAAGCTCTAGCCAAGGGGATTTTCAAGGACTTTGTGCATATTCAGCAAACTGCTCTTATGATTATGAAGAATGGGATTGGCAGAGGAATGTTTGTGGCACAATAGCTATCACCACTAGCTTACTTGCTATACAACTGAGTAAACTGAAGGTGAATAGATTGGAAGGTCTTAATGCTATGCATCCTAGGATAATCAAGGTGTTAAATGATGTAACAGCAATTCCCTGTACCTAGGGCTACAGGGGGTTGACATCCGCCGCCTGCAGCTGGTGCAGAATGCAGCTGCCAGGCTTATGACTGGTACATCTAGAATCAGTCACATTACGCCTGTGCTCTGTGGACTGCACTGGCTACCAGTGCGGTGGCATATTAACTTTAAGGTTGGTTTACTGACCAATAAAGCCCTACATGATCAGGGACCCCGCTACCTGCAAGATCTCCTTTCTCCCAACTGCCGCTCCTGACAGCTCCAATCCACCGATGAGAGATTCCCAGGGTGCAACTTCAAATATCTGGGGCCTGTTCTTTTGCTTTTATGGCCCCTACCCTGTGGAATTCTCTACCTCGTCAGACTAAGAAGTGCCTGACCGTTCAAAGTTTTACAACAGAACTTTCGCCTGGCATTTTTAGAGAGAGATTACTATTATTTAGGATGGAACGTCATCTTGTTTCATGACTCTGCTGTTGTTTATTTTAAGATGTTGCTGTTTTAATTATTATATTTAATTCTTGATGTTAATGGATTTTATGTACAGGCGCTTTGGTCATTGGAAAGGCGCCTTTTATAAATAAAGCTCAAGCTGAGTTGAGCAGTGAGCACTGCGACATGTCTTTTACAGGAGACATAGTAAACTGGTGAGGTGCTGGTGACTGGAGAAGGGAAAATGTGATCCTGCTGTTTAAAAAGGTTAGTAGAAATGACCCAGGTTAACTATAGGCCAGTGAGCCTGACCTCAACTGTGGGTAAAGCACTAAAGATTATGATCAAGGATCAAATTTCAGACCATCAAGACAGAGTCCAGCAGTTAACGGAGAGTCAATATGAGTTCACTAAGTGGAGACTGTGCCCTTTTCACTCAGTCTGCTTTAAGAAAGTAACAAAGGTACCTGACAGGGAATTTTTTTTTTTTTTTTTTTAAACTTGTGCTTTACCAGGATAGCCTCGTAAGATGAAGCATCTTGTTTTCAAGAGGGGACTCAAGTTGTAAAAACAAATGCTAACCCATTCAAACGTCGTACGGGTAAACAAAAGTTAAGGTGATAATATACAATCTAAAAGAAATACAAAATCACACATACCCCTATAATGCAAAGCATCATGGGCTGTATATGCAAATCACCACAAAATGTTATGCTGGTTCAACTTTAAGCAGAGATGCATGGTGCCGAAAGGCCTCTCACAGTCTGCAAAGGGTGCCAACAGAAGTAACATACATGTGTTTCGCCCTACCAGGACTCATCAGTGTGCCTCGTCTGTGCGATACCCCAGTGGAATGAACCAGCTACCCTAAGATGGTCTATCTGGGTTATGTTGTGGTGAGCCCAATAAAAACGAAAAACAAGCTTAAAGACAAGGAACCTCAGAGTGCAATCACTGAGGCAATGGTTACCCCAAAGGGCAGTGGCCGGGAAGCCAAGTTTCAAAGAAATACAAAATCACACATACCCCCATAATGTAAAGCATCATGGGCTGTATATGAAAATCACCATAGAATATTATGCTGGTTCAACTTTAAGCAGAAATGCATGGTGCTGAAAGGCCTCTCACACAGTTTGCAAATTGTGACAAAAGACACATACACGTGTTTTTTCCTACCAGGACTCATTAGTGTGCCTCGTCTGTGACACACCCTAGTGGCCTAAATACAGGGCTAGTAACATTGATAAGTATTGCTTAGATAGCCCAACCCCTTTTGAAGCCAGGGAGTCTAATAGCCAATGTGAGATGGACTGGGGCAAGATAAAGGCAACCTTTCCAAAGTCCCGTCCTACTCTTCAAATGAGAAAGTTGAGTTGACAGCAGAAGGCACCTGTGCAGGGGAAATACTTGAGTAGTGAGAGATAATCCAGAGCATTGGAGTGAACACATTTGAACAGAAAAGTAACCATGCAAAACTTCCTGAACCTTGCCAGAAATAACAAATTTAGATTTCTAGAAAGTAGGAAGTGGTGAGTACAGATTTAACACACCAGAATAGATCTGCAAAACTTGTTCTACATTTATGTCCCGTGTTGCAAGAGAATAGGAGGTGCTGGCAGGAAAACAGTTTATCAGTATTCAATTACAGTATAGGTAAGAGGAAATGTGAAACAATGTACTTCCTTACTGGTACACTACTACGGTATTTAGTCCTGCACAGCCTACTCAATCTAGGCCAAATGGTGGTCGCTATGTATTCTACATGTTTAGACAAGGCAAGTGATGCACTAAGTCACAAGCCAGGGCAACTGAAGCATTCACCCTACTCAAGAGGTATGCCATCAGAGCTAGTGATCTGAAGAGGGATTGACCATTTATTCAGCTGAAAGAGTGGGCAAAAGAGTTTAATTCTGGAACCATTACATTATAGATTATGAGGAGAGAGCCAAACCTCAGTTTTGCCAAAGGCACATTTTATAGTTATTTTATAGTTTTGTATAACTGGAGGCTAGGAGAAGCTGGGCTGGGAGGATATGGGGGAATAGGTAGTACATGTATGGGAAGCAGGAGAGTGGTAAACTGCAATAGCTGTGGGGTAGCAGACTTTCTGGGGGTGATGTGGAGTAAAGGGGAATGTCCTGTGTGTAAGAGCCTGAAGCAGCTAAGGGCTGAAATAAGGCTGCTCAGATGGGAGCTGGAAAGGATGGTGTGGGAAGTCAGAGGAGCAGAGCAGTGGAGGGAAAGGCAAAGGGGTGATGCCCAGGGGAGTGACGACATCAGGCAGGGGATGGGAGTGGGGAGGAGCACCCAGTATACAGCAGTATCTCTTTCTCAGAGGACTAGGGAGCCCAGAGTGGAGGAAGGGCAAGTGGTAGGGGGAAGGGTTGGGAATGTGAGAGTAGTATCAGGGCTGGGAAATTCTAAAAGGGTGTCTTTATTGAATATATTTGCACCACTGTCTGGAAGGAGAGAGGTGGCAGCAGGAGGTCAGGCTAAGCCAGGGATGAGAGCAGGAGTACAGGGGAAGGGGGAGGGAACTAATCAGGGTGGGCAGGGAAGAATATGCAGACAAAACGGAGTGGAAGATGGAGGGGGAGAGAAAGGAATGGAAGAGGGGAGGAGAGGGAAAACTTGAAAGCAGATATAGATAGTCAGAAGGGGAGGGGCAGACTGGGAGATGGAAAACCATTTAAGGGGATAAATTGTGGATGTGTAGTTAAGGTCACCAGGGTGCAGAGGGAGCACTTAGGTGAGGAAGCAGCTAGTACCAAAGGTAAGAAAGGACGGACAGGGAACACGGATGCAGGGGATGGAAGGGTGGCAATCACAGGGGACTCCATAATTAGGGGTATTCACTGGGGAAGGAAAGGCAACTCAAATGCAAGCAGGAAGGTTGTTTGTATTTCAGGGATGACAGCGGGGAAGGGGGGCCCAAGAATAAGGGAAATAGTAAGGGAGGCTGGAGGAAAACCTAATTTAGTTATACATTTGGGAACCAACGACCTAGCTGGGGAGGAGGTTAAGATAGTGAAAAGTAGGCTCAGGGAGTTAGGGAAGATCTGCACTGAGGAAGGAAGTTCACTGGCCTTCTCAGAGGTGATACCAGTACCAAGGGTAAGCACATCTAGGAAAAGAAGAACAACAGATTTTAATGACTGGCTGAGGAAATGGTGCGGGGAGTAGAGGTTCATCTGTATTGGGGACTGGGAGGAGACCTTGTCAAACAAAGCACTCTTTTCACCAGACAGGCTACATCTCAGTAGGGAGGGTTTGAGGGTACTCAGGGACAAACTGGGGGAATACATAACCACTACACTTAATTTAAACTACTGGGGGAGGGGCCAGTGGGCGGCAGGCCCACAGACTGCGTAGAGGAGGTAGTCAGTGAACCTCTCCCCCCCCCACTGTGATGGAAGAGATCTGAAGGGAGGAGGTGGAAAGGAAAAAACACAGTTAGCAAAGGGTGGAGGAGCTGAGGAACACATAACAAGGGTATGTGGAGGGGTGCACACAGAGGGGATAAAAGTGAAAAGAAGAAAAGGGGGAACAGAAGGAAGGTCAGACTCTAGGTAGAGTGTGGTGTCTCTGAATATGCGGAGTCTTGGAAACAAGATGGATGACATGCAGGCACTATTAGCAGACAGGAGGGTGGACATAGCTGCAGTAACCGAGACTTGGGCAACATCACACCATGACTGGGACCTTCCGATCCCTTTATATAAACTACACAGGAGGGACAGGGCAGTCGGGAAGGGGGAAGGGGTGTCAGTTTATATCAGGGAAGGAATAAGTTGCACGAGGGAGGAGTCGGAGGAAGGGGATGTGAAGGCATTATGGGTTCAGTTAAGGTCCAATAGAGAGAGAAAAGTGAGGGTGGGGTGGTTTACAGACCACCCAGTCAAGATAAGGAGAGGGACAGGGAACTGATCTTGCAAATATTGGAAGCTGCAAGGAAAGGAGAGGTGGTAATTGTAGGGGACTTCAATCTGCCCAAGGTGGACTGGAGCATACCATCTACAACATGTGCTAAGAGTCAGGTGATCCTGGAAGGACTGCAGAGTGGGTTCCTGACACAGGGCGTTACTGAACCAACAAGAGCTGAGGCAATTCTTGATCTGGTGCTCACAAATGGGGAGCATGTACAGGAAATGATGGTCAGGGAGCGACTGGGTGGAACTAACCATTGCACAGTGTGGTTTCAGTTGGATATGAGCAGGTAAAGCATCCCGACTAAAACCAAAATCTTGAATCTCAGGAGGGCAGACTTCATGAAAATGGGTGAAGTGCTAAGGAGCCATCTGGCGGGCATCAGAGCAGATATGGGGGTGGACCAAGGTGGTCCATCATTAAGGAAGGAATACTGGTTGCCACAGATGAGTGCATTAGGCTCAGAGGGAAGAATTAGCACCCAGCCAGTTTGGTTCTGGGCTTGCCAATGCAGTAAGGGAAAATAGGTTGCCCTATAGAAAATTCAGGAAGACCAAGAGAGAGGCGGATAGGGAAAATTACCTAAGGTTGGCTACTGAAACAAGTAAGGAAGTCCGGCGAGCAAAGGCACAGAAGGAGCTGCACATAGCTGAAGGGATTAAGAAAGGGGAGAAGGCTTTCTTTCACTATAAAAGTGAGAAAAGGGACAAGAAGGAAAGGACTGTTAGGCTTAAGAAAGGGGTGGTGTGGGTGGAGGATAATGGGGAAAAAGCAGAGATACTAAATGAATACTTCTGTTCCGTCTTCACCAGGGAGAAGGACGGATCAGTACCTTCAGGAGGGAAAAGAGGAGCGGGGGGAGGGGAACACAGATGTAGTGACAGAGGAGGATAGAGTGAGGGAGGGTCTGCTGGCATTGAAGGTAGACAAATCACCAGGCCCGGACAGAGTACATCCAAGGGTACTAAAGGAATTGGCTGAGGGGCTGGCAGGGCCACTGGCAAACCTATTTAATAGTTCACTAGAGTCAGGCACAGTACCACAGGACTGGAGAACAGCACATGTAGTGCCCCTCCACAAAAGCGGTCCCAAGGATGACCCAGGGAATTACAGACCAGTCAGTCTGATCTCCAATGTGGGAAAGTTCATGGAGACCATACTAAAGGAAAGGTTGGTGGAATATCTAGAGAAGCATGGTCTCCAGGATGCGAGGCAGCATGAATTCATTGGGTGGGGGGTGGGGATCGTGTCAAACAAATCTGATTGACTTCTTTGACTGTGTCACTAAGACAGTAGACAGGGGCCAAGCGGCAGACATCTTCTGTCTTGATTTCAGCAAGGCCTTGGACTCTGTGCCCCACAAAAGGTTGATCAGGAAGTTGGTGGATCTTGGAGTTGGGGAAAAGATGGCCAGATGGATGGAAATCTGGCTGAGGGACAGAACAAAGAGGGTGGTTGTGAGGGGAAGAGTTATCTGGCACCAGAGAGGTAACCAGTGGGGTCCCACAGGGCTCAGTGCTGGGGCCGGTGTTGTTCAATGTCTTCATCAATGACATTGGGGACGGCAATATGGGCAAAATGTGCCTATTCACAGATGACACCAAGCTGTGTGGGACAGTGGACACAGATGAAGGGATACAGGACCTACAGGAAGATCTGGAAAAGCTGGGGAGGTGGTCCAGGATCTGGAAGCTTGGCTTCAATGCCAAGAAATGCAAAGTTATGCATATTGGAGCCAAGAATCCCAGGACAGAGCACTACCTCAGTGGAGTCCGAGTATCTGCATCAGAGGAGGAGAAGGACCTGAGAGTGATGATCACTAGTGACCTGAAGCACTCCATGCAGTGCAAGAAAGCAGCAGCAAAGGCAAACAAGATGCTAGAATGCATAGCTGGGGGTCAGTAGTAGGAGAGAGGAGGTTATACTGCTCTTGTACAGGTCATGGTAAGGCCGCATCTAGAGTATGGAGTTCAGTACTGGTGCCCACACCTCAAAAAGGACATTAACCTGCTGAAGAAGGTCCAGAGGAGGGCTACAGGTTTAAATGCTTCATTGGCAAGCATTTAAACTAGCCAATGAGGGAGGCACTGGAAAGGAACAGTAAAATTCTAGCCCCCCCCCCCAAAAAAAAGTCAGAGTAGTATGTGAGGTAAACACCAAGATAGAGATGTCGATAGGTAGAAGGGCAGGGGTAAATGGAGAAAGTGACAAAGGCAATAAGGACAGGGATGGGGCAAAAAGGAGTAAGGCCATCAGGAAATGGAGGGTAATGAGTACCAATGCCTGTAGTCTGGGCAACAAGCTCCTTGAACTGGTGGCCTTGATGGAATAGGGATGCCTGGATATCGTAGCAGTCGCAGAAACATGGTACACAGAGAACCATGACTGGGATGTTAACATACTAGGGTACATAACCCTCAGGAGAGACAGGGAGGGGAGAAGAGGGGGAGGAGTAGCTCTCTATGTAAAGGAAGGGATAAAAGCAACTGAACAAAAGAGTAAACAGGGAGGAGAGGAGGCACTGTGGGTCACCTTAGTGACTGGAAATGGCACCACAATCCGCACAGGTGTTGTATACAGACCCCCCATGTCAGGGGGAGAGAATGGACAAGGATATGACAGAAGGCATTCTTAGCATGGCAGAGAAAGGGCAGATGCTGTTGATGGGAGACCTGAATATGCCAGACGTTAACTGGAGCACATTTGCTGCAGCCACATCCAAGAGCAGGGCCATTCTTGATGTCCTACAGGTGGCATGCCTCAGACAGCAAGTTTCGGAACCCACTCGTGAGGGAGCAATCTTAGACCTCGCACTCTCAAATGGGGACAGTGAGAGGATCTCACATCTAGAAGTGGGTTGCCATCTGGGAACAAATGACCATCAAACAGTGTGGTTCACGATAAACTCAGCTACAGAATCAAGCCATACAAAAGTGAGGGTAATGGACTTCAGGAGGGCTGACTTTGGCAAGATGGGAGAGTGCCTTAGAAAAGCACTAGCAAACAGGCTAGAAGGAGGGGTGGAGCAACAATGGGGAAACATCAAAACTGCCATCACAGAGGTAACAAGCCTTTGTGTCAAGCAAATAAACAAATCAAAATGAAAGAAAAGCCACTATGGTTCTCAAAAGAGGTGTGGGAAAGTCAGGGAGAAAAAGAAAAAATTACTCACCTTAGTAATGTTGTTTCTTCTAATGGAGTCTTGCTGTATTCTGACTATTGCAATTAGGTCCTGCCTTTCAACTGCCCCGGAGAACAGAGAGTTAACTTTCCATGGCCAGCATGGAATGTTCAGCGCGAGCTCGGTTGAAGCCCCTGTCTGCTGTTGTCTAAACTCCAACCGTCAGATCTTTATGAGCAATACTCAGTAGAAGTTCTGTGTGGAAACTGTAAAACTCACACTAGCCAACTGGCAACTAAATTTATTAAAAGGGTTTTTTTGGTTTCAAAGCAAAGACTCAAGTCAGGAAACCCAAAAAACAAAACACAACACATACCCAAAGTAAAGGAGGGCGAAAAAGGGGCACCCCTAGGGTGCCAACACTGCTCCTGCCCACCCACATCCTAAAAACCAGGTTCTGAGAGGGGAGGAGGGGGGGAGGTCAGAATACAGCAAGACTCCATTAGAAGAAACATTACTAAGGTGAGTAATTTTTTCTTCAAACAACATGAAGTCTTGCTGTATTCTGACTACTGCAGAATACCAAGCAGTACCTCCATGGAGGAGGGACAGAACCTACTTTGGGAATAGGCTCTGAAGTACAGCTGTGCCAAACCAAGCATCACTCCTAGCTTGGATATCCAGAGAGTAATGCTTGGTGAATGTATGGACTGTTTTCCAGGTGGCTGCTTGACAAATTTCTAAGATAGGAATATCCCTGGCAGCAGCCAGGGAAGCAGCTGTACCTCTAGTAGAGTGAGCCCTCAGGCCTGAGGGTGGAGTTCTACCCAGTTTTTCATAGCAGAATTGTATACAAGAGACAATCCACCTGGCAATAGATCTCTTAGTGGCAGGTTTGCCCTTACCGACCTCTCCATATGTGAGGAACAACTGGAGGGACTCAAACCTGTGACCCTTGATGCACTCTATGTAGTAGCTGAGGGCCCTTTTAACATCCAAGTTGTGCAGCCTCCTCTCTCCAGAGGAGGAATGGTCAGTGAAGAAAACAGGGAGAGACATAAACTGGTTAAGGTGGAAATCTGAAACCACCTTAGGCAAAAACTTCCTGTTAGTTCTTAGGACCACTTCACCTCTATGGAAAGAGATGGAATCAGGCTCCACTGACAGGGCTTGCAATTCACTGATACGCCTGGCAGAGGTAATGGCTACCAAAAACACAGTTTTCCAAGTCAAGTACTTAAGCTCTGCAGAGGACAAAGGCTCAAAGGGTGCTTGCATAAGCTGAGCATTGCAAACATTAAGATCCCAAGCAGGAGCAGGGTCCCTAAAGGGGGGATTACTGTGCAGCAATCCCTTGAAGAACTTACAAAACACAGGACGGGCTGACAGAGGAGAGGGCTTGTCTACTGACAAGAAGGCAGAAACAGCTGCCAAATGCACTTTAAGTGTAGCTGGCCTAAGTCCTAAGCCATTAAGATGGACCATATAGTCCAGAACTATAGGCAACCCAGCAGATTCTGGAGAAATATGCTTATTAGAGCACCAAATAGTGAACCTTTTCCATTTGGAGTTGTAAGTCTTTCTAGTGGAAGGCTTTTGAGAAGCCTTAAGGATATCCAGAACCCCTTGAAAAAGGTGCAGATCAGCAAACTCTAACTCTTCAAGAGCCATGCCTTGAGATTGAGAGACTTGAGGTTCGGATACCAAATCCTCCTCTGAGAGGATGTCAACAGGTTGTAATTCCTGGGAAGAGACAGGGGAAGGTGGACTGCTAAGGACAGCAACAGGGGGTACCAGGGCTGTCTGGACCAGTCTGGAGCAATCAGAATCACTTTGTATGGTTGTGACCTTATCTTGACTAACACCTTGAACAGGAGAGGGAAGGGGGGGAAAGCATACAGAAATTTATCTTCTCAATTCAGGATCAGAGCTTCCAGGGGGACTGAGCCCAAGACTGGGAGTCTGCAACAAAAGAGAGGAAGTTGGTGATTGTCTGGGGCTGCAAAAAGATCTATCTGTGGAGTGTCCCATCTCGAGAAAATCACTTTCAAAACTAGGGGATCTAGGGTCCATTTGTGATGACCCTGGGATATCCTGTTGAGAGCATCTGCCAGGACATTGTCTTTCCCTGGGAGGTGAACTGCTATCAGAGAGGTTTGCAGGGAATAGGCCAGGGACCACAACTTCATTGCTTCTGTGCACAAGGCCGAAGACGGAGTGCCTCCTTGCTTGTTGATGTACCACATTGTGGTGGTATTGTCTGTTCTGATCTGGACCACCTTGTTCTGTACGGATTTGGAAAAGACTTGCAGTGCCAGAAACACCGCTCTGAGTTCCAAGAGATTGATGTGAAACAGAGATTCTTGAGGTGACCACAGCCCTTGGGTGGTAAGATCCCCCAGGTGGGCACCCCAGCCCAGCAGGGTGGCATCTGTGGTGAGTATCACTGAAGGAGACTGAGTGACAAAGGGAACTTCTTGTCTCAAATTGTCCTGATCCTGCCACCATTACAAAGCCTGGATCAGGGTTCGAGTCACTGGGACTAGTTTGGTAAGGGAATCCTTTCTTTGGGACCAGAAGGCTCTTAGTGGAAATGAAAGTGCCTCATCTGAAATCTTGCTCCCTGGACCACTGCTGTAGAGGCTGCCATGTGGCCCAGAAGCTGCAGGAAATGCCTTGCTGGTCGAGACACCTGAAGGGTGAATGAAGAGGCCAGTTCCATAAGGGTCCTTACCCTGTCCAGGGGAAGGAAGGCTCTTGCCCTTATTGTATCCAGCTCTGCCCCTATGAAGGTAAGGAGCTGCACTGGCTCGAGAACTGACTTTGGAAGGTTGAGGAGGAATCCTAAGGAAGTGAGCACTTGCTGAGTTATTTGCAGATGTGACTTTGGTCTGGAGACTGGCACACTATAAGCCAGTCATCCAAGTATGGAAAGATAGAGATCTTTTTTTCTCCTTAGGAAAGCAACCACTACTGCCAGGCACTTTGTGAACACCCTTGGGGCTGATGTTAGGCCAAAGGGCATTGCTCTGAACTGATAGTGGCCTGAGGGCAACTTCAACCTGAGGTACTTTCTGTGGGAGCACCTGATGGGAATGTGAAATAAGCATCTTTGAGGTCCAGGGAGGCTAGCCAGTCCCCTGGCCTTAGAGAGGCAGAATTATTCCAGAGTCACCATTTTGAACTTTGGTTTAAAAGGTGCTTGTTCAGATATCTTAGATCCAGGATGGGCCGCCATTCTCCTGTCTTTTTGGGGGTTAGGAAGTACTTGGAGTACAATCCTTTGCCCTTGTGTAGGGTAGGAACCCTCTCTATGGCTCTGACAGCCAGGAGGGAAGAAACCTCTGCTTCTAGGGCAAGGGTCTCTGATGGATTTGCAGATGGAAAGGATCTGGTTCTCATCTTGGGAAATTTTTGGAAGCTGAGAACCAGTCCCTGGCTTACTACTTCCAGGACCCACTTGTCTGATGTCAGAGACTTCCAGTCCTGGACAAAGTAAGCCAGCCTGCCCCCTACAGGTATTGGAGAATCGGCCCGGCAGACCCATCAGGGTGTCTGCTTCGCAGGGGCTTTAGGCTGAGGAGTGGAAGCAGGCCTGCTCGTTCCCCGCCTGCATCTCCCTCTGAAGAACCCCCTCTGAGCATAAGAAGAGGAGGAGGCCTGGGCTTGGTAAAAAGGCCTTTGAAAAGGTCTGCCCCTGCCCCTGGACTGCTGCCTTTGAGGAGTGGCTTGCCTTTCTTTGGCCTGAGCACTCCTGTAGGTGGTCCTGTACTCGTCCATCTTTTTCATGTAGTTCTCTGTCTGCTCCCCAAACAGAGAATTACCAATGACAGGGAAATCCATGGCCTTAGCCTGGGTATCCTGTGATAGGCTAGTACATCTGAGCCAAGCCATCTCCAAGGGCCACAGATGTAGCCATGATTCTTGATGAAACATCATTGGAATCCACAGCAGCATGAAATTGCACCTTGGATGCCTCAATCCATCTGCAGCCACCTGCTCCAGCTCCTTGGCAAGCTGGTCAGGGGCCTGTTAGCACAGCCAGCACAGTGTCCCATCTGGACTTCTGATATCTAGCTGTGTAGGCCATATAGTTAGCCTGCCTGAGTCCCAAAGATGCTGCCATGTACTGCTTTTGCCATGGCATCAATCCTCCTGGAGTCCTTATCTGGGGGGTGTGATGCCAAGGGAATATTTGCCTTATCACAGGCAGCAGCCTGCACTACCCCAACATGGCTGCATTGTTGAGAAAGGAACTCCATGTCCGAGCCTGAAAGGGTGTACCTCTTGTCCATTCGTCTGTCCACAGGAGGTATGGAGTTAGGAGTCTTAAGAATTTTATTTGTCTGTTTCCCAAAAGATTTATGGAGGGGAATAGACAGTCTCCTGGACTCTGGGACATCCATCATTTCAACAAAATCAGGCTCCTCCTGATCCTCTACTGCTTCTTTCATTGGAAGCTGGTGGATTTCAGCCACTTTTTTGTAAAAAATAAAGTGGGAAGGGGACTCAGAAAGCCTAGGAGGAGAAACACCTGAAGGTCTGTCTGGGGAGATGTCCGGGTCAATAGGCACATCCAGACTCTCATAATCACCATCATCATCCTCATACTCTCCCTCCTCCTCCTCCGGTTCATAAAATTCTTCTGAAGAGTAATCCGGAACTGGGGGAACCGACTGAACCGAGCCCTTGCCAGATGGTACCAGTTCGGCCGGAACCGGAGTTAGCAATTGCACTATTCTTATCGCTTTGGCTACCTCATCAGCGGTCGGAGTATGAATTTCTGGATCTGAACCAGACGATTTATCTTTTCTTTTCCTTTTAACCGGAACTGACTCCTCAGAATCGGCTCTCCTTTTGCCCGAAGAAGTTTCGCCCTGGTCAGAGGGCACTCCTTCTGGTTCAGTCGGAACCGAACCGGGTTGGCCATCCGGGTCAGTG
Organism: Neoceratodus forsteri; assembly: GCA_016271365.2. Lineage (NCBI taxonomy): Eukaryota > Metazoa > Chordata > Ceratodontiformes > Ceratodontidae > Neoceratodus > Neoceratodus forsteri. Next base: position 719,328,762 of record CM057455.1, read on the forward strand.
GACTTCTCGGCTTCCCTTTCCCTCAGTCTACCTACTCTCTTATCCATAGTGGGCCCGTTTTTTTCTTGGTTTCTCAGACATGGCCAATCCTATCCAAAACTTACCCTTTTTCAGCAACCGCCAGGCAAGACTTCTATTGGTTCCTGACCGAAGTTTGGTCTTGGAAAAACGAATAAAATCAGTTTTTTTAAGAACCGATACGGACCGGTTACCACACTCTAAGTAAATTCACAAACATTTTTAAACTAAACTGATCGGTTCAGCCGAACCGATCCGAAATTTACAAGTTCCACACAGAAACTAAATGTAAAACCTATTTAGTACTCACGGTACCACAGACAGAGACTTAAACCGACAGATTCGGTAGCAGAAATTCGGTAGAAACCGAGCGAAAAACTACACTTTTACCGACTTTTTTTGAACCGAGCAAAGGAGAAATCTCCGGAGCAACTGTTCAGTGAGGCGGAGTAAAGAATCTGACGGTTGGAGTTTAAACAACAGCAGAAAGGGGCTTCAACCGAGCTCGCGCTGAACATTCCATGCTGGCTATGGACAGTTAACTCTTTGTTCTCTGGGGCAGTTGAAAGGCAGGACCTAACTGCAATAGTCAGAATACAGCAAGACTTCATGTTGTTTGAAGCTAGCATTCAGGAAGTACAAGGAAACACAGAAGAAGCAGGACAGAGAGCTGTACCAGTTAAGGCAGAAGGAAGCAGGGAGGAAGGCAGAATAGCAAAGGCCCAAACCAAGGAAAAGATAGCCAACTCGGTTAAGAAGGGGGATAAAACCTTTTATAGGTACGGCAGGGAGCGTAGAAAGACAAAGGGAGGGATAGTGAGGCTGAATAGAATGGACGGTGGGTGGGCAGAGAGAGACAGTGAAAAAGCAGGGATACTGAATGAATATTTCTGCTCAATTTTCACAAAAGAGGAGGAGGGGGACGTACCTAATCCAATTAACAGAAGCACTCTTGATAGGGGGGTCAATCCCAGTCCTTTCACAGAAGAAAGGGTTCAGAAAGAACTCCTAAAACTGAAGGTGGACAAAGCAATGGGGCCTGACGGAATTCACCACAGAATTCTAAAAGAATTAAGGGGAGAACCAGTGAAACCACTGACTACCCTTTTTAACAAATCATGGGAGGATGGTGTGGTACCTGAGGACTGGAGGAAGGTGGATGTGATTCCCCTTCACAAAAGTGGGACCAAGACAGAGGCAGGAAATTACAGACCTGTCAGTTTGACCTCTGTGGTAGGGAAAGTGATGGAATCACTTCTGAAGGAAAGAATTGTTGAGTACCTAGAGGCCAGTGGGGCACAGGACCCAAGGCAGCATGGGTTCATAGCAGGAAGGTCATGCCAGACAAATCTGATAGATTTCTTTGACTGGGTGACCAAAGTAGTAGATCAGGGAGGTGCTATGGACATCGCCTACCTAGACTTTAGCAAGGCATCTGACACAGTCCCACACAAAAGATTAATAGTCAAATTAACCAGCCTAGGAGTGGGTCCCAGGGTGATAGCCTGGGTAAAACACTGGCTGGACAACAGGACACAGAAGGTAATTATAAATGGAGTCCACTCTAAAGAAAGAGGGCTACCGCAGGGTTCAGACTGGTCCAGTCCTTTAATGTCTTTATAAGTGACATTGCAGAGGACTGGAAGGAAAGTATGCCTCTTGCAGATGACACAAAGATCTGCAACAGGGTTGATACACAAGGAGGCGTGGAAAGGATGAGAAGGAACTTGGCAAGGTTGGAGGAATGGTCGAGGTGGGCAGCTTGGATTCAATGCAAAGAAGTGCAAAATAATGCACCTGGGAAACAAAAACCCAGGGGAAGATTACACAATGGGGGGGGAGGTTGTAACAACAACAAAAATGGAAAGGGACCTGGGGGTAATCATATCAGATGACCTTAAGGTTAGCAAGCAATGTGAGAAGGCAGAAGGGAGGGCTGGGGGTATACTGGGATGTATAGGGAGAGGTACCACCAGCAGAAAACAGGAAGTTGTTATCCCTCTGTACAGACAGTTGGTGAGACCCCATCTGGAGTACTGCGTCCAGTTCTGGAGACCCCATCTCCGCAAGGACATAGACAGGATAGAGGCAGTCCAGAGGAGGGCAACTAAAATGGTGCAGGGTCTGCAAGAGAAACCATACGAGGAGAGACTAAATGAGCTTAATACAGTATGTATACCCTTGAGGAAAGGAGGGAGAGGGGGGACATGATAGAAACTTTTAAGTACCTCAGTGGAATCAACAAAGTCCAAGAGGGTAGCATCTTTCAGAAAAAGAGATGTGCAAGAAAAAGGGGACACAATTTGAAGAGAGAGGGGGCCGGTTCAGCGGCAATGTGAGGAAGTATTTTTTCACAGAGAGGGTGATGGATTTGATGGAACAACCCTTCCTGAGGAGGTTGTGGGGTTTAAAACTGTGGGAGAATTCAAGAATACATGGGACAGACATAAGGCAATTCTTGTGGGGAGTAAGAAGAAATAGGCTGTTGGTTAACTAGGATCCGCAGCTTATCCTGTAGGTAGGGAAATGGGCAGACTAGGTGGGCCAAGCGGTCCTCATCTGCCGTCAAAGTCTATGTTTCTATGTTACAAAGATGAGAGCAGGTCAGCAGGGAAAGGCATACGAGGAGAGGTTGAGGGCACTGAACATGTACTCCCTGGAAAACAGGAGAGAGAGAGAGAGGAGACATGATTGGGACCTTCAGGTACTTGAAAGGGATAAATAAGGTTAATAAGAAGAGTCTCTTTAAGCTGGGTGGCAACCATAACATGAAGGGGCACAGTCTTAAGCTGGAGAGTGGGAGGTTTAGGAGGTAAGTCAGGAAGCACTTCTTCACAGAGAGGGTGGTGGACACTTGGACTGCGCTGCGAAGAGGTCATCTTGTTGAAGGCAGTGGGCAGCTTTAAGAAAGGCTGGGATAGGCATAGAGGGAAGAAGTATAATGGGTAGGGATGATGGGAGGAGTGGGGGAGGGAGGGCAGGGACATTAGCTCATACTGTGGACCCTGCAATAGGAGCAGACTTGATAGATCAAATGGCCTTCTGCTGGCTTCTTCGTATGTTCGGATGTAAGTTATCTTCCACTTTTCTAGAAGGAATGAGCTACTATAGAGTACAGTATCATCTGCATACATGTGCATCAAGCAGGGATCATACTGAAGAGGAAGGTCATTAACAAAGACTGAGAAAATAAGGCGCATAGTATGGATCCCTATGGGGCTCCCAACAAGATTTCTGTAATGCATGAATTAATTTGATTGTGACTAGTTTCAGTTCAACTAGGGCGGTAGCTGACAAACCAACCACTGAAGGAGCACTGAATAAAACCTGTAATGTCTCTCAGGTAACATTTCATGGCTGGTAAGGTCAAATGCTTTGAAGAGCTCATTTAAGATGGCAATTTAGCCTTTATCCAGAGAACCGAGATTGTCACTTGTTACCTTCATTAGTGCAGTAGTGGTGGAGTGCAGGAGTCTGAAACCATACTTAAATGGTGAGAGAATTCAGAAACTTACAAATTAACACATTTTTGTGACATTTAGAAAGGGAAGAGAGAACAGAGATAGGTCTGTAACTATTCAGGTTGGGCTTACAACCACTTTTTAAGACGTGGGGTCACGAGCACACTTCCAGTTGGCAGGAAGCTCACAATGAACAAGGGAGTGGTTAAACAACATGGCGACAGGAGGGAAAAGCAGTTGATACAATACACATAACACAATACACATAACACAAAAAACATAATTTCAGTTAAGCATTTTTATTTGCTTATTTTTATCTGATGACCGGTAAGTGCACTTAACCAGAGGTCCTTTTAAAGGCATGATTTGGACCATGTTACGGCAAAAGAGTACAGTACAAAAGTTAAATTACATTGGGAACAGGTTGACTACAAAGTGTCAGATCATTGGACTGAGCTTCTCATTAAAAGCTGGTTCTGGAGTGAGAAAACTTGGAATCACAAGAAATATTCCACAACAAGTAGACAGCAGGATAAGCAATAGGATTTACCAGGTAGCAGTGCATGGGACGCCATAAAAATGGAAAACATCACCAGTGGGATTCCCTAGGAAATTGGTTTTGCTTCTTAACATATTGGAGGCCAGGAGGGAAAGTGGGATACAATAGAGATGAGACATACAAGTTCTTGTAAGAACTCAACAGGGTTAATTGTATGGACTTGTTCATAAGAAACAAGGGCATAGTGACTAGATGGCAAGGGTAAAGACTATCAGGGGTTGCGGGGGGCAGGAAATTCTTCTACATGGAACAGGTGGTTGATGAATGGAATACACTATCCAGAGAGGTGGCTGAAGTAAATTTTTTTACTCACCTCACTGGGTTGAGGGCAGAGACTGCTAGACTGTGGGCCGAACTGGCAAAGGTGCAGAGGATGTTATGCCCACCCAGAGGCCATGAAGTTTGCCACTGCTCTCTCAGAGGATGCCTATGCAGAGGCAAAGTGGTTGGATCTTTGTGGGCTCCAGAAAGGTGGGGGTGATGGGAAGAGTGCATACTCCTCAGCCTGTAACACTACAGAATTCCTTCACCATACTGGTGAGAGGGGGCAGTCAAGAGGAGGCACCCGTAGTAATGGCAAGGGAGGAAGTGGGGGTCCTCAGACAGGGTGACCCCAATAAGGAAGGATAAGGACCCTGGCCGAGGAGATGGAAGCAGCTGCTGTTGGGGAACTCTACTCTTAGGGGAGCAGACTTGGGAACGGGGGGAGGAAGGGACCAGGAGGTGAAGTGCCTTAGGGGTACTACGGCATGGAGAGCATATCCAGAGGACCGCTAGGGGAGCAGGAGATGGGAGGTAGCCTGATGTCATTGTCTACCTGGGGAAAAATGACCTGGAGAGGGACATGGCAGGGGTACTGCAGAATAATTTCATGGAACTGGGGAATGGCCTCAAGCAGGTGGGACGTATGATGGCTTTTGTGGAGGTGTTACCTGTGTACAGCTGGGGAGAGGAAAAGGTGCTCCACACTAAGGTATTTAACAAACAGTTGAAGGCATGGTGCATGGTGGAGGGCTACAGCTACATCTGGGGGACCAACCTGGGAGGATATGGGCCTCTATAGGGGAGACAGCCTGCATCCTTCCAGATGAGGGCCAAGGTCCTTAGTGGAAGGTTTGCATGTTACTTGGATGAACATTTAATCAAGCGGGGGGTGGCTGTAAAACCAAGGAGGCATAACTGCCCCCCCTCAGATGATGGAATTTGAGGAGGGTCCATGGAGAGTAAACTCCTCAAGGGTAAGGGTGCAAAAAGTTAAGGGCGGGGGGACAAGGCAGAAGAAAAGGGAGTATAGGTCAGGTAAGCAAGAATAATGGAATAAAGGAGACATGGAATGGACACGGTAAAAACAGAAGAGGTGGGTTAAGTGGAGCTTCAGGGGACATCACAGACCGGAATCAGGGAGCAGGTAGGGAGTAGGTAAGGTATGGAGAGCCGCATACACCAATGTAAGGTGTTTGAGAAATAAAATTCTGGATTTGGAGGCCATCATGGCGGAGGCTAGCCTACATTTAGTGGCAATTACAGAGTTGTGATGCACTGAGCACCATGGCTGGGACATGGCCACACCTGTTCAGTAGAGACAGGATGGGGAGGAATAGTAAAGCCAAGAAGGTACAGGGTCACCCAGAGGAAAAGGAAGGCCTGGAGGTACTGTGGGTCATCCTGAAGTCAGGCTCTGGAACCGCTATCCATACTGGGGCAGTGAAGGGACCTCCAGTACAGGGAGAGGAGTTGGATAAGGCACCTGGGAAGCCATCATCAAAATGGGAAGAAAGGGGTAGGGTACTGCTATTTGGTGACTTCAATCTGCCAGACTTAGAGTGGAGCCTTCCAGCAACAGCTTTGGAAAGGAGCAGGGCCGTCCCTGACTCCCTACAAGGGGCATTTCTCGGGCAGCTAGTCAAAGAACCCACTAGGGACAGGGCAGTGCTGGACCTGGTGTTCACAAACAGGGACAGCAGTGCAGACATCACAGTGGGAAGTCCCCTAGGTGCCAGTGATTACTGTACAGTGTGGTTTAACACAAAAACAGGAGCAGAGGCAAACTACACTAGGAAAATGTTTTTCGACTTTAGAAGGGTAGATTTAAAAGAAATGGGAGAATGCCTCAGAAACTGACTCATTGGGTGGACTGCCAGGGAGGAGCAGAAGCACAGTGGGGGACAATAAGGGATGGCATAATTAAGGCAACCAACCTCTGCATGAACGAAGAAAGTAAATGCAGAAGGAAAAAGAGACTATTATGGTTCTCCAGGGAAGTGGCCAAGATGGTGCAGCAAAAGAGGGTTAGCATTCAGGAGATATACAGAAACACAGAGGGAGGAGGACAGGGAAATATACCAAGTAAAACAGAGGGAAGCAGGTAAAGCGGTGAGGGAAGCGAAGGCGCAGACAGAGGGCTGGAAAGGAAAGGCAATAAGACTTTCTTCAGATGCGTAAATGAGAAGAGGAAAGCAAGCGGAGGGATAGTGGGGGTGGGGAGAGACTGCGTAGAAAACACCACAAAAAAGCTGCCTTCCTGAGTAGGCACATCTGCTCAGTATTTACACGGGGGGGAGGGAATGGGCCACCAGGGAGTAGCAGGAATGGGGGCAGGTGGATACAAGTCCATTTTCAGAAGAAAGAGTTCTGAAGGGATTTGCAGCTCTGAAGGTAGACGAGGCTATGGGACCAGATGGGACACACCAATGGGTACTAAAGGAACTCAGGAAGGTACTACCTGCCCCACCAATGGTCTTACTCAACAGTTCACTGGAAACAGGTGTGGCTCCAGAGGACTGAAGAAGGACAGACATGATCCCTTTACAAAAGAGTGGCAGCAGGGAGGAGGCTATCAACTATAGGCTGGTCAGTCTCAGTTCAGTGGTGGGGAACTAAATGGAAAGGCTGGCAGAGTATCTTGAATCCAGTGGGCTGCAAGACCACAGGCAGCATGGATTCACAGTGGGGAGGTCATGGCAGATAAATCTGATGGATTTCTTTGACTGGGTGAGCAAGGAAATAGATCAGGGATGGCAATGGGCATGGCATGGCCTAATCGGACTTTAGCAAGGCCTTTGACACTGTGCCACACAGGAGACAGGTAATGAAACTGAGCTGTCTAGGAATGGAATCCAAAGTGAATAGTGCTAGAAACTGGTTAACCGATAGGCGACAGAGGGTGGTGGCTAACAGTACTCACTGTAATGATGGGAGAGTGGTCAGTGGGGTGCCACATGGCACAGTACTGGGACCGGTCCTCCTCAATGTCTTCATATACGACATTGCTGAAGAACTGCAAGGGAAAATATGCCTTTTTGCAGATGATGACATCTGTAACAGAGTGGACACTTAGGAGGGGGGAGAAAGAATAGGCAGGGAATCTTGGAAAATTCAAGGCATGAGCAAGAGCATGGCAGCTGGGATTCAATTCCAAAAATGGCAAAAACATGCTCCTAGGGCATAGGAACCCAGGAGCTCGGTACAGGATTTGGGGAAGGGGGGGTACTGACAGTCCTTGAACAGAAAAGGGACCTTATCATAACTGAAAACATAAAATTGGCAGGGCACTGTGACAAAGCAATGGGTAGGGCCAGTGGAATCAACGGGTGCATAGGGAGAAGCACCTCCAAGCAGAACGAGGGTGGAGATGTTGCCGTGGTATCACTGGCTGGTGACATCCCACATGGAGTACTATGTCCAGCTTTGGAAGCCACACCTCAGAAAGGACATAGACAGGGCAGAGGCAGTCCAGAGGAGGGCAACTAAAATGGTGAATGGGTTGCATTAGAAGCCCTATGAGGAGAGACTGAGGGTTCTCAACATGTACCCCTCTGGAGGAAAGGAGAGTGTGAAGGGACATGATAGAGACATAAGAACATATGAAGAAGCCAGCAGAAGGAGGACATTTGGTCTATCAAGTCTGCTCGTATTGCGGTGTCCACAGCTTGAGCTAATGTCCCTGCCCTCCCTCCCCACTCCTCCCATCCTCCCTACCCATGATCTTTACCTTCCCTCTATGCCTATCCCAGCCTCTCTTAAAGCTGCCCACTGTCTTCAATGAGATGACCTCTTCCGGGAGTGCATTCCAAGTGTCCACCACTGCCTCTGTGAAGAAGTGCTTCCTGACCTCCCTCCCTCCTAAACCTCCCACCTTCCAGCTTAAGACTGTGCCCCCTCGTGTTACGGTTGCCACTCAGCTTAAAGAGACTCTCCTTATCAACCTCATTTATTCAAGTACTTAAAGGTCCAAATCATGTCCCCTCTCTCTCTCTTGTCTTCCAGGGAGTACATGTTCAGTGCCCTCAACCTCTCCTCATATGCCTTACCCTGCTGACCGGCTATCATCTTTGTAGCCTCCTCTGGATCTTCTCCAGCAGGTTAATATCCTTTTTGAGGTGTGGGCACCAGTACTGAACTCCATACTCTAGATGCGGTCTTACCATGATCTGCACAAGGGCAGTATAACCTCCTCTCTCCTACTACTGGTCCCCCTAGATATGTATCCCAGCATCTTGTTTGCCTTTGCTGCTGCTTTCTTGCACTGCGTAAAGTGCTTCAGGTCACTACTGATCATCACTCCCAGGTCCTTCTCCTCCTCTGATGCAGATACTCAGACTCCACCGAGGTAGTACTCTGTCCTGGGAATTCTTGGCTCCAATATGCATAACTTTGCATTTCTTGGCATTGAAGCCAAGCTGCCAGATCTTGAACCACTTCCCCATATATTTCTGTAGGTCATGCATCCCTTCAGCTGTGTCCACTCTCCCATAGCGCTTGGTGTCAATGGCGAATAGGCACCTTTTGCCCTTAATGCCATCTCCAATGTCACTTATGAAGACATTGAACAACACCGGCCCCAGCACCAAGCCCTGCGGGACCAAACTAGTTACCTCTCTAGTGCCAGAAAACTCTACCCCACAACCACCCTCTGGGTTCTATCCCTCAGGCAGTTTTCCACTCATCTGGCCATCTTTTCCCCAACCCTGAGATCCACCAACTTCCTGATCAACCTTTTGTGGGGCACAGAGTCAAAGGTCTTGCTGAAATCAAGATAGAGTAGGTCTACTGCTTGGCCCCTGTCCACTGTCTTAGTGACACAGTCAAAGAAGTCAATCAGATTTGTTTGACACAATCTTCCCCCCATGAACCCATGCAGCCTTGCATCCTGAAGATCATGCTCCTCTAGATAATGTACTAACCTTTCCTTTAGTATGGTCTCCATGAGCTTGCCCACAATGGAGGTCAGACTGACTGGTCTGTAATTCCCTGGGTCATTCTTGGGATCGCTTTTGTGGAGCGGCACTACATGTGCTGTTCTCCAGTCCTCCAGTACCACACCTGACTCTAGTGAACTATTAAATAAGTCTGCCAGTGGCCCTGCCAGCTCCTCAGCCAGTTCGTTTAGTACCCTTGGATGTACTCTGTCCGGGCCTGGTGATTTATCCATCTTCAATGCCAGCAGACCCTCCCTCACTCTAAACTCCTCTATCACTACATCTGTGTTCCCCTCCCAACCCCGCTCTTTTCCCTCCTGAATGCACTGGTTCGTCCTTCTCCCTGGTGAAGACGTAACAGAAGTATTCATTTAGTATCTCTGCTTTTCCTTCATTATCCTCCACCTACTCCACTCCTTTCTTAAGCCTAACTATCCCTTCCTTCACTTATATATTGAAAGAAAGCCTTCTCCCCCTTTTTAATTCCTTCAGCGATCTGCAGCTGCTTCTGTGCCTTTGCTCTCCGGACTTCCTTACTTGTCTCACTAGCCAACCTTAGGTAATTTTCCCTATCCACTTCTCTCTTGGTCTTCCTGAATTTTCTATAGGCCAACCCCTTTTCCCTTACTGCCTGGGCAACCCCAGGAGGCAGTATAGCACAGTGGTTTAAGGCTCTGGGCTGCTAACCTGGAGACCCAAGTTTGAATCCCACAGCCCCAACTTGCATATTGTGTGATCCTGAGCAAGTCACTTAACTTCCTTGTGCTTCCAGGTCGCACCTGTAAACAAGCTTTCAGCTTAATTTGTCTCTCCTGGTTAAAATAAATAAATAAACAAACAACAGAACTGAACCAGCTGGGGGCGTTGGCCTTTGTGTTCCTCCCCCTGAGGCTAATGCACTCATCTGTGGCAACCAGTATTCCTTCCTTAATGATGGACCACCTTTGTTCCACCCCCATGTCTGCTCTGATGCCTGCCAGATGGCTCCTTAGCACTTCACCCAGTTTCCTGAAGTCTGCCCTCCTGAAATCCAAGATTTTGGTCTTAGTCTTTCAAATGAGAAATGGCACCAGGACGAGGGGCATGTGATGAAACTGGATATTGGAGGGGGGGTGTTAAGAGGGATGTGAGGAAGCACTACTTCAGTGAAAGGGTGACAGATGCCTGAAATATACTGCCAGAAGCAGTGAAGGTGAAAACAGTGTGTGTGGGTGTGTGTGTGTGTGTGTGTGTGTGTGTGGAGAGGGAGGTGGGGGGGCACTTCAAGAATGCGTGGGATAGACATAGGGTAATACTAGTAAATATGCAGGGAGGGTTGCCAGACACTAGTTAGGGTCTGCGGAGACAGATTAGGCAGGGAACATCTGGGCAGACTGGGAGGGCCAAGCAGTCCTTTTCTGCTGACAAATTCCAATGTTTCTAAGACTTGACAGGGTATAAACTTGGGTGGAACAGATCATAGAATATTGAAGACAGAAAAGGACCACACTGGCCCATCTAGTCTGCCCTATATCCCCCTACTCATCCCCCTTCTGCCGGCCCCTGCCTTCCCCCCACTACTCAGCCCCATATTTATGTCCCATGCCCTCCCTGAATCCCTCCACCAACTTAGACCCCACTACTTCTTCTGGTAGTCTGTTCCAGGCCTCCACCACCCTCTCTGTGAAGAACTGCCCTCTCACACTGCCCCTCTATCTTCCTCCCTGCAGTCTGAGACTATGCCCTCTAGTTCTATCCCCCTCCTTCATTTTAAGTAAACCCCCTTCCTTTACTTTGTTGATCCCCCTCACATATTTAAAAGTTTCAATCGTGTCTCCCCTTTCCCTTCAAGTCTCCAACGTGTACAGTTCCAGCTCTTTGTACCTCTGCTCGTATGTCTTCCCTTGTATACCCTGCACCATCTTGGTTGGCCTTCTCTGAACCCTCTCAATCCCACCTATGTCCTTGCATAGGTGTGATCTCTAGAAAGTAAAGCTATGTAAGAACTTACTGTAACAGTTGATCTTCAAGAGGATCTCTTGCAGCAGGCAACACCATTACGACTATGCCAACAGGCACTAGGACCCCACTCGGGGTTTTAAATAACTGCAAAATTGATTAGCATTTTCGCAAGTAAAATTGCTAATCAGTTGGGATAATGCATAGCTCATGTCTCAATTTGTTTAGGAATGTAAACGGCTAGAAAATGTATATACCTACTTTATCACAATTGATTATGATTAAAGTGCTAATCAATTTTTGCAGTTATTTAAAACCCTGCCACGGAAAAATTTCAAGCTAGCAGACCATGGTGGGGGACCTCCCCCTGATGTCGACCCTGCCTCAACATCCCGTGTGGTATAAAGGGGTGCGGTCCCCCAGGATCACCTCAGTTCACCCACTGGAGACCCGATTGGTATTCAGGATAATAAACCAAGGAGGATCTCCCATGCCCCAGAGAGAAACACAGTTACATAACCTCGGGGGAAAGTGGAAGGGAAAATTCACCGCTGCAAGAGCTCCTCTTGAAGATTTATTGTTACAGTAAGTTCTAACGTAACTGTACTATCTTACTTCGAGGTGGAGCTCTTGCAGCAGGTAACACCATTAGGACTTAGTCCCAAGCAGTACAAGGATAGGATCCTGGTCAGAAGGGTGGTGGATCCCCAAGATCAGCAGACAAACTCTTCAGGAGATTAGTCCCTGGAGGATAGCAAGGCCAAAACCTGCCCTCCTTCTGGAAGCAATGTCCAGACTGTAGAACCTAATGAAAGTGTGGACTGAACTCCAAGTAGCGGCTGCACAAAGTCCACTGCTAAAACATTCTTGAGGGATGCAAAGGAGGTTGCGACACCTCTGGTGGAATGACCCTTGACCGGTCCTGGCAAGGGTTCGTCATACTGTTGGTAACAGAACACTATGCAATTGACCAACCATTTGGCCAATGTCTGTTTAGTCACTGGAGTCCCTAACATTCTTTGGGTGAAGGAGACAAACAACTGGTCTGTCTTTCTAGAAAAACAAGTATGGTCTATATAGTAACGAAGGATTCTATGTACATCCAGAGTATGTCAGCAGTGTCAGTGACTCAGCAGGTAACACACTCACCTTTGAAGCCGGGAGATCAGAAGGCGGTGGGTTCTATCCCCACACCAGGTACTTGGGTTATATCCCAATACTGACACTGTAGTGAAGCATGGGGGGGGAGGGTGCTGCACTCCTGAGGGGCCATCTTTCAGATGAGACGTTAAACCAAGGTCCCATCTGCCTGTTCCGGTGGTAGTCCAGGTAGATGTTAAAGATCCCATGGCAGACTTCCGGTTCCGCTCCCACACATGATGGCAGCCTAGTTGCGAGCTCTACACTAACTCCCGATCAAAAAATCCTCCATTAAACGCTTTACGTGATCCCAAAATTAAGAATCAGTGACTTAGAAAGGTAACGGAGGGTAAAGTACCTGAACTGGTGTTTTATATGAAAGGTGAGCAGAAATGGAAAACGATGCAGAGAGATCAGAATCGGTGGCCTCTTGCTCAGAATACGTGCAAGAAGCTAAAGTAAGGGGCCAGGGCAGAATCCTACAGAAAGGCCTATGCTCAGCAGCAAAACCTAAACCAAAGAAAGCAAAGCTTGATCTTATTTATCAAGAACTTCTCTCATTTAGGGCTGAAGTTAAACAGCTTTATGGGGAGCTCAGAAAGGATGTGATGTTACTGGAGCAGCGGGCTGCTGATACAAAGAGGCAATTAACGGCCACCGAAAACCGGGTGGATGACCTGGAACTTCAGTATCAGCAATTACAACAGCAGCATGAAGCTTTGGAGGGTAGACAAAAGGATGCTGAAAACAGGACTAGAAGAGAGAACATTTTCATCTATTGTATACCGGAAAATGCAGAGGGCCCAAACATTAAGGACTTTGTGGACAATCTATTACGCACTACCTTGGAATTGCCAGATGGGTTTCAGCTTCAACTCGATAGAGTACACTGAGCCCTAGCCCCAAAGCCCTCGGACCCTGCGGCCCCTCCCAGGTCTATTATAACTCGCTTTAATAGCTTTCCCATCAAAGAGCAGATCCTGCTGACAGCATGGTGAAAACAGAAGATTTATTTCAGACAGAAGCGTTTTTATATAGACCATGATTATGCTCCTAAAACCATGAGACAATGCAGGGCCTACCTTCCACTGCTACCAATAATCAAAGAAGCAGGCCATAAGTTTTCAACTCCTTACCCAGTGTGGCACGTGGACAGCTGGTTCTGATTACAATATGATATTTTTTCTGCAATATAAAATATGTAGGGGAGTGTCTGTCAGGAGGAACTACTGTCTTGCTAAAACTGACACATCAAAACCCACCAGGCATAAGTTCAAAGTACAGGACGTAGGTTAAACTACAGATATCTGAGATGCAATTACCCTGTCAATTTGCTTTGAAGCCAGGAACCAAAATATCCATTTTATAATGCCCTCGGGGAACTCCTTTGATTTGCACTAGGTGACATGAGGAGAGGGGCATATGCACGTGTTGGGGTGTTTTCCAAGGAAGCCAGCTGATTACATCAAAGAGACTTTGATGTCTGTGTGAAGCAGGTCCCAGACTAAAGTGGGAAGTCCAATATGTATGTGTTTGGGGTATCCAGTGAATTACATCAAAGAGACTTTGATGTCTGTGTGAAGCAGATCACAGACTGGGTTGGGGAAGTCACATGAAGAGAGGAGATTCAAATATCTTATTAGGACATCCTGTGTTATAAAATATAAATTTTAATACACCAAGGCGGAGTTAGGTGACCTCAGAGAGAAGGCCGGATCAAGACTGCTTTTAAGTATACTGAGCAGACCTCACAGAGACACATTCATTTTCTGACTGAGAAAAGAGGAACATCGAAGCACTGAAAGATTAAGAGAGTAAGGTATTATTAGATAAGACCAGTCTGAGGGTATGGATTTGTAGGAATTTGCACTTTTAAACCTGTTTTGTTTTTAAGATTGTATGTGTTGGGGATATTTTGTTCTGTATTTACTGTTTCCTATTTTTTAACTATTTTAAAGTACAGATATATTTTGAAAACAGAAACTGCCTAGTGTGCTTTAATACTTTTTTTTTTTATAAGTGAAGCTTAGATGGTTATAGTTGACACTGTGCATGAGCTTATTGTGATACCAAACTGGGAAACGGATAAGAGTTCTCTAGGTCTTGCATACAGTTCTAAGGGTTCATTTTGTAATACCTGGTTAGGTACCCGTAGGCAAAGATATCTGGCCACCGAAGACAGAATTATCTGAGCCTGACAACTGGGTACGCTAACAGGAGGTTATCAGTTTGAATCCCTCCAGAACTTGGGACAAAGGTGACTCGAACCCACAAAACAGATGAGAGTGCTGCCTTGTTCTGTTAACTGTTCACAATTCTACGCTCAGAGGTTGGCACTTTGGGAGTAGACGGCTGACCTGCTGAGTGGGTTTGTGACACCCAGTATGTCTAACTGTTCACTTTCCAAATGGCAAAAAAGAATATTTCTCAGCACAGGAAGCTAAACAAGATCTCACTAAGATGGGCCTTCATTTTCCTGAATGCTCTGGTGGAGTAGCGGAGTCCACGGCCAGACCGCCACGATGGCAAACGGTTCAGACAGCTATGAAGGCACGGAAGGATAACAACACCCAAGATGCAAAGACCACTCTGGCCAAATTTTGTCGCTCAGAAACCATTACCAGGACTGATCAGACCTGAGAGAGATTCCAAAGGAGAGACGCATATAATAATAGGTTAGTGGGCGGGTGGGGGTGAGGGGTAATTCCCTGGGCCCTTCTTCCTCTAACTACCCTGACTCTAGGCCCGAACTACTACAATCATATATTTTTATGCACTATTATACTGTAGATGCAGTGGCCATTTGCTCAGGTGATGTAGGGAGTAGGTGCCATTTCCCCCCCCCCCCCAAATAGCTTATCAATAAATGGATATTGCATGAAAATAATGCTGCATTTTGTGTATTTATGTTCCTAACAACTTTATTTAAACTAATTTGAAGTCTTATGCTGGACTGCGTCGCACAAACTTTTAGAAGGACTATTATACCAGTTTTAATTTAAAGTGTCTTATAATGGGAGTGGAGACTCACACTAGGCCGCTGATATGAGCAGTTACATGAGATCTGGGGCAATTAAATCCCTACCTTTCCAAATTTGTTGTTTTTTCCTAATTTGATTTTATGTTGGAGCTAGGATTTGCTCCCAGGAGGTCCCAGGCTTTCTTGATCTGGGTCAATCCTTCTTTCCCATGGGTTCCGGTTTTGTACCGATTGACCACATAGGATATATATAGGGAGGAAGAGAATATCCTCCCCCACCTTGGAAGTACTAGTTAGTGCTATAATTTTGTGTTTAATAAGCCACACTAGTAGACAGTTACAATATGTTTACGAAGTTATGCCTGGTCAGGCAAATGATTATATATCTAGTTGTATGCTTGATTATTGGTTTAAGAGGCACACTGCTCAGACAAAGAGTTCCCTGTGGAACCCAAAATCGAGTCTCACCCTTGCCATTCTATCCCTGTTAACTCAAACCTGTTGGAAACATTACTGTGGTCGAAGGATGGGGAAATGGCTTTTGAGTAAGCAGATGGATAGGAAGCTACGGGGAAAGGATGGTGTTTTCAGCAGAAATATTGCATTTTTTGATATTCTTATTAAGGATGGATAGTTCACCTTGTAAAGTGCTTTTGATCAACATTAATGAAATTAACAGCACAGTTAATCGCTCTAGGTTGCTTCAATATACTAAGAGACAGACTCCAGATATTATATATATTCAGGTAACTCATTTAACCCAGTCGAACACATGAAGTTGAGGGCCGGGGGAAGGTTTAAGATATATTCAGCCTCCAGTAAAACTGGCCGTAGAAGTGGTGTAGCTATATTAATCCCTGCCACCTTATCATTAGAGGATGGAGTCGAATATGCTGATCTTGCTGGTTGCTATAGTATAGTCCAGGGAAAACTATTTGGTCAAGATATAACCCTTGCTAATGTTTATCTCCCACCTGCATTTCCCCAGCTGAGAGTTAGTCAACTTTTAAATAAAGTTACTGAGCTACAAAAGGGAATACTGCTTATGGGAGGAAATTTGAATATCATATTAAATCCCAAAGTAGATACTCCTAATCCCCTTTCTCATTGATAATCTCCAGCTCAGAGGTGGCTGTCCACACAGATTAAGGCCTTGGGATGTCTGGATGTTTCGCGGCACTTTTACTCTAGTACAGAAGGACTTATATATGTCTCACCACGTTTTAAAACCTCATCTGGAATAGATTGTTTTTCCATTTCTGTGGAGCATATGGATGTGTTAAGGGATCTCTCGCTGAATGCTAGGTTTTTGTCAGACCATACCCCATTACTGCTTAAAATAGATTTAGGGAGACCACGTCGACAGACACTTTGGAGGCTTTATTTTTGCTTAAAGATTTTTTGCAAACTAGGATACCATAGATTATTCTCGAAAACACCTCACCTGACATTCTGGCAAGCCTGATATGGGACACATTAAAAGTGGTAATTCGGAAAGAACTGATTGCTTATAGTACACAAAAGCAAAAACAGAGAGAATGTAGATACAAGCAGCTCCAAGCACGCTTGGCATTTCTTCAACAGGGCCAGGGACAGAGTGATTCCACTAGGGAGCAGGAAATTAGGCAACTTAAAGGGAACCTTCGAGCTATAATCGATTACCAAGTGCAAGCTACACTACAACAATTAAAGAGACATTATTATGAAGGTGGACCTAGAGGGGCACACAGTTTGGTCAGGAGACTCAGAGGCGCTAGGCAGGCGGCCACAATAACAAAATTAAAGGACCCAGTTATCTGGGATACAGAAGGGCACTACTCCGGAAATTCTTTCTATATTTCAGAATTATTATAGGGAGCTATACTCCAACACAACTCCTCCCCCAGAATATAAGATACAACAATTCCTCTCCCCATTGCGTTTTCCTAAGTTAACCTCCTTGCAGCAGGATATAATTAGAGCCCCTGTATCAGAGATGGAAATCAAACAGGCAATTAGACGGGCTAAGACCCTCAAGTCTCCGGGTCCTGATGGTTTTCCTCAGGAATGGTATAAAGCCCTCCTCCCCTTACTTCTCAATTTGATGAGACAGACATTTAATGAAGTGTAGCTGGGAAATTCCCACCCCCCAGTCTCACGGGAGTTCGTGGTGATCTCAACAATCCCTAAACCTAGTAGAGACCCCAGTCACCTGGAATCATTTAGACCTATTTCTATTTTAAATTGCGATTATAAAATATATATGTCAGTGTGGGCCCACAGACTTGAAGATATGCTTCTTGATTTAGACCATCAGGACCAAACTGGCTTCTTAAAGAATAGACAAACTTCAGATAATACGCTTACAATCATACACCTTTCATCCTATGTCTCTAGATCATCACTCCCGGTGGTAGTTGCTAGTCAAGACGCCTATAAGGCATCTGATAGGGTGCTTTGGAACTATCTTTGGCAGGTGTTGGGAGCATTTGGATTTCCAGACGAATTTGTGAAATGGCTTAGTAATCTTTATGCTAACCCTAGGGCCTACATCAGGGTTAATGGCTCTCTGTCCTCACCAATAGATCTGAAACGAGGAACTAGACAGGACTGTCCCTTATCCCCACTGTTATTCGCTCTTTATATAGAGCCTTTAGCTATGGCAATACAGAGAAATACATGGGGTGGTAGTGGGAGGAGACTCCTACTGCATTTCACTTTATATTGATGATGTGTTGTTGACCTTGACAGATCCTGAGGTATCATTACAAGGAACTTGGCAGACCTTGGCAGGATTTGCCTCGGTATCTGGCTATGTTATTAATTCTTTGAAGACAGAGGTTCTGGCCTTGAACTTGTATTGGATTGGAGCAGTGCGGTGCCGACTTTGTCAGTCATTAAATGGCACCACAGAGCGTGCTATTTCCATTTAACACCAGACTTATGTGTACCAGTAAGGTAACTTTCACTGAAAAAGCCATTTATTTATGAAACCCCTAATCGGGGTATGGCTTGTAGGATGGGCAATTTATGCATATTACAGTTCTCCTTAAACGTAAAGGCAAATAAAATCGCATTTGTCCTGCCAACAGTCTAGACACCTACCAACTGATTGTGCACTGTACCTTTAACTGCAAACTGCATATACACTATCTCAGCTTCTGTGACTGAAGAATCAGTCATTCTATCACTGATGACTGAAATTAACTTTGTTCCCATAATTTTTTCTCTCGTAGTGCCATGTGTTCAACCTCAGCTACATAGTGGATAAAGTTGCAGGCATATTTGTCACTCTCATATGCTGAACTGGTATCTAGCCCTTTCATATCATCAAGGCTGCACATCCACACAAAGACTGTGAAAGGACATCCTTTCTTAGCAATTGTGCATGCCATGTGCGAAACACTTTATCTAGACAGTTAAGCGTTGCTTCATTAATGTTCTTCAGCATTCCCTCTGCATCACTTGTCCCTGGAGGAGCAGTGCTGGCGTCCTCCTTTTCCTTTGCCCTAGCATAAGCTTCACTGATATTATGGGACGAGACAGAGTCAAGCTGGAAGTTATCTGTACCGAAATGAAAATTATTGTTATTGCCCACGTTACCCCAACTGTATTTCATGTTAGATACATACATGGCAGAACATCAGATCTTTTGCACCATCATACCCCAACCAATCATATTTTTCTAACCAAGATTGCTGGAACCGATGGCTTTGCTTTGTCTTTTTGTACTCATGATCTTTTATTTGTTTGTCTTCATCAGCATGCTTTCTATAAATGTCAGCTGGGTTACTGACTTCTTTAATATATTTCCACATTTTTCAGATTTGTAGTTAATAAAGTTGTGTTGTGAAAAGCGTGTGTGTCTTTTTCTTCCCTTTCCCACCTTGTCCACAGATCCCAGAAATACTTGATTGTCCCAGTTCTATTAAAAAATGTTCACCGAAACAAAAGTAAGGATAAATTCAACCGCATCAACCCATACTTATTTATTTATTTTTATTCTTTGGTAACCAGGTAACTCCCATTGGGCACAAGACCCATTTACAGGGGTGGCCCATGAACACAGGGAGGTTAAGGCCCTGTTCACACTGTGGGGTGCCACAACACATGCCAAGCAATAATTTTAAAACACAGATTAATGCTTACCATGTCAATGCGTCCGCACTGCTAAAAGCATGTTCTAAACCGTGTTGTCTCCTTCACCTGAACCATGCTACTGCATTCTAATTGTCAACCTGGATCCCGACTTTTCACCATCGTGCTTTCATGGGACAGCTGGAACTCAGCCCCACTGCATCCTGGAACAAGCTGTGGGGAAGTCATGTTGTCCTGTTCGCACTGCCGGTAAGTTTGATTTAAATCTTGAACCGTTCTTAAAACCGTGTTCAAGCCTACCTCGAATCAGGGTTTGAGCACGGTTTCTTAAAATGGTTCAGGAAGTGTGTTCAGTGCGAACGCAAACCGTGCTTTGGGGTACTTAAAACGTTTTACCATAGATAAAACGTTTTAAGTACCCCAGTGTGAACAAGGCCTTAGGGTCACACAGTATGCAAGAGGAGGCTGTGGGAATTTAAACCCAGATCTGCTGGATGTACAAAGCCCATTCACAACCTGTTACTCTCTCCGTTAAACACTCTCCAGTTTTCCTTTCCATGACAGCCACGCATTCTGATCTGCTTTGACCACCTTTTTGATAACTGAACTATCAGTACTTGTGGTATCCTCAATACTACATTGTGTTCCCTTTACCTCATCAGCTACTGCTGTTTCTTTTCAAATGTCTAAGACATCACATTCCACAATCTCAGACACACCATTCCATGCTATTTATTCCAATGGTCTGTAAAGGTGTAGCTAATATCATGGCGAGTTCAGGTTGGTAGTATAAAAAATAAGAGCAGCAGCTGCTGAGGACTTAGGAGAGAAATAACACAGTGACAAAGGCAATACAATGTGAAAACTAATTTGAAAAAGTGGGTCTAAAACATATGAGAATATAGGAAAAGCAAAAAGGAACCCATTACAGCATATAAAGGTGTAAAAACGGTTTCCTATCAAGAAATATGTAACTGTAACTGATTACATTTATTTGAAAGTAACTAGTAACTAACCTATTACTTTAAAAAAATTTAATCTTTTATAGTTATTTATTATTTTTGTATTGTTTTTGTATAAAAAGAAATAAGTAACTATAATTGTAAGGTGTATTACTTTTTCTAGTACTTCTCCATCCTTGCTAGTGACTGCACAGAGCTTCCTTGAACAAGTTTCCAAACGTAATAGAAAGTAATATAAAAAGTAACTTACCCAACACTGAGTAAGACACACTATTTAAAAATTCCTTTTCAAAATGACTTTTTTCTGTACAACAGATATATATTATTAATCCATTCATTTATTTAAGTAGAATGCCTATATTTTAAGTTCCTTTACTGTAAGTGAATACATATATATCTCCATAGTAGAGTCAAAAAAGGAATAAAATTAACCGAAGAGTTATCTTAAAAAAGGAAAATAATATGGTCAAAAGACCTTAAGGGAAAGGGGGGGGAGTGTAATTTTAATTATTTATTTATTTTAGAGGACATCCAACAGGATGAATAGATTGAACTAGAATAGCGTAAAGAGAGGAGTGGAAAGAAGGGGGAAGGGAATAGGCAAAGAAATAAAGAAGGGGGGGTGGGGAGTCCGTTTATCTTGTCCATCTGCACTACAAGTTTGAATAAATGGGACTTCTTTGATACACAAAGGTGTGCCTATTTTTGAATTGAATTTCTTCCTGCCTAAGTTGTTAGTGCCGTGACTGGAGTTTACTTGCAGTTTGTAAATGCACTATGCACAGACATCTATTTTTTCATTTCACTAATACTAAGGCAGCACATAGTTAAACCTCCATGAAAAGGACCTGGCTTTAAATTAAATAACAGTTATATTTACGTATTTATTTGTTTACTTGATACCCGGGTTAAGAATGGAACAGCAGCTTTCCACAAGAGGAATTGCACTAGCCCAGCCGGGCAAGTAACAGAGATTCTGCACTAGCCCATGGCAATCTGCACTAGTACCCGGGCTAGTAAATGAATATTAAGGTTGACCCCTTCCCCAAAACCAGCATCCCAGCGTGACTCAAGGTTGATGTGGTAATGGGAAATGAAGGTGTGTGCTGACTTCCAGGTAGTAACCCTGCAGACTTCCTGGATAGGGACGTCCCTAGAAGCAGTCACCGATGCAGCGGTATGTCAGGTGGAATGAGCCCTTAGCCCTACGGGAGGCCCCCTACCCGCCAACCTATAGCAGAGATCAATGCAGGAAGTGATCCACCTGCCAATCGTCCACTTGGCTGCAGGTCTGCCAGGTGCGGCTTCAGCGTAGGTGACAAACAGCTGGTGAACTTCTCCCCAAACTTCCGCCGTACGCTCTTTTTAGTAGGCGAGCACTCGTCTCAGGCCAAAAGTATGGAGCCTGTACTCGGCCTCCGAGGTGTAACTGGGGTAGAACACCGGCAGAGTCAACACCTGATTAAGGTAAAACTTCAACACCACCTTCGGAAGCAATTTCAGGTGGGGGCACAGGACAACCTTGTCCATGTGGAAGACCAGATAGGGAGACTCAACAGAGAGCACCCATAGTTCCCCAGTCCTTCTGGCTGACATGATAGCCACCAAGAAGGCGGTCTTCCACGAAAAATGTGACATGTCACACTTGTGCATAGGTTTGAATGGCTTGCCCATGAGCTTTGCCAAAACCAGCAGTAAATCCCACGGAGGTGGAGGTTCATGCACTGGAGGGGATATGTGTTCTAGGCCCTTGAAAAAGCGCCAGACCACCTTCTCCTGCACCACCGACTGCATACCGGCCCTAGAGATGGCTGCCAGGTGCACCTTAAGGGTCATCGACCGAAGTCCCAGCTAGGAGAGGGACCACAGGTAGTCCAAAATGCTAGCCATTGGACAGGACAAGGGGTCCAACCCCTTACCCTGGCACCAAATGGAACAAATCTTCCATTTGAAGGCATAGCATTTTCTGGTCGACTCCTTACGGGATGCCTCAACAACTGTGAGAATCTCATCGGAGAGATCCAAAGCCTGGAACTCTAGACGCTCAGGAACCAGGCTGTCAGGTGCATGGACTGAAGGTCCGGATGAAGTACCTTCCCCTGATTGTTGGAGAGTAGGTCCGGGCATGCTGGAAGAAGCCTCGGGAGCCTGGAGCTGAGGCTGAGGTGATCTGGGTACCAGAACTTGCGTGGCCTGTCTGGGGCTACCAGGATCACCTGCGCCTTGTCCCTCCTGGCCTTGAGGCGCACCTTGTGGATCAAGGGAAGTGAAATGAAGGCACAGAAGAGGCCTGGGGTTCACAGCCTCGAGAAGGCATTCCCCTGCAGTGAGCCCTGCTGAGGGGGGAGGGCATGAAACAGTCTCAGCTTCGCTTTCTCCCTGGAAGTGAACAGGTCCACCTGAGGAGTGCCCCAGTGGGAGAACAGGTCTTGTACTACCTCCTGGTGGAGTGACCACTTGTGAGATGCCTCGCCCATCTGGCTGAGAGCATCGGCCAGCAGATTCGAGGCTCCTGCCACATGAATGGCTAGGAGATCCGCCTCCAGGCTGAGCACGAGAGTCCATGTGCAGAGAGCTTCCTTGCACAGAGGCAAGGAGTGCGTCCTGCCCTATTTGTTGAGATAGTACATTGTTGTGGCATTGTCCATCTGGATCTGGACCACTTGACCCCGAATGAATGCAGCGAAGGCGGTCAGGGCTAGCTGAACCGCACGGAGCTCCAGCAGGTTGATGTGACATCGGGACTCCTGAGGGGACCACAGCACATGGGCTCTGTGCTCCCCGGATGGGCACCCCAACCCTTCAGTGAGTCGTGGGTCGTCAGGATGACCGTTGGCTCGGGGTGGACAAATGGGCCACCTTCCTGCAGGTGAGCTGGGACAAGCCACCATTGGAGGCCGTCCCACATCTTCTGGGTCACGATGACCAGCTGGTTGAGGTGACCTGAGCGTTGAGACCACTGGCTGGCCAGTTCCCATTGAAGGGAACACATATGCCAGTGGGCCCATCGGACCATGCTGATGCAGGCCGCCATGTAGCCCAGAAGGCGCAGGAAGTCCAGGGTAGGGCACGATTGCCCAACCAGAAATGACTGAGCAAAGGAGGAGAGAACCTCCGCCCTGTCCACTGGGAGCCGAGCTCTGGTTCGAGAAGAGTCAAGCTCTGCCCCGATGAACTGAATCACCTGCGAGGGCACAAGTTCCAACTTGGCCTCGTTGATCAGGAGGCCAAGTCCGGAGCAAGTCTGGAGGGCCAGATCCTTGGACCACTCCACCTCCTGCCTGCAAGGACCTGCAATGAGCCAGTCGTCCAGGTAGCGATAGACCCAGACCGCTCCGCGCCTCAGGAAGTTGCCACCACTGCCATGCATTTGGTGAAGACCCTGGGGGCCAATGAGAGGCCGAAGGGCATGGCCTGGAACTCGTAGAGGGTTCCCTCGGATTGGAAGCGGAGGAACAGTCAGTGGGATGGACGAATCGGGACGTGAAAGAATGCGTCCTGAAGATCCAGGGAGTAAAACCACATGCCATGCTGCAGGGATGGTATGGTCTGAGCCAAAGTTACCATCCGGAAGGTGCGAGACCTGAGGAACCAGTTCAGTTCATGCAGATCGAGAATGTGACGCCAGCCCCTCCGTCTGTTTTGGTACCAGGAAATACCTGGCAATGAACCCTGGGTCTGAAGGAGGTTCCGCAACTCTGCGCATGATCTCCTTGTGGAGGAGCTGAGCGATGTCATCTCGGAGAGCCGACTGAGTGACAGCAGACACCAGATCCTCCCGTGGGGCTCGGGCTCGGCTTGGGGCAACCTGCTTGAATTCCAGAGGCAGGCCCCGGCTGACCAGTTTCAGCACCCATTGGTTCGTGGTGATAGCGGACCAGGCGGAAAGGAAGTGGTGGAGCTGGCACTCCACGGGAGGGCCTAGGGGAGGTGTGATGGGGCTGAGGGTGGCACACCTCAACCCGTCACTGAGAAGGCTTAGAGAAGGAGGATCCGGCCGAGGGGCCGCTGGGTCCCTTCTCTCCAGGCTTTCTGACCGATGAGGCCACTGACTTAGCCCGCGCTCGCCAGGTTTGAGCCTGCTGGCCCTGCTGTTGGTGCTGCTGGGCTGATCTGGCTGCAGGAGTGGAAGAGCGTAAGGACTTACGCTTCTGGTGCTTGAAGCCCTTGTCCTTCTGGGCAGATGTAACAGAGTCCAGGGTGGCAATGGACTTCTCAATACATTGGAGGTGACCCTTCACTCCGGGCCCGAAGAGGTCAGTGCCCAAAAAAGCGGACATCTCCCAGTTTGTGTCGAGTGTCAGTTGTGAAGGTCGAGATCCCCAACCAAGCCCTGCAGTGCAAGGCTACTGCAGCCGCTACCGAACGGGCACAAGAAACACCAATATCCAGAGCAGTCTGGAGTTGTTGTTTCGCCACTGCCCTTCCCTGGCCCCAGACCTGCTTGACCGTGGTCTGAAGGTCTGCTGGGAGGTGAGGAATGACCTCATCCAGGGAGCCCAAAAGGGCATGGGAAAAATGTGCCATCAGCACGGCCGAGCTAGCTTGACGAAGGCCAAGTGAGGAAGCAGCGTAGACCTTCTTCGCCAAATGATCCAATTTCTTGGGACTCTTTGTCCGGCAGTCTATCTACGTCACCCATATTGCCAGAGTGCTGAAAGACGGAGTCAGCCATCAGACCCTCAGCCGAGCGATGCTCAGAAAACCCAGAGGCCGAGGGCGCAGGGCAAGATGCAGGAAGCTGCCACAGATCCAGAGCTAGGCCAACAATGGCCTCGGCCACTGGGAAGGCCTCCATAGGAGAATCCCCTTTGTCCAGAATCTCTGTTAGGGGGTACCTGGCTCATTTCTGGACCGGTTCAAGCTCCATCCCCGTGGACTAGGAAATGAGCTGAATAATGCCCACTAACGAGGTGGGTCCCTTGTCTATGGAGAGGCCCCCCCGAGGACTCCACGTCGATGGGACGTGAGTGCAATGAGGAGTCTTCAGACTCCAAGGAGTCCGCATAAAGCGGGCATCCACCTGAGTCACCCTCAATCCGCCTTGGGCAATCAGGAGTGAGGGTGACCAACAGCCAATGGGGCAACCCTTCTGCCGACCGAGAATCCTTGGTCGGGGCCTCACACTTCAGCTGTTCGGGTGGCGGCTCCACCACAATTGGCAGAGAAATCTGCTTCAGCCGAGCTGACTGAGCCTGAGCCGGCACCTTCGCAGAGGTGATGGTGGCGGGAGCCGACATTGGCCATTCGGGCGACAACCACTTGATAGCCGAGGTAGAAACCGGTGTCGGCTTCATACCGGTCAAGACCGGCTGTTGCCACATCAAATCTTCGTGGCGCCCACGCAATTTTCGGTGGAGCCCCTCCTCATCCGAGGAGGATGAAGAAGAGTAGCAGCACCACCGCTTACCGTGATGTCGGGAGCAAGCTCGCCGGTGACGGCAAGATCTGCCCGACCCCATAGAGGAGAACCGAGACCTCGAGCACTGGCAGGGCCGACGGGGATGTCAGAAGGAGCCGGAGACCCCCGCGACTCCTCCAGGTCAGGGTACTGAGTGGGCGGGTTCGACCCAGCGGGCTGAGCTGACCCGTCCGAAGACACTGGAAGCACCAGAGTCCGAAAGAGAGAACTGTAGGCTTCATCTGGCAACAACCTGTCGGTTGGTTTGAAAAAGATCTCAGCTGCATCGACTAGTGTCTCAGCCAACTGGTCTGACAGGGACTCCGTGAAATCAGCAGCCTCGGCCGCTATTTTGACCGAAGTCGAAACCGGAGTCTCCTGAGAGTGGGACCGCTCCCAATCCCAAGAGCGTTGATGTTGAGTCTTTCCTTTCTTCGACTCCTTCATGTGAGAGCCCGAAACGTGCAACCCAGAAGGGCCCGTTCCCTTAGCTGAGAGAGACTGGCACAGCTCTTTGAAGGAAGCCGAGTAAGTGGAGCCCAGTTGGAGTGGAATAAAGGCCGAAGCTGAAGAGGAACTAGACGCGGCCTGAGCCACCTCCTCCTCGAAGGCCTTGAGCTGTTCAAGCTACTCAGCAGACCCTGCAGCCATGGAGACCACCCAATGGGCATCCATGAATTTAACCGGCGCGTAACGTTTTTCCGGTCGCCCCAGCTGAAGTCAGGCAGTGCGATCTTCCAGAACTGATGGGTGAAAGGAACGACAGAGATTGCAAGCCTGCGAATCGTGGTAATGTCCCAAACAGAACATGCACATGGTGTGAAGGTCGGTGCACGACATCTTCTGCCCGCAGGGGTACCAGCAAAACCCAGCAGCGGTTTTCTCTTCCATCACAAAAGCAAGAGAAGAAAGAGCAGACAAAACTCAAATGAGTTTTAAGGTAAGTTTTGGAAGCAAATCCAAAGATTTGAGAGCTAGGGCCTACCACATGTGGAAGCGCTAAGGAGGGAACCTGAACCTTCCAGTGGAAAGGAAGATCTGGCGTCATGGGGCGGAGCCAAGGGTTATACCACCTGGGTGGGTGGGAGGAGCCAGCTTGAAGATGTTCCAGCGACCCTTGAAGGGAAAGGCAATCTGCCAGAAAGTGTGGATAGAACAACATATCCACATCCCTAGAAATAATGCTTTTCAGAAAAGAAAGTGTAGCTTGCAACTTGCGGCTGGCTCAAAGGGAGGCAACATAAGCTTTTCCAACATAAAAAGAAGATCCCATGTAGGGACAGGGTCCCTCCTGGAAGGTTTGATGTGCAAGATACCCCATAAAAAGGTCTTGCACAAATCCAATTGTGCCAGAGCTTTCCCATCCACCGGCGCATGGTAAGCTGACAGCACAGAAAGGTGCACCTTAATGGATGAGTAGCCGAGTCCCTTGTCTTATAGGGAAAGAAGGTACTCCAGCACAGATTCCACCAGACAGTGAAAAGGGTCCAAGGAATGGGGGGATGCCCATAAGCAAAAATGTTTCCATTTCATGGCATACGTTGCTCTAGTCGATGGCTTTCTAGCTGCCGCAAGAACCTCCGCTACTCTGGAGGACACTCCAAATCTGTCCCTGATTAAGTCTGCAGTAGCCATGCATGTAGATGCAGAGACCAAAGATTCAGATGTACTAGGGTTCCCTGCTCCTGGGAGAGCAAGCGAGTGGACAGGGCTTAACGGGACCGGTAGTTCCCAAGCCAATTGCTGGAGCAATGGAAAACATTTGTCGTGGCCAGAAGGGTGCTATATGAATCATAAGCGTGCTCTCTGCCTGTAGCTTGAGTAGCACCCTCTGGAGGAGCAGAAAGGGAGGGAAGGTGTACAGGAACCTCCCTGTCCAAGAAAGGGACAATGCGTCGCACCAGAAAACACTAGGCCCTGGATCTAGCGAGCAGAGATTGGGCAGGTTGGTGGTGTGTGGGGACACAAAGAAGTCCAGTTCTGGCTGACACTACTTTTCGAAGAGGTCGTCTATGACCTCCGACCTCTTGCAGTAGCTCCCATTCGTGACTCTGAGACTGAGAGTGACTAAGGCTGTCTGCGAGGATGTTCTGAATCCCTGGAATGTGAACCGCTGTTATTTCCAGGTTGTTATCCACTGCCCATTGCCAGACTCTCATGGCCTCTCTGCACAGGGGGTAAGAATGTGTGCCCCCTTGCTTATTAGGACAGAAGACTACTGCAGTATTGTCTGACTGGACTAACAGAGGACCTGGCAAGAGCACTGACTGAAAGGCCTGCAGAGCATACAGGATGGCCCTAATTTCCAGCACGTTTATGTGGAGATTGCGTTCCACAGAGGTCCAAGTGCCTCTTGTTTGGTGGGATGCCAGATGCGCCCCCCCCAGCCCAGCCCTGAGGCATCCATAGTCAGGACCTGCTGAGGGCTGGGGCATTAAAAGGGGACCCCGGTGTCTAGCTGAGAGGGGGTGAGCCACCATTCCAGAGTTCGGTGTACCGCTTTGGCGATCCTGACTGGTTGATCTAGATCATCCATGCGTTGGTCCCATTGAACCCTGATATAAAGGCAGGCAAGGGGAACCATGGTAATGGCCACGGTCATGTGGCCTAAAGGCTGCAGCACCACTTTGGCCAGAATCGGATTTGTAGAGATGACCCTCAGAGCAATCACCCTTAACTTGTCCGCTCGATCTGGGGGGGCGAAAGACTCTTCCCTGGACAGTGTCCAAGATCGCCCCTCTGTACTGCAGCCTTTGGGTAGGCCAGGGGAACGACTTGGGGAGATTCAGGGTAACCCCCAACTCTTGGAACAGATGGAATGTCTCCTCTGTTGAACGACACAGCTGTTCTTCCATACAGGCTGTAAAAAGTCAGTTGTCCAGGTAGGGATAAATGGAATGACCCCTCCTCCTGAGAGCTGCTGCCACCACCAACGTCAGGCACTTGGTGAAGACCCTCGGTGCCGACAAAAGGCCAAATGGCAGAGCTCTGAACTGATAGTGTTCTACCTGGAAGGTGAAGCGGAGATACTTTCTGTGGGACGGCAGGATCTTTGTGTGCATATAGGCATCTTGCATGTCCAGGGAGCAGAGCCAATCCCCTTGGCGGATCATGGGCAGCAGGCCAGGCTGTGTCACCATCCTGAACTATTTGTATTCGATAAAGATGTTCACTTGGCTCAGATCTAGGATAGGATGATGATCCCGTCTTCTTCAGTAGAAGGAAGAAATGGGAGTAGTATCCTCTTCCTTTGTGACCTAGAGGTACTTCCTGAATCGCTCTTTTTTCCAGGAGGGCTTGAATTTCTGCCTTTATGAGAACTGCGTGGGATGGGGAGCAGTGGGTGGGGGACAGGTGGGTTGTCCGGTGGGATCTGTGTGAATTCCAGGGCTTACCCTCTTTCTATGATCTAAAGCACCCACTGATCTGTGGTAATACTGGATCATCTGTTGAGGTAAAGGGAGAATCTCCAGCCTATTGCCTCCCCCAGAGACTCCGCCAGAGGTGGGGGCAGGCAGGGAGTCATGCCAAGGCAAAGGGGGTAGGCAGGGGAGCTCTGGCATTTTAGGGTCCCTGTGTGCCTGAAGGAAGGGGAGGGACCCTTCTCTTGAAAACCACTTTTGGTTGCTGATGCCTTCCTTGCTGGCCCTGGTTCTTGCGAAAGGGGCAGGGTCTGGCAGTTGTTGGCTCCGACTTGTACATCTTGTGAATGTCAGAAACTGCCTTATCCGAGTCATGTAGCCCGGTGACCAGTTTCTCGGTATCTGGACCAAACAGAACTGACCCCTAAAAGGACCAAAAAAGAACTGACTCCTGAAAGGGTGCATCTAGGATTGAGTCCTGCAGGAATCCCGAGACCAGTAGCCAGGCGTGGCATCTCATACATAGAAACATAGATTTTGACGGCAGATAAGGACCGCTTGGCCCACCCAGTCTGCCCATTTCCCTACCAAATGGATAAGCTGCAGATCCTAGTTAACCAACACCCCTGTGGCAGCTGCCCAGGTGGCGGTATCTGCAGAGTCATATGAGTTTCTTAAGACATGCTTGCCGACGTCAATGACAGACTGAATGACTGCCATAAACTCAGATTTGCTGTCAGAATCAGTCTGAGCCTTGGCCAAGTCCAAGACCTTATTCCACAAATACTTTTGGTACATTATCATGTGTTCCAAAAAGTTAAGTGACCTGACTGTGCAGGTGGCCGAGGAGTACACTTTGCATAATATCTTTATAGGTGACATTGCAGAGGGTCTGGAGGGAAAGGTATGCCTCTTTGCAGATTATACAAAGATCTGTAACAGAGTTGATACACAAGGGGGGTAGAAAGGATGAGAAGGGACTTGGCAAGGTTGGAGGAATGGTCAGACATATGGCAACTTAGATTCAATGCAAAGAAGTGCAAAGTAATGCACCTGGGAAACAAAACCCAGGAGAAGAGTACAAATAGCAGGGAGGTACTAACAACAACAAAAATGGAACGGGACTTGGGGTAGTCATATCAGATGATCTAAAGGTGGGTAAGCAATGTGAGAAGTCGGTGAGAGAGCCAGGGGATACTGGGATGCATAGGAAGGGCATCACAAGTAGAAAAAGGAAGTGGTTATCCCTCTGTACAGACAGTTGGTGAGACCCCATCTGAGTACTGTGTGCAGTTTTGGAGACCTCATCTCGCAAGGACATAGACAGGATGGAAGCAGTCCAGAGGAGGGCAACTAAAATGGTGCAGGGTCTGCATCAGAAATCATATGAAGAGAGACTGAGAGAGCTTAATATGTATACCCTTGATGAAAGGAG
The DNA here is from genome assembly GCA_016271365.2 of Neoceratodus forsteri. Taxonomy (NCBI): domain Eukaryota; kingdom Metazoa; phylum Chordata; order Ceratodontiformes; family Ceratodontidae; genus Neoceratodus; species Neoceratodus forsteri. The sequence continues at coordinate 719,359,293 of CM057455.1, forward strand.
GGACGGGGACATGATAGAAACGTTCAAGTACCTCAAGGGAATCAACAAAGTCCAGGAAGGTAGCATCTTTCAGAGAAAGAGATGTGTAAGAACAAGGGGACACAATTTAAAGATAGAGGGGGGACGGCTCAGGGGTAATGCGAGGAAATCTTTTTTCACGGAGAGAGTGGTGGATACGTGGAACTGCCTGCCTGGGGAGGTTGTTGGGGCTAAAACAGTGGGGGAATTCAAACATGCATGGGACAGACACATAGAGGATTGTCTACGGGGAGTCATTCACAACAAGGATATTCTCGATCGAGAGGTATCCTTGGCAACGTTCGACCTCGAGAGCGAAGCTCGAGAGGTTGTCCGTTGCTAAGGATACCTCGAGATCCGAGAAGATCCTTGTTTGTGAATGACTCTCCACAGACAATCTTTTATAGTGTATGGGGAGTCTATTCATTTCAAAACAGCGAATGGAAGCAGCATTTTTTAAAATAATGCCTTACTTGGCTTCCGTGTTCAGACTCGCTCCGGTGCTACTAGCTCCCTCGCCGACGCGGCTTTTAAATCGTGCATGCGCGAATGTGTTCGATCTTGTTGTGCTGCACCGGTGACATACCCAGTGCAGCACAACAAGATCATGACGCACTGAGGCGAGCTCAACAACGCTGTTGGGAGCATGGATTTCCATGCTCAACAGCGTTCCACCATACACTATAAGGCAATCGTAGTGGGGGGTGGCAGGAAGTAGGCTGTTGGTTAACTAGAATCTGCAGCTTATCCAGTAGGTAGGGAAATGGGCAGACTGGTTGGGCCAAGTGGTACTTATCTGCCGTCAAAGTCTATGTTTCTATCTGGTCCAGTTTCTTGGATTCAGGATCCGGTGACTGGGAACTCATATGCTTTGGTTGCTGTGCCCTGCCATGAGTGGCCATCAGCACCATGGAGTCTGCCTTTGGCTGCTCGCTCAGATGAGGCTCTTCTTTTGGTGTCCTGTATAGACGGTCTGCCTTCCTGGGAATAGCCGAAGTGGTGGAAGGGTGCCTCTAGGCCAGTTTTTTTGACGTCCTGGAATGGTTCTACTAGTGGAGAAACAACCAAAGGCTTTGGATTGTTTTCCCCTAAGAACTTTGCCAGGTGACAGCATTCAGGGTCAAGTTCCTCCGTGTCCCACTAGCTGAGGTACTGGATGAGCGGCAACACATCCAAAAAGGAAGGGTCATCTGGGGGAGACCTGGAAAAGTCCCTCTTATGGTCCAGGGAGGGTAAAGGCAGCTCATCCTCATAGAAACATAGACTTTGACAGCAGATAAGGACCGTTAGGCCCATCTAGTCTGCCCATTTCCCTACCTACAGGATAGGCCACAGATCCTAGTTAACCAACAGCCTATATCTTCCTGCCCCCCACAAGAATTGCCTTATGTCTGTCCCATGCATTCTTGAATTCTCCCACAGTTTTAGACCCCACAACTTCCTCAGGAAGGCTGTTCCATGCATCCACTACCTCTCTGTATCCTCGGAGAAGTAGTAGAAAGAAGAGTCCCCTGCATCATCTGAAGACAAATGCTGACGTCCCTTGGATGAGGGTATGGACCACGGGTGTCACCAATGGCCGCTAGGTGCTGGAGACCCCCGGTCATCGTCTCCTGATGATGGGCGGTCTGGCGTTGATGGCAGTTTCAGAGGCCTCTGGGGCGAGGGCTCCCTGGGTGGGGCCGGAGGCGGAAGTCCTTTAGGACCAGGGGTCTGCTCTTGTGGCCTAGGCAGCAGATTCCCTTTTTAGTATTCCACCACGAATTAAACAAAACTCCTACCTTCCTACCTCCTCCAACGGGAAGACAGGCTGTGCTGGCGGCAGGGTAGGAATGTTCGGGGGCCCTGGCGATGGCCCTTATGGTGCGGCTAGTGTGGTCATCCGGTCTGCCAGCTCTTTACCGTCAGGCGCTGGGACTGGTGGCACTGCTCCTACTGGGGTAGTGTCCCCCAGAGATCGGATGTCCAGCTTTTTAGGAGGCAGGGACGAAGGGTTCGACCCCTGGTCGAGAGGCTCGGGGGTCTTGTCCTCGAGCATGTGACCGGTCGCCTGATCTGACACCTGGTCCTTCAGAGCAGACAGCCATTTGGGGGGTGGTGTCTGGTCCAGACACCAAATCAGAAGGCCCAGAAGCCTGGCGTACTTCCAAACTGGTCGACACCCTGTCACCGGGTGGAGGATGCTTCTGATAGCACTCTGAATCCTGGCGTTTGCAGTGCAAATGCCCTGGGTCTGATGAGGGCCCAGATGGGTCCCCCCCAGCCCATCCCTGGAGTACCCTTGGTGAGGATCTGATGAAGGAAGGGAATCAGGAAAGGAAGCTGAGTAAATTGCTGGGTTCCATCTATCTCTGGAGCACCTTCTTCACTGGTAAAATTACTAGAACCTGCTGTTCTAGATCATCGGTGCGTTGATCCCATTGGGTTCTTAAAGTCCACTGAGGGATCAGCATGTGAAGCCTCGCCATGGGAACCATGACAATGGCTGCAGCCAATCAGGCCCAGCACCCATAAGAATGTCCTAGCTGTGACACAGCAGCTGCTGTAAAGTAGCCGGTCCTGTGCTATCAGGCATTTTGCCTTGTCTTGGGGCAGGAAAGCCGCACGCTAGGCAGTGTCCAGTATAGCACCTATGTACTGAAAACACTGACGGGGGTCCAGACCAACTTGGGCAGGTTGACCGTAATCCCTAATATGTGGAACAGCTGTCTGGTACGTACTAGGGTGAGAGTCCAGTTGCTCCTTGGACAGAGCTTTGAGCAACCAGTCGTCCAGCTAAGGGAAGATGCACAGTCCCTCCATCCTGAGGGCTGCTGCCACCACCGCCAAGCATTTGGTAAAGACCTGTGGTGCAGAAAACAAGCCAAAAGGCAATGCTCAGAACTGGTAGTGCTCCCATGGAATAGGAACCTGAGGTACTTCCTGTGGGGATCACAAACTTTAATGTGCAAGTATGTATCCTGCATGTTCAGAGAGCATATCCAGTCTCCCTTCAACAGTAGAGGCAGCAGGCCTTGTAGGGTTAGCATCCTGAACCTCTTCTACTGGATGCAGAAATTCAGGTTTCTCAGGTCCAGGATGGGCTGTAAATCCCCTGTGGATTTGGGGACAAGGAAGAAGTGAGAACAGAGCCCTCTGTTATTCTGATCCCTGGGAACTGGCTATATGGCTCTTTTCTCCAGCTGCACTGGAATGTGGTCTGGAGGGTACAGTGACGGAACTGGGTTAGATGTGGAGGCCACTCAGGAAGTTCTAGAGTGTGGCCTTGCTCTGTGAGCTGCAGGATCCAAGCATCTGTTGTGATCTCCCTCCACCTGTCCAGGTGGAAGGAGAAGCGACCCTCCACCACTGCTGGATGGTGAGGGTCTAGCAAAGAGTCATGCTAAGGCAGGACCAGTGGCTGGAACCACACCTTCACCTCAGGTGGCCTTCCCTGTGGTGGAAGTAGTGGTAGGCAGGGCTGTTCCTGCTCGGCACTTGCATGGCAGTTGGGTGCTCAACTTGGGTTTGTGGGAGGCCCAATGAAAAGGCACCTTCTGCCCACTTCTTGGCTGGGTATGGTAAAGTGAGTGGACTGATCGCAGGGTCCTTCATGAGGCCTGTAGGTCAGAAAGAATTCCCTGCACATCCAACTCAAAGAGCTTGTAGCCTCTGAAGGGGGCATTCAGGATGGACTGTTATATCTCAGTAGCAAAGCTGGATACCTTGGGGGGCGTGGCTTGCAGCCGACTGAGCAGGTCGCATACCCGAGAGCGCTCTCCAACTTTACAAAAATAAATGGCATAAACATTTAAAATTTCTAACTCAAACTTCCCTCGCACTGTGGTATAGTTGCTCAGTACTCAATTTATGCTTAATTTGGAAGAAACTCCATTGGAAGTTACAGTATGGGGAATCCACAGAAAACAGGACAGCATGACTCGGGCCGAGGTAAGCATGGCAGGCCACCAGAAGGTGTTGGAACTAGCAGCCTAGCGACCGGAGCTGAAGGAGACTCGGAGCCCACCAACAATCTTGTTCTCCAGGCGGTGAAAGCACTTGACACCTTGGTGAAAGCACTAGATACAAAACTTAACACCTATAACTCCCGGGTGTCTGCTCTTGAGACAAAAACAGAGACTAATTGCTGTAGAGGCACGCTTGGCGAAAGAATCCACTGACAGGACATCAGCTACGACTGCGGGACTCATCTCGGAGAATAAATTACTCCGATTACGCCTGAAGCAGTTGGAAAATGGGGCTCGATTGAACCATGTGCGCTTGCCAGGGATACCAGAGGGAGTGGAGGAACATGATCCCTTACAATATGTCTGCAACCTGTTACAATCAACTCTGCATTTTGAACTTGTGGAGACAATCTTCAAAGTTTACAGAATCACACCCAGAAAACCAGCAGAGAACTCTGACCTTCCTTGAACAATTTTGATCGTGACTGCGGGGCAATATATTCGGGACCAGATCCTTTACTTGGCCAAAACGAAGGGGATACTGCATCTGCCTGAAGGCCCATGTTTCTACTTCTTTCCAGATCTCAGTTATGCCACGAGGCAACGCAGGAAGGCATTTGATGCTGTTCGTGGTGTGCTTAAATCGTTAGGAATTAGCCACACGCTACTGCTCCCTTCAAAGCTAAGAATTTCCTTATGCAGGTAAAACTTTCATTTTTTCTGACCCTACTGAAGCGGGAAAATGGATCCTTAAAATTAAAATTGATTTCTCACAGAAAGAGCTGGACCCTGTGGAATTTATGGACACTTGTAAAGATGACTCTGTCCTGATTCACATATAATTGGATGTAATACCCCTGGCCTAATTGCACCATACCTTTAAAGTTTTGTTCTGAGCAATGCTGTAATGCCTGAGTGTATACTGCCTGTGCCATTTTATTATTTTATTGTTCTTTTGTATTGTCATTTTCTAAGTTGGAATGTTTGGTTAATGGTAGCAACCCTTATCGTGGTAATTATCGAATTATCAGTGTTTACATGGACTTTATAATTAGAGAGTCTATTTTTGACTTAGTGGGTCTGGCACCCCAGGACTTTTCGTTTAAAATTTAAGGTATATAGTCCATGGTCAAGGCTGAGAAAGCAATTGGCATACATGTTGTATGAAAAGTTATTATAACTGAACTTCCCCTCCAATGATGTAACTAAGGAAGATAAGAAACTACTTCCTGTATATACTCTATGTCTGTATCTATTCCTATGTCTTGGAACCAAGAAAAATCACTTGCCAGTGTCTGATAAAATGAATAAAAAATAAAGTTTAAAAAAAAAAAAAGCTGGATACCCTTAGCCAAGTATGCCTTCTTAGGCAGATGCCAACCGCAGTTGCTCTAGCAGAGGCATCAGAGATGTCACAGGCAGACCTCAAAAGGTGCTTATCCACATTTGCTCCAGACTGGAGGGCTTTAAGCAGCTCCTGCTTCTGGGGACCCTCTGGAAGGATCTGAGCTGCAGCTTTGGCCATTTCCCATAATGCGTTCTGGAATTTGACCATATAGGCAATGTAATCAATAATTCTGAGGGCTAGTGTGGTGGAGGCATAGGCCCTCTTGCTCATTAAGATTCAGCTTTCCGGACTCCTTATTCATTGGAAAAGAGCTGAGATGTTGACGTCTCTTGGACCTATCATGGGCAGTATCACCAATGAATCTGCATGTGGCTGCCCTGCAAAGAAAAAAAAAAGTCTCCCCGGAGGGAGCCTGGTACAATCTGTCTGCCTTTCTGAGCATAGTAGGGATGATATCTGGCCTGTACTAGGCAGCCATGGTGGCATCCTCTAATGCAGCCAGCAGAAGAGGAATAATAAGAGGGGGAGAATCTGGCAATTCCAAATATTTGGCCAGATTTCTCCTGGTAATATCCTGCTCCTCAGCAACAAACTTCTTAGCTGTTTCATCAATGAGATGAAGGGGGGGGTCATCGGGGGGAACTCAGGGTTTATTTGATGGAGTCCCCCCCCCCCGAGGAAACAGTGGAAGTAGACCTAGAGGGGTTCTTAGCCCCCTCCTCATGTGGGAGGAGGTCAGGATGGTACTCATCCTCATCAAATGGCTCAGAGTAGGGCACAGAAGATGTCAATGATTGAGAGCGAGCAGGGCACGTCAACATGTAAGGTGTCGTGCAGGAGCTGGCCCAGTAAGCCCTGGAATCGACGGGCCTAGAGGAGGAGCAAGGCAATGCATGAACTCCCAAAAAGGAAAGCATGGTCTAGACATGATGATAATTGGCATTGCTGGGGGGCCTGGATTCCCTAGCACTGGCGTACGGGTCTGAAGCGCCGATTTAGAGGGCTGAGGCCCGCATTGACATAATGGCTTGAGGCACTGACGGGAGAGGCTGAATCCTTGGCGTTGACAAAATGGCCAAAGGCATTGATGCGGGAGGCAGAAATCCTGACATTGACAGGCCTGCGCCAGCCAAAACAGGTCCAGCAGAACTGCCTGTCTGTTGCCCCTGAACAAGAAGGGGTCTGAACAGCTGGGGTTGGAATGTCAGCAGGGGCATCAGGAGGCCTAACGTCGACGAGCCATCGTACCAAAGCAGGTCCGGTGGAACTCCCTGTCTGTTGCCCCTGAGCAAGAAGGGGTCTGAATGGCAGGGATTGGGACATCGGCAGGGGTAACGGGCATTATCGAGCCATTGCCAGCCAAAGAAGGACCAGCAGGAAGCACTGTCAGGGCCAACCCTGTGAAAGGGAGAGTGTGGGCAGCAGTGGGGGTCACCGCCGAGGCAGTGGACAACCCAGCGGTGGCCAACACTCAAAGCGGTGACTGAGAGTGCACCTGGGAGGATTTCTCCTTACTCCTATCCCTTTCCTGGTGCATGCATTTACCAGTCAATTTTTCCCGGGCCTTGGAGGAGTGGGAGCCTGTAGATGGGGCTGGCGATGCAGAGGAGCTTTGGCCTGCAGCCCTTTCTCCATTCTGGTGACCTTCTGTTCCAGGAGGAAAGACTCTGGGGCCTTCTGACAGCATCGTTGAGTAGCCTGGTTGAATCCATGGCAGACCTCACAGGCCTTAATGTCATGGTTTGCGTCAAAGCAGCAGATCCAGGCGTTGTGGTCATCCTTATCATAGATCTTCTTATCGCATCCGCAGTATCTGAAGAGTTTCTTCGGGTCAATCGGCATAAACAAAGGTAAAAATCACTAAAAAATTAACTAATGAACAAAGTAGGGTGACAAAATAATATAAAAACAGAAAGGATAGAAATCGAAGATTTGGCTGTCGACTGAAATGGCATTATCTCCGTGGAGTCCGATGCGTGATGGTTGACAGCAGATGGAAAAGAACTGAGGAGGACATGGAGCCACCCATGTTTATACAGAAAGGACGTTGTTGCCTGATGTCGTCATGGGCGGCCCCTAGCAGACTGCTAGTGAAAAAGTTTCCATGTGTCCCTAGTGCCTGATGGCAATAGCGCCACGTAAGGATTAACCCACAACAGAGCGTGGGTCTCTCAAGGATTAATGTATGGCTGGGGGGGTTCAGCAGAGAGGTTCCAACCACCCAGCCATACATTAATCCCTGAGAGACCCAAACTCTGGAGTGGGTTAATCCTCTTGTAACATGGGGAAGCGAAAAGGTTCAGCGCTCTTTTTATATGTTTCTCTTCCTCATGTTACATTTGTGTAAAAGTAATTTTAAGGTGCAAAATTATAAAGGTTCTGGGAGGATATTAAGGTTCTTACCATGGGGAAGAGAAAGGGGGTTGCACCTGACTGGAGAAACTACATGCTTAACTTTTTTATGTTGTGACTGCAACGGTGAACAATTACTGATTATATGCAGATGTAATCAACATTTCAGAATATGTGCTCATTTTGACTGACTTAGTTTGTAAACTGTGGAATCACCTCCGTTTTTCTGCTGTGCATTATGGAAAATGCATACATTTAAATGCAGAGGAGATTTTGAGATCTGGTAGTTATTGCTGCAATTCCCTTGGCCAGCCGACAGATGGTAGTACACTGAGGCCTGCACCTTTTTTATCTGTGAATTTTACAGCCAGCATTGCACATTAACAACTTTGACCCCTTTCAACTGATTTATATGAAATTTAGAAAGTACAGCCTCTGTGTCAGGAACTCTTGATCCTGTAAATTCCATGTAGATCGGTTCAGGCGCGCAAAGTTACAGAGGTGCAAACAAATGCAAAAGTCTCCATTTTTGAAACTGTTAAGCCTTTTTTGCTACTCGATAACTAAAAAAATAGGACACTTTGAAATCTGAAACTTTCTGATTTGATAGACATTTGTCCAAGGTGTGTGCTTTCGTGTTTTTTAGGTTCCACTATTACAGTACTTTAAATATTTAATAAAAGAAATGGAGGCAATCTAGAAAATCATATGTGGCATACATTACTGTGTAGTTACTGAAAGGTTATGTGTTTCTGAACCAATAGATCAAGTAAAAGACAAAACAAAACACACTACATAGTCATATAGATGTTTTCAAGCTACTTATGACGGAACTACCAGAAAGTTTACCTAAGCATATCTATTCTTGTTTGACAGCCGTTTATTGGTCGGCAGTGAATTGCAGGCTAAGACTGTTTTGCCACAGGAAACTAACATGGGGAAAAGAATGTGGGTGCACTTTACCATTGATTAATTCTCAGGCAACCGTGGATTACTTAAGCAATAAGCCACGAGGGAGTGTGGGTTATCGGGGGATTTACCACGGCTGCGCCTCGTGGGTAAATCCGCGCCAGCTGTGGTAAATCCCCCGATAACCCAGATCCCCCGAGTGGCTTATTGCGATTATACCAAGTACTGCTTTTTTTAATTATTTAAAAAAAAACAGTACTTGCTGTAATGCTTAAATAAGCGACTCAGTAGTACAGCAGTCAGTGTTTTTGTTTACTTTCCCCTGATGTACGGAGCAGTTTTACAGTCTCCGCTTAGTGGCGAAACAAGATGGCGGCCGGAGTTCCGCGATTTCACCCGTCGGATTGCTTTTTTTCCAAGATGCGGCTGGCTGGCACCTTTTGCGGTGATTATCACAGGATTTACAACAGAGGTAAGGTGCCAGCCTGCCGTTTTCATTGGTCGGTGTCCGAGGTCCATGGTACAATATATTATAAGTATTTGAAATTTTTTTTTTCAAACGTTAATTGTTTTAAAAAATGTAAAAACTGTGGTTTTGTAATAAAACAGTTCTTCTGCCTTCATTACAGATGGTTGTCATGGTTGACACACACACACACACATCGCTGTCATATTTACACATCCCCCCACACACACACTCAGAGGGCTCAATATTATTCAAATACTTTTACTTTTTTTATTTATTCAGTGCTTTTTGTTGTTCTGATATGCATCATAGACTCTAGTCGAGGAGTGGTGGTAGCGTCGGTAAAGAAGTGGTAGTGGGCGGTGAGCGGAAATGTAAACGTGCTAAAGTACAGCAAGTTTTTCTTCATTTGTTTTACAGTTATTTTTATACTCCACTGTGTGCGAGCTTGTGAAGTAGGCAGCGCGAGAGCAGTCAAGAGAGTGCTGCCATTGTGAATGAGGAAGTCTGGAAGAAAGTCTTCTTTTTTTTTTTTTTTTTTTTAAGCTAGTTACCTACTATCTAACCCCCCCCCAAGCAGGAATCCAACTGGAGCCAGCAGGAGGTGGAAGTGGAAGTGGAGGAGGCATGGGATAAAGTGCCTCCTCCACCTTCCCAAAACTGCCGCTCCAGTGGTTTAGTTTATGCCCTATGACCCAAAAGGCACTGTAAGGTTGGCACAGTCTGAGAACTTCAAGAAAGGAGGCCTTGCAGTACAACAAGCCCAAAGCCAGCACATCTACGAGAGACTATGGCCAGACTGTAATGTTTAGTGAAGGTGTGGCCAGTGCTCCATGTAGTTGCAACACAAATGTCAGCAGCAGCAGCAGTTTCTGAAACATACGAACATACGAAAATTGCCAGCAGAAATTAGGCCTCTAGGTCTATCTAGTCTGCTCGAGTGTGCAGCTAACACCCTACTTTGCAACTACCCCTCCTCCACCTTCCCAAATACCTCCCCACCTCCACCCTGTCCCATCCTCTCTTGAAACTACCCACCGTCCTATAGGATACCACCTCCTCCAACAAAGTGTTCCAAATTGCCACTACTCTCTCTGTAAAAAAGAGCCTCCTCATTTCCCTGTTTTACCTACCTCCTTCTCATGTCCTTCCCCTTCCACAGCTTGAATATCTCTTCAGTACAAGACTTATTTATTCCCTTTAAGTACTTAAAGGTCTCAATCATATCATACAAACATATGAAAATGCTAGCAGAAACAGGCCTCACGGTCTATTGAGTCTGCTCAAGTGTGCAGCTAGCACCTTATAATGCTGCTGCCCCTCCCTTCCTCCCCATCCTATTACCCCTTCCCCTATCCCAACCCCTCCTGAAGCGGTCTACCATCTTGCAGGCCACTACCTCACCCAGCAAGGAGTTCCACTTGTCCACCACTCTTTCTGTGAAAAAATGTCTTCTCATCTCTCTCCTGAAACTACCCCCCTCCAATCTCAGTTGGTGTCCTCTCATGTCCCTCCCCTTTCTCCTCTGGAAAATCCTCTCTGTATTAGTCTAGTTTATTCCCTTCAGGTACTTAAAGGTCTCAATCATATCTCCCCTGTCCCTCCTCTCTTCCAGAGAGTACATATTCAACTATCCCAGCCTTTTCTCATATGGCTTGTCCACCAATCCCTGGATCATCTTTGTAGCTCTATGCTGTACCCCCTCCAACAAATTGATGTCCGTCTCCGGGAACAGGTGCCAGTATTGCACGCAGTACTCCAGGCGGGGCCTGACCAGCGACCTATACAGGGGCAGGATAACCTCCCTACCTCTGGAGGAGATCCCTCTAGCTATACACCCCAGCATTTTGTTGGCTTTTGGCGCCACTCTTCTGCACTGAACAGAGTTGTTCATGCTCCCAGTTATGATCACCCCAGGTCCTTCTCTTCTGTGGAGCAACCCAACTGAACCACATTTAAGAGATAATCCTTCCCCTGGTTCCGGTCTCCGAAGTGCAGAACCTTGCACTTTTTGGCGTTAAACCCCAGCTGCCATTTATCTGTCCACTCCTGCAGCTTATTCAGGTCCTCCTGCAACTCCCCCCCCCCCATGTCATTTACTACAGCTCCCACCTTGGTATCGTCTGCGAACAGACCGATTTTGCTCAGGATCCCATTCGAGATATTTGCAATGAAAATCCCAAACATTACTGGTCCCAGCACAGACCCTGGTAGGTACCTTGCTCATCACTGCTCTCGGTGATGAGAGTCCCCCCTCCCCACCACCACCGTTGTTGTCTCCCCTCAGTCAGTTCCTGATACAGGTCACCATTTTTGGTCTACCTCACATACTCCATCTCCCCGGCCCAATCTCCCATGCGGCACTGAATCAAAGGCCTTGCTGGAGGTCCAAGTACAGTCACGACCACAGCATGGCCCTTGTCCAATTCGTGTCACCCAGTCATAGAACTCTACAGGTTTGTCTGGCACGATCTGCCCACGACAAACCCGTGCTGCCTCGATGAAATCCTGGACACAATTTGCCTCTAAGAAGCTCATAAGCCTCTCCTTTAGGACGGTCTCTATGAGTTTGCCCAGAATCAAGGTGAGGCTCACTGGCTTGTAGTTCCCTGGTTCATCCTTTGGCCCACTTTTATGGATAAGCACCACATGGGCCATCCTCCAGTGCTGTGGCACACATTCTGTGTCCAGGGAGGCATTGAACAGGTCTGCCAACGGCCCCGCAAGGACCTCTGCCAGCTCCCTCAGTACTCTAGGGTGAATGCCATCTGGCCCAGGTGCTTTGTCCACTCTTAATGCACTCAACCCCTCCAGCAACCTGCCCTCTGTAATCCCTACATCTGTTGTCCTCTTCCCCCCCCTTACACACACCCCCCACTTGCCTGAAGTATTTGTCCCCCTTCTCCTGCGTGAACACAGAGCAGAAGTACTCATTCAGTGCCACTGCCAGCTCCGCCCACTTCTCCACTCACCCCCCATCTTTCTTGATCTTCACAAGCTGATCTTTGCTTCTCCTTTTCTCGCCTATGTAATGGAAGAAATCTTTTTCTCCTCTTTTGATCCCCAGTGCCAGTCTCAGCTCTCGAGACGCTAATGCCCCCCTGACCAGTCTGGTGACTTCCCTAGACTTTTCCCTGTATACATCTTTATCTTCTCCCTTCCCCATTTTCCTATACTTCCGAAATGCCACCCTCTTGGCTCTCACCCCTTCCCTGACCTCTGGTGACAGCCAACTGGGTTTCTTTGCCCTGTACTTCTTGTTTTTTTCCTAGTACAGGTCTCTGTTGCCTCAGTCAGCCATCCCCTTATTATATTCACAGAAACATAGACTTTGACGGCAGATAAGGACCGCTTGGCCCACCTAGTCTGCCCATTTCCTTACCTACAGGATAGGCCGCAGATCCTAGTTAACCAGCAGCCTATTTCTTCTTATCCCCACAAGAATTGCCTTATGTCTGTCCCATATATTCTTGAATTCTCCCACAGTTTTAGACCCCACAACCTCCTCAGGAAGGCTGTTTCATGCGTCCACCACCCTCTCTGTGAAAAAATACTTTCTCAGATTGCCCCTGAACTGCCCCCCCCATCTTTAAATTATGTCCCCTTGTTCTTGCACGTCTCTTTTTCTGAAAGATGCTACCCTCTTGGACTTTGTTGATTCCACAGAGGTACTTAACAGTTTCTATCATGTTCCCCCTCTCCCTCCTTTCCTCAAGGGTATACATATTAACCTCCTTTAGTCTCTTCTTGTATGGCTTCTCTTGCAGACCCTGCACCATTTTAGTTGCCCTCCTCTGGACTGCCTCTATCCTGTCTATGTTCTTGCAGAGATGGGGTCTCTTCCACTTCTGATCTGCATCCATGTGTTGTTGGATGTCTGCCAGGTGCTTGCTCAGCATTTCCCCCATCATCCTAAAGTCTGCCCCACTAAACTCAACCACACTTGTATCCGTGCCCCCTGTGTCCCTACCCATGTTTAGCGTGAACCACACCGAGTAGTGTTCACTCCCAGCAAGTGGTTTCCCCACTTCTTGGTTCCTTACAGCTTCCCCATTATCCCCCCAATCCCTTCTCTTTTCCAGGGAATGCATATTCAATTCCCTTAATCTCTCCTTCTAGGGCATATCCTGTAATCCCTGAATCAACTTTGTCGCACTTTGTTGTACCCCCTCCAACAATCTCACATCTCTCTTCAGATAAGGGCACCAGAATTGCACACAGTATTCCAGGTGTAGTCTGTTGAATGACATCCCTGTTTCTGGAGGAGATGCCCCTCACTTTACAAATCAGCATCCTGTTGGTCTTCGCTGCCACCCTCCTGCACTGCTCTGAATTGTTCATATTCGTCATTATCAACACCCCTAGATCCTTTTCAGTGGTACATAACTGCCCCCCCCCCCAAAAGTTGGCAACCCTTTCTAGGATTCTTTGCACCAAAGTGTAATACATTGCACTTTTTCACATTAAATCTCAACTGTCATACCTCTGACCACTCCGCCAGCTTAGTCAGATCATCCTCCAACCCCTGCCAACCTTCTACAGCATCCTCCACCACCCCCAACCTGGTGTCATCAGCAAACAGACTTATCATATTCTTGACAACTAGCGAGATGTCCGCAATGAAAATCCCAAACAACACTGGCCCCAACACCAGTCCCTGTGGCACCCTGCTCGTCACAGCTCTCGGAGATGAGAGTCCCCCCTCCTTCACTACTACTCTCTGCTGTCTGTCTTGCAGCCAGTTCACAACCCAATTAACCAATTTAGCGCCCACCCCCAAATTACTTGGTTTACCACTCAATCTCTCATGGGGAACTGAATCAAAGGCCTTGCTGAAGTCCAAATAAATGACATCCACAGCATGACCCTTGTCCAGGTCCCTCGTAATCCAGTCATAATACTCAACAAGGTTAGTCAGACAGGATCTTCTGGAGATAAACCCATGTTGATGAAGCCGGCCCGGTGGCGCTGAGGTGCTGGGCGCCACACCTCCGCACCGCAGCGACCTGGGTTCAGGAAGCGAGCTCGGGGCCTTGGGGAGAAAAGCTGGGCGTCAACAATAGCTCGCCTTCTCCGGGGAGGAGGCCTTCTGATCCGGCAGCGGTGACCCCTGGTGGAGTATGGGGCGCGACAGCAAGCCGGAGTCACTGGGGCGTGACTGGTCAGGGTCATAGGCCTGGGACCAGTCAGCTTCGGGGCAGCTCCTTCATGGAAGGAGGGGGAGGGACTTTGCAGGCGTCAGTGTGTGCGCCTTGACGCAAGGGCATGCAATGTCCCACAGAACATGGGAAAATCCCCCACCAGAGCCGAGTAGACAAAGCGCCGAGTTGGGTCCCGATGTACCAGTGCCTGCAGTCTCGGACCCTGACTTTGACTACAAGATTCGGGGGTTGTCCCTTACCCCGACCCCGCTCGGGGGGGGGGTTCCAATGGAGGGACTGGGGCAGTCAGGTAAGGCACTGGTAGGGACAGGCTGAATGGGCGACTCCCAAAGGTGCGGCTCTGGAGGGTAGTAGGCGGGGGGGGGGAGAAAAAACAAGCCGATGAGCATCTTGGAGCCCACTGACATCCAAAAAAGAGACCAGCCTCTCCTAAAGTACTGTCTCCATCAGCTTTCCCGCAATAGATGTTAGGCTTACTGGTCTCTAACTACCCAGCCCATCCTTTGTACCACTTTTATGGAGAGGCACCACACAGGCTATCCTCCAGCCTTGTGGCACACACCCTGTTTTCATGGAATTATTGAACAGATCCGTCAGTGGTACAGCCAATACCTCTGCCATTTCTTTAAGCACCCACGGATATATGCCATCCGGACCCAGTGCTTTATCCACCCTCAGAGCCCTTAGACCATCCAATACCCTGCTCTCAGTAATCACACCATATGTTAACTCCTCAGCCCCCTTGCCCACTATCCCCACCCCCTTTGGAAGCAGCCCCCTTTTCCTTCGTGAACACAGAATAGAAGTACTCATTTAAAGCCTCTGCTTGTTCCACCCCCCCCCGATCCTCACAATCTGATCCTTACAGTTCCTTTTCTCCATATGTATCTGAAGAAGTCTTTTTCTCCTTCTTTGATACCCTGCACCAGCCTCAATTCCCTGGAAGCTTTAGCAGCCCTGACTCCCCTAGTGACTACCCTGGACTTCTTCACATATGCATCCCAATCCTCCTTATTTCCTGATTTCCTATAACTCCTGAATGCTGCTTTTTTAGCCCTCACCATTTCTAAAACCTCCTTGCTCAACCAACTTGGTCTCTTAGCCTTTCCCTTTTTGCTCTTTACATTGGCACATGTCTCAGTGGCCTTCACCAGCCCCAATTAGATTTTTTCCCAATTCTGGTTTGCATCCCATTGAGGACGAATTCCTTTCAGGTGACTCTCTACCATTTCCTTCACCATGCCACAATCAGCATGTCTGAAGTCAATCGCCCTGGTCCCTGTACCCACTACCTCTCTACTCATGCTAATTGAGAACCACATTGAGTGGTGGTCGCTCCCAGCCAGTGGTTCCTCTACCCTCACCTCTCTAACAGCCTTCATGTTGGTCAATACTAGATCTAGTATATTCCCCAACCTAGTCAGCTCAGTGATCAACTGTATCAGGAAACAGTTCTGGAATGCCACCCAGGAGAATCTGCTCCCTAGCCCTCGAGGTGGCTGACGTACCACAATCCAAGTCCCCCACTATCACAGTGTTACCTCTTCTGCACATTTTCCTGAGTTGCCCTGCTAGCTCCCTGTCAAGATCTTCCCCTTGAGACGGTGGTCTATATACTACTCCCAACCTGAGAATTCAATTCCTTGTGTCTCAGAATTGCATCCACAAGGCTTCTGTCCAACACTCCTGCACTTCTTCCTTCTCACACATTATCCCTTCCTTCATGTATATTGCCATTCCCCTGTCCCTCCTGTAAATCCTGTCCATCCCCTTTGTAGAATGCCCACAAACTTTACCATGAAGTTCCTTACAATACTTACTGTAACAGAACGCAATATAATGTGTCAGCCATTTGGACATGCATTGTTTAGACACAGGAGCGCCCTCTTTCCAAGGAGCGAACAAAAAAAGAGAAAAGCTTAGAGACTTTCTGCAGTCCTTGGTGCGAGTCACACAATATCTCAGTATTCTACGCATATCTGAAGTACGGAGCAATGCTTCGCCCTTACTGGCATGCTCGGGATAATGAACAGGAAAGTGTATCATTTTATTCACTGTAAATTCGGATACTACATTAAGCAGAAAACAGCAGTTACGCAAGAACTTACCATAACAGTAGATCTTCGAGAGAGGTTTCTGCAGTAGGTCTTCACAAGTAGGACTGTGCCCCCTGGCGTCAGCACCGCACAGCAAACTTGTAGCTAGCAATCTTCAGCGGGGACCACCCCCAGCCTCAGGTGACGGACATCAGCGTGACTATAAATAGGGGCGGTCCCCAGCCCGCCCTCCAGTTCTTCCGCCGGAGACCTCTAAAGAGGAAGCAGGAAAAAAAGGAGTGTAAACTCCTGGGATCCTGAGCCCTGGATAAAACAAAGTCCTGGGAAGGGAATAAAAAGGAAAAAACACAGGAGCTGGGGGAAGGTGGGTGGGAACTATAGACCTACTGGAGGACCCTCTCTCGAAGATCTACTATTACAGTAAGTTCTTATATAACTGCTATAGCTTACTTCAAGAGGGTTCCTGCAGTAGGTCTTCACAAGCAGGACTGAATACCAAGCAGTTAACTTAAAAGAAGAATTCGGAGACTAGGTTCCGGGAGAGGAAAATGTCTGCCAACTACAGGCTGCTCATGACAGAAGTGCTTGCAGGACTGCTAGACCAAAACCAGCCCTGTGCCTAGAAGCAACGTCCAGGCTGTAATGTTTTGTGAAAATGTTGACGGAGGACCTAGTGGCCACTGCGCATATGTCCGCAGTGGACATGTTCCTAATAAAAGGCAGTGGAAGTGGCCACTCCCCTAGTTGAGTGGCTCTTGACCGTCCCCAGAAGGGACTTCTCATACTTCTGGTAAATGTAATGAATACAATTTGCCAGCCACCTAGGCAAAGTCTGTTTTGAAATAACCTTGCCCTGGCACTTGGGAGCAAGGGCTCTGAAGAGTTGATTCGACTTGCAAACCTCCTTAGTGCTTGAGACGTAATATCTCAAATTCCTGTGCACATCAAGGGTGTGCAGGAGATACTCCCCCCTGTTGAAGTGTTCTGGGTAAAACACCGGCAGTTCAACATTTTGATTTCGGGTGAATTCCGAAACTACCTTTGGAAGAAAGGAAGGATTAGTCCACAGAGCCACTCCGTCTCCGTGGAAAATTAAGTAAGGTTCTCTACAAACTAGAGCCTGAAGCTCTGACACTCTTCGAGCTGAAGTGATAGCAACTAAAAATCGCGTTTTCCATGAAAGGTAATGCAGATCACAACTTGCTGCTGGCTCAAAAGGAGGCAAAGTAAGTTTTTCTAAAATGAAATTAAGATCCCAGGGGGGGAACAGGATTCCAGACCACAGGTCTGAGGTGAAGGATCCCCTTCAGGAAAGTTCTGGAAACCTCTAGCAGAGCTAGGGTTTTGCCCTCCACCGGGAGGTGGTAGGCCAAAACTGCAGAGAGATGGACTTTCAGAGAAGAATAACTGAGGCCCAACTCTGACAGGTGCAAGAGGTACTCGAGGACCTGGGAAGCCAAGCAGGAACATGGGTCTAGGCCTTTGGCTGTGGCACGAATCAAAAATATTTTCCACTTCATAGCGTATGTGGATCTGGTGGATGGCTTCCTGGCCTCCACTATGACCTAAGCCACTCTAGAGGAGATGCCATAGCGAGAAACCGCTATGTCCAGAGGTACCACACATGAAGGTAGAGAGATTTGAGGCCCAGATGTACCAGGGTGCCCTGCTCCTGGCACAGAAGGTCATGAGAGAGAGGGGTAGAGGTACTGGGGGCTCCATCACTAGCTGTTGCAGCAGGGGGAACCATATCTGCAGAGGCCATGGGGGGAAATGAGAATCATGTGTGCCCCTCCACCTGTATCTTCAGCGGAACCCTCTGCAGAATAGGAAAAGCATACAGAAATCTCCCTGTCCAAGATAGAGACAGTGCATCTTGCCAAAAAACACCACGCCCGGGAACAAGCAAGCAAAAGTTGGGTAGTTGTGCGTTGGATGGGGAGGCAAAGAGGTCTATTTCTGGCTGACCCCACTGAAGGAAGCGATCTTCCACTACATCCTGCTTTAGTTCCCACTCGTGAGCCTGAATGACAGAGCGGCTGAGACTGTCTACCAGAATGCTGTGAACCCCTGGAACATGGACTGCTGTCAAGGATTGGCAGTATTGAACAGTCCAGTACCACACCCACATCGCTTCCCTGCAAAGGGGATATGAACGGGTGCCTCCCCGTTTGTTGATGTACCAGACCGTAGCCATGTTGTTGGTCTAGATGAGAAGTGTTCCCAGAACTAATAGAGACTGAAATGCTTGAAGAGCATAGAGCACTGCTCTTGTCTCCAGGATATTGATGTGAAGATTTGCCTCTGTGGGGGACCACGTCCCTTGCGTTCAGTGGTCTCCCAAGTGGGCCCCCCATCTGATGTTTGATGCATCTGACGTGAGAGTCATGGCGGGGGACGGGGAGTGGAATGAGACCCCCACCGAGAGGTTGGAAAGGTCCTACCACCAAAGGAGACCCCGCTGCAGGCTGTTGGAGACTAGAACCCTCTGGTCCATGTCATTCAAGCGTTGATCCCATTGGACTCGGAGAGACCACTGGGTCACCCTAATGTGCAGTCTGGTCAATAGGACCGTGGGTATGGCGGCCGCCATCAGGCCCAGCAGTCGTAAGACAGAGCGTGCTGTGGTCCAATGAGAGGAGGCCACCAGAGCAATATGTAGGATAAGGGTCTCTACCCTGTTGGCAGGAAGGAAGGCCCTGGACCATGTCCAGCACTGCTCCTATGAATTGGAGGTGCTGGGAGGGTGACAGTTGAGACTTGAGGTAACGGACACTGATGCCAAGTCAGGAGAAAAGGTCCAGGGTGAAGGAAAGGGAATCCTTCAGACTGTCCTGGGATGGGGCTAAAAACAGCCAATCGTCCAGATACGGGAACACATAGATGCCCTTGCAATGCAGGGTCGCCGCTACCACCGCTAGGCACTTGGTGAAAACCCAAGATGCCGAAGGGGAGGGCTCTGAACTGAAAATGCTCCTCCTGGAAGGAGAATCTCAGAAAGCGGTGGTGGGCCAGAACAATGGGGATATGTAGGTAGGCATCCTGCATATCCAGGGAACACAGCCAATTGTTTGGTTGGAACAGGGGGCAAGAGTCCCTGGAGTGTCAACATGCAGAACCTCATGTATTCTACGAAGAGGCTGAGCATGCTGAGATCTAGAACTGCCCTGAGATCTCCCATCTTTTTGGGTACTAGGAAGAATTGGGAATAAAACCCCCTTCCTATCTGCTCTGTTGGGACCCGCTCTATGGCTGATTTTTGCAGCAGAGCTTGGATTTCCTGTAGGACCAAACTTTGTTGACCTGACAAGTAATGAGACCTGCCCAGAGCGTTGGTGGGTGGACTCTCCAGAAACTCTATCGAGTGGCCTCTTGCGGCTAGTTGTAGGACACACGTGTCTGTGGTTACGGCTTTCCACCCTTCCAGATGGGGGCCGAATCTTCCCCCACTGGTTCCTCCGTGGGAAGGGGAGGTAACGGGGGAGGGGGCCGTTAGTCAGGACATTGAGGGAAGGGGCGCCTTGCTCCCAGTGGCTGTCTTTGGGAACTTAGCCTTGGGGTTTGAGCGCCACAGCCAGGAGTCCGACGCTTGCTTTCGGCATCTGCCCTGGTTCTGTTCCATTTCTGCTGGCGACGAAAATTCTGCTTGGATTTCTGACCTGAGTGGACATCTTTCAGGGATTTGCCGCTTTCTTGCAGTTCCGTAATTGTGTCTTTAACATCGCCGTCAAACAGAACTGGACCCCTGAATGGAGTGTCCAGAAGTGAGCTCTGTACATCTTGTGTCAACCCTGCGAGACGTAGCCATGCAAGGCGCCACAGGCAGATGCCCGTAGCCGTGCAATGCGCCACCGAATCGATAGAGTCGTAGGTGGCTCGTACAGCATGGTGACAGGACGACTTATTCAGCCTCATTTTGTCCAGAAGTTTGTTCCTGAGTTGTTCATCAGGTACTTTTTGGATGTCCTTTTCCAGGTTGGACAGGGTCGACTTCTGGAAAGCCACCATGTGGGCTACGTAGCTGAGTGAACATTTGGCGCATGTAGAAGAGGTACAGACCTTGCATCCACACTGGCCCATTTGTTTTCGACTCCTTGTCAGGAGGAGAAGCACTGAGATGTCTGGGATGGGCTGACCTATCGTGCGCTACAGTGATCATGATAGAATCCGCCTTAGGTTGAGCAGTAAGGTGGGAAACCCCTTCCAGGGGGTGGTAAGTCCTGTTGGCTTTCTTTGAAACAGCTGTTGCTAAATCGTAGATGTCATATCTTCATGCGGCCCCGTCCAAGGTGGGATGAGGAGGAGGTCCGCATTAACCAGGTCCAGATGCTCCGCAAGTCCTCTGCGTTTCAGGTCCAACTCCTGGGACACCCACCCGCAGGACCTTTGAATGGACCGGAGGAGCTCTGCGAAAGACAGATCCTCTGGGGGAGATTTAGGTGACTCCTTTGGCTGAGGCTCCATGGGAGAGTTGGGTTCCGACAGGTCCCCCATGTCCAAATCCTCATCAGAGTCAGAGGATTCTGGCCTACTTGCAAAGAAGTGGCAACTGGAACCACCTCCATGACTCTGGTCCCCAGAGAGATTCCCAATGGGCAGAGCACCTACATCCCTGTTGGAAACTCTGCTAGAAGGAACAGGGCTTCCTGGTGGCACCCTATGGGATGGGGTAGCCCTCACTACCAGCTGGGGCTGACCCAACTCTTGTAGGAGTTGGTACTTGGCATCCTTCCACCAAGCCGGGATGGATTCTTGGTGTTCCGTCTGAGGAGGTGGAGGATATATTGGGTACCCCATAGGATAAGAGGGGTAGCTAGGTGGTTGATACCAGTAGGGGTACTGGTGACCTCGGTACTGTAGAGCCTGACCTGGCATCGGGTAACCTGGTGTCTGAGGCAGGTAACCCAGCATCGGACCCCCCCCCCGGCCTCGGGTACTAGGGGAAACTGCGGTGTGTAGCCAGGGTAGTAACCCATTGGGCCCGACGGAGGAGGAGCATAAGGTCTGGAGGGTGGCGGTGCTGAGGGTCCACTGGGGTATGGGTCTGTCAGCAGGTCCAGGGTTGGAGGTGGAAACCCCGCAGGTCCAGGAATATTCTGGTCCATCCCACCCCCAAGAGGGATCTGGTGTTGGGTGCCTATCCAACAGCAGGACTAAGACCGGTGAGGGAGTTAAGTCTGGAAGGACCCCCGTCGACAGATCTGCCAGAGAGGCAGGAGTCTCACGGATGTCCAGTGTTAGGGGCTCCTCGAGATCAGGCCCAAAAAGGTCGGGTAGGGTCAGCAATTCCTTAGAGAGAGAGAGAGAGAACCCTCGTGGGAAGGTAGGGAACCTGCAAGCTCACTCTGCCGGACGTCAGGGACCACAAGGGAGTCCGATGGGAGAGCAGTCACCACGTGGTTGTCGGGCAAACCGGTGACCAACTTAGAGGCAACGGTCTGGTGGGCGTCGGAGAAGCCAACAGTCACCTTACAGACCACGGCCGGGCTGACAGAAGCTGGGAGGCTAGAGTCAGGCTGATCGGCCTGGGCCAGGTGCCCGGCGGTGAAGCCAGAGGGCAGCTTATCGGCCAAGCTACGAGCAGGTACTGCAACTACTTCCTCAGAAGAGGAAACCCACGACTGTTCACTGACCTCAGTGGGGGGGAGGTGTCTGATCCGCCAGAGTGGACAAAGGCCCAGGAGGTGGAGTACTCACAGGGGTGGAGGCCCCACCCCAGATGGCGTCGTCTGTCTGGCTGCTTTTCCTCTGAGGTGAACGGCTCCGCTCCCAGCGTGTCCCCTTCTCCTTCTTTTGTTTCCTTTTCCGGGGCAGGTGATAACTATCGTTCCTCAGCTCCTGGAGCTCTCTTTCCATCTATGCCAGTCGTCGTTTCAATAAATGGGCATCGAGGGTCCACTGGTGAGACGGGTGCACATGGCCTGAGTGAAGGCCTGGCAGATACAGCAATCTGCAGTCTGGTGCTTAGTCCCCTGGTAGAGGACGCAGTGGGAGTGGTCGTCCCCATGCAGGATCTGCGCGCCACACTTGCAGCACTTTTTCTTGGGCAGATGAGATGACATGCAATGCTGGAGGATGGAAAAAACAAATGGTAACTACTCGAAAAAATGGCGAGTGACTGAAGCTGTTTCACAGTGAGGTCCAACGATTCAGGTTGATGGTGGGAAAGAACCGGAGAGCAGGCAGGGAACCGCCCCTATTTATAGTCACGCTGACGTCCATCACCTGACATCGGGGCGGTCCCCGCTGATGACTGCTAGCTACAAGTTTTCTGTGCAGTCCTGACGCCAGTGGGCGCAGTCCTAGTTGTGAACAGTTACTGCAGGAACCCTCTCAAAGTAAGATCTTAGGATTTGTATACAAAGAAATTCTATCTTTGTGAAAAATCAAATAGGGAAGCTTACACATTAGAGCCTGCAGCTCTAAAATCCTTTGAACAGAAGTAATGGCAACTAAAAATAATGTTTTCCATGAAAGAAAACATAGGCCACAACTAATGGCCAGCTCAAACAGAGTCAACATCAGTTTCTCAAGCACAAAATGCAAGTCCCAGGGAAGGACTGGATTACGAACGGAAGGTTTCATATGTACAGTATCTCTCAAAAAAGTATGGGACACCTCAAGTTGTGCAACCACATATCCATCAATAAGCTGATATAGTGGCCAAATGTATCTTAAGTAAGGAATACAGTAGGCCAGAATCTGACGGGGACAGCAAGTATTGCATCTACAGGACATGTGAATGGGTCCAAATTCTCGGAAGCAGACCACAAAGGGAACTGCTTCCATTTCAAGGAATATGTATGCCTGGTAGAATGCTTTCTAGCCACAACCTGAACATCAGCAACTTTAGGAGATGCCCCAAAATGTGGCATGGCTAAGGTTTCAGGAGCCATGCATGCATCAGCAGGGACCTCAGATCTGGATGGACCTGGGACCTCTTGTCTTGCGACAAAAAACCCTGACATAATGGTAGAGATACTGGATACTACACCGTCAGTTGTTGTAGGAGTGGAGACCATATTTGGCGAAGTTGTAATGGAACAATGAGGATGAAAGAGCACTTCGACCTTCAGCTTGAGTAATATCCTCTGCATTAGAGGAACTGGGGGGAATGTGTACAGGAATTTATCTTTCCAAGAGGACAACAAGCCTCACCTGAAAACTCCAGGCCCTGGAGCGAGTAGAAATGAGTCAGTCCTGTGTTGTGTAGGGATGCAAAAAAGTCCAACTCTGGCTGACCCCATCTTGCGAAGAGGTAGTCTACTACGGAGGTTAGCAGTTCCTATTCGCGCATCTGGGATGGCGACCTGCTTTGTCTGCTAATATGTTTTGGGTACCTGGGAGATACATGGCTGACAGGAGTAGGCTGTGGGACAGATCCCAGTACCATAGTCTCTCTACCCCTCTGCGTAGGGGATAAGAATGAGTGCTCCCTTGTTTGCTGACGTAATGCATCACACAGACATCTGTCTGGATTAACAGAGGACCCAGAGTTAAATGCTCCTGGAATGGCTGGGGACTGTATAGAACAGCTCTCATTTCCATTACACTGATGTGTAAGTCAGCCTCTACCTGGGACCATAACCCTTGCGTGTGGTAGGGACCCAGATGAGCACCCCATGCGGACCTAAAGGCATCTGTGGTGAGGATCTGTACAGGAATGGGGACAAGGAATGGAATGCTCTTTAAAGCAGAGATTTTCAACCTTTTTTGGTCTGGGGCCCCCGTGGCCAAGTGTCAGCAGTGTCGGGGATCCCCTACAGGCTGTGGCTTGCCTACTATGCAGCAGCATGTGGAGTGGTACCAATTTACATACCAGTATAAAACAAAATGAAAAAAAAACTAACACCAAACCACTATAAAAAAATGCTTATTGTAATTGTCATTATTGTAATTTTAATACAACTTTATTTAAAATTAATAAAAATAATGCATGAATGACATTACAAACAGTGACATTAATGAGAAATGGCACATCTGTTCTACAATCTTCACATTGTCCTGCAACCATTACATTACACTGACATTTCTTTAGCAATATTAATTATTCTATTAAATATTTTAGCATCTGCAGTAAATAAAACTGAACACAATATTCTTTGTATTTAAAGGGTTGGGGCACAGGGGACCACAGCTGTCTTGCCACCATCAGACTGTCCTGCCACCATTATAATGACATTTCTTTTAGCAATATTACAAATATTTAATTAAATATTTTAGCAACATTACAAAAAGAGTCCAGCAACTCAAAATACTTTTTCTTACCTAACAGATATCAAAGCAGATATCCAGTTGTTATGCGAGAAGTAGCAGGGTGGATTCTCAAACTGAGAAAGGAGAAATGTGAAACTTCGAGATAGCTGAGCATTCAACAAGTATCAGTAACAGTGCTGATTCTCAAAACGAGAAATCATGAACCGCAACTCTAAACAGAGCTTTGGAGGTTGGAGGAATGGTCAGAAGTATGGCAGCTTGGATTCAGTGCAAAATAATGCACCTGGGAAACAAAAACCAAGGGGAAGATTACACAATTGGGGTGGGGGGGGTAGTAACAACAACAGAAATGGAAAGGGCAGGGGTAATCAAATCAGATGACCTTAAGGTTAGCAAGCAATGTGAGAAGGCAGTAGGGAGGGCTGGGGATACTGGGATGTATAGGGAGAGGCATCAGCAGCAGAAAACAGGAAGTTGTTATTCCTCTGTACAGACAGTTGGTGAGACCTCATCTGGAGTACTGCATCCAGTTCTGGAGACCCCATCTCCACAAGGACATAGACAGGATGGAGGCAGTCCAGAGGAGGGCAACTAAAATGGTGCAGGGTCTGCAAGAGAAGCCATACGAGGACAGACTAAAGGAGCTTAATATGTATACCCTTGAGGAAGGGGAGGATATGATAGAAACTTTTAAGTACCTCAGTGGAATCAACAAAGTCCAAGAGGGTAGCATCTTTCAGAAAATGAGATGTGCAAGGACAAGGGGACACAATCTGAAGATAGAGGGGGGATGGCTAAGGGGCAATGTGAGGAAGTATTTTTTCACAGAGAGGGTGATGGAAGCATGGAACAGCCTTCCTGAGGAGGTTGTGGGGTCTAAAACTGTGGGAAAATTCAAGAATGCATGGGACAGACATAAGGCAATTTTTGTGGGGGGTAAGAAGAAAAGGCTGTTGGTTAAATAGAATCTGCATCTTATCCTGTAGGTAGGGAAACGGGCAGACTAGGTGAGCCAAGCGGTCCTTATCTGCCATCAAAGTCTATGTTTCTTTAGTTTGAATGGAGCTTTAAATAGCAGCAGGGCTAACTGAAAAAAAAAAAAAAAATGAGCATCAGGACTTTTAAAACGGGGGCCGCAATACTGGCGCTACAGAAGTAGCAGGTTGAGATTTATAAATGGAGCTGCCGAAGGGAGTAGAACGAACCAGCAAGGAGGGACTGAAAAACCACAAATGCAGAGGTTCGGTCGAAGCAGAATATATGGAATTTATTATGTGTATGAGGGTGGTTGGACAGCTACTCTTAATTTTAATCAGACATTGAAATGAAAATTAGAGTGCTGCAGTGTAATTTTGCTACCCAGAGCACACTACAGACATAATGATTACATGAGTGAAGGATTACATATAGCCGTGGTTAATTAGCTGTGAATTACACTCTATTGTGTGTCACAGACAAACAGACGGAGTTTATCAGAGCTGTTAGACCTCGTTAGTGAAGCTAGCAGAAGTGAATGGAGACTTGAATTAGGTCAGGCAAACATTCAGAAGTAAAACTGCTGCTTTTTATTGATTGCTGTACAGTACATTTCAGCGTGGTTCCTATTTTAAGTGGGTGATCCTCGGACCCCCCCCAGGAGTTGATCACAGATCCCCTGGGGGCCGGGGATCCATGGCTGAAGAACCCTGCTTTAAAGGATCTGTGTGATCCATCACCCTTTAGGATCTGTGCAATCCATCCACCTTAGTAGCACCCTGCTCAACGGAGACATAACAAGCACCTTTTGGTCCAGCTTGTTCATTAGCTGATCCCACTGGATCTTGGATGTCCACTGTGATATCCTCATGTGCAACCATGCCAGTGACACCATTACAACGGTTGAGGCCATAAGACCCTGAAGGCACAACATGGCCCGTGCAGAACCATAGTGTCTTCTGTCTAAGGCCCTGTCCACACTACACCGGAAAACAGTACAGACCAACACCGTTGCGGTGTGTCCACACTATGTGCGCAAACGGTTGCAAACCGGTACAGCCCGTCCACACTGTAAATGGGTCAGAAACCGTACCCAACCTGTGTACAGCTGGGTATGTCCCATGATGCGGTACTGTGCAGTGCACCATTCCCGTCCCCAGGATATCCTCCCCAACTCAATGTCCCTACCAAGTCCCAATCATGGGACTGCCACAGTGCTGTGCCGAGGTTGCGGGTGCAGCTGCTGCAGTTACGATCCCTGGCAGCAGAACGGCCAGCACTGCTGTCCTGTGGGCTGCTATGGTCACTGCTCCCCTGCATCAAGCACCAAAACATGCTGTCACACAACACCATGCACATACAGTGGTATCCGTATGTGCATGCAAGGAAAATTCGGGTGCCCTTATGTGGTGTGGGGCCCATTTGCACTGTTCCTCAGATGCCCCTCTGCCACACGCCCTGCAATGGGTCATGCACCGTACTGCTCCACATATCCCCGATCCTCAGTATATTCCTCCCATGCTGAGGGCTGGGTGCTGGCAGCACAGAGCCACTGCACAGCAGTATGGGATACTGGCAGACTGGTGGGGATTGGTGGCTACATGGATGTCCATTTACACGGCACCCTGTAACGTTATAGCACTGCTAACATTACGGAAACCGTTGTTGAAACCACCTACTGACAGGTTTCAACAACGGTTTCGAAAACGCCGTCTGTAACGTTACCAGTGTAAACGCTCACCGTTACGGTAACGTTACAGGTACTCTGTAACATTACAGAGGGTGTTTTCAGGTGTAGTGTGGACAGGGCCTATAAGGTATGCTTGAACAATAACACTCCACCCTGTCACGTGAAGGAAATCATATCCCTTTTCTGTGTCTAAGACTGCTGCAATGTACTGCAGTCTTTGACAGGGAATAAGTACTGACTTGGAGACATTCACGTGATTGACTGATTAAAAGTTTATTTTTTCACAGGAAATTCATTTGTTAGGACAAAGTCCCATTTACAACAAAGTCCTGCATGTAGATTCGAATACAATTACCAATTAACAATTGACATTTAACATAACTAATACAAACAAAACTAATACAAACAAACATAATCACACTCTACATACATACATTATTTAAAACACATACATAAAAAATACAAACTATTAAACAATTCATTTTTAAATTTAAAAAAAATCTAAATTTGTTTTCTGTGATTCAGTCAAACCATTCCAACTTAATGCTACTCTATTCTGGAGCATACTGTCCCCTAGTATATTAAAGCTTCTATACATTGGGATATTGCTTAATGGATTCCTAGTCTTTATATATGATTCGTTATTTATCTTTCTTTTTAATTGCTTATACAAAGGATGGTTATACTTTTTCTGAATTATCTTATGACATATAGTAAGCCAGAGATAGTTTATTTTTGCTTCAGGTTGAAGCTAATTTAACTTATTATAAATTATACAATGATGCTCATTTTTAATACTTCCAGAAGCAAATTTACCTATCCTATAATATATTTGATTAACCAAATTTAAAGCAGTTTTAGTCAAATTCAGGTAAATTATAGAACCATACTCCAATATGGGTAACAGCATCTGTTTTGCCAATCGCTCCTTTGCCACCAAAGGTAAAGCTCCCTCAACTCTTCTAAGGGCCCCTAATCTTTTATTCACTTTCTTTACCTGAACTGATATATGATTTACATATGTCATTCTAACATCTACTTGAAACCCTAAGTATCTGTATGTTAATACATTTTCAATCTTTGTACCATCTTGTAAATGTAGTGGTGGTTTGGGCTCTTTTCCTCTATATGAACCAATCGAAAACAACATAGTTTGTGTTTTTAGCATTCAAAGAAGACCAGATTTACTGAACCATTTTGCATTTATAACAAATCACTGAGCGAATCCATCCTACCTGTGAGACTGTCAGCAGGCGCCACTAAAACAGTGCCGTCTGCGTACGAATCTCCTATCATTTAATTTCATGAACCAAATTATTAACAAAAATATTAAATAATAATGGGCCCAAAATAGAGCCCTGAGGAACACCTCTCTAGTTTTCCAGGGGCGACATCATAATTACCACATTGAACACTGATATCTGTTTGTCATATGTATTTCGAGCCATTTAATATTTGGCCTAATCCTATGGCCCTTAACCTAGTCAAAACAAATCATATTGAACTAAATCAAAAGCCTTACTGAGATCCACAAACACCTTCCCAGTGTACTTTCCTTGATTCTAGATGTAGCAACCAGGTCATTAAATTCCAACAGGGCAGTGTTTGTGGATCTACTAAAATCATGTTGTTCATCTACTATTACAGTATTTGTATCTAAATAATTATTTACCTGTTCATAGACTTTACGTTCCAAGATTTTAGATAAAATTGGCAAAAGGGCTATTGGCCTATAATTTGAAGGAATAGTTCGATCCCCAGACATAAATGGGAATAATTTTCCCCATCTTCCAAATTTCAGGAACAGTAGAAGTACTCAAACTCCAGTTGAACAAATAGGTCACAATAGGGGCTCCCAATTTTAAATATTGGGCCTCAATCCCATCAATACCTCCTGATTTACTTCTGTTTAAATTTTTTAGCTCTTTCAGTATATCCCTCTCTTTTAAAATTTCAAACTTAAATATTCCTGTATGGGCTACCAGCGTGTCTGATACAGTAGAAAAATCCATTCCATTCACATTCAAATCTGGCAACTTTAAATCCGGTAATTCCAAAAAATACATATTAAAAATATTCGCTATAACCTTTGTATCAGTAACTAGTTTTCCATCTTGTACCAAAGTAGGACTTATGGAGTCTTTATTTGGGGATTTCAGCTCTGTTATAAGCTTCCAAAACTGCTTGGAGTCAGAGGAATTATTTATTTTATTCTGATAATATTTATTCTTTATGTTTTTAATTATATTTTTACACTTATTCCTCCAAAACCTGAAGGTATTCCAATCTGCTTCTTTCTTTGTTTTTCTCGCTTTTCCATATATATCTCTAATCCTTAAATATTTTTTATCTTATCGGTGATCCATGGGGCTTCTTTATTCCTTTTAATTTTTCTTATTAATGGGGCATGGTACTGTATTACATTCAAAACATGTCATTAAACTCTTGAATAGCCAGTTCTATGTCTGGTATCAAATACATTCTATCCCAATGGATTTGCCCTAGATGATTTACAAAGTTGCTCATTAAACCCTTTAAAATCTCTGCTCCAATAAATAGTTGATTGTTGAGTAATGCACTGTTGTAACTCAATAGTACAAGTAATAGGATTATGATCCCCAAATTTAAAGGTAATACTTCCATGTTTTACTATGTCCTGGGATGCAAAAATAAATCTAAAAGAGAACCGTAAGTTCCATTTTTGTATTTCTTGTAGATTTTGTATTATTTGGTACCAAACCCAGAATTGAAAAACTACTCTCAATTTCCTCCCTCTAGTCTGAAACCAATCTGCATTAAAGTCCCTATTAAAACTACTTGTTTGTCCTTTATTTTCTAAAATTAACTCTGCTAGTACATCAGATGTTTTACTTTTTGTTTTGGGGTGCATAAAATACTCCTACCACTAATTTTATCACAATTAATTCAATAATAAGACAGTCAATTCCTTCCTTGTTCACATTAACAGTACTTTATAGGGGCCAAGTATTCTTAATAAACAACATCACCCCCTCCCCTTTTACCTCTATCTACGTTCTATAGAAAATCCTAAAGCTGAATTTCTTCCTGCATTATACCTGTATGTAACCATGTTTCTGATACTGCTAATAAATCATACTCAGTTTTAGTTGCCCATTCCTATACTCGTCCATTTTAGACTATGCTTCTAACGTTCTCATGAACCATCGAAAGCTGCTTAATTTTTTTAATTAGGGCCCGGTTTAACTCAATATCCCACTTTGAATTAACAGCATTAAACATAACATATTTGTACTTCCTGTTACTTTTAACCGACAAAAACCATGCTTAACACAAGAACTCTTTTGATAATATCGGGATTCATTTGTAAAGTGATTCCTTCTCTGAACGAATCCACCTTCACAATTAAATTGAACATTTCCCATAAAATACATACCTGATAACTTCATCATATTACTTCTAACTTCTTTATCTTCAAAGGTACTCATGATTATTAATCCCCATACAAACCAACCCCAAACATATATACAAAACAGACCCCATAATTAAACTTCTTACTGCCAAACAAGTTAAAACAATTTCTCTACCGGTGGCGCTTGACTGCCACTCCGTTACTCGCGCCCGCAGCCTTCAGCGCCAGTAATCGGCTAAGGTTTTATGATGCTGGAGCCCTAGTTCATTCAATCACTGACCCCTCATGCAGAATAACAGAGTTTCAGGTGCAGTTCATTCAAACCCAGAGTAAAAGCAGGCACTCAATTAGCAGCAGTAGTAAAAAGTACAGCTTGTAACAGGCATTTAATTCAAGCAAAGCAGTTCTCCCAAAGAATGTCCCAACTGGATGTTATACTGGTGTTTTATGCAGCTCTCACCTGCCGCCTTCTTGTTGGTCTCACACAGTCACTGGGCACCTTCGGGGGGGATCAGATCCCCAAATCGTCCAACAACTGCCTTGTCCTCAACAGGGTATGCAGTAAAGCATGCCCTGTTGAGGACAGGGTATGCAGTAAAGCCTCTCTGGAGTTGACCTTCCAAGACAGTCATCCGGACAGGGGAACACATACAGGGCCTCCCTGCAAACGGATGCTGCCACTACCGTCAAGTATCTGGTAAAGACCCGTGGCACAGATGACAAGCCAAAGGGCAACAGTCTGAACGAAGAGCGCTCCCCTTCCAGCATTAGATGCAGATACTGCCTGTGGGTTTTCTGATCTTGATATGAAGGTAGGTATCCTTCATGTCTATGGAGCACAGCCAGTCTCCTTTTTTTCAGAAGGGGAATGACAGCAGGCAGGGATACATAGACATAGATACATAGACTGTGTCGGCAGATAAGGGCCTATAGCTCACCCAGTCTGCCCATTTGAGCTTGTAAGTTCAGTTTATGTTTTCCTAGAAGTCTGTTGCCCGTTACCCCTGACCTCAGAATTACTTTATGTCTATCCCATGCATTCTTAAATCCTGTGATTGTTTCAGCCCCCACCACTTCCTCTGGCAGGGTGTTCCACTTGTCCACCACCCGTTCTGTGAAGAAATTCTTCCTCATGTTTTCTTTGAATCGTCCTCCCTCCAACTTCATCCCATGCCCTCTAGTCCTGGAAAATCTTTTTCGCTTAGTATTTTATATAAAAGTTGAGATCGCTGAGGTCTGGTGTAGGGCGCAGATCCCCTGTCCATTTTGGGACCAGGAAATATCTGGAACAGAACCCTTTCTTTCTCTGGGTTGGAAGAACTGGTTCCGTGGCCCACTTTTGAAATGGTGACTGCACTTCTTCCTTCAGAAGAGACAAATGTCCCAGCGGATAACTGGAAGGAAGTAGAGGATTATCTGGAGGGGTTGCTAGCAGCTCCAGAGCATGCCCCCTTGCAGTCATCTCCAGTGCCCATTCGTCTGTTATCTCCTACCACTGGTCTAGGTGCAGGGAGATCCTGTCTCACCTCCCCCCCCCCGGCTACCCCTGGAGGTAACAGTGGAGGTGGGGTTATAATCTGAGAAGAGTCTGTTGGTACCAGTGGGGCCAGAGTAACCGACATCAACTGCTTTGGGTGCTTTTGAATGGGCAGTTGGGAGGAGAGGTCCTGGCAAAGAGCCACCTCCCATACCTCTGCCTTGTTAATGGTAGATACGACCACCTCTTGCAACAGGCTGATGACAAGAGCCCCTCCCATGACCCCTAGAAAGAGTGGGATAAAGGGACTGAACAGATCAGAGTCATTTTGGATGTGTCTATTCAACATCATAACCAAACAGTTTTTTTCCCCTAAATAGAGCATTCAAAAATGCCTGCCACACATCATGATGAAAAGCAGCAACTCTTAACCAAGTTTAGTGTCCCATGTATGTGTCTGAAGCAGCTGCTCCGGCAGAAGCATTAGAAATACCACAGGCAGACCTTAGCAAATGTTTGCCAACCTCAGCCCCAGATGTTACAGTTTTAAATAGCTCATTCTTGACAGAGCCCTCAGGTAGAGCCTAGGCTGCAGTCTTCGGAGCTTTCCATAGGCTAGTCTGGTATTTAATCATACAGGCCTGGTAGTCTGCAATCCTACATCCCAATGATGCAAGGCATAAGTACACTTGCCCATCACATCCAGCCTCCAAGATTCCATGTCAGGAGGTAAAGTACCAGGTGCTGAGGAGCCCTGGATCGATCGTGAGCAGCCACGATAACTATTGAGTCAGTTTCTGGCTGGTTAGCATAATAAGGCTTAGCAGAAGAGCAGGATACTGAGTATCAGCTTTTCTGGGCAATGAGTTTGGTCTATGCCATGCAGCAAAGGCAGAATCCTCTAATGCAGGATAAACAGGTGGAATTATAATGAATGGTGAGCAAGGAACCTCCAAACATTCCATTAAGTTCTTTTTAGTGGAATCTTCTTCATCCACTACAAAGCCCATGGTAGATTGCATTTGCTGCATCATGGCTTAAAAAGTGGGATCCTCATGAGGCGATCTCAGCATATATACAGTTCCACTAAGTCGTCATTGCAGAATAAGATGGTAGAACAACTGTCATCATAATGTTCTCCCTCATAATCCCCCTCTAATACCATGAGGTCAGGACTACATTCCACCTCATTGACCTCTCTATCAATGATGGGAGACACAGAACTCACTGGAGATGATATCAGCTGAGAGGGAGGAATTTGCTGTAGGCTGCAAGGAGTTGTTGATGGGAGCCGAGTGCCTGATGGCTCCATGGGCAGAACAACAGCCTACCTAGGTAAACCAGGCAGAATGCATTCGTAACATCTCTGAAAATGAAGACAGTGCAGCCTGAGAATTGATGACGCCCTGGCCAGGGGTCGTGACTACCTGAATTGATGATGGGCCTTGGCACAATGAACATAGCATCATACCGTCCATAGTAGGTGCGGCAGTGTCTAACCCAGACCCTGACCTTGGTGTCTCAGTGACAGTCGGGGGGGGGGGGACTGTTATCACGCCGCCAGAACACGTGATGAGGCTGAATGATTCCCTGGTCTCAACGGGAACCAGATCTGGTCAGGGAAGCAGACGTCTCCTTGTCTTTATGCTTATGCTTGTGTCCCGACAATGAGGAAGGTTGTGACGATGACTGTTCTCTATCCAAGTTCTTTAACATCAATTTTGGTGGCTGCATCTCTCGGCTGACAAGGATAGCAACAATGATTTTGGGCCTTGCTCCTTTTTCATGGCTGCTAATGCTTTTGGGAGAAGTATAGTTTCTATCGCTTTCTTACAGCGTCACCATGCTGCTTGGTTGAAACCCTGGCAGATCTCACAAGTCCTCACATTTTGTCTCCACACTTACAATACCGAAATAACGCAGATGGAGATTTCAGCGGCATGCAGAGATGATGAAAAAACTAGTAAAATAAAGAAATGAGTGAACGGCAATGGCTAGTTGTCGGCGTTTCCTCAGCAGGTCAGACAAAAATAATAGACGGACTGAGGAGTGATGGGGCCACCAACATTTATGTAGACGCTGACACATGATGTCACCGTGGGTGACCATCGGTTAGCAAAAGTTTCCGTGTGGTCCTAGTGTCTGATAGCTGTAGTTTCAAAGGTGTGGCCTAGTGGAAGAGATTTCCTTGAAGAAGAATTTAATAACGTTTGTAAAAGATGTGGTTATTCCATTATGTTAACTGTTTAGCAAGTCTTAACATTTTGGCTGGGTCCCAGTAGTTTGGAAGCAGGTGACCATGGTTCCAATCTTTAAGTCGTTAAATCAGGTGATGCTTCAACAGCAGAAAATTATTGTCCAGTTTCTTTGTTACCACCCATAGTATATCTAAAATGCTGGAAAGAAATGTTTTTGATCAGCTGCTGACATGTACAGCTGGGAAAAACATGTTACTCACCTGTAACAGTAGTTCTAGGAGTGGTATATGTTGTTCATCCACACTTTTTGGTAGGTACCTTGCCACTTTAAGATGTGCCGGAAAGTCTTCAAGCTGGCTCCACCCACCCAGGTCATATAACCCTTGGCTCCGCCCCATGACGCCAGATCTTGGCACGCTGGAAGCCAGGTTTTTGTGTCGAAGCCGGGGAGGTCGGGTAGGTCAGTGTGGATGAACAACATATACCACTCCTAGAACTACTGTTACAGGTGAGTAACCTGTTTTTCTAGGATCATGGTTATGTTGTTCTATCCACACTTCTTGGCAGACTCCTAGCAGTTCTCCGGGAGGAGGGAGGCAAGATGCACCCCCCCATTTTGGAAAAAGGGACTGGAGAACTGAGGCTCTAAAACCAGCATCCCGGCGTGACTCAAGGTCGATTTGGTAATGGGAAATGAAGGTGTGTGCTGACTTCCAGGTAGCAGCCCCGCAGAATTCCTGGATAGGGATGTCCCTAGAAGCAGCCACCAATGCAACGGTATGGCGGGTGGAATGAGCCTTAAGCCCTTCGGGAGACTCCCTACCCACCAACCTATAGCAGAGGTCAATGCAAGATGTAATCCATCGAGCTACTGTCCGCTTGGCTGAAGGTCTGCCAGGTGCGGCTTCAGCGTATGTGACGAACAGCTGGCGAACCTCTTCCCGAACTTCCGCTGTTCGCTCTTTGTAGTAGGCATGCGTTCATGTCAGGTCCAAAGTATGGAGCCTGTACTCGGCCTCTGAGGTGTGATGGGGTAGAACACCAGCAGAGTAATCATCTGGTTAAGGTGAAACTCCGACACCATCTTCAGAAGGAATTTCGGGTGGGGGCACAGAACAACCTTATTCCTGTGGAAGACTAGGTAAGAAGACTCGATAGAGAGTGCCTGTAACTCCCCAGTCCTTCTGGCTGACGTGATAGCCACCAAGAAGGCGGTCTTCTAGGACAAATGTGAGATGTCACATTTGAGCATTGGTTTGAATGGCTTGCCCATGAGCATTGCCAAAACCAGCAGTAGATCCCACAGAGGTGGAGGTTCACGCACCAGAAGGGATATGTGATCTAGGCCTCTGAGAATGCGCCAGATCACCTTCTCCTGTGCCACCAACTGCTGATCGGCCTGCGCCCAGTAAGCAGAGATGGCTGCTAGGTGCACCTTTAGGATCATCGACCGAAGTCCCTGCTGGGAGAGGTACCAAAGATAGTCCAAAATGCTAGCCACTGGACAGGACGATGGGTCCAACCCTTTGCCCTGACACCAGATGGAGAATCTCTTCCATTTAAAGGCATAGCATTTTCTGGCCGATTCCTTATGGGAAGCCTCAACAACGTTGAGGACCTCATCGGAGAGACCCAAGGCCTGGAACTCTAGCTGCTCAGGAACCAGGCTGTCAGATGCAGGGACTGAAGGTCCAGGTGGAGTACCTTCCCCTGACTGATGGAGAGCAGGTCCGGGCGTGCTGGAAGCCGCCTCGGGAACCTGGACCTGAGGCTGAGGAGATCTGGATACCAGAACTGGCGTGGCCAGTCTGGGGATACCAGGATCACCTGCGCCCTTTCCCTCCTGACCTTGATGAGCACTTCTTGAATCAAGGAAAGGGAAGGGAAGGCGTAGAAGAGGCCTGGGGTCCACGGCCTCAAGAAGGCATCCCCCTGCAGTGAACCCTGTTGAGAAGGGCGGGCATGATACAGCCTCAGCTTCATGTTCTCCCTGGAGGTGAACAGGTTCACCTGAGGGGTGCCCCAGAGGAAGAACAAATCTTGTACTACCTCTTGGTGGAGAGACCACTAGTGAGATGCCCCGCCCATTCGGCTGAGGGCATCGGCCAGCTGATTTGAGGCTCCTGCCATGTGAGTGGCTAGGAGATCCGCCTCCAGGCTGAGCACGAGGTACCAAACGCGGAGAGCTTCCTTGCAGAGGGGCAAGGAGTGCATCCCACCCTGCCTGTTAAGACAGCACATGGTCGTGGTGTTGTCCGTCTGGACCTGCACCACTTGACCGCGAACACACGGAGCAAATGCGGTCAGGGCTAGCCGAACCGCTCAAAGCTCCAGCAGGTTGATGTGGTATTGGGACTCCTGGGGGGACCAGAGCCCATGGGCTCTGTGCTCCCCCAGATGGGCACTCCAACCCATCAGAGAGGCGTCGGTCATCAGGATGACCATCGGCTTGAGCGGACAAATGGGATCCCTTCCTGCAGGTGGGATGGGACGAGCCACCACTGGAGGCCATCCCACATCTTCTGGGTCACAGAGACCAGCTGGTCGAGATGCCCTGAGTGCTGAGACCACTGGCTGGCCAGTTCCCACTGGAGGGAATGCATATGCCAGAGGGCCCATCTGACCACGCTGGTGCAGGCCGCCATGTAGCCCAGAAGATGCAGGAAGTCCCGGGCAGGGTGCAATTGCCCAACCAGAAATGACTGGGCAAAGGAGGCGAGAACCACAGCCCTGTCCGCCGGGAGCTGAGCTCTGACTTGGCAGGAATTGAGCTCTACCCTGATGAACTGAATCACCTGCGAAGGCATGCGTTACGACTTGGCCTCGTTGATCAGGAGGCCAAGGTCGAGGCAAGGCTGGAGGGCTAGATCCTTGAACCACTCCACCTCCCACCTGGAGGAACCTGCAATCATCCAGTCGTCCAGATAAGGGTACACCCAGACCCCTCGGCGCCTTAGGTAAGCCGCCACCACTGCCATGCATTTGGTGAAGACCCTGGGGGCTGAAGACAGGCCAAAGCTCATAAAGGGTTCCCTCGGCTCGGAACTGGAGGAACCCTTGATGGGACAGACGCACTGGGATGTGAAAGATCGCATCCTGAAGATCTAGGGAGCGGAACCACATGCCTTGCTCCAGGGATGATATGATCTGAGCCAGAGTTACCATCTGGAAGGTGCGGGACCTGAGGAACTTGTTCAGGTTGTGCAAATCTAGAATGGGGCGCCAGCCCCCCATCCATTTCGGTACCAGGAAGTACCTGGAAACAAACCCTAGATATGAAGGTGGGTCCACTACTCTGCGCACCGCCTCCTTGAGGAGAGCTGAGCTAAGTCATCTCAGAGAGCCGACTGAGAGGCTGTGGACACCAGATCCCCCCGTGGGGCATGGGCTCGATATGGAGGGGCCTGCTCGAATTCCAGAGGCAGGCCTCGACCGACCACTTCCAGAACCCAACGGTCCATGGTGATAGCGGACCAGGCGAAAGGAAGTGGGTGAGCCATCCCCCAGGGGAGGTGTGACGGGATTGAGGCAGGCGCCACCCAACCTGTCACTGGGCAGGTTTAGAGGAGGGTCTGACGGAACCATCCCCCCCCCGACTTCCTGAACAAGGAGGCCACGGACTTGGCCCGAGGACACCAAGATTGAGCCTGCAGGGCCCTGCTGCTGCTGCTAGTGGGCCGGTCTGACCGTGGGAGCGGACAAACGAAAGGGCCTGCAGTTCTGATGCTTGGGGCCCTTGTCCTTCTGGGCAGATGTGGTGGAGTCCAAGGTGGCATTGGACTTCTCTATACGTTGGAAGTGGCCTTCCACACCAGGCCCGAACAGGTCGGTGCCCAAGAAGGGGACATCTGCCAGCTTGTGTTGCGTATCAGCCGTAAAGTTTGAGATGTGCAGCCAAGCTCTGCGGTGCATGGCCACTACCAAACGGGCACAGGAGTCACCAATGTCCAGAGCCGCCTGGAGCTGTTGCTTCGCCACTGCCCTACCCTGGTCCTGGACCTGCTTGACCGTGGTGTGGAGGTCTGCCAGGAGAAGAGGGATCACCTCGTCCAGGGAGCCCAAAAGGGCATGAGAGAAATGTGTCATGATAATGGCCGAACTGGCCTGACGAAGGCCAAGGGAGGAGGCTGTATAGACCTTCTTCCCAGAATGGTCCAGTTGTTTGGATTCCTTGTCCGGGGGTGTCTGTCCACATCCCCCTTGCTGCCTGAGCACCGAAACACGGAGTCGGCTACCAGCCCCACCACAGAGGGGTGCTCTGAAAACCCTGAAAGGGACCCCATAGGGACCGCATATTGCAGGCCATGTGGGCAGAAGGTACAGGGCAAGATGCAGGATGCTGCCACAGCTCCAAGGCTGGGCCCACAATGGTCTCAGCCACCGGAAAGGCCTCCATCGGAGTATCCTCTTTGTCCAGAATCTCTATGAGGGGATACTTGTCCCATTTCTGCACAGGCTCGAGCTCCATTCCCGTGGACTTGGCAGTGAGTTGACAAATACCCATCAGCGAGGTAGGGCCCTTGTCGACAAATAGACCCCCAAGAGACTCGGCGTCGACAGGACGGGAGACCATGGAGGAATCTCTGTACTCCACGGAGTCCTCATAAAGCAGGTGACCACCCGTGTCACTCTCAACACACCGTAAGCAGACAGGAGTAAGAGTGACCGACAACTGATGGGGCAGGCCTTGGGCTGACCGAGATTCCTTGGTTGGAGCCCCGGACTTCGGTTGCTCGGTCGGTGGTTCCACCCGGATCGGTGGAGTAGCCAGCTTCGGCTGAGCCGGCGGGGCCTTAACCGGCACCCCGGTGATGGTGACCGTGGCAGACGTCGGTCACTCAGGTGAAAGTCACTTAATGGCTGAGGTAGAAACCGGAATCGGTTTCGACCCAGACAGGACCAACTGCTGCTACATTACATCTTCGTAGCACTGTCGCAAC
This sequence comes from Neoceratodus forsteri, assembly GCA_016271365.2. Taxonomy (NCBI): domain Eukaryota; kingdom Metazoa; phylum Chordata; order Ceratodontiformes; family Ceratodontidae; genus Neoceratodus; species Neoceratodus forsteri. The sequence goes on from CM057455.1 coordinate 719,398,440, forward strand.
TTGCGCAGGAGCCTATCCTCACCCGAGGAGGATGAAGACGAGGAGCGGTGCCGCCGCTTACCATGGCATCGGGAGCGAGTCTTGTGTGACGTCAAAGTCGAGGAATGAGACCCAAGACCGTCGGTGGGGCAGACGGGGACCTCAGAAGGAGTCGGGGGAAACCCACAGCTCCTCCTGGTCAGGTTCCTTGGGGGACGGGTCCTGCCCAGCAGGCTGACCCAAGCCGTCCGATGGCACCGGAAACACTGGCACCTGAAATAGAGTCATCGGCTGGATCGAGCAACAACCCGCCGATTGGCTTGAGAAAAATCTTGGCCACGTCGACAGGCGTCTCAGCCGACTGGTCTGACGGGGTTACCGTGAAACCAGCGGCCTCGGCAGAGACTTTAACTGAAGTCAAAACCAGGGTTTCCTGTGAGCGTGACCACTCCCAGTCCCAAGAGCGTCGATGTTGCAACTTGTCCTGTTTTGACTCCTCCTTCTGAGCGCGCGAAACATGCGACCCCGAAGGGCCCTCTCCCTTGGTAGAGAGAAACTGGCACAACTCCTTGGAGGAAGTCAAATAGGAGGATCCCAGCTGTAGCGGAATGAAGGCCGAAGCCAAAGAGGAGCCTGCCATGGCCTGAACCGCCTCCTCCTCGAAGGCATTAAGCTGTTCCAGCTGCTCGCCGGACCCCGCAGTGACGGAGACCACCCAGCAAGCATCCTTGGATCTAACCAGTGGGTAACACTTTTCCGGTCACCCCAGTTGAAGTCGGGCAGCGCGGTCTTCCAGAACCAAACGTGAAAAGAACTGACAGTGATCACAAGCCTGCGGACCATGGTCATGTCCCAAGCAATAGACGCACGTGGCGTGTGGATTGGTGTGTGACATCTTCTGCCCGCAGGGGCACCGGCGAAACCCAGGAACTGATTTGTTTTCCATCACAGTAGCAAAAGAAGAAGGTGAAGACAAAACTCGAGAGAGTTTTAAAATAAGTTTTGGAAACGAATCCAAAGATTCTAGAGCCAGGGCCTACTACATGCGGGAGCGCTAAGGAGGAACCTGAACCTTCCAGCAGAAAGGAAGATCTGGCATCATGGGGCGAAGCCGAGGGTTATACCACCCGGGTGGGTAGGAACAGCCAGCTTGAAGACTTTTTGGCACATCTTAAAGCGGCAAGGTACCTGCCAAGAAGTGTGACTAGAACAACATATCCACGATCCTAGAAGAACTGTTTTCGATCAGCTGCTGACATGTTTGTTAAATATAATTTGAAGACGTTAACGGACTACATTCATGTTCTGGAATCAAGCGATGCTGCTGCTGTATTTTTAGATCTCACCAAAGGCTTTCCATTTGATGAACCACAATTGCCTTATAACCAAAATGTGGAACTTTGGTTTATCATCTGATGTGATTATCTATTTTTTCAGTTATTAGGAGAATAAAACTGTTTTGGACACTCGTGTTCCAAGAGGCAGATGTATACAACTCTATGCAATTGGCACTTCCACACCAGACTAGGCCAAAACTCAACCAAAGATCAGAGCTAGGCAAAGTCAAAAAATGTCTCAATGAAAAGCAAGGTATTCAAAGCCTATAAGGCCGCTGGCATTCAAACATCTTCTCCCAGATCTGATGATGCGATGCTTGTTGGCAGCTTTAATAAAAAAGAATCCCCTCAACAAGTCCACTTGTTGGTGGCTCTATTATAAAGACCCTCAAACCTGCCAGTACATATACCTAGAATCCTGGTACAGTATACGCTGCTAGTGTTAGCATTACATTACTTAATCCTCCCTCTCTCACCCACTCCTGGTCCTGGTGTGTTCCACTTGTCAGCAGCATTACATTACAAATAAATTTACTATTAAGGTCCTCCCTCTACTTTTCAAAACTGGAGCTCCTCTGAAATTTACCCCCCCCTCCCCCCGCACCACGGTTGGATGCCTACTGATGAAGTAAATGCTACTTCATTGCCATTACATGCAAATAAAGTGTTTTTTTCATTAATCAGTGGCTGACCATGGGCATAAGCCTCTCTGTTGGGATTAAGGGAGCAGGAAAACTGAAAACAGCAAAGGTGGTACTTTCATGGCCCAGATGATCTACTGGGAATAGGGTGGGGTAAAGGGCCTGATGCCAGGAGCAAAAATTAAAATGAACAAACACACAAAGTTGTTTTTATTGGCTCTGCACCAAAGACTCTCCCGCTCAACTTGCTACTCTCCATTTGCTCATCCCAGCTGAGGACTCGTTACTGCCCCAGGCAGAAGTAGGCTGTGGAGGGGCACCAGAGTTTACAGAAGCTGTTTGATGAAAACTGAAGACTGGAAACTGTATGGAAATCCCTTCGTCAGTGAAACAGTACCACCATTCTATAATGTTACATAGAAGCTGACATCAGGAGGAGACTGCTAGGTCCATCTAGTTTGCCCATTTGTTTTAGACCTATTTTGACACTCTAGTTGCCCTTTGTAGTCAGGGCTCCCTTGTGTCTATCCCATGCATTTCTGAGTCCCTCTACAGTGTTGACCCACACAACCTCTTGGGGCAGGCTGCCCTAGGCGTCCACCACTCTTTCTGTGAGAGAGAGTGGAGGACTGCATTATTTTGGTTTTGGAGAATTTGATTTATTTTACCGCCGCTTGCTGCATTTGTGGTTTTGAGTGTTCTGGGTTTTTGGGTGTGTGACGTGAGATTTTGGTGCCTAGATGTGTTGGTGGACTGCTCTCCCAGTTGTGCGCTACTCATCCTCTGAACTTCGGAACCTCTGCCCATTTGCTGCCCCCCTTTACAGTTTATAGTATACCAATGCTGTAGAGCATTAGGAATTGCTCGTGGGGGGCGGGACTGGGCTAGAGGTTCTAAATGTCGGAGAGTGAGTGAGGCGGTGCTAAATGTCGGTGGTGGCCCAGGAGACACCCTGGGAAAAACAGATTCTGGAATGTGGCCCTCCATACCTGGTCTCCATACCCAAGGGTTCCACTACTGGTGGGCAGATAGCTCAGGCGGCCCCGGAATTCCATCCAACTTGAGTGGTGTTATGCAATGCTAAATCTATTAAGAACAACTGCAATAATTGCACATCTTGTTGGGACAGCAGATCTGGGTTACATCACCGAGACCTGGTTGGACGATAATGCTGGCCCCATATTGGAGACTGCTGTTCTGACTGGGTACTCGGTGATACACTGCTCGAGACTGGACCAAGGTGGGGAGGGGGAGAGGAATAGCTATCTGTTTCAAGATGGAACTGGACCTTACAAGTGTGCCAGTTGAGGAGGCCAGCTCATTTGAGTGTACCATGGTTGCAGGTGTAGGCTGTAGGATCGTTCTCATCTACCGTCCACCCGGGGATGAGATGCAGTTCCTCCAGGAAGTAGCGGATTTCATGGTCGACATGGCGTTTGAGTCGTCCAGGTTGATGGTCCTGGCGACTTTAACGCCTGGGTCGACGATGAACTCTCGCAATTTAGGCAGGACTTCCTCTAGTTGATGACATCACTGGGCTTTACGCAGGTGTTTGCCTCTGCTACCCATAAGTTCGGTCACTCTCTTGAACTGGTTTTTCTCCTGGGGATTGAAACCTCCAACTTGGTGGTGGAACCAGTCGGATGGTGGGATCATCACACTGTGGTGTTCAGTTTTATCCCCGTATGGGCCAGCCCCTTTGGAGATGGTCAGATACCGCCCTTGACGGAATGTGAGCCCTGATGGTCTATTGGTGGTGTTAGACCTATCAGTAATTCTGGTGGCAAGTGGGAGTTGATAGTCTGGTTCAGGCCTATAATAAGGCCGTTATATGGCTCTGAACTCCATTGCTCCCATCTGTGTTCATCCTCTCTCCCTTTGCCCTCGGTCCCTATGGTTTGATAGGACCTTGAGGGAGTTGCAGCGACTTGGACAAAGGTTAGAGCATCGCTGGTGCGACTGATGAAACATTATCAAGTCCATCAATCAGTAATCACCCATAAGAAGGCAGAGTTCTTATCTGGGGAGATTGCTGCTGCTCAGAATCGACTGGCTCAGCTCTTTCAAACCGTGGACAGGTTGTGCAACCCAATCTGTCTTCAGGTTCGAAGTGCCTTTTCACAGATTGAGTGTGATGAGCTCACTTGGTTCTTTACGGATAAGGTGGCCAACATCAGGGTGGAGATCCATCTGGCTCACTCTATGATAGCTGATAGTGGTTGGTGTATGGTCACGTCTCCTCGGTTTACCTGGAGTTCCTTCGACCAGCTGGAAATCGTGGATGTTGTGCGGATTGCCCAGAGTATGCACCCAACGTGCTGTAGTTAGGACCTGGGCCCAACTTCCCTGATAATGGGTTGTTGTAACATCGTAGGCCCAGTCCTAGCAAGGATAGTTAGGCGCTCCTTAGAGTCTCCTGAAGAAAGCTGCTCTGGACCCAAGCTGTTTGCAAATTACAGACTGATCTCAAACCTCCCCTTTGTTGGGAAGGTAATTGAGAAAGTTGTGGCGCTAAAACTGGAGAACCACTTGATCATCCATGACATCGACAAACCTCTCCAGTCCAGTTTTCGTAAGAGGCGTAGTACCGAAACTGCTCTGGTTCGGGTGCTCAATGATCTCCTGATGGCGAGAGATCAGAAGCACCGTTCTATCTTGGTACTTCTTGATCTCTCTTCAGCCTTTGACACCGTGAACCATGGGGTGCTTCGAGTGCCTGAGGTTCATCTGTGGCTTATCTGGTACAGTTCTCAGATGGTTTAAGTCCTTCCTCACTGGCAGAACTCAGGGGGTGGTGTCAGGGATTTTTTTCCTCTGACACACTCTCTCTGCCATGTGGGGTTCCTCAGGGCTCGGTGTTGTCCCCCATGTTGTTCGCGGTGTACATGCTACCTCTCAGAGACACAGTAAGATGGTATGGGCTGAGGTTTCACTGCTATGCTGATGATACCCAGCTCTACCCGTCTTATGCACCTGACCAGGACAGTGCGTGCTTGGTATTTAACAACTGCCTCACTGAAATCCAGGACTGGATGAGCTCCAGCTGGTTGAAGTTGAACTCTGGAAAGACTGAGGTGATGGTAGTGGATCCAGGTCACCGGACAGAGAGGTTGGGGGCTGGCCAACCCACTAGACTTTGTCCTGGGGTATCCAGCTTCCTTCTTCTGAATGGGTGCGAGACCTGGGGATGATTCTTGATGACGAACTGACACTGCATTTGCAGGTGTCGGCAGTTGTCAAGTCCTCTTTTTACCATCTGAGGAACATCACCAGGGTTAAGCACCTCGTTCCATCTGGCGACCTTCAATGCGGATCCACGCCTTTGTGACCTCATGCATTGACTACTGCAACTCCCTTTACCTAGGGCTTCCGGGGGCTGACATCCGCCACTTGCAGCTAGTGCACAATGCTTCAGCATGGTTGTTGATGGGGACTCCTGGTTCGAGTCACATCATGCCGGTACTGCACGAACTGCACTGGCTACCTATTCAGTGGTGGCTCACCTTCAAGGTCAGGCTTCTAATCTATAAGGCCTTGCATGGACTGGGCCTGGACTATCTGTAAGAGCTCCTGTGTCCCTACTGCCCCGAGCGACCACTCCGCTCAGCTGACGAGGGGTTGCTAGAAATTCCCAGGGTGTGCCTTAAGTCATCAGGGGTCTGTGTATTTATGTATGCGGCCCCAACCCTGTGGAATTCTCTACCCCATCAGATACATGAGTGCATGACTGTGGAGGGCTTTAAGAAGGCTTTGAAGACACATCTGTGGCTGAATGCCTACCCAGACTGATTATTTTTAGCTATTTTATCTGTTCTGTCATTCGGTCATATTGCTATGTATTTTATTGCTTTTATATGTTTATTTACTGTACAGCGCCTTGGTGCTTGAAAGGCGCTTTAGAAATAAAGTTTATTATTATTAAGAAAAACTTCCTGGTGTTGGTAGACAACCTCCCTCCTTGCAGCCTGAGGTCATGTCCACTGGTCCTGGAGCCCTTCTTGAAGTGAAAAAGTTCCTGTGCCTGTACCTTGAGCAGATCCTGGAGCGTTTCCATAGGTTTGTATGGAAAAGTCATGGTACTACTTGGTAAAATGACTGTAAGAACAGCTGGGGAGCAGAAAATATAAAAATCATTATAATAGCTATTGCATACCTGACGTTTTACCTCCTCAACAGCCTTTATAAACTGGTTCAGCTCTCTGTCCATAGCAGAATATTCAAGCATAACTTGTTCCATGCTGTCAGCATCTTCCATGGTCCCTGAAAAACATAATGAGGTGCATTAAAGGGCAATCAGTGAGCACAACCAGCCTCACACCCAAGTGTGGGGTTCGTCCCAATTTGCACTTTACGTGCAAAAAACCTTTTTTAAATACTTATTGTTTACTGCAGTATAGTAGACTGTATCAAGCTTATTTTCTTACTTCTAAGACATTTTCTGTAACTACAAACTCCAGAATCCCCAGCAGCTGATGTCAGAGGAGGGTTGCAGTGGCAGGAGATTCGAAAGACTGCAGTGCATTTGAAAAATTTTATAAGGCCAGATAAGATGTCTGCCAGTCCAACTTTTCTCCTGGGGCCAAGTTCAGTTCTCTGTGACTGTGTTAGCCCCAGGAGGACAGCAGGACCAGCAAACAAAAGATCCAAATTTATAAAAACTCAAACATGGGCTGCAGGGGATTCTGGGATTTATAGTTACAGAAAGTCAGCTTAGAAGTCGTCAAAATAAGCCTGAAACAATATACAGTACTATACTGCAGTAAATAGTTAAAAAAAAGGTTTTTGCACACAAAGTACAAATTGGGATTAGCCCCTACAATAGAGGAGTGGAATCTGGGGGTCATCCTCAAGCAAATGAGTCAATGTAACAAAGCATAGAGCAAGGAAGGTGTCAAGGATGCTGGAGTGTATAGGAAGGGGTTATATGATAGAAAGAAAAGCAAAATGATACTGCCGCTGTACAAATCCCTGGTGAGGCCCCCATCTACAGTACTGTGCTCAATTTTGGACTCCAGTCCTTACCTGAGTAAGGAAACTAACAGCCTGGAGTTCGTGCAGAGAGGGGTCAATAATATGATTCAGGGCCAGCAAGGCAGATCCTAGGAGAGGAACGGCAGGTGGCCCAAAATATGTACTCAGTGGCACACCCACCGGTAGCACTACAGCTTGTGGCGCCAATGACCCGGGTTTGGGAGTGAGCCTACGGGGGGTGTCAGAGGGTTGACTGGGGGAGGAGGTTTGAGCGTCTGAGGGGTGGGTGGGTGAAGGGCTCCAGCAGCACAATACCTATTGGCGGTGGCTAGGGAGTGTTGAGCCATCAGCCCTCAAGTGAAAGGGGATGGTGGGAGGCAATGGACATCGGTGGGGCATGCACGGAAGCATGTGCACCTCCTCCTAGATGTCACTGCATGTCCGCTCCTATCAAGGAGGGGGGAGTGCGGCACTTAAAGAAACACCCTGTAGATTGAATGAGTGATGTCGCTCCACATCCCCCCCACGTCCATCGCTGGATCCTACCCTCCTGGGCTCTGCTACCCTCTCACTTTCACCTCCACCTCTGGGACGCTGGAATGATTTAAGGAAGCCCCAGGAAGCCGCAGGCAGCCCGGCCCCAGGGGGTGCAAGTCGGGGGGGTTGCCCTACAGGTGTGTCACAGGTGGACTGGAATGCCGGGATCATAGGTAGGGAGGGAGGATTTCAGGCAAGACAGGATCAGGCTGGGAGATGACCAAGAGAGGTCCAGTCGGCGGTGGTGACAGAAGGTAAAAAGAATTGGAAAAAAAATATATGTACTCACCAGAGGCCAGGCATGAGGGGGCACATGACAGAACATATAAGCTTTTGAGAGGTATAAACAGGGTGAATAACAAGGACATGTTTGTAAGAATCAGGGATGCATTGACAAAGGGGAATGATTGGAGGTCGTTGGGGTGGCAAGCTCAGGAGGGATGTTAAGAAAGATTTACTTCAAGAAAAGGGTGGTGGAGCCATGCAACAGACTGCTGAAGGAAGAGGTGGTGGCAAGTACCCTAACCAGTTTAAATAGAGCTGGGAGAGGGAAAGGGATAGTCCCTGAGGGGGCATCACAGGGTTAAGACGTGGGGAGCAGGAGACAGAGCCCACCAGTACAGTAGGGTGGGGGGGTGAGGTAGTACAGTGAGGGCAGACTTGATTGGACTTTGCTCTCCTGACATCAGATTCTACATACTATGTACCCTTCAGACAATAAGGACAGTGCTGGTCAGGCATCCAGGGAGCTGCTAGCAGCAGACTGCAAAAGATGTGCTTCTGTGAGCTCCTCCATCTCCTCCCGATTAAGCATCAAAAAATGTTTTTGTGAACTACATTACATTTGAAAAGCAGATATACTCAACAGACACAGACAGGAGAGCTATTTCTCCATTTCAGGTCATTTGGACATGGTGAAACCACATCAAGCGAGTCCATCAGAAACAGCGAAGGGGAAAAAAAACAGAAGCAGCCTGATGGCACCAAACTCAGCGGCCTTGAGAAAGGAGTAAATGGGATCCCAGAACCATCTAATAGTGCCGTGCTGAAAGTGGTATAAGTGCTAAAGAAATCAGTGAAAGCTTTGGATGCTACAATTGACTTATTCAGCAATCGACTCATGGTCATGAAGACCAAACTGGAACTGGTTTTGTTGAAAGCACACCCTGCTAAAGAAATAGCCAACAAGACATTGGCCGTGGCCACAGGACTGATAACGGAGAACAAGCTCCTTCATCTCTGACTTGAACAGCTACAGAAACTGTGCTCAGTTGGCACATGTCTGATCATTAGGACTTCCCAAAGGTAAGGAAGGACCCAATCTATTATAGTACATTGTTCAACGACTTTAGACTTAAATATGAAATGATATTCTTCTCATCCCTGTTGACTCAGATTACTCCCTCTTGGTGGTCTGGTATATCACAGAGCAATTTGAAGCGGTGGCTGGGTTTAGGCTAAATACTACCAAAACAGAGGTCCTTATATTTAATTACACTCCGACCGCAGCCATCAAAACATGCTTAAAAATTAGGTGGAAGACGACCTAAAGTATCTAGGAATGCACCTCTGTAAACACCCGGAACATCTAGAACTTAATTATGAACCTCCTACCCAAGCAGCAGTCACTGAGTTACAAGCCTGGGCAAAACTGCACTTCAGTTTTTGCACAAAGTAGAAGCTATTCATTTAAACGTATTACTCCAAATATTAAATTACCTTCAGATACTACTTATTATGCCTGATCGTAGCTATTTTTAATACTGGGACAGGTTCCTAACTAGGTTTCTATAGAATGGGGCCCGACCTCAGACACACCTTGGATTTACCAGATTTTAAGTAAACCAAATCAAATATCACTTATGCTGGGCCAATGATTTTACATTTTCAAAAATGGCCACCTCAATCTGGCAAAATTTTTAAATCCATTTGTTCCACTTTTCCCCCTAACTGAGGGCAAATCAGAAACTTTTGTACAAGAATGTGGCTCAAAACTGAGGAATTTTCACAAAAAGCTGATACAAAGAGTAGTTGTTTGCATGATAAAGCGGTGCTAATAAGAGTTTTTTCACGAAAGATTAATTCCTATGGTGCTGGTTTAAAAATTACAAATTATACTCCCCCTCACATATTTTCTGTTAAAACAGGAAATCATTGGCCTTACCTATATACATGTTGAACAGTAACAGCTCCAGTCAGACCCCCAACTCACCACACTAGTTACCTCCTTGACATCTGGGAATTTTTCCATTCCAACCACTCTCTGAGACCTACCTGTCAGCCAATTTTGCATCCACCTAGTCAGAAACATAGAAAATGACGGCAGAAAAAGAACCATGGTCCATCCAGTCCACTCAAATTCCATAGTCAGCCCTGGGACTTACTGTCCCTCCAGGGTCCTAACCCTCACCAACTCCCATTTTCCTCCCAGTTTCTGCCACCTCAAGCAAGCACTATACCCTTCATTCTGTCCCAACGTTGCTTGAAACCACCGTTTTTTTGTACTTACCACTTCAGCTGACAGACTGTACCACTGCTTCACCTCCCTTTCTGTAAAATAATACTTCCTCATGTGCCTCCTGAGCTTTCCTCCTGTTAATTTCCACTCATGTCCATGTAACCTTGAGCCAGTATTCAAGCTAAACAGTTCTCAGCAGTTCATTTTGTTAATTTCTTTTAGGAACTTGAAGGTCTCATTATCATATCTCCCCTCTCTCCTCTTATCTCCAGTGAGTACGTGTTCAGTGCCTTGAGGTGCTCCTCACAGAACCTGCCCTGTTGGCCATGAATCATTTTCATCACACTGCGTTGTACCATCCGCAGCCTATCCCTGCCTCTCCAGAGACAAGGACTCCAGAACTGAGCACAGTACTCCCGGTGTGACCTCACTAAGGCTCTATATGGGAGAAGTATTTCCGCTTCCCTTTTGTTATCAATACCCCTCCCAATACAACCCAGCACCCTACTTGCTTTGCTATATGCCCTGTTGCACTGAATCAACTGTTTGAGGAAGTCACTGATGTTAACTCCAAGGTCCAGTTCCTCAGCTGCTGTGCTAAGTCTCACTCCACCCATCCAGTACTCTGTCCTTGGATTCTTGTTCCCTAGGTGAATTACTTGGCACTCCTTGGCACTGAATTTCAACTGCCAAATCTTAGACAACCCCTCTAGCTTTTTTAAGTGCCTATGCATTTCCCAGATTCCCTCGTCGTTATCCACCCTCCCACAGAACTTAGTGTAATCCAAAGAGACTCAACCTGCCCTAGATTCCTTCACTAATGTTGCTGATGAACAAACTGAAGAAGACTGGACCCAAGACAGGTCCCTATGATACCTCGATCGTGACCTCCCTCTTTTCTGACTTGACCCTACTGACCACAACTCTCTGCTGCCTCCCCTTCAGCCAGTTACCACCTCAGTTTACTATGACCTTAGCTGCACTCAGATCCTCCATTTTCTCCAACAAGTGTCTGTGAGGCACTTAGTCGGAAGCTTTGCTGAAGCTGAAGTAGAGCAAATCCACAGCGTGGCCCCTATCCAATTCCCTTGTCACCCAGTCAAAGAACACTATCAGGTTAGTATGACAAGACCTCCCCATCACAAATCCATGCTGTTTACTATCCTAAAGCCTACTGCTCTCCAAGCAGTCCACGAGATCCTCTTTGATCAGAAAATCCATCAGCTTCCCTACATACAGGTAAGACTGACAGGTCCATAGTTCCCTGCTTGTTCCTTGTCCCTTCCCCCTTATGAAGCAGAACCACATCTGCCACTTTCCAATCCTTTGGAACCACCCCTGTCCTCAGTGAGCTGTTGAACAAACCTACCGGAGGTTCAGCCAGTTTCTCTGCCAGTTCCCTGAGTAACCTCAGATGCAAACCAGCTGGTCCCAGGGCCTTGTATATCTTTAAGTCTGCCAGCCCTTTCTGGACCCTTTCACTTGTAAATGTTGGCGGCCTCATCTCCTGGATCCCCTTATTAGCCACCTTGATGCCACTCTCTGGCAAGGGCCCACCATCTTCCCTAGTGAAAACTGAGCAAAAGTAACTACTGAGGACGGCAGCCTTTTTCCCGTCCTCCTCTATCACCCCCCCACCCCAGCTAGCCTTATGATTCTTCCTTTTCTCTTTAATATACCAGAACGCCTGTTTTTCTCTGCTCTTCACCCCCCCTGACAATACGCAGCTCTATATCTGCTTTTGCTTCCATAACTGCCTTCTTTGCATCCCAGTTTTTCAGTAAAAAGTCTCCCCATTCTTCCTCCCCCTGCTTTTCTTTATACTTGTAGAAGACCTTTTTCTTGGACTTCACTGCTTCCCTGACCCTTGCTGAGAACCATAGCGGTCTCTTGAACCTGTTTTTGGTTACCATTCTCATGCATAAGTTAGATGCCTTGAGAAAGCCCCTTAATTGCCCCCCATCTCTGGTTTATCTCTCCTATACTGTCCCCCCCCTACTAACTTCTCCCTGACCAGCTCCTTCAGCCTACTGAAGTCCGCCCTTCTAAAATGATGGACTTCAGAAGCTTGATTAGGGTTTTCTGGATCCAAGGGCCAGTTTGAACCAAATGCAGTTATGGTCGCTGTTCCCCAGCGGCTCTCCTATTCTCAAGGCTCCTACTGCCTAAGAGTTGGTAAACACATCTAGAACTGCAGTCTGCATGATGGACTCCTTAACTACCCATACCAGTAGACAATCCTGGTTAACCCCTCTCCTAGTCCTAAGGCCATCACCTTCTTCACTAGTTCCCTGAATCAATCAAGTTCACTTGACAACCTGACCCTCATGAACCCATAAGCCTATTCACTTCTTTACAACTGCCTCTAGTAACTTGCCAATTACAGATGTTAGGCTCACTCACCTGTTAATTCCCAGATTCTCCATATACCCACTTTTGCTCAGGGGGACATTCCCCACCCTTCACTCACTAAGCACCATGCCCTTTGCTAGTGATTTGTTAAACAGGTCTGCCAAGGGTGCAGCCAGGGCCCGCTCAGTCTCCTTCGGTACCCTTGGGTGCATCCCATCCAGTCCATGCGAACTGTTTACCTCAGACTCTATTACTGCCTCTTCAGATATACGTCCTATCTCTAACTCGTGACTAACTATATCCCCAGATTTTATCATTCTGTTTTGTAGTGAGCCTGTAGCTTCCACCATAAACACAGAACTAAAATACTCATTCAATACTGTATGTCCATTTCCCCATCTCTTTCACTAACACACACAAACTCCATATTTCTTTGTCCTTTCTATGACACCTCTTGCTTGTTTGTATTTTCTCCCTAATGCACCAGAAGGAGGTTCCTATTTCCTTGACCTCACCCTACCACTACCTCAGCAATTTGTTTGCTTTTGGCTTCCTAAAGAGCTGCTTACTCTTCTCTCGCTTTTCCTTTCTCTAGCTTTTCCTTCTACACCTCCCTATTGGCCTAATTTTGCAACCCTTTGCTGACCCTGAAAGCTTTCTTTTTGTGCCAAATTGCATCCTTCACTTGTCTGTCCAATCATATTGGTTTCCTATGCTTTTTACGTCTTGCTGACAAATCTGATATACTCATGGACTGCTTCTAATACACCTTTTATTGCTGCCCCCTTATTTTCTGCACCCTCCAGCTCATGGAGATTCTATAGCCAACCTTTGATTAATTCTCTCACGTTCTCAAAATCTAAAATCAGGACCACTGTGCTGAAATTCGACAGCTGAGCTTTCAGCACACTATTGAACTTCACAGTGTTGTACAGTATGATTTTTTTTTCCTTTAAAGTATATACCCCAGACAGTTTCTGGTTTAAATGGACTGCTTTGATGCCTCTTCTTTTTATAAGATTAACTCCTGGCGGTTTTGAAGTAGTTTCAATCTATAAAACTGACTGGTAGTGGCTGCCTTTCACTACAGATATTGACTTAGGTCTGGCTCTTGATTCATCTGAAACCTCAGGTTTCCATGAAGTGCACTTGTAGCCTAACTGCACAAAAAATGTTTGTAATAAGGATGGTTCTTTACAGATTATAATCATTAAACTCCCTTACCCCACACCAAACTGAGAAATTATAAATATTTGGAGGAATTACTGTTTTGTTTAATATATATCTGTGTTATAAAAAAAAAAATACCTATAAGAAATTTCTATAATAGTTTATTTTCTTTTGTTTCATTTTATTTATGTTATTGAAGACCACAAAATAAAATATAAATACAAAAACATGGGGTCCTGAACTTCATTCTGTAGTGGATCATGGAACCTCCGCTACACGTCCACTCCACTTTTTTGTTGGGACAATGAAACGTGACTTAGGAGGCGGAATTCAGACTCCTGCTGCACCCAAAACAAACTGCAGCTCAGTGCTTACAATCTATTCTTTCATAAAAATTTCTATCAATTAAGAATACAAACTCAACAAGAAATCTACAGTTAATAAACTTACCATGAGATCCCTCATAAATTTACCATTCTAGAAGCGACCCCATAGCCCAACGGAAGCGTGTTGTGCTTCCATGCCAAAGACACGGATTTAGAAGCAAGCCTGTAGAGCTGGAATCAGAGTGCTCCAGGGCAGGGGAGGGTTGCAGGAGCAGTGCAAGCCTGTCTTGGGAGGAAGGCGTCCAATGTCATAACTGCCCCTTGTGGCAGTATGGGGTGCTTTCTCCTCCGAGAGAGGTGGCATATGCCCCGAGCGCACTGAGGCAGTCACAGGGCTTTGCTGATGCCAGGGAGGTGGGAGGACTTACTGGGAAATGAGGGAAGTAAATATATACATAATACTGTACAGTATATGTGGTGGCCTGACCATATGATGGCACCTGTGTTCTGGATGCCACCGTTTGTGGATCCCTGCCAGCAAGACAACAGGGGGATTGGTGGTTAGGATTGGAGTCCGAAGGATATATATACACACACACATGTATATACAGTTCTACAACACCAGTGATTTTAGACAGCTTATAGAAGCATGCTATTGACAAGCTAAAAGTCATAAACATTCTACTGTAATGCAGTCAGAAGTATAATATACAGGGCTCTCTGAGACACTTGGTTCGAGATCCTTTATGCGCCTGTAGCAAGCCGGGATGTACCTCCATCAGCACTGCTGCATCCCTGGGATGCACGTCCAGCATCATAGAATGTATGGTCCACTCTCTGGCGCAGTACTGCTTTAGCTAATTTTAAATGCTTTGCTATGGGTGGGGGACAGAAAGACTATAGGTGACATGGCATTGGAAATATATTAAATATCTGAATCAGACTGATAGGTCAGGGTTAAAATATCCTCATTTATGCCATGACAATCAGCATTCGGTGAAGAGCTAGTAGCTACTCCGTAGACTGATCAGTTACGGCAGTAATTTTATGCCTCCCTGGTGATTTTCATGCTGTCTCAGCTTAGATAACAGCTCAACTTCCTCAACGGCAGAAGCTGGCAAGATCATTATTTTAATGGAAGCTGGAAAGACCCGTTTTCTCACCCAGTTAGTGGCACTGCCAACAGATTATACATAAGGCTTTAGTCTACTGTACTGTATAGTTGGCTGAGATCATCTATGAGAAATTACATTAATTAAAGGCAGTGTGGTCTAGGGGTTAGAGCACCAATCAGTGAACAGTACATCACAGACATCCAATTTCACCCCAACCAATGGCTCACTGTGACACAGAGCATGTCATTGGACCTCCCTGTGCTTCAGCGCTCCCAGCTGTCATATTAGGGAGGAGGACTCCGATTACAGCTGAGATACTACAGCTAAGCTGGGCTTAAAAGAAGTATGAAACTTCTTTCTCTGAGCACTCCAGGGCAGGCAAATATCCCAGGGGGGCAAAATAAAGAAAAAACCACACTGGTAGAAATGCAAAGGAACAGGAAGATGAGCTGTAAAAAGAGAGGAGAAAAGGAGACAGGGCAAAAAGGAAAAAAGGGAAGCAGCAGACAGAGTGGTAACAAAATGTGGGAGGCCATATGTTCAAATGCAAGAAGTCTAGGAAATAAGATTCCAGACCTAGTGACCATCATTGTGGAGGCAGACCTGGATAACATTGGTCATTACACTTTTTTTTTTTTTTTACAGTTATCTATTTTCCCCCCGGAGTCCTCTGCATCCATCTGATGTCCGCCACCCGCGCAGGCACTGAGTATGAGACCCTCTTCCCTTGACCCCACAACTTACCCTTCATGGCAAGGGGTGGGGAGTGACTCGACCCACTGGACCGGATTTAGTGTTCGGGGAGATGCCTTCCTGGGCTGTTGCGGAGGGGGACCATCGTCATCCTCGCAGAGGACTCCCATTTTTCCTCCCTGAGGTCGCAGCGTGCAATGGCACCAGCGGCGGTGGCATGCATGCACCCGTGCGCACACCCGCCAAGCACCTGCCACAGACTCCTGCCCACAGTCTCAGTGCTGATGTGCCACCTATCAGCCTCCACTAGGTGGTAGGCAATTGCAAAGCACTGCAATCCCCCCCTCCCCGGAGAAGGAGAACAGTCCTAGGGATGCTCGATCCTTCTCCTCCCTGCCAACCCCCGGTGTCCCATGTCCGTTCCCGAACACGGGTCGCAGACGAGAGGTAAGGTGTCCAGCGCCTCAGCCCTCTGCGCCACCGGGCTGGCTCCATTGGTCATAACTGAGTTGTGGTGCACAGGAAACCATGACAAAGACATGGCCATATCAGGCTATACTCAGCTGAGGCACGATAGGGTGGGGAAAAAAAGGAGATGGGTGGTACTATATGTAAGGGAAGATATCAAAGTAATGGAGACACAGGGACTCCAGTGGCAATGGAAAGGTTGGAGGTACTGTGTCATGCTGGAGATGGGAAACTGAGCCACTGT
Source organism: Neoceratodus forsteri (assembly GCA_016271365.2). Taxonomy (NCBI): domain Eukaryota; kingdom Metazoa; phylum Chordata; order Ceratodontiformes; family Ceratodontidae; genus Neoceratodus; species Neoceratodus forsteri. The sequence continues at coordinate 719,414,731 of CM057455.1, forward strand.
TTGTACTGCCATAATCTACAGACCTCCATCACAGGGGGAGAAATTAACTAAGGCACTGATGGAAGCCACTGGCACAATGGCAGAAAAGGGGGAGGTGCTGTTGAAAGGGGACTACAGTCTGCTGGATGTAGAGTGAAACCTCCTAGCTGCAGCTTCAACTAGAAGCAGAGACATCCTGGACTCCCTGCAGGGGGTGTTTCTATGGCAACTAGTCATGAAGCCAACTCATGGGGAGGAGGGAGGAATACTGGACCTGGTATTGACAAATGGGGACAGTGTTGCTGACATCAAGGTGGGAGGCCACCCAGAGACTAGTGATCATCGTGTAGTGTGGTTCAATACAGGAACGGCTGTGGAAGTGAGCCACACAAGGACAAGGTCCTGGACTTTAGGAGGGCAGATATAAAAAAAAAAAAAAAAAAAATTAAATGAACGAATGCCTCAGAGACGACCTAGCAGGGGAGTATGACCTGGGTGGGGTGAAAAAACAGTGTGCTAAGCTAAGGGAAGGCATAGTGAAGGCAACAAACCTCTGCGCAGAGGTAACTGAGCAAAAACGAGAGGCAAAAGAGACCACTATGGTCCTTAATGGAAGTGGCTGAAAAGGTAAAGGCTAAAAGGGTAGCATTCAGCAGGTATAAAGAGATGCAGAGGGACAAGGGCAGGGAGGTGTATCAGAAGAAACAATCAATCAATCTTTATTTTACCAGGTGAAACACCACCGAGAGAACTCATTTACAAGGTGGACCCGGACAGGTCAAGAATACAACGCTGTTTTTATAGTGCCAGAGTTACATCAATACAGAACAAAAAATGCAACATCATAAGAACAATACAGTACTCAGAATATACATCATGACCATATACATATGTACAATGTGGCTAAAATAGGGTGAGGGGATAATGAACTAGGGTAGGAAGGAGTAGCAATAGGGTATAGTAGCCAGAGAGGTGTGGATAAGGACAGGGACTTTATAACCCATGATCAGTGCTGCAAAAAAGGGTGAAGGACGAAAAGGTATGCCCAAACAGAGGGGCATCAGCGGCGGCAATTACATGTCTCCTTGAAGTTGCGTCCAAAATGGATTCTGAAGAAGGAAAGCTTCACAGGGATGGTAAGTTTCAAAGTTTTTTGCACATTATTCCAGAGAACAGGGAGGGCGTGGCTTATTGCAGATCTACCATAGGGAGTTCTGATCTTAGGTACAATAAGCAAAATACAGGAGTAGTTTCTCAATGGGCAGCAACCCGCAACACGAAGAGGCAGGCAGTCCAAGATATAATGAGGGAGTCTGTTAATGATGGCTCTGTATGTCCAGAAGACAGCATTTCTTTGACGTCTAAAACTGAGTGAGCTCCAGCCTACTAATTTGTAGAGACTGCAGTGATGAGTGGAGTACGGCACAGCAGTAATAAATCTAAAAGCTCTGTGGTAAACTGTGTCTAGTCTTAATAAAGCAGTAATTGGGCCCTGGCCGTAAAGGAAGTCAACATAGTCCAATACCAGCATAAAGGCAGAGTGGACTAACCTAATTTTTGATTCTTGGGTAAGTAGATGCTTAATCCTAAAGACGAGGCCAAGTCTCTGCTTTAATTTTTTCAGGAGTTCTTCAATGTGGTCGAAGAAAGATAGTTTTTAGTCAGTCCATACACCTAGATACTTAAATTTCTCCATGAATTCCAGGGATTCAACCCAGCAGAGTGGTTATGCAAGGGACAAAACCATCAGAGCTTGGTTTAGGCGCATGTAAGGAAGGAGAGAGGAGCATAACCTTTGTTTTGGTTTTTTTGCATTTAGAAGTAACTTTAGGTGCAAGAGATTTTTCTGCAGGAGGTTGAATTCAAGCTGTAGGTCCCTGCAGGCAAGTTCTGGGGTGGGTCTTTTAACATAAAGAATGGTGTCACCAGCAAACAAATGCAAGTTTGCTGATTTAATACTTGAATCGATATTGTTAATATATGAGCAAATAGTACAGGGCCTGGAAGAGACCATTGGGGCATGCCTCTGAAAAGATTTTTCAGAGGGGAAAGGCCCCCATCTGCCTTTATCTGTTGTTGCCGTCCCGTAAGGTAGTTTGAGAACCATTTCAAAACCGTGCTGTCTAATCCTGTGTCTGACAGCGACCAACAGCAGATCGTGATCAGTGTCAAAAGCTTTGCTCAAGTCAAGGAACAAAGCACACACATATGATTTTTTGCATCCAACGCATTTTGCCAGTCATCTGAAGCCTTGGCAAGTGCAGAAACAGTGCTGTGGTGTGGATGAAATCCAGACTGTGCCGGGTTCAGGAGGTTAGAGCTCTCTAGGTGCTAAGTTGTTCATTGACAACTTTTTCGACCAGTTTGGATAGAGTGGGAAGTAGGAATACTGGTCGATAATTATTTAAATTACCAGGGTCACCAAATTTAAATAAGGGAATAACATGGGCAATTTTCCAGCTTGAGGGAATAGCCCCCTGGGCAAGGGACAAGTTGAAAAGGTGAGTGATTGGAACAGCCAAAACATAATAAGCCAATTTTGGGTAGTAGGTTTCTAACTGGTCGGCATCCGCACTCTTTCTGATATCTAAGCTCAAGAGTAAATCTTCCACCTGCTTCACGGAGACAGGGCTGAATGTGAAGGCTGCATCCTGCACGGTGGAGGAAGGAGCTTGGTAGGCAGGATCTTGTACACATAACTGGGATCTACAGGGGGAGGCTCAGAAAGCAGTGAGGAGTGCAAAGTTGCAAACAGAGGAAAGAACAGCCCAGTGGGTAACAAAAATTGATAAGACATTTTTAGGCACATAAGTGAAACAAGAAACACTAGGGAAGGGATTGTGAAGTTAAGAATGGCAGGTGGGGACTGTGCAGAAGAGTACTAGAAAAAAGCAGATATCTTCAACAAATGCTTTTGTTCAGTCTTCACAGAGGAAAGGGAAGGGGATGGGCCACATAAAAGCAACAGGAGCACTGGAGTGACAGAGGCAGACCCAAATGCTTTTACAGAGGAGCGTCTCCTGAACATACTCGCAAATCTGAAAGTCGACAAAGCTACGGGGCCAGACAGGGTACACCCAAGGGTACTAAGGGAGTTCTGGAAGGTCCTGGCTGCATCTCTGACAGTTCTTTTTAACAACTCATTGGAAACTGGATTGGTTCTGGAGGACTGAAGGAGGGCAGATGTAGCCCTGCTTCATAAAAGCAGTAGCAGGGAGGAGGCTGTAAACTATAAGCCGGCCAGCCAGCCTTACATTGGTGGTGGGGAAGTAAATGGAGTCACTGCTAAAGGAAAGGATTGTGGAATATCTTGTATCCAGTGGGTCACAAGACCCAAGGCAGCACTGATTCAGGGGGTGTTGGGGGATCATGTCAGACAAATCTGATAGATTTCTTTGACTGGGTGACCAGGGAAATAGATCAAGGTGGGGCGGTGGACATGGCCTACATAGATTTCGTTAAGGCTTTCGGCACCGTTCCTCACAGGAGACTCATAAGGAAACTGGGCAGCTTAGGGGTGGGTCCTAAGGAGGTAAACTGGGTAAGAAACTAGTTAAGGGATAGGCAAGAGGTGGTGGTAGTAAATGGACTGCACTCTGGGGAAGGGAGGGTGACCAGCTGGGGACTCATGTACTGGGACCAGTCCTCTTCAATGTCTTTATAACAGATATTGCAGATGAGCTGAAGGGAAAATTCAAGGTCTGCCTCTTTGCAGATGACACCATAATTTACAGCAGGGTGGACACTCCAGAGGGGGTGAAAAGGCTGTGCAGAGATCTGAGAAAACCTGAGGAGTGGTCAAGGGTACGGCAGCTGGGTTTCAATATGAAAAAGTGCAAAATCGTGCACTTAGGGCATGGAAACCCAGAGACAGAGTAGAAAATGGGAGAAGGGGTATTGACGGTCACCAAACAGGAAATAGACTTGGGAGTAACCATATCTGATGACCTCAAGGTGGTAAGGCAGTGCAACAAGACAGTCTGTAGGGCCAGTGGGATGTCGGGGTGGCATAGGGATGAGTATCTCCAGCAGAAAGATGGAGATGGTGTTGCCACTGTATTGACCACTAGTGAGACCCCAGCTGGAGTACTGTGTCCAGTTCTGGTGACCACATTTCAGGAAGGACATAAACAGAGTAGAGGCTGTCCAGATGAGGGCAACTAAAATGGTGCAGGGTCTGCATCAGAAGCCCTTCGAGAAGAGACTGAAAGACCTCAATATGTACATCCTGGACGAGAGGATGGGGGGACATGACAGAGACCTAAAAAATACCTCACGGGGGGTAAATAAGATACAGGAGGGGAGTATTCTTTGGAGGAAAAGATGCACAAGAACAAAGGCACAAGCAATGAAGCTGGAAGGAGGTAAATTCAATTTTAATTTTTATTTCAAATTTGTTAACCAGGTAAACAGCACTGGGCTACATGATCCTTTTACAGGCTCAACCTCGGTTATTTAAAAATACATACAGGACATACATCTTCAACACAGGTATACATTTTACATATAATATACAAATTGTTAAAGCATACATCCTACATGATACACAGGTTGTTAAAATATGCAAAATTACAAACAGCATTCTGTCAAAATTTCTATGCTCTCTATCTATGGCCCCAAGTGGGCGTAATAAGAAACTGGACAATTACATTCACTGCTTTCGCAAGAGAGTGACTGATCAGATCCTTAATAGGCAAAAACAGGCCCGTTACAACCTCTCGCCATTGGAATGGAGGGCTAGACAAACACTGAAATTGAACCACAACAAAGTCATAAAAAAAGCTGATAAAGTCTCTACAGTGGTGATATTAAACAAGAGGACTATATTAATGAAGCCAACAGACAACTAACTGACCATGCCTACTACAGAGAACTGGAAAGTGACCCCACCACAGAACAGAAAAGAGAACTACAGGACTTCATTACATGATTTCCTAACCATGTCCAAGGCAGACTAATGGATCTTATCCCTGTTGAACCCAAGCCAGGGACATTCTACATGCAGGGTTTTAAACAGTCGGTATTGCATCGCACTTTGCGATGCAACCCAGCTGGTCATGCTAATCAATCTGCTGGATGGATCGCAAAAAAGTGCAATCCATTTAGAAGTGCCTATGAATGATTTTTTTTCCGCTCAGCAATGCTGATTCCTGCAAGCTCTGCTCACTTTACAATTCTATTGGCTGGCCGTAAGTGCGCAGGAGAAGCTGCAAGAAGATCTCAAACACATTTTGTCACTATCGTACCACCGGGAGTCAAGATATGGCCGCGCCATTTTTCAAATCCTGATTTCTGAGCTGGCAGGAAGTAGTGTCAGGAGATCCCAAGTCCAGGCAGCCCGAGCCACGGCGGAGCGCTTGATTGTCCAGTCACACTTTAATAATAAAAAAACAGTTGGGTCTGTCACCGAGTCACCACTCTCACACTGGCGCAGCTGCGACTCGAGTCTTCAGAGCATCATCGGCGGGTGATCACTGCAGGACCAGGAGCGGACTACAGTAGTGTCATTTGGGCACATATCTCCAGACGACGGAGCCAGATGGCATCTCTCTCTCTGTAGGTGAGGGGACGGGGTGCGACATGAATGGTGATGCTCTGGCTTGGGCAGCGGGTATTTAACACTTGGGGGTCTGACAGGTGTGCACTGATACTATGACCCGATCCCAAGAAACACTCAAAAGGGCACTAAAGTCACAGTGATCAGAGGGTATTTTGCAGCTCTAGTCTAGCAGTGGTCCTGCTGCAGGCAGAGATGGAGATGGAGTGACAGTCACGGCAGAGTGCTAGGAGCGAGCCAGAGTGGAGCGATTGTGTCCTGTCACAAATTAAAGTAAAACCGCTTGAACTGTCAGTCAGGTCACCAGTCTGGCGCTGTCAGTCTTCAGAGCAGCAGCGAGTTGAGCATCTTCGTCACTTGGGGAGCAGAGGAGTGGTCAGTGACTGTCAATGAATCAACCCACTACACAACATCTCTCCCAACGGATTCATCTCTCTGCAGATGACGGGACTCGGAGGGATGAGGTCAGCAGGGTGTGAGAAATTATTCTGCCGTGGGCTGGGTTGAAGTTGAGTAGTGTCAAGTGATGCTGTGCTGGGTGGCTGGGTTGACACTTGGGGGACGGGGGGTTCTTCTGCAATGTTTTCGGGGTAGGGGGAGTTCTTGTTCTAACTTCTGCCAGGCAGGGCTGTTTTCTAAAGGGCAGCCAGGGGGGTTGTTCTGTCACTGAAGGACTGTTTGCTAAGGTGCTGTAATAACAATGAACAAGAAATGCATTGCCAATGCACTAGCTACGTTAGTCTGTGTCAGCTGACCATGGGGGAACGGCAAGAACAAATTACACACAGTTGCCCTGCCCTTATCCAGTCTTCTCCCAGGTGGTGCTGTCTACACAGAGAATGTGCTGTAAAGACCTTCACATTTTAAGCTAAATTCTTACTACCCTAGGTTAAGATGTTAAATAAAAAATAAACTTTCCTTCTGATTGCTAACTGTAATGCTTCATCCGGTACTTTAAAATGTTGAATTGCTCCTTGAAATAACCAGTGCGTCATAATACAAATCGAAACGTGCTTAGTATTTTGTATGAGCCACCTAACACCCCCTCCCCCGCAACATGGACCATCCACAAGTCAGATCTTGTGTCCCCCCCCAGCTCGTGCTCTGAACTGGTAGTCCGGTCTTTACTGGGTCCTTATGTAAATCCGATCGGGTATGTTATCGATAATATAAAATATAGCCCTGAAGTGGTCAAAATAATGATTTAGTGAGTGTTTTAACAATACAGGGGAGGTGGGGGTGTAAAACATTGGATAGTATTTTTCGAATTAGTACACTACGGTACTGTATTGTAAGGGAGGTCTGGGTGGGTGTGTTTTTTGGGGGTGGTGTAAAATGCTGGATGCCAGGAAAACTTATTTATAGCTTGGTGATGTGTGGGTGGGTACCACTGCTGGATGCCAGGGTGTGTGGGGAATATATTGTGCCACTGGACAACAGGGGATTTTATTTGTAACTTGTGAGGTGTGGATGGGTACCACTGCTGGATGACAGGGAAGGTGTGTGTGTATAGGGGGGATATCACTAGATGCCTAGGGATGTTAATTGCTAGTGGGTGAATACCATGCTGGATGCCAGAGGAGGTGTGTATGTGTGTGTGTACTGTGTGTTGGAGGGGTTTGAAACAGAAACATTAAGCAAACACAAAGATAACATTAATAAAATATTTTATTTAGGTTAAAATGTGTGTGTGTGTGTGTGTTTGTTGAGGTACTGATGAAACGGATGATGCCAAGACAGAACTGATTTTTAATTAAAAAACTAAAAAACTTTCTTTAGTTTACAATATTTAAGCATTTTTGATTTTGCTAATCAAATCGAGGCATGCGCTATTCATTTTCACAACTGATTAGCACTTTCACGTGCAAAACTGCTAATCAATTTTCCGAGCTTATTTAAAACCCTGTACATGCTCCATAAAATACATAAACCGGGCAATCCAGGGAGACCCATAGTTTCTGGCAATGGTAACCTGACTGAGGGGATCTCAAGATTTGTAGAACCCATTTTAAAACCGCTGGTTATAGAAAAGGATAGTTACATCCAGGACACCACACGCTTCCTGCGTAAACTTTCTGGTTATAAGGACTTGCCACCTAACACCATTTTAGCAACGATGGATGTAACATCCCTCTACACTTACATTCCACACACGGATGGCATTTCAGTCTGCATTAAGTACCTATATGAGAAAGGATTAGACCAAAACATCGACCCTGGAGTGGTGGGAAAACTTACTGAATTCATTCTGACACATAACAACTTCAGCTTCAATGGTAAACATTATGTTCAAACTATGGGAACAGCAACGGGCACCAGGATGGCTCCACAGTATGCTAATCTCTTTATGGCGAATTTGAAGGAGGACTTTTTAAGGCACGGTCCCCACAAACCACTCGCTTATTTCCGTTACATTGATGATTTGTTCATAAGTTGGACAGAGGGCACTGACACACTTAAAGATTTTCATCAGGAACTTAATAACCTCCACTCTACCATAAAGTTTACCCTGGAATATTCTGCCACCAGTGTTAATTTTCTGGACACCACTGTCACCATCAAGGATGGTACCTTACATACATGTATTTACAGGAAGCCGACAGACAGATACTTACACAGGAATAGTAATCACCTGAGCCACACAAAAATATCCATCACGTACAGTCAAGCACTTCGGTATCACCATATCTGTTCAAATGAGGAAGACAGAGATACACATTTGGCTATGTTGAAAAGCACCTTTTAAGGAGCAGGGACACTCTTCCAGAGAAACAGACAGAGCAGTAGAACGTGCAACACAGGTACCTAGAGAGCAACTACTTCAGTATAAGGAAAGGACCACTACCAACAGAATACCCTTGGTAGTCACTTGTCATCCTGACCTTGAACTTCTACATAAAATTATTAAGGACCTCTACCCTATACTTACTGAGGATGAGACCCTAAACTGTATTTTTCAAGAACTACCACTACTATCTTTTAAACAACCACCTAATTTAGCCAACCTGATTGTTAGGAGTAAACTTGCACCAGAACAGGGTACCAGGACACCAAATGATACACAACCCTGTAATCAACCCAGATATAGGACTTGCGAGCCGATTTCCATTTCAGGCTGTGTGGTTACATCACAAAACAGACTATTCAGGATACAGGGGAATTATACCTGTACATCACGTAATGCTGTGTATTCATTCAGTACAAGAGATGTCCACAAACAGGGTATGTTGGAGAGACAAGCCAAGCTCTCCACACTAGAATGAACGCACACAGACATACTATTAATATGAAAATGACTGACAAACCAGTGGGGTGACAGTTCTCTCAGAATGAGCACTCAATCTCAGATATGTCAGTAATGGTATTAAAAGGTTTTTAAAAAAATACACAACAGAGACGGACTTTTGAGATTAAGCTTATTTTACTTCTCAATATGGTAGCAGATGACATGAATATTGATTTGGGCTTCATGACACATTACCCCACTTAAAGGGGACAGGAACTTATTACTAATGTGCAGCTGTTTGAAATGTCTCTTTTCATAAATTATATTCATACCTCTAAAGGATTTCTATTTAACTGTTCCTGAATAAAAGCTGAAGCTGTCAGCTGTGCTTTGTATTGTTTACTTTGTATGGACAATATTCTATGATTTCCTTTCATGGAACCAAGAATTTGGAGTTTTGACTACAGTATGTCACTTCATGGTTCCAGAAATGTGAGCATGAACTTATCAGTACAGTGCCCACGGTTCTGAAACCATGAAATGACATAGTCAAAACTCCAGACTCTTGGTTCCATGAAAGGAACTGCACAGAATATTGTCCATACAAAGAAAACAATACAAAACACAACTGACAGCTTCAGCTTTTATTCACGCACAGTTAAATAGGGATCATTTAGAGGTATGAAGATAATTTATGAAAATAGAGACATTATAAGCAGCTGCACATAAGTAATCAATTCCTGTCCCCTTTAAACTTACATAGACTTTTACTTTATATGATGAACATTTAACAGGACTTCAGTGTGTCATTATTTTGTTTTTATTTTCAGAGTCCTTTTTAACTGGTTATGTTGGTTTCTCACCAAATATACATGTGTGTGTGGGGGGGGTTGGGTGGTCTTGGGTGAGTGTGTATGAGGAGGGAGTTTAGCGTGTGGGGGGTAATTTTGAGTGTGTTTTTGGGAGGGTTGGAGGATTTTTTTGTTTTTGTGGGAGGGGCTGTCTGTGGGGGGGAAGGGGCTAGAGTTGTGCTTACATATTTAGGTAGGTTTATATGTTGGGTACATGTCATAATTATGCTACAGAGTGTTAGGACTCTTGGCTCCCATACATAGTGAATATACACTTCTTTCCAGTTATCTTTGCCTGGGGTGGGGTTCTTAAGACGGTTTCTGTTCATACAGTTAATTGATTATATATCGACTCATTACTGAGCATTTTAAAATGCATGAACTCATTTTCTAGGTGGTCCTTGAGAGATTTTTTTTTTAGTTGGCAATAATACTGACAATTTATATTATCTTGTAAAAAATATTGTTACAGCACTGTAGGTTTTAATGTTTATGGAGTGTATTAACTGGTTGAGAATATAGTTTAGAAACCATCTCTAGATAAGTTAAATTCTGTATGAATGTTTTAAACAGTTGTTCATACAAGGTACATTTTTCTTATTCCCCTCTTATTTACATGCATACATTTCTGTTGTACAGTTTGTTTATCACGCAGTACTGTCAAATTTTAACTTGGACATTTGTAGTATTAAATCTAAAGGTCTTGCTTTTAATTTTGAATATATTCTCATAATACACACATTCATTAATAATTTCAGTTACAGGCTTTGACTGCTTGAGTGTTCAGCTTATCTAATGGATGTCATTTGACCTTGAAAAGATTCTCAGTAATAGCAAGCTAATGGGATGCTATTCATTCCATTTAAATTTGTGATTTTTTGAAATAGGTAATTTTAACCAATGAGAATTGTTTTTTTTTTTTATGTATGATCTGGGTGTTAATAGGATGTGACTCTGAACAACTGCCGTAAGTCTCCGAGGAAGCACTTGGTTGGTCCGAAAGCTTAGACACTGTTTTCTTTTTGTAACATCTATGTTGGTCCAATAAAAGGTATCAAGCCATTTGCTTCTGGATCTGTTCTTACAAAGACCAATAAGGCAACTAATCTATTTCTGTATGTTATCTATGGCAAAGAACAAAATAGGCACAATAAACAAAACAACAGTGAATAAAAAATAAGTATCCTATTGCTCTGAAACCTATAATTAATGGGAGGTCAACTACATTTGCACTATTAATTCATTCCTTCCAGTAGCGCCATATTGTGTTGGAACCATCCATTGCTTAACCCAACCCAAAGTGGACACTCAGGATAGAATGGGTTAAGCTGCCCTTTTAGTAATGTCTTGAAATTGTAACCATTTTGCAAGTTACGTAGATTATCTGGTAAGCTAATCCATGTTCTAATCGCAGTTTGCTTAAAAGCTTTTTTTTTTTCTTTTTTTATGATTTACACAATGGAATAGTTAAAAGTAATTGTATCCTGTGATTTTAGGGCTCTATTGCTTAATTTTTGTTTGAAGAAGGTTAACATGGGATTATTTGGTGCACAATATTTATTTTTTATTTATATATTTGTTGACCCGGGTAAGTACACTGGTCCAGTGGACCTTTTTCTGGCATGACCCGGGCCATCACGATGGCACACAATACAAAAGATATAAGTAGTGGTACATCACAACAGAATTACAGTTCCACATAGTTACAGAGAGAAAGAGCAGGAATTGTTACAACCATCAACCTTTAACCCACGCATAGATACAAAATAGAGCACCTGACCCTATCAGATAGCACCAGGCCATCCAATACTTATAACCTTAGTCAGTCAGCCAACAATCATACTGCATCAGCAGTAACACAGACCTAAGCAGTGTATGCTAATCCCCATTCCTAGGGGAGAGCTGTTGTATACATGTTAGTGTTTAGTTCATATTATTTGGATTTGGGCAAGCTAGCACTTGCAGTCAGCATCAGCCAGTATGGTCTTCTGGAAGTGAAGTCTGAAGGCAGATGGGGGAGTTTAGGGACTGGAGCTCAGCTGGGAGAGAGTTCCAGAACCTAGGTTCATCACAGGAAAAAGCTCTTTGTCCCATGGCCATCGTTATTTTAGGGCATTCAAGGACTAGGCATGAGGAGGACCTGGGCTGTCAGGAGACACGTTTCATGATGAGAATGCCCGAGAGTGGAGAGTCAGTCCCGACTCGGAGTGCCTTACAGATAAAAGTCCCATACAGGAGGTCCTTGCAAGCTTGGGGAGGCAGCCACCCTAAGGACTTGTATAGAGTGCAGTGGTGTGTGTTATAGAGAGCCAAGGAGACAAACCCACATATGTTATTATAAGCCGTGTTTAGTCTAGTCTGTAGCTTGGCCGAGATGGGGTGCAGGATAGGGGAGCAGTACTCCAGGATCTGGATGAGGGTGCTCCGTCCGATGGCCAGCCTAGCTTCAGGTGACAGCAGATGCTTCACACAGTAGCATGCACCCCGCCTCTGATTCACTCTTTTAACAGCCTGTCCCACATGCGAATCAAAGGTGAGCAAGGGGTCCAGGTTACCCCTAGGTATTTTATATTTTCCACCTGATCCAGAGTGGATCCATCCTGAGTTTGGATATTCAAAGAGAGCATGGAGGTATCGGAGTGCCTACCTAGCCTTTGGCCTGAGCCAAACAGCATGGCTTTTTTTTTTTGCATTTACTACTAGTCTGTGCTGAGTGAACCATTTTTCCATGGAGGCAAACTCCCTAGATAGCTTCTGAGACAACTTGTCGGTGGATCTGTCACTACAGAAAAGTACAAGGTCATCAGCATACATGACTCTTTTGTTAGTGGTGGTTTCCAGTAACAGTGGATTTACAAAGATCTAGTACAGAAGTTGTCCAAGGATGGACCCCTGTGGGACTCCCCTCATAACTTTAAGGGGGCTGGATAGGGCTCCTCCAGTCCTTACTAACTGGCTCCTGTCAGATTAGTAGTTCCTGACCCAACATTCCATGCCTGATGAGAAGCCCAGCACTGATAGTTCCCTGAGTAGCATGCAGTGATCCACCATATCAAACACTTTGGAGAGGTCGACGAATACTGCCCCAGTGGGGTTCCCTTTGTCTGCCTCTCTGAGGACATGATCAGTAAATTGAGCTAATGCTGTAGTGGTGCTGTATCCCTTCCTGAAGCCATGTTGGTGCTGGGGTAACTTATTTGCTGTAAGATGGTCGTTTATTTGCCTGAAAACCACTTTCTCCAATATCTTGCTCATGTGTGAGAGTATAGAAATGGATCAATAATTCTCTGGTAGGTTCGGAACCCCTGACATATATCAGTACTATCCTGGCCTCATTCTAGAGTGCTGGTACGGTAGCAGTGGTCAGGGATAAGTTGATGTATTCTAGTGGCTTAGCTATAAGGTCTGGTGCCAGTTTCAGGAACTGGGGCATAGGTCATCACTTCCTGCACTTCTTGTATTAGGTAGCACCGGTAGAAGCCTGTGGACCTCCATTAGTGATGCGACTTTGAAGTGAAATGTTGGACCATTCTGTCTCCGACCTTCCTGGCCTAGAGTGGCAGTGTCCCTGTCCACTGGAGGGAGGAAGGCCAGATACTGCTCTAGGTTAGAGAATTTGTTATTAAGGATACAGGCAACTTTCGACAGGTCTGTTACCAGGCCAGAATCTGTGATAAGTTATATACTGTTTTTTGAGGGAACACGTTTCGCTAAGGAGTTTACCGAATTCCAGAAATTACAAGGGTCTCCCCAGCTTCAGGGCCTGTTGCCCCTTGAAGAAGGTGGCCTTGAGTAGTTTCATTTTGTTCTGGCATTGGTTTCTCAGCCTCTTGTAGGTGTTCCTGTTCCCTGCCGTGGGGTCTGCCTTGTAAGCATACCAGGCCTTGTCCCTAGTCTTCAATTGGGCCACTAAGTCCTTAGTGATCCACATCGTGTTACCCCCCACCCCCTTATCCACCGTGTGGTTATGAGGCAATGCTTCTCCTGAACCGACAATAGGGCTGTTACCAGGTAACCCAGGGCTGCATCAACAGATGACAGCGAGTAGAGGGTTGACCAGCGGATTCCTTTCAAGTCATCTTTTAGTGCATTCAAATCAGCACTGGCAAAGTTCCTGAAAGTTATGAGTTTGGGGGGTGGGCAGGTCCAGTGACAGGACCAATTACAATAAGTTGGGGAATGATCACTTACTAAATTGGGTAGGACCACCACTGACACTATTCTATCCTCCCTGTTCGTCATGATCCAACCCAGGAGAGAGTAGTTTAGGGATTTGGAGTTTATTCATGTTGGGGAGCGTTTCAACTGGGTTAGATTTACCTGATTGAGGAGTTCCACATACTCCTGGCTTTTGCTGCCCAGCCAGTTCAAATTGAGATCCCCCACTAGCACTGTGTCCCTATTAGGGGAAAGGCCCCCTGACTTCGCTAGTGAGTGTTTTAAGTCCACTAAACCCTCCTGTAGGAGGATTACAGGCACAGCCCACGAACAATTTCTTGGCTGACCCAACGACTAGCTCAATTATGAGCCATTCAGTGTCAGATTCGCTTGCACTACTGGTCGAGATGAGCTGGTCCAATGAGCTGGTCTTTAACAAAAATAAGTACCCCACCACCTTTCTTTTTCCCTGGTCTGTCATTCCGGTACAGAGAGTAACTATTTAAGCAACACACGTAGTCCGGACAGTGTGGTTTCAGCCATGTCTCAGTTATACCTATGATATCAGGTTTGTGGACTTCCACCCAAGCATCAACCTAATGCATCTTAGGTAGTAAACTCCCTGCATTTAGAAGTGCAATCCTTAAACCTTTGTTGCAAGTCCACAGGGAGCTGGCCTGTGAGAGTGAGGAGCCGTTAGGGCCCAGATTCTGCTCTATATCCCCACTCATTAGCAGTAGGGCTCTAAGGTGCATGAGGATCAGTGCCCTGCCCATGGTGGACAACACTCTCAGTGACTGTTTGTTAATCAGATACAGATCTAATCCTTGACGCTTCTGTTTTCCAAGTAGAGCCAAGGACGACAGTGTGTGTGTGTGTGTGTGTGTGTGTGTGTGTGCGCCAGTAAGGTCGGGTAATCAGCCTAAGGAAAGTCACCCACTGTAGAGGAAGAACGCTTGTCCAATATGTATTGGCCAGAGCTGAGGACAGTACCACAGAGATCAATACCTGCAGTACTAGAAAGAGTGTCAAGCAGGCGGTCATGGCTGCTTGGTTCATTGTTTGACCGGTTTCTGGGAAACTAGCACCGGAAACCACCAATAGTTGGAGAACCAGCCTCCTAGTATGCTGTCTCACACTGGTAGGAGCTAAACTGAGCTAGGAAGCCAAGACAGGATATGTCCCTACTCTTACTCACTTTATGACAAGGTAAGGTATGCAGCACCAGGATACATAAATTATTGTGTTATCGGAAATCGTTCCAAAAGTGTAGGCTACTCCGGAGGTAGTAGCTAAAACTGAGCTTGGAAGCCCAGAGAGTAATTGCAACCACTCCTTAGGTAAAATAAGACTAGATATACCATGCAGCACCATAACACTCCCAGGAGCCTGGCATAAGAGTGATACTAACCCAGCTAGCAAATGAGGAAAATTAGCTATAGTATCCTAGTGTGAGAAAAACGGTAATGTAATAGATTAAATACAAATCATGACCAAGCAAATTCAAGACAGATGTAGTGAAGTACTTCTTCACCAAAGACTAGTGGATGCCTGAAACAGTCTTCCAGAAGATGTGGGGGTGAAAACAGTGGTGGGATTCAAGAATGCATGGGATAGGGATAAGGGAATCCTAGTGGAAAGTGGGAGTGGAGGGAGGTGAGATCAAGTAAGGTCTGCAGTGACAATATAGGCAGAGGAAAAAAAATGGTCAGACTGGGTAGACAAAGGAGTCCTCATCTGCTGGCAAATTCCATGCTTCTATCACCATGAATTGCTGATCCGTGCCCTTACATCACTCAGCTTCTCTCCTTATGTCACTATTTGGTTGGGAAGTACTTCTTCACTGAAAGTGGTGGAGGCGAAAACAGTGGTGATTCAAGTATGCAAGGGACAGGCATAAGGGATCTTAGTGGAAAGCAAGGAGGGGAAGGGAGTCAGAGTTCACATAGGGTCTGCATTGACAGTATAAGTACGGGAAAAATGGGCAGACTGGATGGGTACATTGGTCCTTATCTTCCGTCAAGTTCTATGTTTCTATAACCATGAACTGCTGATCCATGCCCTTACATAACTCAGTTTCTCCCCTTAAGTCACTATTTGGTTCAAAAACTACCTGACCAGTAGGGTGCACAGGAACACAATTCTACAACATCGTCCTATCGATCGCAGAGTCCCACAAGGTTCTATCCCTGGTCCCCTACTTTTCTTGCTTTTCCTAAACTTACTCCCTAATGCTCACCCAACCACCGAAACCATACTGTATGCTGATGATGCTGTCATCTTCAGTTCAGGTAGGGACTCGGTAACCTTGAACAAAATTATTCTACATGATTGCTTTCAAACATGGTTCTTAAATAATAACATGGTCCTCAACAAACGAAATCCATGCTTGTCTGGGACACACAAGAAATCGGCCAGTTCTTATTTTATTCACAATTCAGATGGCACTGTGGTGGAGCTTGTCTCAGAGTTTAAATACCTACGCAGCTTTCTGGATAGCACACTATCCTTTGACACTCATGTCAATAACTTCACAAAAACAATGCACCACAGACTTGGTGCTCTACATCACGTCAAAAAGTTCCTGGTTCCTGAAACAGAGAGATTACTTGTACACAGCAGTTTCTGGTTCGTGAAACAAAGATTACTTCTATGAGGCCTACTGTTCCCTATTGTTGACTACAGTTCTCTTGTTTATGCTGTTCTTTTCAGAGCCCTCACCAGGGTATGCAGTGTATACAACAGTATCCTGTCACTTCCCCAATGATCTGCCCTATCATACACACCACTGCAAATTGTATAAATCTGCTGCATGCCTTTTCCTGGAGGATTGCTTGGAGTCCATATGTCAGCAGTGAAGGATTGTTTCTTCCATAGGTCGGCGGTGTTCATACACAAGGTGATGCTATGAAAAGTTCCCTCTTGTGTTCCCAAGCTCTTTTCCCACTCCAACAAGAAGCTTGGGACATGCGTAGTCCAAAGTTACTTTCCAGCTCCCTTTTAGAAACACTGCTGCAGGGCAAAGCGCTCCGTCTTTCAGAGCAATTGACTCTTACAACCTCCTACCTTCTCAAAGCACCTCAGAAGTTAAGCATCCCTTCCTTCAGCATGAGACTCCAACAGCATCTGATTGATAAAATGCACTGTAACGAAGCTTAATTATTTTCCAACATGTACCACGTGTTACCGGCATGTACAAGTGTCACTTAGCCTGTTCCTTTGTGTTACCTACCTTGCCAATGTTTACTTTGTTTTTATAACTGGTCACTTGTGAAAACTGACTATTCTAGCTCATCTCGCTCTCCCAGTATTTCCCCCAGAACAAACAAAAAAGATGGGAGCATCTGTCGAGAAGAAAAAATTACTCACCTTAGTAATGTTGTTTCTACTAATGGACAAAGAACCTCTGTGCGCAAACACTGAGGCAAGCATGTGGAATTTTGTATTTTCTTATAATGGAGTCCTGCTGTATTCTGACATATGCAGTTAGGTACTGCCTTTCAACTGCCCCGGAGAACAAAGAGTTAAACTTTCCATGGCCAGCATGGAATGTTCACCATGAGCTCGGTTGAAGTCCCTGTCTGCTGTTGTTTAAACACCAACCATCAGATCTTTACGAGCAATACTCACTATAAGTTCTGTGTGGAAACTGTAAAACTCAAAACTAGCCAACTGGCAACTATATCTATATAAAACGGTTTTTTGGTTTCAAAAAGAAGACTCAAGTCAGGAAACCCAAAAAACAAAACACAATCACTCACCCAAAATAAAAGAGGGTGAAAGCAAGGACACCCCTAGGGTGCCAACACTGCTCCTGCCCACCTACATCCCAAAAACTAGGTTCTGAGAGGGGAGGCATGGGGGAGGTCAGAATACAGCAAGACTCCATTAGAAGAAACAACATTACTAAGGTGAGTAATTTTTTCTTCAAACAACATGAAGTCTTGCTGTATTCTGACATATGCAGACTACCAAGCAGTACCTCCATGGAGGAGGGACAGAACCTACTTTGGAAACAGGCTCTGAAGTACTGCTGTGCCAAACCGAGCATCACTCCTAGCCTGGATATCCAGAGAGTAATGCTTGGTGAATGTATGGACAGGTGGCTGCTTGACAAATTTCTAAGAGAGGAATATCCCTGGCAGCAGCCAGGGAAGCAGCTGTACCTCTAGTGGAATGAGCCCTCAGTCCTGAGGGTGGAGTTCTACCCAGTTTCTCATAGCAGAATTGTATACAAGAAACAATCCACCTGGCAACAGATCTCTTAGTGGCAGGTTTGCCCTTACCAACCTCTCCATACGTGAGGAACAACTGGAGGGATTCAAACTTGTGACCCATGGTGCGCTCTATGTAGTAGCTCAGGACCCTTTTAACATCTAAGCTGTGTAGCCTCCTCTCTCCAGAGGAGGAATGGTCAGTGAAGAAAACAGGGAGAGAGACAGACTGGTTGAGGTGGAAATTTTTAGGCAAAAACTTTCTGTTAGTTCTTAGGACCACTTTCTCTCTCTGGAAAGAGACAAAATCAGGTTCCACTGACAGGGCTTACAATTCACTGATACGCCTGGCAGAGATAATGGCCACCAAAAACATAGCTTTCCAAGTCAAGTACTTAAGCTCTGCAGAGTACAAAGGCTCAAAGGGGGGTTGCATAAGCTGAGCAATGCAAACATTAAGGTCCCAAGCAGGAGCAGGATCCCTAAAGGGGGGATTGGTGTGAAGCAATCCCTTGAAAAACTTACAAAGCACAGGATGGGCTGACAGAGGGGATGGCTTGCCTACTGACAGGAAAGCAGAAACAGCTGCCAAATGTACTTTTAGGGTAGCTGGCCTGAGGCCTAGGCCATGAACCGTAGGCAACTCAGCAGAATCTGGAGAAATATTTTTCTTAGAACACCAAATGCTGAATCTTTTTCCATTTGGAGTTGTAAGTCTTTCTGGTGGAAGGCTTTTGAGAAGCCTTAAGGATATCGAGAACCCCTTGGGAAAGATGCAGATCAGCAAACTCTAACTCTTCAAGAGCCATGCCTTGAGATTGAGAGACCGAAGATTCGGGTACCAAATCCTCCCCTGAGAGGATGTCAACAGGTTGTAATTCCTAGGAAGAGACAGGGGAAGGTGGACTGCTAGGGACAGCAACAGGGGATACAAGGGCTGTCTGGCCCAATCTGGAGCAATCAGAATCACTTTGCATGGTTGTGATCTTATCTTGACTAACACTTTGAACAGAAGAGGGAAGGGGGGAAAAGCATACAGAAATTTCCCTTCCCAATTCAGGATCAGAGCATCCAGGGGGACTGAGCCCAAGACTGGGGGTCTGCAACAAAAGAGAGGAAGTTGGTGATTGTCTAGGGCTGCAAAAAAGATCTATCTCTGGAGTGCCCCATCTCGAGAAAACCACTTTCAAAACTAGAGGATCTAGGGTCCATTTGTGATGGCCCTGGGATATTCTGCTCAGAGCATCTGCTAGGACATTGTCCTTCCCTAGGAGGTGAACTGCTGTCAGCGAGGTTTGCAGGGAATAGGCCAGGGACCACAACTTCATTGCTTCTGTGCACAAGGCCGTAGACCGCGTGCCTCCCTGCTTGATGATGTACCACATGGTAGTGGTGTTGTCTGTTCTGACCTGAACCACCTTGTTCTGCACAGATTTGGAAAAAGCTTGCAGTGCCAGAAACACTGCTCTGAGTTCCAAAAGACTGATGTGAAGCAGAGATTCCTGAGGTGACCAAAGTCCTTGGGTGGTAAGATCCCCCAGATGGGCTCCCCAGCCCAGCAGGGAAGCATCTGTGGTGAGTATCACTGAATGAGACTGAGTGACAAAAGGAACCCCTTGACTCAAATTGTCCTAATTCTGCCACCATTGCAAGGTCTGGATCAGGGATCGAGTCACTGGGACTAGTTTGGTAAGGGAATCCTTTCTTTAGGACCAGAAGGCTCTTAAGTGGAACTGAATGTCCCTCATTTGGAATCTTGCTCCTTGGACCACTGCTGTGGAAGCTGCCATGTGGCCCAGAAGCTGAAGGAAATGCCTTGCCGGTCGAGACACCTGAAGGGTGAATGAAGAGGCCAGTTCCATGAGGGTCCTTGCCCTTTTCCAGGGGAAGGAAGGCTGTTGCCTTTACTGTATCCAGCTCTGCCCCTATGAAGGTGAGGAGCTGTACTGGTTCGAGAACTGACTTTGGAAGGTTGAGAAGGAATCCTAAGGAAGTGAGCACTTGCTGAGTCACTTGCAAATGTGACTTGACTTGGTCTGGAGACTGACCTACTATGAGCCAGTCATCCAAGTATGGGAAGATGGAGATCTTTCTTCTCCTTATGAAAGCAACCACTACTGCCAGGCACTTTGTGAAAACCCATGGGGCTGATGTTAGGCCAAAGGGCATTGCTCTGAATTGATAGTGGCCTGGGGGCAACTCGAACCTGAGGTACTTTCTGTGGGAGTACCTGATGGGAATGTGAAAATAGGCATCTTTGAGGTCCAGGGAGGCTAGCCAGTCCCCTGGCCTTAGAGAGGGAAGGATTATTCCCAGAGTCACCATTTGAACTTTGGTTTTAAAAGATGTTTGTTTAGATATCTTAGGTTCAGGATGGCTGACACTCTCCTGTCTTTTTGCCCTGGCAAAAGAAACACAGGTGAGGGGGTACAGGCAAAGTGGGCAAGCATTAAGGATGCAATACTTGAAGCAACATCCCATTGTGTTACACAGAAAAGGAAGTGCAAAAGAAGAAGGAACCACTTTGGTTCTCAAATACAGTAGCAGAAAAGGTCAGAGCCAAAAGGCTGGCCTTTCAGGAAATATAAGGAACACAGCGGGATGAAGATAGGGAGGCATACCAAACTGCCCTAAGGGAAGCAGGTAAGGCAGTAAGGCAGGCAAAGTCCCAAACTGAGGAAACACTAGCACTAACAGTAAAAGAAGGTGACAAGACTTTCTATAGATACATTAGTGAAAGGAGAAAATCAGAGGGGTATTGCTAAGCTTAATGGAGAAAAGGGAGCATGTGAGGAGGAGGACCCTGTAAAGGCATCTATCCTAAATAGATACTTTTGCTCAGTATTTACTGAAGAGAAGGTAGGCAGGGCCCACAGCTCAGCATCATGGACACAGGGGGAGGGAGGTGAGCACTACTCTTCACAAAAGAAGGGTCCTATAAGAGCTGCTAAGCTCAGGGTGGATAAGGCAATGGGACCTGATGGCATACATCCCAGGGTCTTAAGGAGCTAAAGGAGGAACTAGCAGGCCATTAGCAGAATTGTTTGTGGAGTCTCTGAGCACAGGAGGTCCCAGAAGACTGGAGAAGGGCTTTATGTGATCCCGCTCCACAAGAGTGGTAGCAGGGAGGAGGCGGGAACTACAGACTGGTCAGTCTTACCTCAGTAGTGGGCAAGATTGTGGAGGCACTCCTTGAGAAGGATAGTGCAACACCTGGAATCCATAGAGACTGGATCCAAGACAGCATGGGTTTACAAAGGAAGGTCCTGTCAAACTAATCTCATAGATTTCTTTGACTGGGTAACCAGAGTGGTGGACCAAAGGGGAGCAGTTGATGTCGCTTACCTTGACTTCAGCAAAGCTTTTGACACTGTTCACATAGAAGATTGATAAATAAGCTGGGTAGGCTCGGGTGGGTCAGAAGTTGGTCAACTGGGTGGCAAACTGGTTGACGGGCAGAAAACAGAGAGTGGTGGTAAATGGTATACAGTCAGAAGAGATGCAAGTCACAAGTGGGGTACCTCAGGGATCAGTCCTGGGGCCAGTCCTCTTCAACATCTTCATTAGTGACCTTGCAGATGGACTAGAGGGTAAGGCTTGTCTGTTTGCAGATGACACCAAGATCTGCAACACAGTAGATGATCCAGATGGGGTGAGCAGAATGAGAAGAGATCTGGATAAACTAGCAGAATGGTCAGAAGAGTGGCAACTGGGATTTAATGCAAAGAAGTGCAAAATCATGCACATAGGGAAGAGAAACCCTGAAGCCACCTATAGGCTGGGAGGGGAGTTGCTAGCAGTCACAAAGGAAGAAAGAGACTTGGGCATCATCATCACTGATGACCTGAAATCATCCAAGCAGACCTCTAAAGCAGTAGGTAAGGCTAGGGGGGTGTTAGGGTGTATTAGTAGGGGTATCACAAGTCGTAAGAGGGAGGTAATAATCCCTCTTTACAAGACACTGGTTAGGCCCCATCTGGAGTACTCACGTGCAGTATTGGAGGCCACACCTTCACAAGGACATTAACCAAA
This sequence comes from Neoceratodus forsteri, assembly GCA_016271365.2. Classification (NCBI taxonomy): domain Eukaryota; kingdom Metazoa; phylum Chordata; order Ceratodontiformes; family Ceratodontidae; genus Neoceratodus; species Neoceratodus forsteri. Next base: position 719,436,748 of record CM057455.1, read on the forward strand.
TTGAGGCGGTCCGAGAAGACAGCAAATGGTGCAGGACTGCATCAGAAGACATATGAGGACAGATTAACGGAGCTCAATATGTATACCCTTGAGCAAAGGAGGGAGAGAGGTGATATGATCGAGGCATTCAAACACCTTAAGGGCATAAACAAGGTGAAAGAGTCTAACATGTTTAAATATAAGAAAATAGCAGGACAAGAGGACACAGCATGAGATTAGAGGGGGCCGATTAAGGGGGAATGTGAGGAAATTCTTTTTCACAGAAAGGGTGGTGGATGCATGGAATGGCTTACCACAAGAAGTGGTGGCTATGAATACAGTGCAGGGCTTCAAACAGGCATGGGATAGGCATAAGGGAGCAATACAAATGACTATGAATAGATAGGCCACTGACAGAGCAAAGGCCGATGGCACATTTATAAGGTAGAAAAAGAAATGGGTAGACTGGATGGGCCTTGCGGTCCTTATCTGCCGTCAACTTCTATGTTTCTATGTTTTGGGGGGTTAGGAAGCACCTGGAGTACAATCCTTTGCCCTTGTGTAGGGTGGGAACCCTCTCTATAGCTCTGAGAGCTAGGAGGGAAGAAAGCTCTTCCTCTAAGGCAAGGGAATCTGAAGGATTTGCAGGTGGAAAGGATCTGGTTCTCATCTTGGGAAATCTTTTGAAGCTGAGAACCAGTCCTGGCTTACTACTTCCAGGACCCACTTGTCTGTTGTTAGAGACTTCCAGTACTGGACAAAGTAAGCCAGCCTGCCGCCTACTGGTATGGGAGAATTGGCCCAGGCAGACCCATCAGGGTGTCTGCTTGGCAGGGGCTTTAGGCTGAGGGGTGGATGCAGGCCTGCTCATCCCCTGTCTGCCTCTCCCTCTAAAGAACCCCCTCTGAGAGTAAGAAGAGGAGGCCTGAGCTTGGTAAAAAGGCCTTTGGAAAGGGCTGACCTTGCCCCTGGACTGCTGTCTTTGAGGAGTTGCTTGCCTTTCTTTGGCCTGAGCACTCCTATAAGTGGTCCTGTACTCGTCCATCTTTTTCAAGTAGTTCTCTGTCTGCTCCCCAAACAGAGAATTACCAACAACAGGGAAATCCATGGCCTTAGCCTGGGTATCCTGTACATCTGAGCCAAGCCATTCTCCGAAGAGCCACAGATGTAGCCATGACTCTTGATGAAACATCACTGGAGTCCACAGCAGCATGAAATTGTACTTTAGATGCCTCAATCCCATCTGCAGCCACCTGCTCCAGCTCCTTGGCAAGCTGGTCAGGGGCCTGTTTAGCCAGAGCCAGCACAGTGTCCCACCTGGACTTCTGGTATCTAGCTGTGTAGGCCATATAGTTAGCCTGCCTGAGTCCCAAAGATGCTGCCATGTACTGTTTCTTTGCCATGGCATCAATCTTCCTGGAGTCCTTGTCTGGGAGGTGTGATGTCAAGGGGATATTTGCCTTATCACAGGGAGCAGCCTGCACTACCCCAACATGGCTGCATTGCTGGAAAAGGAACTCCGTGTCTGAGCTTGAAAGAGTATACCTCTTGCCCATTCGTCTTTCCACAGGAGGTATGGAATTAGGAGACTTAAGAATATTATGTGTCTGTTTCCCAAAGGATTTGTGGAGGGGAACAGACAGTCTCCTGGACTCTGGGATGTCCATCATCTCAACAAAATCAGGCTCCTCCTGATCCTCTACTGCTTCCTCCACAGGAAGCTGGAGGGTCTCAGCCACTTTTTTTATAAAACATATAGTGAGAAGGGGACTCAGAAAGCCTAGGAGGAGAAACACCTGAAGGTCTGTCTGGGGAGATGTCTGCGTCAATAGGCACATCCAGACTTTCATAATCACCATCATCATCCTCATACTCTCCTTCCTTCTCCTCCGGTTCATAAAATTCTTCCAAAGTGTAATCCGGAACCGGGGGAACCGATCTAACCAAACCCCTGCCAGATGGTGCCGGTTCGGTCGGAACCGAAGTAAGCGATTGCACTGTCCTCATCGCCTTGGCTATCTCATCGGCGGTCGGAGTATGAATTTTTGGGTCCGAACCGGACAATTTATCCTTTCTTTTCCTTTTTACTGGAACTGACTCCTCAGAATCGGCTCTTCTTTTGCCCGAAGTATCGCCCTGGTCAGAGGGCACTCCTTCTGGTTCGGTCGGAACTGAACCGGGCTGGCCATTCGGATCAGCTGACTTCTCGGCCTCCCTTTCCCTCAGTCTACCTAATCTCTTTTCCAGGGTAGATTTGGGAAAATTCTTACAAATTTGGCAGTCTGAATCGAGGTGGTCAAACCCCAGACAATAAACACAAGTGGTGTGGGGATCAGCCTTGGCAAAGACTTCCCCACACACACTGCAGTGTTGAAACACAGTGGGCCCGGTTTTTTTCTTGGGTTTCTCAGACATGGCCAGTCCTAACCAAAATGTACCCTTTTTTTGGCAATCTGCCGGGCAAGACTCCCCTATCGGTTCCTGACCGTGTCACGGGTCTTGGAAAAAAATATAATAAAATCCGTTTTTTTAGAACCGATATGGACCGGTTACCACACACTAAGTAAATCACAAACTTTTTTTATACCTGAAACTGAACGGATCAGCCAAACCAATCCAGAATTTACAAGTTCCACACAGAAACTACACAGAAAACCTATCTAGTACTCACGGTACCACAGACAGAGACTTGAACAGACTGAGTGGTAACAGCAATTCGGCAGAAACCGAGTGAAAAAAACGACACTTCAACCGACTTTTTTTTTTTGAACCGAGCAAAGAAGAAATCTCCGGAGCGACTGTTCAGTGAGGCGGAGTAAAGAATCTGACGGTTGGAGTTTAAACAGCAGCAGACAGGGGCTTCAACTGAGCTCGTGGTGAACATTCCATGCTGGCCATGGAAAAGTTTAACTCTTTGTTCTCCGGGGCAGTTGAAAGGCAGGACCTAACTGCACATGTCAGAATACAGCAAGACTTCATGTTGTTTGAAACATAGGCATGATTTGTGTGACCCCCTTCTTTATTCCTTGATTTATTTCTCCCTTTTTTTCTCTGAGTTCATATACACTTTTTTTTTCTTTCCGCATGTTTCTCTGTGGCCCTAGATAACTTCTCCTTTGCTGTTTTACTCTCTGAAGGCACTCAGCTGCAGTAATTGTGGCAGAATTGGTGTCCAGTGTCCAGCTTTAAACATGAGGGGAAGGATAGAGGTTCAAAACAAAAGGATGGGGGAACCCCCATGCATACACAGATAAACAGATGTTGATGGCAAATAAGGGCCTTTGGTTCACCTAGTGTGCCCATTTACACACGTAACTGTGCTTCTTCAAGCTTCACTAGAACTAGGTTGTCCCCTTACCCCAACTACCAGGATCCCCTTATGCCTATCCCATGCATTCTTAAATCCCGTAATCGATTCAGCCCCCACCACCTCTTCCGGCAGGCTGTTCCATTTGTCCACCACTCTCGCTGTGAAGAAGTACTTCCTCACGTTCCCTCTGTACCTCTCTCCCTCCAGCTTCACCCCATGGTCCCTAGTCTTGCAGCATCTTTTTCTTTGAAAAATTGTGTTTTCCTGCACCTTGTTCCTCCCCATGAGGTACCTGTATTTATTCATTTATTTAAAAATTTGGTAACCGGGAAAGGCACAGATGCAACCCAGGGGAGAGGGTAAAGGGATTACAATGGTCTGGAATAGTACAAACATTTGATACACTCATGCATACAGCAGAACAATATACAGAAAATGGCAGAAATTCACAGCAGAGTTAGATTTACAAAGGTCAGAATTATATAAAGGGGAAATAGTTTAACCAAGAAAGCCACACTAAGCCAGAGCTTGTTTCCAGGTGTGACCTGGGAGCACATGGAAGTTAAGTGACTTGCTCAGGGTCACACAGTATGCAAGTGGAGGCTACACTCTTGCATACAGAAGACAAATTCAAAGATTGGCTAAATATACAATAAGTTACACTGTCGGGATAGCATTTTTCACAGTGCACAGTACATAAGGACATTTATAAAACAGTGTTAACACTGTGTGTAGTTCATAATACAGTTTAGACTAACAGATAGTTGTACAGTGAGGAGGAAGGCGTCAAGTGGAGGGGTTAAGAAAGGCCAGAAGGGGAGCAGTTGCAGGAAGCAGGTGGAGGAGCCTGAGTAGTTACTTTAGCATGGTAAAGAGTGGGTGCAAGCCGGATAGAGTGGGGGAAATTATTCCACAGATCAGAGAATCTAAAGGAGAAAGTGGTCTTGCCTACTTGTGAGTGAGGGGATGGGAGATTGAAAGTATGGGTATCACGAGTTTTGAAGGAGTAGGCAGACGAATCTGAGGGGCCAAGGAGTGGAAAGATAGTGGGGGAGGCAGAGACAGTACTTGCTTACGAAGGTGGTACAGTGCGCCAGGCGATGGGTAGCTAGGGAGGGCTAGGGCAGAGAATAAGGAGCAGTGATGTATATGGTACGAGAGGTTAGATGCGAATGGACAGAAAGTGTTGAACAGGGGATCTAATTTAGCAAGGGACGATTGGGCAGCTGAGCTGTAGACAACATCGGCATGGCCTATCATGGGGAAGATAAGTTTGGAGATGGGCTCTTTGCAGCACTAGAGGGAGAGACAGTCCTCGATACGGAGCAAGGCTCCCAGTTTGGGATGAAGTTTAAAGTGGATGTAGTCCAAGCGCAGGCCGAAATCTAGCTTCAGATCCAGCCAGACCCCCAGGTATTTAAAAGACTGCACAGTTTCGATCTTTGCACCATCCAGGGAAAAGAAAGATGAGGGCAGAGATTATTTGGCCAGCCTATGGGCTAAACTGAAAGCCATGGCAACTGTCTTTTTCGTATTACATTTTAGGAGGTTTGCCTCAAACCAGTCAAGAGCACTCAAAAAGGCAGCTTGCAGGGATGACTAAACTGTGGTGAGGGAGGGGCCTGAGGCAAATAAGACGGTGTCATCAGTGTACATATGTTCGTGCACTGGTCAGTTCGAGGTGGGAAGGTCGTTTACAAAAATGGAGGAGAGAGTGGAGCCCAGGATAGAACCCTGGGGGATGCCGGCAAGGATGGGGATGGTGGTGGTTGTGGATTGACCCAACTGCACGTACTGGGACCTGTCAGAGAGGTAAGATCTAAACCAGAGCATAGAGAAGGAGAGAGATCTATAGATGTAAGTTTGTTTAGAATGAGACTAAAGGAGATCGAGTCAAATGCCTTGAGAGGTTGACGAAGATCGCCAAGGTGAGGTGGCCCTTGTCCATGGCGGTATGGATGTGATTTGTGAGACGGAGCAAGGAGGAGGACGTGGAGTGGATGTGCCTGAAGCCGGATTGGAAAGGGCTTAAAGTACTGGAAGAGTCTAGGAAGGAGTTTAGTCTACTAGACATGAGTGCCCCAGAATTTTTAAGAGCAGGGAGGAGCGAGATGGGTCTGTAGTTTCCCAATGTGGCGGGGTCTCCTCCTTTGTGTAGCGGAATGACCTTAGCCAGTTTCCAAGCCTTGTGGATTGTACACTGAGCGATGCATAGATTGAGGAGATGAATGATAGAGGGGGCAATAGCTGGGGCTGAGATCTTGAGTAATTTAGGATCAAGGGCATCTGGGCTCTGTTTGGAATGGTTTAGAGATTTCAGGGCCCGGAGTACTTCAGTTATTGTGATTGGGGGAAGGAGAAATCATTTGAGGGGTTGGGGAGCAGGAGGAGTGGAGGACTGGAGATGGGGTGGCCAAGGGGGAACAGCACAGGTGGTGAAGAAGTGGTTGATAGAGGAGGCAGTAGAGGATGGGTTTGAGCCATCTGCACTGGGGAAAGAAGGGACAGAGGGGAAGAGGAACCAAGGAGTGGGTGAAGAGTTTTCCAGAATTCCATAGAGGAGGTTCTGGAATCATTTAGTTTAATTCTAAACAATAGGGCTTTAGGACGGGGGCGCTACAGAGCCAAGCGTTAGACTGGACATGGTTTACCTCCGCTCTGACAAAACCACGACTTTTTGGACAAACTGTACAGATATTTTCTTGATTTGAGTCAGAATTTTTATAAGATTTAAATCCGTGAGCCTTGGAGCTGTAGACTGATACCGCATTTGAGCATGGGGCATCCAAAAGGAGCGGCAGGAGGGCAAACTCGAAAAACCAGGCAGCCCTTACAATAACTCAAGCAGCAACCAGGCCGTAGCTACTCAAGTAATGCCAGAGATCTGCCACCCTGGGACCAAGTACTGAAAGCTGTTGGTGACCTTGATAAAAGGTGGAAAGTATTTTGGAACAACTGGGTTCCCAGGACATTAAAACAGAGGCAGCAATGGCTACTGCAAAAGATGCAGACGATCACTCCATGAGGACACAAGCGACAGTGGCCCAGCTCACAACAGAGAATCCCCATATTTGCACTCGATTAGAAACTCTTGAAAATGGAACTTGGGCTATGAATCTGTGAATGACTGGATTACCGGAAGGTGCTGAGTGAGACGGACGTCTTACCTTTTTCGGACCTGGTTCTCTGAAGCCTTAGCAGAAAAGACTGGAGTGGAGATGCAGGACATTACTAAAGCCTATCGAGTGAACCTCAGGGCCAGGCAGTTAAATCAAGAGACACTCCAAAAAGTCTTGATCGATACCACCAGGATGGAGGTTCGGGATCGGATTTTACAATTGGCCAGAAGGAATCATCCATTACAGCGGATGGTATGGATGTGTGTCTTTTCCTGGATTGGTCATTTGCCACCCGAACCGGAGAAAGCAGTTAAATCCGTTGCACCAGCAGTTGTGAGCCTTTTGTGTGGCACATTCACTACTCGCACAAGCACGGCTCAGAATCACCTATGGGGCAAAACATATCAATTTGCAGATCTGAAGAAAGTGAGGAAGAGCGCTGATAATATCGTAACCGAGTTTAGAGCAGCGGCGCCTGAGAAGATCACGGAAGATGTGGAATCTGAGGCAGAGACATAAGGTGCATTAATGACTTTGTTAAAATGTTTTGCTAACTTTTAAAATGATGCCGGGCTGGGTTATGAGCCCTGCACTACAGTCAAAGCTAATGCTGATGTTTATCATTTGTTTATGCTAAAAGTAAAGACTCTGGACTCAGGGGGGTCATATATACAAGTTAAGAGAGTTAGTTTTGTGAGTTTAATGTAAGTTGTTGCCAGCTTATGGCGACTATTCCCCATAGCAAATGTGGCCTTAAGATGGCGCTAATGTCATGGCAACAAAGTTTTCTCTTCCTCTCCTGGACATTTGGTGGGAGCAATGATGTTACACCCTTCATGTGGTGGGGACTTTAGTTTTAACTGAAGTGCCTTATTATCTTGTTATGTCCACAAGCTTGGGGAGGTGTTTTCTGGTTAACTTAATTTGGTCCCTGCACAGGGAGTGGTACTTTGCAAGGTATTGTTGTGTAAATCCCTTGCTTTTCTTCTTTCTTTGACTGTATTGGGGTTAAGTGGAAATAGTGACTGAACAATCTTCACTTTAAATGTTTTTTTTTTTGTAGACTTTCTTTATCCTCCGCGATGGACACTGCTAGTCTCCACCACCCTACCAGACCCAGGGTTGTTCAGGACTTACCAGCACTGTGCGTGTCCCGGCTGAACTCCCGAGCCAGCCTGAAGGCATCATCGAGCGGTGTCCCCAATTTTGTCCACTTTTTTCTCCCTTCCTGTCTTCCCGAGACCCTGGAAGCAGCCCCACATGAAATGGAGGCACCCATGTGTGCTTCAGCTCTAGACGACAGCCCCTTCCACCCTTCTCTGGCCTTGCGCCCGGGATCTCAGTTGGTGGCACCACCATCCAGCCTCCACTGAGTGGCAGCCAAGCACCGACAGGGCCGCCAGATCCCTCCCAGGGTGGAGAGCTGCCCGCCGGCAGCACTTCACACTCCTCTCCCTCCCCCCGCCGACCTCTGATGACCTGAACTCGCTCCCGAACCCAGGTTGCTGGTGTGGCGTTCAGTGCCTCAGCCCTCTGCGCCACGGGGCCGGCCATTACTTTAAATGTTTACCTTTAATTTAACATATGTTTAGTTTCCACAGGTCATGGCTTGGTGAGCATATCTGCAAATATATGCACTTATGTTTTTAGAATTTATTCTGAAAGTACGTCTCATATGTCACAATTAATACGCTCCTCAAATCCGAGCACTGAAATATGTATAATTACGTTCTTTTTATGTATGGTAACACCTGTGAGCTACTATGGTATTTTTGTATCTGCTGGTTCAGTGCAAAGTTTAATAAAAATAAATTTCAAAAAAAGAATAGGGCTTTAGAGGAGCATACTTACTGCCTTCATGCGGGCATTACATAGGGTCCTGTATTTATGCAGGTCAGCTTGGCTGGAGGTGGATTTGAAAGTTTGCCAGGCTTGGTCTCTGGATTTGAACAGGGAGATTAACTTTTGGGAAACCCAAGGGAGATGTTTCTGACATAGTCGAAGTCTCTTAACAGGTACATGCAGATCCCAGATTCTGAGGACAGTAGTGGTGAAAGATGTAAAAGCAGAGTCCACATCTGGCGCAGTAAACATGCCAGACCAGTCCGATAGATGTAGGTTGGACAAGAGGATGACAACGTTTAGAGAATTTAGTGGGCAGAACCATAGATACTTGGGGAGAGCAAGGGAGGCGGTGAGACTTCCTGCAGCAGTATGTCATGCAGTGGTCACTGAAAGCGTCGGATAGGGTGCCAGCAGATGTGTATTTTAGAGGGTGGGATGCTAAGACCCAGTCAATTAAGGAGTGGTTGGCAGAGTGGGGGCTTAATTTGGTTGGCTCAGATAGAAGTTGAGTAGGGTTTGGGGCCTCAGTTTCATGGGTGATGGCTCTGGCATGTGGAGAGAGACAGTTTACATTGTAGTCACCCAGAAGTAGCAGTTTACCGGCATGGGTGAGAAAGGTGAGGGATGCTATGGTGGAGACTATGACAGAGGGCAGGACTTTGGGGGAGAAGTAACAGATCCCAATGTACTGTAGAGCGGAGAGGTGGATGGGTAGGACAAAGCAGTTCATGTGAGGACAGGGAGACCTGCTGAAGTACATCTCATATGTCTCGATCAGGGTATGTCTTGTATGTCTCAATCACATCCCCTTCCCCCCCGGAGTACATATTTTTAGTTTTTCAGACTAGATGCTTTAGGGGAAAGCCCGCTCTCCAGTATAAAAAATAAAAATGAAATGAAAAAACTAAATGAGTTAAAGCTTAAAACCTACTCCTGCTGCAAAGAAAACAATTACCAAATTATGGCTTAAAGATAAACCACCTAAAATATCAATATGGCAAGATATGATAGACATATATAAAATGGAAAAGATTACAGCATTGCTCAATAAACAACAGGAGCAAATTGAAATTATGTGGAGAAATTGGGTTCTATACATATCCCAGGAAAGACAAGATTTTGTGCCATGGCCCTTTACAGGAGATGCATAATCAGTGAAGGGGGACCTTCTGAGACCCATCTGACAGAACAAAGAGAATTACCTAGTACCAGATCTAAATTAATTTGCCCACCATTAGGAAAACAGAATAATTGATCCATAAGGCACCTTTCCTCTATATTTATACGTTTCTACACAGTAAGCATGTATTTATTTGTAAATGTACCCTATGTATATTATTTCTGTAACACAACGTTTTAAGCTATATCAGGTTCTGATAAATGATATGTAATTATGAAGGCACATTGTGTTGTCTTTGTTGATGTTTTGTGTTTTGAAACAAAAAACAAAAAATAATTCAATAAAGATTAAAAGTTAATACAAACAAACAAACAAACAACAACAAAAAACTACTCCTGTACTTCTCTGGATAACCAAGAAAATTCCCATGTAAATTTCAGATTTGGTCATTCACTTTTTAGTTTTATGCACATTTTTTTTTCCTCCAGGCTCCCTCCCCCCAATGCAGGAGGTTCCAGCCCCCCGCCCTGCTCACTGCCCTCCAATGCCTTCTGAGAATATCAAGGCACCCTAAGCTTCCATTCAGACTGTAAATCCTCCTGGTTTCACTGAAAGAAGGGTTCATGGGACTCCCCTACAAAGAACTTGGTTCAAATCCTCTTTTTGCTAAGCTAGCTCCACAGCTCTAAGTCTGTATAAAACTTGAGATATGAATGTCACTTTTCCCAACAGGAAATCAGTAGCATTTATTTATTGTAATACTTTCTTTCGGTCATATATAAAAAAAAAAAAAAAAAAAAAAGATAATTTATTTCAAAAGTTTTACAAGGATATGCATATTGAGCTGGTAGCAGTTTGTTTACAGATGCATTCTGGGGATGGGGAATACGGAACATTACAGTGCAGTGTTAAAATCAAAACAATAAAGGTACTGTATGCAGTAAATCGCACTTTATTTGAAAACTGGTGACTGGGAAAGGCACATGGAGCCAAGACTTGTTTCCATGCGCAACCTGGGTAAAGGGGTACAGGAGGTAAAAACAGGTACAAGCAGGTTACGGTGATACAAATACAAGCAAGCATAACTGCGGTAAAGATAATAACACCGGCATAGCGGTATTTAAAACTATGATATGCCCCCATGAAGGGGATATGCAGTTTATAATTAAAATCAGACAGCCGAGCACAATAAATTACTTCACATATCACATACAGTGGCATCCCCCCAGGGTGAAACCCACTTTTAAAGCACTCTGCAGTATGCTGCAGCAGACCCACTGAATTAAGCAATGTAATTTCAATGACAATTAGTCCATTTTGTCATGCAGGAAACTGTGGCATTCACTTCATCCTGGCAGTGTCACATTTCCCTGAATGGCAAAAGGGACTAACTGCCATTGAAATTACATTGCTTTATTCAATAGGTCTGCTGCAGCATTGTGCAGAGTGCTGCAAAATGCTGCAGAATTGGGTTCCATCCTGGGGAACACCACTGTATATAAACAAAACAAATTAGATTACGCTAGGAGAAAAAGTGAGCAGAGGTGAACACGGTCTAAGAACAGCAAATTAAGGGCAGGAGCAAGGGGAAGCCAAATGAGACAGTAGGAATGATTTGAGAGAGAGGTAAGGTAGGCAAGATGAAGACAGGACGAGAGAGAGACAGACAGAGAGAGGGAGAGAGAGACAGTTCCAAAGTAATGGTAGGTAGGTGTACCAAGGAGGAAGACTGGTCAGCAGATTAACAGCAACAGGCAGTGCTCCAGATAATGTTGGCATTGAAGAGTAATTTACTCACCATTTTTGACATTTGGTGAGTAAAATATAATTTTGATAAGTAAAAGTGGTTTAAACTTCAAAAAACATGGCCTTCTGAAAATATCAATGGAGCATGTGCAAGGTTTGGGATGAGTATCGGTACTCATAACAAAGAATATTTCTTCAAATTTAGTGAGTAAAATAGTCCAGTACTCACCTTATCTGAAGCACTGGCAATGGGCATACAGAAGGAACAGTTGATGGAGGAGCAAAAGGAGTCAGGGAAGGAAAAGAGGGAGACAGCAAGTTTGAGAGATAAGAGGGAAAGGAAGAAAATGAGAATTAAGAGTGGAGGGAAGCACCATGGGAAAGGCACCAAAATGAAAGCGATGGAAAGAGGAGGAGGAGAAGGAGCTAGTAAAAGCTCCATAATCCTGATAGACAAAGAACCTTAGTGCGTAAGCACAGAGGCAAGGGTTACCCCAAAGGGCACTGGCTGGGAAGCCAAGTTTCAAAGCAATACAAAATCACACATACCCCCATAATGCAAAGCATCATGGGCTGTATATGCAAATCACCACAAAATGTGATGCTGTTTCAACTTTAAGCAGGAATGCATGGTGCTGAAAGGCCTCTCGCACACTCTACAAAGGGTGTCAACAGAAGACACAGACACATCTTTCATCCTACCAGGACTCATCAGTGTGCCTCGTCTGAATGACACCCCAGTGGAAATGAACCAGCTACCCTAAGTCGGTCTATCGGGTTTGGGTTGTGGTGAGCCCAATAAGAACAAAAAACAAGCTAAAAGATAAAGAACCTTAGTGTGTAAGCACTGAGGCAAGGGTTACCCCAAAGGGCATTTGCTGGGAAGTCAAGTTTCAAAGAAATACAAAATCACACATACCCCCATGATGCAAAGCACCATGCATTCCTGCTTAAAGTTGAACCAGCATAACATTTTGAGGTGATTTACATATACAGCCCATAATGCTTTGCATTATGGGGGTATGTGTGATTTTATCATGCTGATGTCAGATTAGAGACACTGCAAAAAAGACTGCATAGGCAAACTGCCTTTTTTTTTTATTCATGGTTTTCTGTAGCACCCAGAAAGAGTATTCTTGTCAAATAATCACAAAATGAAAATCTTCCAACCCTGTACACAGCACAACACATCAATACCTTCGAAATTATCTGTTTAATCAAAGGCCTTATTTTAGCAATTTGGTCTCCTTGACCTTTTGAAAAAGTCTGAGGCACTTAATAGTGCATTTCCGTGTAGATCATTAAACAGCAATGTCAGCACCTGCAGTTCAAAAGTTTACATGGAAGGCACTACAGTACTTCGTGCCTGAGACTTAATGAAGTAGTCATACAGACCGAATTAGGTGCAGTAAAGTTTTTTCTATATACAGTATTTTGTTAATTCCCCAGCTATTCCAGTTCCACCTGGCTCCTTACTCTGTCTGGTTGTCCAGGTATCTGTCCACTGCCAAACCTTGGTGGATCCCTGGCTCTCTTTTAGACTTGCCATCTCCCAGCAAAACACCCCATAGGACACCCCCCCTTGTTGGGACCCAGCAAGCTGCGACTTATGCAGATGTCCAGCTAATGCAGGCAGGAAGAGATGAGAAAGAACATTTGGCAGACTGATGTGGGGGCTGCACAGATATTATATGTCATGGTGTGCTGAATTCTTCCTTTTAAGTTCCCGCCTGCCTCCACACATTATGCAGCTACACACTCGTAACAGCCATAGGTGGGAATGACAGGCGGTGCATGGTCATCCATGCTGCCAATGGTACCTCCATCATGCCACCCCTAGGTGTCACTTAATGAGAAGTACTCTGAACCCCAACCCCCCCTTAGAGAGCATACTCCTGGATTGTCCCTGCCCTCCTTGCTGGCATCAACTCCTGCCATCTCAAGCGTCTTTATCACTGCTCCCCCTCCCGGACCTGCTCCTCATCTTAGCCAAGTCCTTAATGCTCTGATTATCACTAGCAAACCTACTGATCCACTGGTCACCAGACTCACCATTCAGGTGATGCTGCGATTAGCAGAATACACACTCTTGGAAAAGTCAAGATCAACTAATGAGGTAGTGCGGGACCAAGGACACAGTTGCTCTAAGACAGGTAGGCTACCAACCGGTGTCATTTGTGCAAGATAGCTTCCACTCACAAAGAGTCACTGAATAGGCAGTTAATGTTTACTCTTTACTGCCTGTAATAATAGCCCTGGCTTTGCACTGGCCCTTTTCCTGGAGAACTCTTCACTAGAAGTCAACAGTATGCTGCACGCACAAAGGTCGTTATTTATGTAAAACACCTAATTCCACAAGGTTTCCAGGTTTGCAAACCTGTAATTCAACTAATGTGTTTATGTCAAGCAGTTCTCAGATAATTCAGCTGGAAGTCATTCAAGGAGTTGCGTAATGTTCATGTTGATTACTGGGCGAATGCTGCAATGCTAAATCAGGCTGAAACTGACACATTCCTTCGCTTATGCAAAATGTTTGAAGTTAATACGTTTTAAGTTCACATTAAAATATAAATGTCCTTATTTGACATTTAGCCTACAGATAAAGGAAACACAGTGATTGAGAGTCTAGTGAAAGCAAATCTATTTAATCCAGCTACTCATTTTAGTTTGCAAACTGCAGCTGCAAACTAGGGGTGTTGGCTACACACTCAAGCAGACTTAGATAGACCAGGTGGTCTGTTTCTGCTGGCACGTTCGTATGCAAACATGAAAACTGTGAACAACAGGACAGCGGTATACACACAGACTCATCACTTGCTTGTGCAATTTTCTGTTAGCCAATGTTTACAGAATGCCATTATCAGTGTTCAAAAGGCACAAGTGTTCAGACATGTCATTAATATGGTAACAGGCCTCAATTATCAAGTAAAACAAGCTGATTACACACTTCCTAAAATTCTATTTGGGACAAACAGAATTAGGGGGTTTCCTACATATACCTCAAGGCTTTTTAAATTAACTCATGGAGAATTATCTGCACACCTACAAAAAATGCATGTTGTATCTGGGAAGGTGCAGTATTTTAATAACCTCTGCTCTGCTCTCAGTAATAGTTCTGACAAGAAACATTAATTGTCAACAGTTTTTTTTAATTCCTGGATAGTTGTGATGTGCACTAACACCGCTTTCCCTGAGGCACTGGATGTGGCATGAAACTAAGAACATGGGGTGTGAAGCAGAAGCAGCCAAGGCATCATAAATTGCTTGCGGTTCACTTAATTCGTTTACCTCACAGCCGGTTTGAGGCACCAGCAATACCTGCAGTTGCTGCAGGGCTCCTGACCATGGCGGGGTTCCAAAACCACAGCCAGTGCCCCTTGGCACTTTTATTTTTCCTTTTCTATACTGATTTTTGTCCCCCGGTGCTTGCCCCCCTCAGACCCACCAAGTTCTCAGCTGGTACTGACCTCCCCTAGGACTTAACAGTCTCAGTACCCCTTTGTGGCAGCTCCAGGATGGGAGGGACCGTCCCCCCCCCCCCCAGTCCCAATCCAATAATGGCCTTGTCTAAGCAAATGTATGTGTTCGGAGCAGAGTAGGCATTATCCTGCCGCACCTTGCTTTCATTCCCCATTTTCTCCCTTACAGCTGGAAGCATGCAAGAAAGCAAACACGTGTACATGTAGAGGTACAAACATGTCACGCGTTGACTGCCAGCCGTCACTATTCTAGGTACAAACGCTGCCCCACCACCATGCCTCAAAGTGGTGGCAGTACAGGAGCAGCATGGCATGACCCTTCATCAAGAGAGAGCAGAACTGTCTGTGGATGCTAAATCCTCTCACCCCAGCCGACACCCAGTGGCCTGAGTCTGTATCTGAACCTGGGTTGCCAGCGCAAAGGGAGGCATGGAGTCCAGCTCCTCAGCATTCTTCCACATCACAGGGTCGACTATCAATTTTTAAAATGTTATCATCTTTGTTTTTTTTCTTTTCATTCTCGTATTAAAACAACAATAAAAAGCACAAGGCAGGGCAAAGTAAATCTGGTGTAGCTTTATAACATCAAGAAACGGTTCATACCATCAGAGGTAGATACACAGGAATGGACCAGGCACTGTAGTAGAGGAACTGCAAGGATTAACACTGACTTATTTATTTATAATTTGGTGATCAGGAAAGGCACACTGAGCCCAGTCTCATTTCTAGGTGTGACGCTGAGGGAGAGGAACAACATGGGAGAGGATAAAGTGAACATAATGAATAGCAAGAATACAGAGCATACAAAAATCTATAAATCATAAGCAGACAGTACATGGGAGTGCAAAGTCAAAGGAGTACGGAGGAATCAAAATGCAAAACAGCCAGCCGGTGGTAGAGGGCTGAGGCGCTGGCATTACCTCGACCCGTCGGTGACCGGGTTGAGGAATGAGCCTGGGCTGGGCGGGGGGGAGAGGCGGACAGCTGGACAGAGCTGCCGGCAAGCAAGCACTCCTCTCTGGGGAGGAAGCATGGCATCCCTCGGCTGATGGCGACCCCCAGTGGAGGCTAGGGGAGGCACCGGCCCGAGGGTGCCTAGGCATTAAGCCATGGGGTGGGAGAAAGGGGTCGGAACAGGGGCTGTATGGCGCATGTGTGCCTCCATGCGCATGCGTGCATACTCCCGGGGCTCCTGCGACAAAACTGGAGGGGAAAATATGCCGGTCATCATGATGAAGACTGACTCCCCCGCAGGCGCCACTTGCCGGGCAAGGTAAGCGCCAATAATTACGGGGGTTGGTTGGATGGGGACTGACTGGCAAGGTATATAAATACAATATTAAAAAAACAATAACAAAAAAAAATACAAATACTCCAGAAATATTTAAAAAATATACAAAATACTAAAAATATGAAAGATGCAGCGCAGGCCCTAACTGGCTGACAGAGGAAAGGAGGAGGATTATAAGGACTGATAATAAGGACTGTCAAGGACACAGAAGGGGCGGGGATGGGTAGGGAAGGCAAAAACAAGAAAGAATGAGTTAAAGAGAGAGTAAAGCTGAAATGAACACAAAAGGGGTGGAAAAGAAAACAGGAGCAGGAGCAGGAGGAATGGCAGGGAATAGAGAGGAGATCGTGGGAGAGCACAGATAGGAGAGGGAAGTTACAGGGGACTTACTGTAGTAGGCTGAAAATGGAATGAGTCAATACAAGAGCAAGAGGGGAGAAATGCGCACTATGAAGAGGCTTAAGGGAAGGGCATGGGGAGAAGAGACGAAATCAGAGAGGAAAGCTGACATTGCTGCCCCCCCAATCCCTTATATAAATGCAATTCCACTCCCCATAAAAATATCACTGGCTGTGGTGAACAAAAAACAGTATGCATATGGGGTGGAATATGTGGCAGAGGTTGATTCGGTAGGGTAGTGGGCACCCTTACCCCTTCCCCTGACTAATCTTAATGGGGGCACCCAAATCCTAAAGCCCCATTTGGTGACACTTTGAGGGAAAAAAAATCAGTTTTCTTATCCCCTTTTATTTCTGCATAAAAGAAATGTAAGAAAAGAGAGGAAAAAAGAAAGCAAAAACAGCAAGAACAAGGAAAAGAAAAAGAAAGAGGAAATAAAGAACCAAAATGAGCAAGGCCACTGTTTTTCGGTTTTTACTGGAAAATCCGGTAAAATTCCGGAACTATGGCTGCCTGAAGACCAGTAAAAATGAACATTTCACTGAATCTGGCATTTTCTATCAGATCAGTAAATCTATAAAAAAGTGCGTTTTTCTTTTAATTTCTTCCTGTACTATTTTCAGTTTGCTTTATTTAATGCTCTGTATATTAAGACTTCTTTAATTCTGATTATTTATGCACATACTAAAAGAATGATAGCAGAATCCCGGTAAAATCTGGAAATTAGAGTAACAATCACCGGTGAAATTCCAGAATCTTTAGTCTTGAAAACAGAATCTAGTTGTTTTAATCACCGTAAATCAGTGGCCTTGAAAATGAGCAATGTGTATTTCCATGATCTATTATTGTTTACAACTAGCTGAAAATATTTTCAACTCAATTTAATAAAACTGGTTGGAAATTTCCCAAGACCTGACTGGTCACTGGGATTCTGTTTCTGATGATCAAGTCTGTATGGTTATGCAAGAATATTAGATCTTCTACCGGAACGCCTTCCTCCTCCTCCGTCGAGGTGGAGTCTACATTACTAATCCTCTGGAAAAATGTATGTAGTGAATAGAGTACACTACTATAACTAGTTTGGAGTTAATAGCTAGAAAAGCTTGGTAGGAGGGGCTTAAGGGTCTGAATCAAGAGCAGCCATTTTGTGAGTCAGTGTTTGTCTTTGTGGGCTCAGTGAGAGAGGGTTCCCTAAGGACCGTACAGAGATAAAGCTAGGGATGACCCTTCTGAGAAGGCCTAAATGGCAAAAAAAAGCATGGAACAGCAGGAAGCCAAAGAAAGGCACAATTCGAAGCCAGTATGAAGTAAGGCTCTCTGTGCTACCAGGATGGGGCTCCCCCATCCCTGTTTGGCTGTGATTGGATGGAGAGGGCTTGCCAGGCTTGGGATGGTGGTGGGGTACCAAGCTTGGGAGGGGCACTTGCCCTCACCAGGCTAAGTCTCCAGAGCACAGGATCAGATTGAGAAGCGAAGCACAGAATCCAGAGTTGAGATGTGAACTAAGAACAGAGCCAGGTAGTAATGCAACGGGAATGGCACAGAGGTTGCTATAAAGCTCCAGAAGAGAAGTGTTTGCATTAACTGTTTAGGCCTTATCAACCTGAAGAATCATGTGAACTTAAAGAAAGATTTTGTAAACAATATTGTGTACAAATCAAAGACCCAGGGACAGTGAAGAAAGCATTTTTGCACCCAGTTTATTTATTCACTTTATTTATTGAATTTTCTTAACCAGGTAAAAGCCCACTGAGGCAGTGTCCCTTTTACAGGAGTGACCCGAGGTTAGGACATTTAGTTGATGACTTTATAGACAGTAACTGGATCGCAGCAGACATAATTATTTAGAGCATCATATAGGGCCAATAGAACCCCAGTAACAAATTCAAGTAGTAAAGTTCTAATTAGGCACATAAGAAATGTTTTTTTTACAATAGGGAATCTAGATGTTGCCTTAGAGCAAGAGAAACAGCAACATTACCAAATGAAAAGATACTGCACATGAAATCCGTGGGAGAGACACCAGGGTATGTTGAAGACTGGCTTGCCTGATGCAAAAAGGATGTCTAAGTGGTTAGTCTAGACTGTAAGGGTAATGTACTAATCCTTGTGTTAAGGGAGAGGACAGGAGAGAAGAGACGAAATTGAAGAGGAAAGTTGACATTGCCCCCCCCCATTCACGCTATTTCATTTTTTTTTAATATTTCTATTTATTCTCCTTCCCCGAGCCTCCTGCACTCTGCAGCCTTGGGAGTCGCCAAGGCATTTTGTCCCCTCTTACCTCCAGTTTTACCCCATCACATGTCATGTTGTTCCCTCAAGAGAGGTGAAGGCCTGTAAACCTCAAATCTTCAGTGTTTCATCCAGCAACTGTGGAGGCAGAGGTTGGAGGGATCAGTGCCGGTGCTCCATCTCCCAGGGGTGCAGGAGCCTAATTTTCCCATTTTTCTGTGGATCGTGACTCGCGCCTGGACAGCAAGGCACAAGCGCAGACGTCCATCACACTCCTCCCCCTCTCTCTGTGTGACTGGTGCTGGCTATACCTCTGTCTTCCAAAATAGGCCAGCCAAGCACGAGCCTCGTCCCTCCCCTCCCTCCCAGAGAAGGCGAGCAGCCCCATTGGCGCTCAAGCCTCCTCCTCACCCCAGGCTGGCCCTCCAACTCCCAGGCTCATTCCCAAACCTGGGTCACCAGCTTCGCGAATGGTAGTGCTATTGCTGCGCCAGCAGGCCGGCCTCCATTCCTACTATTTCAAACGTTCTTCCAGGAAAAAATACTGAGCTGGTATCCACTTATTTCCAGATGTGTCCTGGGGGTCTATTCAAACAGTAAATACAATAAGGTGCATTAAAAATAAAGCACATAACAGTAACTGTGGGTCATTCCACCATGACAAAGAACAGTTCCACAGACTCAGCACCAATACACGGTAGCTAAGCTGCAGTCTACAGGGGCAGTCACAGGGGGCTGAACCACAAAGCTGCATTTAGCAAGCTTAGGGAATATGAATGAGAAAGCAGCTTGATCAGCTAATGATTTTATGGGAGAGAGGGAGGTAGAGCGAAGTGCAACCCCGGACAGGGGAAGGGGAGCTGTCACACTATGGCTGAGGTTCGGTGGGGCAGTGGGCAACAAATTTAATCAGCATAACTTAAGATGAAGGGTAGTACCTCTCAAGTAAATGACTGCAGGCCATTCTGGAGGTATTGCTGTCTTGTGTTCCAAAAACGAAGATGGTTGCCAGTCAGTCATGTTTGACTGGATGCAATCTCAAATGTAATTAGTACACCTTTCTGGGAAGGGTAATTGCTTTTTTAAAATATTAAAACAAATTTCAGTCACTTTAAAAGTCTGTAACAATGGATTCAAATGTAATCAATTTGAATTAATTGGACTAAAGACTCCTGAAAGAACTTTGTGATTTGTTTTTGTGGGTAAGCAAGAAGTAGTGTTACTCATGTGCATGGAAAACATGACAGCAATCCACCCCTTTGGAACAATAATTACAGAATTAAGGACTCATCATCAGATAGCTGCCAATAAGGGAGACATCCTGCATCAGCTGGGTCCCGGTTTTAAAATGTAAATTTAGGCAGTGCACCCTGCATAAAAGAAGCCAATTCAGGTAGTTACATTTTAGAATAGGGATCCAGCTGATGAGTGGTCTACCTTGATGTTTGGTTGGTAGCTGAGCAAAGTACAGTTGCGTAAGAACTTACCGTAACAGTAGATCTTCGAGAGAGGCTCTTGCAGTAGGTAATTACATATAGGACTGACGTTGGCAGGCGGCAGGACCCCACGGAAAAATTTCTAGCTAGCAGTCCCTGGCGAGGGACTGTCCCCACATCAGGTGACCGGCGTCAGGAGACGTCGGTATAAAGGGGCGGTCCCTGATGCCCGCCTTCCAGTTCTTTCCCGCCACAGGCCAGAAGAGGCCGGACGAGAGAGGCGTGGATATTTCCATCACTGGAAAAGGAGCTGAAAAAGCCTAGGGGGATGGAGGGTGGGAAGGTATTACCTACTGCAAGAGCCTCTCTCGAAGATCTACTGTTACGGTAAGTTCTTACGTAACTGTACTATCTTACTTTGAGAGGGCTCTTGCAGTTGATAATTACATATAGGACTGAATCCCAAGCAGTCTGAAACAAAGAGAGGCACCGGAAGGAGGAAAACTACTCCAAGAAGCAGTTCTATTTGTGCAAGCTTCAAGATAAGAGGCCTTGCACAACAGCCAGCCCAAAGCCTGCTCTACGGTGAGAGGCAATATCTAAACTGTAGTGTTTAGTAAAGGTATGGACGGAAGTCCAGGTGGCGGCAGCACAGATATCTGCCGCTGACACATTCTTGAAACAAGCCGCTGAGGCAGCTACTCCTCTGGTGAAGTGGCCTCTTACTTGACCCGGGAAGGTCTTGTTTAGGGTTGCCACCTGTCAGGTGTTTTACCTGGTGATCAGGTTTTCAGGGCCCCTATCAGGTAATCCGGTTTTGCTCTGTGCTGGTCAGGTTTTTGAGCCATTTTGAGTGCTCACATACTTTTGAAAGAAATTTTGGCATATCATTCATTGTTTCAGCAATATGTCCAGGTTACAAACAAGTTCTGTTGTCAGTGTAGCCTTTTGTTTGTGAAAGCAGTCATCCTGGGAGGTGTAAAGTATGGCCATTAACACCATTAGCACTTACTTAACCTAATCTTTCCACTGCATCTTAAGGTGGCATAGCAGCACAGCTGCCCCATCCTTTGTAACAGTAACAGAGCCAGCTGTCCTCCGCTTTCATTTGCTGGTAAACATTTTCATCTCTAACAGAATTTAGGCATTTTTAAATGTTTTAAATTATCTTTTTCCTCAAGAAATAAGTATGGTCACTTCTTTGGCTTTGAAATAGTACTGTGGAAAAGAACAGGAAATGGAGCCAGAAAAAGATATAAAGTATGTATACTGTTGTGTGCTATTTACAGTATTTCCCTTGTCTCCCCCCAGATCATATCTGTAAATGAGAGTTCTTTTATCTCTGTATGTTTATCTGGTTAACCAATTTCAATAAATAAATAAATACATGAGTAAATAAATAATTAAGAAGAACCTAGGAAAGTAACTTTAACAGGCACAGTACAGTATCTTAACATTTTTATTTAACTGCTGCTTTAAGTGTTGTCTTTTATTGATATAACAAATGGCCTTCTAGGAGGAACAATGCATGATGAGTCATGAAAAGGGATGGGGCTAGGGGCGGAGCTTAGGATCCGGTTTTTGCCTCATCCAAAGGTGGCAACCCTACTTGTTGTATTTGTCATAACAGAAAGTGGTGCAATGAGCCAACCACTTAGATAGGCATTGCTTAGAAACAGCATTGCCTTCCCGTTTATGAGCAAAGGAGACGAACAATAGATCAGTCTTTCTGGGATCCTTCGTCCTGTTGGTGTAGTATCTCAGAATCCGGTGAACATCCATAGTATGGAGTAAATACTCCCCTTGATTAGAGTACTGTGTGAAAAAGGTGGGTAATTCTATGGACTGATTTAGAGTAGACTCCGCTACTACCTTAGGGAGAAACTTAGGGTTCGTGCACAGCGCAACACGTTCCTTGTGAAAAATCAAGTATGGAATTTTATACATCAGGGCCTGGAGCTCGGAAATTCTCCGAACTGAAGTAATGGCCACCAGGAAGAAAGTCTTCCACGAAAGGAACTTCAATTCTGCGGAAGCTGCCGGTTCAAAGAAAGGCAGAGTAAGTTTCTCGAGAACAAAGTTCAAGTCCCAAGGGGGAGCAGGAATATGTATGGGGTCTCAGATGGAGAACCCCTCTGAGAAAGGTCTTAGAGACCTCCAATTGAGCGAATGTCTTGTCTGCAAAGGGGACATGATAGGCCGAGATGGCCGCCATGTGGACTTTCAGAGAAGAATGACTGAGACCCAGGTCAAACAGATGACGTAGATACTCCAGCAGAACCCCTGCTGAACAGAAGGGTTCCACGTTCTTGGAAGCAGCCCAGATAGTGAATCTTTTCCACTTCATGGCGTAGGTGGATCTAGTGGAGGGTTTTCTAGCCTCCACCAAAATCTCCGCCACTTGGGGAGAAACCCCAAAATGGGATTGAGCTAAGTCTGCAGGAGCCATGCGTGCAGCTGAAGAGATTTGAGGCCTAGATGGACCAGGGTCCCCTGATCCTGGGTCAATAAACCTCGAGATAGAGGAAGAGGAAGAGGATGATCCTCTGAGTATTGTTGTAGAAGAGAGAACCAAACTTGCCTGGGCCAGAAAGAAGCAATCAGAATCATTCATGCGCCTTCTGAAGCTAGTTTCTGCAAGACTTGTGGGATAAGTGGAATTGTGGGAAAGGTACAGATGAATCTGTCCTTCCAGTCTAGAGACAGAGCGTCTCTCCAGAAAGCGCCTTGCTCTGGAACGAGCAAGCAGAAAACGGGAAGCTTTGCATTTAGAGGGGATGCGAACAGGTCGACCTGTGGTGTTCCCCAAAGTCGGAAGATATTGTCTAGGACCCCTTGGTCCAGTTCCCACTCGTGAGTCAGAGCAGAGGAGTGACTTATCTTGTCTGCCACGGTGTTGTCGACTCCCGGAACATGAATTGCTGTGAGGTGAAGGTCGTGTTGTGTTGCCCAATCCCAAACCCTCACTGCTTCCCTGCAAAGAGGGTAGGACTGAGTACCCACCTTGTTTGTTGATGCACCAAACCACACACATGTTGTCCATCTGGACAGCTAGGTGGCCAGGAAGGATGTATTGGTGAAGGGATTGGAGAGCATACAACACTGCCTGAAGCTCGAGCACATTGATGTGGAGAGTTTGTTCGAGCTTGGACCAGGAGCCCTGGGTCCGATGGGGACCTAGATGGGCTCCCCAACCTGCGCCCGAGACGTCCGTGGTTAGAGTCTGGGAGGGGGGAGGATGAAAGAAAGGAACTCCCCGAAACAGGTTCTCTCGAACCATCCACCATTGCAAATCTCGAAGCATCGGCGAGGAGACTAGAACTGGGTGATCTAAGTCGTCCACTAACTGATCCCATTGGGAGCGGAGAGTCCACTGAAAAACTCTCATGTGGAGTCGAGCGCGAGGAACTGTCAGGATAGCAGCCATGAGCCCAAAAAGGCGAAGGACTGACCTTGCACTGACCCACCTGCGGGCGGACAGCAGACTTATCTGAGTCTGGAGGGTGGACGCCCTGTCCGGTGGCGGCAAGGCCCTGCCCATGGTCGTGTCTAGAATCGCCCCGATAAACTATAGTCTCTGGGATGGGATCAAGTGAGACTTGGAATGGTTGATGGTAATACCCAGGCAGGCAAAAATCTGCTGGGTAAAGGTGAGGCAGCACAGGAGTTCCTCCCTGGATGAGGCCGCCAGGTGCCAATCGTCCAGGTACAGGAAAACCTGCACCCCCCTGGTACGCAGGTGGGCCGCTACCACTGCCAGGCATTTGGTAAACACTTGGGGCGCCGAGGATAGGCCAAACGGAAGTGCCTTGAATTGGTAGTGGTCCCCCTGGAATGCAAAACGAAGATATCTGTGGTGAGACGGGCAAATGGAAATGTGCAGGTACGCATCCTGCATATCCAGGGCACACAGCCATTGATCCAACCGGAGAAGGGGCAGAAGGCTCTGCAACGAGAGCATCCTGAACCTTTTGTATTCCACAAAAATATTCAGGGAACTGAGATCCAGAATTGGTCTGAGATCTCCTGTCTTCTTTGGGACCAGGAAGAAATGGGAATAGTAACCCATCCCTTGCAGATGATGGGGGATGGCTTCTATTGCTTGTTTCAGAAATAGAGCTGAAATTTCCTCCTGGACCAAGAGAAGGTGTTCCCTTAAATATGACAACTTTAGGGGGGGTGTGGCGAGGTGGTTTCTGAAGAAACTCTATCGAGTGTCCTTCTATGATCAGCTGGAGCACCCAAGAATCTGATGTTATCCTCTCCCAGCCCGGAAGGCGGAGGGAAAACCTCCCTCCTACCGGTTCCTCCAGGGAGTCCGGAGGCTATGGGAGAGGAAGGAGTCAGGTGGTGTGGGGCAGCGCGAGCTGAAGCACTCGCCGTTTTTGGGCGGGGGCTTAGCAGCTGGGGCCCGCGCTTTGTGGCCCACCTTCCTGGGGTTTCGCCTTGGGCGATTCCATCTGCGAAAGGGATGGCGTTACCGCTGGTGGGGGCAGTACATGGAGTCAACAGACTTCAGTGCCATCCCCTTCTCCTGCAAATCGGTGATGATGTCCTTGACATCACCACTGAAAAGCACTGACCTCCGGAAGGGCGCTTCCTGGATAGCGGATTGCACTTCCGGGACCAACCCTGACACGCGGAGCCAAGCATGATGATGCAAGCCTACGGCGAAAGCTGAGCTCAGTCCAGCAGTGTCCACTGCATCGTAGGTCACATGAAGCATGTGTCGACTGGCCGAATGTGCAGAGCGGACAAGATCAGCCAACTCCTGCTTGACTTGGGAGTCTGGCAAGGAGTCTAGTTTGGCTTCCACCTGAGTCAGAATGGCCTTCTGGTAGTCCTCCATATGGCCGACATAATTCAGGGCCCTAATCCCCAGCATGGAGGAAGCAAAGATCTTCTTTCCATACTGGTCCAGTAGGCGGGATTCTTTGTCAGGTGGCGACGAGATGAGATGTTTTGGGTTGGCCGACTGGCCATGAGCGGCGCTAATCACGACCGAGTTGGCATAAGAATCTAGAAAATCAACACCTTCGGGAGCCTGGTAAAGTCTATTCAACTTCCGCGGAAGTGGGGCTAGAGCCGATGACTGTTTCCAGATGGTGGTGACAAGGTCGGCATGAGGCTTTATCCAGGGTGGCACCAAACTAGGAGCTGTCACGGGCAGATCCAGATGCTCAGTGAGTTTCAAACGCTGAGGATCTGGTTCCAAAGAGTGCCACTGATGAACCTCCTGTATTTTCCTTAGCAACTCCGTAAAAGAAGGATCTTCCGGAGGAGACTTCGGAGGAGTCCTTAGCCTGGGCTTCGACGGAGAGCGGGGCTCGTCGTCCCTTTCGGAGCAACCGTCGGAGAAATCCGAGAGTCGAGGTGAAGAGGAGGAGGAAGAGGAAAAGACTCCCTTTTCCGACCAGGGGAGGACGGACCCCATGGGAGCCCTGGGAAGCGTGTCCTGCCCCTCTCTGGACCCAGACGGGAGAGCCCTGGAGTCCGGAGGTGGTGAGGGAGTGTGCCGCCTCGGACGTACGGGAACCTGAGATGGCACCATTGTCGGTTGGCGGCTCTCAACCTCTGTGGTGAGCTGAGCCTTGGCCTCAGCCCACCAGGAGGCCAGAGTCTCCTGCAAGTCCACCGGCAGCTGTGGGGGCGGTGGAGGAGGAGGAGGCAGGGGATAAGGATACGAGTTATACCCATATGGAGAGTATCCAAAACCTGGCTGCGGATAGCCTGGCGTCGGGTACTGTGGCGTCCGGTACTGCGGCGCCGGATACTGTGATCCCAGGTACGTCGACATCGGATAGGATGGAGGGTACCTGGGAGCCGGAGGAGCTGCCGGAGCAGACGGCCCAGCCGGCGGCCTCACGGGCGGATCCAAGTTGGAGGGCCCGGTGGTGGGGCGACATCCGGAAGCAGGATGTTGGCCAGAGTCAGTAAAACCAGCGTCGGGGGCCCCGGCGTCAGGAGGTACCGGCATCGGGGAGCCGACGTCAGATCCGGCGCACCTACAGGAGGACGGTCCGACGGAGGAAGGTCCCCAGCGTCGCCTGGGGATGGAGGGGAAAAATCCCCGGGGTCGGGCTGGGGGGACTCTGGGTCCCTGGATGGCAGCGAAGGCTGTGGAGAACCGGGGACGATGGACGTAGGAAGGTCCGTCGTCTGTTCAGTCGCCGACCGGACGTCGGAAGAACCAACGTGCGGCTTTATGGCGAGCTCCTGGCGGGCGCCGGAGGAGCCGGCGTCCGACTTATGGGAGCCTTCACCGGAAGCAGACCGAGGAGAAGGATCGACATGGTCCGGTGGGAGAGGGGCCGCGCGCCGCCCCAAAGGATCGTGCATCTTACCGGCTTTCTCCACGTAGACGTCGGAGGAGCCGATGCTCGGCTTACCGGAGTCGCCCACGCCAGTAAGCCGCAAACCTGCGGCCAAACCGGGGCCGGAGGCCTCCAATTGCCCAGAGGCGCCCTAAAGGCCCGAGCGCAAGCCAGACGGGCGGGCCAACGCCCCCCTCGGAAACCTCCGACGCGGCCGTTGAGGAGTGGTCCCCCGCAGGGGACATTACCTGAGACCCGGCAGCTCCCAAGGGAGATGCGGTAGAGAAGCCGTTGTCCCGGTGCCTCTCCTTATGCTTCTTCTTCCAATGGCCTTCGGGGGAAGTGGACACCTGCCTCAGTTTTTTGAGCTCCTTCTCCATCGAACTCATCTTTGTCTTCAAAATGTGAGCTTCCAAGGATTGCTGCTGCCTTTTCCGGGTAGCCGCGTTGAAGCTGAGGCAGTGCTGGCACTTCTCAACCGGGTGATCGGGGCTTAGGCAGAACAGGCACAGGGAATGGCCGTCCTTGTGCGGCGCACGAGTCGCACTTATTTTTGTGCTCGGAGGATGTAGGGGACGACATACACCGACGATGACCTGACGTTGATCGACAAAAATCAAAATACTTCAGTTAAAACCAACGAAGGGTAGGCTGACGAAGAAACGAACTTTTCCGCGAGGCACTGCACGAGCTAATGGCAGGAAAGAACTGTAAGGCGGGCGTCAGGGACCACCCCTTAATACCGACGTCCCCTGACACCGGTCACCTGACGTGGGGGTGGTCCCTCGCCAGGGACTGCTAGCTAGAAATTTTTCCGTGGGGTCCTGCCGCCTGCCGACGTCAGTCCTATATGTAATTACCTACTGCAAGAGCCCTCTCGAAGTGAGATCTTCATTTATTTAAGAGTTTGACCAGGAAGACGTACTGAGCAAATTGCTCGTTTCCCAGATGCATCCTGGGAGAAGGGGAACTGGGTAGGTACAGCAGAGGATACAAGGTGACAACAGGCTAAGACATATACCATACTAGCAAATGTTACATAAGTAATGGGTGGAAGGGGAAATTGGGTAAGAACAGCAGTGGTTACAAGGTAACAACAGGCAAAAATATACAATATAATAGAGTGTGATACAGTGAGTGTAACAATGCAGACAAACAGAGTACACTGCTTTACAATGATACACTGTCCATTTATGTTGACAATACCAGTTCGGTAGGAATAATGCTTGAGAGCATGGTAACAGTAGGCAAGAACACACTAGGAAGGGTACAGAAGATAACAATGTGGCAGTGATTACAGCAGTGTAATTACAGTTGCTCTCATCAGCTGACCAGGTGATTGTCAGCTAGCAGTTGTAGGAAAAGTGCTTGAGTTGGCAGATCATGGCAGTTCATAGCAACCTTTCAGGGGCAAAGGGGGTCCTCTTAGTTATCAGACTGGAATTCCAATGTGAGCAGGCCAAACCACCACATCACGGCGGGACCCACGGTTTGGTCCCTATACTAGCTTCTCAGCTCTGAAATGCCTGCAGTGGCTACTCATAAATATAGAGTGCACTGCCTAATTGGCTCCTTTTAATAAAGTGCTTCAACCCAGGAAATTTCACAGGTGGTGAAAGGGAGCATGCTAAAAGTGGTACCACAACTCCCAAAATTCTAAACACATCCTTTGTGAGCAATGCAAAGGTTAGACCGTGCTATTTTTGGATGTGTTTAGAGTGTTGGGAGTTGTGGTACTTCTTTTAGCATGCTCCCTTTCACCACCTGTGAAATTTCCTGGTTGGAAGCACTTTATTAAAAGGAGCCAATTAGGCAATGCACTCTATATTTAAGAGTAGCCACTGCAGGCATTTCAGAGCTGACAAGTTAGTGTAGGGACCAAACCGTGGGTCCCACCGTGATGTGGTGGTTTGGCTTGCTCACACTGGAATTCCAATCTGATAACTAAGAGAACCCCCTTTTTCATGGAGTTAAGCCAATAGGAAGTTAAAATGTTTAAATTCTAATATGTGCCATGTTTTGAGGGAGAGGAAGGGTTGTCCACTGGAATTTTGTTTCTGTTTGGTATATGCCACACACCAGCAGCACCCCTCAGCAGAAATGTGAATTATATTTTGTGAGCAATACAAAGGTTAGAGTGTGCTAGTTTTGGATGTGTTTCAGGGGCAAAGCAAGGGACGAGGGAGCCTGAGTAGGGTTATTGAGAGAATGGAGAGTGTAGCATGAATGGGAAAATTGCAAGGAGAAGAACAGTAAGGGAGGTGTAGGGTGTGTGAGATACTGTCACAGGTGGGGGATGTGAAGGAGCGGAGGAGTAAGAACAGGGATCTCTGCAAGGGGGCATTTCAAATGGTGGTAGGGACTGAGTTCCAGAGCTTGGGGAAGCAGTGGGAGAAGGATGCTTCGACAGCTGATGAGGACCTGAAGGGAACAGCAAGAGTGCAAGCATCACTACTCCTGAGGGAGGAAGGGGAGGAGAGAGGGAGCTAGGACGATAGGAAAAAAAGGAGTTTTCCAAACCAGACCCTGACAAGGAAGTTGGCACACTGAGCCAGGCAAGGGTCACTGTGGGTGGGGAGAGCCAGGGATTGGTATAAAAAGCAATGGTGAGTGTGGGGAGGGCAGTTAAGTGTAAAGCGGCAAGAGGAGTGGAAGAGGGTGTCCAGTCTGGCAAGGGTGGTTTTGGGGGTAGCACTATACACCACGTCACTGTAATAAAATGTTGGAAGAATCATTCTCAGTAGAATTTCTTTGTGGGCCGGCAAGGGGATGCATTCATGATTCTGGTATAAGGCACCCAGTTTGGGGAGCAGTTTTTTTGTGAATAGCATCCACATGACCAGAGAAGTCAAGACGTTTATGCAAACAGACCACAAGGTACCTGCATGAGGTAGCATCTTCCAACATGGTCCTATCAAGGGTGTGGAAGGAGTGGAGGGAAGGGAGCTAAGCAAGTCTCTGCTTTGTGCTAAAGGACGTGGAGACTGTATAATATAGTTTCAGCCCTTAAAATGGACAAGGAGAGCAAGAAAAAGTAATTAAAAAATTTGTGACAAAATAGAAGGCAGACACTAAAAATTAACTCATCTAATAAGAAATATTTCATTGAGAAGCTACCATTCCTAAGTCTCTAAAGTTATTAAAAGAAAAATATAACTAAAGTGAAAATATGCAAGTTACTGTATCCAAAGGCCCCCAGATAATACTAGCATGAAAATATCCATTCATATCAAATGATAAATAAACTATGTATCTTAACTGCAACATTCTATACATAAACTTATTAATTTTTATTTGGAAAATGTTTCACCAGGAAAGACAAACATGAGCTGTAAACAGCTAATTTCCAGAAGCATCTTGGGGGGTTACAAGAGTTGGGAGAACAAGCAAACACACAGCAATAACAGAGCAATACAAGTACAATTACTAAAAACAAACTGTGTTATCCATGATCCAGCACCCCTGATTGTGCCCCCACCTCGTGGACAGCAACACATATGTAGGTATATGTACTAACCTTTGGGCAGAGACACTTATCGTACAAGCATAAGTGTCAGGATCTGTGTTTTACCATATCTTACTAATGCAGATTATGCTCCATTATGTTTTATCAATGTATCTTAGTCCTGGGAGATGCTTTCCATTATCTTTTTACTGTATAATCATAAGTTAGGCAACAGTGCCATCTTTAGTGCTTGTGCATCACTGTAACTGCAACTGACCTTGGAGACTTATAGAGAGCCCATTGTTCATGCTATCTTTGCTAGCTAAGCAACTTCTTATGCTAGTTAAGATGGTAACTCATGCCACCTGTTACTGTCCAATTATATCCTTTTTATGTATCTTCTTTAGTAGTAACCATAGCAATTATCAGGGTATGACCCCTTGCAGCACATAGCTTCTCTGAGACAAGAGACTGCACCTACAGTACGTAGGTAAGGAAAACTGGAAGTTCTCCCAGTGTATTCACTGCTGGTAGTAAGCCTGTATTAATCATTTATTTTTTATTTATTTATTCAATTTTGGTGACCGGGTGAGCCCACTGGGCCCCAGAGGTCCCTTTTTCAGGGGCGACCCAGGAATTACAAAGGAACAGAGACAGAATTAATAAGCATGTTATACATGAGGTTACCTGTAATAAATTATATTTATTACATGTGTACCACTTGTCTGTTGTCTTTTTTTGTGCCGTTCCACCAAGAATCTGAGAAAGGTAATTTTATTACCAAGTTACAAGCGTAGTACAATTACCAAGTTACAAGTGTAGTACAATTAAAGAGCAGAAATAATCCAGACCAACCGGCCAGGGTACATAAAACCATATTCGGATATGAGATACATTGCAAAAACCCAAGAGCAGGTTATTCAGTAGGGTAAAGGTTAGAGGATGGATAACACATTTGAAGTGCTAGAGGTAGTAGGCTGAGCACAAGATTCAAAGTGCTACTGTATACCCAAGGGCAGTTATAAGACAAGTAAGGAAGTGGACAGGTGAGGGGTAGAGGGTGGGGGGAAGGAAGAGAGAGAGGGACAGCCAAGATCTTCCCCTTCAGGATGCTGAAAATCCTGCAAGGGGACAGGACCAGGCAGAAAGGGAGGAAGAAAGGGGCAGGAGGTAGAAGAGGGGTGGGAGAACAGGAGGGAGGAAGGGGATAAGGAAGTAGGAAAGTGAGCAGGCGATGAATCTGAAAGTCGGGAAGGGAGAGGGGGAAAATGAGAGAGACAATCTATATCCCTTCAGGATGCAGAGAACCCTGCAGCAAGGGGGTCAGGATTAGAAAACGGGGGGAAAGGAAGAGGGGTAGAAGTGAGAGAGACAGTCAAGATCTATACCCTTTCAGGATGACAGAGAACCCTTCAAGGGGGACAGGACCAGGCAGAAAAGGAGGTGAGAGAAAGGGAGGCAGGGAGGAGTGGAGTGTGGCGGGTCACTGGAGGAGAGGAGAGGGATAAGGACTAGGGAGGCCAGAGAAAATCGGGGTAAACTAGGAATGGGAAAAGAGAGGGCATCAGTGGGGGCGAAGAGGGGGGTGGTGGGGGGGAAGACAGCGGTAGAGTGTCGGAATAGCACAGTAGGTTGTGGATAGTAGTGAGTGTTGAAATGGCAAAGTAGGTTGCAGTAGGGTGGGAGGAGGGGGTATAATAAGTGGTAGCATGTGAGGTAGTAATCAGAAGAGGGATTCAGTTAGGAGGCAGGAGATAGGTCAGGGATAGAGGAGTACGGGATAGTGTGCAAGGGTGGGGAGGGTTGTGAAGGGGGGCAAGGAACAAGTACAATTAGGAGAACAGAAGTAAAGTAGGGCTAAAGGATAATGTGCCAGGGTGGGGAGGGTTGAAGGGGGCTATAAACAAGTGCAGTTAGGGAAATAGTAATTGTGAAGGGCTAAGGAGACTCAAGATGAGGAAGAGGAAAGTCTGAGCATAGCAGGACTCTGATGTGAACATCAAGACACCCCCACTCCCATTGGAGATAATATAAATGGCCAATTCAGGCAGAAGGAATATTACATACTAACATGCTAAGAAGCCAGCAGAGTAGGCCCTATGGTCTATCGAGTCTGCTCAGGGATCAGTGCCCATTCAGGGCATCTTTGCTGCCCCCCTCCCCCCATGTGATCCCCAACCCCCTTCCCCTGACTGGGCCCCCCACCAATGCTGACCCTGCTAAGATGCACCTTCCCCCTAAACCTATCCCAGACCCTCTTGAACCCCTCCACAGTATTTACAGCCATGAATTCGGCAGGTAGAGCATTCCAGTGTTCCACCACCCTCTCAGTGAAGTAGCACCTCCTTGTCTCTCCCCCCGCCCCCAGTCTCCCGCCTACCAGCCTCATTGGCTGCCCCCTGGTGGCCCCCTCCTCTTTCAGCTGGAACACACTATCCTGGCTTACCCTATTTATCCCCTTAAGATATTTGAAGACCTCAATCATATCCCCCTCTGTCCCTCCTCTCCTCCAGGGAGTATAGGTTGAGCTCCTCAAGTCTCTCCCCATAGGACTTCTCCCCCAGACCCTGCATCATCCTGTTTGCCCTCCTCTGGACCCTCTCCAGGAGTGCAACATCCCTTTTTAAGTACTGACGCCAAAACCGCATGCAGTATTCAAGGCACAGTCTAACCAGGCAATTGTATAGTAGCAGGGGCACCTCCCGGCTTCTCGAGGTTATCCCACTGGCTATACATCCCAGCATTTTATTTGCTCTTGCCGCAGCCCTTCTACACTGCTCTGAGTTGTTCATTTTGGCATCCACTACTACCCCAAGGTCCTTCTGCCCACTCTTAGCCTGCAATGTCTCCTCTCCCAATGTGTACGTATGAGCTGGGTTCCTGGCCCCCAGGTGGAGGACCCTGCACTTTCAGAATTAAACCTCATCTTCCAGGTGTGTGACCACTCCTCCAGAGCCTCCAGATCCCCCTGTAGGGCTAACCTACCCTCCTCCCAGTCCACCACCGTCCCCAGCTTCGAGTCATCGGCAAAGAGGCTCATCTCGCTCCTGATACCATTTCTGATATCCGAGATATGAGCGTTAAACAACAGGAGTGGCCCCAGCACCGATCCCTGTGGGACCACGCTAATGACCCTCCTGGTAGATGACCTCCCCCGACCACTACCTTCTGAAAACGCCCCCTAGCCAGTTCTTGATCCACCTGACTGTCCACACCCCCACCCCCATTCCCCTCAGCTTCTCCAGCAGCTCAGGATGTGGAACCAAGTCAAATGCCTTGCTGAAGTCTAGAAAGAGGACATCCACCAGCCTGCCCTGGTCCAGCGCTCTCGTCACCCAATTGTAGAACTCCACAAGGTTGGTCTGACACGATCTGCCCTGACAAAGCCATGCTGTCAATCATCTAGGCAGCCCCCTGCCTCCAGAAACCCCTCCAGTCTCTCCTTTAAGATAACCTCCATCACTTTGCCCACCACCAATGTCATTATACTATATTTGAAAGATCTGCCATAGGGGTAGAATTCCCAGTTTTAACTAATGTATGCCATCAAGCAATAGCACCCCAATGAAAAAGCCATTTAAAGTTTGTGAGTGAGCAAGGGTTGATCTACTAATTTTTTGTTAATCTAAAGGGCATTGGCCTGTATGGATACTGGCTTAGACCTACTCTGCAGGTAGTGACCACCGCACTGTGTGGTTCTCCATCTACGTGGGGAAGGAGGCAGCCATGTCTAAACCAAAGGTGGTGGACTTCAAGAAGGCAGACTTTGATAGGATGGGGAGCAAAGTAAGGGAGCACCTGGCAAAGCTCAAACCCGAGCTAGATGCAGACCAGAAATGGTCCTCAAGAGGGGCTTAATTGAGACCACTGGCACCTGTACAAGGGTTCGTAAGAAGAACTCCAGAACTTAGAATTTATTTATTTAAATTCTGGTAACCGGGTGGGCCCACTGAGACCTTGATGGTCCCTTTTTCAGGGGCGACCCAGGATTAGTTACAAGTACCTAGAGGGGACTGAAAAACCAATGCTTTGATATGTACAATTAGCAAGGCTTACAGAGAGTATAGAAACATACATCGCACCATGTAGTGCATCACAAAATATTACAACAACAGCGCAGACATTTTGTTATTAGTTAGAAACCAACAGTTTGCACATCTCAACCTCGATAAGTGCAAGGACCAGTGCTGCTTTTCTGCTTTTTATCCCTGTCTCTTCATTAATTGTGTTCTTGCCTGGATGTCACCTTCATTAGGTCCCATCAGAAGACCTCAGCTGAGGCAATGGCACTGGGGCCAAACGCCAAGGTGGGATTTTAGGGCTTTCTTAAAGTCCCCGGTAGAGATGCTATCCTGTAACTCTCTCTGTAAATTCTTCCAAAGTTTGGGTAGGGCCACCCTGGCCGATCTCTGACCTAGGGATGATTTGGTTCTAGGTATTTTGAGTAGTGTCCGATTGGTGGACCTGAGCTCTTTCCTGTTAGTCTTGGGGGCAAGTAGGTCTCATAGACCTGGGGGGGCCCCGGGCTGCTGTAACTTGAAGGCCAGGCACAGGGAGGGATATGCTAACCTAGCTTTGAGGGATGGCCATTCTAGGACCTGGAGCACCTTGCAGTGATGCTCCATCTGCTGCACCCCGGTGTGGCTGACCCTATGATAGAGGGTGCCCAGGTGCTGCCTTCCGTTGGCCTCAGAGTCTGGAGCATGGACGCTCCATAGAACAGAGTGGGTAGTACTGTCCCATTACCAACTGCTATTCTAGTTTCTTTGTTCAGGAAGGGATTGAGCATGTAGAGGAGGCCCAGTTTTTGGTTAACTACCTTTGTGAGGTGGTCCACATGTTTCCTGAAGGAGATATCCTGGTCCAGGTACATTCCTAGGTATTTAATGTTGTCTACTACTTCAATCCCTGTTCCGTTTAGGGTGGAGAGGGATAGGAGGTTTGATCTCAGTGGGCCAAGTCTTTCTGGGTCAAAGAGCATGGTCTTTGTCTTTTTGCTGTTCAAGACCAGCACTTTTTGCTTGTCATCATGCTTCGAGGGTTGCAAAATCCCTGTTCAGCTCCAGATTTAAGGACCCGATGTCCTTCCCTGTTCTGTACAGCATTGCATCATCCGCATATAGCGTGACTTTCCCTCCACTGCAGAGAAGGGGTAGGTTGTTAATGAACAGGGAGAACAGTAGGGGGCCTAAGACAGACCACTGTGGGACTCCATCGGATACTGGACGCTGGTCTGATCTAGCTCCATTCCACCGGACCAGCTGTGTCCTGCTGTGAAGGTAATCAGTAAACCACTTTAGGGCTTGTGTGTCAAGACCTGGTCCCTTAAGCCAGTCAAGAAGTAGCTGGTGAGCAACAAGATTAAACATCTTGGTTAGGTCAGTGAAGACTGCCCCAATCAGTCTGTTCTGATCTAAGGCTTCGTACATGTCAATGGTGAAGCTTATCAGGGCTGTTTCCGTGCCATGTCTTTTTCTAAAGCCGTGTTATTGGTCTACCTGTAGGTTGTGCAGCTCCACGTAGTTATTAACCTGTTGGTAAACCACCTTCTCCAACAGCTTGCTTAAGGTGCAGAGAATAGAGATTGGTCTGAAATCTTCCACGACTGTGTGCAGCCAGCTTTTCGGGATTGGAGTTACCAGTGCAACTTTCCAAAGGGTGGGTATTTTCCCTTCCAACAGAGACCTGTTGAATAGTTGGGCTACAGGGCCTGCAATAGTGGGGGCTCCAATTTTCAGCAGCTTGGGCTCGAGACTGTCCTGCCCTGCAGCACCTTCTGGTTTCAGGCACCTAAGTAATTTTAGGATGTCTCCTGCTGAGACCAGTTTAAGGTGAAATTCTGGGCCCTGATGGGGGTTTCGTGGGTTCATCTGGCTACCCGGGTCAGAGCTGGGGTTGCCAGTTCTGAACCTCTGTAGATCCAGAAAGAAATCATTAAAGGGATTGGCAGTGTCTTCTGGGGGTGGAGAGAGGTATCCCGCTTGTTCCCCTTTGAGTAGTGAGTTTATGTGCCCCCAGAATTTCTTTGGATGAAGTAAGTTCCTGGATTGGAGACCGTGCAAGTAGCACTTTTTTGCATTTTTGAGTTCTCTCTCTTGCACCTGTTTCTGGCTTCCCTGTATTTCACCCAGTCCTGCTGTAGGTTGGAGTGTTTGTATTTTCCCCAGGTTTTGACTCTTTCCTTCATTCTCCTCTTTAGATCTGGGTTGAGACACCTGGCATCCTGACCTTTGACCCTAATCTTTTTTTCAGGGGTGCGTGCTTGTTCGCTACAGACAGAAAATGTCTGGTGAAACCTTCTAGGGCTTCGTCTATGTTAGGAGTATCGAGGGCCTGGGCCCAGTCCACTTCTGACAAGGCTTGAAGGAAGGAGCCTTCGTTTAATGCCGAGTAATTTCTGGTCCAGAAGGTTCTGGGGGTTGTTTAGGAAATTGTTCCTCCACGCCAGAAAGATTGGGGTGTGATCGCTGAGTGAGTCAGTGTACGTCCCTACCGTTTTGGCCCTCTCTGGGTTGGACACTAGTACCCAGTCTAGGGTGGCATGGTTTCCCGTCTTTTGGTTGATACGTGTAGGCTCTCATATCAGTTGTGTAAGGTTAGCTCCCTCTAGGCTGTTTTTGACTTCCCTGTTTAGCTTTTCACCCCAGTTTAAATTAAAATCCCCAAGTATAATTTTTTCACATTTGGGCAGAGTAGGTAAGGTGCCAGTGAGCGTTTTTAGGGCTTCCATGGCTTTCTTCGGTGTGCTGTACGTACAACCGACCAGGAGTGGCTTGATTCCCCCTAGGAGAAGTCTGACAAATATTACTTCACACCCCCCTCCTTCCTGGTCCGGGATAGTGACCATAGTAGCACTGATTTGGGATTTGACACAGGGAAGGACCCCCCCACACCTCTTCCCCTTCCTATCTTCCCTAAAAGTATTAAAGCCCTGCAGTTTCCACCTCATGAGGAAG
Organism: Neoceratodus forsteri; assembly: GCA_016271365.2. Lineage (NCBI taxonomy): Eukaryota > Metazoa > Chordata > Ceratodontiformes > Ceratodontidae > Neoceratodus > Neoceratodus forsteri. The sequence continues at coordinate 719,473,419 of CM057455.1, forward strand.
TACAATAGGTTTAAGCCACGTTTCTAAGATACTGATTATATCAGGGGAGTAGAGGCTGGCCCAGGCCTCAAGTTTGTGCATCTTGGGTCAATGGCTATTGATATTCATATGGACTAGCCTCAAGCCCCTAGCACTGACCCACTCCGGTGTGCTGGGTGTTAGGTTAGGGATACTGGTCCCTGGTGGGCCGGGGTCTGGCTCTATGTCACCCCCCATCAGAAGCAGGAGGCCCAGGAGAATTGCCAGGGTTATGGCAGGTATACGAAAGGGGAAGTTAGCTTTAGACTTGTATCCCCTGATGTACGTTGCAGCATTCAAGAAAAAGACCTGTATAAAGTGGTCATGCTAGCCCTGAAGCAAGGATGCTGACACCCTGTGGCAAAATGGCCCCCATCAGGTCTGTCTCCATGTTTTTTGAGACCAGCCCTGCTCAATGGTAATGTTATCAGTCCCAATAATTGTTAAGACATAGAGTGCTCCCAGTATGATCCCGGCTCCACCCATCTTTTGTGGATCTACCCCTTTATCAATCAACACTTCTATTTACGATAAAGAGGGAGGGAGGATGGGCAGAAAAAGGGAAGGAGCAAGCGGAAGCACTAAACGAGTACTTTTGCTCAGTCTTCACCAAGGAAGCGGATGGGCCTATGCCACAGGGGAAGATTAGGGGGATTCTTGGAGAAGGGAAGGATTATGAGGGGTAAGATCAGGGTAGACAGGGTCTTAAGAGGGCTCAGGGAACTAAAGTTGGACAAGACACATGGTCCAGATGGGGTACACCAGAGGATCCTAAAGGAACTGGCAGGGATATCGGCAGCACCACTGACAGACCACTTAACACCTCACTGGAGATGTGGTGTGTGTCACAGAATTGGAGGACAGCTCATGTGGTACCCCCTCCACAAGAGTGGATTCAGGTAACTACAGACCTGTTAGCCTAACCCCCCATAGTAGGTAAGTTTATGGAGACCATTCTAAAAGAAAGGCCAGTGCCCTTCTTTGAAGACAATGGTCTCTAGGATGAAAGACAGCATGGGTTTGTCAGGGGGAGGTCCTGCAAAACCAACATGATGGACTTCTTCGACTGGGTGTCGAGGTCTCTGGACAGTGGGCAGGTGGTGGACGTACTGTGTGAGTAAAAAAGTGTACAAATAAAGAGCTCAAAGGCAAAGTAAGATGCAAAAGTGTGAAGTTTAATTACAGTGCAAAAAAATAGACTAAATGAACAGGCTAAGCCCCAGCGCGTCGAGCCTCATGCAGGCTCTTTGTCAAGGGGGAGTGGGGCAAGTAACCATGCGTATGTGACAATACTTATTGTCCTGTTGAATTCATTTTGATCTAAATTTGTCCCTCATGCACTTTTTATTTCAAATTGATTGTGATTTAATTATTTATTTCTATTTTTTTTCAGGTGTTATGGCTCAACATTTCCTGTTTCTAGTACATTGAGCATTACTGTAGTCCTGTATACTGTTCTTTATTGCCATTACTTGTTCATTGTGTTGTTAACATGTGAAAATTTAACAAGTTCTGCCTAGTTAAAAGTTAGCCGGCCCAAAGGTGCAGCGGTTGGAATTCTGCTTGCGGCGCCAGCAACCCTTTTTTCGGGAACGGACCTGGGTTGTCGGAGGGCCAGCCAGGGTGAGAAGGATAGAGCACCCCATGGGTGGCTTTCCTTCTCCTGGGGGAGGCTGGGGCAGTGTCCAGCGCAATGAGGACTCCTGGCGGAGGCTGGGAGTCACTCACACTACCGGTGCTCGGCATCAGGAGGCGGGCAGGCGGCTAGGCGTCATTACCGTCCCGCCTCCGAGAAAACCAGGAAAAAGATGGTGGGTGGGTCCACTGTCTATGTGAAGCCCTCCCTGGGGCTTCAATCAGCTGCCATCGCCGCATCCCCAACCAGATACCAGTTCTGCGGCACGGATGAGGGGAACCGATGTCGTGGCCACGCTCTCCGGGGGGGGGGGCATGCTGGGGATAACTGGGGATGGTGGCAGTAGATGGCAGTGGAAGTCCATGGGGCCGTGACCAGGGCTGATGGTGACAGCAGACCAGCCAAGATAAAGAAGGAAAAAAAAAAAAGATATGTTCTGTCAATGAATTTTAATTCACCTTGTTATTATCACCAGCCTGCATATGATCCAGCTTTGAATATCTTTTATGAATTTGTCATTACTGTTCAAGACGTAAGGTTGAAAATTTATTTTGAACTTTCAATATATTTTATTGTATTGTGGTATGACGTCACAGACACTATTTAAGTACGGACTGTGATCTTACTCCCCGAAGAGCCTGCATGAGGCTCGAAGTGCTGAGGCTTATCCTGTTTGATTAGTAGTTTTTTTTTTCCACTGTAATTAAACCTTGCACTTTTGCATCTAACTTTGCCTTTGAGCTCTTTATTTGCGCACTTTTTGTTTACTCGTTCTTGATTTTTGTCAGGTGCTGCAATTTCTTTTTCTGGAGCACTGTTTGAAACCCATTTTGCTCATTTGAATTTTTTAGTTTCTTCGGCTGCCCATCTGCTGACAGTCACAAACGTCGGCTGCTACACACTTGTTTTACTTGCTCTGCTTGCCTTCAGTCACGTTTTGCAGAGCTTGTTTTGCTGAAGTGCATTTTCTGATTTCTTTACGGCTTTCTATTTTTTGCTGTGATTAGATTTAGTGTGTTTAACTGGAATTATTACTTTAAACTCTCTTTATCGACCGGTTTACTGTTTTGTTCATTTCTACTACCACGAACGCGTGGCGTTGGCCTTTAACTATCGGTTGGACATTGTCGTCTGGATTGTTTCACAACCAGACATCTGACTGAGTAGATTTCATCTCCAAGAGGCTGCTATGAGTATTCACAGCAGCAAGAAGTCAGAAACAGAGCTTCTAGCTGAATTACTGGAAGGTGGACGCACAGCTACTTCTCTGGTCGAGAGACATCAATTCCAGTGGACTACAGAACAGGTTAAGAGACAGCAACAGGATGGAGATATTTTTTCTGAACAGTTTAAAGAACTGCTTGAACATTCTGACAATACAATTGATTATTTAATAAACTAGACAGGCTTAAATTCTCAGAGGTTAACACATACTACACTGTTGAAATACTAAAGAAATACAGGGAAATTGACTCTGCACCCAGGGGTTTGAGAATTAACAAAACACCCAATGAGGGTTTTCTTAAAGAAATCTATAAAACCAGATGGGAAATAGCAATAGATCTTTGCTCTAAAACTCTAATTGAGATTTTGATTGATCAGAACTCTGACAAACATACTGATATTTTAACTTCTGTTTCACAACTAGAAGGTGACATCATTCAGTGTGATAACACAGAAGAATTCAGTTTACTCAATAAAAGGTTAACGGACAAAATCACAGCACATGAAAAAGATCATAGCTAGAAAGCAACATAAATTTAATCGGGACATTACAGATTATAACTCTAATCAGATTTACCACTGGAATACTAAACAGTGTTCCAGGTCACGTGGTAGGTCTAACTCAAGAACCAGGCCACGAAGCAGAAACAAAAAGCAACAGAGTAAAACCCATGAAAAGGAACCGAATTCAGGCACTGAGACTTCTAATAGAGTAATCTTTGCCCCAAGAACCACTGAGGGTGCACAATCCCAAGAAGTTACTAATAGAACTGGGACAAAGCCAAAGAATTCTTCAGGTCCAAAAAGCGGGGGACTGGGGGAGTAAAAACAAATCTAAAGCCAAATCAAAAAGTGTCCGAAGAGAAACAACATCAATTGAGAGGTCGAGACAAGTATTGAACTTGTTAGATGTTACACTAACAGAACCACAGACATCTGTTTTTGCACGTGGACTTTCCTTTGTCCTTGAGCCATCAGTTGACAGATTCCTGTTACAAATTGATCTAGAAAAAGGCCTTTCGCAAAATCAGACTTAAGAAATTTGTTTTACACAAAGAAAACATGTGTGAAGAAGCTTTACAATCGATGGCATCAGTCCAGGACACTTTACCTACCATGTCCCCCTCCGCTGTTTCTGTTTCTATACCTGAGAGTAGCAACAATGTTCAAACTTTGGCAGATAGAATTATTACGTCCGATAATTTTCAAAGCAATTGGTCTTTGCATAATATCACCAGTGATTCTGAAGCATTACCAGAGTTGCGATCCTGACTGGGCATTGGAACACTATGAAAGCCCTGCTGTAGATGCTGCAACAACATGGAATCGTAGTTGCTTTAAACCTAAATCATCATTTTGTCCACCAATGATCAGTACCTTTGAAAAGTTGGTCCAGATGGAAGTTGACAGAATCTTTGATAAAGAATTTATTAGTACACAGAGGAGCATTCAACCAGACGAAGTGGTGGCACTTAAAGAATTATCTCAGATGAAAAATCTTACCATCAAAAGTGTGGACAAAGGTGGACAAGTTGTTGTCTTAAACACCTCGGATTATTTGAAACAGGCTATGTGGCAACTAGATAACAAAAATCACTACAGGGTACTCTGCAAAACCCAGTATTGATATATAAACATAAAACTAATTATTTTCTTTCTTACTATAGGTCCAAAGATGTTACCACTGCACAAGAGTATTTGTTTCTGTTTCAGGAGCATCCAATTGTCCCATTTTATTTACTACCCAAAATCCATAACGATGAACTGAATCATCCAGGATGCCCCATTGTCTCTCATATAGGTTCACTGGCTGAAAATCTATCCAGATTTATTGATTCCTATTTACAAAAAATGGTTATTCAACTACCTTCCTACTTAAGAGACACTATGGCAGTCCTGGAAGCAATGGACTGTCAAACTTTTGATGCTGGTTCCGTGTGGCTCACTATTGATGTGGCGTCACTTTATACCAGCATCAGACATCATTTGGGACTAAATGCAATCCATTTTTTTATGGATTACTTTCAGACACACTCTTGGATCGGTACTGAGTTTGTCATTGATGCCTTAGAGTTCATCCTTACTAGTATTTTTTTCACTTTCAATGTAAAATTTTATTTGCAGGTGTGTGGCACTGCTATGGGATCAGCGATGGCACCCTCCTACGTCAACCTTTTTTTTGACTGGTGGGAGGAGGTTGCCATCTACGACTCCCGTGCTAATCCTTACCTCAGTAAAATTCTTTACTGGGGTCAATTTACTGATGATGTATTGTGCATTGGGGGGGGTTACAGCTATTGAAGCAGCAGATTTTGTTGATCTATTGAATCAGAATGATTTGAATTTATGTTTTACATTTCATGTTGACCCTGAGTCAACCACCTTTCTTGACCTTAAACTTTATGCTACACCTGAAGGATTTTGTTAGGTCTGAAAATTACAGGAAACCAATAGCAGGTAATACGATTTTGAGATCAGATAGTTGCCATCCACCACATCTTAAAAAGGGTTCTCTGTATGATCAGCATTCTGAGGAACTTAAACATAGGTTCCAAGAAAGAGGGTATGACTTGTCAATCTTCGCTGAAGCTGATACATTTGCTCGTGCATCAGAACACACTAGCCTACTTACCCTTAAAAAAGACTTGACGTGTACTGATAACAACAGTATTAATTTTATTACAGAATATAATTCTGTGGCTCCAAAAATAGCTGGTACTTTGAAGAGATTTTGGAATACTCTCCAGGCAGACTCTGATTTGAGAGATCAAACTGGAGTATCACCAAGAGTGGTTTACAAAAAAGGGCTCACCGTTGGTGACAGTGTTACCAGCAGTCACTTTTCAACCCCCACTACATCTTCTGGTACCTTCTTGCCCTGTCTTCGAGCTGGTTCTCACCACTGCGGTAATTGCAACATTTGTCAATATATGCTACAAGGTAGTCGATTCAACAGTCGCAGCAACGGTTTCCAGTTTGAGGTCCGGGATTTTATTACTTGTAGAACACCATATGTTATCTATGCTTTGTGGTGTGCCTGCCCCTCAATCTATATGGGTATGACCACCCTCCCCCTCAAGGAAAGGATCCAAGAACACGTGAGGTCCATCCTGAATAAACACTGACACACCCCTACTGGTAGCCATTGGTGTTTCAAACACCATGCTTCTACCAATGACTTCAAGTTCATGGGCACTGCCCACATCAAGGCCAGTATTCGAGGCGGTAATAGATGAGATAAGCTCAGAAGACTGGAGAGCAGACTCATTTTTACTCTGGGTGCATTACACCTTATGGACTTAATGATATTTGGGATATTGTACCATATGTTTAAAGTGAACATTAACTGGATGACCATCTTCTTTGATTTTGCCTCCGTGAGTATGTGACAATACTTACTGTCCTGTTGAATTTATTTCGATGTAAATTTGTCCCTCATGCACTTTTTTTTATTTCAAATTGATTGTGATTTAATTATTTATTTCTATATTTTTAATTTTTTTCAGGTGTTATGGATCCACATTTCCTGTTTCTAATACATCGAGCATTACTGCAGTACTTTATACTGTTCTTTATTGTCATTACTTGTTCATTGTGTTGATAATATGTGAAAATTTAACAAGTTCTGCCCAGTTGAAAGTAATTGAACTAGTATTAGATATGTTCTGTAAATGAATTTTAATTCACCTTGTTATAACTAGCTTGCATATGATCCAGCTTTGAATACCTTTTATGAATTTGTCATTACTGTTCAAGATGTAAGGTTGAAAATTTATTTTCAACTTTCAATATATTTATTGTATTGTGGTATGGCGTCACAGATACTATTTAAGTACTGGCTGTGATCTTGCACTGAAGAGCCTGCATGAGGCTCGAAGTGCTAGGGCTTATCCTGTTCATTTAGTCCATTTTTTTGCTCTGTAATTAAACCTCGCACTTTAGCATCTAACTTTGCCTTTGAGCTCTTTATTTGCGCACCTTTTGTTTGCTCATTCTTGATTTCTGTCAGGTGCTGCAATTTCTTTTTCTGGAGTGCCGTCTGAAACCCATTTTGCTCTGTGGAAGTTCTGTACCTGGACTTCAGCAAGGCATTTGACTCGGTGCCTCATGGCAGGATAATCAGCAAACTGGGAGACCTGGGATTAGGGGACAAAATGCTGGAGTGGGTCAGAAGCTGGCTGTCACCGAGGCAAAGGTCAGGTAGCACAGGAAAACTAGGAGCAGTTGTAGAATTTGCAAAAAATATTTATTTGTACTAGCAGTAACATAAAAATTAAATTTGTTCCATATAACTATTTACAAAAGCAGAATAAATAGAAAAGATCCATTGGAGGTTTCCTTCAATCTCTGTGTCTTGCAAGCAATTGCAGCTCTGTTTTTATAATTCCTTGCAACCCCCCTTAACTAGCATCCTGTTTTTTCTAAAATGTTCTTGTATATTTTGGGTAGGTGCAGGCATGAACACAATGTCCCAGAACTGAGGCCTCTTTTCCACAGCTTCTGCAAAAGGCTTAAGAATTGCATTTCAGGTTAACCCCTAGAGTTTCCAATAGCTTTCTGCAATCTTAAACTATAAATATATACATTTCAACAGTAACACTATATAATTTCTAAACAAAGGGATCCCAATACCAGTTACATTTCCACATAATGATTTGCATATATTTTTATACCAGCAAATATGCAAGGGAGGAAAAGACAGAATAGCAAAGGATGACAGAGAGACAGTGAGAGGCAGAGAAATGAGAGACTGTCGGGGTGATCAAATCATAGGTCCCATAGGAAAATCTGGTTGCGCAATCAGACAGACAAGAGACAAGAAAGGAAAGAACAGAACAGATCCCTGCATTCAAACTCTCCATAACAACGGGGACAGTGTCCTATTCTACCCTGTCACATACACCCTCCTCCTTAAGAGGGAACCTGTTTTATCAAACAGGTTTCCAAAACTTTCAATTAACTCTCTAACATTAGCTACTAACTTTCAGAAATTAAGCACATGTGCAGTATCCTTTTTTCTTATAACAGTACAGCAAACAGTAAACTTTAAACTCATACATTTGTTTTTCAACCTTCAAAACCCTCAATTCCTGATCCATATATTGACAGAAAATCAGCATTGCTATTCTCTTTACCAGCTCAGAGGTAATTTAAGGAAGTATTTTTTTCACAGAGAGGGTTGTGGATGCATGGAACGGCCTTCCAGAGGAGGCTGTGGAGTCAAAAAAAGTGGTGGAATTCAAGCATGCATGGGACAGTCATAAGGCAATTCTAGGGAGTGGGTGCAGGAAGAAGTAGGCTGCTGGTTAACTAGGATCTGCAGCTTATCCATTAGGTAGGGAAATGGGCAGACTGGGTGGGCCAAGCGGTCCTTATCTGCCATCAAATTCTATGTTTCTATTTGTGTATCACCTTGAATTTAAATGGCCGTAGTGCCAGGTACCACCTTGTGATCCTGGAATTTTTATCTTTCATTTGGTTAAGCCAACAGAGAGGATTGTGATCTGTTATAAGTACAAAGTCAGTTCCTAGCGAATAAAACTTAAGGGACTCCATGGCCCACTTTGCTGCTAAACATTGCTTTTCAATGGTGGAATACCTTTTCTCTCTGTCATGCAACTTCCTACTTTTGTACAGAATAAGATGTTCCGTCCCATCTAAATTTTGACTGAGGACTGCACCTAGGCCTACCTCTGATGCATCTATTTGTAACAAAAATGGTTTCTCAAAGTCTGGGCTTCTTAAAACAGGGGCTGAACACAATGCAGCTTTAATGGCTTGAAAAGCTTCGTCACACTCTGGGGTCCATTTCACATTATTTGGGTACCGTTTTTTTGTGAGTACAGTGAGGGTAGTAGCTAACTCAGCAAAGTTGGGAACAAATAATCTGATAATAACCAGCCAGCCCTAAAAATGACCTGACATGTTTCTTTGTTTTAGGGTCAGGGCTGTTAGCTACAGCTTCTATTTTAGAAATTTCTGGCTCAACTTCTCCATTTCCCAACACATAGCCCAAATATCTGGTTTTCTGCATGCCCAATGCACATGTGGTAGGATTAATTGTCAGACCTGCATTTTTGATAGCTTGGATAACTGCTCGTAGGTGTTCCAGGTGGCTTTTCCAGTCTGGACTGTACACCATGACATCATCCCGGTACACAGCACAATACCAAGGGTGAGGTGATAAAATTACATCTATGTATTGCTGGAATGTAGCTGGCGCACCATGTAAAACAAATGGCATGGTGGTGAACTGATAGAATCCAACAGGAGTAGCAAATGCAGTTTTGTTTCTGGATTCTTTAGCTAAAGGGATTTGCCAGTAACCCTTTGTGAGACTGAAGGTACCGATATACTTAGCACACCCCAGTCTGTCCACCAAATCATCTATTCTGGGCATAGGATAACTGTCAAGTTCTGACACTTGATTAAGTTTCCTAAAATCAAGGCAGATTCTAATACCGCCTTCTTTTTTGTTTACAATTACCACTGGAGATGACCAAGCACTCCTCGACTCTTCTATGATACCTAATTCTTCCATTTTTGTATTTCCTTAACCACGTCACCTCTTAACCGCTCTGGTAACCTGTATGTCTTTTGCCTAATACGGCAAGCATTCCTTGGCACTATTACGTGCTCAACCCCCTTTGCTGGGCCTGGTACTGTGACAAAAGTACTGTTAAATGTCTTTAACACATTGGGAATTTCTGCAGTTTGTTCTGAGGTTAAAGAAACATTCACCTTTACAGCATTAGCAGTTACAGTTTGTTCTAGTCTATCATAAGGTACATCAATATGTCCTTTATCAGTTTCTGATAAAACTAGCAAAGCAGGCAATCCACTTCTTAAGGAGGTTAGCATGGTATATCTTAGCAGGATGTTTCCTGGCAGGGGTCTCAATCTTGTAGCCAATGGTGCCAGTATGTCTAAGCATTCTATAAGGCTCTTGCCACTTCATTAACAGTTTATTTTCTGTTGTGGGTAACAGTATGAAAACCTTTAACCTGGCTCAAAAACGTTTTCTTTTACCCCATGGTCATAATATACCATCTGCTGGCTTTGAGCCTCTTCCTGATTGCTATGGGCAATTTCAACATATTTTGCCAGCTTCCTTCTTAGGGAACACATATACAGTCGTGGCCAAAAATATTGGCGCCCTTGCAGTTTTTTCTAATAATGCACCATTCCTTGCAGAAAATTGTTGAAATTAAAAAATATTTTGGTATCCACATATGTATTTCTTTAGTTTGCAATGGAATAAAACACAAAAGGCAGAAAAATTTACCAAGTCTTAGCTTATTCCACACAGAAATCCTTAAATGGCCCGGACAAAATTATTGGCACCTTTTAGAAGTAGTTAGAAATAATTAGATTTCAAGCAGGTGATTCTCCTTCACTTTGGAACTGAACTCAGCTGTGGTGAGTTGCAGGTGCCTGCAATATAAAAATCACTCATTCAACCAGTTTGAATAGAGAAAAGGACTCATTCTCCTGTTTTGTGTCACTGTGTGTACCGCGATGAGCATGGAGAAAAGAAAGACAGCCAGAGAATTGTCTGAGGAGGTCAGACAGAAGATTGTAGCCAAGCATGGACAATCTCAAGGCTACAAATCAATCTCCAGAGACCTTGATGTTCCTGTTTCTACCGTACATAATGTTATCAAGATGTTTAAGGCCCATGGCACTGTAGCCAACCTCCCTGGACGTGGCCGCAAGAGAAAACTTGATCGAAGATTGCAGCGCAGGATTGTTCAAATGGTGGAGAAAGCACCTTGATCAACTGCCAAACAGATTCAAGCTGACCTTCAGACACAAGGTACAACAGTTTTAACTCGCACCATCCGTCGCCAACTCAATGAAAGGGCGTTATATGGTAGGAGGCCCAGGAGGACCCCACTGCTGAGAGAGAGACATAAGAAAGCCCGACTGGGGTTTGCCAAAACACACCTGAACAAGCCAAAATCCTTCTGGGAGAATGTCCTGTGGACAGATGAGACCACGTTACAGCTTTTTGGTAAAGCACATCATCTCTATGTTTACAGAAAACAAAATTAAGTCTTCAAAGAAAAGAACACCTTCCCTACAGTCAAACATGGAGGAGGTTCAGTGATGTTTTGGGGTTGCTGTGCTGCCTCTGGCACTGGGTGACTTGAACGTGTGCATGGCATCATGAAATCTGGAGATTACCAGGCCATTTTGGAGCGCAATGTTGAACCCAGTGTCAGAAAGCTGGGTCTCCGTCGAAGGTCATGGGTCTTCCAGCAGGACAATGACCCCAAACACACTTCAAAAAGCACCCAGGAATGGTTCAAGACAAGATGCTGGACTGTTCTGAAGCAGCCAGCAGTGAGTCTAGATCTAAATCCCATTGAAAACCTGTGGAGAGATCTGAAAACAGCAGCTGAGAGAAGGCACCCTTCAAATCTGGGAGAACTGGAGCAGTTTGCACAAGAAGAGTGGGCCAAACTGCCAGTAGAGAGGTGCAGGAATCTCATCCATGGCTATAGGAAGCAGTTGATTGCAGTTATTTTGACCAAAGGCTGTGCTACCAAATATTAAGTCTTGGGTGTCAATAATTTTGTCAATGCCATTTCTTTTCATTTTCTGATTTAAAAGGATATATTAAATTCTGAATCAAAAAACAAAGGTTCTGTAATATTAACAGAGAAATAAAGAATTGTGGAGACCAAATACTGTACTGTTGTTAATTTCCACTTCTGTTTAGAGGAAACTGTGAGTTATTTGAAAAAGTGCAAGGGCGCCAATATTTTTTGCCACGACTGTAAGACATTATAGATTGTTTCTAAGTGGGGTTATCTTCCAACATTCCTTTTATCACATCCAGTGGCCCTCCTGACTGCCTACCATATAGCATTTAAAATGGTGAAAACCCCGGTGATGCCTGTGGCACTTCTCTGTAAGCTAACAGTAAGTAAGGTATTGGTCCCAATCTTTCCCTTCCCCCTTTACAAACCTTTTTAACATGTGTTTTAGGGTTTGGTTAAAATGCTCGACAAGACTGTCTGTCTCAGGGTGATGGGGGAGGTTCTTATGGCAGGGATACCTAGCAGTCTGTACAGCTCCTTAAGTAATGCAGCACCAAAATTACTACCCTAATCAATAATCATTTCTTTCGGTATGCCCACTCTGCTGAAAATTTTGCAAGCTCTGCTGCCACTTTTGAAGCTGTGACAGTACGCATTGGAACTGCTTCTGGGTATCGAGAGGCATAGTCACATACTACCAAGATAAATCTATTACCCTTTTTACTTTTGTCTAAAGGACGAACCACATCCATTGCAATTCTCTCAAAAGGCACATCTATCAAGGCTAGGGGCACCACGGGCACCTTGTCTTTTCTAGTGACTGGGGCTACTTTCTAACATTCAGCACAGGAATTACAACAGGTAGCAACATCTTCATGAATTCCAGGCCAGTAAAATCTATACAGCAATCTGGCAAGGGTGCGATCCCTCCCTGAGTGACCAGCCATAGGACTATCATGTGCTATCTGTAAAAACTCTGTTCTATACTTCTGTGGTATAACCAATTGTTCAGTCTGTTCCTGTGTCTGAGGTTTAACCCAAACTCTGTACAGTAGCCCATTAAATTTTTTTTTGCATCATTTGTTTATTGAATTTTCCGATATAGTTGACAGACATGACATACAAAACATAAATAAACATAGATCCAAACTTATATACATCAAGATCCATTTCCAACATTTGATTCAAGCTAAAAAGAGAAAGAAAAAAAAAAAAACACCAATCATGAAAAAAACACCCCAATCATAAAATTATTCCCATTATAATCCAGGTGGTCAGAGAGATGGGGTCATTTCCATTCTTATATAAGGGTCAGTGAGCAGGCTGAGGAAGATTGGTATAGTCTCAGAGCCAACCTTCTCTTATCATCATCATGAGCTCCTCCTCCTCCTGGGGCTGTGTGGGTGGCTGTTTGTGCTTGTCTGTGTCTATAGGTTAGTTTTTGTTCATTTACATGTTTTTCTGCTGGGAATACCTGTGCCATTCTTGCACACAACATTGGTGAAAGTCTCCTGGACTGAATTTCTGCAAATCGCCATCATCAGGTATCAGCTTTTTAATTTTAAATCAACTTTCTTGAAGCCTCCCCAAGGAAGCATATGCCTTACAACTAGTCTTACAAACATGGTGATGCTGGGTCCTGCAACTGAATCAACATTTTCAACATTCTCATCTGACCACTCTTAAAGCAACTGCACTTGTGGACTTTAAAAACAAAGGAATTTTAACACATTTTGTGACTGAATCAACATTTTGTCTGACCTTTTCCAAAGGTATTGTACTGTCTCTGAGGACTTTGAAGATCAAAGAAACATACAGACAAAAGTTTCACACATTGCATATGCCTACTGTCTGACCTACTCCCAAGGTATTGTACTTATCTCTGAGACTTTGAAGAACAAAGGAAACATATAGACAAAAGGATTTTACACATTGCATATGCCCAGGCCACAGTTTATCACCTTTCAGGAACTTTAACATATTATGTGATCCTGGATCTCAACAGTACTATAGTACTTCTCTTAAACCCTCTGGTACCAAACCCTCCCAGTCTTTTTTTTTCATTTTTCTCTGTACTTCGCCATAGTGCTTAGCTATCCACCTTAGCCCACTAAAATCGTACCCCACCACCCTCCTATTGCTCGCCACCCCCCCGACTGCCTAGCTCACACTGCTTCTCGGCTCTCTCTGCCTTGCTAAAAAATGCTTTGGCTTAGTCCTCACTACCTGTTCCTGCTCACCCTCACCCTCCTTTCCCTTTGTGCCAACTCCCCTCCGCCTACCCTACCCCTCCACCTACTCTCACCTTTCTATACTACTACCCGAAACAGTGTACCATGCTTTACTCTGGAAGTCTTAAACAAACATCACCCAATTAATACCTGGGTGCAAAGAGCCATATTTCTAATTGGAAACTGCCACATCATTATAACTCACTAACGATCACCCTCTACTGGGACTCAGAAGACAACCCAAGCATCTTAAAAGTACAAGCAGAAACTCACTCCAACCTATTATGAACTACAGAATGGCATCGCTGAAACTCCTGCTCCTCCTACTTTTAATATCTGGTGGGATACACCCAAACCCTGGTCCTGTTGCACTGAAGCCGACAAAAACAGGGAAAGTTGGTAGTGGTCTCTCCATTATCACTCTAAATATCTGCAGCCTCCTTCCCAAATTGACATCTCTTCAAACTCTCGCTGGACAAAAAACCCTGATATACTAGCCATTGTGGAAACCTGGCTATCTCCAGCACCGGATCATGCGGTCTAGCATGAAGGCTACAATCTTTTCAGAATCGACCGGAGGAAAAGCAAGAAGGTGGGGCTGTGCTATCTACATAAGGACAACCTCTCCTGTCACAGCGGCAGCTTCACCCCACAAATCGCAGATGCAACTCCTCCCTATCAAACTGCTTCTTGGCGCACAAAACAAAGTTCTCACAGTGGCGCAGTCTATATCCCTCAAAAGACCACCGTGCAGTATTAAGTCTGTACTTGATTTTGTTAGTCTGCAGCCCTCTGAAAATGAGCTCCTCCTCCTCGGGATTTCAACATAAACTGGCTTGCCTCTGACACTGGCTCTTACAAAGATGACATCCTAGCAGCAAACCTGACTCAGATGGTAACCTCCCCACCCGGAAAAATTACAAAACTGGTACAAGCACCCTTATTGACTGGGTTCTCACAAATCATCCTGACGGACAAAAACATTAAAGTCCTCCCTGACTCCCTCAGTGACCACTCCCCAGTGTCCTGTACCTGGTCTAATAAATTTCTCAAGCCACCCCCAAAGTTATAACAAGCAGAGTATTGTCTTATGGAATCTTATCAAGTTGAAAACCCATCTCCTACAACAGGACTGGGCGCCAATCCTTGAATCAACTGATAATACCGTACTAGAATACTTCATTAAATCTTTCAACTCTGCATCGACTTATCGCTGATAAAAGCAGTAAAATCAAAGCGCTATCAAATCCATGGATTACTGCCAAACTACTTGCCGAGCTCAAGGTTGGGACCACCTCTAGGCAGTTGCCAGAGACACAGGCTCACCTCATGATACCCTAAAATACAAGCAGGCACGAAATAGATGTACCTCACAGATTAGGCAAATGAAGCGCCTATTTCAAAAATGCCCTTGAATCCACCTGGGGTGATGGAAGAGCTTTTGGGACAACATCAAAACATAATGGGTAAACAATCAAAATCGTCACCTACCATTATGAAAGTTGATGGATCCACCACTCTTGACCAAAGTCTATTGCAGATCCGGCTTAATAAGACATTCACAGACCTAGTGGGGTCCTCCTCCCAGATTTCTTCTCGGACTTACCTGTGCCTAGCCTAGTATCACAAAACACCCCTCGTGACAAACCACAATTTTACTTCAAGAAAATCAAAGTGCATGAACACACAAGTACATAAGAAAGGCCTGCTCCAAATCCAGAACAAGTAGTGACACGCTAGATCTAAAATCCTGTCTCTCACCCTGGATGAAGTAATTCACCCTTGCAAAATTCTTAATCTGTCACTTTGCCAAAGTCAATTTCCCAACAAATGGAAATCTGCCATAGTTCAGCCAGTGCACAAAGTGGGGACAAAACCTCAACAGGAAACTATCAACCAATATCAATACTCCTCCCTCTCCAAAGCACTTGAACGAATAGTGGCAGACCAACTCTCTGATTACCTGGACAAATACAATCTACTCTGTAATCAACAGCACAGCTTTAGGAAAGGACATAGTACAACAGCAGCCTTACTTGATTTCTCTGGAGAAGTCCACTCAGCCCTGGACAAAGGGTGCCAAACAGGTGCAGTCTTTATCGATCTTACAAAAGCTTTCGACACAGTCCATCATGGCCTACTTACCTCCCTACTTTCTAGCCTAGGCCTGGCCGAAGGTCCTTGTGCTTGGGTAAAAAGTTACCTGTCCAATCGGTCACAGGCTGTAAAAATCTCTAATGAACTCTCCAACTTCAAACCAGTTCTCTCGGGTGTACCACAGGGATCAATTCTTGGACCGCTCCTCTTTAGCCTGTTCCTTAACTCCCTCCCAGATATCTGCGGGAGAAAATAATCTTATCGCTGATGATGCTGTAATTCTCTCTTCACAAGGATCCAAACTCCTTCTGAAAAAGCCTGCAACTTGCTTTCTCTAGTGTTGAAAGGTGGTTCCTGGATAGAAAACTTGTGCTAAACCACAATAAAACAAAAGCCATGCTCTTCTCCAATCACCAAAACAAAAATAGGCATACTCCACTCACCATACAAACCTCTGCAGAATTACACTGGACCAAGTAAATACTTTCAAATACCTTGGCATCACTTTTGACCAGGGCTCACCTTTGCAACCCACATTGACAACACTGCGAAAACAGTGAACCAGCACTGGAATACTATTCCGTAACCGTCAATTTCTAAATCAAGCGGCATTGAGAATAGCTATACAGAGTTCCATAATCTCAATCATTGACTATGGCCTTATTATTTATGGCTCAGCTACCTCCACTGCTCTAAGGTGTATCTCAATCACTCTAAATAAGGCCTGCCAGCTCCTCACGAGGGCTCAAGACTGACTCACCGTGTGATCTGTACTATGAATCAGGCTGGTTGAACCTATCAAATCGTCTTATTTATCTCACCTGCACAATGGAAAAAAATCTATCTTGGGACTGACTCCATATGTATTCAAAACCTACTCCGACTGAATCCTGGCTCACGACCCTCCACCAGATCTGAGCAGCCAACCTTTTCCGGTTCGAGATGACGGACTGCACAGGGACAAAGATCTTTCGCATACAGGGCCCGACATGGTTCAATCGCTTAGTCCACCTACTCTATCCTCAACCTCACTTGAAGCTTTCAAATCCATGCTCTATGCCCACCTCACCACCACTAGCAACTGTGACTGTGCTAGATAAAGACTACTACTCCTCATGTCCATCCTCACATCTGAGGCCTCTTCCTCCCTGACTAATGAACCCTCTGGTACCTCTACTACTTCCTGTCTCCCACCCAAACTCACTCCCCTTTTTCCTGTCCCTCTCACTTACTCTCCGCTCACCACTTTCCCTCCTCTCTAGCCTCCTTTTGGCCCTAATGATCACCCTCTCCTGGAAGTTTCCTTAACCTCAAAATTGTCTACTCGCTTGAACCTGTTATAGCTTGTTTTTCTATGAAACTTAAAGACGTTACTGCCTTAAACTGTTAATAGCAAATTTATGATGTAACTTTCCTGTCTGGTTTTACCTGTAATGTGTATCGTGCTTTGTTAAATGTTCTTTGTGACGTGGAACCTTTGTAAAAGAGCCCTGGCTCAAAGGTATTAATTCCTAGACTAATAAACTAAAACTAAACTAAACTAAACTAAACTAAAACTAATCATTATATTACCTGCCACCGACAAGGACGCCAAGTAGGGCTGCCATGTCTTTTGAAAGAGTTCCTCCTCATCTTTTATGACATAGGTCAAGCGTTCCAGAGTAAGTGCCTGCAACATTAGGACTTTCCACTGGGATATAGTAGGCTGTATAGCAGACACCCACATATTGAGAATACAATGTCTAGCCATAAACAGTACTACCTGAAGCCATCTCTGAACAGGGGTCCACTCCTCCTCCCCAGTATCTTCAATTCCAAACAGAAGCAACAAGGGGGACATTGGAAGTTGCCGTCCCACAATACCCTACAGCTCCTTTACTACATCTCGCCAGAAATTCTGTAGAACAGGGCAGGCCCAAAAATAGTGATAATACACTGTGAGGTTATTATTGCACCTAGGACAAACAGGGGACACCGCTGGGTTATATTTATGAAAAACAAGTGGTGAACAATACAATCAATGGCAGAATTTATATTAGGATTCCTTATACTCATTACACAGCAATATGCCCTGATGCAGTTGGAGTATCAGTCTCCAATTCTCCTCTGATATAAAGAGCCCAAGATCCCTCTCCCATAGCTGTCTGGTTTTCTCTGTTTTATCTGGGAGCAAGGCCTTCCTCTCCCTGGCCACTCTGCGAATAGTACCCTTTGGGTTTCTCTGTCCCACCAAAATGGAATGTTCTAATTGGTCCCATGTAGAACCCACCCCATGGAGTCTACCAAGAGATTTACAATATGCTCTGACTTGGAGGTACGGAAAAAAATGCTGGTGCCCCAAGCCTGTCCTAGCCTGCAGATTCTCAAAAGAATCCATCCCTGTCTGAGTAAAGAGATGCTTCAAACAAAGGATACCTCTCTGCCCCCCACTCTCGAAATCCCATGTCTTCCAAACCTGGCAAGAAAAAAGGGTTCCCCCCTAGAGGTAGGAGTAATGTGTCATCCCGTCCCAGCCCTTTTTGTTTACTCAATCCTCCCCAGCTCTCTAATACAGCCCTAATCAAGGGGTTTGAGTCTGGTAAATTAAGATGTGCCTGCCAGCCTCTGATAGATAGATACGCTGATATCCTACCCGGGCATCCCCTCTCTTCTAAATCGAGCCACCTACCTTCTCTGGGTCTACCAATCCAATCTTGTATGTAACGACACTGTATAGCCACGTGATAAACCCCCAAGTCTGGAAACTGGAGTCCTCCCTTTTCAGTGGAGGCTTTTAACCTAGCTAAACCCACCCTCGGGCGTCTGCCCTGCCAGATGAAACCAGAAAAAGCTTTCTCTAATTTCTTAATATCAGTTTTCCGTAGCCTTACTGGCAACATCTGGAGGGCATAGAGTACTCTGGGAAGCACATTCATTTTAATTCAATTTATTCTTCCCAACCATATGATAGGAAGTGTGTGCCACCTGGTCAGGTCTGCTATTATAGTTTGTAGGAGTAGGGTGTAATTAAGACCATATAGGCTTCCAATTTTGTTTCCCACTTTGATGCCCAAATAAGTAAATACTCCCTGGACTGTTTTAAAACCCCATTCTGACCCCTGTCTTGTCTCTAGAACTACGGACTGACCAATTCTCATCCCCTCTGACTGCTCTAAATTTAATTTATAGCCAGAAAATTTGAAAAAGGTATCAATCAGTGTTAACAGTTGGGGCATGGATTAAGACGGCTTAGTTACATATAGTAACATGTAGTCTGCATATAACGATAGTTTACGCCCCCCCATCCTACCTATAACCCCCGAGATATCTGGGTTTGCTCAGATGGCTATAGCCAAAGGTTCAAGCACCAGGGCAAAGAGGAGGGGCGACAGCAGTCAGCCCTGTCGAGTACCCCTACCTAGTGCAAAGCTATCAGAGAGGGTGCCATTAATTAAAACTCTAGCCCTAGAGCTCCTATACATCTGTCGGACCAGGCCAAAAAATTCTTCACCTAGACCGAACCAGGACAAGACTTTCATCAAATATGTCCATTCCACTCTAACTCTTTTTCTGCATCCATTGACAGAATATCTACTGGTTCCCACTCATTTCCAGCCCCCCATATCACATTTAGAAGGGTTCTCATATCATGATAGGAATATCTGTCTCGAATGAACCTGGTGGGTCTGGATGGATTATCCCCGGCAATAATTTTTCCAACCTAGTAGCCATAATCTTGGGCATGATTTTAGAATCACAGTTTAAGAGGGATATTGGTCTATAGGACGCACACTTATGTCAATTTCTACCCGCCTTCGGAATCAGGCAAATAGTTGCCTCCCCCCAGGAGCGTGACAACTCTCCCAACTCCTCTCTGGCCTCCCTAAATACTTCCACCAAGTGCTCAATCAGGTGGGCTTACATGACCGTATACTATTCGTCTGGAAAGCCGTCTGGCCCACTAGTCTGCCCTCTCTTAAGGGCTGTGATGGCTTTAGCTATTTCTTTTCTCGTTATTATGGATCCTAGCCATGTTCGCTGGGCCTCTGCAATCTGAGGCAATTTAAGTTTATTCAAAAACTCAGACATTCCGTGTTCCCCTGTCCCAATCTGAGAGCGGTATAGCTCCTGATAGAATCTCATAAACCTTTCTCCAATAGATTTTTTATCTGTCTGGGGTGTGCCATGTTCTCCCTTCATGGCATGTATTAAATGTGCTCCACATTTTCCCCTTATTAAATTAGCCAACATAGTGCCAGGCCTATTCCCCCACTCATAAATGTGTTTCCATACAAAAAGGCAAGTTTTCTTCGCCTCTCCCATCAATAGATTATTCAATGCCTCCCGTGTTCCTATCAATAAATGGTGCATGTTGTCCCCCCCTCCCCTCAAGCTGCCCTTCCTTCTAAAACTCTAAGCCTCTGTTCCAAGTTCATCCTACATTTAACTTAACTTTCTTTTTATGATGTGCTGCGTAACTGATTATGGCTCCTCTCATAAATGCTTTCCCAGCATCCCCAAAGGTAGCCTTAGAGGGGGCCGTCTCTAAGTTAGCCTGCACATATTGCTTCCATTGTTCCTGTAAGTGCTCTTTAAATTCTTTATTTGGAAACAAATATTTAGGAAATCTCCATTCTATATGTGGTTGTTCTTCCCTCCCCCACTGTAAAGTCATTATGACCATAGCATGGTCAGAAATGTAAATTGGACTATGTTTGATACAAGTAAGACAAAAGTACCAGTCCCTAGGCAGGAATAGATAATCCAATCTAGACCAGGTGCGGTGGGGGTGCAAGAAAATACAGGTTACTCACCTGTAACAGGAGTTCTAGGAATGGTATATGTTGTTCATCCACACTTATTGGGAGGTCCCTTGCCGCTTTAAATCTTGCCGGAAGGTCTTCAAGCTGGCTCCTCTCACCCACCCGGGTGGTAAAACTCTGCTCTGCCCCATGGCGCCAGATCTAGCCGCTGGAAGCCAGGTTGTGCGTCGAAGCTGGGAGGCGGGTGGGTTGTGGATGAACAACATATACCATTCTAGAACTCCTGTTACAGGTGAGTAACCTATTTCTAGGACATGGATATGTTGTTCATCCACACTTATTGGCAGACTCTAACAGTTCTCCAGGAGGAGGGAGGCAGGCGCACACCCTACTTAGGTAAAGACTGAGACAGAGGCCCCAACCAGCACCTAGGCGCGACCCAAGGTCGATGTGGAGAGGAGCAGTAAAGCCTGCTCTTCGGGCAGAAGCCCTGCGGATATCCTGGACTGGAGAGTCCTTGGAAGCAGCCACCGATGCAGCGGAAGGGCGGGTAAAGGCGCTTATCCCTCTGGGAGGTTCCATGCCCGCCCGCCTATAGTGGAGACCTTTGAAGGGGTGACCGGCCCGCTTGTCTTCCACTGGGCTTCAAATCTGCCAGATGCAGCTTCAGCGAAGATGATTAACAGCTGGCGAACCTCTCCTGAACTTTAGCTTTACGCTCCCAAGAGGTCAGCATTAAACGGTTCCTACGGAACCTGAATACGGCCTCCGAGGTGTGAATGGGGATAAACCCCGGCAGAGGCAATACCCCCGATGGGAAGACTCTGCCACCGCCTCCAGAGGGACTTCGGGTGGGGCGTAGGACAACCTAGTCCCTGTGGAAGACCGGATAGGGAGGTTAAAGGAGCGCCTGGAACTCTCCCTGCCTTCTGGATGGCGGAGTGGCCCCAAGAAGGTGTTCTTCCACAACAGGTGGGGGAAACTCGCACCTGTGCAAAGGTTCGGATGGCTTGCTCATGAGCTAAGCCCATACCAGCAAGGATCCCTCAGAAACGGGGATACTCTCCCCAAAAGGGGAGGCGTGATCGAGGCCTAGAAGTGCCAGACCACCTTCTCCGCACCACCAGCCTGCCTCGGCCATTCCCAGGAAGACAGTGGTGACCATGCAGAAGCACCTAGAGGGTCGTCGGCCGAAGCCCTGGTCTAAGGATGGACCGCAGATGGTCCAGAATGCTCGCCCAGGGACAGGGAGGGGCACGGCCCTATCCCATCATCAAAAAAGGGAGAACTTCTCCCAGAGGACGAGCATCTTGGCCGACTTCTTAGCAGGGCCTGAAGGTCAAGGACCTTGCCGAAAGACCCTAGGCCTGGCCCCTAGCCGCACAGGGGTGCGGCCTACAGGTGCCAGGGATTGAAGGTCCAGATGGATAACCTTCCCTGAAAAGGAAAGACAGGTCCGGGTGGACTAGAGGCGCCTCGGAGCCTGGGGCTGAGATTGAGGAGCTGGATACCAGAACTGGCAATCCAGTCTGGGGCTACCAGCATCACCCTACGCCAAGTCCTCCTCGTCTTGCCCGTGAGGTCAAGGAAATGGGAGAGGCACGGAGGGCCCAGGGTCCGTGGCCCGATGGCATCCCCTGCAGCAGGCCTTGCTGAGGGCGGGCAAAAAACAGTCTCGCCTGGTATTCTCCCGGAGGAAGAGGAGAAGATCCTGTGCTACCTCCGGCAGGGAGACCACTCTTGAGGCGCAGCTATGCCCGGCTCAGGGCAGCAACCAGGGAATCGGGCTCCTGCCATCAAATGGCTGGGACCTCGACTGCATGAACAACCCAATGCGGAGAACCTCCTTGCACCGAGACAAGGGGATAGACCGAACCTGGCGGAGTAGGTAGCACATGGTCCTGGAATAGTCCTACTTGGACTTAGACCTGTAGACCCCATACAATCGGAGCGAGTGGTGCAGGCTAAGTGGACCGTTTCTCTCCAGCGAGCAGAAAGGACATCGGGACTCGCAAGAGGACCAAAGGCGAAGCACTCTGTATTCCCCAAGATGGGCACCCCACCCATCCGAGAAGCATGGGTCGGAGAAGACCGCCAACTCAGCAGGGAACAAGCAGGATGTTCTCCTGCCAAAGTTAGAAACGGTCCAGGAGGCGTTCTCTTAACTCCTGGGCTGTAGGTCACGAACTGGTCAAGGACGCAGCTGTGACCTCTGGCTGGCCTCACTAAGGGAAGGCGCCCTGAGGCTCAGGAGGAGCAGGAGGTCCTGGCAGGGCGTAATTTCCGCCAACCGACCGCAAAGGAGAAGAACCTCGGCTCTGTTCGCCCGGAGCCGAGCTCGGACTCAAAGTCGAGCTTAATCCCGAAGAAGCTTCACCGCTAAGATACGAGTTCTCACTTGGCTCCCGAAAATGGGAGACCAGTCTGCCTTCCGGGTGGGGTGACATCCGGACCCTTCAATGCCGCAGAGACTGCTGAGCAAGGAAGTGCTAGGAACTCGTAAGGAGCTCCCTCGCAAGAAGGGGTGGAGCCTCCCCAGAAACGGACGGAACGAGGGGTAGGTACATCCTGGAGACCAGGAAAACAGCTACACACCACGTTCTGAGGATGGGATGTCTGAAGAAGAGAGACCATCCAGGCGTGCGGGAGAATGGGCACAAGCCCCCATCCGTATGAGACCAGGAATACCTGGACGCGAACCCAGGGTTGAATGGGGGGGGAATCCACAGCCTTCCTGATCACCTCTAACTAGAGAGCCAGGCATGTCGGACAACCGACACAGGGGCAGTGAACTCAAGATCCCCATGGGGCAGCGGCTCCAAAGAACCGCTCGCAACCTGCGACAGGATCCACCTAAATACCTCCAGAACGAGGTGCGGAGCTGTCCCCCCATGGGGAAACCCAGGCTGGGACGACGGGGCCAGGGCAATGCCCCTTGGCCCGTCACTGAGCAGGCTTAGAGGGGGAAGGAGCCAAGGAGCCCCTCGGTTTCCTGCCTCCGCTTCCTTTTGGAGGAAGACGCTGGTCTGGCAACAGGCCGCTCAGCGCATGCCTGCTGGCCCTCATGCTGGGCCGGGGCCCCAGGGCTCAGGGGCAAAGGGGCTTCACGCCAAGGCGGCTGCCCTTGACCCTCCGGGCGAGTGACCGGTCCGGAGTGGCATCGGACTTCTCGGGCCCATGGATGTATCCCTCCACTCCAGGGCTGAAAAGGTCAGTCCCCAAGAAGGGGATGTCCGCCAACTCATGCTGGGTTTCCAAAGAGAAGGAAGATAACCTCAGCCACGCCCTGCGGTGCATGGCCACTGCGGCCGCCACCGATCTGGCACAGGAGTTGCCTAGATCCAGAGCCGTCTGGAGCTGCTGCTTCGCCACCGCCCTACCCTGGTCCCGCACCTGCCGAACCGTGGTCCGCAGGTCACCTGGGAGATGAGGAAGAACCTCGTCCAGGGAGCCCAAAAGGGTGTGGGAGAAATGTGCCATCAGTGCAAACGAGCTGGCCTAACGGAGGCCTAGGGAGGACGCAGCGTAAACCTTACGCCCGACATAGTCCATCCTCCTGGACTCCTTGTCGGGGGGTCTGTCCACATCCCCAGCATTTCCAAGACATTGGAAAACGTCGTCGGTAATTACCCCTTCAGCCGAGGGGTGCTCCGAGAAACCGGGCAGAGAACCGACAGGGATAGGGTACCTCCGAGCCACCTTGGCCGAAGGCGCAGGGCAGGAAGTAGGCCACCGCCATAGCTCCAAGGCTGGGCCCACGACAGCCTCAGCCACTGGGAAGGCCTCCATGGAAGAACCCCTTCGATCCAGAATCTCCATAAGGGGGTAAGGTGCCCGATCGGAGACGGGCTTGGCTGCATTCCAGTAAATTCCAAATGAGCTGAGTAGACCCTTCGAAGACAATGGGCTGTCGTCTACTGATGTTCCTGGGAAGACCGGGGTCCTCCTGTTAGGAAACATGGAAGCCTGCTCCAGGCTCGAAGGGTCTGCAAAAAGCTGCCGCAAGTCAGAGGCACTCTTAGGTCCGCCCGGGCGGGGCAGGAGTGAGGGGACGGTGACCTGAAGGACAGGCCATGGTCTGGCCTGAACTCCGCCGAAGGCGGAGGGGCAGCAAGGGTCGGACGAGCAACCGGCCCTGGAGAAGGCTCCTCGACCGATTCGAACGGCTGCCGACCAAGCGGCGGCTGCTTGCTATCCGGAGAATGAATCTGGGTCGATTGAAACCCAGACAACAACTGCTGTCGCCACATAAGTTCCTCGTAACACCGACGCCAACGGCATCGAAACCGCTCCTCATCTGAGGAGGGGGACGAGGAAGAACGGCAAAGCCACTTAACCGGTGCCTCGACCGGAACGAGATAGTCGGGGCTGAGCGATGACCGAGTGTTGACGAGACCCAAATCCTCGGGGGACCGAGGGGGCCTGGGAAGAAGCGGGGCGCACCCGCTCCTCCCTCGGCTCGGAAGAAAGGACGGAGGGCTGTCGACCCGAAGGGGAGGACAGAGCCTCAGTTTCCGCCGAAGGCTGCGGGAAGACGGCATCAGCAGACCCCCCGAAAGATGGGTCAAGAGACTCGACAACGTCGACGGGGAACCTGGCCGGCTGACCTGACGGGGATACCGTGAGGCCAGCGGCCAAAGCCGAATCCTCAACCGAAGTAGAGCGTCGGCCGATGAGGGAGGGGGAGAGATCCCGCTCCCGCCGACGAAGAGACCCCGCCTGAGGCCCTTCAGCCATAGGCCGAGTGACAGGGCTCCAGGTTCCCTCTCCCTTGGAGGAGAGGGAATGACGAAGCTCCCTGAACGAAGCTGCAAGAGAAGAATCCAAGGAGAGCAGGATAAGCTCCGCAACCGAGGGGGGGACCGGCCCCTTCCCTGGCAGGATCAGACTGCAGAGAAACAGTCGAAGCGGACACCCGCCGGTCCGATGGAATCTCCGGAGCGGAGAAAACTACCGGATGTCTGAGCCCCAAACGGGCCACGCAGTCCTCCAGAGAGCTGGCCGAAAGGGCAGAACAAAAGTTGCAAGCCTGAGGATCGTGATCCAAGTCCAGGTAAAAAAAGCACGTGGAGTGCGAGTCCCTCCTGGAGGAACTAACCATACGCCTCTCGGGGCCGGAAAAAGCCATCGCCGTAGTGAAGAAGAAAAGATTGAAGATTCAAACGACACTTCAATAAATTCGAAGACCGAACTTTTCAGGAACCAGTCAGCAGAAGCTGAGGAGGGAACCTGAGCTTCAAGCGTAAGGAAGATCTGGCGCCATGGGGCGAGCCGAGAGTTTTACCACCCGGGTGGGTGGGAGGAGCCAGCTTGAAGACCTTCCGGCAAGATTTAAAGCGGCAAGGGACCTGCCAATAAGTGTGGATGAACACCATATCCATGTCCCTAGAAAAGGTATATTCCCTAGCAGTGGGACTGGCTGTTCGCCACCCATCAATAATATCTAAATTAGTCATTCCTGCTATCCAGTCCCGAATAGCCCCTTTAGGAGTTCCTTTACCCTCCGAGTGATCTAGTATTGGATTGAGCAAGCAGTTCATATCTCCTCCCATTATCAAATTTGGAAATTTTTCTTCAATTAACAAAGCCAAGAGAGCTCTGTAATATAGTGGGTCATGGACAGCCGGTGCATATATGCTCCCAAATGTGACCTTCTCCCCTTGTATATTCCCTACAACAAATACATAGCGCCCTTCATCTGGATCTTTCACCACCCGCTCCATCTGAAATGGCAATTTCCTGTGCAGGAGAACAGCCACCCCTCGCTTATGAGAATTAAAGGAAGCCACATAGCATTCCCCAACCCAACACCTCTTCAATTTAACATGTTCTTTCTCTGTAAGGTGGGTCTCCTGAAGGAGGGCCACTGAGTATTTTGTTGCTTCAGGGCAGTCAGTAGCATCATGTGTTTACTTGGGGTGGATATTCCCCTAATATTCCATGAAACTGTTGTCAAGTCTTTCAAACTAGCCTTGATTAAGGCATTGCAACTTCCCCAACCAGTATCCACCACGAATGCCCCCAGACCTCCCACCAACCCGCTTCAAAAATGCTTTCAGATTAGTTATACATCTGGATCTTAAGAGTAATATCAAACTACAGAATAACAAACAAACAATAACTATGTAGAAGTCTCCCTCCTCCATCCCCCCTCCCTCCCACTCCCTCACCCCACTGTAACAGTAGCAGCAAAAAGCAGAGATTTTACACCTTCCCCACTGTGGGACTGAGGCGCCCCCCGCCACAAGTTACCTGTAGAATATAATTTATAAATAGAAACATAGAAACAAGGCCCTAAATTCCTGCAGTTCTGCGGTTGCGAATTTACTTAGAATTTACATCGTGCCGCAGAATATATATAGTGCCACAGAATTCATTGTTTTTGGTGAATTTTCATATAAATCTACTGTTTTTCCATAGTGTCAGGTTTTCTTTCCCACCTCATTTATCTTCAAGGCCCTTCTCTATGTTCAGCATATGATGTCATCGATGACATCACATCATATTTAGCCAATGACAGGACTGCATTCTGCCAGAGAAATGAATAAATCATGCCTCAGAAATCAGAAAATGCTGCCTCAGAAGTCAAGGAGCCCTGCCGCAAAAATCAGAAAATTCTGCCGCAGAACACCAGGGGCCCTGCATAGAAACATAGAATTTGACGGCAGATAAGGACCGCTTGGCCCACCCAGTCTGCCCATTTCCCTACCTAATGGATAAGCTGCAGATCCTAGTTAACCAGCAGCCTACTTCTTCCTACCCCCACCCCCTAGAATGGCCTTATGACTGTCCCATGCATGCTTGAATTCCACCACTGATTTTGACTCCACAACCTCCTCCGGAAGGCCGTTCCATGCATCCACAACCCTCTCTGTGAAAAAATACTTCCTTAAATTACCTCTGACCCACCCCCCCTCTATCTTCAAATTGTGCCCTCTTGCATAAATAACTGCATAAAAGTTCCCCTTCTTCTGAAACCAACTAGGCTACGGGTAAAAAAGGCAAGCCAGGACACACAAGAAAGGGAAGAATAAAAAGGATCATTTAACACTGCAGCCCTTTTCAGCATATATTATTTAGCCAGGCTTATTCAGCAGGGCAAACAGATAGAGGGCAACACATGTCAAGGATATTTGGCATGGATCAGGGCAGGGCATGCCCGAGCTGAGGAGCACAAGCTGAGCCATTAAGAGGCTGCATCCCCACCCCACAGCCGCCTCCCAGCCATTACCTCATAAACCAGTTCTCCCTCCCGCTCAATTTTTTACTTATATATAGTGGGAGCCATCTAAAATAAAATACTGTATATTTCCCTATACTGGCAATATGTCCCCATCAATAACAGAGAGGGAAAAGAAAACCGTCAGTCCCATGACAGGAGCTGCTCACTCCGAGAGTCTCTCTCCTTGCATCTACATCTTTAGCTTTTCAGGAAGAAAAAAAAAAACAGCAAACTAGAAAAATTAAGGGGAGAAGGAAACAAAACAAGACCTCCCAGGCCCAGGATAACAAACAACAACTTTCAGGCCTACTCAAGATGCTACGGTGTCCCCATCCATCCAAATGCCTTAGGTCAGTCTAGTCCTATCAAGCGCCATCCATCCATAGAAAAACAAATAAACAAAAAAAAAACAGCCTTTACTCTTAGTAATCCTGTTATTTCTGGCACATCCACCACCTCTTATTAGCTCTGTGTGCCCATCCATGTTGATAATAGTAGACTTCCCTCTATCGAACAGTCCATCTTTTCCCAAACAATCCACATAGAAAACATTTACAGTACCTTGATCAGATATGATGTCCCAAATTCTAGCATGGCGCAAATCATTAGGCCAGGCCCACAGAAAAGAAAATTCCAAATGGAGCAGAATTAAGCAGCATCACCCCATTTTCTATTTGAGGTCTCAGACAAACACCTCCGCCTTCAGAACCTCCCAGAATGAATAGACAGACCCTTCTTGTTTGATTTTAAGGGTTGCTGGATACAACATATAACACTCCACCTTAGCCTCTCGTAACTGCGCCATTACAGGGTTGAAGGCCCAGCGACGTTTCAACAGCCGAGCAGAGTAGTCTTGAGAGAGGAACAACTTATGTCCTTCATACTGCAGCCCAGGGTTCTCCCTGTAAGCCTTCAGAATAATCTCCCAGTCGGGATAATTTTGGAACCTCATAATTATTTGTCGTGGAGGTTGATTAGGTGCAGGTTTGGGCATGACTGCCCTATGGGCCCTCTCGATTTTAAAACGTCCATTTTTGGGGGAGAGTCCGAGGAGCTCAGGCAGAGTTTTGGCACAAAAGTCAAGCACATTCAGTCTTTCCATTCCCTCTGGATGCCTACGGAGCCATAAATTCAAACAGCACTGATAATTCTCTTGGTAATCGAAAAGTTCTTTAAATTCCTCCAGTTCTCGTTGTAGGGCTATAATTTGTTCTGGCAGAGGAGACGTGGCATCTTCTGTATCTGAGATACGCTGCTCAGCCTCATTCAGCCTGGTAGCATGAGTAGCATGCAAGTCCACAAGTTCCTGCAATTTTCGATCAAAATTAGTAGCCAAACTAGTGAGCCTGGGCTCCAGTGCGGCCAGAACTTGCCGAGTTACCTCACAGCCTAAGGCACTGACTTCCGCAGCCGAAAAAGAAATATGGTCTGCATTTTCCACCAGCGAGGTCAGTGGTTGCTTTTTCGGATTTTTCCCGGTAGTTCACGAGCTTTTCGCTGCAGTAGAAACGACATATTCGTCCATCCTTAATTCCTCCACAGTTAGCTTATCCCTTAGTGATATTTATTTTCTGTAAAAAAGCAGTTTTATTCATTTATTTTGCAGCGGTACTCAGAGCTAGGGAAAAGTGAGTCTTTAGTCTAGTCGGCTCATTAGCGCCTCCCCATTACATTTTTTAAACATTGGTCCACCCTGTTTTGGTTTCACCCCCAGCTGCTTAAAATAACCCTGGAGAGAAACAGTGTTAGCTTGCTCTGAAAGAAAATCACAATCAGTTATCAGTTTAGCTTCAGCATTTTCATATTTTAACCATTTATGTCCATCAGTCATTTGTTGCCACAGTTTCTTCAGGCATTGTCTTTCTTTCCTGGGTTTCCGGAGCTCTTGTCACCACAGCTGCTGAAACATCAGGATTTACTCCTTTGATTAACTTAGTAAATCCTGGAAAGTCATTTCCAATCATCACAGGTACAAGTAACTTAGGTACTACCCCTACTTTCATTTGGTGCAACACACCCTTAATGGTCAGAGTCACTTGGGTGGTGGGATAGTATTGAGTGTCCCCGTGCATGCAGATGACACCAGTACCTGGTCCCTTTTCACAGTGTTTTCCCAGCACCTCAACATGCACTAGGGTCTGTCTGCTTCCCGAATCAATGAGTTCCTTTACAGTCTTATCCCCCACCTTCACATCTGTTAAGTACTTGCCCCAATTTGCTAAGGACAAATCTGCTGCAGTGTCACTCTTCTCACTGCAATTTCTTGCAATATGGAATTGCTTATTACAGTTATAGTAAATAACGTCTTTGGGCACAGATTTGTTACCCCCACCAGAGTTCTTATCAGACTTGGAGTTTAAGTGGGGAAAAAGGGGGTCTTACTGGTGCTTGGCTGTTACCTTGCTGCTGTGGCGTCTGTCTGGCCATTTGGTAGTCCTCCGCCAAAGAAACAGCCTTTTCCTCACTTTCTGGTCGGTGTTCCTTTACCCAAAGCTGCACATCTGTAGGCAGGATGTTGATGAATTGCTCAATTGCAAATGTGTCAATGATCTGTGGGACTGTTTTGCCCTCTGGTTGGAGCCAGTTTATCGGGAGTTCTCTGAGTCAGGTGAAGGCTTCTTGAGGATTGTCGACTGAGTTGTACTTCAGAGATCGAAATCTCTGCCTGTAGGTCTCTCCTGAGCTATCATACCTTTTCAGAATTTTGCTTTTCACCAGGTTATAGTTTTCTGACTGTGCAGTGTTCATATTGCTGTAGGCAAGTTGGGCTTTTCCTGTCAGATAGGGTACCAGTCTGATTGTCCATTGCTGCTTTGGCCATTGGCAGGCTGTGACACCCTTTAAGAAGTTGTCAGGTATGCCTCGATATCATCCGAGGGACACAACTTTATAAGTTTAATGGGTTTTAAGTTGCTTGTGTTTTGTTGCTTGTCTGGACTGTGCCAGGTCCTCTGCCTTTGATAGCTTGCCAGGAATCCAGCCATCGCTGCTCCTGTTGCTGCATCTCTTCTCTCATCTGCTGTTTCGTCTCTTTTTGTTGTATAGCCCACCATTTGAAAAAGTCCATCAGGCTTTCAGGTTCTGTCACTGCCTGTTCTTTTTCCATAACTTGTGCTGGCTGTACAATCTCAGCTTGTACTTCTGTCTCTGCTAGTTTGGCTGCCATCCTCCTGGTAACCACTCCTGGACTTGCTGCTGCAGGATCCATACATTTCTCTGTGCTTCCCTGGTACTAAGTTCAGTACGCAAGCACAAAACTCCTGGCTTAGAGTATGCATGGCGTAAATCTCACTTAGGCTGACACCACTGATCGTCAATGCACAGGTCAGGAAGCACAGGAAAACCAGGAGCAGTTGTAGAATTCGCAAAAAGTTTTTGTACTAGCAGTAACAGAAAAAATAAACTTGTTCCGTATAACTATTTACAAAGGCAGAATAAACAGAGAAGATACATCGGAGTTTTCCTTCACTCTCTGTGTTTTGCAAGCAACTGCAGCTCTGTTTTTATAAATCCTTGCAACCCCCCTTCTTAACAAGCATCCTGTTTTTTTTTTCCTAAAATGTTCTGGTAAATTTCAGGCAAGAACGCAATGTCCCAGAACTGAGGCCCCTTTTCCACAGCTTTTGCAAAAAGCTTAAAAATTGCATTTCAGGTTAACCCCTTGAGTTTCCAATAGCTTTCTGCAATCATCTTAAACTATAATTATATACATTTCAACGGTAACACTATATAGTAACTGGTGACCCCCATTATCAACCCGTTTTTGATTACTGTGAAAACTCGTATCAACCAGCGGGTTGATACGACTTTTACAGTCTCGCACCAAGAAGCCTGTAGCAGTCCAGACCAATTATGTTGAACAGAATACCCCAAACACCAATCTGTGCTGTAAAAATAATTTCCCCAGTTCCTCAGTTTGTTTGTTTTTTTTTTTTGTTAAAGAAGCCACCGATTATACAGGGAGAGCAAGTGATTCGGTGGCTTCAGAAAAGTCGATGCAACCGTTTGCGAGTGTTGCTATGCCAACACTCACAAACGGTTCTGTCAGGTCTTCTGAAGCCTCTGAGTCACTCGCTCTCCTTGCTCTACACTTGATGGCTTTTTTCCACCAAAAACTAAGGGAAGGGCTGTCCTGTCACTGAAGTCGAGCGCATCAGTCTCTCAGTCTCAGTCATCTGGCTCTCAGTCCAGTTGGGTGGGCCAATGATCCCAACAACACGGCTCTCTCCCGCCACTATCGAAGACCCACGTTGCTGACTGCTCATTCCTGACCTCCTCGTCTCCACACTAGTAAATTTAATTTTTTTATAGAGTTTATCCTGCCTTCATAAAAAAAAAAAAAAAATTATCCTGCAAAACTCGCGCTTCTATTGGGGCTTCCTCAGTCAGTCAGTCAGTCAGATCGGAAACTGACTGAAGCTGACCGACTGCTCCTGTGCTGCACACAAAACAAAGCACCAGCAATTATAAAAAATAAAGTCTACGTAGGGGTGTGTTCATGGTGTTTTTTTTTTTTTATATACCCTCAGTGAGTGATGAGCTCATAAACCTCTCAAGCTTCCTTCAATAGTCTTCTTGCTACTGAGATGGAATTACTGTTTGCAAGGTGACTATTTTGAATTGTTCTTTTAGGTATCTGTTCAGACATCTGAAGTTGAGGATTGGTCACCACTCTCCTTTTCTTTTTTAGTAAGTACTGTACCTTGTAAAAAATCATTTTTCCCAGTTCTACTGCATGTACTTCCTTCATCAATTTAGAGACTGCAGCTTTTGGAATTCCAATTCTAACTGCCACATCTCTTCTGGTCAATCTGATTTGAATGTTTAGAATTTCTTTTGTTTTGGAGCAGTAACAAAAGACAAACTGAGGCCTTGTCTCACTCCAGCACCAATTTGTCTATTGTGACAGACTGCCACTGCTGGAGATGAAGAGAAATGTGCTGCACCCACTCCAACGCCCACTGGATGGGGAAATCTGTGGTGGCTGAGCTGGAGCTCCTGCCCATCTCCTGCCTCTTCCACCTTTACCTCTTTGTGAACTTCGGTGTACTATTAGGCTGGTGAAGTACCCCTCTACTAGTTTTTTTTTTTATTTATGTTTCAGTTGGGTTATTCATATCAACATTGTTCATCTAATGCTCTGTCTGATCTCCAAAGAGAAAGTATACTCAAGAGGAAGTTGGCAGATTTGTTCTGGAGGTATACATCAGTATGCATTATGTGTCACTCATACATGTTCCGGGGAGAAAATGGAAGAAAATGCCTCAGCTCGCTTAGCATCCCTCACAGGCAACACACAACCCTACGTATCTGGCCACCCACTGCTATAGCTCTGTGTAAGCGGTGGTTAACCCGTAATTTAAACTTTATTTATTTAAACTTTGTTTACCGGGAAAGGCACAAAGAAGCCAAGGCTCGTTTCCAGGTGTGACCCGAGGAGGCGGGGTAAGTAGGATACATTACAAGAAACAAATTTACAGACTATGAAATAGCAGAATAAATTGAAAACAGTTCAGATAAACAAATGACAACTGGTATCATATAAACAAAATATTTACAACAAAAACAGTAGGCAAATGCCAGGCGTTAAATCCACAAGACAGGTCAGTAATGAGGTGGGGGGATGCCGCCAGGACTGGGGACACAGGTAGACAAATAAAAGATGGAAAAAAAATGTGTTTTGTGTTTTTCACATGTACCAGCTTGAATTAACCCTTCTGGATTGTGAGGTACATAAAAGTATTCCGAACCTAGGCTGGTCACCAAACACCTCTTTTCCACCTTCCTGCAAACTGTTGTTGCAGACGCTGACAACTGCAAGATTTTCTTATTCATCTTTTTTTGGGTATGTTGACTATCATCGTTGAGGTCAGGACCAGTACTTTTAGGAAACCTCACTAAGAATGTTGCTCAGTTTTAGCTGAGGGGAAGTTAATCATAGAAGAATAAAATGAATAATCCTTGAGTGCTCGGGTTGGGGGGGGACTATCACCTCTTCATCAGAGACCTCTAGGGTGATAGGCTCATTTGAGCCTCATCATAGTACATTTATTCCTCTACAACACTAGGTGTATTACAGGTTGAGCTCAGTAGCTTGCTCCCTTATACAGTTCTGAAGAACTGCCATATTTGCT
Source organism: Neoceratodus forsteri (assembly GCA_016271365.2). Taxonomy (NCBI): domain Eukaryota; kingdom Metazoa; phylum Chordata; order Ceratodontiformes; family Ceratodontidae; genus Neoceratodus; species Neoceratodus forsteri. The sequence continues at coordinate 719,507,269 of CM057455.1, forward strand.
TAAATTCCTCCACACAGTGCATTTGACAACTGCCAGCAGGATGAATGGTAGGGCCACATACTTTTTTTTTCTTTTTCAGGTTCTAAAATATAGCTCCTTTTTAGTCTTTTTCAGACTAGAATGAGAGGCTGACTCCACAACATGTTTCTTCATTCATGCCTGAACATAGGATTTAAACTCACTGCTATGCTTTCTTGGAGACTCGGCATTAGATTGGTCTTTAGGGAAAGCTGCTTCTGCAGACATTTGGATTGACTTTTTTCAAAGATGTTCGTAACATTTATTTGGACGCAACACCTGGCATTGATCAGAGTTGTTGAACTGTGAGCTTGGCCCAATCAAATCTAGCAGTCTGACTGCCTGTCTTAGGCAAACAGTGCCACCTTGTTGTCATTTCTGTGTTCGCTTGCGCAAGGACCGTCTTGTGCTAGTAGCACATTTCAGAGGTGTGTCTGTGTTGGCGAATGCAGGGCATACTTTAGTAGGTGCATCCCTCTTTCACCAATTAGCCAGCATGCTTGCGCTGACACACATATTATGTAAAGTGGACACAACTTGTAAGAAAAGTGCTGCTGCAATCAGAGACAAGCTCGTCATGCAGCGGCACAATGACATGCCTCCTGATGTGCCTTTCCTGGCAAAACATTTCAATAAACATGGCAGTGAAGCTGCCGTCACAAAATCAGAAAGGAAGCCGATATCGGGGTGCAATCCCCATGTCAGCATGTGTAGCCCAACCCCCCCACCACTTTGTGTGGCACACTGGGAGCCCACCTCAGTGTGCTGCCGCTGAAAGTAAGCCAACCACGTCGGCATGTTCCTGCCCCAGGGCCTGCCCCGCCCCAAACCCCATTGTGTGGCACACTGGGAGCCACCCCAGTGTTGCCAACATCATCCTCAGCCCCCTCTGAAAGTCATGGGGCACACTGGAAGCCCACCCCAGTGTGCCCAACATTTGTTAGAATTCACCTGTAATAAATAAAATGGTCCTGCCAGGTCTCGTTTTTGGTTTTTTTTTAATACCTGAAACAAGAAAACGGTCCCTCGTTGTCCATGGTGCCCCCTCCCCCAACCCGTACCCACCCTCTGCACACCCCACCTCCCCACACACCCCTCACCCCCATATGTACCTCCAGTGGTCGGCGTGGTGATCTTTAGTGGGCCGGGAACATGTCTGCACTCTTCAAAGTCGACCGCAAACTGAAGAAATGCTGGCAAGCTGTATAATGGCATAAATGGGGAGTTTCAACTTAGGTGGATATCTCAGTCATTTTTTTGAATTTTGCCACCAAGTTTTCAACATGGGGTGCCTGGGACCCCATCTCATGAACACATGCACTGTCATCTCGTTACTCGGTCCTGAAAGGTCATTTTGCGGTCACTGCACGGAATCACCTTTCGGGACTGATTAACGAAACGACAGTGCCACTGTTCATGAAGTGGGGTCCCAAAAGTCTATCTTGCAAATCTGGTGGAAAAATTCAAACAAATGACATGGTTACAAAAGCGTAGTTTCAATGCACGCCAGACTTCAACAATTTTAATATTTTCACTCCAGATTTTCAACATTACCATTTTTTCACACCTCTTTATGAACAATACAGCTGCCATTTTTCACATTCTGCTCGAATTGTGTTTTCGCGCATGTGACGTACAATGGCGCGGTCGCTGTGTGAAATCAGTGTTCAGGACACAGTAACAAAATTACAGTGACAGTGTTCATGAGTGGAGATCCCAAAATGCCTATGTTGAAAATATGGTTAAAAAAATCCCCAAAATAATTGTGTTACGGGCGTGTGTTGCGCAGTTTCTACGCAAGCTCGGGACTTCAACAATTTTTCATATTTTCACTCCAGATTTTCAACATTGCCATTTCTGTACACCTCCTTATGAACAGTACAGTTGTCATTTTTCACATCCTGCTCAAAATGTGTTTTCGCACGTGGCACACAATGGCACGGTTGCTGTGGGAAAGCAGTGTTTGGGACAGAGTAACAAAATCACAGTGACACTGTTCATGACCGCAGTTCCCAAAATGCCTATGTTGAAAATTTGGTTAAAAAAATCCCCAAAATAATTGCGTTGCAGGCGTGTGTTATACAGTTTCTACGCATGCTTGTGACTTCAATTTTTCATATTTTCACTCCAGATTTTCAACAATGCCATTTTTTTACACCTCCTCATTAACAGTGCAGCTGTCATTGTTCACATCCTGCTCGAAATGTGTTTTCGCACCTGTGGTGCCAAATGGCACAGTCACTGTGCAAAATCATCTTCCGGCTAACAAACTCATAGTGCCACTGTTCATGAGGTGGGGTCACAAAAAGCCCATGTTGAAAATCTGGAGTGAAAATACCAACACACGCCAGGGGCATTATGGTTTCCAACCATAACACCCCACCCTGTAGAGACTGACAGGTAGGGGTGTGACTTGGCATTGTCAGCTGTAATGCTCACGCCATTCAACACCCGCCCCCACCCTGCAGCCAGTGACAGGCATCGAGGTGTGCTTTGGACTCTTCATCCACAAAGTTCACCCCATTCTCCTATACTGCACCCATCTCAGCGTATTTCCTTATGGAATGGGGTGAGTGTAAGGCTCGAAGACCCCATGGTACACCGCAACACTTCTTGATGTCTGTGGGGTGAGGTGAAATGGCATGAGCATTATGGCCGACGACCCAAAGACAGACCCCAATGCCTGTCAATCTCTGCAGGGTGGGTCCGGGGTCGGTATCAGTTCAGTACTTCACTGCCAATCCTATTATACTCTTCTGCAGACAAACTATTTTACACCAATACTCTTACGCTGCCTGCTTCAGGGGATAGAACCAATTGTTAAACTGTGTCCCTGATTTTACCTCGTCACTGATTTTTTAAGCCATGTCCAAGTGCCAAACACCACTGCAAATACCTGCAAGCGAACGCTCGGCATTGACAAATGCTTGTTAAATTCTGATAAGCCCAGTTTCCTTTTTTAGCTTTTGATTTTGCTTGGACTTTAACATGAGTCCCAAATAGGCACCCTTTAAAATTATCTCGGTCAAGGAACATGCGATATCAGTGTCAACAACAGGTACTGTGAGACAACTATACTTTTACCACGTTCAACCACAGTCACTGTGAGCTACAGCTTATAGTATTAAAAAGAAAAATATGGTAGAAGCACTGTAGGCACCACAGTTTAAACACAGAAACACAGAATCTGATGGTAGAAAAGGATTGCTTAATTTATCTAGTCTGATTGCATGTTCTCTACTTTATTCTGTCTCTGCAGACCCTACCTGGACTCCATCAGCAATCTCACCTCCCTGCATCCTATCTAATATGCCTCTATGTCTATCCCATGCATGCGTGAAGCCCCCCAACTGTTCTAGCCTTCACCACTTCCACTGGCAATCTATTCCAGGCATCCACTACCCTTTCAGCGAAGCAATATTTCCTCACATCACTCTTGAATTCCCCTTCTAACTTTATTGCATACCCCCTGTCCTGGTGCTTGTTCTCAAATGAAAGAAAGAGATTCCCCACTGTTGTCAAGGCATAGGTCGGGAAGCATAGGCAAACCAGGAAAAGTTGTAAAATTCACAAGTAGCATTTTATTATTATTAACAACAATGAATTAAAAGAATAAAATTATGCAAGATAGCTCTTTTACAGACAGTTTATATACAGCAAAGTCCTTCATCTGAGGCCAACTCTAAATCTAAATCTGAATCTCTATCTCTAAACAAACATTGCTCTCTTTTATAAGATGTTTTCACCTGGCAATTCAATTCTGTATCCTGTTCTCGTTAAGCTGTGTCTCCAGTTTTCACACAATGTACCAAACTTTGTCAATTTCTTTCCTGTGTCCAGTATATCCAGTCTTTAACAGGTGCAGCCAAATAAGACATTCTAGCCAGAGCTGGTTTACCTGCTGGCAGCTCTGCAAATAAGCTTGTGGAAGTTCAAAAGGTTTCTCAAGGTCAATGCCATGTGTTCCAGCCTACTATCTTTTCTAACAAACCCCAAACACCTTTCTCCAATTCATTTTATTTATTTATTTAAATTTTGATAACCAAGTAAGCCCACGGAGACCAGAGGTCCCTTTTTCAGGGGCGACCCGGAGTCAATTACATATATTAATTACGTACAGTGGTACATACTTCGATTACATACAGGGTATAACAGTTCACATACGGTATGTTAGGGATACGACGAGGTATGGGTTATGGCCGGATAAGAGCATGCCCCAGGTGCATTATGAGGCACAAGGCGCTTGCACAGAGTGCCTTTAACACCTGGAAAGTGCTCTTATCAGGCCATAACTCACACCTCGGAGTGTCTTATTACACTTATAAAATGCCCCCCCCCCAGTAAAAATTAAAACAAAGCTGTTAAAATAGAAATAATTTGGAAAAAAAAAACATTTTTTTAGTTGCTACTGTTAAACAAACAAAACATAGTCCCTCTATGTACTGTCCTGTGCATTAGTCTGTATTTAGCTTGAACAGCAGTGCTGCCCAGTGCCCCCGTCGTCCCCACCTACTGCTCAGGTTAGATGTCTGCTGTCCCTCAGGAACTCACTGAGTTTTTTTTTCTGCACACTTTGAAATTCAGTGTTTCTTCAATTGATAGCGGCGGTTAGGGGGGTGGCATATCACTTTTCAGCAGCCATATTGGCGTCTTTTAAGTGTGTTTCCCTTATAGCGTTATCTTGTTAAGTGAAGCGGCGCTTATGAAAGGAAAAACGATGTGCGGGTTTCTTTGTTTTTTTCCACTTACATTCTGATATAGGACATTACGGGCGATCAGGTCTCCTGTATGATTCAGCACTTTTGGTGGCGGCACCCGCTATGGTTCATTCATCAGAACAGAATAGCTTAATGGTGTGCAGTATTTCATCTGGTATGCACTGTTCAGGTCAGAGTTTCATTTCTTTATGTTTGTATCATCATCCTAAGTGAGTCTGTGTGTGGTGAGGTGAGTGTCACTTTGTCACCATGGTCGCGTTTGGCGCTCTGCAAGTGTGCGAATATTTGAGATGGCTCGGTCGAGGAGAACTGAATTTTGAATTGTGGCAGCGCAGGAACCTTGATATAGAGCTGTGCAGCGTGAGTTTCTTTAGATGTAGTGCAAGTCGCCACGATATGGCTCTATAAGGACACGGGCAAAAGTGGTGCTTAGCCAATCAGAGAAGCTTACATTTTTTGCCCATTTTATAATAGACAATATACGTGAGACACGGAAATAAAAAAGTAACAGCAGTGCAATTAATAATCAATTACGGGGTATAGCAACCACCACAGTATTCACTAGGTAGGTGGATATAGACAATATAACAGAGTTCAATATGACTGATTAGCAGACACCAGGGCCTAGTATTACAGATTTGTCATTAGTTAATCTGGGAATTCTTACATAGGATAATATCCGGAGCAAGTAGTGCTACTTATGGTAGGATCCACCCATCAAGAGTGACGGGGCAGTAAGGGAAGAAATCAGACCCATCAATTCAAGAGTTAAGAGTTGTAAGGTGGTTAAGTAGCCCAGGAGCCCATGTGCCCTATGTATATATGCAAGGGGGGGAAGATATTGGGCCCAGTCGACAGGGTCTAACGATGACAAATGCACAGACTCAGTTCCAGCAGGTACACTTTCAATGCAGACTTAAATCCATGGAGAGTTGGACAACCCATCAGATTCTCTGGGAGAGAGTTCCACAGGTTAGGAGCAGCATAACGAAAGGATCTCTTGCCTAGGTTAGTACACACTCGAGGGATGTCAAGGGGGCGGCCTGACGATGACCTCAGGTTACAGCAATGGACCGTAGGATTGAGCAAGCCACGTAGATTGGGGGGAGGGCCAGAAGTAGTGAATTTATAAGTCATACATAGCAAGAGATAGGCCAATTTGTACATACAGAGGGCCAGTTAAGGTCAGCAAGGACCTCGCAGTAATGCCTCCTACAAGGGGAGTGGATAGCAAACCACGCAACCCTATTGTAGAGTACAGTTAGTTTTCTTAGTTCACCCTCCTTTAGAAACTGTAGAAGGGGGCACCATAGAGGAGGGTGAGAAGCAGGGTGTAGTTAGCTATGGCTCGCCATGCTTCATCTGAAAGGGAGTTTCACAGCCTGTAGAGAAGGCCAATCTTCTGGTGAGTGGACTTGGCTAGGTGGTCAATGTGAGGCTTGTAGGACATATCCTGGTCAAGGAAGATTCCAAGATATTTAATCTTGTCAATGACCTCAACTCTCTTCCCTCTGGCTGTGTGGAGCTGGAGCAGATCATGCCTGTCGGCTCCCAGATGCCTAGTCCCAAATAAGACAGCCTTCGTTTTCTCCTTGTTCAGCACAAATTAGCAGTGAACCAGGCCTCAAGTGTTGTAAGACAGGTTTAAAGTTTGACAGAGAGAACGTTTGGTTGTGGATCGCTGCAGTACGCAACTGTATCATCTGCATACAGGATTAGGTTGTCCAACCCACAGTCTCACTCAATGTTGTTGACAAAGAGGGTAAATAGCAGAGGACCCAAGATCGAGCCATGGAGTACTGTGGAGGTCACAGGTCTAGCCCCCTATTGTGTTCCTCTCCAGTGAACGTTTTGGGTTCTGTTGAGCAAGTAGCTCTCGAACCAGGTAACCGAGAGCCCGTCTAGTCCTAGTAACTGGAGCTTAGAGAGAAGTAATTCATGACTGACCAGGTCGAATGTCTTTGACAGATCGATGAATAAAGCTCCAGCCGGGGAGACCCTATCTGTGGCATCTAAGGTGTCAGGCGTAAGTCAGATTAGGGCTGTGTCAATACATGGCCTTTCCTGAAACCATGTGGATTGTTGGTTAGGAGTAGGGGCAGCACTAGGTAGTCCTGCAACTGGTTGTAGACCAGTCTCTCCTGCACCTTCGCAAGAGGGCAGAAAATGAAAATGGGCCGGTAATTCCCCACATTAACCCTGGGCCCCTTTTTGTGGATGGGGACAATGGTCGCAATCATTTGTTGGGGACTTTTCCTTGAAGTAAGGATCTGTTAATGAGCATGGTGACAGGAAGGGTAATAGCTGGGGTAATGGCCTGCAGCAGCCTAGACTCGAGTAGGTCATATCCAGGGGAGGAGTCGGGGTTAATCTGATTCAGGAGGGGTAACACCTCAGGTGGCTTGACCAGTTTTAGACGAAACTGAGGCCTAGGGGGATCCCATCCAGTTCTGTTGCTGCAGAGAACACCAGAAGGGACAGGAGATTTAATTGTGCTGAGGTTTGAAAAGAAGGCATTAAATGCCTTGACTACTGAAGAGGAGTCATTGGTCGGGGTGTCCCCGACCAGAAGAGCTCCATTCTGGGCACTAGTAGCACCCTTCAAAAGCAGGTTTATTTGGCCCCAGAATTTCTTTGGGTCCCTAAGGTGTTGAGACTGGAGATCACACAAGTATTTGGCTTTCACATTTTTGGTAGCTTTCTTGCACTTATTTCTAAGTGCCCTGTACTTCTCCCAGTCTGAACTGAGACTAGTGGATTTGCAGTGCCCCCAGGCCTTGTCCCAGAGCAGCATGCTTTGTTTAATGTCTGGGTTAAGCCATTTGTGGCACTTTCTCTGCACCCTTAGTTTCTTGCTAGGGGCATGCACATTAGCCATGGACATAAATATGGTGGTGAAATAATCCAACGCTTCGTCCAAGGAGGGTAGGGTAGCTATAGGTTCCCGGTAGCATGTAGGTCACAGCAGAAGTCTGGCATAGTTTCTGGCTTCAATTACCCTGCCTGGCAGTTTAGGGAGCTTATTTAACCAGGTTTAAAAAATGGGCGAGTGGTCACTCAAAGAGTCAGCCATCATTCCAGCTGCCGATATCCACTCTGGGCTCGATACTAGAGCCCAGTCTAGCAAGGTGTGGTTGCCAGACTTGGCGTTGTGCCTTGTAGGCAAGTCAATAACTTGGGTCAGGCAGGTGTCAAGGACAGGATTCTTAGTCCTAGTAGCACCCACAGTGCTCCAGTTTTGATTGAAGTCCCCTAGGAGGCCCATCTCCCCTGGGGTACGCCAGCACCTGGGTTAGAGATTCGAGGGAAGAAGCTGCCAATGGGGGAAGCAGGTAGACATAGCCTATGTAAAGGGGTTTAGTGTCACCTAGCAGCACATTTGTGCATAATATCTCACTCACTGAGTCACACAGGGGTGGAAGGTCTAGTTGTATAGCATTTAGACTGGTGCTGATGTAGAAAAGACCCCCTCCCCCACCTTTTTCCCTACACGATCCTTTCTAAAGACATTGTAGCAAATGAGGTCGACTTCATGGGGAAGAATTTGTGGCTTAAGCCAGGTCTCATTTCATCTGTATACAGTACATTTGAAAACCAAAGGATCTCTGTTTCACATACAGATTCACATATAGGTTTTAACCGCAAAGAATCAAAGGGAGAAAGAAAGAACAGAAACAGCAAGTGAAGGAAGGCAGATAACAGCGGGAAACTGTAGGACCACTGGAGTGCCCAATTCCGAGGTTCCACAAGGAATTGGTTATGCAATCGGACAGACAAGATAGACAAGTGACAGAATAGGAGAGGGCAGAAAAACAGATCCTTGCCTTTAACTCTCTCTGTGTAACAAATGGGAGAGAGTCGTATGCAACCTATCACACCCACCTGTACCTTGTTCACCCCTAGGAGGTACTTGCAGGTCTCTAGCATATCTGTTCTGTGTCTCTCTTCATTCTTCCAGGGTGTACATGTTGAGATCCTGCAATCTCTCTTCATGGGGCTTCTCATGCAAACCATGTACCATTTTAGTTGTCCTCCTCTGGACCGCCTCTACTATGTCTGTGTCCATTCTGAGGTGCAGTCTCCAAAACTGAACACATACCAGAGGTGTGGCCACACCAGTGAGCAGTATAAGGGCAACAACACCTCCTTCCTCCCTATGCAATCCAGTATTTCACTTGCCTTACCCACTGCCTTGTTACAATGTCCTGCTACCTTGAGGGTCTCACATATGATAACCCAGAGGTTCATTTCCTGCCTAGTGATTGTTAGCACCCCCTATCATATATCCAGTGCCAGGGTTTTTATACACTATTTTGCACTTTTTGGCACTGAACCTCAACTGCCATGTTTTTGATCATTCTTTGAGTTTTCCAAGATCTATGCAATTTTTTTCCACCCCTTCCTAAGTGTCCACCTTATTACAGATTCTAGTTATCGTCTGGAAAAACAAATACCTTCTCTTACAGATCTTCTGCAATGTTCCCTATAAAGATACTGTAAAGGACCTCCCCACACCTCTGTAGCATTATCAATCCCCACAGTGGGAGGCCTTGAGCGCCTTCTCCAGGGCCAAACCCCCAAAAGGTGGCAGCAATGGCCACGCTTGAACAACCGCTAGCACATCAAATGTGGAGTGCAATGCACCCGTAGCTGCCAGACTTTGCGAATGCACTAACTCCTAAAATCTGCAACTGGCCTACTGCACTTGAACACAGGGCTCTCCGGACTGAGTGGAGTAGTCCCCTGAGAATACATAGACCTCAGAGCTAAGGGAGACCCCCTTACACGCAAGTGAACCATCGTACAGTGCTCAGGACACCACCCTCCATATAGGCTCAACCAGAAAAGGCAATATCAAAGCTGAAAGAGCAGAGGGTCAGACATAATTATCTCCTGGCATTCCTGGCGACTCGCCGGTGTAGGAAAAAGTCAGAGAAACTGGCACAAACATCAACAGAGCCCACACTCACTATTCCACACACAGTAACCCTCTGAACGACCCTTGCCCTACCCAATTAAAACAATACAGAGATCTGAATTGCTGTGACAATACCTACAGTCTAACTACCTCTGTGCTGGGAAAGACTACCCATAGCCAACATAACTTTCAAGGGGCATGCTGCTCAAGGCAGTACAGGGTTAGCATTATCTTAACATAAAGCTAAAAAGAAAAGCAGCGTAACTCGAGGAGCTCTCCAGCCTCGAGGGGGGGGAGGGGAGCTCACACAGTGCTTGAAAAGCTATATTTAAGTATGAAAACCTCTAAGGGTGGGCAGAGGCTGGATACAACTTAACAGGTATTCTGGTCCCTTGCTCCCCTTTCCATGGTTCCCTCACCAGCAGCGCTCCCTGTGCCCCTGCTGAGGGTACCCCCTCTACCCTTCTCTCCTCCTTTAACTATCAGGCTCATAAATACTGAACAATAGATACTAAGACCCATGCTGGGCTAATCTTCTATCACTCTCTACCTCAAATGGAACAGGGATCGAATTGGTGGACAATATCAAGTATTTGGAAATGTTCACTGACCAGGAAATCTCTTTCAGGAAACACAGACCACTTAACAATAGTAAACCAAAATCTTGGGCTCCTGCACAGACTAAGCTCCTACCTGGCTGAAGAAACCAGGATTGCGGTCAGCAACGGGACTATCATTCCCATCCTGTTCTATGATGCAACAATGCTTCTAGGACTGACGGCAAAGGAACATGTGCATCTGAGTATGCTGTACCACAGAATCAGCCATTTCACCACCGAAGCACAAAGAATGGAGCACCACTGCGATGTACTACAAGCGTTAAACTGGCCACCCCTTGAAGCAAGACTCGCCTATCCCTCCCTGTGCTTAGCTTTCAAACTGTAGCAAACTGATGCCCCACTGAGCCTGAGAAATCTACTAGCCCCAAAAGCAAACAGGAGGGAGCTCAGGTCGACTAAACGCAAGCTGCTAGAACCCCCAAGAGCCAGATCAACTATGGGACAATGGTCACCTAGAATAACCCTCCCCAAACTCTGGAACAATCTCCCAAGAGAGCTCCAGGACTGCACCTCTCTTGGGGGTATAAGAAAGGGTTAAAACTACACTTAAGCAGTGGGTCTCATTGCAGGTGCCACAACCCATAAAGGCACCTCTGCTAAAGGGGGATGCCTCACGTAAACACAGACAAAAAGGGAGCAAGGAACAGTAAGAAAGGACATAATGCACTGAACTGCACTTATGTCTACTATCTACTCATGAATGTCTGTAACTAACAAGGTTGTTCGTACGTAAACTCGCCTATGTCAACTGTAGTAATGTCCATCTCTGTGACACGTATACATGATCAATGTACCATATACTGTAGTACAATCAAAAGCATTGGTTTTCTTTTCCCCTTTAGGTACATGTAACTAATCCCGGGTTGCCCCTGAAAAAGGAACTATCAAAGACTCAGTGGGCCTACCTGGTTACCAAAATTTAAATAAATAAAAGATAGTTGTGGTGAAGTGCTACATAACAATTCGCTCAGACCACACATGGACCAGTCTTATGGGCTCACGCGGGCCCAGAGACTACAGCCCCTGGAGAGGGAGCCCTCCAGGGTGCCGGGTGAGCCATTGTCTCTTGCAATGACTACCTACAAGTATGTATTTCCAGATGAATCTATGCATGTAAATATTTGTAGTTTTTCGATAGTCTTAGTGGTATTTGTTGATGTTATGTCTCCTCTCTCCCCTTACCCCACCTCTAGAAGCCAGCCTAGCGCATAATCGCCTCTGTATCACCTCTCCAACACAGGACCCAACTCACTCCCCAGCAGTCCAGGCAACACTGCCCACAAAGGACTAGATCCAATCCACGGCCAACCACCAAAATGGCACCATCTGGCATCCATCTCAAAGAAAGTTGGATTTCACCCCAACCCCCAACCCAACCCCAACAAAAACCTATGGCTAGCAACCTGACTGATTTCATTACTTGGCATGCCAGAGAGGGACAGACAGCGAATAAGAGACTCCAGGTCCTCCATCACCTCTGAAAACTGGGAGCTAAGATCGCCTTCCTGCAGGAAACCCATGCACCGGCCGAAAGGGCCAACCTGTGGAGGCAGGACTGAGTGGGACAAGTATTTGCTGCTGGCAACAACAACAGAAGGGCGGGTGTCACCATCCTAATTTACAGGGGCACCCCTTTCACCCCACTGGAGGTACTCAAAGATGAGAATGGCAGATACATACTAGTAAGAAGCAAGCTAAATCAAAAAGAGGTTATCTTGGCATGTTTATACAGGCCCAACTCAGACGATCTACAGTTTTACACCAAAATAATGTCCCTATCTGGTGGTGCTGGGCACACTGCCCACAGTACTGAGGGGGGGGATAGGAACATCGTCCCAGACAATGCTATAGACAGGTCCGGAAACAATAAGAAGAGTCTTTCCACCAACCAGAGAGGGGCAAAAGAAATGCAATACTCCCTAGGGCTCACTGAGGTCTGGAGGACACCACACCCAAACACAAAAGAATTCACCTTCTGGTCTCCCACACACAACTCCTCCTTGAGGCTAGATTACTTTCTCATTAGTCAGGACCTTTTGGGCTCCGTCACCAAGTGTGAAATTTCGGTAAGGGTGATCTCCGACCACTCTCCTGTAACTCTCTCCCTCGCAAACCCAAGCCACCCCCAAATGACAAGACTATGGAAAGTGAACAATACACTGCTAAAGGACTCAAAACTCTAGAAATCAAAGCACCGTTCGGAGTTGTTTTTCCAGGAAAATGTGAACTCTGTGTCCAATCAAGGGTCTCTATGGGGGGACTTTAAATGCGCTCTAAGAGGGGAATAAATAAAATTGGCCGCAACTAAAACAAATTCTAGTCAGAGCTGATATGGCTATGGAGAGCTTTTGGAATGCTTTTACCCATTATTTCTAATGAAATTGCACAATGCAGATCTGCCGAGAGTCAGTTTCAATGTGGTCTTCCTTTTACACAGTTTTACAATGTGTTTTCCTAGAATATGCCTGCTGATTGCTGCATATTTAGCCTGGACAGTTCACAGAAGACATGGCATTTTATTTTCAGTGGGGCTCTACACCTACACAATATTATGCTGCATTGCATAAAATCAGAACACACTGAAAACAATATTTTACATCTTGCTTAGGCAACCCTGAATAAATTATAAATACATACATACATATATATATATATATATATATATGTATCAGGGATCGACAAATTTCAAATTTACGTGCTAGTCTAGGACAACTGGCCTAGCCAAAAATGGTAGTCCCACTGTTGCGGGTGGTAGTCCATGGTCAGAAGGCTATATTTTAAGGAACATTTTAAAATAACTAAGTAGCAACAAAGTATGTGGTCTGGGGGGTTGTATTAATACTTTGTAGATATAGGCTATTGGAAAACAGGAAAAATGATTTTCTGTTAAACTATTAATACATGTTAAAGTCAGAGTCATATTTCTTTTCTTCTCTCTTCCACCTGCTCATCGGGCACAGATGTGTGTTCCTTTTTTGTGATGCTAATAAATCTTATTTTGTTACACTCACTGTGTGGTGTCTTTTACTGGTGGTAAACTGCAGTGGGAGGGGACACACAGACATTAATAAAAAATAATGCTTAATTTGCAGATGCATGCTGCTTAGATTAAGCAAGGTAGGCAGTCAGGGAGTAACAGAAAGGCAGTGGAATATGATTGGGATGGGATTTGGGAAGACATAGCAATGTCTAGAAAGATTTACAAGACAGTGTGGCTTTGATGCTTACTTTTTATTTTTACACTGCAGTGTGTCCCATGCCAGCCACACTCTCACCCAACATGCTTGACAGACAGTTCCCTTCCTACCACTCCACAGACCACAACACACATATTTTGTTGTGCTTAGGCAGCTTTTGCCTTAACATCAATTCTGGTTTTCCCAGGGCAACACAAAGCCCAACTCACGCTCTTCCTCCTTTGGAGCCTTTTAGCTAGCACATAAATCATGATGGCCCAGTAGTAACAGGTTGCCTTTCACCCTCTGCTCTCAAGTATCCAATCCTTAGTTTTAAAATGTTATTTCCAGACGAATTTTATTTTTGCTCAATTGCCACTATGCTACATGCAGTCATTTTGCAGCTAGCTACATAAATCCACGTACAAGCAGTAACAAACTACCTTTTGGCCCTCCACTCTCTAGTATCTGACCCTGCAGCCCAACACACTTTTCTTTATTTTCAGTTCTTTTATACTTTCCTTTTGTTCTTTTTTGGGTCAGATTTCAATCACACTGGAACTTGAAGGCATGCAGATCTGATCTTGCTGAGTGCATCCCCACCAAGCCAAGCTCACCACCACCAGACAGTCACATTCCCTTTCAATTCTCTCATCTTTTCTTTTAAATTTCAATATGTTGTTGTAGTCAGTGACACTTGCAGAAATCTCCCCACAAACAACCAGACACGTAGTATTGCGCCATTCCCCGCGGTCTGTTAGGACTGAGCTACTTCTTTTCCCCTCAAGTCGGAATGTGAATGCACCTTTCGATCTTACTTTTAAACCACCAAATCACTGCCACGGACAGTATGTTTTCTTACCTTAGCTTCCGACAGTTCTGCTCCCTCTGCCGCTCCGTTGACTCTCTGGCTTCTCCTCACTACCCAGCTGCTTTCTCGCCCTCTATTCCACGCTCGCTCTCCACACCACAGCAACGCGCCTGTCTCATTCCTGGCGCTCCGGGCAGTCACATGGCCACCAGGTCGGTCGGACTAGGGTGTCGGAAGCAAGCACCCTAGTGGAGGATCCAAGAAATGCAAGGAAACTTTTTTTTTTTTAATGCACTACAGTACTTGTCCATGGACAACTAGCTCTGTGCAAAATGCTTGTCCCTGACTGCACAGTGATAGCCCGGGACGTCGGGCTATTGGATTTGTCGAACCCTGATATATATATACATACACATACACACACACACATATATAATTACATTATAAAAATGGTAAAATTATGACCTCACTGAAAACAAGATATTGCATCTAATCTGGGACAGCCTGAGTAAATATTGTGCAGAAGTGTGTAAAATAAACATCCCTATGACAATGAGATGTAGCATCGCCCCAGCGCTACAGTATCTAGGAGACAAAATATAGGATAAGAAATATTTAAAGGAAATCTATTGTAAACTGAACTTCACTGTGTTCACTGACATAAACAATTGTTTTATAACATATTAAACTGCAGTATTTATTTTGAATGTTGTGGCCATGAAGATGGTGTGTGTGTGTGCGTGTGTTTGCTATAGCTCAATATATTTTTCCCCAAAAAGCATAGTAAAAAATGCCTGCTGATTGCTATATATTTAAGCTTGGATAGTTCACAGAAGCCCTGGCATATGTCTGAGACAGTGTTCATCAGATAGTGTCTTAAGAGGTTAAATAAACAGTGTAAATTTTTTTTAGATTGCTGGGAAAGGGTGACATTTATGAGGTATGAACTTTTCTTGAACGACAATACCTGCCCAACTAAAGCTAGTAACAAGAAAATGTTTACATGCTAAGTATTTAAATGTGTAAGTTGTTGCATTTCAAAGAGAGCAAACGAATCTCCAGTTTAATAGGCAACCCATATTTAACATGCTGTTTCAGTTTCCTAATGGCCATCTGACAAGCAGCTTGGAGTTCTGTCCCCAACATTATAAACAGAAAGAAGGGACTATTTTATTTCAACTGGTGTTGTGATTTATAGTTGTGGAAGGATATACTGAAAACTCCAAAAATGTGTTCCACGATCTTCCATTTTTTCCAGCTACAGACAGAAAGACGGCTGTAGGCTCCGCTACAGCCATAAAAACGTAGGACAGCAGGGGTCAACCAGCTTCTCAAAGAGATTAGAGCTTGAGTCTCCCATATGTCTGGTAGAGCCCCCATAGGAAGACTGGTTCCATCTCAATGCGGCCAGAGCCAAACACACCAAGCTCACTAAGGAACATGCAGAATTTCCTCTCTCTTACGGTCCAAAACAACATATATCGACCAAGGGGATAAAGCAGGCAGGTTAATGGCAATAAGGATAAGATAGCAAGAAACTAAGAAATCAATCCATGCCCTCCGACTCTCACACCGAGACCCCCCATATCTAACCCCAGAGATATTGTCACGATCTTCAAAGCCTTCTACAAGACTCTATACATAACAGACACCCCTCCCCCCCCGGCTGAGAACAATGCGATAACAATTTTCTTACATGTGGCACAACTACCATGCCTACCCCAGGCCTGACCAGAAGCCATGACTCACAATATTACCCTGGCGGAGGTACGACGGGCCATAAGAGACCTACCCATAGATATGGTGCAAGGCTCAGATAGCTTATCAATTAATCTTTACAAAGCCATTATTGACACGATTTCCCCCACTTCATCTCCCTCTTCAACTCCTCTAGAGAACAAGCTATCTTAGACCCATCCCTTCAGGAAGCCATGATAACCCTCTTGCCCAAACCAAACAAAGACCCCGAGCACCCGGGCAGCTACAGACAAATATCCCTGCTCAACACGGACATAAAGATTCTTGCCAAAGTGCTGTCAACCAGAATAAGCAAGGTCTGACATGTGCTGATAGGCCCAGAACAAGTACGTTTTGTGGAGGGCCGGCTAGTCACAGACAACCTATGCAAACTCAGACACATTCTTGCCGCATCCAGGGACTTAAGACTGCCCTGCTGCTCTGATGTCCTGGGATGCTGAGAAAGCCTTCAACAGAGTGTCTTAGCCCTATCTGTATGTCACCCGTGAGCGTTTCGGCTTCCCGCAAAGCTTTATAGCATGGATCCGTTTGCTCTACTCTAGCCCCTCGGCTAGAGTTTACTGCAATGGAATACTCTCACCACGCTTCACCTTGCACAAAGGAGCATGCCAAAGCTGCCCTTTATCCCGTCATACCTCTTCAATCTATATATGGAACTGCTCATTAGAACCCTCCTCAAGGACATGATGAAAGGTATCCCCATGGGCGACCACAGGTACAAGATTTCCACATATGTGGATAGCATCCTATTGCACCAGGAAGACCCTGAGACCTTGGTTCCAGACGCCATAGAAACTCTGACCCAATCTGGCACTATTGCCAGATACAAACTAAACCTAATCAACACTAACGTAATGCCCCTCAACAATGCCACTAGTAAGCTTTTAGCATCGAAGTGGGGTGGTGCCTGCATCCAAAATGGGCTGAGGTATCTGGGGGTAACCATCCACAAAAATCAAGCACCTGCTCTTCACCACGAACCTGGACCCCTTACTGACTCAAATTAAACAAGACCTTGCTAGGTGGACTGCCCTCCCGTTAACCCTCTGAGCCAGGATCAACCTACTCAAAATTAATGTCTTGCCCAGGCTTCTTTACCCCATGAGGATGACGGCCGCACACATCACCAACAACTGGTTCACCAAGCTCCAAGCTTTAGTCACCTCCTTCTTGCGGAACGACCGGAAGCCGAGAATAGCTTACAAACAACTAACATTACCCAAGGCAGCCTACAGTTGCCGGACTTCCTCCAATACTACCTAGCAATCCATGCCAGGTAGTTCCTCTGGTGGCGAGCTGGGGCCTCGGGTACCTTGGAATCACAATACCTCTCCCACTGGAAGCAAATGGAACTAGACCTCTGCCGGTTGGCCAAGATCAACATGCCCCCTTTGCTTTGCATCCCTTTTGGCAAGCTACCCAACACACTGAAACACACCCAAATAGGCATGTCACTCCTAGTAAGAAAGCAATTACACCAGGCACTTGACACTACTCCCATCCTTGAGCCTGCGCAAACTATCTTCAACAACCAAAACTTCAAGATGCAGGGGACAAAAATACCAAGGACTTTCCTGGTCCTGGATCAGACAGAGTCAATAAAACTAGGGGCCTTGTTAGCAGATGGGAAAATGATAGCATACATGCAATTCAAAGCCACTAACCCGCACACCAAAATCTCAGCCTATTTGTTCTCCCAACTACAACACATGCTTGAGCACTCGCTGAGCCCCCAAGCCCTGGGTCACAACAAAATACACAGTACGGGATGAGCTACCGGGTGCCAGGGCGCATAGACATGCGGTCTCTAGAGTATACAAATAATTGTCCTCACCTTGGACGAACAATGAATTTGTTCAGTGTCGTTACTGGGCCAAAGAATTTCCTATACTAGAACGTGCTGACATCAGGGCTAAGGTCTGGGAAGGGAACACACAGATACCTGAAATTCAATGGGCTCCATCTATCACAGTACAAATCCTAACCAACGCATATTATATTCCCACCAAACTCCACCGGTGGGGTCTCTAGGACTCAGATAGTTGCACAAGGTGTGGTCAAAGCAAGGGCACACTCAAACACATTCTATGGGACTGCATCAAGGTTCGTCCTCCATGGGACGAAATTCTGAGATGCACTGACCCCCTACTAGGGCTTGATGAAGCCTTTCAGCCCCAGATCTGTCTCCTGGGCATCGACCTCCACCTCCTTGGGGGAGTGAGGAAATTCCACATTTCCTTAATTGCAGCCATGGCCAAAAGAGTGATTATGAGGCACTGGATAGATGACTTCTCTCCCTCCTATCACAAACGGCACAATGTGATGCTGGAAGTCCTCCATAAGGAGAAAAAGACAGGCTCCATCAGACACACACCACAGAATTACCAGAAGAGATGGGAGACACTAGAAGCCCTCTTGCTGATTTCCTGACTCTAGATGGCAGCAAGCTCAGCCCACCCCTCCCAACACTGGTAGCTGTATGAAGTTCAATCATGCCCTGCTAGACGGAGAGGCTCTGCAGAAGCAAAAAATGGTCTACATCAACATCGCTCTGCAACCACACTGGTCTTCTCTCCCCTCTCTTTCCCACCCCATCCCTGTTTATGTACCATCATAGCTGATTGTTAACTAGTGTGTAGTGTGTTTCCTTGAATGTATACTTAAAATCTTCAACAAAGCATGCTATTTAAAAAAACAAAAACAAAAAAAAAAACAGATACTATAAAGGACTGGTTCCGGTTCCGAGCCCTAAGGTACCCCACTGGTCACACTCTCTTCTTTAGAATGAGTGCTGTTAACTACCACCCTCAGTCTCCTATCCTTTAACCAGCTGCTAACCCACTTTATTTATTTATAAGCACATCGGAATTACAACCTTTTGAGTCAAAGACTCGTTTCCAAAGGCTCCACGTCATGATACAAAGAGAAAAAAACAGATAGTAATGAAAATTGAAGGAACAGGTAATACATGCGATGGAGAACACTGAATACAATTAGCAGGGTGATACTGTCATCCAGCAGATTAACTTCAGTCCTATACAAATAGTTGCTAGGCAGTTGTTAACATGTCCATCAGCAGAATGAGCTGTAGTCCTATACAATCAGTAGCTAGGCGTTGCTAACATACAAGCACAGTAACTTCTTATGAGGTACAAAGTGTGCTATCTCAAGAGAGACACTATCAAGGGTGGCTAGGCTCTGGCCCCTGAAGAGAGGCACCTAGAGGCCTAGGGTGCTTTTGGAAGAGCACACTCACAGTTGCAGTGTACAGAATGTGATTCGGGAGTGCGACCTTGAAAGGCCCTATTTTGGTGAGAGAGACGATGGCGGGGGGGGGGGAGAGAGCATTGTACCAGGAAGGTGCTCTGGAGGAAGGATCTTTGTGCTAGTGCAGTTCTTACCCTAGGGATCTGCAATACAGTCTTGGAGGCACTGCAAGTGGCAACAGTAGGGTTGGCAGGGAGAAGGGACGTGGAGACCCCGGGGGGGGGGAAGACATACCCCGTTGTATTTTTTGGGCAAGGAGGCAGAACTGATATTGAAGTTTCTCCTCGAGTGTAAGTACGTTGGTTAAGGAATAAAGAGTGCAGGTATGTGTCAGTTTATCACTCCAGTCAGGAGCCAGCATGCCTTGTTAATGGAGATTTGCATTTTGTTTAGAGTGGTGGCGTCGGCTGCTGCATATACTGTGAGTCCATAGTCCACTAGAGACAGTACAGAGGAGGTGACTGCCAGGTGAAGGGCTTCGGGTGGCAGGCAGTCCTTATGTCTGTATAACAGGCCAATGTGTGCATTGGTGGCTGAGGTGAGCATATTGATGTGAGAGTGAAATGAATGGGTACAGTCAAAAGTGATGCCCAGGTATTTGTAGGTGAGGACTTGGTCCAGTGGATGGAGCAAGCTGGACAGGATCTTGAGGGGGGAGTCCTTGGCTTTGCTTTGGCGATGGACGAAAAGCATGGATTTGTTTTTTTTCAATATTTACAATAAGTCGGCGGTCCATGAACCAGTTTTCAATTTGACTGAAGGAGTGCTGGAGGGAGGACTGGAGTGCAGACGGGTCAGAGTGGGAGGTGAAGAGGACCGCATCGTCCACATAAAGAAGAACCCTGCCTGAACAGAAGCTGGACAGGGCGTTTAGATAAAGACTAAAGAGCAACAGGCCCAGGATGGAGCCCTGGGGGACATCAGAGCGTACAGACAGGGTACTGGAGAGGGTGGTGTGAATTTTTACACATTGGGACCTTGAGGAAAGATAGCTAGAGAACCAGGAGAGGGGTCCGTGAGAGAAGCTGAATTGGTGGAGTGTGTTCAGTAAGAGGGGGTATGAGACCATATCAAAGGCCTTGGAGAGGTCGATAAAAATGGCACCAGCGAGGTGGCCCATGTCTAGGGCAGAGTGGAAGAAGTTAGAGAATTCCATTAGGGCAGTGATTGTGCTATGGGCAGATCAGAAGCCATGCTGCTCCTTGCACAGCAGACCGTGGGTGTCAAGGTACTCTGAGTTGATCGTCCAGTATTTTTTCAAGAGCTTTGGAGAGCAGAGAGAGGATGGAGATTGGCCGATAAATGTTGGGGGAGGAGCTATCCCCACCTTTCAGTATGGGGGTAATGACTACCGTTTTCCAGGCGGTTGGAAACTGTCCAAGACACAGAGCGCGGTTGAGTAAGTCTGTGAGTGGGGCAAGGACAGAGTCAAGGACCAGTTGAATGGGTCTCGTGTCAAGTGGGTCATTGCAGGGACTAGTGCCACTGAGTGCTTTGGTTAATAAAGTTTGGCTTCTTGCGGACTAATGACCCGTAAGTGGAATGGTGGGCGGTGGAGATTAGGCACCGGAGAGAGTGGAGCACTGCACTGGTGTGCCCTCCAGACATCCAGCGCAGGGGAGGAGATTAGATAAGGTACTGATGGAAGCCACTGGCAAGATAGCAAAAAAGGGGGAGGTGCTGTTGGTGAGCGGGACTTCAATCTTTCTGATGTAGATTGGAACCTGCCAGCTGCTGCTTCAGATAGAAGCAGCGAAATTCTGGACTCCCTGCAGGGAGTGCTCCTCTGTCAACTAATCAGTGAACTAATTCGTGATGGGACGATACTGAACCTGGTACTCACCAAGAGGGACAGTGTTGCAGACGTCAAGGTGCGGGGCCACCTGCGGAACAGTGATCACCATACAGAGTTATTCAATATAATGACGGCTGCGGAATCAAACCACACAAAGGCAAGAATCCTGGACTTCAAGAGGGCAGATTTTAAAAATATGGGTCAATGCATCAGGGTTGATTTGGCAGGGGTGGATGATCAGGGCGGGGTGCAGGAACAGTGGGGAAACTAAAAAGGGCCATAGTGAAGGTATCAAACTTCTGCTTCAAGCAAGGAAACAAAAGCAAGAGGAAAAAGACACTGCTATGGATCTCAGAAGAGGTAGCAGAATAGGTAAAAGCTAAGAGGGTAGCATTCAGAAGGTACCAGGAGACAGAGTGAAAAGGATAGGGAGGCATATCAAGGGAAACCGAGGGAAGCATGGAGAGCAGTAAGAATCGCAAAGGTGCAAACTGAAGAGAAAGTAACCAAGGCAACAACAAATGGGGACAGGACATTTTTAAGGTATGAAAGCGAAAAAAGGAAGACCAGGGGTGGGGTTTGAACTAGGTTAAGAGGGGAAAGAGAGAGAGGAAACAGGAAAAAGTAGACATACTGAACAAATGCTTTTGTTCAGTTTTCACAGAAGAAAGAGACAGGGAGGGGCCACAAAAACGTAACAGGAGCAATGGAGGGAGGAAGGTGGACACCAGTCCATTTTTGCAGGACAGCGTCCTGAGAGGCACGCAAATCTGAGAGTGGATAAAGCAATGGGGACAGACGGGGTCCACCCAAGGGTACTGAGGGAGCCCAGGGAGGTACTGGCTGCACATTTTTTTTTTTAATACTTTATTTAAAACAGCGGCGAGCTGGTTACAAGTCGGACAGATCAGGTACAGCAGGCAGCCAACTACATTAGTTGGTCATTACAAGGTTACAGAAGAAGCTTAGGTAGAAACATCAGTGGTAGCATTACATTGTGTTAAATAGTCTCTCCAAGGGGGGCTTACAAAGAAGCACACCCCATAAACATTACAATTAGGTGAAGACATTGAACAGTGGTACTACTTAGGTAATGAAGAACTCAAACGGCAATAGAGAGATGCACAACTTTAAAATAAGGGAAACCAGGGTTTTTCTATAGCATCTTCTACCAGAGACCATATCTGATAATATTGTGCCATTTGGCCCCTGACAAAGTACTGAGTTCTTTCTAACTTTATGCACTCCATAAATGAGCTCACCCATTATGATACAGTAGGTATTTCTGATGATCTCCAATATTGTGCTAGTAATGTAAGTGCTACCACGTTCCCTAATCTTCACAAGTCTATAGAGAATGATGGACCCCTTCCTTGGTCTCCAAGAGGCAGGCCCATCAAAATTTCAGCTAGGTCCAATACTAATGGGCATTGCAAAATCGAAGTTAAAATCTGTTGTATGCCTCCCCAAAATATTTGCACCTTTGGACATTCCCAAATCAGGTGATAAAATGTACCCTCATGGATTTTGCACTTTGGGCACTAGGGTGATGCTGAGGGGTTTATCCTGTGAGCCACGCATGGGGTAAAGTAAGCTCTAAGAAGAACATTGTACTGAACTGCTCGTAGCCTGTTTACTGAGCGCTTCCCTATATTTTTGAGAATGATTAACCAGTCTCCTCCCATAAGGCCCTCTGGCATTATATCTGGCTCCTACTGGGCTTTGATTTTTGTTAAAGAGTCGGGGAGTGCCCCAAGCATTAGCTTATAACATTTCCTGAGGGATCTAAAGGCTGGATCCGTAGCTTGCCCCACAAACACTTCCTCCAGGGGTGACTGACATCCCAATTGGCCCTCAGCTGGGATATAGTTGACTGTAAGTGTAGGTACACAAAATAGCGTGAGGCATGAATGCTGTATTTTTCAATAAGGGAGGGAAAAGACAGAACCCCGTCCCCTGTCCACAGCTGTCCTAGAGATTTAAAACCCAGCGGTACCATTTTTTTTTAAATCTGCTTATCCCCAGGAACCCCCCTCCCCCACACTATTCAGCAGAAGGGTCAGGAAGTGAGTGTCTCTGGAAACTGGTTGTACCCCATGCCCAAGCACCTGATGAGCCTTCTGCTACACCCTCCAAGTGGCTCTAGTACAGGGGTTATCTATTTAATAGGTTGGGATAAACCCATACCACCCACCAGGATATCATAATATAGAGGAATGAAAAAATGCATTTCCAGGCCCACTCATGCAGGTCTATTAGTTCCCTTTTTAAACATATCTTTCACAAAGGCCAGCTGTACAGCAATATAATAGTACCGAACATTAGGGAGGCCCAATCCCCCTTTCCCGACTGGATGCCACAAAATCTCCTTTTTGATTCCTAGTCTCCGGCCTTGCCAAAGGAGTTGAGTAAGAGCACCCTCCAATGACTTTATACATTTATGAAGTATCCAAAGGGGGACTGTCTGAAACAAATACAGAAATTGCGGCACCACCGACACTTTGATTAGGTTAACCCTCCCTAGGAGGGTCAGTGGAAGGGCTCTCCAAACTGTAGAGTCATCTTTAACTTTTTTAATAATGCCATTCATGTTAGAGTTCATCAGTTTGGAAATTGCAGATGGAATTATGATTCCCAGGTATTTAATCTGGTTGGTGCAAGGAATGTTACTATTGGCTATGGTAATAGAGTCCCAGGGGCCTGCCAATGGCATCCATTTACCCCCCCCCCCATTGATTTTATGCACCAAAACTGGTCCATATATGGCAAAAAGTTCCGATGAACAGGAAAGCGAGTCCTCTGGGGATTGAAGGAAAAGGAGGACATCATCGGCAAAGTGGGAAAGTGGTTCCTCTATGGAGGCACCTGCAGTGGAGACGAAGGAGGATGCTGGGAACCTTCACAAAGGAGACCCACAGGAGGGTGGCATGGGACCCCACAGGGGAAGGAAACAACTCCTGGTGGGGGACTCAATCATTAGGGGGGCAGAAATGGGGGACGAAGGGGAGAAGGAGGTAAGGTGCCTTCCTGGTGCCACGGCTTGGAGGGACAGGAAGCGAATCCTCAGGATCATGGGAGGAGCTGCACGAGGGAGGGAGCTGGATGTCATTATCCACCTAGGGACAAATGACCTGGCTAAGAATGGGATCAGAGCAGTGCAAGAGGAGTTTGTAGAGTTGGGAAGGGGCCTTAGACAGGTAGCGCATACGGTAACCTTTTCGGAGGTGCTGCCTGTCTATGGCAAG
This sequence comes from Neoceratodus forsteri, assembly GCA_016271365.2. Classification (NCBI taxonomy): domain Eukaryota; kingdom Metazoa; phylum Chordata; order Ceratodontiformes; family Ceratodontidae; genus Neoceratodus; species Neoceratodus forsteri. The sequence goes on from CM057455.1 coordinate 719,531,595, forward strand.
AGAGATGCTAGGGCACTCCTCACCAGGGAATTCAATGAGTGGTTAAAAAACTGGTGTGGAGCTCAGGGTTTTGGCTTCATTGGTGACTGGGGAGCCACCTGGAGGGATGCAGACCTATACTGGTGCGATGGTCTGCATCAGTCCGGGTTGGGGGAACCAGGATCCTAGGTGAGAGGTTTAAATGCTTCATTGGCAAGCATTTAAACTAGCCAAGGGGGGAGGCACTGAAGAGGAGCAGGGAAATCCCAGCCTCCCCCCACAACACATGGTGATTAGTGAGGTAAACACCAAGGTACAGAAGTTATTAGGGAGCAGAACAGATTTAAATGTAAAATAAGGCAAAGGCAGTAAGGACAGAAATGGGGCTAAAAGGGGTAAGGCTATCAAAAAGTGGAGGGTGATGAGTACCAATGCCGTAGTCTGTGTAACAAGCTCCCTGAACTAGTGGCCTTGATGGAAGAGGGTTGCCTGGATATTGTGGCAGTCACAGAAACATGGTACACAGAGAACCATGACTGGGATGTCAACATACCAGGACACACAATCTACAGGAGGGACAGGGAGGGTAAAAGAGGAGGAGTAGCAGCTCTCTATGTAAAGGAAGGGATCAAAGCAACAGAACTAAAGAGTAAACAGGGAGCAGATGAGGCACTTTGGGTCACCCTGGAGACAGGAAATGGTACCACAATCCGCACTGGGGTTGTATACAGACCCCCATCTTAGGGGAAGGGAATGGACAAGAACATGATAGAAGGCTTTCTTACAATGGCAGAAAAAGGGGAGATATTGTTGATGGGGGACCTGAATATGCCAGATGTTAACTGGAGCACCTTTGCTGCAGGCACATCCAAGAGCAGGGTCATTCCTGATGCACAGCAGGCATGCCTCAGACAGCTAGTATTGGAACCCATTCGGGAGGGAGCAATCTTAGACCTGGTACTCTCAAATGGGGACGGAGAAAGAATCTCAGATTTAGAAGTGGGTAGCCATCTGGGAACAAGCGACCACCAAACAGTGTGGTTCATTATAAACACAGCCATACAATCAAGCCATACAAAAGCAAGGTACTGGACTTTAGGAGGGCTGACTTTGGGAAATGAGAGAGTGCCTCAGAAAAGCACTAGCAAACAGGCAAGAAGGAGGGTGGAGGAACAATGGGGAGTGATCAAAACAGCCATCACAGAGGCAACAAGCCTTTGTGTAAAGCAAATCAATAAAACACAACAAAGGAAAAAAACGCTATGGTTCTCAAAAGAGGTGGCAGGGAAGGTTAAGGAGAAAAGGACAGCATTCAGGAAATATAAGGAAACACAGAAGGAGCAGGACAGAGAACTTTATCAGTTAAAGCAGAAAGAGGCTTGGAAGGCAGTCAGAATAGCAAAGGCCCAAACTGAAGAAAGGATAGCCAATTCTGTTAAGAAGGAGGATAAGACCTTTTATAGGTACATTACAGAGCGAAGAAAGACCAAAGGAGGGATACTGAAGCTTAATAAAGGGGAGGGAATGTGGGTAGAAAGTGACAGTGAAAAAGCAGGGATACTGAATGAATATTTCTGCTCAGTATTCACAAAGGAAGAGGAGGGCGAGTTATCTAAACCAAACAAGAGAAACACTCTGAAGACAGGGGTCGATACCAGTCCATTTACAAGAAGAAAGGGTTCTGAAAGAACTAATAAAATTGAAGGTGGACAAAGCAATGGGGCCTGATGGGATTCACCCAAGAATTCTAAAAGAACTAAGGGTAGAACTAGTGACACTGCTGACTACCTCTTTAACAAATCATGGGAGGATGGGTGGTACCTGAGGACTGGAGGAGGGCAGATGTGATCTCTCTTCACAAAAGTGGAGCAGGAGAGAGGCAGGAAACTACAGACCAGTTAGTTTGACCTCAGTGGTAGGGAAAAGATGGAATCACTTCGAAGGAAAGAATTGTTGAGGACCTAGAGGCCAGTGAGGCACAGGACCCAAGGCAGCATGGATTCACGATGGGAAGGTCGTGTCAGACGAGTCTAATAGATTTCTTTGATTGGGTGACCAAAGTAGTAGACCAGGAAGGGGCTGTGGATATGGCCTACCTAGATTTTAGCAAGGCATTTGATACAGTCCCACACAAAAGATTAATACACAAGATAGCCAGCCTTGGAGTGGGTACCAAGGTGGTAGCCTGGATAAAAAATTGGCTAGACAACAGGACGCAAAGGGTAGTAGTAAATGGAGTACACAGTGAAGAAAGGAGGGTTACTAGCGGGGTACCGCAGGGTTCAGTACTGGGACCGGTCCCTTTTAATGTCTTTATAAGTGACACTGCAGAGGAACTGGAAGGAAAAGTATGTCTCTTTGCAGATGACACAAAGATCTGCAACAGGGTTGATACACAAGATGGAGTGGAAAGGATGAGAAGGACTTGCGGTTGGAGGAATGGTCAAATGTATGGCAGCTCAGATTCAATGCAAAGAAGTGCAAGGTAATGCACATGGAAACAAAACCCAGGAAGCGACACAATGGGAGGCGAGATACGACAACAGTAAAATAGAAAGGGACCTGGGGTGTATTATATCAGATGACCCAAAGGTGGACAAGCAATGTGAGAGCAGGTAAGGAAGGCTGGGGGATACTGGGACATATGGGAAGAGGCATCAATAGTAGAAAACAGGAAGTTGTTATCCCTCTGTACAGACAGTTGGTGAGACCCCATCTGGAGACTGTGTGCAGTTCTGGAGACCCCATCTCCGCAAAGACATAGACAGAGTGGAGGCTGTCCAGAGGAGGGCAACCAAAATGGTGCAGGGTCTGCACCAGAAGACATACGAAGAAAGACTAAAGGAGCTTAATATGTATACCCTTGAGAAAGAAGGGAGAGAGGGGACATGATAGAAACTTTCAAGTACCTCAAGGGAATCAACAAAGTCCAAGAAGGTAGCATCTTCCAGAAAAGATGTGCAAGAACAAGGGGCACAATTTGAAGATAGAGGGGATGGCTCAGAGGTAATGTGAGGAAGTATTTTTCCAGAGAGGGTTGTGGATGCATGGAACAGCCTCCCTGAGGAGGTCGTGGAGTCAAGAACAGTGGGGGAATTCAAGAATGCATGGGACAGGCATAAGGCAGTCCTAGTGGGGGGTAGGAGGAAGTAAGCTGTTGGTTAACTAGGATCTGCAGCTTATCTGTTAGGTAGGAAAATCGGCAGACTAGGTGGGCCAAGCGGTCCTTATCTGCCGTCAAATTCTATGTTTCTATGTTCCCCCCTCCCTAAGTCAAGGCCCTGGATGCCCGATGCAGATCTGATTGCCTGAGCCAGGGCTTCAATGGCAAGGACATACAGAAGTGGGGATAAAGGCAACCCTGCCTGGTTCCCCTGGTCAGGGAAAAAGGAGCTGAAACCACATTATTTGCAAGTATTTGGGCTTTGGGGGAGCGGTATAATGCTGTAACCCACTGTAACATCTGGGGGCCCATACCGAATGTTGCAAGAACTGCAAGCATAAAGGGCCATTCGACTCGGTCGAATGCCTCTTCGGCTTCAAGGGCTAGTAGCCCCCCCATTACCCTGGGGCCAACTGTGCATAATATTCAGGGTCCGCCTTATACTGTGCTTTGCCTGCCTACCTTTTACAAATCCTCCCTGGTCCAGATGCATAAGTCAGGGAAGTAACCCTTCTACCCTGGATCCCAACAGCTTGGATATGATTTCATAATCGGCATTTAAAAGGAAAATGGGCTGATAGGAGGTACACTTAAGGGAGTCTTTACCTGGTTTGGGTAAGACAGTGATGGTAGCTAAGTATTGAGAGGGTGGCAGGGTCCCTTGGTCTAAGGTGTCAGTCACCATCCGGAGCATCAAGGGGCCCATGATGTCCCAGATCAGTTGATACAGCTCGGAGAGAAGCCCATCAGAGCCTGAGGCTTTCCCCTTTTTAACTCCCCACACAACCCTGCGCAGCTCCTCTAAAGTCACAGGAGTCACCAAAGTACTTCTGTCCTGATCCTGTAGGGTTGGTAGGTCAATTTTCCCAAAAAATATTTCTGGGTTTGCTCCAGATGGGAATTCGGTGGTAAACACGGTAGAGTAATAGACCCTGAAGGAGTTGTTTATCTTGGTTTGGTCATAAATGACCTCTCCATTGGGGCCTTCCATGCCTAATATCATATATTGTGCCCATCTAGCATTCACCAGACCAGCCAGTAACTTCCCTGATTTAGCCCCATCAAAAAATGTATTAGATTTTGTTAACAAATCCCGCTCCAACGTTTTAGTGGAAAGCTGATTTAAAGTGTTCTTCAGAGACTTAAGTTCTGGTATTAATTATGGGGTCTGCTGTACCATATTGGCCCTCTACAGGGTGCTTATTGACCTTTCTAGGTGATGTTCTTGAGCTGTATTAGTTTCTTTCAGAAGGAGGAATATGAGATAGCTTCACCTCTAATAAAAGCTTTCAGGGTGTCCCACACTGTACCGCTACTTGTATCTTCTGGGTGGTTCAGAGAAACAAACTCTCAGGTGGTCATTGAGTTGCTGGATAAACTGCTGGTCTAAAAGCAAAGAGGGGTCTGTGTGCCATTGCTTCGTACTAGGAGGGTCTACTCCCCTAGACACTACTCTAAGGGGAGCATAATCAGAGATCACCAACTGGCCATATTCGGCTTCAACTATTTCCCCCACCATATAAGATGGAAGAAAAACCTAATCTAGTCTAGTATAAACACTGTGAGCATGAGAAAAAAAAAAAAGGAGTATTCCCGGGATGCAGGATGGCAGAACTGCCAAGCCTCAGTGAGAGACCTACCCTCCACCAATCGGTGTGGAGCAGAGGCACTACGGGGTAGTGCACCTTGGCGCGCCCCGGAGTGATCCAGTTTAATATCCCAGTAAGTGTCCATATCCCTCCCATGACTATACAATCTGGGAAGGGAGCGAGGGTGGTCGCCAAGTGGGTGAAAAAATCTGGTGAATCAAAATTAGGTCCATAGACCGAGACCAAGGTGAGTTTCCATCCTCCCAAATCTACTGCTGCAATTACATATCTGCCCTGAGGGTCAGCCACCCAGGACAGTACATTATGAGGTAGGCTAGGCCTGATCCATATAGTGGCCCCACGGGCCTTAGATGTAAAGGGGGCTGCCAAAAAAAGAACCGCCCCAGGACACCCACAGGTGACCAGCCTCCTCCTTGGTGGAGTGAATCTCCTGCAGAAATATTATGTCTCCCTTTAGTTTCTTGATGTGTGACCATACTCGCTTTCTTTTAACCACTGTTGGTAAACCATTGAAGTTCCATGATAGAAAGGTGATACTAGCCATTGGCATATAGTAGCTTAATTTGGACCCAAAGTGTCGACTGTAGATCTGTTAAAAAAACAGAACTGACTCCACTAATTTTACAGAAACCCCAACAATAAAGAAAGAACCCCTTTAAAAACCCTGCATCCCCCCTAACCATAGTGAAACCAATCTTAAAGCAATACATGACAGTTGACCAAATGTTTGCTGCTAGCCCCCCCCTTCCCCATATAACATATTGGTTCCCAACTAGAACACAGAGTAACAGTAACATCAAACCAACAGTAACATGTCCCCCCCATACAGTAACAAAATGTCTGCTGTTCCCATCCACTACTGTTCATGGATAGAGCGCCCCATCGCCTGCTATTATAAGCATTTGATAAAAACTAGAATTAAAGAAAAGTTATAGTCCCCCGTTGTCCAATAAAAAGGACAGGGTGGGTGGGGGCGAGGACCTGGGAGATACTCCTCCCATCGGCCCTTCCTTGCCCATAAATTAACTCGGGAAGTGGGAGCTGCCCAGGAAGCTCTGCAGGGTTGTCCATCCCCTTCTGAGGTACAGGGTCTAACCACCCCCCCACCCCAAAATGGTGATTTCAGCTTTACCTCCAGTGCTATATTAAATTTACACTGAGCTCCCATATTGGGTGCCCCTATCTGCATTATTGTAAGGTATAATAAAAAAGGATCCAGGTTAGTTTAATAAACTAAGAATCAATAAATGCAGGTCCCAAAACTGGTTGTTCCTTCATTCCCCCATCCTCATATAAGTTCTTGAGGAGAAAAGCCAAATAGTCACTCGTAGAAGTCCCAGAAGTGGTAGTCCAAGTAACAAACAGTAGTCCAAACATCAACACACTAACTTCAAAATGGGACTACTCCAGGCCAAAAAGAAAGTCTATGTGATGTGCCATCTTCCACGTGAGGATGAGTAGCCCTAGGTCAAGTAGAGGCCCAGTCCTGCTCTCTACGCAACTGTTTCCCAGAGATTAACACGGACAAAATATCCCTGAGATATAGTATTTTATAGTGTCCTGCACAGAGTACCAGTAGGGGGAAGAGGAGAAGGGAAGGGAAGGGTGGAGGTGCCCCCGCTGATCATGCCATGATAGGCCGCCGAAGGTGTTAGAGATCGGAATAAGGCTTAAGTACGGCCCCACTCCCCAATCACCCACCACTGGTAGTTACAGTACCTGATGAAGATTCTGTCTACATTCAGCAACACGCTTAGCCTCTCCTCTGGCGCTCCAATTCTCTGGCTGGTGAAGGCCTTCTGTGGGCCCCCCACAGGCCAGATGATGAGCCTGGCAGCGTAAGCCAAAGTGAAAGGGCAAGAAATGGAGTGCAGCAGCTTCTTAAATTCAGCATAGGCCTGCCTCATTGTAACACTCTGGAGTAATCGGGGAACAGGCTGACCCATTTTTGTTGAGTCATAATCACTCCCTTTTTCTGAGCTGCATCAAGGACTAGGACCCTGTCCTGGTATCTCAAGAATTTAACTATAATGTGATGAGGTTTCTGCTCTGGTGAGGGCCTGGGGCCACGGGAGTAATGAGCTCGCTGGATTTCTAAAGTGGCATCCGGTGGTAGTTGTAGCGTGTCCCTGAATCAGGTCTGCAAATATCCTGCACAGTCCCGCCCCTCTGGAAGCCTGATCATTCTTACATTGCAACATCGCTCCCGATTCTCACGATCATCAAACATTTGCTTAAGAAGCTCAATTTCTTTAAGAGCTTTTGTCAGGTCAGTAGATTGTCTAGATGTTAGATCTTCTGATTCCCCAATCGGTTTTCCAGTTCTCCAATACGAATTTCATGTGTCTCAGCCATCTCAGCTAGGTTGCTGACCATCTGCTGCATATACTGACTTTGGGCTGTAATATTTTCAAACCCCGTTTCCATGCGGGTACCCAGATCGTACTTTAAGTCCTTCAGGAGACGCTCCAAATTTTGATAGCCCTCAGCCATAGTGTTGATTGAACCAGGGATGGAATTGTCCTGCATAGAGGAGATTTCAGGGTCAGGAGAGACTTGTTCTGCAGCAGGTCCTTCCACGGATCCTTCTCGTGCTTTTCTCTGAGGTAGGCCCTTAGCAGCTCGACTCACTCCAGGCAAGTTAAATGTTATTTTGGACTGCTTCTTCAATGCCTTAGTCGGTGCAGGCATCTGGACAGTTTGTTGAGTAAAGTTGTTGGGATTTTTGGCACTCTAGTAGAGTGAAACATAGACTTTGACAGCAGATAAGGACTGCTTGGCCCACCTAGTCTGGCAATTTCACTACCTAGTGCATATGCTGCAGATCCTAGTTAACCAACAACCTACTTCCTCCTACCCCCAACTAGAACGGTTTTATGTCTGTCCCATGCATTCTTGAATTCCTCCACTGTTTTTGAGTCCACTACCTCCTCAGGAAGGCTGTTCCATGTATCCACAACCCTCTCCGTGAAAAAATACTTCCTCACATTACCTTTGAGCCATCCCCCCTCTATCTTCAAATTGTGCCCTAAGTTCTTGCACATCTCTTTTTCCAAAAGATGCTACCATCTTGGACTCTGCTGATTCCCTTGATGTACTTGAAAGTTTCTATCATATCACCCCTCTCCCTCCTCTCCTCGAGTGTATACATATTAAGCTTCTTTAATCTCTCATCGTGTGTCTTCTGGTGCAGACCCTGCACCATTTTAGTTGCCCTCCTCTGGACAGCCTCCATCCTGTCTATGTCCTTGTGGAGATGGGGTCTCCAGAACTGGACGCAGAACTCCACATGGGGTCTCACCAACTGTATGTACAAAGGGATAACAAATACAGGTTACTCACCTGTAACAGGAGTTCTAGGAATGGTATATGTTGTTCATCCACACTCATTGGCAGTATCCTTGCCGCTTTAAATCTTGCCGGAAGGTCTTCAAGCTTGCTCCTCCCACCCACCCGGGTGGTATAACTCTCGGCTCCGCCCCATGACGCCAGATCTGGCCCGCTGGAAGCTCAGGTTGTGCGTCAAGCCGGGAGAGGTCGGGTGAAGGGATGAACACATACCATTCCTAGAACTCCTGTTACAGGTGAGTAACCTGTATTTCTAGGACATGGATATGTTGTTCATCCACACTCATTGGCAGACTCCTAGCAGTTCTCGGGAGGAGGGAGGCAAGACGACACCCCCATATACTTACTTGGGAAAGAGAGACTGAGAACCGAGGCCCCAAAACCAGCATCCCGGCGTGACTCAAGGTCGATGTGGTAGTGGTAATGAAGGTGTTTGCTGACTTCCAGGTAGCAGCCCTGCAGATTTCCTGGATAGGGATGTCCCTGGAAGCAGCCACACTGCAGCAGTATGGCGGGTAGAATGAGCTCTATCCTCTGGGAGGCTCCATGCCCGCTAACTTATAGCAGAGATCTATGCAGGAGGTTACCCACCTGCTTATCGTCCGCTTGGCTGCAGGTCTCTGCCAGATGCGGCTTCAGCGTGGGTGACAAACAGCTGGCGAACCTCTCCCCGACTTTCAGCCGCGCGCCTTATAATAATAGCGGCCCTTCTAGGATCCAGAGTATGGAGCCTATATTCCGCCTCCGAGGTGTGATTGGAGTAGAACACCGCAGAGTCAACACCTGGTTAAGGTGAAACTCCACACCACCTTGGAAGGAATTTCGGTGGGGACGCAGGACAACCTTTGTCCCTGTGGAAGACCAGGTAAGGAGACTCGATGGAAAGCGCCTGGAGCTCTCCCATCCTTCTGGCTGACGGATAGCCACCAAGAAGGCGGTCTTCCACACAGGTGAGAGAGAGAGCACACCTGTGCATAGGTTCGAATGGCTTGCCCATGAGCTTTGCCAGTACCAGCAGTAGATCCCACGGAGGTGGGGGTTCCGTGACTGAGGGGAAATGTGATCAAGGCCTTTGAAAAAGCGCCAGACCATCTTCTCCTGCCATCGACTGCTTCCGCCCGCGCCTGTAAGCAGAGATGGCTGCCAGGTGCACCCTAGGGTCGCCGACCTAAGCCCTTGACTAGAAAGGGACCATTAATAGTCCAAGATGCTTGCCAAGGAACAGGAGGAAGGGTCCAGCCCTGTTTGACACCAAATGGAAAACCTTTTCCATTTGAAGGCATAGCATTTTCTTGGCTCCATTCACGGACTTCAACTACATTGAGGACCTCACGAAAGACCCAAAGCCTGGAACTCTAGCCGCCAGGAACCAGGCCGTCAGGTGCAGGGATTGAAGGTCCGATGGAACACCTTCCCTGATTGACTGAGAGCAGGTCCGGGCAAGCTGGAAGCTGTCAGGAGTCCTGGAGCTGAGACTGAGGAGATCTGGGTACCAGAACTGGCGAGGCCAGTCTGGGGCTATCAGAATCACCTGCGCCTTGTCCCTCCTCGCCTTGAGAAGCACCTTGTGGATCAAGGGAAATGGGGGAAAGGCGTAAAAGAGGCTCGGGGTCCATTGCCTCGAGAAGGCATCCCCCTGCAGCGAGCCCTGCTGAGGGGGGCGGGCATGGAACAGACTCAGCTTCGCGTTCTCCATGGAGGCAAACAGGTCCACCTGAGGTGTGCCCCAAAGGGAGAACAGATGCTGTACTACCTCCGGCAGTGAGACCACTGTGGATGCAGCCCTATCCGGCTCAGGGCATCGGCCAGGGTGTTGGAGGCTCCTGCCACGTGAATGGCCAGGAGATCCGCCCCAGGCTGCGCACGAGTGACCAAATGCGGAGAGCTCCTTGCATAGAAGCATGGAGCGCGCCCGCCTGGCGGTTTAGATAGTACATGGTCGTGGTATTGTCCGTCTGGGACTCGGACCACTTGACCCCGAGGAACGGAGCAAAGGCGGTGAGCTAGGCGGACCGCTCGGAGCTCCAGCAGGTTGATGTGGCATCGACTCCCGGGACCAGAGGCCATGAGTCTGTGTTCCCCAGATGGGCACCCCAACCCATCAGAGAGGCATCGGTCGACAGAGAGACCGGTCGGCTCGGGCGACGAACGGGATGCCCTCCTGCAAATGATCTGGAACGGTCCACCACTGGAGAGCATTCCATATCCCTGTGTCACCGACACAAGCTGGTCCAAGGGATCGCAGCGCTAGGACCACTGGCTGGCCAGTCCCCACTGAAGGGGACGATGTTCCAGCGGGCCCAACGGACCACGCTGGTACAGGCCGCCATGAGACCCAGGAGGCGCAGGAAGTCCCGGAGCGCAATTGCCCAACCAGAAATGATCGGGCAAAGGAGGAAAGAACCTCGCCCTGTCCGCCGAGCCGCGCCTGGCTCAAGAGAGTCGAGCTGCGCCCGATGAATAAAATCACCTGCTTCGCTCGAGTCTGGACTTTGCCTCGCTTGATAAGGAGGCCCAGTTGAGAGCAGACCTGAGGGCCAGATCTCTGACCACTCCGCCTCCTTCCTGAGGGAGCTGCTATCAGCCAGTCGTCCAGGTAAGGGTACACCCGGGACCCCCCGCGCCGACGTGAATGCTGTCACCACTGCCATGCATTGGTGAAGACCCTGGGAGCTGGAGACAAGCCAAGGGCATGGCTTGAATCAAGAGATCCTTCCGCTGGAAGCGAAGGAATCTCTGTGAGACGGACGATAGGACGTGAAAACGCGGCCCTGCAAGTCCAGAGAGCAGAACCACACGCCGCGTTCCAAGGATGGTATTATCTGAGCCAGAGTGACCATCCTGAAGGTTCGAGACCTTAGGAACTTGTTTAGGTCGTGTAGGTCGAGAATGGGGCGCCAGCCCCCCGTCCGCTTCGGAACCAGGAAGTACCTGGACACAAACCCTGGGTCTGAAGGAGGGTCCACCACCTCTCTTACCACCTCCTTCTGGAGGAGGAGAGTGATGTCGGCTCGACGAGCCGCCAGTGAGGTTGGGATCCCTGCCTCGAGGCGACGGCTCTGAAGGGTGGTGCCTGCTCAATTCCAGAGGCAGGCCTCTTCCCACCACCTCCAAGACCCACCTGTCCGTGGTAACAGCGGACCAGGCGTGAACGAAGCTGGAGCTGCCTCCACGGGGACCTAGGGGCAGTGATGGGATGGGGTGCACGCCTCAGCCCGGCTACTGGGCAGCTGGAGGAGGACCGGCCGAGGGACCCCTGGGCCCTTTCCTCCCTGCCTCCTGTTAGGAGGAAGCCAGGGCGTTTGGGTTTGGGATGCCATACGAGCCTGCTGGCCCTGACGTTGCTGGACAGCCTGGGGCACAGAAGGACGAAAGGGGTTAGGCTGTGGTTTGCCTTTGTCCTTCTGAGCTGAAGAGACCGAGTCCAAGGTGGCATTGACTTCTCGATCCTCTGCAGGTGACCTTCCACCCCAGGGTCAAGAGGTCAGTCCCCAAAAGGAACATCCGCCAACTTGTGCTGTATCCGGCAAAGGTGGATATCCTCAGCCAAGCCCGGCCGACGCATAGCCACTCGCGTCCGCCACCCATCTGGGCACATGAGTCCCTCACATCCAAAGCAGTCTGAGCTGTTGTTTGGCCACTGCCCTGCCCTGGTCCCGCACCTGCTTAACCGTAGTCTGCAGATCGGCGGGAAGATGAGGGATGACCTCATCCAGGGAGCCCAACAGGGCATGAGAAAAATGTGCCATGAGGACGGTCAACTGGCCTGACGAAGGCTTCAGAGAGACGCATGTGAGACTTTTCGCCTCGACATAGTCCACTCCTGGACTCCTTGTCAGGAGGTTTGTCCATCCCTGGCTGCAGCCGCCGGAAAACGCTATTGTAACCAACCCTCAGCAGAGGGTGTTCCAAAACCGGACAAGGAACCGTAGGACTGATACTTCCTGGCCATCCTGGCCAAGGCGCAGGGCAGGAAGCAGGGCGCCGCCAAAGTTCCAGTGCTGGACCCACTATGGCCTCGCCACCGGAAAGGCCTCCGTCGAGAATCCTCGTCCAGAATCTCCGTGAGGGGATACCTGGCCTGCTTGAACGGGTTCGAGCTCCATCCCGTAGACTCGAGATGAGCCAAGAGTCCTAGGAAGGACGACGGGCTATCGCCCATTGGCTGACCTCCTGAAGACTCCAAGTCCAGTCGCTTGGAGAAGAAGGAGGAATCATCTTCGGACTCGAAGAGTCCTCAAGAGCTGCCTCTGGCCTGAGCCACCCTTCACCTGCCGAGGTCGGTCGGGAGTGAGGGTAACTGACAGCCGAGCGGTAAACCCTAGCCGACCGAGAATCCTTGGTCGGAGCCCCAATGGTGGCTGTGGAGGCGGAGGTTCCACCGCAATCGTGGAGCAAGCTGGTTTGGCCGAAAACCGCCTGGGTATAGGCTCCTCGGCAAGTCGAGGGGTTGTGTCGGGTTGCTCCGTGACAGCCTACTTAATGGCCGGGAAGGCGCTGGAGTCGCTTATTCCCTGCCAGGAGGAGCTGTTATACATAGGTCTCGCATCGCCGATCGCACTTACGCCGAAGCCTCCTCATCCGGAGGAGGAGGACGAGATCGAGCGCGGCGACGCCGCTTACCGCTGTGCCGAGATCAGACCGCTTTATGACGGTGGGAACGGGCTGACCGCCAAGAGGTCCGGAGACCGAGACCGAGAGTCCCGGAATTTCCGGGCTGTGCAGGAGGTGTCGGCCAAACCGACACCCTTCGCTCGAAGGTCCATCCGAGGGCTCCGGAACCGGAGGCACAGGCGAGCCCACGGGATCCTCAACTCCTCCCGGGAACCGGGAGAGGGAATTCGGCTGCTAAAGGCGACAGCTCATCTAATGGGTCGAGAAAATTTCAATTTCATCAGTGGGAGTCACGGTCAACTGACCTGACGGGACACCGTGGAGGCCAGTGGCCGAAGCCGAGCGTCGATCGCCGACGGTCGACGGCCCGGGAGAGGGACCTTCCCGCCCCAAGAGCGCCGACGGAGGGACTTACCCCTTGTCCTTCTTTTTGACCGAAAAGGTCCAGCAGACGCAGGCCCTTCTCCTTTAGTGGAGAGGGACAGACAAAGCTCCTTAAAGGAAGCCGGTAGGAAGAACCCAGAGAGGCGGGATAAATGCGCGCCGAGGAAGATACGGCTCGCTGCCTCCTTCTTCGAGGGCGGCCATCCGCCGAGCTGATCCGCCGAAACCGGGCCGCCGCGACACCGCCAACTGGCCTCCTTGGACTTCACCGAGGGAAACGCTTCTCGGGACGGCCCAGTTGCACTGGGCATTTGCCCTCGAGACGAGGGCCGAAAGATGAGCACAGGTCGTGAAGCCCGCGGTCGTGCTCAAGGCCTAAGCAGGAGACACGCGGAGTGTGGATCCGTCCAGACATCTTCTGCCCGCATGGGCATCTCCGAACTCGGGAGTCGATTTATCCATCGCAGCCGCGCGAGGGATCAAGACTGAAGTCTTTTGCAAAGTATTATTTTAAATCCGCAAGCGGAGAAATAGGAACCAGTCACAAACGCGAGGCGTTAAGGAGGGAACCTGAGTTCCAAGCCGGTAAGGAAGATCTGCGTCATGGGCGGAGCTGAGTTATACCACCGGGTGGTGGGAGGAGCAAGCTTGAAGACCTTCCGGCAAGATTTAAAGCGGCAAGGATACTGCCAATGAGTGTGGATGAACAACATATCCATGTCCCTAGAACTTCCTGTTTTCTACTGGTGATGCCTCTCCCTATGCATCCCAGTATCCCACCAGCTCTTCTTACTGCCTTCTCACATTGCTTGCTCACCTTAAGGTCATCTGATATGACTACCCCAGGTCTCTTTCCATTTCTGTAATAGTTATTATCTCACACCCCATTGTGTACTCTTCCCCTGGATTTTTGTTTCCCAGGTGCATCACTTTGCACTTCTTTGCACTGAATCTAAGCTGCCATACATTTGACCATTCCTCCAACCTTGCCAAGTTCCTCTGTATCCTCTCCACACCACCTTCTGAATCAACCCTGTTGCAGATCTTTGTGTCATCTGCAAAGAGACATACTTTTCCTTCCAGTCCCTCTGCAATGTCACTTGTAAAGACATTAAAGAGGGCCAGTCCCAGTACTGAACCCTGCAGGACCCCACTAGTAACCCCCCTTTCTTCAGAGTAAACTCCGTTTACTATTACCCTCTGTACCCTGTTGTCCAGTCAATTTTTAACCCAGGCTACCACCTTGGGACCCACTCCAAGGCTGGCTAACTTGTATATTAATCTTTTGTGTGGGACTGTGTTAAATGCCTTGCTAAAGTCTAGGTAGGCCATGTCCACAGCCCCTCCCTGGTCTACCACATTGGTAACCCTGTCAAAGAAATCTATTAGATTTGTCTGACATGACCTTCCTGCTGTGACTCCATGCTGCCTTGGGTCCTGTGCCCCACTGACCTCGAGGAACTCAACAATTCTTTCCTTTAGGAGTGATTCCATCATTTTTCCTACCACTGAGGTCAAACTAACAGGTCTGTAATTTCCTGCCTCTGTCTTGCTCCCACTTTTGTGAAAGGGAATCATGTCTGCCCTCCTCCAGTACTACACCATCCTCCCATGATTTGTTAAAAAGGGAGGTCATTGGTGTCACTAATTCTACCCTTAGTTCTTTTAGAATTCTTGGGTGAATCCCGTCAGGCCCCATTGCTTTGTCCACTTTCAGTTTTAAGAGTTCTTTCAGGACCACTTCTTCTGTGAATGGACTGGTATCGACCTCCCTATCCAGAGTGCTTCTATTCTTTGATTTAGGTACCTCTCCCTCCTCTTCTTTTGTGAATACAGTATTCATTCAGTATCCCTGCTTTTTCACTGTCATCCTCTGTCCACCCTCCCTTCCCTTTAGTAAGTCTCACTATCCCTTCCTTCATCTTTCTTCGCTCCCTAATGTACATATAAAAGGTTTTATCCCCCTTCTTAACTGAGTTTGCTATCTTTTCCTCAGTTTGGGCTTTTGCTATTCTGACTGCCTTCCCCACTGCCTTCTGCTTTAACTGGTACAGTTCCCTGTCCTGCTCCTTCTGTGTTTTCTTATACTTCTTGAATGCTACCTTTTTCTCCTTAACCTTCCCCGACACCTCTTTTGAGAACCATAGTGTTTTTTCCCTTCGTTTTGCTTTGTTGATTTGCTTCACACAAAGGCTTGTTGCCTCTGTGATGGCTGTTTTGATTTTTCCCCATTGTGCCTACACCCCTCCTTCTTGCCAGTTTGCTGTAATTTTCTGAGGCACTCTCCCATTTTCCCAAAGTCAGCCCTCCTAAAGTCCAACACTCTTGCTTTTGTATGGCTCAACTCAATGGCTATGTTTATTGTGAACCACACTGTTTTGTGGTCACTTGTTCCCAGATGGCTACCCACTTCTAGATCTGAGATCCTTTCTCCATCCCAATTTGACAGTACCAGGTCTAAGATTGCTCCCTCCCTAGTGGGTTCCACCACTAGCTGTCTGAGGCATGCCCCCTACAGGGCATCAAGAATAACCCTGCTTTTTGATGCGGCTGCAGCCAGGGTGCTCCAGCTAACGTCTGGCATGTTCAGGACCCCATCAACAATAACTCCCCTTTTTCTGACATTCTAAGGATGCCTTGTGTCATTTCCATGTCCACTGCCTCTCTCTGAGATGGGGGGTCTGTATACCACCCCTGTGCGAATTGTGGTGCCATATCCTGTTTCCAGGGTAACCCACAGTGCCTCCTCTACTCCCTGTTTATCCTTTAGTTCCATTGCTTTGATCCCTTCCCTTACATAGAAAGCTACTCTCCTCCTCTTTTATCCTCCCTATCTCTCCTGTACATTGTGTAGCCTGGTATGTTGGCATCCCAGTCATGGTTCTCAGTGTACCATGTTTCTGTGATTTCCACGATATCCAGATGTCCCTCTTCTGTCAAGGCTACTAGTTCAGGGAGTTTGTTACATAGACTACAGGCATTGGTACTCATCACCCTCCATTTGTTGATGGCCTTACCCCTTTTAGCCCCATCCCTGTCCTTACTGCCTTTTTCTGCATTTAAACCTGTCCTGCCTGGAGGGTGTAGAGGGAAAATAGCAGGTGATGTGGATGGAGCGCCTCGTTCAAGCCGCCATTCCGCTCCTGCGCTTGGCCACGCTGGCTGCACCTCTGATGGCTCTATTTAACAGCTCATTTGGAACAGGAGTGGTCACGGAGGACTGGAGGAGAGCAGATACAGTCCCACTTCACAAATGTGGAAGCAGAGATGGACTTCGATGGTGGGAAAATTAATCAAATCACTGCTGAAAGAAAGGATTGTGGAGTCTCTTGAATCCAGTGTGTTACAAGACTTGAGGCAGTATGGATTCACGGGGTTGGGGGGAGGGGAACATATAAAAAGAATCTGATAAGAGTTCTGTGTGTGTGTGAAGTAAGTAAACCAAGGTGGAGCTGTGGATGAAGTCTACCTAGATTTCAGTAAGGTGTTCAACACCATTCCACACAGCAGAGTGTAAGCAAGCTGCACAGCTTAGGAGTGGGTCCAAAGCAGGGTTCGACAAATACGATAGCCCGACGTCCCGGGCTATTACTTTCCAGCCAGGGACAAGCACTGCATCAAATAGCCAGTTGTCCGTGGACAAGCATTTAAAAAAAAAAGAATTGCCTAATTTGCCTGCAATTACCACCTTTTGCCACTGGGTGTGCTTGTCGTAGCGATACGGAGGGAAGTACTCTAGGTCATCTGACCCTCGGGCAACTCACGCAAGTGAGCGGGGCAGAAACAGTACAGGAGGCTCGGGGAGCGCAATCAGCGCATGGCGCGTAGGAGCAGTCAATGCCGCGGGTGCCAAGACAGGAGCAGCAAAGAGTGAACACAGAGGAGGAGCCGAGAGACTGGCATGTGTAGCAGCAAATGGAAGGGAGGCTCACGGAAGGGTAAGACGCACATTGGCCGAGTTTGGCTCCCGCGCAGACTTGGCGGGAGCGATCTGGGGACACACACACTCTCTTTCTCATTTCACAGAGAAAGGACGTGCGTGCTGTTCCCAGAGAGAGCAGTTAACAAGTCGTTATTTTTATTGTGGAGACGAGAGAGGAGAGAGAGAGGAGACTTGAAGTGCAGTGTGCACTGTAGTACTTGTACTTGGCCTCAGCATTTTGTTTAAAATAAAAAGCCAGGGACTCAGGGAGAGTTTGAGTTAGTGAGGGAGGTTGCTTGTGCTTGGTGTGAGATCGCAGATTGGTGGGCGCGCTGTGGGGAGGGGTTGGGGATTGGGGAAGCAGTTTGTTAGCTCATGCTATTGCCCACAGAAACAAAAAATAGAGACTGGAGAGCCTGAGAGGAGAAGGAGAATGCTGTAGAAAGTGGAAACCACTCCATTCTTATTTAGTTTCAACTGTTATTGTTGATGAGTGTTCAGAACTTAGAAGCCACAAAAAAAAAAAACGAGTGTGCCATTGTGTGTGCATTTGTTGTTCCAGTATTTAACACAACTTAACTGAAGGGTGGACCTAAGAAGGGACCACACAAGGAGCATTAATTATTGAGAGGAAATCAGGGGTATACAGTACCTAAAATAAACAGGGAGTGTGTGCTGCAGTGCAGTGTGAGATCCAAGGAAACACAGTGCATTGATTGTAAGGTGGTAGAAAGTTCATAGACTAGAGAGAGAAGGCAGCTCCTGTGTACTTAACTGCTGCAACTTTTTTTTACTTTGCTCTGCAGTCTGCACACAGTCTGGCTGGGTTTGCTCCTGTCTGGTGCTAAATTCTTGAGGGCCAGGCTGTGGAGTCAGTGGTAAGGGAAGGGAAGGGGAGGACTTGCTAAGTAGTTGCCCAAATAAATAAAAAAGTAAGAACTGTAATAACTGCACAGTAGCTGGTGAAGGAGAAGTAGAGCAGTACTTACAAAACTGCACTAATTGTTGTAAAAGAGTACACTACTACTGTATTTGAACTTGACCTTAGTTTGTATTTGTAGCTGCCCTAAACTGTGTGATGAGTGTGCGAGTCAGTCAACTAGTGAATTATTATAAAAAAACAAAACTAAAATCAGTAATAGGCACAGCCTGCCTTAGGGAGTTATCTACAAGCTGTGTGCATGTCCATGTTATTACTAGTAAGTAACAGGACCAGGTCAGAGTCCAACCCTGTGTAACCTGGGCTTTTCCTATTAGTATAGACCCAGTCCCATTCCCTTCCAGCTTCTTCCACTGCCTTTGTCCAGTGACTTCTTCTGAGTGTTCTGTGTGCCACTGCCTGCGCTGCCAAAATTGGATAAGTGACTTGCCTTAGTCTGCACAATCATAACTCTGAAAGTTTCAGACATTTGTAAATAAAGATCCATCGCCTTTACTTGTTGAAAAGGCTAGGCAAATAAGCACCTCATCCTTCTGGCTCCCGCCCAGTGTCATCACTGTCTGCCAGCCACCCAGTCCACCCAAAGAAACTCACACAGACACACCTAATTAATAAAATATATTTTATTATCATTGGGGGAAGAAAATAAGTGCCACCAGAATATGCAGAACACGAGTAGGAGTAGTAAACAGCAGACTCTTTTTTCTCTCTGGTCAGTAGCCTCACGAGTAACAGACTCCATCAGCAGCAATACACCACCTGAAACAGAAACACAATCCACCTCTGTCAGTGTGTCTAGTGCAGATAAGAGTAACAACAATGACAATGAGCCTATATCTGTGTCAGGAGATATAACTGCTGATCATCAGTGTGTTGAATTAAGCAGTGACGGCTTAACTGAAAGTTTACATCCACTCCTAAAAACGATTTTAGTGCTCCATGAGCAGGATGAGAGGCCAGAGAGGCCAAATAAAGATAAGAAATACGATCAGGAGAAAAGGGCCAGATTGTTTCAGAGGCATTGGTTAACCATTTATAACTGGCTGAGATATGATGAAAAAAAGAACTGATGTATTGCACTGTAAGGAAAAATATCCAACCATTGCAGTACCAGCCTTTTCAAAGAAACCTAATGTTTTGCCACTGGCTCAAATAATTTTCGAATTGAGTCACTCGTGCTCATGACAAGTCCAATCCACATTTGCTGTGTATGAATCAACATATTGTGGACAGTGGTCAGCGTGGTGGTACATTTTGATATCACTGAGTCCCCACTGTATCAAGCATTTACGCAGTTGGATCAGGGCACTAAGGCAAGATGCAACGCCTGTTCAACACAGCATATTCCATTGCCAAAATCTGGCCTTTCTCGGACATGGAGTGGCTCTGTGAACTGCAAGAAAGAAATGGGATAACGCTTGGTTCTAATTATACCAATGATAAACGAGCCAGGGACTTCTGTGGTGCTATATCAGCAGTTATATCCCAAACCCAGATGCAGACTCTTACTGATGTTAAATATGTGACAGTTCTTGCTGACGGTAGTACAGATTCTAGTATAACTGAGTGGGAAAATGTTTTCATACGGTTTGTTGACCCAAACTCAAAACAGGTGCGCATAGTGCTTATCCAAGCTGTGCACTGGAACATGCACATGCAGAAGGTGTATTTCACGTAATAACGACTGCACTTGAGTCAGTAAATCTTCCTCTAAGTAACCTACAAAATGTTCACAATCCAGGGCCATTCCTTGTTTCAGCAAATTTTGATGGGGCCAGTGTCATGATGGGCGAAAGAGGAGGAACCATAGCAAAGTTGCGGGAACACTGTCCTCAAATAATTGCAATGCACTGTGTTGCCCATAAGTTAGAGCTGGCAGTTCTTGATGTGGTAAAAAAAATACATTTGTGTCAAAGCTTGAAAGTACTCTCAAGGGAATATTTAAGTTTTATCATTACAGTCCCAAAAAAATGAGAGAACTAAAAGAAATTGCTAATGTCATGGATACTGATCTTGCTCACTTTAGTGCTATAAAACAAGTGAGATGGCTTGCCAGTAGGTCACGGTCAGTTCAGGTTAACCTACCCAGTGTCGCTCAACACCTAGAACATGCATCTTCTGCTGCTGGTGATGAAGGTTCTAGAACAAAGGCCCTCTTAAAGGAAGTACAGAGTGCACAGTTTGTAAAATCCCTATATATACTATAAGACTTCCTGCCAATACTAAAAAACCTGTCACTCCAGTTTCAAAGAGATGACATAGTAATACTGGAAGTTCTACAACTTGTTGAGACCTGCCTACTCCAGCTTACGGAGCTGAAAACATCACCAGGGAAATACATGGCAACTTTCCTTAGCCATTACAAACCTGAACAGAAATGGATGGAGTATGTTGTGTCAAACAGGGAAGGGGAGGAGGAGGAGGAGGAGAGGACTGTTCCTTTCCCATTCGGAGGCAACTGCCCAGAAGTCAGTTTTGTAAGAGATACACAATTGCAGAATTTAATAGATGCAGCGATAACGTACATAGATGAGAGGTTTAAAAATTTCTCAGAGGTGCCTCTCAAATGGTTCAGCTGTTTAGATTTTAAGCAGTTTGATCTGCCAAGAGACCAACTAGTGGTGTTTGGGACCTGTGAACTGGCAAACCTGGTTAAATACTTTGATTTTTTTCACAGAAGAGCAGCAAGAACATATAAAGTCTGAGTATGCTGCATTTAAAATGCTGCTTAAATCTTCAGCTGACAAGCCGTATTTGCAGGTCTACACAAAATTACTAAAAGAAAAACCACCACAGATTGGGCACATTATTCTTGACTTAGTCGAAATACTAATAACTATGAGTGTCTCAACTGCTAAGTGTGAAAGAGTTTTTTTCTACTCAGAACCTTGTCAAAACAAAAATACGGACACGGCTTTCTGATGACACACTACAGTCTCTCCTGCAGATAGCGGTAGAAGGTCCTGAACTGCATGAATTTAATCCTGATCCTGCAATTAACCACTGGCTGCTCTGTGGTCCAGGAACTAGACATGTTCATGGGCATGCTGCTGTTACTGCTGCTACATCTACTGCTGGTGGTGCCGCTGCTGCTTGCGCTTTCCTGATGAGTGATGATGATCCGAGCAAGTACTCTAGTAGTGCTCCATCATCATCTTCCTGTCTTCCCAATCTCTAGTCAGTCTACCCCTTGATGACAGTCATGCTATATTCACAGAATGGCTTGTTGATTGATGGCCTTGGCTTCATTTCACTACAATTATCCAATCTCTTCTGAAACAGACTTCAGCCTGCACACATGGTTAGTTAGGGTCACCACCAGATGTCCTCTTTTACGAGCACATGTCCTCTTTTCCAGCTGCTAAATATTCTTCATATACCTTCAATTCAATATCCTGTTGTATTATTATTTTTTATATTTTTTTTTACTCTCAGTCTCTTCTCCTACCGTACCTAGGACCTCCCCTTGTATATGAGCTGTGAAGGAAGTGGAGATTTTAAACCTGTTTACTCGGGGTCTGGCACCAGGGCTCATCGGGGAACTAGGTGTCCTCTTTTTGGCATCCCAAAATCTGGTATGGGGTACAGTACCCCTACACACGGTACACCGGTCCCACCCTGGACCTGCCATATTAACATTCAGAAAAGAAAGGAATTGGATGGAGAGTCAGTCACTCAATATTGTTTTTCCCGATTTACACAGTTCTTCTACATCTACGTCCATCCTAATACAATAGTACAACCCCAGACACACCATGTAATTTATTTCTACAGATGTTTGGTTAAAATTTTCATATAAGCGTATTGGACTACCACTCGGAACTCTGGGACTACCATTTTTGACCAGACCAGTTGTCCGGGACTAGCATGCCATTTTGAAATCTGTCGATCCCTGGTCCAAAGGTGGTAAACAAGGTAAGAAACTGGTTAAGTGATAGGCTGCAAAGGGTGGTGGTAAATGGAGGTCACTCAGAGGAACAGAAAGTGACCAGCGGGGTGCCTCAGGGATCAATGCTGGAACTGGTCCTCTTTAATGTATTTGTAAGTGACACTGCAGAGAAGAGGGAAGGAAAGGTCTGCCTCTTTACAGATGACACTAAACTCTGAAACGGGGTGGACACTCCGGGGGTATGGAGAGGATAAGTAGTGACCTGAGGAAACTTGAGTAGTGGTCAAAGGTATGGTAGCTGGGTTTCAATGCAAAAAAGTACATAATCATGCACTTCAGGCACAGAAACCTGGGGCAGAGTACAAATGCCATGTGAAAACAGCCAAGTAAAAACAGCGACCACCAAAAACAGCTAATATAATACAGCAAGTTTTGTTTTTGAAGGGGACTTTGCCCCCCCACACCCCCCTTGTTTTATATATTTTTTTTTTAGTTGTTTAACCAGCACACTAAGCTGAAAGCTTTTTTACCTGTGCGACCTGGGAGCACAGGGAAGTTAAGTAACTTGCTCAGGGTCACAGTATGCAAGTGGAAGCTGTGGGATTCAGACCCAGGTCTGGTCTGCTGGATGTCACCAGATTTGCAGCTCAGAGCCTTAAACCACTGCGCTACACTGGTGTGTATGTGTGTGTGTGTGTGTGTGTGTATATATATATATATATATATATATACATATACACACACACACATATATATATATATTATACCAACTCCAGGGGGGACGCACTTCGGGAAGGGGGGCAATTTTCAGTTGCTGTATTTGACTTAGCTCTTTTAACTTAGCTGTTTATTTATTTGCTTTTGGTAACCAGGTAAGTGCACTAGATAGGATTGCCTATTTTCAGGCACAACTTAGCTGTTTTCACTAGCCACCGGGGAATGGTACTGATGACCTCCAAACAGGAGAGGTGATTATATTGGATGACCTAAAGAAGGCCAGGCAGTGCGACAGGGCAGTTGGAAGGGCAAGTAGGATGCTGGGGTGCATAGGGAGGAGTATTACCAGCAGAAAGAGGGAGCTGGAGTTGCCTCTGTAATTGCTGGTAAGATCCCACCTACAGTACTGTGTCCAATTCTGAAGACCACATCTCAGAAAGGACATACACAGAGTGGAAGTGGTCCAGAGGAGGGCAACTAAAATGGTGCGGTTTCTGCATCAGAAGCCCTAATAAGGAGAGATTAAAGAACCTGAATATGTACACCCTAGAAGAAAGGGGAGACAGCTGGCATATGATAGAGACCTTTCAATACCTCACGTGGGTAAACAAGGTGCAAGAGGGAAGTATTTTTCAGTAAAATAGGTGTTCAAGGACAAGGGGGCATGATAAGAAACTGGAGGTGGGTAGATTTAGGGGAGATGTGAGGAAGAACTTCTTCACAGAAAGAGTGGTGGATTCCGGGAGAAAAATCTTCCAGCAGAGGTGGTGGGGTTCAAGAATGCATGGGACAGGCATAAGGGAATCTTAGGGCAAAGGAAGTGTTGGGGTGAATGGGCCAGAGATCAAGTAGGATAGTACAGTTACGTAAGAACTTACCGTAACAGTAGATCTTCGAGAGGAGCTCTTGCAGCATGCTATAACAATCAGGACTATGCCGCAGGCACTAGGACCACACGGAAAAACTTCTGCCAGCAATACCAGCGGGGGACCGCCCCCGACGCTGGCCCCACCCCGACATCAGTCAGGGTACAAGAGGGGGGCAGACCCAGCTCCACCTCAGTTCTCCCGCCAGTACCCAGCAGAAGGCCTGACAAGAGAAGGAGGCGAAGCCTACCATCGATAAGAAAAGAAAATAGACCTGCACACTCCGAGGGGGAAGGCAGGAGGGAAAACAGCACCTGCTGCAAGAGCTCGTCTCGAAGATCTACTGTTACAGTAAGTTCTTACGTAACTGTACTATCTTACTTTGAGATAGAGCTCTTGCAGCAGGCTATAACAATTAGGACTGAGTCCCAAACAGTCCCATAGCAAAGAGGTAGCTGACCCCGGGAGGAGGAATATGCTGACTCCAGAGGCCTTCAGGACAACAGTCCTTGCAAAACCTGCTAGGCCGAAGCCAGCACAGCATCTGGAAACGATATCCAAGCTGTAATGCTTGACAAAGGTATGCACCGAATTCCAGGTCGCAGCCGCACAGATGTCCTGAAAGGCGACATTCCGCATTGCGGCAAAAGAAGCTGACACTCCCCTGGTGGAGTGACCCCTAACCGGACCCAGCAGGGGTTTCTTGTGCTGCTCGTAGCAAAATGAGACGCAACGGACTAGCCATTTGGAGATAGTCTGCTTGGACACCGGCTGACCCAAGCCTAGGCGCAAAAGCCACAAAAGTTGTCTGGATTAACGGTGTTGAACTGCTCTATTGAGGTAATACCTCAGGGACCTGTGGACATCCAATGTGTGGAGGAGAGCCTCCCTCATTGGAAGGGAAGGAAAATAAACTGGAAGATCAACTGACTGGTTGAGGGTCAACTCCGAGACCACTTTGGGAAGAAATTTAGGATTAGTTCTGAGGGAAACCCTTTCCCTATGAAAAACCAAATAGGGCTCTTTACACATCAGAGCCTGCAGCTCGGAAACTCTTCGAGCGGAAGTAACAGCAACCAGAAAACAAACTTTCCAAGACAGGTATTGCAGCTCACAACTCGCTGCAGGTTCAAAAGGGGGAAGGGTGAGTTTCTCCAACACAAAAAGAAGGTCCCAGGGTGGGACCGGGTCCCTGACGGGAGGTCTCATGTGAAGAATCCCCCTAAGAAAGGTGCGGGCCACTTCCAACTGGGCCAATGCTCTCTCTCTCCCACGAGAGCATGATAGGCCGAGATCGCCCACATGTGCACCTTGATAGAGGAATAGCTCAGGCCTTTCTCATACAAGGAGAGGAGATACTGCAAAGCGGAGTTCACAGAGCAGGTGACCGGGTCTAAATGCTGTGGCAAGGCCCAAAGACAGAAACGCTTCCACTTCATAGCGTAAGTGGAGCGAGTAGAGGGCTTTCTTGCGGACGCTAAGACCTCAGCCACTGCCGGGGAAACCCCGTATCTGTTCTTAGCTACGTCTGGAGGAGCCAAGCATTAAGGTGCAGGGATCTGAGATCCGGGTGAACCACAGAACCCTGGTCCTGGGACAGCAGTTGCGAGCAAATGGGCAGCGGGATTGGAGGTTCCTGGGACAACCGCAGCAGGAGTGGGAACCAAATCTATAGGGACCAATTGGGGGCCACAAGAATCATGCGTGCCCCCTCTGCCTGTAGTTTGAGCAGAACCCTCTGGATGAGAGGGAAGGGCAGAAAGGCATAAAGAAACCTCCCTGCCCAATAAAGGGATAACGCGTCTGGCCAAAGAACGCCAGGCGCGTGCTCTCGCGAGCAAAATCGTGGCAGTTTGGCACTGCGTGGTGACGCAAAGAGATCTAGCTCGGGAAGCCCCACCTTCCGAAGAGCTGATCTGCTATGGATTGAAGCAATTCCCACTCGTGCGCTCTGGCCCACGACCTGCTGAGATCGATGGCCAGCTTGTTTAAGACTCCTGGAATGTGCATAGCAGACAGACGAATGCCCCGTTCCAGCGCCCAGTACCAGACTCTCATCGCCTCCTGGCAAAGAGGATAGGAATGGGTGCCTCCTTGCTTGCTGATGTAAAAGATGACCGCCATGTTGTCCGTCTGAACCAGAAGAGAGCCGGGTACCAGGTCCTCTTGAAACGCCTGAAGACGTAGAGGACCGCTCGCATTTCCAGGACACTGATGTGGAGGGACTGTTCCTTGGGTGACCAAACCCCTTGCGTTCGGTGAACACCGAGATGAGCCCCCCAACCCAGGTCTGATGCATCCGTCGTTAGAGTCTGACCTGGAGGCTCCGGACGAAAGCTGACCCCTTTCTCCAGATTGCTGGGGTCCAGCCACCAAAGCAACGTTCTCCCGACTGGCTCCGAGATCCTGACTAAAGCGTCCAGGTCGTCACAGTATTGATCCCACTGCACCCTGAGCATCCACTGTGGGATTCTCATGTGGAGGCGGGCCAAGGGTGTTACTGGGATGGCCGCTGCCATATGCCCCTGTAGACTGAGGAAGTTCCGAGCCGGAACTCGAGGCGCTAGGGAGATCCATTCTGCCAAACTTCTCAGGGGAATTCCCCTGTGTGTGGGAGAAAAGCCATGCCCTGGACGGAGTCCAGAGTCGCTCCAATGAAGGCGAGGGTTTGGCTGGGCTCTGGGGATGACTTTTTCAAGTTCAGGGTGATCCCCAGCTCTCAGAATAGAGTATAGGCATCTCCGAGAGAGTGCAGGAGGCCGGCCCTTGATGGGGCTGTGAGAAGCCAGTCGTCGAGGTAAGGGAAAACATAATGGCCTGATCGCCTTAGAGCCGCAGCCACCACTGCTAGGCATTTGGTGAAGACTCGCGGAGCAGAAGAAAGGCCGAACGGGAGCACCCGGAATTGATAATGCTCCCCCAGGAAGTGGAACCTCAGAAACTTTCTGTGGGGAGGAAAGACCACGATATGCATGTACGCATCCTGCATGTCGAGAGAACAGAGCCAATCTCCTTGGTGCAGCAGAGGGAGGAGACCCTGAAGAGTCACCATCCTCTACTTTTTGTGCTCTATAATGCGATTTAAAGGACGGAGATCCAGAATGGAACGAAGGTCTCCCGTCTTTTTTGGGATCAGAAAAAAGTGGAAGTAGAACCCCTGACCCCACTGCTCCATGGGAACTCTTTCTATTGCTCTCTTTTGCAGGAGGGCCTGAATTTCTCTTTCCAAGAGTGGAATGTGAGAAGGAGGATAACGGGAGAGCTTTGGTGGAGTACGTGGAGGGAACTCTGTGAACTCCAACGTGTGTCCTCTCCGAATAACGTCCAAGACCCATTGATTTGTGGTAACAGAGCTCCACCCTTCGAGATGAAAGGAGAAGCGGCCCCCAACTGGTTCCCCCTGGACGTCTGACCACAGGGGAGGGAGGCCGAAGGGAGTCATTGGGCAGAACCGGGGGTAGGGAGAGAGGCCTCGGAGGACTTGGGCCCACGGGTGGAAGGTCCACCAGACTGCTGGTTTCCGGATCTCCGGCGGAAGCCACCTCTCTGCCCCTGCTGGGAACCTTGGGCTGAAGTCTGATTGCCTGAGGACTTGCGAAAAAGCCGACGGCGATGGTCGCCATGGTACATCTGGTGGACCGACCAGATCGACTTACCCGATTCCTGGAGATGGGCGATCAAGGCCTCCGTCTCCTGCCCAAACAAAACGGTATCCTGAAACGGCAGGTCCCGGATACCGGACTGCAGATCCTGGTGAAAGCCCGAAAGCCTCAACCAGGCATGGCGCCTGAGACAAACCCCAGAGGCGGCCGCTCTGGCTGCGGTATCTGCAGTATCATACGAGGCCCTCAGAACATGAGTGCCTACGTCTGAGCCCGACTGTAAGAGGGCCAGGAGCTCCATCTTCTTATCGGAGTCTGGCATGGCCTGTGCCAGCTCAAGACCCCGTTCCCACAACGCATTCTGGAACTGCACCATATGCGTGAGGAAGTTCAGGGATCGAATGGAGCAGGTGGAAGCAGCATAAACTTTCCTGCCCACCCTGATCCAGGTAACGGGACTCCAAGTCAGGAGGCTGGGAGCTGAGGTGCCGCGGCTGTCGAGACTTGTCATGAGCAGCCATGATCACAGTGGAATCTGCCTGAGGGTGTTCCGCTAGGAAGGGTTCAGCCCTCGGAGCCTTGTAAAGCCTGTCCGACTTTTTGGGAACCGCCAGGATGGAGGCTGGGCACAGCCAGGTGGATCTAGTCAGGTCCTGAAAAGTATCCACCAGAGGAGGAATGACCAAAGACTTTGGCTCCTTCTGCCTCAGGTATTTGGCCAATCTCCGGCGTTCCGGGTCCAGGTCTTCCGTGTCCCACTCACTGGAAGCCTGGATATGCCTCATGACGTCCATGAACGTGGGATCATCCGGAGGCGAGCGAGGCATGTCCTTCTCCTCAGGGGAGCGCTTGAAGTTGAGGGAAGACGAAGATGATGGTGAGGAAAAGGAGGACCAACTATCCGACTTAGAGTAGTCTGGTTCTGCCTCATGTCCATGCCTACGGACGCCAGTATGCAGGGGACCGATGGTCCAAGACCGCACGTCCGACTGACGACGGTGATGACTGACGCCGCCAGGAGACCGACGCTTGAACCCGTCCCTGGCACCGGAACGAGCGGGACCACGCCGATCATCAAACCAGTGCATCCCCACTAGAGCGAACAGCCTGATGGGGGGCGAAACGCGCCGGGACCTCAACGAGAGGTCTCGCCTGGCTCTGGTTCACCCGCAGGATCCAGTACCGTGTCTGGGCCAGCGACGGGTGGTACGCCAGAACCTGCCCCTCACCAAAATGATTGAGCTCATCCGGGAGAATATTTCAGCCGCCCGCTGCGGAAAGGAGTCTCCTGAGCGGCGGGTCGTGACAGCAAGCCTCCTGAGGGCCCAGGGGAGGAGGACTTGGGTGATGGGGACGCTGGCAGGACAACAACTGACCTCGGTCCTGGCTCTTTCAACCGCTGCCGCACCGCCGACCGACGACAGGGCACTGGAGAGTCCTGCTCTGGAGGCGACTTTAACAGGCGGCGCTAGTGCCGGGTCGGTAGGGCCAAAGAAGGTACCGCACGGACTTGGTGATGACTCTGAGCGAGTCACCTTTGGCTTGGTCGGTTGCCTCGACGGGCCGTTTAGCCTGAGACGAAAGCAGCGATCACCCGAGCCTGAAGGACGGCCTCTTCGGGAAGATCGCAATCACGAGCGGACCGGTGCCGGGATCGACTGCGCTCTTTACTATGACACTTTTTCTCCTTCTTCTTCCCCTCGGATGAGTGCAGGTCCATCTTCTTCTCTAAAAGGTAGACCTTCAGGCGTCGGATGAGAGTCCAGCTTGTAAAAGCCTGGCAGTCGGCGCAGTTAGCAGTGTCGTGGTCCGGCCCGAGGCAGAAAACGCACCACCAATGACCGTCTTTGGCGGGAATTTGCCGGCCGCACTCGCACTTGTTGAGGTGTTCTGGGGAAACTGACGCCCGGGAAGACATCGAACCCGCGGGAAGGAATTTCGGACTGACGTCGGTACCCACGGCGGTAAACACCAAGGCAAAGTACGACAGACACTGGAAAAACTGAGCCCAACAGCAGAAACCGTACAGGTGTCGGTCGCGATTGAAGAAAAAACCGGTAAAACCATCGAAAAAACTTGCTTGTAGATCCTTTTCTCGCTGGTGAATCGCAGGCAGCAGCTATTCACATGCGTGGTAAGCGGCAGGAAAGAACTGAGGTGGAGCTGGGTCCACCCCCTCTTGTACCCTGACCGACGATGGGGCGGGGCCAGCGTCAGGGGCGGTCCCCCGCTGGTATTGCTGGCAGAAGTTTTTCCGTGTGGTCCTAGTGCCTGCGGCATAGTCCTAATTGTTATAGCCTGCTGCAAGAGCTCTATCTCGAAGTAAGATCTGCGGATATACTATAGGGAGGGGAAAATGGGCAGATTAGGTGGGCAAATCAGTCCTTATCTGCTGAAGAATTCTGTGTTTCTATGCATTTATTTAAAATGTGGTGACTGGGATAGGCACACAGAGTCGGGGCTTGTTTCCAAGTTTGACCCGAAGGAGGGGATACAACAGGGAGTGAAACAGCAATAATAAAGTGACAACAACAGGTGCATGAACATACACAAAAAACAATCAGAGTACAAGTAATGAATTTCAGAGAAAAACAATGTCAAAAGTACACGTACGATGGTTATGGGTTACCCAGGTTAGGAGCTAAAGGGCTGTGATGCCAATATCAATGTCGAGCAACACATCTGTACAGAAACAATGAAGCCTAATTACAGGCCCGATTACAGAGTACACGGAGATGTAAGCTAAACAACTGAGTAGGCAAAAATGGCTAAGGTGCCGGAATGGGAGGCCTCTATGGTCATGGCCCTACCACTTTCATAAGTGGTAGGGCCTGACCCTATCAGTTTTTGCAGTCATGTCAATTCGTTACTAGGGAGGACCTGCCTTTAAAATGCAGCATGTGCAGTAAACAGTGTTACTTTCTAATCACTCACTTTGTGGCTTGCAGGGTGTCGGCAGAGTTTTGAAAAGAGAAAGCTTGCGTAGTGATGATGGGGGTGGGCTGTGTACATGGCCTGTTTACTTTTAAAATGAAAGAAAGGGCCAGTTCTTCAGGTGGTTATCAAGGAACTAGGCACTGGAAGCTGCAGTCAATTGGTGGTGGGGAGGAGGGAGCTACTCTACAGATTACAAATATGATCAGAAAAAAATGATTCTGTGGGTGAACCTATTCAACTGGGGGAAGGGGGGCAGAGCTTAACCCCTTACATCCCTTGACCCTATGACTTTCCAGACTGTTCTGCCACTAAGATGGTAATATAAGTAAAATAGCAGATGGGATGGCTAGAAATGAAAATTACCTACCTACTGTAAATCTTGATCTTACCGTATATCTTCACCATTCATCAATGGTGGGTACTACGCCAGAGGTGCTAGGACTCCACGAGAAGCTTTTTAACTTAGAAAAGCTTTCTCCCTAAAAAGAGGAGGGGATGATGTTAGAGATCGCGCCACCCCGAGGCTGACGTCACGTGGTGCTTGCAACTTGTCCAGTAACCAACACTGTCCCTTCCACTACCTCAGTTCTGCTCGTCAGAAAGGAAAAACAGATATAGAGAAAAAAGGGTAGAAGGGTGGGGCAATGGAGCCCAAGGGACAGGAAAAGGAAAGGATGTAAATTGAAAAAGGAAATATGTCGACCAGAAGAGCAGAGGTTGGTTCCCAACAGGATTCTGTAGGTTGAACTCCAACCTCTGGGTGGGCTAGGGAAGAGTGAAGGGGGAGGAGGACAAGGAGAAGCAGCAGCAGCAGCGGGAAGGGAAGGGAAGACAGTGAGCATCCTCTTAAGTGCTTCAGAATTCCTTGTGGACCAAGAGGGAGCTAAACTCCTTCTTTAACACCTTCTTGCTTTTTTGAGGGGGACAAAGCCTATGACAAGGTGGTTGAACCAAGAAAAAGTACAGTTATGTAAGAACTTACCGTAACAGTAGATCTTCGAGAGGAGCTCTTGCAGTAGGTATCACCACTAGAACTCAGCCGCCAGGACCACACAGAACATTTCTAGCTAGCAGTATACAACAGGGGGACCGAGTCAGTCCTAATATAAAGGGTGCGGTCCCCCACACCCACCTCAGTCCCCTCCACTGGAGACCCAGAAAAAAGGTGCAACAGGAGACAAGGAGGACTCCTGGGGCCTAGAGAGGCTGAGATGGAAAGAGAGGAGCCCTCCAAAGATCTGTTGGCAGGTAAATTTCACGTTAACTGTACCATCTTACTCAAGGGGGCTCTGCAATGGGCAACACCGCTTAGGACTGAGTCCCAAGCAGTACCTGAAGGGGAAAACCCCAGGAGGTGGAGAGAGGATTGCAAAAGTAGAAAGGGCAAAGAAATGCTCACATCCTCAGTCAAGGCTGACTTCCAGAAACAGGCGAGTGTCAGGGAAAGGACACCCTGGCGGATATAGACCGTAGTCAACCAAAGGAGGCCACAGGAAAAAATAAACCCCAGAAAGGGAGAGGGAGCCCAAAGGCCCCCAAATATGCGAGCCTGTCTTTGATGAAGTTGAGTACCCTCTTTAGGTCTCTGAGAAAAACAAAGAACCACAAACTTACCGGACCGTGTCCAGGAAAAATAGTCCGATGTCAGACCTCTTCCAGAACTGGAAGGGGTGACAATAACCTACAAAAAAAAGAGGCCCTTCCCCGAACCCTAAAGAGGGTTGAGGGGAGAAAGAACCATGAAATAAGGGCCCCCAAAAGGGACTCCCACTGAGGGACTAAAATCAGCCCTCAGAAAGAAGACAGCTGAGAGGATAGCTAAAAAGAGGGAGGCTCTGGAAGGACCCAATTACTGGTGTCTGAAAAGAGGGAAGGGCCGGGGTGTCCTGAGGGAAAACCTCAAAACAGCAGAGGCAATGGGAAAGGAGCGTTTGTACGACTGCTCCCTGCAAGGGAAATATCCTCTGAAAAGGGGCCTCAAAGCCCAACCCTTATGGGGAAGGGAAGAGGGAGGAGAAGGCCTGGAGAATGGTAGCAACCTAAAGGGTGAGACAGTTGCCCTACCAGGGGGAGTACAGAGGACTTGCGCTGGAGTAGCAAGGTCTGACACCTGGTCTAAAAGGGTAAGGCTCGATGCTGTTCGACAAACCACTGGCAATAGGAAGGCACCTCTTTGCAGTGGAAGTCAGAATCTTCCCTTAGGAACTCCTCCCTCTGAAATCTGGTTAGGTGAGGTGAAGAGCTGCCACAAATGGGGAAAGTAGGAGACACTTCCTTGTCCCAAAGAAAGCCCTTGGGAGAGGGAGAGGGGAGGGGGGAAAGAGAGCCAGCTCGGCTGCTCTCCAATAAAAAAGGGTCAGCGTGACAACAAGGAATCCTGGAACAAAAGTAATTATTGATTTGTAGAGCAGAGGACCTGAACTGCGTAAAATGCATCTCCAAGGGGCTCTAGGGCCCCCTTTCACCAAGAGGTGATGAGAGGTGCCCCCAGAGGAGTAGGGGCAAGGGACCCCATAGACACATGCGAAAAAACTTTGGACGAGTACCCAGGGACAACCCAGGAGACCTAACGAAAGGAAGGGGAGAACTGGTCCCAGGCAAAAAGAGTGAGCTTGTGGTCAGACAGCCCAGGGAAAAACTTCCAAAGGGAGAATGGGGAGGAATACTGCCATGGTTCAGGGACCTACAAAAATGATCTCCGGTACCCAAGGACAGGGGAAATCAGACAAGTCGTCTGAGATGCCAGGTAACAGGGGTCCCATAATGTGAAGGCCTAACATAGGGGCAGGAGCCCAAGAGAGGAGAAAAAGTTCAGACAAGCAGTCCCCACTTCTGAGAGACCCCAAGGCTGTCGTTCTCGATGAGGCTGTCTGCGTACAACAGAGGAGGCCCACACAGAAAGAACTGCACCAATGTTGGTCAATAAGCACCCTGCCTAGGAACCCAAGGAACCGAAGGTAATCCTGAACTGGCCAGAAAAAATTGTCCAAGGCCCAGATAGGTGGCTGGTTGAGCAGCGGACCTTGGAAAATCTGAGGAGAGAGACCCAAGAGGGGCCCCAGCTGGCAAAGATAGCCCCTAAACAAGAGCAAGGGATAGAGCCTCTCTTAAGGAAGGCCACTGACGTAGAGGGGTGAAAGGAAGACACCTTTCACACATATGGAAGAATTTGTTCCAGCAGACAGAGGAAGGGCGAAAACCCCCTCCCCCAGAGGCCAGAAACGTCACCCAAGTGGAAATCCACTCAGAGGGCCGACAAGCAGATGTTAAGTCCCAACCAAAAAAAGGAAGGATTAATACCTCAGACAGGCAGAAAGGAGGGTCAGGGGGATTTGCTCCAGGAAGTGTGGAGCAGAGCCCCGCAGACAAAGGCAGGATGCAAAGGATGGCGGCCAGCCGCCGGTAGGTGGGCATCCGCTTAAGCATGAACAAAGAAAGTCTGAGCCTGACATCAGGCAACACCTGGGGCACACCACTCTGAATGGAGGCCCTGGGAAAGAAAAGAAAATTGTGAGAGGACAAATGGGAGAGACCAAGCCTTCCCTTCCACTGGATTTCTTCCCTCTCCTAGCATCTCTCGTCTAATGAAAAAAGAAGAGGAAAGAGGGGGAATTTGGGTTCAGGAGGAAGTAGCGGGCTCCAACGGTGCTGCTATCCCCACCTTCTGGAACTTAACAGCTGAGGCATCAGTGTTGGAAAAGGCCCTGCACTTGCCCCGTGTCCTTGAAGGCTGGGAACGCAGCCCTTGAGAACTGGCAGAATGAATATGATAGCCACCCTGGAGACCATGGGGATCCGTCCGAAGAGAAGTTCCCCGAGTCCTGCAGGAAGGACGGTAATGCCTGTACCTGCTCCCCGAACAATACTGGGCCACTAAACGGCGCATCCAAAATGGAAGCTTGAGCCGCTGAGGTGAAGTCGGTCAATGAAGCCAAGCGTGATGCCTGAGGCAGATGGCAAATGCTGAACTGTGGGTGGTAGCATCTATCGTGTCATAAGAGGCACGTAGAGCATAAAAAACTATGCTAGAGGCTGAAGCCAGGAGGAGTTCTAACTGGGACCGAGTAGTGGATTCCGGTATAGATTGCAGCATATCCCCTATTTGCCCAAATAGGGACTGCTAGTGCATAAGCATATGGGCCAAGTAGTTCCGAGCCCGTAAGGCAAAGGTCAAGGAGGCATAGATTTTGCGTCTCAGGGAGTCCAAAAATTTGGATTCCCGGTCTGGAGGGTAATCCTGATACTCAGATCATTCACTATGCGCCAACTCCCCTGAAAGAACAGAGGGATCAGCCTTATGGTGGGAGCCAAAGTGAACTCTGCCATCCGGAACATGGTATACGTGGTCGGCCTTTCTCAGAGTGGCAGGGACCAATGCTGGCTACTTCCAAACCATGGATGAAACATCATCATGTGGGATTACGAGGGGTGGGATCACCATGGAATCGACCTCTGAGAGACTTAAATGCTGTGCAAGACAGCGCCTTTGAGGGTCCTGTTCCTCCGTACGCCACCCCTGGGATGCCTGGATAGTCCTCATCATCTCCAGGAATAAGGGGTCCTCAGGAGGGGACTTGGGGGTATCCCTGACCCAGATGTCCCCCAGGGGCTAATATGGAGGAGAGGTCAGAGATTAAGGAGAATCTGAGGTGACGTGCAGAGACCCTTCTAAATCTGAGGCAGAGGTGACATACTGGAGGTTGTGACCATACCTGCACCCAAGCGATGGCCTCTGTCAGAAGGGGAGGCCTCTGTGTCCAACAGAGGGACAGTCCTCTGTGGAGAAGAAGCTGGCATCAGTGACTGAGGAACAGTGTTTGATTTTTGGGCCGATGACCACCAGACATTCAGAAGGGCGCCATAATCTGCAGACGTCCAGCAAAGGAGTGTCGGCTGAAAGGGGCAGCTTATTGCTGGGTAGTGCATCAGAAGGCCATAAATAGGGCCTAAAGCTACCCCCAATAATCCCACTGAGCGCCCAGCAGGAGTGGACTGAAAAGCAACTAGGGCACAGCACTGGCTACTGTGCCTAGTTGGGTAAAATTCTCCGAGGGTTCTGAAACAGGAACTTTCTCCTGGTGAGCCGTGGAGAGCACCGGTAAAGGTGGGGCTGGGGACATGAACAAACACAAGCAGACATAAAAATAAATAAATATATGTAAATGATGTCATATGGTCTATAAAAAGGAATATAACCACTAGAACTTGCTCTGTAATGCTTCCATTATACCAAGCCTATGTTCGTCCTCAGCTTGAGTACGGGTCCCAGATTTGGTTCCCATTTAGAAAAACTGAAAGAGTGCAAAGAAAATATATCAAATGCATCGCTGGTTTAGAAGGGACATAATATGAGAAAAGGTTAAAAGAATTAAACCTGATGTCCATATAAACCAGGAGGATAAGATCTGACCTATTAATGTATGATGTAATACAGGACCCCATTTTGTTATGTGACCTAGGGATTTCATTTCAACAAGATACAAAACTTACCAGAGGACACCCATTACAAATAAAAGGGGATAGATTTAGATATAATAAAGGAAAATAGTTTTACACATCAAGGATTGCAAACCTATGGAACTCCTTACCCGATGATGTTATACTGAGTAAGAATAAAAATAAATTTAAACTTAGATTGGATAAATATATCTTATCTGGAGTAGCTATCAACTACTTTCACTGAATCTACTGGAGCAACTATGGACTTCGCCTGCTAGCTCCACATGAACCTCAGTATATCCGGCCTAAGAGGGAGGACCTTCCGTGTCCAATGGCAAAAGACGGAGTTGTCAAATCCCTGGAGGGAAGCTCGGTGGAGAAAGGCTCTGCTGGCATCTGGTGGGGAGAGGCCTGAGAGGCAACCACCAGCGAAGGCTGAGAATTCCGGGACCCTGTAGGCAGAGGCTCCACGAAAGCAAGCTGTGGCCTCAAAGACAACAGAGGGCATCAGTCTGGTAGACTGGCGTCACACCCGAGGGTGGGGTCCGGCGAAGACACAGAGGCCAAGAGGGTGGAAACAGCCGCAGCCTCACCCAAGGAACTGGCCTCTCCCCCTGTGTCAGGACTTTTCTGAAGTACTGGCTTGAGCAACAGGGGTGGCAGGACAGAGGAGGGATTCTCTGAGACCGCACAAGCACTACCTACCACAGAAAGAATGGTGGGCAGCTGATCCACCGGCAGCCCTGAAGGAAGAAGGGCTGGGGTGGAGGACACTGACCTCCCACCGGGGAAAGATTCAGACTCTGTCGCAGCATCAAAAGGCAACTGCGACTAAGAAGTGGACCAATCCCTGTCCCGATATTTCTAGTATTTTTTTCTTCGAGGACAAGGGCTCCCCAGAAGTCCCTGCTGTGGTCCAGGTCTGCAGCTCTCTTTCCAGGGCAGCCAATTTCTGCTGCAGGAGATGGGTCTCCAGAACTTTCTGGCACCTTTTCCGCATGACTTGATTAAACTTTTGGAAGGCCTGGCAGGTTTCAGTGTCATGGTCCAGGCCTAGGCAGATGACGTACATGGAGGCCGCCCTTTCAAGGAGCCAAGTTTACAGGCATACGGTAGATCTATGCGAGTCCGCCGATGAAGTCAGCAATGACATGAAGTCAAGAACAAAAAACAATACTTGGAGAAAATAAGTAAATGGCGGTCAACTGTAGCAAGATGATCCATGGAATCCGAAGAGCGCAGGTCGATGGCAGGAAAAGAACTGGGGTGGGTGTGAAGGACCGCTCACTTTATACTTGGACGGATGTCAAGATCCCAACATCAGGGGGCAGTCCCCCAATAGTATGCTGCTAGCTAGAAATTGTCCATGTGGTCTGGCACCTGGCGGCTTAGTCATAACGGTGTTGCCTACTGCAAGAGCCCCCTTGAAGTAAGATCTGGATTCTCCCAGGAAAGTGTAGAAGAAACAAACCCCCCACCAGCAAGAGAGTATGACAAGTGCCACTGACCAACAGACCTGGAGCGAACCCTAGGTATACCAGGGAGGGGAGACACAAACCCAGTCCACTCCTTCTCTCCCTCCCCCCTCCCCCCGAGGCTGGAAGGTGAGAGAGAATCCATCTTCAAGTTAAGGTTCACCTTGGCACCCAGGGGAAATCCCAAGGTGTAAAAGGATAAAAATTCCTACATTCAGCACCACCGGGGAGGTGATTCAACAAGCGAGGAAGACCTCAATGAGGCTCCGAACTCCTGGGGAGTCCAAGGGGACTGTATGTTAATAAGAGACCCACCACGGGTCCTCTGCAATGGGAGAAAGAAGCCAAAAGAATTCTGTGGAGAAGAGAGGGTCCCCAGCACACTAGTTCCAGCAGAAGAGCCCTTGCTAGACAGCAGGCATCTAGCTGGAGACAGAACCTAAGATAGGACTCTCTGAACAGAGACACTCTGGAGGGCCCTTCCTATCTGTCAAGAGGGCTCCAGGGAGCCACAGAAAAAGAGGGCAAGAGCTCCTGCTTGCCCTCCCCTACTGAGTGGGCTCCTGATGCTTCCAAGAAGTGGCAGGGAACCCAAAGGTACCAATGAGACTTTGCCCACAACTGTCCTCAATTGGGGAGACAAGCAGGGAGGAGACACTGCCCAGAAGCTGAGGCCCAAGAGGGGATGGTGGGCGGGAAGTAGTGATGAATGGTGAAGATATACAGTAAGATCAAGAATTACATTGGGTACATAAGAAAAAATTACTTACCATAGTAATATTGTTTCTTCTAATGGAGTCTTGCTGTATTCTGACAAATGCAGTATGACCGACCGGTTCAGCTGCCCCAGAGAACAAAGAGTTAAACTCTATGCAAATGCATACAATGTTGAGCTTGAGCTCAGTTTTCAAACCATCATCCTCAGTACATTCTAGTAACTGATCAGATTCTTATGAAGCTACTAATAGCAAAAGATAGGACAACAACTTCTAGCCAGACCTAAGCACCACCACCAGGGGCAAACACAACAAATTAAACTGGGCATGGAGAAGACTCAAGTCACTGATGCCCAGAAAAAAACACCCTACCCATTGGTGGATGAAGAAATTTACTGAAAATGTAAAGGACCACCTTCTTCCCCCAGGTTCTGGAGGGAGGCAGGGTGGGAGGTCGGAATACAGCAAGACTCCATTAGAAGAAACAATATTACTACGGTAAGAAAGTTTTTCTTCAAACAACATTAAGTCTTGCTGTATTCTGACAAATACAGACTACCAAGCAGTGCCCCCTGGATAGGCTCTGCAACACCGCTGTGCCAAACCTGGCATCACTCCTGGCCTGGGTATCCAGGCAGTAGTGCTTAGTGAATGTGGGAACAGATTTCCAGGTGGCTGCTTTACAGATATCCAGCAAGGGGATATCTCTGGCTGCTGCTACTGAGGCAGCAGTACCCCTAGTGGAATGGGCCCTCAGACCCGAAGGGGGATCCTTCCCTAGTTTGCCATAGCAGAACTGAATGCAAGCCACAATCCATCTGGCTATGGTCCTTTTGTGGCTGGCTTGCCCTTACCTACCTCCCCATAGGTAAGGAACAGTTGGGAACAATCCTGTCCATGTTCCTTAGTCCTGTCCATCTAACAACTAATGGCCCTTTTTACATCCTGACTGTGCAACCTGTGTTCACCTGAGCTGGAATGGTCTGTGAAAAACACAGGCAGTGTGATAGACTGATTAACATGAAAGTCAGAAACCACCTTAGGGAGACGCTTTCTACTGGCCCGGAGAACAATCTTGTCCCTGTGAGGGGCAATGTAGTTGGGCTCCACTGACAGGGCTTGAAGCTCACTGATCCTCCTGGCAGAAGTGATAGCCACTAGAAATACAGTCTTCCAGGTCAGAAACTTGAGTTCTACTGAAGACATGGGTTCAAAGGGGGGGCTGCATAAGCTGACCTATGCATACATTGAGATCCCAAGCTGGAGTGGGCTCTCTGTGAGGGGTTGGAGATGTAACAGCTCCTTAAAGAATTTCTTGAAGATGGGATGTGCAGCTAGAGAAGGGCCCTTCCCTGCTGACAGGTAGACAGAAACAGCTGCCAAATGCACCTTTAAGGTAGAAGGTTGCAGGCATAGTGACTGTAGGTGTACCAGATAATCCAGCAGCTCTCGGAGACCAGCCTGCTGCGGATCTAGACCCTGTTGGGAACACCAAATGGAGAACCTTTCCACTTAGAGGAATAGGTTTTTCTGGTGGAAGGCTTTCTGGACACCCTTAGTATTTCCAGAACACTTTCCAAGAGATGCAGACCTGCATACTCTAGATCTTCAAGAGACAGGCCCTGAAGCGGACGGACTGGAGGTTGGGGTAGAGAATCCTCCCCTGAGAGAATGTCAGTAGGTTGTGCCTCCTGAGGAGGAAAATTGGACTGGCCACTGACAGAGACAGTAGCATTGACTACCATGGTTGTCTGGCCCAGTCTGGGGCTATGAAGATCATGGTAGCAGGCTGAGACCCCAGCTTGACTAGGACCCGGAGAATCAGGGGAAAGGGAGGAAAAGTATACAGGAACCTGTTAGACCAATCCAGAAGCAGAGCCTCCAGTGGCACTGAGCCCCGAACAGGAGGCCTGCAACAATACAGAGGCGACTGGGGCTGCAACCAGATCTATCTCTGGAACCCCCTACATCCTGAATACTGACAGGAGGACCTGTCTGTTCAGGACCCACTCGTGATGGCCCTGGCTGATCCTGCTGAAAGCATCTGCTAGGACATTGTCCTTCCCTGGTAAGTGGACTGCTGACAGGGAGAAGTCCAGGGAGTAGGCCAGACTCCAAATTATCATGGACTCTGTGCAAAGAAGAGAGGACAGTTTCCCTCTGCTTGCTGATGTAATACATGGTAGTGGTGTTGTCTGTCCTGACTTGCACCGCCTTTCCCTGCAACAATTTGGCAAAGGCCTGGATTGCAAGGAACACTGCCCTGAGTTCCAGAAGGCTGATGTGCAACAGAGACTCCTGAGGAAGCCAAGTCCCATGAGCTGTGTGCTCTCCCAGGTGAGCACCACAGCCAAGGAGGGAAGCATCTGTTGTCAGCAACAGAGAGGGAGCCTGCAGGAGAAAGGGGACTCCCACTCTGAGATTGTCCATATCCTGCCACCACTGGAGACCTTGCAGAAGGGTGGAAGATATTGGGATCAGTTTGGACAGAGAATCCTTCTTCTGAGACCAAAAGGACCTCAAATGGAACTGAATGTCCCTCTTCTGAAACCTGGCTCCTGGGATCACAGCTGTGGTAGAGGCAATGTGTCCCAGGAGTTGCAGGAAGTACCTTGCTGGGTGAGGAACTCGAAGGTGGAAGGACCCGGCCAACTGAATGAGGGCCTGTGCCCTTCCTTGAGGCAGAAAGGCCTTTGCCTAGAGGGTGTCCAGCTCTGCCCCTATTAAGTCTAGAACCTGGACAGGTGTCAAGATTGACTTTTTGAAATTTACCAAGAATCCTAGAGACTGGAGAGTTACCTGTGTGAGCTCCATAGACTCCTTTACTTGTTGGGAGGACTGGCCTACCAGTAGCCAATCATCCAGGTAAGGATAAACAGAGACCCCTTGCTTTCTTAGGAATGCCACTACCACTGCTAGGCACTTTGTGAACACCCTTGGTGCAAGGGTCAGCCCGAAAGGCATGACCCTGAACTGGTAGTGGCCTGAAGGCAGTCGAAATCTGAGGTATTTTCTGTGGGACTGCCTGATGGGTATGTGAAAGTAGGCATCCTTTAGGTCTAGGGATGCCAGCCAGTCCCCTTGCCTGAGAGAAGGCAGGATTGTAACCAAAGTAGTTATTCTGAACTTTGGTTTTAAGAGATGCCTGTTCAGGTATCTGAGATCTAGGATGGTCCGCCACTCCCCACTTTTCTTTAAAGCACGGAAGTACCTGGAGTACAACCCCTTTCCCCTGGGCTGAGGTGGCACAGGCTCCACTGCCTTTGAGAGAAACAGGGTGGAAACCTCTGACTCCAGCAAAGCTGTTTCCAAAGGATTGGCAGGCTTGAAGGGCCTTGCTCCCAATTTTGGGAAAAACTTGAAGTTGAGAGCAAGACCCTGACCTACTATCTCCAGGACCCATTTGTCTGATGTGATGGATTGCCAGGCCTGGAGACAGCAGGCAAGCCTGCCTCCTACAGGAGTAGGGGAGGCAGCCTGAGCAGACTCCTCAGGGTGTCTGCTTGGCAGGAGTAGAGGACTGTGAGGTGGAAGCAGCTCGGCCAGCACCTCTCTTACCCCTTCCTCTGAAAAAAACCCTGCGTTGCTGGAAAGAAGGGAAAGCCTAGGCCTGATGGAACAGCCTGGGGTAAGGTCTACCCCCTCCCCGGCCTGTTGCCTCTGAGGAGTGGAAGACTTCTCCTTTGCAGAAACACTTTTGTATGCCACTCTGTATTCATTCATTTTCTTCATATATGCTTCTGTCTGTTCCCCAAACAGAGACTTCTGTGTGAGGGGAAGTCCAAAGCATTATTTGGGGTATCCTGGGAGAGGTTGGTACATCTCAGCCAGGAAAACTGTCAAGGGAAATAGCCCAAGAAGCTGCATCATTGGTGTCCACAGCCATATGAAACTAGGACTTGGATGCCTGAATTCC
The DNA here is from genome assembly GCA_016271365.2 of Neoceratodus forsteri. Lineage (NCBI taxonomy): Eukaryota > Metazoa > Chordata > Ceratodontiformes > Ceratodontidae > Neoceratodus > Neoceratodus forsteri. Next base: position 719,573,112 of record CM057455.1, read on the forward strand.
CTTGATGGCCATCTCCTGAACGTCAGCTGTTAGTTCAGGGGAGGCCTTCTGAATCAACTGTTGGACTGATTCCCACAGGGACTTTTGATATCTAGAGGCACAGGCCATGTAAGAGGCCTACCTGATACCAAGGGAGCAGGCCAAGTAAGTTTTCTTGGCCAGGGAGTCAATCTTCCTGGAGTTCTTATCAGGAGGATGGGAAGCCAGGGGAATGCCAACCTTTTCACAGGCTGCAGTCTGAATTACCCCCACATGACTGCAATGACTGGACAGAAACTTCTTACCATTACCAGCCAGTTCACACTTTCTGTCCATCTTTTTATCCAGAGGAGGAACAGAAAAGGGGGTCTGAAGAACCTTTAGGGTCTGTCTCTTCAGGGATTTATGAATGGGAATGGAAAGGTCCTGGGAAATAGGGAGATCCATCATCTTCCTGTAGTCTTCCTCCTCATCCTCCTCTTGCCTGGCCTCCTGGACAGACAGCTGCAGGGTCTCTGCCACCTGCCTTATAAAAGAGAAATGGGAGGTAGCCTCTGAAGAGACTAGAGGAGGAGATTCATACTGTGGATGATCGGGGGAGACCTCAGGCTCAGTGAGTTCCCCTTCATCCTCATCTTCATCATCATATTCATATTCAGATTCATAGTACTCCTCAGGGTCTAAGTGACCAGAAGGAGTGGAACTGGCAGGCACCTGAACTGGTGGCTGCCTAACCAGTCGCTGAGTCGGTTCACCAAAACCGGACTGCAGAGACTGCACAATGTGAATAGCCTTCACGATTTCTTCAGTGGTTGGAACTGCAACCATTTGCTTGCGCTGTTCCGAACTGGACTTTATGGACCGTGTGGAATCTGGGATCGACTCCAATCGTCTCTTACCCGACGAAGGCTCACCTTGGTCGGCAGAGTCAGTAACCGGACCCAATGTCCTGAGAGGATTTCTCCATTCTCTCCCGCAATTTACCAAGCCTTCTATCGAGGGTAGATTGGGGAAAGTTGTTGCAAATTTCACAGTCTGCTTTCAAGTGGTTCGAAACCCGAACAGTACAAACAGACCAAGTGCGGGTCGGCTTTGGCAAATTGCTCACCCCACTCGGTGCAACGCTGAAACCCAGTGGGACCTGTTTTTCTCTTGGGTTTCTGTGACATAACCCTTCAAATTTGAAGCTTAACTCAACAGCTTAGTTAGGCCAGTTAAGCAATGGCCAAACAGAAATTTTATCTGCAAATGGCTTAGTCAGGCCCGGATAAAAGACCTAAATTTTTAAAAACAGTTACCCCGGATGGCTTAGTTAGGCTGGGTAAGAAGAGAAAAGGAATTCCTGACAACCAACGGTTCAGCACTGGAAACAAAAACCGAGAAAACTCTGTTTCAGTCAGAACTTCACTCCGGTACCCAAAACTAAAGACAACACACTAAATTACCTGACTCTACGGAAGAAATAAAGCTTTGGTCTCCTCACGGTCCACGGAACCGACTGGAAACCGAAAAACGTACCCAACCGAGAAAACTACGCTATACCGAGGACAGAGGTTTGAAATAAACACTAAAAATAATAAACGGATGGTTGAAAAACAGACTAATTTAAACTTCAACCGAAGCAGAAGAGGAGCAATCTCCGAGTCGTCTTCACTGGTGAGCAGAATAAAAAAATCTGATCAGTTACTAGAATGTACCGAGGATGGTGGTTTGAAAACCGAGCTCGAGCTCAACGTTCTATGCATTTGCAGAGAGTTTAATTCTTTGTTCTCTGGGGTAGCTGAACCGGTCGGTCATACTGCATTTGTCAGAATACAGCAAGACTTCATGTTGTTTGAATTTTCATATCTTAAATGTATCAATCTTCACCATTCATCGCTGGTGGGTAAGTACCAAGCACTGCTATGTGGTACTGGCACCTCACTGAAGTCTAGATAGCCTTCAGCCTCTTGAAGGGAACTCACAAGAGGACAGTGCTCATCACGGTCTGGCCAGACCCACTATTGTTAAGAGCCAGGACGAGCCTCCTGACCTGCAGGAGAGGGAGAGCGCCCCGACAATTCTCGCCTGGTCCTGTGGGAGAAAAACAGGGCCCGCCGGAATGGCGAGGCAGACACCCTACGTCGGGCCAAGGGTGATAGCCGGGAAAGACGAAGACATGCCATCTGCCTAATGCAGACCGCAGATCTCACAACCCTGGAGGCTACTGCAATGGCATCATAAGATGCCCGTGCTTGGTGTCTCGCTAGCTCAGGCCTCTCGTGGAGATGGCAATAGCCCGCCTGGTTGCCTCGTTATCAGGCATGGCCACCAGGATTTGTCCCAATGAAGCCCATAGGTGCCTTTCATAGGCCATCATGTGTGCGTGATGAGCAGCTATGGAGAGCAAGAGACGCGCCAAGGTGAAAACTCTTCTGCCCCAGCGATCGGACTCTGCTGAGTCCGCGTCTAGAGGACGGTTTCTTTTTAGGTGCATACGCCCAGAAGGGGTATCCAGCCACTCCAAGCCTGATGTGGAGTGGGGCAAAAACCCTGGAGATCCCGAGGAAGCACAATACCTGCACTGGCCATGAACGGATGTTTAGGCCCCGGACAATATGTCACGGTCACAATGGCACGGACATAATGCCGTGGGGACTAAATAACTCACCACAAAATGTTGCAAAGCTGACTATGTAGCGGACGTACAGTCGCCACACATAATGCTAGCCGGACAAATTGCCAACTCACTCCCAACAATGCAATGCTCATAAAGGTAAAGCAATCAGAACTGAGTATATTTTCTGTGAGGGTAGTTATTATCTCATGGAGTCAGATTTCAGTCTGTAGGGTCGCCTCTGGTATCTGTAGTCATGCCTTCCCTAGCTCCTCTGCATCTATAGGCAAAGCGTCTTCAAAATTTGCAGGTGTGAAAGCCCACCTATACCCATCCAAGATTCAGATTACTAAACTTGGTCATCCCCCAAGATTCTTCAACTGGCTGCAAGATGCCGAGGATTTCGTGAACTGTGACAACGCAGCCGCTGAAGGAAGATCAGGAACTTAATAGTAAAGTAACTTTAGCAGATGGCTGTAACCGTAAGTCTTGATCCCCAAGTTTGTTTCCCCAATCTGTGTGCCATAAGACCACCTGTAATATGTGCCCATTGTCCCTCTTATGCCTGCAGCGCGCTAGTGTATGTCCCGCTCTTAAGTGATAGTGCTTTGACATTTCAAAGGCTACTGTATGACATGGTTCACTGGATTTCGAGCCCTGTTCATAAAAGTGATGGTACTCCCCTAGACTGACAAGGCTGTCTTTTTGTAGTCTAGACAGTGCTTAAACCTATGCTCCGCTTGATTCAATGGTTCTGAGGACTCACTCTGACTGCTTTTAGGGAGTGTGGGTAACAACAGAGATTTTTGTTTTTGTTCCCTGTCAAGACTGCTGATCGTTGCCCTCCATCCACCACTGGGTCAAAACTGATTCAGCTCCCAGAATTGCATATAATTGTCTTAACTGCATACTATACTGTAATGGCCTTGAAACGTTCAGTGCTGGCGGGCGGGGGGGGGGCGCGAGAAGGGGGTATGTGGCATAGGCTTTATTAAAAGAAACACTGGTCAGTCCAGTGGTGTTGAGGGTTGAGGCGCTGGATGCCACACCTCGCGCCACGCCGGCGACCCAAGTTCGGGAATGAGCGTGGGTCACTGGGGGTTAGCAGGAAGGAGAAGGACTGAGTGTCCAGAGGACAGCTCTTCTTCTCTGGGGAAGGGGGTTTCAGCAGTAGGAGCCAGTCTGGCCCCTAGCGGTGGCCGGGGACTGGCACACCGACGATTGGGGGTTGGCAGCGTTGCAGATGCTTCACGGCAGCATGTACGGGAGCATGCGTGGCACATTGCAGGTGTCATTTCATGCTTCACCCCGGCAACACAGGAACACCAGGAAAAATTTGCCCGCAGATAATGACGGGGGAACTCGCAGGCCTCACACCCGGCTAGCCACAGCACAGGAACACATGATTCGTTCTTGCAGGGGAGGGCCCCCTCTCTGACTCCACCAGGGGGGTAAGCCCTGGGGCCACTACTGTGCTGGCTGGTGGATGCCGGGGTGACGAGGCTGGGGTTCCCCTAGATTGAGAGGGCTATAGGGGCAGGAGTATAAGCAATCTTTAAAAAAAAATTTGAAAGGCAAAGTGAGAGGGAGATGCACTGCGGTGGGTCTGGTTATGGGATCTTTTGGTAGTGGTTGCGACATTTAGTCGGCAACTGTTTGCCCAGTGACTGTTTCTCCATTTCTAGATGCGGAAAGTACTCGCCATCGCCCTATACTGTTCCCAAGTGAGAGGTCAAAAGAGACTGGAAAGACACAGGAGAAGGGGGGAGGGATGCTGAGGGGTTGAAGCCTGGGCAGAATGGTCCTGAGAGACCGGAACCCCTCTGCCAGGGCAGTGGGTACAAGTGGGGGACCCCTCTGAAGTGAGGGGTGTGCGATGTCTGGACCCCACCTGCTGCTCAAACCTCCCCGAGCCAGCAGGAGGAAGCCCTAGGGGAAAAGACCCCTGAAAAGGAGATTGGAGCTGAGCAGACCCAGAAGAGTGGCCCATGTCCCCACACATTGCAGGACTCCAACCCCTATATAGGGAAAGGGTGCCTGGCCCAGCATGCCCACTCCGCCCAGGGGTGACTGAGGTAGAGAGGGAGGCTGACCAGGCCCCCAGCCCCCCCCCAGCTTGGAGGACCAAGACCTGCCGCTTGAGAGAGAGGTCCCACCATGGCCAGTGCTTTCGGGTGGGGGAGAAGCCGACGACGGCCTCTGGCTCCCCCTCGAATGCTGTGTTGACACCGAAGACCGATCCAGCACTAAAGCTGGCGTCCCCCACAGAGACAGCCCCTGAGGTGGCGTAGTCACCCAAGGTGGCATTGACTGCGGTACAGACATCGGCTGCGGCACTGGCAACATCACTAGCAGCGGCACTGACATCAACCTCAAATGGAGCGTCTACTTCAGGGATAGCACGACCCTAGCACTGACCATGGCACCAACTCCAAGCGCTGCACCGACCGTGGTGCCGTCATTGACTGCAGCACCATCAACTGGCATCACCCAAGGCAGCACCTGAGATGGCGCAGGAGTCCTCAGAGGCACTGAGCGCGGCATCAACTGAGGAAAGAGTAGTTTCACGTACAGTGTCGACCCTATGGCCGGAATTCACGGACGAAGACCTTGTGTGGATTCTGGGGAGCGACCATCGCTCTGGGGAGCTCGACTGCCAACCTGGATCAGCCTGATCATCCTCTGAATCAGAGGAGGAAAGCATGGCGATCCCAAGAGAGGCAACCCCAGCCACTCTACCAGTCCCACCACTGAGAGCGGTGTCGGGAGGGGACTCAGCGGCAACGGGGGTTCGGCCTAGCTCCCCGATACCAGAATCAGTGCCAGGAGCTGAGACAGCACTCCCTGAAGCCCTTGAAGGTACCACTGATGCAGGCCCCGCATACAGCAGAGGCCTCGACATCGTGGTTGGCAGGGGGAACCGGGCCACAAGCGATCCACGGATGGGCCCTCTGAGAAGACCGACCATTCCCCGACCGCTCGACCAGGCATCTGGGCTCAGCGAGATCTGAGCCAGCGGAGGCCTGTTCTCCCCCGGTGCATGTAGCAGCAGGGGGAGACCCGGAGCACGGGTCTAAGGACCTTACCTTATCAGCCCTCGTGTGATGCTGACCATCAAAGGCTGGGGGGCCCACAGGCCAACCTTGCCAAGTGGATCTCAAGGGTGTGGTAATTCACTGAAAAGCAGGTAATGCAGTGATCCATGTTGTGGTTAAGGCCCAAGGCAGGTAAAACATCAGTCATGCGAGTTCGTTATGGAAAAGTGACTTCCATAGGGGCACCAACACATAGGGGAAAGTCCATGCCCTTGAGCGTTTTTACCCCAAACCAGGCATGATCCAACCGACACAAAATTAACAATAATGAAGAGAAAGACTCAATGCCGGACTGAGAATTATTTTTAAATTAAAAAAAGATGTCAAACATGACGTCGGAACTAGTACAGCGTCAAGTAATGTAACCAAAACAAGTAGAACTGGACCGAACTGGGAGTGATGCAGAAGGTTTTTCCTGCTGGCCCACAAAGTCATTGCAGCCTCGATGGTGGGAAAAGCAGAACTGAGGTAGTGGAGGAGACGTCAGTTACTGACTAACCCGTGAGCACCAAGCAATACATCACCTCAAGGGCAGCGCCGTCCTCAACGTCATCCCTTCCTCCTTTTAAGGAGAAATCTTTTCTAAGCAAAAAAGCTTCCCTCGGGGTCCTAGAGTCTCCGGCGTTGTACCAACCAGTGATGAATGGTGAAGACTGATACAGTTAAGATCATGTGTTGTTGCAATGAGGAGATGAAGGAAAAAAGTCTATCTGCAGGTGCATTCTTTAGTGAAGGGTGTCAGTGGTTTGAGAGAGTAGAGGGCGGAACAGAGACAGTTGAGTAGAGGAAGACTGTTCCAAAGTATAGGAAATTGGATACAGAAAGCAGACCAGCCTGCTACAGATTTATTGTGCGGGATATAAAAGGAACAATCAGTAGATGAATGGAAGGACTAGGAGGACGGGATAACAGGGCTAAGGAGAGGTAAGTGGGAATAGTGGCAAGCCAGTATTTGGCAATGAAACAGGAACAGTGTAAGAGAGTCCGGGCCTCAGCCCTCAGGAGAGGGGAAAGAGAGATTAGTATATAGAGAACAGAGACTGGTGAGAGATGGAGCACTAAGGGCAAACTGACAGAAGGAATGAAAAAGTGGGTCAAGCCTGGCAAGTGTATATTTTGGGGTGGCACTGTAGACCACATCCGTACAGTCAAACACTGCAGACCAGGAAAGGAAGATATGATTTGTTTCAGTCTAGCATACCAAGCCTTACGTTTCTTGTGCATATGGTGTCAATATGGGTGGAAAAGCTGATATTCTGATTCAGCTGTACCCCAAGTACTTAAAATGGCGTACCTGTTTAAGCAGGTTGCCATCTAGAGTTAAGACAGGTGTATGCTGAAGTCTTGCTCATTTCTGTATATTACTGAATGTAAGAGACAGTTTTTTTGGCATTTTGTGAGAGCTGGTTTGCATGGAACCAAGGCTGGATGTTGTCAAAGTCACACTCATACCTCTCAACTGTACCACATTACGAGGAACGTGCCTCATTTTACTTCACAAAAGCTCCCTGTTTCACATTGTGAGGACTTGTTCCACATTCAAAGTCAACATTTTAAAGCAAAAATCCATAGTAAATAATGCAAAAAATATATTATTCAATTAATAACAGACGTTCTGAACACAAATGCTACATTTTAACAGTGTTTTGAGCTTCTTGGGTAAAGATTTGATTAAGTGTTCCACATTTTGCCCATTTGTTCCACATTTTGACAGGCAATGTTCCACATTTGGGGGACAAAAGGTTGAGAGATATGGTCACACTGGAGTGAGGACTCCAGCCCAGGAACAGAGACGCCTGAAGCAAGCAGAACTGTCTCTTCTGCATACATGCGTATGTGGGAAGAGACACAGGTGGAAGAGAGGGTGGCAGCCTGGGTAAAAAACTGGCTGGACAACAGGACACAGAGGACAATAGTAAACGGAGTCCACTCCGAAGAAAGGGGGGTTACTACCAGGGCACCGCAGGATTCAGTACTGGGCCTGGTCCTTTTTAACGTCTTTATAAGTGACATTGCAGAGGGACTGGAAGGAAAGTATGCCTCTTTGCAGATGACACAGAGATCTGTGACAGGGTTGATGCACAACGGGGGGGGGGCGGTGGAAAGGATGAGATGGGACTTGGCAAGGTTGAAGGAATGGTCAAAAGTATGGCAGCTTAAATTCAATGCAAAGAAGTGCAAAGTAATGCACCTGGGAAACAAAAACCAAGGGGAAAAGTACACAATGGGGGAAGGGGGAAGGTACTAACAACAACAAAAATGGAAAGGGACCTGACGGTAATCATATCAGACGACCTAAAGGTAAGCAAGCAATGTGAGAAGGCAGTAAGGAGGGCTGGCGTGGGGTTTACATATGCCAAATCGACAACACTGTTGTCGAAGTTCAGCATAGCGAGATCCACAATGTGGACAGGCGAAATTTCACCTGTCAGACATTGTGTTCTTTTCTATTGGTGGCTAAGCCCCCTGTACCCCCCCACACCCCCCTTCTATAGATATTTAACTCAGAGTCAGAGTTGATTTGGGGGGGCGAGGGGGCAAAACATGGCGAAAGGGCAAAATTTCACCCTCCGGTGGCTCACAGCGCCAATCTCAAAACCTGTTGAGATTGTCGCTGTGAGGATTATCATGCTGGGTTTCAGTATGCGGTCGGCACACCAGCTGGGGGATGGGATGTATAGGTAGAGGCATCCACCAGTAGAAAAAAAACAGGTTATTCAGCTGTAAGAAAAAATTACTCACCATAGTAATGTTGTGTCTTCTAATGGAGTCTTGCTGTATTCAGACATAATGCAGTTAGCCCCAACACTTAAACTGCCCCGGAGAGGAAAGAGTTAACTCTATGCAGAAGCATAGAACGTTGAGCTTGAGCTCAGTTTTCAAACCTCTGTCTGTAGTACTTCCCGGTGTAACCATCAGATTCTTACGAGCACACTAACTAACATACTATAGTATGGAAATTGTTCAACATATAGCCAAAGAGCAAAAAATTATTTTTGGGCCCAAAAGACTCAAGTCGAGAATCCAAGAAGGAAAGGTAGTGACAATATTTAAGTATAAAACACCAGAAAATATAACAACATCCACCCCACCCAAGAGGGAGGGTACAAGGTACACCCCAGAGGTGCAACACTGTATCTGCCAGCCCAGTTCCCAAAAAAACAGGTTCTGAGAGGGGAGGCGGGGGGGAGGTGTGAATACAGCAAGACTCCATTAGAAGAAACAACATTACTATGGTGAGTAATTTTTTTCTTCAAACAACATGAAGTCTTGCTGTATTCAGACATAATGCAGAACTACCAAGCAGTTCCCTATGGAGGAGGAATGCAGAACCTACTTTGGGAAGAGGCTCTGCAGTACTGCTGTGCTGTGCCAAACCTAGCATCACTCCTAGCCTGGATGTCCAGGGAGTAATGCTTGGTAAAAGTATGTACTGTTTTCCAGGTGGCTGCTTTACAGATCTCTAACAAAGGTATATCTCTGGCTGCAGCTAGAGAAGCAGCTGTACCCCTAGTCAAATGAGCCCTCAGGCCTGAACGGGGCGTTCTACCCAACTTGTCATAACAGAATTGTACACAAGAAACAATCCACCTGGCAATAGTTCTTTCAGTGGCAGGCTTACCTTTCCCCACTTCACCATAAGTGAGAAACAATTGAAGACAGTCATTTCTATGTGCCTTAGTATGCTAAATGTAGTAGCTAAGGGCCCTCTTAACATCCAGACTGTGTAACCTTCTTTCACCTGAAGAAGAATGATCAGTGAAAAACACAGGGAGAGATATAGAATGGTTCAGATGAAAATCCAATACCACTTTGGGCAAGAACCTCCTATTGGTTCTTAGGACCACTTTGTCCCTATGGAAGGAGATGAAGTCGGGTTCAACTGACAGAGCCTGTAACTCACTAATCCGCCTGGCAGAAGTAATAGCTACCAGGAACACAGTTTTCCAGGTCAAGTACTTCAATTCAGACAAAGCCAGAGGTTCAAAGGGTGGCTGCATAAGCTGAGCAATGCAGACATTAAGATCCCAAGGCAGAGTGGGCTCCCTACAGGGAGGGTTAATGTGAACCAGGCCCTTGAAAAACTTTCTGAAAACGGGATGAGATGCCAGGAAAGAGCCCTTCCCTGCTGATAGGAATGCAGAGACAGCTGCTAGATGAACCTTCAGAGTGGCAGGCCTAAGGCCTAGGCCATTCAGATGAACTAGATAGTCTAAGGTTGTGGAAATTGCCTGCAGAATCAGGCAGGATGCCTTTCTGAGAGCACCAAATACTGAAACTTTTCCATTTTGAGCTGTAAGTTTTTCTAGTGGAAGGTTTCCTGGAGACCTTCAGAATATCCAGAACTCACTGAGAAATATGTATTGCTGCATATTCTAACTCTTCAAGAGCCAGGCCTTCAGATTGAGAGACTGGAGATTGGGGTACCAGATCTGCCCCTGGGAGGAGGACAGGAGATTGTATGTCCTGGGCAGAGACAGGAGACGTGACACTGACAAGGACAGCAGTAGAGGATACCACGGCTGTCTGGCCCAATCTGGAGCCACCAGTATCACTGTGCAGGGTTGAGTCCTGATCTTGATCAGAACTCTGAACAGCAGAGGGAAAGGAGGGAAGGCATAGAGAAACCTGCCCTTCCAGTCCAAAATGAGAGCATCCTGCAGAACCATCCCCAGAATTGGAGGTCTGCAACAAATAGAGGAAGTTGATGATTGTCCGGTGCTGCAAAGAGATCTATCTCTGGAGTGCCCCACTTGGAGAAGATGACCTTCAGGATGTGAGGATCCAGGGACCATTCGTTATGTCCCTGTGAAATTCTGCTCAGAGCATCTGCTAGTACGTTGTCCATCCCTGGAAGGTGAACTGCTACCAGAGAAGTCTGAGGAGAATAGGCCGGAGACCACAGCTTCATGGCCTCTGTGCACAAGGCTGAGGATCGAGTGCCTCCCTGTTTGTTGATGTACCACATTGTGGTGGTGGTGTCTGTCCTGACTTGGACCACCTTGACCTTGACTGAATCTGAGAAGCTCTGCAGGGCTAGGAAAACTGCCCTGAGTTCCAGGAGATTGATAGGAAGGAGAGACTCTTGTGGAGACCAGACCCCTTGAGCTGTCAGGGCTCCCAGGTGGGCTCCCCACCCTAGGAGAGAAGCATCCATAGTTAGAACTACTGATGGGACTTGAGGGAGAAATGGACCCCCTTGTCTGAGGTTGTCCTGGTCCAGCCACCACTGGAGAGCTTGGACCAGAGTCTGAGTCACTGGAATCAGTTTGGTAGGTGAATCCTTCTTTTGAGACCAAAAAGACCTTAGATGAAACTGAATATCCCTCATCTGGAACCTTGCTCCCTGCACCACTGCCATGGAAGCTGCCATGTGGCCCAGGAGCTGGAGGAACTGTTTAGCTGGGCGTGAGACCTGAGGTCGAAAGGAGAAAGCGAGATCCACCAGGGCCTTCACCTTTTCCAGGGGAAGGAAGGCTTTTGCTTGTACAGTGTCCAACTCTATGCCTACAGTATAAAGGTGAGAAGTTGAACTGGTTCGAGGACAGACTTTGGAAGATTGAGAAGAAACCCCAAGGAGCTGAGTAGGTCCTGGGTAGTTTGAAGAGCTGACCTGACCTGTAAAGGTGACTGACCCACTAAGAGCCAGTCATCCAGATACGGGAAGATGGTGATACCCTGTCTTCTGAGGTAAGCTACCACTACTGCAAGGCACTTTGTGAACACCCTTGGAGCTGATGTTAGGCCGAATGGCATAGCTCTGAATTGGTAATGGCCTGAAGGCAACTCGAACCTGACGTATTTTTGGTGGGAGCACCTGATAGGAATATGGAAGTAGGCATCCTTGAGGTCCAGAGATGCTAGCCAGTCCCCTGGCCTTAGAGAGGGAAGGATTATTCCCAGAGTTACCATTTTGAATATGGGCTTTGAAATGTGTTTGTTCAAATACCTTGGGTCTAGGATGGGTCGCCACTCCCGTTTTCTTTGGGGTAAGGAAGTACCTGGAGTACAGTCCTTTTCCCCTGTGCTGAGTAGAAACCTTCTCTATAGCTCTGAGAGCTAGAAGAGAGGAAACCTCTGCCTCTAGGGCAATGGTTTCTAGGAGTGATGCTGGTGGAAAAGACTTGGCCTTCTTTTTTTGGAAATTTTTTGAAGCTGAGGGTCAGTCCCTGGCTTACTACTTCCAGGACCCACTTGTCTGAGATCACAGACTTCCAGGCCTGGAAGTAGTAAGCCAGCCAGCCTGCCTCCTACTGGAAATGGGGAGTCGACCCGGGTTGACACATCAGGGTGTCTGCTTGGCAGAAGCCTTAGACTGAGGGAAGGAGGGAGCAGCTCTGCTCATCCCCCTCGTGCCCCTCCCTCTGAAGAACCCCCTCAGTGGGAAGGGAGAGGAGGCCTGGGCTTGGTAAAAAGGCCTTTGAAAGGGCCTGCCCCTGCCCCTAGACTGCTGCTTGTGTGGAGTGGCTTGCCTTTCTTTGGCCTGTGCACTCCTGTACATGGCCCTGTATTCATCCATTTTCTTCATGTAAGCCTCTGTCTGCTCCCCAAACAGACAGTTACCAACTACAGGAAAATCCATAGCCTTTGAAAGGCTAGTACATCTGAGACAAGCATGTCTTCTGAGAGACACAGATGTAGCCATGACTCTAGATGCCACATCATTGGAGTCCACAGCAGCATGACATTGCATTTTGGATGCCTCAATTCCATCAGCAGCCACCTCCTCCAGCTCCTTGGCTAGCTGGGGAGAGGCCTGTTTAGCCAGTTCCAGAACCGCATCCCATCTGGATTTCTGGTACCTGGCTGTGTAGGCCATATAAGGAGCCTGCCTGAGTCCCAAAGAGGATGCCAAATACTGTTTTTTGGCCATGGCATCCACTTTCCTGGAGTCCTTATCCAGGGGGGTGTGAAGCCAAAGGAATGTTAGCCCTGTCACAGGCCGCAGCCTGCACCACCCCAACATGGCTGCAATGACTATAAAGGAACTCCGCAGCTGAGCCAGATAACAAATACCTCTTATCCATTCTCTTATTCAAAGGAGGTATTGAATTGGGGGTTTGTAAAATTTTGTGCGTCTGTTTCCCCAAGGATTTATAAAGAGGGATAGACAGTCTTTTGGACTCTGGGATGTCCATCATTTCCACAAAATCAGACTCTTCATCCTCCTCTGCAGCTTCAACCAAGGGAAGCTGCAGGGTTTCTGCCACCTTTTTGTAGAACAAAAAATGTGAAGGGGACTCAGAGAGCCTGGGAGGAGAGACACCTGAGGGCCTGTCTGGGGAGATGTCCGGTTCAATGGGCACATCCAGACTACCCTGGTTATCGTCATCATCATCGGGATAATCTTGGTCTCCCTCCCACTCCTCATAATAAGCGTCTGGATCATAATCCGGAGGAGACGGATCAGACCGAACCGACCACCTAACCGGCAGTACCGGTTCGGACGGAACCAGTCTAAGCAATTGAACAATGCTAATCGCTTTGGCTATTTCGGCCGTGGTCGGAGAGTGCGATACCGGATCCGAACCAGCAGACTTGCGCTTCTTTTTGATGGAACCGACCCTCGGTCGTCTCCTTTTGCCTGAGGAGGTATCGCCTAGGTCAGTAGGCACCTCCTCAGGTTTGGCTGCAACCGAACCAGGCTGGCCATCTGGATCTACAGACTTCTCGGCCTCCCTTTCCTTCAGCCTACTCAGTCTTTTGTCTAGAGTGGATTTAGGAAAGTTTTTACAGATTTGGCAGTCTGACTTGAGGAGGTCAAACCCCAGAAAATAAACACAGATGAGGTGGGGGTCAGCCTTAGAAAAGGCCTCCCCACACTCAGTACAGTGTTGAAACCCAGTGGGACCGGTTTTCTTCTTGGGTTTCTCAGACATGGACAATCTAACAAATTACCCTGTTGCAGCTTTCAAGCCAGGTAATACAATAACCGATCGGTTACAAACCGTGTCACAGCCTTTTTAAAAGAACCAGCAAAAAAGCCCAGTTCTTTTGAAACCTATCGGTACCGGAACAGCATTCTAATCCCAGAAATAAAATTAAACAGAATGGGTCGGTTCCAAACCAGACTAACCAGAAAGAAACCAAAGAAAATAAAAATTTCCAACTTTTTCACAGAAATAAAACACAGTCACTACCTATCTACACACCACCTGTACCGTAGACAGAGGCTGGAAATCTGAAAATAATAGAAACTTATACGGTTTAAACTGAACGCTTTACTTTTACCGAACTGAGCAGAGGAAATCTCCGGAGCGACTTCACTGTTAGGTGGAGTAAAGAATCTGACGGTTACACTGGGAAGTACCACAGACAGGTTTGAAAACCGAGCTCGAGCTCAACGTTCTATGCTTCTCCATAGAGTTAACTCTTTCCTCTCCGGGGCAGTTCAACTGCTGGGGCTAACTGCATTATGTCTGAATACAGCAAGACTTCATGTTGTTTGAACAGTAGTTCTAGGAGTGGTATATGTTGTTCATCTACACTTGCTGGCATGTCCCTTTCCCCTTGAAATCTTGCAGGAAGGTCTTCAAACTGGCTCCTCCCACCCACCCGGGTGGTATAACCCTTGGCTCCACCCCATGACACCAGATCTTAGCATGTTGGAAGCCAGGTTGTGCATCGCAACCGGGGAGGTCAGGTAGGTCAGTGTTGATGAACAACATTTACCACTCCTAGAACTACTGTTACAGGTGAGTAACCTGTTTTTCTAGAGATGTGGATATGTTGTTCTTATCCACACTTGTTGGCAGACTCCTAGCAGTTTTCCAGGAGGATGGATGCAAGGTGCACACCCCCTACTTTGAGAACAGATACTGGAGAATTGAGGCCTCAAAACCAGCATTCCGGCATGACTCAAGGTCGATGTAGTAATGGGTGATGAAGGTGTTTGCAGTCTTCCAGGTAGCAGTCAAGCAGATTTCCTGGATATGGATGTCCCTGGAAGCAGCCACCAATGCAGCAGTATGGCAGGTGGAATGAGCTCTTATCCCTCTGTGAGGCTCCTTGTCCGCCAACCTATAGCAGATATCAATGTATGATGTAATCCATCTGCCAATCATCCGCTTTGCTGCATGCCTGCCAGGTGCAGCTTCAGCGTAGGTGACAAACAGCTGGCGAACCTCTCCCCGAACTTCCGCCGTCCTCTCCTTATAGTAGGAGAGAGCACATCTCAGGTCCAAAGTATGGAGCCTGTACTCGGCATCCGAGGTGTAGTTCAGGGAGAACACCAGCAGAGTCAACACCTGATTAAGGTGAAACTCTAACACCACCTTCGGGAGGAATTTCAGGTGGGGACGCAGAACAACCTTGTCCCTGTGGAACACCAGATAAGGAGACTCCACCGAAATTGCCTGCAGCTCCCCAGTCCTTCTGGCAGATGTGATAGCCACCAGGAAGGCTGACTTTCATGACAAGTGTGACATCTCACACTTGTGCATTCGTTCAAAAGGCTTGCCCATGAGCTTTGCCAAAACCAGCAGTAAATCCCACGGAGGTGGAAGTTCACACATCGGAGGGGATATGTGATCGAGGCCTTTGAAAAAGTGCCAGACCACCTCCTCCTGTGCCATCTGCTGACCGGCCCGCACCCAGTAAGCACAGCTGGCTGCCATGTGTACCTTAAGGGTGAAGATCGAAGACCCCCTTTGGACAGAGACCAAAGGTAGCCTAAAATGCTTGCCACAGTGCAGGACAGAGGGTCCAGACCCTTGCCCCTAGCACCAAATGGAAAACCTCTTCCATTTGAAGGTGTTGCACTTTCTGGTAGACTCCTTTCCAGATACTTCCACTACTGTGAGTACATCCTCAGAGAGACCAAAAGCAGGGAACTCTAGCCGCTCAGGTACCAGGCTGTCAGATGCAGGGATTGAAGGTCCAGATGCAATACCTTCCCGACTGACTGATATCAGGTCTGGGCGTGCTGGAAGACGCCTCGGGAGTCTGTTGCTGAGGCTGAGGAGATCTGGATACCAGAACTGGCAGGGCCAGTCTGGGGCTACCAGGATCTCCTGCGCCTTGTCCCTCCTCATGTTGAGAAGCACCCTGTGGATAAAGGGAAATGAAGAGAAGGTGTAGAAGAGGCCTGAGGTCCACGGCCTTGAGAAGGCATCCCCCTACAGCGATCCCTGCTGAGGGGGGGGCAGGCATGAAACAGCCTCAGCTTGGTGTTTTCCCTGGAGGCAAACAGGTCCGCCATCGGTTTGCCCCAGTGGGAGAACAGGCTGTGAGCTACCTCTGGAAGGAGAGACCACTCGTGGGATGTCTGGTCTATGCGGCTGAGGGCATCCGCCAGTTGATTTGAAGCTCCTTCCACAAGGATGGCTAGAAGATCTGCCTCCAGTCGGCTCATGAGGGTCCAGATGCAGAGGGCTTCCCTGCACAGCAGCCGGGAGTACATGCCGCCGTTTGTTGAGGTAGTACATGGTCGTGGTATTGTCTGTCTGGACTTGAACCACTTGACCCCGAAGCTGCTGAGTGAATGCTGACAGTGCCAGTCTGACTGCTCTGAGCTCCAGCAGGTTGATATGGTATCGGGATTCCTCGGGGGTCCAAAACCCGTTGGCCCTGTTGTTCCCCATGTGGGCTCCCCAGCCCAAGAGAGAGACATCAGTCGTGAAGATGACCATTGGCTCGGGGCGAACAAATGGGATCTCTTCCTGCAACCAGTCTAGGATGGTCCACCACTGGAGAGCGTCCCACATCTTCTGGGTCACAGTGATCAGCTGGTCAAAATTACCTAGGTGCAGAGCTCACTGGGGGGCCAGCTCCCATTTAAGGGGGTGCATACGCCACCGGGCCCAATGGACCATGGTGGTGCACGCTGCCATGTAACCCAAAAGGCGCATAAAGTCCTGGGCTGGGTGCAAGTGCTCAACCAGATATGATTGGGCAAAGGAGGAGAGAACCACCGCCCTGTCCGCAGAGAGCCGGGCTCTGGCTTGACAAAGAGTTGAGCTCTGCCCCAATGAATCAGATCACCTGAGAAGGCACGAGCTCCAACTTGGCCTCATTGATCAGGAGACCAAATTGAGACCAGGTATGGAGGGCCAGGTCCTTGGACCTCTCCACCTCTTGCTGGATGGAACTGCCAAAAGCCAATCGTTTAGGTAGGGGTACACTCTGACCCCTCAATGCCCGAGATGGGCTGCCACCACTGCAATGCATTTGGTAAAGACCAGTGGGGCCGACGACAGGCTGAGTGGCATGGCTCGGAACTCATATAGGGTTCCCTCTGCTCTGAAGTTGAGGAACTGCTGGTGGGATGGACGGATTGGGACGTGGAAGAACGCATCCTGGAGATCCAGAAAGCAGAATTGCATGTTTTGCTCCAGGAATGGTATGATCTGGGACAGAGTTACCATCCTGAAGGTGTGTGGCCTGAGATACTGATTCAGATCGTGCAGATCTAGAATGGGGTGCCAGACCCCCAGTCCGCTTCAGGACCAGAAAGTACCTGGAACGAACCCTGGGTTGACTGGAGGATCTGCCACTCAAACCACTGCCTCCTTGAGGAGGCGCTGGGCTACGCTGTCTCTCAGAGCCGACCGAGTGTAGGCTGATACGCTCTATTCCCATGGGGCACGGCCTCGGCTGGGAGGGTACTGCTCGAATTCCAGAGGCAGACCCTGGCCGAGCACTTCTAAGACCCACCTGTCCGTAGGAACAGTGGACCAGGCGGAAAGATAATGGCGGAGCCGACCCCCACAGGAGGACCCAGAGCTGGCGAGACACGGATACAGGTGGCGACCCCTATCCTATCACTGAGCAGGCTTGGTGGAAGAGGGTCCAGGACCTGAACCCCGATCTCCCTGTCTGGGGGCCGGTGGAGGCCAGGACATGGGCCGAGGGCGCCAAGCCTCTGCCTGCTGTTGCTGCCCGCCATGAAAGGAGGGCTGCTGGGCCACAGGAGCAGGGTTCCGAAATGGCCTTTTCTTTTTCTGCTGTTTCTTGGTGCCAGGGGCGCTTTGAGCAGAAGTGGCTGAGTCCAAGGTGGCACTGGTCCAAGATGGCACTGGACTGCTCAATTCGCTGAAGGTGACCATCCACACCTGGGCCAAAGAGATCTTACCCAGGAAAGGAACATCAGTGAGTTTGTGCTGGGTATCCGCTGTAAAGGTGGAAAGCCTCAGCCAAGCCCTGCGGCATGAGGCAACTGCAGCTGCCACCGAATGGGTGCAAGAGTCCCCAAGGTCCAAAGCCGTCTGAAGCTGCTGCTTGGCAACGGCATTGCCCTGGTCCCGGACCTGCTTGTCCGTAGTCTGAAGGTCCGCAGGGAGGTGTTGGAGAACTTCATCTAAGAAGCCCAACAGGGCATGGGAAAAGTGTGCCATGATGATGGCTGAGCTCTCCTGACGGAGGCCTAGAGAGGAGGCTGTATAGACCTTTCTGGCCGTGTGGTCCAGTTTTCTGGACTCCTTGTCTGGAGGTCTATGTGTGTCAGCAGAGCTGCCTGTGCATCTGAACACTGAGGCAGTCACCAATCCCTCAGCTGAGGGGTGTTCCGTGAACCCCGAGAGGGATCCAATGGGCACCGCATACTTACAGGCCATCCAGGCAGACAGCGCTGGGCAGAAGGCAGGATGCTACCACAGCTCTGGCTTCCGTGGGTGTATCCCCTCTTTTAAGAATATCTGTAAGAGGGTACGCCGCTCTTTTCTGGACAGGCTCCAGGGTCATCCCCATGGATTCAGAGATAAGGCAGAGGATCCCCTGAAAAGATGAAGGGTTCTCCTCAGTCGACAGACTACCGATAGACTCATCGTCCCGAGGGTGAGAGTGTTAGTCAGCGTCTTCCGTATCCGAAGAATCCAGATAGATCGGTCGGCCACCAGGGTCTCCTTCAACACACCTGGGGCAATCAGGTGTAAGGGTGACCGACAACCTAAGCAGGAGTCCCGGAACTGTCCAAGAATCCTTCATAGGAGCCCCTCCTGAAGGCTGTTTAGGTGGTGGCTCCACCATAATCTGCGAAGAGACCGATTCTGGCCGAACCGGAGCGGGCTTAGCCGGCTCCGCTGGCGGGGGAACCGATTTGACCAGTTCCAAGGGAGTCGGCTTCAACCTAGGAGGCGAAAGCCAAGTAATGGCCAGAGTAAAAACCGTGGCCAGCTTCTGTCCAGACAGAATCAGCTGCTGCCACATTAAATCCTTGTAGTGTCGACGGAGTTTCCTCCGAAGCCTCTCCTCATCAAAGGAGGATGAGGATGACTGGTGGCGTCGCCTCTTTTTGGAGTGCTTATGCTCCTTCCTTGGCCTGTCGGTCAAGGAGGTCCTAGATCTCGACCTCAATCGGACTGGCCGATTCGGTCACTCAGGAGACACAGAGGAAACTGGTGACTTGCCTGGATCCAGGACCGGTTCCTCGATGGAAGTCCCAGCTGGCTGGGTCTCCTAGTCAAAGAGTTGCCGGGCGACAACGGGTCGACGTGATCGAGAGTGATCTCAACCTCATCGATCAAGACCTCGGTCGACAGGCCAGACGGCAGCACTGAGAAGCCAGCGGCTAAGAAAGCAATTTTGACTGAAGTCAAAACTGCCGGCTACTGGGACCAAGATCGCTCATGATCCCAAGAGCGTATTCACCGAGATGAAGAGTGTTTCGGATCCTTTTCCTTCTTACGGAACCGAGAGGAATGCAAGCCCGCAGGTCCCTCACCTTTAGTGGGGAGGGACTGACACAGCTCTTGGAAAGAACCCGAAAACATGGAGCCCATGTTGAGGAGAACAAAAATCAACCGAGAAGATGATTCTGTGGCCCGTGCCGCTTCTTCTTCAAAGACCTGCATCTGTTCCAGCTGCTTGGCGGACCCCAGAGCCGCGGAGACTGCCCACCGGGCCTCTTTGGATTTCACCGGAGAATTCCGTTTCTCGGGCCTGCCCAACTTAAGGCATGCGAGACAATAGTCGAGGACATTTGGGTGAAACGTGAGGCACATTTCGTAAGTCTGGGTGTCATGGCCAACACTGAGGCAGCAGACGCACACAGTATGTGGATCGGTGAGTGACATTTTTTGGCCACACGGGAACCGGTGAAATCTGGGGGAAGATTTGTCTTCCATGACCGAGTAACAAAGCCCACAGTCGCTAGCTTGAATGAACTGAAGTTTAAGAATAATCAAAGAGTTAAAAGCCTGGGCCTACAAAAAGCGATAGCAAAGAGGAGGCGACCTGAATCTTCCAGTGGAAAGGAAGATCTGGCATCATGGGTCGGAGCCGAGGGTTATACCACCCGGGTGGATGGGAGGAGTCAGTTTGAAGACCTTCCAGCAAGATTTAAAGGGGAAAGGGACATGCCAACAAGTTTGGATAAGAACAACATATCCACATCCCTAGAACAGGAAGATGCTATCCCTCTGTACAGACAGCTGGGGAGACCCCATCTGGAGTACTGTGTGCAGTTCTGGAAACCCTATCTCCGCAAGGACATAAACAGGATGGAGGCAGTCCAGAGGAGGGCAACTAAAATGGTGCAGGGTCTGCACCAGAAGCCATATGAAGAGAGACTAAAGGAGCTTAATATGTATACCCTCAAGGAAAGGAGGGAGAGGGGGGACATGATAGAAACTTTCATGTACCTCAAGGAAATCAACAAAGTCCAAGAGGGTAGCATCTTTCAGAAAAAGAGATGTGCAAGAACAAGGAGGCACAATTTGAAGATAGAGGGGGGGACAGCTTAGGGGCAATGTGAGGAAGTATTTTTTCACGGAGAGGGTGGTGGACACATGGAACAGCCTTCCTGAAGAGGTTGTGGGTTCAAAAACAGTTGGGAAATTTAAGAATACATGAACAGACATAAGGCAATTTTGGTGAGGATTAGGAAGAAGTAGGATGTTGGTTAACTTGGATCTGCAGCCTATTCAATAGGTAGGGAAATGGGCAGACTGGGTGGGCCAAGCGGTCCTTATCTGCCGTCAAAGTCTATATTTCTATGTTCCTTAACACAACCCAGTCTTCCATTATTTCTGTTGCGCTTATGACTTTCACTCAAGACTTACTGCTATAGGCCTGGTCCACACTAGGAGTCCTCTAACATTACAGGAAGGTGAAAACATTACAGCAGCCCCCAAACATGGTGCACATCCACACTGAAAATGTTACAGAACCGTGTTTAAAAAACGTGTTCAAACCCTGATACTATCTGGGTTTTAGCACAGTCTGTAACACAGTTCCGCTTGAAATACGCTTGCTTCTATGGTGTGGACTGGAGTCTGTAGCGTGTTTCCTATGGGATGGCTGACAAGATGTGCGAGCACCCCAAGTCTCTTAATACGGTTTACTCCGGAGTTTAAGCACCGAACACCAGAAAAACGGCAGTATGGACACACTAGCACGGTAAATCCTAGAAAATTATTGAGAACGTTACCCAACTACCCCTGCCAGTGTGGACAGGGCTATATAGTTGAACAAAATCAGTAGGTCAAACTGGCTCTCATCCAGCCATACCATAAAAGCTCTGTTCACAGATACTGCCTAAAGATTCATTGAACCTCATGAATTCTCTGCAGCAAGCTTGTCACTGCTTGCAAATACCAGTAGTACAGACAATATCTTCATCTCGGAAAAACCTGCATCCAACTTGTAATACTAGTGCGCCACCTACTGGCATCTAACCAATACTGTATTTGACAGGGTGCAGAGGAAATGAATACAGTTTTTTTATCCTATACAAAAGCAATTCAAACAGGACTTCAAAAAAACTACAAAAATCTGGCTACAACTGAAGCTTCTTATCTTTAATGCTATAAAAATGTTAATGTTCTTCGGCATCTTGCACAAAAGGAAAACAAATTCACTTGACTTAAAATTCTTGCAGAGGAAAGTCACCACTTAATCCTTACTGACGGCTTCATATATCTTGCTTTATTGCTTGGCAGCAGCCTCGTATTTCGAAATTATGTTGATGAGCTACACAAACCCAAGCTCGGAATGCTTTATCCACCCAAGACGTGACTCTATAATATTGACTCTAGAAAATGTTATGCCCAACAGTTGATCCTCCTTATCATCTTAGGCTATAAGTACACATCACTGTACATATGACAGCGCTGAAAACCACTCATTTGACACGAAAAGGATATAAATTAGCTCTGCTGTTTCAGTACCTTGTGTAACCACCACTGTTATCTAAAGACTTTGCGAGCTAACCTGCCAGGGGACAACACTGACTCTGCTCAGTGCAAGTACATCCACCAGGCTGTAAAAACACTGCCTGGCCACAATTCCCTCCTACTTCTCAATCCTGTCTTCATGCTCCCCTTGCTTCTCTGACATTCAGTCTTTCCACATCCCTCGCTGCAAACCTGTGTAGTCGACCGTTTTTGTCTGCTTTCCAATTCTCTCAAATAAGCTCTCTCTTCCCGTCTGTCTTTCGTCCTCTCTAGTGTCTTAAACAGCTCCTGTTCAATTTATCGATTTCTTTGACTGGGTGACCAGGGAAGCAGATCAAGAAAGGGTAGTAGACAGGCCCTACCTGGACTTCAGTAAGGCCTTCGACACTCTGCCACTTAGGAGACTGATAAACTGAACAGTCTAGGGGTGGAAGCAGTAGTTGTAAACTGGGTGAAAAGCTAGTTAACAGATAGGTAGCAGAGTGGTGGTAAATGGCACTCACTTTAATGAGGGGACAGTGACCAGTGGAGTGCTAAAGGGTTCAATATTGGTACCAGTCATGTTCAATGTCTTCATAACTGACACTGCAGAAGAACTTGAAGGAAAGTATGACTTTCTGCTGATGACACCAAGATCTGTAATAGAGTGGATACTCAGGAGGGGGTGGAGAAAATGAGTAGGGCCTTAGTAAACCTGAGGAGTGGTCACAGGTATGGCAGTTGGGGTTTCATGATAAGAAGTGCAAATCATGCACCTTTAGCACAGAAACCCGGGAACAGAGTATACTACAGACCTGTCAGTTTTACCTCAGTGGTAGGGAAAATGATGGAATCACTTCTGAAGGAAGGAATTGTTGAGTTCCTAGAGGCCAGTGGGGCAGAGGACCCAAGGCAGCATGGATTCACAGTGGGAAGGTCATGTCAGACAAATCTAATCAATTTCTTTGACTGGGTGACCAAAATAGTAGACCAGGGAGGGGCTGTGGACGTGGCCTACCTAGACTTTAGCAAGGCATTTGACACAATCCCACACAAAAGATTAATAAACAAGTTAGCCACCCTGGGAGTGGGTCTCCGGGCTGTAGCCTGAGTAAAACATTGGCTGGACAATAGGACACAGAGGGTAACGGTAAATGGAGTCCACTCCGAAGAAAGGGGGTTACTAGTGGGCTACTGCAGGATTCAGTACTGAGACCGGTCCTCTTTAATGTCTTTATAGGTGACATTGCAGTGGGACTGGAAGGGTAAGTATGCCTCTTTGCAGATGACACAAAGATCTGCAACAGGGTTGATATATAAGAGGGGGTGGAAAGGATGAGAAGGGACTTGGCAAGGTTGGAGGAATGGTCAAAAGTATGCCAGCTTAGATTCAATGCAAATAAGTGCAAAGTAATGCACCTGGGAAACAAAAACTCAAGGGAAGAGTACACAATGTGTGTGTGTGTGTGGGGGGGGGGGTTAATAACAACAACAAAAATGGAAAGGGACCTGGGGGTAGTCATATCAGATGACTTAAAGGTAGGCAAGCAATGTGAGAAAGCAGTAAGGAGGACTTGGGGGATACTGGGATGCATAGGGAGAGGTATCACCAGTAGAAAACAGGAAATTGTTATCCCTCTGTACAGACAGTTGGTGAGACCCCATCTGGAATACTGTGTGCAGTTCTGGAGACCTCATCTCTGCAAGGACATAGACAGGATGGAGGCAGTCCAGAGGAGGGCAACTAAAATGGTGCAGGGTCTGCACCAGAAGCCATACGAAGAGAGACTAAAGGAGCTTAATATGTATACCCTCAAGGAAAGGAGGGAGAGGGGGGAACATGATAGAAACATTTCAGTACCTCAAGGGAATCAAAGTCCAAGAGGGTAGCATCTTTTAGAAAAAGAGATATGCAAGAACAAGGGGGCACAATTTGAAGATTGAGGGCAGACGGCTCAGGGACAATGTAAGGAAGTTTTTTTTTTGTTTGTTTGTTTTTTTACAGGGAAGGTAGTGGATGCATGGAACGGCCTTCCTGAGGAGGTTGTGGGGTCAAAAACAGTAAGGGAATTCAAGAATGCATGGGACAGACATAAAGCAAGTCTTGTAGGGGGTAGGAGGAAGTAGGCTGTTGGTTAACTAGGATCTGCAGCTTATCCAATAGGTGTGGAAATGGGCAGACTGGGTGGGCCAAGCGGTCCTTATCTGCTGTCAAAGTCTATGTTTCTATGGGGGGGGGGGTACTGTCGTTCACTAAACAGGAGAAGGACCATGGAGTTATAATATCTGATAAACTGAAAGTCACATGGCAGTGGGCAGGGTCAGTGGAACACTGGGGTGAACAGGGAGAGATATCACCAGCAGGAGGACGGAGGTGATGTTACGACTGCATAGATCCCTGTGGAGCCCACACCTGGGATATTGTGTCCAGTTCTGGAGGCTGCATCATACAGACAGTCCAGATGAGGGCAACTAAAATGGTTCAGGGGTTGCATGAGAAATCATATAAGGAGAGGCTGAGAGATCGCAACATGTACACACTGGAGTAGAGGAGGGAGAGGGGGGACATGACAGAGACCTACAAGTGCTTGACAGGGGTGAACAGTGTACATGTCTCTGTTTCTACATTATAGGAGCACAGGAATCAGCCAGCAGAATAAGGCCTTACTGTCCAGCAGGTCTTCCTGATGCAGCGCAGAGACTATGTATTTTTTTTTTTATATATATCACTGCACCACCCAACCCCCCAGATACTCTTACTCTCTACTTAGCTTTATCCCACACCCTCTTGAAGCCATCAATAGTTTTCTTGCTCACCACCTCTGTTGGTACCCTGTTCCTCCCTGCCACCACCCCCTCTGTGAAGAAGTGCCTTCTGACCGCCTTCCAGAACATATCTCAGTAGTCTGTAACTGTGGCCCTTCTCTTCTTGTTATTGCTGGTCTTGATAGATTCACTGGGGTCAACCTTGTTAATACTCTTGAGGTACTTAAGTCTCTATCACATCCCCTTGTTCCCTTCTATCTTCGAGCGAGAACATATTCAGGTTCTCCAGCATCTGTGGCCGCTAAACTATTTTGTGGCCCTTCTCTGTACCACCTCCAGCTGATTAATTTCTTTATAATGTATGGGGAGCCCTTGTTATTATCTGAAATCTAACTTTTACAATGTTGTTATGGTATCGTGTTATCAAGAGGCTGTTAACCCCTCTTGACTACGTCACAATGATACCATAATAATGGGAATGAATCTCCGCATGCGCAGCTTTGAATGAGCGGCTCACAATGAACGGCTGCGACGGTGAGAGCTGGCCCTAATGGAGAGCAGTGCTATGGGGAAAAAAGAAAAGGTTAGGACAATATTAATTTAACTGGTGCCCAGTTGAGTTTTTAACTGAACTTGCCCATACGCTATAAACCATAATGACTGGGTTTCGGTTAATAACCACACTGTAATCACTGCTTGTGGTTGCCAGGACAACAATAAATCTCTTGAGCTGCGCTCTTGAAGTTTACTACGTTGTCCTGGCAACCACTCAAGGTGATTACAACATGGTTGTTAACCAAAACCCAGCCATTACCTCTATTTTGTGATGCGGGTTCCAGCACTGTTCACAGTACTCCAGATGCAGTTGGACCATGACCTCTTTTCGGCAGATGAATCACACCCAATGCAACCCAACATTCTACTAGCCCCCACTGTTGCCTTGCTACATTGCCTAGCGGGTTTCAGGTTGCTCATGACTGCAATCCCCAGGTCTTTTCCTCCATGGACACTGTAATGGTCACTCCCCCAATCTGTACTTGACTCTAGGGTTCATACTCCCTACATGCATAACCCTGCAATTCTTTGATTTGAATCCTAGTTTTGGAATAACTGAAGAATGCCCTCCTGGCTTCATGACCTAGAATATAAATAAAACTGCAAGGAGTCGAGTTCCTACAAAATCATCTGAAACAGTACCAAAATTAGTAGGAAAAGTAACCCATTCTGCATTCCAATTTTATTGGAGATTTTTGTTTTTTTATTTATAAATACATCATATCTGACCTGCTATATCTGCCAAGGCTTCACTAGTAAAACTGGCTTCCTCAAAGCCACAAGATCTAAAAGCAAAATGTATATAAAATTATAACAGTACTTCAGTAATTCAAAATGGTGGTCAGTCTAGACCAGTGGTACTCACACCGCAGCTCGCAAGCCGCTCTATAACACTTTTCTTGCGGCTCCTTTAATCTGCACAAAAATGTGTTAAATTGTGGCTCTGTAAATGTCGCTCAAGCTATCGCACTTGATGCTTCTGACAGTCTGATCGCGCTAAATGGGTGATGTTAATTTCATGGTTAACTGTCAATTAATGTGATCCCGATGTTTTGGTGGGGGGGGGGGGCAGTGGAAGCTGGTGCAGCACTCCTAAGTTACAAAGAAACATTGCTCTTTTAGTACTGATGAGGGAGGCAGCCTCCGTGGTATCTGAGTCACGAACTAAGAGGAACGATCCAGGGCAGACCCATTGCAGTTCAGTTAATAATACTACAATCGAAGACTGGGACAGTGATTGTTCGATGCAGGACTTCCCAAAGCCTGTAAGATGAACCCTTATCTGCTGCAAATGTATACAGTTAATTTCACAGCAAGTGACTGTCCCAGCCTTTGATTGCGGTATTATTAACTGAACTGAAATAGATTTGCCCTGGATAATTCCTCTTAGTTCGGTTATACGTCACTCCTCACTTCAGAGATGCCGATGGGAGGAGTGGCGAGAATGGACGCAATTAGCAGTTCAGAGCAGCTGCTAGTTGGTATTGTGGGCCGAGTTCTGTATTGTTATTACTTTTTTCCTAGTGAAATTGTTATGACAGGGAAATGAAAAGGTTCACAGGTAACGTTGTTTTCTTAAGATTGTGACTCTATTGTCAAAATAGTATTTTATTTTTTATGTCATTTATCAAATGCCACCATGAAAGTGGTTTTGCAGAATGACAGTGAAAATAGGTTTCAGAAGGGATTTGAACATGACACCTGTCATGTTAATGAGATGAAGAAAAGATAACTATGTCAAAAAATGTAGGTTAAAATAGTCAAACAATGAGTGACATTCTCTGTGACAATGTAAGCAAGATCAACGGTTTTTAACAGACTTCTTGCACTGATGAGTCTTTTTCTGACAAAGTTTAGTGTCCTGATCACTGTGATACTTTGTGGAGGAGTTCATAATATCAATATACATAATATAAAAGAGATCTGGTGCTGTATTTATTTAGTAGCCCTAGAGCAGTGATACTCAGTCCTGACTGTTAGTAAACAGTGTGCTATTAAAAGTTTTTTTTAAATAAATGCAATAAAATGTAATAAATGAAATAAAACATGGTTTAAATTATACTATCGAAGTGTGTGCGTCTTATTTCATGTACCATGTATGATGGTTGTGGCTCCTTGGCAAAGGATGCAAACTCATGTGGCTCCCGAGTCAGTCAGGACTGAGTATCACTGGTCTAGACATACTCATCTAGATATGTTCAAAGTACGTATAATACCTGCCATAGGTATGCCTGCACACCTTTCAGCTGTACAGCGAGCATTGCAAATAATGTACTGACAACGCTGGCAATTATAGCAGGTCTGATATGCTGTATTTATAAATAAAAAACAAATCTCTGAAAAAAGTGGAATGCTACGAGGGTCAATGTTCCTACTAATTTTGGTATTGAACCCCAGTTATCACATTCCAGCTCTGCGACGTCCTCCCTCGAGTGCCTGGCCTTGTTCCTTGCTTATTGGCATGGCACATCTCTCATAAGCCTGCTCTTGCAACAAGCCTCTTACACCGGTTATGACTGGTTTACTTAATCCCAGGCTACATCCTCATCCTGTAATTACATTTTGTATGACTTGTCACCTTTAACATTTTTCTTATAAATTTGAATTTTATAAAATGCTGTATTTGCACCTTCTGGTATTTTACTTTTTTTACATTTAATTCATCACTTTGTTTACTGTACCTTTCCCGGCCCCTGTAACCCCCACAAGTTATTTATGGAGATAAGTGACCACTAAAATCGACGCTAATCTACAGAAACCTTCAGTAAAGCCCAAAATGTTGCAAAAACAGCTGCTCCTGTGGTGTTCCAGGATCCTCTGCAGATAACATCAATTATTCAACTATGCAGAATGCACCTTGGAGCCTTCATAAACTCCAACACACCAGTTGCCAGTGCTGGTTGTCCTCCAGCTCATGCCAATACTGTAACCACTTGCTACATCATCACACTACCTGCAATTTGCACTCTCTCTACACCATCTTTTCTGACAGCCCTGTGCTGTACCCTTGGAATATATATATATATTTTTTTTACGGTGGGAAACAAAGCTGACTAGCGTTCTAAATGTGTTCTTACTTGTGCCCTGTAGAGTGGTAAAGTCACTTGCCTTGCTCTGTTTGCTGATCCTCTTTTTATGCAGCTCAGCCTAACAGTCTCCATTGTGTGTGTGTGTGTGTGTGGGGAGGTACATAGATACTTAGACAGTGTCAGCAGATAAGGGCCTATGGCCCACCCAGTCTGCCCACTTGAGCTTGTAAGTTCAGTTTATGTTTTCCAAGAAGTCTGTTGCCCCTTACCCGACCTCCAGAATTCCTTTATGTCTATCCCATGCATTCTTAAATCCTGTGATTGTTTCAGCCCCCACCACTTCCTCTGGCAGGGTGTTCCACTTGTCCACCACCAGTTCTGTGAAGAAATTCTTCCTCATGTTTCCTCTGAATCGTCCTCCCTCCAACTTCATCCCATGCCCTCTAGTCCTGGAACATCTTTTTCGCTAAAAATAGTGTATTCCTGCACCCTGTTCCTCCCTGTGAGATACTTGTATGTCTCTATCATATCCCCTCTCCTCCTCTCCTCCAGGAGTACATGTTCAGTTCCTTCAACCTGTCTTCATAGGACTTGTGATGCAATCCTGCACCATCTTTGTTGCCCTCCTCTGAACCTTCTCTACCCTGTCTATGTCCTTACGTAGGTATGGTCTCCAGAACTGTACACTGTACTCCAGGTGGGGCCTCACTAGTGTCTTGTATACGAATTATGACCTCCTTTTCCTGCTGGTGATGCCCCTGCCTATACATCCCAGAATCCTATTTGCTTTACCTGCTGCCTTGTCACACTGTTTCCCTACCTGAGGTCATCAGAGATGATAACCCCAAGATCCCTTTCCTGCTTGGTGCATGCTATATCCTCAACCCCAACTGATATATTATGCCAGGGTTTTGTGCCCCATATGCATTATCTTGCACTTCTTTGCATATTTCAACTGCCAAACCCTGACCATTCTTCAAGTTTCTGCAGGTCCCTTCTCATTCTGTCTACACCCTCTGGTGTGTCTACTCTATTACAGAGCTTTGTGTCATCAGCGAACAGTGAAATTCTGCCTTCTAGGTCCTGCGCAATGTCACTGATGAAGATGTTGAATAGGACCGGTCCCAGCACTGATCCTGTGGTACCCCACTGGTCCTCTTCCCTCTGTGGAGTGACAGCCATTTACCACCACCCTCTGTGTCCTGCCACCCAGCCAGTTACCTACCCACCACACTACTGTCCTGCCCACACCCATATTCCCCAGTTTGTGTAATAGTCTTCTATGTGGCACAGTGTCAAAGGCCTTGCTGAAGTCCAGGTAGGCCATGTCCACTGATCCACCTCCCTAGTCACCCAGTCAAAAAATTCAACGAGGTTGGTCTGACATGACCTCCCTCTGGTAGTTCCTGAGATTCTTACTATGGCAGATATCAATACCGGTACTGGTCGGCCAGCCAAACGCTGCTGGATTTTCTATCAAGCCAGTAACAATTTCCTTTAAATAGCCCTGTTGGCTTGCACTGGAGGAGGCAAGATTTAAGTAGTATAAGAACTTCATAGGTATTTTCATAAAGCGCTTTTCAAGCAATGACAGCAACTGTCACGTGTAGGGGGGAAGCCATACCCTCGATTATAATATGGGTAATTCATTCATTCATTCAAGGCTAGGAGGTACACCTTAAGCATGAATATGGGTAATTTATTTGTTCATTCATTCATTCAAGGCTAGGAGGTATACCACGAGCACGAATGCTTGTTTGCAAAGGTTCCGTGTCAAGACATGGACAACAGACATTGTTCATTGACAATGTACCAGTGAGCTGTTCAATCACGTGTCAGCTATGTACAATATATACAACATTGGTGTCTAGTTACAGGAGGGGACAGAAACCGTGGAGGGTCATTTACATTAATACAAATAAAAACAGTTGAAACTATTTACAACGAGTCATCAGACAGCAGGAGTGGCCACAGATAACATGGTATTTCAGGACCGAAACACACATTAAGATATGCTGACTAAAGGAGAGGACACAAGAGAATAGTTAATGGAAGCAGCTGCAACCAGAGGTGAGTAAGAGCTCTCTTTTTAGGGTGTTCTTAAAGCGTGAAATGGCAGGGAGTTGCATGATGGACTCAGGGAGTTCATTCATCCATTTGGCAGCAAGTGCTGCAAAAGAATGAGTACCAAACTTTCTGAACCTCATTACTCAGTTTTTAAAATAAAAATCAGGGAACCATTTTAGAATCACAATACAGCACTCCAAGGTCTACATAACTGTGGGATAGTAGCACTTCTCTGGCATGTAAAGCTTTTGGCTTTGCCTTGTGCATCACTTTCATGGACAAATGCCTGAACTGTCTGAGCCAATAAATAGTCTGTGTGGCCAGGAGATTTCCCCAACTGCTCATACCCTGCTGGCTTATGGTTGTGTTAACATAAAACTGGCCCTTCTATATTTCATTTCTGTCAAGCATGTCACAGCCATAATTCATTACAATTCTGTGTTAGCCCCCACATGAGAATTTAAATGAAATAGTTGTCTTTTTCTATTCAGAATATATGGATTAAATCAACTCTGCACTGACCCTTATTGCAAAACTCCTTTTAAACTCCTCACAGAAGGCTGGTAAATAAACTGGAAACTTAGGTGTGGGTCAGAAAATAACTAGGTGGGTGGAAAACTGGTTGAAGGACAGAAGCCAGTGGGTGGTGGTTAATGGGGTACATACCAGGGGAGATGGGGGTGATGAGTGGGGTGCCCCAGGGATCAGTACTGGGACCCCTCTTTTTTAATATCTGTATCAGTGACATAACGGACCGTCTGGAGGGGAAAGTGTGCCTATTTGCAGATGATACAAAGATCTGCAATAGGGTGGACACCCCGGGGGTGCAGCCCATGAGGGAGGACCTGAAGATTCTGGAGGGGTGGCCGGAAACTTG
Source organism: Neoceratodus forsteri (assembly GCA_016271365.2). Taxonomy (NCBI): domain Eukaryota; kingdom Metazoa; phylum Chordata; order Ceratodontiformes; family Ceratodontidae; genus Neoceratodus; species Neoceratodus forsteri. The sequence continues at coordinate 719,604,167 of CM057455.1, forward strand.
GCAGCTGAAATTCAATGCCAAAAAGTGTGCACTGATGCACATGGGGTGTAAAAACCCGCAAGCAGCTTACACTCCGGGGGGGGGGGTGGAATTAAGTCAACAGAGCAGGAGAGGGATCTGGGAATTACAGTATCAAGCAACCTTTAGGTAGGTAATCAATGCAGCAAAGCAGTGGGAAAGGCAAATAGAATGTTGGAGTGTACTGGGAGGGGCATAACTAGCCGAAGAAGGGAGGTACTGATGCCTCTTTATAAAACCATGGTGAGGCCCGCACCTGGAGTACAGGGTCCAGTTCTGGATACCACACCTATGCAAGGACATAGATGGGACTGAGAGGGTGCAGAGAAGGGCAACCAAAAGCTGACCCAGTGGCGCTAGAGGATGAGGCGCCACGCCGGTGACCCGGGTTCGGCAGGGGTGAGAGAGGATTGAGTGCCCAAGGACTGCTGTCCTCTCTTGGGGGGTGGGGCTTGCCGTCCCACTCGTTGACTGCCCTCTGGCGGTGGCTGGAGGGCAGTATGGGTCAAGAGGCACGTAATGGCATCCTCACGTTGGCGGGGAGGGAGGGATGGGAGGAAACGTGGAAAAAGGGTGCTGGCAGGCTCCATGATAGCCCCACATCCCTTTGCCACCTAAGTTACCTTCAGTCACAGGACCCGCTCCCCAGGTACACAAAAAAAAGCTGTCCACATCAAGACGTTTCATGCAAATAATTACAGCCTTTTAACTGCAAATTGCAGCAGTAGAATACACAGACCTCCTCGGAGGACAAAAACTGATATTTCACCAGTCGAATTTGTCAAAGCGTATGCCTCCTATAGGGCAACTGCTTTTTATTCAACTCAGTGCTCAATTGTTCTTCTTCAGGTTAAAGTGACAGTGCAACAATTATACATATGTGCAAAGTGCAATAGCTTATGTAAAAGAACATCATAATTTTTATATATTAACATTTATAATTCTAATCACCATGATCTTCATTAAAAAAGAATTAATAAAGCACTTCACATTTGTAAGGGGCCACACCATTTTGCAACCTACTCCTAGTCTTTCATTTACAAGCAGACATATAGCTTTAAACATTGCAAACAGCTAACATATACTTTTTCTATGTGTATTATGAAAGAACTAGTACTTACTCTAAACAAGCAGCATATGACAAACATTTATCCTCATATAAATATATTTTCTTATACATTACTTGGGGGGGGGGGAAAGAAAAGGGCAAGTTATTTAGTTACAGGGAAAAGAAAGCATTAGTATAGCAAGAGTGTGTACAAATAAACTTGCTCTCCATTAGTCAGCCCTGACATCTCTTAAATGGCGTGTTCTCTTCATGCTCCCCTCTTTCCTGATTGTGTCCTCCTGGACGACTATCTAGAGTATTAAAGAAATGGGGGAACATTATGACAACCGAAAATAATTTCTAGAGGCAGTATGTATATACACATACACCCTTCTTTTCTTCTCAACCTGCCTTCATATTTCCCCGCTTCTCAGTCCTGGGTGAATTTACACTCATTATTCTCTATAGCTCCTCCTATTTGATACAGGACCCCCCCCACCCCATACTCAAAATAATATGTACCAAAATTCATCAAATGTAATTCTCATTCCTAAGAACAAGACATTTCTTCAGATTTCTATTAATCCATTGTCACATTCATCCTTCATGTGGCCAAGAATGGCTCGAACTCAATTTTATCATTTAGGCCTTTTTCCATAAAACAGGCTCCTGTCTTATGAATCCGGAAGTTTTATATTTAGAGCCAGTTCCCTATCTCCACCTCTCGGACCAAGACTGACCTGCTCCGTACTCATGAACTTGATTTCATGGTCACTCTCTCTCTCTGCATTCATCATATGGGTCACCCACACATACTCGGAGTCCTTGATATTAACTGCCCTTATGTGTTCACCCACTCTCTCCTTCAGTTTTCTCTTCGTCCTGCCCACATAGAATGAACCACATTTACACTCGGAGAGAAACATAAAGAAAAGGAACAGCACCTTAACAGTTTCTTTGGAGACTGTAATATTGAAGTTTAAACAAGAACTGAAAAGTTATATTGAACAACAGGATAAAAAAATATGTGCCATTAAAAAGTAGTAGTTATTCAGAGATGAGAAGGACTACAAACAAAGACACTTATTTAGTTGGCCTAAGGACAACACCAGTAAAACCACCCCTAGAAAGAAGAACAAGTTAGTTTTAGCACAAATCCACACTGAAAACATCAAAACAGAACCAAGGTGGACTGCAACCTGCAGCTATTATCGACTAGTGCATCTGAGGTCAGCGCTACAAGTGACTCTGAGTCTTCTGATGTTTTTTTTAGACCAGGACACTTCGGAAGAGTAACCAGTGAAGAGAGGCAAACGCAAGTTCAGGTATCAAGCCGGAGGCGGAGGACAAGAGGCAGAAGGGGGAAGAGGAGGAATAATAGGGCAAAGGAACAAAAAGAAGAGATATCAGATACAACAGAGGGACAGGTAGTGAATGTCATTAATCTATCTGATTATGAACTGACACTGAATTAAATGTATTGAACAAAGGACTTATGTTTGTACCCACTGTAAATATCAATTTCTTTGAAACTACTATAGATCTGTACAGATTGTGTAGAGTCCTCAGTTTGAGGTATTTTACTCAACCATGGGGGTAATGAAATTGATAATATTTCCAGCCAGAGTGAAAATATGGAGAATATCCCTTTAATTCCAACACAAGAGGTTCTGGCAGTACTGGATGAAATGGGAACAGGGAGGGAAGGGACACAAGGTGCATGCTCTGAGAATACAAAACCAGATAGGAATGTAGGAGTCAAACAATTGTCTATAAGTAAATTCAAGCGGAGTACATTTTGTACCCCAGCCCCCAGCAGTGACTGTTTTTAAAAAAACTATGTGAGGAGGAACTAGAACAAATGAGAAGGGAGGAGTTTGACCCACAATTCCAAAATCTAAGCAGAGGGGAGAGAGAGGCCCTAGAGAATTTGAAAAAGAACTTAGAACTTACGATCAAACCGACTGACAAGGGAGGTAGGGTAGTGCTACTGAACACAGCAGATTATGAAGAAGAGGTATTGAAACAGTTAGGAGACAGGACCTCCTATAGAGCAGTTACATCAGATCCCACCCCCATTTTAAAGTAACAGGTGGATGCATTTTTGGAATGGGCTAACTCCTCGGCTCTCATCATAGATAAGGAGAAGTCACTACTTACTGTCAAGGCACCACTTAATGCCAAACTTTACATCCTACCAAAGGTGCACAAGACCCTAATCAAGCCCCAGGAAGACCTATAGTGACATGAGTGGGGATAGTAACAGAACCCCTGGCATGTTTTGTCGATGACACTATAAGATCATTGGTCCAAACCACTCCCTCCTTCCTTTCAGACACAAAGAACATACTTAATGTACTGAAAAGCCTCAGAATAAAACCTGAATCTTAGGCTGGTACACAGTACAGCTTCTAATTTGTCCTGCGTACCCACCCTAACCCTGACCGCTATTAAACACCCCTCCTCCCCCACTACTGAGAAAATTCCTCTTAGCTCCTCCCCTGTCATTCATTAACCCTGCCCTCCCCTTAAAGATATCTCTCATTCTCTCCTGCTCTCCCTGCCTTCCCATTTCTTGCACACTGTTCTCCTTTTGAGTTTTCTCTCTGCTCCCAGCTCTACTGATTCTCATTTATGCTTTTTCCTCCACTACCAACTCTACAGTTCTAGCAGTCCTCAAGTCTATTAGTTGTACTCCCTTGCCTCAAGCTAAAATGCCCTGCTCTAACCTAGGCTATAGGTCCTGTGCTGGTCTTTAACTTGCTATATGCCTTATATCCGCTTATAATCTGCACCAGCATATAACCTACTCTATACTGCTGCCTTTTTGACCCCCACCCCACCTAACAGCCTTCCTGACATTCCTTCCCCATAGCTTTGGCCTGCCCCAAGCTACCTTGCATACTTCATAGGGCTACTGCCTTGTTATCTAAGAGCACCCATATAGTCTGCCTTCTTCTCCATTGTTCAAACGCTCCTTAGATGGCGACTTTATTTATTCATTTTATTTTAGTCTTTGGTAACTGGGTAAGACCCACTAGGCACAAGTGCCTGTTTTCAGGGGCGACCTGGGAGCACTGGGCGGTTAAGTGACTTGCTCAGAGTCACACAGTATGCAAGTGGAGGTTGTGAGAATCAAACCCAGGTCTGGTCTGCTGGATGTACCAATCTCATTCACAGCTCATTACTCTAACATCTAGGCTACACTGCCAGCCCTTTAGGCATATCTCTTCCTCCTCGGCTGTGTCCTTCAACTACCACTGACGCCAAATACAGTCAACCAGAATGAAACACCCTGCCAGAGCTCACCTAAATGCCAGGAACTAAGCTTGGCAATGCTTGCTCTTCAGTTAACCCTCACTAGAGGCACTGACCCGCACGCAATCAGAATGTGTCATATCCCATATTGCCCAACACCTCCTAATCAGGCACCCCTTATCTACCCCATTAGGGTATTAATATTTGCTCTGACCACCTCCCGCAGCCTCGCTGACCCTTGTTCTGCTGCCCTAGGTGGTGCCCATGCAAAGCAATCTAGCAAATCCTTCCTAAGATTCCTTGTAAAATGTCTTAGGAAATTACTAATCCTGCTGTTGCTCTGCTCGGGAAACGTGGAATTAAACCCAGGCCCCCCCTCACCCGCTAGCTGCTCCTGGGGATCTCCCCTCAGTTAAAGGGCCTGAGCTTTCTGCATATGAATGTATGCAGCTTAGCTAATAAATTTGACCTGGTCCAAGCATGGGTGCTGCACGCACCACCTGATATAGCAATGTTCTCAGAAACCTGGCTCAAGAATCATGTACCCGATAAAAGGTACAACCTATTCAGGTGCGATAGGTCAACTAGAGGTGGTAGTGTTGCCACTTATATTAAGGACAAATTCTCAACCTCTGATATTGTCCGCTCTTCGATGCCCAAAGAATTTGAGTGTCTTGCCCTAAAGTTAACCTTATTGCCTGGAGTAGCCCTCCTGGTAGCTGTATGCTATAGGCCGCCTTCAGCTGGCCTGATTATATTACCTCACCTCCACTCCCTCTTGGAAAAAGCGAATACTGAATGCGTAACAATGGGGGATCTTAATCTTAACTGGAATGATGCTTGCGCCAACAGGCTTAAGGACTTCTGCGATGAGCACGGACTAACTCAGATTACTCCGGAGATTACCCGACCAAATAAAAAAAACCACAAACAAAAAAAAAACGGACCATAGCCCCTTACTAGATCTTATGATGGTTAACAAGCCACATAATATCTCCCACGTAGGGGTCTTCCACAATGACCTGAGTGACCACTGCACCGTTGCCTGCATTAGGTGCTCCCCTCACCAACCGTCCACCTACACCTGCAAGTTAAAGCATAGCCTAAAACACTTCTGTCTCCCTTCCTTCCTGACAGATCTTGGAAGCATTAAGTGGCAGAACTTTTATCTCGCACCCTCTGTAGCCAAAGCCTTTTGTATCTTCCAGGATCTACTATTGAGGGTAATCAATAAACATGCACCATTAAGAAAGGTGAAATCCAGGAAACGGGCACCTGATTGGTTCAGCCCGACCTTAAAGAAGGCCCTGCGGACCAGGGACACCCTGTGAAAAAGGGCTAGGAAATCGCAGTTACTCAGACTGGCTCTCCTTTCGGGTAGCCAGGAGCGCCTGCACTAAATTAATCAGGATGGAGAAATCCTGTTTCTTTCAGTCTGCTCTCGAGGAAAACAAAAATTGCTCTGCCAAGTTCTAGCGAATCTTGAGAGAGGTCGAGGGCCATTCCCCTGCCACCCCAATTCCAGCCAAAACTGTACTGGGCATTAATGCTTATATGGACAGGTCAGAGATCCTGGATCAGCTCAACAACCATTTTGCTACTGCAGGCCTCGCGTTTGATGCCTCGCCTGTTAACAATTTGAGAACCCCCTGTGCCACCGGTGTAGCCAACAGCCCTAGCTCTGTCCCCACTGTGGACTACCCTCCCTTTAATTTCCAGCCAGTGTCCTTCAAACAGGTGGAGGATGCCGGCCCGGTGGCACAGAGGGTTGAGGCGTTGGGTGCCACACCTCGCACCACGCCGGTGACCCGGGTTCGGGAACGGACTCAGGCCGTCGGGGGTCAGAGGGTCGGAGGAGGATCGAGTGTCCCAACGGATGCTCTCCTCTTCCAGGGGTGGGTTCCTGGGGTGCCTTGAGCACCCGACGCACCGGTGCCTGTGGAAGCATGAGTATCGGGGTACAGGCAGTTCTTCAGAACCTGGGAGGGGAGGACATTGTGGGCACTTGGCAATGATGGGCATCAGCACGTTGTCTGCCTGGACATCAGTCCTGCATGCCGTCGTCCTCAGGGGTAGTGGGGACCTAAGAGGGAGAAAATGCGGAAAAACACCCGCTCTACCCCAAAATGATGACTGACCTAATCCCGGACTAACTACCATGGGCAGACCCCAATGTGTGCAGCCGCTTCAGAAGAAGGAAGGTAAGGGGGAGGAAGGCCGACACTCTAGGGGCAGAGTCGGTGGTAGAATCGCCAGGGGTGATCAAGTCTGAAGGATTGGGGTGAGTGGGTAGTAAGGTGGGATAAAAAGAAAGTGCAAAAAAAAAAAAAAAAAAAAAACAGGTGGAGGACCTTCTTATTTCACTGGACATCACAAAGAGTGCTGGTGCAGACTCCATAGAACCAGTCTTCCTAAAAGCAGGCTATTATCACCTGACAGCACCTATCACTCATCTATTCAACAGTTTGCTGACCCAAGGGGAACTACCGCTTAGCTAGAAAATTGCGAACACTGTCCCCCTGTTCAAGTCTGGTGACCCAACCAACTTTAACAATTACAGACAAAGCTTGATTCTTTCCATACTATCTAAACTACTGGAAAAAATTGTCAACACACAATCGAGGAATTATCTGGACCATGAAAATATCCTCAACCCACCCCAATTGTGGTTTAGACCCAAGCATAGTACCGTGTCAGCTCTTGCCAAAGTGACTGACTGGTTAAAAGCCCTGGACAATAAACAACACATCTTCGCACTTTTACTTGACCTCATCAAGGCCTTTGACACGGTTGATCACTCCATTCTGCTTGACACTCTGAGTAGCACTGGCCTAACCCCGGCTGCATTAAAATGGTTCCACTGCTATGTTACAAATCGGAAGCAGCAAATCAAAGCTCAAGGGGACATGTCCCCTCTTAAAGTCTTGCTCTGAGGTGTCTCACAAGGCTCTATATTGGGCCCTATCCTCTTTGCACTTTACATAAACTGCTTAGACTCTTGCATACTCACAGGAAATGTCCACCTTTTCCCAGAAGACACTGTCCTCTACACAATCAACCCCTCTCTTGATCTAGCTCATAAGGAGCTACAGCATGATTTTAGCACCCTCCAACACAACCTGCTGAACCTCAAGCTCTTGCTTAATGCCAAAAAAACTAAGGCCATGATCATCTCCCTGCCCGCCTCCTATACTATGGGGGCACCAGCTAACCCCCAGATTACCACCCTCCTTGGTGAATCCTTGGAAACAGTGGATAAGTTCAAATACCTGGGTGTCTGGCTGGATAACAAACTTAGTTTCATGGTACATCTATATGAACTAACAAAAAAGTTAAGACAGCGCCTTGGCATCCTTTACCACACAAGACACCTACTCACTCTGGAAGCCAGGAAGCGGCTTGTCCAAACAACTTTTTTACCTCTGCTCAATTATGCTGACTTTCTGTATAGTCACTGCCCCCAGCAAGTGCTTCAAAAGCTCTACACCCTTTATCACCACACCTTGAGATTTATATTAGACATGCCCTTGCGCACCTATCACTGTTTGCTGTACCAGACAATTGACTGGCTGTCCATTACCGCGAGAAGGCAAATAAACACCCTCTTATGGCTCCTCAGGGCTTTTTCTAACAAACTCCTACCCTATTTCTGCAACCTGTTCAAACGGACCAAGGGTGTGTATGGCCTATGGAACTATTCCTTTGTCTATCCCAAGATACCTCGAACAACGACATGGCTTGGCACATCCGTTATCAGTTCCTTCCTACCTTCTCTCTGGAACAACACACAAAAGATCCTTAAGCTTTCCTTCCTGCCTAGCCCCTACGTATTCAGGCAGCTGCTCTACCGACACCTGAAGATGGCGTATGATTGCTTTAGGTGAATACCTGTATTCAGACAGCGTAGCTCCCCCAGATCTTGCACATACCCTGGCCCTCTATTCCCCCTGTTGGCTGGCATTCCTACGCGGGGATATTACCCCCTTCTCCTGCCTTCCCTCCTTCCCCTTGGCATCCCTCTCCTTCGGGGTCCTCTGCTCAGGCATTGCTGCCCGCCCCCACTCCTATTCGTCTTACCCTCCTCCTCTCTACCTTCCTCCTTCTGTCATCTTCCATCTTAGCCAGGTCTGGCCCCTGATGCTCAAAATGCTTATTCGCATACTTAGCTTGTTTTTACTGACCTGTGTTCTGAACTTTTATTGAACTACTGTACCTGTATTTGTCCTTTGAACTTTTATTGAACTACTGTACCTGTATTTGTCCTTTGTATCCAGGACCATCTTGCAAATGAGCTCGCTCAATGATGTATCTGCCTGGTTAAATAAAGTTTGATTGATTGATTGATTGAATCTATCCTGGTAACATTAGATATAGAGGCACTCTATACTAGTATACCCCATATTGGTGGCCTGAGGGCTATGAGATATTTCCTGAACAGTAGAGAAGAGGGATCTATACCAGATAATGACTTGCTAGTGGAAGTGGAAATGGCCCAGATCCCTATCTAGAAAGGAAGTTTTACCATCAAGAAAGGGGCACAGCCATGGGGGCTAGCTTTGCCCCAAGTTATGCCAAGTTTTATCTAGCATATTGGGAGAAGAGTACATCTGGTACAGACACAATCCACATCTGGATAAAATCCAGATGTGGAGGCATTTTATTGATGACATTATTATGCTATGGGAGGGAACAGTTGCAGAATTGGAATAATTCATTAATTATCTACATCAGAGAACCCCCCATTTACACTTCACATGTCAGTCAATTTATGAAGAAATCTCCTTCCTCGATATCAGGATTATCAAGAACACAGAGGACAGAGTTGATATCTGTCTATATAGAAAGCCCACAGACAGGAACACAATGCTCTTGGCCAGTAGTTGCCATCCTACAAATATAGTGAGAAACATACCTAAAAGTCAGTTTCCCAGGGTAAAGAGTAACTTCTGTCAGCAGAAGGAATATGAGAAGGAAAAAGAGAGAATGACTCAGAGATTTATGGAAAGGGGTTATTCAAAAAGAGTAGTGGAACAAGCTACATAAGAGGCGGAAGGAATTTAGAGAGAGACACTGCTCTAAACTAATAGTAAGAGCATAGGACATGGTGTGGTGCAGATGGGGGATCGTATTCATTTTGTGACAACATATAGTGTGAGGTCCTGGTGGGTCAAAGAAATTATTGAAAAGAACTGGCTTGTCTTAGGACCAGATATCAGGCTAAAAGAAATGGGCAAGACAATGCCCAGGACGTCATACAGGAGGTCCAGTAATTTGAGAGACATCCTGGTTTCATCTGCCCAGCAACACAAACCAGTGAACACATGGCTCCCACCCCTACAGAATGGCTGTAGGAAATGCAGCCATTGTAAATACTGCCCTTACATTTGTCAGACATCAGAATTTAGAAACCCCTATGATAATAATATGCTGAAAATTAACCACTTTATCAATTGTGACACCATGTGGGTTGTTTATTTCTCCGAGTGTAAATGTGGTTCATTCTATGTGGGCAGGACAAAGAGAAAATTGAAGGAGAGAGTGGGTGAACACATAAGGGCAATTAACAACAAGGACCCTGAGTATGTGTGGGCAACCCATTTAATGAATGCAGAGAAAGACCATGAAATCAAGTTCATGAGTACAGAGCAGCTCAGCCTTGGTCCGAGAGATGGAGATAGGGAACTGGCTCTAAATAGAAAACTTCTGGATTCATAAGACAGGGGCCTGTTTTATGGAAAAAGGCCTAAATGAAAAAATTGAGTTCAAGCCATTCCTGGCCACATGAAGGATGAATGTGACAATGGATTAATGGAAATCTGAAGAAATGTCTTGTTCTTAGGAATGAGAATTACATTTGATGAATTTTGGTACATATTATTTTGAGCATGAGGGGTCCTGTATCAGGGTCGTACCTGAAAATAGGCATATGTTTTGTCTAGTGTACTTACCTGGCTAACAAAATCTAAATAAATAAATAAATAGGAGGAGCTATAGAAACTAGTGAGTGTAAATTCACCCAGGACTGAGAAGCGGGGAAATATGAAGGCAGGTTGAAAAGAAAAGAAGGGTGTGTGTATACATACTGCCTCTAGAAATTATTTTCAGTTCTCGTAATGTTCCCCCCTTTCTTAAATACTCTAGATAGTCATCCAGAAGGACACTATCAGGGAAGAGGGAAGCATGAAGAGAGAAGAGAGCATTTAAGAGATGTCAGGGCTGACTAATGGAGAGCAAGTTTATTTGTACACACTCTTGTTATACTAATGCTTTCTTTTCCCCATAACTAAATAACTTGCCCTTTTATTTTCCCTTTCCTCCCCCCAAGTAATGTACAAGAATATATATTTATATGAGGATAAATGTTTGTAATGTGCTGCTTGTTTAGATTAAGTATTAGTTCTTTCATAATACACATACAAAAAGTGTATGTTCCCCGATCCTTCTTTCTCCTCACCCCTCTTACCTTCCACCTTCTTTCCACTGTTTATCTTCACTTACCTGAACTTTTGTTAACCCAAATCTACCTATACCTACTTGACAATGCACCTTGATCTGCCTCCTTTTATTAGGTTACTTTCTTGATTTCCTAACAATTCATAGTTTTAATTGTAGTTGCAATTTTAATGTCATATTGTCATTTTAAATATTTTCTTATCAATATTTTATGTAATACCATCCAATGTATGTCTGTCACCCTTCCCACTGGCATGCAACCTTTGTAAAAGAGCTGTTATGTGCTCAAAGCTATTGTAATCCGAGAATGAATAAATAAATAAGTTAGCTGTTTGCAGTGTTTAAAGCTACATGTCTACCTGTAAATCAAAGACTAGGAATAGGCTGCAAAATGGTGTGGCCCCTTACAAATGTGAAGTGCTTTATTAATTTATTTATTTATTTTTTATGAAGATCAAGGTGATTAGAATTATAAATGTTAATATATTTAAATGATGTTCTTTTACATAAGATATTGCACTTTTGCACGTACGTATAATTGTTGCACTGCCACTTTAACTTGAAGAAGAATGATTAAGCACTGAGGTGTATAAAAGGCAGTTGCCCTACAGGGGGCATACACTTTGACAAGGCCGATAGGTGAAATGTTAGTTTTTGTTCTCCGAGGAGGTCTGTGTTTTCTACTGCTGCAATTTCCAGTAAAAAGGCTGTAATTATTTGCATGAAACTTCTTGGTGTGGACAGCTTTTTTTTTGTGTGCCTGGGGAGCAGGTCCTGTGAATGAAGGTAACCTAGCTTGCATATTTTTGTCACTGTGGACCGCATCCTGCAGAGTGACTCTTGCTTTGAACTGTGGTGTCCCTGTGCCACCCCAACTTCTGGATTGTGCTCGGGAAGGGGGAAGAGAAAGCCACGCTATCTTCCCTGGCCCCTCTGTGTGGGGGGGGGGGACCACAGAGGAAAAACCGGGGGATATGAGCAAGGACGGAGGATGAGTCCCTCTGAGGGAGGGCCATAGCCACCTGCCAGGCTCGGAAGCATAAACAAACAATAAAAAAAAAAAAAAAGAGAGAAGGGCAACCAAGATGGTGCATGGTATGCAGGGGAACCCATATGAGTAGAGGTGGAGGGAACTGGATCTGTACTCATTGGAGACTAGAAGGGAGACAGGGGACATGACAGAGACGTTTAAGTACGTGAAGGGGATCAATAAGGTGAGTGATGGGAGCTTATTTAAAAGGAAGGAGGGGGTTAAAACTAGAGGGCATGGTCTAAGATTAGAAGAAGGAAGATTTAGAGGCAATGTTAGGGGGTGTTACTCTTTATGGAGAGGGTGGTGGAGGCCTGGAACAAACTTCCGAAGGAAGTGGTGGAGGCTGAAATGGTGGAGGGATTCAAGAGGGCATGGGACAGACATAAGGGGTTGGTAAGTGGGGGGAAGGAGAGGTCCCGTGACAGAGGTGATGAGAGAGAGTATGTGTGGTGGTGGTGGTGGGGGGGGACTTGATGGGCCAGGGGGTCCTTTTCTGCCATCACAGTTCTATGATTTTACTCAGGAACAAAAAGACGTTGCTCTAGTAAAAATCTTTTTAATTCAGCCTGCAAGAGCTTATACAAGGAATTATTTTCAGCAGCTGAATAGAAAACACAGTAACACTAATAATACTGGTGCACCACCTACTGGAGTTTTATCATAAGTTATGCACACCACCTAATGGAATGAAAAAATATATCCATACTGAATGAAATATCTCCATACAGGTGGCAAAACAATTTCCCCCACTGTTCAAACAACCCTGTCAGGCCACATTCCAGCCTGCAATCAATACAATTAGTCTCTGAATAGTCTTGGAAAGACCATGAGAGTCTCAGAAAATGCAGCAATCAGGAATTGACTCCGTTCAGGCAATTTAAAGTCCCCCTTTTGAAGTTTTTTTATTTATTCATTCACATTAATAGAATTATGGGCTGGATCACAAAGGCCCTTTTTCATCCATGCCTGGGAATAAACAGTAGATTTGGCAGTGCTCCCAGATCTACAGGGATTACTGTATTTGACAGGGAAGTGGAGCCATTCACAGGAAAACTGTTCCCATACACTTGCACTGGTTATAAAGGGAAACAAAGCAATTTGACTTCCACAGGAAATTATGTACTCTACAGGAAAACACCGGAAAAGTACTGTGGTGTTACAGGAAAAACGACAAATCAATCTGGAAGCACAAATTTTGCAGGCTCTCAAATGGTGATGGCCACCGCAGACTCGTTGTAGACATATCATCCAGCAGAACGGATGACAATATGCTTCTGAAGTCAGAGCCATTGAAAAATCCAAAAGACAAATCAAAGATGAAATGGGGTCCTTTATGCTGTCTATTGAAAGGAGGGTTCTGAAACACAATATCATCACCAACTTCATCCCCAGGTTGCATGCACATGATGGGTGCACCCTGGAGATGTGGGTTAGAAGTCTGTTCAGAGTATTCAGGATGCTTGTTGCAAAGTGGTTAGCATGATGTCCTTTGGGGGTGTGGACTAGGAGTCCACTTGTGGTATGCAGGAAAAGAGATGGAGCAGAGAGCAGGCAAGTCCCCTAAGATCCAGCAGGAAGGGTAGTTGCTGGATGTGTTTTGGTGCCACCTTCTCTCCCTGCCCCCCACCTTGAGGACAGTCCTGGAGGGAGAGGAAACCCTGGGGCGCTGACTTTATTCCTGCTCTTTACCATGCAGAACCCTGAGCAAGGAGAGAGGGGGCAGTTACTGGGGCCTAGTCTTTGGTCAGGCAGACTGATTTGAGATTCTCTAACTGTGCACATCAAGCCTACGTGTAGTTTCTTGTGAGATCATCCATAAACACACTGTATAGTTGCAGCCTTTTAATAACTCCAGATTTGAGCATGGCCGATTAACAAAGGGTAAAGGGGGAAGAAAATAAAACCCCATTCTGCAATGCTAGGTCCGTAAAGAACTGCAGTGAAAGATGGCTCTGGTGGTTGACTCCTCCTCCCCCTTTGTTAATTAATGCATGACCACTACTACATATATCCACGGTGTAATGTAGCACACAAAAGATCATTGGTGTCTGTACACTGCGTTTGCCTTGCACCATCACCTTCCCAGGAAAGGGGAGGTGGAACTAGCCAGCTATGTGGCTGTGGTCGTCATGGCCATCAAAGGGGCATGGGATGCGGTTGGGGGAGGATGACAGCAAGAGGGCTTTAGAGCTGCTACAGACCTATAAGTTTTTATTTTCTTTTTTATTCTTTTGTCAAATTTACACATAATTAGGAAAATGCATTTTCAAGCCAAGATGGAGTCCAGAGTTCAGGGGTATCAGAACCTGTTTTGATCACTGTCTCAGTCTAAACACACATTTATTAAGTTTTTTAATCCAGGAGAAAAACACAGGGTATCTCATTTGCAAGGATCGGGAAAACATCACAGTACAAATTTAGAGACAGTAGATAGCAGCCAATTGAATACAGTATGACATATAAAGGGGAGCCAGTCAGGATGCAATGCAGTAACTTGCAGTATATGACAGGTCACAAACTGCTGTATTACAAAAGGGCTTAACTGCCACTGGACTGCACTGTTCGCCACAGCATTGTGCAGTAATACTGCAAGGTACTGTGCTGCATCCTGGCTGCCTCTGCTGTAGCAGCACAGAAAAGTCAATTCAGATATGTATTAAACAGTCAGGGTTCACACTTGACATTCATTTACTGATCCGGGGCACAGTGGAGAATGTCTCAAGCCAGTGCAATTTTACCCTGGCTTGCCCATTGAGGCTAGTGTAAACAAACAAACAAAAAAAAACTTATCCCACCCATCCCATCCCCACAATACCCCCACACCCATGTCACCCTAGTCAGCAACTCAAAAAAAGTTCAAAAGTGTACGAATAAAATCGTTAAAGAAGCTGACTGTTGATAGTATCTTAACATCGGCAGCGCCCGACCCGAATGCCAGCAATCTCTTCCTTATGTGATATCACAAAGCACTACAGGGAGAGACTGCTGTCATTTGGGCCCTGCAGTGAGACTTTTAAGATACTATAGTTGGGCTGGCCCACTGGTGCAGCGGTAGGGCCACCGCTCGCAACACCAGTGACCTGGGTTCCAGAACAAGCCTGGGTCACCACAGGGCCAGCCAGGGGGAGGAGGATTGAGCAACCTAAGAGACGCGCTTCTCCTCAGGGGAGGGAGAGCTGTCATACTCACTGCACTATTGCCACCTGGGACCACGGGTGGCGGTACAGTTCGGGTCACCATGAGGGAGGTGAGGACGTCGGATGGAGCCCGGAGCAGCAGCACGTCTTTGCATGTACATGCCTCCTTGGCCTCCCTTGCACACTGTCGTCTTTGGGGTGTGTGGAGGACTACGGGAAGTGAAAAACTCCCCATGCGTTAGGCCTTCCTGGAACAGTGGTCACCCCGACACCTGGCATGACCACCACAGGGACGCCGTAGTACAGAACCATCCTTCGGAATGGCCCCACCATGAGGGGGTAATCTCGCATGGTGACACCCAGTGGCTAGGGTGAACTGTGGCATCTGGGCTGACCCAGGGGTGAAGCCGTGGATGGGGTGAAAAATATAAATTAACAAAAAAAAAAAAAAAAAATAAAGATTTTATTCACATACTGCAGAACTTTTTGTGACTAAGAGGGCAAGGGTGGGGAAGGGTGGCGTGGTACCAAGATGGGTGGGAAAGGATTTTTTTCATGTATAGTAGTTGTGAGAGTTAGATGATGGCTGAATGATGAGTGGAGTGATTGTGCTGGCTGCTGTCAGGGTCTAGTGAGGGGCTGGGGTGCTCTGAGGAGGGGGTGCCACTGGACACGTGGGATGACTTATGGGGAAGGGGAGATAGAGGAGGTGCCACTAGACACCAGAAGAACTTATTGGGAAGGGGAGAAGTGGGGGGGCACTGGACATCAAGGAGAACATTGAGGGAAGAGGAGAGGGAGGAGGTGCCACTGGACACCAGTGAGAGCTTATAGAGAAAGGGAGAGGGAGGGGATGATACTGGAAAACTGAGTAACTGGAAAGAGATGGAGAGCTGGAATCTATACCACCCCCCCCTCCCCAGTAATCCCTGTTATAGCATGGAGCCACTGTAAATCTTGGCGGGCCAGTGCAAATTGGTACCTGTTTCCCACCTGGACCAGTGCAAAAAAAAAATTAAGCGTGACCCCAAAACAGCAGCAATAAACAGTCTAAAAAGTGTCGCAGTTCTAATGATTACAAAGGCAGGCTGAAGCGAAGTGAGAGCACAGTCTCAATTTGACTTTATGGATACTACAGGATCTTCACCCCGATTATCAAATGGTTAGCTGTTCCAAGTATAGGGGGATCTAAAAGTGGACAGCAGCTTGACTTACTTTTATCCCACTGTGACGCTTGGCCAGCTGGTTATGATTGCTCTATGATATTTGTATATAGAATGTGGTATGTGAGTGTCTCTCCTGAGACAGCCTGTGGGATGCCCCCCCCCCCCAGGTTTCAGTTAAAATGACAGGATATATATTAAAGAGCAGATCTCTGTAATGTGATTAACTTCCAAGACATTGCATTTTATGGCCGTGTTTATGTCCTGTGCTGCTTTGAAGTCGGGAAGCTAAATATAAAGTTTATTATAGGACAGGATCTAGCTATCTCGCAGTTAGGTGACAAACTGCAGAGTTGTAAAAACCTGTGATGTCCTTAGAAACAGGAAACCATGCAAAATTAAGGAGTCACATTGGGAAATGAGTTTTTGCTGATGTCACCTTATTTAATATACCTCCTGCTAGGGCATCCCATTTGTATATTTTTTATATTTAACAAGGAGAAGCTAGGTGACATCATGGAAGGGGTGTCTATGACAGACAGTTTAAGCTATCCTGTGTCTGATCTTTAGACACATTTCTCTGTGAGCTCTTAGAAACAAGAACTAACTATACGCACTGTAAGAAGATAATACAATAGATAGAAAAGTCTAATTGTATTGGGGTAGGAGTTTATGTTTGTACTTTTGTTTTCTTTTAAGTGACTGTATGCTTTGTGATATAGTGTTCTGTGTTTACATTTTACATATTTTTATCCATTTTTAAGTAAATCTCCTATTTTAAAGAGACTGCCTGGTGTGTCTTCGAAGTTCTTTCTTTTGCATGTGATGTATAGATAGTTAAGACTGACTAAAACTGTTCAAAGCTTGATGGTGTACCAAACTGGGAAAAGGTAAGAATATACCTAAGGTCCGTTACAGAGTTTTAAGGGTTCACTTTGGATACCTGGTTAGGTGCCCTTAAGCGAAAGATATCTGGCATCCCCCAAAGAGCAGATTATCTGAGCCTGTACATTTGGGTACGCTTGCATAAGGTTCATAGTTTGACTCCCCCCAGAACTTGAAACTAAAGGTGATTTGGACCCACAAGCAGACAGGTGGGTTACCCCGTTCTGTTGCCTGTTCACAATACTGCGCTCAGAGGTTGGCACTGTGGGAGCAGAGGGCCTGACCTGCTGAGTGGGGTTGTGACACCCACCACTGAGAGTCAGGAGTTTTTGGGAGCATGAATATTTGAGCTGATAAGCTAAATGAGGGACTGGGTTCATTAGACTGATTAGGTACTGCAGCAGCTTGTTGTACCAGAACTGTGTAGCTAACAGCACAGTGTATATTTATTTATTTCGTTTTTGTTAACCGGGTAAGTGCTCTAGACAAAATCATTGCCTATTTTCAGGCACGACCCAGGAGAATTACAGACAGAATAACAGCAATTACATGTAACACAGCAGTACAAAACATCAAACAGTGGTGTACACAAAAACAAAGCATTATAAAACAATGCAGAGTAAAATCAATAAAGGCGACAAACATCATAAATAAGAGCATAACTACATGGTAGAGCCGGCCTGTCAGTGCAGCAGTTGGATTTCCGCTTGCGACGCCAGTGACCCTGGTTCGGGAATGAGCCCGGGGAGCTGGAGGGCCGGCCAGGGAAGAAGGCTTGAGTGTCCTAAGGACAGCATGTCTTCTCCAGGAAGGGAGGGGGGAATAAAGTCCTGGCGCATGACTGGCCCCAGGCAGAGGTCTGGGGCACAGTAAGCACTGAGACAGAGGCAGTGGGGAGGATGTCGTGGACGTCGGCGCCATGCGCCCTGACGTTAAGGGTTCCCGCGACGCCAGACAGAACTCTGGAACATCCCTTTCCAGGCTCCGGGTAGACGGAGCCCTGGAGCAGACCCCAATGGCTCCCTCTTGCCTGGCTGGTCTCGGATCCCGACACAGAAATAGAAGCTCAGGGTGTAGCTGCCCCACCTTGTCCCTGCCCGGGGGGTAGAACCGAAGTTACATGGGGGATTTCCGGACAGCACAAGTAGGTGGCTGAAAATGGGGCAAGTCTCAGTGGGGACTCCCAAAGGAGCAGGGTCTGGGGAGAGTAGGAGGGGTTAAAAGAAAGTAAAAAAAAAAAACATGGTACAGAGATGCCATGATCACCATAAGTATTTAGTTACAAGTGCATTTGTCTGTGACCATGAGGACACTACGAAGTTCCTTCTTACAAACCTGGTGTGTCTGGGAGTACCTTACAGATACTGGCAGTGAGTTCCAGAGTTTGGGAGCACATGCTGCGAAGAAAGCTTGCCTGCTCATTTTAGTAGCACACTTTGGTATGTCTAGAAGAGACCTATCAGCAGACCTCAAGGTATAGGTCTGTGTGGCTTGCCGTAACAAGCTGGCCAGTGTGACAGGTGTACCATTTCTCAGGCTATTATCTAGAGTATAACCAATGATAGGAAGTCGGGGAGAGCCAGTTGAGACAAGTATACTAAACAATGATGGCTAAGTCTGGGTACAGATAGGGCAAAACAGCAGATGCTATTGTAGCAGGTATTCCATTTTTTTAAGACCCCTTTGTTACCATTCAAGTAAGTCACCAATCCATAGGTTAGACTTGGCCGAAGGACACCCTGGGCAATAGCCAGTCTAGCTGCAGTGGTAAGAGTATTTCTGATTTTATAGGCAAGTCCCAGCTTTGTGTTTATGGATTTGTATATATTTGTCGTGTAGATTAAAATCCAGTGCAGGGTCCAGTGTAACACCGAGATACCTGAATGCATCAACGACCTCCAGAGGGGAGCCATCAGGATCTGAGATAGTTAGTGTGGAGGGACTGGCCTTGATTATGGGCACTGCGTCAAACAGCATGGCCGCTGTCTTTGTGGTGTTCATGGAGCATCTACTGTCTAGAGAAGGCCACCCAGTTTCAAGTACATTGATTAGTGGTTGGTATGGAATGGGCAGCTCGGTAGGAAGTGACACAGGGAATTTTTTTTTTTATTATTTATTTATTGAAATTTTGGATAACACCTTTGAGAATAAGCTCATTTCATAGGTTCCACGTCAGACGAACAATACATATTGGAAAAGTATGAGACAGAGAACAAACAAAACAAGGAATTATACAAAACATTATAACAGTATATAACTAGAGATGTTCCAATACACGTGGCATTGTACAATGTATGCCAAGGTGCATATTTGATTAAAACCTGGAATTCAAAGGGTCATATTAGAGGGTGTGGGGTCTTACGAAATGACCCTTTACAGGAAAATTAGAACAGACTCAGCCTAATATGTAATAATCAACAAGGTATGGGATGGCATCAGCCAAGGGGCCTCATCAGAGGTGAGACGGTATGGAACAAAGCATTTTAAAGTGAGCAAGGGAGCTCAGGAGATATAACGGGGGGGGAGATAGGGGGAAAGCCATAGAGGGGTGAGGGGAAAGAGTGGACGGGATCAAGAGGAAACGTGAAAGGAGAATGATTAGCAACTTAGAATAGTTATTTACATGCTGAGAACAGTTATGCATAAGGTCAGGATAGCATAAGGTTAGAATAAGTGCTGGTCACAAGAAGGAAGGTTATTGGAAGCAGTCACAACTGGCATCAGCAACTAGCTGTTGCTTAAGTTTAACCTTGAAGGAGTCCAAGGTGGATGCTGAAGTGATGTCATGGTGCAGCGAGTTCATCCATAGCGTGCTTTGTGAGCAAAAGGACCTTTAGCGCAGAGAAGTGCGACAGTGGCGTATATTAAAAATCTGGCTAGTAGAGCATCTGGTGCAACGATGGTTGATAGTGAGAGTAAAATGCGTTTTTTAACTCCTGGGGGCATTTTGTCTAAGCTTACTTTTTTGGACAGTAAACACATTTGGTACTTGAGTCTACCTTTGAATTGGAGCCAGTTAGTCTGAGTGTACATGTCATGAGTGTATGGGACAGAGCCAGGCTGAACCGAGTAAGAGACCGGCATGCTTTGTTGAGTGCAACTATGATGCTGAAGAGTTGTTCTCGTAGCTGATCCATAGATTGGTAGCTGTAATCAATAAGTGAGACAAGAGATCTTTGAATGGCCAGGTTAAGAGCCTCTGGGGTCAAACATTGCTTATGCCTATAAAGTAGCCCAATGTGGGTGTTAACAGCCTTAGCAATGTTGTCAATGTGAAAGGCATAGGTCATCGTACTGTCAATAGTAATCCCCAGATATTTAAAGAGCTGAACTAGCCCCAGAGGACAGCCCTCTTTGTTGGTGATAGAAAGAGGGCAAGTTTTGTGCCTATTTTGGGAGCTGGAGAACAGCATAGTTTTAGTTTTGTTGCAATTCATAACTAAAGTACAGTTACGTAAGAACTTACCGTAACAATAGATCTTCGAGAGAGGCTCTTGCAGTAGGTAATTACATATAGGACTGACGCCGTCCGGCGGCAGGACTCCACGGAAAAAATTTCTGGCTAGCCGTCCCTGGCGGGAGCCGCCACGTCAGGTGACCCGGCGTCATCAGACGTCGGTATAAAGGCGGTCCGGACGCCGCCTTCCAGTTCTTTCCGCCACAGGCCGGAAGACCTGGAAGAGAGAAGAAAGACATTCCCTCAATGGAAAAGGAGCTGAAAAAGCCTAGGGGGATGGAGGGCGGGAAGGTATTACCTACTGCAAGAGCCTCTCTCGAAGATCTACTGTTATGGTAAGTTCTTACGTAACTGTACTATCTTACTTCGAGAGGGATCTTGCAGTAGGTAATTACATATAGGACAGAATCCCAAGCAGTCTGGAACAAAAGAAAGGCACCGGGAGGAGGTACTACTCCAAAAAGTAGCCAATAATCTAGCAGGCCTCAAGAAAGGAGGCCTTGCAAGACAGCTAACCCGAAGCCTGCTCTACGGCGAGAAGCAATGTCCAAACTGTAATGTTTAGTAAAGGTATGGACTGAAGTCCAAGTGGCGGCAGCACAGATGTCTGCCGCAGACACGTTCTTGAAACAAGCCGCAGAGGCTGCTACTCCACGAGTGGAGTGACCTCTGACTTGAGCCGGTAGGGTCTTGTACTTGTCATAACAGAAAGTGATGCAATGGGCCAACCATTTTGATAGGCATTGCTTAAGAGACAGCATTGCCTTCTCTTTTGTGAGCAAAAGAAACAAACAACTGATCAGTCCTTCTGAGATCCTTCGTCCTATCGGTGTAGTATCTCAGGATCCTGTGAACATCCATGTTATGGAGCAGGTATTCTCCTTGATTGGAGTACTGCATGAAGAAGGCAGGTAATTCAATAGACTGATTCAAGGTAGATTCCGCTACCACCTTCAGGAGAAACTTAGGATTCGTGCGAAGAGCTACTCGTTCTTTGTGAAAAATTAGATAAGGGATTTTGCACATCAGGGCCTGGAGCTCGGAAATTCTGCGAGCAGAAGTAATGGCTACCAGGAAGAGCGTTTTCCACGATAAAAACTTCAAGTCTCGGAAGCCGCAGGCTCAAAAGAAGGAAGGGTAAGTTTCTGGGACAAAGTTCAAGTCCCATGGGGGGGCTGGAATCCGGACAGGGGGCCTGAGATGAAGGACCCCTCTGAGGAAAGTTTTGGATACCTCCAGCTGGGCAAATGCCTTGTCAGTGAAAGGGACATGGTAGGCTGAAATAGCCACCATATGGACTTTCAAAGAGGAGTGACTGAGACCCAGGTCAAAAAGATGACGCATGTACTCAAGCAGAAAGGTCACAGGGCAGGAAAAAGGTTCCACGTTCCTGGCCGCAGCCCAGATAGAAAATCTTTTCCATTTCATGGCATAGGTGGCCCTAGTGGAGGGTTTTCTAGCCTCCACCAGAATCTCGGCCACCTTAGGAGAAACGCCAAAACGAGATTGAGCTAGGTCTGCAGGAGCCATGCATGAAGTTGAAGGGACTTGAGTCCCGGATGGACCAGGGTCCCCTGATCCTGGGTCAGCAATCCTAGAGATAAAGGAAGAGGAAGAGGAGGAACCTCTGAGTATTGTTGTAGAAGAGAACCAGATTGCCTGGGCCAGAAAGGGGCGATCAGAATCATTCTCGCTCCTTCAAACCAGCTTCTGTAACACGACGAGGACCAGAGGGTGGGAAAAGCATGGCGAATCTGTCCTTCCAGCTTAGAGATAGAGCGTCGTTCCAGAAAGCGTCTCGCTCTGGAACGAGCGAGCAAAAGATTGGAAGCTTTGCATTTTGGGAGGAAGCGAACAGGTCTATCTGAGGAGTCCCCCAAATCTGAAAGATGCTTTTTAGAACTTTTTCGTCCAATTCCCACTCGTGTGGTAGAGCCGACGAGTGACAGTCTGTCTGCCAGGACATTGTCGACTCCCGGAACATGGATCGCCGTGAGGTGAAGGTTGTGAAGCGTTGCCCAATCCCAAACCCTCATCGCTTCCCTGCACAGCGGGTAGGACCGAGTCCCTCCCTGCTTGTTGATGTACCACACCACACACATGTTGTCCGTTTGGACAGCTAGGTGACCGGGAAGGATGAATTGGTGAAGGGCTTGGAGAGCATACAGCACTGCTCGAAGCTCGAGCACGTTGATATGGAGAACTATCTCCAACTTTGACCATAGGCCCTGGGTTCGGTGAGGACCCAGATGGGCTCCCCAACCTTCGCCTGAAGCGTCCGCGGTCAGAGTCTGACCGGGGAGGATGAAAAAAGGGGACCCCCCCCCGGAATAGGTTCTCTTGAACCATCCACCATTGCAAGTTTCTTATCATTGGCAAGGAGATCAGAACTAGATGATCTAGATCGTCTACCCGTTGATCCCACTGAGATCGGAGAGTCCACTGAGAGATTCTCATGTGGAGGCGCGTGTGTGGAACCGTCGGGATGGCCACCGCCATAAGCCCCAGTAGACAAAGCACTGATCTGGCCGGGACCCTCCTGCGTTCCGATAGGAGGGAAATCTGAGACTGGAGGGAGGCCCCCCTGTCCGGAGGCAGAAGGCCTTGCACAGTGATGGTCGAAATTGCCCGATGAACTGGAGCCTCTGTGAAGGCTCCAGGTGAGACTGGAATGGTTGATGGTATCACCAGGCCAGTGAAAACCTGCTGGGTGAGGAGAGAAAATGCAGGAGTTCCTCCTGGACGAGGCCGTCAGGAGCCAGTCGTCCAGGTAGGAAAACCTGGGCTCCCAAAGAATGCAGGTGGGCTGCTACCAACGCCAGGCATTTGGTAAAGACTCGGGGGGGAAAGACCAAACAGGAGCACCCGGAATTGGTAGTGGACCCCCTGGAACGCAAACCTGAGGTACTTTCGGTGCGAGGGCGAATGGGGATGTGCAGGTACACATCCTGCATATCTAGTGCACAAAGCCATTGGCCCAGCCGAAGCAGGGGCAAAAGGGTTTGAAGGAGAGCATCCTGAACCTCTTGTATTCCACATACAGGTTCAGAGAGCTGAGATCGAGAATAGGTCTGAGATCTCCTGTCTTCTTTGGTACAAGGAAGAAGTGGGAATAGTAACCCGTCCCATAGAGGTGAGGAGGGACGGGTTCTATAGCCTGCTCTAAGGAGCCGATTTCTTCCCTGACCAAAGGAAGATGGTCCTTGAGGCGGAGTTCAGAGGGGGGTGACGCAGAGGTTTCTGTAGAAACTCTATGGAGTGCCCCTGCTATGATCTGAAGCACCCATGAATCCGATGTTATCCTCTCCCAACCCAGCAGGTGGAGGAAAAACCTCCCTCCTACGGTTCCTCCGGGGCTGCGGAGGCGGTAGGAGAGGGAGGTCAGGTGGTGTGAGGCAGCGCCCTTGGGGCACCGTTGCTTTTTGGATGGCGGGGCCTGGCAGCTGTGGGGGCCTGACGTTTAATGGCCCGCCTTCCCTGAGGTTTCGCTTGAGGCCGGCCGCGTCTGCGAAAGGGACGGCGCTGTGGGGGATGGGGCCGGTACATTGCATCAACAGATTTCAGGGCTGTCCCCTTCTCCTGCAAATCAGTGATGATGTCCTTGACATCACCACCGAAAAGCACGGAACCCCTGAAAGGTGCTTCTTGGATCGATGACTGCACCTCCGGGACCAGACCTGACACACGGTGCCATGCATGATGCCGAAGACTGACGGCAAAGGCAGAACTCCGTCCTGCGGTGTCCACTGTGTCGTAGGTTGTCCTCAAAATATGATGACTGGCCGAACGAGCAGAATGGACCAGGTCGGCCAATTCCTGCTTGACTTGGGAGTCAGGCAAAGAGTCGATCTTAGATTCCGCCTGGGTAAGGACGGCCTTCTGGTAATCCCCCATATGTGCTACATAATTCAGGGACCTAATCCCCAGTGTGGAAGAAGCGTAGATCTTCCTTCCATACTGATCCAGAAGGTGAGATTCCTTATCCGGGGGAGACGAGCTCAAGTGTTTTGGGTGTGCCGACTGGCCGTGAACGGCGCTAATCACAACCGAGTCTGCACGGGGGTGAGAGTCTAAAAAGTCTACACCCTCCGGAGCCTGGTATAGCCTGTTCGACTTCCTGGGAAGTGGGGCTAAAGCCCATGGTTGCTTCCAAATCGTGGAAACAACGTGGGTGTGAGGCTCGATCCAGGGTGGCACTAGGGTAGGAGCCGTAAGGAGTAAGTCCAGATGTTCGGTGAGTTTAACCCATTGAGGATCTGGCTCTAAGGAGTGCCACCGGTGGACCTCCTGGATCTTCCTGAGCAACTCCATGAAGGAAGGATCCTCCGGAGGAGACTTCAGAGGAGTCCTCGGCCGGGGCCTGGACGGAGAACGAGGCTCGTCGTCTTTCTCGGAACATCCATCGGAAGCCTCCGAGGAGTCCGAGAGAGAAGAGGAAGAATCTGAAGCAGAGTAAGACTCCCTAACTCGACAAGGGGGAGGAACGGGTTCCTTGGGGGGAATCCCAGAACGCATGCCCTGCCCTTCTCTGGATCCCGAGGGTAAGGCCCGGGAAGCCGGAGGAGGAGAGGGAGTGTGTCGTCTGGGGCGTACGGGAGCCGGGGGTGGCACCGTCGCCGTAAGATGGCTCTCGACTTCCTTGGTGAGCTGAGCCTTGGCCTCAGCCCACCAGGAGGCCAGAGTCTCCTGAAGATCCACCGGCGGCCTAGGGGGTGGTGGAGGAGGAGGAGGAGGGGGATAAGTGTACGGAGGAAATCCGTAGAGGGAGTATCCGTAACCCGGCTGCGGGTATACCGGAGCCGGGTACTGCGGCGTCAGGTACTGCGGCGTCGAAGGAGTTGGCACCGGGTACTGCGGCGCAGGATACTGCGGACCTGGGAAAACCGGCGTCGGATAGGATGGCGGAAGCCCAGGCACTGGAGGAGCTGCCAGAGCAGACGGCCCAGCCGGGTACTCCACGGGTGGATCAGTCGGGATAGGCCCATGGGGTGGAGGGCCCGATGGAAGAGGAATATCCCCCGTCGGTGTCGGAGGGGCCGGTATCGGAACCAGCATCGGCGGGGCCGGTGTTGGAGGAGCCGGCGTCAGATCCGGCTCTTCAGGAAGAGGATCGGACGGTAGCCAAGGGTCCCGAGCCTCGTCCGGGGACGGAGGCGAAAGATCCCAGGGTCGGGCAGGGGGACTGGGGCTCCCCTGGCGGCAGTGATGGCTGCGGGAGCCTAGAAATGCGACAGGCAGCGCAGGGTCTGCCATAGGCTCGAGGCCTGCCTGCGGTCGAGCCGGCGTGTGGCTTATGGGCGAATCCCAGCGGACGCCAGAGGAGCTGGCATCCGACTTCAGGGTCCGTCCGGAGGCAGGCCGAGTATGGGAGGAGGCCCGGTCCAAGGGGACACTGCGTGCGCCACCCTGAAGGGTCGGCGTCTTAGCGGCCTTCTCCCGGCGTGTCGTCAGAGGGCGGCGTCCGGCAAGGAGGTGCCCACGCAGTAGGGCGCGGGCCTCTTGGCGGTACTGGGGCTAGAGTCTCCTTTGCCCGGAGACACCAGGCGGGCTCGGCGAACCCGATGGGCAGGCCGACGCCTCCTCCAAAGCCTTGGAGGCTGCCATCGGCGATCCCGGAGGGATATTACCTGCTCGACGGCAGAGGCCTTCTCCGGTGCCTTTCCTTGTCCGCTTCTTATGCCCTTCAGGGGAGTCGGCGCCTGCCAGAGTTTCTTCAACTCCTCCATCGCGGACATCTTCTTTTTGAGGAGATGGGCTTCGAGGGACTGCTGGTGTCGTTTGCGGGTGGCCGCACTGAATCAAAGGCAGTGCAGACACTTGTCGACCGCGTGGTCGGGGCCTAAGCAGAAAAGGCAGAGGGAGTGACCATCTTTGTGAGGCAGTTGGGCGCCGCACGAGTCGCACTTATCCTTTGAAGGGGACGACATAAACCGACGTTCACCTGGCGAAGAAAAATAAATTCTATACTGAAAACTTGTTCGGAAAAACCGGCGAGTAACAGGACTGAGCGATAAGAACTTAACGCGAGGCGCTGCACGAGCTGACAGCGGAAGAACTGGGCGGGCATCAGGGACCGCCTTTATACCGATGTCGTGTGGCCGGGTCACCTGACGTGGGGCGGTCCCGCCAGGGACTGCTAGCTAGAAATTTTTCCTTGGGGTCCTGCCCCCGGCCGGCGTCAGTTCTATATGTAATTACCTACTGCAAGAGCCCTCTCGAAGTAAGATCTTGTGCTTACGGAACCATCTTTCTACGACTATGAAATTACTCTGTAGCCCGGATTCAAGAATCTTAGGGTCTGGATCACTGGTAAACAGCACAGCATCGTCAGCATATAAAAGGATGTGACCCTGACAGGAGTAAGGAAGGTTGCTGAGCAAAATGCTAAACAAAAGAGGGCCCAAGATGGACCCTTGAGGAACTCCAGATATGACAGGTCTGCTATCCGGGAGGGTGTTACCAATCTTCAGTTGCTGTGTACAGTTGTGCAGGTAACTTTCAAACCAGGCCACGTTATCATGAGCTAGGCCAATGGTGGTAAACTGTTCGACCAGGAGGGCATGATTCACTGTGTCGAAAGCTTTGGGTAAATCAATGAAAGCAGCACCGACCAGGTGTCCTTCATCTAAGGAGTGGTGAATAAAGCCTGTGAACTGCAGGAGGGCGGTAGTGGTACTATGACTATTTCTGAACCCATGTTGTTGCGGGCATTGTAGCTGATATTTTTCTAAGTATTCAACCAGTTGGTCAGCCACTATACGCTCAAGAGCTTTCGAGAGTGGAGGCAGGATGGAGATAGGTCTGTAGTTCCCAGTAATTGTGCGATCCCCAAACTTATGAACTGGTGTCACAATGGCAGATTTCCATTTCTGAGGGAATTGAGAGTAACTAAGTGACATGTTAATAATATGTGTTAGAGGTGACAGAATTTCATCCAGTGTAATGACTACAAACTTACGATCCAGGGTGACACCACTAAATCTTGATTTCCCTAATACCTTGAGTAGGTAATTCCTGGCTTCATGGGCTGAGAGGGTTTTGAAGTAGAAAGGAGGATGAGAAGGGTGTTGAGTCTCTTTCCCAGAGTAGTCACTTGTGAGGGGGTGAGAGAAGTAGCCAGGTGACAGGACACCACTCAGGTCCATGAAGGCATTATTAAAAGTGTTAGGAATAAGTCTGGGGTTGAGTGAGGGTACACCATCAATGTTAAGCATGGTAGGGGCAGATCTGAGGTCTCTCTCAGTGACCTCTTTAAGGTTAGTCCAAAATTTTCTGCCATCATTTCAGGTCCGAGAGAGCACTTCCTTATAATATTGATTTTTAGCTGCACGAATAGCCCTCATGCAATTGTTTCTAGCCACTTTGTACCTCTGGATGTCAGCCAGGTTACAAAAGGACCTAGACCTGTGCCATAGATGGTCCCTGGCATTCAGAAGTTCAAAGAGGTCCAGAGAAAACCAGGGATTACAGCAGCCTTTGATTTTACGCTTTTTATGGGGGGGGGGCATGCCTATCACATATAGTGCTGAACGGAAGAATGAATTGGCCGAGGGCAATGTCAACGATGCTAGTTGTGTAAACCATTGACCAGTCCTGATTAAGCAGGTCAGCTTTTAGTGATTCAAGATGCCCACGGATGAGTACCCTGGTGGTAACTGTTCTAGCGGGTGGTTTAGAGAATTTGTTCGTCCAATTAAACAAGACTAGGGAGTGGTCACTGAAGGCATCTGGGAGTACGGTTGTGTCCGATATACGATCAAGGTGTTTAGAGAGCACCCAGTACAGTAAGGTACCTGTCCCAGTTTTATAGTTGATTCTAGCGGGGGACTCGACTAGCTGGGTGAGGTGAACTGCTGAAACTGCATCTTTGAAAGGGCTTGTGTCAGGAGAGAACCAATTGATACTGAAATCTCCTAACATGATAATTTCCGTACAGTATATCCAGTTTGCACAACTGGGTTAGACTACAGATTCATAAACAACATCTCCACAGGTAAAGGAGGGCAATAGGACAACTGGATTAGACCACTGATTTATAAACATCTCCATAGGTAAAGGAGAGTAACAGAGATTAATGGATCTGGGCACAGACTAGTTCTTCCATGCAAAATTACTGCATAAAAGTTGCCATGTACACTTTGTTCAAAAATTATCTCGTTTCTGTTCACCATCAGTAACTATTGAAATCATGAACCTAATGAGTTACCAGTTTTCTGCCAACACTGTAATGTGGCATCAGCAGGTCTGAAATCTCATAACATCATTTACTTACTTGAAAACTGGTAACCGGGAGAGGCATACTGAGCCAAGGCTCGTTTCCAGGTGCGACCAGGGAGAGAGGAACAGTGGAAGAAAAACCAGCAGAATACATAGTAGCAAAACAGTGGAACAACATTTGGTAAAAGTTTATGCAAAATTAAAATAAACACAAAGACTGAATGTACAAGGAAAGAAGAGTGGTAGAGCTCAATAAGAACACCTAACAAGTACGAGTGGCAGCAATACACGGTGAACAACAATACTGACAACAGGTGAATGACCTGCAGGGCAAGTAAATGCCTGATCTCTTAAAGAAGAGATGAACTGTAGTGGTGTGGTAGTGAAACCAAGGCTGCTGCATTCCAAAAAGTTTGAAATTCACAGAAACATACAAAATTATGTCAGTTAAAGGCCTAACAGTCTTTCAGTCTGCCCAAGTCTGTCTAACTTTGGCACTGTGCCCTTGTCAGACCACCCTACCCTAAGTGTGCCCTTTTACATGCTATTACCATGTGCCTGTCCCACTCCACTAAACCCTCCCACTGTTTCAGCCCTGATGACCTCAGGTCCTCCCAATGCTTGTTCTAGTCTGCCGCCACTCTTTTTTTAAGAACTACTTCCCAACATCCTTCTTAACCCCCCCCCCAAACTACCACAAGTTTCTTGGGAGTTATTTCTGGTACCCACATTACCACTCACTGCGAACAGCTCACTGCTGTCCACCTTGTTTGTTCTGTGGAGGTACTTGAACATCTTAGTCATATAGCCCCTCTCTCTCTTGTCCTTCAGCATGTGGATGTTTAGATCCTCTACGCACTTCTCAATGGACCTACCCTGCTGCCCCGGTATCATTTTGCTTGTCCGTATCTGCACCGTCTCCAACCTGTCCCTGTCTTTTTCTCAACAGTGGGCTCAAAAACTGCATGCTATACTCCGGAGGAAAGCTAGGATAGTACAGTTACGTAAGAACTTACCGTAACAGCAGATCTTCGAGAACAGCTCTTGCAGCAGGTTACACCATTAGGACTGAAGCCGGCAGGCGCCAGGACCCCAAGGAAATTTCTAGCTAGCAGTATCCAGCAGGGACCGCCTCAACGTCAGCCCCACCCCCACGTCAGGCATCATATAAAAGGGGGCGGTCCCCCAGAATCCCCACTTCTCCCGACAGAGACTCCCAGCCGCTAGATGACATCAGAAGTGGAGACTGAGGATCCGCCATCAAAAGGTATTCGGAGCGGTGTTAGAAACACCTAATTCTAGAAAAGAGATATCGGAACAACTCTACCTCCAGAGGGGATAGTGGGAGGGAAACTATCAGCTGCAAGAGCTGTTCTCGAAAATCTACTGTTACAGTAAGTTCCTACGTAACTGTACTATCTTATTTCGAGAAACTGCTCTTGCAGCAGGTTACATCATTAGGACTGATTCCCAAGCAATACTGGAAATCCCTCGCAGGTGGGAAGAGGCTAGGTAGAGATCGCGAGTTGGACCGAAGCCTAGGATAGGAGTCCCTGAAGGACTC
The DNA here is from genome assembly GCA_016271365.2 of Neoceratodus forsteri. Lineage (NCBI taxonomy): Eukaryota > Metazoa > Chordata > Ceratodontiformes > Ceratodontidae > Neoceratodus > Neoceratodus forsteri. The sequence continues at coordinate 719,634,400 of CM057455.1, forward strand.
TTAGACCAAAACCAGCTCTTCGCCGTGATGCAAGGTCCAGGCTATAACGCCTTATAAAGGTGTGCACGGTGCTCCAAGTGGCTGCTGCGTGATGGCTGAAGTGGACACGTTCTTCATGGCCGCAAAGGAGGTAGCAACCCCCCTTGTGGAATGACCCTTAACCGTGCCCAGTAAAGGTTTGTTATGTTTCTGGTAACAGAACGTGATACAATGGATGAGCCACCTGGACAGCGATTGTTTAGAAACCGGAGCTCCCATCATCCTATGGGCGAAGGAGACGAAAAGCTGATCAGATTTACGGTGGTGCCTGGTTTTGGTCAGGTAGTATCTTAGACACCTATGCACATCTACAGAGTGCAACAGGGCCTCTCCTCTATTAGAGTATTTAGGAAAATACACTGGTAAGTCAATGTCCTGATTGAGGGTGAGAGCTGAGACCACCTTAGGTAGAAACTTTGGATTTGTCCTTAGGGACACCCTGTCCTGGTGAAAAACCAAATAGGGTTCTTTGCACATCAGTGCATGAAGTTCAGAAATCCTTCTGGCCGAAATGTCGGCAACTAAAAATAACATCTTCCATGTTAGGAGACGTAGCTCGCAATCCGCGACTGCTTCAAAAGGTGGCAGCGTGAGCTGCTCCAGGACAAAGGGTAAATCCCATGGAGGAAATGGATCCTTAATCGGAGGTCTAAGGTGGAGAACACCTCTCAGGAAGGCTCGTGCTGTGTCCAACTGAGTTATGGGACGTCGGCCTATAGGTGTACGATAGGCTGAGATGGCACAAAGGTGTACTTTAATAGAGGAGTAGGCCACGCCTGCCTGGAAGAGAGACAGGAGGTAGTCCAGGACCGACCTTTCCAGACAATCCATCGGGGAAAGTCCTCGTGCTTGAGCCCAGAGGCAAAATCTGCCCCATTTCATGGCGTATGTGGCATGAGTGGCTGGTTTTCTAGCAGCCGCTAGAACATCTGCTACCTCTTGCGAGACCCCGTACCACATGATAGCTATGTCTCTAGGAGCCAGGCGTGCAGGTTCAGAGAACGAAGGTCCAGATGGACCAAAGAACCTGCCTCCTGGGACAATAAGTGACAGCTGACTGGCAGAGGCACCGGAGGTTCCTAAGACAATAAGTGAGAGCTGACTGGCAGAGGCAGCGGAGGTTCCTAGGACAGCTGGTGCAGCAGAGGGAACCAAATCTGTCTGGGCCAAAAAGGCGCGATAAATATCAGCGTCGCCTGCTCTCTGTGGAGTTTCAATCGGACCCTCTGAATCAACGGGAAGGGTTGAAACACGTAGAGGAATCTGCCCATCCAGGAGAGGCAGCACAACGCGTCTCACCAGAAAACACCAGGCCCTGGATCTAGCGAGCAGAAATTGGGCAGTTTTGCGTTGGATGGGGACGCGAAAAGGTCTAACTCTAGTATGCCCCATCTGTGAAACAGATCCTCTACTACCTCCTGGAGTAGTTCCCACTCGTGGACTCTGGCCTGAGAGTGGCTCAGGCTGTCTGCGATGACGTTGTCCACTCCTGGGACATGAACAGCAATGAGGTTTGCGTTGTGTTATAGAACCCAATCCCACACCCTCATGGCCTCCCCTGCAAAGTGGGTAGGAATGGGTGCCTCCTTGTTTGTTGAGGTAATACATCACCGTGGTATTGTCTGTTTGTAACAGGAGAGTACCTGGTGGGATCTCCGACTGGAAGGCCTGCAGGGCATAAAGAACTGCTCTCATTTCCAAAATATTTATGTGGAGATGAGCTTCCTGGGGTGTCCACGAGCCCTGAGACCTGACCCCATCAAGGTGTGCCCCCCCCAACCGAAACCTGAGGCGTCCATGGAGAGCATCACAATCGGAGACGGCGCAATGAAGGGGACCCCCACCAACAGGTTCTTTGAGTCTAGCCACCACTGCCAATCCCGGATTACAGCATTCGTGATCTGAACTGGAAGCTGCAAATGGTCTTGCTTCTAAACCCACTGAATCCATAACATCCACTGGGTCACCCGCATGTGGAGACGGGCTAGCAGGACTGTTGCAATGGCCGCAGCCATGTGTCAGAGCAGGCAAAGGACCAGTCTGGCTGGGACAGTCTTCTTTGCCAAGATGCCCCTGATGAGGGATCTGATGTGTTCCGCTCAGTCCTGGGGCAGAAAAGCTCTCCTCTGGATGGTGTCCAGAACTGCGCCTATGAACTGCAGATTCTGTGACGGAACCAGGTGTGAATTCTCCTGATTGATGATGATGCCCAATGTCCCGAACAGGGACTGAGTACAGTGAATTGTGGACATCAGAGCCTCCCGAGAGGGTGCCATGAGGAGCCAGTCATCCAGGTAGGGGAATACATAGTGGTCTTATCTCCTTAGAGCCACCGCTACAACTGCCATGCACTTCGTAAACACCCGAGGTGCCGATGACAGTCCGAAAGGGAGGGCTCAGAACTGAAAGTGACCTAGAAATTCGAATCGCAAGAACTTCCTGTGCGCTCGAGCAATGGATATGTGCAGGTAGGCATCCTGCATGTCCAAGGACGCTAGGAAGGCACCCTGCTTGAGCATGGGTATCAAGCAGGAAGAATTGTACCATGCGGAAGCATTTGAGACCGAAGCATTGAGGTCGCTGAGATCCAGTAACGGACGGAGGTCCCCTGTCTTTTTGGCAACCAGAAAGAAGTGGGAATAGTAACCTGCACCTCTCTGGTTCCTCGGGACGTGATCTATAGCTTCCTTTCCCAGAAGCGCGAGTACCTCCTGCTGTATGAGCAGTGCATGCTGACCTGAATAACGGGAAAGCAGGGAAGATCTTGATGGTGGGTGGTCGAGGAATTCTATAAAGTGACCTCTCTTGACCAGTTGAAGGACCCACCAGTCGGCGGTAATCAATTGCCACCCTGAAAAGTGGTGAGTGATGTGACCCCCGACCTTTTCTGCTTTGATCCAGAGGAGGGATGGGGGCAGGGAAGGAGTCATGCTGTGGCAGCATTACCCCCCGTAGGCTGGGCCGGTTTGGTATACCGCTGACCTCGGCCTGGGGAAGACTTAGGTCGGGCCTTACGATAGAAGGTGCCCCTTTGTTGCTGGCCGGAACGTGGCTGCTGTCGTTGTCGGCCACGAAAACGGTTCTGGTTCCTGCGAAAGGAACCAGATTTGGGTCTGTACATGGCCTGTACAGTCCTTACTGCCTTCCCGGCATCCTGAAGCTTGGTGATGACCTTTTCAGTGAGTTCGCCAAACAGGACCTCTCCGTTATAAGGGACATCCAGGATACTCTTCTGTATGTCCGGGGTAAAACCAAAGACACAGAGCCAGGAGTGTCTCCGGAGACAGACGCCTGAAGCTGCGCCCCTGGCAGACGAGTCCGCAGAATCATATGTGGCTCTTAACGCTTGGGTCCCCTTGTCTGACCCTGTGCGGAGGAGGTTCAAGAGCTCCGCCTTTTGCTCGCCATCCGGTAGTTTTTCAACCAAGTCCTGACCCTGTTCCCACAGGACATTCTGAAACTGAACCATATGACTTGGATAGTTCAGTGACCTGATGGTGCATGTAGCAGCCGCATACACACGCCTCCCCAGGGCATCCAGCTGCCTGGATTCCTGGTCTGGTGGCTGTGTACTCAGATGCTGTGGTTGTTGAGACCTATCATGGGATGCTGTAATGACCAGGGAATCAGACAGGGGTTGTTGCGCCAAGTAGTGGTCCTCTGCTAGGGCCCTGTACAGGCGGTCAGCTTTCTTCGGCACCACGGAGATTGAGTGCAGACACTTCCACGCAGCCTTGGTGACATCCACTAAGGTGTCCACCAAGGGTGGCACCACCACAGGCTTAGGGTCCTTCTGCAGAAGGTAACGAGCTAGGCGCTGTCCCTCGGGGTCGAGATCTTCCGAATCCTATCCCATGTTCTCCTGGATGTGCCTCATGGTTTCAGAAAAAGAGGAATCATCTGGAGGTGACCTGGGCAGGTCTCGTGGGACAGGTGATGGGATGTTGATTGGAGAAGGAGACCTGGAGGTATCTGAGGTGTCAGGTCTAGAATCATCCCCCTGCGGAGTGGACCGTCGATGTCTGGGTCACTTAGGACTGAGAGACCCTGAGGGAGATCTTGAAGGGGGCCTTCTCCGTTGTTTGGATCTTCCCCTAGGAGGTGGAGTAGGTTCCTTGGGGGTCAGTGGTCTTCCTGCTGGCCCCTGCGGTGGAGGAGGGGGTGAAGGAGTAGAAGGAGGAGGTTTGACTGGGATCACATCCTTTTTTATTGTGTCCCACCAAAAGGTAAAGAGAACTTTGACCTCTTGAATATTCAAACCGGATGACGGACCTGGCACGGTGGTCTGTCGCCGGTATCAGGCGTCGGTTCGAGGGCATCACCAGGTTTGGCGAAGGCTCCTGTGGAAGCCAGACGTCCTCATTGTCACCTGCCTGGTCATCAGGCAATGTCAGGCCCTCCTCTGTAGAGTCCCGGCGACCGGTGTTCACCGGTGACGGGGAGGCAGTCTTCGGCTCTGGCGAACATCTCACTGACATCAGGTGCTTAGCCGATGTCTGGTCCGACGGGCATTTAACCGATGAAGGGTCGGAAGCCCGCTTCAGGTCAGTCGTCCATTTTAAGGACGTCAGGTGCTTAGTCTTCCTGGGAGGGGGATCCGGACCCCTAGGAGGCTGGGAGGCCGATCTGGCATCGGAGTCCCAGCGTCTCTCTGAGGAAGCTTGTTTTGAAGAGGACTTGGACTGGTGACGGTCTGAAGACTTCGAGGAGGCCCAGGAGGGTGTTGAGGAAGCCGAAGGCCTGGAAGTCTTGATGGGATGCAGGGAAGCCGAAGTGCTGCCTGAAGACTTAACCTTTACTGGAGAGGGCTGAGAGTGGGTCCTGGAGAGAGAGAGCGGTCTGAGCGCATGGAGTCTGAGCTGGTGCGTGAGTCCGAGGCCCGGTTAGGGGATCTGGACTTGGCTTTCTCCCGATGCTTATGGGACTTAGAGGTAGACTCACCTCTGGAGGCAGGGTCTTTGTCCATGCTTTTTAACTTTTCTTCCAAGAGGAACCCCTGAAGTGCCTTCTGGTGGTGGATCCGGGTGCAACTGTTGAACCCCTGGCAAAAGGAGCAGGCCTTGGTGTCGTGTTCCGGGCCTAAGCACCGCAGGTAGGATGAATGGAGATCCTTGACAGGGATCTGTTTGCCTCAGGAGGGATGTCCTTCTGAGGAAGCAGTTGGAGATGCCGACATTTAGTAAGTAAAACTTTGAAAGTTCTAGTCGTCGTATGCTAGAGTGGGACCGTGAGGCCGATGCTGGCGAGTTAATGGCGGGAAAATAACTGGGGATTCTCTGGGACCGCCCCCTTTTATATGATGCCTGACGTCGGGGGTGGTCCCCGCTGGATACTGCTAGCTACAAAATTTCAGTGGGGTCCTGGCGCCTGCCGGCTTCAGTCCTAATAGTGTAACCTGCTGCAAGAGCTGTTTCTCGAAGTAAGATCTGAGATCTATAAACAGGTTGTATTATTTCTCTCCTTCTGCTAGTGTTCCTCCTCTTTTGTAACCAAGCATCCCATTTGCCTTGCCCAAAGCCCTACTACATTGTGCCAAAGCCTTCAAATTCTCCACTTCTAACAGCCCCAGGTCCCTTTCCTCTGATGTGCTCTTCACTACCACCCCATTCATTCTTTACTCTGTTCTTGGCCCACATGTGCATTATCTCGCACTTTCTTGCACAGAATTTCAGCTGCCACGTCCCTGTCAACCTCTCCAGATTTTCCAGATCTTTCTTTATGGCCAATATCCCCTACTTAGCACCCACTCTTCCAGAGACCTTCGTGTCATCCGTTTATCAGGCATATCTTTCCATGAACCCTCCCCTGTATCCCAAATATGTTAACAAGAACCAGTCCTAGAACTGATCCTAGGGGCACTGCGCTCATGGCTGACCTTTTCCCTGAGGGATCTCCGTTTAGGATCCCCCACCCCGGAGTCCTCTCACTTAACCAAATTTTTTTACCCGCCTCATAAACTTGTCCCCCACCCCCCAGGTCACCTAACTTCTTATCAATCTCCCATATGAGACAGAGTTGAAGGCTTTGCTGAATTCAGGACAGTCCATTCTTTATTAGTAAACAAATCTGCAGGAAAACAAGCACTTTGCTCCTTAGACTTACAGAATTTATTGGCTGCAAAGGACCACTTGGCCCACCCAGTTGGCTCAGATGGCCCCAGCCTACTCTGTCTCCACAGACCCTAACTGGTCTCCGGCAACCCTCCCTTCTCCCTGCCTATTTACTAATATTCCCCTATGCCTATACCATGCATGTTTGAAGCCCCCTACTGTTTTTGCCTCCATCACATCCACTGGTAGTCTGTTCCAAGTATCCACAACTCTTTCAGCAAAGTAGTAGTTCCTCGCATCAAGGGATGTCACGATAACACAATATGACGATATCACAATAATTACCGCTGGCAATTTCTGTAGCGCTCCACACTGTCAATGGGTAGTGATTACAACTGGTTATTGTGCACCCCTTGTAAGGGGAAATGGCACAGCCCAAAAGGCTGAATCAGCCTAGACTGTTCAGCACATCGGCATTCCAAACAGCAGCAACTCTCCAGTCTTAGCTGTGACATCCAAGGGGAAACATCTCTCAAGCTTCTCTGAAGAAAAAATCAGCTTCTAGGCCTTGGGGTTGCAATTCTACATAGCAGGTTTGGGGCAACCTGGTGACAGAGAGCACCGTTAAATTACATTAGTGCCTGTTAAGCTGCGGCTTTCAAACTGGCTAATCTGCTCTTCCCATTTCCACTGCATGTACTTGGATTGGGGGCCAAGTCTGCCACATAATTCTAGGGTGTTTAATTTCTGGGAGGTCTCAGATAAAAAAGAAAGAAAAACAATAATGTCTCAGGTAAGTACTTGTTTTATTTTGGATATTTAATTAGGCTTCCTGGGGTCCACCCCCATCTTTGAGCATTGGTACCTACCCCCCAAAGTCTTTTGTTGTTTTTGTTTTCAGGTGCTTGCTTTGTCTTATTTTGTGGACACTTCCCTTTTAATTGGGCTCCTCATGTGGGTACATTTCCCTTTAAGTCCACCGCAGTTTCAAAACAAAAGAGCGGAGGCTGTGTGGTGAGGAGTTTCTGACTCTGCTAAGATTAGAGTCTCCTTTTCCGACATTTTTCAGCAGTTTTTCCACCCTGCTACCAATTTGACAGTTTCTTTTTGGCTCCATTGAGCCACACAGTTTTCCCGCCATTTAGCTGCTCCTTTGACCTTTGGACATGTGCTCCTTTTTCCCTTTGCACTGTTAGTGTGGTTTTTCGCATGCCTGTGTTGTGCGCAGGCCCCTGCCTATGTCACACTTAGTGCTGTGATGTCAAACACGTATTCTCTGGAGAGAAAGGGCATGCGCCTGCACTTCTACAGTGCTAGACGCTGTGATTCTGTTTTTGTATCCACATTTCAGCCTGATAGACTGCTGACATCCCTTTCCTGGTAGCAGGCACGGCCGATTGGAAACTTATTTGGCCTTGTTAGCCTCTTTGACCTGCTTTGGTGCTGAGGTCACAGCAACAGTTCTCTATATTCTCTATCAACATCTGCTCTCTATCCTTGAACCTGCAGGGCTTTTTTTCTTGGCACCATGGCATATTGGAGATCTCTTACTTTCAAGAGATGTAAGACCTGCAAAAGGGAAATGAGACCCTCTCCCCTGGGTTCCTATTGCCCCACTGTGTTTCTCGAGCTAATATGTCTGTTACGGTTCCCCCCCCCATTGGATCTCTGAGCTGGAAGGGGTACACTTGGTGTACCAGTTGGCAATGGCACACCAGAATTGCATAAATCCATATTATTACTCTTAGGAGAGCTTCGGGGCCCCGATGTTCTGCAGGGCATCCCATCAGACACACCCAACCCCAAACTGAGCCCCTCAGGTCAGAGGCCCACACAAGCACATCCAGATGCACCACAGCGGGACAGAGCTGCTATTACAGATCTGCAGGTAGACCCTGACACTTACCATACAGAAGGTCAGGATAAGGATATTGGAGATGTTGGGGAAAATCCTGACCCAAAGAGGTTACTGGATGAGGAGGATGATGAACCCTCTGAGGAGGAAGGGGAGTGGACGGAGCCGAAGAGGAGGATTCCTAACTCTCCTCTGTTTGATACCAAGTCTCTGTCCTAGCTGATAACTGAGGCATGTAGGTCATTACAGCTCAAGGAGGTGCATTCCATGGACGCAGTGGATGTCAATCCTATCCTGTCCGCATCCTTCTCTGCTCCAAAGTGTTTCCCAAACTTTATTCACTGTGACCAAATTATTGAATAGGAATGGGTTGATGCGGACTGAAGAAAATATCTGCCGAAAAGTACAGTTACGTAAGAACTTACCATAATAGCAGATCTTCCAGAGAAGCTCTTGCAGCAGGTTGACACCGGTAGGACTAAGCCGCTAGATGCCAAGACCACACAAAAAACCTTCTAGCTAGTAGTCTACCAGAGGGGACCGCCCACTGCTGATGGCAGCCTATCATATAAAGGCGGGTGGTTCCCCACACCTACCTCAGTTCTCCCACCAGAGACCCCAAGCAGGTAGCAAATGGAGAACCGATGAGGTTTCTGAAAGTCAAAGAAGAAAAGGGAGCAGTAGTGCAAGAGAAACAAGGAACAGCAGGGGGAAGGAGAGAAGGAAAGCAGGACCTGCTTCAAGAGCTTCTCTTGAAGATCTACTGCTATGGTAAATTTTTACGTAACACTACTATCTTACTTTGAGGAAGGCTCTTGCAGCAAGCCAACACTGGTAGGACTGAGTCCCAAGCAGTTCTGGGTATGACCAGGAGGAAAACTCCAGGAGGAGGAGGACAGATCAGCAGCCAAGAGCTCAGGAGAGAAGGCTCTGAAGTACTGCTAGGCCGAAATTGGCATCTTGGGCATTTTGGTTCAGCAATGTACCACATTTATGACCACTGAATACACCTTAGGGTGGCCCCCTTACAATGGCTTGCCAGAAGGGGCAAAGTAAAGACGGTCCATCTTCTTAGGTAATGGAGGGGTAGAAGAGGGGTGATTCCATGCTGCCCTAGTGACATTCTCATAGGAGTTGATCGGGGAGGGCACCACCACCAGAAAGGCATCCTGCTGCTTAAATAAATGGCCAGGCAATGCCTCTCTGGGTCCTGCTCCTCTGTTCCGCAGCCCATAATGGACCGGATGTGGTGCATGACGTCAGGGGGGGATTTAGGAACCACCCTAGGAGGGTCTCCACCATCCGAAGACTCCCCTGGTGAAGAGGAACACCCTGAACAATCCCAAGTCATCCTCACTGGTCTCACTGTCTTGGTCAGATTCCAGCAGCAAGCTCTCGTCCTGGCAAGAGCCAGAGCCGATATCGGACCAAGATCCTGAAGACCCCAACGTTCAGGGATCGCTGAATCGTGCACTCTTCTTGTGTGATCTGTGAACTGTTTGTTTGCTCTTTCCATTGTTGGATCCAGCCCGGCCTGGATCCGGAGGCCGCGGGTCCCAAGGGGGACGCCAGGGGTGGCCCTTGAGGAGTTGGGGTCTGCCTCTGGAAGAAAGACCACCACGCTGAGAATAGCGCATTGTAGTCCACCGGAGTTGAACAATGATACGCCGGCGGGTAGGAATAAGAAGGCACTGTATAAGGGTACAACGGTGGTGGAACCATCGTAGGGTACTCTGGGAGAGGACCACCTGGCGCCAGCTGAGGATATGGTGGCAGGCCAGCAGGCATCGGCTGTGGAAGAAGTGACGCCGGCGTCAGACCCACAGGCTGGGGCAGAGGGGGGAAGGATTGGCCGGCGCAGGCCTAGACGGGAAAGCAGGTGCCTGGGGGGGGAAGGAGATCTCCCAGGCAAAGGCAGAGACAAAGCCATAGTAGAAGGAGCAGCGGTAGCCTGCTGTGGGCGCTGCCTTGAAGGGCTGACAGCGGGCCCAGAGGAGGGGACTGACGTAGGCAGTGCCTTGGCCAGGAGGCAACGGTGGAGGAAGTGACACCCGAGAGACCAACACTGGCCGAGCTGCCTGGCTGAAAGCCTGTGGATGAAATGGGCTTGAGCGTCAGGAGCTGGGAGACAGAAGCCGTCAGAAGCCCGCTAGAAGAACGGGCTGGCAGGACTGAAAGGGTCAATCCCCCCCCCCCCGCAGGAGGATGACCCTAACATGGTTGAGGGTTTGCAGGGTGACCACAAGTGGGAAGCACACTAGTCCCAGTGCTTGTGCTTCCCACCGGATTTGTGAGAGGAAGATGAAGCCCTGGAGGACTGTGCCGGCGAGGCCGAAAAGCTCCTAGCCTGCAGCTCCTTTTCCATCGCAACCAGCTTCTGCTTTGTCAGATGGCACTCCAGATTCTTAAGACGATGTCTCCGAATGGCCTGAATGAATTTCTGACAAATCTCGCAGGCTTCGGTGTCATGGCTGGGGCCTAGGCAAATGCGACAAGCAGAGTGGCCATCTTTTTTCAGGAATTTGTTTGCTGCAGACACACTTTGTGGAGTTTTCAGAACATGAGACTGGTGGAGATGGCTGAAACACTGAAAACTCGATGTTAGAAACAAAAGGGAAAATAAAAAAGCATGGCAGGAGCGAGTAATGGCAGTCGAATGTAGCTGCAGCGGCCACTAAGGTCCAACGTACGTGGGTCGATGGGAAAAGAACTGAGGTAGGTGTGGGGGACCACCCATCTTTATAGAATAGGCTGACATCGCCGGTGGGCGGTCCCCCGTGGAAGACTGCTAGCTAAAAAGCTTTTCGTGCGGTCCTGGTGCCTGGTGGCTTAGTCCTACCAATGTTGGCCTGCTGCAAGAGACTTCCTTGAAGTAAGATTCTAAGGTATGGTGTTTTCCTGGTTTGGAAGAAAATACTCGCAAGTGGGAAACCCTTCCTCTGGCTGATAAGGCAGTTCATAATTCCGTCAGACACACCACTGTTCCTACTGAAGGGTCCTTGGCCTTATCGGATTCGCACAAGCGAGTGGATGCTGTGAGCAGAAGAGCTTTCGCCTCCAATGGTGCAAACCTGCGCACCTCCTATGCTTCCTTTATTGTTGCAAAAGCCTAAAACTTGTGGGGTATGACCCTGGGCAGCTTCGTTCCCCAGATTCAGAGGGTGCATGCATTCTGCAGCTGGTATCCATTGCCTCCACCTTCTTGGTGATGCAAATGAACTACAAACATGCTGAACTCCTGTTTGATCACTAGCTGAGGGGGGGAAAGGATGTTCTTCCTGTTCGACGTATCAGGTGCTGCACCCCTCGCCCCATTTGCTAGTTTAAATATTCTACGACGACATCAAACTTCTGGCCCAATGCACTGACTCCCTCCTTAGTCCAATGCAGTCCATCGAATTTAAAGAACTTTCGCTCCCAAAACTGTTGACAGTTACCTACAAATTTGTGTCCTTTTTCCTGGCACCAGCCCTTGAGCCACATGTTTAGCTCCCCTATCTCCCCTTCTCCGACATTCTCTCCGTTTGCCCCCCCTCTCCCAGACCAGCAGGAGCTCAGAGAAGGAGATGCCGGACTAAATGGTTGACAGTTTGTCTCCCAGCATGGTCAGGTGTTCCTTGGTCTCCACAACTGACGGCTGGCGAGATCGTTAGTCCCTATGTGTACTACTGTAAATAAAGAAACTATACCATAGTGCTGACAGTAAGGTAGTAAAAGTACAAGGTTCGTGGTTAGTGGTCCCTGGTAATCCAATAAAGCCACCTGACACCAGATGTTGTTTTAAATCAGTTGCAATTTATTAATACCCAAATAAGCCCTAACAATTTTACCTCTAGCATGGGTAATTCTAAACAACTGATGGCTTTTTACCACCAGGGCTACAGGTGTGTACAGAAAAAATGAAGCAAAAGTGCTACCTTTTTCTGGGTGTTCAAGCATCCATAGCAGCCGTGGCTATTCCTCTTGGACACACCAAACATACAGTCTGTCTGATACTTATACAGTGTCAAGAAATGCAAAAAAAAAAAAAGAGGAAGTTTTCAGATACTCTGACCATAAAAGGCAAGAGAGTAGGGTTATGAGACAAGGGTTCTAAAGTACATTGGCCACAAGATACCTCAGTCATAAGATACATTTGACACTTTGCCGAGACAGGGGAGTTTGTTTACCAGCATCCTTGGATGGAAAAGAAAAACAGGTGGTCGGGGAATTTTATATTATTAAAAATAACATGCTCTAGTAGGCAGGAAACAAAAAGAAGGCTTTTACTCTATTTAAAATAAATTGCTTAGCACTAAAAAAAAAAAAACCTTAGTACAAAGAGCCTTTTAGTAGAAAGTGGCCAAAGCAAAAATATAATTATTTCTTATCAGCTTTTTGCTATACACATTCTTAAACACAAGCAATTATGCAATGAGGATTTGTACTAGCCAAGGCTAAACAGCAGTTGATGTTGAAGGAGCTGTCTGTTATCTTAAACATGACGTTAGGTTACAGACACATCTCTGCTTGAGCAGAGCAAAACTAATTTTGTTTCAAGCACCTGTTCCTAAACACTGCTTATGCGCTTCACCTATTTTTCTACAATTATTTAAAGGGTCTCAACACCTTTTCAACCCGGGCACCCACATACATGTGGTGGTATTACGTAGTTATCTGCTTGCCACTTGCACCTTTCACTAGCAACTTTACTAGCCACTGCAAGCCTTTTTACACCTTTTCTATGTTCTCAACCTTTTGGTTAGCCAACTACATATAAATGTTGTTGTTGGTAAACTTGTATAAAACTTTAGTTACTGGTCAATAAAACCTTGGCCACTGGTCAACAAAACTTTGGGCACTGGCCTTTTCTAACACCAGGACGTTGGTGTTTACTCCTGCTTCCTGCATGATTTTAGCAATGCGGTCAGAGTCTCTCTATGCTGATGTACCTGGGCGACATGTGACCATTACCCCTGGCTGGAGGTAGGAATCAGCTCCCTGAATCATGGAGTCTCCTATGATCAGAAGTGTTTTGGATTTCTTTTTTGCTTTTTGTTTTCATTTTGGTCCCTGTTTTGGGTGGGTTTTGCAGCGCAAGCTCATGTTCTGCAGTGTCCTCTGCCCCTTTGTTTGATTTCTGAGACAGAGGCAGTTTGTTTATAAATGTTTATAGTTTTTATATGGTTTGTGGAGGTGATACGATGTTGAGCACTGAGTGATGGGGTACCCGATTTGCCCCTCCTAACCACCTGCCAACTTCACAGACTAACTACCCTCTGCGGTCGAGGTGCTTCAGTTGGATGCAGAGACATCGCTAGATAGGGCAAAAAGGGAAAAAGTTGCAGCTTGCCCAGAAATGACCCACTTTCCACAGGACAGTGGGTCCAAAGTGGTGCACCTGTCTCTAACAATAGCTGAAAGATGGAAAACTAAACAATAGAAAATTATTTTCACTCAACAAATTTTAAGCTTCTGTACTAGTGAAATTTCTACTTACGATTAGGTTTGGACCCAGTTGTTTCTCATTTTGACCCACATTTTTTACACCTATGGGTCTAATTTGACCCATGTTTTAAAACCTCTAGCGCTGTCACTGGTTGGATGTTGGGGAAATGGTGGGGGGTTCTTGTAATATCTTTCCTCCTGAATATGCAATTTGAGGCGTGCAATCTCTGCCCATGCTGCCCAGAGCTGAGCCCTTAAGATCTCCGATGGTCCAGCATGTAGAACTGCGTCCTAAATCCTGCAAGCTCAAGGTGAAAACCATATGCATTCGTGGCCCAGCTGCTCCACTCCCAGGACAAGGAGTGACTGATGAAGGCAGCAAGAGGCAAAAGGGAACAGCACTGAGATGGGGCAGGAATATTCATCTTTCACAACTTTTAAAAAAAAAAAAAAAAAAGACAGTGCGTGCTAGAAAACATTTGATCCTAGCAAACAGCAACTTAGAAAATGTGTATTCAGTACAGCGTGCTTTTCTCGGCCATTCTGCTAGAGAGCCATAACTGGGGATGGCACAAATTTCAGTCTGTACAAGAGGCTTGGACGTTCTGTAAAAAACATGCCAAGGGCTTGACCGCTGAAACTTCAGTGGAAATGGAGGACTTGAGAGCCTGAAGCCCGCTGCAAAGATTACTGTTTGGGGGTGGCGGTTCAATGGTTTGTAGGTTATCGGATGGTGGCTACCATCAACAGGAAACAGTGAGCACTTTCTTTTCTGCTGCCACAGTTTCAGGACTTTCCCTATTGTAGTTAATAATTTTTATTAAGAGAGTTTTTACAACAGAAAAAAATATGGATCCATAACCATGCCAGAAACAGGGTGGCATAAAACCTAAATGCAATGTACGGCATTCCAGTCATCCAAAACATGTATGATAAAAGGTACAGAATCGGATATAAATAGTATGAGGGAGTATGGTTAAATAATATAGACATAACAGTTAACAATAAATACTGAAACATTAGTCTAAGGCAGTCTCCTGACATGGTTATGACTTATCCAACCCATCAGAGCCCCTGTTGTCAATTATAGCTCTTCAAGGTGGTCTCAGTAGGTATCTTCCTTCTAAGAGGGGGAATCTAGGATTTAAAGTGCATAGCAGCAGTTGATATATAGTGCCCAGCACATGTAAAAGGAGGTATGGGAGTTTCTTGCTACATGCGACATACGGATCAGTACCGCAACGGAGGAAACAGCTGTCCTCCATTCCACAGAAGAGGGTATGTCAGCTGTTCTCCATTTATGGAGTAGTAAACAGTTTGCTTCTTCTCCTACAGGCAACAACCACAGGAGTATGGGGTTGCACTTTGTGACCCCAAAAGGAGGTATGCCAAGAAGGAGTTTCTGTAGGGAAAGAGGGAAAAGCTGGACCACTACAGCCTGGCAGTCATGCTGAACCAAATTCCAGAGATCCCGCAGGGCTGGACAAGACCATAGCATATGATACAAAGACCACCTGGTACATTACACCTCCGACAACAATCCTTCTGCGAAAGACCCATGGTGTGTAGTTTGGCAGAGGTCCTATGCCAGGCATAGAGAACCTTATTTTGAATTAGAAGGCTCTGGGGGTCAGGACATGCCTTACGGACTTTCAGCCACCAAGAAAGCATGGTGCCTTCAGGTACATTAAAGTTAAGGGCTGTTTCCTACTGCTGGTGTGCTTCAAGTGTCTGATCGGGGATTGCTTCAATTACACAGTGATATATTCTACTGGACTTGCCCCTGGCCAATTTAACCCAACCAGGTAACGCAGATGTCAATGAGATCCATTTGGTCAGTGGTTCATTCAGTCCGGATGAAAGCATCTTTCTAAGTTGTAAATACTTCCGAAGTCTTATGTTTGGAAGAGGGTAATCAACCCGTGGTCAAATGCTGCAGAACCAGGGGTGACGGGGGCGCTGTGGAGCCCGAGTAAGTGGCAGCTGGTTTTTACAGCTTTGCAGCTAAGCTATATATTTTCAGCATACTGGAGCCAAATTCTACTGCCAATTGGTGTATAAAGTATATTAAACTGCATCGGAATCCCTCTGGTATAAGATGGGAAACCCTTGTCGAGATCAGCAATCGGGTCTGGAGCTAAAACTAAAAATGCTCCTGGATCGTCCACCACAAGGTCAGGACAGGCCCGAAGTGAAGCAACCCCTGAAGAAGTTGGTGAAGAGACCCTACAGTCTATAGGGGTGAAGACTTCTCACCTAATCAAGTCAGTCGCCACCCTCTCTGACAAATTCAATGGGCTCACTACAAGAGTAGTTACTTTGGAGACCAGTGTAGAGAATGTTGTGACAGTGTTGGCAGAGACATTCGAAGCAGGCCGACACGGCAATGGGGGCAGTCTCTACAATAGTAAAGGAAAGCTCTCACTGGAAAGTACGAATAGAGACGCTCGAAAACCAAATCCATGCCCCTAACATCCGCATATTAGGAATGCCTGAAGGCTTGGAGGGAGATCACTTGCTCCTGTTCCCGTGGGACTGGTTGGGCCAGCAACTAGGAGAGGAGGCGATGGGGAAGGCTCAATCATTTCAGAAGGCCTATAGGGTGGCCAAATGTGGACAGCCCACAACTCTGAAGCGCCTCAGACGATTGTAATAGTCACAGATGGTCCAGGTACCCATGACTCCCTGTTAGCACTGGCACGACTGAGGGGACCCCTTCTACAAGATGGTCAGCGAGTAACATTATACCCGGACATTAGTTATACCACTTGGCAGAAGAGAAAAGGTTTTGATGGCGTTCGTGCTTTGCTATGAGAGGCATTGATACCTCACGGCATGATTTTTCCAGCAAGACTCAGAATTACCTACAAGGGAAAGATCTTCTTATTTTCCAATCCAAATGATGCCATGAAGTGGACTCAGAAGAATATGGCCTCAAGAGTTCATATTACTGACTCAGATGAACATTTGTTGGATGAAGACGTCCCCTGAGTTTAAAAACTGACTGGTAATGTTCGAGGGCAGAGGGGGTGGTATTTAACCAGACAGTTTTCTACTCATTGACTTAAGTCTATAGCCTTTAAGTAATATTTTCAGTGCCTAGTATTTACCCTCCCTGATTATCTCCTAGCCCTCAAGAGTTTACTGAGTCTGCTTGGATTAATTTGTTTGTTAGCTGGAACGTCCAAGGAACTGGTTTATATGTTTCTCTATGGATCTCTCTGTTGAAATGTTAGTTTCATAATTTAAACCGAGAAACAGGAGTGGGGACACACAATAAGACATGATAGGAGTAGTGCAGTGCAATGGCTGTGGGGCGGCAGTGTTCCGGGAGACATTCTGGAGGCTGCGATGCTGCCCTATTTGCAGGCACCTCTCTGGTCTGAGGGAGGAGGTTGCCCGTCTCCAGGCAGACCTGGCTAGGATTCGTGAATCCTCCTCCCCCACCCAGGGACCACCAGGGCCAATCCCACTACCTCAGAGGTTGCCAAGAAAGAGGAGAGGAGAGGCTGGACCAGAGTGGGCTCAGGGAGGGCGAGGGTGGTAGAACAGAGTTGCATCCCTCCAGCTGCACCTCTCCACAATTCATTCGCTCTTCTGGTGGATAGTGGTTCCTCTACAGAGGCACTTGCAGTGGAGACCAAGGAGGATGCTGGGAACCTTCACAAAGGAGACCCACAGGAGGGTGCCATGAGACCCCACAGGGGAAGAAAACAACTTCTAGTGGGGGACTCAATCATTAGGGGGGTAGAAATGGGGGAGGAAGGGGAGAGGGAGGTAAGGTGCCTGCCTGGTGCCACGGCTTGGGAGGGACAGGAAGCAAATCCTCAAGATCGTGGGAGCAGCTGCACGAGGGAGGGAGCTGGATATCATTGCCAACATAGGGACAAATGACCTGGCTAGGAATGGGATCAGAGCAGTGCAAGAGGAGTTTGTAGATTTGGGGATGGGCCTTAGACAAGCAGCGCATTCAGTAACCTTCTCAGAGGTGCTGCCTGTCTATGACAAGGGTGATGCTAGGGTACACATCACCAGGGAAGTCAATTAATGATTGAAAAACTGGTGTGGAGCTCAGGGTTTTGGCTTCATGAGGGACTGGGGAGCCACCTGGAGGGATGCAGACCTATACTGGTGCAATGGTCTGCATCTATCCGGGGGGGGAACCAGGATCCTAGGTGAGAGGTTTAAATGCTTCACTGGCAAGCATTTAAAACTAGCCAAGAGGGGAGGCACTGAAAAGGAACATGGAAATCCCAGCCTCCCCCCAACAAAACACGGTAATTAGTGAGGTACACACCAAGGTAGAGAAGTCATTACGGAGCAGGACAGAGGTAAATGTAAAAAAAGGCAAAGGCAGTAAGGACAGTAATGGGCTAAAAGGGGTAAGGCCATCAAAAAGTGGAGGGTGATGAGTACCAATGCCCGTAGTCTGTGTAACAAGCTCCCTTAACTAGTGGCCTTGATGGAAGAGGGCTGCCTGGATATTGTGGCAGTCACAGAAACATGGTACACAGAGAACCATGACTGGGATGTCAACATACCCGGATACACAATCTAAAGGAGGGACGGGGGTGTAAAAGAGGAGGAGGAGTAGCTCTCTATGTAAAGGAAGGGATCAAAGCAACAGAACTAAAGAGTAAATAGGGAGCAGATGAGACACTCTGGGTCATCCTGGAGACAGGCAACGGCACCACAATCCGCATGGGGGTTGTATACAGACCCCCATCTCAGGGGGAGGGAATGGACAAGAAAATGATAGAAGGCTTCATTAGAATGGCAGAAAAAGGGGAGATATTGTTGATGGGGGACCTGAATATGCCAGATGTTAACTGGAGCACCTTTGCTGCAGGCACATCCAAGAGCAGGGTCATTCTTGATGCCCTACAGGGGGGCATGTCTCAGACAGCTAGTATTGGGACCTACTCGGGAGGGAGCAATCTTAGACCTGGTACTCTCAAATGGGGATGGAGAAAGAATCTCAGATTTAGAAGTGGGTAGCCATCTGGGAACAAGCGACCACCAAACAGTGTGGTTCACAATAAACACAGCCATACAATCAAGCCATACAAAAGCAAGAGTATTGGACTTTAGGAGGGCTGACTTTGGGAAAATGAGAGTGCATCAGAAAAACACTAGCAAACAGGCAAGAAGGAGGGGTGGAGGAACAACGGGGAGTAATCAAAACAGCCATCACAGAGGCAACAAGCCTTTGTGTAAAGCAAATCAACAAAACACAACGAAGAAAAAAAACGCTATGGTTCTCAAAAGAGGTGGCAGGGAAGGTTAAGGAGAAAAGGATAGCATTCAGGAAATATAAGGAGAAACAGAAGGAACAGGACAGAGAAATTTATCAGTTAAAGCAGAAAGAGGCAGGGGAAGGCAGTCAGAATAGCAAAGGCCCAAACCGAGGAAAGGATAGCCAACTCTGCTAAGAAGGGGGATAAGACCTTTTATAGGTACATTAGGGAACAAAGAAAGACCAAAGAAGGGATACTGAAGCTTAATAAAGGGGAGGTAATGTGGGTAGAGGGTGACAGTGAAAAAGCAGGGATACTGAATGAATATTTCTGCTCATTATTCACAAAGGAAGAGGAGGGGGAGGTACCTAAACAAAACAAGAGAAACACTCTGAAGACGGGGGTCGATACCAATCCATTTACAGAAGAAAGGGTTCTGAAAGAACTAATAAAATTGAAGGTAGACAAAGCAATGGGGCCTGATGGGATTCACCAAAGAATTCAAAAAAAACTAAGGGTAGAACAAGTGACACCCCTGACTACTCCCTTTAACAAATCATGGGAGGATGGGGTGGTACCTAAGGACTGGAGGAGGGCGGACGTGATTCCTCTTCACAAAAGTGGGAGCAGGACAGAGGCAGGAAACTACAGACCAGTTAGTTTGACCTCAGTGGTAGGGAAAATGATGGAATCACTTCTGAAGGAAAGAACTGTTGAGTACCTAGAGGCCAGTGGGGCACAGGACCCAAGGCAGCATGGATTCACGATGGGAAGGTCGTGTCAGACAAATCTAATAGATTTCTTTGACTGGGTGACCAAAGTAGTAGACCAGGGAGGGGCTGTGGACATGGCTTACCTAGATTTTAGCAAGGCATTTGATACAGTCCCACACAAAAGATTAATACACAAGTTAGCTATCCTTGGAGTGGGTCCTAAGGTGGTAGCTTGGATATAAAATTGGCTAGACAACAGGACACAAAGGGTAGTAGTAAATGGAGTCCATAGTGAAAAAAGGAGGGTTACTAGCAGGGTACCGCAGGGTTCAGTACTGGGACCGGTCCTTTTTAATGTCTTTATAAGTGACATTGCAGAGGAACTGGAAGGAAAAGTATGTCTCTTTGCACATGACACAAAGATCTGCAACAGGGTTGATACACCAGATGGAGTGGAAAGGATGAGAAGGGACTTGGCAAGGTTGGAGGAATCGTCAAATGTATGGCAGCTCAGATTCAATGCAAAGAAGTACAAGGTAATGCACCTGGGAAACAAAAACCCAGGGGAAGAGTACACAATGGGAGGTGAGATACTGACAACAGTAAAAATGGAAAGGGACCTGGGGGTAGTCATATCAGATGACCTAAAGGTGAGCAAGCAATGTGAGAAGGCAGTAAGGAAGGCTGGAGGGATACTGGGATGCATAGGGAGAGGCATCAGTAGTAGAAAACAGGAAGTTGTTATCCCTCTGTACAGACAGTTGGTGAGACCCCATCTGGAGTACTGTGTGCAGTTCTGGAGACCCCATCTCCACAAAGATACAGACAGGAGGCTATCCAGAGGAGGGCAAACCAAAATGGTGCAGGGTCTGCACCAGAAGACATACAAAGAAAGACTAAAGGAGCTTAATATGTATACCCTTGAAGAAAGGAGGGAGAGGGGGGACATGATAGAAACTTTCAAGTACCTCAAGGGAATCAACAAAGTCCCAGCGGGTGGCATCTTTCAGAAAAAGAGATGTGCAAGAACAAGGGGGAACAATTTGAAGATAGAGGGGGGACGACTCAGAAGTTATGTGAGGAAGTATTTTTTCACAGAGAGGGTTGTGGATGCATGGAACAGCCTCCCTGAGGAGGTCGTGGAGTCAAGAACAGTGGAGGAATTCAAGAATGCATGGGATATACATAAGGCAGTCCTAGTGGGGGGTAGGAGGAAGTAAGCTGTTGGTTAACTAGGATCTGCAGCTTATCTGTTAGGTAGGAAAATGGGCAGACTAGGTGGGCCAAGCGGTCTTTATCTGCTGTCATATTCTATGTTTTCTAACTACATATAGGACTGACGCCGGTAGGCGTCAGGACGCCACGGAAAAATTTCTAGCTAGCAGTCTCTGGCGGGGACCATGCGTCATGTGACCGACATCATCGCGACGTCAGTATAAAGGGGCAGTCCCCGCCGCCTTCTAGCTCTTTCCGCTGTTAGCTCATGTCAGTGCCTGCGGTAAAGTTCAGCGCTCATCAGCCTCAGTTGTCGGTAGTTTTACCAAGTTATTTTCGATTTTGAATTTTTGTCAGGTATTATTCGGTTGTATGCGTCCCCTACACCCCTCCGAGCACAAGTACAAGTGCGATTCGTCGGCGTTCAACTCCCGCTAGGGACGGTCATTCTAATGCCTCTCGGCCCAGGCCCAGATCATCAGGGTGGAGAATTGATAGCACTGCCTTTAAATTTAACACCGCCACCTAAGACGGCAGCAGCAGTCCTGGAGGCCCATATTTTAAAGAAAAATGTCCTCCATGGAAAAGGAGTTAAAAAGGTCCGGCAGCGTCCACTTCCCCGAACGCCATGAAAAAAGACAAGGAGAAGCACGGGACAAGGGCTCCTCATCCACGCGTCTTCTTGAGGTCGCCATGCTTCAAATGCGCCCCCAGAGGACCAATCCGGCGGTCGTCTTGGAGGTTTCAAGGCAATCAGCCCGCCCGCCCGTCTGGCTTGCGCTTGGGCCCTTTGGGCATCTGTGGGCTATTGGAGGCCTCTGCTCCCTGTAAAGCCGCCAATGTGCAGCCTACTGGTTCGAGCGGCTCCAGTAAGCTGGACATTGGCTCCTCCGATGCCCGCACGGAGACGGTCAATAAGTCGTCCGACCCTTTGGGGCAGCACACGGCCCCTCTTCTGCCCGACCAGGCTGCCCCTCCTTCGTGACCTGCCTCAGGCGACAGGTCTGCTAAGTCGGATGTCGGCTCCTCCGGCATCCGCCCGGACCCTGCTGATAAGTCGGACGGTGGCTGAGCCAACGCCGGACCCTCCCATGTCCGCCATTCCCAGTTCCCCGCAGCCTTCGCTGCCCTCCGGGGATCCTGGGTCTCCTCAGCCTGACCCGGGGGATTTTTCTCCTCCATCCCCGGGCGATGCAGAGGTTCCTGCTGCGTCCCTGTCAGACCGTCCGACCGACCTGACGTCGGCTCTCCGGACGCCGGCCCTGACGCCGGTCTTGCTGACCCCGGGCAACATCCCACTCCCGGATGCCGCTCCAACGCTAGGCCCTCCGCCCACTGGGCCTTCTGCTCCAGACCCACCCATGGGCCCCTCTGGCTGGGCTGTCTGCTCCGGCAGACCCCTTGGATCCTGGGTACCAGACTCCGATGCCGTCTTACCCAGCTCCGCAGTACTGGATGCTCCAGTACCCGACACCGGGCTTCCCGCCGTCGGGTTATGGATACGCGCCTTACGGGTATAATCCATACCCGTATCCCTCTCCTCCTCCTCCACCTCCACGGCCCCCTCAGCCGCTGGTGGACTTGAAGGAGACTCTGGCCTCCTGGTGGGCTGAGGCCAAGGCTCAGCTCACCAGAGAGGTGGAGAGTCATCTCCAGACGATGGTTCCGGTTCCTGTACATCCGCGATGACAGACTCCCTCCCCACCTCCAGACACCACGGCCGAACCCTCTGGTTCCAGGGCGGGGCAAGACACACTTCCCCCGAGGACTTCCCAAGGGGTCCGTTCCTCCCCCACGCCGGGAGAGGGAGTCTTCCTCATCATCATCTTCTTCCTCCTCGGACACCTCTGACAACTCCGACGGTTGTTCCGAGCTGGACAACGAGCCACGCTCTCCGTCTAAGCCCAAGCCAAGGACTCCTCTGAAGTCCCTTCCGGAGGATCCTTCTTTTACGGAGTTGTTGCGCAAAATCCAGGAGGTTCATAAGTGGCATTCCTTGGAGCCGGATCCCCAACGTAAGAAATTCGTTGAGCATCTGGATCTGCCTGTGACAGCTCTCACCTTGGTGCCACCCTGGATTGAGCCTAATGCCGATCTTGTTTCCACTGTTTGGAAGCAGCCATTGGCTTTAGCCCCACCTCCTCGGAAGTCGAACAGGCTATATCAGGCTCCCGAGGGTGTTGACTTTTTAGATTCTCACCCTCGAGCTGATTCGGTTGTGATTAGCGCCACTCATGGCCGGACAGCTAACCCGAAACATCTGAGCTCGTCTCCACCTGACAAAGAATCCCGTCTTCTGGACCAGTACAGGAAGAAGATCTATGCTTCTTCCGCTCTGGGTATTAGGGCCCTAAATTATGTTGGTCACATGGGGGATTACCAGAAGGTGATTCTTAGTGAGGTGGAATCCAAATTGGACTCCCTGCCAGACTCTCAAGTCAAACAGGAAGTGGCTGACCTTGTCCGCTCTGCACGTTCGACCAGTTGGCACATGCTTCATGCTATTTACGATGCAGTGGACACTGCTGGTAAGAGCTCCGCTTTTGCCATAGGCTTACGGCATCGTGCATTACTGCAAGAGCCCTCTCGAAGTAAGATAGTACAATTACGTAAGAACTTACCGTAACAGTAGATCTTCGAGAGAGGCTCTTGCAATAGGTAATACCTTCCCGCCCTCCATCCCCTAAGCTTTTTTAGCTCCTTTTCCAGGTTGGGAAATATCTGCTTCTCTCTCGTCTCGCCCTTTTGGGCCTTTAGTGGGAAGAACTGGAAGGCGGGCATGGGGGACCACCCCTTTATATTGATGTTGCATCCGTTTTGGAACCAGGAAGTACCTGGAAACAAACCCTGGGCATGGAGGAGGATCCGCCACCTTGCTGACTATCCCCTTGTGGAGAAGCAGGACTATGTTGTCTCGGAGAGCTGATAGGGAGGCTACGGATCTGGTGGCCCCCCGCGGGACACAGGCTCGAAAGGGAGGGACCTGCTCGAATTCCAGAGGCAGGCCCCTGCCGGCCACCTCCAGCACCCAGTGGTCCAAGGCGATAGCGGACCAGGCAGAAAGGAAGTGGCTGAGCCGGCCCCCCACGGGGGTGACCCACGGGTGGCGAGACAGGGTTGGGGATTGCACCACGCAACCCGTCATTGGGCAGGCTTGGAAGAGGAGGAACTGGCCCAGGGGCCGCCCGAACCCTTCCCCCCGGGCTTCCTGACCGAGGAAGCGATGAACTTGGCTTTAGGGTGCCAAGCATGAGCCTGCTGGCCTTGCTGCTGGTGCTGCTAGGCGGGTCTTGCCACAGGAGCGGAAGGACAAAAGGGCTTATGCTGCTGATGGTGACCTTTGTCCCTCTGAGTAGTTGCAGCAGAGTCTAAGGTGGCATTGGACTTCTCAATGAGCTGGAGGTGACCCTCTACCCCAGGTCCGAACAAGTCAGTGCCCAGAAAGGGGACATCTGCTAGCCTGTGTTGGGTGTCTGCCGTAAAGGTCGAGATCCGCAACCAAGCCCTGCGACACATGGCCACTGTGGCCGCAACTGACCGGGCACAGGAGTCTCATGTCCAGGGCTGTCTGGAGCTGTTTAGCTACTGTCCTTCCCTGGCTCCGAACCTGCATGACTGTGGTCTGGAGGTCGGCCAGGAGATGAGGGAGCACCTCATCCAGGGAGCCCAACAGGGCATGAGAGAAATGTGCCATCAGAACGACCGAGCTAGCCTGATGAAGGCCAAAAGAGGTGGCAGCATACACCTTCCTCCCAGAATAGTCCAGCTTTTTGGACTCCTTATCTTGGGGCTTGTCCACATTCCTGGTGTTGCCTGAGCACCTGAAAACAGAATCGCCCATCAACCCTTGGCCGAGGAGTGCTCCAAGAAGCTGGAGAGGGCGCCGGTATGGACCACATACTTGTGAACCATCCTGGCTGAAGGCGCAGGGCAGGAGACCGGGCGCTGCCAGAGCTCAAGAGCCGGACCCACAATGGCCTCGGTCACAGGGAAGGCCCACGTGGAGGAATCCCCCTTGTCCAGAATCTCCATAAGGGGATATCTGGCCCGCTTTTGCATGGGTTCGAGCGGCATCCCGGCGGACTCTGAGATGAGTCAAAGAATGCCCAGGAACGAGGTGGGGCTCTCGTCCACGGACAGACCCCCCCTGAGGATTCCAGGTCGACTAGACGGGAATGCAACGAGGAGTCCTCAGACTCCGAAGAGTCTGCGTACAGCTGCTGACCACCTGAGCCACTCTCCACACGCCGAGGGCGATCGGGGGTTAGAGTGACCGACAACCGATGGGGCAAACCCTGAGCCAACCGAGAATCCTTGGTCGGTGCCCCAGTCTTCGGCTGAGGAGGCAGTGGTTCCAGCACAATGGGCAGAGCAGCTGGTTATGGCCAAGCAGTCAACATAGAAACCAGATCCTCGACCGAGGAACCGGGGGCAGGAAACTGCTTTGGCCGTTCGGGCGACAGCCACTTAATTGCCAGTGTGGAAGCTGGTGCCGGTTTCCTGCCAGCCAAAAGAAGCTGCGCCTCTCCTTGGCCAAAGAGGATGAGGACAACGAGCGACAGCGCCGTTTACCGCAGTGTCGGGACCAGGACCGCTGACATTGGCGGACCTCTCTGAAGCGGAGGAGGACTGAGACCAAGACCTCAACCATCGGCGGTGCCGGCAGTGGGCCGAGGAAGGAGCAGGGGAAACCCGCTGCCCCTCCAGTTCAGGCTCCTTGACCGGGGACATCGGCTCAGCAGGTAGAGCAAGTCCTTGGAGGGCACCGGGAGCACCGGTGTCCAAGAAAGGGAGTTGTCGGCCTTCTCGGTCAATGACCTGTCGGTGGGCTCGAGAAAAATCTCGGCATCGTTGACAGTAGTCTCAGCCAGCTGGTCTGATGAGGACTCCATGAAACCAGCGGCCTGGGCCGCAACCTCGACCGAAGCCGAGAGGCGATGATCTGGGGAACGAAATCTCTCCGACGCTCAAGAACATTGATGCTGGGTCCTACCTTTCTTTGGATCCTTCTTTTTAACCGAGAGGTATGGGACCCAGAAGGACCCTCTCCTTCAGTCGAGAGGGACTGGCACAGCTCCCAAAAGGAAGCCGTGTAGGAAGAGCCCAGTTGGAGCAGGATAAAGGCCGAAGCCAAGGAGGAACTAGCCACAGCCTGGGCCGCCTCCTCCTCGAGAGCCATGAGCTGTTCAAACCGTTTGAGCTGTTCTGAGGAGCCCGCCGCCGCGGACACCACCAAACGGACCTCCTTCGATCTGACCAGCAGGTACCATTTCTCCAGTCGTACCAGCTGTAGTCGGGCAGCTCGGTCCTTAAGCACCAATGGCGAGAAGGACAGATAGAGATAGCAAGCCTGCGGATCGTGGTCATGCCTGAGACAGTAAACGCACGTTGCGTGTGGGTCGGTATGAGACATCTTCTGTCCGCAAGGGCACCGACGGAACCTGGAAACTGACTTGTCTTCCATCGCAGCCACGAGGGAATGAGGTGAAGACCGAACTCGAGTAAGTATAAGGGTAAGTTTTGGGAGAAAATCCAAAGATTTAAGATCCAGGGCCTACAGAACGCGAGGGCGCTAAGGAGGGAACCCAAGCTTCCAAGAAGTAAGGAAGATCTGACGTCACGGGGTGGAGCCGAGGATTTTACCACCCAGGTGGGTGGGAGGAGCCACCTTGAAGACCTACCGGCCCAGCTTAAAATGGCAAGGTACCTGCCAGAAAATGTGACTTGAACAACATATCCACGTCCCTAGAAGTAGAATTACATAGAGGGGTAGGAGGAAGTGGAGGGAGAGAAGAGGGATGTAAGGTAGGAGGGAAGGGAACCAAACCAGAATTTAGATATAAGGGAGGCACGATGGGTTGACATCAAGAGAAGGTAGTGAAAGGACAGAGTAGAGTGAGCAATGGTGGGAACAATCTAAAGCAAAACAACAAAAAGAGTGAAACAGGGAACCAGCCTGGCACTTAACTAGGGCCATCTGTGGGGCTGACGCGTCGCTTGCAGCATGTGCAAAACCCAGCAGCCTGGCTGACTGCAGGGATTTTGCATTCCATGCATATCATACCAGTTCTGCAAGAACCACACTAGCTGCCAGTGAAGTGGTGCATCAGCTTCACGATAAGTTTCCCTACAAAGCCCTGCACAATCTGGGCCCTGGTTACTTGAAAGACCATGTGACCATATATACACCTATTGGCCCCTTTGTTCCTCTGAAGATGAGCTCCTCGTGATTCCACATTCCTGTTTAAAACAATTAGGAGATAGGGCTTTTTACATTGCTGCACCCATTTTGTGGAACACACTTCCTGCTGAAATCAGAGGGGATCCTTCATTGGAATTTTTTAAGGCTTTGTTAAAGAGCTGGTGACACGTTCAGATGAACTTTAACAAAACATAATATTTAGACACAGTCCAGCTTGTGTTTCCCATTAGCTAGGTATGTCACCTCCCCGTTATTTATTACTGAGGTGATTTGTATGAAAACAGGATTTCTGCTCCTGAAGAGTTCATCTATTCCAGCTGCTTTCTCCCTGCCTGAGGTCATAATGCATTGCTTGTGACATCATAATTACTCCTATGGCAATGGACTGTGATGTCACAACAGAGAATTATAACTTGGAGTAGGGAGTAAGCTATAGAGGCAGATGAACTCAAAATGAACTCTAAGGGACAACGATCATATATTCATACTTATTTCCTTGGTAATAAATTATGGGGAAGATAAATATATAAAATATAAATGAAATCCAAGCAGAACTGTACCTAATTATTATGTTTTTAAAGTTTTCTTTGAGGTGTCTGTAGCTCTTTAAACACACATTTATGTAATTTAGCTTTTGGGACCACTTAAGTCTTCATGGGGTGTGGTCAGTATGTTTTTCTCTTGATTGATGCTGCATATTTTCCTGACCTGTTTTTATATTACTCTGTTTCATACCTCTCAACTGTCCCTCATTTTCAGGGACGTCCCTGATTTTGTCTAAAAATTTTACTCTGTCCCTCCTAAAAATAGTGTTTCCATGACCAAACAGCGGGGTTATAAGCACAAAATAATGTCAAACATTAAAGTTACAGACTTGTTCTTCCTTAGAAAATGCATTTTACATTAAGCCCTTTATTCTACCGGCTTCCTGAGTGGCTATCTCCAATTTTAAAGAAGTGTCCCTGATTTTGGTCCTTTGTCCATGATTTTTTTTAAGCCTTGTCCCTGATTTATGAGGCAGGAGGTTGAGAGGTATGCTCTGTTTGTATTTTAAAATTTCTGCTTGTATAGCACTCAGAGACCTGGATGGGTGCCTAACAAATAAATTTGCCTTGCACTGCCTTCCCTAAAGGTCCCATCACCCACTGGTATTTTGTGTTTATTTAATGACAGAATGGCATACTGAATTTCTTTCCACGTAAGAGGCATTTCCAGCTGTTGCTGTTGGTTTAGATTGATACGGGGAATGACAAGCTGGGAGAAGAAAGTTTCCATGCAGCAGCTGTCCCCTCACCCATGGAAGGAGTAGAGTTGCTGATAAAACTCTTTTTTTACAGAGTTGATATTTGATATACAGAATAGTTGATATAAATTTTCCCTAATGAACAGGGTTTAAAATCTTAAAATTAAGTACTTGTCCACTGACAAGTGGCTTGACTAAAAGTAGTAGTCCTTGTGCTTGAGTTGGTAGTCCAATTAGAAATAGGCATACTTTAAAGAAATTTAATAAAACTAAAGAAAAACACATGATTGTATCTAATTTAGGATGGTAATAGTAAACTACAACTGATACGGATATGTTAATATTAATAATGTGAAATATATTTAATTTTTAGTTCAGGAGGTCTACTATGGAGCATAAATGGCATGTAGCAAGCGTCGCCAGTACTGCTTCCAATTGTTCCAGCTCCCGGCACAGGCACACCCACCTTTAAGTTGTTCCCCTGAATAATCCTGGTACTCCCTGGCCCATAATGTCACCCCCAACCCAGTTCTTTTCTTTCCCGACCCCCACTCCTTTGATTTATTATTTCCTCCCCCCCCCGAATGAATGCTTTTGTATTTTTAAGTAGACACCAACCCAGTGCTACAACAGCACACAGCATCTGTCCACGCTATGGCATCAAGCAGAAATGGTACAAACCAAGCACCAGTACTACCTCCAAGATCCAGCTCCCCAACCCCCACTACCGCAGCCAACTGCCAGAACTGACAGGCAGTCTCTCAGATGATACTGGTTGACTATCCTGTCAGTCCTGCTGTTCACGTTGCTGCTGCTGAGATGGCTGAGTGGGAGTGGACAGGGATGGTCAGAGTCTCAACACTTTTCTCTCTCTTCATGCGGCCGCGATCGCTCCTGGTAGTGCAAGTCATGGCGGCTCCCATGTGGTAATGCCGAAGTCCATCATGAGACCAGCTGGCCAAGAAGCAGCAACTGCAGCGCCAGTGGGTGGCATCTAATGGTGAGGACCTGAAACTGCAGTTAAACAGAAAGGTGGGGGAGGTGGATGTCCATGGGACAGCCAAGTGCTATAAAATGCTTGTCCCTGCACAGAAACTTATAGCCCAGGATGTCAGGCTATGGGATTTGTCAGTCCCTGCTGATGAGCCTCTTAAAGTAGCAATATGGCATTCTGCCTACTGTTTGCAGAGTTCGTAGGACAACAGTTTGGTGGGCTTCTCCCCCACTCCCAAAACTTGGAGCTGGACCGGAGACATGCCAGTTTGGCATGCCTGGAAAGGAGGGCACTAAGCTGTAGGCACACTCCCTCCAAACCAGAGACAAGGGTTTTCTAAAGGGAAGAAGTGGGGGGCTGCTTCTAACTCCTTTAAACAAGCCTCCAGACTTGAGCTTTCAGCTTCCTGCACCCTATGCCTCTTGGCTAATCTGCCCCCAAATGGTGACCTTGTAGACCTCCTGCAGGAAGGCTGTCAATACCTCTCCTGTGCTGTTAATTTAAAAAAATTCTAGGGTTTCCTTCTTGGCCCAGAAGAAGAAAGATTTATCCCTAAGCAGGAGGGGGTCAAGTCACCAGGAGAAGATCTGTGTTTCTCTGGCTCCCATATCATGAATAAAGAGACTGGGGCATGATCTGAAAAAAGCCATCTTTCTCTATCTGAGATCTAGTAACTGCCTGGGTGATTTGGGGGATTCCGAAGAGTAGACTGGTCCAATTAGCAAAGTCGTGAACTGATGAAATATAAGAATAATCACTGTCTCAGAGATGAAGCCAGATGTCTGATAAAGCCATGTCAGACATTATGGTTTTGACTATTGTGGTGGCTCTCTGTTGTGCTTCCGCAGTGGAGAAAGAACAGTCTATCAGCGGGTCCAGCATGAGATTAAGGTAATCTCCCAGTAAGCATGTGATCTCACCTTATGCAATTTTAGTCACTGCCCAAGCAAGTGACAGAAAAAAAACCTGTGTCCGCACTGAGACCATATAGAACCAAACAAAAAAGGTCCCCCTGATGTAGCCATCTGTAGTAGGCCCCAACGGCCATCCCTGTCAGACAGGTTTCCATTTGAGGGACTTGTGCAACACGAAGGATACCCTTCATCTGCCGGATGGGGCACAGCTACTGTATGAGCTTCTAAACCCATCCACTCCCTGCCCAACTTGCGTGTTTCAGCTGCCACTAGTTTAGTTTCTTGCAATAATGCTACCTAGGTTTTTAGCTTTTTCATATGGGAAAGTACTGTTTTACGTTTAAAGGATGAATTTAGGCCCCAAAATGTTCCACATGGCGGAGTCAGTATCAACCACAGGGATGGGGAGGAGGAACATAATGCTGTAGGAAATGTAACCAAGTGTACTGCATCCATAACTGAAGCTGTGTTCCCCAGCTCACCCCAGGAACAATCCTGGTCAGACACACGTACAATCTCATACATAAAGGCTGTACAAAGCCCCTGTAGAATACTGACATCTTAAAACTAATATCAACAACAGCATTTTAAGACAAGGCTTGCCCTGTATATAGGAGACCTTCAACAGCAAGACATGCAATCAATAAGAAAGATACAACTATTGTTATATTGCTATATGAACCAGGAGAGACTGCAGGTGCAGCTAGGAGCCACACAGGAAAGATGGAGGAAATATACAGAGAGACATGGCGTGCCACTTCGGCTAAGGGTAGACATGCTAGAGGATCAAAGCTTGTTCTGAGCTGGGTGAAAATAACCATCCAAGGCACTAATGCCATCCATCCTGGGAGTGACAACTGCCAGCAGTATAATATTAGAAAGAGGAAGTGATCAGCCAGGGTATGTAAGAGCACCCACCAGACAGAATTCCACCTCTGGTGGTACAGACTTATATGAAGACCCATGAGAACTAAACACTTATATCACGGAGGCCCCCCACCCCCACTGCAAAACACTCCTGTAAAAATATTATAAACTAAGTCAACATTATAGTGTATAGTAAAGCACTGTTCTACATAGAAATCCATCCTTTTCAAAGTGCTGCTGTACCACAGTTCAAAGGTCATGGGATGTGACTGTACCCTTCTGCGGTAGAACAGCATTCTAGAACCTCTAGAGATTGCACAAGTTAGTTTCATTGTGAAAGAGAAAAAAAAAACACAATGTTCACATTTCACATACTACTACACACTATAAAAAATACACGATGAGCAACTTTATGCATCACCAGTATGTTCTGCCACCTCGGGGTCCTGATTCCCACTGATCTCTCAAGCTTCACTCTCGAGGTCAGAGGGAATCAGAATCCCTCTATGGCAGAACACACTGGCTGTGCATAGTTGCCCATCCAGTATTCTCTGTTTAGAACATGCAGAATACATCTGCCCCACTAACATAAATCCAGGCAATAACAAAAAGGGGAATAAACAAGGAGAAAACTGAACAATGGGCTTCCAGGTCAAGTCACCCATCCCTGAATTCCCAGATACTGAAGTACCAAGGTGGGGGGCACTTTTTGTACCCGCATCGATACCCAGGACCTGAGAAAGAGGGTCCATGAGATCTAGGGAAAACATGCCTTCTTGGGAAAGCATGAGAAGTTAACACAGAAGGGAACAGCAAAGATCTCCTTATTGTGATATCACTCTTGTGTAAATGGCAAAGGGTATGAGGATGAGTGTGCTCCCACTGGTTTAGAAAACCTTTATATGCACATACAGCTCACACAGGCAATGCCAGAGTCCAAAAGGCCACCCCTGTCAGCACCTTACAATCAGAGCAGAGGAAGATGGGGGAGGAGGGGACCTAGTAAGCGAACCACCACAAATACATGAGATGCTGCATGGGAGGAGGATATACCAAGGCATTGCCTCTGATGACAGCACTGTCCAGACTACAGTGTTATCCCAACAGTTCCTGTGGTGAGAGCCATGATCAGAAGAATCTTCTTGATCCTTGAGGCCAGGGCCCACCTCTTGATCGCACACATAGTGCCATGTTTATTTAAAGAAGAGCCCTCACCCACTGCCACCATCTGACTGACAAGAGGTGCACAGGGGGATGGTGAAGGTCATATAGGAGAGCCCTCCAAGGCCTGAGCCCTGGAAACCCAATAAAACAAAGGTGAACATCAGGCAGCATGATCTACAATTTGTGGGAAAGACAAAATGACACAAAACATGGTCCTCCCACTCATGACTGGATGGGCCTTGTGGTCTTTATCTGCCGTCAACTTCTATGTTTCTATCGAATACCTCCCTTCATCCCCATGTACTGAAACAGTATAAAAAACAGTAAACATGAATAAACTAGAACGCAGAGCAAAAAAATTAAAGGGGGGGTACCTCAAGGTAATGCACAAGTTATTTCTTGCGGGTAAATTGGTGAGGAAGACTGTTTCCCATCCAGAAATGGTGCCTAGGCATGAGCCCACCACAGCCCCTACTGTAATGGCCACTGCCTCGAGAAAATAGTGAAAGACAGAAACGGTCTGTTGAAACCCACACGGCAGAAGCATAGGTAAAGGGAAGGCTCACTCTTGTAATCAGGGCAGAAAAGAGAAGAGAAACTACCCTCTGCAATCAGTGCCAGTCTGGATCTTGCAGCAGGGGATGCGGTTTCTGTGGTGACTTGTGACTATCGTCCAGGCCTGATGAGAACCCAGAGGGGAGTGGCGACATAGCCACTACTGTAGCCCAGGACTTCGCGACAGGCCTAGTGGGTGTGGTGTGCTGAGGTACAGGCCGTTTAGGCAAGGCACTGTCAGCAGTCATGTGTGACTGATCTCCCAGGGCCTGGAATTTATTAGGCGTAGATGGTACCCCCCACACTCCCCAAAGAAGCAGAGGATTTTATTTATTTAGTTTTTGTTAACGACTCCTGCTGTGACTTCAGAATCTTTGTCGAGGTGAAAGACTAGCTGCTTTCCACCGGTATCTGTTCCACTCCCGGGGCCACTTCTTTTGATTAAGGACCATTCTTTTCCTGGTGGTAGATGCTGAGCTGGGGTGAGGGGCTGTAGAGATGGGCCACTATGTCCATCATCATAGGGAGTGGAGCAGGAATAACTCGACCTACAAGTCCAGAAGGAAAAGGACCTTGTCTGGAGCCTCGCTGCAGCTGGTGACGAGGTGGTGATGTGGCTTCTGGGGTGTGACAGCCATGCAGGACTCCATTCACAACCACTCAGGGACAGGTGGGTACCGCACTGTGAATTGCATCCCCAACTGTGCCAGTTGCTTGCAAGCATTAGCAAATGCCCAGCACCTCTGAGAAAGCTCAGATGAGAAATCTTGATAAAGGCTTATTTGGTGGTCCTGCCACATCAAGGGACGCCAATTCAGGGCCAGCCTGTTTTCTTTCACATGTATCTTAAAAGCTTAGCAAGTATCCAGCTGGGCTTGACTCCTGGTGGAGACTTGGGGGCCAGAGACCAGTGGGGCCTCTCAATTTCGACAGCAGGGTAGTCCAGCTCTTGCAACAATTTCAGGGTTCATTGATTTTTACAGGAATCGTGCTTATTTATGATAGACTTAGAAAACAGATATATGCTGGATGAACAAGTGAATGTACATTTTTCATCAATAAAGCTTTACAAAAGCTTTACTGATGTTATTTGTATAATCTGGGAAGGAACTGATGAAGCACTTAGAGAATTTTTTGATTACTTGAATGGCTGTATGGATAGCATTTCATGTACTATGATATATGACACTGAACAGATAGCCTACTTGGATCTTCTTATGATGAAAGAAGACACTGGCTATACAACAAATCTATTGAAACAAGGACAGCAGAAGGAGACCAAGGGTCCATCTAGTCTGCTCATGTGTTCCTTAGACCTTCTCAGACCCCAGGACCTAATCCCCCTTCTGCCTGATGCCTCCTACTGCTCCTGTTGCTTTTGATTGTGCTTTAGCCTTATCCCACCACAGCTTGAATGATGTCATGGAATTTGCTTCCACTGCCTCAGCTGGCGGTTTACTCCTGGCTCCACAACTCTTTCTGTAAAATGGTGTTTCCTAAGCTCCTCTTGAAGCTTCCCCCCAAACATCCACTCATACAACATTGTATAAGTGCATTAGATTACAACAGCCAACAGGAGCTGGCTTAGGAAAAACAGGTGCAGGCTGGGTAAATTCTTGAGCAGAACAGAAGAGATTTAGGTCAGCGAGGGAGGAGAAAGTAAACGGAATCTATGAAGAAGCGAGATTGCCTAAGGAGGGAGAGAAACTAGTAAGTGCCACAGGAACTAAACATTGAGTTACAACAGAAAAATTGTAAGGAAGTAGTGTTTAGCAGCAAGAGGGAACAGAGCAAGGTAAGACGGAATGGGGTAATGGTCAGAGGCAACAGCATAGAAACACAGACTTTGACGGCAGATAAGGACCGCCTGGCCCACCCAGTCTGCCCATTTCCCTATCTACTCGATAAGCTGCAGATCCTAGTTTTAACAACAGCCTACTTCCTCCTACCTCCCACTAGATTGCCTTATGTCTGTCCCATGCATTCTTAAATTCTTAAATGTCTAAAATTTTCAGGTACGAAAACAAATGTTACTCACCTGTAACAGTAGTTCTAGGAGTCGTATATGATGTTCATCCACACTTTCTAGCAGGCAGTATCCTTTCCCTTTAAGGCTTGCCGGAAAGTCTTCAAGCTGGCTCCTCCCACCCACCCGGTGGTAACTCCTTGGCTCCGCCCCCTGACACCAGATCTTGCCCGCTGGAAGCAGAATGCGCAAGCGCCAAAGCTAGAGGTCGAGGTCCATGATGAACCTACATATCACTCCTAGAACTACTATTACAGGTGAGTAACCTGTTTCTAGGACGTGGATATGACGTT
Source organism: Neoceratodus forsteri (assembly GCA_016271365.2). Taxonomy (NCBI): domain Eukaryota; kingdom Metazoa; phylum Chordata; order Ceratodontiformes; family Ceratodontidae; genus Neoceratodus; species Neoceratodus forsteri. The sequence continues at coordinate 719,669,194 of CM057455.1, forward strand.
CTATCCACACTAACTGGCAGACTCCGAGCAGTTCTCTGGAAGAAGGGAGGCAAGGTGCACACCCCCCTACTTGGGGAACAGAGACTGGAGAACTGAGGCCCCAAAACCAGCATCCCAGCGTGACTCTAGGACAGGTCAATGCGGTAATGAGAAATGAAGGTGAGTGCTGACCTCCAGGTAGCAGCCCCACAGATTTCCTGGATAGGGACATCCCTGGAAGCAGCCACCAACGCAGTGGTATGGTGGTGGAATGAGCCCTTAGCCCTCCAGGAGGCTCCCTACCTGCCAGTCTATAGCAGAGATCAATGCAGAATACAATCCACCTGCCAATTGTCCACTTGGCTGCAGGTCTGCCAGCTGCGGCTTCAGCGTAGGTGACAAACAGCTGACAAACCTCTCCCTGAACTCCAGCCGTATGCTTCTTATAGTAGCGACCGCTCACCTCAGGTCCAGAGTATGAAGTATGTACTCAGCCTCTGAGGTGTGACTGGTGAAGTACACTAGGAGATTAATCACCTGGTTAAGGTGAAAATCCAACACAATCCTCGGAAGGAACTTCGGGTTGGGGCACAGGGCAACCTTATCCCTGTGGAAGACCATGTAAGGAGACTCCACCGAAAGCACCTGGAGCTCACTAATCCTTCTGGCTGATGTGACAGCCACCAGGAAGGTGGTCTTCCACGACAGGTGAGACATGTCACACCTGTTCATTGGTTCAAATGGCTTGTCCATAAGCTTTGCCAAAACCAGCAACAAGTCCCACGGTGGTAGTGGTTCACGCACCGAAGGGGAAATGTGGTCAAGGCCCTTGAAAAAACACCAGACCACATTCTCCTGCACCACTGACTGCTGACCGGCCCACACCTGGTAAGCGGAGATGGCTGCCAGGTGCACCTTAAGGATGTCGACTGAAGGCCCGACAGAGAGGGACCAGAGATAATCAAGAATGCTAGCCACAGGACAGGACAAAGGGTTCAACTCCTTGCCCTGACACCAAATGGAGAATCTCTTCCATTGGAAGGCATAGCACTTCCTGGTCGACTCCTTCCGAGACGCCTCCACAACCAAGAAGACAACTTCAGAGAGACACAAAGCCTGGAACTCTAGACACTCAGGAACCAGGCTGTCAGGTCTAGGGATTGAAGATCCTGGTGGAATACCTTCCCCTGATTGATGGAAAGCAGGTCCGGGTATAGGGGAAGACACCTCGGGAACCTGCTGCTGAGAAGGAGGAGATCAGGGTACCAGAATTGGAGTGGCCAGTCCAGAGCCACCAGAATCACCTGTGCCATGTGGTTTACCTATAGTGCTTCGACAGTGCTAGCGCAAACATCCCCTACCGCGACAGGTACAATGCCACAGGATGTTGGTGCTCACCATCGGGAAGGCTCCGCCTCCCCACACCCCCCGGTCTCTAGATATTTAACTCCGAGTCGGAGTTGGAAGGGGGGGGGCAATCACCCAGTGAGGCAGTCCCGATTGCCGCACGGACCACAACAGCACTGGGCAGATTCTGCCCGATTTCTGGCGATGTGGTGGTCTTTGTGGTCAGGGAGTCACTGTGGTGATGGTATATGGTGCCATGTCCCTCCTGACCTTGAGGAACAACTTGCGGATCAAGGGAATTGGAGGGAAGGCACAGAAGAGGCCTGGGGCCAGGGCCTCAAGAAGGCATCCCCTGCTGAGGGAGGCGGCATAAAACAGCCTCAGCTTTGCATTCTCCCTAGAGGTGAACAGGTCCACCTGTGGGGTGCCCCACTAGGAGAACAGGCTGTGCACTACATCTGGGTGGAGAGACCACTCGTGAGATACCTCGCTCAACCGGCTAAGAGCATCTGCCAGCTGACTGGAGGCCCCTGCCACATGGATGGTTAGGAGATCCGCCTCCAGGCTAAACACGAGGGTCCAAACATGGAGAGCTTCCCTGCTCCCGCCCTGCTTGTTGATGTCGTACATGGTCACGGTGTTGTCTGTCTGGACCTGGATCACCTGACCCCAGGTGTGGAGCGAATGCAGTCAGAGCTAGCCAAAACTGCCCAGAGCTCCAGTAGGTTGATGTGGCATCTTGGGGGTCCAGAGCCCATAGACTCTGCGTTCCCCCAGGTGGGCATCCCAGTTCGTGAGAGAGGCCATCGGTCGTCAGGATGACCATTGGCTCTGGGCAGACAAACGGGATCCCTTCCTGCAGATGCACTGGGACTAACCACCAATGGATGGTGTCCCACATCTGCTGGGTCACAGTGACCAGCTGGTTGAAGTGAACCTTGTGCTGAGACCACTGGCTGGCCAGCTCCCACTGCAGGGAGCGCATTCTCCAGAGGGGTCATCGGACCACGCTGGTGCAGGTAACCATGTAACCCAGAAAGCGCGGGACGTCCCTGGGCTTGGCACAATTGCCCAACCCAAAATGATCGGGCATAGGAGGAGACAGCCTCTGCCCTGTCCCCCGGGTGCCAGACTCTGGCTCTGCAACTGTCAACCTCCACCCCTATTAATTTTTATTTATTTATTTTATTTATTTAGTTTTTGTTGACCGGGTACGTGCACTAGACAAATCCTGCCTATTTTCAGGCATGACCCAGCGAGGGGGATACAGATGAATGCCAACTGACCCTGAACCAGATTAAGCTGTTGGTGGTATTTTTAGTGAATGATGGAAATTTGGCCAGGACACCGGGGAACTTCCCCTACTCTGCTTCCTGTAAGCAGGGGGGTCCCATTTTCATGTGGGACCAAGATGGCTGCCTCTGGACATGCTGTGGAGGACATGGAGGTGTTGGAGGCAGTGGAGCTAGTCTCTTCCCCTGTCTCTGTTCTGAGAGAAAGACCCCATCTTCTATGCCTATTGTGCTGCAATCTACTGAATATGGTTCTTCTGTGCCTTTGGATACTTCCCCTGCTGCTGTTGTGGATACTTGTGTGCAGTGTTTGCCTGTGGATCCTTCATTTATTCCTCAAACTGTGCTTACAACGTCCTTCTAGCCCTGCTACTATGGATATACGTGAGTCTTCTCCTCCTGTTTCTATGGATGTAGATGTATTACTTAAAATCAAGGAACAGCGTTATTTCACTGCTAGACAGCGTTTGTTAGCCCTTAAGCCTCAGTCTGGTTTTGTACCTGCTGCTACTGACTCACCGTCTGGGAAAGATTGTTTTACTGTCTCTTCACCGATTCTGACACTTCCGCATTCTTTGCCTGTTGCTACGGACCCTCCTCACTGCCTACCACCTGTACTGACTGCACCTCTTGCTCAGCTTTCTCCAGAAACTTCTTCTGCACAGGTGCCTGCTTCTGCTCTCCCTGATGCCTTGCACACGACGGACTGGTCTGTTGAGTCGGCCCTGGAAGCGGCTGGGTGGGAGAAGGATACTACCGTTGAGACTTGGCGTTCTGGTTCTTCCCCGATCTGTACTAGGCCACCTGACAAACTGCTGGCCTCTCCTGTTTTGAAAGACTCTGCTGCTTCTCTTGATCTTTCTTTGCCAACTGAACTCCTTCTGACTCAGAACCCGACTTTGCAATTTGGTCCTGCTTCCTCGACGCCTCAAGAACAACGGACTCTTTGGGACCCTGAGTCTCATCCAGTTCCTGCTACTTCTACTGCTTCGTCCCCTAAAACTTATGCTGCATGCTTTCAACCCCCTGTACATTAAGCTAAAAGACACAACGCTGTTCGGCTGCATTATTTGGGGGGCTTACCTGACTTTCCTGACCGAATTTTTGTAGGTCGCACTCTTTTGAAGGATTCTATGCAATTTGCTGCTTTTGAGATTCATGCCTTAATTCATGTTTCTTCAGAGTCTCATTTTGATATTAGTTTTAAAACTATCACTGGTTTAGAAAAGTTTTGGAGAAAATATCAGGAGCTTAAAACTTCTCCTTTATGGTCACGTTTAATACCATTCCTTAACTAAACCTATTCAGAAAACTATTACTATCTTGTTTCTAATGTAAGGTGTCAGTCTTAATGATATTACTGTCTGGTTAAAGCAAAGATGTACTGTCCTTTCTGACCCAGAGGCTATCTTTGATTCTGAGAATATCTGGACAGGTGGGTGGAGGCGAGGTTATGCTTCGCACTTTGGAGGTTGGAATACAACATCTCCCAAACAGCTTTATGCTTGGGAAAGACAGGGGAGTTCTTTTTTTAACCAGGCCAGCCTAAAGCTTGCTACAGATGTGGCTCTCAGAATCATATAAGTAGTGTCTGTGACAAGATTAAATGCTCCGTTTGTGGTAACATTGGCCATGCAGGTTCCCAATGTGTGGATGAACCTCTTTGCGTCCTTTGGGACAGATTGGGGCACACTTTCCAGACTTTTACTTGGGCAGCTCACAACTCCCGACTCTTGCTGATGGGGAAAAACAGCGTTTGATTATTACTGTCGCTAAGCGTTCTCGTTTATCTGACACTCTTTCTAGACCTCAGCAGTACCCCTCCCTCACCCTGTTGTACCTGCTGTTGACCCTCTTCTACTTTACACGAACGGTCTGCTCCTGTTTTGGAACCACAGACCTTTACTACAGCTCTCCCTCCCCCTAACTCTGATCTTGCTATTTCTACCTTGGAAGAGGTCCCTATTCCTATCTTGCCTAGTATTTCTGGGTCTTCCATGGACACCCCCCCGAACCTTTTATAAGAGTTACACGAGGATCTAAGAAGGGGACTTCTTCTTCTAAGGCCCTGAAATCCTCTACTGTGACTCATATGAACAAATTTGAGGTTTTACGCCACCCTCAGGACAACACGGACTCTGATATGTCCTCTGTTCTTTCCTCCCACCCTGATGTGACTACAGACACAGAAGTACTCATTAATAATATTGGTTCTCAAAAAAGGAAAGCTAAGGCAAAACTGAAACATAGGGAAGGTACCCCTAGGAAAGGTAGGCTAAGGCGACTTTTGTGTTTTTGTTTTCACTTTCCCGTTTCATGTCTTCTGCTTTCTCAGTGCATACTGTTAATGTTAACAGTATAAAGAAGCATGCTAAGAGAGATGCAGTTTTTTCCTTTTTATCTGGCTTGACAGCTGGTCTCACCTTTTTGCAAGATGTACGTTTCCATGCTCTTCCAGAAATTTCCAGGGCCACTTGTGCCTGGACCTCTGGGCTCTCTTTTTGGTACTTTGGACAGGACTCTTGTTCTGGTTTGGGTATTTTATTTAGTATTCCTGATGTTACTGTTATTTAACTGTTGGATGTCTACCCGGATCGGCTTCTGTTGTTGGATATTTTGATTTCTTCTGTCCCTTTCCAGATTATTAATATTTACACCCCTCAATTAAAATCCCACAGAATTGAACTACTGAAACTGATTCAACCCTATTTATACACATCAATGCATGTGATTTTTGGGGGTGATTTCAATTGTGGGTTGTCCACTAAAGATAAGTCTTCTACTTCAAAGACTGCTAAGTTGTTTTGCGACTCGAATTTTCTGAAACAATTGCTCCATTCCACAGGTTTACAGGATGCATATTTATCTTTTACGGGTCAGCATACTCCTACTTTTCACAAAGGCCCCCTTGCAACCCATACTGATTTTTTTTTTTTTTTTCATTTCTTCCCACCTCCAACTTTCTGATGCTGTAATTCAAGTTTCGGAATTTTCGGATCATAATTTATTATCTATTTCTTTAGGCCCTTCCTTGACATCTCGTTTTGGCCCTGGCATTTGGAAACTGAATGCTTCCCTGTTATCTGATTCACGTTTGTTAAGTCACTTAACTGAGTATATTCATAATCGAAAGGGTGTATTTTTTTATATGATGCCCCCTGGGATTGGTGGCGGGATACAAAATCTGGACTCCGAACTTTATTTAAAAATTTTAGCAAACATCATCATGATTCATGGTATTTCCTTTATCACACTAACAGACGACGACTTCAAAAATTACTTACTTTATCTCATGAAACTGGCCATGATTTTTCCACCCAAATAAGTACTCTTAAGGAGCGCATGATGGATTATCACCTTCTGAAGGCTACTTCTGTTCAGCATCAACTGCGTTTTGGGACCTCTGGTACCCGTGACACAGTATGTCCACATGCTTCTATTCGGTGAACAGTAGAGAGTAAAACCTTTACTACGCTGTTTGAGGACAGTTTCACCAAGCTCACTGATATTTTGGATATCAGGCACCGTGTTACCTGTTATACACGAAAACTGTTTGGTCCCACCCCCCCATCTGCATCCATAATGGACTACTTTTCCTTTTTACAACTTCCTGATGTACCTTCTTCTGTTGTAGATATGTTAGATACTGAGATACAAGCAGATGAAATTGAAGCAGTAATCAAGTCTTTACGTCCAAGAGTGACACCGGGCCTGGATGGTCTCTCCACTGAGCTGAATAGATTGTTTTCTGCTGACCTGAGTTCTGAATTGGCTACAGTTTATAATTCTATTCTAGAGTGCGAACATTTTCCTTTAGACTTTAACATGGGTTGTTTATTTTACTTACATAAAAAAGGGGATAGAATATTGGTCTCCAATTGGAGACCTTTATGCCTCTTAAATACTGATTTTAAAATATTGACCAAAATTTTGGCCCTCAGACTTTCTAAATTGGCCATATATGTGATTTCTACTGCACAATCTTGCAGTGTCCCTGGGAGATGTATACAGGACCATCTAATTTTACTTAGAGAAATAATTGAACGTGGAAATTCTAATGTTTTACATGGTTTCGTATTCTCACTGGACCAACGGCAGGCTTTTGATTCTGTACATCATGATTTTTTATGGTCTACTCTTTGATATTATAAAGTACCTGATTATACCCTGACTAGACTCTGGCTGCTATATCGGTCTGCAACTGTTGTCCCATTGGTCAATGGATGGAAGGCCCTATGCTTCCTCTACACAGAGGGTTAGACAGGGCTGTCCCTTAGTCCACTTTTATATGTTTTTTGGATCCCTTGCCCGTTCTATTAATTACGGCCTAACATTATGCCACTTCCCTCAGCCCCATATTACGTGTTGGCCTATGCGAGCGATATAGGTCTCATGGTGGCTAATGTTGCCTCCGTGCGTTCTGCATTATGGCATTGTTCCAAGTTTGGGGCTGTTTCTGTCGCGGCCCTTAATCTTGATAAATGTGTAGGCCGTAGATTAGGTTCCCCTTTCGTAGATGAGTCTTCTGTTGACATTAGACTTTGTGATGACGCTATTAGGCTTTTGGGCATTTTATACGGTAATGGTCCTTTAGATGTCCTTAACTGGACTCCCAAATTAGATTATGCTCAACCTATGGTTGCACGTTGGAATTCATGGCAGATGAGTAAGAAAAAAAGGATTTACATGATTAAAACCTTCTGCTTCCCTTCTCTTTCTGGCTTATATTTTCCCCCCTTCCCGGCAATTTGAAACCAGATTGCTTAGTCTCTTTTTCAAGCCCTATGGGGTAGCCGCCTGAACCCCATTAAACGTCAGATCACCTATCTCCCTATTCGGGATGGAGGCCTAGCTATGGTCCAACCTGTTTTTTTATACTAGTTTTTTCTTGTTTCATAATATTAGACCCCTGCTGGTTAACCAAGATCGAGGTTGGGAACCTTGGTTTCTTGAATCCTGTGGTCCTTGGTTTCATAAATGGGAACTTAACAAATTGATGGTTTTAACACATTCTCCCCAGATTTCTGCTTATGTTAGGGATAGTTTTTTTCATTTGAAACACTGGCAGATTACTAGCCATATGCTAATAACTGTCTCCAGAAAATCATTGTATAAGTATTTAGTGGACCGTGTATGTTTGGAGATTGTTGTTTTTCCCAAATGTCCTACGCAACATCTCCCTGCTTTGCTCACTTTACTTCGTAATTCTAGGGTTCCCCAAAAGATGTGGGACTTACATTGGCTTAGCTGCCATGAACATATTAACGTCAAATGTAACCATAAACACAAATCACTACAGGACAGATTTTGTTCCAGACCTGAATGTCAGCAACAAGAAGAAACTATTTCACACCTTTTTTTTTTCCAAGTACATTTATTGTTTCTTTTTGGACTCTATTAGCTGCCAGATGGCGTGAACCCTTGTTTGCTCTCATTACTTATGACAATTTGATGTATGTTTTTCCCCCCTCACTTGGTCTCATTGGAATATTAATACATTAAATTTGATTTTTGTAATAATCAAATGGCATGTGTGGAATGCTCGTTGTTCTGTTTAATTTACAGAATCAGGATGTGCCTCTTCTTACCATTATTCGAAGGATCGAACATGATTTGAAGGCCATATATTTTTCAGAGGCAGAGCATTTGCTATCTGACTCTCTGTTGGAATTATGGACACTATTACCTTGGATAACTGATTATGATTTTCCTGTTACATAATTATTTTGTGTTTTATTTTTCTCTGTATCATTTTCGTTTTTCTTTTCTGTTCAGTTGATGTTCAATAAAAACTTCCCCATCTCTTTTTGATAAGTGCTACGGGATCTTTAACATCCACCTGAACTACCACCAATCCAGGCAGATGGGACCTCGGTTTAACGTCTCAGCTGAAAGACTGCACCTCAGAAGTGCAGCACCCCTCTCATGCTGCACGACAGTGTCAGTATTAAGCTGATCACCTGCGAAGACAAGAGTTCTGACTTGGCCTCATTGACCGGGAGGCCAAGGGAGTTGCAGGTCTGGAGTGCCAGGTCCCTGAACCGCTCCACCTCCTGCCTGGAGGGACCTGCGATCAGCCAATTGTCCAGGTAGGGTTAAACCCAGACCCCTCGGCGCCTCAGTTGAGCTGCCCCTAGTGCAGTGCAGTGCACTTGGTGAAGACCCTGGGGGCTGAGGAGAGGCAGAATGGCATGACCTGGAACTCGTACAGGGCTCCCCTTGCTCGGAAGCGGAGGAACCTTAGACGAAACGGACGGATCAGGACGTGGAAGAGTGCATCCTGATGATCCAGAAAGCAAAATCACATGTTTTGCTCTAGAGAAGGTATGATCTGAGACAGAGTTACCATCCTGAAGGTGCGCGACTGGAGAAAGTTGTTTAGGTCGTGCAGATCTAGAATGGGCGTCAGTCCTCCACCCACTTTGGCACCAGTGCTGGCTTACCAATAAACCAGACAAAATCTGAGCTACTCCCCTTAAACCAGCCTTTTAAACAGGAACAATTTGCCCAGAGGAATTTCCAATGGCCCATGCCATCTCGTATAGCTAGGAATTCATATTTTTATTTATTTTTATTTATGACTTTGATAACCGGGTGAGTGCACTGATCCCAGGGACCATTTTTAGGCACGACCCAGGCCATAACACATGACGCAGGTTGACAGTGAAGTACAAGGTAACAGTATTACACATGAAACAGATTTGATACAAGCAACAATAGTAAGCACAATATACAGGTTTGACGCATAGGTCCATCTGAGAACAGTGAATACAAGGTTTCAATATCTGACGTGAGGAGATTTGGTACAAAACAAATAAATCGTAGGCACAGTGTACAATGTGTGACTGCATCGTCCAGTGAGCAAGTAATACACAGAATACTCAGTAAAAAATATATACACAATATGTACAGGCAAGGAAGTCAAATATTACTGTGAAAAATACAATATAACAGTTGTAGGCAGGGGAGTTGACTAGTGTGGGTAGGTGGGTAACCCCTGGGCTGGGGAGTTGACTAGTGTGAGTTGGTGTCAGACCCCAAGGAGCAGCGGCAGGATGAGTTTGCTAGGAACCAGACTTTAAGGCGGGACTTGAAACTGGAGTGTGTGTCAGGGGAACCAAGTTCAGCCAGTAGTTTGTTCCACTACTAAAGGGTAGCTGCAGACCAAGCTCTGCTACCCATGTTGGTGGATACCCTAGGAACAGCTAGAGGGAGAGTACCATTAGAGCGGAGGTTGCAGAGGAATGTTCCGGTTTTCAGAAGAGCAGTTGGGGGGATTCTGGAGCCGTGCGGATAACATTGTCTGTCATGTAGCAGAGGGCTAGGTCACAGCAACCTTGTAGCGGTAGCCATCCAAGGGTATTAGAGAGAGTACAGTGGCGGGTGGAGAATGGGGCCAATAAAGCAAAGCCACAGGCACTGTTGTAGGCAGCAGAGTTTTTAGCCATGGCAGTAGCTGAGGTCCTGGCATAAATAGGGGAGTAGTAGTCAAGAATAGGGAGAAGATTACCCTGGACAATGGCTAGTCTGGCTTCAGGGTTAAGGTACTGCCTGAATTTATAGGCAGCACCTAACTTTTGATGGAACCTTCTGACAAGGCAATTTGCATGTTCAGTGAAGGTGAGGGAGGGGTCGAGCAGTACTCCTAAGTATTTGTAGGTGTTGACATCCTCCAGGGCTGGGCTGTCTGGGGTGAGAATGCGTAGGGGGCATGGTTTTTAGTTTTGGCCAGAAAGGACTTAGATCCGAACAGCATGGATTTAGTTTTTGGGGCATTTACTAAGAGGCGTGTTTTTGAGAACCAGCTGTGGGCCGCAGCATAGTTGTGAGAGAGAACTGAGGAGACTGCGGCCGTGGATTTGTCACTGTGGAAGAGGACAATATATCCCCAGTACTAGCTCACATACTCCCCCTCAACCTACACCATGATGACATAAACATCTGGAGGCAGAGCTAAGAAGATGGGAGTAAATGAACCCAACTATCCAGGGGGAAAATAAACATTTTTAAACTGGTAGTGGTTTCCCACTTTTTCTACAGATTTAACAACATCCCTTTAGCAATCCTGGAGATACACTTCGGACCCATGATCAAAATGCTACCAAAAGTCATATGTGGTGGGGGAACGCTTAGACTTTCATACAGTAAGCTCAAAGCATACAGATCCAGGAAAGGGAGGGGGGGTAAGCCCTGCCTTGGCTTAAAGCAGCAGTACTAGTTAGACAAAAGCCCTTTTTTGGGCTAATGTACTTGTCAGATTCTTGATTTGCACTGACCTGTACTTTGTTTTTTTACAGTAAAGGTTATTTTCTGGGTTAAACACCTTTTTTTTTTTTTGTTGGCAGTTATTTTTAGCTATGCAATCTCGTGCTTCATGCTCACTAAGATGCATGTCCTTCCTCTTCCATTCTGATGTATGTCCACAATCACTGGACAGATGATCCTTTCTCATTATTCCCTACTAGCCTCTCATACCTTTTGTTGGTCTCCCATCCCTGCTTGCAGGCCAACGGGCTGTTCAATATCCATCATCATCACTCTCATTCCCACTGTCCAGTGACCCCCCCCCACGATCGCTTGCATGATCCTGAAATACTTGCGGCCCCCCCAAAAGACACTGACCATATGTGTATTCTGTACTCTTTACCTTACTGCAGATTAGCCCACCACACAGAAAGTACAGTTACAGTATGTAAGAACATACTGTAACAGTAAATCTTAGAGAGAATCTCTTTCATCAGGTCACACCTATGGAACTACAGCCGTCAGGTGCACACAGAAATTATTTTGCTAGCAGTCTACTAGGGGCCGCCCACGATGATGTCATACGTCGATATCCTCACTTTGTATAAACCGGTGGCCTCGCCCTCCCCAGTTCCCCGCCAGAGACCACACACAAAGGGCCTCCTCCTGGGAAACCGAGGGAGAGCTAAAGGTTCCCACCACTCGGCAAGGTTGAAAACAGCAGGTAGACCATCCTGGAGAGAGAGACAGAAGCAAAGAAGCTCTGAGTCTAAGGGGGACAAAGGGTTGGATGGCATGGCCTGATGAAAGACATTCTCTTGAAGATCTACTGTTACGGTCAGTTCTTACATAACTGTACTATCTTCTTGAAGAATATATCTTTCATCAGGCGACACTTATGGAATGAGTCCCAAGCAGTTCTGACATAGAGAGACAGGGTGGTTGGAGGCTACAGGCCTAAGAAAGAAGACCTTGAAGCACAACCAGGACAAAGCCTACCTTTCTTCTAGGGGCAATGTCCAGATTGTAGTGTCTAGTGAAAGTGTGGACAGTAGTCCAGGTATTGCAGCAGCACAAATTTCTGCAGCTGACACATTCCTGAAACAGGCAACAGGAGCAGTCATGCCTCTAAGTTGAACGGCCACGCACAGTCCCAGGAACTTCCTCACCATACCTAATGTAACAAAACATAATACAGTTGGCCAACCATTTGGACAGGCACTATTTAGAAACTGGTGTGCCCTCTTTCCCAGGGGTAAAGGAAATAAAAAGCTGTGAGGACTTCCTGCAGTCCCTCGTACAGTATGCTGAACATAATATTTGAGTATTCTGTGTTCGTCTAAGGTATGGAGCAATGCTTCCCCTGGATTGGCATGCTCGGGAAAATAAACTGGCAGGTGGATGATTTGATGTAAAGTAAACTTAGACACCAACTTTGGGAGAAACTTTTAGGGTTGGTATGCAAAGACACCCTTGTATTTGTGGAAAATCAAATAAGGAGGCTCACACATAGCAGCCTGAAGCTCAGAAATCCTCCGAGCAGAAGGAACAGCAACCAAAAATAACGCTTTCCATGACAGAAAGCATAGCTCACAAATTGCAGCTGGCTCAAAGGAAGCCAAAGTAAGTTTCTCTGGAACAAAATTCAAGTCGCACGCCAGGACTGGATTGCAGACGGGAGGCTTCAAGTGAAGAATGCCTCTCAAGAACGTATGGGACACTTCCAGTTAAGCCACCATATGACCATCAACAGACACATGGAAGGCTGAAATGGCAGCCAGGTGCACCTAAATGGAAGAGTATTGCAGTCCAGCATCTAACAGGAACAAGTACTCCAAATTCTGATTCCCTGGACAAGTGAAGGAAATCCAAGTTACGGGGGAGCAGCCCACAGAGCAGAGCGCTTCCACTTCATTGAATAAGTGGCCTGGTGGAAGGTTTTCTTGCAGCCACCAGAAAATCAACCACCTTTGGGGATACACTGAATCTTGCAATGACTGTCTTCAGGAGCCAAGCATGGAAATGGAGTGACTTAAGGTCCGGATGGACCAGGGTTCCCTGTTCCTGTGAGACCAAGCCTTTGCATAGGGGCAGGGTACTAGAGGTTCCACTGTTAGCTGCTGCAGGAGGGGAAACCATATCTGAGGAGGCCAGAAGGGGGCCACCAGAATTAGAGTTGTACCCTCCATCTGGAGTTTGATTAGCACTCTCTGAATCAGAGGAAAGGGACAGAAGGCATAAAGGAGCTTCCCTTTCTAAGAGGGGGACAACGTGTCTCACCAGACACCTCCAGGCCCTGGAGCAAGCAAGCAGAAAAGTGGCAGTTTTAAATGGTCAAACTCTGAATGACCTCACTTGTCGAAGAGGTCTTCTACAACAGAGATCAACAGCTTCTACTCGTGCATCTGGGACTACGACCGGGTTAGCCTGTTCACCAGATTTTCATTGCTTCCCGGCACAGAGGGTATGAGTGGGTCTCCCTTGCTTATGCAGTGTACTACACTGATGTTGTCTGTCTGCACCAGCAGATGCCCTGGAGACAGATGGTTCTGGAAGGCTTGCAGAGCACATAGAATGGCCCTCATATCTAGGACATTTACGTATAGGGAAGTCCCCACTCTGGTCAACACTGAGTCTGATGAGGCCGTAGATGAGCTCTCCAGCCCATCCCCAAAGCGTCTGTGGTGAGAATCTGCTGAGGGGAGGGAATGAGGAAGGGAACCCCTTTCAACAGGTTGCTGGGTTCCATCCATCACTGGAACACCTTCCAGACAGGAAAAGTGACTAGAAAGTACAGTTGCTTAAGAACTTACTGTAACAGTACATCTTCGAGAGTGTCTCTTGCAGCAGGTCATAACACATGGGAAATCAGCCACAGGCATCATTTCCTCCGGATGACTTCTCATCAACCCTAGGATCTCCCCCTAATGTTACCACGTAGTGTCTGTATGGCACGTATAAAAGGGAGAGGTCCCAGCTACTCCTCAGTTCTTTTCCATCCTAGCTACCGAATGAGAAACCATTTCTCAGGCCTCCGATGGGAACTGAGGAGGGAAATAAGGCAGCAGCTTGTGGAGTCATGAAAGGACAGGACATACGAACATATGAAATTTGCCAGCAGATAAAGGCCTAGAGGTCTATCAAGTCTGCTTGAATGTGCAGCTAGCACCCCTTATTCTGCAGCTGCCCCTCCCTTCCACCCTTCCCCTTCATTAACCCTCCCCCTTGTCCTGTCCCATCCTCGTTTGAAGCAATCCACTGTTCTACTGCATACCACTACAGCAGGTAACGCATTCCACCCAACCACCACCCTCTCTGTAAAAAAGTGTCTCCTCATCTCCCTCCTGAACCTTCCTCGCTCCAGTCTCATATCATGTCCCCTGGTGGCCCTCCCCTCCCTTACTTTGAACAGCCCCTCTGTACCCGTCTTGTTTATTCCTTTCATGTATTTAAAGGTTTCAATCATGTCACCCCTGTGTCTCCTCTCCTCCAGTGAGTACGCTCAACTCCTTCAACCTCCTCTCGTATGATAAGTCCCCCAGCCCCTTGATCATCTTTGTCACTCTGCGCTGCACCCCCTCCAGTAACAATGTCCCTCTTCAGATACGGACGCCAGTACTGCACGCAGTATTCTAGGTGTGGTCTAACTAATTACCTATACAGTGGCAGAATCACCTCCTCCCTCCTTGAGGATATACCACTTGCAATACAACCCAGCATTTTGTTGGCCTTTGCAGCTGCCTTCCTACATTGTGCCGAGTTGTTCATTGACCCTGTAATCAGCACACCCAGATCCTTCTCCTCCTCCTCCTCGGTCTGGGCTAGCTGCACTCCCCCTAGCTGGTAACTCCTCCTTGGGTTCTTCATCCCAAAATGCAGCACCTTGCACTTTTTGGCATTAAAGCCCAGTTGCCAGGTTTCTGACCAGGTTTCAAGCTTTGCCAGATCATCCTGCAACCCCTGCCATCCCCCTAGGTCATCCACCACCGTGCCTACCTTGGTATCATCAGCAAACAGACTGATCTTGCTCTTGATGTTCCATGATATGTCTGCAATGAATATCCCAAACAACACTGGTCCCAACACTGACCCTGTGGAACACCGCTCGTCACTGCCCTTGGGTGTGAGAGCTCCCCACCCACCCACCACCACCCTCTGTTGCCTTCCCTGCAGCTAGTTCCTACCCCTCTCACCAGCTTTGCACCCGCCCCTGTGCCTACTAACTTCCTTCCCAGCCTTCCATGTGGCACTGAGTCGAATGCCTTACTGAAGTCCAGATACAGACATCCACTGCATGGCCCCTGTCCAGTTGCCTAGTTACCCAGTCATAGAACTTGACCAGGTTGGTTTGACAGGATCTGCCACGTATGAAGCCATGCTGTCTGCTGTCCTGTAGTCCTTTGGCCTCTAGGAGGACCACCAGCCTCTCCTTCAGGATAGTCTCCATTAGCTTACCCACGATGGATGTGAGGCTCACTGGTCTGTAGTTTCCCGGTTCATCCTTGGGGCCACTCTTGTGGAGGGGCACCACATGAGCCATCCTCCAGTCCTGAGGTACACACCCTGAATGTAGCGAGGCATTAAATAGGTCTGCCAAAGGTCCTGCAAGGACCTCTGCCAGCTCCTTCAGTACCCTGGGGTGGATGCCATCTGGGCCTGGCACCTTGTCCACCCTCAGTGCCTTCAAACCTCTCGAACTCTGCTCTGCATGATTTCCCCATCTGTCACCACTTCCCCGCCTGCCATTTCTCCCACCTTGGGTGTCACCCCTCTTCTCTTTAGTAAATACTGAGCAGAGTACTCATTTAGTGCTTCCCTTATCGCACCCTGCTTCCACCCAACCCCTCCTTCCTAATCCTTACTATGTGGTCCTTACAGCTCCTTTTCTCCCTGATGTACTAAAAGTCCTTCTCCCCTTCTTAATGCCTTGTGCCAGCCTGAGTTCCGTAGATGCTTTGGCTCCCTTACTGCCCTTGTCACCTCCTTGATTCTGTCAAGTACTCCTCCTGTCCTCCCCCCTCCCTGTTTTCTTGTACTTCCTAAAGGCAGCTCTTTCCTCCTTACCTTTCCATGACTTCCTTGCTCAACCAGATTGGTTTCTTAGCCCTAGCCTTCTTGCTCTGGGCTTTGCAGCAGGTTTGGTTGCCTCCACTATCCCCAGCTTTATGAGCTCCCACCTCTGGTTAGTGTCCATACTAGATTGAATTCTGGCCAGGTACCCTTTACCACTTCCCCATCCTCCCAAAGTCGGCCCTCCTGAAGTCCAGCACTATTGTGCCAGATTCCACTCCTTCCTTGCCCATATCCAATGTGAGCCATACTGAGCGGTGGTCACTCCCTGACAGCGGTTCCTCCACTGTAAGTTCTCTCACAAAGTCCCCATTTGCCAGCACAAGGTCAAGGGTATTTCCTAACGTGGTTGGTTCACTGACCATTTGCAGCAGGAAGCTGTCCTGAAGGCATCCAGCAGTACCTGCTCCTTTCTGTTCCTGGTTGTTGGGGTGCTCCAGTCCACTCCTGGCATGTTGAAGTCCTCCACAATCACCACACTGCCCTTCTCGCAGGTCCTCCTGATCTGTCCCGCTAGTTCCCTGTCTAACTCCTCCGTCTGAGATGGTGGCCTGTACACCACTCTCATTCTAAGAATCCTATTCTTAGAATCCTGGATTTGCATCCAAAGTGACTCTGTACTACCCTCAAAGGACAAAGGAACCCTTCTGAAGTAACAGCAAGGGGAAAGGCGAGTGGGGCAGCATGACCTGCTGCAAGAGACACTCTTTAAAATCTACTCTTCCGATAAGTTCTTACGCAACTGTACTATCTTCTTCTAGGCAATGTCTTGCAGAAGGTCACAACACATGGGAAGATTCCGAAGCAGGTATTATGCCAAGGGGAGGAGGAAGCGAACTATCAGGACTTAGGACAGGAGGCTTTGTAAAATGGCCCGTCCAAAAGCAGTTCACTTCTTGGGAGCGAGGTCTAGACTGTAATGCTTTGTGAACGTATGTACAGTAGACCACGTCGTGGCAGCCATGCCTCTGGTAGAATGGAGTTTTACTACCCCTGTGAGAGGTTTGTCATATTTTTTTAATAGATAAACGAAATGCAGTTGGCCAACCATGAGGACAAGCACTGCTTCGAAACCTGAATGCCCTGATTTCCAGGGGAGAAAGAAACAAACAGTTGCTTAGTTTTCCGCAACTGTGAGGTGTAAAGCAGATAAAGACTCAATGTTCTATGCACATCGAGGGTATGAAGCAGGGATTCCCCTGGATTCGCAGAGTACACTGGTAAGTGGATAGCCTGATTTAAAGTAAATTCAGAAACGACCTTTGCCAAAAATGATGGGTTGGTGCGTAGTCACCCTAGCGTTATGAAATTGCAGATAGGGAGGGTTGTACATTAGTGCTTGTAACTCTGAAATATGTCTACCCGACGTAATGGCAACTAAATATATAGTTTTCTAAGAAAGATAACGAAGCTCGCTGGATTCAACAGGCTTGAAAGGACTCATATTAAGTTTTTCAAGCACAAAATTCAAATCCCACACAGGGACTGGATCCCGGATAAGGAAATGAAGGTGCAGAATGCCTTTTAAAAAGGTTCTGATTCAAAAGTAACTGGGACAATGGTTTGCTGCCCACAGGTAAATGGAATGCGGCAATGGCGGAAAGGTGGACTTTTACATAGGAATATTTCGAGCCACCCTCCAACAAGGAGAGTAAGCAGTCTAAGATGCTCTGAGGGGAACACTCATAAGGGTCTAAGTCTTGCGTAGACACCCAAATGGAGAAAATAGAAAGACCATGTAGACGGTTCCCTAGCAGCCTGCAGCTTCTGCACATTTGGGGACACCCTAAAGCGTGAGAGGACTATGTCCTCAGGAGCCAGGCGTGCAGATGGAGGGAGTGAAGGTCTGAGTGTAGAAGGGAGCCTTGTGTCTGGGACAGCAGAGCCTGGCAAATTGGCAGAGGTAGAGTATCCAGTTCAGAGAGCTGCAGAAGCAGAGGGAACCATATCTGTCTTGGCCAGAACAGTGCTATGAGAATCATATACGCCCCATCCCGGACCAGTTTGAGTAGTACTCTCTGAACAAGAGGAAAGGGCGTAAAGACGTAAAGAAATCTTCCTGTCCAGGAAAGAGATAACGCATCCCACCACACAGTTCCAGGACCTCGCTCGAGAGAACAGTAAAGAGGCAGTTCTGTGTTTTGTGGAGAGGCATTAATAGGTCCATCTCCGGTTGGCCCCATTGGTGGGAGATGTTGTTTAGGACATCCGGTAAGATTTCCCACTCGTGGGCCCATGCAGTCGATCTGCTCAGGGTGTTGGACACCCTGGGGATGTGGACCGCCAGAAGATGGATATTTCTCTGGATCACCCAATACCAGACTCTTATCGATTCTCTGCAGAGAGGTTATGAATGGGTGCCTCCTTGCTTGTTCAGGTAGTGAACTACCACAGAATTGTCTGAAGGCAACCGGGGGGAAGGAGAGTCTTGAATGCCTGTAAGGAGTAGAGGACTGCCCTCATCTCAAAGACACTGATGTGAAGGTGGGCCTCCACTGGTGTCCAGGATCCTTGGGACCGGACCTGCAGGAGATGAGCACCCCACCCCGTCAAGGAGGCATCTGTAGTTAGAATGAGACACAAGACAGGAGAATGAAATGGCATACCTCGCATTAAGTTGCCTCTGGACTTCCACCATTGTAGAGCTCCAAGAGCCAGGGAAGACATCATGAATGGGGCATCGAAATCGTCCACCTTCTGGTCCCACTGGATTCTCAGAGACCACTGAAGGACCCTCATATTCAACCTGGTAGTGGGGACCATCAGAATCATGGCCATCAAATGTCCCAGGAGGCGTAGGTAGTCTCATGCCGAGGCCAATCTGCTGGACTCTAGGCTGCATGCCAAAGAAATCAGGGTGTCTGTCCGAATCATGGGCAAATATACCATTCCCAAGGAGGCATCTAACACAGCTCTGATAAAAGGAGGCGTTGTGCTGGGTCCATTTTGGACTTTGGATAGTTTACAGCTATCCCCACCTGGGCGAACAACTGCAGGGTTCAGGAAAACATGGACAACAGCCTTTGGCAGGAAGATGCTTTCAGGAGCCAGTCATCCAGGCAGAGAAAGACAGAGAGGCTGTTCCTTCGGAGGGCCGCTGTGACTGCCGCTAGGCATTTTGTGAATACCCTTGGGGCTGAAGAAAGGCCAAATGGGAGAGCCCTGAACTGGTAATGATTACCCTGAAACAAAAAACAGAGAAACTGTCTGTGAGCAGAGTGCATCAGGATATGGAAGTACGCGTCCTTCATATCGAGAGAGCAGAGCCAATCTCCCTTGTTCAGCAAGGGGATAAGTCTCGGGAGAGACACCATCCTGAACTTTTGGTATCTGATACAGAGGTTGAGACACCTTAGATCCAAAATGGGGCGTAAGTCCCCCATCCATTTGGGAACCAGGAAAAAATGGGAGTAAACTCCTGTACCCTTCTGTGGAAGGGGAACTAGTTCGATGGCACGTTTTGTGAGCAAAGCACTGATTTCATTCCTTAAGACCAATGCTTGGTTTGGGGGGTAATGATAGACCCTAAGTGGCAAAACAAGGGGCATCTCTGTGAACTCCAGTGTGTGTCCTGACTCGATCAGCTGCAGGAGCCACAGGCTGGAAGAAATGGCTTGCCACCCTTGTAGGTGCAGGGAAAACTTGCCCCTGATGGCTGTGGGATGGGTCTCCAGTTGCACAACTGGAGGAAGACCTTCAGGCTGAAGGCTGGTTCTGCTGGGGAGCAGCAGGGACGCAACGGAACATGAGCATTTATAAGACCAGGCAATGTCAAGTGAGGCTTTCACTTACTGGCAAGTGATCTTTGAGCATTGGGACACACCCTGTAGGAGCAGCCCCTGGAGGATCCCCTGAAGGCCGGTTTTGCTTTTGGATGGTACAGGGTCCAGACCAGTTGAAGAGTATGACCAGAGTTCTGTAAGTCTTTCAACATTTCTTGGGTCTGTGGACCAAACAGCTGATCACCCTTGAAGGGAGCAATAAGGACAGAGTGCTGCACGTCCTGTGAAAATCCTGACACACTGAGTCAGGTGTGATGTCTGAGCAAACACCTGCCAAGGACGTATGGGCTGCAGTGTCATCAGCATCATAGGTGGCCCTGAGCAGGTGGTGGCAAACAGCCACCACTGTAGACATTTTGACTGTCAGATCCTGCTGGGCAGAACCCGCAGGGAGGGACTGGACTGTTGCCTGGGAGGCTTTTAGGATTTCCTCCTGATATTTCAGGAGGTGTCCCATGTAATTAAGTATACAGAGAAATACAGTAGCCAAGGCACAAACCCTTTTCCCCATTACATCCAATTTCTTGGATTCCTTATCAGGGTGTTGAGCACTCAAGTGTTGAACTCTAGAGGACCTATCATGAGCGGCACTGAACACCACAGAGTCCACCTGAGGCAGAGACATGAAGTAGGGGTGGTCAACCAGGGCCTGATAAATCCTATCAGCCTTACGAGGGTTGGAGGGAATCCTGAAAGGTTGCTTCCAAGCCGCCCAAACAGCCTCTTCAAAAGCATCTGCCAAAGGGGGGTGGGGGGGCGACCAGAGTGGGGCATTCTGGTACACCTAAATACTGTGCCAATTTCTTTCTTGAAGCATCCTGCTCAGTGCTCTGGAACCCAAATGTTTTCTAGAGGTGTATCATAATGTCCAAAAATGTGGGATCATCTGGCAGAGAACATGGGAGTTCAGGGGTAGGTTCACCCTGTACAGATGAGGCGGCAAAGGAGGACTGAGGGGAGTCCTCCTGGTCCATACCTTCCTCATCCTCCAAGTCAGCCAAATCCCAGTCCTGTAGGAAAGGGTCATCCATGTCCACATCCTGAGGGTGAAAACTCGGGCAGACAGAGGAATAGCTGACTGTCCTCTGGACCGAAGGCCTAGAGGGAGCAGAGACTGGAGCCGACCCTACACTGGGAGGAAGGGCGAGGGGTCTGTATAAGGTCCAGGATTATTTACTAGAGCCTGGACATCAATCATGGCTATCTGCCCAGCTGATGTAGCAGGGGAAGCCTGGACTGAGTGAAAAGGCAGTGGTACCAAGCAAGCAGCAGTTGACAAGAGGTGTGTATAGGACCTCAGGATTATCAACCAGGTTGCTAACATAGAGGCTGTGAAGTAAGGCCGGTCATCAATGAGAGAATCGTCAATGGGCCAGAAGCCATCCTCGATGGATGCTGGCTAGAAACCACTGAGTGGGGTGGGGGTGGGAGGCAGAGACAGAAACTGCAAATTCACCCCAGAACTCGTCGTCGATGGAGGAGCCGTCGACGAGGGAAGAGTGGAGCCAACAATTGTCGACAGTGTAGAACACGATGTTACAGTGGCAACTTTCTCAATACTTAACTTTCTGTTAGTGATCGGGGTACTCGTCATTGACAATGAGAGTGCAATAGAAATGTGCTTTGTTTTACTGGCATGTTTTTCACCAGGACCCAGTCCTGTAGACAAGGAGGGCAGACCTGCAGAACGGTGAGACCCCAAGAAGGATGTTGAAGACTCCCTGTTTGGCTTGGAGCATTGCTGCTGCTCCAGAAGGGCAACCTTTTGCTCCATGAGGAACTCACGAAGCTGCTGAAGCCTTTGACATTTGGTAGCCTTGTTAAACCACTTACAGAGGATACAATCCCGGGTGTAGTGTTCAGGACCAAGGCACCGAACACAGATGTCATGGAGGTCCTCTGTAGCGATTCTGTGACCACAGGTACATTTTCAGAATAAGGGGTCTGAAGACATCAGTAGATGAACCCATTTAGAATGAACGCCTGATCGCTAGAACTCTTCAATGACGACTTGTAAGCAAAGCTCTGAAGGAAGACTTGTTGCATGCAGGTCGCGATTGAAAAGAACTGAGGAATAGCTGGAACCTTCCCCTTTTATACGTGCCATACAGACACCATGTGGTAACATTAGGGGGAGGTCACAGGGTCGACTGCTGAGAAGTCATCCAGAGGAAATGATGCCTGCGGCTGATATTCCATGTGTTATGACCTGCTACAAGAGAGTGTCTCGAAGAAGATCATGCTGTTCTACGCTGTCTGTGTACTGATCCCACTGGACCCTTAATGTCCACTGAGGGATCATGTACAGCCTGGCTAGGGGTACCGTGACAATGGCTGCCACCCTCAGGTCCAACAGCCTCAGGAATGTCCTGGCTGTGACATACCTGTTGTTGTAAAGCAACTAGGCCTGAGCCATAAGACGCACCACCCTGTCCTGGGGCAGGAAGGATGAACCATGTCCAGTACTGCTCCTATGTACTGCAAATGCTGACAAGGGATCAAGACTGACAGAAAGATTGGCCATGATACCTAGAGCGTTGAGAAGCTCTCTGGTACATGCTAGGGTGTAGGACAGTTGTTCCCTGAACTGGGCTTTGAGCAACCAGTCATCTAGGTAAGAGAAGATGTACAGTCCCTCTCTTATGAGAGCCGCTGCCACCAGTGGCAAGCATTTGGTAAACACCAGTGGCGCAGATGACAAGCCAAAGGGCAATACCCTGAACTGGTAATGCTCCCCCTGGAACAGGAACCTGAGGTACCTCCTGTGGGGTAGACAAATCTTGATATGCAGGTAGGCATCCTGCATGCCCAAGGAACATATTTAGTCTCCTTTATGCAGAAGGGACAGCAGGTCTTGCAGAGTGACCATCCTGAACTTCTTGTACTGAATATAGGAGCTCAGATCCCTCAGATCCAGAATGGGCCTTACGTCCTCTGTGGACTTTGGAACTGCAAAGAAATAAGAGTAGAACCCCATGTTCCTTTTTTCCCCAGGGAACTGGTTCTCTGGCCCTCTTGCACAACAGTGTACGTACTTCCTCTAGTAGCATTGATATGTGGTCTGGAGGATAAGTGGAGGGAACTGACAGAAGGTCTGGAGGTAACGCCAGAAGTTCTAGAGCGTGTCCCTGTTCTATTAACAGCAGGACCCAAGCATCTGTTGTAACCTCTCTCCATTGGTCCAGGTGGAGGGAGAGGCGACCCTCTACCATCTCCCCCAGGCTGTCTACCGGAGAGTGGAGTCTAACAATGAGTCATGCTGAGGCCGATCTGGGGGCCACACCTCCTCCAGGGGCTTCTGAATGGGTATCTGTGAAGGAGGATGGGGCCAGCAAAGCAACTCTGCTTTTGCTCTGTTGTCTGGCCACTGATCTAGGTCTATTGGTGGCCTGCAAAAGGGCACCTTCTGCCTACTTTTCGGTCATATATGATAGAGATAATAGACTGACCTTAGAGTCCTTCCCAAAGCTTGCCGGTCCAAAAGAATGTCTTGCACATCTGCCCCACAGAGCTTGTATCCTCTGAAAGAGGAGTTCAGGATGGATTGCTGAACATCCGTTGCAAATCCAGACACCCTCAACCAAGAATGTCCTTTTTTTATGAACTCTGTTTTTGCTCCAGAGGTCCAGGGCATCCTTCCAGAGTACTCCAGGATAGAGCTCTCTCGATCTTTAATAGCTGTCTCAGGGAAATCCAGGAGTGGATGGATTCGAGCTGGCTGAATTTGAACTCTGGTAAGACTGAGGTGATGGTTGTGAAACCTGGTCACTGGACAGGAGGTCTGGGTGGTGGGTCGCCCTCTGGACTTGTTCTCAGGGGTGTCCCCCTCCTGACTTCTAACCAGGTGCGCAACCTAGGGGTAATTTTTGACGAGGGGTTGGCCCTGCATTTGCAGGTGTCTGCTGTTGTCAAAACTTCCTTTTACCATCTAAGGAATATCTCCAGGATTAAATATCTGGTTCCATCCCACGACCTTCCTGTTCTGGTCCACAACTTTGTGTCCTCGCGCTTAGATTACTGCAACTCCCTATACCTAGGGCTTTCTGGGGTGGAAATCCGCTGCCTGCAGCTGGTGCAGAATGCGGCGGCCCGTCTTTTGACAGGATCTCCTCGGTCCTGTCATATTACGTCGGTGCTGCGCGAACTGCACTGGCTACCAGTTCAGTGGCAGATCTCCTTTAATGTTGGCTTGCAGACTTTCAAAGCCCTACACGGACTGGGCCCAGACTATCTGAAAGAGCTACTGGTTCCCTAATGCCCTGGGTGATCGCTCCGCTCAGCCAGTGAGGGGTTGCTAGAGATTCCTAAGGTACGTTTGAAATCTTCAGGGCCAGATCTTTTATGTTCATGGTTCCTACATTATGGAATTCTCTATCTCGTCAGTTCCGGGAGTGCACGACTGTGGAGGGTTTTAAATCAGCCTTAAATACCCATCTGTGGCACCATGCTTATGGTGATTGATTATTTTGTGTAATAGTATTTATAGTATTGTTTAATTTTAAGATTTTAATTTTTGATTTGTTTGATTTTAAGCTGTACGGCGCCTTGGTTTTTTGAAAGGCACCTTAAAAATAAAATGATTATTATTATTACCCACTCGACTAGCTGCCGCTACTCCCAGCCTGAAACCTCCTCCATCGATCTCCCTCCCGACCCCACGGTATGTCCAGCCTCCCTGGATCATCCCCCGCCCTCCCGTGGTGGCATCTCTGAAATTAGAGAGACGGCCATGGGATCGAGCCGGGCCATGGGAGATCCGATGAGGGCAGGTCCGGCAGGAGGATGTGGGTAGGTCCCGGGAATCTCCATCTCCACTGGATCTCAAGGGCTTTTCCTTGGTTACTCCCTTTGGAGCGTGGATGTGCCATGATGTCTGAGCACCAACATGCTGACATCAACCGCCGCACTGCCCCACTTGCATCAACACCACTCGTGCTGGGTCCCCAATCTCCATGAGGGCCGCTAGAGAGACGATGCAAGCCCCAGTACCAACCCCAGGAGGGGAGAGCAATCCTCCGGATGATCAGTCCCCTCCCCGGGGGACTCCTGCCGACCCAAGTCCATTCCTGAACCCGGGTCGCTGGCGTGGCGCGAGGTGTATCATCCAGCACCTCTACCCTCAGTGCCGCCGGGCCGGCAAGAATGCTTTCTTAGGCAGACGCCAGCCGCAGCTGCTCTGGCTGATGCATCCGAAACGTCATAGGCAGACCTTAAGAGGTGTTTACCCATGTCAGCCCCTGTATGGAGGGCCTTGAGCATCTGTTGCTTCTGGGGGCCATCAGGGAGAGACTGGGCAGCAGCTTTAACCTTTTCCCAGAGGGAATTCTGGTATTTGACCATATGGGCCACACAGTTGGCTATTCTAAGGTCCAATGTTGCAGAGGCAACTTTTTTTTTTTTCTTTCCTACGAGGTCCAGTCTTCTCAATTCTTTATCTGGAGGAGAGAACTGAGATGATTAAGTCTTTTAGACCTAAAATGGGCTGCATTTATCATAGTCAAATCAGCCTGAGGTTGTATTTGCAAAAAAAGGTTTCCCAGAGGGAGCCTAGTACAGCTTGTCTGCCTTTCTAAAAATGGCAGGGATCAAGCCTGGTCTGTGTCTGGCAGCCATGGTGGCATCCTCTAGAGCAGCCAACAGAGGAGGAATGATCCAGAGGTGGAGAATCTGGTAGCTCTAAGAACTCTACCAGGTTCCTCCTGGTGATGTCTTGCTCCTCAGCATCAAACCCCATTGCTGTCTGGAGCTACTTTATGACAGACACGAAGGAAGTGTCCTCAGGAGGGGACCTTAGAGTATACAGGGTAGAAGCCTCACTAATGGAAGAAATGGTGGAGTCAGACCTGTCAGTAGGACTCCTATCCATATCTTCCACTTCCTCCTGTAAAACAAGGTCAGGGTTGTATTCCTGATCCACATCCACGGGTTCTCAGGGATGGAAGGAAGGAACCAAGGACGTCGTCGACACCCTGGAGTGTGCAGAGCACGATAACATGTTGGGCGTCAACGTGAGTGCCGATCTGTGAGGCTCCGTTGTCACTGTGCCAGGGGTAGGGGGAGGAGGGAGCAGGCAGTGTATGATCTTTGTGAAGGAGCAGAGAGACATCTGCATGTTGACAGAGGTCTGCCCTACAGGAGCGCCTAGCGACATCAACGAAGGCAGCTGGAACCTCATTGTCAATGAAGTGACATGTGGTGCAGACGTGGGTGGCTGGATCCTCGGCGTCAACAGAACGCCTTGCAGCATCGATGGGGAAGACTGGAACCCCATCAATGAGCCTTTGCTGGCCTTGAAGGGTCCAGCGGAACTCACTGCCAAAGTCGACCATGTGGGAGTGAGGCTTTGGGTGACAGGGGGCTTCACTGCCAAGTCGGACAACAATGCTGCAGCGGATGGTGCCAAGCACATCAGCGACAAAGAGTGGACCAGAGGGATTTATCCTTACTCCGTTCCCTCTCCCCGCTGTTTGCACTTGCTGGAAGACTTCTCCTGGGCCTTGAAGGAATGACAGCCAGAGGAAAAGAGACAGAGACATGGAGGAGCTTCATGACTGAAGTTCCCTCTCCATTCTGGCTACCTTCTGCTCCAGGAGGAAACACTGCAGGGCATTCCAATGGCATCGCCAGGTAGCTTGGTTGAAGCTCAGGCAGATCTCACAGGCCTTAGAGTTATAGGCCTCTTCAAGACAGCACACACAGGTGTCATGGTCATCGTTGTTGTAGATTTTTTATACCGCACTTGCAATACCAGAACGTTTAATGGAATTGGTTCTCAACATACATGATTTTTTTTTTTTTTTTTTAATTCAAGCTTATTGCATATTTTGGCACAGGTTTACAATAATTCTATATAATTTCCATCCTTTACAACTTAATATACAATTGTCTGTATTCTATTACATATTAGTCTTGATTCATTGTTTCATTTCATACATCTTAAGTTCTTTTACCCCTCTAACTTTATTTTTATCCCACTTTGCTTTGTGAGGAGCAGCCCGGGAGCAGTATAACCTTGTTACTCTTTATTGGTGATCTCTTTCTTTTATGTCCTAACCCCCATTCCCCCTCCCCTTGAACGACAGCCTACAACCTTATGTCACCAACCATGGAGTCCAACATCTTGTAAAGACCTGTGTCCTCAGGTTTATTTTATATGTGATTTCCTCTATGTCTTTAATCTCGTTGAGAATTGCCACCCAGTCCTGAGGTGTCGGGGGACTTGAGCACCATCTTTTCGTTACAGCCTTATGGGCTGCTGTAAGAAAAATATTCCATAGATAGATTGTATCTGATCCCCTAAGCTCTTCTGGTTTCATACCCAATATTAGATTCTTAGGGCCTAGTATGGATTGAATGGATAGAATCAGTCTTATCCTTTGCTCGATTTCTGTCCAGAAATGTGTGAGGGTCGGGCATGACCAGAATACATGAAGATAATCTGCCCTCTTCATTCCACATTTCCGCCAGCATTCTCCTGAACAGTTCTTGTCCCACTTACACTGGATATTTGGTACAATAAAAAATCTTAGTCTGACCTTCCACCCAAACTCCTTCCATATCGGGGATGATGTGGTCTTAGAGGCCAGTATCAAGGTGGAAACCCAATCTTTATCCTCCAGTGGTTCCCCCATCTCCTGTTCCCATCCATATTTGATCTGGGAGATCTTATTCCCTCTTCCCTCTCTCAGAGCTCCATATATATTTGAGATCAGTCCCTTGAGTCTTTGTGAACTGAGGATCTCACCTACAACATGGATAAGCCCCAACGAAACTCTCGTTTGTGTATACAAGTTTTGTAATTTATGTATATAGGCCCTTATTTGTAGATATCTAAAATAATCTACCTGTCTCAACAAAAAAACTTCCTTAACGTGGTTAAATTCCATGACACTTTCCATTCATGAATTGACTGGTCGAATTTAAACCCAGTCTCCCCCATCTTTTAAAGGTAAGGTCCTGTCTGGGCGGAGAAAAACCTGGGTCCCAGGTGAACCACCTCAAAGGCCAGAGCTCTTCGTCTAGATTATGTTTAGTCCACAGCCGTTTTAGGGACCCCAGAGTGTTTTGTACTGACATAAGCAAGATGTTCTCACCTATAGTTTGAATTCCTGGCGTCAAGGCCCTTGCCTCAAGGGGAATCCCATCTGTCAGGGTTTCCTCTATAGCCTTCCAACGAGCCGAGTAAGCCCTAGTTGACCACAAGAGAGCCTATCTTAATTGAGTAGCTAGAAAGTAATCTTCTAGATTAGGAACATTTCGGCCTCCACACTTTTTATTTGTTTGCATAATTATATTTTTAATTCTTGGCCGCCTATTGTTCCAGATATAGTTTGCCAACAGCCTCTGCCATATCTAGAATTGGTTTTTATGTATTTTTATTGGAAGGCATTGAAAGAGGTATAAGTATTTAGGGAGAATATTCATTGATACTGATTGCAGTCTTGAATATAGGGGTAGTTGTAAAGTCTCCCATCGCTTAATATCCTGCCTAATCTGTGTTACCGTTGGCTCAAAGTTGGTCGAGTATAGCATTGCTAGATTCTTTGGGATTTGAATACCTAAGTATTTCATTTTCCCTTTGTTCCAGTTAACATCTAAGAGTTACGCTATATGGGCAGGGGGATTATAATGAAATTTCAATACCTCCGTTTTATTTTTGCTTAGTGTGTATCCTGAGTATTGACTGAATTTGTCTATAATGGACCACAATTTAGGAATGGATCTATCTGGATTAGTCATGTAGAGGAGGACATCATCCGCATATAGGGAAATTTTATGTTCTTCCCCGTTAACCTTCACTCCCGCCACCCCCTCTGCCTCCCTTATAGCCTGAGCCAAGGGTTCTATATATAGATCTAAAAGAAGGGGTGACAGCAGGCAGCCCTGTCTAGTACCTGGCCCCAAATCAAACCTCCGTGAAATGCCCCGGTTCACCCTTACATAGGCCCAAGGGGAGGTGTATATAGCTTTAATCGCCTCTAAGAATTGTGACGGGAAACCCAGTCTCTCAAGAACCAAAAAAAGGAAGTTCCAGCTGACTTTATCAAACGCTTTTTCAGCGTCCATACTCATAAGACAAGCTGGAATACGTTTTTTATTAATAATATCGATTATGTTTATAGTCCATCTTACTCCCTCCGGAGCCTGCCTACCCTCTACAAAACCTGTCTGATCCGGGTGGATCAGGCCCCCAAGAAGAGACTGAAGTCTCTTGGCTATTATAGCCGTAAACATTTTGTAATCTACATTAAGCAGAGAGATTGGCCTGTACGAGCCACATTCCTTCGGGTCCTTGCCTTCTTTCGGAATCACTGTTATAGTAGTGTAGTTCCACAAGGGGGGAATCACTTCTCCTTCCAACCATATCTGATTGTAGACCGTTCTGAGTATAGGGGTTACCCTCTATTTTAAATGTTTTATATAGCTCCCCCACAAACCCATCTGGTCCTGGGCATTTACCTGTCTTGAGTTCTCCCACTGTATCCAAAACCTCTTGCTGAGTAATTGGGTGTTCCAGGGTCTGCCTTTGGACTTCTGTGAGCCTGGGTAGCTTTAAGGTGTTTAAAAAACCTGAGGCCTCTTCTGTGAACGATTCCGGTTGGGGTTGGTACAGAGTTTTATAAAAAGTGACTAGTGTTTCTGCTATTTGTTCCCACTTATGTGAGACACAGCCAGTGATCTGGTTCCTGAGCCCCGTGACATTAGCCCTGGCAGCCTGTTGTTTCAGTCTATACGCCAAAAAGCGAGTGGCCCTTGGCCCTCCCTCATAATAGGTCTGGTATGTAGATAAGAGAGCTTTTTCAGTTTCCAGGAGCTGTAATCTCTGGAGTCTGTGCTTGAGATCCTTTATCTCTTTTTCTCTCTTCCTACATAATTTTATTTTCTGTTGTTCCTCCAGACTATTAATAGCCTGGTTTAGCTGTTCTCTTTGCTTACCTCTCTCCCTCTTTTTATATGTGGCTATTGAGATGAGCTTGCCCCTGATCATTGTTTTAACTGTGTCCCACAATATTTGGGGCGTGATGTCAGGGCCGTCATTTATCTCAACCGTCTGTTTTATTATTTCCCGCATTTCCTCCTTTACTCTTTCATCTCTAAGCAAACTAACATTCAGTCTCCAATGTGTCGGCTTCCTAGGTAACTGAAGGTCAACTTGCGCGTATATGGGTTTATGGTCCGATAAGCTCTCAGAGCCCACCCAGACAGACTCAAAATCTGCCAGGTCCTTATTATATGTGAAAAACATATCTAGCCTCGAATAAATTTTGTATCTGGGGGAGTAGTATGTATAATCACGCGCTAATGGGTACTTTTCCCTCCAGACATCCACCAGGCCTGTGTCTCTCATGAGTCTCTTCATTAGTTTACAGATTCTCTCTTTAGGTGCCAGGATACCAGAAGTCGTATCTAGGGCCCTATTCATAATGATGTTCCAGTCCCCACCTGCAATCACAACACCCCTTGCCTTCTCCGCTAGTAGTTTAAATAGATCTGCAAAAAAACCTATGTCTGAGCCTGGGGGAGCAAAACATTTAATAATGTTATCTGCATGTCCTGTATGCGTCCCATCACCAGCACGTACCTAGCTCCTGTATCCATTATCACCTCGTCCTCCTTAAATGGGAGAGAGGACAACAGTAATATCGCCACCCCTCTCTTCCTCCCCTCTGCAAGGGACGCGTGATAAACAGTCGGGAAATCCCTGTTTTTTAGCTTTAGAGCTTCCTGCGGGGATAGATGTGTTTCCTGCAGGAACTGAATCTCACACTTCTGTCTTTTTAAAAATTTCTGAAGTTGTTTTCTTTTAGCAGGGTGGTTTATACCATTCACGTTAAGAGAGCCAGTCTTAGATTTGACCCTATCCATGGTTTAAAGTCCTAAATTTTCAAAGTGTTTCATGTCCTCTGATGTAATTAAAGGGTTTATTCTTCTCCTCACCAATCTGTCTAATCTCTTTCTGCTTCGAGACTGCTCCCCATTCCTTTCTTTCCCTCTTGGTTGTCATACACATTTGTTTAGAAACGTTCCTGTGCCATACCTTATAACCAATTAATACTAACATTCTACTGGCCTTAAACTGCCAGCCAACCTGTGTGTGGTTAAAAGCATATATAACATTGTCCTCTTTAAATGAGAAACTAGAACTTTTACCAAAATAGAAACAAGAAACCGCTAGATCAAACTTCACGCAGTTCAGTAACACTTTGAAAACCTGCTGTAAACCACTGGGTGTTATCCCTCTCCTCGTGTTTTTTTTCTCTGAGTAATATCTGTTTTAGGTCTATGAGACCCAGCAGAGAGGTAATATTCCCCTTTAGAAAATTCCAACTTCCTAGGTCAGTCCACCTACATGTGGTAGGACTGGTTCACATCCCACTTGGGACACTGAGCCCTGTACGTTGTTCTGGGCTTATCCTCTTGAGAGCAACATTTTTGGGTCTTAGCCCAGGGCTCTGAGGTAGTATCGACGTCAGCACCACCAGTAGGCAGGCGATGTTCATTTTGAACTATAGAGATACCTCTTTTCCAGCCTTATCCCCATTTTTAAAGCAGTTGGAAGAGACCCATAAATCCCCGATCTAAATGAGACAATCTTTTCCAGCCCCCCCCCCATAAAGCAGGCTTGATGAGAGAGAAAAAGAAAAAAGAAAAAAAAAAACCCACCCTCCTTAGGAAAGTGAAAGGCTGTGCCCTCTCAGCTACCCAGCTATGTAGGCCAGATCGTCTCCCGCTATCATTTTTATCCCTTCTTCTCTCGAGTAGTATGTTCCCCGTTGTCACTTATTTCACTTCTCCCTTCCCCGCCCCACACTCCTGTCTTCCTCTGGTGTCTAGTTACAGGGCTTACACCTCTGGACGCTTTGCGTTAAGACGTTACCGCGGCAACCAAGTCCCAACGCCCCTTTCAAATTCCCCCGAGTCTCTCATTGTCTCCAAGCCCAACATACGAGAGGAGAGAGGGGAAGGGTGAGTAGGAGCCATCCATCCCTTCCTGAGTCCAATCTATAAGCCTCCCTCGGGACATTTTACTCACAAGCAGGGGGAAGGGCAAAACAACAATAAAGGGAACAAGAGGGGGGAAAGGGTCAGCCTCCAGGACCATCAGTATTCCAGTGAGAGCCCTCACTTCGTCAGATGCGACTCCTCACCCCCCCCCACCCCCGATGTTGGTCTCATTTCTCATTACCATGTCCAACTTTGTTAATGTCTCTGACTGCATTTTCACATTGTGGGTCCCCAATGACTAGTACACACATCTCATCGCAGCCTTCAGTGTTAGGTTCATTATTCAGTCTCTCGTTTCTACTACCGGAGTTTCCCGTGGAGTCAAATCAGCCATTTGCACTGCCGACACATATGGTTTAAGGAGTGCCGTAACATCTGCTCGTAGGTTGGTAGTATGTGGATTAGCATGCCGTGTCAGTCCTTTATGCGCCACCGACCACACTGAGTGCCTCAACTCCTTTTCAATCCATTCTTTCTCCAGACCCGGAACAGGGATACCAATCTCCTCCAAAAAATCCCTGGCTTCTAAAAGATCTTCGTAAGTTTTAATACCTTGTCTTGCCTCCACTCGTAGGCGCGCTGGGAACAACATCTGCGCCTTTAAATTTCTGGATCTGAGCTGTTTCAGGACGGACCACATGGTGCGGAGGGCTTCTTGTACCCCCGCCGTGTAGTCATTGTCCACCGTTATACGATGAGTTCCAAACATAATTTTTTGCTGTTTCCCAAGCCCTTTTAAGGATCTCCTCTTCTGAGGCATAGTTGGTTAGCCTTATCACAAAAGACCTCGGGCAGGTGTTAGGGCCTATAGGACACTGAGCGAGGGAGCAGTGTGCCCGATCCATAGCGATGTCCAGTTCTGGAGGTAATTTTAATAACTCTTTCAGCAATCTCTGTAGGAAAGTGATTACATCAGTAGCTCCATCTTCAGCTCCCTCCGGTATACCGTAAATTCGGAGGTTTTGTCTCCTACTTCGCCCTTCCAGATCATCAATTTTGGCCCGTAACTCCCTTTCCCTTGCCATTAAAAACAGCAATAGACGATCATGACGGTCTGTTTGTTCTAGGACCGTGGTCATCCCTAGTTCCAACTTATCCGTTCTGTGTTCAATTTTTTTGATGTCAGAACGCAATTCAGTCAGCGAGGTGTCTATTTTCTGTACCGTTTTGGCTATCTGCAAAATTGAGGCCACTAATTGCGAGCATTCCTCATCTGGCCCTGCATCCACCACCATAGTATCCTCCTCTTCGGTAGGCCCAGATTGTCTCGATCCTTTTTCACCTTGCAGCATCAGTTGAAGTTTCTGAGCCGTGGTCTGTGTGTTCTTGTTACCCCCTGCTTTTGATCTCGTTATTTTGGCTGGGGACTGCATCTTTATTTGTTGTGGATGCCTATCGATTTGTTATTAGGCTAGTAGGTTCTCCAGCTCTAGGCTGCCATTCAGGCTGCTGACTTCACCAGAAGTCCTCAACATACATGATGACGTGAATCGTTTTAAAATAGAGTGATAACTACTAGAGTGAGAAAAACAATAAAACTTAGAAAAACTGAAGATTTGGTGGTTGACTGCTGCAACGGTGTCTCCGTGGAGTGCAGGGAGTATTGTCGATAGGTGGGAAAAGAACTGAGGAGGGTGCGGGGTCACCCACATTTGAAGATGGCGGCTGACTTGAGCCAGCCAGAGCAATAGCACTAGCTCTGTTGGTTTTGTTTTATTTTGTATTTATTTATTTTGTTTGTTTTATATTATTTTTTTTTTTTGTTTAGGTTAGCAGGCTAGTTAGGGTGGAAGAAGTGAGCTAGACTAGTATAAGAGAAGCGTATTTTTTCGAGTTGTCAGTTGTGTATTTGCTGTGTTTCCTGGCGTTCAGCCAGTTTTATCGGGAGTCTTGGTATTTCTCCAACTGCAGTGTGGCAGACTGTGTAGTCGGAGGGTTGCGAGGAAAATACAGTTTTTTCTAGTCTTTTTTGGAAGCGCTCACTCCATTCTTGAAAGCGCTACCCTCCCCCCCCCACCAAACTGTGACCTGCTTTAATCAGTGTGATCAGGAAATTTTCTGAGGCAGCTGAGGGAGCAGATGGACGGTGGAAGTAACCTTTATCTATCCTGCTGCCTCGGGTTCTACTGCGGAGGAGCAGTTTGAGCAGTGTCTGCCATCCAGGAAGGAAAACTCTGTGTAAGGTACGAGAGGCTGCTGGAAGAGCTGGAAAGTTAATTAATATTGCTCAGCTGCTTTTGCACTGAAGCCCCGAATTGCCGTTAGTACAGCGAATTCCTTGATTGTGTTGGGAGATCTAGAACCAAAGTTCGCTGTCGCTTGGGGACCTGAGCTGTGGACTGGCCGAGTAGTCAGCTAGTGGGCCCAGGGTTCTCTTTGGTTTTCCAGGGGGTCAACTGGTGATTGGGCCCAGTGGTATTCCTTTACTGCAGCAAGGAATATTTTCGGCTCCGGACCCAATACAAAGGTCTCCGTTGGTGCTTCGTACGGCTTGAATTTCGTGAGGGCTTTCTGAGTGGATTCTGAACTGAAAAGAAAAATTCAACGGATGGTTACCTGTTGCCTGCAACAATGAAATATGGTCAGACTTTTATTTCTATTTCTTTTGTGACTTGGACTTCTTCCCTGGTTCTACAAGTAGTGAGAGTGCTTGTGTTTTGTGTGACCTTCCAGGCAGTGAGAGGGCCTGGGGATCTGAACACTTTTTGGCGGCGTTATATTTTCCAACTCCTGCCCCTCAGTGAGAACTGGTTACTTAATGTTTGGCGTCTATTGGATTTTTCCAGTTTTCGAAGTGCACATTTTGTGAGCTGATGTGTTTTTAGCAGATTTATTTTTGGCTGGGATTTCTTTGTTGGGCTTAATTGCTCAAGTGTTCTGAGAGTTTGTTTTTAATTATCAATTTTAATTATATGTCGGGGTAGAGGTATATATTATTTATTGTTAATTGTTTTATTATTGTGTGTTATATTTAGATAGTATGTTATTGGGGTGTTTGCCTGAGGATTATTTTGTATAGGATTGTTTGAGGATATTTATTTGATTGTTCACTTTGTTGGGTTATTTGAATGCGTGGGATGCTTGCGCCACCCTTGTGCGCTTCTCACCCTCTGCTCTTCACGCCCCCGCCCTTTTTTCCCCCTCCTCCTCTCCAGTTTGCAACTTACCAGCACTGTAGGGCACTGGGTATTGTGCATAGGAGATGGAGGAGGTGGGGGGGGGGGCGAACAGAAGAGGGTGAATAAGAGGGGCCACTGCATTGGGGTAGCAAAATCCAGGAGATGCCCTGAGGCAAAATGAAATCCAGAGTGTGGTCTTCCATGTTTGGTTTCCATACCCAAGGGCACTGCCGATTGTGGTGGGCAGATGATTCGGGCGGCCTGAAAAGTTCGTCCAACTCGGGCAGTGTTATGCAATGCCAGGTCCATTAAAAACAAGACTGCAATTATTGTGGATCTTGTTGAAACAGTGGACCTGGCTTGCATCACCGAGACCTGGCTGGATGAGAATTCTGGCCCCATTTTGGAAGATTTAACTCCAGCCAGGTACTCGGTGATACACCGCCCGGGATTGGACCGGGGGAGTGTTGCGGTCTGTTTTAAGACTG
Organism: Neoceratodus forsteri; assembly: GCA_016271365.2. NCBI lineage: Eukaryota > Metazoa > Chordata > Ceratodontiformes > Ceratodontidae > Neoceratodus > Neoceratodus forsteri. The sequence goes on from CM057455.1 coordinate 719,704,521, forward strand.
AACTTAACCTCACAAATGTACTAGTTGAGCAGCCGGAGCCATTTGAGTGTACTGTAGTAGCAGGTGTAGGTTATCGGATCGCCCTCATCTTCCGTCCACCTGGTGATGAGAAGCGATTCCTTCAGGAAGTGGCAGACTTCGTCATCAACATGGCGTTTAAGACTTCCGATGATGTCATGCCCTAAGGAGCATCCTGGATCTTTAGCTCCGTCTCCACCAAGGCCTAAAATATGCTAATAAATAAATAAAGACCTCACTTCTACATAGTTGGCAGTGGAATAACACCTACAAGATCAGGCTGAAGATGCCAAGGCCAGAAGCAGACGAAACAACCTACGGATCAATGGATTCCCTGAGGGTGCTGAAAATGAAAATAAAGATCCAATAGCCTTTTTACAACAATTCTTCAAATCAAAGCTAGATCTACCAGAGTCAAGCACAGTCGAGGTGGACAAAGTGCACTGCACTTTAGGCCCTCAATAAAGCAACAGAACCCGGGCAATTTTGGTGAGATTCTTACGCTACCAGGAGAAGGAATTAGTGCTACACAAGTCATGGCAACAGGGAGATCTGACCTATTCAGGCCATAGGATCTATGTCAACAACGATTACCCCATTGCAATCACAACAAGACGTAGGGCCTACGCACCAATTCTAAAAAAGCTGAAGGAAGCGAAAATCAAATTCAGGACACCCTACCCCTCGAGACTGGTGGTTCTTTTTGAAGACGGCTCCAAGTCATATGAACCGGCGGAGGAGGCAGCTTTAGATCTCTCCAAGAATGGCGTAGAGATATCGCGGGAACAGAAGCAGCCTGTGGTCTCGTTAGCAGCAAAATTGGCACAAAGAGCCTGGAACAGAATCCCACAGAGGGAACAACAACGTAGAGAGGGAGCATTTGCAATATAACAGATCATCATGGGCATGAAAAAAAACAGACCACAAATGGAAGATACTCAATCCAGGGAACTGGTGGCTAAATGAATGCTATGATGTGCTTCCTGCTTTTTGGTGCCCTCTTGGTGTTCATTTTGGTGTCTGGGGTACCGGGGTGGGTTGATGGGCAGGCTTCCCTTTGACTGGCCATTGATTTTTTCCTAGCTGATGGTCCGAACCCCGCCGACCACTTCAGCGGAGTTCTCTCCCCATTCCTACAATACCGTAGTGGGCTGTATTTGAGAATGGGTACACTGTGTTTCCCGGGTAAAGAGACAGATCTGAGTGACAATATGGGTAAAATAATACCTGGGTGAAACCCTTCCCCCCTTTGTTCTTGATGTTGTTATAGCTGTTAATAACGCAGAAGCAAGTTTAACCATACGCCACACCAAAGGCAGGCTCCCACCACCGGCTGACTCGGCGTGATAAATGCCTAGGGGAGGCGTCTCCATTTACGAGGCAAAGTGATTGGGACTGATGAACATAATTTAACTAATAAATACTCTCTCAGTCCACATGTACCCATCTTAACCACCTAATGTTGCTGAGGATTAACTAAGAGGTCAGACTGCTTATTGTACAAGGCCTTGGTGGAGTAAGGGCCCTGACCACCTACCCCCTTACTACCTCTACTCAAACGATAACATTTGATACGAAGTCTATCTAAGGATAGACACTGCCACACTGCAGCACTTTTGGGAACTGACGGCTTAGTTGCCATCAGTTCCATGGAAGCCCATAGAAGTTTGGCAGTCCTTGCCCTGTTAGCGATGGACTGTAACATTAAAATGTTTTGATTAATGTTAAAAGTTGAATTTACCCAGTTAGAGGGAACTGACCCTCACTATTTTATATACAGGCAGTCACAGTTCACACAAGGGAAAAGGAGTTCAGACAGTATTTTGAAAGAATGGAAGTCCAAGAGTGGCCTGCTTTATTTCTGTTAACAAATCATCCTGTCAAATGGCCAAAATACCTCTTCACATTTTTTCTTTGAATGTCAACGGACTAGGCAGTCCAATAAAAAGGGCTAGAATGATTACCAGGTTTAGGAAGGCACAAGCGGAAATAGTATATATGCAGGAGACTCATATGAATGCAAGTGAGCATAGGAAACTGGCTAGGGGAGGATACTAGCAGATGTTTTCTTCTGCCTATACAAAAGGGCGCAAAAGAGGGGTGGCCATACTAATCTCTGCCCATACTCCCTTCCAACCTACCCATGAATGGGTAGATTCAGAAGGACGTTTAGTAATAGTGCAAGGTTTATTACAGGATGAAGCAATTACCCTGGCGAATGCCTACTTTCTTCCAGGATGCACCTTGCAAACGATACGGCATTTGTTAAACAAAGTGGTCCAACTGACTAAAGGCAGTCTCATTTTGTCCGGCGACTTTAATGTCCCCTTAAATCTGCATCTACACACTACTAAAGGAGCGAGAGGCAAACAACCATCTCCATTTAAATTTTTTAGGCAATCTGTACAAGAGATGGGCTGGATTGATGTACGGCGCACCCTCCAACCTAGACTTAGAGGATACTCTTATTATTCTGCAGTGCATGGATCCTACTCTAGATTGGATCACTGTAATACACAAAAGGAAAACCTGGAGATTACAGTGGAAGCTGCTATGGGAGATATGGTAAGTTCAGACCACGCCCGGTGATTACAATATGGGAACTGGGTATGGAGAAAAGGAATACGATTTGGAGGTTTAACCCATTTTATCTTAGAGACACCCACTTAAGGGAGTTTATAGAAGAAAGAATCCAAGAAATCCTTCACGATAACTCAGACCTAAGACCTCCCCTTCAATGTTATGGGATACCGTGAGAACGGTACTCCGTAGCCACCTAATAAAGTACACTGCAATGCTGAAAAAACAGCGCAGTGAAAAACAAACCCGCTTAGAACAGACACTCCACTTTCTTCAGCAGGTGCACCAGCAGGGGGACAATTCAAAATTGCCCCAGCTAAAAGAGACCAGACAAGAGTTGGATACCCTAGCAACCCATAATACTGAGATTGCATTGGCCTTTCTCAGGCAATGATATGGAGAAACAGGGTCTAGAGCCACAAGCCTGTTGGTGTACAGATTATGCAAACAGAAACGCTTCACCACTATAGTCATAATTAAGGACCCGAATACTGGATCCCGATATATGAAAACCAACCAAATTTCACAGGCCTTTTGTGACTATTACAAAAAATTATATTTCCCCGATCACCCCTCAGACCCCAGGGACATCAATGCATTCCTGGCTCCCCTGAATCTCCCACAATTATCTAATGACCAGCAGGAGGCTTTGGTCTCCCCAATCTCTAACACCGAGATATTGCTGTCCATCTCTCGGGCGCAAACTATGAAGGCTCCGGGCCCAGACGGATATGGGGCCGAATTTTATAAAAAATTTGTGCCGCAGGTAGCCCCTCTTCTTTTCCAGACTTATAATGGATTTCTGCAGGGACGGATAAACTCCCCCTCCCAGCTGGTCATATGCGGTGATGTCACTGATCCCTAAACCAGGCAAAGACCCTCAGCAGTGCTCCTCTTATCACCCAATTTCAGTCTTAAATATGGACCATAAACTATTTATGTCCATTATGACCAAACGATTGGATGCAGTGTTACCAGACATAATTAATTAATATTGACCAAACCGTGTTTGTAAGCACCTGATCTACCACGGACAATATAAGAAGAGCTCTGCACTTGGTGCATATTATGCAGTCACAACCAACCCCCTCAGTCCTTCTCGGCCTTGATGCTGAGAAGGCTTTTGATAGGGTGTCATGGACTTTTCCATGTACTGCCATGGCGAAGATGGGGTTCCCAGTAGCATTCATCTCCTTAATTAAAAACATGTATTCACACCCATATGCCTGTTTGAAGGTCTCTGGACATCACTCTTCGAATTTTCCCCTATTTAGGGGAATAAGTCAGGGCTGCCCTATGTCACCAGGCTTATTCGCCCTCTTCATAGAACCACTGGTCCAAGCCATCAGGATTTCCTCCCAAACAGAAGGCATACAAGCAGGGGGAACAGAACATCGTGTAGCCTTATATGTGGACGATGTGTTGCTTTTTCTTTCCAACCCGGAACAATCGACCTAAAATGTCTTTAGAATATTGGAACAATTTGGAGCTTGTGCAGGATACAAATTAAACAGCACTAAAACTGAGGCACTAACCTTTAATTTTACCCCTCCGGAGACCTTCGCCCAGGCATTCCCCTTTCGCTGGGACTTAACCAAACTAAAATATCTAGATGTATACCTTATACATAAGGCGAGGGATATTGAGAGGATTAATTATGCCCAGTTTCATACCCAACTCCAGTCAGACCTGGAAAGATGGAAAATACTCCCGCTAAATCTCTCTCAGAGAATAGAGGTCATAAGGATGGTAATTTTCCCTAGAGCCTTATATATATATTTAAAAATATCCCAATATATATCTCAGCCAAGATGTTTCACTGCCTATATTCCCGCTAGCCACTTGCCACCGGCAAATGTTTTTAGCGTGTGGCTAAAATTTCTAACGATCTGTAAAGTTACCCGAGCCACAGAGGCTAAAACCGTCTGTTCATACAATTTTTAGCAATAGTAGAGTACGTGGTTTAGAATAACTAATTTGGCAGTGTATATCGTGGTGTGGCTCATAATTTCACATAGTGGCTAAACAGCCTGGGGTCATTTTAGCCACAGTGGCTAACATTTTAAAAATCCTGGGGGGAACGGAGACTGCTGGAATAAATTGATTAGTAAATTTGTCTGGGCAGGGAACGCCTCAAAATAAAATTTCTCACCCTAACCCTCCCAAAGAAATTAGGAGGATTGGCCCTCCCTGATCTTAATTACTACCAATGGGCAACACATATAACGCATATGCTGAAACGACTGATATGGGGTAAAACCACGCATTGGAATGCAATTGAAGAGGACCTTATTCCCACTCGGAGCCTAATTAATATAGCCATGTATTGTTCCCCCTCCCGGAACAAGAGCCAAAAATCCACGGATTATCCACCAACTAAAAATTTGGAAGGTAACTAAAAAGCATTTTACCCTTGCTCCATAACTCTGGAGGCTGACCTCGATAGCCATGCTAGAGGTTTTTTTCCCGGCCAAATTAGATCACACCTATACGACCTGGGAAATGGTAGGGCTGTTCAATACTGCACAGTTCCTTACTGCGGGAGAATGTAGATCATTCCAATGTATGTGTAGGTCATATGGGCTGAGAAATCAGGATTTTTTCAGGTTTCTACAGATACGACGTTTTTATTACTCAATTCCAAAAGAGAAACGCTGCAATGAGGTTACCCCTTCCTTGGTGTTACTTATGCAGCAAGCAGGGTGCGAAATTCCTATACTTTAGGTGCCCCAGGGCAGGCACTTTTGCTTCAGGACACCTAAAGCTGTTTAGTGCCTGCCCCTTTGGGCACCTAAAGTATTTCAGCAGAGTTCCATTTTTTTTTTTCTCCCCGCAGAGTTCCGTTTTTTTTTTCTCCCCAGACCTTGCCGTTTCTTTTTTTTCCCCTTGGGGGCAGGGAGCCAGCAGAGTAACGCAGACGCAGAGCTGACATCTGTAGAGCCGATCACGAGTCTGCTCGCCTGGATGTCAGCTGACTGCTTGTCTGCAACACACATGGAGGAAAGAGTTTAGAGCAGGTTGATGTGCCCCCCCCATTACAGTTGACTGGCACACACATCAGCCAGTCAAGTCTTCTTGTGTCCCTCAGTCACTGTTGGAGGTGGGTTACAGCAGCATATGCACCAGTAGGTGCGCTTATGTGGAGTATTCACCCGCCCCCTCCAGACAGCGTGACGCAAGGACCGAGCATAGCGCGCCATTCCTTAGACTGCATTCATGGAGACAGGCTGCCTGCCAACCTGAACGATCGCGATCAGCAAAATAAATAACCAAAAGCTCTTTTAAGAGCTACATTTCTCTTTAACCACTCTCCCAGAAAAACGGGACTGCAAAGGAGGGGGTCGAGGGATTATTACTTGTAAATTGGAGCAGCTGGGGAGGAGAGGAGTGTGTCTGTGTGAGACTAACGTGGGTCTCTCTGCAGTCAGAACTAAAGAAAATCTGCAGAAAAGAAAGGAAATATGTGGGGGGGATTAAACTGCAGAAAGAAGGGAATGGAAGGAATTTTAAGTTAGGGAGAGGTACAAAGGAGAGGAGACAATTCAGCAGGATAAAAAAACAGGCAGCAAACAGAAAATAAAAGCAAAGCAAACAAATCTATCTAAATTAATCAGTCTGCTCAAGTGCTCTGCAATTTCTAATAAAAACCAGTGGCAGCAGCAGCAGCAGTCTGTAATATCAGGGGGGGGAGGGGACACTGAATGCAGGCTTGTGGTGAAGCACTGCAGAGACTAGTCTAAATGCACATGCACTATATATCCAGCAAAGTAATTAAAAAGTAATCTGTACTGGGCTGGCCTTTGGATTTGTTATAGAGACAGTACAGAGAGTCAGACTAGCACTGCCTGCAGTCTCTTTGAAATAAAGGAGCTCAGTGTTGCTCAGTCAGCTCACCCAGTCTATAAAGAAAGCTGCATTCATTTACAAACTTCTCTGCACTAACTTAAATGTAAATTCCATATTTTCTACTAGCTAGCTACTGTGTGTGGAGGACTAACTAAAATCTGGACTAAATACTGAAACAACCAGGATCAGTGTGTTATAAAAAATAAAATTGCTGAGTGTGGACTAAACTAAATGTAAATCCAGGGACCAGTTATAAAAAAAATCTATTTAGCTACTGTGTGGACTGAGAAAATGTAATTAAAAGTAATTGTTTAATAAAGTTCTAAAAGCTTTTGAACTTGGAACACCTAAAACTCAGGGGGTCTACTATTACTCTACTAGCTAATAAAGCTACTTTATGTGGAGCTGACTATCTCAAATCTAAATACTGTTATTAAAAAATATCTCATTGTGGTACGGACTGTCTAAAATCTCTAGCTTTTTACAGGCTACACTGTCTGTGGACTGTCTAAAATCTGTATACTGTTATAAAAATAATCAGACAACACACAGTCAGGTTTTCTTAAGTTTATTATAAAAAAAAAAAAACACTTTTTTCCTTGTTGCATTTATTAATACTGTGTAACACAAATAACAAATTCTTAAAATCAGTATTCACAAGTTCAACTCCGAACAGCCAGGCAGACACCATGAGTCTTTTTAAATTTGGATTTAAGAGAAAGCGTTTTGATGAGACTGCGGGAGCTGACTCGGATTCACTAACACCAAGTACTAGTACGACTACTACAGGCACAGCTATAACACCACCATCTGCTTGCCCAGACAGTGAAACTGTTATGACCACTGAAGTTTTCTCAAGTGCTACTGCTTGTACTGAAAGCCAAGTTAAGGCCCTGAAAGTTAGAAAATTTCAGGAATCCTGGAAAAAGGGCATGAAGTGGCTTACATATGACACTGATGAATGTGCCATGTTGTGTACATGGTGTCAGAGTTATGATAAAAGCCAAAGCAAAAATAATTTCAGAACTGGATGCAGTACTTTTAGAGTACACATTATCTCGGCACATGAAGTGTCCATAGCACACAAAAATGCTGAGAGGGCATACATTGCAAATAAAACAAAAGTTGGAGAAAGACCAACAGAGAAATCCATACTATTTATGGAACAAAAAGAAATGGATCAAATCTGTAAATTGTTCTGTACTGCATGGTCAAACACCATGAAGTCTTGCTATATTATAACAATAGCAGTCAGCCACTGCAGCTGAACTGCCCCAGAGAGGAAGGAGTTAACTCCAGAAGATCTGGAGTTCTACAGCGCGAGGGCGCTGTGCCCAAAGCTCTATCTGGCAGTTTCAAATGAAACTGTCAGATTCTTTACTCCGCTTCACTGAACAGTCGCTCCGGAGATCAGCTCCTTCAGCTCGGTTCATTCTCGGTTCAAGAGAGTAGTTTTCGGTTCATTTGAACCGGCAAAAGTCATTATTTTTACCGCATTTCGGTTCTAAAGCTCTATCTGGTAACCGTAAGTACAAAAATTCAAGTCTGTGTGGAAAATTAATTATCAGTTCGGTTTTGAACCGATCGCTTGGTTTTTTCTGCCTTTTAAAACTGTACTGTGGGTTTTAGAGTGCGGTTCCCGGTTCTTATCGGTTCTAAAAAGAACGAAATTATTACGGTTTTTTCAAATACCCGTGACACGGTTAGGAACCGATAAGGGTGTTTTGCCTGGCACTGCCATCAAAAGGCAAGTTTTGGTTAGGCTGGCATTATGTCTGAGAAACCCAAAGAAAAACCAGGCCCACTGGGTTTCAACACTGTGATGTCTGTGGGGACGCCTTGCCAAGGCTGACCCACACACCACTGTGTCTATTGTCTGGGGCTGACCACCTCCTGTCAGACTGCCAGGTGTGTAAAATTTCCCTGCAGCCACCCTGGAGAGAGATTGGGCCGGCTCAGGGACGAGAAGCCAAAAGTCCGCTGACCGGATGGCCAGCCGGTTCAGTACCCACTGGACCAGAGGGAGTGCCCTCTGACCAGAGGCGAGACTTCCTCGGGCAAAGGAAGACTGGTTCAGAGGAACCAGTCCCAAGTAAAAGACAAAGAAATCAGGAGGTTTGGAGTCAGAATGTGTCTCCAACTGCTGAGAATAGCTAAAGCCATTCAGATTGTCCAGTCACTGTCTCAGGGATCTGTAGAACCACCAACAGTTGGTAAAAGGTTGGTTCGTTCAGTCCCAGTGGTTCAGGATTTTGAAGTTGAGGATTTTATGAACCACAGGAGGGGAGAGGAATTTGATCAATATATGTGTGGCTGGGAGGGTCTGGGCGTGCCCATTGAACGGGCATTTCTCCAGACAGACCTTAGAATCTCCCCTATTCTGTCTGAGTCCCCTTCTTTCTTTATTTTTACAAAAGGTTGCAGAAACCCTCCAGCTTCCTTTAGAGGAGGCTGTGGATGAGCAAGAGGAGCCTGATTATGTGAAATTATGGATATTCCAGAGTCTAGGAGGTTGTCTATTCCTTTGCATAAGTCATTTAGGAAGCAAACAACAAAGATTTAAAAAAAATCCTCATTCTGTCCCTCCTGTAGATAAAAAAATGGACAGAAGGTATACTTTGTCAGGCTCGGATACAGACTTCCTTATTGAGCAGTGTAGTCATGTAGGTGTGGTACAAGCTGCAGCCTGTGACAAGGCTAATATTCCTCTGGCCTCACATCCTCCTGATAAGGATTCTAGGAAGATTGATGCCATGGCAAAGAAACAGTATATGACAGCTTCTTTGGGACTCAGGCAGGCAAATGATATGGCTTATGTGGCTAGAATATCAGAAATCTAGGTGGGACACAGTATTGCAGTTAGCCAAGCAGGCCATGGCCAGCTGGCTGATGAGTTGGAACAGGTGGCTGCTGATGGCATTGAAGCCTCTAAAGTTCAATTTCATACTGCTGTTGATGTTAATGATGTTTCCTCAGGGTCATGGACACTTCTGTAGCTTTCCGTAGGTTGGCATGGCTCAGATGCCTAATCTGTCCCAAGATACTCAGTCAAAGGCTATGGATTTTCCTGTAGTGGGAAATTCTCTGTTTGGGAGCAAACAGAAAATTATATGAAAAAAGATGGATGAATACAGAACTACCTACAAAAGTGCCAGGCTAAGGAGAAGCATGCCATGCCACAACGGCATGCTCCCAGGAGCTAAGGGCAGACCCTTTTCAGGCCTTTTGCCAATTTCAAGCCTCCTCTGCTGTCTCTGAGAGGGTTTCTTCAGAGGCAAGGGTAGGCGTGGCGCAAGTAGACGTCTCCCTCCCTCAGCCTAAGGCTGCTGCTAAGCAGGCACCTGATGAGGTGCCCAGGGCCATTCTCCTGTACCAGTGGGGGCAGGTTGGCCTATTTCAGTCAGAGTTGGCTGTCCCTAACCCGGACAGATGGGTTCTGGAGTAATAGGCCAGGGTCTAGTTCTCAACTTCAAATATTTTCCAAAGATGAGAGCCAGGCATTTCTACCTGCAAATCCTTCAGAGCCCTTGCTTTGGAAGCAGAGGTTTCTTCTCTTCTGGTCTGCAAAGCAGTGGAAGGGTTCCTCCTTGCCATCAGGGCAAGGGCTTTATTCAAGATACTTTCTTACCCCAAAAGACAGGAGAATGGCGCCCATTCTGGATTTAAGATACTTGAACAAGCATCTGTTGAAACCAAAGTTCAAAATGTTAACTCTGGCAATGATATTGCCTTCCCAAAGCCAGGGGACTGGCTAGCTTCCCTGGACCTCAAGGATGCCTATTTTCATGTTCTGATCAGGCCTTCCCACCGAAAGTACCTCAGGTTCGAACTGCCTCAGGCCACTACCAGTTCAGGGCAATGCCCTTCGGCCTTACCTCTAGCCAAGGGTATTCACAAAATGTCTCGCTGTAGTAGTGGCTCATTTAAGAAGGCAAGGGTTGCTGTGTTTCCCTACCTGGACGACTGGCTCATTGTGGGTCAGTCTCCAGGTCAGGTGAATCCCACTTGCAAGTCACCCAGCAGCTTCTCACTTCTCTGGGATTCCTGCTAAACTTACCAAAGTCAGTTCTGGAACCAGTTCAGGCCCCTAACTTTCATAGGCGCAGAATTGAACACAAGGTTAGCCAGGGCCTTTCTTCCCTCGGAAAGGGTGGACAGACTCATGCCCTGGCATCCTCCTTTACCTGCGGGTCTCTCGACCAGCAAGGCATTTTCTGCAACTCCTCGGGCACATGGCTGCTTCCACAGCTGTTGTGCAGGAGCAAGATTCCAGATGAGGGACATTCAGTTCCATTTGAGGGCCTATTGGTCTCAGAGGAAGGACCCCTTACCAAATTGGTCCCAGTTACTCAAACCCTGATCCTGGCCTTACACTGGTGGCAGGATCAAAGCAATCTGAAACAAGGGGTTCCCTTCATTCCCATTTCTCCCTCCCTCACCCTCACCACGGATGCCTCCCTGTTAGGGTGGGGGGCTCACCTGGGCGACCTTACCACTCAGGGAGTGTGGTCTCCTCAGGAATCTCTGCTCCACATCAATCTTCTGGAACTCAGAGCTGTCTTTTTAGCTCTTCGGGTCTTTTCAGATTCTGTCCAGAACAAAGTGGTTCAAGTCAGGACAGACAATACCACCACAATGTGGTACATCAACAAGCAAGGGGCACTTCGGTCTTCAGCCTTGTGCAGAAGCAATGAAGTTGTGGTCTCTGGCTTATTCCTGAACACCTCCCTGATGCGATTCATCTCCCAGGGAAGGACAATGTGCTGAGCGGACGCCCTCAGCAGAATTTCTCAGGGCCATCACGAATGGGCTCTGAATCCACAAGTACTGGGGTCTGTCTTTGCCAGTTGGGGCACTCCTCAGATAGATCTTTTACGGCCCCAGACAACCACCAACTTCCTCTTTTTTGCTGCAGGCCTCCAGTACTGGGCTCAGTCCTCTGGATGCCTTTCTGTTTGGATTGGAAAGGAAGTTCCTGTATGCCTTCCCCCTTTCCTCTCCTTTTCAGGGTACTAGTGAAAATCAGATCTCAACCTTGCAGAGTGATTCTGATTGCCCCAGATTGGGCCAGACAGCCCTGGTACCTCTGCTCCTGTCCCTGGCAGTCCACCCTGCCCTGAGCCTGCCCAGGTTCACGACTTACTGGCCTGTGCACGGGGAGAGTGGTATCCAGACCTCAAGTCCCTCCACCTCAAGGCTTGGCTCTCGAGGAGCTAGAATTTGCTGAGTTACACCCTTTCTCAAGGTGTTATGGATATTTTAAAGGCTTCAAGGAAGCCTTCCACTAAAGCCACTTATAATTCTAAGTGGAAGAGGTTTTCCATCTGGTGCTCTGAGAGGCAGATTATCCCAGAATCTGCTGATCTTCCCATTCTTTTGGACTATTTGGTCCATCTGAATTCCTTAGGCCTTAGACCAGCTACCCTGAAGGTTCATCCGGCAGCTGTCTCTGCTTTTGTGTCAGCAGGAAGCCTGCCTCCCTTTCTTCTCACCCTGTGTTCTCCAAGTTTTTAAAGGGTTGCTTCATACTAACCCTCCCTTTGGAACCAGCTCCCGCCTGGGACCTGAATATTTGCATTGCTCAGTTAATGCAACCCCTTTGAGCCTCTGTCTTCAGCAGAACTCAAGTATTTAACTTGGAAAACCGTTTTTCTAGTAGCTATCACCTCTGCCAGACGCATAAGTGAGTTACAGGCCCTGTCAGTGGAAGAAGATTTTATCTCTTTCCACAGAGATAAGGTAGTCCTTAGGACTAATAGAAAGTTTTTGCCTAAGGTGGTTTCTGATTTCCACCTGAATCAATCTATCTCCTCCCAGTATTTTTCACTGAGCATTCTTCCTCAGGTGAGAGGAGACTGCACAGCTTGGATGTCAAAGGGCATTAAGTTACTATCTAGGCAGCCAGAGGTCATAGGTTGAATCCTCCAACTGTTTCTTACCTATGGCGAGGTTGGCAAGAAACCTGCCACTAAGAGAACAATTGAAAGGTGGATTGTCTCTTGTCAATTTTGTTATCAGAAACTGGGTGAGTACCCCCCTCAGGATTGAGGCCCTCCACCAGGGTACAGCTGCGTCTCTAAGCGGCTGCTAGAGACATTCCTATTCTGGAGATTTGTCAAGCTGCTACCTGGAAGACAGTTCACACCTTTACCAAGCATTATTCCTGGATGTCCAGTCCAGGAGAGATGCTCAGTTTGGCACAGCTGTGCTTCAGAGCCTATTTCCTAAGTAGGTTCTGACCCTCCTCCCATGGAGGTACTGCTGTGTAATCTGCTATTGTTATAATATAGCAAGACTTCATGGTGTTTGAAGAAAAATTACTCACCTTAGTAATTGCTTTTCTTCTCATGGAGTCTTGCTATATATAACCACCCTCCCTCCTGCCCTCTCAGAACTCCTACTTGGGTAGAGGTGGCAAATTGGTGCAAGCACTGTGTCATGCCATTTTAGTTTTCCCCTAACCCTGTTTTCCTTTGGGTTAGGGATCTAGATGTTCATTTAGGTTATTTTTATTGCCCCTTCTTGGACTTGAGTCTTGGGGAAGGGGTTCATATGTGCTTGTCAAGGGTGGTAAACGAACCATAATACCATCAATCTTTGTTATTATGGTTCTGGGTGTTTCTTTGTTGTTTATACTGTTGTTATTACTACTAGTAGGTAGCCATAGGCTAGTGTAGTTTTCCACACAGACTTTTCCGTCCTTTGATGTTGGCTTAGTAAAGATCTGACAGTTTCATTTGAAACTGCCAGATGAAACTTTAGGCACAGCGCCCTCGCGCTGTAGAACTCCAGATCTTCTGGAGTTAACTCCTTCCTCTCCGGGGCAGTTCAGCTGCAGTGGCTGACTGCTATTGTTATAATATAGCAAGACTCCATGAGAAGAAAAGCAATTACTAAGGCGAGTAATTTTTTCTTATGTTGCTAGGACCGAAAGGCCTTTCAGGGATTTTCCTGGGTTGATAGATTTACAAAAAAGAAATCATGGGGATGATGCTATGAGTTACAGTTACAGTAATGACAAGCAATGCCGTGTCTTCATTCACTATATTGCCCAAGATATTCAAAGCACTATTGCTAGTCTACTACAAGACAATGACTTCTTTTCTTTTCTTTTCTTGTTGATTCCTGCACAGATAAAAGTGTGACTGAGGAGGAGGGCATTTATGTACGTGTTTTTGAAAATGGCCTACCTGTAACAAGATTTCTTGCACTGAAACCAGTCAGTGTCCCTAATTCAGAAAGCATATTAAATACTGTGATTAATGCTTTAGAGGGTGAAGGTGGTTTAAGGGATGGTGGTTGGAAACATAAGCTGATAAGTGCGGCATCTGATGGTGCTGCTGTAATGTTGGGGAGCACTTCAGGTGTCCTTAGTCGAATAAAACAAGATTGCCAGTGCCCACACCTCATTGACATACATTGCTGTGCACATCGTTTAGAGCTTGCTGTAAAGGATTCGTTCAGAGACTGCCCATTTTACAAGTCATTAGAACAACTTCTGCTGAACATTTACTCATTTTACCACAGATCACCAAAAAGTTGGAAGGCCTACAGGAAACAGGATCCCTTTTAAATATTAATGTGGTCAAACCAGTTAACACTGGTGGCACTAGGTGAGTTGCACACAGAGAACGGACCATTTCTGCCCTTGAAAGGGATTGGGCTGCATTAGTGCCTCACCTCAACATGTGTCACTGACAAACAAGCAGGATCATGGCCAAAAAGCACTAGGAATACTTAAAGTGCTTAAGACTTTAAAATGTGTTATATACATGAACTTTCTGAAAGTGTTTTTGGTTACTTATCTGCTCTTAGTCTATGCTTTCAGCAGAGGATGCCACTGTTGAAAAAGTTCACAGCAGAGTAGAAAGCACAATTCAAAAACTAAATGGTCTCTCGAATCAAGAAACTCTTCACGCATAACACTTACATCTGTAAATGAGAACCAAACTCAGTACAACAGTGTTGACTTAACTAATGAAACTAGCAGGCACAGATCAGGTTCTCCTTCAGGCATTGTAGACGCCACAATTTCATAGATAAAAAAAAATTCTTCAGAAAACGTCACAGCACATTGAATCTCGCTTTCAGTCCTTCACGACCAATAAAGTGCTACTTGCTGCAAGAGCTTTAAATTTTCAGTCCTGGCCAACATCCACAGAGGCACTTGAAACATATGGAGATCAAACAATTCAAACAATTGTTGATCATTATAAAGTGGTCCTAGAGTCTCATGGAGTTGATGTTACTTTGGTACTGCTGGAGTGGCTAGACTTAAAAAAGCATGTACTCCACTTGCTGTCTGTTGAAAGTTGTAAGTCTCTGAAATTGTGGCAGAAAGTGATTCTTGCGGATGTGCAGGATCAACAATTTGAAATGTGCTGGCGCTGTCAGAATCATTCTCCTGATTCCTGTGCACACTGCTGCTGCAGGGGCGAGGCTTCTCTGATGGGAAGAATAAAAAATGACTGGAGGGGTTGGATTCGCACAGACACCTACCGACCTAATATCTACATCTCTGAATGGACCCCAGCTTAGTGACTATAAACCTGAAGGCCATGTCACTGTGGTGGAAAACTGGCAAAAGAAGGCCCACTATGAAAGCTTATGGTTCTCAACACTGTCACTGATGCTGCTTCTGCCAGCCCTAGTGGTGGTGATGAAAACGAAAGTGCTTGGTCCAGTGAAGATGACGTCTAAAATTATGTAAACTAAGGGGCGGCATGTAAATAATTTGTTGGGCATGTACATTTTCTTCTTACATGCCCAAGTGGGCATGTACTTTTTTTCACGAATTTCATACCCTGGCAGCAAGGTATTGTTGCTGGAGAGATACCACATATGATCTCAGCCATATATGCTGCACTGGTCGAGACCCGAGGCCTAGATACTACAGAGATAAACACAAAATGGGGACAAGAATGCAAATTGAATCTCTCACCACAATAGTGGGATAGATGCTGCCTATCAATGTCCAGACTCACTTATTCACATAGTTGGGAGACTGTTTGCATGGCAGATTCTGATTAGATATTTTAGAACTCAAATTATAACAGCACATTTTACCTCTGTGGGTCTAGGGGAATGCTGGCGACAATGTGGAGAATCATTGGCAAATCATGCCCACATATTTTGGCAGTGTCCCAAATTAAAACCCTTTAAGAATTCTTTACAAAGTAAACTGACGGAACTCTGTAATATTCCAATTAACCTGGCCATAGATTTATTTATCCTACATAACTTCCCAGAAGGCATGACTGATTTAAATCTGAGATACCTTTTGGGAATTGCCTTATTAGCAGCCAAAAAGGCTCTACCACGATGCTGGCTAACCCCTAAGATACCTACTGAGGTGGAGTGGAGGGAGATGATGACTAACATATACAGATCGGAAAAAATGTCATATCATTTAAATGACAAATCAGATCTGTGTACTATTAGGTGGTCCAGATGTATCTTCTACCTGAGTTTGAAAGATCCATCATTTATACCATGAGTGGCATTCTGAATAAATTAGGGAACTGAAATCTTATTACTTGGGATGAGATAAACTGTCAAAAGAGGTTTCTCAGGGAATAATTTAAGGGAATGAAATAACGGGACACATTGGGAGAAAAGGGGAAAAATAGCAAAAGACAAAAAAAATCACTATGTATAACCCTTGAGGAAAATATTCTGTGTGTCAGACAATAAGGAACAACTTCTGCTGAAATATATACTGTATGTATACTTTTAACTGAACCTGAATTTGTAAGTTATGGACTGCCACAATATCTGAACCCAGTAACCTGCAGCTATAGAGTGAGAAATGTAATTTATATATGTCCTTTATATTTTACTGTATGATCTATTTAAATGAACTGTGACAATATGCCTGTATCCGGCCCCCCGTTAATTGTTAAAAACCTCAATAAAGAATATATTAACAAAAAAAAAAAAATGCCGTTTGAGTCACCCGGACTGATGTTCTGGCTGACTTCAATGCCTGGATCGACGACAAACTCTCTCAATTTGGACATTTCCTCCAGTTGATAATTTTGGGCTTCACACAGGTGGTTACCACTGCTACTCATAAACACGGACACTTTCTTGACTTAGTCTTCCTCCTAGGGATCGAAGCCTCTGACTTGGGGGTGGAACCAGTTGGGTGGTCCGATCGCTACACCGTGGGGTTTAGTTTTAGCACCCCCCTTGGTAGGCCTTCACCTGTGGAGATGGTCAGGTAACGCCCTTTACGAGATATAATTCTTCATAGCCTAGCAGCGGTACTTGACCTATCGTCCTTCTCAGTGGCAAGCAATGATCCAGAGACCTATGTGATGGCTTATAATACAGCCATTTTGATAGCTCTGGATTCTATTGCTCCAGTCCGTGTTCATCCTCTCTCCCTTTGCCCTCGATCCCCATGGTTTGATGGGGCTTTGAGGGAGATGCGGCGACTAGAACGAAGGTTAGAGCATTGCTGGTGGAAATCTGCCCTTGATGCCGACCGCCTTAGATTGATGGACCATTATCAAGTCTATCAATCTGCAATCACCAGTCAGAAGGCAGAGTTCCTGTCCAGGAAGACTGTGGTAGCTCAGAATCGACCAGCTCAACTGTTCCGAACTGTGGACAGACTGTGTAACCCAGCCTGTCTTCAAGTTCGGAAAGCTTTTTCGCAAATAGAGTGTGATGATCTTGCTCGATCCTTTGTAACCAAGGTGGCCGACGTCAGGGCAGTGCTCCAACCGGCACACTCTATGGGTGTTGCTTTAGATCAGCACGAGGTCAATGCTCCTCGGTTTTCTTGGAGTACCTTCAACCACCTGGAGTTCATGGATGTCATGTGAATCATCCAGGGCATGCACCCTACGTGCTGTAGTTTTGGACCCTGGACCAACTTCCCTGATTTTGGGTTGTATTGATGTCATCAGTCCGGTCCTAGCATGGATAGTCTGGTGCTCTCTTGATTTCAGAGAGTTTCCTAGCTCTCTGAAAGAGGCGGTAGTGATACCGCTCTTGAAGAAAGCTACTTTGGACCCAAACTGCCACACAAACTACAGACCAATCTCTAAACTTCCCTTTTTAGGGAAGGTGATTGAGAAAGTAGTGGCAGCACAAATGGATGACCATTAGACCATCCATGACATCTATGAGCCTCTCCAGTCTGGTTTTCGAAAGAGACATAGTACTGAGACAGTGCTGGTTTGGGTGCTCAATGATCTCCTGATGGCTAGCAATCAGAAGAGCCACTCCATCTTGGTTCTTCTGGATCTCTCATCAGTGTTTGACACTGTGGACCATGGGGTGTTGCTTAGCCTTCTGAGGTACATCTGTGGACTGTTCGGTACAGTCCTCAGGTGGTTAACATCATTCCTCACGGGAAGAACTCAGAGTGGTGTCTGTTTTTTTTTTTTTCCCATCAGACCCAGTTTCTCTGTCATGTGGGTTTCCTCAGGGCTCAGTACTGTCGCCCATGTTGTTCGCGGTGTACATGCTGCCCCTCTGAGACACTGTAAGAAGGTATGGGCTGAGGTTTCATTGCTATGCTGATCATACCCAGCTCTACCTTTCTTTTGCGCCTGACCAGGATGGAGCTCTCTCGGTCTTTAATAGTCAGGAGTGGATGGATTCAAGTTGGCTGAAGCTGAACTCCGAAAAAACTGAGGTGTTGATTGTGGACCCTGGTCGCCGGACAGGGGGTTTGGGGGTTAGGTCGCCTTCCGGACTGGTCCTTGGAGGCGTCTCTCTCCTGACCTCTGACCAGGTGTGAAACCTGGGGGTAATTTTTGACGAAGGGCTGACCCTGCATTCGCAGGTGTCGGCTGTCATCAAATCTTCCTTTTATCATCTAAGGAATATCTCCAAGATTAAACATCTGGTTCCGTCTAGTGACCTTTCTGTCTTGGTCCACGCCTTTGTGTCCTTGTGCTTAGATTATTGCAACTTCTTATACCTAGGGCTTCCTTGGGTGGATATCCACCATTTGCAGCTGGTGTAGAACGCGGCGGCCCAGCTTCTGACGGGATCATCCCGGTCCTGTCATATTTCGCCAATGCTACGCGAATTGCACTGGCTGCCAGTACAGTGGCAGATCACCTTCAAAGTTGGCTTGCTGACTTTTAAAGTCCTACACGGACTGGGCCCGGACTACCTGAAAGAGCTCCTGGTCCCTTACTGCCACAGGCGATCGCTTCGCTCAGCCGGCGAGGGGTTGGTAGAGATCCCTAAGGTATGTCTGAAATCTTCTAGAGCTAGAGCATTTATGTTCGCTGCCCCTACCCTCTGGAATTCTCGACCTCGTTGGTTACGGGAGTGCACAACGGTGGAGGGTTTTAAGCAAGCCCTAAAGACTTTTCTGTGGCACCAAGCATTCAGTTAATGATTAACTGAATGATGGATGATATGATGATGAGGTTTTGATTTTATGATTGTTTATTAAGATTTGTTTTTGATTTTAAATTGTACAGCGCCTTGGCATTATGTGTGTGTGTGTATATATATATATATATATATATATATATATGTGTAGCAAGATTGCTGACGTAAGGTATCCCCACGAATAGCCCCTATTAAACTGCTATAGTTCCACAAGTGTGGCCTGATGAAAGAGATATCCTCTAAAAAGATACATAGAAACAGAGTTTGATGGCAGATATGGACCACTTGACCCATCCAGTCTGCCCGTTTCTTCCCACCTACACTACTACTGCAAACTGTGCCTGATGTACAGCTCTTTTGCCCTCCTCCACTTCCTTTCCAATATGATTCCCTCATGCTTATCCCATGCATTCTTGAACCCCACCACTGTTTTTGCCCCCACCACTTTCGCAGGAAAGCTATTCCAGGAATCCACCACTCCTTCTGTGAAGAAGTACTTCCTCACAGCTCTCCTGAATCTACCCTCTCCAGCTTCATAGCATGAATCAGTGTTAGTGGCTCAGAAGGTAGCACACTTGCCTCTGAGGCCTGGAGGTCAGAGGGCTGTGGGTTCAGTTCCCACATCTGGCACTTGGGTTAATATCCCAGTACTGACACTGTAGTGCAGCATGAGAGGGATGCTGCACTTCTGAGGTGCCGTCTTTCGGATGAGACGTTAAACCGAGGTCCCATCTGCCTGGATTGGTGGTAGTTCAGGTGGATGTTAAAGATCCCATGGCACTTATCGAAAAGAGTAGAGGAATTTCCCCGGTGTCCTGGCCAAATTTCCCACATTCACTAAAAATACCACCAACAACTTAATCTGGTTCAAGGCCAGTTGGCATTTATCTGTATTCCCCCCCCCGGGTCGTGCCTGAAAATAGGCAGGATATGTCTAGTGCACTTACCCAGTCAACAAAAACTAAATAAATAAAATGTCCCCTTGTTCTTGAGCACCTTTTCTTTTGTAAAATACTCTCCTCCTGTACCTTATTTACCCCTGTGAGCTATTTTAAAAGTCCTGATCATACCCTCCTCTGTTCCAGGTTGTACAATGATCCCCTTCCCCTGCTAATGTGAGGCCACCCTCCCATCAAGGCAGTTCACCCCTCCAACTAGCATCTATGGGTCAATGGTCCTTTTGTTTCCGTGTTGTCGCTATATGGAACTCAATACCACCTCCCATCAGGAAAAAAAACACTCTCCCTACCTTCATGATGCTGCTGAAATCCCATTACTCCTCATCTGCTGTATTCCAGTGCTTTCGCTAATCTCCCTCCCCTCATCCACCCCAATCTACTCCTATTTTGCTCTCCCATTGTGCGCACCTGCATAGCCATCTTTACCCTAGTGCTGTCTTCTGACTACCCCTCCCCTGTACTACGCACTTCTCTTTCTCTGAACCTTTGCTCACTATCTCCCCATTAGGTTCATAACTATTGCACCACCCTGTATTTATATATCCTCACTGTAAACAACTCTACACAATTTCCTTACGGTAAACTACTGTTCACCTTTGTAAATACAAGGCAATGTAAATGAATACTGGAAATGTTGTTAAATCTTCGAGTTATTATGTATCTCTGCTCTCACTACTACTGCACCCGGGTCGTGCCTGAAAAAGGCATTACTTGCCAGTGTACTTACCTGCTCACTAAAGTTAAATAAATAAATAAAAATGTCCAGGAACCATTACTGTTCTCTGACAGCGACAGCAAATCCCCTCCACTCACCACCTAGGATAGCTCACTGTCATTCAGACGGTGGCCTGCCAGGTGGTGAGGCAGAAGGATTTGCTCTATGCCATCAGAGAACAGGTATGGTTCCTGGACATTAGGTGCTACTGAGGGGGGAGGTGAATTGTGCTACAAGGGATGGCTTGTGACATTGTCAGTGATGGGACTTCAGGTGGGCAAATCTGCAGCAGGGTAGAGTACAGAATATACAAATAGGCAGTTTTTTGGGGAAGCAACAAATATATTAGGGATCGTGCAGGCAATCGTGAGTGGGGCGACAGCGGAAATGGGAATGATGGTGATGGGCACTGAACAGCCCACTGGCCTGCTAGCAGGAAGGGGAGACCAACAAAAGGTAGGGCAGGCTAGCAGGGAATAAGAAATAGAATAAAAAACAAATAGCAATTAGTAAAATATTTCAGAAAAGTCAACCTAATAAAACGCAAGCACTTTGACAGTTTACTCTGTGTCACAATGTGGGTAAAGCTCTGACACAAACCAGTGTTGTCTGCGATGTGAGCGACATGGGTCAGCATCTACGTTGTTTTTTTTTTCCTCAAGGTGCATGATCTAAAAAAGAATACCTCCAAACTGTACTGATGTTCAATCAATCAATCAAAATCTTTATTTATCCAGGCGAACATCATTGAGCAGAGCTCTTTTACAAGATGGACCTGGTTAGAACAGGGTCAAGTAACATCCATCACAAACACATATAAATACATGTAAATAAGTACATAAACACAAACACAATGGTGCAGTAATAGGGGAGTCAAATGATAAAAGGAAGCCAAGACAAGCCATAATGAGGAGGATTCAAATACAAGGGGGCAGGTCCACCACGGAACCATGCAACTGTATATAAACCATGTTCTCTGTATAGAAGTACCAGTTAGTTCATTTACCAGGGGCAGTCTCTAGTACTAGCCATGAAAATAACTTGGAGAACCACCAACTAATGGCAGATGGGGTACCAGGAGGGGTATGTAATATGTAAGCGAAGGATAAACACTGTGAGAAGTGAAGTCCCAAGGACAGGTCGATAGAACTGATGTGGCGGTGGGGGCCTACGGGGAGAGGGAAAGGGGAGTTAGGACTTTTATAGTATGATTGCGTGTAGACTGTGGATGAGTGCAGTATAGAGTTGTGAAAAGAAGGCTGGAGAAAGTGGGAAGCTAGACCAGTATCAAAGCAAGGACAGAGGCATCAAGGTGTTACATGAAAGCATGATGACAGACCAGGGCCAAGGAGGAGACAAGCACTAGAAGTAATTCGTTCATGGTTAAATGGTACAGGTTAGCATGATGACAATTCATGGTCATGGGAAACAATTGCACTGATCATTTCTGAGACGTGAATATAAGAGCTTGAAAGATGAGATGCCAATGGGTGACCTCAGTTTCAGTTTATTTTGCAATTTATTCCACAAGGAGGACAGAGTAAAACTTATAGCTTACTCACACATTCCAATGTACCACTGGGCAATATTATTCATGTGACCCAGAAGTTGTGCAATGATGCAGCTTGCTTAGAAATGAAATAGTGCGCCTGGAAGAAGGATTAAGATGAAGGAAAGAAAGGATAGAGAAAAGCAACATAGGCACTTAGAAAAGCTAATATGTTTATTAATTATAAAATGGACAGAGGAAGTGGATTGGCTGAAATGGGATGTATACCTTTTTTTGTCAAAAATCACAGGTAAAACTACATAATTGGGTATAACAAAATGCCTCAGGTTCTACCTCCCGACCCACTTGTTGCGACTCCTGACGTTCACACACAAACTGCTCACTGCTGAGAGGATTGCACTCTCCTGCCACAAGCACACCAAGAACACCGGCACTTTGGTGACACTCACTACCTCAGAAGATAGTTAAACTGCCAGCAAGACCAAAACAAAATCACGGTCTTGCTGGTGGCCTAGCACAGCGACCTCGAGGGTCAGCTACAGATACCCTGTTTAACCACAGTGCCCATAGTGACAGCAGAAAACATACAGGAAGTAGAGAAACTATTTATAATACAATCAGTTTTTTTTAAAATGCTTTACTTGTAAGCCATATTACAATTTCTCAAGATATACCCATTTTATATGCGTAATAACCCACTCTGGGGTGTGCTTTATGCTGCAATACTTCTAGGAGCAGTAAGGCACTTCATCTGCAATCTCATTCACTATGCCCTTAGTCCTGCATTTATCAGAGCATAAAGCACATCCTGTCATGTGTTGTTGCTTACTTATAGCAGGCAAATGGATTACTTGGTGGCACTGCAGCTTTCATTGCACACTTTATGAATCATCTAGGGTGCTGCTTGCCATCCTAATGACCTAGGTTCACACCTGAACCTAACTACATCACATCGGGCTGGCAGGAGGTAGAGGCGGCATTCCATAGGAAGATACCCATCTCCAAGGTGGATGGGTTGGAGCCTCATCTTTTCATACAGCCACACACTATGGCACTGGGGGATGTTAACAAAAAGAAAAATATCCAAACTCCCGTATCTAATAAGGGTCATGGTGGGGGATCCTGCTGGAGAGCAAATCATCTCCTCAACACCAGATATGGAACACCACCAGCTATGAAGTTGTTCAGGCCCAAGGACAGCAACATGAGGGGGCACAACTTGAAGCTGGAGGGGGCAAGTTCAGGAAGGACATGAGGAAGTACTTCTTCACCGAGAGGGCGGCGGACAAATATCACTTGCCGCAGGGACTGGTTACTATGCAGACGGAACAATTTCAAGTAGGGGTGGGACATATTTAGGGGCTTGGGGAGGGGGGGAACAGAATGGGGAGGGATAATGCACGCTCACTATGGGGCGGGCGAGGGACTGGTGGGTGCAGAGTTATCTCAGCAGATATGGTTAGGACAGTACTAGAGTGGCACGTAGACCAAAGTAGGCACTAGGCAGATTAGATGGACCAATGGTCTTTATGAGCCCATACTGTTCTATTTTTCTACACTTAGTGGGGAGAATGCACAGAAAGTTCAAAATAAAAGAGCACTGTGGTGGTGCATAGACCCTTCTGGGTCTACATGGGGGAAACTCTTTGAATAATGGATAGCCTGTATGACTTTCTATACTGCGAACACCTTCACCACCATAGTAAGAGGTGCTGCAATGATGTACATAAAAATCATAGGCACATGAGGCCATGAAGAGTACAAGGATTTGGAAGGCTAAAACTATGCTTGCTTTTTTTTCCCTTCTGTTTACCTGCCAGGAAAGTTTTAAGACACTAGGCCCTGGGCCGCCTCATGACCAGCAGAATTGTGTTGCGCTTCTGTGCCAGTGACCCTGGTTCATAAGCAAACTCAAGTTGCAAGATTTGAGACTTTGGGTTGGATGAAGTGCTACCAAGTGCAGAATATCCCAGCCTGGGGGGTTGTTGCCCACCACTATGGGGACCTCTCACAGTGGGCCTATACGCCTGCTTCCTTGAGAGTGCAGGCATGTGCGCCAAAATGCCCCCGCAGGCAGTGCACAATGTCAGTGGAGGTTGGCAGGACCAATTGAGGATCCCCAGTGTGAGCCAGTAATCCAGTCTTGATGAGACTATACAGGGTAGAAACCACTCCCTTCACTTTCCAGCTGTTGGCCACGGTACTTTAAGGGCAGGTGCAGAGAAGCCTACTTCCCAACACTAGATCCTGAATCTTTGGTGGGGAGGGAGTCCTAACCCAAAAACCCAGCCACAGGGGGGGGCAAACTGAAGGGGAGCGATGGAGGCTGCTCAGTGGTGTTTGGTTTATGAGGTCACCAGTCAGAGAATAGTCTGGCAAACTGGAAGAAGAGAAAACAAAGAGAGTCATACAAGAAAAGGCTGACTAACTTTAACATGTACGAACTTGATGCAAGACAGGAAATGGTGGGATATGATGGAGACCTACAAATACATCAATGGGGTCCCCCAAACTCCAGAAATTAAAAAGGGATAAAAATAAAGCATTGGAAATGGCACAATTAACTGGGACACCTGTGGACTTGCAACGATATAGGAAACTTAGAAATAGTTACGTAGCAGGGATAAGAGAAGCAAAGTGACATTTTTTTAGGGCAAAAACTTCAGATTCTGTGGGCAATCCAAAGAAATTTTGGTCAATCATTAAAGACTTGACCGGTCACACAAAATGTAATGACACTATTCAATTATCCCCAGTGAAGTGTTTGAACCCAGCTGTAGTCTCTGATAGATTTAATACATTTTTTATTAACTGTGGAAACATTATGGTGATGTAACTCAACCTATGTGGAATTCTTGGGATATGCTAGATGAAAGTTCCCGTGTTTTCTTCCGGGAGAATTGTTCTCCATGAAGTACTGAAAATACTGTTGGAATTAAAGACTAGTGGAAGTTGTGGACATGAATTGTCAGCTCTATCATGTTAAAGTACTCTGCATTCCAGATTGCTAGACCTATAACTTATTTGTTTAACCAGTCCCTTGCATTAGGTTCCCCTCCACAGGCCTGGAAGCTGTCCAGGGTTGTCCCTATATTTAAAGGGGGGAGCACTGGTCATCTTTCCAACTATAGACCTATTTCACTGCTTCCCATTGTTAGTAAGGTCTCCAAAAGGCTGCTAGCTAAACAAATGGTGGACTACCTTCAGAAGAATGATCTATTTGATCAATTTCAATCAGGTTTCTGTAAACAACATGGCACTGTGGTCTCCATGTCGAGGGTCTTGGATGACATCGGTAGGGCCAATGACCATCAGTATTATACTGGGGCCATACTGATTGATTTATCCACCACCTTTGACACGGTTGACCATCAAGTTATGGTGCAAAGATTATATGAGGTGGGTTTGGGTAGGGAGGCAATATCCTGGTTTTGTTCTTAAGTAATCCGAGTCAGATCACGGTGGTTGATAGTATTGTTTCTGCCCCTTTACCAGTGGTTAGAGATGTGCCCCAGGGCTCTGTCCAGGGGCACCATCTTTTCCCTGATATGCCTGAAAGGTCTAGGCAAAAGCATAGGGGGAATCAGTTACCACCTTTACGCCAATGACACAATTATTTACACTGCCCATTCATCAATTTTAGAGATCCAGAATACATTACAAAAACATTTTGATGTGTTACAAGGTTTTTTACAGATTCAAAGCTAAAACTGAAGACTTGTAAGACTAAGATTATGTTGCTTGGTCCCGCGTCTAAAGTAAAATCATGTGATAAATTAGTGGTTCTGAACAACTCTGGAACCACAATGGAGTGTGTGGACACCTACAAATATTTAGGTTATTGGCAGACCTGTCAGAATCTGGTAATAAATACATAGCTAAACTAATTATACAGGTTGGTAAGAGAGTGGTATTTTTTAGAAATCAATATTGTTTGGATACAGATACCATGAAAAATATAATACAGGTTCAAATACTGCCTCTGTCTGATTATTCTAATATGTTATACGACAGTGCATCCCAGGATCGGCTTCATAAACTATATGTACTTTACAAATCGCCTGGCCAGATTGATTTTAAAATGCCCCAGGAATGTCCATCACTGTCAACTGTACAAAAAAAAAATTGGGTTGGGCTTCTTTATCTAGGAGGCAGGACAATCATAAGTATGTATTTGCTTATAAATGTGGTCTGGGACTTATTCCAAAATATTTAAGTGACAGGTTAAATTAACAGAAACACAGAAATACAGAAGTTGACGGCAGAAGGTCCATCTTGTCTGCCCATTTGTTTTAGACCCATTTTGACACTCTAGTTGCCCTTTGTAGTCGGGGCTCTGTGTCTATCCCATGCATTCTTGAATCCCCCCACAGTGTTGACCCCCACAACCTCTTGGGGCAGGCTGTTCCAGATGTCTACCATTCTTTCTGTGGAGAAAAATTTCCTGGTGTTGGTAGAGAACCCTCCCTCCTTGCAGCCTGAGGTCATGTCCCCTCATCCTGGAGCCCTTCTTGAAGTGAAAAAGTTCCTGTGCCTGTACCTTTGTTAATGCCTTTTATGTACTTGAATGTTTCAATCATGTGCCCTCTCTCTCTCTCTTCTCTGCTCCAGGGAGTACATAGTCAGTTCCCTAAGTCTTTCCTCGTAGGACATGTACTGCAGACCCTGAATCATTTTTGTCACCTTTCTCTGTACTGCTTCCACCCAGTCAATGTCCTTCCTGAGGTGAGACCTCCAGAATTGGACTCCGTATTCCAGGTGAGACCTGACCAGTGATCTATGCAAGTACCATCTCTCTCCTCCTGCTTGTAATTCCCCTCCCAATGCAGCCCAGCATTCTGTTAGCCTTCAATGTTGCCTTCTCACACTGCTTACTATCCTTCAAGTCATCTGAGATTATGATTCCCTGATCTCATTCCTGGTTTGAGGCCGCCAGTCTTTCGTCTCCTAGGTAATACTCCTTTCTTGGATTTTTCTTTCCTATGTGCATGACCTTGCACTTTTTGGCATTAAATCTCAGCTGCTGCACTCCAGACAATTCTTCTAGTTTGTTGAGGTCAGCTTCCAGCTTCCCCACTCCTTCTGAGGTATCCACCCCGTTACATATCTTGGTGTCGTCTGCAAACAGACACACCTTCCCTTCCCATCTGTCAGCGATGTCTGCTATAAAAACTATGAAAAGCAGCGGCCTCAGCACTGAGCCCTTGAGCACCCCACTGGTCATCCTGCCTTCCATCAACTGCGTTCCATTAACCTGCACCATCTGGGTTCTGCCTTGTAACCAGTTTTGTACCCATGTGACTACTTCTGGACCAACCCCTGTGTGGTCAAGCTTTTTTACCAGCCTTCTGTGTGGAACCAAGTTGAAGGCCTTACTAAAATCTAGGCAGACCACATCCACTGCCCCACCATCGTCCACTATTTTTGTAGCAAAGTCAAAAAACTCAAGCAGATTTGTCTGGCATGACCTACCTGCTATGAAACAGTGCTGTTTAGGGTCTTGTTGCCCACTAGTTTTGAGGAATGCTACGATTCTCTGTTTGAGTAGTGTCTCCATTAGTTTCCTACTATAGGTGTGAGGCTCACTGGTCTGTAATTACTGGCCTCGTTGCAACTGCCTGATTTGTGAAGTGCAGCCATTATTGCTTTTTTCCAGTCTTCCGGTACCACACCATTCTTCAAAGATTTCATGAATAAAAGTGCCAGAGGGGCTGCTAATTCTGTCCCCAGTTCTTTAAGGATTCTGGGGTGCATCTCATCTTGTCCCATGGTTTTGTCTGCTTTTAGTTTATTTAGTGCTTCCTATATTTCGGCTTCTGTAAAGGGACTCATGTCTAGCCCTGGTCCTGGGGTGTTGTGTTTTTTCAGCGTGGTGCCATCCCCTGGGTCCTCTTCAGCAAACACCAAGCAGAAGTATTTGTTCAGGAGTCTAGCTTTCTCTGGTCATGTTTGGTACATTTCCCTTCTTCAGCAGCAATCTTTACTATTGCCCCTTTTGCCTTCTTACATTCTCTAATTTATCTAACAAATTATTTGTCTCCTCTATTTGCCCCTTCTGATATCTTTTCCTCCTTCTGGGCTTTTGCCTTTCTAATTTGTTTGTTAGACTCTCATTTTTCCTTGCATGACTCCCAGTCTTTCTCAGTTTTGGTTTCCTGGTATATGCCGTACACCTTCCTTTTTTCTTTGATTGTGGTAGCCACTTCCTTGGAAAACGATAGAGGATTTCTTTTTGCTTTGCTGACCCATCTGGCACATTGATCTGTGGCAGTCTTTATTGCTCTAGAGTCTCCCCCACATGACCTCCACCTCCTCAACCTCTATTTCCATTAACTGGCTACTTATGTTGTTCCTCATTTTTTGGCAGTCATCCTTTCTGAAATCTGCCACCTTTATCTTTGAGTGGTTGGTGTCCTGTGTTATGTTTACTGTAAAGCTTCCCAAGCAATGATCGCTTATGCCCACACGGCATCCCACTTCGATGTCCCTGATCCTTTCTGAGTTTGTGAGGACAAGATCGAGAATGGCATCTCCCCTTGTTGGGGTTTTAACAAGCTGGCACAGTCCTATGCCTTGCAGTGACAATAAGAAGTCCCTACTTCTTCTTGTGCTGCCATTAGTGTGCTCCAGTTAATATTTGGTAGGTTGAAGTCTCCCACCAGTATTACTTTGCCTTCATCAGACATTTGTGGATTTCCTCTATTAGGTCTTTGTCTCCTTTATCTCCTTGATTTGGGGGCCTGTATACGATGCAGATTCTGAAGGGTTTTCCCTTGCCCGTGTCTACTGTTAGCCACAGTGACTCGAAGTCCCCAGGCTGCCCTTCTACTTCTGTGGCTTTTATTTCCTCACAAATGTAAATGGCTATGTCTCCCCCTCTTTTTTTGCCCTGCCTATCTTTCCTGAACAGACTGTAACCAGGGAATGGCTGTATCCCATCTGTGGTTTTCCGTGTACCACATTTCTGTTACAGCCACCCCCAGTCCAACCTTTCTGTTTCCAAGATGGCTGTGAGTTCGGGAAGTTTGTTGGTTAGTCTCCAAGTATTTGCAACCACTGCCTTCCAAGAATGTACATCCTCTTTGGCGCGAGTTTGTAGCCTCTTCCTGGACTGCTCCAGTTTGCTCTTTCCGGCCAAGAGATTATGGGAGTTGCTGGTTGGGCGGATGTTGGCTCAGATTTGTTTTCTGGGGATGTATGTGTGCATTTGGCATTTTGGGGAGTGTTGACCAGCCCACCAATGGCAGGGGTGTGAGCTGTGTCATACTCCCCTTTATTTAGTTTAAACTACCTGTACAAACATTGAATTTTTGTCCGAGTGCTCGCACACCTTCTCTGTTTAGGTGCATTTTAGACCAATTGATCTGTCTTTGAGAAATGCGCATATTCAAGAATTATTGGTACCTAGTATAAAAACAAAAATATTTTTATAATATTTTTAGTCAGTTTGTTCCTATCTTCTGGAATAAACTTCCAAATGGTTTTGGAAAGCTATATACCAAAGCTCCGTCTGTCTCTATGTTAAAACATTATTTAGTATCTCGTGAACAGGTCTGTAACTATTTTAATTATTTATTGTGTATTGTATTCATGTTTTGTATTGGTGCTATGGTCTTGTTTTTGTGATATGTATTGTATTTAAGGTCACTATTGTGAATGAGCTTCTGCTCAATGGTTATACCTAATAAACAAACAAACAAAACAGAGGCAAATGGACAACACTGTTCAGGAAGAGTCACATACCAGGTATCCTGACTGCAAGCTGGTCTGGGGGGAGGGTACTTTTAAAAGGAATGTAAAAGAAATACTGCTTCATAGACAGGGTGATGGACAAATGGAACAGACTGCCAAGCACCCTGGAAGGATCCACATCTGTTGGGGGGGGGGGTTAAGGTGGGGGTGGTGCCAGGCACAGGGGCATAGTAACAGAGGGTTTGGGGAGTATAAAGAGAGACAACATTAAAATCAGGTCAGAGCTCACATCTGAATGCTCAGACTAAGCCACATAGTGATTTATTTAAGCAATAAGACACAACAGGGTGTGAGTTATTGGGGATTTGCCCACGCCTTGCGTGGTGTGTCACGAGGCGCAGCCGAGTGACTTAACCACGCAAGAAGTGGGTAAATCACCCATTATACAATGGTGTGTGAAAATCCTGTAACCTCATTGGTCAAAACATGTCACATGACTGTGGGTAAATCCTGCATTACCCATGGCTGAGGAATAGCAGTTTTAAAAACCATGTGTTTGTTTTTTTATAAATGCCATTCCATGGCCGTTGGTTATGCAGGATTTACCCACGGTCATGTGACATGTGTTGACCAATGAGGTTACAGGATTTTCACACACCACTGTATAATAAGTTTTTGTTGACTGGGTGAGTGCACTAGGCAAATAAATGCCTATTTTGAGACACGATGCAAGAGAATATAGTATACAAAACATTACAAGTAGTGAAAATACACAGTAATGACAGTTTTGAACAAATCAATATCAGTGTTGCAAAACAAGAATCAGTATATACAAAGGAATAATATATGTGTGATATGCTTATGCAATCAAAAGAGGGAAGATATACAATCAAACAATGGATTCTAAATCATAATTAAACATTTAGGTACATAGGTTGAATTGGGTAAATGCAGAATAGTGCAGACTCAAAAGGCTTGATGTATTTTTCTGCCTGCAAAGTTTCTATGTTTTGAATAAACAGCTAAATAAAATAAATGATGATGTTTTGCCCAGCAATAGCTTGCTAATTACAGACGGATCCTGACTGCAATATCAAGCTGACAAATTCTTTCACGGAACAGTAAGTAGCACAGAACTTTTTAATCTGTCTAATATTCTAATGGATATAGCTGGTTGAAATTACCTAAATGAAGGTGAATTATTGATTTATTTGAACGAGATACAATATTAATATCCATCTCTCATTTCCATTGGAGTCTCTTTATATAGCACAGTACAATGCTCAATGAAGCCCTTTCCTGGTGAAATAAACATAAATACAAAAAAGTGTTTGCTTTACACTGCAGCACAATAAGACAAAAGTAAAGGTAAAGCAAGTGCTTTCCTGCCTACTGTCATACCTGGATAAACTCTAAATCAAAAATACATTGCATCAGGCAATTGGGAAAGGTATCACCAGCAAAAAGGAGGAGGTGGTGTTACCTCTGTATAGATCACTAGTGAGACCTCACCTGGAGTACTGTGTCCAGTTCTGGAGACCTCAACTCCGGAAGGACACAGACAGGGTGGAGGTGGTCCAGATGAGGGCAACTAAAATGGTACAGGGTCTGCACAAAAAGCCCTGTGACGAGAGACTGAACGACCTCACTATGTACACCCTGGAGGACGGGGGAGATATGATAGAGACTTCTCAAATACCCTCACGGGTATAAATAAGGTACAACAGGGAAGCATTTTTCAGAGAAAAGATGTTCAAGAACAAGGGTCATGCTATCAAGCTGGGGGTAGGCTCAGGGGAGATGTGAGAAAGTACTTTTTTACAAAAACAGTGGTGGATGCCCAGAACACCTCCCAATGGAGGTGGTAGGGGCAAAGACTGTAGTGGGGTTAAATAATGCATGGGGATAGACATAAGGGAACCTTAGTAGTAAGGTAGGGGAGGAGTAGTAGAGCCAGAAAAAAAAATGGGCAGACTAGCTGGGCCAAGCGGTCCTTATCTGCTGTCAAATTCTATGTTACTTTGTTTCTATGTAGGCATTTGAACTGAACTATGTAGCAGTAACACACAACAGGGTGAGAGTAGTAGTATGAGCAACTAGGGTTGCCACCTTTGGATGAGATGAAAACCGAATACTAAACCACACCCCCAAACTTCACCCCTAACTCCGCCCCTTTTATGACTTATGAGGGCATCGCTTGGACTCTGATTCGCTTGATTTATTCAGAATTGCTGCTGATATTGCATTGTGTATAACTTCTTTAAAGTACATCATGATTATTATTTTTGGTTTGTTTGATTTAGATTTAAATATTTTAAATTTCAGTGTGTGTTAACATTTGGTGGGGTTAGAGATGGGGTTCAGGGGACTTTCCATCCTGTGTACACAGCTTAGCTGACACATCGAGTGACTACAAGGACACCTCTGACAACTGGCTATTTTGGAACAGGTGGCCTTTTCTGGTAAAACTCTTTCAATAAATAAACAAACTACACCAGTAATGGTGGACGAGTTGTAATTACAAATATCATCTGCCATTTTAAGATGTGGTACTGTCCCTCCCATTGCTCCTACTCTAAAGCTATTTGTTATGTCACAGAAGTTTTTAAAAGTGGTAGGAACTATTCTATGCTGTTAAATACCCTATTTTATTTCCATATCAGTCATACATACCAAATAGCATGATATGTGATCTGTAGTGTGGAGGCAGTATAGTGCAGTGGTTTAAGGCTCTGAGCTGCAATTCTGGAGACCAGGGTTTGAATCCCACAGCCCAGACTTGCATACTGTGTGACCCTGCACAAATCATTTCACTCCCTTGTGCTCCCAGGTTGCACCTGTAAACAAGCTTCAGCTTACTGTGTCTCTTCTGGTAACAAAAAAAATAATGTTTGATAAATTACCTAAAAGTGCAGTGCCATCAAATCTAGATTGTGTTCCTTTCTCCTCACCAGCTACTGCTCTCTCTCTCTCTCTCTTCCTTTTCTCATTTCTGTGGCTTAGCATGACATTAGCCACACTATTCTGTGCTGTTCATCTGAGATGCCTGGAATGGTCTTCCTGGAATATTTTATTTATTTATTTATTTAAGGTCTAGGAATTACAACCCTTTGAGTCAGGGACTCATTTGCAAAGGCTCCACGTCATACAAAAAATGGATTAGAACATCCAGGTAGTATGAAAACTGACAGCAATAACTACTGAGGAGAGAGAGGTGTAGTACTGCTAGAAATGAAATAAAATATTAGATTATTAATTTAACAACAAATGGAGTAACAAATATTAAAATATAGGACAGAACCTAAAAGAAAAAATGGTGAGCATTTAAAGTTATAAAAGTATTCCTTATCACAGCAGTCAAAGACCATACTCACAAAGCAGCCTAGCAAGGATTAGGTTGATTTGCTGCTAATGGTCTTAATATTATTGTCCTATTTTACACCTCTCAGATTTACTGGTATACAAACAAAGGTTTACATGACATCAGAATTTGTTTGTAATATGAACATGCAAGTAAAATGGTGAAGGATTTAACAGAATCTGTTTTACAAGTATGTGAGCATTCAAAATGACTGAAAAGGTACTACCTCTGAATAAAACTGGATTGGCAGGTAAAGTTTCTGAAACACATTGTACAGTCCACACTGGACAAGAGGCTACCCTAATGTGGTGCCTGTCTGAATGTCTAAGGGTTTCAGAAAAATGAAGGTGTTAATTAAGGTGGTATTGTTTACCCTTCCCATTTGCTGGTGTGAAGTTAGAGGTGACAACTGAGCAGACAGGGACACATTTGGCT
Source organism: Neoceratodus forsteri (assembly GCA_016271365.2). Lineage (NCBI taxonomy): Eukaryota > Metazoa > Chordata > Ceratodontiformes > Ceratodontidae > Neoceratodus > Neoceratodus forsteri. Next base: position 719,738,000 of record CM057455.1, read on the forward strand.
CTTTATGTGCCCTGCACTTGAAGGCACTTCCTGATTAGCATGCACTGCAAGCAAGCAAGCACACTGAAATGTCAGACACTTGCTTACAGTCAGATGAGATTCAGTTCAGATTTTTTATTCAATATCTTCATCAGTGACATTGCGCAGGACCTAGAAGGCAGAATTTCACTGTTCGCTGATGACACAAAGCTCTGTAACAGAGTAGACACACCAGAGGGTGTAGACAGAATGAGAAGGGACCTGCAGAAACTTGAAGAATGGTCAGGGGTTTGGCAGTTGAAATTCATTGCAAGGAAGTGCAAGATAATGCATATGGGGCACAAAAACCCTGGCACAATATATCAGTTGGGGGGTGAGGATATAGCATGCACCAAGCAGGAAAGGGATCTTGGAGTTATCATCTCTGATGACCTCAAGGCAGGGAAACAGTGTGACAAGGCAGCAGGTAAAGCAAATAGGATGCTGGGATGCATAGGCAGGGCATCACCAGCAGGAAAAGGAGTCATAATTCCACTATACAAGACACTAGTGAGGCCGCACCTGGAGTACACTGTGCAGTTCTGGAGACCTTACCTCACGTAAGGACATAGACAAGGTAGAGAAGGTTCGAGGAGGGCAACAAGATGGTGCATGGATTGCATCACAAGTCCTATGAGGACAGGTTGAAGGCACTGAACATGTACTCCCTGGAGGAGGAGGAGAGAGGGATATGATAGAGACATACAAGTATCTTACAGGGAGGAACAGGGTGCAGGAATGCACTATTTTTAAGCGAAAAAGATGTTTCAGGACTAGAGGGCATGGGATGAAGTTGGAGGAGGATGATTCAGAGAAAGCGTGAGAAGAATTTCTTCACAGAGCGGGTGGTGGACAAGTGGAACACCCTGCCAGAGGAAGTGGTGGGGGCTGAAACAATCACGGGATTTAAGAGTGCATGGGATAGACATAAAGGAATTCTGGAGGTCAGGAGTAAGGGGCAACAGACTTCCTGGAAAACATAAACTGAACTTACAAACTTAAATGGGCAGACTGGGTGGGCCATAGGCCCTTATCTGCCGACACTGTCTATGTACCTATGAGAAGAAAATGAAACAGTGGGGAATCTTACAGGTGCTGCTTGACCCACCATAAAAACCGAATTTGCAATGGTGAAAACAGGAGGACCGAATCTGGACCTAGAAAACCGAATCATTCAGTCAAAAACCGAGTAGGTGGTAACCTTATGAGCAACGCATGACCAGAGGTGTAGTAAGGCACAAGGCCGCAAACTGAGTGCCTTCAGCCACTGAGGTGTTGTGATCGCATTACTACCAGACCCTGAAGTGTTTTGCTGCACTTATAACATGGGTAACTAAGCAAATAAAAAAAAATGAAGGGGAAAAAAAGACATTAAGAAAGGATTAAAAAAAATGATTTAAAGATAAAATGTAAAAATGCCTTAAGTTTTTTATGCTAGTTGTAGTAATTACGTCCCTTGATTATTTGAAGCAGTTATGTAATTTTCATTGTGTTTTAATTACAAGTTTTTTTATGATCTTCGATTCCCAGTGGTTGTTGAGCCACATAACATTTCTTAGCCGAATATGGTACGGCACATGACAGCAATGACACTGCAGCTAGTGTCACAGTGCGGGAGGAGATCACCTGTGACAGCTTAAGTGACACTGTATGGCGCACTTTTTTTTTTTTTCTCCTTTGCTCTGCATAATATTCATGTGTAATACTTGAACTAATACATGTATTTCTTTTCTTGCAGTTGTGTTGATGGGATCAAATCAATTCAGGCCGACTTATGTGAAATTAGATATAGTGGATTTTGATATTCAATACAGTTCTTTGTCTACTGCCAAGCACACAATTAGTTCTGACTCGCTAAAGCTGTTGACCTGTCTAGAGATAGCGGCAGACCCGATGTCATTTCTCCATGCATGGTCTACTGACGCATCTTACTAGTTTAATTTTGGCAGTTATTTTTTTCCCCATAAACAGGGTAAAATATATTAAATTAGTAAGATCTGCTTATGCTGGTACTGGGCAATATAATTTTTATCCCAGTTTTGATTTGATTATCTGTCCACTTGCACTAACTAAGCTGCGCACTCGAGCAGACTCGACAGACCATTATGGCATGTTTCTGCTGGCAATTTTGTATGTTTGTATGTAAGCCGTAAACATTTCTGCCATCTCAATAATTGAAAATGTGTTTGAAATCTGTTACACAGCCTGCAGTAGTGCTAGTGATATTTTACTCTTTTGGTATTTCTAGTTTTTTTTTTTATTTAAATAGCCATCATGTGAATGATTTAAAAGAATATAGGCTGCATCATCATTTACTCATTTGAAAGCAGAATTGGCTGCAAAATGCAACTTTTCAGAAAACTTGACAATTTGTCTCTCTGCCTTGGTGTACAGCTCTATTGCAAACAATATTTTAGCGGCATCTGTGTTTTCAGCAGATGCTTTCCCAGGACACGGGATTGGTTTTATGACGTTTCATGCTGCGTGGCGAACCACATCAGGTATTCAGTTTCCCAACATTTTCGCTGACTGCAGACCCTTGTAGTATAGCACTGTCAGTTTGCACATGCAATTACGTATTATGCAGTGTGCGATGCAAGTATGCATAAAATATCTGTCACCTCCCTACTGTCAGTCATTTGTAATTGTAAACACCAAAAGTAGTACATTAATGTATAAGCATTCAGCATGTCCATTTTCATGCTATCATTTGTATCTGCTTCGAAATCTGATATTTGTAGTTGCACCAAATGTTAATCATCCGTTTTGAAGCCTTAAGGAATTACATGCAGAAAAACTGTTCATTTACATTATATGTAATCAGTAACAAACCGTGTAAGTGTGCATCTGATTATCATTACATAAACCTGCAAATTGCAAAATACTAATTCAGAATTACTGAAACTAATCCTGACAGATCACTCCAAAGCTTTGCCAGAGGACCTTGTGATTGACAGGCTGACACCTTCTGATCAGAACTCAGATTTTTTAGGCAACATTTATTTCATAAAGCTTCCAATGAACTGCATATTATGACACTACTTCTGATTCTGAAACTTGATCATAGGCTGGTAATGTGTAAACAAGTATTACTGTCAGATAGCCAACATGAGAAACTAACAAGAAATCTAAAATATCAAAATCTGAAAAAAAATGTGATTTTACCAATCAGGCTATCTCTGACATTGCTTATTTCACAAACTGTCATGGCAAAAGCAAAAGTGCAGCCTACAAATTCTGCACAAATGAAAATGACACCGCTAGACCACCTACAAACTCTGACAGGAGGCTACAGACTACTGCTGTCACCCTCAAATTAGCTGTCAGATTTTACTGAAGAAATTAAACTGCCCTAATGTAATAAATCTACACCTGCATCTAAAACATTTACTTAGGTGGCAGATGGGATTTATTCCAACTGCCAATGGCAATGATGTGAGGACTCTGGAAGAGATACCGGTAGTGAAAACAAACTGTCAAACTTCACAGTATCTTGTACTACAGTGTGAAAGCAGATCAGTGCTGAAAGAGGCAGAGATGTTCTCGGTCACATGACCAGCTCCAGTGGGATAGTGCGATTGGCAGTTCAGTGATAGAGCTTCAGGACTCTTACACTAATAAGAAAAACAGACAACCAGTGTTCTAACAGCAATATCTTTTACTGAAACATGGAGACTGGGATTCCTTATGACACATAAGGTAAACCATGTGGGATGCATGAAACCACAACAGCTAACACGTCACCTTTAAGAAGCATGTGAAATTGCTCCTCTACCAACAGGGTTTTAAATAATTGATTAGCAGTTTTTTTCTTGGGACAATACTAACTGTACAGAAAGCATTTATATAGGTATTCTAGAAGTGTTATGTTTGTTAAACACAGTGAGGTAAGCGATACGCATTTTCACAATGTTTTAGAACTTTTATGAGCAAAACGCTAATCAATTTTTAGAGTTAAATAAAACCCTGACCAATAACTGCCTTTTAAGGTTTTATCTTGTTTTTGTCTCCTGTATCACCTAATCACATAGCTTGTTCATTTTTTATTTCACTAGTCACTGGTTTGTGTTGCGGTGTTGGGGCAGTCGGTATTACGAGAGCGTTCTTGGAAGTGAACAAAAGTGGGCAGACTGGGTGGGCCAAGCGTTCCTTTTCTGTTGCCATTTTCTATGTAACAAGCATCGAAGAAGAAAGGAAGGAAAGAAGTGAGTGGTCAGGAGGTTTGGAAAAAGAAGTGACTCAGGAACAAACAGCTGCCGACTGTGGTGTCAGGGTGCACTTCAGTGGAGTGAGGCGCACAGCATGTACTCACAGACCCGGACTTTTTTTTTTTATCAAAAACTATCACAAACAAAAGAGACAGCACTATGCTGTGTGGGAGAGTTTTTGAATTGAATGAGCAGTGGCAAGTTGTGAGCAAGTGAGTGAGCTGGCCATCTAGCAGAGGACCATTAAAAAATACAACCCAGGAAGGAACACAAATAAAAGGAAGCGTACTATAAATTACATCATAAACGCTACAGTAAAAACAGCAATGAAGGCACAGAAACAGAATTTGATGGTAGACAAGAAAAAAATACTCACCTTAGTAGTGTTGTTTCTTCTAATGGAGTCTTGCTGTATTCTGACATATGCAGTGATGTCCAACCTTTGAACTGCCCCGGAGAGGAAAGAATTAACTTTCCATGCAAGGCACGGAACGCTGAGCTCGAGCTCAGTTGAGACTCTGTCTGTTGTTGTTTGAACTCAAACCGCCAGATCTTTACGAGCTATACTCACTGGGTGTCCTGTGTGGAAACTGTAAACTTACACTAGCCAACTGGCTACTAAATATAATAAAAAGATTTTTTGGTCCCAAAGCAAAGACTCAAGTCAGGAAACCCAAAAAATAAAACTAAACACAACACACACACACACACACACACACACAAATTAAGGGGGTGAGAAAAAGGGGGCACCTCCAGAGTGCCAACACTGTTGCTTCCCACCCACACCCCAAAACCCAGGTTCTGAGAGGGGAGGCAGGGGGGAGGTCAGAATACAGCAAGACTCCATTAGAAGAAACAACATTACTAAGGTGAGTAATTTTTTCTTCAAACAACATGAAATCTTGCTGTATTCTGACATATGCAGACTACCAAGCAGTACCTCCATGGAGGAGGGACAGAACGTACTTCGGGAATAGGCTCTGAACCACTGCTGTGCCAAACCAAGCATCACTCCTAGCCTGGATATCCAGAGAATAATGTTTAGTAAAAGTATGTACTGTTTTCCAGGTGGCTGCTTGACAAATCTCTAAGATAGGAATATCCCTGGCAGCAGCCAGGGAAGCAGCTGTTCCTCTGGTAGAGTGAGCCCTCAGGCCTGAGGGTGGGATCCTACCTAATTTTTCATAGCAAAAATTGTATGCAAGAGACAATCCACCTGGCAATAGATCTTTTAGTGGCAGGTTTTCCCTTACCAACCTCCCCATAAGTGAGGAACAGTTGGAGGGAGTCAAATCTGTGACCTGCGGTGCACTCTATGTAGTAGCTAAGGGCCCTTTTCACATCCAAGCTGTGCAGCCTCCTCTCCCCAGAGGAGGAATAGTCAGTGAAGAAAACAGGAAGACATATAGACTGGTTAAGGCAGAAATCTGAAACCACCTTAGGCAAAAACTTCCTATTAGTCCTGAAGACCACCTTATCTCAATGGAAGGAGATAAAATTAGGCTCCACTGACAGGGCCTGTAACTCACTTATGCATCTGGCAGAAGTGATGGCCACCAAGAAAACAGTTTTCCAAGTCAAGTACTTAAGCTCTGCTGAGGACAAAGGCTCAAAAGAGGGTTGCATAAGCTGAGCAATGCAAACATTAAGGTCCCAGGCAGGGGCAGGGGCCCTGAAGGGAGGATTGGTATGCAGCAAACCCGTGAAGAACTTACAGAATAGAGGTTGAGCTGAAAGGGGGGAGTGCTTGCCTGCTGACAGGAAAGCAGAGACAGCTGCCAGATGCACTCTAAGTGTAGCTGGTCTGAGTCCCAAGCTATTGAGATGAACCATATAGTCAAGGACTGCTAGCAACCCAGCAGACTCTGGAGAAATATGCTTCCCAGAGCACCAGATAGTAAACCTTTTCCATTTTGAGCTGTAAGTCTTTCTGGTGGAAGGCTTTCGAGAAGCCTTTAAAATATCCAGAACACCTTGAGAGAGTTGCAAATCCGCAAATTCTAACTCTTCAAGAGCCAGGCCTTGAGAGTGAAAGATTTGAGATTCGGATACCAGACCCTCCCCTGAGAACATGTTAACAGGTTGTAATTACTGGGAAGAGAAAGGGGAAGGTGGACTGCTAAGGACAGCAAGAGGGGGTACCAGGGCTGTCTGGCCCAGTCTGGAGCAATCAGAATCACTTTGCAGGGTTGAGACCTGATTTTGATTAGTACCTTGAACAGGAGAGGGAAGGGGGGAAAAGCATACAGGAACTTCCCTTCCAAATTGAGAACTAGGGCATCCAGGGGGACTAAGCCCAACACTGGGGGCCTGCAGCAAAAAAGGGGAAGTTGGTGATTGTCTGGGGCTGCAAAAAGATCTATCTGAGGGATGCCCCATCTGGAGAAGATCACCTTCAAAATTAGGGGATCTAGGGACCATTCGTGATGGCCTTGAGATATCCTGCTGAGAGCATCTGCCAGGACATTGTCCTTCCCTGGGAGGTGCACTGCTATAAGAGAGGTATTCAGAGAATAGGCCAGAGACCACAACTTCATTGCCTCTGTGCACAAGGCCGTAGACCAAGTGCCCCCTTGCTTGTCGATGTACCACATTGTGGTGGTATTGTCTGTCCTGGGCTGAACTACTTTGTTCTGAACAGACTTGGAAAAAGCGTGAAGTGCTAGAAACAATGCTCTGAGTTCTAAGAGATTGATGTGAAGCAGAGATTCTTGAGGTGACCACAACCCTTGGGCAGTCAGGTCCCCCAAGTGGGCTCCCCATCCCAAGAGGGAGGCATCTGTAGTAAGGATTAGAGAATGAGACTGAGTGACAAAGGGAACTCCTTGTCTTAGGTTGTCCTGATCCTGCCACCATTGCAAAGTCTGGATCAGGGTTCAAGTCACTGGGATTAGTTTGGTTAGAGGATCCTTTCTCTGAGACCACAAGGCTCTTAAGTGGAACTGAATGGCCCTCATCTGAAATCTTGCTTCTTGGACCACTGCTGTGGAGGCAGCCACGTGGCCCAGGAGCTGCAGAAACTGCCTTGCTGGAGAGTGAATGAAGAGGCCAGTGAAATAAGGATCCTTGCCCTGTCCAGGGGAAGGAAGGCTCCTGCCTTTAATGTATCCAGCTGTGCCCCTAAGAAGGTGAGGAGCTGCATAGGCTCTAGAACTGACTTTGAGAGATTCAGAAGGAATCCTAGAGAAGTGAGCAGTTGCTGAGTTATCTGTAGGTGTGACTTGACTTGGTCTGGAGACTGACCTACTATAAGCCAATCGTCCAGGTATGGAAAGATGGAGATCTTTTGTCTCCTTAGAAAAGCAACCACTACTGCCAGGCATTTTGTGAACACTCTTGGAGCTGAAGTTAGGCCAAAGGGCATTGCTCTGAATTGATAGTGGCCCGAGAGCAACTCAAACCTGAGGTACTTTCGGTGGGAGCTTCTGATGAGAGTGTAGAAATAGGCATCCTTGAGGTCCAGGGAAACTAGCCAGTCTCCTGGCCTTACAGAGAGTAGAATTATTCCCAGAGTCACCATTTTGAACTTTGGCTTTAAACAGTGCCTGTTTAAATATCTGAGATCCAGAATGGGCCGCCACTCTCCTGTCTTTTGGGGGGTTAGGAAGTACCTGGAGTACAATCCTGTCCCCTTGTGTAGGGGTGGAACCCTTTCTATGGCTCTCAGAGTCAAGAGGGAAGAGACCTCTGCCTCTAGGGCAAGTGCCTCTGAAGGATCTGCAGGTGGAAAGGATCTGGTTCTCATCTTGGGAAATTTTTTGAAGCTGAGAACCAGTCCCTCGCTCACTACTTCCAGGACCCATTTGTCTGATGTTAAAGACATCCAGTCCTGGACAAAGTAAGCCAGCCTGCCCCCTACAGGTGGTGGAGAATTGGCCCTGGCAAACCCATCAGGGTGCCTGTTTGGCAGGGGCTTTAGGCTGAGGGGTGGTAGCAGGCCTGCCTGTACCCTGTCTGCCTCTCCCTCTGAAGAACCCCCTCTGGGCAAAGGCAGAAGAGGAGGCCTGGGCTAGGTAAAAAAAAACTTTGAAAAGGCCTGCCACTGCCCCTGGAATGCTGCCTCTGGAGAGTGGCTTGCCTTTCCTTGGCCTGAGCACTTCTATAGGTGGTCCTGTATTCATCCATTTTCTTCATGTAGTTCTCTGTTTGCTCCCCAAACAAAGAATTACCCACAACAGGAAAATCCATGGCCTTAGTCTGGGTATCCTGAGACAGGCTAGTACATCTGAGCCAAGCCATCCTACGAAGGGCCACAGATGTAGCCATGACTCTAGATTAAACATCACTGGAGTCCACTGCAGCATTATATTGCACCTTGGATGCCTCAATATCATCTGCAGCCACCTGCTCCAGCTCCTTGGCAAGCTGGCCAGGGACCTGTTTAGCCAGAGCCATTACAGTGTCCCATCTAGATTTCTGATATCTAGCTGTATAGACCATATAATTAGCCTGCCTGAGTCCCAAAGATGCTGCCATGTATGGTTTCTTTGCCATGGCATCAATCCTCCTGGAGTCCTTATCTGGGGGGTGTGAAGCCAAGGGTATATTTGTCATACCACAGGCAGCAGCATTCACTACCCCAACATGGCTGCATTGCTGGGTAAGGAACTCCGTATCTGAGCCTGAGAGAGTATACCTCTTGTCCATTCTCTTGTCCACAGGAGGTATAGAATTAGGAGTCTTTAAAATTTTCATTGTCTGTTTTCCAAAAGACTTATGGAGGGGAACAGACAGCCTCCTGGACTCTGGGATGTCCATCATCTCAACGTAATCAGGCTCCTCCTGATCCTCTAGTGCTTCCTCCATAGGAAGCTGAAGAGTTTCAGACACTTTTTTGTAAAACATAAAATGGGAAGGGGACTCAGAAAGCCAAGGAGGAGAAACCCCTGAAGGTCTGTCTGGGGAGATGTCCGGGTCAATGGGCACATCCAGACTTTCATAATCACCATCACTATCCTCATATCCTCCTTCCTCCTCCTCCGGTTCATAAAAATCCTCTAAATTATAATCTGGAACCGGGGGAACAGACCGAACCGAGCCCCTAACCGATGGTGCCGGTTCGGTCAGAACCGGGGTTACCGATTGAACAATCCTTACGCGTGGCTATTTCATCAGCACTTGAGAGAGAACTTGTGGATCCGCACCGGCTGATTTATCCCTTCTTTTTCTTTTAGCCGGAACCAACTCCTCAGAGTCGGTTCTCCTTTTGCCCGAAGAAGTTTCGCCCTGGTCAGAGGGCACTCCTTCTGGTTCGGTTGGAACCGAACCGGGCTGGCTATCCGGCTCAGCGGACTTCTTGGCCTCCCTTTCCTTGAGCCTACCGACTCTCTTTTCCAGGGTAGCTGAGGGAAAATGTTTCCAAATCTGGCAGTCTGAATCGAGGTAGTCAAACCCCAGACAATAAACACAGGTGGTGTGGGGGTCAGCCTTAGCAAAGGCTTCCCCACACACACTACAGTGTTGAAACCCAGTGGGCCCGTTTTTCCTTTTGGGTTTCTCAGACATGGCCAGTCCTAACCAAACTTACCCTTTTTTCGGCAATCCACCAGGCAAGACACCCTTATCGGTTCCTGACCGTGTTACGGGTCGTGGAAAAAACCATAATGAAATCAGTTTTTTTTTAAAACCGATATGGGCCAAACTCTAAAAGTAGAACAAACTTTTTCGAACAAACCTGATCGGTTCAAACTGAACCGATCCAACCTTTACAAGTTCCACACAGAAGAAACAATAATAAACCTATCTAGTACTCACGATACCACAGACAGGTTAAATGGATTAAATTTGGTCGAAAACCGAGGAAAACGGAACTTTAACCGACTAAATTGAACCGAGCAAAGGAGAAATCTCCGGAGCGCCTGTTCAGTGAGGCGGAGTAAAGAATCTGGCGGTTTGAGTTCAAACAACAACAGACAGAGTCTCAACCAAGCTCGAGCTCAGAGTTCCATGCCTTGAATGGAAAGTTAACTCTTTCCTCTCCGGGGCAGTTCAAAGGTTGGACATCACTGCATATGTCAGAATACAGCAAGACTTCATGTTGTTTGAATGACCACATGGCCCACCTAGTCTGCCCAGTTTTCCTATCTACTGTAACGCAGTAAATTCTACTTTTTCTCTGGCATAGCACTCCTTTCCCTAATGACTAAGGTTCCCTTACATCTATCTCATGCATTCTTGAATCCTGCTACAGTTTTTGCCCCACCAGCTCCACTGAAAGGCTGTTGCAGGTATCCACCACTCTTTCAGTGAAGAAGTACTTCCTTACGTCCCTCTCCCCCTCCTCGAGTCTACCCCCTCCAGCTTCATGGCATGCCCCTTCTTCTTAAGCATCTTTACTTTCTGAAAAATACTTCCCTTTTGTACCTTGTTTATACCCATGAGGTATTTGGAAGTCTCTATCATATCTCCCCTTTCCCTCCTTTCCTCCAGAGTGTACACATTGAGGTCCTCCAGTCTCTCCTCAAAGGGTCTCTGGTGCAGACCCTGCACCATTTTAGCTGCCCTCCTCTTGACCGTCTCCACACAGTCTATGTCCTTCCAGAGATGTGGTCTCCAGAATCGGACACAGTACCCTGGGTGAGGTTTCACCAATGACCTGTACAGCGGTATCACCACCTCCTTCTTTCTGCTGGTGATACCCTTCCCTGTGCACTCTAGCAGCCAACTGGCTCTTCCTACAGCCTTGTCACACTGTTTGGCAACCTTCAGGTCATCAGATATGATTACCCCCAGTTCTCTTTCCTGTTTGGTGGTTATCAGTACTACTCCCCCCCCCCCCCAATCTTGTATTCCGCCCTGGGGTTTCTTGCCTAAGTGCATGATTTTGCGCTCTTCACACTAAAACTTACTTGCCACACTCTTGGCACTCCCCAAGTTTTCTCAGATCCTATTAATTTTTTCCATGCACCCCAGAGTGTTTACCCTATTGCAGAGTTTAGTGGCATCTGCAAAAAAGCATACCTTCCCTTCTAGCCCCGCCACAATATCACCAATAAAGACATTAAAGAGAACTGGTCCCAGTACTGATTCTTGTGACACCCTGTTGATCACCCTCCCTTTCTTGGAGTGAACTCCGTTCACCATCACCCTCTGATGCCTATCCCCCAACAAATTCCTTACCCAGTTTACCACTTTTGGACCCACCGCCAGGCTGCCCAGTTTGTTTACTAGTCTCCTATGTGGAACGATGTCAATGGTCTTAATGAAATCTAGGTAGGCCACATCCACCACTCCACCCTGATCTACTTCCCTGGTCACCCAATCAAAGAAATACATCCTATTTGTGTGACATGACCTCTCCCAGTGAATCCATACTGCCTTGAACCCTGTAGGCCGCTGGTTTCAAGATATTCCACAGTCCTTTCCTTCAGCACTGATTTCATTAATTTCTCCACCACTGAAGTCAAACTGACTTGCCTATAATTGCCAGTTTCCTTCCTGCTATCATTTTTGTGACATAGGACTACATCTGCTGTCCTCCAGTCCTCCAGGACCACTCCCGTCTTCAGTGAGTGGTTGAACATGAGTGTCAGAGGTGCAGCCAGCACCTCTCTGAACTCCTTCAATATCACTGGATGTATCCCGTCTGGCCCCACTGCCTTGTCCACTTTCAGATCTGTGAATTCTTTCAAAACTCTCTCATCTGTGAATGGATTAGTGTCCAACTCCATTCCTTTGATGCTCTTGTCACTTATCAGTCATTCGTCATCTTTCCCTTCCTCTGTGAACACTGAATAAAAATATCTGTTCAGGATGTTTACTTTGTCCAGGACCCCCCTCCATACTATCCTCCCCTTCCCTCCTTAGCCTTACAATTCCTCCCCTGGTTTTTCTCCTTCTGCCTACATACCTGAAAAATGTCTTGGCTCCCTTCTTTACTACTTTGGCTGTTTTCTCCTCTGTGCTTATGACTGCTCTCCTTGCCTCCATCTGTTTCTCAAGAACACCCTCCCTATCCTCCCCTCTCTGTGTCTCCTTATACCTCATGAATGCTAACATTTTTACCTTTCTCTTCCCCAGCCACCTCTTTTGAGAATCATAGCGGTCTCTTTTTCCTGTGGCTTTTGTTTACTTGCCTGACACAGAGGTTCACTGCCTTCCCTATGGCCCTTTTTAGTTTCACCCACTGCACCTCCACTCCAAACTTACCTCCCCGACAGGGCATTCTTCCATCTTTGTAAAGTTGGCCCATCTGCAACAGAGCTGATACACAAGGAGGTGTGGAAAGGATGAGAAGAGACTTGGCAAGGTTGGAGGAATGGTCAGAAAGTATGGCAGCTTAGATTCAATGCAAATTAGTGCAAAATAATGCACATGAGAAACAAAACCAGGGAAGATTACACAATGGGGAGAGCTAGTAACAACAACAAAAATGGAAAGGGACTGGGGGGGGGTGTAATCATATCAGATGACCTTCAGGTTAGCAAGCAATGTGAGAAGGCAGTAGGGAGGGCTGGGGGGATACTGGAATGTATAGGGAGAGGCATCACCAGCAGAAAACAGGAAATTGTTATCCCTATGTACAGACGGTGAGACCCCATCTGGAGTACTGCGTCCAGTTCTGGAGACCCCATCTCCACAAGGGCATAGACAGGAAGGAGGCAGTCCAGAGGAGGGCAACTAAAATGGTGCAGGGTCTGCAAAAGAAGCCATACGAGGAGAGACTAAAGGAGCTTAATATGTATACCCTTGAGGAAAGGAGGGAGAGAGGGGACATGATAGAAACATTTGGGTACCTCAGTGGAATCAACAAAGTCCAAGAGGGTAGCATCTTTCAGAAAAAGAGATGTGCAAGTATAAGGGGACAAAATTTGAAGATAGAGGGGGGACGGCTCAGGGGAAATGTGAGGAAGTATTTTTTTCACAGAGAAGGTGGTGGATGCATGGAACAGCCTTTCTGAGGAGGTTGTGGGGTCTAAAACAGTGGGAGAATTCAAGAATGCATGGGACAGACATAAGGCAATTTTTGTGGGTGGCAGGAAGAAATAGGCTGTTGGTTAAATAGGATCTGCAGCTTATCCTGTAGGTAGGGAAATGGGCAGATTAGGTGGGCCAGGTGGTCCTTATCTGCTGTCAAAGTCTATGTTTCTATTACTGAAGTCCAGGACCCTCACCTTTGTGTGGTTCAGTTCTGGCACCATACTTATACTAAACCACACCATACTGTGATCACTGGTACCCTGGTGACCACCTACAGTGACGTCTGCAACACTGCCCCCATTGGTGACATAGGTATGTGACAGAGTTGAACAGGCCCCTGCCCCTGTTATGGAGATTTTGAATGCAAGGATCTGTTCCGTTCTTTCCTGTCTCTTGTCTGTCTGGTTGCACAACCAAATTTTCTCGTGAGACCTAGCACTTGATCACCCCAACAGTCTTGCAACTGTTTACCTCTCACTGTCTCTCTGCCCTCCCTTTCTGTTTCTCTCTTTTCCTCCCTTGCATATCTGCTGGTATAAAAATATATCCAAATCATTATGTGGCAATGTAACTGATACTGGGATCCCTTTGTTTAGAAATTATATAGTGTTACTGTTAAATGTATATAATTGTAGTTTAAGATGATTGCAAAAAGCTATTAGAAACTCAAGAGGTTAACCTGAAATGCAATTTTTAAGCTTTTTGCAGAAGCTGTGGAAAAGGGACCTCAGTTCTGGGACATTGTGTTTCTGCCTGCACCTGCCTGACACTTAGAAGAACATTTTAGTAAAAAACAGTATACTTGTTAAGACGGGGGTTATAAGGACTTACAAAAACAAAGGCTACAATTTTTTGCAGGAGACACAGAGACTGAAGGAAAACTCCAGTGGATCGTCTCTATTTATTCTGCCTTTGTAAATACAGTCTACTCCATTTATATCGCCCGCGGTTAAAACACGCAATCATCTACATCGGGCAAAATTGCAAAACCATTTGCCAAGTCTCAGAGTCCAATGGTACAGCAAGTGGTTACATCGATCGTTATCCGACTTCTATAGCGGGCAGATTCTGCTAGTTGTTGAAACTTTTCACACCCGATTATCGCTTTTCCATTACCATCCTAATTGCTAAGCTCACGCAAAGCAGTTTACTGTTCCATTACAAAAGAGGTGCTACAGCACCTTCAGTGCGATCAGTTTATCTCTGGACTGCTGTAACAATGGCTGGCAAATGAAAGACGGTGTCCCTAAACCAAAAAATTGAGATCTTTAAAAAGATCGACGAGCTGCCCAAGATGAGCCAGCGAGACTTGGCTCAACACCTTATTCTACCAAAATCAACTGTGGCTGATCTACTGAGGCAAAGAGATCAGCTGTTTACAGAATGGAATGTGAATTAGAATCCTGATGGCAAAAGGAAGCGGGAGGGCGAGGATGTGGAGGTGGAAGCAGCCCTATTACGCTGGTTTCAAAATGCTCGCAGTTGGGATGCACTGATCAGCAGTCCATTGCTAGCACAAAAAGCCAAGCAGCTAGCAACAGCCCTTGGTCAAGAGAACTTCAATCCTTTAGAAGGCTGGCTCCAACATTGGAAAGCCAGGCATTATATCGGGTTCACAAAGGCACGTAGAGCAAAACTGAACTCCGACATAGCAAGTGCAGAGCAGTGGCTTATGAATGTTCTCACTGGGATCCTGGAGGGTTATGAGCCTAAAAATATTTTTAACTGCAACGGAACTGGTCACTTCTTTCGTTGTGTTGGGTATGGAACCTTAGTTTTTAAAAATGAGCCTTTGCTGGGATCGAAGAAACAAAAAGAGAATTTCTGTTCTCCTTTGCTGCAACATGGATGGCTCGGAGAGGCTCGAACCACTGGTTGTGGGCAAGACTCAAAATCCACGCTGCTTCCGTGGAATTCATAACTTACCAGTTCTCTACCATGCAAACAATTCTTCTTGGATGACTGGTGACATTTTTGCAGACTGGGTGCAAACGTGGGACAGAAAATTGAGGTGACGCAAGATCGTCCTTTTACTGGACAACTTTTCCGGGCATCCAAATGTTGCTGAACTGAGAAATATAAAACTGGTGTTCTTGCCACCAAACACCACTTGCCTCATTCAGCCTCTTGACATGGGCATCATTTATAGCCTAAAACAGCACTATGTTCGCACCATGCGTGAAAAGGTTTTGGACACTCTAGATGTCAGCCCAGAAATGCATGCATCTCAATGTGTAAGGCAGATCACACTGTTGGATGCTGTGAGACTTTTAAAGAATTCACGGGCCATGGTGTCTGATTTACGATCCAGAGCTGTTTCAAGGAGGCTGGATTTGTGCTCCCTGATGCTGCCTCTACAGAGCAACCTTCTATGTACAGTGAGCCTGACCTATCTGCCCCCGAAGTGCTGGAAATAGAAACCGTAGCTGTTCCTGATGGACTGTCAGAGGAACAGTTTCAAGAGCTGTGTCACCTAGGTGATAATGACTCTCCACCTGAAGGAGAGACAGATGACATCCAAGAGGTGATTGGTGTGCTCAGAGGTGACGCTGAAGAGGATGAGGACCCGGAAGCTAGTAGGGTGGAAGAGGAGGCTATTGTTACCACCGTTGATGTTCATGGAGCCCTCTTAACATTGTGTTGTGCCATGGAACAGAGTGCAGAGTACAAGCCGAACTGGGATATGCTGCAAAAAGCTGAAGAGACATGACGTCCCCACTGCTGTAAACAGAATATCCAGACTCTGATCACATAATTTTTCATGGGACACAAGTAGGCGTAGCATCGCAGTTTCTGTTGCACTGTACTCTGTGTTACTGTGCTGGAGTTTTCCTTTTTTTTTTTTTTACTCAATTAATTAAAGAAAAGCAGAGTATATTAAAGTAAAGTATACTGTACTGCCTTTACTGAGTGCGTTTGACTACAGTACTGTACTGCTTTTGGTATCGACGTTAAGTAATATCATTTACTGAGTTCAAACCCCTAATATGAGTCAGCATTTGGATACATCATCCATCTCCTATAACAGGCAAAATGGCTTGACACAAACTTACCTGTTATAAACAGTGGGCACTGTAGTTATACGGAACAAGTTTATTTTTTTTATGTTACTGCTAGTACAAATAAATACTTTTTGTGAAATCTACAACTCTTCCTTATTTTTCCTATGCTTCCTGACCTGTGCCTTAATGACAGATGGGGTCAGTAGTGGAGTTTATGCTGTGCATAATTCAAGCCAGGAGTTTTGTGCATGGGTACTGGATCCAGTACTAGAGAAGCATAGAGAAAGGTATGCATTCTGCAGCAGCAAGTCCACGAGTGGTTACCAGGAGAATGGCAGCCAAACTAGCAGACATAGAAGTCCAAGCTGAGATTGCACAGCCAGCACAAGTTATGGAAAAAGAACAGGCAGTGACAGAACCCGAAATCCTCATGGACTTTTTCAAATGGTGGGCTATACAACAAAACGAGACCGAGAAACAGAGGAGAGAAGAGATGCAGCAACAGAAGCAGCAGAGGAGAGAACAGAAGCAGCAGATGAGAGACGAGATGCAGTGACAGGAGCAGCGATGACTAGATGCCTTGCAAGCTATCAAAGGCAGAGGATCTGGCATAGATCCAGATGAGCAACAAAACACAAGCAACTTAAAAGTAATTAAACTTACAAAGTTGTGTCCCTCGGATGATATCGAGGCATACCTGACAAATTTTGAAAGAGTTGTCAAAGCCTAACAATGGCCAAAGCAGCAATGGACAATCAGACTGGTACCCTACCTGACAGGTAAAGCCGAACTTGCCTACAGCAATATGGACACTGCACAGTCAGAAAACTATGACCTGGTGAAAAGTGAAATCCTGAAAAGGTATAACATCTCAAGAGAGACCTATAGGAAGAGATTTCGATCTCTGAGATACAACTCTATCGACAATCCTCGAGAAGCCTTCACCAAACTCAGAGAACTCTTGATAAAATGGCTCCAACGAGAGGGCAAAACAGTCCCACACTGCATCAACAAATTTGCAGAGGAGCAATTCATCAACATCCTGCTGACAGATGTGCAGCTTTGGGTAAAGGAACACTGACCACAAAGTGGGGAAAAGGCTGTTTCTTTGTCCAATGACTCCCAAATGGCCAAACAGATGCCACAGCAGCGAGGTTAACAGCCAAGCACCAGTAAGACGTTCTTCCCACTGAAACTCCAAGTCTGATAGGAACTCTGGTGGGGTTAACAAATCTGTGCCCAAAGACACTATTTGCTGTAACTGTAATAAACCAGGCCACATTGTAAGAAACTGCTGTAGTAGGAAGAGTGGCACAGGGGATAAGACTGCAAAGGGACTCACTGATTCGGAAAGCAGATAGACCCTAGTGCATTTTGAAGTGCTGGGAGAAAACTGTGCAAAAGGACCAGATGTACTGGTGTCATCTGCATCCACGGGGACATTCGATACTATCCCACCACTCAAGTGACTCTGACCATTAAGGGTGTGTCGCACCAAACTAAAGTGTGGGTAGCACCTAAGTTACCTATACCTGTGATTACTGGAAATGACTTTCCAGGATTTACTGAGTTAATCAAAGAGGGAGTAAATCCTGATGTTTCAGCAGCTGTGGTGACAAGAGCTCAGGCAAAGAAAATTTTAGATGGTGGGGACACTTTTCCTTTCGCCGATTTTGATTCGGACTTGTTTGAGCACAGCTGCAAGATCTGGAAATCCAGGAAAGAAAGACAATGCCTGAAGAAACTGTGGCAATGAATGACTGATGGACAAGAAGAGTTAACATATGAAAATGCTGAAACTAAACTGATCACTGACTGTGATTTTATTTCAGAACAAGGTAACAATGTTTCTCTCCAGGGTTATTTTAAGGAGCAGGGGGGTGAAACCAAAACAGGGTGGACCAATGTTTAAAAATTGTAATAGGTTACTGGACAGAGTTTGGGTTAAACCTCAGACGCAGGAACAGACAGAACAATTGGTTATACCACAGAAGTATAGAACAGAGTTGTTACAGATAGCACATAATAGTCCTATGGCTGGTCACTCAGGGAGGGATTGCACCCTTGCCAGAGAGCTGTAAAGAATTTACTGGCCTGGAATTCATAAGGGTATTGCTGCTAATTGTAATTCTTGTGCTGAGTGTCAGAAAGTAGCCCCAGTCAGTAGAAAAGACAAGGTGCCCCTGGTGCTCCTGCCCTTGATAGATGTGCCTTTTGAAAGAATTGCAATGGGTATGGTTGGTCCTTTAGACAAAAGTAAAAGGGAAATAGATTTATCCTGGTAGTATATGACTGTGCTACTCGATACCCAGAAGCAGTTCCAGTGCATACTGTCACAGCTTCAAAAGTGGCAGCAGAGCTTGCAAAGATTTTCAGCAGAGTGGGCATACCTAAAAATTATTACTGATCAGCGTAGTAATTTTGGTGCTGCATTACTGAAGGAGCTGTACTGACTACTAGGTATCACTGCATAAGAACCTCCCTCTATCACCCTCAGACAGACGGTCTTGTTGAGCGTTTTAATCAAATCCTAAAATGCATGTTAAAAAGGTTTGTAAAAGGGGAAGGGAAAGACTGGGACCAGTACTTGCCTCACCTACTTTTTACTTACAGAGAAGTGCCACAGGCATCACCAGGGTTTTCACCATTTGAAATGCTGTATGATAGGCAGCCAAGAGGGCCACTGGATGTGATAAAAGAAACTTGGGAAGATAACCCCTCTCAGAAACAATCTATAACGTCTTATATGTGTGCCCTACGAAAGAAGCTGGCAAAATATGTTGAAATTGCCCATAGCGGATCCGGCCTGGTGGCGCGGAGGGATGAGGCGCTGAATGCCTTACCTCATGCTGCGCTAGCGAATTGTGTTCGGGAATGAGCACAGGATGCCGGCAGGGGAGAAGAAGGATAGAGCATCTATCAGACAGCTCTCCTTCTCTGGGAAGGGGGGTCCCTAGAGTCAGCGATTACTCGCCCCCTGGCAGAGGCTGTGGGACAAGGTGCTGCTCTGTAGCATGGGGTGGAGCTGAGGCTGATGCCTGAAGGAAGCGTATGCAGACGTGTGTGCACTCCCCTCCACCTAGCGTCATTGCACGCCCCCAGCTCCAGGGAAGAAAACTTAGAAAAATTGGACTGGATTCCTGGGTTGAGTGCCTTGATGGCCGTCTGACCTCGTCGGCTCGGGGGGGGGGGCGTGCCTGGTGTCTGGATCCGATTTGAGGTGGGTTCTGGGGGCTCCCCGCTGCCGCACTGCGAGGGTAAACCACAGGGGGAATGCAGGTGCTACCCTGATTAGGGATGCAGATGAGGGACGGCAGCTGGATGTCCCAAGGTGGCTGCCAGAAGTAAGGAGCAGACCAGGTAAGCCAAGGGAGGAGGAACAAAGAAATAGCTAAAAAAACCTGCCCACAGTAATCAGGAAGAGGCCCCAAACCAGCAGAAGGTATATTATGACCATGGGGTAAAAGAAAACATGTTTTAGCTAGGTGAAAAAGTTTTGCTACTTTTACCCACAACAGAAAATAAACTGTTAATGAAGTGGCAAGGGCCTTCTAGAGTACTTATAGTACTTATAGTATACCTATTGCCTAATACTTTATAGTAGTATACCTATTGCCTAATACTTTATAGTACATTGTATCTTTTTGCTCAGTCTCTAATTTTTCTCTTCTTTCTCCAATGTTTTAGAACTGTTTAGTTATTGTGGCAGAGGTGTGGTACTGTGTTCTTTCTTGTAGTTCAAGGTGCTTTTGGAACTGCTGATTTCTATTGGTTTAAACAATTACATTTTTCTTTTCTATTTTAAAAAAGCTACATCAACTTGGTATGTTGTCACCTGTTTGTTGTTGCTAAGTAGCAGATGTTTTTGCATTGTGCTCTGATTCTGTGATAGAATCTGTATTAGTAGAAGGTAGATTATTGTGATTGTAGTTACCTTTTGATTGTAAGGATAAAGAGCTTAGATAGAAGTGTATGTATTTTGAAATATTATAGAGGAACAGTGGCAAGATTTTTAGGACAGTAAATTAATAAAAAGGGAACTAGGAGAGCTTCAGTAGCAGACAAGTAGTGGAATAGCAGTATAATGTGGGGAGTGGTGCAATGCAGTGGCTGTGGGGCAGCCATATTCAGGCAGATCTTCTGGACACTGAGGTGCTGCCCTATCTGCATGCATCTCTCTGGACTGCGGGATGAGGTAGCCAGACTCAGAGCGGAAGTAAACTGGGTCAGGAGTACCATCACCTATCCAGAGACCACTCAGTCCAATGCAGCTGCCTCAAAGGATGCAGAGAACGAGGAGTACTTGGATGACAGTGGACTCAGGGAGGTTAGAGTGTTGGTGAGGCAATATCCCAGATCCTATTCCACTCAAGAATCCTGCATGCCACACTGCCAAACGGGACAACCAAATAGAGGTACCCAGAGAAGTGGACGGAAAGGATGTGGAGGTTAGCCAAGGAGGTGACCTCAGCAGGGAAAGCAGTGGACCCCAGAGGAGAAGGAAGCGAATCCTGGTGGGGGACTCCATCATAAGAGGGATCCAGCTAGGAACACAGGAGGGGGAGGACAGGGAGGTGAGGTGCTTACCAGGTGCCACGGCATGGAGGGATGGAAGGAAGATCCTGGGGATCACTGGGAAGGCAAGACGGGAGGGTGAGCTGGATGTCATTATCCACTTAGGTACTAATGACCTGGTGAATGGGGAGCCAAAGGAAGTTCAGGAAGAGTTTAGGAAATTGGGGAGGGGTCTCAAGCAAGTAGCTACTTCTGTCACTTTCTCAGAAGTACAACCTGTGAGAGGCAAGGGAGAGCATGGGGTGAATACACCAGGAACTTTAACTCATGGTTGAAGAACTGGTGCTGTGAGGAAGGGTTTGGATTCATTGGTGACTGGGGACCCACCTGGAGGGATGGAGGTTTGTTCAAGCCTGATGGCCTGCATCCATCCTGGAGGGGAATCCAAGCACTCAATGATAAATTTAAGTGCTACATTGACAAGCATTTAAACTAGCAAAGGGGGGTGGCAGACCAGCAAGGAGGGCACCTACTTGCTCACCCCCACAGCTAGCAGTGGAACCAGTGAACCAGAGGAGTTGCTGTCTCTACAAAACAGTGTGCAAAGATGGAGATTAGCACCCAAGAGGTGGATAGGCAGAATAGGGGCAAAATTCAGCAGAAGGGCAGACTGCAAGGAGAACCAGGGATAAGGACAACCAAGGAAGGGGCTGGGTAGAACAGTGAAACAGTCTAGGAGGTCAAATCATGGAAAGCCATGTGTGCAAATGCCAGGAGCCTTAGCAACAAGATGGAAGATCTGAGGCTGTCATGGTGCAGTCAGACCTGGACATTGTGGCCATCACTGAAACCTGGTGTAATGATAACCACGACTGGGAGTTGGCCATACCTGGCTACAACATATTCAGAAGAGACAGGGCAGGCAGGCAGGGAGGAGGAGTGGCACTGTATGTGAAAAATGACATAAGGGCCACAGAGATCCAGGAGGAACAAAATGGGGGAGAGATACTGTGGGTTAAGCTGGAAAGGAAAATGGGGTCAGCCATCCGCACAGGTGTGGTCTATAGGCCACCAGCCCAGGAGGAAGAAACAGATAGGGAGCTGATGCTAGCCATCCAGAGGATGGCAGACAAGGGTGAGGTAGTACTGGTTGGAGACTTCAATATTTCAGATGTGGACTGGAGCATCCCAGCAGCAGCATCAACTAGGAGCAGATTTATCCTGGACTCCCTTCAGGGTGCCTTCCTCAAGCAACTGGTCATGGAACCAACTCGGCAGAAGGCAATACTGGACCTTGTGCTCACAAACAGGGACACAGTGTGATGGGGGTAAGAGTGGGGAGAACCTGGGAACAGTGACCACCAGTCACTGTGGTTTGAAATCACTGAAAGAGCAGAACCAAACCACACAAAACACGTATCCTGGATTTTAGGGGGCAAACTTTGGGAAAATGGGGAGATACTTGAAAGAGGCATTAGGGGAATGGGGCAGGAATCAGGGTTGAGGAAGAGTGTAAGTATTTAAAATGGGAATTACAAGAGCAACAGAATTATGTATTAAGCAGGTTAGCAAGAGGAAAAGGAAGAGAGACCATTATGGTTTCCAAAGAGGTAGGAAAGTGAAAGACAAAAGATTGCATTCAGGCAATACAAAAAACACAGGCAGAAGGGGATAGGAAGAAGTACCAGGAGAAGCAAAGGAAGGCAGGGAGGTCAGTAAGGAAGCCAAAGCTCAGACAGAAGAACACATTGCAAAATCAGTGGGTAGAGGGACAAAACCTTTTACAGGTACATAAGTGAAAAAGAAAGGCAAAGGGAGGGATAGTGAGACTGAAGGGGAGGATGGGGCTGTGTGGAGGATGACAACAGTAAAGCTGACATATTGAACAGGTATTTCTGCTCAGTCTTTACTGAGGAAGAGGAGGGTAATGGGTCTGAGCGGAGTACAAGGGGTGAGAATGGTGCAGAAATGGACACAAGTCCCTTTACAGAGAAAGGGTCCTGAAGGAACTGGAAGTAATAGAGTTGATAAAGCAATGGGGCCAGATGGGGTGCACCCAGGGTCCTTAAGAACTAAGAGAGGTGGTGGCTGAACCTCTTGCTATCCTGTTTAGCTGATCACTAGAAACAGGAGGTACCCAAAGACTGGAGGATAGCAGATGTAGTCCCCTTATACAAAAGTGGGAACAAAGAGGAAGCGGGAACTACAGACCAGTCAGCCTCACCTCGGTAGTGGGGAAGATCATGGAAGCACTACTGAAGGAGAGATTGGTGGAACATCTGGTTGTCAATGGACTACAGGACCCAAGGCAGCATGGTTTCACCAGGGGAGGTCATGTCAGACCAACCTCATTGAATTTTGACTGGGTGACTAGGGAGGTGGATCAGGGACGGCAGTGGACATGGCCTATCTGGACTTCAGCAAGGCCTTTGACACTGTGCCACATAGAAGACTATTGCACAAACTGGAGAATATGGGTGTGGGCAGGACAGTAGTGTGGTGGGTAGGTAACTGGCTGGGCAGCAGGACACAGAGGGTGGTGGTATATGGCTGTCACTCCACAGAGGGAAGAGTGACCAGTGGGGTACCACAGGGATCAGTGCTGGGACCGGTACTATTCAATATCTTCATCAGTGACATTGCGCAGGACCTAGAAGGCAGAATTTCACTGTTCGCTGATGACACAAAGCTCTGTAACAGAGCAGACACACCAGAGGGTGTAGAAAGAATGAGAAGGGACCTGCAGAAACTTGAAGAATGGTCAGGGGTTTGGCAGTTGAAATTCAATGCAAGGAAGTGCAAGATAATGCATTTGGGGCACAAAAACCCTGGCACAATATATCAGTTGGGGGGTGAGGATATAGCATGCACCAAGCAGGAAAGGGATCTTGGGGTTATCATCTCTGATGACCTCAAGGCAGGGAAACAGTGTGACAAGGCAGCAGGTAAAGCAAATAGGATGCTGGGATGCATAGGCAGGGGCATCACCAGCAGGAAAGGAGGTCATAATTCCACTATACAAGACACTAGTGAGGCCGCACCTGGAGTACACTGTGCAGTTCTGGAGACCTTACCTACGTAAGGACATAGACAGGGTAGAGAAGGTTCAGAGGAGGGCAACAAAGATGGTGCATGGATTGCATCACAAGTCCTATGAGGACAGGTTGAAGGCACTGAACATGTACTCCCTGGAGGACAGGAGGAAGAGAGGGGATATGATAGAGACATACAAGTATCTTACAGGGAGGAACAGGGTACAGGAATGCACTATTTTTAAGCGAAAAAGATGTTCCAGGACTAGAGGGCATGGGATGAAGTTGGAGGGAGGACGATTCAAAGGAAACGTGAGGAAGAATTTCTTCACAGAATGGGTGGTGGACAAGTGGAACACCCTGCCAGAGGAAGTGGTGGGGGCTGAAACAATCACGGGATTTAAGAATGCATGGGATAGACATAAAGGCATTCTGGAGGTCAGGGGTAAGGGGCAGCAGACTTCTTGGAAAACATAAAGTGAACTTACAAACTTAAATGGGCAGACTGGGTGGGCCATAGGCCCTTATCTGCAGACACTGTCTATGTATCTATGTACTTAGATGTACTAGCACTGTTAACTACGAGATTGAGACCCGTGACGGAAAAAATCTTATTAAGATATACCATGCTAACCTCCTCAAGAAATGGGTTGAAAAAAATGCCAAAAGCTGCTTTGCTAGTTTTACCAGAAACTGATAAAGAAGATACTGATATAGCTTATGACAGACTGGAACAAACTATAACTGTTGATACTGTAAAGGTGAATGTTTTCTTAACTTCAGAACAAACTGCAGACATTCATAATGTGCTAAAGACATGTAACAGTACTTTTACCTTAGTACCAGGTCGAGCATGTAATAGTGCCAAGGAATGCTCGCCCTATTAGGCAAAAGACATACAGGTTACCAGAGCGGTTGAGAGCTGACGTGGTTAAGGAAATGCAAAAAATGAAAGAACTGGGTATCATAGAAGAGTAAAGGAGTGCTTGGTCATCTCCAATGGTAATTGTAAACAAAAAAGAAGGGGGTGTTAGAATCTGCCTTGATTTTAGGAAACTTAATCAAGTGTCAGAATTCGACAGTCATCCTATGCCCAGAATAGATGATTTGGTGGACAGATTGGGGAGTGCAAAGTATATCAGTACCCTCGATCTCACCATGGGTTACTGGCAAATCCCTTTAGCTAAAGAATCCAGAGACAAAACTGCATTTGCCACTCCTGTTGGATTCTATCAGTTCATCACCATGCCATTTGGTTTACATGGTGTGCCAGCTACATTCCAGCAGTACATGGATGTAATTTTATCACCTTACACTAGTTATTGTGCTGCATACCTGGATGATGTCATGGTGTACAGTCCAGACTGGAAAAGCCACCTGGAACACCTACGAGCAGTTATCCAAGCTATCAAAAATACAGGTCTGACTATTAATCCTACAAAATGTGCATTGGACATGCAGGAAACCAGATATTTGGGCTATGTGTTGGGAATGGAGAAGTTAAGCCAGAACATTTCTAAAATAGAAGCTGTTGCTAACAGCCCCGTCGCTAAAACAAAGAAACATGTCTGGTCATTTTTAGGGCTAGCTGGTTATTATCGGAGATCTGTTCTCAACTTTGCTGAGTTAGCTACTCCCCTCACTGAACTCATGAAAAAACGGTACCCAAATAATGTGAAATGGACCCCAGAGTGTGATGAAGCTTTTCAAGCCATTACGGCTGCATTATGTTCAGCCCGTTTCGAGAAGCCCAGACTTTGAGAAACCATTTTTGTTTCAAACAGATGCACCAGAGGTAGGCCTAGCTGTAGTCCTGAGTCAAAATATAGATGGGATGGAACATCCTATTCTGTACATAAGTAGGAAGTTGCATGACAGAGAAAAAAAGGTACTCCACCATTAAAAAGGAATGTTTAGCAGCAAAGTGGGCCATGAAGTCGCTTACGTTTTATTTGCTAGGAACTGACTCTGTACTTATAACAGATCCTCTCTGTTGGCTTGACCAAATGAAATATAAAAATTCCAGAATCACAAGGTGGTACCTGGCACTACAGGGTTTTATTTAACTCTAAAAATTGATTAGCGTTTTGCTCATAAAAGTTCTAAAACATTGTGAAAATGCATACCGCTTGCCTCACTGTGTTTAACAGATATACCACTTCTAGAAAAACTATATAAATGCTTTCTGTACAGTTAGTATTGTCCCAAGGAAAAAAAATGCTAATCAATTATTTAAAACCCTGCACTACAGCCATTTAAATTCAAGGTGATACACAAATCTGGTAAAGAGAACAGCAATGCTGATTTTCTATCAAGATATGGATCTGGAATTGTGGGTTCTGAAGGCTGAAAAACAAATGTAGGAGTTTAAATTTTACTGTCTGCTATACTGTTATAGAAAAAAGGATACTGCACATGTGCTTAATTTCTGAAGGTTAGAAGCTAATGCTAGTACAGAATTAAATAAAAATTTTTGGAAACCTGTTTGATAAAACAGGTTCCCTCTTAAGGAGGGTGGTGTATGTGACAAGGCTGAATAAGACCCTGTCCCAGTTGTTATGGAGATTTTGAATGCAGAGATCTGTCCTGTTCTTTCCTGTCTTTTCTCTGTCTGGTTGCGCAATCACATCTTCTTGTGAGACCTAGGACTTGATCACCCCATCAGTCTCACAATTATTTGCCTCTTATTGTCTGTCTACCTTCCCTTGCTGTTTCTGTCTTTTCCTCCCTTGCATACAATATCTGCTGGTATAAAAATATATGCAAATCATTATGTGGCAATGTAACCGATACTGGGATCCCTCTGTTTAGAAATTATATAGTGTTACTGTTGAAATGTATATAATTATAGTTTAAGATGATTGCAAAAAGCTATTGAAAACTCTAAGGGGTTAACCTGAAATGCAATTTTTAAGCCTTCTGCAGAAGCTGTGGTGAAGGGGCCTCGGTGCTGGGACATTGTGTTCCTGCCTGCACCTGCCTGGCACTTACTAGAGCATTTTAGGAAAAAAACAGTATGCCTGTTAAAAAGAGGGGTTGCAAGAATTTATAAAAAAAAAAAAAAAAAGCTGCAATTTCTTGCAGGAGACACAGAGATTGAAGGAAAACTCAGATGGATCTTCTCTTATTTATTCTGCCTTTGTAAATAGTTATACAGAACAAGTTTATTTTTTTTTTAATGTTACTGCTAGTACAAATAAATACTTTCTGCGAAGTCTACAACTGCTTCTCAATTTTCCTATGCTTCCTGACCTGTGCCTCGACGACAAGGTGTCCTCCTTTTATTCTGCTGCTGGTAGCAGCTATGAAGAAAAAAATGTCAGACAATTCAAAATGCTAAATCGGAACACTTGGCAACAGGATTTTTATTGTTACGTGTCTTGGTCGTCAGGATGTTTTAAGGCTGCCTGCCATATGTAGGAGAGACTTCTTGTGATTACTGTAATGACTTTATGATAATCCAGATGAGGCGCTTTACTCATTTTCCTACTGCCATTACTGTGATGTGACCTCACAGTAACCATGGTAGCAACACTGATTCATCTATGGAAAAGGCAGCACCTGCCAACATGGCACGCTATCCATCTTTCACTTCTGTTCGTCCCTCCAATGCACAAACACACAAAACCACCTTTCATCTTACCCCCCCAACACATACCCAAACCAGCTGCGATCAGCTAGCTGCAGCTTCTCCATATGCATGCCAGACGCGATCAGCGACAATGCCTCCGGTCTCCCACAGTAGAGAGGCACATGCTCAAATGAGCCACAATCGGCGGCAGCTTGACATATACCACACCAACCATGCACCAAGCCATTTATTTGGAACAGCAATCAAGATGTCGTTGCAATGATAATACCTGAAGTTTTGCACATATTTAAGCAATTGTAATTGTAAATATTCTGCTTTGTATGAAAGATTTTATCGGTAGGGCTGTATGACTGTATAGTTTATTGCAACTTTAAAAAAATGTATTGTATTAGATTATATTGTATGTATTCCTATTGTTGCTACCCTTTCCGCAGGTGTGGCTGAAAATGGGATTTTGCCCAGTCCACCTTCCTGGTAAATCAAATCAAATAAATAAATAAAAATTTCTAGAAGTAACTAATCTAGAAAAATCTGTGACAGGGTTGAGTAATCAGTGACAGCAAAGCCCCGCTGGATACAGCGAGCGAGTCTCTGTAAAGGCAAATGGATAGGCAGGGTTCTCAAGAAATTGTCTCTCATCAGGCATGTATAAAAGATGGCTTCTAGTCGAGAGGGGGCAGCAGCAGTGGCACAGGAGGGCTTTCCTCCCTGGAGCCTTAAATGCTGCAGGGGATGTTCGAGTATAACATCTGCCTAGATATGGTGCAGGATGCGGTCATCAGTATTTGCAGACACTTGTTCTAGTAAGGAGTAATAAATTAAGTCAGTCAAGCTGCCGTCCCCTCCTCCCTCAACAGCCCAGGTGTCAGCCCTGACTGTCCTCACTACAGCCAGCGGGTGTAGGGTAGTATACAAAAGTTGGGTCCCCTTGTTGTCAAGTGTCATCAGCCTAGTAAACATTCTCGTTGTCCCCTTCTATATGTTGATATGTCAGCCTAGTATAAAATCAGTCATGTCAATCTGACAAAAATGTGTTAATGTTTCCATCAACCTAGGTCAAAAGAGTCAGTGTCAACCTGGTATACATTATCTGAGTTGCTATCTGATTCAACACACGTGTCGATGTCAACCTAGTAAACAAATGTTTCTTATTTCTATAACACCAGTGTTGGTGCCAACCTAGTATACACTACATGAGTTGCTAATCATTTCATCACAAGTGCCGTAATTAACCTAGTAAATCAGTGTCTTCTCCTTACAATACCAATGTTGGTGTCAACACAGTACACAAGAGTCAGCGGCCCCCTACTGCACAAGTGTCTGTAACCCCACTAGACAAGTGCCTGTGCCCCTCTACCACAAGACTGTCTGTGCCACCCTACTGTACAAGTGTCCGTGCCCCTACCACCCAAGCGGTCGTGCCCCTACCACCCAAGCGCTCGTGCCCCCTACCACACAAGTGTCTCTAACCCTACTGCCTACCACAGAGTGTCCATGTCCCCGTACTGCACAAGTGGTGCTGTCCCCCTACCGCAGAAGTGTCGATGCCCCCGCTAAAGAAGTATTGTTGATACCTTCAACCCAATAGAAAAGCACAGTATCAACCTAGTAATAATACGTCAGTGTCTGTCAATCTGAAATGATCAAGATCTACAAATACCTCACAGGAGTGATCAGGGTACAGGTTTGAAGTCCCTTTCAAATTAGAACAAGCACCAGGACCAAGAGGCGTGTGCAGAAGCTGGAAAGGAAGACATTCAAGAGAGATGTGAGGACATTTTCTTTACCAAAAGGGTGGCAAAGGCTTGGAACAGACTGCCAGTGAAAGTGGTGTGGGTTAGAGCAATGATTGGCTTCAAGCATGCATGGGATAAACATAGGGTAATATTAGGAAAAAAGTAGGGACGGGAAGGGTCGCCAGAGACCAGATGGGGTCTGTGGAGGTAAAATAAGCAAGTAACATTAGGGCAGACTGGGTGGGCCAGGTGGGCCCTTTCTGATGCCAAATTCTATGTTTCTAACTTATTCTAAATAATGAGGGTGTATAAGGACCTGAACAGCTAGCTTACAAAGTTTATGGTCTGCTGCACTCAACAAAAAATATAGATGTGCCTTATCAATTGCACAATTACAACTTTATACATCAAGCTAGATCAAAAGCAGCCGTTAATGGCTCCAGACAACTTTTTTTTTTTTTAACCTGTTGGTAGTGGTCTCACCATGTATAGCTGCTGACCAATCAGACGCCAGAATTTTCCCTATCCATTATATAATTATTTCTCAAGTCAGTCTTTGCTCACATTGGCCTGGTACTGTACATATGGTGCAGCAGTTTTGATGTGTGCACCCCCTGCAGTAACAAGGGAAGAGGGAAATAAAATTAATATCTTGAGAAGGCTGACAAGACAGCCAATGGAGGCAGCAACAGCAGCAAGCAGTACATGCTAGCGCAGCGATAGCACTACTGCATGCGACGCCAAAGAACTGTGTTCAGAAGCAAACCCGGAGCATCAGCCACAGAAAGGAGACTCAAGCGTCCAAGGGACAGCTCACCTTCTCCAGGGTGGGTGGGTTTAGGGACCTAGCAATGGGGGGAGGAAGCGAGCCTGGGGACCTAGCTAGAGCTAGGACTGGTGGGATGCAGCAGACATCAGCACAAGAGCATGTGTGACACTACATGATGTCATTGCATGTCCGCGCTCGCTAGGGGAACTGTAAAGCGGATAAGCTGCTGGCTGGGCAGGTGACACTGCACCATGCCACCACACCTATTGCTATATCCTACCCGCCTGGTCCTTGACACATCCCTGGCCTTCACCTCCACCTGCCTGGGTTTTCTGATGAGTTTGCAGGAGTCATCGTGGAGCAGGAGGCATCTTTGCTTCAGATGGCAAACAAGGAGTCGGGAAGGGGGGGACTGGAGGGACCAAAGAGTCTGGTCAGGAAAATCTTGGCTGGGTGGGATCAGGCATGGGAGTCGTGTGGGGGGGGGGGACACAAAACAGCAAGCAGTGCTGCAGCACACTGGACAACACTGAAGTGTGCCCCAAGATTATTTAATTTAAGCATTATAATAAATGTAGATGCTTACAGCTGCAGTAGCAACAGCTCAGCTGCAGAACCACAGGCAGTGAGAGATTCTGAGCCAAACACTGTGCAGGGATTTGTACATGGTAAGGTTACCTCTGGTTGAGTACATTCCATTACAGTACAATAGGTGTGTGCTACAAAAATCAGTGCATTATAAACCAGTTCCACATGCTAAACATAAACTGAGTGTTAAATTAACTGTAAAATCTTACCACCAGTTTCTGTGAGATCAAGTGCAACACTGGTAGCAATATCCATGCCAGTGGTAATGTACGATTTACAGACTTTCAGTGAGGAAAGTGATGGATCCACAGTGCTCAACGGCACATGGTGCATTGCATAGGAGCGCCCAGCAGCCATCTTGCTCTTTCTTACTATACTCGCCTAAGAATAAAAAAACAGGAGAGGACAATGTATTTTAACAATGCTAAAGTAGCTGCTCTGGCACACTGCTTTTATAAAGCATGATCCCTTAAGAATATGTAATCTAGAACCCCCTCAGAGAAATTAACATTTTACAGAAGTGAGGTAATGTGCTGTCCAGCCACAGGCAAGATTTTATTTACTTATGTACTGAATTCTGGTAACCAGATAAGCCCACTGGAACCTGAGGTCCCTTTTCAGGGGCAATCTGGAATTAATTACAAACAATATATACATACAAATTGCCAGACACAGTGATGGCATTAGTACAGGCAAAATATACAGGTCCCTTTTACGGGGACATCCCAGAATAAATGACAGACAAAATATTCAGACAGCTGACGGATACAGAAATGGTATTAGTTACAAGCAGAATACAAAGACAACAGTCAGGCAAGGGCCATAAATACTGAACATTACATGGCTGACTAGCAAAACAAACTATCCAACTTTAGAGCTTGGTTGAGTGTCTAAAATCCTGTGAGCCGAGGGTAGGACTGCCATTTGGCCCCAAACCCCCTGCCCTTCAGTACCAGAAATCCTCAGCTTGGCTGCCCAACACCTGCAGTGGGAATTTCTGTGAACTCTATGTAAGAATATAGGATTTTAGGAAAGACCAGTGGCCCATCAGCTTATTTCCCCACCAGCTTACTGGGAATACCACTGCTCTATTTACTTCAAAGAACAGGTTTGACATTAAAGGTACATACAGTATCAGCTGACATCACCTGTTCTCTTGGGAGTCTACTCCCCATGCCACATTTTAAGAAATAGTTCTTCCTGGTAAAGAACAATTACATACCTAACGTAACAGTATATCTTCAAAATCATTTTTTTTCCCATCATGCCACACCTTTGGAACATATAGCTGCCAGAACTAGGACCACACAAAAACTTTTGCAAGCATTCAGCCAGAGGCCAACCACGATGACGTCAGACATCACTGTATACATAAATGTGGGAGACCCTTCCTCTCCTCAGTTCCCCACTAGAGATCACGCTTGGAGGACCTCCCTATAGGGAACCAGGAGAGGACCCCAGTCCTCCACATACTAGGCCAGACAGAGGACTGTAAAATGTAATGACGGAGACAGCAGCAAAACAATCATTTGTCGCAATCCCCAAAAAAGGGGGAAGGGGGATGAGGCAGCATGGCCCAATGAAAGAGATTCTCTCAGAGATCTACTGTTACGGTAAGTGCATAACTGTTCTATCTTCTTCAAGGATATCTCTTTCATCGGACCACACATTTGAAACGAGTCCAAAGCAGTACCCAAATCTTAAAGTCTGGGCAGCTGGAGCCTACTGGCTTATGACAGCAGGCCTTGTAGTACAGCTAGGCCAAAACCAGCTCATTTTATGAGAGACAATGCCCAGACAGTAGTGCTTAGTGAAGGTGTGGACAGTAGGACAGTACTGCAGGTGGCAGCTGCACAGATTTCTGCTGCGGAAACATTCCTAAAACAAGTGACAGAAGTGGCCATGCCTCTTGTGGGATGGCTGCAAATCTCACCAGGAAGTTCCTTCCCATACTTCCTGTAACAGAACGTAATACAATGCATTAGCCATTTGGAAAATCACCATTTCAAAACGGGGATGTACTTTTTCCCATGGGCGAACAAAACGAAAAGCTGCAAGGACTTTCTGCAGTCCTTTATACGGTGTGTATAGTATCTTGAGTATTCTATGCACATCTAAGGTATGGAGCAATACTTCCCATGGACTGGCATGCTCTGGATAATAAACTGGTAAGCAGATGGTTTGATTTAAAGTAAACTCCGACACCACCTTTGGAAGAAACTTAGGATTTGTAAATAAAGACACCCCGTCTTTGTGGAAAACCAAATAAGGAGGCTCACGTTACAGCCTGCAGCTCTGAAATCCTTTGCGCAGAAGTAACTGCAACTAAAATAAATGCTTTCCAAGAGAGAAGGTGTAAGCCATAAGCCGCAGCTGTCTCAAAAAGAGCCAAAGTCAGCTTTCCTAAATAAAATTCAGATCCTAAGCCAGGACTGGATTTCGAAAGGGAGGCTTTATATGTACAATGCCTCTCAAGAACGTATGGGCTACCTCCAGCTGAGCAACCGTACGTTCCTCCGAGTCCACAGGCACATGGAAAGCTGATAAAGCAGCCAAGTGCACTCTGATGGAAGAATACTGCAGGCCTGAATCCAATAAGGACAGGAGGTCTGTAGAACCTGCCTGATTGAACAGGTAACTGGATCCAGGTTATGTGAAGCAGCCCATAAAGCAAACCACTTCTATTTCATTGAGTAGGTATGTCTTTTGGATGGTTTTCGAGCTGCCACCATAACACCTGCAACTTTCTGTGATAACCCAAAGCATGCTTTGGCTATGTCCTCAGAAACCATGCATGTAGATGTAGGGACTTTAAGTCTAGGTGGACTAGAGTTCCCTGTTCCAGAGATAGCAGACCCTTGCACAGGGGCAGATGTACTGGTGGTTCTACTTCCAGCTGTTGCAGCAGAGGATAGTAAATCTGTCGAGGACATAAAGGAGCAATGAGTATCGGAGCTGCCCCCTCCATCTTCGGCTTCAATAGGAATCTCTGAATTAGGGGGAAGAGAGGGAAGGCATACAGAAACCTCCCTTACCAGGAAAGGGACAACGTGGCTCACCAGAAAACTCCAGGTCCTACAGTAAGCAAATATTAACGCAGCAGTTTTGCATTTTGTGGAGACACAAAAAGGTCCAACTCTGGATGATCCCATCTTTTCAACAGGTCGTCGACCACCGAGATCAACCATTCCCACTCCTGCATCCTGGACTGCAACCTACTAAGTCTGTCTACCAAAATGTTTTGGACACCTGGAACATGTACTGCTGATAGTTCTAGACCATGTTCCAGAGCCCAATACAAAACTCTCACTGCTTCCCTGCACAGTGGGTAGGAATGAGTCTCCCCTTGTTTGATGATGTAATGCATCACACTGACACTGTCTGTCTATTAAGAGAAGACTGGGGAACAAGTGGTTCTGGAAAGCCTGGAATCCGTATAGGACCACTGTCATTTCCAGAACATTGATATGCAAAGTGTGCTCCACCTGGCTCCACATACCCTGCGTCTGTAGAGGCCCTAGGTGAGCTCCCCATCTGGATCCCGAAGCATCTGTGGTGTTGATATGAAGAGGAGAAGGAATCAAGAACGGAACTCCCTGAGCAAGTTGTTGTGTTTCAAACACCATATGAGTGCTTTGCACATGGGGGACATGGCTAGAATCATCTTTTCTAGATTGCCCGTCAGCTGGGCCCACTGGGGAATCCCCATGTGCAGCCTGACCAGTGGCACTGTAACAATGAGTCCCAGAAGGCACAGAAATGAACTTGCTGAGACATAACGATTGCAGTGTACCAACTGTGCTTGGGAAATCAGGTGGTCAGCCCTGCCCAGCAGCAGGAAAGTTGACCCCTGGGCTGTACAAAGAACTGCCCCTATAAACTACAATAACTGAAAGGTTGTCAGTAGAGCAGGGCTCTCAGTGACACGGCTGCCCATGTCCTTTACACACAATTTGTGCTTAGGACAGTCAGACTTTTTTTTTTTTTAATAAAGTCCCCAAGACCTTTACTTACAAAACTCCAGGAGTCCATCCACTGAGCCATACCCCTGTGCTTGCACATTTCGCGATGCAAGAATCGGGAGAGCACGGGGCATGCTTCATTGGTTTCCAAGAAGACATCTTTTTAACTATGATTTTCATGCTTTAAAGGGCAAATTCAAACAAATTAAGGCCACTGTTCAACCAACAAGGGCCTTGTTAATTCAGCAGTGGCCTTCATTTGTTTGAATCTGCCCTTTAAAACATTAAACATTGTATTTAAAAATTAACCCATAGAAACCAATGGAGCGCACCCCAGCGCTCTCCAGATTCTTACATGATGAAACCTGTGATCTTGGGGGCATGGCTCACATTGGTTTCAATGGAGACCCAAAAAAATTTCATAGAGACTCCCACTTTTGGCTGCGGACCATTTTTTGTTTCTAGAAAGTCCTGGATCCCCAAACACAAATTCCTACCGAAAGCCCTGGTACAGACTTTGGTATGCTGACTGTCACCCCCAAAGCACTGAACAGCTGTCTGGTTCGAGTTAAGTTCTGCAGCGGTTGGTCCCTGAAGGGGCTTTTAATTGCCAGTTGTCCAGGTAAGGGAAAACATACAGGCCTTCCCTGCGAAGGGCTGCTGCCACCATTGCCAAGCATTTGGTAAAGACTTGTGGTGCAGAAGACAAGCCAAATGGCAATACACTGAATTGGTAATGTTCCCCCAGAAACAAGAACCTGATATTTTCTGTGATGTTGCCTGATCATGATATGAAGGTACAGTATGCCTCCTTCATATCCAGTCTCCTGGTTGCAATAGAGGAAGGAGACCCTGCAGAGTGACCATCCGGAACTTCTTGTATTCTATGAAGAAGTTCAGATCCCTTAGATCCAGAACAGGCTGCAGATCCCCTGTCCACTTGGGGACAAGAAAATATCTGGAGTAAAAACCTGTGTTCCTCTATTCCAGAGGCACAGGTTATACGGCCTGCTATTGCAGAAGAAGCTGTACTTCCTCTAGCAACAGAGACATATGGCCTGGTAGGTATGATGCATGCAAGATGGCTGCCATGCTGGGAGGCTGTGCGGGAGAGCTCTTTTGAACCTCTGAATCTCTATCCCTCTACTTCTTTTGCACTTTAGGCTGCTTGGTAGTTAGAAACATAGAAACAGACTTTGACAGCAGATAAGGACCGCTTGGCCCACCCAGTATGCCCATTTCCCTACATATTGGATATGCTGCAGATCCTAGTTAATCAACAGCCTACTTCTTCCTACCCCCTACCAGAACTGCCTTATGTCTGTCCCATGCATTCTTGAATTCCCTCACTGTTTTTGACTTCATGACCTCCTCAGGAAGGCCGTTCCATGCGTCCACCACCTTCTCCGTGAAAAATACTTGCTCACATTGCCCCTGAGCCGTCCCCCCTCTGTCATCAAATTGTGCCCCCTTGTTCTTGTGCATCTCTTTTTCTGAAAGATGCTACCATCTTGGACCTTGCTGATTCCCTTGAGATACTTGAAAGTTTCTATCAGGTCTCACTGGTCTCTTCTTTCCTCGAGGGTATGCATATTAAGCTCCTTTAGTCTCTCTTCATATGGCTTCTGGTGCAAACCCTGCACCATTTTAGTTGCCCTCTTTTGAACTGCCTCCATCCTGCTTATGTCCTTGCATAGATGGGGTCTCCAGAACTGCACGTAGTACCCCAGATGGGGCCCCACCAACTGTCTGTAGAGAGAGATAATAATCACCTGTTTTCTACTGGTGATGCCTCTCTCTATGCATCCCAGTATCTCCCCAGCCCTCCTTACTGCCTTCTTACATTGCTTGGCTACCTTTAGGTCATCTGATATATCTGATATGACTACCTCCAGGTCCCTTTCCATTTTTGTTGTTGTTAGTACCCCCCCCCCCCACTGTGTACTCTTCCCCTGGGTTTTTGTTTCCCAGGTGCATTACTTTGCACTTCTTTGAACTGAATCTAAGCTACCATACTTTTGACCATTCCTCCAACCTTAGGTGGGAAGTTAGTGTAGTTAGGGACATTAAGTGAGTAAGTGGTAGGAGGCAGTTTTATTTTTTAGTTAGGTCCCTGTTAATCCCTAAAGTGCGTTTTGTTACCCGTTTTTCGATTTCTCTGTTTTACCCAGGAAATGCTATCTGAGCTGAGGACTGGTGGTGAACTGGTAAGACTCAGCCAGGGCTGAACTTGAGTGTTCTGGACCAAATTTACACCAATAACTGGGGTCCTATTCCTGACGCCTCTCCCTGCAGTAATGAGTCAGAAGACAGCGAAACAGAGCAGCTGACAGAGTGCTGGGGATGTGTTTTGCATCTGGCATCTCTCTTTCAGCGTGTTTCAATGGCTTTTGAGGCCACCGCTGTTGTTGACTGGAGTTCGGGTTGTTTCCTAGGTTCTGTGCCATGACTGCAACCGCTTCTATTGCTGTGGGACTAGCTATGGTCTGTTTCTCTGCAATGCCATACTACTACTACTGTCGGAGGACAGTCTAGCGTCCTTGGACTCAGTCTAACATTAAACTGAGAGTAAGCTTTATTTATTTATTTTTTATTTATTTGTATTTCGGAATGACACCTTTGAGCCGAGGGCTCTTTTACAAAGGTTCCACGTCAAGGCAATAAGGTACAAAACATAACATGATCATTACAATGAAACTTACAAAAAAAAAAAAAAAAAAAAAGACAAATCAGGTTACAATAATAGCAGCCAAAGGCATTGTCAAGGAATTGTGTTGCAAGTTAATTATACAGTACAAGTCATAGGCGGCTCAGTGAAGCATTGTTAGGAGTGGGTTAGTGGGAAAAGAGAAAGAAGAGTGGTGCTGAGGGGGTGGTATGGGAGACAGAGAGAGGGAGGAGGGGAGAAATGGGGAGGGCTTAAATAGAACTCATAAGAATCTCAAGGTTGGTGAGAGAACCCTTGGATTCAGAGCTTCAATATTACAGCAAATGTTACCTTAGAGCAACCCTAGTGTTTAATTTTAAATTGGAAAAACACTGACTGCTGGTAGTAGTGAGAATACTGCACAAATCATCCGATATAAACTACCTGGTTTCTCTGGCAAGAGCAGAGACTGTTCAAACAAATGCTGTGTTTAATGTTTGGACTTTTCAAATCTTTTTCTCATTAGAGTAATGATTATGGACTAGAACAGTACTACAGGCCTTGCATATACAATTAAGCTGTGGGGGTTCTCCTACTTTTTTTTTATTTTTGCTGATCTAGGTAGGAGTGTGTGTGTATGGGGGGTTGTCGTTTGTTTGGTTGATGGAGTGAGTGGGACCTGTCTTTATGTAGTAGTAGTAAGCATTATTTTTATAAAGGAGAGAAAACTTGTCTTTAGGTCAGGTGACCCAGTTTACAAAACACTCCTGTAAACATAGAATTTGATGGCAGATAAGGACCGCTTGGCCCACCCAGTCTGCTCATTTCCCTACCTAATGGATAAGCTGCAGATCCTAGTTAACCAGCAGCCTACTTCTTCCTACCCCCAACCCCCTAGAATTGCCTTATGACTGTCCCATGCATGCTTGAATTCCACCACTGTTTTTGACTCCACAACCTCCTCCAGAAGGCCGTTCCATGCATCCACAACCCTCTCTGTGAAAAAATACTTCCTTAAATTACCTCTGAGCCGCCCCATCTTCAAACTGTGCCCCCTTGTTCTTGCACACCTCCTTTTTGAAAGATGCTACCCTCTTGGACTTTGTTGATTCCCTTGAGGTACTTGAAAGTTTCTATCATGTCCCCCCTCTCCCTCCTTTCCTTGAGGCTATACATATTAAGCTCCTTAAGTCTCTCTTCATATGTCTTCCGGTGCAGACCCTGCACCATTTTAGTTGCCCTCCTCTGGACAGCTTCTATCCTATGTCTTTGCGGGGACTGGGTCTCCAGAACTGCACGCAGTACTCCAGATGGGGTCTCACCAGCTATCTGTACAGAGGGATAATAACTTCCTGTTTTCTACTGGTGATGCCTCTCCCTATGCATCCCAGTATCCCCCCAGCCCTCCTTGCCGCCCTCTCATATTGCTTGCCCACCTTTAGGTCATCTGATATGACTACCCCCAGGTCTCTTTCCATTTTTGTTGTTGTTAGTATCTCACCCCCCATTGTGTACTCTTCCCCTGGGTTTTTGTTTCCCAGGTGCATTACCTTGCATTTCTTAGCATTGAATCTAAGCTACCATACATGTGACTATTCCTCTAACCTTGCCAAGTCTCTTCTCATCCTTTCCACTCCACCTTATGCATCAACTCTGTTGCAGATCTTTGTGTCATCTGCAAAGAGACATACTTTTCCTTCCAGTCCCTCTGCAATGTCGCTTATAAAGACACTGAAGAGGACTGGTCCTAATTCTGAACCTTGCGGTACCCCACTAGTAACCCCCCTTTCTTCAGAGTGGACTCCGTTTAGTATTACTCTCTGTGTCATATTCTCCAGCCAATTCTTTACCCAGGCTGTCATCTTGGGACTCACTCCCAGGCTGGCTAACTTGTATATTAATCTTTTGCGTGGGACTTTGTCAAATGCCTTGCTAACATCTAGGTAGGCCATGTCCACAGCCCCTCCCTGATCTACTACTTTGGTCACCCAGCCAAAGAAATCTATCAGATTCGTCTGGCATGACCTACCCGCTGTGAATCCATGCTGTCTTGGGTCCTGTGCCCTCTGGCCTCTAGATACTCGACACTTCTTTCCTTCGAAGTGATTCCATCATTTTCCCTATCACTGAGGTTAAACTAACAGGTCAGTAGTTTCCTGCTTCTGCCTTGCTCCCACTTTTGTGAAGGGGAATCACATCTGCCCTCCTCCAGTCCTCAGGCACCACCCCATCCTCCCATGATTTGTTAAAGAGGGTAGTCAGTGGCGTCACTAGTTCTACCCTTAGTTCTTTTAGAATTCTGGAATGAATCCCATCAGGCACCATTGCTTTGTTCACCGTCCGTTTTAAGAGTTCTTTCATAACCCTTTCTTCTGTAAATGGGCTGGTATCAACTTCTGTATCCAGAATGTTTCTACTGTTTGTTTTAGGTACCTCCCCTCTTCATTTGTAAATGCTGAGCAAAATATTTGTTTAGTATCTCTGCCTTTTCACAGTCTCCCTCTGCCCACCCTCCCTCCCTTTATTAAGCCTCACTATCCCTCCTTGGTCTTCCTTCGCTCCCTGATATACCTATAAAGGTTTTATTCCCCTTCTTAACTGGGTTGGCTATCTTTTCCTCGGTTTGGGCCTTTGCTGTTCTGACTGCCTTCCAGCTTCCTTTGCTTTAACTGATACAGTTCTCTGTCCTGCTCCTTCTGTGATTCCTTGTACTTCCTGAATGCTTTCTTTTCTCTTGAACCTCCACTGCCACTTCCTTTGAGAACCATAGTGGTTTCTTACATCATTTGTTTTGTTTATTTGCTTCACACAAAGGCTTGTTACCTCTGTGATGGCAGTTTTATTATTCCCCATTGCTCTTCCACCCTCCTTCCTGCCCATTTGCTAGTGCATTCCTTAGGCACTCACCATTTAGCAAAGTCAGCCCTCCTAAAGTCCAGTACTTTTGCCTTTGTATGGCTTGACTCTATTGCTGTGTTTATTGTGAACCATACTGTTCGATGGTCGCTAGTTCCCAGATGGCTACCCACTTCTACATCTGTGATCCTCTCTCTCTCTCTCCATCTCCATTTGAGAGAACCAGGTTTAAGATTGCTCCCTCTCGACTGGGCTCCAATACTAGTTGTCTAAGGCATGCCCCCTGTAGGGCATCTAGAATAACCCCACTCTTTGAAGTGGCTGCTGCAACTGCACTCCAGTTAACATCTGGCATATTCAGATCACCCATCAGCAATATCTCCCCTTTTTCTGCCATTCTAAGTATACTTTCTATCATTTCCTTGTCCATTTCCTCCCCCTGAGAAGGGGGTCTGTATACAACCTCTGTGCAGATTGTGGTGCCATTGGCTGTCTCCAAATTTACCCACAGTGCTTCTACTCCTCCCTGTTTACCCTTTTGTTCTGTTGCTTTGATCCCTTCCCTTATATAAAGAGCTACTCCTCCTCCTCTTTTACCCTCCCTGTCCCTCCTGTAGATAGTGTATCCTGGTATGTATACAGTATGTCCCAGTCATGGTTTTGTGTGTATCATGTTTCTGTGACTGCTACGATTTCCAGATGTTTCTCCTCCATCAAGGCCACTAATTCAGGAAGCTTGTTACCCAGACTACGGGCATTGGTACTCATTGCTCTCCATTTTTTGATGGCTTTACCTCCTGTTGCAGCATCCCCCAGTGACCTTTCTACCTCTGTCTTTTTCTCATTTAGTACCCTGTTTTGTAGGGAGAGGCTGGGATTTTCCTGCTGCTTATCAGTGCCTCCCCCCTTGACTAGTTTAAAAGCTTGCAATTAAGCATTTAAACCAATTGCTCAAAAGACTTATTCCCTTCCTGGACAGATGCAGACCATCCTGCCAGTATAGGCTGGTGTCCCTCCAGGTGGAACCCCAGTCCCCAATGAAGCCAAACCCCTGTGCTCCACACCATTTTTTCAACCGTTCATTAAACTGCATGGTGCAAAGTACCCTCGCCTCACCCATGCCATTGACAGGCAGCGCCTCTGAGAAGGATACTGTGTGTGCTATTTGTTTTAGGCCCCTCCCCGTCTCTACAAAGTCCTCCTGTACTACTCTAATCTCACGATGAGCCAAGTCATTTGTCCCTAGGTGGACAATGACGTCCAGCTCAGACTCCCGTGCAGCTGTTCTAGTGATCCTGAGGATGCGCTTCCTGTCCCTCCAAGCCATGGCTCCAGGCAGGCATCTTACTTCAGTTTTTCCTGCTCCCCCAGTTCTATCCCCTAATAATTGGAGTCCCCACCAGGAGCTGCTTCCTTTCCCTGTGGTGTCCTCTGCCTCCTTCCTGTGGGCCTCCCTTGTGACAGTTGTCCTCAGCCTCCTTAGTCTCCTCTGCGGGTGCATCCATAGGTGAGCTATGCTCCCCCAGAATGGTGTATGGATTGTGGAGTGGAACAACTGACTGGGTGTGCCTCTGTTCCACCATCCTCACTCTCCCTGAGCCCACTGTGGTCCAACTGCTGTGCTTTCTTCGCAACCTCTGAGGTAGTGGTGGTGGCTCTGGTGCTCCCGGGATGGGGGAGGTTCCCTTCCTACTGTCCAGTGTGGCCTGGGGGAAGGTTCCCTTACTACTGTCCAGTGTGGCCTGAAGATGGGCAACTTCCTCCCTCAGGGCAGAGAGTTGTCTGCAAATAGGGCAACATCTCCGCCTCCAGAAAGACTCCCGGAAGACTGCTGCCCCACAGCCATTACATTGCACTACTCCCCACATTTTTTTTTTGTGTGTGTGTGTGTGTTTTTGATTGGTTTGTTATATAGAAATACATATATTATACAATGTGTATGCTTATATTGTCAGTGCAGTGTGCTAGAGAGGATCTGACAGTGATATGCACCTTGCACTCTTGAGGAAATGATGTCAGAACCCCAGGTATAAAGG
Organism: Neoceratodus forsteri; assembly: GCA_016271365.2. NCBI lineage: Eukaryota > Metazoa > Chordata > Ceratodontiformes > Ceratodontidae > Neoceratodus > Neoceratodus forsteri. The sequence goes on from CM057455.1 coordinate 719,779,880, forward strand.
AACTATTTCCGGGGTGGGTGGGGTGAGGGGTGGGCAGGGTTGGGCTAAACAGTGCCCTCACGAAACAATGAGCTAAAGCTCTGACCCACCCGCGATGAGTGCCTTCCTGTCAGCAAGATGCCTACACAACAATTTGACAGAGAACATACCCTGCTGTTCAAACAGAGAAAAATCCAGACATCCAAGTCAGACACAAGTAAACCTCCCCAGCCCCAAAACAGCCTGGTGGTTTGTGCTCTGAAAGCAGTCAGCACCAAAATAAGTCAGCTGTGCTTTAAACTCTTCCTGCACTGAAAATCTTAAGAATTGTAACCAAAGTAAAGCTAGATCCACCTCCCTCTGTTGCTTGAAAGACTGTCTTTCCTGATAATTCTAAGTTCCTTATTTCACCTTTCAGCTAGAATTAGCCTCTACCTGCAGAATATCTGCTACAAACTAAAGACAATTGTAAGGTTCACCTCCCTCTGTTGTGAGCACAACTCGCTTTCTTGCAAATCCTATGTTCAGTATTGCAGCTTCCAGCCAGAGGTAGCTTTACCTGAAGAATATTAGCTGTTCTGATGAGTTTGCTATAAAACACTTGCTTATAATACTGTTGTTCTGAGGTCTGTAAGACTCTTCCAAAGCTATTGGCTGATAAGTAGCTGTGATGTAAGCACTTCCTGAGACAGTCTGGCCTGGCCTTTTAAGGCACACACAGATAAACTCAAAAAACAGTTTCCACCCCCTTGGGCACTTGTCTGGGTCAAATACACAGCCTGTACCTGTACTTACTTCAGGACTTATGACAAATTCTTAGCCCGAGGGTTTAAACTCTTCCTGCACTGAAAATCCTAAGAATTGCAACAAAAGTAAAGCTAACTTACATGTTGGCTATACACACACACAAAAAAAAAAAAATAACCAACAAAACATACATGACAATAAATATCAAAGCAAACAGTAAAATGCAGTAACAATACAATAAATTAGGTCCTGTAATTAAGACCAAGTAAGTTCAAACGATCTAATGCGAACCTTAAATGTAGATTTGTCCGTAAGAAAACAACAGAATGAATATTAAATATTTCTCTGGATTTACAAGTGTTCATGAGTGCAATTATTATCAGTAACAAACAACTAAATGAGTTTGATTTTTCCAACTCCTGTAAAAATAAACAGTAGGCTGAGTTTACATTTATCCTCCACTTCTCCAAAGGAGTTGTTTTATTTATTTATTTATTGAGAGGGGGTATAATTTTGGTTATGAGTGGATACTTTAGGTATGATTGTGGAAATGGGTGATACTTATTGGCAGTGGATGTCTTGTATGACTGTGGTATAGTTGGTTACAGTAGGGTTTTAGGATGAGTGTGGGGTTGGAGTGGACTGGTTATAATATATTGTTATTGATATTATGGGTGTTTTAGTAACAGCCAGTACACCATGTGTTGGGACACTGCCCCCCCCCCCCCGGCACAGCAACTCCTCAGCCCAGATATTGGACCTCCATCCCTTTGAGAACCTTCCACTGTTAGCAGACACATATAGATGCTGCAGGGCTGTGGGAATCATTTGGACGCAGGTGGGAGGGATCGGGGATAGCTAACCAGGGAGGGGATGGCATTAGAGTGGTAGGATTCAGAAGGCACCCTGGGACGAAATAAGAAATAGAAAGGGATCTCCCCTGCCTGGTTTCCATACCCAGAGGTTCCACTGGTTCGAGTGGGCAGGGAGCATGTTGGCCAACAGTCTCTACTCATCCCACTCTGGCAGTGCTTTGCAATGCCAGGTCGATGACGAATAAGACTGCTATTATGGTGTGTCTCATTTCCTTGGTCAACCCGCCCTGTATTAGAGATCTGGCTAAGTGTTGATGTCACTCCACTCCTGGAGAGGTCAGTCCCAGCTGGGTTTTCTGTCGTGTACCGTCTGAGAAGGGACCGCAAGGATGGGGGAGTGGCTATCTGCTTTAGATCAAGCTTAAAATTCTCTGTGCTCCTGGTCGGACCTATGTCATTTGAGTGTGTGGCCATCCGAGGGGGTCCAGGTGTTAGCTGAGGCTGCAGGACCCAGAATCTAATGTACCGACCCCCCCCCAAACCATGAGAGGCAGTTCCTGCAGGATATCACAGATTTCATGGCCAATCTGGTGTTGGGAGTCACCCAGATGGTTAATTCTGGGCAATTTCAATGCCTGGGCTGATGAACTCTCGTCTTTTGGGCAGGGTGTCCTCCAGTCTATGGAATCACTTGGCCTGTCACAGGTAATTACCTCTGCAACCCATTTGCACAGTCACACCCTGGGCCTGGTATCCACACTGGGTCTTGAGATTGATCCGGTCATTTGGTCAGATCATTGCACAGTGAAGTTCTCGTCCCCCCCCCCCAAGAATCCTCCCCTTATGGAAATGGTCAGTTACCACCCTTTAAGGGGTTTGACCGCCATCAGGATTCCAGGCAACATTGGACTTACTGAGTGTGATGACTGCGTGCAAGATAGGACCAGGGGAAGTGGTGATGGCCTACAATAAGGTTGTTACCTTGGCCTTCGATTTTGTAGCGCTGGGTCCCTGTGCAACCCATGTCTTCACACTTGAGATCCCCACAGTTCGACAGGGAGCTCAGAGAGCTGAAGACAAAAGGAAGGAAGTTTGAGTGCTGCTGGTGAAGATCCCAAAATGATGAGGACAAACTGGTTTTGAAATCCCATTATAAGCAATATCAAAGGACAATTTCCTGTAAGAAGGCAGAGTTCCTGTCCAGCAAGGTTGCCACAGCAAAGAACAGACCAGCTCAGCTTTTCCAGACTGTGGCCTGTCTTCAGCCAGTTAGAGCTTTGTCACCGACTAGCTATGAAGAGTCTGCTCAGTTCTTCATTGACAAAGTGTGCTCTACCAGGTCAGGTATCTCACCTGGGGTCCCACAGTTGACATCTGGTGTCAGGTGTGGGACTAAGAGGAGCTTTCCTCAAATCTGGAGTGAATCTGGTTCGGTGGGGGTGGAAGAGGTCAGTAGGATTGCCTCAAAGCTGTGACTGACATACTATGATCTGGACCTGGGCCTGACTTGCCTCCTAGTGAGCTGTGTTGAGTCCCGTTGATCCAGTATTCGTCAAGATAGCCCAGTGTTCCCCTCTTCGGCGGGGGGGTCTTCCCTGTGCCCTTAAAAGAGGCCCTCATGAAACCTCTCTTGAAAAAGTCTTCATTGGACCAGGATTGTCTGATAAATTACAGACCCACCTCTAACCTACCCTTTTTGGGGACGGTTATCGAAAAAGTGCTGACCATACAGCTCAAGGCACGTCTTGCTGCCTTTGACATTTTTGAGCCACTCCAGTCTGGATTGAGATTTAGGAATAATACAGAGACTGCACTTGTCAAGGTGCAAAATGATCTCCTTAGGGTGACAAAAGTACACTTATGTAAGAACTTACTGTAACAGTAGATCTTCGAGAGGAGCTCTTGCAGCAGGCTATAACAGTCAGAACTATGCCGCAGGCACTAGGACCCTCTGGAAAACATCTCAGCCAGCAGTACCAAGCAGGGACCGCCCCCAACGTCGGCCCCGCCCCAACATCAGCCCTGGTACAAAAGGGGGTGGACCCAGCTCCATCTCAGTTCCCCTGCCAAGGTCCTCGAACAAGCCCTGACAAGAGAAGGATATGAAGCACTAGATAAAGATCTGCACACCTCGATGGGGAAGGTGGGTGGGAAAGTAACGCCTGCTGCAAGAGCTCCTCTCGAAGATCTACTGTTACGGTAAGTTCTTACGTAACTGTACTATCTTACTTCGAGTGGGAGCTCTTGCAGCAGGCTATAACAGTCAGGACTGAATACCAAGCAGTCCCACGCCAAGAGGTAGTCGACCCCGGGAGATGGAAAATACTGATTTCAGAGGCCCAGGACAAAAGTCCCTGCAAAACAGCCAGACCAAAACCGGCACGGCGTCTGGAGACTATATCCAAGCTGTAATGCTTGACAAAGGTATGCATCGAGTTCCAGGCAGCGGCCGCACATATGTCCTTTATGGAGACATTCCTCAGGGCAGCAAAAGATGCAGACACTCCCCTAATGGAGTGACTCCTGACCGAACCCGGTAGGGGCTTATTGTGCCTTTCATAGCAGAAGGATATGCAGTGGATGATCCACTTCGAAATCGACTGCTTGGTCACCGGTTTGCCCAAACATTATGGTGCAAAGGCCACAAAGAGTTGCTCCAACTGACAGTGAGCAGCCGTCCTTTTGAGGTAATACCTCAGTGTCCTGTGGACGTCCAATGTGTGAAGAAGAGCTTCCCCTCTATTAGAAGAGGAAGGAAAATAGACTGGAAGGTCAACAGACTGGCAGAGAGTCAACTCTGAGACCACTTTCGAAAGAAACTTGGGATTTGTTCTAAGGGAAACCCTTTCCCTGTGAAAAAACAAATACGGCTCTTTACACATCAGAGCCTGAAGCTCAGAAACCCTTCGAGCTGAGGTAATAGCAACCAAAAAACACATCTTCCAGGAAAGGAAATGCAGCTCACAATCTGCTGCTGGTTCAAAAGGAGGGAGGGTAAGCTTCTCCAACACAAAAAGGAGGTCCTAGGGTGGGATATGATCCCTAATGGGAGGTCTCATATGCAAAATTCCCCTCAAAAAGGTGCGGGCTACATCTAACTGTGCTAAAGCCTTGTCTCCAATCAGAGCATGATAGGCGGAGACAACCCACATGTGCACCTTAACAGAGGAGTAACTCAGGCCAAGTTGGTACAAGGAGAAGAGGTACTGTAACGCTGAGTTCACTGGACAGGTGATGGGGTCCAAATGCTGTGACAAGGCCCATAAACAAAACCACTTCCATTTCATAGCATAAGCGAAGCTGGTGGAGGGCTTCCTCACCGATACTAGGACTGCCGCTACCTCCAGGGAGACCCTGTATCTCTGTTGGGCTACGTCTGAAGAAGCCAAGCATGCAGATGTAAGGCACGGAGGTCCGGATGAACCAGGGATCCTTGTTCCTGGGATAGTAACTGCGAGCATATGGGCAGCGGAGTTGGAGGTCTCATGGATAACCACTGCAGAAGTGGGAACCAAATCTGCCAAGGCCACCGGGGAGCTACTAAAATCATTCGAGCCCCGTCTGCCTGCAACTTCAGCAAGACTCTCTGAATGAGAGGGAAGGGCGTACAGAAACCTCCCTTCCCAGCAAAGGGATAACGCATCTGGCCAGAAAACTCCAGGCGCATGCTCTCGCGAGCAAAAATTGGCAGTTTGGAGTTGCGTGGTGACACAAAAAGGTCCAGCTCTGGACTGCCCCACTTGTCGAAGAGCTGATCTGTTGCAGACTGTAACAGCTGCCACTCGTGTGCTCTGGATCGAGACCTGCTTAAGCTGTCGGCCAGATTGTTTAGGATGCTTGTAACGTGCACCGCTGACAGCAGAATGTGTCATTCCATTGCCCAGTACCAGACTCTCACCACCTCCCTGCAAAGGGGATATGAATGAGTACCCTCTTGCTTGTTGATGTAAAAGATGACCACCATATTGTCCGTTTGAATGAGAAGAGAGTCTGGCACCAGGTCCTCTTGAAATGCCTGTAAGGCATAGAGGACCTCTCGCATATCCAGTACATTGATATGGAGAGATCGCTCCTCGGGCATCCAAACCGCTTGCGTTTGACGAGTACCCAGGTGCGCTCCCCATCCCCGATCTGATACATCTGTCATAAGGGTCTGACCTGGTGGCTCCGGACGAAACCGGACCCCCTTCTCCAAATTCCGGGGGTCCATCCACCAAAGCAAAGGTCTCCTGACTGGCTCGGTGATCCTGACTAAAAAGTCTAGCTCTTCGGAGCCCTGGTCCCACTGCAACCTGAGCATCCACTGTGGGACTCCGCATGTGGAGACGGGTCAGAGGAGTGACCGGAATGGCCACCGCCATGTGCCCCAGCAGCCTGAGGAAGTTCCTTGCTGGAACCTGAGGAGTTACTGAGATCCATTCGGCAATCTCCCACAGGCAATCGCCCCTGTCCGGGGGTAGAAAGGCCATGCCCTGGACAGAATCCAGGACCGCTCCAACGAAGACAAGTCTTTGATTGGGCTCAGGGGACGATGAAGGTTCAGGATGATCCCCAGCTATCGGAACAGAGTATAGGTCTCTCCAAGAGCCTGAAGCAGGCTTGACCTGGATGGGGCAGTAAGCAGCCAATCGTCGAGGTAAGGGAAGACGTAATGCCCCTGACGCCTTAGAGCCGCAGCCACCACTGCCAAGCACTTTGTGAAGACTCGAGAAGCGGAGGAGAGGCCGAACGGAAGAACTTGGAATTGGTAGTGCTCCCCTTGAAAGTGGAACCTTAGAAACTTCCGGTGGAGAGGGAAGACCCAGATATACATATATGCATCTTGCATGTCTAGGGAGCAGAGCTAATCTCCTTGGTGCAGCAAGGGAAGTAGACCTGGAAGGGTCACCATCCTGAACCTTTTGTACTCTATAAACAGATTGAGAGAGCTGCGGTCCAGAATGGGTCAAAGATCCTGCTTCTTTTTTGGGACCAGGAAGAAGTGAGAATAAAACCCCTTTCCCCACTGATACAAGAGGACTACCTCTATTGCCTTTTTCTGCAAGAGGGTCTGAATTTCTCCTTCTATAAGTGGGATGTGGGAAGGAGGATATCAGGAGCACTTTGGTGGAGTATTTGGAGGGAACTCCATGAACTCTAGCGTGTGTCCACTCCTGATAATATCCACGACCCATTTGTCCGCAGTTATCGAGCTCCACCCTTCGAGATGAAGGAAGAAGTGACCCCAGACGGTCTTCCTTTGGAGATGGGGAGGAGGGAAAGAGGAGTCGTTGGGCTGAGCCGGGCATAGGCAGAGAGGCCTGGGAGGACTTGGGCCCACGGTTAGGAGCGCCTCCAGGTTGCTGGTTACTGGTTCTTCTACGAAAGCCTCTGATTCTGCAGGTTACCATGGGCTTGTCCACCTTGACCACCTGAGGGCTTGAGAAAAGGCCATTTCCGTTGCCGTCACTGGGGTACATTTGGCGGACCAACCAGATGGACTTGCCCGACTCCTGGAGATGTGAAATCAGAGCTTCCGTCTCCTGCCAAAACAACACGGTACCTTGGAATGGCAGATCCTTGAAACCGGACTGCAGATCCTGGTGAAAGCCCGAAACTCTTAATCATGCATGGCACCGAAGGCAAACATCGGAAGCGGCTGCCTGGGCTGCCATATCTGCAGTGTCATACGAGGCTCTCAGGAAATGAGAGCCCACGTCGGAGCCCGATTTAAGTACATCCAGAAATTCCGTCTTCTGCTCAGAATCTGGCATGGCTCTCAGTAGTTCTTGTCCCCTCTCCCACAGAGCATTCTGGTATTGAACCATATGCGTTAGGAAGTTGAGGGACCGGATGGAGCAGGTGGAGGCACAGTAAACCTTCTTGCCCACCTGGTCCAAATACAGAGACTCCAGATCGGGAGGCTGCCAGCTAAGGTGTTTCGGCTGCCTGGACTTGTCATGGGCAGCCATAATGACCGAAAAGTCCGCCTGAGGGTTCTCTGCCAAAAAGGCTTCTGCCCTTGGGGCCTTATACAGCCTGTCCAATTTCTTGGGAACAGCTGGGATGGAGGCCGGATGCTTCCAGGTAGTCTGGGTTAGGTCCTGGAAAGTGTCCGCTAAAGAAGGGACCACCAATGGTTTCGGCTTCTTTTGCCTCAGGTATTTGGCCAACCTTCGGCATTCCAGATCCAGGTCCTCAGTTTCCCACTCACTGGAGGCCTGGATATGCCTCATGACATCCATAAAGGTCGGATCGTCCAGAGGCGAGCGAGGCTGGTCCTTCTCTCCTGGGGATCCCCCGATCCCAAGAGAGGAAGAGGATGCTGATGAAGAAGAAGAGGACCGACTACTAGGTCTGGAATAGTCTGATCTCTCCTTGTGACCAGTCTCCCTCTGTCGTTGGTAGCTGGGCGACTAATGTCGGTTCGAAGAACAGCTCCGGTCCCGAGACCTTCGGCTCCAGAGGCATGCCTTTAGCAGGCGGTGCCAGAGACTTGAGAGGTGGGGCCAAAGCTTTTACCTCCCTGTTGCTGGAGGAAGTAAAAACTCTGCCCCAAAAACAGGCCATAGAACCTGTACCTCTAGAACAAACACAGGTTTTCACTCCCGATGCTTCCCTGTTCCTAAGTGGATGGGGGACCTGAGGCCTATTCTGGATCTAAGAGATCTAGACTTCTTCACAGAACACAAAAAGTTCAGGACAGTTACTCCGGAGGGTCTCCTTCGATTACTGCAAGCAGGCAATTAGATATCCACCCTGGATATGAAGGATGTGTACCTCTATGTCAAGATCCAGAAACCTCACAGAACATACCCAAGATTCCTGTTTCAGAAGAAGCATCACCAGTTCACAGTGTTTCCCTTTGGCTCATCTTCTGTGCCATAAGTCTTTGCCAAATGCTTGGCAGTGGTGACAGCAGCCCTTTGCAGGGACAGCCTGTACATTTTTCTTTACCTGGACAATTGTCTATTAAAAGTACACTCCGGGGGAGTGGCTAGCAGCTGAGCTGTGAGCAGCACTCCAACACAGCTGCACTTTGATACGAGTATATTTGTTATTTTTATATGGTTAAAAGTGCACCAAACTACTTGGAATTACTAGATTCTGCATCAGCCAAACTTACTGATCCTGGGCACATCAAAAGCACAATTCTTGGTATAATGGATCGCACAAAAAACGACGCCCAGAGAAGATGGGGCTAAACAAAAAGAAACCCAGCTAGGCCCAGACAAGGAGGAGGATTCTGCCGACTGCAGCCTAATCAGCCCTCTAATGCTGCATTGCTAAAGGCCATCCAAGCTATCGACAAGAAAGAAAAAATTACTCACCTTAGTAATGTTGTTTCTTCTAATGGAGTCTTGCTATATTATGACATATGCAGTGAGTCCCAACCTTCTAACTGCTCCAGAGGTGAAAGAGTTAACTTTCCATGCCAGGCATGGAACTTTGAGCACGAGCTCAGTTGAAAACTCTGTCTGTTGTTCTTCAAACTCAAACTGTCAGATATTTACGAGCAAAACTCACTAAGCTTCTGTGTGGAAGCTGTAAACCTACACTAGCCAACTGGCTACTAAATATAAGAACACATTTTTTGGTCCCAAAACAAAGACTCAAGTCAGGGGATCCAAAAATTAAAAACACAACACCCAAACACCCGAAAAAGGAGGGTGAAAAAAAAACAAGGTGGGCATCTACTAAGTGCCAACACTGCACTGCCACCCACATCCCAAAAGCAGAGGTTCTGAGAGGGGCAGGCAGGGGAGGTCATAATAGCAAGACTCCATTAGAAGAAACAACATTACTAAGGTGAGTAATTTTTCTTCAAATAACATGAATCTTGCTATATTATGACATATGCAGACTACACAGCAGTACATCCATGGAGGAGGGACAGAACCTACTTAGAAATAGGCTCTGAAGCACAGCTGTGCAAACCGAAGCATCACTCCTAGCCTGGATGTCCAGGAGTAGCAGCTTGGTAAAAGTGTGAACTGTTTTCCAGGTAGCTGCTTGACATATCTAGAAGATAGGGATGTCCCTGGCAGCAGCCAGAGCAGCTGTACCTCTGGTAGAATGAGCCCTCAGGCCTGAGGAGGAACCTTACCCAGTTTTTCACAGCAAATTGGATACAAGAGACAATCCACCTGGCAATGGATCTTTTAGTGGCAGGTTTCCGTTATCAACCTCACCATAAGTGAGGAACAGTTGGAGAGTCAAACCTGTGACCCTTGGTCACGTTCTATGTAGTAACTAAGGGCTCTTTGACATCTAAACTGTGCAGTCTCCTCTACGCCAGAGGAGGAATGGTCAGTGAAGTACACAGGAGAGACATAGATTGATTAAGGTGGAAGTCTGAAACCACCTTAGGCAAGAACTTCCTGTTAGTCCTGAGGACCACCTTATCTCTATGAAAGGAGATAAAATCAGGCTCCACTGACAATGCTTGTAATTCAATAATGGCGCCTGGCAGAAGTGATGGCTACCAAAAACACAGTTTTCCAAGTCAAGTACTTAAGCTCTGCTGAAGACAAGGGCTCAAAAGGGGGTTGCATAAGCTGGGCAATGTAAATATTAAGATCCCAGACAGGGGCAGGGTCCCTGAATGGAGGGTTGGTGTGAAGCAACCCCTTGAATAACTTGGAGAATACAGGATGAGCTGAAAGAGAAGAGGGTTTACCTGCTGATAAGAAAGCAGACACGGCTGCCAGGTGCACTTTTAGGGTAGCTGATCTCAGCCCCAAAGTATTCAAATGCACCATATAATCCAGGACTGTGGGTAAGTCAGCAGATTCTGGGGAAATGTGCTTGCCACAGCAGTGACCATTCGTGATGGCCCTGGGAAATCCTGCTGAAAGCATCTGCCAGGACATTGTCCTTGCCTGGGAGGTGAACTGCCGTAAGGGAGGTGTTCAGGGAATAAGCCAGAGACCACAACTTCATTGCTTTGGTGCACAAGGCCATAGACCGAGTGCCTCCTTGCTTGTTGATGTACCACATTGTAGTGGTGTTGTCTGTTCTGACCTGTACAACTTTGTTCTGAACAGATGTGGAAAAAACTTGAAGTGCTAGAAAAGCTGCTCAGAGTTCCAACGGGTTAATGTGGAGCAGAGATTCCTGAGGGGACCACAATCCCTGGGTAGTGAGGTTGCCCATGTGAGCTCCCCACCCCAAGAGGGATGTATCTGTAGTAAGGATTAAGAAGTGAGACTGAGGGGTGAAGGGGACCCCCTGTCTCAGATTGCTCTGGTCCTGCCACCACTGAAGGGCTTGGATCAGAGTTCGAGTCACTGGGATCAATTTGGTTAGAGGGTCTCTCCTTTGAGACCAAAAGGCTCTCAAATGGAACTGGATGTCCCTCATCTGAAATCTTGCTCCCTGCACTACTGCTGTAGAAGCAGCCATGTGCCCAGGAGCTGCAGAAAATGCCTTGCTGGTCGAGACCTGCAGGGTGAAAGAGGAGGCCAGAGAGACCAGGGTCCTTGCTCTTTCCAGAGGAAGGAAGGCTCTGGCCTCTTTGTGTTCAGTTCCGCACCTATGAAGGTGAGAAGCTGGACAGGCTCTAGAACTGACTTTGGAAGATTGAGAAGGAACCCCTAGAGATGTGAGCAGTTGCTGAGTTACCTGAAGGTGTACTCTGACTTGGTCTGGAGACTGGCCTACTATGAGCCAGTCGTCCAGGTAAAGAAAGATGGCAATCTTTTGCCTTCTTAAGTGGGCAGCTGCTACTGCCGGGCATTTTGTGAATACCCTCGGGGAAGAGGTGAGGCCGAAGGGCATTGCTCTGAACTGGTAATGGCCTGAGGGCAGTTCGCATATGAGGTACTTTCGATGGGAGCTTCTGATAAGAACATGGAAGTAGGCATCCTTGAGGTCCAGGGATGCTAGCCAGTCCCCTGGCCTTAGAGAGGGTAAAATAATTCTCAGAGTCACCATTTTGAATTTTGGTTTTAAAAGGTGCTTGTTTAGGTATCTTAGATCCAGGATGGGCTGCCATTCTCCTGTCTTTTTTTGGGGTAAGGAAGCACCTGGAGTACAACCCTTTGCCCTGGTGTAGGGGTGGAACTCGTTCCACAGCTCTGAGAGCCAGGAGGGTAGAAACTTCTGTTTCTAGGGCAAGTGCCTCTGATGGATTTGCAGGTGGAAAGGACCAGGTTCTCATCTTTGGAAATTTTTTGAAGCTGAGAACCAGTCCCTGGCTTACTACTTCCAGGACCCACTTGTCTGATGTTAAAGACTTCCAGTCCTGGACAAAGTAAGCCAGCCTGCCCCCTACAGGTAGTGAAGAATCGACCCTGGCCACTCCATCAGGGTGCCTGCTTGGCAGGGGCTTTAGGCTGAGGGGTGGAAGCAGGTCTGCTTGTACCCCATCTGCCTCTCCCTCTAAAGAACCCCCTCTGGGCATAAGCTGAAGAGGAGGCCTGGGCTTGTTAAAAAGGCCTATGAAAAGGTCTGCCCCTGCCCCTGCCCCTGGAAGGCTGCCTTTGAGGAGTGGCCTGTCTTTCCTTGGCCTGTGCACTCCTATAGGTGGTCCTATACTCATCCATTTTCTTCATGTAATTCTCTGTCTGCTCCCCAAACAGAGAATTACCCACAACAGGAAAATCCATGGCCTTAGTCTGGGTATCCTGTGACAGGCTAGTACATCTGAGCCAAGCCATTCTGTGAAGTGCCACAGATGTAGCCATGACTCTTGATGACACATCATTAGAGTCCACTGCAGCATGGAATTGCACCTTGGATGCCTCAATACCAACAGCAGCCACCTGCTCCAGCTCCTTGGCAAGCTGGCCAGGGACCTGTTTTGCTAGAGCCATAACTGTATCCCATCTGATTTCTGATATCTAGCAACATAAGCCATATAATTTGCCTGTCTGAGTCCCAAGGATGCTGCCATGTACTGTTTCTTTGCCATGGCATCAATCCTCCTGGAGTCCTTGTCAGGGGGGTGTGAAGCCAAGGGAATATTTGCCTTGTCACAGGCTGCAGCCTGCACTACCCCAACAGGGCTGCATTGTTGTGTAAGGAACTCCGTATCAGAGCCTGACAATGTGTAGCTCTTGTCCATTCTTTTATCCACAGGAGGTATAGTGTGAGGAGTTTTTAGAATTTTTACTGTCTGTTTCCCAAAAGATTTATGCAAAGGAATAGACAGTCTCCTAGACTCTGGGATATCCATCATTTCTACATAGTCAGGCTCCTCTTGATCATCCACAGCTTCCTCCACAGGGAGCTGGAGGGTTTCAGCCACTTTTTTATAAAACATAAAATGAGAGGGGGACTCAGAAAGCCTAGGGAGACACTTCTGAAGGTCTGTCTGGGGAGATGTCCGGTTCAATGGGCACATCAAACTTTCAAATCCACATTCACTCCTCATACTCCTCTTCCCCCTCCTCCGGTTCATAAAATTCCTCTAAATCATACTCTTGAACCGGTGGAACCAACCGAACCGTATGCTTACCTGATGGTGCCGGTTCGGTCGGAACCGGGGAAAGCGATTGGACAATTTTAATCGCTTTGGCTATTTCTTCAGCGGTTGGAGATGGAAATTTTGGCTCCACACCTACTAATTTTCTAGTCCTTTTTGCTGGAACCGACTCCTCCGAGTCGGCTCTCCTTTGGCCCGGGGAAGTCTCGCCCTGGTCAGAGGGCACTCCCTCCAGTTTGGTTACAACCGAACCGGGCTGGCCATCCAGGTCAGCGGACTTCTTGGCCTCTCTTTCCCTGAGCCTACCAACTCTCTTATCCAGGGTAGCTGCAGGAAAATTTTTGCAAATCTGGCAGTCTGCATTGAGGTGGTCAAACCCCAGACAATAAACACAGGTGGTGTGGGGGTCAGCCTTGGCAAGAGTTTCCCCACAAACACTGCAGTGTTGAAACCCAGTGGGCCCGGTTTTTCTTTTGGGTTTCTCAGACATAGTGCCAGCCTAACCAAAACTTGCCCGTTTATGGCAATCCGCCAAGCAAGACTCTCTTATCGGTTCTCAACCGTGTCACGGGTCGTAGAAAAAACCGTAATGAAATCCGTTTTTTTTAGAACCGATAAGAACCGGGAACCGCACTCTAAAAGACAGATTTAATGTATTTACAACAACCTGATCGGTTCAAACCGAACCAATAATACCGTTCACAAGTTCCACACAGAAATTAAATGTAAAACCTATCTAGTACTTACAATACCACAGACAGAGCATGAACCGACCGGTTTCGGTTTAAATTCAGTTAAAAAAATCAAAAAACTAATACTTTAACCGACAAAATGAACCGAGCAGAAGGAGAAATCTCTGGAGCGACTGTTCAGTGAGGCGGAGTAAAGAATCTGACAGCTTGAGTTTGAAGAACAACAGACGAGTTTTCAACTGAGCTCGTGCTCAAAGTTCCATGCCTGGCATGGAAAGTTAACTCTTTCACCTCCGGAGCAGTTCGAAGGTTGGGACTCACTGCATATGTCATAACATAGCAAGACTTCATGTTTGAAATTGATGTTTTCACAACCAGATTATCGGTGGCGGAAACTAAGCTGACTATAGTGGAAGAAGCAGCTCAAGGGGCTAATAGAACTGCAGAGAAAGTCAAGGCTACATCATCAGACCTAATAAAAGAATATCTCTTCTCCACCGCCATCTGGAAAACTTAGAGAATAAAGCGTGGGCATCCCACATCCACATATTGGGCTTACCGGAGGCTGAGGAAGGAGAAGCCCTCGATAACTTTTTGGAACACTGGCTCACGGAGATACTGCAGCTGGGTACACTGGTCTCTGTGCAGCGGGCATATCACATTAATGCGAGAGGGACCCACCTACATGTGGACTCAGTTCATCCTCAGATCTGCAAAGTATTGGCCGTATTAGGGTCCACGAAAGAAAGGGACAGTGTACTGCAGGTGGCGAGGAGACGGGGCCCTATTCAATGGCAACATGCACCCATCCATATTTTTCCAGATCTCAGCTTTGCCACCTGGCAATGCCGTAAGGTGTTTGATGGGATCCGTTCGAGGCTTTGTCAGCGCGGGGTGCACCATGTTCTATTAATGCCGGCCAACCTGAAGATAGATTATGGCAATAAAACCTACCATTTCTCGGACCCCACAGATGCAGGGAAATTACTGAATAGAAATTAACTGGACTGCACAGCCCAAGGACCGGAGTCAGATTCTGAAAGGAAGGAACACACCTGAAATGGGGAGGAATTGATTCCAGTAAGTCGCGGCGTGGCAGAAGGGCTTGAAACAGACATTGGACTTGAATATTATTTGTTATTGTTTCTCCTTTAATGTGGACATTACATAGATGGGAACATGCATTTAGAATTTAAATATAAACACTATTAATTTAATTGGGCACTGTTTTAGGTACTATTTTTTTTTTTTAACCTGTTAAAGGATTACACTAAGGGAGATTAACTCTAGTGTCTTCTACTATGACACTGCTTACTTTTATAAATTGCCTCTCATTCCATTGTTCAAAGTTCCTGTTATTGGGTGAACATTTTTTTTCCTTTTTAGTAATAAATCTGATGCCTTAGAGATGCTTAGTCCTTTAGTTACCCAGCAATAATGGGGCAATTTGAATTGGAACACATTATATTGAGTAATTAAAACATCTATGTGTGTTTTGCAGCAGAAAATTAGTCACTTATAGTTACGATGTGGGTGGTGGGGTGCTGTGGGAGAATGCTCAGTAGTAGTTGTATTTTTTTTTTTTACTTTCTCTTTATATGCCCCCTTCCTCCCTGCGCTGGATTCCTTTCTTCGGGGATCTCCTAGGCTGTAGGTTCCCGTAGTCCCACCCCAGGTACCTTCCTCCGGGTGCCTGGCTAGCCTTTCCCACCCTGCTGTGGTTTACCCCACCCTGCTGTGGTTTACCCACCCGGGCGGGGAGGAGGGGAACCCCTCCCTTAGTCCCCCTCTCACACCTAGAGACTGTGTCGGAAGGCCTCGCGAGCCCCATCTATGGAGCCTGGTTAAGGGTTTTCTCGGGACAGCCGGGTCCCATCTACAGGAGTCCAGTGCAGGGTTTTTCCGCTTTTTCTCTGGTCCCAACCCCTTGGACGTCTGCACGCAAGGGGGGGCCAAGGAGTGACACACGTCACAGCGTGCTAACGCTCCGTCTCCCGGCAGACGTCCTCCCTTCCCCCTTATATGCTGTCTCGCTGCACCTCCACCCGTGGTCACCCAGGTGGTGGTATTGCAGCAGGACTTGCATCCCACCCTCCCGGAGGAGGAGAGCAGCCCCATGGCGCTCGATCCTCTTCCCCCCAGCTGGCCCTCCAGCCGTCCGGGTCCATTCCCGAACCCGGGTCGCTGGCGCTGCAAGCGGTAGCCCTACTGCTGCGCCGACGGGCCAGCCCACTCAGTTGTTTTTTAATGTTGTTTTTCCTTATACATGGATATTGGGGATATTTCACCTATCAAAGGGTGTTATATGTGTTTAACTAGTATGTTTAGTATAGGATTTTCCCCACTCATGGCAGCAATAGCCTTATGATGTTTTTTTTAGATAATGGAAATTATAAAGATAACCTCCACATGCTGGACCACATTAAAAGTGCCAAATCATATGCTGTAATTGTTAGCACTGTGCACTGTCCTATGGGCAGGGCTCCAGATAAGGTTTTTCGGGATGAGTACTTGTACTCCTCATTTTGAAAGTGAGGTGAGTAAAACCAAATTCAGATGCGTACAAATCTCTGGACGGAGTGGAGCAAGGAGTACATTTTAAAAACAATGGAGTGTTTTTCTAGATAAGAACTGATCAGGTGCCAACAATGCTCCAGATAATGTTGGCAGGTAGGAGTAATTTACTCACCAGTTTTAAAATATAGTGAGTAAAATAAAACTGGGATGGGTACAAGTGCTGTAAATCTGGAAAAAATGCTCCTTTTGAATCACCAAATATGTTATGAAGCACTATTCTTTGGAGTGTGGAGTATTTACAAATGTTGGGTATCAGTACTCATTAAAAAAAAATTCTGAAGATTAATTCCTAAAATGAGGTGAGTAAAATAGGTCCATACTCCCCTTATCTGGAGCCCTGCCTATGGGAGATGTTTGTATCTATTGTACTACAAAATCAATAAATATAAGTTTAAATAGTCCACTCCAGGGACCAGCTGATGAGGACCTCTGCTCGAACCAGACAGCTGTTCGATGCTCTAGGGGTAACAATCAACATACCAAAATCAGTACTGACACTGTACTAGGGATGAGCCTGGAAATTACAGACTGGTCAGCTTTACCTCCATAGTTGGAGAAACTACTGGAGACCATCCTGAAAGAAAGACTGGTGGATTTCCTGGAAGTAAACGGCCTTCAGGACACCCGGCGACACGGATTTGTCCAGGGAAGATCTTGTCAAACTAATCTGGTTGAATTTTGTGACTGGGTGACAAGATCTCTAGATGACGGTCAGCCGGTTGATGTCCTGTATCTGGACTTCAGCAAGGCATTGGACTCTGTGCCGCATGGGAGACTACTGGGCAAGCTGAGGAACTTGGGAGTGGGGGTTAAGTGGACTGGGAACTGGCTGAGTAGCAGACAGCAGAGTGTGGTGGTAGTGGGGAGCTCTCAACACCTAGGAAGGTCACTAATGGGGTCCCGCAAGGATCTGTTCTAGGTAAACTGCTATTTAATGCTTTCATACAGACATTGCAGAGGGTGGTACAAGTAAAATGAGCCTCTTCGCAGACAAATCCAAACTAGGGGCGGTGGTGGACAGTGAGGAGGGGAGAAAAATTCTCCAGGATGATCTGGAAAGACTGGAACAGTAGTCACAGATGTGGCAGTTGGGGTTCAATGCTAGGAAGTGTAGATTTAGGGGCTAGGAATCCAGGATACAGCTACCATTTGGTGGGGAAGCAATTATCCGCTTCTAAGGAGGAAAAGGCTCTGGAAGTGGTGATCACAGGTAAAATAAATCACTTAGATCAACGTAGGAAAGCAGCAGCCAAAGCAAATGGAACGCTCGGATGTACTGCTAGGAGGAATCACTTTGAGGAGGGAGGAGGTAATCCTTCCACTGCACAAATACTTAGTGAGGCCTCACCCAGAGTACTGTGTGCAGTTCTGTCACCCATACCAGAAGAGGAATGTCATGGTTCTGGAGAGTATCCAGAGGAGGACGTCAAAAATGTTCCACGGAATGGAGGAGTAGCCTTATGAGGAGAGGCTGAGAGGGCTCAATATGTACTCCCTGGAGGACAGGAAGGACAGAGGGGGTATGACTGAAACCTTTAAGTACTTGAAGGGCATCAACAGAGTTAGCACTGAGGGTTTGTTTAGTTGGATGGGGCCACGAGGGGACATAGCTTGAAACTGGAGGGGGGAGTACAAGAGAGAACTGAGGGGGCACTACTTCACAGAAAGGGTGATGGAGCTGTGTAACGCGCTACCCTAGGAGGTGATCTCACTGAATTCAGAAGGGAGTTTTATGAAGGGTTGGGATAGGTTCATGGGCAAGGTACAAGTAGAGAGGGAAGTGAACAGAGGGGGAACTCAGGGAGGGAACCTTTGGTGGGAGGGAGGGAATGGGGGGACAGCAGCAGTGTCTGAACTGGCCCCCTCTACCTGGCTATCCCAGCCCTCACACAAATGCCCATTCCCTGCTCATCACTCTCTAAGTTTGCCATCCGCCGCTACCCGGCAAAACGCCACCAATTCATGGCCCTTTGTCATGATCTTCTACTTGCTTCTTCTACTATCTGGCAATGTTCACCCCAGTCCTGCCCAGCAGCGCCCAAAACTGCAGTCACCCATGGGGCTTCGAACAGCCGCTATGAATATCTGCAGTCTGCCTAAAAAAATGGCACCCCAGCACTGCTGGACAGCACAGCACCAACCAGACATTCTGGCTTTAACAGAAACCTGGCTGTCACAAGACCCTAGACTCATTTGTCTCTATTCCTGGCTACTCTCTCATTAGGCTCGATCGTAACGGCAAGAGAGGTGGTGGCTGTGCCTTCTATGTAAATAGCTCACTGCATTACCAAACCCTTCCTGCACCCTCCCTAGACAATGGTGCCCAAGCCCTCTCAATAAAACTCTCCCCTGACCCAAACAGTGTTCCTGTTACTCTCACCGTCACCTACATCCCACCCCACAGCCAATCCCCTTCCTGTAAAGTGCTCTCTGACTACCTAGACAGCCACCCCCACAAAATGGAACAAATCCTAGTTGGGGATCTCAACATAAACTGGCTGGCGAGCTCATCAACACACACCAAAGATACCTTTGCTGTGTTAGATATGGCCCAACTGGTATCCCAGCATACCAGGGCCAACACCACTAATGGAACCCACACCCTACTAGATTTCTTGCTCACTAATCGTCCCCACCATATTACCGACCTGGCCATCCTACCGAATGCCTTAAGCAACCACTCCCCAAGCATCTTCAGCTGGTCCTGTCAGCTAACTAAACCACCACCAAATATCACCTTTCGTAGACTACACCCAGGAGACTTAGCCAAACTCAAACAGTATCTAATTAACTGGGACTGGTCCCCTATTTCCCAAGTCCAGCACATAGATGATACATTGCACTACTTCACCACCACCTTTAATACCACCTGTAATGCTTTTGCACCAACCATCAAAGTGATCACTAAGAAACGTAGTGCCCCCTGAATCACCCTGGAACTCCTACATCAATTCAAAATGCATGACAATCTCTGGCATCGTGCCACTGCCTCCAGTTTGCTAAGTGATAGGCAGGCCTATAATGCTGCCTGCAATGAGTGTACCTGGGCAAGGCCAAGGTGGAGCACTACAGAACTGCCCTAGCCACCTCCTGGGGTACCACAAGAAAGTTCTAGGATAACATCAAGGAGCTTAATGGTAATTCCCGCTCTCCCCCCACAACTTAGTGTTAATGGTACTACCACCACAAACACACTTGACATAGCTAACTGCCTCAACTCCACCTTCTCAGACCTCAGCTCAACCCCCCCAGCAACATTTTTGATCCAATTCAGCCTACCCCACTCCCTGAGCTCCTCCACCCTCCCTTCAAGCTCAGAGTCATTATCCCTACAGAAGCGAAAACCTACCTGCCCAAAGCCCTCCAGAGCTCCAATTACTGCAGATGCCTTCAATATGCGTATCCTATACCTCGCACTAGACTCTTATCTCCCCACTCACGGACCTTCTAAATCTGTCCCTGCGCCTGGGCTAGTTCCCAACGTCATGGAAAATGGCAGTTTTAACACCAATATTGAAATGTAGTGATAGCTCCCTCCCAAACAACTACCGGCCCATCTCGATTCTCCCCCCACTCTCTAAAGCCCTTGAAAAGATCATGGCCAATCAGCTCACTGACTACCTCCTCACACACAACCTCTTATGTAGGGAGCAGCATGGTTTCAGAGGTGGTCATAGCACTACGACCACCCTCACAGAATTAAGTTAACTCCTGCACTCCATGGCGGTAGGGGCACCTGCGGGGTCGTATTCTAGACCTCTCAAAGGCCTCCGACACGGTTTCCCATCTCCTCCTTCTCAACATATTACAACAAATTAGGGTCTCTTATTGTCCACACTCATGGTTCTCCAGCTATCTTTCATCTAGAACCCAATGTGTTAAAATTAATATTACCATATCTACTATGCTGCCTGTGCGCTCAGGAGTTTCCCCAGGGATCTATCCTGGGTCCCCTGCTATTCAGCATCTACCTCAACGCCCTGCCTAAATCCTGCCCCGGCAACCTTCTCCTCTACGCGGAAAACACTGTTTATTATGCTGCACATCCTGATCCTCTCTCTCTCTCTCCAGTGTATCTTTTTTTTTTTTCCAGTTCTGTTTGTAGCCCTCCAGCCTGGAACTCTCTCACGCCACTGCACTCACCAGCTTGCTCTATTGCCCGCTGTGTTCCCCTGCCATCTTCAAGTTCGGTACAGTTCCCCGGGTCAGGGAAGGGCAATCCAGGGAGACTGTGGGGGGCAGTGGCGGGGAAATAGCGTTGGGCGTGTGGCAGTGGCACTGGCAGGGCCATCGCCTATCCAGGGCTGGAGGGGGATTTCTTGTGGTTAGCCCGAGATCCCCCCTCCCCCTGCGTGGTACACGTCTGATGCCAAGGCGCACAGCAACCCTGCCTGCGTCAGCCACGCCCTTACGTGCAGCCCGGAGGCTCGATGGTGCCTCCGGTCTCCACCGGGGGTCACCAGAGCACCGAGCATCCCTAACCCTCCCACCCGGACAGAAGAGCTGCCCAGAAGGCGCTCAAATCTGTCTCCCTCCTCTGCCGACCACCGACTCCTGAGCTCGCTCCCGAACTCAGGTCGTTGGCATGGCGTGAGGTGTGGCGTCCAGCACCTCAACCCTCAGCGCCACCATTTTCACCAGCGTATCTTACAGAACTCCTTCTCTCAGACTGAACACTGGTTTGCTGAACACAGATTGGTGGTCAACATTAAAGAAACTAAGACGATGCTCTATGCCCACCACCAAAACAGATAAAAGGATTTCCCCCTGGAAATACTCTCCGCCACTCTCATCCCACTGGAACAGGTCTAAAAGTATAAGTATCTAGGTATTACATTTGACTCTGCCCTTTCGTTCCACGAACATATAAAAATCCTTACCTCCGCCACCAACACATCCATTGGTCTCCTTTACAGACATAAAGACTGCCTGCCACCTGAAGCATTTCACCTAGCCATTACCTCCTCAGTCTTATCACTGGTGGACTACGGCCTCACAATCTATGCGGCCACCGACCCTACAGTGCTTCATCAAATATAAGTAGTCATCAATAAGGCCTGCCGGCTCCTCTCTGGTGCCAACAGAAATACACATACCTGCACCCTATAGGCGCTCACCAATATCCTCTCCCTTGAGGAAAGAGTATTATACCAGACCTGTCTCTTCACCCAAAAAGTCCACCTGGATTTAACCCCAATAGGTAGCTTCTCTTCAGGCAGCCACCATCTCAGCGTCCACACAGGCTGCCCCAAAAACTATCTAGAAGGTGCCTAGGGTCAGGACCACCCTGGCCCAGCAATCCTTCCCCCTTAGAGCTCCATCCTGGTACGATGCCCTCCCACCGGCTGTCACGTCAATCACCAATCTAGGTCCTTTTAAAGCTGTCTTAAGGGCCCATATCCTCTCCTCTCCTCTCCTCACGTCAATGCCAGTGTAACCTGTAACCTGTGGATCCTGTACCACGCTGCTAGGCCACGCACCCATCCTTGGCCAGGCAGTGGAGAGCCCTCACTATTTCTAGCCTACAGGCTCCTCACCTCCCTCGGTTGATATATAGTTGCACTGGACTATGAATGCATTGTATTATCTATAAGACAAGGCCTCCCTGAGGCGGTTTGCTACCAACTCATATCATGCATTGCTTTAGCTACCAATTGTATAGGTCTTAACCGCTCATTAGGTAAATATGTTGATAGCTCTGCCCTGTTTTAGATATCAAATGTATAGGCATTAACCCGTGCTCATTGTATTTATGCTCTGTATGATTGTTCACCCACATTTATTCTATGTATGCACTGTATGAACGTCTATGTTCTATTTTGACATGGTGCCCCGGGAAACAAGTCGACTCAAAGGGTTGTAATTTTGATTTTCTAAATAAATAAATAAAATAAATAAAAAATAAACTGTGAGTTGCGTTTCGAGCAGACACGATAGACCTTATGGCCTAAATCTGCTGGCACTGTCATATGTTCATATCTATCTGCCCAAGCCATTGCCTCCCCCCTTACGTCTCTGCTGAACCTCTCCTTCTCTCCTGCCTCTGTCCAGTGGCCTGGAAGCACGCCACTGTCCTTTCGCTTTGTAAAGGTGGTGACTCGTCCGCCCCAGGTAATTACTGCTCTATTCTTCTTCTCCCTATCCTAGCAAAGCTCCAGGAACATGTAGTACTCTCCCAGCTCTCCTCCTATCTTGACTCCTCCAGTTTCTTCACCCCTTTCCAGTCTGGCTTCCGGAAGCAACATTCCACTACTACCTCTCTCCTCAGGTTCACTGATTCCATCCTTAGTGGAATGGGGCAGTGGCCTCATCACCTCTGTTGACCTGGCAAAGGCTTTCAACACGGTCACCCACCCCCTCCTTCTTGCCAAACTCTCTGCAGCTGGGCTCTCAGACACTGCTACAAACTGCTTCCCTGCCTACCTGGTAGGAAGGACTCAGTCCATTTGGATTGCTGACTCCCTGTCTCCCCCTTCCCATCATAACAGGTGTCCTTCAGGAATCTGTACTTGGCTCCTTCTTTTCTCCATCTTCCTAAACAACCTTCCTGCTGCCTGCTCCTCCATCTGTATCCATATGTATGCAGATGATATCATCCTGTATACCTCTGGACCCTCCCCCTCTGATGTGGCTACCAGACTTCAGCAAGACTTTATTAATGTTCAGCGCTGGTTACGGTCTCATCAGCTATTCCTGAACGCCAAGAAGACTGTCTCCATGACTTTTGGCACTCAACTCTCTTTTATCTATAAAAAAGCTCAATTCACCAAAGTAGCAAAGCACTTGTACACTAATTTAAAATTGCAAAATGAAAAATATCAATAAATAATAAGATACATATCTACTTCAACAATTCATCCAAACTCAGAGAAAGCATGATTAAAAAGATGTGTCTTTAATGCAGATTTAGAACTCTCCACAATCAGGTACTCCCTTATATGAAGAGGTAGAGTTTTCCACAGGGTAGGTGCTACAAACACAAATGTCCTGGCACCCGAGGTATTCAAACAAACCCTGGGAAACTCTAGCAATCCCTCATTGGCAGAGTGGAGTGGGTGGGGACAGCAGTAGGGGCAATGATCTTCCATGTAACATGGTTCCTGTCCATGTAGGGCTTTGTAGGTCAGCAAACCAACCTTGAAGGTGATCCACCACTGAATAGGCAGCCAGTGCAGGCCGCGGAGCACAGGCATGATTGAGGTAGACCAGTCAACAGTCTGGCAGTCGCACTGTGCACCAGCTGCAAGCGGCGGATATCAACCCCTGGTAACTCTAGGTACAAGGAGTTGCAATAGTCAAGGCGGGAGGTCACAAAGGTATGGACCAATGTTGGAAGGTAGTCAGGTGTGAGCAGGTGCTTAATCCAGGCAATATGCCTCAGATGGTAGAATGAGGTTTTGACGACAGACGATACCTGAGATCTAAGTGTCAACCCTTTGTCAAAAATAATGCCCAGGTTTCGCACCCAATCAGAGGTCATCAGCTGGTTGACTCAAAGCCGAAGCCCGGAAGGCTGCCCAGCAGAAAGTCCATCTGCCCGACGACCCAGGTCCACAACCTACACCTCAGTCTTGTTGGGGTTCACCTTCAGCCAGTTGGCACTCATCCAGTCTTGGATCTCAGTGAGACAGTTGTTAAATGTCGAGATAGCTCCATCCTGTTTGGGCACAAAGGACATGTATTGCTGAGTATCATCTGTGTAGCAGTGAAAACTCAGCCCATATAGCCTTGCAATGCCTCCCAACAGCAGCAAATACACCGCAAACAACATGGGTGATGAAGTCTTGTGGCACCCCACAAGATAGGGAGAACGGGTCAGAGGAATAAATCCCCGACACCACTCTCTGAAACCTGCCAGTGAGGAAAGAATGGAACCACCTGGCACAAGGCAGAGACTCTCTCGGCTCCCTTCCCTCTCCTCTTTCCACACCCTCAATGGAACCAAAGTGGAGGATACCACCTCCTTTAGGTATCTTGGTGTTTGGGTAGATCAGCATCTCAACTTTTATGGACACTCGGATGCCATCATCAAAAAACTGCACCCCCAAGTTAGGTGCCCTGTACAGAAACTGTGGTTGTAACCCACTGCCTGCCCACCATGCCGTGGTACAGAAAATGATCCTACAAGTTTTTGACTACAGAGATGTAGTCTACAGTGTCGCCCCCTAAACTTCCCTATGCAGGCTGGACACCCTCTATCGCTCCTTCTGCTACTTCGCCCTCGATAGTCCTCCTCATACCCACCACTGTGATCTCTACCAATATCTCTCTTTCCTCTCACTCAAAGACAGGTGCCACTTGCATTGCATCTCCTCCATATCTAAATTCTGGTTTGGTTCTCTTCCTTACTACCTTTCTTCCTCCCTATCATCCCAGTCCTCCCCACTCACCCCCACACTCCGGCCGGAGCTATGACTCTTGCACCATGGCGGCCCCTCCTAGGTCCTCCACTGTTGGCCAGTCTCATGCTTTCACCGCTTCCCTAAACTGTGGAAATCTTCTCACTTGTAATCTGCCATGCCAGCTCCCCTTCTGCCCTTTTCTCGCCCCTACGCAACTCTCTCTCCCCTACCTGCAGCTTTTAATTTCCTCCCTCATCTCACTTCTTTGACTATTACAAATCTCTTAAGTCTGAAATGTGCTCAATTTGCATATATTGCAATATTTTCCCTCTGCTGTTCCGTTTTCAATTTTTGTAGTTCCTCATACAAACTGTTGCCAAACAGAATTTTCTGTGGAGTTTCTGTATATCAATATTCTCTGCATTTTTTCCTAAATCAATTGTATTTATTCTGTAATTGATGTTTATCCCATTCCCCGTCCTCAGGACACACCTGGAAACGAGCAATATTGCTCAGTGTGCCTTTCCTGCTGAAACTTTTAAATAAATAAATAAACAAAACATTGTTGTATACCATTGTTTAGCTCTTAGAGCCTCCGGGGATGAGTGCTTTAGAAATAAAGTCTGCTTGCTTACTTTGTTGTCACCACAGGTGGATGATCTGGAGGAGTGTCCAGAAGCTCCAGAGCATGACCCTTTTCTATGAGCTCCAGAACCCATGTATCTGTAGTTACTTTCCTCCTCTGCACCTGCCCAAGTGGAGGGACAGGCAACCCCCTACAACTACCCCTGGAGGTAAAGGTGGTTGGGAGGTGTAGAAGGAGTCATGCTGAGCTGGTGGGGCGGAGCCACCAGCTCCACTGTCTTAGGTGCTTTTGAATGGGTGCCTGGTGTTGTGCTGGGGGCTGGCAAGACCCCTGTACCTCTGCCCCTTCCTGGTTGTCTGAAGGCAGAGGGCTGCCCCCTGACACCAGTCAGACAAAGAGTACCCCTGCTCCTACCCCTGGGTTGGGCACGGTACAGGGAGTTTACAGAATTTAAGGTCTTGCCAGAGGATTGAAGCTCCATTAACACCTCTTCTACCTCATGGCCAAAATATTTGTGCCCTCTAAATGGGGCAGTGAGAATTGTCTGTTATACATCAGCAGCAAAACCAGCTGCTCTGAGCCAAGAGCAGTGCCTGAGACAAATGCTAGAGGCTGCAGCCCTGGCTGAAGCATCAGAAACATCATATGCTGTGCAAAGCAAATGCCTTCCAACATCAGCACTTGCAGTAAGAGTTTTCTTTAACTCCTGCGTGGTAGACCCCTCAGGCAAGGCCTGTGCAGCAGCCTTAGCCTTCCTCCAGAGGGTATTCAGATACTTCATCATATGGGCCTGACAGCAGCAATACATAGGCCCAATGAGGTACAGGTAAATGTACACTTACCTAGAATGTCCAATCTCTTCTTTATTAAAAGTGAGGGAGATGAGGTACCTACTTACCCTGGACCCGTCATGAACAGCTGTAGTAACCACCGAGTCAGTCTAAGGCTGGTTAGCATATAAGGACTTCCCAGAGGGGCTGAATACATTTTGTCTGCCTTTCTGGGGACAGCTGGTATACTGTCTGGCCTACACCAGGATGCATAAGTGGCATCCTCCAAGGCTGAGAAGAGGGGAGGAACCACAGCAGAGGGGGTTTCTGGCATCTCCAAAATCTCCAGCAGGCTTTTTTCAGTAGAATCCTGCTCCTCTAAAATGAATCACATGGCAGCTTGCATTTGCTACACCATACTGAAAAACAAGCATTTGTCAATGGCGAATGTTTGCTTGCTGGCATTGGCATTGGAAGCGTAGAAGTTACAGAGCTGCATAACAGGAATGGCAGTGAAGTACTGAACTGAAGCAACCCCATCACCACCCTGCAGATAGTGACAGGCATTGGGGGTGTGTCTTTGGGTCATCAGGCATAACTGCCACGCCATTTCACCACACCCTACCATGCAGACACCGACAAGTGTCACGGTGTGCCTTGGGGTCTTTGGCCCTTATGCGCACCCCACTCCATCAAGAAATATTGTGAGATGGATGCAGTATAGGAGAATGGGGTGAACTTTGGGGCCGAAGAGTCCAAGGCACACCTCGATGCCTCTCAGTGGCTGCAGGGTGTGGGTGGGGGTAGAATGGTATGAGCATTGCAGGTGACAATCCCAAGTCACAGCCCTGATGCCTGTCATTCTCTACAGGGTGGGGTGTTATGGTTGGAAACCCTAACGCCTCAGGCATTTGTTGGTATTTTCACTCCAAATTTTCAACATGGTTTTTGTGACCCCCACCTCATGAACAGTGGCAATATCAGTTTGTTGGCGAAAGCTGCTTTTGCACTGGCGACTCACGGCATTTGTCACCACAGGTGCAAAAACACATTCTGAACAGGATGTGAAAAATGACAGCTGTACTGTTCATGGGGAGGTGTAAAAAAATGGCAATGTTGTAAATCTGCAGTAAAAATATTAAAAAAAACTGGTGAAGTCACGAGTGTGCGTAGAAACTGTGCAGCGTGCACCCGTAATGTAATTAGTTTGGGAATTGTTTACAGCAGATTGTCAATACAGGCATTTTGGGACCTCTGGTCATGAACAGTGTCACTGTGATTTTCTTTATCTGTCCCGAACAATGATTTCCCACAGCGATCACGCATTTCTTCGCTGAAAGTGTGAACACACATTTTGGCCATGTTGTGAAAAATGACAACTGTACTGTTCATAAGGAAGTGTGGAAAAATGCCACTGGTGAAAATCTGGACTGAAAATATTACAAATTCATGAACTTACGAGGGTGCGTGGAAACTGCGCAATGCCCACTCGTAACACAGTCATTTTTAGGAATTTTTCACCAAATTTTTAAAACAGCCATTTTAAGACCTCTGCTCATGAACAGTGTCACTGTGATTTTCTTAATGTGTCCCACACATTGATTTTGCACACCGACTGCGCCATTGTGCGCTACATGGACGGAAACATGTTTTGGGCGAGAGGTGAAAAATGACAGCTGTACTGATCATAAGGAGGTGTGGTAAAATGGCAATGTTGAAAATCTGGAGTGAAAATATTGAAAATTTTGCAAACTTATGAGCGTGCATAGAATCAGCGCAACAAACGCTCGTAAAACAGTCACTTTGGGGACTTTTTTCACCAAATTTTTAAAATAGCCATTTTAACACTTCTGCTCTTGAACAGTGTGACTGTGATTTTCTTAATGTGTTCCATACATTGAGTTCGCACACCGACTGTGCCATTGTGCGCTACATGCGTGGAAACACGTTTTGGGTGAGAAGTGAGAAATGACAGCTGTACTGCTCATAAGGAGGTATGGTAAAATGGCAATGTTCAAAATCTGGAGTGAAAATATTGAAAATTCGAGAACTTACAAGCGTGCGGAGGAACAGCGCAACGCATGCTCGTAAAATAGTCATTTTTGGGAATTTTTTCACTAAATTTTTAACATATCCATTTTAACACCTCTACTCATGAACAGCATTACTGTGATTTTCTTAATGTGTCCCGAACATTGATTTTGCACACCAACTGCGCCACTGTGCGCTACATGCTCGGAAACACATTTTGGGTGAGATGTGAAAAATGACAACTGTACTACTCATAAGGAAGTGTGGTCAAATGGCAGTGTTGAAAATACGGAGTGAAAATATTGAAAATTCGCAAACCTACGAGCGTGCATAGGAACAGCGCAATGCACGCTCGTAAAACAGTCATTTTTAGGAATTTTTTCACCAAATTTTCAACATAGGCTTTTGAGAGCCCATCTTATGAACACTGGCACTGTCTTTGTTAATTGTCCCAAGGTGATTTCACACAGTGACCGTGGAAATCACCCTTCGGCCCGGCGAACGCCATGACAGTGACAGAATTCACAAGGAGGGGGTCCCAAAACCCCATGTTGAAAAATTGGTGCTAAAATTCCAAAATGCCCGCGATATGCAGCAAAGTTGAAAAATCCTTATTCATTACATTATACAGCTTACCGGCATTTCCTCAGTTCGCAGTTGGCTTTAAAGAGTGCAGACGTGTTCCTGGTCCACCGAAGATCGTCGCGCCGAGGTCCGGAGGTAAGTATGGGGTGAGGTGGGGGTGTGGGGAGGCAGGGTGCTCAGTGAGTGGGTGCGAGTGAGAGAGGGGGGTGAAGACAGCAGCAGGGGAGTTTTTTTCTTTCAGGTCTTTTTTTATTTATTTATTTTTTTTTATTTTGACTACGCGGGATGTTTGCCATGCTGGGGTGGGCTCCCAGCGTGGCAACTGGAAGGCTGTTGTGGGGGCAGTGGAGCTGATGGGGGATTGGGCACCCCCGGCCATAGGACCTGTTGCCACGCTGGGGTGGGCTCCCAGCGTGGCACCTGATAGTCTTGGGGGGGACAGTAGAGCTGACGGGGGATTGGGCACTTCCGGCCATACAGACTGCGGGGGGGCAGCAGAGCTGGCGGGGGATTGGGCACCGTCAGCCATACAGTGTGTCGCGTGGGGAGGTAGGGTGCAGAGCACACAATGTGTGTGTCTTGCAGCATGTGTGTTGTGGGGAGGGGGGCTTGTTCACTTAAGCGGTGCTCTCCTTTCAACTGTACGGCACAGCATTTTGGATCGTCACACTATGTTTCTTGCACATGCGTGCAAGCAAACATAATGAGGGAATTTCTGGATGTGATCTGGGAGTGTTCACTACAGAATCCTCACTGCAGAAGGAGAACTGGAGCTGGTGCTGGTGCTATTTTCACAGTGGCTCTCAGCATAGTCTTCCTCCTCCTCATCATCTTACTGCATCATAAGATTAGGACTGTATTCATACTCGTCATGGACTGTAACATCGATGGAAGGTAAGGACCATAACGGTAATGGCGGCTGAGGAGGTCTATGTGGCAAGGGAGTACCTTGTGGCATCGATGGGGTAGTTATTGAAGTCCCCGTTGACGGGCCCTCTGTAACAGGGAGGCCAGGCAGTAGATGACTTATCATATCTGAAAAGGTGATAAAGAATGCCTGAGCATCGGTGCTGCTTTGGTTGGTGGGTGCGACTGGAGTGGTTGATGGTGGAGGTAATTGGCCTGGTAATGCCTACGCCAAGCCCGACCTTGGTGTCTGGTTGACGGTTGTAGGGGCAGTGGACATCGCCACTAGAGTGGGCATCGCAGCAGAGGTCATACCTGTAGTCCACAGGGGTAACCTGGATCTGGCCAAGGAATTCTTGTCCTTGTCCCAGTGCTTGTGTTCATGACTCCCTGAAGATCTCTTCTGGGACTTCGACAACCATAAATCAATCGATGGGGCCAGCGACGTGGATTTTTCTTGTATCTGCTTCTCCATTCTAGCTATGCTGTTTTAGAGTAGAAATTTCTCCAAAGCCAGCATCATCTGGTTGTGGAACTGAACCCCCGCCAGATCTCGCAAGCCTTCATATTGTGGTCGAGGCCAAAGCAGCAGACACAGATACTGTGGGAGTCTCCAGTGCAGATTTTCTCCCTGCACTCACAGTACTGGAAGAGTTTAGAGGGATCATTCAATGACATACAGGTCGCTGAAATCACTTTTAAAAGTGATTACCTAGATATCTAGAAAAAATAAATGGTGACTATGAGCAGTGACATTTCTACACATCCAACTAGTTAGTATGATCGACAGTGGGAAAAGAACAGAGGCGAGAAGGGGTCACCCACCTTTATGTATATGCTGACATCTGACGTGGTCATAGGCAGCCCCTGGCTGACTGCTTGCAAAAGTTTCTGTGTGGTTTAAGGGCCTGGCAGCTTTATGTTCCAAAGGTGTGGCCTGATGAAAGAGACATCTGCGAAGAAGGTTAGTATTTTCCTTGCATTTTAATCCTTTTAGTGGCATTGAGTGCCCTATTGTTCCCTCTCTTGTCCTTGGGTACTGTCTGGTCTGTGTTTGATCGGATAATGTTATCCCTATGACCCAAAGCTGTTTTCCCATATAACACCCCCCATGCAGTGCCAGGTCTCCCAACCCTGCGCATGGCGTTCTGGCTACTCCCCTCACCCACCAAGGAAATCTTTGTGAGCATAGCACATTAGAACTGTTGTATGACTCAGCCTGCCCCACTCCACCCCCATCCTGTGCCAGGACACTAAATCAAAACCACGTCTCCTTGGCTGCACAATCCCACTGTGGAACTTTAGTCAGCCTGTGGGGTAGGACTGCCATATGGCCCAACCCCATACCCAATGTAGCTTCAGAACTCCCCACCCTGCACACTGCTTCTGGCTGCCCCTTCCCACAGATGTAACCTTAGTAAACCCAGAGTATGACTGCACGTGGCCCAAACCCTTCCAACACCAGGAGTTCCCATACTGCACACTGCTCTCTGACTGCAGCACTGGTTCTAACCCTCCCAGACTGGGCACTTTCCCATGTAAACAGATCCCATGATCAGAATATCAATTCAGTGCATACACAGCAGGAGACATGGGGCTGTGTCTGGATCCTTCATGAAAAGCCAGATGTCTCCATTTGACTCATCATCCCTTCCAAAGTCTTCCTGAAGATGAATTGCTGCTATGGATGTCTTTTTTCATTAGTATGATTTTCCCATGATTTTCCCTGGTAAACCCAATGATCACAGCCACCACAGCTGCTCCACTCCTCCGGCTGGAAGGGCAGGTGGGTGGTTACCTTTCCAGCAGACACCAATACCTCTCCATGATGGACTGGCAAGGGGGAATATGAATGCCTGGTGGCTTTGTCCTTCTTCCGGGGGGGGAGGGGGTACTGTACATCTGCAACTTGCCCAGCCACTAGCAAGTCTCAGTATGGGATTTCCAAGATCTCACACAAACTTCGTCTCCCATGACATGCCAATGCTAAGGTTGTCTAGGTATAAGTCAATGTTTAATTCGAGCCACTTCTAATTTGAGAGGAGAAAACTGAAAATGTAATTAAGGGGCGGAGAGTCTGGAATCTCAGTCACGACTAGAGAGAAACATACTGCCAGAGCAGCAAAAGCAAGAATGTTGAAAGCCTGTCCCTCTAGATAGTGGTATGCTGCACTGCACAGTGACTGTAGTAACAATGATGAATTACTTTTTTTTTTTGTTGAACTCTTTTTATTCACCCACCCCGCCAAACTCTCTCCAGCGACCCACCCACCACACTCTCTACCTCCCAGCGTGGCCCATTGTGACCTTCTCCACTACTCCCTGGCACCAGACATCCCCTGGGTCTGCCCTCTGGGGAAGGGTTGCCCCCGTCCAGGGTGCTCTTTCTATGAGTATTTAGCTACCGGGCCGGAGAGGGGAAGGAAAGCGGAGAGGACCTGAGCCCGACAATGGGAGTGTGGATCATGGGGAAGGCGCTTTGCCTATCAGCTGAGAGGGTTTTTTTTTTTTTTCATGTTTTTTCCTCCTGTGGCCTGCTACCCCGGTTACCTAGGTAACACATACCGTAGCTCCACCCCTGACTGTATGTGGCCTTGCAAACGCCACGCTCGTTACCCCCAGCCTCCGCCAGAGAGTGCTCGCTGAGCGATCCGTAACAATCCTAACACTCCCGGGAAGAGAGAGCAGTCCCCGGATGCTCAATCTCTTCCTCCCTACCAACCCCCTGTAGCCACTGGTCGCCGGGAGTGGCACGAGGTGGGCGCCCAGCGCCAATCCTCAATGCCACCGGTCGGGCGTGAATCTATGATGAATAATGATCAGAAGGAAATAACATGACATAAGGGTCATGCCAAATTATCATGACAACCCCAGTTACTGTAGAAACTCACCAAGAGTTGCAGTGCCATCCTTAAACCAGCCACTTGGAGCAGTACAAGAGCAGTGCACATAGACCCCCAATAAAAGCCTGGGAGTAGCAGCACACTGAGGTTCTCAGTCAAAGCCAACACGTACCTCCTGGCAGGATTAGTAAAGTCATGGCAGCCCCTTACTTGGCCGACCTTTGCCTGTTTGACTGTAACCCATATGCACATCATTGTGTTTTATTTTCAGTACAACCAGGGTATATTTTAAGTGTTTTTTTTATTGGCAGACAGCAGAGTTACTCCTTTGGGAAGTTCTTCCCATTCCAACCATTGCTGCTCATTTGCCTCGTACTGACAGGGTCCTACAGCTTGGTAAGACATTTCATGAAGTCATGATGCCACATCAGAAGGAGCTACACAGCCCTTTGTTGCTGTTCTAAGAAGATAAAAAATAAAAATAATTAAGGTACAGTGCTCTGGTTGGGGCTGAAAAAGCAGGGGCCCCCAGCGACCGCAGGGTTCGCTGGTGCCTAAAACCGGCTATGCCTCCTGCGTATGTCACAAGCTTCTTGCAAAACCCAGGTCTCATGAAGTGTGACACACTACCCATTAAACCAACCCATATCACATTTTAAAGGATGCCTGCTTGGAATGTGTTTTGATAATCTGATATGCCCAGTTTGTTCAACATTCTGAAACAGCCCACACTGTCTGGTTTGAAAACTGAGTCTTGCCACACATGCTGTAACATAGTTAAAAAGTGGAAATGCTCATTATGCCAAAAGTACAGGAGCTGCACTTCGAATAATTGATCCTGCTGCTGTGTCTCAGGCTAGCTCTACGTTTGCCGATTTCATTCATTATGACCATCACCACTACTGCTACTCTGCAAATTACAGCAACACCTTTTTTTTTGGTTTTTTTGTTTAATCTAACTTGCCAGGACTCAACAAACCTTCTTACTAGTGAATAAATCCCTCCTGCTGCTTACTTCAATTTGTAACATGGGTAAAACAAGAGGACCAAAAGAAAGGGACAGGATTGGCACAAGAGCGTCAGGTGGTACAAAAGCAACACGGCATTATGGCACGATAATGCCGTGTTGCGGTAGAACGTTGAGAGCAATAATGCCGTCTTGACAGCATGAACGTGCTCATAGAGGGAGAGGAGAAGTCGTGTAAGTGTGACAAAGCACCACCTATCGGTCGGACTGACGAGTGAGAGGTGAGGGAAAAAAGGCAGTCCGTGGGGAAGTCTGAGAAGTGTACAATCGCGCAGAGAGGAATACGGAGTAGATAACAGAGCTCCAGAAGGGGAAAGTGTGCTGCGGTGGGTGCTGCAAGTTCCACGAGGCAGGCAAGGATTGTCGGAGGAGATGTAAAGTCCAACAGCATGCGGGGAGAAAAGACAGTAATCACAAAATAGAACCAAAGTTGCCTGGTGTCGTGAAAGCACCAGCTATTGGTGGGAATAGCCAGGATCGTGGTGCAGAGGCATCGGAGAACAGAAGTGTGACACTGGGAACATATTAAGGTATGCACGGAACAGATATTGTCCGCAATGCAGCAGAGCACCAGTGACACATAGAAAAGAGAGATGAGAAATAGAGTACGGCACCAGAAGTAGGAAAGTGGAAGGTGCAATCAGTATGTTATGAGAATATTGACATGAACAGCAGAGTTCAAAGGGAGAAAAAAAAAAAAGTTGCCACTATATTAATCGACGTGGGTTGATCAATGTGCACGTGCATGCTTGCACTTATACAAAGGCTTAAAAAGTAAGACAGGTCAAGTATAATTGTGGATGTGCAGTAAATATGTGTCCTCATTAGTGTTGCATACAAAAGAAAACAGCATCCGTCAAATACTAGTGTTGCACTTGCCATGTTACAAGTGCATTAATCCACTCCAAAGGTGGCATCTAATGGGGAGTTAATGCATGGTTGGTCCGTTGTAGGTACTCGGCCTGTGGCCTCAGACCCCAATGGCCCCAACCATGCATTAACTCCACATTAGATGCCACCTTCGTCGTGGATTAATGCTTACATGTACTTGGCCAACACTGACAATATTTTCAGCTCTGCCCAAGCAGCTACATGCAACAACACAGGAACTAGAAAGGCTCTGTTTCCGGTGTCTCTGACAACTACACAAAGCCACAGCTACCAACATCAGGAGTTGCTTGCTGTAAATTCCACACCTAACAGGACAATTATGCAGTTAAGAAGTACATACTTATGAGATGCTCAGTCTTTTTGAATCATTATTTCTAACTGAAAACCCACAGCTTATGATTACCTTCTCTAAAACTCATTTAAGTTGCTGGTTGTTTAATTTGCTTCCTTTCTTAGTAGAACTGAAATGCATAGGAATGGTGCAATTATATTTACACCCAACTTAGTTTTGCATCAAAATTTTCACTTAAGATGCAATAGCTTCCTCTCCTCCCCCAGCATCGCAAGTGGCAAGATTGTGTTAGGGGTGTTCCAAAGTCCAAGAAAGATACCAAGGAAGTTGATCAAAGATTGTACACGTACACATTTGTGTGTGGCAACTCTAGTATGATGGTCAGTCTGTTTTTTTTTTTTTACTTTTAAAAAGAAAAACAGAATCAGAATCAAACTGCCAAATAAATCAGCAATCTCTACCTAATGTGAATATTCACACCATGTGTTTTTTAATCTAGAGATAATCTGTGGTCTAAGGGGGTTGACAGTGTCCCTCTAAAATAAAAAAGCACATCACACACACACACACACACACAGGCAATAAAATATGCCAATATCACACAAATTAAATTAGTTGGTGTTTGCCCATACAGCTAAACTGTATTGATTACTGGACCAAACACAGGAAATTTGCCAGCAGAAGACAATCTTGGGGTCCATCAAGTCTGCCAAAAATATATACATAGATTTGTAACACTTTTGATCATTTTACGAATACGTACAAAACTGCCAGTAGAAACAGGCCTCATGGTCTTTCGAGTCTGCTCGAGAGTGCAGCTACCCCTCACTTTGCAGCTGCCCTTCCCACTCCCCCTTACCAGCATTCCTTACCCTGTCCCAACACCCCCTCTTGAAACTGCCTACCATCTTACAGGACACTATCGCGTCTGGTAAAGTGTTCCATTTGTCCATCACTCTTTCCATGAAAAAATGTCTCCTTATCTCCCCTTGAATCTTCCCCCCTCCAATTTCAGTTTCTTGCCCTCTCGTGTCCCTCTCTCTTCATATCTGAAAAATCCCTACTGTGTTGGTCTTGTTTATCCCCTTCAGTTACTTAAAGGTCTCAATCATATCCCCCCATCCCTCCTCTCCTCCAGTGAATATGTATTCAACTCTCCCGGCCTGTCCTTGTAGGGCTTGCTCTCTAATCCCAAAATCATCTTTGTGGCTCTTCACTTCAACCCCTCCAACAATCTGATGTCCTTCTTCAGGAATGGGCGCCAGTACTGCACGCAGTACTCCAGCTGGGGCCTGACCAATGTCCTATACAGGGGCAAGATAACCTCCCTTCTTCTGGAGGAGGTCCCTCTTGCAATACACCCCAGCACTGTGCTGGCTTTTGCTGCTGCCTTCCTGCACTGAACAGAGTTGTTCATACCCCTCGTAATGAACACTCCTAGGTCCTTCTCCTCTGTGAAGCTCCCCAACTGTACCCCATTCAAGTGATAATCTCTCCTCTGGTTCCTGGCTCTGAAGTGCAGAACCTTGCACTTCTTGGCATTGAACCCCAACTGCCACGTCTCTGCCCACTCCTGCAACTTAGGTCGTCCTGCAACCCCTTCCACCCCTCCATGTCATCATCTACAGATCCCCTTTTGGTATCGTCTGTGAACAGAATGATCTTGCTCCAGATCCTGTGAGAGATATCTGCAATAAAAATCCCAAACAGCATCAGTCCCAGTACTGATCCCTGTGGTACCCCGCTCGTCACCACTCTCGGTGACAAAAGGTCCCCCACCACCACCACCACCACCCTTTGCTGTCTTCCCTTCAGACAGTTTGTGATCCATTTCACCATTTTTGGTCCCGACCCAAGTGTAATAATCCACTTTTCGTGTGTGTCAGTGGTATAATAACCTCAATTCCTGGGTGGCTGAAAGCCCTCGGCAGCACCTCAGCCCCACAATCCTCCCAGGTCATTCAGTTATTACAATATTGCCGCACACCCAACCATGGATTATTCTTTACATAACTGGCCATTGTTTTTTCTTGTAGGGAAATCAGTTTATAATTTGCTGTTATAATCAGCTTGTTATAATGGCAAACATGCGCCGGGTTTTCTTATGAGAAAGCTGCACACCAACCTCCCTCTCTATGAGAAAGCCGCACACCAGCCTCCCTCTCTGAGTCTGAACACACGCACACAGTGCTTCTCACACTCATAATCTAAATGGGTTTTCAGGCTGTAATTCACACAAGTGTTTCACCTCAACTGTACATATTCACAGTGCAGTTCAATTGCTAGGGTTATTGCTCTCTCTCGCTTGTCATCTCCCTATTCACAATCACGCAAAAGGGGAAACAATTAAAAGTTATATGCAGCTGTAAAACTGTATTTCAGGTCAACCAGTATTTTCAACAGCACTACTGCTACTCTGCCCTGACTCAAAACGCTTAGGATGCCATGTATACAAAATAAAGGCAAAAATCAGAAAGTGGGATAGAAGCAGAGACAGACAGGCAGCAGCAAAAAGGCGTTTGTCAACACCGGATGTCTGCAGTGTAATACATCTTTAAAGAGCCCCTGAAGTTGTTGGGACAACTCTGAAAATTTAATATTTAGAAATAATTTAGCTTATATTTCACACTTTTTCTGTAAGTGACACCCAAATTTATTACTAAGGACATCTGAATGGAAACAGGATCTCTGTCCTATTTCCCGTGCCTGCTTCTGTCTACTTCTACAGTCACAATTCTACTTATGACTCCCCAATCTGTTGTTCTGGAGATAATTATGACATCATGTGTAGACAAGTAGCCAAAGCTAATAAAGTCCAAGGGTGAGTAATCATGTTAAATTACTGATGACCCCCTTTATTACATGGTTAACAGGTACCTTTCAAATGTTGCAATAACTGGAAAACCGGTTACTACAGCATTTTCCTTTAACTCTACTCTCAATTACACTCCTCGTACTACTACATTTGCTCTCATTCTTCGTATGGGCGGGCCGAACAGTTCCATAAAGGTGGTGGCACCAGTCACTTAGCAATGAGCCGCTCTCAAGTCTCTCTATTTATTGTTATTCTTTTAAAAATATTTATCCGGTTGATCCTACTATTCAATGTTTAAAATTTTTATCTGGTTGATCCTGCAGTTCGTCAGCTTCGGGAGTGCGAGAAGGAATGCATAATGGCCAACTGTCTATAGTCCTAGTTAGGTGTGATCTGAATTCCACACTGTAAGTTAAAAAAAAAAAAAAAATGTTCAGTAAGCGTGTGTATGTATGTTTAGCAGAGGAACTCTGTAAGAGGCAGCAGGGATTGCATAAGTTGCAGTTCCTGCACCAGTAATTATAAAAAAAAACAAGCATTTGTCAATGCCGAACGTTTAATGCTTTGCACAAATACATCCTTAGATGTTAAATGGGCACTGGGACTGAGAGTGCAAGGAATGCTGGGAACAGCAAACAGCTCTCTTACAGGATGCAATGGACAACACTGAGTGTACAAAGATTCACTTTGGAAAAAAATATATTTTGCTTGTTTTACACCTACACAGGTATCGAGAGTATTGAATATATGGGGCATTTAGGAGAATGATAACTGTCTTAAGGCTAGGAGACTACTGGTGCAGATATTCAGCATGGACAGAAGGCAGATACTGGGATCACTGTGGGAAGGATGACAGGCAAAACAGTTGAGCACAAGAAAAAGGAGAATACATGTATAGGGATCTGCCAGTTATTCTTTTTATTGAATTTTAATTAAGCAATAATCCATGAAAGGGTGTGCGTCGTGCTGGGATAATGTCATGCCTCAGGTGGTTGAAGCACGAAACCACAGGCCGAGTGCATTAAACACCCAAGTGACGTTATCCCAGCACAACACACACCCTGGAGTGCATTATTGCTATTGTACAATAGCTCTGTTACATTAAGAAAAAAAAAAAACTTTTCCCATTTTTTTGTAATTTTTCAGTGTGGAACTATACTGTGTGACAAAGAAGTTCCTTTTACTGATTGTCCAGTAGGTGGAGCTGTTTTGAATGACTGCTGTGCTGTCATGGGTCTCTCTCGGTTGCCTTCTCTGAGTAGTTTGTCCCAGAGTCCCTTACTATGCGTATACCTACTGTATCCAATGTTTCCTGTAAAATTATATACATATCTGTTTTTACTTCCTTATTGTACTCCCCTTCCCCCAGGTCACACCAGGAGACGGGCAACTTGTTCAGCATGCCTTCCTGGTGAAACATTTCAATAAATAAATATAATGAGTGGAGTAGTACTGATGACAACCAGGCAGGAAAGAGACATGGGGTAATCATATCAGATGACCTGAAGATGGCCAGACAGTGCAACGAGGCAGTCAGGAAAGCTAGTGGGATACTGTGGTGCATAGGAAAGCATATCACTAACAGAAAGGAGGAGGTAGTATTGCCCCTGTATAGATCGCTGGTAAGACCCCTACCTGGAGTACTGTGTCCACTTCTAGAGACCACATCTTTGGAAGGGCAAAAATGGAATCAGGGGTGTTCAAATCAAAACTTTTAGGACTTGCCCAGCCATGACTGTAGTTGAATTTTCACTTGCCCCTATTCATTACAATGAAATTAGCTCTCCTTTTGTACTTACCCTTAAAGGAAATTTATGTGCTGGATAGGGGGCAGTAGGATTTGCACACCCCTGGACAGAGTGGAGGCAGTCCAGAGGAGGACAACTCAAATGGTACAGAGCCTGCCACAAAAGCCCTTGAGGAAAGGGGAAATCACATATTTAAGTCTTTGTTTACTGGGTAAGTGCACTGATCCAAGAACCATTTTCAGGCACGACCCGGGCCACAAACAATGGCACAGATCAAAAAATGTGAGTAAATTTACAATGCAATAAGAGAAATAGTCTACAAGCTGTACCACACAAGTTCTAATATATACAATCATCAGCAAAAGTAAGCAAATGGTATAGAAAAAATAAAAGTAATATACAGTACAAGCATGTTGATGTTGACAGCAAATAAGCTGAACTACTTAAGTTAAGCATAGTTATGGAAAAAGCAGATTACAAGCTGTAATACATAAGTTGACAGGGTATACAGACAGCAACACAGTAAACTAGTAGGAGAGTAACAAAGCAAAAATACCTAGGTGGAGATGATCGTGGAGGAGATTGAGAAGAGCAGCGTAATTAAGTGCTGGTGGTGACTTAGTGGCACACATCAATGGCCGCTAGGTACTTAGATGATGGAGAAGGATGCAAAGCAGGAGAACGGGTCGGAGAGAGGAAAAAAAAAAGAGGGGGTAGGGGTAAGACAGGGGGTGGAGTAGCGGCTCGCCCTCTGGTGGAGGGGTTAGCCAGGAGAGCAGGAGCAGATGGATTCAGATTGTAGCCAGGATTAAAAGGAATGGTGCGAGGCAAACATGTGGCGGGATGTTGGGTAGCTGTTCCATATCAAAGGGGCAGCTACTGGCAGAGCTTTACTCCCCATTACAGTGGAGACTCTGGCGACCTTGAGAGGGGGTACCGAAGTTTCATGCAGACACCTGGGGGCAGTACGGGCCTTGAGAAGGGATGCATATGGGTACTCTATACCCTCTCGCAATGTGCCATCACTGATGCTACTAAGTGCACACTCGCCTCTGAGGCTGGGAGATCAGAGGGCTGTGGGTTCGGTTCCCACATCTAGCACTTGGGTTAACAGCCCAGTACTGACACTGTAATGCAGCATGAGGGGGATGCTACACTTCTGAGGTGCAGTCTTTCGGATGAGACTTTAAACCAAGGTCCCATCTGCCTGGATTGGTGGCAGTTCAGGTGGATGCTAAAGATCCCATGGCACTTTTAGAAAAAGTGTAGGGGAATTTCCCCGGTGCCCTGGCCAAATTTCCCCCATTCACTAAAAATACCACCAACAGCTTAATCTGGTTCAATTTCAGTTGCTTACCATCTGTATCCCCAGTCGCCCCTGAAAAAGGGACTTCTAGGCCCAGTGGGCTTACCGGGTCAACAAAAATTCAATCAATCAAGTGCACAGTGAAAGTGACACTTGAGTGAGGGCCACCCAAGAGACTGATACAAGTCACAATGATGGGTGGAAAAGGAAGCCATTAACACAAAGCAGCAAACACTATTGTAAAGAGTTGAGTCTAAGGCAAAGGGTAGATGACAGAGAGGAGTAGATAGAGCAATAGTCAAGGATATGGAGCAGGTTCCCTCAGGCAATGGCCAGTCAGGCAGCAGGGGTTAGACAGTTCTTTATACGATAAGTGGCACCAAGTTTTTGATTAATTCTGCGTACAACAGTGCTTACGTGTATGGTATAGGAGAGGGATGGGTCTAGGGTTACACCCAGATATTTAAACTCTGAGAGTATCTGCAGGGGAGGTCCAGATGGGGAGAGCACCAGGAAGGAGGAGTTGGAATTTGCAGCACTAGCCAGATAGGGCTTGGATCCAAGGAGCATTGCCTTGGTTTTCTTCTCGTTGACCAGGAGCAAGTTACATAAGAACCATTTGTGGGCAGAGCCGTAATTTTGGGTAAGCACAGAGGATATGTTTTGGATGGACTTGTCACTACGGTAAAGGACTAAGTCATCGACGTAAAGTAGGGCAGGGCAGTTAAGGCTGTCGGCAGGGAGGAAGTTGATGAATAGGGAGAATAATAAGGGTCCCAGGATGGAGCCCTGGGGAACACCTGTAGAGACAAGCAGTTCTGGGGAAGTGGCAGTACTTACAGTCACTGATTTGGAGCAGCCAGTCAGATAACGCTGGACCCACTGCCAAGTCTTGTTGAAGCAGCCAAGCTGGTGGAGTTTAGTAAGGAGTAGGTGGATGACCAAGTCGAAAGCCTTGATCAAGTCCACAGCACCATGCCAGTGGCTTTACCCTGATCCATGTTCCTAAGGACATAATTAGCAAGAAGGGCAAGGGCAGAGGTGATACTGTGGTTCTTTCGGAAGCCGTTGTTGCTGACTGCACAAAAGGTTATACTTTTCAATACGGTCAGAAAGTTGACGGTGGACAGTCTTTTCTAGTAGCTTGCTAAGGTGGGGGAGAATGGTGATAGGTCAGTAATTGTCAGAGAACAGGAGTCCCCTGCTTTAAAAATGGGGACAACTTTGACAGCCTTCCAGGGTGTAGGCACGGTAGCCAAGGCCAAAGAGAGGTTAAAAATGCAAGTCAGAGGTTTGGAAATGGCAGGGGCTACGAGCTTGAGCAAGGAGGGTTAGAGGCCATTGGAGCCAGGGCTACCACAGGAAGGGAGGCTGAGTTTGGTAGTAAGCTTTTGGGAGATGGCCCGGAAGTAGAAAGGCAGGGTGGGGGGGTGACAGAGGAGAGGATGGAGGCGGTGGGTCACTAGCACACACACCAAGAGTAGGGGGTTGCTGAGAGAGAGTTTGCAAAGGTGGGCAGAGAGGTCAGTAAACTTCATGTAGAACGCCTGTAAAACCTCCGACGGATCAGTCAGCGGGCCAGTGGGGGAGTTTAAGTGGATTGAGGAGTAGGCAGGGAGCGAAGGGCATTCCAGAAATGTTGAGGTTTGCAAGGTTTTCTGTGTGGAGTTTCTGGTAGTGACCACGTTTTTGAGACTGGATAGACTGCTTGCATTTGTTACACTATCTCCTGTATTCATGCCAAATGTCAGAAGTGGGTGACCGTTTGTAGGTGATCCATTTGGAATCCCTTTCTTTCACGAAGGCCAGGAGCTCCTTTGTGATCCATCTGGTGCAGCCACCATGCATTCTTCTAGTAGTAAGCGGGAAATGGCAATCCTGAATCCTAGTCAGGACGACATCCGTCAGGAAATAAAGGGCAGACCAATTTACTGCTTTGACATCATACAAACATACTAAAAGCCAGCAGAACAGGCCTAATGGTCTTTCGTGTCTGCTCGTTAGCCAGCCCCTATTGGGCGCTAGCTCTTCCTACCCTCCTGGCCCCCCAGAGGCTCAACTTCAGCTTCAGTATACCCATGCATCTGTCCCACCCCCTCTTAAAGCCCTCCACTGTGCCCTGCTCGACTAGACTCCCAGGCAATGCATTACAAGGCTCCACCACCCTCTCAGTGAAGTAATGCTTTCTACGTTCTCCCCTGTAGGTTCCCCCTCCAACTTCCACTCATGCCCCCTGGTAGTGCCCCCTTTCCTTAGCCTGAACATTTCTTTGGCTCTGCCCGTGTTAATTCCTTTCACATATTTGAATACCTCAATCATGTCTCCCCTCTCCTTCAGCGAGTACAGCCCAAGGACTTCCAGCCTTTCCTCATAGGTCCTTTCACTCATGCCCCGGATCATCCTGATCATCCTGGTTGCCCTCCTCTGAACCCTCTCCAGCAAATGCTATGTCCTTCCTAAGGTGAGGTCTCCAGAACTGCACACAGTACTCAAGATGCGGCCAGACCAAGACATTATACAGAGGAAGGATCACCTCCCTTCTCCAAGACGTTATTCCCCAGGCTATGCAGCCCATTATTCTCCGGGCTATGCAGCCCAGAATCCTGTTTGCCTTTACGCAGATCTTCTGCAGTTTTCAGTGTTGTTCATTCTGGTGTCTACCACCACCCCCAGGTCCCTTTCACTCGCTATGGCTTGCAGTGAGACCCCTCCCAGGGTGTATACATGACCTGAGTTTCTGACCCCCAGATGCAGCACCCGACACTTCCCTGGATTAAACCTCAGTCCCCACCTCCTTGACCAACCCTCCAGGGTATCCAGATCCCTCTGAACTGTTTCTCTCGCTTCCTCCCCATCAGCCAGTGCTCCCAGTTTGGAGTCATCCACGAAGAGGCTCATCCTACTCCTAACCCCCCCATATCGGAGACACAGGCATTGAACAGGAGTGGCCCCAGTACTGAACCTTGGAGAACCCCACTGAAGACCTTCCTAGGGGAGGAGACTATCCCCACCAACTACCACCCTCTGTGTTCTATCTATAAGCCAGTTTTCTACCCAACTAAGCAACTGTCTTCCCACCCCCATCCCCCCAACTTTGTCAACAACCCGATGTGGGGTACAGAGTCAAACGCCTTACTGAAATCCAGATTTAGGATGTCTAACGGTCTTTATCGGTCCAGGGTCCCTGTCACCCAGTCATAAAAATCTATAAGGTTGGTCTGGCACGATCTCCCCAGAACAAAACCATACTGTTTGTCATCCACGTGCCCCAGCCTTTCCAGTTGCCTCCCGAGCTTCTCCTTGATGAAGCCCTCCATTAGTTTGCCTACCACCGACGTTAGGCTGACAGGCCTGTGATTTCCCATCTCCTCTCTAGACCCCCCTTTGTGGACAGGCACTGCATGAGCCACCCACCAATCCTGAGGCACCCATCCTGTCTGCAGAGAGGCGCTGAAAAGTGCAGCTAGTGGAGCTGCTAGTTCGTCCGCCAGTTCCTTCAGAACTCTCGGATACAGCCCATCTGGTCCCGGTGCCTTGTCAGTTTTCAGTGCCCGTAGGGCCTCCCTCACGCTGTCCTTTGTGATTTCTCCTTCCCTTAACTCCCCCCCTCAACAAAGCACCCATCCCCTTCTAGGCCTGGCCCACCCCGTGCCCCAGCTTCTTCCGGTCCTCTCATCTCCATCTGTCCTCTCCTCTCAGCTGTCTCCCCCCCCCCACCTTCCGGCTGAATGGATCCCCTGTCTCCTTCCATAAATACTGAGGCAAAGTACTTGTTTAGTACCTCTGCCTGCTCCCTCGCCTTCTGAGCTCATCCCTTCCCAGTCCTAATCCTGGAGATCTGTGCTCTCCCTTTCCTCTTCTCCCCTATGTATCTACAAAATCCCTTTCCACCCCTCCGGATATCCCTAGCCAGGTTTTGCTCCATCCTCGCCTTGGCTCCCCTCACCACTCTTGTGACCCTTCTAGCTGTCAACTCGTATTCGCTTCTCTCCCTGTCCCCTCTGGAGCACTTAAAACGTGCGTAGGCAGCTTTTTTTATCCCTCACCACCTCTTGCACCTCCCTGGTCCACCAGCATGGTTTGTTGGCACTACCATTTTTACGC
Source organism: Neoceratodus forsteri (assembly GCA_016271365.2). Taxonomy (NCBI): domain Eukaryota; kingdom Metazoa; phylum Chordata; order Ceratodontiformes; family Ceratodontidae; genus Neoceratodus; species Neoceratodus forsteri. Next base: position 719,824,343 of record CM057455.1, read on the forward strand.
CTTACCCTTGTACCTGAGCTAGTAGACTCCTGCACCCCTTTTTTAATGGTCTCCCACAAGTTATCAACATCCACGTCCGGCCTAATCTTGTTTAAGCTCCCCCTTAGAATCCAGTCCATGCCCACGAAGTCTGCCCCCCTGAAGTCCACTACTACTGTGTTTGAGCGGTTGTCCTCCTTCCCCCCCGACACAGCAGAAACCAGACCATGGCATGGTCTCCTCCTGCCAGCGGGCTACACACCTCCAGACCTCTTATCTGGTCGCTGTCTGCAAGGACAATGTCCAGTATCCTCCCCCCAAGTAGGTTCCCCCACCTGTTCGACCAGAAAGGCATCCTGAAACACATCCATCAGTCTCTGCTCCCTAGCCACTGCTGATGTCATAGTGCCCCAGTCTGCCCCCGGCATATTTAGGTCCCCCATAACCACCACCCTACCCTTTCTACGGTCACAGTGCCCCTTGATGTTCTCAACCAATTTTTCCTCCAGGTCCTCATCCATTACGGGGGGTATGTACACCACCCCTACTTTCAGTCTTTTGCCTCCCCTCAACTGCAGGGTTACCCAAATCGCTTCCACTCCCCCATCTGCCTTCTCCACTCCACTAACCATTATGCCATTCTTGACTACCAGTGCTACACCCCCTCCTCTACACTCTTCTCTATCCCTCCTGAATATTGTGTAGCCCTCCAAGTTTAGGTCCCAATCATTCTTCTGGGTGGCCCATGTTTCCGTAATCACTGCCACATCCGCTGATCCCTCTGCCAGCATCACTTGGAGCTCAGGCATTTTGCTGCCCATGCTCCTGGCATTGAACAGGACCATCCTCCACCCCATCCCCCCTACCCTACCCAACTGACTCGGCCCTGCGCACTCCCTACTTGCCCTTTCCAGCACAGCTCTTTCTTTGTTTACATCACAGTCACCTGCCCTCATTTTCTGCCCTAGACCTGGGACCTCGGTCAGCCCTTCTGACTCCATTTCTTCACAAATCCTTCCCCCTTTACAAATTTAAACCCCACTTCTCGTTTATGAATCCAGCGAGTTTCAGTTTTAAGATCTCCTTCCCATCAAGGTTAAGATGTATCCTATCCCTGGCATATAACCTCTTATCATCCCACGTGTCCCCCCAATCCCCCACCAGCCCATACCCTTCTGCCCTGCACCAGTCCCTGAGTCACTGGTTCACACCTCCTAGTTTGTGCTTGATCTCCCTGGATGCCCTAGGTACTGGCAGAATTTCCGAGAAGGAAATTCAACCTCATATAGAATGGCAGACTCTGGCCAGTTCCCGAAACCTCGTATGGATTTCCAGATTGCTATTCCCTTCCAAATCGTTTGTGCCCAGATGTACTAGGAAGTCTGAGGATCCCCTGCATTCCAGTGCTAATGAATATAGCTGGAATTTGGCCTTGTGAACGGATAGGCCCGGGATACATTTAACCCTGACCGGGCTGCTTTTTCCCTCCCCTACCCCCTCCCACTGGATGCCCCTGGTCACGGAGTCCCCCAGCAGGATCACTTTCACTCCCAACTTACTGGCCCTTTTGATCCCTTCCAGGCTCTTCCTTCTTTCATTGACCCCCAGCTTACTCCTCCCACCCTCTTCAGTCCGGGATCACTAGTCTGTACGTATCCTACCATGCTTTCTTCTGCTTGCGGCTCCTAGTTTACTCCTCACCCCCCAAGCTCCTGGGAGGCACTGCTGGCCCCCCCGATCCTCCCTGGGCTCCCTTTTTGGGTCAGAATCCACAGGTCCCCTGCCCAGACTCCCTTCTACTGCTTCCCTCCCTGCCTCCAACCCCCCCGCCGGTCTTGTCCCCCATCCCGTCTGACATATATTTTCCCTACCCTTCCTTCCTCCCCCTTCCACATCAGATTTCTCCCACCCGACACTGGCCTTTCTAGAGTACCCCTACTCCCCTCTCCCTTGGATGACTTCCGCAGCCTGAGTGCCTGCTCGACCCCAGTTGCCACCCTCCCCCTCTGTACCCGCACTTCCCTTGCCCCCAACTCCCCTGGCTTGCTAGTCACACATTCACTGCCTGCCTGCCCTCCTGTTCCGCTACCTCTCCTGCCCCACCCACCCCAGCTTGCTGACCAAACCCTCTCCGACAGCCTGCTCCCCCTCCCATCAGCCTCATCCACCTCCTCTCCTGGGTACATCATGGTGCATCTATTGCTAAGTGTGATGCCTGCCCCCGGCTCGTGTTCTCCTACCCACCTCCATCCTCTGCTCCCCCGATCAGCCCCCCTCCTGTGAGGTGTTTTCCATCCATTGCTTGTATTGCGCCCTACCCCTCCAGAGTTTCCATAGGGCCCATGCCTACCTGCTCCCTGGGGTATGCTGTAGTGGCCTTGCCTCCTTCCATGGGACCATTTCCACTCCCCCCCCTTCCTCCCCCCTCATGCCTTCCAGCTCTCTTCTGATCCCCTCGACCTCCTCCCTAAGTCCTGTCAGCCGAAAACACACTGGACACCCTCCGAACCTCCATGCCCAATTTAAGATTATTGCGGCCCCAAACCCCATACACCCAATCACCCTGCCGAAGATGCCTGCTCTGGCCAGCCCCAAATCCATCCTCATTTTGGTGTCAGCAGTACCAACCGCTTGCAGAACCAATTTAGTTTTTGCCCACCCCACAAGACCAAATAGCAATAAACAATTCAGCACAGTCATCACAGTTCACAGTTTTTATATCCCACAGCCGTATATAACAGGTAGTCAACAGTGCCCAAGCAGGCACAGCATACAGTCCCCCTTTCCTGCAATCTGTCACAGTACAGAACCAATTCTGTTTTTGCCCACCCCACAAAGATCAATAGCAATAAACAATTCAGCCCAGTTATCATAGTTCACATTTATCATATCCCGCAGCTGTATACAGCAGGTAATCAATGGTGCCCAAGCAGGCACAGCATACAGTCCCCCTTTCGTTCAATCAGCCATAATCCAAATCACCCTCTCTCAGCTTGCTCTTTGCAGTTGCTCAATGTTGCCCACTCAGGCACAGCGTACAGCTCCCTTTTCCCAATCAGCAGTAGTCCAGGACACCAGTCAGCAGCACTCCAGGACACCCACTCACAGCCTTCTTCCCTCAAATGTGGTCCCTTCCTTTCCCACCGCCGATGCGGCCCCGGAATCGCCTGCCCCGTCTCCCAACAGCAGCTCCAGAAACACATCATGTAGGAGGTTAATGGAATTGGGGTTGTTAAAATTACGGAAGGACAGATACTTGGGAAGAGAACGCTTAGTTTTGTTTGACCAGAGAATATAAGTAGGAGAGAGGTCGCTGATGCAGTCAGACAGGATCCCCGCATGAAGAATCTTGTCCTCCCTATTTGTGGCCACCCAATCCAAAAGCGAGTTATTTCGGGTGTTGTGCCTGGTGGGGATAGTGATAACCTGCACCAGGTTTTGTTGTTTGAGAAAGTTGGCAGAGTCAGGTTCTTGTGGGGCTTAACCAAATCAGGTTAAAATTGCCCAGGAAAATGGTATCCCTGAGAGGAGAGAGAGAGAGATTTCTTAGCCCAAATAGGTGATTTACTAGGTCACGTGGGCCTCTGTTCGGGGGGGGAGGGTTATGGCAACAGCCAAGGTACATTTTTTTGGAGGAGCCCAGGGTCAACTCAGAGATGAGCCACTCACTGGGGGAGTTGGGGGTCAACTGAGAAAACAAGGGTGGCTGTTAGAGGTTCTCTGATGTAAAGACCAACACCACCACCCTCTTTTTAACCAGGAAAGGCACACTAAGCTGGAGCTTGTTTTCAGGTGCAACCTGGGAGCACAAGGAAATTAAGTGACTTACTTAGGGTCACAAAGTATGCAAGTGGGGCTGAGGGAATTCAAACCCTGGTCTCCAAGTTTGCAGCTCAGTGCCCTTAATCACTATGCTATACTGGCTGCTTTACTAAAAGACTAAAGGAACTCAATATGTACACCCTGGAAGACAGCAGAGAGGAGAGGGATATGATAGAGACCTCAAAATCATATCATGGGGATAAATAAGTTCCAGGAGGGAAGTATTTTTCAGAAAAAAAAGGTACTCAAGAACCAGGGGACATGTTGTGAAGCTGGAAGGGAGTAAAATCAGGAGAGATATGAAGAAGTACTTCACAGAAAGAGTGGTGGATTCCTGAAACAGCCTTCCAGTGTAGGTTGTGGGGGGCAAAAACAGTGGTGGAGTTCAAGAATGCAGGGGATTAGCAAAAGGGAATCATGGTGGAAAGGCGGGGGAGGCAGAAAGAACTGTAGATCAAGTATGGACTGCAGTAAGAATGCAGGTAGGGAAAAATGGGCAGACTGGGTGGGCCAAGAGGTTCTTATCTGCCATCTGATTCTGTGTTTCTCTGGTGGTGCTTGAGGTGTGTGCTGTTTAAGCCAATGGATATAGAAATGCAGGAGGCTCTGTACTCAAAAGCTAATGCTGAGAAGGCTGATGATGATCGTGTTCAGCAGACTGAAGGGAGTAAACTTTCTGTAGTTCAAAGGATTCTGCACCACACCAGTCACACTGGTTTTCTGCCCATTAGCCAGCTAAAAGATATAATCAGGCCTTGAAGATCAACATTATGCCTCACATTCTCTCCATGCACGTATGTGTTGACCCCCAGCCCCACCATTCCACCTCCAGGACTTACCCCACCTACTTCTTACCTTGTGCAAATAAGTGAGTGCTATGGATATTGGTGGTGCAGTGCCTGCAACATCATCTGCCAACAGGGTTCCTTTTCCATTACTCCTTTGAGTCAGAGATGGCAGTGGTGTGCACGTAGACCACGAAGACAGTGCATGCTCTTAGCACTCGTCTCTGGCTTTTAGTTCTGGCAAGGTGACCACTGCTGTACCACTTAGCCTCCGCTAGGTGACTGCCAGGCAGCAGTACGCACTGCCCTCCCCAAACCCTAAAGGAAGAGAGCTGTCAGTGCATTCTCAGTCCTCCTTTCCTCTGCCAGCCCTGAGCAACCCTGGCCCTTTTCCCAACCCAGGTCGCCGGTGCGGCAGTAGATGATGTGTCCAGCATCTCAACCCTGCACACCATTGGGTTGGCTACAAGTCTACGGTAGCTCAGTTTTCTATGGACAGTATTTTGTGTGGTGAAGGTGTTTGTGGCTTGGCTCACTTTGGTAAAAAAGCATACAACTTGTAATGGGGGAGTAGCTAGAGCCAATCAAGCCAACTAAATATCAAACCGAGACTGGACCAAGAAGCTCACTCACCACATTTTTAATTATTATTAAAAACATTATTTGTCACCCGGAGGCACCGTCCACTGCAGGCTACTACCCCTGCATGGGTGACCACTAACCAGGTTGAGGGGCCTGGGTTCCTATTTTGCTGCTACGGGGGTTCTTTCCAAAATAAGAAAAAAAAAGTAGCATGATGCCTCTACCCAGAGTACTTTTTAAGTGATCTTATCATTTTAGGTGGTCTGATATTTAGCAGTATAACCCCCTGGGATGCTGTACCAACCCACCTCCCCATACAGTCACCCAACACATGGAATTCCCATAAACCAAACCCCCCCCCGTTTCAACACTTTGAATTTTTGGCTTGAGCTAATAATATACACATGAGTCAAAATTTTCCAAAACAGATAAAACATCATTTTTTCACAAGAGGAGGATTAGGAAAGGGTGGTTAGAGCAGGGATTAATCAACAATTACAGTTGGCAATTCCGACAGCTAGCATTCTAGAATAATCATTTCCCCTTTAAATTCATAAGATCTCTTCCCTTAAACAAACCCCAACTTTAACCAGTCCCCATTCCAGATTAAAAAAAAAAAAAAAACAACTCTGTTCCTGGGTACCCAGTACTAATTTGTTGCAGGCCCAAAGTGCAGCTGGTTGGCTGGCGTTGGTACGCTTGCTTAAATCAATGATTAGCTTTTCTGTACGTCTGTTAGCTACTTTAGGACTTCACTATGCTATTAGGCATAACTTGAAAACAACTATTTACAATGTCCAGGTGCAGGGCAATCCCTGCTTGTACTAACGGTTCTGCAGACAGTCTCGGGTGACACTGAGACTGTAACTCTGGGGTAGATGGAACAGCAGAACTCTGGAATTTGAGAAGCTTGAGATGTGTAGAAATGTGTGGCAAGCACCTTGCAGATTGGACCTTTCCTTGGCTACAGGTTCTTGCAGCTTGGAAAACTGGCACCTTTCTGCTTGCCTGTAGCATCTAGCAGCTTGGCCCCTTCAGTCACCAAGCAAGTCAGATTGCAGAGCTCAAACATAAGGCATACCAGGCCACAAGAGAACCCAGACCCAGGAGTGATCCCACGGCCCGGCTCCCCAAATGGGTCCAGGGTGCCCTAGCACCCAGGTACGTGCCCGTGGCTCCCTGTGGCCAGACCTTTTCCACAGTCTCTTTAAGCTTCATATCAAGTTGCAAACTTTAATCATGACGATTAGTCACATCCAGTTACTAAAGGCATTTGCAGCCACACTGCCAGCTTGGAAGCCATGGCCCTTTGAATGCAGGAAACAGTCTCTAGATGCTCACTGGAGACACAGTCACAGTGAGAACGGGGGTACACACACCACAGGTTCCTCCGAGGACCCTAAACTTGGCACTGAACAAACGCACCTTTTGCTCATTCAGTCCCTTGATACTGAAATTTCTTCCATCACTGTGCAGGTGCTCGCGAACCAGAAGAGGCTCTCTCTTCTTCCTTGAAGACCAACCTTGGCAATACTGCCGAGTCCCAGCGGGTCTGGGAGACTCCCATGCCATTTTCCATAAACCAGAACCTTCCCTTTTCCGTGAATACATTTTCCATAAACTAGAACCACATCTTTCCATATATTTGGCTAAATGTCCATCCCCTTTTCTGGGACGCTGTGTCAAACCACGGTAACAGACTTTAGTACCTCCTTGAACCTTTGAGCAGAACTTCTCACTGATAAAGTGTAGATTCTCATTGCCCTTTTACATAGCAGTTCCCTCCCTGCTAGACATTGTTGGGCCTTGCAGTTCTCTTCCAGCTAAAACTGCAAATCCGGATTCATTAATCAAAGTTCCTCCAACAAATGGGGGAAGGCAAAAACAGGCCCTGGGGGACAGGTAGCTGGCAACCCCCAGGCAGGCCCTTCCCCAGCCTTGCAGCCCCATCCTTCTGCAAAGGGACTGGAGACCCCTCCCTCAGGAGGGGCTCTCACGAACTGAGCCCAGAACCAAAAGTCCTTGGGTTTAGGGTGCTCTCTGGCAGCTCCCCACTGGCTGAAACCACTGTCCCTTCTCAAAATTAATATGCAACAGGCTCCCTCAACAACTGATTGGTCCAGTAAAAGGGCAACAAGAATTTCCCCAGCTTTTCCCCCATAAGTCCACTTTACAGCCCCACAATCCTCGGCAGTAATTCTGGCCCTCTGACTGGTTACAACTGGGGTCAAAGGCTGCAAACATGGACGCTGAGTAACAATTTCAAATGCAGTCCACACAGTGCCCCCAGTTTCATGCCCTGGTGCAGCCAGCAGAAACACTCATATTTTTATTTGCCCCCAAAGTCTGTTAGCAGTCCCTGTGCCCTGAAAGGCAACTGCACAAATTAATGTTTTGAGTCAGTCTATTCCTGTCGCTGCCCTTGAAACTCAGTGCCCCCACTGCAGTGCATGAGTCCCCACATGTACAGTCCTCCTACAGACAACACAAACATGTTTATCTTTTAATTGCCCCACCGCTTAGTAGCAGCCCCTTTCCTTTATCACCCAACTGCAGAGTTTTATAGACTTATTTTGCCTCCCCCACCGCCTGTTACTCATGCTGCCAATATGCATTGTCCCTAGGCTGCAACAGACTTGCTCATTAATATTCATAGCCTCATTAATAGTTATGAGGTGGATCCCCACACTGAAAGGCACTCCTTAATTAAACATTTAAAAGGCTTCTCCTGTGCCTTCTTCAGGTCTCTGGTCCCCGATTAGCTGCATTTTGGGACCAGGATCACTGAAGAGGCACTTATTTTGTCGCAGGAATGGCCCGAAAACAGATATGCCCTAGTGTGCATGCGCGGGCTGCAGCTATCCATTTTAAACTGTATGCAGTGCAGCAGCCCTGCGGGTGAGCTCCTCTGGCCCCATTTAGACTACAAGCATTGCAGGGGCCAGCTGGAGGCTCAAGGGGCAAACGAGGACCAAGGCTAGCAGCAGAGGTGAAACAAGGGAAAACAGGAGACCTGGGCAGCCCCAAGGGGCAAGCAGGTAAGCCCCCGAAGGGTGTTACATATTCAAAAAGTAATTCATCCAGAAATGACTCCCGCATTTCGGGAAAACCTCTTTATCAGGGAATACTGGCTCTAGTATTCATTATTATTTTCTGAATCACAGTAGTGTGAATTATACAACCAAATTAATTATCTTTTCTTCGTTTGACTTCTCCATAAGTTCCATACTTTAAATTTGTGACTGGGGACCTGTTCAGACAGGGCTGTTTCAGAGTCGCTGCTTGGCTCCTGCGCCTACCGCTTTTCAAAAGAAGGACTGAACCTGTAACCCATTGTTTTGCAGTTCTGTGTTTTTGTCCTCTGTACCATTCGGCTAGAACTATATTTTTACAGTTTGTTTCCCCCGTTTCTTTATTACCGAGGGAAGTGACAAAGTGGATAGGCAACTGAGTGTTATGAATTTTTTTTGTTTGTTTTTTTTTTACACATCCAAGGTATGTGATGACCCTGAGGTCATCACACATCCAGTGTGGGGGGGAGTGTTAAAAAAAGATCCAGAAAAACTTTGTTGCCTATCCTTTATTACATTTGATGCACTTGTGCACCAAACGTTTTGCTACAGTGAAAGGGGATTGCAGGGGTGTGTCACTGCTGAGCCTATTGCAGTTCAAAACAGCAGGGGCTCAGCAGTCTAGACCAATAACCATGCGATCCAGCTGTGACACCACTCTTTTTCAACTGCTTGTACTTCAAAAGAATCAAGCTGCTGGAAAGATGGATGGAATGCAGGAATCAGAGAGGGCTTTGGTCCTTTGATTTGAATAAAGCCACTCAAGAAACAGCTGATCGACTATTAGCACCAGCAGCCTGTCTTTAAAATCCTGTAAAATTAAGGGAAAAACATACTGAGCAGCAGTGACAACCTGACCAGACTACATCGGAACATCCGGTGAAGATCTACAGAAAGTTGGAACTGTGTTGTTCCAATGTTTTTTATTTTGTTACTGTTTAAAGGTTTTTGTGCTTCTTCAGTCTCTGTTGGCAGTGTGAAACTACAAGCATGACATCTCAGATTACAGCCTTTTTTTGACCTAAGCTAGGAACTCTGTGAAGAAACCTTAACTCTTGCCTGCCTTTCTGGTTGCTAGTAGTATGGAACTTAGTCTCCTTACTGTGGCAACTTTTAGATACAGGGTTGAAAAATAATAATATACCTCTGTTTCCTCTCTACCTGCAAGTGTATATTGCAAACAAAGACACATATTCATTCTAAACTTTTTTGTGTCTATATTTACAAATTAAATTTGAAAGGTGAACCCACACTTACAGAACTGTGGGTATACTGATGTCACCAATTTTTGCAATCCTCTTCAGCCCCCTTCCCCTTTATTTTCTCTCTCACCACCCCTCTTCCCATAACACTTATGTTCCCTTCCCCATGCCCTAGCCCTCCATACCCCTCTCCCTATGCTACCCTTATTCCTCCCTTTTTAGCCTTTGCATATATACCAAGACCTGCCATGATCTGAGTGATGCATAGATCTTAACATGGTTAATCCTTGTTATGTGTTTCATCTATCTATATATCTATATCTCTACACATTTACACACACACACACACACACACACACATGCTGCTGTCATTTGCACTTACAACATGCCTTCACAGTCCATTTCCATCCATCCATCCATCCAGTCCCTGGAATTATGCCAAACACCCAGAGAGGTGGTGTGTAAAGTGCATAAGTGCATTTTGTGTACAAAAAGCATGAAGGCTATTTTAAATAGGAATAAATACAGTTAAAGCCTTTTTAAATAAAAAGGATTCAGAAGCCGTATAAAACAATAATTTCATGATTAGTACAGTTGTAAGAAACCATTAGTTTGATAAATGCACACTATAAACATGTTACTGTATAAGGTTCTATGTATGAGGCTGAAGTGCTTAGTCACTGTGGATCCGAGATATAGAGAGTCGATTTCTGTGGAGATATACACTGTACCTTTAACTGAACCAGGAAGTCCCCTGAAACAACCCCCACCCCATTTTTGAAATATGTTCAGACATGAAACAACATGTCCAGACATGTAAACAGAAAAGGGCAATTCCTTGAAGAGTGTGCACAGAGAAAAGCGGTGCTCAAGGAATGTACTCAACACTGTAACATGCGAGTTCCAAGCACATTAAGAAGGATGCTATATCAAAAAGTGTGTTTAAAAAGTAATTTCTTTAATAAAACACACACAGAAATGGAACACAAATCCCCGTCTGACATGTTTTGGGCTGATGCCCTTTATCAAAGACTAAATAGAAAAGGGCTCAGTTAGGTAACCCCACCAAGACACTGAGTTCACTTCAGTTCAGTCCAGTGGGGCTCAGCCCTGAGAGAGGAGAAGTTCTACTGTTTGCGCAGACAAGTTGTTGAATGCAGATGAGAAGGGTCTTAGGAGCTCTAAGATCCAGGACTGTATTATGTGAGAAACTACTGATGTTAAGTAGTGTTTTCTTTGCAATTTTTTCCTTTTTATTTATTATTTCTCTAACTTTTGACAAATAAATATCACACCACGGTGTGTTTTAAACCTGTAAATTTGCCTCGTTTGATGTTTATTCCCACATGCTGCGACAGGTAGAACGCAGTCTTAGGAGGTGGGACAAGAAATAAGGAGAAGAGAGGTGGAAAGATTAGCAACGGTAAAGGAGTGGGTGAAGATGTGGGGAATTTACAAGAACAGAGTAGTAAAAGGAAGTTAAGGAGGATTATAACAGGAACAGCTAGAAGCGAGATAGCTGTGTAAGGCAGTACTAAGAGTAAGAGGAGGAGGAGTAATGTATTTGAGGGGAGAATGAGTTCCAGATTTTAGGGAAGCGGTAGATAAATACAGACTGACCGATGAGGGTAGAGCGATGGGGGACAGCTAGATTGTGCGTGTCATGAGATCCGAGGTTGGGGGAGGGGTAGAAAGGGATGAGGTGAGGTAAGTTGGGAGTTCACTAAACCAATATTTAGAGGTCAGTTTTGCACTGTGGGAGAGGTGCCTATTTGCCAGCGGGGAAAAGAACAGAACATGGTACAGATTGCAGTGATGAGTATGGAAGGGAGTATCGAGAATGAAACGGCAGATGGAGTTAAAGAGAATGTCCAGTCTGGTCAGGGAGGAATTGGGAGTGGCACCATCGACTACATCACAGTAGTCAAAAATGGGGAGTATCATCTTTTGGACAAGTTAACGCCCAGCCGCAGGAGGAATGCAACCTCGGTTCCTTCCTGTACAAGGCACCAAGCATGGGGTGTAGTTTTTTCAAAACAGCGTCAATGTGTCCAAAGAAGTTGAGGTGTGGGTCCAGACAAACCCCAAGGTATCTAAATGAGGAGATTTCCTCGAGGGTTGTCCCATCCAGGGTGTGTCATGGAGACTGTCTTCTTGGCGTTTAGGAAGAGCTGATGGGAGGCGAACCAGAGCTGAACCTGGTCAAACCATGCTGTAAGCTGGTTGCTACATCATTTTGTACTCTGTGTCCAAGTTTCTATGCCCTAAGAAAAAATGACTCACCTTAGTAATGTTGTTTCTTCTAATGGAGTCTTGCTGTATTCTGACAAATTGCAGTGAGGTCCAACCTTCGAACTGCCCCAGAGATGAAAGAGTTAACTTTCCATGCCAGGCATGGAACGCTGAGCTCGAGCTCGGTTGAGACTCTGTTTGTTGCTGTTTGAACTCAAACCATCAGATCTTTTCGAGCTATAATCACTGAGTGTCCTGTGTGAAAGCTGTAAACCTACACTAGCCAACTGGCAACTAAATATAATAAACAGATTTTTTGGTCCCAAAACAAAGACTCAAGTCAGGAAACCCAAAAAATGAAACAAACACAACACCCACTCACCCAAAGCAAAGGGGTGATAAATAAAGGATGGGGCACCTCTTGGGTGCCAACACTGCTACTGCCCACCCACATCCCAAAACACAGGTTCTGAGAGGGGAGGCCGGGAGGAGAGGTCAGAATACAGCAAGACTCCATTAGAAGAAACAACATTACTAAGGTGAGTAATTTTTTATTCAAACAACATGAAGTCTTGCTGTATTCTGACAAATTGCAGACTACCAAGCAGTACCTCCATGGAGGAGGGACAGAACCTACCTAGGAAATAGGCTCTGAAGCACTGCTGTGCCAAACCGAGCATCACTCCTAGCCTGGATATCCAGAGAGTAATGCTTGGTAAAAGTGTGTACTGTTTTCCAGGTAGCTGCTTGACATATCTCTAAGATAAGAATATCTCTGGCAGCAGCCAGGGAAGCAGCTGTACCTCTGGTAGAGTGAGCCCTCAGGCCTGAGGGTGGAGTTCTGCCTAGTTTTTCATAGCAAAATTGAATGTAAGAGACGATCCACCTGGCAATAGATCTCTTAGTGGCAGGTTTTCCCTTACCAACCTCACCATAAGTGAGGAACAGTTGGAGGGAGTCAAACCTGTGACCCTTGGTACGCTCTATGTAGTAGCTAAGGGACCTTTTCACATCCAAACTGTGCAGCCTCCTCTCCCCAGAGGAGGAATGGTCAGTGAAGAAAACAGGAAGAGACACAGACTGGTTATGGTGGAAGTCTGAGACCACCTTAGGTAAAAACTTCCTGTTAGTCCTGAGGACCACCTTATCTCTATGGAAAGAGATAAAATCAGGCTCCACTGACAGGGCTTGCAGCTCGCTTATACGCCTGGCAGAAGTGATGGCCACCAAGAAAACAGTTTTTCAAGTCAAGTACTTAAGCTCTGCTGAGGGCAAAGGCTCAAAACGAGGTTGCATAAGCTGGGCAATGCAAACATTAAGGTCCCAAACAGGGGCAGGGTCCCTGAATGGAGGATTAGCATGAAGCAATCCCTTGAAAAATTTTGAGAATACAGGATGAGCTGAAAGGGAAGAAGGCTTACCTGCTGAAAGGAAAGCAGAGACAGCTGCCAGATGCACTCTTAGTGTAGCTGGTCTGAGTCCCAAGCTATTAAGATGAACCATATAGTCAAGAACTGTGGGCAGACCAGCAGACTCTGGAGAAATTTGCTTCCCAGAACACCATATAGAGAATCCTTTCCATTTGGAGTTGTAAGTGTTTCTGGTGGAAGGCTTCCGAGAAGCCTTTAGGATATCCATAACACCTTGAGAGAGGTGCAAATCAGCGAACTCTAACTCTTCAAGAGCCAGGCCTTGAGATTGAGAGATCTGAGATTCGGATACCAACAGCCCCCCCCGAGCACATGTTAACAGGTTGTAATTCCTGGGAAGAGACAAGAGAAGGTGGACTGCTAAGAACAACAGGAGAGGGTACCAGGGCTGTCTGGCCCAGTCTGGAGCAATCAGAATCACCTTGCAGGGTTGAGACCTGATTTTGACTAACACCTTGAACAAGAGAGGGAAGGAAGGAAGGGGGAACATACAGGAACTTCCCCTCCCAACTGAGAACTAAGGCATCCAGGGGGACTGAGCCCAACACTGGGGGCCTGTAGCAAAAGAGAGGAAGTTGGTGATTGTCTGGGGCTGCTAAAAGATCTATCTGTGGGGTGCCCCATCTGGAGAAGATCACCTTCAAAACCAGGGGATCCAGGGACCATTCGTGATGGCCCTGAGATATCCTGCTAAGAGCATCTGCCAGGGCGTTGTCCTTGCCTGGGAGGTGTACTGCTGCAAGAGAGGTGTTCAGGGAATAGGCCAGAGACCATAACCTCATTGTCTCTGTACACAAGGCCGTAGGTCGAGTGCCCCCTTGCTTGTTGATATACCACATTGTGGTGGTATTGTCTGTCCTGATCTGAACTACTTTGTTCTGAACAGACTTGGAAAAAGCTTGAAGTGCTAGAAACACTGCTCTGAGTTCTAATAGACTGTTGTGAAGCAGAGATTCCTGAGGAGACCACAACCCTTGGGTGGTCAGGTCCCCCAAGTGTTCTCCCCACCCCAAGAGGGAGGCATCTGTAGTAAGGATTAGAGAGTGAGACTGAGTGACAAAAGGAACTCCCTGTCTTAGATTGTCCTGATCCTGCCACCACTGCAATGCCTGGATCAGGGTTCGAGTCACTGGAATCAGTTTGGTCAGAGGGTCCTTTTTCTGAGACCAAAAAGTTCTCAAGTGGAACTGAATGTCCCTCATCTGAAATCTTGCTCCCTGCACCACTGCTGTAGAAGCAGCCATGTGCCCCAGGAGCTATAGAAAATGCCTTGCTGGTTGAGACACCTGGAGGGTGAATGAAGAGGCCAGTGAAATAAGGGTCCTTGCACTGTCCAGGGGAAGGAAGGCTCTTGCCTGTACTGTATCTAGCTCTGCGCCTATGAAGGTGAGGAGCTGGACAGGCTCTAGAACTGACTTTGGAAGATTTAGAAGGAAGCCCAAAGAAGTGAGCAGTTGCTGAGTTATCTGTAAGTGTAACTTGACTTGGTCTGGGGACTGGCCTACTATAAGCCAGTCGTCCAGGTATGGGAAGATGGAAATCCTTTTTCTTCTTAGGAAGGCAACTACTACTGCCAGGCATTTTGTGAACACCCTTGGAGCAGAGGTTAGGCCGAAGGGCATTGCTCTGAATTAGTAGTGGCCTGAGGGCAGCTCGAACCTGAGGTATTTTCGATGGGAGCTTCTGATGAGAATATGAAAATAGGCATGCTTGAGGTCCAGGGAGACTAGCCAGTCCCCTGGCCTTAGAGAGGGTAGAATTATTCCCAGAGTCACCATTTTGAACTTTGGCTTTAAAAGGTGCTTGTTTAAATATCTGAGATCCAGGATGGGCTGCCATTCTCCTGTCTTTTTGGGGGTTAGGAAGTACCTGGAGTACAATCCTTTCCCCTTGTGTAGGATGGAACCCTTTCTATAGCTCTGAGAGCCAAGAGGGAAGAGACCTCTGCCTCTACGGCAAGTGCCTCTGAAGGATTTGCAGTTGGAAAGGATCTGGTTCTCATCTTTGGAAATTTTTTGAAGCTGAGAACCAGTCCCTAGCTTACTACTTCCAAGACCCATTTGTCTGATGTTAAAGACATCCAGTCCTGGACACAGTAAGCCAGCCTGCCCCCTACAGGTAGTGGAGAATCGGCCCTGGCAAACCCATCAGGGTGCCTGTTTGGCAGGGGCTTTAGGCTGAGGGGTGAAAGCAGGCCTGCTTGTACCCCGTCTGCCTCTCCCTCTAAAGAACCCCCTCTGAGCATAAGCAGAAGAGGAGGCCTGGGCTTGGCAGAAAGGCCTATGAAAAGGCCTGCCCCTGCCCCTGGGATGCTGCCTCTGAGGAGTGGCTTGCCTTTCCTTGGCCTGAGCACTCCTGTAGGTGGTCCTGTACTCATCCATTTTCTTCATGTAGTTCTCTGTTTGTTCCCCAAACAGAGAATTACCCACAACAGGAAAATCCATGGCCTTAGTCTGGGTATCCTGAGACAGGCTAGTGCAACTGAGCCAAGCCATCCTACGAAGGGCCACAGATGTAGCCATGACTCTCGATGAAACATCATTGGAGTCCACTGCAGCATGGAATTGCACCTTGGATGCCTCAATACCATCCACAGCCACCTGCTCCAGCTCCTTGGCAAGCTGGCCAGGGACCTGTTTAGCTAAAGCCATTACAGTGTCCCATCTAGATTTCTGATATCTAGCTGTATAGGCCATATAATTAGCCTGCCTGAGTCCCAAGGATGCTGCCATTTACTGTTTCTTTGCCATGGCATCAATCCTCCTGGAGTCCTTATCTGGGGGGTGTGAAGCCAAGGGTATATTTGCCTTATCACAGGCTGCAGCCTGCACTACCCCAACATGACTGCATTGCTGGGTAAGGAACTCCGTATCTGAGCCTGAGAGAGTATACCTCTTGTCCATTCTCTTATCCACAGGAGATATAGAATTAGGAGTCTTTACATTTTTAAATGTCTGTTTCCCAAAAGACTTATGAAGGGGAATAGACAGTCTCCTGGACTCTGGGATATCCATCATTTCAACATAGTCAGGCTCCTCCTGGTCATCCACAGCTTCTTCCATAGGAAGCTGAAGAGTTTCAGCCACTTTCTTGTAAAACATGAAATGGGAGGGGGACTCAGAAAGCCTAGGAGGAGACACTCCTGAAGGTCTGTCTGGGTCAATGGGCACATCCAGACTTTCACAATCACACTCACGTTCCTCATACTCTCCTTCCTCCTCCTCCAGTTCATAAAATTCCTCTAAATCATAATCCAGAACCGGTGGAACCGGCCGACCCGAGTGCCTTCCTAATGGTGCCGATTCGGTCGGAACCGGGGATAGCGACTGGACAATTTTTATCGCTTTGGCTATTTCATCAGCGGTCGGAGAAAGAGCTTTTGGATCCACACCGGCTGATTTATCCCTTCTTGCTCTTTTAACCGGAACAGACTCCTCGGAATCGGTTCTTCTTTTGCCAGAAGAAGTTTCGCCCTGGTCAGAGGGCACTCCTTCTGGTTCGGTTGAAACCGAACTGGGCTAGCCATCCGGGTCAGCGGACTTCTTGGCCTCCCTTTCCCTAAGCCTACCAACTCTTTTTCCAGGGTAGCTGCAGGAAAATTTTACAAATCTGGCAGTCTGAATCGAGGTGGTCAAACCCCAGACAATAAACACAGGTGGTGTGGGGATCAGCCTTAGCAAAGACTTCCCCACACACACTACAGTGTTGAAACCCAGTGGGCCCGGTTTTTCTTTTGGGTTTCTCAGACATGGCCAGTCCTAACCAAAAACTTACCCTTTTTTCGGCAATCTGCCAGGCAAGACACCCTTATGGGTCCCTGACCGTGTTACGGGTCGTGGAAAAAAACGTAGTAAAGTCTGCTGTTTTTTTAGAACCGATAAGAACCAGTTACAACACTCTAAAAGCAGAATAAGTATTTTTAAAACAACTTGATCAGTTCAAACTGAACCGATCCCACGTTTACAAGTTCCACACAGAAAAATTAACAAAAATAAGCCTATCTAGTACTCACGAAACCACAGACAGAGACTGAACCGATAGGAAACAGTTTAAATTCGGTCGAAAACCGAGAAAAACTGTACTTTAACCGACAAATTGAACCGAGCAAAGGAGAATTCTCCGGAGTGACTGTTCAGTGAAGTGGAGTAAAGAATCTGACAGTTTGAGTTCAAACAGCAACAGACAGAGTCTCAACCGAGCTCGAGCTCAGCGTTCCATGCCGGGCATGGAAAGTTAACTCTTTCATCTCTGGGGCAGTTGGAAGGTTGGACCTCACTGCAATTTGTCAGACTACAGCAAGACTTCATGTTGTTTGAAGTGCATTATTCTGCACTTATTCACACTGAAACCCAGCTGCCATACCCTTGAACACTCCTCAAGTTTTCTCAGGCCTCTGCTCATACTTTCCACCCCCCCCCATGGAGTGTCCACCCTGCTGAAGATCTTGCTGTCATCCACAAATAGGCAGACATTCCCTTCCAGCTCCTCTGCAATGTCACTTCTAAAGTCATTAAAGAAAACCAGTCCCAGCACTGATCCCTGAGGTACCCGGCTGGTCACACTCCCTTCCTCGAAGCAAACTCAGTTTACTACCACCCTCTGTCACTTATCCCATAACCAATTGTTTTTTTTTGTTTGTTTGTTTTTGTACAGTTACTTGCTTTTTCTCCCTTGGAGTCCTCTGCCAGCATCTGACGTCCCCCTCGTGTAGGCGCCGGGTATGAGACCCCCTCCCCACAACCCCATGACTTACCCTTCGTAGCAGGGGATGGGGAGCGACTCAACCCACCAGACCGGATTAGCGTTCGGGGAGGTGCCTTCCCGGGCCGTCATGGAAAGGGACCATTGTCATCTGCAGAGGACTCCACTATTTCTGTGTTTACTCTCCTTCTCGAGGTGCAGCATGCAATGGCGCCAGCGGCGGCTGTGTGCACGCTCTCGTGCACATCCCGTCAAGCACCTGCCGCACTCTCGTCCTACTTCAGTGCTGATGTGCCACCTCCCCACCTCCGCTTGGTGGCAGGCAATCGCCGAGTGCTGCAAACCCCCCCTCCCCGGAGAAGTAGAGCAGTCCTAGGGACGCTCAGTTCTTCTCCTTCCTGCCAATTCCCGGCACCCCATGTCCGTTCCAGAACATGGGTCGTCGGCATGGTGCGAGTTAAGGCGTTCAACACCTCAGCCCTCAGCGCCACCGGGCC
The DNA here is from genome assembly GCA_016271365.2 of Neoceratodus forsteri. Taxonomy (NCBI): domain Eukaryota; kingdom Metazoa; phylum Chordata; order Ceratodontiformes; family Ceratodontidae; genus Neoceratodus; species Neoceratodus forsteri. The sequence continues at coordinate 719,842,644 of CM057455.1, forward strand.
GGCCCATAACCAATTTCTTACCCAGTCTATCACCTTTTTTATCCACCCCTAAGCTACCCAGCATGCTTACTAGTCTCCTATGTGGAACAGTGTCAAAAGCCTTACTTAAATCTACGTAGGACACATCCACTGCTCCTCCCTGATCTAATTATCTTGCCACCCAGTCAAAGAAATCTATCAGATTTAGTTGACTTGACCTCCACCCTGTGAATCCATACTGCCTCGGGTCTCATAACCCACTGGATTCAAGATATTCCACAATCCTCTCCTTCAACAGTGTTTCCCTTAACCTTTCCACCACGATGTCAGGCTGAATGACCTATAATTTCCTGCCTCCGCTCTGTTACCACTTTAGTGTAGTGGGACAACATCTGCCCTCCTCCCACCCTCTGGGAACACTCCAGTTTCCAGTGATCTGTTAAATAGGACTGTCCAATGTGCAGCCATTGCCTCCCTAAGTTCCCTCAATACCCTTAGATGCACCTCATCTGACCCCACTGCTTTGTCCACTTTTAGATTAGCAAGTGCCTTCAGAACTCGCTCCTCCGAAAAAGGGCCTAGTGTCCGCTGGCGCAGCAGTAGTACTACCGCTCGCGATGCTGACAATCCAGGTTTGGGAACGAGCCCAGAAGTCAGAGGGCCATCCAGAGGGAGGACGTTTGAGCATCCCAGGGACTGCTCTTCTCCACCAGGTGTAGGGGGTGGGGCAGCTGCCAGTGCTCGATGGACCCCTAGCAGAGGCCGGATGAACTGACCACCAGAGCTTGCTGAGGGAAGAGGCGGGGCAGAAGTCAGTGGGTTGGCCATTGACGTCATTGCACACCATGCCTCCAGACCAGAAAACTGGAAAGAGAGGAATGTGCTGTATGCCGCTCGCAGATCTCGCACTGTTTCCCTGTGGTGCTCCCTGAAAAACGAGCACCAGGTTTCTGACAGGGCAACAGTGGGGCCCCCGGAGGCCCAGCCCTGGTGGGCAAGCCAGGGAGGAACATCAGGGCAGATAAGTCTCAAGGGATGGGACTGGGGCAGAGGTTGGGCCGATATGGGCTAGCCAGCCCCCCCACCACCAAAGCTCCTATTATTTTTTTGTGGTCCATCCTTTTCCCCTTCCTCCATGAATACCGAGCAGAAGTATTTGTTTAAGATGTCTGCCCTTCCTGGTCCCCTTCTGCACATTCCTCCTTCCCTTTTTAACTTTACAATCCTTCAATTGGTCTTCCTCTTTTCGCTTATGTACCTAAAAATGTCTTGTCCGCTTTTGATACTGCCTGGGCTATTCTCTCTTCAGTTGGCACCTCTGCACTCCTTATATACTTCAATATGTTCACTTTACATATGCGCACAAGAAAACATAATAAAAACTCGAGCCACAATACTTAAATTGTAAACAGCAGCACCATCTATTGGCCACACAGTTCTACATTAATCCTCCAGGTAAGTAAACACTACCCAGCAAACATCATATGGGTAGGTATGCAAAAACAAACAAAAAAAAAACCCCACCAAATTCACACCCTCAGTGTGGCATGCTTGTATAAACCTATGGCGCTTCACTCTTAGGGTGGGATATTCAAAGGAGTTGCACATGGCGCAACAGGGTTACACCATGCACAACCCACCAATGCGTCCCGGCGTGATATTCAAAGGGGCAGATTGCACTGCGCAACCCCCAGTGCACCGCGACGCACCAGTAATGTAAGCGACGCAAGTGTGAGGGATGTGCCCATGCATAAGCGGCACATCCCAATATTCAGCCCGGGATGTGCGGCACATACCCACCTTGCCCCACTCAGGGGGGCGCAAAGATGTGCCTGGCGAACCCAGGAGCAAGTCCCAGCCACCCACAGGCAAGCTGCCATCCTGCAAGGTGCAACACGGCAGCCTCCTACTGTGGGTGGCCACCCGACCACCCAGGACATAGTCCACATGCCCTCTGCCCAGGGGGCATCGTGCCCGCCCCGCCCGATCGCGGGCATGTGTAAAAGTAATCCCTGGTGGTCCAGTGGACCGATCCCCAATGCCCGATCGCAAGCATAAGTTTAATCCATCCCTGGTGTTCCAGTAGACCGAACCCCATCGCCCAATCATAGGCGTACGTTAGAAGTCCCTGGTGGTCCAGTGGAAGCCCCCCCCCACAGCGCCCAATCACAGGCGCAAGGAATGGACACCCTGGTGGTCCAGTGGTACCCCCTTCCCACCTGCCTACTGAGTCCTCCACCACCCTGCACCCCCCCCCGTCAGCGGCAGGCAGCAGCACCCCGCCCGTAAGCTCCCCACCGACTGACAGCGTACAGTAGGGCTGTACACCTATTGATCCACTGCGTGGGCCAATGGGCATGCAGACCATACTGTACTACATTCAAATTGTGAATGAATGTTCATTAACATTCGGGACTGTGTAGTACAGTATGAGGTCTGCAGCCATAACCCATGCAGTGTACAGGCGACAGCCCTCACTGCCACTGTCGGTTGGTGGGTGGCCAAGTGGCCACCTGCCGCTGACGGGGGGTGCAGGGTGTCAGGGGACTCAGTGGGTGGGTGGGGAGCGGGTACCACTGGACCACCAGGGTGCCCAATGTTCATTCCACCCACGATCGGGCGCTGGGGAGGGGCTTCCACTGGACCACCAGGGAGTTCTAACGTACGCTCATGATCGGGCGATGGGGCACAGTCCACTGGACCACCAGGGATGGATCAAACATATGCCTGCAATCGGGCGTTGGGGATCGGTCCACTGGACCACCAGGGAGTACTTTTATACATGCCCACGATGGGGCAATGGATAGCGGTCCACTGGACCACCAGGGATTCATTCCACACATGCCTGCGATCGGGCGTACGAGAGTGCAGCCTGCCGAGGGGCAGCAGGGCATTGGTCCCCGACGGCTGCAGCCTGGCAGGGCGCCAGGCGCAAGCCGCCGGGGATCGGCGCAACACATGCAAATGGGGCCATAATGACATGCAAAAGCATCATTTGCATCTTGCATGCATAATGGCCTCATATGCATGCCCACAGCTGAATATCGCAGTTGTACCGGCGCAGCCCCCTACTCCCTTTCTGCCACTTGCGCCCTCAGTGCCATATTCAACAGTGCTGAGCCATGGCGCAGCACTGTTGAATATCGCCGGGTCCATGCCCTGGCTCATCCCAGTTGCGCTGTGCCTCAGCTTGCGCCCCTGCCTGGCGCAGTCTGAATATCCCACCCTCAGTGTTTATGTAGCATGCCACACCTCAGGTGTGTATAAAATGCTCATTACTCATTCCTATCCATGTATTATTCTATCTGTAATGCACACCCTGTCATGGCTTATTACTTATGTTCTGCACGATACTACTACATTACACAACCTTTCAAGATTACTGTTAAAACCGTGGTGATAGTGCAGAAGAAGATCTAGAGGTCTCTTGTGACTGCGCCCACTGTCTCAGTGGCTGTAACTCTTTACATTATTTCCCATACATAATTATCCATTTTCCTTTTGAATAATTTTTGTCACTGCCAATAATATCTTGGGTACAGTAGTTAATTCCAAATTTTAGTTACACTCTGCATGAAAAGGTATTCCCGTTAGTTTTAACTATTTTTCTGTGGAACTGCTTTTTGTCTCCTCTTAAATTATCTTCCCTATGTTTCAAGTTTCACTCATATTTTATTTATTTCTGTTAATGTGAGGTAGTGACAGCAGTAAGACCCTTCTCATCCTCCTTGGTGACAAATCCTGGTTCTCTTGAGTCTTTCCTGATAAATCACTTTATCCAAGCCCCACATCATCTTTGTTGCCCGTTGCTGCACTTTCTCCAACAAGTTTACCTCATTTCTTTGGTAAAGTGGGTAGGCAATACAGGGTCTGATATTTTCAGGCCAAGTTTGAACCTGAATTATGGGCCTTATTCACTATTTCTGCTGAGACTCAGTCTGTCATTTCTGCAGATAAGAAACGCCTGTTCAGTTTTTCTGAAACTTTTTTGTTTAATTTGTGCTGTTCAAGGATACGCAGAGATATGCGTGTTTTCCTAAGTCTAGTGTAAGGATGTAATGTCATTTTAAACTTCGTTAAGGAACAGACCAGGTAAGTGGTGCTGAATATGCGTAAACAAGTGTCTCACAGGTATTATCAATTTTGTTCAGTGAAGGTTTCTGAAACACTAGTAGTGCCCCTTAACGTTTCTTGTTACAAAACCAATGAGTGTCGAAATGTAATGAATTAGGACAACGTTCATACTGGTTTTCTGACTTAGGCAAAAACATGATTTATCAAATGTCCCTAGCTGAAATGTAAACAAAACTCAGCTTAGCTGTCTTAATGTCTGAAGATGTGAAACGAGAAATGTTGGTTCTGTAACATGTACTATATAAAAATATGACCATTTCTCAAAAGTTATGGTATGTATGAACAACATTACTATAAAGATGGTCTTTTAACATCTAATGCCATTGAGAACTCAATTTGCCAGGCAACTGGACACCATGTTTAGTCAATGAACAAAGCTGATCTTCACCTTGCTGAACTACTGTTATGTGCCTCCTTGGATGTACCACTGGCCTTGGATACTCACTTAAATTGGCGTGCTAGCACCCTAAATAGAATCAAGGCTAAAACTCAGAACCTGCCTCCTGACGCTGCCTACTCTCAACTATCTTAAGATGCCAAGATCTTACTTTATGCAGCCTTGAGCAACCTTGGCTTTAGTCCAAAGGCGCCCCCCTTGCCAAAACTGTGCTCCCTGCAAAAGTGAAAGCAAAAAATTACAAAAGGCTCTTCTAGCTATAACTAGAAAGCTCTTGCTTCTGCTGTTATTATGTTCTGACAATGTGAAGCGCAATCCTGGACCGCCCACTGCTACTGGCTCGCCTGCAGATCTTTCTAACCTCAAAGTAATAAGCTTTATTTCTGTAAGACTGCCTTGAACTCCCTTCATCCTGGATGTATCTCCAAAACTATGATGCCAATGTTCTGTTGTTGTCTTAATTCCCTACTAATTGGTGTGTAACTTGATGTCATGTATTGCAAATAAGAGCCTGAATGTGAACCTGATTCTACCCCTGTATACTGTTGCTGATGTACATTTATGTAACTATTGTAACTACTGTAAATAATGCTATTATGTACCTTTTTCTGTAACTAATTCCAGGTCGCCCCTGAAAAAGGGATCTCTGGTCCCAGTGGGTTTACCTGGTTACCAAAATCCAAATAAATTTATGCACATTAATGTGTGCAGCCTGTTAAAAAATATCTTCTATTCAGGCCTGGGTAAGCCATACTACCCCCTGACATACTGGTGGTTTCTGAATCATGGCTTCGCCCTTCTACCAGTACCCATTCTGTTCACATTCCCTCTTACTCACTGTTCCATATGGACAGACAGAACAGAGGTGTCGGGGTGACAATTTATGTTTAAGGACAAATTCTCGGTCTCCATTATTGACTCAACCACGGTCCCAAATGAGTTTGAATCGCTTTCCCTTCAAGTGGCAATTGCTACTGGAATCTCGATTAGTGTAACAGGCTGCTACAGGCCTCCTTCAGTGGGATTGCAGCTTCTAAACCACCTGAGCAATACTCTGGGCCACAGTTCTTCTGAAGCCATAATACTCGGGAACTTAAATTTAGATTGGCTCTCCAATTCCTCTACTCCCCTCAAAACACTCTGTGACTCCTTTGGACTGTCCCAGCTTATTAATTAACCTACACGTCCAAATAGGAATAATCTTACCAAAAGCACCTTGTTGGACATTATCTTAGTCAGTAAACCACATCTTTACACCCATGCTGGAGTCTTCTTCTCGGATATCTGTGCTTCATTGCCTATGTCTGGCCTAGCCTCATCCCTGCATTTCCTCCCAAATTTACAACAAAAACTAGCAAATGCAACTTTGATCCCTGGGCATATACCACTGAATTAAATCTCTCCCCTCACTAGCGGGACTTCTGTTTAGCAGAAACCGTGGCTCTTGCCTGTGACATTTTCCAAGATATTGTGTTGAATGCTCTACATAAGCATGCCACATTAGAAAAAAAACATGTCAGAGGCAAATATTGCCACTGGTTCTCATCAGAACTAAACAGCGCTTTACAGAATAGGGACAAGTTATGGAAAACTGCTCGTAAGACAAAGCTACCCAATGACTGGAACCTTTTAAGGGGAGCAAGAAACCTCTGTACCAAGTTGGTTAGAGATACTAAGGCTAATTACTTCTGCTCTCAACTACAGGATTTTTGGACTGTGTAGTATGGTAGGGGCTGCACGCCCATTGGCTCACGCTGAGGACCAATGGGCATCCTATCATATGGAGTCGAGTCGGCAGGCAGGGGCGGCAAGCAGGTGGAGAGCTGCCACCGCGCTGACGGGGAGTGAGGTGGGGCTCAGTGGGCGGAACCACTGGACCACCAGGGTTGGATTGGTTTGGCATGATATCACTGACGCCCGCGATCGGGTTGCGAGCGGTCCACTGGACCACCAGGGATATTGGACGGATCATTAAAACATATGCCTGCAATCAGGCTGCAAGCAGTCCACTGGACCACCAGGGAAATGGGACTATTCATATTAACATATGCCTGTGATCGGGCAGTGGGGCACTTTGCTGCTTCTGCATGGGGTGTCAGTCCCAGACGGCTGCAGCCTGGCAGGGCGCCAGGCACAAGTCGACAGGGATCGGTGCACCTGCATGCAAATGAGGCCATAATGTCATGCAAATGGCCCCATTTGCGCCTTGCATACGTTATGGTCACATACGCATGTGTACTTTGGAATATCGCAGTAGTTATGCCTATCACAATGGAACCTGTGCTAGTGCATCCCGTGCTCCACTGTGGACACTTGCACTGACGCAGTGCCACTGCACCATGTGCACTACGGGTGGCCAAGGAGCGATATTCAACGATGCTGTGCCATTGCGCAGCTCCGTTGAATATCACCCTGTCAACGCCCCTGCGCATCCAAGTTGTGCTGCGCCCAGGCTTACGCCACATCTTGGCGCAGTCTGACTATCCCGCCATCAGTGTTTCAACTAAAGCAAGTACAAGATTCGCATACATACAATAGTTTTTTTTTTTTTCTATAGCGTATTTATGCCCCCGGGAGCTGGCAGGTGGCTCCAGCCCTCCCTTGGAGGGCTCAAATCCATCCCAACCCGTGACCCCATCACCAGGACCGTGGTCGGAGCTTCACTGAACCTGCCAGCTTCATTTTTTTCTAATTTTCTTTGCTCAAATGCCACAGCAGCGCATACATGTGTGGAGGCACGCGCATGCCGCTATTCTGTAGCGCCCTCCCTCTGTGCTGCCCACCTGCCTGCACTATCCTCAGGCCTCCAACTGGGGGCAGTGGAACTGCAGAGGCAACGAAGTCCCTTCCTGGGAGAGGATTTCTGCTGAGCGACTGCTCAGTCCTGCTCCTCCCTCCCCCCAGCCGACCCTCGATGACTCAGGCTTGTTCCCGAACCTGGGTCGCCAGTGTAATGCGAGGTGTGGCATCCAGTGCCTCAACTCTCAGCACCACTGGGATGACAGACACATAGAATTTGACGTCAGATAAAGACCGATAGGTCCATTAAGTCTGCCTTTTTTCCCCTTCCTACTAAAAATGCAGCAGATCCTTCTTAATCTCTGGCCTCATCTCATCTTTTAAGACGCTAGGGTTCTTCTTTGTCTATCCCATGCAGTTTTGAATTCCCCCACCAACTTTGCCCCTACCACCTCTGCTGGGAAGCTGTTCCACGCCACCGCCACCCTTTCCGTGAAGAAGTACTTTCTCACGTTGCCCCTTAGTCTATCCCCTTCCAGTCTCATGTCGTGCCCACTTGTTCTGAATTATCTTCTCATCTAAAAGATGCTGCCCTCCTGTACTTTATTTAGAAACATAGAATTTGACAGCAGATAAGAACTGCTTGGCCCACCTAATCTGCCCATTTCCCTACCTAACGGATAAGCTGCAGATCCTAGTTAACCAACAGCCTACTTCCTCCTACCCCCCACTAGAACTGCCTTATGTCTGTCCCATGCGTTCTTGAATTCCCCACTGTTTTTGACTCTACGACCTCCTCAGGAAGGCCGTTCCATGCATCTACAACCCTCTCTGTGAAGACACACTTCCTCACGTTACCTCTGAGCTGCCCCCCCCCCCATCTTCAAATTGTGCCCCTTGTTCTTGCACATCTCTTTTCTGAAAGATGCTGCCCTCTTGGACTTTGTTGATTCCCCTGAGGTATTGAAAGTTTCTATCATCCCCCCTCGAGGATATACATCTTAAGCTCCTTTAGTCTTTCTTCATATGTCCCCCCTCTCCCTCCTTTCCTCGAGGGTATACACATTAAGCTGCTTTAGTCTCTCTTCGTATGTCTTTAGGTGCAGACCCTGCACCATTTTGGTTGCCCTCCTCTGGACAGCCTCCACCCTGTCTATGTCTTTGCAGAGATGGGTTCTCCAGAACTGTACACAGTACTCCAGATGTGGTCTTACCATTTCAAGACTTTAATCTGATCATTTTATTTATTCCCTTTAGGTACCTAAAGGTCTTTATCATGTCTCCCCTCTCCCTCTTCTCCTCCAAGGTACAGAGTTTCTCCAACCTCTCCTCGTATGACCTTTGGCCCTGCACCATTTCTGTTGCCCTTCTTTGAACTGCCTCCACTCTATGTCCTTGCAGAGGTATGGCCTCCAGAACTGGATACAGTACTCCAAATGAGGTCACACCAATGACGTGTACAGTGGCATCACCACCTCTTTTCTTCTCCTGCTGATATCTCTCCCTGTGCACCCCAGCATCCCACTGGCTCTCCCCACCACCTTGGCACATTGTTTGGCCATCTTTAGGTCATCAGATATGATCACACCCAGACATTTTTCTTATTTCGTGGCTGTTAACTCCCCACCCATCATATACTTCTCCTGTGGGTTCCTGCGTCCCAAGTGCATCATTTTGCACTTCTTCCCACTGAATCTTAACTGCCACACTTTGGACCATTCCTCCAGTTTAGCTAGATCTGTTTTTATTTTTTCCACCCCTCCCGGACTGTCTACCCTATTGCACATCTTAGAGTCTTCTGCAAAGAGGCATACCTTATCCTCCAGCCCCTCCACAATATCACTGATGTAGATATTAAACAGTACTGGCCCAAGAACTGATCCCTGTGACACCCTGCTGGTGACCCTCCCTCAGATTTAGCTCCTTTTACAATGACCCTCATCATTCTATCCCTCAACCAATTTCCAACCCAGTTCACCAGCTTGTGACCCAATCCTAAGCTGCCCAGCTTATTCACAAGCCTCCAAGGTGGATCAGAGTCGAACGCCTTGCTGAAGTCAAGGTAGGTCACATCCACTGCTCCCCCCCGACTGACTTCCCTGGTCACCCAGTCAAATAAATCTATCAGATTTGTTAGACATGACTTTCCCGATGTGAATCCGTGCTGTGTTGGATCTTGTGCTCTGCTTAAGTCAAGATGCTTCACTATTCTTTCTTTTAGCAGCGATTCAATAATTTTCCCCACCACCGAGGTCAGGCTGACAGGTTTATAGTTTCCAGCCTCCTCCCTGCTCTCACTTTTGTGGAGAGGGACATCAGCCCTTCTCCAGTCCTCCTGGAACCACTCCCATATCCAGTGAACAGGGCTGCCAGTGGCTCTGCCAGTACCTCCTTCAACTCCTTTTATATTCTAGGGTGTATCCCATGTGGTCCCATTGCCCTGTCCACCTTTAGTTTTGGGAGTTCCTTTAAGACTCTCTCCTCTGTTAATGGACTGCTGTCCGTCTCCCTTCCAGTCTTGATTCTTAGCTGTGGTCCCTCCCCTACCCCTTCCTCTGTGAAAACTGAATAGGCATATTTATTCAGGACTGATGCTTTTTCCCAGTCTCCTCCCACACCTTTCTCCACTTTTAGCCTTATGTAACCCCATCCCAATTGGGGAACTTACTACGAAGTCCCGGTAGCATTTGTGCCCATTTTGATGCTGGATCCATAGTTAGGCAGGGCTCTGGCATCGGGCTATAAAAAGGACGCTGTGGTGGGCAAATGAGGTCTTTGTACACTGTGCCACAGGGAGTTTGCTACAGATTTGGGCCCGAGGGCCTAGGACTGGGGTGGGGCAATAACCACCTCCGGTCTCAGAGTGAAGGAGATCCCATGTACAACATCTTGGGATGGCGGAAAAGTGCAGAGTGCCATACGCACCCATTGAGGACCGTCAGCGAGGTTACCTAACTCCATGTGAGGATATTCCTCAGTGAGGTCAGTGGCTACCTTGGTAGGTCCAGGATCAGTGAGTGAAAGGCCAGTTCTGGAGGACCTCGGGGTGGCAGCTCAAGGCCCTTTGCCGTAAATCCGTGTCCACCGGCAAAGGAGCTACAATCTCGCATTGTGACCGCCCAGTGAAGGACTGGCACCTAGTTTCAGCCCCCCTTGGAGCTGTGTAGGGGAGTGCCAGAACTGTAAGAACTGTGCCAGTTGGTGAGAGTTGGGTCGTTTAGAGCCGTGTTGCTGTGTCAAAATGGGGAGTTATATGCTGTACAATCAGTGGCAGTGAGTGTGTCTCACCACTGAAACTGTAGTATCATAATGGAACCATTCTGTACACTGCATATCCTACTGTGTTATGTTAAGTATTAATGTGCTATGTGTTATGTATTGTGGTATATGACGTGGATCATTTGGAAATGAGTCTATGACTCAAAGGACTGTAATTCCGATATCTTCAAATAAATAAAGCACGAACTCTAGGGGCACTGTAACAGCCCAAAGTAAACCGCTGTCTGCCATCGCAGCTATTCCTGGAAGCTTGCCTAGCTCCGCATGAAAGGAATCCAGGTTCGGGACTGTGTCTTCGGTAGTGGTACTATATTACATCTTACCTGTGACCACTTTGCCATCTAAAACCCCTAGGCAAGGGAGAGGAGGTTGTTACACTTACAATCCCCCCTTTCACTAACGTACCTATAGAAAGTGTTATCCCCCTTTTTGACTTCTTTTGCCATTTTTCCTGTCTTCGCCTTTGCACTCCTGACCGCTTTCCCCACTTCCCTTTGCTTTTCTAGATACACTGCCCTATCCTCCACATTTAGTACTCAGTCCCCTTTCCTAGAATTATTTTGCAGCTTCTGATACGAGGCAAAAGGGAGTGACAAAATCAGTGATTCCTAATCAATTTGGCGTTTTCCTCAACATTACATGGTTTCCTATAACATGAAGTGCTCATTTTTCCCGTATAACTAATTCAGGTTTATAGGAACAACTTCCCCGTAGATGGCTGCATTTCCCTGTAAAATAAGAACCAATGTAGATCTTAAACAAAAGTCCAAAGATTCAGATAAAGGACTAGGGAGAAAAATTAATCAAAGAACCGAGAAGAGGACAGGCTGTATCAGACACTCAGCAGCTACTCGTCTGTAATCACCACCACCCAACCTAGAATGAAAACAATTTTGAGAAACACTGGGGGAAATTCTCAATCGGTCATTTCTCACACAGTTAGCCATATGTATCGTACCCTAAAATGAACAGACCTGGGCAACAGCTGAAAGTTAAGTATCAAACAACACGCACAGTGAACTCCCGCCGTGTAACGTTATAACAGATCCCAAAAGGAAGGCGTGGAAAAGTACGTTACGTAGAAGATGCTTCCTCCAACCGGCGTGTGTCCCCTCTAAACTCCTCCCCCACCCATGCGTTATGGGATTCACTGAAGTCTAAGTTTCTCCAACCTTTTACCCAAAAGCGAACAGTCGAGATTTCATGATTTACTGTGCAAGTATTGTACAACAATTAACGAGAGGTCTCAGTCGGGGAAGGAACAAGCAGACACCACAATTTGTTAATTTCCTTCACCCTTGTGTAGGCTGCGCTCCGCGTGACGTCATCAGGAAGCGCCACTTTTTTTATGGCTCTGATCAGGTGACAGCGATGTCATGTGACGGTACTGACAGACAGGCGAGCCACTGGGTTGTAGGGTGTATGAATTCATTTGGGGTTTTCGTTGTAGCTGTGCATGCGTACTTCTGCCTCTTACGGATTTATGCGGCAATGTAATGACTTAATATTAAATATATTATTATCATATGGTTAGGGACAGGAGGCCTTTGCAGCTGTTGATAGGGCTGTGTGCAGTTTCAAGTTTAAATATATGTTATTTATTTGAAAATTAGTGACCGGGATAGGCTCGTTTCCAGGTGCGACCCGGAATACATTTATTTACCAACAGGGGTATAGTTTAACCTGAGGAGAGATTTAGATACGTTTAAACTAAAGACCCTCTGATTGTGAATGTGGCACGTAAGTGACCATTGGAGTTTTTGAAGTCTCGTTAATCTCCAGAAATTGTACTGACAAACTCACAGTGTATGTTTCTACTTTGTATTCTAGAAACTGAAATAAAAAGACACAGGAAAGTTGCTGTATGGAGCTAGTTACAGTTTTGTGACTGACTGCACGTCCGGGGTACCTTCGCCATGGTGGATTTTCTGGCAGAAAATAATCATTGTGGACAAGCAGTCTTGGGGATTGTGTCCCGTGGAAATGCCATTATTGCGGAGTTACTGAGGCTTTCTGAGTTCATTCCCAGTGTTTTCAGACTGAAAGATAAGGTTGATCAGCAAAAATATGGAGATATAATTTGCGACTTTAGTTATTTCAAGGTAAACTAATTTTTTCGCTTATTATGTGCTTTTATTTATAAAAAAGTGAAGTGCCAGCCACACTGTAGGGTCTTTTAGATAAATTTTTTTGTGTGCTAATTCCATGTGTGATGTACAAAATGTTTTATGAAACATAACATTTTCTGTAACATAATACATGTAACTTCCGTTCTGTATTGCTTATCCCATCCTAAGCAAAGAATAAATAAATAAATGATGCCCACTTGGAGGGAGTTAATTCATAGGAAGGAAGATGGAAGATAGACACCAGTTCTGTGTTGATATGAAACACAAATGTCGATGGGATGGCTGAAAAGGGCCCAGTGACCCATAGAGTTTGCCCAATACCTGCCTGCATCTGCACCGATTCTAATGCTGGACCAGGGCTAGTCTGCTGCTGATCCTGACTGTATTTTAACTCCTTCCCTCATTCTTCTAGTTTGGATCATTCCCCTGTGTCTGTCCCACCTGTGTTTGAAGTAAGAAGTGGGCTCCACACTGATCACTTATTTTGGCAACACATTTCACTTCCCTATCACCCATTCTGTAAAGAAGAACTTCCTTATGTCCCTCCTGAAGGTTCTTCCATATACCAGTTTCCATAGCTGCTTGTTATCTTCTCTTCATTTCTTGTGAACAGGACACTGCTGTCCACTTTGTTAATATCCTTTAGGCGCTTAAAGGTCTCTGTCATGTCTCCCTAATCCTATTGGTCTTTAATGTGTGCATATTGAGACTCTTCAGCCTCTCCTTATATGTCTTCCCTTTTTGTCCAGAATCATCTCTGTGGCCCTCCTCTGACCAGTTTCAGAGACGTGCCTGTCTTTCTTATTTATTTAAAATTGGTGACTGGGAAAGGCACACTGAGCCAAGGCTCGTTTCCAGGTACGAGGTGTGCACAGAAGTGATGCAGAAAAAAGTACAATTGTTTGTTACAGACAGTATGTACAACAATTTTTGGTTACACACAGTAAGTACAACATCTAGAGCTACAATACAGATGTTTTTATCTTTGCAGTATGGTATAAACAAGCACAGGAATTGTACAGTAGAGATGCAGGAATTTAGTATAGTTTGAGGTTAGTGTATACAATATTGATTATCTGAGGTCTCTTAGTGTGGGCTTAGGCCCGTGTCGGGGTGGGTCCCGTGGAGCATCTTTGGCAAGGAGGGATGGGGAGGAGCTGGAAGAATTGTTTAACTGCTGAGAGGGAGGAGGCCTGGTGAAGGATGGATGGGAGGTTGCTCCAAAGGAGGGGGAGACAGTAGGAAAAGGCAGCTTGACCGGAAGCAGTGTGGGGGCGAGGGAGGTTGAAAGTGCGGGCGTCCCTGTGGTGGAGGGAGTAGCCTAGGGAGTTGGCTGGTGCAAGATGGGAAGTGAGTGAGTTAGGGGGGCAGGGAGCCTAACCAGTATTTAGCTATGAGGGAGGCACTATGGATGTTTCTCCTGTGGGAGAGCAGGGCAAGGGAGAGAGTTGCGTAGAGGGGGCAATAATGAATAAGTGGGGGGGGCAGTGGCAAAACGACAGAACGAGTTGAGTAGGATGTCAAGTTTGGAGAGGGATGAGGTTGGGGCCGTACCGTAGATGATGTCTGGGTAGTCTAGTACTGGCAAGATTGTTTTATGTACGAGTTCAGTGCGGGTGGGAAGGGGAAGGCTGGCTTTGTAGTGATAGAGGATGGCAAGTTTGGGCCGGAGTTTGATGCAGATGGCCTCTATGTGGGTGGAGAAATTGAAGTGGCTGTCTAGCCAGACTCCAGGCATTTGAAGGTGGGGACCAGCTCAAGGGGAGAGCCATCCAGGGTGGAGATTACTGGGGGGGGGGGGCAGGTAGGGAGGCAAGCTTTTGTCTAGATCCGAAGACATGGTGACAGGTTTTTTTTGCATTAAGATTGAGCTGTTTTTTCAGGAACCAGGACTGGACTGTATTGAAGTCGTTTTGAAGATCTTGGAGGACACTGTCGTGGGAGGGGCCCAAGGCATAAATGATCACATCGTTGGCATACAGATGCACATTAGTGGAGAGACGGGCGGAGGGGAGGTCATTTATGAATAGGGAGAAGAGGATAGGGCCGAGGATAGAGCCTTGGGGGACATCTGACAGGATGGGAAGGGGGTGAGAGGGTTTCACCTATTTCTATGGGTTGCTGCCTATTTTGGAGGTAAGAGTGGAACCAATTGATGGCAGGTTGGGTGAGGCCAAAGGAGCTGAGTTTGCGGAGCAGCAAAGGGTGGGAGACTGAATCGAAGACTTTCGCCAAATTGATAAATATGGCAGTGGTGGTTTGGCTGCTGTCCATGGCCGAGACGGAGTCTGTTACACGCAGCAAGGTGGTGATGGTGAAATGGTGTTTTCTAATTCTGACTGAAAGGGAAAGAGGGAGCTGTTAGATGAGAGAAAATCTGACAGTTTGAACAGAATGAGGGATTCTTGGATTTTGTCGAGGAAGGGAAGGAGCGAGATGGGCCAGTGGTTTCCTGGCAGAGAAGGGTCACCGCCTTTGTGCAGAGGGAGGATCTTGGCCAATTTCCAGGCAGAAGGAACTGTGGCAGTGGCGAGGGAGAGGTTAAGTATGTGTGTCAAGGGTGCTGCTATGGCCGAGGCAGAGATGCGGAGCAGTTTGGGGTGCATGTCATCCGAGCTGGTTTTGGCCTGGTTTAGGAAGGCAAGCGCATTGAAGACTTCCGGGGTGTGAATGGAGGGAAGAGGAAGCCAGGGAAGTGGGAAGGGTTCAGTGGAGTCGGTGGGGGTGGGAGTCTGGCATGGCACAAGAAACAAAAATGAATTGAAAAGATCAGCTACTGAAGCAGGATCTGACTGGTCTGCCATCAGTGTTAAGGGCGGGACAAGTCTGCTTAGAAGAGGGATTGATAAGGGAGTTGATTACCTTCCAGAAGGATGCAGGGGAATTTTGGTTCAGAGTGAGCTGTGCTTGGAAGTAGGAGAATTTAGATTGCCAAATAGCTTTTGTGCATTTATTTCTGAGATGTTTGTAGGATTGGAGGTTGTAAGTTGTATGGGAGGCTTTGTATTGCCTCCATGTTTTATCCCTGGTGCGACACAAGACGATGAAGTCTGATGTGATCCAGGGGTGGTGGGGCCATTTCACTCTAGCTTTCTTGAGGGGAGCATGGAGGTCCCAGGTGTGTTGGAAGATGTCGCAGAAGTGGGATAGGCGAGGGCAACATCTGGCATGGAAGAGACTGGATTCCAGTCTGCGATTGTTAGGACATGCAGCAGGGCAGATTCATTGAGGAGGTGTACTGGTACAGGGCGAGACCAGAAAAATTTGGGGTGAGAGTGCGGGGAGTGGATTTTGCCGATGCAGTTAGTGATACGGTGGTCACTAACAGCATCAGAAATGATGCCTGATGCAGAGATCCTGTAGGGATGAGTGGATAAAATCTAGTCCAGAAGGGTGTGATTTTTGGGACCAATGGTTTCTTACAAACATACGAAAATGTCAGCAGAAGCAGACCTTATGGTTTGTCGAGTCTGCTTGATTGTGCAGTTAGCCCCTCAACTTGCAGCTGCCCACCCTCCCCATCCCTCTTTATCACAACCCTCACCGTGTCACAACCCCTTTTAAAGCTGCCCACCGTTCTACGAGACACTACCACCTCGGGAAGTGCATTCCACCTGTCCATCACCCGTTCAGTGAAAAAATGTCTCCTGATTTCCTTCTTGAATCTCCCCCACCAGTCTCAGCTGATGCCCTCTCATATCCCTCCCTCTTCTAAGCTGAAAAATCCCTTCTATATTAGCCTTATTTATCCCCTTAGGGTATTTAAAGGTTTCAATCATATCCCCCCATCCCTCCTCTCCTCCAGGGAGTACATGTTCAGCTCACCCAATCTATCCCATAGGACTTTCCCTCCAATCCCTGGATCATTTTGGTTGCCCTACATTGCACCCCCTTCAACAATTTGATGTCTTTCTTATGGTATGGGCACCAGTACTGCACACAGTACTCCAGGTGCAGCCTGACCAGAGGGCTGTACAAAGGAAGGATCATCTCCCTATTTCTGGAGGAGATTCCCCTCGCTGTACACCCCAGCATCCAGTTGGCTTTCCTGCCTTCCTGCACTGAGCTGAGTTGTTCATGCTGCCCGTTATAAGCAACCCCAGATCCTTTTCCTCCACGGTGCTTTCCAGCTGCACCCTTCCTAACTGATAGCTCCTCCCCAGTTCCTAGCTCTGAAATGCAGTGCCTTGCACTTCTTGGCATTGAACCCCAGTTGCCATGTTTCTGACCACTCCTATAGTTTGATCAGGTCCTCCTGCAGCCCCTTCCACCCTTCAGTGTCATCTACCACAGCTCCCATCTTTATATTGTCAGTGAGCAGACTGATCCTACTCGGATCCTTTGTGAGATATCAGCTATGTATATCCCAAACAGCTCTGGTCCCAGTACTGATCCCTTTGGCACCCCGCTTGTCACTTCCCTCAGTCATGAGAGTTCCCCCACCACCACCCTCTGCTGCCTTCCATTCAGCCAGTTGACGATCCATCTGACCATCTTCGTTCCCACCCCATGTATTCCAGCTCCCCCCCCCCAGCCTCCCATGTGGCGTGGAATCAAAGGCTTGCTGAAGTCCAAATACACGACTTCCACTACATGGCCCCTGTCCAGCTCCCTGGTCACTCCATCGTAATACTCAGATTTGTCTGGCATGAGCTGCCAAAGACAAACCCATGTTGTTGGCCATCCTGGAGACCATTGTCCTCCGAAAAGGTCACTAGCCACTCTTTTAGGATTGTCTCCATGAGCTCCCCCACAATTGATGTGAGGTTCATTGGTCTGTAGTTGCCTGGTTTATCCCTAGGGCCACTTTTGTGAATGGGAACCACATGGGCCATCCTCCAGTCTTGTGGTATACATCCTGTGTCCAGGGACGTATTGAACAGGTCAGCCAGTATCCTGCCAGGATCTTCGCCAGCTCCCTAAGTACCCTAGGGTGAATGCCATCCAGTCCCGGTGCCTTGTCGACCCTCAGTGCCCTTAATCCTTCCAGAACCCTGTCCTTTGTAATCCCTACGTCAGTCACCCCCTCTACCCACTCCACCCCTCCCTTGGGGTATCTGCCGCCCTTTCTTCTTCATGAACTCAGAACAGAAGTATTCATTTAATGCCTCTGCCTGATCCACCCCCTTTTCCACCCACCCTCCGTCCTTCCTAATCCTCAAAATCTGGTCCTTGTTCTTCCTTCTTTCTCTAATGTATCTGAAGAAGTTCTTTTCTCCTTTCATAGTACCCTGTGCCTGCCTCAGCTCACTTGAAGCCTTGGCCGCTCTAACTAGCCTGGTGACCTCCCTGGACTTTTTGGTATACTGCTTGTCAACCCCTCTTCCCAATGTCTTGAGTTTCCGAAATGCCTTCCTCTTGTCTCTCACCCCCTCCATAACCTCTCCAGTCAACCAACTGGGCTTCTTTACCCTTCCCCTTCTTACTCTGTCTTTGTACAAGTCCCAGTGGCCTCTGTCAGCCCTTTTTTAATAATATCCCATTTTTTACTAGCATTCATGTCTGGTTGAATTCCTACCAGATACCTACCCAAAATTTCCCCCATCCTTTTAAAGTCTACCCCTTTAAAGTCACTCACCCTGGTCCCTGTACCTCCTGTTTCCCTACCCATATTGAGCGTGAACCGCACTGAGTGGTGGTCACTCCCAGCCAGAGGGTCCTCCACCCCCAGTTCTCTTACAGTCTCTCCATTTGAAAGTACCAGGTCCAGCATCCTCTCCAGTCTAGTCGGCTCATGTACCAGCTGCACCAGGAAGCTATCCTGAAATGCATCTAGTATGACCTGCTCCCTTGCACTCGTGGTGGTTGGAGTGCTCCAGTCCACCCCAGGTAGGTTAAAGTCCCCCATAACCACTGTGTTCCCCTTCCTACAGACCCTTCTGATTTGCTCAGCTAGCTCTCTGTCTAGGCCATCCCCTCGCACTGGTGGTCTGTACACCACCCCATCTTCAGTGTCCTACCTTTCGAGTCCTGAAACTGCATTCACAGGGCCTCTGTTCTGCCTTCCTCCCTTATACACCTTATCCCTTCCCGTACATAGAATGCTACACTCACCTGTTTCCCATAGTCCTATCTTTCCTGAATTTTCTGTACCCTGGGATCATCATCTCACAGTCCTGGTACTGGGTGGCCCACATTTCCATGATGGCCGCAGTGTCCACCTTCCCCACTGCCAGGAGAGTCTGTAACTCAGCTGACTTATTACCTAGGCTCCTCACATTCAATGCAATCACCCTCCACCCTGTTTCCTTCCTTACCTTTCCCTGGTCCCCCACATGCCTCTACCCAGACTCCTACCCTGTTAACAAGGGGTTAAGCTCATCTGGCTCCCCTCTCTGGGATCCCTGCCTACCAGCTGTCCACTCGCCACCCCCACACCTAGTTTAAACCCACTTTTGCTGCTATGTACCCCTCTGTTCACTGCTTTAACACTCCCCTCCCCACTCATGTGTAGCCTGTTCCCTGCGTATAGATCGTTATTGTCCCAGGTTCTGCCCCAGCCACCCACTAACTCTTATCCCTTGGATTGACACCATTCTCCAGGCATGCGTTGAACTATCTAATCCTCCCTTTCCTCACCATACTCGCGCAGGGCACCGGAAGCGCCTCTGAAAGATGCCACCAATTCCCCCAGCACCTCACACAACCTTCCCAGTTCCTCGAACCTCTCCCTCACAACTTCACTGACTCCCCCGCCAGGTCATTCGTTCCCACATGCACCACAAGAAGCGGTTTCCTCCTCCTACTCCTTGCGCACTTCAGAATTGATTGCCCCACCCGCCAATAACTCAGGTATGGACTCTACCCATATACAACTATGCCTTTCCCCCTTACTGCCCTGTCTTATCCCTTTAGTATGGAATCCCCCAGCACTAGTATCACCCCCATTATTCCTCGTCCCGTCCCCACCCTGTTACCAAAGTACCTATCTCTAAAGGCTGACACATTTGTAGCTCTGCTCTTCCCTTCTCTGGCTCCCTCCCCCCCACCTCTGACCTGTCCGTCCTCTCCCTCACTGTTCCTTCTCTATCTTCCACATCCCTTCCAACTTCCCTGGACCCCTCCTTCTGCCCTTCCTGTCCACCCTACCAGCATTGCTCCTCTCCCCTTCCCCTCTGCTCCCTTCGACTGTCCCTCCAGCTGTGCTCCCCCCCTTTACCCATGTCTCCCTCCTTCAACTGACTCCTGTTCCCTGTGCATTCCCTCCTTGTCCCTCTCCTCCCCCCACCAATGTTGCCAGCACCATACCGGATAGGGCCTCCCCCATTTTCAATTGTTCTGCTCCCTCCTTCATGCTTGCCTCTGTGTCTTACCCTGTGTGCTCTTTAGCTCCCTTTTCCTGATTCCCCCCCCCCCCCCATTTAGTGCCTCTAGTGGTGCAAATCTATTTCTCTGTTCTAAGCCCACTGCCTGTACCCTTCTGGTCGATCATCCTCCCCTTGCTTCCTCCTCCCTTGTCCTCTGCACAGGCTTGTACCTTTATACTGTATCACCTGCCATTCCCCCAGGATTCTCTTGTGCCCATTGCTGCCCTTTTCTGGGATTCCTGTATCTCCTCTGGTGCTTTCCCCTCCCCCCTTGCATTCATGCTCCCCAACGTTCCTTCCAATCCCCATCCCATCTTCCCCTTCTTACAGCAGAGTTTATCCTTGACCCCTGCAGGTCCCTTGTGACTGTGCCTTCCCCCCACAGTCCCCCAGCTCCCTCGGCATGACCCCTCAAGTCCTCCCATCGACTCTCTCCTTTTCCCAGCTTAGTGACCATCTCAGTCATCCCACCTCCTCCCTTAGCTGTGTAGTCTACCTACATCCCATACACCCCCTCCCCAATTTTCTAAGTTCTATTCAGTACCATGGCTGATCCACAACCAGTACATCCTCCCAGAGATGCCCCCAGTCCTTGAGGCATTGGGACCCCGCCCTGAATCTGCCCCCACCCTGCTCCATTTGTCCCTCCAATGTGCCCCCCCATGTTCTCGTCTTGCCTATGTTAAACTTTTGGTTTAAACCCAAGGGTGAGATTTTCCCTGTTTAAAAGCCATGTGTTTCCATGCCCTGTGGCTTTCATACTTCTGGCCAAGGAAAGGAATGCAATGGACTGCATCTGGCAGTCCTGTCCACTAATCGTGGGGTAGCTCTTCCCCTACAAATGTGCAGTACTCTGGGGTGGGATTTGGGCCCTACCCTGACTCTCGTGAGAGTCACTCAGCCCTGATCCTCTCCCCAGCAAGACCTCTCAATCCCCACACAAAGCTACAAGGCCAAACTGCAGCTTCCAGTCTGAGTTCCACACCTGAGTGAATCTCACACACTAACAGCTCCAAAAATTCAAACAGCACAGATTTAATATCATAGCCCAGCACTTCACTCAGTAACAGTTTTAACAGTTGTAACTGTTTCAAATCCCCACCAACTTATTCCCTCACAGCACAAACAATTCCAATATCAAAATTAAACAGAAAAAAAAATAACCCAGCTCTTCCCTGACAGCTGTCTTGCTTCTGCTGCCCCACCAGGGGAAGGCTCCAGAACTGTGCACACTACTGCAGGTGGTGGTCTCACCAAGGATCCATAAAGCGGCAGACTCCACGCCTTCCTACTGCTGGTATCCCCCTCCCTATACCCCTGAACATCCTATCTGCTTTCCCCGCTACCACTGGGCATGGGACTTCAGACTTTTTCTAATAACGATTCCCCAGGTTCCTTTCCTTCAACTTCTGCTCTAGCCGACAGTACACTGTTTTTAAACTTATTTTGCCGATATGCATTACTTTACAGATTTTTGGCATTAAATTTGAGTTCCCATGTCTTGGACTACATTTCCAGTCTGTCCAGGTTCATTTTTATTCATACTAAGGTTGAAGAAGCGCGAGAACGCCGAGGG
This sequence comes from Neoceratodus forsteri, assembly GCA_016271365.2. Classification (NCBI taxonomy): domain Eukaryota; kingdom Metazoa; phylum Chordata; order Ceratodontiformes; family Ceratodontidae; genus Neoceratodus; species Neoceratodus forsteri. The sequence goes on from CM057455.1 coordinate 719,864,184, forward strand.
CCCATATGTGTTTTTTTTTTTTTTTTACATTAGCCATAATAATAGGCTGAATTACATCCTGATAAGAGCTTGTCAAAATTCTTTTTGAATTTGTTTTTAGTTTTGCTTATGATTACATCTAGTGGTAAGATATTCCATGGGTTAACTATTGTTAAAGTAAAAAAATATATATTTTCTGCTGAGATGGTTGAACCGTTTTCCCTTTAATTGAAGTGGATCTCCACGAGTGTTACAAATTGAATCCTTAAATTCCAAACCAAGTAATACTATTAAATATGGATGCTAGATAATATCAAATAGGAAAAGCAGGTCACTTCTCAGTCTTCTGGTCTCTAAAGTCATTAAATTAAGGGTTTTTAGTCTAAACTCATATGGTTCATTATAAAGACATGCAATGTGTTTTGTAAACCTATGTTGAATATTTTGTAGATTTTTACAATCGGATTTCTTATATGGGCACCATAACTGTGAGGCATGCTCAAGATGTGGTTGCACATAGGATCTAAACAGAGGCATGAGAATGTTGCGATCCTTAGATATGATGTTACATTTGATAGACCATTTAATTCTTTGTTTTTTTAACCCGAATCCAAGATTTGACTAGAATTGTTAAAGTCATTGGTAATAATTATACCCAGGTCTTTCTCATTTGATGTTGATGCTAGGATTGTATTCCCTAATAAAGGAATAATGCCTGACGGTTGGGTGTTATGTTGGGATAACATCCCGCCTCAGGTGGTTGAGCCTGAGGCCACTGGCCAAAGGCACCTAACACCCAAGAAGGGATTTTATCCCAGCATAACACCCACCCTGGAGGGCATTATTCCTATTACACAATGGTGTATTGTTTTATTATAATAAAAAATATTTTTGAGAATGTTTTTGTCTGTGTGTAAAACTATTTTTGGTTTTTTAAGGAGGAGATGCTAATAATGAAGATGTTAATGCAAGGAATCAGCAGGGATGTTATGCCAGGATAACATCCCTGCTGTAGTGGCCAACTGACCAATCAAAAGCCAGTATTCTTTCTTGCCATTGTATAATGTGAATTATACAATGGCAAGAAAGAATCTTGGACTGTGATTGGTCAGTTTGGGGCTTGTCCCATGGCGTTATCCCAGCATAATGCCACAGGTCTAGTCTCAGCACTGTGAACCCGTTTGGATGACCATTAGAATATACTCTTTTTTTTTTTTTGCATCTCCTCTTAAGAAACCAAAAATATTTTTCCACACTAATAAAAACATCCTTTAAAATTATTTTTTTAGTTTATATATAATAACAAGCCATTGTATAATAGGAATAATGCACTCCAGGGTGTGTGTCATGCCGGGATAACGCCACACCTGGGGCATTGGATGCACTCGGCCTGCGGCATCATGTCCAACCCCCCCAGGCGTGGTGTTATCCCAGCATGACACACACCCTGTCATGCATTATCCCTTTATTTAACCAATTTATTGTTTTACCCAAGATGAATAACCTTACATTTTGCTGAATTTAGCTTCATACCCCATGTATTTACCCATAAAAAGATTTTATTCAGATCATCTTGTATTGACTGAGATTGAATATCGCATGGGCCTCCCAAGTTTAATGTCATCAACGTATTTTATTGTAGGTATGAGGCATTTGTTGGTCATATTTGAAATAAAAATCTGGAATAGGCATGGTCCCAAAACGGAACCCTGTGGCACACCACTGTTAACCATACAAGAGTCCAAATAACTACCATTTATCAAAACCCTTTCAGATCTTCCTGTTAGCCAGTTTGCTATCCAGTTACTAATGTAGGGGTTAACATTTACAGTCTGAAGTTTAGCTAATAGGCCCTTATGCGGAAGGCTGTCAAAAGCCTGACTGAAATCAAGAAAAAATAATGTTGCAAGGGGTATTATTGTCAAGGTTATGACTGATGGTCTCATAAAAACACATTAAATTTGTGAGACATCCCCCGCCCTTTTGGAAGCCATGCTGTTCTGGGTCTTGAGCATCAATAATCGCTGTTATCAAGTCCTTGATTAAATATTCCAATATCTTACACACTGATGAAGTCAGACTAATAGGCCTATAATTTTCCCAAGATTTGTCTCCCTTTTCATGAAGCGGGGTGACATATGCTATATTTCCAGTTCTCTGGTACATAACCTGATGAAAGGCAGCTTTCATATAATAGTTTTAATGGATATACTATTGAGTCATTTAGTAAAGATAAATAATGGCCAGCAATAGTATCAGGACATGGACAATTTTAGTTTTGTTGTATTTTAAGTTTTGTCCATATTAATTCTTCTGTAATTTTAGGGGCATTACTATTGTCTATTGGTACAATGGGAGCTTGGGACTTATCAAAAATTTCACATAACTTGCTGTTGAATGTATCTGCCATATTTAATGGAGATGAGACAGTGTCATTCTCATAAATCAAAGGTCCTACTTGACACATGTTTTTTTAGTGAGTTTATGTAAGAAAATAAATATTTATGGTTAGATTTATCCCCACCTTCCTTCTGCTATGTCCACTCTGACACCAGTTTTTGTGTAATCTGCAAAGAGACTAATTTTAACCTGGATTCCTTCCCCTGTGTCACAGATGCATATATTGAAAAGGACTGGCCCCAGTACTGACCTGTAGTACCCCATTAGTGACCTCTCTAACCTGAGTATTCCCCATTAACAACTACCCTCAGAGTTCTCCCCCCCTCCCCCAGCCAGTTACTAATCCACCTTGTTCATTTGTCTCCCATCCCCAGATCCCTCTGCTTTTTCACAAGTTTCTATAGGGTGCAGAGTCGAAGGCCTTGCTAAAGTCCAGATATATTTACTATTTCACCCTTTCTGACTGCCTTTGTGACCCAGTTGAAGAAGTTTAACAAGTTTGGCATAATCTGAGCGACACAAACCCATGCAGCATGTTGCCACTTGTCCTGGAGCCCATTGCCCTCAACATACTCCACCTTATGCTTTTTTTTTTTTTTAAGTATATTTTTATTTTTATAAAAAACATTTTCTCATAACATAGAGGATAAGGTATGGTCCTCTATCGTTAACCGGTCAGTTAACAGTCGAGAGGTTGCCAGGGCGACTGTGTAAGCCTGAGCAAGCTCAGAGGTTTACGTCGCCATGGCAACCTCGAGATGGTTAAATTGACCGTTGATTTATAGAGGGACCACATTATTTTTTATAGTGTATGGTCCCACCTCAAAAGGCTGCTTACTTTTTCTTTAGTAGTCACCGCCACGGCCGTTCAGTCCTTCCCTAACCACTGCTTTTCATGCGTTGGTTCCCCGTCGAAAAAAAGCGCACACATGCGCAGACCGATCGCTGTTGTTAACCTATCGATGTGACGTAGCATCGATAGGTTAACAACATATCTACGTCACATCGATAGGTTAACAACCTTAGGAAATGATGATTTCCTAAGGTTAACATCGTTCTAACATACATTATAGTACAATTTACAGAGCTCAGTCGGTTTAGACAGTTGAATCATATAGTAGCTTATTTCATCACCAGTGTGAACATAATTACATCAAGGTCTAAGTTATCACATTATCTAGTAAGAGTCTTTGCCATGAGCGAGAACCTGGATCAAGCTCTGTTCCTCACCCAACTTGAATCATAGTGGTTTAATATGTCTAGTGCAGCCATTCCACAGTCCAGCAAATTTGCTATTAGATAGCAAATACGTTGCAGCATACGTTTAGCTTATCCATTTTTATACACGTTATTATTACTATTATTATTATGCGGACTGTATTCAGGCATATACAAGCATTGTGGCATCATAGAACAAAGTGCAAATCTATGGACATATACTGAAATATAGCAGCCAAGGTTGCCACATCTCCTGAAAAGTTGGGCCCAGCCCTGAAGTGTGTAGGTTAATTTCTCAAATATGTAAATAGTCTCAACAGTCTGATGCGATCCTGCTATTGTTGGTGGGCTCTCTTGCAGCCAGAATCTGGTGACCACTTTTTGGTGGCTAATGATAAAATAGGCACCTGGGGCCCTAGGGTTGGAAAGGAGTACCATGGAATGACTAAGGCAGTGTCTAGTGAAAGTAATTCAGACCGTCTCTCCAAGTCCTTCCAGAAGTTCCCAAGGACCGGGCAGGTCCAAAAGATGTGTGTTTCACCTGAATTCACCTGCCCATGTCTCATCAACAAGCACTCTATTCCTCACCTGTGTATTTTTTGTGTATTTGGGGTGTTCAAAAGAAGTGAGACAGACAATTCCAGGTGAATTTCCAACCAGCTGTTGCTGAGGTGACCTTCAAAGCTGGAAGTGTCTTTCTAGTCCAGGTATCATGTGTACGAGTAATCTGTATTTCACTATTCTACTTAGTATATGTTCTGAGGTGTGAGGCCATAATTTCTGGAGACCACGGTGTAGGGTAGCCTATTAGATGTTGCCATATTTCTCCTTTCAAAAAACTGCATCACTGGGTCCTTGGGTCAGAGGCTGGAGAGTACCCTAATAGGTGTGTAAGTGGGCTGTAAGTTGTAGGTATTGACAGTGTTCACTCCTGTTTAACCCATAAAGATCTTCTGTGTGCTGAAATGGGAGCACTCCCTGTTCATTTATAAATTGAAATAGATACTGCAGGCTTAGTTGTCTCCGTCTGTGAAAGGCTACGTCCATTTGTAATGCTAGAAAATCACTGTCCCCAGCTACAAGCCTACAGTACTACATTAGTTGTGTATGTGTGGTCGTCCGGTGGAGGGTTAGCTGATGGTGTCTGGTTATGGCTGTATACGTAGTAAAATCCCTTATGGTGATATTACATAAAAGATGTGAGAAAGATATTTTGGTGCATCAAACAAATTGTTTAAATGGAACTTGATATGTTTCCAAGGAGGCTGATGTGTGGAAGAGAGCCATCAGCAGAGTATTCATAACTGGGCTGCATCTGTGTATACTTGCAGGTCTGGGAGGTTGATTCCCCCTTTATCTCTTGGGCGCTGTAAGGTATTGTACTCGAGTCTAGATCGTTATACTCCCCATATGAACCTAGATATCATTTTGTCCCAGTCTCTAAAATATATTTTGGAGGGCATCATATCGAGGGGTCTGCAAGAAATATAGTAGTCTGGGTAAGACTACCATTTGAACGGTTTCTACTGTGGAGAAAAAGCCTTAAGTTAGCAGTTGCCAGGGATTCAAATCCTGTGTCAGTTGCTGTGTTAGTGGTTCATAGTTTCACAGTTTCACATGTGCTAGTTGTTTCGTGATGTGTACCTCAAAATATTTAAGGATGTTCCTGTTCTGTTTGAACGGATACCAACTTTTTATTGCTGGGGAGTAATGGAATTGGAATAAGTCTGTCTTCTGGAGGTTAAATCTAAAACCAGAAAGTCCCTCATCTTGTGAAATTTCTTCCCAGGCCTTAGGGTCGAGGAATAAGGGACAGCAACATGAGAAGAATGTCATCCACCTAGAGCAAATTTTAAAGTCTCGACTTTCCGGAGTAGCCCCAGCATTTCTTCTTGATAACCTTGGCCAAAGGTTCAATATAAAGAGCTAAGTATGTTACAAAAGCCTTTGGAGAGGAGTATAATGTGAAAAGCCAATCTATAAATCGGGGAGGGAAACAAAAGGCTGCCAGTGTTTCCCAGAGAAATGTCCAGGAGACCCTGTAGAAAGCCTTCTTGGTATCTAAACTGAGAAGATCAAATGACAGGGAATGTTGGGTGTTAAAATCTAATAGGCAGAACATTTCTGCAGATTGTCCACCCTTTGTCCGGTATGAATAAATCCAGTCTGATCTGGATGTATTATATGCAGAAGTCTATCCAGCCAATAGGCCCAGACAGCCATGTATAGTTTTAGTGTCCTTACCTGGCTTAAGGATAGCTGAGATTGTGTCTCTTCTGCAGCTTGGGGGGGGGGGGGTTGTCCAAGATTCCAGTTGAGAGATAAGCCCATTAGGTCTCAGGCATATCTGTTTTTTCTCCTTCTCAACCAGAAAGCAGCTGGAGTTCCTCTCTTGTAATGGGCTGCAACGGTATTTGGTGTTGCTCAGTAGTTGGAGTAGGAAGGGATTAAAGGTAGGCTTGTATAGTCTCAGGGAGGGCTGGAATGTCCTTCCTTTAAAGTTGTTTATAGTAATCCCTCTCCCTCATTATTTTCATTTATCAGATCACCCTGTGCTCAAGTCTACCTGATATAAGATGACAAAGTTGCAAAATTCAAGCGTGTTTCCATTTGGTCCAGAGTCTGTGTGCAAGCAGACGTGCTCCTCGAGCACTCCCTTCATAATAATATTGCTTACGGTATGGTACGGACAGCTCTACCTTAGCCTGGAGTATTTTTGAATTTCTGCCTGAGTGGTGGTAATTTGGGCCACTGTATACGCCTCATTCTGCCTATTACGAGCTTGCAGAGTGGCAAAGTGGTCTACTACGGGCTTTAAATGCTCTTCCCCAAGTCTCTTCTTGTGGACTGCATAGGAAATATTTTTCCCCTTAATTACTGTTTTGATAGTATCCCCGAGAATGGGGCCCGATACTGTCTGGTTATAATTGTCAGCAATTGTTTATATCAGGGATGAAGAGATTTGTGATTTCAAGACCGCATCCCAGAAGAGGGATATGATAAAATGCCAGAATGTGCTTCTGTGGGTTTTACTCGTGTGCTTTCTATGATAAGAGAGTACTCGGGGGACCATGAGGTACCATGCAATAAGGGTGACAGACAGCAATTACCGCGACAAGCATGGCAGACTGGCAAAAGCGCAGGAGCACTCGTACATGCGGGGGGCTTCACCCCCACACCCCCGTCACTCTATATAACCGTCCTCGGGGCCACAGCAATCACCACAAACAGGGCAATAGGAGGACAGCCCGCCATCGCCCATCTGACTTCGCCCTTGCTGGCGCCCTTCTTTCTTTCACTCTTATCATCCGACACAGAGTCATGTCTAGCATCTGTTGGAAGTGCTCACAGGAAGTTATGAAATAACCTTGGCGCGCAATTTTATTATACCTAGGGGAGTAGTGGGTGTAGGTTTTAACCTCAGGGAAGAGGCACCACCAAAAATCCACCAGACCCAAATGTTGTGACATTTTACTAAGATATTTTTGAGGTGGAGTTACTCTGCCTACAGTCTGGAAGAGTCCAGTTCAGGGTTTAAAGTTAAATTGAAGTCTCCTCCTAGGAGGAGTTGCCATGTGAGCATGCCCAAAAGTCTACTCATAAGGGTCTGGAGAACTTCTTCACTAGAATTTAGGGGGAAGTAAACACTGACTAGGGTAACCACTTTGGAGAATAAGTAGCCCATTAATATAATTATATCTGCCCTGGGGATCAATATAGGAATTAGTACAGTTAAAGGATGTGGTAGAGGGTATTAAGATTACCACTCCCCTTCTCTTTCCATTCTGATATGTTGAGGCCTGGACTTAAAAGGTGCCTCCCTTTGCCAGTTTAGAATGTTCCAGTGTGGAAAAGTGAGTTTTCTATAAATATGTAAAATCGAGTTTCTCCTTGTAGAGCTGCTGATACATTTTACTGTGTTTTATTTATTTATTACAGGGTTTTATTTAACTCCAAAAATTGATTAGCGTTTTGCTCATAAAAGTGCTAAAACATTGTGAAAATGCATAGTACTTGCCTCACTGTGTTTAACAAACATAACACTTCTAGAAAACCTGTATAAATACTTTCTGTACAGTTAGCATTGTCCCAAGAAAAAAACTGCTAATCAATTATTTAAAACTCTGTTATTTATTTATTTAGTTTTTGTTGACCGGGTAAGTGCACTAGACAAATCCTGCCTATTTTCAGGCACGACCCGGGGGAGGCGGATACAGATGAATGCCAACTGACCTTGAACCAGATTAAGCTGTTGGTGGTATTGTTAGTGAATGCTGAATAGTGATAGTTTAATGGGGTTATTCAGGCCATTAATGTTCCAGGAGAGTATTCATGCTGGGGTTACCTCCATAGAAAGGGACAGGGTGGTAACTAGCAGCTAGCTGGCAATGCCTGATCTCCACGCCCTGCAGCTGCGACAAGCTCCCCGTACTGTCAGGAACAGCAGGCATGAGGGTAACAAGAGAGGACACATCCGCCTCCAGGGGGGAAGCCATTACCACCGCACAGCAACTTAATATTTGCCACTTTCTATCAGAGCCCAAACTCAGGTCCTCTATGCTCCCAAATGGGAGCTCACATTGCTCAGTAACCAGTATCTGTAGTATATGCCTCAGCAAACCATGGAAAGCTCTAAACCATTGTCATTAAATGCAATACCAACAAGCAACCGGTGAGTGGACATGCCAGCTGGGCAGTAATGTTGTGAGGAATATGAGACAACCAAAGAAATATTGGACAAGACTCACTTGCTAATATGTAAAAATAAGTTTATTGTTACACAGATATTCCGCCAGATAACTCAAAATTCTTATAATGATAATATAATCATTTAACTGGTGCAAACTTTAAGATGCCTAACAAAAAATATATATATTCTCACGTAAACCAAATATTTTCACTTTGCAAAACTGTCCTCCAGTAATTCTGGAAGCTCAAATCAAATCTGCTGACAAATAATTTGTATGTAATCCAGATTCTAAACGAAAACAAACGTTCATCCTTGTACCGTATAACACCTCTGTAAAACAGTGATAGCCATTTCTATCTCTCTGCACTCTGTCATAAACTGTGACACCTTAAAACCCCAGTGCTTTATTTCTACAGATTGCATGCAGTATTCTAAACACAGAAATGTACCTTTTATAGGCGAGGCTTTGTACTCTGTGCCTCCCAGTAAGTTGCTGAAGAAGCTAGAAGGTCTGGGTATAGCAAAAGACACAGATGGGTGAGAAACTGGTTGAAAGGGAGACAGTAGAGGGTTGTGGTTAATGGAGAGAGGGAGTTCATCAGTGGGATGCCACAAGGATCAGTCCTGGGTCCAGTCCTTTTCAGCACGTTCATTAGCGACATGGGAGAAGGAATCCAGGGCAAGATATGTCTCTTTGCAGAAAACATTAAGCTCTTTGGAAGGGTGGACAGTGTGGAGGGGGTTTAGGGAGATGCAGAGTGACTTGCAAAAGCTAGAGAGGTGGTCAAAGGTTTGGCAGTTGAAATTCAATAGTGCTGCCACATACAGTATTTGGAGGGAATGGGGGTGGGGAGAATGACCTGGAGGGGAGGGAGGTAGAGATAAAGGGTGATACTGGTATGGGCAACCTAATCTGCTTAAGAAATAGTTAAGCTAGATATAAGGGTAGGTAGATAGATAATTACAAAAGAACCCCAAAGAACATGTCTGTGTCTGCTGTTCTCAGCCTTTGCTGATCGTATTGTGAGGCCTTCTGGCACCATGCAATTCTGCTTAAAGTTGAGCTAGTCCAAATTAATTTTATTATTTTTTTATTTATTTATAGAATCGGAATTACAATCCTTTGAGTCATACTCTTTTGCAAAGGCTCCACGTCAGTCAAAATAAAGAATACAATACTGAGGAGACAGAAAGTACACATAAATAACTAATATAAAGTAATACATAGTCATACATCGCAGGATTTTACAAATAGGAGGGTTATAACAATGTGGAGCTGAAAGAAGGTCCCGGTTCAGAGTTTTATCAACAGGGAGCTTAAGGAAGGTCCCGGGTCAGAGTTAAGACAAGATACAGGTCCGGATGGTCTAGAAGGGGAGTTTATTTACAGGCACAGGTTGCGGAGTCAAGGAGTAGGGTTTTGAGACCTGATTTAAATAGGTTGAGGCTGTGGGTCTGGGAGATGGAGGATGGGAGGCTGTTAAGTCATTGTGAGGCACGATATCGGAAGGATCTTTGTCCAAGTGATGTTCTACGGTGGGGGACTAGAAGAGTGGAGTTAGCACAGTGCCTATGGGCCCTCCAATGAAGGGTTTCGTGTATAAGTGGGTGGAGGCCGACTGGGGCCTGCTTTAGTTGAATCTTTCTAGCAAGGATGCAGGTATGGTATTTAAGCCTGCCTTGGAAGGTAAGCCAGCCAGTACATCTATAAAGCTTGCATGTGTGAGTTAGCCTGTCACATCCGGAGACCAAACGGCAAGCTTTATTGAGGGTGAGGTTGATGCTGCGGAGGGCAGTATGATCAGCGGTCCCATAGATCACTATTCCATAGTCCACCAAGGATAGAATAGATGATGACACAGCGAGGTGCATGGCCTGAGGGAGTAGGCAGTGCTTGTGTCTGTACAGGATCCCCAGTCTTGTGTTGATAGAGGAGACTTGTTGCATGTGTGAGTGGTATGAGAGGGAAGTGTCCAAGGTTAATCCGAGGTATTTGAAGTATGAGACTTGTTCAAGCACAGAGCCTTGGGAGTTCATGACAATTAACGGTGCTCGATATAGAGGGTTTTGGCGGTGGGCAAAGATCATGGTTTTTCTTTTCTTGTAGTTAATTATTAGGCGGTGTCTAGCGAACCAGGTTTCCAGCTCCCTAAAGAAGCCTTGCAGGGCAGATTGTAGTGAACTGGGGTGGGGATGTTTCCAGAAAACTACCGTATCATCCGCGTAAAGCAGCATCTTCCCACTGCAAGATTCAGGGAGGGAGTTCAGGAAGAGGGTGAAAAGTAATGGGCCAAGTATTGACCTATGCGTATTAATTCATGTGCATTGGCATATGCTTCCCATGATGCTTTGCATTATTGGGGTATGTGCAGTGTGTGTTTTGATAAATAGATAGACAGTCGAGAAAGGCAGACAAGAAAGAGTGATTCCGGGATCACCAGCTCACTACTGGCGCTGCAGCTGGCAGCATGCTACTATCTGCAGCTGCAGATGTCAGGAAAGTCCTGCTGTTCTCGTACAGAGAATGCAGATGAATGGCTCCTTTCACCAAGCTGGGCATCCTGGATTTTGGGGTGCCCAGAAAAGGTATTCCTGGCAATTTCTTCAAAAAACAACCACCAGAATCTAGCTAAACAGTTACCATTTTTATGTATTTTCAATGTTTGTGGAAAGAAAACAAGATGGCGTCCAGCACAATCAGAATTTTTTTTTTTTTTTTTACACATGATCTGTATTTTTTTCAGCACGACAGGGAAATCATAAAAATAAGCACTCGCTATTTTTGTTTTGTTTTTTTTAACCACTCGCATTTCTCAGTTACCAAAAAAGTCCTTCTAACTCTGGAAACCTATAATACTTTTTCATAAAGCCTTCAAAAGGTATACCCTTGGTAACCAAAACTGAGGTATTATTGCTGTATTTTTCCCATCCCAAAGGCTAAAGCAAACACTCCCCTTAAAATGGTGTTGCACTAAAATTAAATACCTGGGGATCTACATTCTCAAAGACCTTAAGAATTTAGAGTTGGTTGATTATGAGCCCCTTTTCACCCCTTTTTCAAAATGATTTAACTAAATGGGGGAAATTGACTATCACTTTTCTCCGCCAGATAGAAACTATCCGAATGAATATTCTCCCCCACCTTTTATACTTATTACAAAATATTCCCTCCTTCCCATCTGGATTTTACTTTACTTTAAGTCATGGAACAGAATAATATCTAATTTTATCGGTGGGGAGGACAGACATCGAGAGTCCGCTTTTCTGTTCACCTGCAATCTATACCTCAAGGTGGGGCCAACCTACCAAACTTTATGCTTTATGCTAAAACGTCCTTTCTTAAAATCTTATTTCTATGGCTAACCTCATCCTTTATTGCCCCCTGGAAGGAAATGTATTTTCTAATCAATGACCTATATAACATTGAGAAGATTGCCTTCACTTCAGGGGAAGAGCACCCCATCTTAATAATTTTACTCAATATACTGCTCAAATATTGAAAGTTTGGCATAACTTAAAGCAGAAAAGTGCATTTAAAGACTCAGTCTTTTTGCATACACTACTGTCTGAAAATGATCAGTTTTTCCCAGCTAAATTCAGTTTAACTTTTGCGTCTTGGAGAAGGCTAGGACTCGACTACATCTATCAGTTTTTGACAAATACAGGTATTATTCTCTTCGCTGAATTACAGGGGAAGTATGGACTCGCAGATAGAGACTTTTTCCACCACTCCAAAGTGAAAAAAATACATTTTAAGATGACGGGAAGTTGTACCCAAAATACCCCCCCCCCCCCAATTTATTTATTTATTTATTTTTGGTAACCGGATGGGTGCACTAGGTATAGAGATGCCTGTTTTAGGCATGACCGGAGGATACAAGTCAAATACATGAGCAAACACAACAATGTGATGCAGCACATAGAATAGGTCAGACAATGCGCAGGTAGGCAGAAAATGCAGATACATTAGCAAACAGTGAAAGTAGAGTTATACAAAGTCAAAATATAAACAAATACGGTTAGGAGATATTCAAAAATATATAGAAAATGTGTAGGACAAGTACAGAATAGGCCTGATCAGTTGTTATGTACAATATACAGTAAGTGCAGTTAATAAGGCCTATTAACATAGTGAGAAAGAGGGGGGAGAGGAGAGCAGAGAGAAGGGCAAGTGAATGAAAGAATGCAGAGGAAGAGGGGAGAGTAAGTAAGATAAAGCAAAGTGAGAGAGAGAGAGAGAGAGAGAAATGGCTGAACTTAAGGTGGACAGAAGCACATGCCGGGATTAGATACAAGTAGATGTTCATGGTGAAGTTTCTTAAAACCAGCATGTGTAGGGGCTAGGCGAATAGTTTGAGGGATAGAATTCAAATACTTAGGGGCAGCATAAGAGAAAGCTTGTGCACCCATGGTGGTCTTGCACCTGGGGATGTAGAGAGGGGTTTGGTCATTAGACTGGAGACCATATGAGGGGGGTTGGGAGTGTAGCAAAGAGGCGAGGGATTGAGGGAGGCCTGATCTTGTTATACAATCCAGTAGGGAGCCACAGGACAGTAGACCGTGAACAGCAGGACTAGGCCATCTTAGGTCAGCATAGATCTGACAGTGGTGTTTATACCGTGGAGAAGTGGAGGCGAAGCGACAAATGTTATAGGTGGTGGCCCATTTATGGAGGGAGGTCTTGGTGGCGCCTAGTAGGTGACTGAGCCATGTGCCAATGCTGGGAGCAGAAGGCCTTGAACCACAGCAAGCCTAGCCGATGGAGTGAGGGCATAACTGGTATGGTAGGCTCCCCCTATTTTTGCATTAGCAGATTTGCAAGTACCGGTGATGTGGCGATCTAACTCCAGGGATTCATCAAGAAGAATGCCCAGGTATTTGAAGGAATTAGTGCTAACAGAGAACCATCTGCACAGGATATTTTGAGGGAGTTACGATTCACTTTGAGTCTGGCAAGAGAGCTGAGTAGCATGGAATGGGTTTTGCTAACAATAAGAACAACGTTATTTCAGTTAGCCAGGTTTGTATGTTTAGGCAGTCCAGTGCAAGGATGTTGTTGATATCTGAGACATTTCTGGCACTGTGGTAGATTACAAGGTCATCCGCGTAGAGCAGGGAAGAGCAGGTAGCTGCCAGCAATGGGAGGTTGTGTATGAAAATAGTGAAGAGCAGGAGACCAAGTATGGATACCTGAGGGACGCCGATATGTATGGACGAATAATCAGATATGGCTGCATTAAAAGCTACAGCCTGCTTCCGACTGGAAAGATTACTGTGGACTCTATTAAAAGATACACTTCAGGATCACCCATGGAGCCACCTAATAGACCAATTATATAACATTTTGAGAGGGTCCCTAGGAGGCTCATCCTAGTCAATACTGGAAAGTTGGAATAAGGATTTGTCACTCGCTGTCCCTCCACCCTTATGGAATGACATCCCTAAAAGCCATAAAAATAACCTCATCCCATATCTGGAGGGAGTTTGCATGGAAGTGTTGAACCAGGTTTTTCCGCTCCCCAGTGATTCTTATTAAGTATCTGCTGTTATCCTCTGGGCACTGCTGGAGGACTTGCAATTGTAGATTGGCAGACCTAGGACATGTATTCTGGCTGTGCCCCAGATTGATGCCATTCTGGTGTACCCTACGGGACTGTCTGGGGGCAGGGGTGTAGCCAGGAATTTTAAACTTGTACTCAAAAGTGATGCACTGTTGCACCCCCGTTACGTAAACATATGCACTGCCACGTCACACCAACAATAGGCCCCTCCCCATTTGCTATGTCTGGGTTCAAGTAATCCATTTTTCCTGTAATCCTCCTTCCTTTGTTTTTCTGCCTGCCTGGTAAGTTGTTCTTGTTTGTGTATTTGGCTGGTGGCATCAGTACTCCATGGTAGACAACAAAGGCAGAAAGGCTCAGCTCAACACAGACATAATGTGGCTCATAATGTCCTCGCTTTCCTCTTTTTGTTGCCCCTGACTGATTTGTTGCCCCAGCCTAATTTCTTTTACTGTACTCTGCTGAGTACAATGCGTATGCCTGCCGACACCCCTGCCTGGGGGAACAAGTAGAGCTCACAGCTGAAATGGTGTTACTATCAGTCGTCCCAGAACATAGCCCCTCATGGCACCATACTTTACTGCCACTATATCTCCTGGCAGAAAAAAAGCGATAATCCGCAAATGGCTGACCACAAATATACTATCAGTCTCAGACTGGCATCAGATTGTTTTGGAGATCTACAAATTAAAAGGTTTAACAGCAGATATACATAATAAGCAAACAGCATTTAGGGAGAAATGGCAAAAGTGGATCTACTACATGGCTATGCTGGATCCAGAATTTGTACCATAAGGGGCAAAAGGGAGCCTCTTAAAGCACTATAAGGGATGGGGGTCCCTGCAGTGAGCACCATAATTATTTTTTAATTAACCTTAAGTTTTATGCTCTTGGGGTGAATCAGTCCCTCTCTAAATTATTTCGATGACCATCACTGACCGTCTGTGAAATCAGAGTATAATTATTACTGTACAAGGATTACAGGGATGTTTAGTCTTCAATGTAAGGATCACTGCTTTTACATTGTAATAATTTTATTTTTTCCATCCTAATTGGATTTTAAAGTATGCATGTATGAAGTGACATCTACAGTGAGTGTTAAGAATAATATAATGTATGTATGTACTGTGTTTCTCTCAATAAAAATTCAGTTTTAATAAGGTACACCCTTGGCATGGGCCCTTCAACCCTGAAAATTTCATGGAAAAAAAAATTCCAGATCATCTGGGCTGTTGGTCAGGGCAAACAAAATGCAGTGTTAAGTATAGGGAAAGCAAATGTTTTTTTCATTTTTTGGGGTTTTTTTTGGTGCCCCATATCTTGAAAACCAAACAAGATGCTATCACAAAACTTTTCACGTTTTGAGACTCTAACAGCCTGTCCATGTATGTCATATTTTCGGTTATTTTGTTAAAGGACACCAAAGTTAGTTATTTAGGTGCACACATTGGGATTTAACATTAAACAGCCTACTCAACCCTAACTATAGGGGTGCTACAGTGCCCCTATAATATATCCATACCTATTCAAAATCCCAAGCCATGTAATGAAGGTTCCATATCCAAAGGTCCTTTAAAAATATCCAGAGCATTAAAAAATACGTACTGGAGAATATAAGGGCTGCATCAGGCGTGGGCTCTTAACCTCACTAATTGCCAGACATTCTTTTGCAAGAACAACACCAGCTTACAAACATAAATGTTTTTTGATATTGAAAAGCGTACTAGGGACAGGAGGGGTGGAAATTTTGAAAGAGAACTGCTTTTGAGAGAAGCATATTCCTTTAATAGATTTGAATCAATAGAGCCAAAATAGGGACTGAATGATTGTATTGATTGTTTAACAACAATTTAAATCCCCCATCACCTTGTCCCACACCCGAGCCCCTTAGCCTATGGTATTGTGAGCTGTTCAGAAGAAAGTTGTATGGCACAGTAATATGGAACCTTTATTATATGGCTTGGGATTTTGAATAACTATGGAGATATGTAGTTAGGGTTGAGTAGGGTGTTTCAATGTTAAACCTCTGACTTCACACATTAATATCTTTAGCACTGTTTGACGAAAGCAGCTGAAATGTTGCATGTGTTGTCTAGGAGGCAAGGTCTTGATCTGTGGAAAGTATTGTGTCGACAGCTTGTGTGGTTTCTGAGATGGCTATTTTTTGTTTTCCTGTACTTAACGTGTGTGTTTTTTTTTTTTGGTCTCTCCTACCGCCTACATGGAATGGAATTTTTTGCACAGGCGTGGTGTCCTATGATAGTGCCGTTGAAAGGGTTGGTGAAAAAATATTAAATGGTTCCAGAGTTATAAGACTTTAAAGTTTTATGTTTTCCCATT
Source organism: Neoceratodus forsteri (assembly GCA_016271365.2). Taxonomy (NCBI): domain Eukaryota; kingdom Metazoa; phylum Chordata; order Ceratodontiformes; family Ceratodontidae; genus Neoceratodus; species Neoceratodus forsteri. The sequence continues at coordinate 719,880,372 of CM057455.1, forward strand.
CTGAGCATGCACAGTAGGTTTTTTTGAGTTAACATTCTGGTATGAAATGAAAAATTTTGTGTCGCAGGACCCTATTTTTGATTCTAACCACTTGCTTATCATTGCATGAAGCATTTTTTTGTGCCATGAGTCCACCATCTTGCTTTTTGCCCCTCACACTAAAAAACAAGGAAAAAACATAAAAATGCTGTCATTTAGAAAAAAACATACCCTAGCTAAATAGGCTGGTTTAGCTAGATTCTTATGTTTTTTTTTTTTAAATAAGGGCCAGAAATACCTTTTCTGGGCATCCAAAATCCAGGGTGCCCAGCTTAGTGAGTGAGAGGAGCCATTTACCTGTGTTCTCTGTCTGAGAACAGTGGGACTTTCTTGTCTTTAGCAGCCGCAGCTGGAACTCGTGCTGCGGGCTACAGTGAGAGTAGTGAGCCGCCATTTCCCTGGTGTCTAGTGACGTGTCCCCCCCCCCCATTACCATCCTTTTATGTATGTAATGTTCCTCTGGTGTCTAGTGGCACCCCCATCCTCCGATCGCCATCCCCCATACAGTACATCCTTGATTATCCAAAAATCCCTGTGTAATGAACTTGGCGCTTGTCGCCCATTTTTCAATCAGAGTAGACAGGGTGGGATAAAGTACGGTTGCATAAGAACTTACTGTAACAGATTTTCCAGAATATCTCTTGCAGCAGGTCATAACACATGGGATTACAGCTGCAGGTGTCATTTCCTCCGGATGACTTCTCAGCAGTTGACCCTGGGACCTACCCAAGCACTACAGCGTGGTGTCTTACCTGGCAGATATAAAAGGGGGAGGTCCCAGCTACTCCTCAGTTGTTTTTCATCCTGGCAAACGGATGTGAAAACATGTTATAGGCCTCTAATGGGAACCGAGGAGGGAAATCAAGGCAGCAGCTGATGGCGTCAAAAAAAACAAAAAAAAAAAAAAAACAGGAACTAGGAACTCTTCTGAAGTAACAGCAAGGGGGAAGGAGGGCTGGGCTGCATGACCTGCTGCAAGAGATAGTCTCGAAGATCTACTCTTATGGTAAGTTCTTACACAGCCATACTATTTTCTTTGAGGCAATCTCTTGCTGCAGGTCATAACACATGGGAAGATTCCCAAGCAGTTATTATACCCATCAGGAGAAGGAAATGAATCATTAGGATTTAGGACAGGAGGCCTTGTAGTAGGACCCATCCAAAAATAGTTCACTTCTTAGAAGCGATGTCTTGACTGTAATGGTTGGTGAAGGTATGTACAGCAGACCATGTGGCGGCTTCAAAAATATATAAGGCAGAAACACCCCAGGAACATGCCGTTGAAGCAGCCATGCATCTGGTAGAATGGGGGTTCACAACTCCTGTGAGAGGTTTTTCGTATTTTGCATTGATGAACGTAATGCAGTTGGCCAACCGTGTTTACAAGTACTGCTAAGCAACATGAACGCCCTGGTTTTCAGGGGTGAAAAAAACAAAAAGTTGCTCAGTTTTTCGCAACTGTGAGGTGCAGAGAAGGTAAATGCTCAGTGTTCTATGCACGTCAAGAGTATGAAGCAGGGCTTCCCCTGGATTTGTAGGCTCTGCAAAGCTCACTGGTAATTGAGTGGTCTAATTTAAAGTAAATTCAGAAACAACCTTTGGCAAAAATGACAGGTTCGTGCATAAAGATACCCAGTCGTTATGAAATTGCAGGTATGGAGGTTGGCACATTAGGGCGTGCAACTCCGAGGCATGTCTGCCTGATGTAATGGCAACTAAAAACACAGTTTTCCAAGAAAGATAATGGAGGTCGCCGGATTCAACGGGCTCAAATGGACTTGTAGTCCATTTTTCAAGCGCAAAATTCAAATCTCACACAGGTACTGGATCCCGAATGGGAGATGCAGATGCAGAATATCTTTTTTAAAAAGGTTTGAATCAAAGGTAACTGGGACAAAGGGATGTTGTCGACAGGTAAGTGAAATGTGGCAGTGACTGAAAGGTGGACTTTCACAGAGGAATATTTTTGTCCACCCTCCTACAAGGAGAGCACATAATCTAAGATGCAATGAGGGGAACACTCATAAGGATCTAAGTCCAGTGTAGACGCCCAAATATAGAAGCATTTCCACTTCATGAACTAGGAAGACTGAGTAGACGGTTTCCTAGTAGCCCAGAGAACTTCAACCACCTTCGGGGACACCCAGAAGCACAAGAGGACTATGTCCTCAGGAGCCAGGCTTGCAGGAGGAGGGAGCGAAGGTCCGGGTGTAGAAAGGAGCCTTTTGCCTGGGACAGTAAAGCCCAGCAAATTGGCAGAGGTATGGGATCCAGTTCCGAGAGCTGTAGAAGTAGAGGGAACCAAATCTGTCTTGGCCAGATGGCGTTATGAGAATCATAGATGCCTCGTTCTGGACCAGTTTAAGTGGCACTCTGAACAAGTGGAAAGGGCAGGAAGGCATACAGAAATCTTCCTGTCCAGGAAAAAGATAATGCGTCCCGCCTCACAGTTCCAGGGTCTCGCACAAGAGAGCAGTAAAGTGGCAGTTTTGAGTTTTGCTGAGAGGCAGGTAGGTCCAATTCCAGTCAGCCCTACAGGTGCAAGACTTCATTCAGAATGTCGGATAAGATTTCTCACTCGTGGGCCTGAGCAGTGGATCTGCTCAAGGCATCCTACAGGGTGTTGGACACCCCTGTGATGTGAACTTCCAGATGATGAATGTTTCTCTGGATTGCCCCCTGTACCACACCCTCAGCGATTCTCTGCAGAGAGAGTAGGAATGGGTGCCACCTTGTTTTTTTGGGTAGTGAACCACTGTAGAACTGTCTGATAGCATTTGAAGGCAACCTGGGGGAAGGTGAGTCTCAAATGCTTGTAAGGCATAGAGAACTGCCCTCCGCTCCAAGACATTGATGCGGAGGCAGACCCCTACTTGCGTCCAAGTTCCTTGGGACCTGACGTACAGGAGATGAACACCCCACCCCATCAAGGAGGCGCCTGAAGTCAGAGTGAGACTCTGGACAGGAGAACAGAATGGCATGCCTTGCATCAAGTTGTCTCTGGACTTCCACCATTGTAGAGCTCGAAGAGTTGGAGAAGACATCAGGACCAGGGCATTGAACTCATCCTCCTTCTGGTCCTATTGTACTCTGAGAGGCCACTGAAAGACCCTCATATTTAACCTGGCATTGGGGACTGTCGGTATTGTGGCCACCAAATGTGCCAGGAGGCGGAGGTAGTCTCATGCTGAGATGAATCTGCTGGACTCCAGTCTGCGTGGCAAAGTAATCAAGGCATCCACCCGCGCTATAGGCAGATACACCTTCCCCACGGAGGTGTCTAACATGCCTCTGATACAGTGGAGGCGTTATGCAGGGTCCATTTTGAATTTCGGATAGTTTACCCATCGCCACCTGTGCAAACAACTGCAGGGTTCGAGAAAGCGTGAGTAACAGCTGTTGGCTGGAGGACGCTTTCAGGAGCCAGTCATCCAGGTAGGGAAAGACATAGAGGCTGTCCCTGCAGAGGGCCACTGCGACCACCTCCCGGCATTTTGTAAACACCATCTGGGCAGAGGAAAGGCCAAAAGGGAGGGCTCTGAACTGGTAATGATGACCCTGAAACATGAAACTGAGAAACTGTGGGCTGGGTGCATCATGATATGGAGGTATGCATCCTTCATATCCAGACAGCAGAGCCAATCTCCCGTGTTCAGCAAAGGGAGAAGTTTAAGAAGAGACACCATTCAGAACTTTTGGTAAGTGATGTAGAGGTTGAGACACCTCGGACCCAAAATAGGGCATAAATTGCCTGTCCATTTGGGAACCAGGAAAAAATGGGAGTAAACTCCAACTGGTTCTATGGTCTTTTTTGAGAGCAAATCATCTATCTTGGTTCATAAGACCAGTGCATGGTCTGGGGGGTAGTGAGCGACCCTGTGTGGCAACGGAAGAGGTAGCTCTGTGAACTCAAGTGCAGGAGCCACTGGCCAGAGGAGCTAGCTCACCACCCTTGCAGGTGCAGGGAAAACCTGCCCCCAACGGCCGTGGGTAGGGTCTCTAGGCCCAGAACTGGAGGAAGACCTGGGGGGCAGCAGGGACATAATGGGGTTTCTGAGCATTTTTAAGACCTGGCAATTGTAACTGAGGTTTTCTCTTATTGGCAGGTTGCCTCTGATTTGTGGGATGGCCCCTGTAGAGGCGGTCCCTCAAGGAGCCCCGGAAGGTCATTTTAGCTTTTGGACGGTACACAGTTCATACCAATTGAAGGGTACGACCAGAGTCTTGTAAGTCTTTACATATGTATTGGGTCTGTGGACTGAACAGCTGAACCCCTTTAAAAGGAGCATTCAGGGTAGACTGCTTTGAAAATCCTGACACCCTGAGCCATGTATGTCATCTGAGACACATTCCTGCAGAGGACGTACGAGCTATAGTGTCAACTGCATCATAGGTGGCTCTTAGCAGGTGACTGCATACAGCTGCCGCAGTAGACTTTTACCATCAGCCCTTCCTAGACAGAACCCATCAGGAGGGACTGGACTGATGCCTGATAGGCCTTTAAGATTTCTTCCTGATATTTCAGGATGTGTCCCATGTAGTTAAGTATACATAGAGACAAGGTGGTTGAGGAAAAAATATATTTTTCCCATAACATCCAGTTTCTTGGATTCCATATCCGGGGGCTGAGCACTCATGTGTTGAGGCCTAGAGGACTTATCATGCAGCATTTATCACCACTGAGTCCACCTGAAGCAGAGACATGATATAGGGGTGATCCATCGGAGCCTGATAAATCCTGTCAGCCTTACGCGGATTGGAGGGAATCTTAAAAGGTTACTTCCATGCAGCCAGGATAGCCTCTTCAGAGGTGTCCACCAAGGGGTGGATGCCGAGAGTGGGGCATTCCGACACACCCAAGTACTGAGCCAATTTCTTCCTAGAAGCAACCTGCTCAGTACCCTGGAATCCAAACGTTTCCTGGAGGTAGATCATAATGTTTGAAAATGTTGAGTCATCTGGCAGAGAACAAGGGAGTTCCGGGGTAGGTTCCCCTTGAATAGAGGAGGCGGCAGAGGAGGACTGAGGTGAATCCTCATGGTCCATGCCATCCTCATCCTCCAGGTCAGTCAGATCCCAATCCTGTAGGAAAGGGTCCTCCCTGTTTATGCCCTGAGTGTATTCACCTGGGGAGATGGGAAGAGCTAGCCGTCCGCTGGGCCGAGGGAGGCTGAGAGGGAGCTGAGACTGCAGATGGCCCCTCTATGTGGGGGTGCAGGATCTGAGTTGGGCCAGGATAGTATTCACTAGAGCCTGGACATCAATCATGGCCATCTGCCCAGTGGAACTAGCTGGGGCAGACTAGACAGCGTGAATTGGGACCACTGATGGAATAGGATTAGGTAGTGGAGCCATCGACGAGGAGTGTGTATATGACCCCAGGATCATCGACGGGGGTGCCAGTATTAAGCCCTGTGAGGTAAGGCTGGTTGTCGACGGGCCTAAAGCCCTGCCGTCGATGGACTGTAACAGGCCTGAAGCCATCGTCGACTGATGATGGCCAGACAACACTGAAGGGGGAGGCAGCTTAGAAAACTGCAGAATAATCCCAGAACCCACCGTTGACGGAGGAGCCATCAATGAGGGAAGAGAGGAGCCCACAATCGTCAACAGTGTAGAGGATGATGTAACAGGGGCAACCTTCTCTATACTCACGTTTTGTGAAGTCTTTGTCAATGATGAGGGAGTGGTAGAAACATGCTTAGTCTTTGATGAATGTTTCTTAACAGGATCCTGTGCTGTCAACGTGGAGGGGTCCCCTGGAGAGTGATGGGACCCTGAGGAGGACATTGAGGATTCTTTGATTGTGGAGCATTGCTGCTGCTCCAGGAGGGCAACCTTTTGCTTCATGAGGAACTCGTGGAGCTGCTGAAGCCTTCGATGTTTTATGGCCTTATTGAATCTATTGCAAAAGACACTCCCTGGAGTCGTTTTCTGGACCAAGGCAATGAACACAGACTTCATGGAGGTCCTCCTTAGTGATTCTGTGGCCAGAGGAACACTTTTAGAATAAGGGATACGAAGACTTTAGTATATGAACTTTTTAGTAAATATTGGTTGGTAGACCTCTTTGTCAACAACAGGAAAGCAGAGCTCCAAAGGAGGACTTGTGGCATGCAGGTCACGGTTGAAAAGAACTGAGGAGTAGCTGGGACCTCCCCCTTTTATACTTTCCAGGTAAGACACCATATGGTAGTTCTGAGGAGAGATCCCAGGGTCGACTGCTTAGAAGTCATCCGGAGGAAATGACACCTGCAGCTGTAATCCCATTGTTATGACCTGCTACAAGAGATTGCCTCGAAGAAGAGTCAAGGTTCTACAGTATTGTATTGTACTGTCGCTACATCTACTACTGTGTTCTAGCACTGACTCAAGTTTTAAATCACCAAATAGCTTAACTTTGCAATCAACAGCTCACACCTGAATGCTGAGAGAGAGAGAATTTTACACTATTCTTCTGTTCAGTGCCGCAGATCCCAAGTTACGTTACTGGATGCCATTGCTGGGTTACATATCTGAATGCCAGGTTCTGGGTTGCCAAGTCTTAACTAAATTAACTACAGTACTGTACTGTGTTTGGTTTGCACAGGAATATTAAGAGCACCAGGAGAGTAATGTAATGTAATGTAAAGTGGATCTGGTTTCTTGGAGCACTTCCGAGTTTTGGCTTGCTATGGTTACACTGAAATGCTCAAGTGTGCTGCTAGAATTGTCGACTGCAGTATGAGAAACGACAGTAAGTAATGTTACTGGATGCCATTGCTGGGTTACGTATCTGGATGCAGGGTCCTGGGTCTCCAGGTCTTAACTAAATTAAAGGGGCACTGTCAGCGTTTGACCTTAATTTCTGCCTAGAATCAAACAGTGTGCATCTTGATGCAAACCACTAAGCATATGCTGTAGAATACTACTATGTATAATAAAGGTAATTTTTTTTTTTTTTAAACAGTTTGGCACTTTTTAAAACAAATACCTTTTCACCCATCCCGGTCATAATGCTCCGCGATTCCAGAAGTACATCCAGGTCGGGACCATGCGCCTGCCATGAGCACGATCCTGAAGTGCATTTTTTTTCATATACAGCATATAGCGTTATAATGTACCTAAACCCCACATGATTCTAAAATGCCCCGTTTATCTACGCCAGCAAACCGGGCACTGGAAATACTTTAATTCTTATTTTTAAGTCGTGGCTGAAATCCCGCGCATGTGCACCAATGGCATGACTAAAGATCTCGCGCATGCGTAAGAGCTTGCCATCAGTGCGCATGCGTGGTCTTTCAGCCATGACATAAAAATAAGAATTAAAGTATTCCTAGTGCTTGTTTGCTGGCGCCGATAAACGTGACATTTTTTAATCATGTTGGGTACAGGCACAATGTAATGTCATATGCAGTGTATGACATAAATGTACTTCAGGACCGCGCTCATGGCAGATGCACATTCCCGAGGGGGTTCTGACATGGATGTTCTTTCGGAATCACAGGGCATTGCGATCGGACGAGTGACAAGGTATTTGTTTTAAAAAGTGCCAAACTGTTAAAAAAAAAATATCTCTTTATTATACATAGGAGTATTCTGCAGCATATGTTTAGTGGTTTGCATCAAGATGCACACTGTTTGATTTTAGGCAGAAATTACAGTCAAATGCTGACAGTGCCCCTTTAACTACAGTACTGTTCTGTGTTTGGCTCGCACAGGAATATTAAGAGCACCAGGAGAGTGATGTAAAGTGGATCTGGTTTCTCGGAACACTTCCGAGTTTTGGCTTGCTGTGGTTACATTGAAGTGCTCAAGTGGGTCCCACATGGTCCACGCTGTCCCATTCACAGCCGAGTTTGTAAGTAGCAGAATAACAAATAATAAAAGAAAGCAGAGATGTGCTTTTAAAAATGTAATGTGATGTGCATTTTCACAATAAACTGGGTCTGGCTTCTCAGAGCTTTTCCAAAGTCTGGTTTGCTGCAGTTGCACTGAAATGCCCCAGTATGTTCCACATGGCCCATATTGTCCCATTCAGAACTGAGTTTGTAAGTAGCAGAACAACAAAAGAATGCAGAGTTGTGCCTTTAAAATCATAAAGTGATGTGCGCTCTTACAGTAACATGGTAGCTCACATTTAAATGCCCGTTTTATGAGAGAATTTAAGATTCAAGTAAGGGTGTCTTTGAGATCGGAGTGTGGGGCAGAATCACACAATAGATTGAACTCTTGATTATCCAAACAAGATCGGTCTCCTACTGGGTTAGATAAATCGAGGTTGTACTGTATGTATTTAATCTCCCCGCCCCCACCCTCTGATTGCTGTCCCCATAATGGCTTTGTATTTCCCTCATGTCTGTTGGCACCCACCCACCCTCCAGTTGCCATCCCCAAAATGTATTTCTCTTTCTCTATTGTCTTGTAGCAGCCCCACCCTCCCATCACCATTCCCATTGTGTGTTTGTCTTTCCCTAGTGTCTAATGGCACCCCCACCCTCTGATCGACATCCCTGTATTGTTGTTTTTCCTTGGTGTGCAATGCCACCCCCCAATTGCTGTCCCCATAATATGTTGTTCTTTCCCTGGTGTCTAGTGGCACTCCTCGACCCTCCAGTCACCGTGCCTGTAATTGTTTTGTCTTTCCCTGGTGTCTAGTGGTACTCCCACCCTCCGATCATCTGTCTTGCCCTGAAATAAAGAAAACTGTCCTTTGATGCTGTGGTTTTTTTTTTTTTTTTTTTTTTTTTTTAATTAAACCTGCAAAAAAGAAAATGGTCCTTCGTTGCTCTGACCTCACACATCCCCACCTCCCACTCAGCAGTCCCCCTCCCCCACACATAGACCCCTATAGACGCTCACTCACCTGAACAGGTCACAGGGTGAAAAACCATTCTCCAATCAAAGACACGTCTTGCTGCTAGAACTGTCGACTGCAGTATGAGAAACGACAGTAAGTGCAGTACAGTGTATTTCAATGGGTTTTGAACTTTGCGCATAAACTTTCAGTTTTGCATATTTTGACCCCAGATTTTCAACATGGCCTTATGGGACCTCACTTCATGGCCAGTGGTGGTGGAATTATGCAAATCAAGCCTGAAAGGCAACTTCGTGGTTGCTTGGCAAAATTACCTTTTGTGTAGGATCTGAATTTTTCACTACCTTTTTTCATGAGGAAGGGTCTATGGTTATGTTGAAAATTTGGGATCAAAATATGTGAAAATGGGAAAGTTATGCGCATACGTTGAAATTTTACTACGCTCACTCATAATTTTGGTAATTTTAAATATTTTGACCCCATATTTTCAACATTCACTCATAACTTCACTAATTTTCACTATTTTGACTCCAGACTTTCGGCATAGCCATTTTTCCACACCACCTCATAAATGTGACATGTCATTTCTTAAATCCTGGATAAGATGTGTTTTCACACTTCTGATAAATGGTACATCTCATGTTTATAAGGCGAATCATAAAATTAATATCTTGCAAATTTAGGGTCAAAATTAAAAAAAAAAAAAAAAAAAATTTCAGGGTTTTAAATAATTGATTAGCAGTTTTTTTTCTTGGGACAATACTAACTGTTCAGAAAGTATTTATATAGGTTTTCTAGAAGTGTTATTTTTGTTAAACACAGTGAGGCAAGTGCTATGCATTTTCACAATGTTTTAGCACTTTTATGAGCAAAATGCTAATCAATTTTTAGTGTTAAATAAAACCCTGTTTTTAGTTTGTTGGCCAACAAACATACAGTAATAACAACACACTGCTGCATTATAGATAATTAACAACCAAAGTACAGACATACCTCTCAGATAGGTAAAGGGAGTACTGTATTTGGTAAAACTTAGCTGGGTATAAAGTGCACCCTATCGGGTAGACTAGATGGATCATGAGGTCCCTATCTGCCAACACAATTCCTATGTTCCTATCGTTTTTTTGTAAAAAGTCGCTATATTTACTCTTTTCATACTGTATAAAGTCCATTTTCTCCAGAGAACTTCAAATTTTGGCAGGGCTTAGGATACCCTAGCAGTTCGCTTTTCCATATTGCCTAACAGTTAAGATATCTAAACAGCTGTTTTTTTTTTTTTTGGTGGCACCTTGTATGAAATTCTCCCCTGTAACTGTAGCCCAAAAGGAGCAATTCTGAATAATATGACCATTTTCCTTAAAATCCTACATTTAATGTTTTTGGCAACTTTTTCATTTGCCTACAGTTAGGAAGTATTTTACAATCACTGTGCCCAAGGGATCCTTGGATCGCTGTGTACGTGCAACATGATGATGTAATTGAAGCGAGATATCGCAGGCTCCTTTTTTTTTTTCTCCTCCTCCTTCTACAGGGGAGCCTCTGCATCCAGTCTGACGCCCCCCGGCCCACTCTCTTAACCCTCGTGGGCTTATCATCATGCCTCATTCTGCTCCCACAGCTTACCCTCGTAGCTGGGTTGGCAGATCCCTCCTTTACCTGCTGTGCACATGATCAGGTTCTCAGGGACAGGCCGTGTTGCCAGTGTGGAGCCTGCAATGGGATTGACCTTCATTTGGTCTTGACATCATTTTCCCCGTTTTTCTCTCCTGGACACAGACATTGGGACATGTGCAAGCTTGGGCACATCGAATGTATCCTTCCTCCCTTTGAGCCGTTCCAGGTGCATTACCACCTGTTGTCACCCATTAGGCTGTAGAGTGCCAGAACTGGTCATCCTCCCACTTTGGAGTGGGAGAGCATGCTCTGAGACACTCGATCCTTCTCCCTCCTGCCACCTCTCCGGCCAAGGCTTGGGGTATGAACCCAGGTTGCCCATGTCATTAGTGGCAGCTTTATCACTATGCCAATAGACTGGCTATTCTTTGCTGATATTTCTGTTGTGCATTACCACTGACTTTTGTGCTATAGTTCCCTCTAGAACTCTATTTTTAAAGTTTGCAAAATAGATGAGCTTGAAAAACACTCCCCTAAAGAAGCATTCATGGTGAAACACTGGGGCCCAGAAAGGTAAGTAAAGAAAGCAGATGTTAAGAAGATTGTATATGATTATTTTTGTGGAAGTGCCCACCTCCTCTCCCCATTTGATGTTGTTTGTCCAAGCGGCTAGCTTCAACTGACTGTTACAATGTACTTGTCGAGGGCCATTACCTCCAACACATCTGGTATGGGTAATTGGTGGCATGTTCAATTAAAGCAATAGCAGTATGACCTACTTTCTCTATTGCACTTAGTTTTCCACATAGCTCCTATGCTTATCTTGAACTGTATTGTACCTCTGCAGAGGCGTGCACAAGCTAGAATGATTCCTGTGTAACTTAGAAACATAGATTTTGTTGGCAGACAAGGACCTTTAGTCCCATGCAAGCTGCCCCTTGTCCTTGCCTGTTCTGTCACTACTGACCCTAGATGGTCATAGGTGTCACTCCCTCTCCCCGTTCCTCAACCTAATGTGCCCCGGTGCCTATCCAATGCACGCCAGAACCTCTGTCAGTCTTTGTCCCCTCTACCTCGAAGTATTTCTGCACATCACTCATAAACTTCCCTCTCTTAGCTTCACTGCATACCCCCTTGTTCTATTACTTTAGTTTTTCTGGAATAGACCCTCCACTTGCACCTTGTTCACTCATATGAGATACTTGCAGGTTTCAATCATGTCCCCTCCACTTTTGTCTCTTTCAAGAAGTACTTGTTGAGTTCCTGCAGCCTTTCATCATATGGCTTCTTGTGTAACCCCCTCACCATTTAGGTCACCCCTCACCATTTTGGTCACCCTCTTCTTTACCAGCTCCACCCTTTCAATGTCCTTGCGGACGTGCGGCCTCGAGAACTGGACACAGTAATCCAGGTGGGGCCTCAGCAGTGAACAATACGATGGCAGTATCACCCAGGGCCGCAGTAATGGGGGGAAAGTGGAGATGTTGTCTGGGGCCCTGAGCTCAGGAGGGGCCCACCTGAGGAGCTGGCATTACCCCTGGCATTAGCTGGTTTGAGAAATGGGCCCATTTCAAGTGACTTGTCCAGTGCCCCAAAATTCATAGCTGAAGCCCTGGTAACCACCTCACTCCTCCTGCTAGAAATCCTTCTGCCTGTGCACCCCGGCATCCTGCTAGCCTTTCCCACTGCATGTCACACTTCCCAGCTACCTTTAGGTCATGAGATATGATGACGCCCTAGGTCTCCTCCTTGTTTGGTGACTGTAAACTCCACTTCCCTCTTTTATACACAGCCCCTGGGTTCTGCAGCCCTAAGTGCATAACCTTGCACTTTTTGGCACTGAAACCCAGCTGCTAGCCCCTAGCCAATTCTTCTAGTTTCTTCAGATCCCTTTGTATTCTCATGACCCCTCCTGAATGTCAACCCTGTTGCAGAGTTATATACCATCTGCAGAGAGACGCACCTTACCTTCAAGCTCCTTTGTAATGTCGCTTATTAAGATACTCAAGCTCAAGTTTATTTCACCAGGAAAAACTCCACTGAGCAAGCTCATTTACAAGGAGGTCCTGTAACAGGTTAGATGAGGTCAACAAAGAACAGTATATACTTAACACAAAATGACTACAACAAGTAACAGTATAAGAATCACAGTGATGGCATGAGAGAAATAATTAGACTGTAGAAGACATAGGTTGAAATACCATGGACAATCATCTATAGTCAACAAAGCCAGATGTAAATATAAGTGCATAGTTACGATGAGAGAAACAACTGTAGGCCAATAAAGTGCAAATAGTGAGCCCCATGGGCCAAGCTAGCTAGAGTGGCAGTAGCAATCTTCCTTGAGGGAACTGCTTATTAGGGATTTGGCAGTATTAAAGGATACATAACTGGAAAGCCTGAGGGTGTTATGAAGATTATTCCAGACCGACGGATGTGCGAAGTTAATGGCAGCTTTTCCAAATTGGGTATCGACCTTGAGGATGTGTAATAGGGTGGTGGTGTTTTTCCTTAGTGAGTAACAGCTAAGGGAGCAGTGAAATATGGACGTAATATATGTAGGGAGTTTTAAGCATAGCTTTATAAACCCAAAGACAACTATGCATCTTCCTTCTGGCTGCTAATGATATCCAGCCCAATGCCGAATAAAGAAGACAATGATGGGTCCTAGAGGGAGCATTTGTTATAAAACGAATAGCTCAATGATAAAGGACATCCAGCTTATGGAGGTAGATCATAAATAAATAAAAAACTGTCTGATCTTTAATTAACACCTTTGAGAACCAGCTCATTGCATAGGTTCCACATCAGAGGTTATACAAAAATGAACAGTGTGTTGAGTAAGAACATCTACTATACAATTTATACATGAAGGATTTTAAAGTGTAAAAAGTTACAAAGTATACAAATGTTGTATAACATGTGAGCGTAGTCCAGAAGAGGGAGAAAGGTAGCTTGGACTAGCCTTTTCTTGACCTCCAATGGGAATCAGGATTTCTTTCTGGGGGAAAAAAAAAAAGCCTAATCTCTATCTTTTAGTTTCTTTGTGAGCAGTTCAGTGTGGACAGTAAATGACAATTGGTTGTCCAACCAAAAACTCAGATTTTTAAATTTGTCAACTACCTCTAAGGAGTCTCTGAGCAGATGTAAGGGTCCCAGCACTGAACCCTGTGGCACCCTACTAGTCACTCTTGTATCACCTGAATGGCTACCGTTTACCACCACCCTTTGCCTCCTATCCTTTAACTAGTTTGATACCCAGCTTGTCACATTCTCCCCCCACCCCCAGGGCTTCTTAGTTTCGTAACTAGTTTCTTGAGTGGCACAGTGTCAAAAGCCTTACTGAAGTCCAAGTAGGCCACATTCACTGCTGTCCCTTGATCCACCTCCCTGGTAACCCAGTCAAAGAAATCTGAGATTAGTTTGACATGACCTCCCCCCCTATGAAACCATGCTGGCAGTGGTCCTGCAGCCCTTTTGCCTCCAAGTGCTCGAGAAGCCTGTCTTTAAGTAGTGCCTCCATTAACTTCCCCATCACTCATGTGAGACTGACTGGCCTGTAGTTCCAAGCACCCTCCCTACTGTCGTCTTTGTGAAGAGGTACTACATCAGCTCTCCTCCAGTCTTCTGGAACTTCCTCCATCTCCACTGAGGTGCTAAAAAGTACTGCCAGAGGGGTGGCCAGCACTGTGCTCAGTTCCTTTAGGACCCTTGGATGAATCCCATCTGGTCCCATCACCCTATTATCCTTTAAGGCTTCCAATCCATTCTGACCCCTCTCCACTGAGAATGGATGTGAGTCCACTTCCCTGCTCCCTGTTGCTTACTGCAGCATGCTGGTCCATCCGCCTCACACTTTATTGTGAAGACTGAGCAGAAATAATTGTTTAGTATTTCTGCTTTCTTTTGATCTTCTTCTTCTTCTTCGCAGTCCCCCTGTCTTTTTGATTCTCAGTATCCCTCCCCTTGTTTTCCAACATACTTGAAGAAGGTCTTGTCCCCTTTCCTGACCTCCGTAGCTATTCTCTCCTCTGTTTAATGTTTTAGCTGCCCTCGCCCACCTTCCTACCTCCCTTTATTTTACCAGATATACCTCCCCGTTTTCATCTTTCTAGGTCTCCTTGTACTTTTCTAAATGCTGTTTTCTTCTCCTTTACTACCGTTGCTGCCTCCTTAGAGAACCTTAGTGGCCTCTTCTTGCTTTTTATCTTGCTGACTTCCTTCGAACAGCATGCTGTTGCCTGGGCGATACACCCCTTAATTTTTCTCCATCAGGTCTCCATTCCCCCTCTGCCTCCCCCTCATTCTCTGAGGCAATTTCCTATTTCTTTAAACTATGCCCTCCTGAAGTCCAGTACCCTAATTTTAGTGGGGTTTTTTTCCCTGTACTATCTGTATGCCAAACCACATAGTACCGTGACCACTTGTACCTAGGGTACTACCTACTCTTAGGTCAGCAATGCTGTCTCTGTTTGTAAGTACCGGGTCCAGCACTGCCTCATCCCTAGTGGGTTCCAGAACCAACTGCCTGAGAAATGCCTTGTCTGTGGAGTCAGGGATGGTCCTGACTCTTGATGTAGCTGCGACAAGATGACCCAATCTACATCCATCAGATTAAAGTCCCCCATTGTCAAAATTTCTCCTTGCTGGCCATTTTACTAATGGTTTCTTCCAGGGCTCTGTCCAGATTCTTCCCCTGTGTCAGAGGCCTGTACACCACCCCATGTGAATAACAGCCCCCAAACCTGTCTCTAGGCTGACCCATAGTACCTCCAGACCTTCATTGTCCTTCTGTTGTCCCTATATCTCAGTGGCCCTTATATCCTCCTTCACATATAAAACAACCCCTCTGCCTTTCTGCCCAGACCTGTCCTTCCAGAACACGGTGTAGCCTGGGATGGTCACTTCCCATCTCTTGTTGTCCATACACCATGATTCCATTATGGCCACCAGATCCAGGTCTGCCTCTGCAATGATTTCCTCAAGGTCAGGAATTTTGTTTCCCAGACTTCTTGTGTTGCTAGACATGGCTGTCCATTCTCTTTATCCCTTTCTCCCTCTAACCTGCCTCCCCTTCCTGCTTCCCCATGGCCCCCCTCTGATACCCTCATCCTACCCTCCCCTGTTATGTTGTCTTCCTGCCCTCCTTCTTTTCCCCTCTCTTCCAGCTGATGTTTTCTCCTCCAGATTTGCCTGCCTACCCTTCTCTTTGCTTCCACCAACCTCCAGGGAATCTCTGCTCCATGAGTAAACCTTCCCTGTTGCACTAGTCTCTAGGGGGTGGGGTCAATCTCTGCCTCCCTCAGTCTTTCTGCCTCCCCTTTGGCTAGTTTGAATGCTCATCAAAGTAGTATTTAAATCTTCCATCCAGGACTGCTGTTCTCTTTCTGAATGGATGGAGGCCATCTCCCTTGTGCAGACCTCCATTCCCCCATCACCAAATGTGACTACAGTCCCTGATGTAACTAAAGCCCCCACCATGCCTTCAAGCACCTGTTGAAGGGCATAGTGTGATTCCCTAGCCTTCCCTTGACCATGCACGAGTAGCACCTCGGTAAAAGCCACCGTGCAAGCTACAAGTTCAGGTGTGTGTGGTCTGCGATCACAGTGGTATGGGGTTGGTATAGGGGCTAAGGGTAGCTAGCCCAAAGCAACATGAGTAATCTAACAGAAAAGCCTCACACTGCCTAGCTCAAATAAAATTTAAAAAAAACTGCTCAGTAGAAATATTAAATTTATTTTGTCTTGGAAACAAAATGGACAGGTGGCTATCACCAATGAACTAACTCTGGCGCTTCAAGTCCCCAAACTCTTCTTCAAGGGACATCTGCAAGCTACCCGCTTCTGGCCTCTCCACAGCTCCCTAAACCTAACCTGCACTACCCCTACAGCTTCTCTTGCCAGATCGTTCATCACATAGTCAGGACTTTGTGTGACCACTTTAACATACTAACATACTAAAAGCCAGCAGAATAGGCCAAATGGTCTGTCTTATCTGCTCGAAAGCCAGCAACCTAATGGCTGCTCGCCTTTCCACCCCCCAGCCCCCGAGAGGGTCTTCTTTGGTTTCAGGTCACTCTTGTACCTGTCCCACCCCTTCTTGAAGCCCTCCACTGTGCCCTTTTCCACCAGCCTCCCTGGCAGCATGTTCCACGGCTCCAACACCCTGTCAGTGAAATAATGCTTCCTATGCTCCCCCCTGTAATTCCCCCCTCCAGCTTCCACTCTTGTCTCCCCCCCCCTTTCTATAGCCTAAACTGCTCCTTGGTTCCACTCCTGGTTATTCCCTTTACGTACTTGAAAACCTCTATCTTGTCTCCCCTATCCCTCCTCTCCTCCAGTGTGTAAAGCCCAAGCTTTTCCAATCTCTCCTCATAAGGCCTCCTCTCCATACCCTGAATCATCCTGGTCGCTCTCCTCTGGACCCTGTCTAGCAGCGCTACGTCCTTCTTCAGATGAGGTCTCCAGAACTGTACACAGTACTCGAGCTGCGGCCTGACCAAGGCATTATATAGTGGGAGGATCACCTCCCTCCTTCTGGATGTAATTCCCCTGGCTTAGCTGCCCAGTATACTTTATACAGTCTATTTTGCATTGTAAAGCTTTTAAATTATTTTTTTATGAAGCTTTAACTATTTCTGCTTGATTCTTCTGATCTGTTTTCAGTGCATCAGGGGCCAGTGGGTTGTCATCAGAGATACCAGGGACAAGCATTAGTGCAGCAATCTAGTATAGATTAGAGATTAGTGCAGCAAGCCATGAATGAGCTTGGTACGTCCAACAGACCTGAGTTTGATTACCACAATCTCCACTTGCATACTCTGTGACCCTGAGCAAGTCACTTAACCTCCCCATTGCTTCTGGGTCGCCACTGTAAAGCGGCCTAGTGCCAAGTGAGCCTTACCCAGTTTTCAAAAAGAATACATGGCTGCACTCCTGTTGGCTAAATGTTCATTTGTCACCTTTCCAAAGTGGAAATAAATACTGATTATGCATCCAACACAAAGATAAATGATTTATCTTTTTGGTTTTTTTGATTACTTTTTTTAACCTGGTAAGTGGACTGTAACACACAATTTTCAGCCACAGCTGGATACAGCTACAATACAATTTACAAATAAACAAGTTGGATAAATAAGAATACACGCTAGGTTGGGCATGTCCGCCATTAATCAGAAGTTTTCAGCTGCTACCTCACATTTAGAAGGAGATGCTACCCACAAACGATTCATACGGGAACAATGTATTTTTGGTTTTTTTAGGGTCCTGAGTATTATGAAAGCAAGTTGGAAGCTAAGCCTGAACTGCAGGATTTGGATGAAGAATTTCGTGAAAATAACATTGAAATATTGACACGATTTTATTTGGCTTTTGAAAGTGTCCACAAATATATTGTAGATTTAAACAGGTAATGAGAACATAATTTCATTAAGTCGTGCTATTATAACATAAGCCACTTTCTCAAATGAGTAAAATGATGGGATCTCTTGAGGCCTGTGTTAATAATATTGTAGCAATAATCATGTGTAAATGTAAAATATGTCCACATCTGAAAATAACTGAAAACTGTTTTTGGTATTTATTTTAACGTTACTGTTGAAATGCATTTCTTATTTTTTAATTATTGAAAAAAAAAATTGCTAAACAGATTGACTTAAAATCAAGCCTTTAAAATTCTAGGAATTTGCTGACTCTGACTGTTCTTCTAGCCATCAGAATGGCGCCAAATATATTTTGAATCTTTTTTTTTTTGTGTGTGTGTGTGCGTGTCCCTTTGTGTTTTTTTGTTTACTTTCTGTTTTTGACCGTCCAGCCCATCAGTTTCCTCTGCTCATCCATCTGGGCTTTCCATGCATCTCCCAATCCCCTCCTCTCCTTCAATTTCGGGCACCTACCTCCACGGAGCCTTGGCTTCATCCCTTCAGGCAGGGTTGGGAGGGTAGACTACCCCCTGAATTTTCGTGTTCTTATCAGGTGGTGCTCTTGGTGAGGCAGGGGAACCAGGCTATACCAGGAGCCTGTAATCGTCAGGGAGGTACTGGGGGCCGCAGTAGTGTTTTTTTTTTTTTTTTTTCCCCTCTCTGGATACTCTGTTGGGGACATTGTATGCTGTGATGCTCAGGTGCAGCTGTGCACATCATGTGTGCACCTACCCACCAACATCCACAATGTCCTTCCCTCCCTCCCTCTCCTGATTGCACTGCCACCTCTGGTTACCCAGGTCACAGCATCACAACAGAATGTGGATTGTGGAGCCCTACCTCTCCAGAGGAGGAGAGCATCCCGTGGGGTGCTCAATCCTCCTCCATCTGGCCCCCGGTGACCCGAGCTCGTTCCTGAAACTCGGGCCCCCAGTGTCATAAGGAGTAACGCTACCACTGTGCTGATGGGCCAGCCTTAACATTGTGTTTCTGTAGTTGATTTTCCTTTGGCCTGTATTGATCATCATAACTCTTTACTGAGTACTCACAGGTTTTTTATCATCATCATGACAAAATTAATGGGATAAACTCATGTTTGCCTTCATACAATGCACACAGCTGAATTAGTATTGGGTGAGTGGTGTTCAGACTGAGAGAGCTATTCAGTACTGACTCATTCAAATACTTGTGTAGATCTGAATTAAGAGGAATTTCTATAAAAAAATGATTGGCATCCACTCCAGTGGTGCATATGAGAATGCTAAATGCCATGATCATTTCTAATACTTCTGCTACAGTATTTGCCAAGCACCCTCTGGCTTGGTTGTGACGTTCTGTTTTCTTTTGGATCATTGTTTTGTGCTGTATCAGGGTTGGTGTAAGGAACCCAAAGCTGAAAAGATAATCTTACTCGTATCATTCTCCAACATAGCAAAAGATGCACAACACCAAAAAGAGGGGGTCATAAGGTTGAAGTTAAGTTTTCTGGATCCAACTGCTAGAAACATAGGAGCTGCTAGATGATACGAGCTCTGGTCAGAGCCAACATGGCTGCTATGCTGCTTTTAAAGTGAAGCCGATCCACAGGAGCACTCGTCCATGATGAGTCGGGCATATTTTTTCATAGGTGAAAGAAACAGTGTGGCAGGTACTATTCTGTTCACTGCGCTTTACAAAGAAAACCCTAGTTAAAATGGAGTGTGCTAACCTATTTAATTGTTTGTTTTACTAAGAGTTGAAGCCATGACTGTGTGCTAATGCACATGCCCAAAGTCACGGCTTCAACTTTCAGTAAAAAAATGAAATAGGTTAGAGCGCTGTGTTTTAACTGAGGTTTGCCTTATGAAGTGCAACAAATGGAATACTACCTGCCATTCTGTTTCATTTACGTACAGAAAAATATGCCCAACTCATCATAAAGAGCATTCCTGGCATTGTACTGCCGTCATGAACGAGTGTTCCTGGCATTGTACCGCTGAAGCGGTAGTGAACCGGAAGTGCATGCATGGAGCAATAAAATAGTGCGGGGGAGGGACAGCACTGTGGTGAAAGTAGAGGAGGTGGAGAGATGTGGTCCAGTTCCACTCAAAACATTCAGTGGAAGGACACACTCTAGTTATATGGTGACATGCTTCCAGAGTCCCTTCTGTCTCCTACCTCGTCAGTACGTCAGCATGGCTCCGCCCATGCAGCCATAAAAAGAACAAGTGTCCATCCTGTTAATCTGGTGCCATCCAGATCGCCACAACATTTATTGTTATGTAAAAACAATTAGAACCCTCTGGGAACCCTTCATTCCTCCAGTAAATCAAATGCTTTACTCATTAATAATAATCTTCATGAGGAACTGATCCAGCAGTTTTTTTGGAAACCCAACCCAAACATCACATATGACAATGGATGGTCACCAAACAGGAAAGGGACCTTGACGTTATCATATGTGATGTCTTAAGGTAGCAAGGCAGTGCAACAAGGCAGTTGGTAGGGCCAGTGAGATTAGCCTGGTAGGTAGCAAGAACAGGAGGGGGGTTTGGGCTGGGAGAGGGAGTGTTTGATAAGGTTTAGCGAAGGTAGCAGGCAGAGCGATGGAGGAAGGGAGTTCCAGTTGTGAGGGAAGCGGCAGGAGAAGATGGCCTTGCCAGAGTTTGAGTGGAGACTGGGAAGGGCAAACGTGCAAGTGTCTCTGGAATGGAACTGGTAGAAACATAGAATTTGACGGCAGATAAGGACCGCTTGGCCCACCCAGTCTGCCCATTTCCCTACCTGACGGATAAGCTGCAGCTTCTAGTTAATCAACAGCTTACTTCTTCCTGCCCCCCCACTAGAATTGTCTTGTGCCTGTCCCATGCATTCTTGAATTCTTCCACTGTGCCTGACTCCAGAACCTCCTCAGGAAGGCTGTTCCATGCATCCACAACTCTCTCTGTGAAAAAATACTTTCTAACATTCAGCACATGGCTGAGTACGCAGATTATTTGCAGGAGAGGTATGAAACGCTAACCCAGCAGTTGCAAAATGGTTGTTAAGGAGGTCCTAAATAGATTGCTTATTGGTGGTGGATGAGCCACCTGAGGAGATTTTTACTGGGAGAGAGAGTTCGCCGGGTTATATCCTTCAGTATCTTTTAATGTTCCCCCAAATTTTTCAGGACAACTGGAAGAGGAGTGAAAGTATTTGGCTTTTTCAGTCCTAATAGGTTAGTACATTGATTCCTAGCTGATCTAAAGGCTGCCCAATCAGCTGATAATTTAGTTTTATGCGCTTTTTTCCAAAGAGCATCCCTGTGGAGTAGAGCAGCTTTCAGGCTGGCCGAGAACCATGGTCACGATTTTTTCCTGGTACACATTTTTGTGTGTGTGTGTTATGTAGTTATCTCCCCTGTGACCCCCACCTACCTCTCCTTTGGGCCAGTTGCCACTAGGACACTCACCTCTCTCGTCTTCGCCACTGATCTCTACCCCACATTGCAGCCACCTCACGGTAACCCGACGTAACCGTGCATCAGGTGGGTCCTCCTCTTCCGAGGAGAAATGGCCTAACGGCCTAGGCGTTTGCCCTGGGTGCTGCTGCGGCCAGGTCGGCTTTTGCGGAGCTCGAGGAGGCACTGGTCTGGGCAGCCGTCATCCGGTAGGAGGAGATACCATTTTCTTGTTTTTCCTCCAATTCCCCTATGTGCGCCACAACTGAGCTTCCCCTGGTCTCCACCATACATAGATACATAGACAGTGTCGGCAGATAAGGGCCTATGGCCCACCTAGTCTGCCCATTTGAGCTTGTAAGTTCAGTTTGTTTTCCTAGAAGTCTATTTCCCCTTACCCCTGACCTCTAGAATTCCTTTATGTCTATCCCATGCATTCTTAAATCCCGTGATTGTTTCAGCCCCCACCACTTCCTCTGGCAGGGTGTTCTACTTGTCCACCACCCGTTCTGTGAAGAATTTTTCTCATGTTTCTCTGAATCGTCCTCCTCCAACTTCATCCATGCCTCTAGTCCTGAAACATCTTTTCGCTAAAATAGTGTTTTCCTGCACCCTGTTCCTCCCTGTAAGATACTTGTATGTCTCTATCATATCCCTCTCTCCTCCTCTCCTCAGGAGTACATGTTCAGTTCCTTCAACCTGTCTTCATAGGACTTGTGATGCAACCCATGCACCATCTTTGTTGCCCTCCTCTGAACCTTTCTACCCTGTCTATGTCCTTACATAGGTATGGTCTCCAGAACTGTACACTGTACTCCAGGTGGGGCCTCACTAGTGTCTTGTATAGCGGAATTATGACCTCCTTTTCCTGCTGGTGATGCCCCTGCCTATACATCCAACATCCTATTTGCTTTACCTGATGCCTTGTCACACTGTTTCCCTACCTTGAGGTCATCAGAGATGACAACCCCAAGATCCCTTTCCTGCTTGGTGCATGCTATATCTTCACCCCCAACTGATATATTGTGCCAGGGTTTTTGTGCCCCATATGCATTATCTTGCACTTCTTTGCATTGAATTTCAACTGCCAAACCCTTGACCATTCTTCAAGTTTCTGCAGGTCCTTCTCATTCTGTCTACACCCTCTGGTGTGTCTACTCTAGTTACAGAGCTTTGTGTCATCAGTGAACAGTGAAATTCTGCCTTCTAGATCCTGTGCAATGTCACTGATGAAGATGTTGAATAGGACCGGTCCCAGCACTGATCCCTGTGGTACCCCACTGGTCACTCTTCCTCTGTGGAGTGACAGCCATTTACCACCACCCTTGTGTCCTGCCACCCAGCCAGTTACCTACCCACCACACTACTGTCCTGCCCACACCCATATTCCCCAGTTTGTGTAATAGTCTTCTATGTGGCACAGTGTCAAAGGCCTTGCTGAAGTCCAGATAGGCCATGTCCACTGCCCTCCCTGATCCACCTCCTAGTCACCCAGTCAAAAATTCAATGAGGTTGGTCTGACATGACCTCCCCTGGTGAAACCATGCTGCCTTGGGTCCTGTGGTCCATTGACAACCAGATGTTCCACCAATCTCTCTTCAGTAGTGCTTCCATGATCTTTCCCACTACCGAGGTGAGGCTGACTGGTCTGTAGTTCCCTGCTTCCTCTTTGTTCCCACTTTTGTATAGGGGACTACATCTGCTGTCCTCCAGTCTTTGGGTACCTCCTGTTTCCAGTGATTGGCTGAACAGGATAGCCAGAGGTTCAGCCACCACCTCTCTTAGTTCTTTAAGGACCATGGGGTGCACCCATCTGGCCCCATTGCTTTATCAGCTCTTATTACTTCCAGTTCCTTCAGGACCCTTTCTCGTGTAAAGGGACTTGTGTCCATTTCTGCACCATTCTCACCCCTTGTACTCCCTTCAGACCCATTACCCCCCTCTTCCTTAGTAAAGACTGAGCAGAAATACCTGTTCAGTATGTCAGCTTTACTGTTGTCATCCTCCAAGCGGCTCCCATCCTCCCCCTGCTACAGAGCGACACCATTCCCCAACCCACCCCAGGAATGGAGAGCAGTCCTCCGGATGCTCAATCCTACTCCTTCCCCAGCCAACCCTCTGGCGCCCAAGTCCGTTCCCGAACCCGGGTCGCTGGCATGGTGCGAGGTAAGGCACCAGCGCCTCAACCCTCTGCTCCACCGGTGCAAATTTTAACTAGGGTTGCATGTTGATTTATAACCTCAAGCACAATGTTCTGAAACAGTCTGTAGACCTCAGTCACCAAAGGGTCCAGATAGAAGTCTTGCCAGAAGGAGTACTGAAGGTCAGATAGGAAAGCGTGTTGGTTGTGGTTACAAAGACTTCTTTTATAGATGTACCTAGAGGTAGAGATAGGTTTTTGGACAGACCTCACACAGGCTATAGAACAATGATCACATAGGTCATTGAAGAAGACACTGGAGTGAGAACTGGAATGTGATTTATTTACTAGAATTAAATCTAATAAGGTACTGTGGGCTAGATTTTTATTATTTGGGTGAGTAGCTTCCACTGTCAGCTGTGTAAGACCATAAGTTTCACAAATGTCTTTTGGAGGTTTAGAGCTAGCTGAGAATGAATCGATGTTGAAGTCACCCATAATAATCTCCTTCAAGGACATAGTGTCCAAGGTGCTGCACAGATAGTTCAACTCCTTGAGCCGTGCTGAGGGGAGGCCTATAACATCCAATAATAAAGAGATTAACAGAAGGTGAAAGTTGGACCTCTAACATTGTCAAATTACGGGCTCGCAGCACTTGAAGAGCCAGCTTGGGATCCTGGAAGGTTTTCACCACGTCTGGAAAGTGCACTCGAAGTCTAGCTGGGTAGGGGGTGGAAAATTTAAGCTTACTATGTTTTCAGGGCTCTGAGAATAGGCAAATAAGCCCTCCTCCTGTTAATCAAGTCCGAAGAGTAATCATTATCAAAGCGTAGCCAGTGCCCCTTATATATAATATGACCTTTGCGCCACACTCTGGAAATTATAGAGATGAAGTACGATGGAGTGGGGCCTCCGTGGAATTATCCACCTGAGGGGCTAAGGCTCAGTGGGCCCTCTCAGTAGGCAACAGGCACAGATCTGCCACATTTAAGATGGATAGAAGAAAGCACTGTAAAAAGGTAATAAAGTCTCCATTCCCTTCTTCCCCCTCTGGGAGGCCGTATATGCAAATTTTATTGTGATGGGAATGGTTTTCCAAATTGGCGCACTTCCTTGCCAGCTTCTGATTTTCTTGGAGCACTTTAATGATCACCCACTCCAACCTGTCCAAGCACGAATCGGTGTCCACCTGCTGCCGCTCCAACTCTTTCATTTTGGAGTCTAAAGTGGATATGGTGGCTTTCAACTCCTCATGTCATTCCCGGCTTTCAGTCTGAAACGCCCGTAATTCTTCCAAGAGGGCAGTATAAGGAGGAGAAGGGCTAGGCTCCATAGAAGTCAGCTGTGAGGAGAGCGCCGGAGGTGAAGACACCATATCAGTGAGCTGACCGACTAAGGAAACCACTGGGTAAGGAGCTCTAGAAAGATTGCTGGGTTTGGGTTTTTTAGACTTGCCCACGCAACCAGAATTCCTCCAGTACACTGTACACCACAAAGACAGAAGAAAGGTACATTCAAGAATAAAAACAGGAGGGGAAAAAACGAGTTTGGAGTGGAGCACAAACTCTAGCCGTCCATTCATATCAGTGATGTCACCAGAAGCCCACTCTAATTATTTGCCAAAAAGCACATTTGCAAATCCTGGGTAGACCATGCAAAATGACATATGTATAATTCCACAATACAATCAGTGAACAGCTTATGTGAAAATGCCAAGCAGAGTATCCCAGGTGACTTCACAACCACAATTTGGAGAACCACAAATTTTGGTGCAAACAGTCTCACCCAGTGTGCCTCCCTCTATGTTGCAGCTACACACAAAGGGCTCTTGTAAAGTAGTTCACCCCACGGGGCTGAGTTGCAATACCTCTCTCTTTTGTGGCAACCCATAGAACAGCTTTTAATGATTCTAAACTTGGCGGTGTCTGTAAAGATGCAACTTCGTTTTGCAAGGGTCCCCATTCTCTGTAAACTGCCCAGTGGACCATTTGCATGGTGACCCCTTAACCCTTTCCCCATACAGTCACAAGGCAGTTTATGACTATGCAGTTAAGGGTAGTGATCCCCCTTTAATAATAGCTTGGGAGGAAGGGGGGGATGCAAGCAATGGACCAATACCGAATCATCACAACAGTTTTGCTAGACTTGACTTTTAAGAGAGGCACATGGGGTAACTAGCATTTGCAGCCAGTAGACTCAGCCTGTATAGCCAGTAGAGTATGCAGAAGGTGGGGATTTGGGGCAGACTGGTTGAACCTTGAGTTTTTATCTGTCATCATGTTTTCTATGTTTCTGTGTTTAAGATTTTTGCTAAGCTGACATGGTAGCACAGCAGTAGTTCTACAGCGTCCTACACCAGCGTCCTGCATTCGAGAACAAGCAGAGGCCATCTGGCGCTATCCGGGTGGGGGGATTGAGCATCCAGGGACTGCATTTCTTCGGGGCCAGTGGGGAAATGATGTTTCCGCTGTGCAGGTTGACTGCTAGAGACCAGTCAGCTGCACAGTTGGGAACACCAGAGGGGAGGGGGTCACCTTCGGATGCCTGTCACACGTGTACAACTGCACCATTGCAAGCAGTCACCCCAGTTGGAAGAAGGAACAAAATGCTGGCCATCCAAGCTGGCGCCCCCTGCAGACTTTCTCATAGCTGAAATGGTTGGCCATCCATCATGTTGTGATCCTGGCTAATTGGTGAATAGCCGGTAAGTCCTTGAGAAGGTCATTGATGGGGCTGGGGGAGTGCTGCTGAACGAGACCCGAATGAGTAACAGCTTGGTAGGAAAAAAAAAAAAAAAAGATTCTTGCATATGCGATTAGCAACATGGAAACATAAAAGTTGACAGCAGAAAAAGACCATTGGTTTGTCTAGTCTGCCTGTAATACCCTATCCTACCCCTGAGACCTAGTGCCTGCACAGGGTTTATGCCTACGCTACCTGCCTCATTGTGTTCTCTGCCTTGCTGCTACCCCCCACCCATCCCTGTTATTAAGGAACAGGTCAGGAAGCATAGGAAAACCAGGAGCGGTTTCAAAATTCGCAAATAGCATTTTATTTTTTCCAATAACAGTAAAATAAAAAAATAAAAAATTTTCAGTATAACTATTTACAAAGCCAATACAAACACAGAAAACAAAGTCCTTCTTCTGAGTGATTCTTCTCAGTTTCAAATTTCAGTCTCTCTCTCTCTCTTGGAAAACATTGCTGCTCTTTTTATAACAAGTCTTTGCAGGAGCTCGTTAGGGGAGTCTGCTTCTCACAGAATGTTCTTGTAAGTTTACAAAATGTTCGTGCAGGTGCAGCAAAAATAATAAAATAACCCAGAACTGACCTCTTGTTGACAGCTGTGTAAAGTTTGCAAACCAGTATCTCAGTTCTAAATAATTTTTTGCAATTTCAACAGTATAACTATGTACAATTTTAAACAAAGGGATCCCAGTATCAGTTACATTTCCACATAAAGAGTCACATATATTTTTATACCTGCAGATATGCAAGGGGGAGGAAAAGACAGCAAATAGCAAGTGAAGGCAGAGAGATAGCGAGAGGCGGAGAATTGCAAAATCATTGGAGTGATCAATTCCTAGGTCTCACAAGGAAATTTGGTTGCGCAACCAGACAGACAAGAGACGGAAAAGGAGAAGATAGAACAGACCCTTGCGTTTAACCTCTTTCTGCATAACAAATGGGACAGGGCCTTATTCAACCCTGTCACACCTTCCCCTGGGTATCTTTTAAGCTCTTAACTCTGTCCCAAACGTGTTTGACGCCGTTAATGTTCATGGCACCTATCACCTCAGCTGGCAGGCTGTTCCACAGCTCAACTACTCTCTCCATAAAAAAATAACTTATTTGTGCACCTCTTGAATTTCCCTCCCACCAGCTTCCACTCCTATTATCGTGTTCAGGAGTCTCTGCTGTTCATGTTGAACAGTTCCTCGCAGTTTACCTTTTTCATTCTATTCAGAAACTTGTAAGTCTCAATCATATCACCTCTCGCCTTTCTGACCTTCAGTGAGTACATGTTCAGTGCCCTAAACAAATCTTTGTAGGATCTGCCCTCCAGTGTGTCCCTGTCTTTTCTTAAGTGAGGGCTCCAGAACAGAGCACAGTACTCCAGAAGTGTCCAATCCTTGATCTTAAAGACTGCAATATCTAATGCCAAATAAAATCTATTTCATTCTTAGTCAAATCCATATATGAAATCAGTGCAGCTTTAAATGAAATAAAGACTCTAGACCATTTGTGTTGTAATAATTTTTGCTCTACTGTTCAAGGGATAAATTAAGTGGGTTCGCATGGCAACTTGCTACCCAAGAATCGTGAAGTGCAAGTCAGTTGTCAGCTTGATTAGCAATGATTGCTAATCATATAAGCTGGCCGTCCTCCATATTTTTAAAAATTTTCCCTGGTGTCTGGTGGTGCCTCCCACCCTCCAGTTGCCAGCCCTTCATTTGTTTCCCTGGTGTCTAGTGCCATCCCCATAATGCTTTATCTCTAGTGTCTAGTGCCCCCCCACACCAATCAGTGTCCCCGTAATACTTTATCCCTGGTGTCTAGGTGGCACACTTCACACACACACACACTATCGGATCGCTGTCCCTGTTACTCATGGTTTCTAGTGACATCCACCCCATCAGATTGCTGTCCCCATTATTTTGTCATTCCCTGGTGTCTAGTGGCATCCCCACCATCCGATTGCTGTCCCTGTTCTGGCGTGGTGTCTAGTGGCATCCCCGCCACAGTATGATCGCCGCCCCTGTTTTGTTCCTCATTTATTATTTTTTTTAAACCTGCAAAAAAAAAAAAAAAAAAGGTCCATCTCAATCATTCCGCACCCCACCCAACCACCTGCTGTGCACCACCTCCCCACCCCAGAGTACACCCCACAGACCGTCACTCACCTGAACAGGTCCCAAGTTCGATATCCACTCTCCCGATCGAAGACGCATCTTACTGCTGGAACCAGCGACTGCAGTATGAGAACTAAGGTAAATGCAGTTCAGTGCGTTTCAATGTGGGTTTCAACTTTGGTGCATAACTCAGTCATTTTTTGACATATTGACCACAGATTTTCAACATGGCCTTTTGGGAACCCCACTTTATGAACATATTTTACACAACTCCTGCCCAAAAGGTGATTTCACAGTCACTTGGCGAATTCACCCTTTGGGCAGAATTTGTGTAATGACAGTCATATTGTTCATGAAATGGGGTCATAAGAAGACTAGTTTGAAAACTGGGGGTCAAAGTATGAAAAAATGGCAAAGTTATGACCATTCGTTGTAGTTTTGCTACACACTCTCATAGCTTCGGAATTTTTAAATATTTTGACCCCAGATTTTCAACATAGCCTTATTACCCCATCTCATGTCTGTCACAGCTGTCATTTTTCAAATCCTAGCCAAAATGTGTTTTCACACCTATGGCTCAGAATGGCATTTCAGTGGTGCAGAATTGCACTTTGGCAGGGATTGGAAATTTTTCTGCACCGGGTACATGAGGTGGGGTAATAAGAAGGCTATGCTGACAAGAATTTGGTCAAAACGGCAAATTCAGTCTCAAAACATGTATACAATGTCTGTTTTATCAATATATACAAAAATAAGTAATAATTATATGTTTTTAAAGTAAAAATACCCCTTTTAGAAAACTGCTAACCAAAATCTACTGATTGCTAATCATTTTGATTAACAAAGGCCGCTAATCAGCTCTCCGACATTAATTTATGCCTTGCTGTTCTAAAGTTTTTTTTTATATAAAATCTGTTACATCATGTACCTTAAAGAAGAGAGCTCCTGTGGAGCTCTTTTAAGTCTGTTTATGATTTCTCTATTATTTTGTTGTGTACCTTGAACAAACTTAACACAAATAAAGTTAAAAAAAAGAGTCTTGCAATTTTTTTTCAGATATTTGGATGATCTTAATGAAGGTGTTTATATTCAACAGACTCTGGAAACTGTACTTTTGAATGAAGATGGAAAACAACTTTTGGTGAGCTATACTGACGTTGTTGTAAAGCAGGAGGAGACCCAGTTACCGAATAATGATTTCTAAGTCAGGCAAGGAGTCCATGAACTTTTTTTGATGGCTCTCCATGACCAGTTCAGGTTCTGTCTTGTCCACTAATAGCCCAAGGCAGATGCCACACCCTGCCACTCTAGTCTGTGGCAGGTGCAGAGGATTTCAGGTTGTAGTGCAGGGTTGGGTTTTCCCCTGCCTCTTTATACAGAGTATGTCTCTCTCTCTCTCCCCCCCCCCCTTCCCCGTTACGAGGGCATATATGGCAGCCTTGCTTTACCAGTTAGTGCCCAAATTCTGAGCAGCCATATACCCCCCCAACACACACACACACCCCTTGTGAAGCACATCAGTCTCTGCCTCTGCCAGTCTGTGGCAGAAGTCTCAGGGTAAGGACATGAGCCCACAGTGTTTAAGCTGTCACTAGCCAAATAGCGTATGGCTAATTATTTCTTTATTTGGCTAAAAATGGTATTGATCAAGTAGCCAAATTGCTACTACAAATCCAGATGGTATAGATCCAAATTCAGCGATTTTTGTAAGGTTTGGCTTAGCTTTTTGTTTGTTTTTTTGTTCTATTTGGCTAAAAGGTTCTGATAGCAATTAGCAAAATGCTGGAGTTGGGGGTTAGGCTTACAGCTAAACACTGAACCCAGGTCACTCACGCAGCACCACTATGGGTTGTTTACTGCCATCAGAGCGACCCTCCCCCACGATATTTTATGGAAATATTAAGTATTCAAGGTATGTTATGTAACTTCCCTAAGTATAGTGTCTTTGTGTTCATTTATGAAAGACACTATAAAATTTTATTTTCTTTTTTTGCCAGTTTGGACAACCACTGCAGTTGTTAATGGAAATATACAGCTTGTTGTGCATAAATACATGTAATAAATGTCTAAAGGAAACTGGTTTGCAAAACATTGTAAATTGGATAATGACTTTACTTTGTGAGAGCAGCAAGTGATTATCCTTTTGTTGCATTAATTATAGCATATTTATGTAAAGAATTTTAAAGTCCTGATTCTTTTACACATGCTCATACATTTTTGTTTCATCAGTGTGAGTCCCTGTATTTGTATGGGGTTATGCTGCTTGTCATTGACCAAAAGATTGAAGGAGAAGTCCGGGAGAGAATGCTGGTTTCTTACTACAGATACAGGTGAGTTGCTCAGATTAAAACACTGATCACACCTAAATGTGAACCAAATATTATATTTTCCCAGCAGGACCTTTTATTTTTTAAAACTCATCTTTATTGTTTGACAACAAAACAAACCGTCACCTCACCGGTTAGTAAGAGCAGTTAACATATAAGGAACTTTAGAAGCAGGTAAGCAGGTAGACAATAAAGAACATGTCAGGCAGTTTTTGTTCTTGTTTAGCCCTGGATTATGTGGTGAGGTTCCTGTAACCAATCCCTCCCCTCAGAAAGTCGGCTTCATGCCCTGTGTGGTGACTAAACTTACTGACTATCTTCCCAGTCCACTCTAGCCAGGTGTGGCAGTTGGTAGTACGGCTGTTCCCATCCATAATAAAGATCTCAATACAGAAACTGAAAACTATAATGGGTGACTCAACTGGTGTCAACAAATTTGAGTTGAGGAGATCATGCTGTTATCTCTTGTATTGAACTCTTGTGGGGGAATCCTGCTGACTAGGGGTGGGGAGGCAGGGCACTCCTTTTTCTCACCCCAAATAGCCTTTAAGAGTGGCCTGAGTCATCCAGCCTTCCTATATCCCTTGTATAGTTCTTCCGTGTCACTTCATGTGTCCCTTCCTTGAGCCAGGGTTACCTGTGTGTACCACCTCCTCCATTGCTCTATCTGCTTGTCAGTGTTGAGCCTGCATTTCGACGTTAACTCTTCCATCTGTTGAATGTTTTCCACCCTAATTCTCCAGGAATCTATGGGTGGGGTGAAGTGTGCTTTAAGCCAGTTAGCTGTTATTTCCTTCTGAGCCACCAAGCATAGTGCCCTGAAAAGGCCCTGCTGCCTGTCATGACCAACTGCTGGAACCCTGAAACCCAGTATCGTTGTGTTAAAATTGAATGGTGGTTGGGTCTCCCACATATCACTGAGCACTTGTTGGATCATAGTCCAGAATGCCACAACTATGGGACAGGAGCAGGATATGTGGAAGTGAGTACCCACTTGACTGCATCCCCTCCAGCATAGCTCAGATTCCAGCCTGGAAGTGCTTTGTGATTGAGGGAGTATGGAAGAATCGAGTCAGACACTTCCGACGGAATTCTCTCCAACCTGGGGACGCCATTGTTCTCCATCCCCTCTGCCAGGCTAATGTCCATTTCTCTTCTGGGATTGAGGTCCCAGTCTCTCTTTCCCACTTCTCCCTCAGCAGGACCTATTAATGCCCTCACTGGTCCTATTAGCTATCCATAGGGAGGAACTTAGGGGTTCAGCTTTGACACTTCTTCTGATCCAAATTCTAACAGCTAAAAAGGCCTCAACTCACCTTTGGCTTTCCAAGAACCCCCCTTCCCCCCGACCAGAGAGGCATGGCATTCCATAGTTCATGATATATAGAATGGAGTCTACAAATCATTAGAGAGACCCCATCTGGAGTGCTGTGTCCAGTTCTGGAGGATGCATTTCCAGAAGGACATAGAGTAGAGGTAGTTCAGAGAAGGGCAACAGAAATGGTGCAGGGTCTGCACTAAAGTCATATAAGGTAAGACTGAAGGACCTCAATATGTATACCCTGGAAGAAAGGAGAGAGAGGAGCAGTATGATAGTGACCTTCAACTACCTCAAGGGCATAAATAAGGTACAAGAGGGTAGCATCTTTCAGAAAAAAAGATGTTCAAGAACAAGGGGTCATGAAGTGAGGCTGGGGGGGTAGACTCGGTTAATGTGAGGAAGTATTTTTTCACAGAAAGGGTGGTGGATGCATGGAGCAGCCTCTCAGTAGAGGTGGTGGGAGAAAAAAAGATAGGGGAAATCAAGAATGCATGGAATAGGCACAAGGGAACCTTAGCAATAGGAAAGAGAGGGTAAAAGCCAGAGATTAAGTAGGACTAGGTGGATCAAGTGGTCCTTATGTGCCGTCAATTTCTATGTTTCCATGTCTTTCACCTTTGCATTGTATGGGCATCCAGAAAAGGGAGAAGAATTTTGGAGATGTTCAGTCTTTTTTTCAGTGAGGGAGTAATTCAGATTTCATATCATGAGGCTATATATCATTTTAAATAACGTACTCAGAACAATTTATTTGTTAAACTTGTTTATTGCATAAATTTAGATAACAATGGAATTACTGAATTTTTGTATCAGTTTCTATTGACACACCTGTGCAAGAAGTAATCATTTCTGAAAAGTTGCTGCAATATAGTATTGGTGCTGTCATGTATTAAGCTACTGATATGTACACTATGGTGACATCGTATTTATATGTAATTGAACATTTTCTCAATAAACTCTGCTTTAAAAAAAAAAATGCAAGAGAAGTCATCCTGCATTGTCTCGATGTCAGTAGGAATGTATGCTTCTATTTGGAGCACACATTGGACTGCAGAAAGCCCTTGCAGCTTTTTGTTTTATTCGCTGTCCAGTATGGTAGACCTTACCTACTGTACTTATAAACCTTACAAAGGTCTTTGATTTGGTCGACCACAGTTGACTCCACACCAAACTGATGGACCTTGGCTGCTCAGTAGGTATCATAGAATCTTGATGGCAGAAAAGGCCCCCCTCAGCCCATCTAGTCTGTCCCTTGCCCCCCTTACTCATCCCTCCTCCCACTGGCTCCCACATCAACATGGTTCCTGAGCTACCTCACAGGGTGATCCCAAACCATCAGTACTGGATCTGCCACCTCTGTGGCCATGGCTGTATCCACAGGAGTTCCCCAGGGCTCCATATTGGGTCCCTTATTTTCCCTCTTCATTAACTCCCTTCCGAAGGACAGTCTCTCCTGTGAGGCCTTACTTTATGCTGACAAGTTAGTTCTATTTCATAGTGACAAAACTGTGACTGGCCTTTCCTCCATCCTCACCCAGAACTATGTGGCTGTGCATAACTGGTTCCTAACAAACTGACTCCTAGTAAACGCTAGCAAAAAAAGAGTTCATCACCGGAATCCGCAGGAGGAGCATCAGTGGTTGTAGGGTCAGAGACTTTACTGAATTTTAGCCCTCCACCTACAATGGCACTAAAACCAGCATTAATTTAATTCTTAAGATTAAATACTCAGAAGACCCACTCCTGAAGCGCACTGGTCCCGGAGTTTTTTCATTGAACCAGGGACCACAGCTGGAAGCGTTGCCCATGTTTGGGCACCAAAATTTCAAAAACCTTAAACTGTACCTCTGAGCATAAAAATTCAGAAGCCATTGGCTGGGAGCCAGTTCTTCTCTGGGATTTGCCGGAGGAGGGACATGGGTTGTAGGGTCAGAGACTTTACTGAATTTTAGCCCTCCCCCTACAACGGAACTAAAAAGCAGCATTAATTTTAATTCTTAAGATTAAATACTCAGGAGACCTGCTCCTGAAGTGCACTGGTCCCTTTTGGTCCACCCTCCCTCCGCTGTCTCCTCAACCTTTTAAATGTGCAGAAAAGCCCCTGCTCATAGACTGGGTCCATGAGGAGGAGGAGACTTGTATCCTCACTGAAAACCACAACTTGGTATGTACTCTAAATGACTGAATCGTATCTGGCAACTGTTTTAAGGAATTTTTACCAATTAATGTCTAATTGATGCATTAAGTTACTGTTCCTTTTTTAGAGCAAAATAGTTGACAATCTGCTTAACAGTCCTCTCATATCGAATGGTACTGCCAAATGTCTAGAGAGCTGAATTAACGACTGTTTCTTACATAGAGCATACTGTTTGACAGTGTACTGAATGGTATTGTCTAATGCCTAAACAAACTGTATTAACGTTTGCTTGCTATCTTGAACAAAACAACTGTAGTCTTTTTTCACAGTCCTAACATATTGTAAGGTATGGTTTAGATGGTTTTTGAGGTAGTTAATACTACCATATAGTCTTTTTTTTTTTTTTCCAGTTGCTGTTTTTTCTCTCTTTCTGCCTAAACAAACACAAGAATGTACTGATTTTAAACATTTGATTTATAAATTGTTTTTGGAGGAAAAAGCTTTTAAAACTGCTTTTGTAAAGTATGTTAGGCTGTTGTTTGCACTGCACCCCTTGAAAGCCTCTACTGCTAAGCCCTACCCATTTCCTTCTTGAGTGGCAGTTCCTGGGTTGTGGGTTTTAAAGCTAGTCCTAAAACATCCCCAGATTGCATCTGTTCCACAAAATGTTATTTGTCCTCCCTAATTAGAAGGTTTTTCTTGGCCCTACTCCTCTCCCTTGTCTCTACCTCTGTATAACGTTTCTTGGGCACTGCCTACTCTCTTCTACCCCACTTCATTCCTGCCTCTCTTTTAACTATGATGGTCCCTACACTATTCCTCTTCCTTTCTGGAGTGGGAACTCTACTACTAGTCCTCCTTGTCTCTGCTGACCTACTCTCTACACCCTTTGAAAATGCTGCCTGCCGCCATGGCTCTGACGTCTTGTTTTTTTCCTTCTCAAACTTACTGGTCAGGGAGGCTATTCCACCACCTCCTCTTGAAACCTAGCTCTTTAAACTTATCCCTTTTGCTAAAATTGCACACTACCTTACCCTTGCCTCCTTTCATTGGCCTCTGAGTGCTTGCCTCCTTACCTTTCTCTCAGAAACCTGGGTACCTCCATGACTGCTCACTAGCTCAGGTGACATTGAACCCAGCCTGGCCCCTTTGCTGGGGCTCTTCCCACTGACCCCTCTCTCTGGTTCTCTAACAAGGGATTAAGGCTCGCCCACATGAATATTTGAAGTCTTGCACCAAACTTTGCGCAGCTTGAGTCCTGGATGGCTCATTATTCCCCTGATATTCTAGGTCTATCTGAGACCTGATTGAAATCCCACACCCTTGACTCCCTATGTGCGATCAAAGGCTACAAGCTTTACTGGTGTGACCGTCCTAATGCTAAAGGGGGGGTGGCATTATGTTCTGCACTAGGGAGGATCTGGATATCTTTCTGCGTCCAGTTAGCACTAGTCGTTTTATGCGAAGCTATCCATATTGTTGTCACACTTGTTCAAGCTAAAAAGCTGGATGTTGTATGCATTTATAACCCCTCCCCCCAAAATAAATGTCTTAGCTGACCTGACAAATATACTCAGCTATCTTGCCTCGCTAAAAGGCAAAAATTAACTTGTTATAATGGGTGACCTTAACCTGGACTGGCTGGGAAAGAGCTCCGGCGGTGGAGTTGGGTAGGCTCCGCCTGACACAGTTGATATATGCCTCTTCTAGGCTGTCCAATAACAGCAGCCTACAGTCTCTTCTTGACTGGATTATATCTAACAGACCTGATAGAATCAGTGCTGTGGGTGCCTTGCCAGATTCTATCAGTGATCATTCCCCGGTATTCTGTATTTGGCAAGCTAGGGCCCCCACCTAGAAATATACAGTTCTGTGACTTCTCAAAACTGGATATGAGGGCTCTCATCTCTGACCATAGAAACATGGACTTGGGCACCTTTATGCCATACCCCTGACACTGAACAAGCTGCACAATTCTTCCTTAGCAAGCTTCTGGCCCTGCAGGACAAGCATGTCCCATTAAAAATACACTGCATTAAAGGAATTGCCTCCCACTGGCTAAACTCTGAGCTTATGGCCTCAATCAGAGGGATAAAGTCTGGAATAAAGCAAAGCGGTCTCAGTCATCTGCTGACTGGACTGAGTACAAAAGGGTTAGGAACCTCTGCAAAACAGCCATAAGAGCTGCAAAGAGCAGCTACTACAGGAAGCTTCTCCATACCTCTGTCAGTGACTCTAAGGGGTTCTGGAGTCAGGGAAACTCGATACTGGGGAGAGAAGAAAGTGAATTCATCACTGAAGTGGTCCTTGGTGGAGTAAGCTGCAATAATCCCATCACCATCTCTGATGCTCTAAAGTCTCACTTCACAGATCTCTCTGCCTTTGCAACACCTCCTGCACCTTCATCTGGTCCTCCACTTGACAACAGAGAGATGACTAACCCTCCTTTTAACCTCCACCTGGTCACAGCGCCCGAAGTCCAGTGCCTTCTTAACTCCTTTCCTCCCCATGGGTCAGCTGGGGCTGATGGGCTGCTACCTAAATTCCTAAAATTCATTGCCCCTGGGCCGGCCTGTCAGCACAGCGGTAGCGCTACCGCTCGTGACGCTGGTGACCTGGGTTCGAGAACGAGCCCGGGAAGCTGGAGTGCCGCCTGGGGTGAGAAGGCTGAGCGTCCGTGGACTGCTCGCCTTCTCCAGGAAGGGAGGGAGGAGACAAGGTTCGATGCTTGACTGACCCTAGGCAGAGGCCTGGGGTACAGCAAGTGCCTGGCCAGTCAAGGAGGGTTGGGCGTGCCAGACATTGGCGGAGCTCCGCCTTGACGTCGGAGCGCATGGCACACTCATAAAAGCAGGGAAAAACACCTCCATCGCTCTGGGTAGACGGAGCGCCAGCACAGACCTCAATGGTCCCCTGCCTGTCCCACGCGGCAGCCCCAACAAAGTGGCGTTAGTTCGGGGTGCTTGGGCTCACCTGGGTGTCCCGCCTGGGGAAAATCAAGGCTACATGGGGGACGGCGGGGCTCAGGCATGGAAGGAACCGGGGCAGATGACAGGCGCTTCCGAAGAAGCGGAGCGTAGGGGGCAGGGGAAGGCAGAAAAATAGCAAGTACAAAAAAAAAAAAAATTCATTGCCCCCTACATTGCCTCTCTAGCTACATGCCCCTTGACTCTGTCTCTGAGTACCAGTCATGTTCCTTCCCTTTGAAAGATGACACTCACATCCCTGTCCACAAAAAAGGTGACACCACCAACATGGAAAACTACCATCCCATTGCAATTCTGCGACCCTTTCCAAAATCTTGGAGAAGATCGTTGCTATCCAGGTCTAGGACAACCTCCAGGCTCACAATCTTCTCACTCCAGATCAACATGGTTTTAGATGAGGGTACAGCACCTCCAGTGCTTTTACCCAATTCACCAACAATGTCAGGATTGTTATAGATAACTGCTCTCTTATGGGGGTGATCTTCATAGACCTCAAGAAGGCATTTGACTTGATGGATCACTCGTTGCTCCTATTCAAGCTGTCCACCCTTGGCTTTTCCACCGCTTTAACCATGTGGTTCTACAACTATCTCTCGAAGCAAGAGCAATTTGCACAGATTGGAAATGCCAAGTCCTCTCTTTCCCCCACCTGGATCGGAGCTCCCCAGGGATTCATTTTAGGCCCACAACTGTTCTCTATCTTCGTGAATGATCTCCTCCCTCTATCCGGAACTTGCTCTACCCTGTTATATGCTTATGACTTGGCACTCTACTCCTACTCGTCAGACCTATTTGACATAAACTGGAACCCTAACCTCAATTTCAGAATTTTCCAAAAATGGTGGAAGCAAAATAAATTTTTCCTCAATGACAAAAAGACAGTTGCCATGCCCTTTGGCTCAGGTCCCAAAATCAGAGCCTGTCACCAGCCACTTTGCATCAGGGCTTCTGATGACACCCTCCTCAACATTGTCTCCTCTTTTAAATATCTGGGAGTCACTTTGGACCTGGCCCTTGACTTCAACCTGCACCTCACTTATACGATCAAAGCAGTCAGTATACAGCTTGGTATTGCATTTAAAGTCAGACACAGCCTTGCATCTGTGGCAAGGCCGACTATAGCTTAGGACGTTCTGAGACCTAAACTGGCCTATGGGATGGTTGTCCTTCCAGAATCCTCAAGAGGGCTCCTCCTCAAGTGGGACATCTGCTATAACATTTGCCCCTTTGCTTTATCTGTTTCTAAGCTCACACACCGAGGCTCGCTATACTCCGGCCTGGACTAGCTGGCCCCCTCAGCTTATCAAAAATTCACCTCCACTTGTTTCATTAAAAACATCATTGTCTCCCAAAAACCAGGCAAGCTGGCCTCACTGTTAATATCTGCTTACCTGTTAAGATCTGCAGATAAGTCCTACCTTGTCCAACTAAGGTGCGACACTAAAATGGGTGAAAATGCCTTCTCTGTTAGCGCTCCAAAGGTGTGGAACTCCCTACCACTGCCTCTCAGGAACTCAAAACCCCTCATAACTTTAAGCTGGAACTCCATAAAGTTCTTGCCAGCTCTGAATCTTGCTGTTGTGGGGATGCTCCCACATACTTGCCTGACCCTGTTATTTACCTTGCCCCAGCACTTTGTTCCTATTCTGATCTTCCCATACTCCCCGCACCCACCCTGTGCTATGTAGGAATTATTGGACTGCTTCATCTTACTTCTGTTGTTGTTCCTATGACTGTATGTTTGTTTGAAAATTTGTACTACTTGGTATTCGCCTCATTTAATCTGTCTGTAATTTTTACTGTTGTTACCCATTTATTGTCTGTAACCCTTGATCCCTCCCTAACCTTCGATGCACAAATTAACTTGACTGTTCAGTGCATTAACCAGAAGCTGGGGATTGGTTTCCATCTTAAGCACTGCCTGACCCCCATTGCTCAGGGCACCCTGCTCCTTCTGTTGGACTGCTGCGCTCCCATATACTCCCATACCTCCTCACTCCCGCTCACTAGGTTCAACACTGCCTATAACAGTATTTGTAGGTTCACGCTAATGGCACCTCTCTCCACGCACCACTGCACCCTGTACCACTCCCTAGGCTGGCTCCCCCTACAGGCCAAGCATAACTACGCACTTGGGTGCATCACTGACAATACTCTCAGAAGCAGTATCCTGTTGCCCTACTCCTCCCTGCTCCAACTTAAGACTCCATCCTGCTGCCTCCAGCGGTCCACTGTACCACCACTGGAAGTCCCTCGGACCTCCACTTACCTGGGCAGCAGTGCCTTATCCATCACTGCTCCCAAGCAGTGGAACAAACTGCCGGCCTCCCTACGCTCCTTTGACACTCACTCCTCCTCCTCCTTTAAGACCTAGTTCAGAGCGTGGTTACTGATAGAGGTTAAATGAAACTGCGCAGTGGGGTGACCTCTGGGGTTATCCTCCCGCCCCACTCTTAATGCCTACATCTACCTCTCCAGTCTATCCTAAGCTTCTCAAAAGTCCTGTCTGTACCCCTATTTTTAGTGCACTGACACTGTGGTGTCAGATTGTAATGCTTGTACCCTTTGTAAGTAGTGTATTCCTGTACTTATTTGTTATCCTGTTTAGAGTCCTACTGTATTTCTTGCACTTGCCAATATCAACTGCACTCAATGTATTCCATGTATTTGAACTGTATGTATCACTTACTGTGCCATCTTTATGGCCTGGGTCGTGCCTGAAAATGGTCCCGGGCATCGGTGCGCTTACCTGGTAAACAAATAAATAAATAAATAGTGGGCACTCCTGTTTAGAGGAGTGCCTTTCCAAATGGCTGGCATCCTGCATTTTGTTTTGGTTGCCAGAAGCATAGTAAGGAGCTTCCTGGTCCTATCTGTGGGCTTGCCACCTATGGCATGGCCACTTTGTTACCTTTTCGTTCAGTCATGCTGCTGACATTTAGTTTGCCCCCACGTGGAGTTTTGTCCACATTTTTCACTAAGCAGTGCAGTCTTGATCTGTTATCCCGCAAATGGGCTGGCTTGGATCTTACTGTCCTCCAAGGCCCATTGTCTTACTGGTCTTGTACATCCCTGCCATCTGGCCTTCCTCCCACTCTGCTCTTTTGTACTGCTTGGGAATCATTCCAAAGGTGTAGCTCTAGAAAGGAAGATGTCCTCAATGAAGATAGTTTTGTTGCTTATCAGTAACAGTAGATGTTTGAATGCATCTTCTCCACAGTGCCACATCTCATCCTTCCACCTACCCCGCAGCAGGGAATGGAAGAAGTCTAGGGCCGCCTGCACTATATATGGGCGGCGCTGATGTATGTTAGCATTGGTGGCTGCAGCTAGCCAAAAGTTTCCAACTGGTCCTGACACCGATGGCTTACAGTTCAGAGGTGTGGCTCTGTGAAATAGATTTCCTCCAAGAGTTGCTGTTACTGGTACTATAAATAACCAAAACTTTTCAATTGAGAGAGAGAGAAACAGAAGCTGTAGCAGCTTTAAATATGAAAAAAGAGCCAAAGTCAAGGAAACTGCCTTGAAAGATAAAAGGGCTCTGACAGAGCAGGAAAATGCACTCTTACTCTGGTGTGGAATCCTGAAATCCCAGGGATTTTTTTTCAATTTTAAATTAGTACGTTTTGTGCTGAAGTAAGCAACTTGCATAATTTTAATGTTTACTTGAAGACACCTTTTTTAAAAAAACGGTGTAAAACAAAGAATTTGTAGTATGTGTTTAAACTTTGTAATCCAGTCTAACTCGTCATTTCTGAAAAGCCTAGGCCACCTGCTTCCACACTACCTGTCACACAGGTCCTGTGGGCCGAAGGTATTCCCCAACCCTTCCAGCACAACTTATCTGGTATAGAAGGGTGATCATACAGGACCCAAGAGTGCCAGCATAACTTTCAGTCTGATGGTCCTTTGGGGGATTTTATCCCTTGTGCTTCTGCTGGTGTATGCAGCTGGATCCCCTGTCCATCCCACCTCCCATGGCTTGTGCAGAGCTGGCTAGCAAGCCTCAAGTGCTGCAACAGATACGACATGACATGACGTTATGATGCCCCCTCAGAAGGGAGCATGCTCCTTAGCCCTTTGAGGAGCCGATGTGACACTTGGCAGCTGTACCAACCTTTCCTGGGCTGGGACGCACTGCTGTTGGTAGTGTTCTACCCTTTCCAGTGACCTGACTGCAGACACCCGAGTTTGTGCACAAAACTAAGTTAATGGTGTGGAAGCTCAATTATTCTTCCATTGGGCCATTAGACAGTCTCACTGCTCAGAATTTCTAGGGACATTATCAAAAGGCGCAGCACTGTACTTAGTGATGTCCCTAGAAACAAAGCTTGCCAATGCGAGTATCCAGGCCATTATCCGTTTTAGTGGATACTGCTTCACGTATGAAGCCTATATTCCACAAATCCTTCACTCATTCTGCAGAGTAATATTTGAGTATTCTTTGTGAATCTTCCCTCATAATTGGCCATTTTATGCCCTCTATTCTGAATTTTCTGTAAAACGCTGAAAACCTTAACCCACAGTAAAAAGGGCATGGTCCCTGATATTCTTCCAGGGCTTGCAATTCATAGAACCACACAAATATTGAGTAGCTATTGCAAGTTTTAACGTGTGTGTTCAGTAATTTTTATTTAAAAATCAGCTATTTTGGAGCCCAGTCATTTCAAAATTTATTTTACAATCCAGTGCAGCTCGGTCTTCTGGGGACTCGAACTTAGATGACATCTGTAAGTTGCTCCGTAGCACCGGCTACTCAAGTCAGCCAGGAGCCAGACGGCCTCCCAACTACCCGGAGAGTTATTTTCAGAGGGTCCCCATCAGTGAGACCTTCATCAGTATGATCATTGGTCGATTACGCTCAGACGATATATACAACCAGGTAGGCATTGTTTTTTATAAACAGTTATACCAAACCAAGACTGCCATTTGAGTGGATATATTGAAATGTTGTGTAAACAGTGTTGACATGTTGCATTGTGGAGAATACATCATATAACTTCTGCCCTGGGCATAAATAAAAAAAAAAATTACATTACTGCACAGTACTTTGAGCTTGTGCATGTTGTGAATTTTACAAAGAGAAGGCCAATAGGAGATTATTGGAGGGACAGAGATCTACACAGATGCAAACAAGAATATTACAGAAATGTGGCCCTCCTCTTCCACTGATGTTTCCATCTTGTGGCCCACAATAGAGAAAGCTCTTGGACACACTCCCTAAAGATGCAAAAGGTTCAATCATTTTATTCAGAGAACAAAATAAACCCCCCACTTGGCTGCAATAAGTCTGTGTCACTTTCTGTTTTTCCTGCCCTGGCAATGTTTGGGAACTTTTTAATTTTTTTTTTTTTTTAAATGAACTAACTGGAACGTTTAGTCCTTATGAAATGTTTGACAGCTTTTTCAGTCATAGCTCATAAAGGGGAATGGACCTGAACCAGTGGGGAAGGAGAGATTTAGGATGTTTCTGTCACATTCTGGTTTACAGTTGTTACTACCCTGTGAAGCTTCTGATTATCTTTATAAACTTGATCTGAAGAGATGTTCACAAATGTTGATCCACATTTATCGCTCAGTTCTACTGTTTAAAAGAAGAGTGTAGGCTACTTTGTATTAAAGAGCTAGTATACCACCTAAAATTAATATTCAGTTTTTAAAAGCAGTCATCTACTACTTTTTATGTCAGAGGTGCTTTTTCATTTCCCTTTGGGTAATTAAAATATTTTTTTTACCTGATGTTAGTAGGTGTGATCTATGGAACAGCACTCTGCATGGCAGTCGACGTATCTAGTTCTTCCCCCGCCCCCAACCACTATATCAATCAGCACTGTGACCTCACTGACTGACATCACAGCTACTCAGGAGAAGCCACTCAGTAGCTGTCAGGTCTGTCACCTGTGATGTCACAGTCTGTGAGCTCACAGTGCTGATGGCGTAATGAAGGGAATAGAACTAGATGTGGCCACTGCCAGGCGGAGTGCTATTCCACACAGCCAGAATAATACTGTCTCATAGAAAACTTTCAAATGAGCAAACAGATAAAGAAACTACTTCAGAAACAAAAAGTTACAAGTGACTACTTCTTAAAATCTGTAACCTTTTCCTGTCTCCTGTTTTTTTGATCTACTAGCTCCTTTAAGAACATAAATGTACAACAGTAACAGCAGTAACATGCATTGTAAAGGATTTGCTCTGTGTACAGGAAAACCCAAAACATTCTGATTGCTAGTTCATGATCTTTGTTCAGTGGCAGTGTAAGGCCTCATTTCTGATATTTGCCTATGTATGACTTCCATGCACTAGATATAAAAATTAGAGATTAATGAATAATAAAATGACTCGTATTGTTCAACAGACCACAGACTGGTAAAGCAGAAGTGCAAAACTGTAACCCAGATTGTCCCCAAGTAGGGAGAAAAGGTGGGTTAATTTTGAAAACTGTGTGACATGTGTCACAACCCCTCACTCTGAAACAAGCGTTTATGGTCAACATTTCAGTCAATGAACAGAGTTGTTTGATACCTTTCATTGTACAAACATATATGTTGTACAGAGATGGTATGGTACACAAGCTTTTGGGGCCACACAGGTCCCTTCATCCGGTACACATTTGATGAAGAGACCCGTGTGGCCCTGAAAGTTTGAGTACTATACCATCTTTCTGCAAATGCTATGTTGGTCAAATAAAAGGTATCAAACTCTCCAGTGACTCCTTTTTTCCAAGGACCAATACAGCTAAAATCTCTCACGATTAACATTTCTAACTCCTTAGCTGTTTCCTGGATTTTACTAGTGCACTTTTACCCTGTCCAATAACTTTATATTGCCACACACACTTTCTGTTTGTCTTGTTTGATCCTTTTGAGGAAATCTCCATCCCTTGAGTCACACATATGGCACTGTAAGCGGTCAGCATCAGGACCACTCGGAAACTTTTGCCTAGCGGGGATTACCCACAGTGACATACATTGTTAGTGCTTGAATAACATGGGTGGCCCCATACCACCTCAGTTTTTCTACTGCCATTCATTCACCACTCTCCTCGAACCTAAGAGATGCCTTTGTGGATTTGAGTCACAGAAGTTTTCCACTTCAGTTTTTTATTTTCAGTGTTAATGTTTTAAGCTTTCACCAGCGCCATCAAAGAAGCAACTCCTTTTTGACCTCTGTCAGTGCAGTGTGAAGATTTTCTGTGGTGATGCTCACAGAAATAGTATTTACTGTCTGGACCTCTCACACAGCGTAAAGTCCTGCTCTATCAGCCAGCGTTTCAACCAGGACATGAGTAGATGCCAGCAAAACTTCTTTAAGTCATTTCCAGAAAAAATGGAAAACGTTGAGATTGTGTGGTTACAATGATAGCGCTACTGCTTTTATGCTGGCAAACTCAGTTGGAAAGTGGACTCAAGATGTTGGGACTCTGCCGGGGAAAGGAGTATTTTTTTTTTTACCATGAAACTTTTTACTTTGTGGAGTCAGGTGGGCAGGCTCTCAACCGATGTCCACCTCCTCCAGTCCACAGGCCAAATCCTCTGCGGACTTCCCCCCCATGGATGGACCAAACCAGAAGAGGGAGGGCCGTCATTCCCCCCCATCCCGGTGTACACATCCAGAAATGCCTGGGAGCGGGTTGTGATGCAGGCCGAGACGGCGCG
This sequence comes from Neoceratodus forsteri, assembly GCA_016271365.2. Lineage (NCBI taxonomy): Eukaryota > Metazoa > Chordata > Ceratodontiformes > Ceratodontidae > Neoceratodus > Neoceratodus forsteri. The sequence continues at coordinate 719,925,084 of CM057455.1, forward strand.
GGCAGGGCTTCATTAAGTCCAGCTGATTCACTTTTCAATTTTATCCACATCCCCAAGCCATGGCAGCACATTAAATGCATGCATGTGGAGGCACATACACACCAACCCTCCTTAATACCTATTCCCAATTTCTGCCTTCTTACCCTGTCTCTCCCGGCAGGGTTCTCAACATGCTGAAGAGGGAATCAGGAAATGGCTACCCTGTTCCTCTCCCCCTCTTTTCTCCACCTGCCCTTCTGGGTCACCCATGTGCACAACCTACCTCATCCTTTTTACTCCAACAGCACTTGCATCTACCTTGAGCCTGCTGCTGGTACACTTATGCACTATAATGGTTCTGTTGCATTATTACTGTTGTGTACATTTATATGTTCTTTTGTATGATTTTGGACATGTATTGTAATTTACCCAATGTTCCACTACTGTTTATTGTACAATACCTTGTGTTCCAACTGCTGTATAATCTTACAAAGTTGTATTGTTTGTACTACCCACATACTATTGTAACTGATCATCCTTCACAATTCCTGTGTAACCCTCTCCCCCTAGGTCGCACCGTGAGACGAGCAACTTGTTGTTCAGTGTACCCTTCTGGTGAAACATTTCAGTAAATAAACCAGTGAACTGCGGACCCTTCCCTACTAGGCGCTCATTGCCTTTACTACCTCTGGGTCTCAACTTGTGGCAGTCAAAGGCTAAGGCTGCTGACCACCCCGCCTGAGGAGAGGAGAGCGGTCCTTGGGACGCTTGATCCTCTGCCCCCTCCAGCTGACCCCCAATGCCCCGAGTCCACTTCTGAACTCACTGGGGTGGCTGGGAAAAGGAGTATTGAGCATCATAAAGACAACCCATCTTTGGGGAAGGGGGTCAGTGTTCTCTGCTGCTTGACCGCTGCCTTCCTAAATTCAGGTGGCAGAGCAGCAAGAGACCTTCACCTTGTGGGGGAGCTGATCTCATGACACAGCATGTGTCAGTGCAGGTCACTGGCTATGAGGAGAAGAAAGGAAGAGAAAATGTGCTAGCATAACAGAATGATGGTCCATCTCCTGCAGGCCCCATACCACCGACTTCAGTGCTCCTCCTCCACAGCCAAAGATCTAGACTCTTGGGGGGGCTCTTGCTCTAATAGACATCATTACCAGTGTGGGTCGGGGTATAGTACCTCAAGCAGGATGGAGGTAAAATCAGAGAGAAGGCAGGTGACAGGGTTGAGATGGTCAGTCTGCGTGGGCAGGGTAGCTAGGGGAATAAACATAGAATGGAAAAAAATGGACAGCGCCAAAAGGGCAGTTTTTGTGTCTCCTGTGGTGTCCCCTCAAGCTTCTATAGAGCGAGCTCAGTCAGAGCCCCCAGCTCTCCTGCTGTTCAGTGTGATTCTCACATCCACAGGAGCAGCATCAAGTCAAAAAAGACTGTGAAAAGGCAGAGATACTAAACAAATATTTTTGCTCAGTATTTACTAAGGAAGTGGGGGAGGTACCTAAAACAAACAGTAGAAACACTCTGGATACAGAAGTTGATACCAGCCCATTTACAGAAGAAAGGGTTCTGAAAGAACTCTTAAAACTGAAGGTGGACAAAGCAATGGGGCCTGATGGGATTCATCCCAGAATTCTAAAAGAACTAAGGGTAGAATTAGTGACACCACTGACTACCCTGTTTAACAAATCATGGGAGGATGGGGTGGTACCGAGGACTGGAGGAGGGCAGATGTGATTCCCCTTCACAAAAGTGGGAGCAAGGCAGAAGCAGGAAACTACAGACCTGTTAGTTTAACCTCAGTGGTAGGGAAAATGATGGAATCACTTCTGAAGGAAAGAATTGTCGAGTATCTAGAGGCCAGAGGGGCGCAGGACCCAAGGCAGCATGGATTCACAGCAGGAAGGTCACGCCAGACAAATCTGATAGATTTCTTTGACTGGGTGACCAAAGTAGTAAGTCAGGGAGGGGCTGTGGACATGGCCTACCTAGACTCTAGCAAGGCATTTGACATAGTCCCACACAAAAGATTAATATAAGTTAGCTAGCTTGGGAGTGGGTCCCAAGATGACAGCCTGGTAAAAATTGGCTGGAGAATAGGACAGAGAGTAATAGTAAATGGAGTTCACTCTGAAGAAAGGGGGTTACTAGTGGGGTACGCAGGGTTTCAGTATTAGGACCAGTCCTCTCAGTGTCTTTATAAGCAACATTGCAGAGGGACTGGAAGGAAAAGTATGTCTCTTTGCAGATGACACAAAGATTTGCAACAGAGTTGATGCACAAGGTGGGTGGAAAGGATGAAAAGGACTTGGCAAGGTTAGAGGAATGGTCAAATGTATGGTAGCTTAGATTCAGTGCTAAGAAGTGTAAGGTAATGCACCTGGGAAACAAAACCCAGGGAAGAGTACGAATGGGGATGAGATACTAACAACAACAAAATGGAAAGGGACCTGGGGTAGTCATATCAGATGACCTAAAGGTGGGCAAGCAATGTGGAGAGGGCAGCAAGGAGGGTTGGGGGATACTGGGATGCATAGGGAGAGGCATCACCAGTAGAAAACAGGAAGCTATTATCCCTCTGTACAGACAGCTGGTCAGACCCCATCTGGAGTACTGCATGCAGTTCTGGAGACCCAGTCTTCGCAAAGACATAGACAGGATGGAAGCTGTCCAGAGGAGGGAGCTAAAATGGTGCAGGGTCTGCACTGAAAGACATGAAGAGACTTAAGGAGCTTAATATGTATAGCCCTCGAGGAAAGGAGGGAGAGGTGGGACATGACAGAAACTTCAAGTACCTCAAGGGAATCAACAAAGTCCAAGAGGGTAGCATCTTTCAAAAAAAGAGGTGCAAGAACAAGGGGCACAATTTGAAGATGGGGGTGGCTCAGAGGTAATTTAAGGAAGTATTTTTTCACAGAGAGGGTTGTGGATGCATGGAACGGTCTTCCGGAGGAGGTCGTGGGGTCAACAGCAGTGGTGGAATTCAAGCATGCATGGGACAGTCATAAGGCAATTCTAGGGGTTGGGGGTAGGAAGAAGTAGGCGGCTGGTTAACTCGGATCTGCAGCTTATCCAGTAGGCAGGGAAATGGGCAGACTGGGTGGGTCAAGCGGTCCTTATCTGCCATCAAATTCTATGTTTCTTCAGAACTTCACTGCCATGCTTCTCCCTCCAGATCCTGGTCTCCACTGAAGGTGCAGGAGGATAAGTCCAAGCCTGTGTCGTTGGCCTCTGTTGCCAGACTGAGTGTCACTGAGACACCAAGGTCAAATGCAGGCTGAAGCTCAGGTGCTACCCAGATCGAGACATTGCCCAGCTGATGCTGCTGCTGTCATTGCTTATTGGTGTCAGCTCAACACTAATGCCACTGCACTGGTTTCTCTTTTCCATGCCCTTAGTGGGGTCTCTACCTACTCCCTGCCTCTCCTAACAGCCTGGTCATGATTTTGGTCTCCCATTTCTGTCATAACTGTATAGTTTCAAGTCTGTCTTCGGCAGGAAGCTGAGGCGGTATGAGGTGGCACACGTTATTTATGCGCTGATCATGTACATCATCATGGCTAGCTCCAGCTAAGCAAATGTTTCCAAGTGATCCTGATACTGGTGTCTTACAGTTCAATTTGTGTGGCTGTACGGAAGAAATTATCTTGAAGAGCTACTGTTACTGGTCATTAACTGAACTTTTTTTTTTTTTTTTTTTAGGTTTCAGCATATCCACTGCCAGAACACCGCAGCACTGCCCTTGCTACCCAAGCCGCTATGCTGTTTGTTATTCTTTATTTTGATCCATCTATTCTCAACACTCAGCAAGCAAAGATGAGGGAGATAGTGGACAAATATTTTCCAGACAACTGGGTACATGCTGTTAAGTATGTTTTTGTGTGTGCAGCATGTTCAAAAAAGCTTTTTTTCAGCTCTTGCAGTCGTCGCAAGTTGGGCAGGTTAGGATTCAGGGGCCACGGTTTGATGCGAGTCTAAAGTATGAATTGAATTTCTGATGACTGCCATTTCTGTTAGTCATACATTATAATGCAGATGTCAGTGTATCCCTCCTACCACCACCTTGGATAATGTGGGTGATTTTTCAGGTGATTTCAGCATCTTCTCTGCGCTGTGGGTGGGGATATCGCATTGTTTCATATCACGACTCTTTGGGCATATTTCCTGTGGATATTATTTTGTTTTCAGCAAGTCACACTACGTGCTTCTGGTTATGGGTGACCATGAGATTCAGAGGAAAACGTTCCTCCACAGTGTGGGGGATTTGAGTAGTTTGATGTCAATCACTTTTGAATCCCCCACTATTCCTGAGGTTGGGGGGGTCTTTGCTGCATCATTTCTTGGCTTATTATTGTAGGCTTCATTTTATTTGTAAATTGGTCTTTTTATTGTATTGATTTCCATTGCTGTTATTCATATTGCTATATTAAAACCAACAAAGGGCAAGGGGCAGGGTGGTACCATATGTTTGGGATGATAGCAAGTCTACAGAGAACAGGGAAACAGATGGGAGTGGGGAAGTGGAAACGCTTTGGATGCTAGTCCCAGAAAATGGGAGGCTGATTTGTATGGGGGTAGTTTAGAGGACCCACCCCAAATGAGGAATTGAATGATGAATTGTGATTTGAAATGAAGAAGCCCACTTTGGGGGGCACCGGTGCTGAAGGGTGACTTCATCTTACCTGATGTATACTGCAGCATCTCAGAAGCACATAGTGCTAGGAGTCAAAGAATGGTAGATATTCCCCAGGACTGCTCTTTTATTATTTTTTTTTTTTTTTAAATCTCTGTTTATGCCCCTTTCTGTGCTGCAACCACACCTATTCCTCAGGGTCCTCCAAAATGCCATAGCTAGGCCTACTTCCATTCCCCCTATAGGTGCCCTGCCTCCATGCCACCTTCCTGGGCAGGGAAGGAGGGAGCACCCCACTTCCTACC